>CM046877.1:422281317-427081317 GCA_025667525.1 Glebionis coronaria
GCAGAACCGGAATAGTGATTTTCGAACCAGAATAGTGAAGATTTTGAACTGAGATAGTGATTTTCCAAAGCGGGATAATGTTTAAGCACTGAACCGAGATAGTGACGATTTTAAACCGGGATAGTGATTTTTCGAACAAGGATAGAATTTTTCGAACCAGTATATTGTTTAAGCCTCGAACCGAAATATTGATTTTGAATCGAGATTAGGAACCGGGATAAGGTTTGTTTGAGAAACCGGGATAAGGTTTGTTTTAGTGAACCGAGATAACTGCAACTTCTTCGAACCGGGATAACCTTATTACATAGAACCGAGATAAGTGTTTTCCAAGAACCGAGATAAGTTTTTTAAGGAACTAGGATACAGATTTTTGACGAATTTTGGATTTTAGTCGGAATCTTACTTAATGAATTACTCATTTTCAATACCCAATATCTCGAAAAAATTTCGCGTATCAGGTGCGCATATATATAATTCTCGGTCTTATATCACCAACTATAGAGTAATTTAATCAATCACCAAACACACGGATTTTTTACAATTTTTTCGTTGGTTTGTAAAATCTCGCGAGTTAAATTTCTCGGTTTCTCCACGAATTCTATAATCCCGTATTGTTCTTACAACAACAAACACACTTATTTACTTTCATTGCTCGATCTATAAGTAATCCTTATCTTTATTTCTCGCATCGAACTTCAATGGAATCGTTGAATTCGAAGTGTCAAGAGGGAGAATTGCGTCAGATGCAACATTTGCTAGACGAGGCAAGAAAAAGCTGCATGGTCGCATTTGATAAAATTCGGTGTCATCTCCACGATCTTTCAAGGCTCAAGGAAGGACAAAACTTTGTGGCACTCTTTGGTCAAGATACTTATATATTCCTAGATTCCATGTTAATACACTTGGGTAAGTCAGTTTGGGGGACTGAAGGCAGTTCTCCGTGGACCGGAGGATCAACTAGCAAAGCAACTTGACAAAGAAGACTTTAATCAATATGCGTCCGCGTATGCACTTAAAGTTCTAGTGACATAGTTTATGGTTCTCTTCTGATTCGATCTCGCTAAGTTTGACAATTCAGTGATCTGCCAATCATTTCTTGAAGACACACATACTGAGGTTCAACACTTTCGTGGTAGATTTGTTCAAATACATGGAATCTATTGCGAATTCAATTTAAGAAAGATCACGACTTCAACTAGCACATGATCGTAGGGTGCGAGAAACTCAGATGCAGATACAAGCAGAAATTGGTCACACGGATGACACGGTGGAGACTGATTTGGTTAACAATGATAGATGTAGCATAGAATCACGACAACATGAATTTACCATGCATGACGAAGTGCCAATGGTTGGGGTATAATTGAATACTGCATCTGACGTATGTACCAATGATATACAACATGTTGAGAATTCCTAACCTACTTATGACAAACATGGGATGGAAAAAGGGTGATAGCAATTGATAGGTGTGTAAACACCCATCTTTTCTACCACTTAATTACAATAATAACCGGACCAAAACGTGTATTTTATGTCTTTTATGTCGGAATTATGCGTGGTTTGTGTTTTTGTTGTGATTTAGGACGAAAAGGTGAAAAGTGGAGAATTCACGGGCATTTACGGACTTTTATTGAAGAAAAGGATGAAAGACGAAGTCAAGAAGTCAAAAGTGGATAAAGAACGGAAGTCCAAGACCAATTCTGAAGATTTATCGAAGAAAAAGTCAAAAGACGAAAGTTTACTTAAAGCCGAGGAACTCAAGTCTTATTTATCGAAGAATTAAAAGACGAGTCCAAAGAAATCCCGAGCCAAAAGTCATCACACTCCAAGATTAACAAAAAGATTAAGAAGGAAGGACTTGATGGTGCAATTAACAAGAAAGGAAGGAGAGAGGAAGCTTCCCCTAACCACTCCCTAATCACCTATATAAACCCTCATTTTCATTCATTTACTTTTGTTGACTAACTTGACAAATTAGTTCTTCCATGGTTGACTAATCGTGACAATTAGTTCTTCCATCTTTATTTTATGCACATTTAATTACTTGCACATTTAATTACTTGTCTTGCACTTTTAATTACCTTTAATTTTCAAGTAAGTGTTTCTTTAATTTCTTGCACCTTTACTTTATCTTGTTAATCTTCTTCTTCTACCTTTCTTTAATCTTTGATTTACACGCGTTTTTATCTTGTTGATTTGTTTAAAGATTTCATTTTTATGCTTTTGATTGTTTTAAACTTCTTATTTTCATAGCTTATTTGATTTATTTTCAAGTTTATATAGTTTTTATAAAAGTTATTTTTATATAAAAAGTTGTTTTTCTTAAAGTTTATCTTTTTCATATCTTAAAAGTTTTTAACTTTCAGTTTTATAGCTTATTTTTACACGGTTTTACCTTAGTTTTTCGTCTACTGCTTATTAGGATTATAGCTTATTTACTTAGCTTATTTTTAGCATTATTTTCTGTATTCCGATTGGGTTCGATCGGAAAGGGGTTATACTTTCCGATCGGCAAGATCTGAAAAGGGTTTCTTCTTTCCGATTGGTGGATCTTTGTATATTCCGATTGGTATCTCTTGGTATTCCGATTGGGGGCAAAGTAGTGGTATTCCGATCTGATAAGTGTGACAGCATTCCGATTGGAGGACTAGTACTCATTCCGATTGAGGTGTCATTTTGGATATTCCGATTGGGTAAGGTGACAGCTATTCCGATCGTGGGTTCCGATCGATATTCCGACCAAGTGCACACCATATTCCGATCAGGGTTGGTTTATCATTCCGATTGGGGGTTTTTCTGGATATTCCGATTGGAGGATAGTGACAGTATTCCGATTGGTCTTCCTCTCTATATTCCGATCAAGAGTAAGCTAACATTCCGATTGGTAAGATCGGAATGTATTCCGATCTAGTTGATTTTCTTATTTTGTCTTGCTTATTTTTCTAAGTTTACATTTTTAATTCTTGTCCAACTTTAATTTCCATCACGCTTTAATTTTTAGCCATTTTAATTAAGTTTCTTTTCATCACGTTTTTAAATATTGCACCCCTTTTGTTTAATTAGACTTAGATTTATTTCTCACGCACTTTACCTTAACGCCCCTTTACTTTAACGACATTTACTTTTAAGTCTTTGCACATTTAAATTTAAAAACAACAAAAATTATTTGTTTCCACCAAAATAAAACTGAGTCACATAGAGAACTAAGATCAATTCGATTAGACACACATTAACGAATCTTTTTAACCTGAGTAAAATCAGTTATTAAATGGCGCCGCTGCCGGCTCTTTTCGTGAGGATCGAAAGTTTTTTGTGAGAGAAGCGTTGGCTTTTGGGATCCGTTCACTCGTGAACGTTATTTTTCGTGTCAACTATTTTCAAAAATCCAAAAACATTTGAAAAATCTATAAAAAGCTTTTCTTTTTCAAAGTTTTGCACCAAAAATATTCTTCTTGCTTATCTATCTTTCTCCATGGATTTTTATGTCCATTGTGTCGGATGTGGGAGACGATTGTACGGGAACGACTCTTGTCAATGGTGTACATGTGAGCGGTGCGGAAACGATATCGACAACACACAATTCGGATTTTGTCCTTTGTGCAACTCGACTAATTCGTCCTTTTTGAACCCACCTCCTATTCCCACGTGCACCTATTGTGGAAGCGATTCTCATTGGCATATTTCGTGCCCGGTTCCATACCCGTATGATCACAGGCAAGAACCGGGGTACAATTATGACTATGATAATAGCTATCCACAAGATGCACCCAGTCTTTCTCCTCAACCGTTCTGCAACAACTGTGGGGGTCCTCACGATACTTCCTATTGTCAACCAATGAATTATTATGAGCAAAATCCGTGTCCTCAGTTTTCTTCACCTATGGATTATTATGAACCAAACCCGGTTTCTAATTTTTCCCAACCGATGAACTACTATGAGCCACAACCATGTTATAATTCAGGTTTTCAACATTTTGAGCCCCCACATCACACCCTCACTCATCAATCTTCTCAGCAAACTAGTCTTGATCATCAACTCACCTCTTTGAATGGCATTCTAGAAAGTATGGCTCAACTTCGAGCTGACTTACATCAGGAAAGGCAACCGTTGCTTGATGTGGACGAAACCTTGAAAACCACCGACACCTTTCTGAGCCAATTTCGTCGTTTTCCCTTCTTTTCTACACCTAAATGTTTACTTACAGCGTGGGATAGAATTGGTGAAATTGAACATACTCGGGGCGATGAACAACAAAAGTTGCTGCATGAGCTTCTTAAAGATGTGGAGGTTATCAAGGAAGAGTTAGCCGACTACGTCACTCCTAACTGGACTCGTCCCATCTATTATGATGATGACGACGACGATGATGTCTACACTTTCAACCAATCTTCTGAAGTTGCTGCTCCTACTATCGATGTTCCTACTGTATCTAAGGATCTAGATTCGTTGAATGAGCTTAGTGATGTTGTTCTCGACAAAGTATTAGATGATGAGGTTTGTGACTTACCTGCTATGGAGCCTGAGGACGACGTTGCTCTTATAGAAGAGGTCGATCCTAGTGATGACGATTCTTCTCTCTGCTATGAGAATTTCACTTTTGAAATTTCTCAGTCTCCACCGGGAGATACGGGTGATGACGATTTATTCTCTCCGGTTTACGAGAAGTTCACCGATGAACATGATCTTGTGGATGAGGTGGAAGACGTACTTCTTCGCGATAGATTACGGAAAGTGCACCTTCTGATTGCTCAAATCGAAGAGTTGACTTCTCTTGATATTTCCAAGCCTTTACCGCCATCTACTCCTACCGTTGAAGATAATGACCCATTGCTGGAAGAAATCGATATCCACTCCATCCCTCCAGGTATTGATGACTCTGACACGGAGGGGGACATTATATTTTTTGATAATTTGTTACAGGAAGATATTGTCCCAAGTTCCCCTCCCGAGCACCTTTCATCCTCCCCTTTAGCCACTATCACGGAGGATGAGTGCTTTGACCCGGGAGGTGACATTGATTATGCTATGATTGATAACAATACGGCTCGGCCGTTTTCTCAGCATCCATTGTCTGTAGGGGAGGACAATGTGCTTACTATACCCAACCCACCTCCCGTGGATCTTGAATTCACATACTATACGTATGTTGAAAGGACCTTTCTCCCTTTCAAGACTTATTCCCCCGCCTCTCCTTTGTTGATGTCAACCGGGAACGAGGACAAGGTCTTTGATCCCGGTATCACATTCGAGGCTTCCCCATGGACTATTTAATTCGGGGACGAGTCAGGCTCGTGACTCGGTTAATATAAACAAGCGCTTTTTGGGAGGCAACCCAATTATCTATCTATTTTCACCATAAGTGTAGGGGGGACCCTTTGGATTGCTATTTCCTCTCCTCACTTCTTAATCAGGGATTCGAGCTTCAATGATCCACTCTTGATGATTCTTGACCACCCGTGATTCCGTGTTCTACTTCTTCCCGGTTCTATCCTAAACTCTTTTCGATTCACTATTTTATATTTTCTCAATATTAAAATAGGAATCTCGTTAGTTGTCTTTTCCTTAGCGAAATTTAAACAACGTGCACAATGTCCTAAGTGTAGGGGAGTTTACTCCCACATGCTTAAACATTGAGGACAATGTTTATCTTAAGTGTAGGGGGACTTCTATCGAAGTTAAGTGGTCTTTTCCTTGTATTTGTCCTCATTTTAACCGGAAAATCAATTTTTCGAAATTTTTGATCTATTTTGGCCTATTAGTTTTTCCCT
The DNA here is from genome assembly GCA_025667525.1 of Glebionis coronaria. NCBI lineage: Eukaryota > Viridiplantae > Streptophyta > Magnoliopsida > Asterales > Asteraceae > Glebionis > Glebionis coronaria. The sequence goes on from CM046877.1 coordinate 422,287,090, forward strand.
TTTGTATAGTTATTTTCTTTCTTTGCTAGAATAAATGTTTAATAAGTGGTTTTAATTTTCAAACGTTGTGAATCTTTTGACTCAATCCGAGTTTACTCTAGCTAGTATCCTTAACATGTTTAAGTCAAGTTTTGCTAGGCTTTTATATAGGGAGCTATAAAACGCGAAAGTCTTAACTCTCACGGGTTAAGAACTTTTCGCAAGTTCCTATAATTGATCCTAGAGAGTCGTTTATCAAGGGAACTTTAAGATGCGATTTCTAAACTTGAAAAAGTCTAAGAATTTGCAAGATCCTATAGGCGACTCGAAAACCCAAAACTTTGATTTAATAGGCTAAGCATCCACGAGTCTCATTACTTGAGATTTTAAACTGTGGAGAACGAGAGATGATAGAGCCAATTATAAGTCCGGTATTCTTTCGTGAATTTATGTGAGTTAATTATAAGCCTATTCTCCCATCGCTTGCTAAATAAATCTATCTGCTAATAAATAAGGTTGTACGATTTGAAAAGTTACTTAGCTTCTAGCCCCAGATCGTTTAAAAGTTGCTCGGTAATGACGAGAGTTCATAGCCAAGGCATAACTTATGAAGCGGGGCGCGAAGATTGGCGAGTCCGAAAAGGCCCTAACAAGGCATGAGGGCTATGTTTTGTTGCTAAAGATCCTAAAGTGATGTGAAGAATCATTTATCGAAAATCAATATGAAGGATCGAGACACACGACGAAAAGCAAAAACTCCCAAAAAGTCATGGAGAAGTGTATCCGAAAAGACCCTAACAAGGTATGAGGATAAATAGATCCAAGTCATAAAAGGAGGCGGATCGTTGTATATCAAAGTCCAAAATAAAGATTGGAGAAAAATGAAGAAGTCGTGGTCCATATATGAAGAATCTCTCAAAAATTCCAAGTGAAGAAATTCCAATTATGAAGAGAAGACCATTATTTCATGAACGTCTCTCAAGATTTGAAGTATGAAGTCGCCGCCAAATATCGGCCCGAGAAAGGTCTCAAATCGCGAACCAAGTTATGCCAAGATATGAACTTTTTGATATCCCGAGAAGCAGTTTTAAAAGATTTGGTCCTTTAGCTAACTATTGATTAAATCGTGCACCTTATTTTCAGACTAAATAATTATCGAAATAAGTCAAACAATGCATCTTCGTGATCATTCAAGACAAATAATAAAATATAAGAGATACCCATAGGAATAAGGGAGTCTAAGTGAGTAATTGGCTCACATGAGTTTGTGTTAGTCTACTAACTTATAATAACAATGATCTCGTTTTTAAGCTTGGTTTGGAGAAAGTGAAAAGTTGAGGATGATGATTATTCATGACATTTTCAAAACCCAAGGTATGCTTTTAATTTCTTTGCTTTGCATTTTTATAATTTTCTATCTCTTTAATAAAGGCCAACGTGGATTGATTATGATGAAAAGTGTAAACATGCTTTGTAACTAATGCATTGCATGAGGACATTGCAATGGTCAAGTGTAGGGGATTTGATAGGTGTGTAAACACCCATCTTTTCTACCACTTAATTACAATAATAACCGGACCAAAACGTGTATTTTATGTCTTTTATGTCAGAATTATGCGTGGTTTGTGTTTTTGTTGTGATTTAGGACGAAAAGGTGAAAAGTGGAGAATTCACGGGCATTTACGGACTTTTATTGAAGAAAAGGATGAAAGACGAAGTCAAGAAGTCAAAAGTGGATAAAGAACGGAAGTCCAAGACCAATTCTGAAGATTTATCGAAGAAAAAGTCAAAAGACGAAAGTTTACTTAAAGCCGAGGAACTCAAGTCTTATTTATCGAAGAATTAAAAGACGAGTCCAAAGAAATCCCGAGCCAAAAGTCATCACACTCCAAGATTAACAAAAAGATTAAGAAGGAAGGACTTGATGGTGCAATTAACAAGAAAGGAAGGAGAGAGGAAGCTTCCCCTAACCACTCCCTAATCACCTATATAAACCCTCATTTTCATTCATTTACTTTTGTTGACTAACTTGACAAATTAGTTCTTCCATGGTTGACTAATCGTGACAATTAGTTCTTCCATCTTTATTTTATGCACATTTAATTACTTGCACATTTAATTACTTGTCTTGCACTTTTAATTACCTTTAATTTTCAAGTAAGTGTTTCTTTAATTTCTTGCACCTTTACTTTATCTTGTTAATCTTCTTCTTCTACCTTTCTTTAATCTTTGATTTACACGCGTTTTTATCTTGTTGATTTGTTTAAAGATTTCATTTTTATGCTTTTGATTGTTTTAAACTTCTTATTTTCATAGCTTATTTGATTTATTTTCAAGTTTATATAGTTTTTATAAAAGTTATTTTTATATAAAAAGTTGTTTTTCTTAAAGTTTATCTTTTTCATATCTTAAAAGTTTTTAACTTTCAGTTTTATAGCTTATTTTTACACGGTTTTACCTTAGTTTTTCGTCTACTGCTTATTAGGATTATAGCTTATTTACTTAGCTTATTTTTAGCATTATTTTCTGTATTCCGATTGGGTTCGATCGGAAAGGGGTTATACTTTCCGATCGGCAAGATCTGAAAAGGGTTTCTTCTTTCCGATTGGTGGATCTTTGTATATTCCGATTGGTATCTCTTGGTATTCCGATTGGGGGCAAAGTAGTGGTATTCCGATCTGATAAGTGTGACAGCATTCCGATTGGAGGACTAGTACTCATTCCGATTGAGGTGTCATTTTGGATATTCCGATTGGGTAAGGTGACAGCTATTCCGATCGTGGGTTCCGATCGATATTCCGACCAAGTGCACACCATATTCCGATCAGGGTTGGTTTATCATTCCGATTGGGGGTTTTTCTGGATATTCCGATTGGAGGATAGTGACAGTATTCCGATTGGTCTTCCTCTCTATATTCCGATCAAGAGTAAGCTAACATTCCGATTGGTAAGATCGGAATGTATTCCGATCTAGTTGATTTTCTTATTTTGTCTTGCTTATTTTTCTAAGTTTACATTTTTAATTCTTGTCCAACTTTAATTTCCATCACGCTTTAATTTTTAGCCATTTTAATTAAGTTTCTTTTCATCACGTTTTTAAATATTGCACCCCTTTTGTTTAATTAGACTTAGATTTATTTCTCACGCACTTTACCTTAACGCCCCTTTACTTTAACGACATTTATTTTTAAGTCTTTGCACATTTAAATTTAAAAACAACAAAAATTATTTGTTTCCACCAAAATAAAACTGAGTCACATAGAGAACTAAGATCAATTCGATTAGACACACATTAACGAATCTTTTTAACCTGAGTAAAATCAGTTATTAGCAATACCACTTCTGATTCATCTGATGTGAGTCATAATGGGGAAGAGAGTGGTCAAAATGCTAAAAATCATGATAAATGCCTTATGATTGCTCCATTAACCAATTCTGATTCTAAGATTGAAGAGATCGAAACGATCACAGCTCAATAATCAAAAGATCTTGAGTATGCCAAACTAGGAATTTCTAAGAGAACTGACAAGTTTGAAACATATTTCAAAAAACTTAAATATGCAAACATTGTTCTTAAACGAAAATTGGATCACAAAATTCAAGATTCTAAAGCTGAAAAAGATAATTCTATTAAACAAATTAATTTGCTAGAATCTAAGTTGGCATTCCAAGCTATCTTACAAAAAGAGAACGAGACCTTAAGACAACATTATAATGAGTTGAATAATTCCATCGAAGAAGTCTAAGACCATAGAGTTGACTACTTCGTTAACTACCAAAAATGTTGATTTAAAGGCTCGGGTTTAGAAGAATGTTTTTGCAATAGCTACGCTTGAAAACAAATTAAGAAAAATTAAAGGAACTAGTGTGGACACTAAGCTTGAAAAACCATCAATCTTGGGGAAACCGCCTAAAAATCAGTCTGTTGGACAACCGACTACATTCCGATCTGAGCGACCAAAATCCTCGAGACCGCGGTTTGCCTCCTAAATTGATATGAATCATTTTTCTAAACCCGCCCCTCTACTAACTAGGCCTAATGTGATTAAGTCAGCCTGTGCAAACCTTGAAAACACGAGTGTTACTAGTGATTCTAGGTATAGTTCTAAGAGCATGACACAACATAGGTCGAATAACATGCCTCATAATCACTATGTACAAGACGCTAAGAAAAGGACAAAAGCAAGAAATGCCAATATGATCTTTTCTGCTAGATTACATAAAACTGCTAATGGTAGCATCCCTAAACTTAGGAGCGTTAATCGATCGTCTAGGAATTGACATGCTTCTAAGAATATTACTACTAAGTTGTATGAAGTGCGTAAAGCAAATCACACTAGGATTTCTAGATCTCATTCGGACCCCAAACACGGTGTTTGTTCCGTATGCATGAAAAGTGTCTTCACGACAAATCATGTTGCTTGTGTAACTAAAGTCTTGAAGGAGCTGAACTCTCGTGCTAAAAGAGGGATTCCTAAAGGAAATAGGTTTTCTCCCGCTAAGTCTTCCACTCTGCATAAGAAAACCATGTCGTCCAGACCCAATCTTAGATGGCAACTCACAAGTAGAATTTTTAAATCTGTTGGTTTTAAGTGACTACAGGAAATATATTTCCCTCTAGCACTACCGAGGTTGATTCTGAATCCCCACATGGTTTTAACAAAGATATCACTAACCCATATGAAAGCATACAAACTACTGATGAAAGTTCAAGTACCGGGATCAAGGTTTAATGAGAACAAAACGGTAAACCAATTATCTACCGTTCTAGAGCTTGGTAGCTGAAAAATGGGATATATAAGAATCAAGTCTCTCATGGGATTTGTGGTTAATCGTATCAAAATGGCTCATAGTGAAATGACAGACTGTGACTCGATCTTCAAAGAAAGGAAAGTGTATATTTAAATGCACTTATCTTCACACCGAGAAATTAATTTTTCTCGGTCATAGGAAAATATTAAAAAAATTCAAAGTCTTTACGCTCAATCAAAATGACTTACAATCACATTTTAGATTGTAACTCCGATCTCAAATAAAGGAAAGTGTATCTTTTAATTAAGATAACTTATCCTCATAACGGCAAATTCATTTTTCTCGATCATGAGCTTTCCGTTAAAACATATCAAAGTTGCTAAGATCATGAAAACGACTTCTAAGTAAATGTCAGCTTAGGACTCGCTCTTCATTTAAAAGGAAAGTATATCTTTACAAATAACTTACCCTCTCAACGAGAAAGTCAACTTTCTAGGGTCTTGAGCTATTTTACAAAACATTCACAATTTTGTAGCTCAAGTCACCATAATTTGTATATATTTAAACATCAAAAGCAAAATAGAAAAATATAAAACCTATAAAAATCATAAAAATCAAAAAATTAGAAAAAATCCAAACATAATTTTCTTTTCAAATGCATGTCTTTTGGGACGATAATATTTACGGCCTTATAAATATCGTTTAATAATGACACGGTGCCATAAACAGAGTTCGTATAGAAGTTGTATATATGTTTTAAACATGCCTAAAATGGCTTATAGTTATTTTAGATTATAACCCACTTTTCACATTCAAGTCAAGTATTTTCTTCGGAATTAACTTTATCGGGCTTGGTTTACTTTATAACCATGTAGGGAATTGTGTTTACGTAATAACACGATCTAACACGAATCTATGTACGCATTAGTGCATTTATTTGTCAAAATAAGATAAATCTTATTTTTTTGGAAGTTATCTTCAACTTAATTGGTGTCTACATACTCGACAACGCGACAACTCAAACGACGATTACGTCTCGTTAGATAGGAAACAAGTCAACAATTGAGGGGGAGCAATTGTCAAAAATTCAAATTATTTGATGTCGTTGTTTCTACATACATTAAGGTGTCAAGAAACGATTAGCGATTTTCTAACAGAGAATATAACTTCAGGCATGACGTTACGGGGAGACCAATATTTTCTAACCAGAACCACATGATTCTATGATATGATGTTCTCATCATTCAGGTCCAACCTCGTAAATTTCTAATATTGTGACACCCTAGGCAAATCCCACACCGGCTGTGGCTAGGAGAGATCCATGGTTCATAAGATAACAGTCGCCTTCTCATGACACAACGCGTTTTGTGGTCGACTGCAAGTGGGGTTCTTAGGAACTGGTAGTTAAGCGTGCTCATGTCAGACTAGTACTAGGTTGGGTGACCAGCCGGGAAGTACTTACAAGGGGGCCACAAAGCAAAGCCGTGAGCCTGCGGGCAAAGCGGACAATATTGTAGTTTGAGTAGGAGGGATGTTACAAATATTGTGCATATGTTATCAGATATGATCTTTGCATGTGATAGTACCTTATAATTGAGTATCAAGTGCTTGATTACAATTGAGTATCAATGGTTTGAGTATGACATTTTTCTAGACCTTTTCATTAAATTCAAAATATTTTAGAATCACATACTCAACTCCTGATACAATTGTGTGTCAACTGTGTTTCATTGATATTTGATTTTAGTTGCATACCAAGTAAACACTCATTTATTTGAGGAGGAGCTTGTGATGATCATGAAGATAAACGGACATTTTTCTCCCAATTCTTTTGTGAAAACTTCATTACATAAAATGATATAAAAAATATCAAATGGGTTAATATTTTTTATAGGGGAGAAAATGTGATTTAATGTTAGATTAAGTCTATTATAATTGTGTTTAATATAATGGTTTGACTTAACGTGCTGGCTCATCCCAACATATACGAAATATTTTCGAATATCGGGACATATGTTAAAGGGGAGCAAATGAATTTGGATCACAAAAATAGATTTCATAGTGACATATACTTACACACAACCCATTTATTTTGCGACGATGATGATTGTGGTGACATGAGAATGGTAAGATAGGTTAAAGTCCAATGATTCTTCCAAAACCGAAGGAGTCTTCCCAAGGACATTACATAGCTAGAAATAGTACTCCTTAGGAAAGATGAATAAAGATTGTGAACGCATCTGAATGCCAATGATATGAGTGATTTTACTATATCATTTGTATCTAAAAACACTCAATAAATGCATAAAATCAATGAAAAAGGCCTTGTATATGTGTTTTGTTGTTTCATGTGTGTAGGTACCGATGATCACGAAAACCGGTAAATTCGACATGAGATTGGAGAAAGGATCGACAAAGCCAAATACAAGTTCGTTTTATTCGCGGATTTGTAAAAAGATTGAGGACAAGTGGGGCCCACATGAACTTAATGGGCCTGAAAGTCCATTAATTTGCTATGTTATTATTTGGGTCAAATCCCAAGCCCAACAACAATAAGAATATGAGACGGATGGGAGTATTAAACTGATGGGCTCAAGGTCAATTAGCAAACAAAAGAAACAGTGGACGAATTATTAAAGTTTCTATATATGTTTGGACTCAAAGCCCATGAGAAGGAAAATAAAGAGACGGGTTAAAAGTTTTATATACTTTTCAGTCAAGCATTCGGTCAAAGAAAGAGTAAATAAACAAAAAGAAACGAGAGAAAGAAAAGGGGAAGAACGAAGAACAAACACCACCAGTCAAGAAACCTAGAAAATTGGGGGTTCTCCAATTAATCAGAGAGTGGCCTACACGCGTGGTGTTCAATTAATTAAGGGCTAGATGGAGCGTGACACATACGAAGATGTTGAGTACAAGGCACCCACGTGGCACTTGGTTGCATCACTAATCCCCTCTCATTGGTTGATTTGCCTGAAATCGATCAAAGAACCAATCATTACCTGCCACCTCACCACCAAACTAGCACAAGATGTGCCAGCCTGGCGATCCAAGTGACCAAGGGTGTGTTTCGATCGTAGGATCATAAACTGACAAGAGAGAGAATGATAGATGCTCAATCAAAGGTCAAGATGGATTCCTCATCACCAACAACCTTCAACCCCAACCTCCTCGTTAGCCTTACCCCCAGAAATCTTGTAATTTTCATCTTTCTTTTTAGCTTAATGTTATAATGAAAAAATAGTTGTAGGATTATTTTTCTTTTAAAAAGTATTGTAATGATTTCAGTTTTCTTGAATAAAAGTTAAAGTTCAGTTTCATAAATTTCGTTTAATTGTTTTTTTATAAATCGTGATCTTGTTTGCAATCTTATTTAACTATTTATTTCGTTATAAGTAAAAGGGTTGTTCATATAAGCTTTACCATAGCTTATTTGAGTGATCTTAGCTGAAAAGAAGGAACAAGCTTATCTAATTGATAAGTTCATAAAAATAATATAAAGGAAGCTTTTGGTTCGTGATTTATGGTGGTTCGTGGAGAACTGGGTTCGAGATGGTGGGTTTTGGTTCAATATTCCAAAGGCAAATAGGTAGCTCAGCGCTAACCTACTTCCCAACGGTTAATCTTCAATAGATGGTTAAGCACTAGTTTAATTTTTATATAATCTTAGTTTAATCTACATAATTGGTTTGGATTTTAAGGATTTTCTTTTACTTTATTTATCTGCCATGATTTGTTTAAATGAACTGTTCTTTGTAAATAATGTATTCTCTGGTTTATTAATGTCATTCAGCTCTTTGGATTAATCATGTTACTGATTTATTGTTGAGAGAGAGTTAACTGATATACATTTGTAGTAACTATTGTTAACTTGAGCTTATATGAGCTGTGAGTGTGATTTATTTAGTTCGTTAGTGTTCAGGTTTCTGATTCCTAAACTAGATCTATGAAGTCTGTGATAAATCCTGCTTGTATGCTGCTGTTTGCTAATCGTGTCGGCTGAGATTTGACTTGTTGACATTGAGATTGTTTCTCACTTTGCTTTTTTTCCTGAGTATTTTAGCTGTTAAAATTTGACTTGATTTACTGTTGTTAAGGTAGGAGAGTTCTTAGTACCTCGTTAACGTTTGGTTCATTAGTTGTAGATTCGTGATTGCTATTATCACTCGTTTGGTCTGTTACTTGTGATTATTGAGTTTGTGTTCTAGCTGTGTACGAATTCGTTGTCTGCTGAGATTATTTGCTCATAGTTTGTTTAAGTCTGATTTTGAGGATGGTTAATTAAAGTTTGGTTGCTGATTGAGTTTACTCAATTTTGAGTTCCAATGTGATAGCTATATTAACTGATATGGACTGTATCTAGTTGTGATGTTTTTTTAGCAGTTAAATTTGTTTTGAACAGATATTTTAAGTTACTATATTTCTGTGCCTTGTTCAATTGTTGGTTTAATTTGTTTGAGTAGTATTTGAGTCTTCTGATTTGGAATAATTTTCTGAATTCTAGCAGTTTATAAAATTATGTACCTAAATAAATAAATCTCAAAAATATGTCCCTTGTTGGACTCAAACCTGCGACCTCGCAGATGAACACCAAAGGCGTTAACCACTTGTGCTAGCTTCTGTTTATGTTTAAACACTGCCTCTTTAATTAATATAGGATCTTTAATTGGGACTGTCAGATTTTATTAAGTTTAAATACAAGTTTTCATTAATTAGTTTTTTTTTAAATCAATTATTAAAATTTACGTTTAAAATGGTTTAGAATAAATAAATAAATAAAACCGAGTAAAAATATATTTTATTAATTTTAGAAGTTTAAATTTTATAAATTAGTTTTTAAAAGAATTTGATTTTAATTAATTTAGTTTTAAATAAAGTTAGTCTTACATAGAGTTTATTTTTTTAAAAGTAAAAGTAAATGTTTAAATAGATTTTTAAATAGTATAAAAGTAATTAAATATGTAGAAACTAGAAGGGGGGGGGGGTTGAATAGTTTCTCTTCGATTGGTGACCAAATTAAAAATTACTTTCAATTTGGTTTGTATCAAAACTATCTTTTACTTAAAGCTAAGTTGCATAATGATTAGGTTCAATTGAAATGCACTAGCAAGAATAATAAGCAAGTATAATGATAATGAAAATAAGTAAAGAGCAAGGAAGGAGACAACCTAGTGGGAAGACACCAAGATTTATAGTGGTTCGACAACGAGGCTCTATCCTCGTTTCTACTCCACTCCTCGAGTACACCTACTCGAGATTTCCACTATATCCACAAGCTCCCTTCTCGGCGGAGAAAACCTTACATCGTTGCTTACATTATTTTCCGACACTAAGCTAAATGTCGAGACCTAATCTTTAGCTAGGACCAATCTACACGACGTTGCCTACTTCACAATTTAACGACACAAGGCTAGATGTCGAGTTCTAATAGAAAGGTAGAACCAATCTTCACGACGTTGCCTACTTCACCATTTTACGACACAAGGCTAGATGTCGAGTTCTAATCGAAAGCTAGAACCAATCTTCACGACTCTTCACTTTGAAGCTAAGTGAGAACTTCACACAACACAACTACTAGTCACTTTAAAGTTTAGTGAGAACTCACAAGACACAACCACATCACTTTATAGTTTAGTGAGAACTCCTAATCAAATCTATTACAACTCAACTAGACTTATCCAAGTACACACATGTAGCTTGGATTTACACAACACAAATCCAAGCAAACACATATGCAATGGATGTACAAAACAAATCCAAGTATCCACAAATAACTTGGATGAACACAACTAGTCCAAGTATTCATAAATACATTGGATTGACCTAAAACAAAAAGGTATCATGATGAATATGACTAGCTCATAAATTCATCTTTATCACTACACTAGTGAGTGAGTGATCTTCTCATTGGACATGGTAAAGGAGGGGATCAAGAGGATAATCATATGTAAACATCCTTAACAATTTAAGTGATCATTTACAAATGATTATGCTATAGAAAAGAGAAAGAGGGCTGAGAAAAACGTCCAAGAGGCTTGCTGGAAAATGAGATTTGACCCACTATTTAAAGGAGACAAAGTTACAACGGATATATAACGGCTACTGTGTGCGGTACCTTATCTCACCCCGTGGTACCATATCGCTAAGGTACCGCGTAGGTACTTAAGGTACCGCCACTAGACTCCGCTCCGTTTTTTGTCTTTTAGTGGGGTGGGAATATCTGAGGTATTTGAACACTTCAAAGGATATTCTAACAACATTTGGAATATGCCATTTTCAAATTTTCATTTTCCATTTTAATAAAACATTTTCTAAAAAAGAAAGTTTATTAAAAAGTGTTTTGTCTTATTAGCAAAAGTGAGTTTTAAGGATAATCATTTTGATGATCACTAAGTATGATTAAGAAAGGTTAGTGATATGATTATTACCTTGATGATAGTGTTAGTTAAATAATTCATTTTGTGTTTCTACACTAGATGTGTTGTATGGTTTGTTGTGATCAAAACTAAGAAAGATTAGTTAACACTAATAATGTTTTTAGGCATTACTTGCATTAACAATCTCCCCCTTTTTGATTACGACAAACGATAAACTCATTTACGTATAAACACAAACTATGGAATTATTAACTAGTTTATCACTATCATTTCTCCCCCTTTGTCATAGCAAAAAGGTTAGCATAAGTCTTTGAAGTGCATCGAACTTTGCTAGTAGCTCCCCCTTGGTGGTTGCTCCCCCTTGCTTGGGGCACCAAGTTTGTGAGCTAAGGTGACATGCTACACAAAGGTTAGTAGAAAGGAAAGAAACACCAATGTATATATGATCACTACCTACTAAGTAACTTGAGAGGGAGAAAGAGAAGAAATCTCAAATTAGAAACAAGTATTTTGCTAAGTATGTCCAAAGAGGTAATTGACAAAATCAAACTTCAATAAAAATGAAGATGATAAGCTTGTCAATGGGTTAAAGCTTTAGAATTGATGGAATCACCCATAAGCAATTGTAAAAATTTAACCAAGATCAACTCAAAAATAGAACTAATTAGATAGCACACAAATAACACAAAAGTTACAAAAAAAAATACAACAAAGAAGATAGTCATACACATAGTATGAGTATCTAAAAGCAATAAATATGGAAAATAAACCACTAAGCATAAGCTAGTCTAATAGTGATATTTTCCAAGATTGCTAAAAATAAAATAAAACTAAAAAGACGATGATGCATCATTTGAAGTTTTGTCCACCGGAACGAAAACTTGAATAGGAGGTCGAGTGAGGAGGAATTCAAGAAAATTTAACTTCTCATACACATGAGCAAGTTCAATTTGTTGAAATCGGCAACAATCACACGAGGATCCATGATGCAACACAAAATCGTTTGATGTGGGTATGGCATCAAACTTAGGGTTTGGTGGTGGTGGGGTAAAGGGTTTGGGAGTGTTTTCACAATGCCTTGTGAGGTTTGGGAAGGTGGAAAGGTCATTGAGTTGGGGGGTATTGAAGGATTGTGGTGGTGGTGGAACATGTTCTTTTGCTCCGGTGATGGGGTTTATGGTGTAAGTCTCATTCCAATACTTGATTGGAGAGAAGGTAGGGTTTTTGGGTGGTTTGGACGAAGATGGTTCATTCTTCTTAACCCAAACGGGTCGAACTGAGATTTTCGGTTTCTTTGAAAGCTTGGAAGAGGAAGCTTTGGGTGAGTGGGGTTGTGACAAAGAAATGTCACGGTTAGGAATGTAGGAGTTAGGCATTGTGAGAGTGTGAGAATGATATCTCAAGGTTATGTGAGAATGAATTCTCAAGGATGGGAAGGTGTGAGAATGAAATCTCAAGGTTGGGGTATAAGTAAAATGTAATCAAGGTAAGAATTTGAATACAAAATGTGTATTGTCAAGGAATGTTTAGTCAATTTGAGTAAACAAGGAATCTTGACTGGGAATAGGGTTTAAAGGTTTTGACCAAAAATTCGTCAAAAGTCACTTTCTGGCCGCGGTACCTTATATGGGCCGGCGGTTCCATATCGCTAAGGAACCGCGGGTCCTTAAGGAACCGCGTCCAGTGGACTTTAAACAATGTTTTTCCTGGGTTTTGGGAAAAACTAAGACTTTTTCAAAAAATTGCAAATCTTGGATTTTTACCTCTATTAGAACCAAAATATGCTAGGGTTTCATAAAACAACACATTCACAAAGAATGTCTTGACAAAGGATGACAAAATAATTTAGATATCATTTTGAACCAATTTTAGTCAAGTTTAGGGGTTGTGATAGATTTAGGTTCAATTTTAATTTCAAATTAAAGTTGATTAGTGTGCACAACAAGATAGAATCACACAAAGCTAAATCCATAAGTCAACAACATAAAACATTCATTAGTGAAACAAGTACAAAGACAAATAACGACTAACTAATACATAGCTAGCTTATCATTAAATCTAGATAGGTGGTTTTCTTTGACTTGTTGTTGAAAATCTTTATTAAAAGAACTCCATCATTCATCTCCTAGGAGGAGGCATGGAGAACAAAGCAAGCAAGAAGTTTTGCAACCTCCTATGTAGTTCATACATGTCCATTCTAAGGTTTTGGATGAGGAAGTGGTTGTAGAGACAACATGGACATCTAGGACCATGAGTTTGTTGAAACCCAAAGTAAGGATCATCCAAGAGGAGGGAAAGAGGGATACCTAAAATTGGGATGTTTGAGTTGGGTGGAGGTGGAGGAGGCAAGTTATCCAAGGGTGAAGTGGGTGAAAGTGGAGGCATGTTCCCCAAAGGGGAAATGGGTGAGTGTGGAGGTAAATCCTCCAAGGTTGGTGAAATGGGTGAGTTGTGAGGGGTAAATGGTGAAGTCACCAAAGTGTCATCAAAGTCATTCCCAAAAGGAATGCTTTGGATTGGTTGAGGTTGTGTGGTCACTTCCAAGGGTGCACTTGGAGTGAAGGGTGAAGAAAGCTCATTCATTCTAGAATTGAATGAAGAGGAGGTAGAACCAATGGAGTGGTTAGTACCATGGGTGGAGGAGGTTTTGCATGGTGCAAGAGGTGGGGAAGGTGATGAACAAATGAGGATAGGAGCATTCTCATTCTTAGGTGTGAGGAAAGGTGAAGAGTTAGGCTTAGCTACCTTAACCCTTATTTTGAGTGTTTTTCTTGGGGTGGAGGTCTTGGAAGTGTTTGAGGTTTTGGTACACACCATGGTTGATTAGGGTGGTTTAAGGTTTAGGGAAGTATGTTTGATGTGTGAAGAACATGGCAAACAAGGTGGGTTTAAATGGTTGAGGGGATGATCCAAACTAGTAATGGGTTAAAATCATTTTAGGTGAATAATGAATTTAGATACCCTAGTATAGGAAATGTGCAGTTTATTATTGAAAATCATGCAAGGTTTACACAAAATTAAGAAAACAGTGTAAAGCAAAGATGTTGTCGTGCACAGTGGCCGGCGGTTCCTTATCTAGGACCGGCGGTACCTTATCGATAAGGAACCGCGGGTCGATATGGAACCGCGACCAGAAGGTTTTTAAAAATTTCCCATTCTAGTTTTTGATAAACCCAGATTTTTCCCAAAGGTTTTACAAGCCAAAGTTAACTACAGATCATAATTTAATAAGCTAACTATCATAAGGCATGCACAAAGCTATGTAAAACACAAATATGATGGCATAATAAACGTTAAGGATCAAAGTGAATGGTAATCCAAGCACGCAACACAAGTTAATAAACAACTAAACCAAAGTGTTAATAACCAAATGTTTAACCATCAAATCCAAACTTTGACAAAACTTCAAAGTCTTCACCTCCTTTTCTTTCCTAAACCCTTGATCATCTTTCCCAAATACTTGAACCCTTTTCTTGACTCCACTCGGTGTTCATGTAATTCTTCCCGGGTTCTAAGATTTTCACGATAAAGATGCTCCATATTGAGATCTTCAGGAACATCACTAGAAGGGTGAGGAGGAGGAGCTAAGTCTTCAAAATCATCCTCGAATTGATTCGAGGATGGATGGGAGTTGCTCGAAGAGTCAAAATGAGAACTCGGACCGATGCCATCACCATCACTTGGTGGCATATCGGTGTCCTCCTCATCCGGCTCTTGATGGTCGGATTTTCTCGAACCACGGTCACTTCTTGGCTTTCGTTGATACGCCTCTTGAATAGGCAACATAACCCGTTGAACCGGGTGAAAGCGAGAAAGATCGAGTTGAGGAAAATCTTGACCAACCCTTCTAAAGAGGCGAGTAAGAAGCATAGCATAAGGGAGGTTTGTTTTGGGTTTGGAAAGAGCATAATTTATACGTCGAGCGATGTAATATGCAAGATTGTACTTGGTGGAAGTAAACAGGCAAAACAACATATGCCCCATGCAAGCCGGGATATGATCCCGGTTCCCACCAAGACAAAACACATTTTCCCTAAGGATGTTTGCCCATTGGAGCATATAATCCTTAAGGTCGCTTGAGAGCACTTCATACCTATTCACATTTCGCACATTTGTATGAAGGCTTCTCACAACGTTTCCACTACGCTCTTTCGTGATGATTTCAAGGATGAAATTTAGATCAACTTCGGTGGTGTCATTTGGAGGTTTGTCGTTTGACTCCAAGAGAGCATCTAGTCTCCACTTATCCGTGAAACGACAATTGCCTTCAAATGGCACACCAAGAATATCACCAAAGTCATCGAGGGAATATTGAATGATTTGACCATTCAACAAGAAACGGATAAAGATTTGGTCGTTGATTTCAAGCATGGAGTAAGTACTAAAGAACTCAAGAAGGAACAAGGGATAAATTACCTCGTCTATGTAAAGCAAACAATCAAACCCAATTAGCTCGAACATAGAGTTGATATAATTATCTCCTGCTATTCTTGAGTCTACAATCCTACCCTCATGGAAACAACGAGAGGAAAGAGATGGAAAAGCGTTTTGGAGTTGAGGGGAAACAAAGGTTTGAGAGATGTCGGGCATATAATCTCTAGTGAATTGATGATCTTTGTGAAATTGAGAAGGCATGATTAAGTACCTAAATACAAACACAAGACAATATTTCTCCAATCACTCATATGAAAATCAAAAGGAAAACGAAAAATGAAAATGTGTTATATCAATTTCTTGACAAACATAGGATTGAATCCATATCATTTTCATGTTCACAATGTGTCTATTCCATCATTGACCAAGAACACATGATCCATGTTAGATCAACAATGGATTAGAACATTGGTTTTTCAAAACAAGGTTTTTAGGTAAGCATTAACAATGTCATTACCTACTTGTTCATGGGTTCATCTCAAATCCATAATTCAACCAAAATCATTTAGCCTAAATTCGGATTTGTTCTATAAGTGGGTTTTAGTGAAATCTTAATGAATATCAACCTAAGGAATCATAGTAAGATTACCATGTCAACCCACATTCCTATTAAGGTTTTAATTCAATTTCAATTTTAAAAATCCCCAATTATGAAAGGATGAACCCTAGAACAAAATAGATGAAATTGAAAGAAAATACTTACAATTAATTGATGTTAGATGGAGGATGAGTGAAACCCACAACTTGGAATCAATTAATTTGAGTGATTGAAGGTTTTGGAAGCTTCAACAATGGTGGAAAAGGTAAAACCCGTCGGCTGTGTGGTTTTGGGAGAGAGAGAGTTTGGTTTGAAAAAGAATAAAAAACACAAACTGGCGCTCTGACAAAAGTTTGTGCCCGCGGTACCTTATCGATAAGGAACCGCGGGTATGAGCCGCGGAGATAAGGAACCGCCTACAGAGGCAGGTTTCTATCTCTGAAAAACGGCAAATTTTGAAAATCCAGTTTTTCTAAAATACTTAAAATTAAATCATGAGCCTTTTAAAATATCATTGGATCATCATAACACTAAGCAATATGCCTTAATGAAGGATTACGAGTTAAATCAAGATCGAAAAGAACCGAAACGGACAAACGACTACTCGTAGCAAAACGACTAAGTAGAGAGAAGTCAAGAGAAGTGAATCAAGACTAGGATCAATGCTCAAGGGATTAATGACAATCTTCAAGTAGTTGAAACGAAGAGCTTGTGTCATATATAGTGGTTTAAGACGTGCCTTTCCGGCGAAACGATAAACGGCTTTGGTAATGAATAAGCACAAAGCAATTATTCAAGTCTAAACTAAGATCACTTTCAATAATAGTCTTAGTCTAAACTAAAATATGAGCAAAGTATTAATTCACTTTCTCTCCCACGAAGGGCCTACTAACCGTATGGGTGCAAACCATGTAAATCATGCTTGATACTTTAAGCTTCTACTAACTCACTCTACATCACCACAGTGAGTCAAGTATCCAAGCAATGAAGGTTTGAGAGGATAAAACAAAAGAAACACAAACCACAAATAAATGTCAAGGCAAGGATGCCGAGAACAAGCACATAGTCAAGTAATGATCAAAAGAATGATCAAAGGGCGTGTGGAAGAACGAAAGCGTACCTTGGCCACAAAGAGCAATCCATGAAGAAATAAGTGCTATGCCCAGTCAATGACTATGATGAGTACTAAGTCTTCAAGGACTAGTATCATTCCCAATCATCTTGGTATCATCATTCAAAGATGTTAAAGATCAATGAAGATGATTCTTCTACAAGTGCAAGTGACTCAATCCATAACCAATTAATAGATTGATCTTCATGAGTACCTACACAAAGCAAGATGCAAACTAGTAGATACATTTCAAGAGTATATCTAAAATGCATAAAGGCTACTAATCTTAAGTGGGATGCAATATTTTCAATTAAAAGACCTATTTTTCAAAGAAAACATAGTTTTGACCAAAGAGAAACTTTAGTACAACTAGACCTTCTAATTTGAGGAGACAATGGATCTATCCAAGTTTTAAAGTACAATATACTTCAAAGATCTTGAGTGACCATCGCTCTGATACCAATTGTAGAAACTACAAGGGGGGGGGGGGGGGGGGGTTGAATAATTTCTCTTCGATTGGTGACCAAATTAAAAATTACTTTCAATTTGGTTTGTATCAAAACTATCTTTTACTTAAAGCTAAGTTGCATAATGATTAGGTTCAATTGAAATGCACTAGCAAGAATAATAAGCAAGTATAATGATAATGAAAATAAGTAAAGAGCAAGGAAGGAGACAACCTAGTGGGAAGACACCAAGATTTATAGTGGTTCAACAACGAGGCTCTATCCTCGTTTCTACTCCACTCCTCGAGTACACCTACTCGAGATTTCCACTATATCCACAAGCTCCCTTCTCGGCGGAGAAAACCTTACATCGTTGCTTACATTATTTTCCGACACTAAGCTAAATGTCGAGACCTAATCTTTAGCTAGGACCAATCTACACGACGTTGCCTACTTCACAATTTAACGACACAAGGCTAGATGTCGAGTTCTAATCGAAAGGTAGAACCACTTCACGACATTGCCTACTTCACCATTTTACGACACAAGGCTAGATGTCGAGTTCTAATCGAAAGCTAGAACCAATCTTCACGACTCTTCACTTTGAAGCTAAGTGAGAACTTCACACAACACAACTACTAGTCACTTTAAAGTTTAGTGAGAACTCATAAGACACAACTACATCACTTTATAGTTTAGTGAGAACTCCTAATCAAATCTATTACAACTCAACTAGACTTATCCAAGTACACACATGTAGCTTGGATTTACACAACACAAATCCAAGCAAACACATATGCAATGGATGTACACAACAAATCCAAGTATCCACAAATAACTTGGATGAACACAACTAGTCCAAGTATTCATAAATACATTGGATTGACCTAAAACAAAAAGGTATCATGATGAATATGACTAGCTCATAAATTCATCTTTATCACTACACTAGTGAGTGAGTGATCTTCTCATTGGACATGGTAAAGGAGGGGATCAAGAGGATAATCATATGTAAACATCCTTAACAATTTAAGTGATCATTTACTAATGATTATGCTATAGAAAATAGAAAGAGGGCTGAGAAAAACGTCCAAGAGGCTTGCTGGAAAATGAGATTTGACCCACTATTTAAAGGAGACAAAGTTACAACGGATATATAACGGCTACTGTGCGCGGTACCTTATCTCACCCCGCGGTACCATATCGCTAAGGTACCGCGTAGGTACTTAAGGTACCGCCACTAGACTCCGCTCCGTTTTTTGTCTTTTAGTGGGGTGGGAATATCTGAGGTATTTGAACCCTTCAAAGGATATTCTAACAGCATTTGGAATATGCCATTTTCAAATTTTCATTTTCCATTTTAATAAAACATTTTCTAAAAAAGAAAGTTTATTAAAAAGTATTTTGTCTTATTAGAAAAAGTGAGTTTTAAGGATAATCATTTTGATGATCACTAAGTATAATTAAGAAAGGTTAGTGATATGATTATTACCTTGATGATAGTGTTAGTTAAATAATTCATTTTGTGTTTCTACACTAAATGTGTTGTATGGTTTGTTGTGATCAAAACTAAGAAAGATTAGTTAACACTAATAATGTTTTTAGGCATTACTTGCATTAACAAAATAGTTTATTTTAAATAAAAAATTTTAATAGTTTAAATTTTTAGATTGCTCTTATTTTAAAATAATTGTTTTTAGATTAATTCGGGTTTACGATTCATGCACTTAGGTTTTAAATTGGTAGAATTAATTTTAGTTTTAAAAGCCGAAAACCAATTCGAATCAATTGTCCAAATTTAATCAAAACGTCTCAAATTCACTCGATCTTCGTGTACAACGAACTTGGTTCACCAACGTGTATTAATTAATCCGTCTTTGGTAAAGTTTAGACTATTACTTTTTCCTAAAGGTAATTTTCTAGCTTACCCTATAACGTATCTTAATTATGACATATACTATCCTCGACACATCAAATATTTTGGCGCCGCTGCCGGGGATCTTGTGTACGATCCGTTTCGTGGAGATTTATTGATCGTTGATTTGAAGACCCTTTCCGTCCTCGGAAAGTTTGTTATTTTTCTATTATATAGTATGTATCGTTTTTCGTTTTTTTTGTGTTTACTATATTGTATTACGTAGAACAATAAATTTACCTACTTTCAAATAAGACCTTAGTTGGGATTTCATCACCTAGCTATTGTATTCGAATCCAAAACGTAAAAAAAAGGCAAAATAGATAAATACTAATAAAAAGTTTGAACTCGATTTATACAAACTGTAAGGTGGGTATAAGGCGACGAGCTATAAAAGGCCGTCTAAGGAAAAAGGTTTTTAAGTGCTTTGTGCCACCTCGTTTCCCCGCTTGCTTGTGCGTATATTGAGAGGGACGACCGATTATTGGTTTGCCAACTCAAGTAGTATTATATCTTATTACGTTTAGGTTTTCACCTATCGTTTCAAAGTCGACCGAGGGTAATTTACTTCCATAGTAGTTATCCTTATTCCTTGTTTTTTATCGATCAATTTTGATTGAGCAATACCAAATATAAAAATACCAAAAATAATCTTCTTCTTGTCTAATTTCTTTTCTTCAATCCTCTAAAATTCTCGTCACTTTGGTTTATGCAATTAAGATCTTATCGACTTGTGATTGATTTAAATAGGCTTGAAAATATTCCTCGTAGAAATAGAAATCGACAACAACGAATAGTGGAACCCGAGCTTCCACCTATTGTTTTAGAGATGGCCGATAACCGAACAATGGAGGAATTGCTCTGTGCACCCACCGAAGGGTATGGGGAAGCAATCGTTGTGCCGGATATTTTGGCGGATCATTATGAGATTAAGTCGGGTCTTTTATCACTCATTCGTGCCGACCAATTTCGTGGCAATGAGACCGATAACCCGCATTCTCACATTCGGAATTTTCTTCGAATTACCTCGACTCTCAAGTTTAGAGATGTGCCGAATGACGTGATTAAGCTCATGCTTTTTCTGTACTCGCTCGAGGGTAACGCTAAGATTTGGTATGAGAAAGAACCATCGGGTTCAATTTTGACATGGGATGATTTAGTGTCTAAGTTCATGAATTATTTCTTTCCACCATCCAAAACAACACACTTTAAGAACGAGATCACTAGATTTGAACAAAAAGTGCATGAATCGTTTGGGGTTGCTTGGGAAAGGTTTAAAGATTTGCTAAGACAATGTCCACACCACGGTTTCTCGAAATTGCATCAAATAAATACTTTTTATAATGGGCTTAATATGATTGAACAAGATTCTTTAAATGCCGTCGCGGGTGGTAATCTTTTAAAAAAACTCCGAGAGACGCGTGGGGTATAATTGAGAATAAGTCTAGAGTGCAATATTCACGAAACACACCGGTTGTTTCCAATGTGAATTCATCTAATCCCGAGATTTCTAGATTGGACTCTAAGATTGATAGTGGATTCGCGACTTTGTTAAGTGAGATTAGGAAGAATCCTCATGGATCGATTAATATGGTTGAGAATTTTTGTGTATCATGTGGTGGAGCACATCCTAATTATGCTTGTTCAACCACGGGGTTTGATCAAACTAGTGCTTTTGCCGCGACGGGAACTTATGGCTCCAACGGTCAAGTTCCTCGTCAAAATCATGTTGCTCCACCAGGTTTTCCACCGGTTCAAAATAGGTACAACAATGGAAACAATGGAAATAATTTTAACCGTGGTAACCAAGGGAATTACAATCAAGGAAATGGGTTTAATTCTAATCAAAACAATCAAGGTTTTCACAATAACCAAAATGATTTGTCAAGCTACATTAAAACGAATGAGGCAAATTTGAAAGCTTTTCAAAATAATATTTAAGGACAAATGGCGACTTTGAAAAATGAGTTTCAAAATACGCTTAAGGGGAAAAATAACAAGATTGAGCTTAACCAACAAAGAATTGAACAAAGATTAGAGCAAAGTCAAAATCATATGCAACAAACTATGGAACAAAGTCAAAATAAATTGCTTTCGATGTTAGAGGGATTTATGTCCAAACCATCTTCTTCTTCGGGTTGCTTACCTAGTAATACCATTCTAAACCCGAGGGGAGAGCTTAAGGCTATCACCACTTATTATGATGATAATTTAGAAAGAGTGATTGAGCTTTATGTTCCACCTAAAGAAACTTTTCTTAATGTCACCAAGGCTACTTTAAATGTGATTAGTACCTCGGATTTCTTTGATTTCTTTCCTAAGAAACATAATGATCTGGGTCAATTCTTGATACCTTGTGTTTTTTATGAGCTTGGGGAATACAAAGCTCTAGCTGATCTAGGAGCTAGTATTAACGTAATGCCCTTAGCCATTTGGAAGACTCTTGACTATGAAAGACTTAGGCCCACTCGAATGATCATTGAGCTTGCTAATGGTACCACCACCCATCCGGTTGGTATAGCGGAAAATGTCATTGTTAAAGTGAGGGAGTTCATTTACCTTGCAGATTTTGCAATCATTGATTATGAGCCAAATCCTCGTGTGCCTATAATTTTAGGACGACCATTTTTGTACACGACTGATGTTATAGTTGATATGGGGAAAGAGGAGATTAAATTATGGTATGGGGATAAACATATGATTTTCAAACCGGAAAAAATTCCAAGATTGGTTTCTAAGAAAGTGTAAAGTGTGAACTTGATAAACCTATTGAAAGTGACACAAACAAGGAATTTCTCTTTACAAAGGTGATTTGCCAACTATGGAAACCTCATTTTGTGATGAAGAAAAGTTAAATTCAAAGGAAGATGCTTGTTTTGTTGAATCATGTTGTAATCTTACCTCATCTCCACTCACTGATAGTTCTAAGATTGAAATGGAAATTGATGAATACCTTAGTGCACCATTTGATGCTAGTGAGTTTGATAGTGAGAATTTTGATCTCGAGAGAGATATTGCTTTAATTGAAAAATCATTGAAAATGGACTCATTTTCACTATCTTCGAAGGACCAAATTGATGTTCCTAAGGCACAATCTTCATTTGAAGAGCCTTTGATTCCTAACTTCACACCGAGTGAGGTTAGTGACTATTCATTCGATAAGTTCGCCAATGAACTTGTTGATCCACTTCCACGGGGAAGTGAAGACGTTACCGATTTCGAAATCGAACGTGAATCTCATGTTTTACCTACCATTCTCGAGGAATTCTCCGACCTTCTAATGAGAATGATGATCTTGTATCCGAGTGTGACACACTTGATACTTTGTCGGATATTTCTTGTGATGACAAGATTGATGACACTTTTGTGACTTACTCAAATCCTCTCTTTGAAGCTTCAATGAACAATAATCCATTGTTTCAAGAGGATTTTGAGAGAATCATACTTCCTACATCTCACAACCTTTGTGATGATGAGCTTCTCTTGAAGGAGGTTGATGAGTTTCTCTATATAGATATTCCTTCGGAATTTGAGGAAGAGTCTAATTACGGTGATGAAGATCTTTGGTTTGATCATCCAATTTATGATGATGATAATGTTGACCCGGAGACCTTTACTCCTATTATCCTTCCCACTCGCTTTGATCTTAATGTGCGGGTTTTTCATGCGACTCATTTTGAGTACCATGACCCCTTTGTACACATTCATAAGAGTGATAAGGTCAACAAAGTCATGCAAGTTGATACCACTAGTGTTGAGACCTTTATACCACCTTTACGATGTGCTTTATATGATCTTGGATTAGCATGGGGGACGACACCGTGTTGTCTATTCCTTTCTCTCCCGAGGACGAGGTATTCGACCCCGGAATAATTGATTTAGGGAAATCTCGGCCTTTCACCGATGTAATAATTGAAAGATTTTTCGATCATCTTGGTGCGAGTTTATCTCGGGGAGCATGCTATTTTCATTTCGTGATTTATGACTACCATCTCTTTTTGGAGATTTATGTTGGAGTTTTATCCTTTCGTTTGTCATCCGACAACGAGGATGTAATCTGTGACCCCGGCATCGTGCTTTATGTTGGATTTTATTCTATTATGCCTGTTTTTACCATTTTCCCTAAGGACCAATGAATGCGGGGATCAAGTCGAGCTCATGACTCGGTTAACAAAAATGAGGTGCCTTGTGGGGGAGTTCCATACATTCTATCTTCTATCTATTTTCTAAGTCTAATAAGGCTTGATCTTTCAAGCTCGTGCTCGTATTTTGTTGTGTTGTGAATCTTAGGTATGACCCTAATCATTGAAGACTCTCGTGTTCGGTTTTTGCCGGTCCACTTGATCTTCCAATCTTTGATTGCCAAAAAGGGGCACACTCTTTATCCTTTGACTTTTATCGACTAACGTTTTATCTTGAGGCATAATTAATAAACGGCTTATAGATTTACGTGATCTTTCTATGTTAGGATTTTGCATTAGACTCTTCGTGTTTTAGCAACGGGGTGTTACTCTTGAGCTAAGAAACATTGAGGACAATGTTTGGTTTTAGCATGGGGGAGTCAATCGATATAATCGCTTGCAATTGCTTTTGTCGTGTCCAAACGTAATTGTTTTTCTCGTTTTTCAATAAAATTTTAAATTATTAGTGTTATTTTAAGTTTTAATAAAGAAAATAAGTGCTTTTGACACAAATGTAGGCTTTCCGTTGGTGAAAATAAAAATAGTTTTTGACTCGACTCGGTTTTTACCTTAGCTTTTCCTTAGCGTATTTGAATTAAGTTTTGCTAGGCTTTTATATAGGGAGCTTTAAAACGCGAAAGTCTTAATTCATACGGGTTAAGAACAAGAACTTTTCGCAAGTTCCTATAATTGATCCTAGAAAGTCGTTTATCAAGGGAACTTTAAAACGCAAATTCTAAAACTTGAAAAAGTATAAGAAGATGCAAGATCATATAGATGACTTGAAAACCCAAAACTTTGATTTAATAGGCTAAGTATCCATTGATTTCATATTTTTGGAATTTTACAATATGGAGAATAAGAGATGATAGAGTTTAATCATAAGTTTTTAAAATTAATTCTTCTTTGTGCAAGTATTTTTGTGTTTGATTTAATCTCTTCGTATTTATTTTTCACGCTTGAATAATAATTGCTTAATAAATGAAGTTTTTAGCGGTCTAGGTTTGATATCTTAACTCGTAGCTCCTTCTTTTTCTTCCCTTGCAATTAAAGTGAGAACACATTAAGGGTGTCAGCGTCATGGACTTTTGATCATGGGATTGCAGAAATTTGCCTTACTATAAATATCATAATAATAAAGAAGAATAAATAAAAACATGTTCTCTAGGAGCCTTCGGGTGGGAGTCATGTAGCACTAACCTTGTCATTAGAGCCTTAGGGTGTATGGCAAGGGGACGTGTTGAATAAAAATTGATTCATCATCATGAGCCATAAGGTAGGATGGTGAATGTGAATTCCCTTGTTTTTGTCCAAGGAGCCTTCGGGTGTGGATTTTAAATAAGGAGCACAATTGCATCTTAAAAAGCCACAAGGTGATGTGATGTAATTGTTGCTAACTCCATTAATAAGGTCATAATTGAATTTGGAGGTTTTATTGTTGCTTTAAGTAGTCCTATTAGCCAAATTTCGGGTCCGGGGATTTATCCCTCAAATCGTGTTATGTAAACCTTGATGTGGGCTTTCTTTAGTGACAACGGTTTTTGAAGTCGAGGTTAGGTTTTGAGTGTTGAGTTTACACCGTTCTTGCCTTCATTTTTTGACTAATAAATATCAAATAAGTTAAATGAGCCTTTGGGTGAATGACAAATAAAATCTATAGATACAATTAGGAATAATAGGAGATTGAGTTTAACGCAAGTTACTTGTATGAGTTGGTTTAATTTTGGGGCTTATGATTGATAATGATCTTGTTTATGCACTTGGCATGGAAAAGTGAAAAGTCGAGGACGATGAATCTATTTGAGTTTTATGATCCTAAAAGTTATTTTTCAATAATGAAAGTTTATACATTATGTCTTTGCAAAATAAAGTTACAAAAGTTGAATAATGGTGTAGTTAGTGTTTTATTTTATCATTATGTGAGGACACGGCAATTGCTTAGCAAGGGGGAGTTTGATATGAGTGATTTTACTCATATCATTTGTATCTAAAAACACTCAATAAATGCATAAAATCAATGAAAAAGGCCTTGTATATGTGTTTTTGTTGTTTCATGTGTGTAGGTACCGATGATCACGAAAACTGGTAAATTCGACACGAGATTGGAGAAAGGATCGACAAAGCCAAATACAAGTTTGTTTTATTCGCGGATTTGTAAAAAGATTGAGGACAAGTGGGGCCCACATGAACTTAATGGGCCTGAAAGTCCATTAATTTGCTATGTTATTATTTGGGTCAAATCCCAAGCCCAACAACAATAAGAATATGAGACGGATGGGAGTATTAAACTGATGGGCTCAAGGTCCATTAGCAAACAAAAGAAACAGTGGAAGAATTATTAAAGTTTCTATATATGTTTGGACTCAAAGCCCTTGAGAAGGAAAATAAAGAGACGGGTTAAAAGTTTTATATACTTTTCAGTCAAGCACTCGGTCAAAGAAAGAGTAAATAAACAAAAAGAAACGAGAGAAAGAAAAGGGGAAGAACGAAGAACAAACACCACCAGTCAAGAAACCCTAGAAAATTGGGGGTTTCTCCAATTAATCAGAGAGTGGCCTACACGCGTGGTATTCAGTTAATTAAGGGATAGATGGAGCGTGACACACACGAAGATGCTGAGTACAAAGCACCCATGTGGCACTTGGTTGCATCACTAATCCCCTCTCATTGGTTGATTTGCCTGAAATCAATTAAAGAACCAATCATTACCTGCCACCTCACCACCAAACTAGCACAAGATGTGCCAGCCTGGCGATCCAAGTGAACAAGGGTGTGTTTCGACCGTAGGATCATAAACTGACAAGAGAGAGAATGATAGATGCTCAATCAAAGGTCAAGATGGATTCCTCATCACCAACAACCTTCAACCCCAACCTCCTCGTTAGCCTATAAATACCCCCAGAAATCTTGTAATTTTCATCTTTCTTTTTAGCTTAATGTTATAATGAAAAAATAGTTGTAGGATTATTTTTCTTTTAAAAAGTATTGTAATGATTTCAATTTTCTTGAATAAAAGTTAAAGTTCAGTTTCATAAATTTCGTTTAACTGTTTTTTTATAAATCGTGATCTTGTTTGCAATCTTATTTAACTATTTATTTTGTTATAAGTAAAAGGGTTGTTCATATAAGCTTTACCATAGCTTATTTCAGTGATCTTAGCTGAAAAGAAGGAACAAGCTTATCTAATTGAAGTTCATAAAAATAATATAAAGGAAGCTTTTGGTTCGTGATTTATGGTGGTTCGTAGAGAACTGGGTTCGAGATGGTGGGTTTTGGTTCAATATTCCAAAGGCAAATAGGTAGCTCAGCGCTAACCTACTTCCCAACGGTTAATCTTCAATAGATGATTAAGCACTAGTTTAATTTTTCTATAATCTTAATTTAATCTGCATAATTGGTTTGGATTTTAAGGATTTGCTTTTACTTTATTTATCTGCCATGATTTGTTTAAGTGAAATGTTCTTTGTAAATAATGTATTCTCTGGTTTATTAATGTCATTCAGCTCTTTGGATTAATCATGTTACTGATTTATTGCTGAGAGAGAGTTAACTGATATACATTTGTAGTAACTATTGTTAACTTGAGCTTATATGAGCTGTGAGTGTGATTTATTTAGTTAGTAAGTGTTCGGGTTTCTGATTCCTAAACTAGATCTATGGAGTCTGTGATAAATCCTGCTTGTATGCTGCTGTTTGCTAATCGTGTCGGCTGAGATTTGATTTGTTGACATTGAGATTGTTTCTCACTTTGCTTTTTTTCCTGAGTATTTTAGCTGTTAAAATTTGACTTGATTTACTGCTGTTAAGGTAGGAGAGTTCTTAGTACTTCGTTAACGTTTGGTTCATTAGCTGTAGATTCGTGATTGCTATTATCACTCGTTTGGTTTGTTACTTGTGATTATTGAGTTTGTGTTCTAGCTGTGTACGAATTTGTTGTCTGCTGAGATTATTTGCTGATAGTTTGGTTAAGTCTGATTTTGAGGATGGTTAATTAAAGTTTGGTTGCTGATTTAGTTTACTCAATTTTGAGTGCCAATGTGATAGATATATTAACTGATATGGACTGTATCTAGTTGTGATGTTTTTTTTAGCAGTTGAATTTGTTTTGAACTGATATTTTAAGTTACTGTATTTCTGTGCCTTGTTCAATCGTTGGTTTAATTTGTTTGAGTAGTATTTGAGTCTTCTGATTTGGAATACTTTTCTGAATTCTGGCAGTTTATAAAATTATGTACCTAAAATAAATAAATCTCAAAAATATGTCCCTTGTTGGACTCGAACCTGCGACCTCGCAGATGAACACCAAACGCGTTAACCACTTGTGCGAGCTTCTGTTTTAGTTTAAACACTGCCTCTTTAATTAATATAGGATTTTTAATTGAGACTGTCAGATTTTATTAAGTTTAAATACAAGTTTTCATTAATTAGTTTTTTTTAAATCAATTATTAAAATTTACGTTTAAAAAGGTTTAGAATAAATAAATAAATAAAATCGAGTAAAAATATATTTTATTAATTTTAGAAGTTTAAATTGATTTTATAAATTAGTTTTTAAAAGAATTTGATTTTAATTAATTTAGTTTTAAATAAAGTTAGTCTTACATAGAGTTTTATTTTTTTAAAGTAAAAGTAAATGTTTAAATAGATTTTTAAATAGTATAAAAGTAATTAAATAGTTTATTTTAAATAAAAAGAATTAAATAGTTTAAATTTTTAGATTGCTGTTATTTTAAAATAATTGTTTTTAGATTAATCGGGTTTACGATTCATGCACTTAGGTTTTAAATTGGTAGAATTAATTTTATTTTTAAAAACCGAAAACCAATTCGAATCAATTGTCCAAATCGAATCAAAACGTCTCAAATTCACTCGATCTTCGTGTACAACGAACTTGGTTCACCAACGTGTATTAATTAAATCCGTCTTTGGTAAAGTTTAGACTATTACTTTTTCCTAAAGGTAATTTTCTAGCTTACCCTATAACGTATCTTAATTATGACATATACTATCCTCGACACATCAGCCAACCAAGTATTTAAGCTAGCACTGGAACAATCACAAACAAAGTGCTAGTTATGACATATTGGTAAGCATTGAAGGGGTTGAAGAATGAAAAAGAAATGTAAAGATAAAGGGTGAAAAGAAATTAGCCCTCCTTACAACTTAGGCAGAAACCGGGTCAATACATATGCTATCGGGATCATTTTAGTGATGTTTGGTATTGAAGATAGACATCATAGGCCCAGTGATGCAATGCACAACCCATCCCAGCTAACTCAAATATCTCTTAAAGGATATTTGTTTTAATCACACGAAGATCAACACGTTATATTGATTTATTCACTCCGAGTAAGTTGGTATTGAAAAGGTTGCATTCCTCTCCAACCTCCGATCACTAAAACTCCAAAATGCACGATCGAGTCTAGTGCCATTTGAGATCATTTCATTAATCTCATTAGGACACTATTCCATATTTTCTTGCTTCTTCACACACTGTGAAAAGTAAGAAAGATCTTAAGAGTCCTACGTAAAAAATTTATGATCTTTCCTGAACATTTGAGTAAATAGAAAGTATTTACAATGAAGGCGGAAATCCTGCTGAGTGAATATCAACAAGCTCATGGTAGGTGAATTGTGCGATTCTTTATGAATTAAAATTGTGATAACTATAAAGCAACGATGGTTTAATTCTTAACTGAATTCAAACTTGTTCCAGGCCTCTACGTAATATCCTTATGATCTTTCCGGAACATTCATAGTGACACTAAAGAATGGAAATCCTTCTAGTATTAACATCAAACAACACTTGATAGGTAACTTGCAAGATTCTACATGAATCAAGCTCGTGACAACTAGAAAGCAACGATGGTGTTATTCTTAAATAAGTCAAACTTGTTCCAGGAATTTGAATTGATGGCTTCAATCATATGGATAATTTTATCCAAATGATTCACTCTTTATGTTCGTAGTCTGCTTTGAGACGGTCGAATAAAGAGAACGGGTTCATCCGCAAAACCCTGTAAATGGTGTTCTTAATTGAAACCACCTACAACAGGTACGATATTTAATATCGTATAAAGGTCTTCACCGACCAGAGGAAAAATGCTACCGAATTAGAATGAAATGTTCAAAGCCATTTCGTTCGTGTCTACTTATGTTGCTGTATTTGAAGACGGTGGCGTTGCGGTGTACCAGAAGAAGTCGTCCCCATATGATTATATTTTATGCCCTTAAGATTTCATCAAATTCTAGAAAGTTTAACATAAAGTCTTCCGATGTATTAAACTCTGAAGCTTTCAATAATTCATTAAGGTATAAGTGTGTGGTACATGAAGTCACGACGAGGCAAATATCACAAGTGATGAAAGCACAAGTTCAAGGCAAAGAAACGTGCTCAAGACTAAATTCAATGATCACATCAGCATATTCACAAAGAAAACGAAAGAAGAAGAAGACTACGAGCTCAAGATAAGCATAGTATGCTAGGTTTATATCATTGTAACTTGGGTTGAACCCTTTGTACTTGGAGTGACCTCCATTAGGGGGAGATTGTTGGAAATATGTTTTTACGGATTTATGAAAGATCGATCACTCCAACAATATACATATAGTATGGGCTCGTAGCCTAGTAGTTTAGCTACATAACCCATTAAAGCCCACATGTAGGGTGGGCTAAATAAACAAAATCCTATCATGTTAGGAGGAGTGGTTGCTCATTTCATTAATCTCAATATAATATTTCTTATTTTCTCTCATTTCTCTCTCTACTTTCTCTCTCTAGTTCATCATCATCATCTATCTCTCTCTCTATTACTTCCATCTCTAGGATAATCAAGGATTAGTAGACCGTCAACTATAAACATAGATTATAGCCTAAAGTTAATGTTGTTCACTTTGTTAGTATTAGTACATTAACTCTTTCAAACTCTTAGAAGAAACTACTCCGCATGTGTTATTGAGTTTGCTAGTAAAGTTCTCACTTTTGTTAAGTTTACTTGTGTAAAGGGTATCTTACACATTGTCACTCAAACTGTGTGATAAATAACACATTGTAATACTTGTTATACAATAACAAAGCCTTACGTTTGAAAAGTATTTCTAGTGTTGTTATCCTTTTTAATTGTTTCAGTCGTGTATTGGGGACTTTCAGAAACCATACAACCTGACTCCTATAACTAGTGTAGTTCTTGGGATAATAGCTCCAAAAGCATAAGTTGGATGTGCTGGCCTATAACCTTAATTTAGATATATTTCGGATATAATGTAATAGAAAAAACATGTATGCCTTTGACTTTATTTTGATATTATGACTTTAAGGGATGCTTTTGCAATTATTTTTTAAAGTTTTAATCATATTTCTCATGCATAGTTCTTACCTTTTATTAGTATCATATATTATAATGCAATATCATATATGATAACCCATGTAACTCTTAAATTATGCCATATATGCTAATGCAGTATCATATATGATAATGCATTATTATATATGATACTCAAGAAAAGGTTGAATATATTAAAGGGTTAATACATACGTAGGTAACTAACGTTTCCAGCAAAGTGCGCCTAAAGTAATAACGTTTCGATTCGTTCACTCAAGTTACTTAAGTATACGGGTTGGCTAAGTA
This sequence comes from Glebionis coronaria, assembly GCA_025667525.1. Taxonomy (NCBI): domain Eukaryota; kingdom Viridiplantae; phylum Streptophyta; class Magnoliopsida; order Asterales; family Asteraceae; genus Glebionis; species Glebionis coronaria. The sequence continues at coordinate 422,318,451 of CM046877.1, forward strand.
GGTTACTAAATATTGTTAAACTTTATAATACAAGGATTTCGTGGAAGGGTTACCGGCTAAGTAGGTTACACAAAGAATTTAATACACAAACTTGGTCTCTTAATACATAAAGTTACTAACGTTTACAAAAAAATGCGCCTAAGTTACTAAAACCGGCTAACGTAGGTAAATAAAAAAATGAGTAACTCAATTAACCGGTAACATATACTTGAGTAACTTGAGTGAACGATTTGAAACGTTATTACTTTAGGCACACTTTTTTGGAAACGTTAGTTACCTACGTATGTACTAACCATATATTAAAAAAAGAATATGTTGAATTCATTATTACAACAAAGAGCCTGCACAATTAATAATTAAACACTTTTTCAGAAAATAAAAATGTACTTTTTAACAATATCATATATGATAGTTCAAACAAAATGTAACCTAATGTAAAATATATGATATACCTCTGATATCATATATGATAACCACTTATACATAATTAAAAGATGCAAAAAAATTATTATTGAAACTACTATTCCTTTTAAACAATAAACTCTTCTTCAAGCACATTATCAAATGATGTATTCATGGTTAACGTCTACTTCTTCTTGATCCTTAAACATATACGTGCACCTCCTTTTGTTATGATCAACATCCCTCTCTACTTTGCTCCAATCGGGAAATTGTAACATCCTTATATGCTCATTGATGCATTTGCACAGTCTGCATTTATACAAGAGAGGAAAGAATATAGTTGATTATGGTACTTAGCTATGTGAAACGTATTTGATTCTCAATTATAAGCCACATGCCAATCACCATATCCATTAATATCTACTTTTGAGTTTGATGGCCAAGCTATATACAATAGGTTCAAAGTGTAAAAAGTTATGTGTAGTATCATATATGATAGAAAGCAGGTTTAAAGAGCTTAAAGAGATTTTGTAAAAGTTAGTCGTACAAATTTGTTTTTTTCTAGTGGTTTGTTAGATATATCATATATGATACATCATGTATCATATTTGATATGCCCATCATATATCATATATCATATATTTATCATATATGATAATTGAGTATCATATATGGTACATCGAGCTTAATTTAGCCTACATCAACAACATAAAAATCCTTAATAATACAGTTTATTCACACGAACATAAGCTTATTCATAACTTTCTTACTCAAATAATATGATATTTCATTAAAAAGGCTACTAAGCTAGCTTATAATTTAACACAATAAATTCAAATCATCTAATTAACAAGCTATTTATAACTTTCATCTAATTCAAAATCTTATTCATACTCTTATCTAAAACAACAACTTATTCAAACAAATCAAATTACCCACATAAATCACCTAATAAGCTAGCTTATTTATTAAGAACAATGAATTCAAATAAATAGTTCAATATAAGCTAATTAAAAGCTTATAATTATGATGATGATGATGATGATTAATAAGCTTATTCAAATCAAGTAAGCTAAAATAACAAAAGACCTCTAACCTAATGATGGATCAATTAGTGATGGATTCATGTTGATGGATTCGTGATGGTTTCATAATCATTGCTTCGATTTCGTGATAGATTCGTCACGATAGATCAATGATGTTAGAGAATCTGTAGAGACATACAGAAGAACGGGAGTAGAGAGAGAAATTATAGACAGTGTGTGTGTGGTTTTTATTAGAAAGATAGAAGAAATAAGGTTTATATAGTGAGCAAGTGAAATAACGAAAATACTTGCAGTGTAAAATGAAGATTTAATATCAACCATTAGATAATAAATAGATAAAGGATAAAGATGAGTCCGTTATATCTTAGTTAAGTTTGGTATCTAATGAAGTTAGGATCCGTTTGGTACGAAGTCGGGTTTTAATTTTAGTGTAGGTTTATAAAGTGGGGAGTTTAGGATTACGTTTAATTAGGAAAGAGAAAAAATTATATTAAATTTATTATATTATTTTATATTATTAGTGGAGAATTAAAATAATGATTTTTTTTAATACTCACTCCGTCCTCAAAGTATTGTCCACCGACAAAAACACATAGTTTAAGAAAAATACCACATTTACAGCTTTCTCCCTCTTACTTTTTGCATAAAGACAATTTTACCCTTAACTAATTAATTTAAAACCTCTTTAAAGTGTGTGATTATAATTTCAACTAAGGGTAATGTAGTAATCTCGATCCAAACTTTCTACCTATTTTTAGAAGTGGACAACTACAATTTTGGGATTGATGTAGTATTATTTTTAGGGAAAAGGACCAATTTGGTCAAAATCACCTCTCCAAAGTTAAACCATGGTCAAGTTTTTTCATTGTGACAAATTTGGTCATACACAATTGCACAAATGCACAACTCCACTCCTTTATTGATAAGTGTCCAATACATAATATTTTATTATATTATCAAAATCAGTCGAATGACAAAAATACCCTCTCTCATTTGCATCTTTCATCTATCCCTCTTTCTTCTGCGATCCCAAAAAAACTCTCAAATCAAGCCAGATAAACATATTTTCGTTCTTACGGCGACCGGGTGTGGAGGAGAGGGAGGTGTGTTTGGTTCCTGCGCCGACCGGGTATGGGGTTCCTATTCAGTGGATTGATTTAAAAACGCACTTAGTAATTGGCAACCAATTTCTTCCCCTGTCATCTTCTGAATCACACATCACTACACTCAATTTGTTTCATTACAAGTGGGTTGGGTTTTATTGCTATTGTTTTGGTCTCGTATCAACTTCAGTGTTGCAATAGTCAAGCTGGCCTACTCAGGATCTGCTTTCTCAGAGGACAATGACGCTACGAGTAGGTTGGGTAAGCAGCAGTAGTCAAGCTGCCCACATGGTCCACTATCGAAAAGGTTGGGAGTTGAGCTTAGTGGGAGAGATGGCCCTCAAGCCACTCGACGACTCATTTCTCCCATGGGAACAAATTTTCAGGCAACTAGCACAGGTACCCCGACATTGATATTTCTATACAAGACAATTTTATCATCGTTTTCATTGCATAAGATGCCATCCATTCTTGATCTTTTTCTCACTTGTTGTTCCCATTCTGGTCTTGTTTGTTTCTCGAGTTCATCTCTATACTCAAATTTCTTATGAAGCTCGCTTTCTGATGAATCACACATTGCTTTCTGCGCTTCAAGCCTAGCCATGAGTGAATTACTTGCTGCTTGATTCAACCGAGCTGTTCTTTGTAAATGACACTCCTGCAATAGACGGTTCTTTAGTGTTTATGACACTCCTGCAATAAACAGTTCAATTATGGCAGGGGAGGAAGATGTTGATTTTTCAACTCTGAACTTTTAGTCAAGCCAGACACAGTCAACTTGGAAGCAGGAGATGGAGCATAACGATTCTATGCAAGGAGAGGTTGGTGAAGGAACATCGTGCAATCATGAAGGTCGCAAAGATTCAGAAAAAGAACTGGAAATACTGTGGAGGAGAGTAAAGACAACAACATCATTATTGACATATATAAAATCAAAAGCAAGAATAATGGCAATTCCCCAGTTAGCTTTTACCTCTTGCGGCATCACACAGGTGGATGGGATAGGTTTCGTAGATAGGAACGGCACACCAATGTTTAACTGGTCAAATGATATAGATTATTCCAATCATGAATGTTCAGTAGGAGAGACATGGACAGATATTGTTAACCAAAAAGATGAGGTTTACATCCGTGAAGTGGTCAAAAGCGTACAAACGGTCACAAATGTGTTGGAGTCTTTTTTGAAAAGGGTAATAGTGGCAGAATATGAAACTACTAGTGAGAGACAAAATGTGATGTTAAGTCAAGAAGAGATAATTGAAAAGGATATGTAGATTTAGACGCTGTCTGATAAGTTGAATGAGATGGATCGATTTGCAGTTGATACAACTTGTATTCTAAATGAAATGAGGCAGTGGGTTACTGATTTGGTTGAAGAAACTTCTAGATAGAGGCAGCGTACAACAAACAATGAAGAGGAGCTTATTCGGGTCAAGAGGGACTTTGAATCGTTAAAAGCACATGTTAGTACTCTCATCAGTGTGAGAGAAACACTTATAAAATCAGAAAATTAGTTTCAGACCATTGAGAAGCTTTTTGAACGGTCAGTATGTTTTCTATTAACAATGCAAGTTAGTTTATTCTAATTTCTTCTTGATCCACGTTTTCTAGTTTGTATGGTCATTTATTTTTTTTGCTATTGGCATGCGCGTCCAGTATAGAAAATGAAATTTGATTCTGTTCCTTTTGAGCATATACCAACAGTTTTGCTCCTTGGATAATTAGCTTGCATCTATAGTGCATGAATGTTCATGTAATATCATATTTCTAGTACTAATAGCTATGTTTTTCACCCCGTTACAAAGTTGGCATTTCTTCTTATACATGGTCTTACTAATAAGTTCCACCCTTAGTCTTCTTTTTATTTTCCCTCCATTGTTATTATACTGCAATATGGGATTGTTTATAGAATTTTAAGTTATTTATAAGCAAAGTTAGGTATCCTGTTATTAGTTATTCCTACTATTTGGAAATATGCAATAAGGTGAGGAGTCATATTACGAAATTATGATGTGTCTTCTGACTGGAATGTATCAATTCAAAGTTAGGCTGCTTGGTTCATGTCATGTAAAAAGTCAGCCTACTGAGATTTCTATGGAATTAGAAGTGTTTTGCATAATCTAGGATTTAGGCAAAAGTGATATCTGTTTTAGGAGTTGAAACTCTTTGCTGGAACGATATTAAGGCATCATGTATGACTGATGAATGTCATGAAAAAAAAGTCAATGAGAATTGGACTGCGGGTCTTAAATAAGATTAAATGCAATATAGAATCTTGCGTGTAACATTGGAAATGCTTAGTTTTTGGATTTAGAATAGATATCTGATGTCGCTAATGAAGCCTTACTATATGATTTGTATTTATCCGAAGTGTAGAGAGGCATGGAAATTGGCCTTCTTATTTTGGATATGTGCAGTTCATATCAGACAAGTGGTCTTCTATTTGTTGCTGATATGAGTATCCATGAACTAAGATGGCATGTGATCTGCTCACTGAATGACTTCTTCATGGAATGACATACATTGGAAGAATGAGCATGGTAGTTTTCAGCTTGGGTATCGTTACTGTAAATCAATAGTTTAGTGTATGGTTAATAGAATTTGTTGGTTGTTAGTCCAGAATTGATGCTTAGCGAATATCCTTTGCTCAATTTATGCACGACTTTGTACTTATGTATAGTTCATTTCGTGATTAACATATTTTCATTTTTTCTCAAAAAAGAAGAAAGTAAAAAGATGGGTGCTCTCATGCAGTCTGTCTTGTCTCGTTGTCATGTCAGTTGTCTTGGAACGTTGCTACAGTGGGATCAAAACTTTTCTTCATGGGACAGCCCTTGAACTAATGTGGCTCGTCACTTTTAGTCAAAGGCAATGTTTGTTTGTGTTTCTTCCATCGTGGTATCACGTAGGTGTAGATAATTGAACTGTTTGCGTAGATAATTGATTATTGAACTGTTTCAGAAGTGCCATAACGACCATCCTTACGGAAAGTTCTTTGGTAATTGCACAGATCTCAAGATAAAGCTCGATAAGTGTTTTCGACAAGAAGTGAGCTATCTTCAACAATTGGTTCTTTTATTTCATCAAACCCTTTCCATTTCTCGTACCTTACATCTTTTTTGTTGGGTTTGGCAGAAAGCTGTGAAGAGGAAGGCAAATTTTGAAGAGAGTAAGAAACTTAAAGAGAGGCTACAAAGTTTGAGGAAATAAGCTGCTGAAACTGAGAACGTGATGTAAATCCTACTGAACTTTAGGTCGTGTGGGGGTATGGTAATGACGACATTCATTCAATAAGCAGATAAGTTTCAATCCACGTAGTAGTTAGAAATTGAAATTACATGGGTAAATCAAGACTACCTCCAAGTGATGTTTTGTGATACATTTACCCAGCAAATGTTATTTACTGGATTTTTTGTGAATTATAAAACTAGAGTTTGTAGCTCGTTTCCTTTGACTTATGGAAAGTGTTAATTCATAATTGATTTGATTCAGTTTGTATCAATAGCACAAAGATGTCGGGGTACCTGTGCTAGTTGCCTGCAAATTTGTTCCCATGGGAGACATGTGTTTCTCGTTTTGAGCATCTGCATCTGTTGGGAGCAGGGACTCCTTCAGATGCAACCTTTTTTTTCTGTTAATCAGAATGAATCTTTTTATCTTTCATTGATAGCATTGTTCCATTTAGAATCACAATTCACAAATGCTCACTCTACTTTTTCACTAAATGCAAAAATGTCAATTTTTTTTAGCTAAGGCACAAGTGCTCAACTCTTTCATCAAATGCACAAATGCTCAACTTTTTCTTTAAATGCAAAAGTGATCAAACTTATGCACAAGTGCTCAACTCTTTCATCAAATGCACAAATGCTCAACTCTTTCATCAAATGCACAAGTGCTCAACTTTTTTTATGGTTTGCAGATTACGCAAACAGGGGGAAATATGTAAGCTTGAAAACTGCAGTTACCATACATATAGATAAATGTTACACCATGTTTTTGAACTTGATTAGGAAAAGAAAATAAAAAGTTACACCAAGAGTTTCTGAAATCTAAATCACAAACGTCTACATTACAATGTTGCAGTTCCACCATAGCAAGCATTGGTTGAATCCACCCCTTCGATGTCGGTATTTCCAGCATTCTGCTCGGTACATGGCAAGGGGGCTGCAAAGGTAAGTAAGTCAGTTGTATCATTAAGAAAAATAAAGTCGTCTAATTGAAAAGTTAGCAAGATCTATAGCCTTTTACTGATAAAAAGCAGCAAACAGACATACCTAAAAGATGTCTATTAGGAATGTTTTAATGGATTTGCTCTTGTCTATTACAGTTTCACTGCCGACTTCCAGCCGACCAATTTGTTTTGGGTCAATCTCATACTTCTCAAGTAGTGAAGTGACAGCTGTCAATCTGAAAAGGAAATAAGTTACTGAAATTATAGACGCATAATAAACTAAACACTGATCTAAGAAAATGGTCTCGAACTTTGGATGGACACGGTTTTTACTCAAGCAAGTAAACTATACTATTAACGGTTTGCACCGAAAAGCCCCGACATGGTTTTCCCAAAATTGATTCCCTATAAGTTAGCACTTTAGAAACATTTAAGAGGTTAACACGATTTTGGAGTTGAAGTAATCATTTCACGAGAACATGTCACAGAAACACATACACAATATCATAAATGCTGGAAACCATAAAGTAGAAGTAGCCTAATCAGTAGGTGTGACATAACAGCACTCGTAATGGACTTGTTGAAATTCACATTTAAAAGTTGTTGTCCTATTTACTGTCGTGTTACAAGTAAAACTAACACTGCACATGTCAATTAGCATGATATAAAACAGAACGCCAAACAACAAATAGTATTCCTACCTAAAAAAACTATTGATTTTTGATAAAAAAAAATTACATACCCCATAGAGATGACGTCTTCAACCTCTGAACAAAATGTCATACAATCCTGTCCGAGACAAATAGTGTACTTCCCTTTACTTTTGGAAAACGGCCAGACCCCGATGATTAATCTTGCAGGTCACTGTAGATCACAAAAGATTAACATAAGTTATATGTAGATCATAAATTTATATACCATTGATTATAATATTAAAAGAAAGACAGAAGATAATACCCTTTTCAATATAAAAAGACAGAAGATAATTAGTGAGTAATACCTCTTTTGTGAAGTTTGTCGGAGAGATTTTTCTCATTGAATTAACACGCCTTTTTTACTGAGTCGATCTTAACTTAGTAACGCAAGTTTCATAAGTTTCCATGAGTTTTCCCACTGTCATCTAACGAGAAGATAAAGTTCTCTAAGTCAATTTATTATATCACACTGGAGTGCTGAAATAATTTGAAAATAATCAAGGGAATACATTTTCACTACGTGGTGCTTCATTCGGCCATGTGTTGTTATCCTGTTCTGCATTACAAGATATTATCAGAAACTATAACCTACACTCCTACAGTCGATGGAATTGTGATTTGATAGAGTAAAAAATGAACAATTTCTATATAGAATGATAAAAAAAATAGACGGAATGTGTTAATACAAAACCATATAACACAGTGTACCTGATTCAGTGACAGCGCTGGATGCCCCTAGCTGTGAAATAACTTGTGCACCAACTAAGTTTGCAAACATGGTGGCAGATTCTCTGTGGTCTTTAGTAAGTCCAACATATAGCATCTCATCCAATCTTTTCTGCATAAAACCATCAAGGTCAGGTAAACAGTTCGACCTAATGAACTATGGGTACATTGTGCATATGAGACGAGATATTTCAAGCTTGACCTAGTATGGCTCATGCTGGCAGATTGGTGAGCCTAAATGAGTATAAATTCTACAATTAGTTATTTGTGATTTCATTCAGAAGGCTTGTGTTCTAATTCTACAAGCCAATGCCTGAACTTACGAATCTAGATGCGACCATAGAAACAGAACCCTATAAGGGCCGAGTGAGCCTTGAGCTTCAGGCAGGCCGAGTTTGAGCTTTTCAGGCTTGCCTCTTGTCATATAGATATACCCTTAAAGGCCTCAATGTAAACAAAAGACTGACGTAATTTCACGACTCCTTCAAGACCTTTAAATTACCTTTGCAACTTCAAGCACATATTTGCCAAGAGTCTGATGGGTCATCACACAGTGGCGCACTTCATGCATCTCCCATATATTAGAATTGTTCGTCAAACCTGCAACCTATTAGCAACAACATTTAAACTTGTGTATCAACACGTAACCATATCTGACTTCTTTGATTGATCACTAAATTTGTGTATCCAGTTGATAACGTATCCAAGTACATGTCAAATTTTACCTGGAAAGTGGCACCATTGTGAATGATGTCCAGAGCTACAGGATGATTAATAAATTCATATAATGGCATAACGATTTCCTCCATATTATATGAGTCATTTCCATAAGCATTAGGTGGATCCTTTCTTTTTCTAGAATCTCTCTGTTCATTATAATGAAATAAATAGATCCATAGTACGTATTGAAACAAACATACCCGTGCAAATAGATCCTCCATCATCCAAGGAACTAGATATTTCCATGGCCAAATATCGAGGGTGCTTATAACAGCTTCTTCTTTGCTCTGAAGCGAATTCAAATCAAGAAAACACTTCTTCAAATCAAGTGAGTCATCAGCAGATTGTCCCAAGAAGGTGAATTCCTTTCGTCACTTTTCTCTTCAATTACATAAACGAAATGAATTTATTTATAATGTGATTTCTTGGTTAAGCTCTAGACTTGGATACAAAGGAGAAGAAAGCAGAAGAAAGAAGAAAGAAGAAAGAGGAAGAGACAGAGATAAGAAAACAAAATCAAGGGTATATTTGTAATTTGAATATTTTAATAATATAATAAATATTGTGTCAGTCAGACACATGGCAATAAAGTAGTGGAGTTGTGCATTTGTGCAGTTGTGAAGTGCTCAACATGACCATATTGATCTTTAGTGGGAAACTTGACCATGATAAGGTTATGAAGTGATCAAAATGACCAAATTGGTCTTTTTCCCTTATTTTTACATGTGAGTAAGATAGAAGGATATGTAAGCGGGACCCACATAAAGTGGGTGAACTCACATTTTAACAGAGATTGTGAACAGTGAATGTGATTGGGAGTGTTGGCAATTTATTTTCTTTTGAAAAATATTCAAACATTTACATTTAAGTTTAAAGTCAAATCTAAGCTCTTAATACCACTAAACAAACGGATCCCTGCTTTTAAACGAAATCCACAAGGTATCAATTTACAGCCCATCTTTTTCCTTTCGCTGCGTTCTCGAGTGTGATTTTCAAGGGAAAAGAAAGGAAATGACCGGAAACAAACAACTTTACGTGTTCTCGAGTTTCTTTAGCATGGAAAGAAAAGGGTTTATAGAGGAAACATGAAGGAAACATAAGGGTAAAACTTTCCGCCCAAATATGGGCGGATTTGAGAAGAAACCCACTGAAAGTTGTAGCTTATATGTAAAAAGACAATCATGGCCTTCAAAGAAAACTAATATCACATAGGTGTCTATTCTTCATCTTGAACTTGCTTGTCTTCTTCTTTGAAGTTCCATTGATCTTAATTTTTAACAGATCTCTTTAGCCATCTTATTGTCATAATTTCTTCCGTATAAAAAAACAATGTAGTATTTTTAATGTAAAGAGTTAACGATACAATATATGACTGCGTTATTCAGTTTCTATCTTACCCTAATATGAAGAAGACATCTATATATGTAAAATCGCTGGCCTCATTGTTGAGTCATTGCTGGCCAATAGTCTTCTTTGATTTTTTTTGAAAATGTTATCTTTGATTGATATACGAGCATATAGTTAAGATATATGTAAACCTTTAAATTAGCATATACCTATTCAACCAATTATAATCACCATTTTTTAAAAAACCCACTTCCCATCACTTTTTAAAAAATTAAATATCTCATAAACGGTAAATCGTCAAACGAAAAAAAATACACCATTGCAACGAGAATTAAATCATATTTCTATCGAGGGGCACATGTATATACTTTCGACGGACTTCTTTTTTGATTTTTTTTATATAAGTCATGTTTGAGAATTTTCAGAAATGAAAGGCCCTGTTTAGTTGGTGAATTTTTTTTCATTTTTCTAGAAAAATTTTCATTTGAAAACTAAAAAACAGAAAAGCTGTTTAGTAGCATCATTTTCCGAAAATTTTCTAAAATTTCAAAATTTTCATTTTCCGAATTTATATAGAAAATTGGAAAACCCCATATTACCCATTTCTAAATTTTCAACTCTTTTCTAGAAAAAGAAAACTCCCTCTTTTCTAGAAATTTAAAAACAAAAAAATATGAAATTTTTTCCACAACTAAACACCAATGTTTTAAAAACCGGGTTGACCCGGCCGGTTGAACCGGTTGAACCGTGAACCGGCTCGGAGAGCGGGCCGGATGTGACCGGGTTTTTGCTTATTTGAGAACCGGATTAAACCGTCGGTTTTTCGTTGACCCGGTTTGATTAACCCGGCCGGGTCACAATTTTTTATAAAAAAAATATTGCAAAAACTTTTTTTCTATAAATACTTTTAAGTTTTAAAGATATATATATTGAAATAATGATTATTAGCGTTAGTTAAAATAAAATCAAACTAACTTAAAACGTTCTCTAATATTGTTTTATTATAATCTTTTACAAATTGTAAGTATAAATTAATTATTTTTGCACAGTTTTACAATAATGTTATAAATATAAAACTAAAAATTAAGGCTAGTGAGTAAAAAATAAATACACATTAAAAATATAAAAAATATACATATATAAGGAACCGGGTTGACCTGGCGGTTCAACCCGTTAAATCGGTTGAACCGTAAACCGGTCACTAGACCTAGTCAACTAAAAAACCAGTTTTTAAAACATTGCTAAACACACCCTTTAACTTTGCACTTTTCTTTTCAGCCGTAATATAAAAATAAGTTTGACTCTTCCTTTTCTTTTTGTGGTGGCTATAACTCGAGAACACGAATCATACCTATAACTTCCTCCTTTCAATGTTTTCAGACCCGGGTCGACCCGGCCGGGTCAACCGGTTGAACCGGTTCCGGCCGAAAAAACGGGTCATATTGACCCGGGTTTCATATTTTCGAAACCCGGCGGGTTTGGGGTGACCCGGGTCAACCCGGTTCTCAAGACCCGGCCGGGTTTTGAATTTTTCGGTTTTTTTTTTAATTTTACGTATTTGCGACGATATTTTATTTTTACATATTATTTTGGTTGGTAAACAATTTATATTTTCAATATACGTAAGTTTTGTAGTTTTTTTGAGGTATAATTTTGTTAATTATTAAAAATAAAAAAAAAATATTTTTTTTAGAAAATCGGGTTAACCTAGGTTGACCCGGGTCGACCCGGGTTAACCCGGACCCGGCGACTCGACCGGGTCAATGACCCGGGTTTTAAAACATTGCCTCCTTTCCCCATCTTTCCCTTTCTTTCTTTCTTTTCTTTTACGCTCTGTTCTCGAGTCTTTTTTTAAAAGAATGGAAGAGGAAGAGATGGGAAGGGGAGGGGAAGGGATGATATGAGGATGGAAGCAAAGTAATAATTTATGTTCTTGAGTTTATATATTTAGTTGCAAAGAAAAGAAAAGGAACCAAACATATTTACTAAATTACCCTCAAATTGACCCATATTTATTAACTAATTTACGAGGATAAAGTCACAAATCTAATCACTGATAACATATGCTTTTGTCATGTTTGAATAGTGACCCAAATGTCCTAGTTTGTTTTTTATTATATGTTGACTGAAAGATATAATGGAAGCTGATAGGATGAGAGGGTATTAAATCTAATAAACTTATTAGTACTCGTATGTAGTCCCTTCAACAGTCACACAATCACAAAGATAACCAATAATGGCATACGAAAACAAGATGCAAGTTTGCTAAAAAAAACAAGATTCAAAAATACGAAAGAGTATCCCTCTCGAGATCTACCAGACTAATAATATACTCCTACATATATTTTCAATTGTCTTTTCCATAGGAATTTTGGTCAACAAGAAGAAAGTTAAGCCCCTGGAACATCTTTCAACAGTCTCAAAACATTCCTTGGCCCGGTGAAACGTGAAGGTAAAAAGATTTACCGTTGATAGATTTTGACCTCCTGATACCTACTGGCTGTTGTGAGTTGCCGTCAATGTAATAACTAGGTTAAATGATGATGGAGCGTGATTTGTAAAAATTGAGGATGCAAATGTAATTTAACAAAGCTCATGTAGTTAACACCTAGCTTTCTCTTCTGATCATCCCATTTTTGGAGTGATCATTTGTACACAAAAAAGCTCACACCTTCCCTTCCTCTTCCCTTCCCATCCTCTTTCTTCCCCTCTTAAAAAAAACTTAAGAACACAAATAATTATGATTTCCCATCCTCTTCTTTTCCATTCCTTTAAAAAAGAAACTCGAGAACAGATTACTAAAATCTTAATATAAGAGCGTTAATGGGCCGGGTACGCTTATAATAACTTATTTTCTAAAGTTATTTAAGCGTTATGCCTCCTCCATAATTAAAAAACCGAAACGAATACACAAACACCTTTTTGGAATCATAAAACCCCAAAAACAAATCAAACAAACAACAATAATGGATCATAATCAAAATCATAATCAATGGCGTCAACAACAACCACCACCAGTAAACACCACGACCATCCCCCCTCTTCCTTACGTCCATCACCCTAGATTCCATTACCAACAACCACCCCAACAACCACCTCAACAACCTTTAAGTATTAGTAATTTACCACCTCTTCCTTACATCCATAGACCACCACCACCACAACCACCTGCTTATTATAATAATAATAATAATACCAACCCTAGCTTCGATAACCGTCCATACAATCCTCAGAGTTACAACGATGGATTTGATAATACTGGAATTAAACGGATGAGACTTGATTCTAACAATTTTGGATCGTTTACGCGCCCCGAGAATATGTCTAGGTATCCCCCAATTGGTAATGAGATGGGATTGAAACGGAGGCGTGAGACGAGTGAGTTTTTTAGTCCGTCCTTTGATACAAACCACGAGTCCAATATGTATACTACTAATAATAATGTGCATTATGATCCTGGAGAGTCCTCAGATAGGCGTTTTACTAGTTTACAAAACGGACCTAATTTCCCGCACATGAGCCATAGTCAGGTGATGCCACCAGGTGCTGTTGATACAATGCAGCAGAATCATCATAATTTGTTTAATTCACATTGGTCCAAACCCAAAGATGAGAACTATGTACCTAATTCTTACGGGACACACTTTACTCAACAACCTCCTCTTCCCATTTCGCCCCCGCCACCTCTACCGCCACACCCACCACAGAACCATTTCTTTGAGGCGCATGTTGCACCACCACCGCCCCCGCCTGGACAGGGGTCTTTGATTCCTCCTGGTGTCAGTTCATATGTGGAGTTGTTATCGCAGAACCATTCGCCTTCGCCTGGACATGGTTACTATAATGATAGTAATGTGGGTTACCATGGTTCAGCTCGTTCTTCTGCGGAGGTATAACTTTGGATATATTTAAAACCCTTTGTGTTTGTTATGCTTTCTATGTTTTTCCCATTTCAGTTATGTTTTACCATGTGCCACGTATCCGCACTATATAAATAATAACTTTCGCATATAACGTACTAATCAATAATCAATTAGTAGTACATTTTTAACATGTAGAAGAATGGACATGACAAATACTTCAATGTAAGAGTGTTGAACGATGTAACTCATAAACTTATGCTAAGCTTGGATATGGTGAAGTGTGATAACCACAACGATCCTCAGCATGTCTAAATCTTTAGCCGTAACAAAATTTGTTTGTATTCATATCTTCCTTTCATTAATAACCAACATTGTGTATTTGTGCTTATTAGGAGTTTCACACACGCCAATCTTCATCTGAACCACATGTTAGAGATATTCAACCGTTCCCATTGCGGCATTTACCTCTTGAAAAGCCAACTATGATTGATGGTTCTCACATATTTAAGCATCCTCATCGAGCATCTCGTCCTGATCATATGGTAATTATCTTGCGAGGGCTTCCAGGTAATTTTATTAACCATCTTTACTCAAGTACTATATTTGGAGGAATGTTCTTAAAAAATGTTATTGTTTTTCCATGTAATAAGATGGGGATGGACTTAGGGCGTGGTTTAAGGCTACTTGTTTGGCTTCACGTGAACAAAGTATAAAAATATCATTTATTTACATGTACGCGTTTTAAATGAGTATAGTGTAAGCGCAAAGACATTAGCGCGTACAGTTATCACATTTATATATTAAGTTATAACTCTTAAATTGTTTTGCTATTGTGTATGCTATCAAGTACTTGTATGGTGACATGTCATAATGAGGCAGTTAAGATTCACAGCCTACATTCATATTTATAGGTAGTGGAAAGAGCTATCTGGCAAAGATGTTGCGTGATATTGAGGTTGAGAATGGCGGGAAAGCACCACGTATACATTCCATGGATGAGTACTTCATGACTGAAGTTGAAAAGGTCAGTAGTTGATTTCTTAAACTCTTAAAAATCGTGGCATCTTTTAGTTCAATAACGTAAGTAACTAGATATACTTATTTGAGTACTGTATCTATATTATAGGCTGAAGATAGTGAGTTGTCAAAGTCGTCTGGCTCTCTTAGAGGCAAACGACAAGTAATGAAGAAGGTGATGGAGTATTGCTATGAACCTGAAATGGAGGAGGTATTTAAAATGAACAATTACATTAATTTGTGTTCCCCATTGTCAACGTTTTGGCTAAAGTTTTGTTTTTTAAGGTTTAA
This sequence comes from Glebionis coronaria, assembly GCA_025667525.1. Taxonomy (NCBI): domain Eukaryota; kingdom Viridiplantae; phylum Streptophyta; class Magnoliopsida; order Asterales; family Asteraceae; genus Glebionis; species Glebionis coronaria. The sequence continues at coordinate 422,333,832 of CM046877.1, forward strand.
TCTTTCATTTTTTGATTGTCACGAGGGTCATTAAGGTGGAGTTGTTTGATGTTGCTGAAACCGTTCTTCTTTTCATATTTTTTGTTTTTGCACTTCTGCAATTTCGATGTTTTTACTTATAAAATGTATATATAGTATTATTTTAACAGTGTCTATCTTTATTTTTGCATAGGCTTATCGAGCAAGCATGTTGAAGGCATTCAGAAAGACCCTTGATGAGGGGGTTTACTCCTTTATAATTGGTATGGTCTAGGGACACAAATGTCAATTTTTTAGTTTTTAAGAGTTTATAGTTCGCCTATATTCTATACCTTTGTGTTTCAAAACTTGGTATGGCTAAATAATTCTTTGTTTGAATTACTAGCTTTCTAGAGTTTAGGGTTTCAGCGTGGAAATATAGTGTGTATGCACATGTTCAGGCCTTGTTTCACTTATGGCTTGGTAAAGCTTAATACTAATTCCTATATGATTTAAAATGAAAAGAACGGTAGCTTCTCATGCCTAATATGTAGAGTAAGTGGCACTAACGAACGATGCAGTTTTATTGGGCCAAATGACTTATTTCTTGCTGGTATTTGTGCATCGTCTTAGTGGATGACCGCAATCTGCGGGTAGCTGATTTTGCTCAATTTTGGGCAACTGCTAAGGTATACCCTTAACTCTCTCATTTGGTGGGCCTTACTTTATTGCTAGCAGTTTTTTTGATAGCTTGGTAGTTTTTTTTGTGTTTCAATCTATGCTGCGTGTATATTGGGTTCATGTTCTATGTTTCAATTTGTCAAATCACTGCTATTCTGTTTTTTATGTAATACTGTAAAGCTATGATATAGTAGAAAAAGAAAATATATATTAGAAGACTGAAGCCTTTTTTTTTACTCTGTGCTTTCTTTTGGTTAGTAATACTGTAAGTTTGTGTGTTTTAGTGAAATAGTTGCTTTATATATGATGGTTTGGACTTTGGACCTCACCCATTTATTATGTATTAATATGTTTTATAATTCTCTAAATGAAATATTCTTATCAACTCTTGCCATATGGGTACAGGGTACAGGGTACTTGGCACGAGATGCTCTAACTCATAGGTTTAATTCCTGGTTTTAGTGATAGCATATCGTGTTGAATGTCTATAATAACATGTAGGAAGTATGTGCTAGAGATGCAAATTTGTAAATCAATTGAGAAAGTGCGCTCTAATTCGTATTCTGTAGTTTCCTATTTTAATCATGAAATAAGTATTAGTTGACTTAGATTTTAGTATTTTACCTTACTTTACCACTTTGATAGAAACGGCTATTCTAGTATGTCAATGAAGTATTGGTGCTTTCAATTGTGTATTTTCTCTCTTTAAACCAAGCAGTTAGAAGCTTTGATTTGAACAACATTCTGTGAATTTTAAAGTTCTGTTTTGGATTATATAAGTGTTTCAGTTGCTTTAAATTTCTGGTAGTAAGCAGTTAGAAGCTTTGATTTGAACAACATTCTGTGAATTTTAAAGTTCTGTTTTGGATTATATAAGTGTTTCAGTTGCTTTAAATTTCTGGTAGTAGAAGCCACTATGGCAGGTCACAGACGCTTGTTGTAGGTTTTCCATATCCTTGAATTTATCTAACATAAATTTCTTTCTGTGACCTGTTTTTTAACTACTATCTGGACTAACAGTTTGACGACATAATATTCATTGTAATCTGCACAGCATTATTTTCGACTTCTGTATGGGATGTATGATTTCGTTACTTTCCCATCCCTTCTTTGTTTCTCTGTTAGGATACTAGACTGGGGTTACGTTTAAGCTGTGCTGAAGTTGACTGTTATGTTGGCTGTGTTTACTTTCATTAATATACAGATGCAAATTGTAGGTTATGGGCTGTGTTAGTGGTGTTTTTTTATGCGTTTATATCTGTAATACCATGTCTGAGAGAAAATAGGTGATTGAAGTGCTTTAGAAACAAGAAGTAATAATAAGACACTAAATATATGTAAAGTTGATATGGGAAAAGGTCCTTTTCACTTTTACGTCTAAAAATAAAGAAACACTAAACACTTCTTTTCCGAAATGTCTGTGAGCCTGCAGATATCAGAGGAAAAATCACACAGCCTTCCTCTCGAACTTCTGCGTGATTGCACGCATAAGAAGCAAAAAAAAGTACTTTGCAAAAAGAAACACAACGTTAGGCAATTATACATATTTACACTTTGTATGACACTTGACCCCTCTTGTACAAAATTAGAGAATCTGGACGTGAACACTAATCTCTATTTATGAAAGTGGGTCAATTGTTAATACAGAATGAAATGCCTATCTTTGGGTTTTATTATGTGCCAATCTGGATATTTACACCAATATGCTTTTGAAATTGAAATCTGGACGTGTGGACACTAAACTCTATTTATGAAAGTGGGTCAATTGTTAATACAGAATGAAATGCCTATCTTTGGGTTTTACTATGTGCCAATCTGGATATTTACACCAATATGCTTTTGAAATTGAAATCTGGACGTGTGGACACTAATCTCTATTTGTTATATTTTGTTACATATGCAAATCCTGCAACTATCTTGCGCGTTTTATTTAAGTTGTCTAGGAATCTTTTCAAATATTCATATGAGAGTGGGTCAATTTTATGTGCCAATCTGGATATTTACACCAATATGCTTTTGAAATTGAAAAATAAGACCACCAAAGCAATTTCTCTTGCTTCCACAAAAAATTAGGAGTATAGAATATGATTCGTTTGCTTTGAAGTGGCATGAAAATGCAAATTCAGTGGTCTTATACATATTCGGAAACAACGTTGTTCTCCAGTGGTGTTTACTCTAATTCACCCATTGTTCTGTTGCAATAGTGTGTTAATGGAATAACTACTTCATCCACTTCAATTACATTTGTTACTCTCTCATAGTGTAATGGTTTTGGTGGGAGGTTTTGATAATTTGAAGAACCCAAATATGCTGTTTGACATGAAAGAAAGCCCTTAAATCTTATTCTTGTCGCGATAGGAGTATGCTGTGTTGTTCGTATTTTGTACGGAATATTATTTCATAATAGAATTCAGACCTCATTGAAGTTTAGAATGCTAAAGGGCATTATATATAATTCTGCTGCTCATTTGATTATTGCTTCTCTTTTGTAGAGATCGGGTTATGAAGTATACATAGTGGAGGCTCCATACAAGGATCCAGCGGTGAGTTGGACTTTCTGATTGTCAATACACACACTAGAAATAAGTAGTTATATTTGAAGTTTGACAGCTGTGATAAGTTTCTCTGACCATATCTTTGTAATATGTGTAGGGTTGTGCAGCTAGGAATTTACACAATTTTACCTTGGATGATGTAAAAAAGATGGCTGGACAATGGGAAGAAGCTCCATCTTTGTACATGAAGATGGATATGAAGGTTTGTTGGTTAATTAGTAAAATACGCAACTGTTGTATCTCCATCTTTGTAATGATCAGTTTTCTGCTTCGTTCTAGCTGAGCAACCCAAGGGCGACTACATAATTTTCTTTTATAAGGATGAGTAACCACTACAAGAAATATTTTTTCATAGACATTATACAAGGTCGTAGGGGCAAACATCAAACAGATAATATTATGTAATTCGATGAATCTTAGAAAATAAATCTTGTATGGTTGGTTACTTATCATGTGAAAAGGAAACTTTCAAAAAGGTTTCATAATACTCTGAAATTACTTGACTTTAGATCTTATATGCTTCTTACAATGAGTACTGCAAGAAAACGAGTGCCATTTTGTCAAATTAATGAGATGTTTCTATTAACCAAGCTAGCAAACAGAGGAGTTAAAGTGAAAACGATACTCTGTATGTCAACCTAAAATCTGTAAACGTGTCATGTTATCCTCTTTAAACACACAAACAAACACTTTAGATGGTCGAGAACTAAAAAACAAAAATCATGTAGATGTAACAAAGCGATTGTGTTCAGTGTTCTCTTTGTACAGCTAAGTTTAAAAAGAAAACTAATCATTACTCAGGATAATCACTCCGACAGATCCCAAAACTAATCGTTATTTGTGATTCATGATAAATTTCTGATTTTGCTATGTTTTTACTTGGCTTTGTAGTCTTTACTTCACGGAGATGATTTTGATGAAAGTGGCATTCAAGAGGTAAGCTTAGCATATCATGATTATCACATTTACTTATTCATGGGTCCAAGGGCTATTATCTCTAGTGGTTAAGTTCGTAAAACAACATTTGAAAGGTAAAAAGGCCAAACAGGTTAATAGCTGTCCGAAGTTTGTAAATAATGCATAAAAACCTTCAAAACAATTTTATTCAATCAATTAGATTATCGTTAAAATAATATAACTTTTTTAACCGACTAATCGTATTCTGACACACAATATTCATACGTTTATTAATTCCGGACAAAAAAGTGTTATGGGTCAGCCCCACCCAACCCGTACCAAAGTTTATTGGTTTTAATTTGCATCCGTTCTATTGTTGAGTATTATATTGTGATCTCAAGTTATATGAATAATTGACATTTTCAGGTTGACATGGATATGGAAGATGAGGATGCCATCGATGCTTCTCAAGGATCTGACATCAAAAGTCCACAGGAAAGTATCAAATATCAGGTGGATAATTGTACACCTCATGGTATGTTTTTAAGGCGTGCGCTGATGTGCATATGTTATTACTAATACGTATCCTCTACATATTCTCTTGATTGTTGAATGTATTTATTTAGGAGGCTGTATGCATAAAAAATGTACTCTTGGAAACTTTTGTTCAATCATCCCTTTTAGCCGATTTCTTAAACTTTACCCTTTTGACACGCCAGAGCTAAAACATAACATGAATCACCACATTTATAAGTAAATGGTTGAAATTGGGATGTCTTTATACAATACAAATAGCTCAACTTTTATGAGCAAACGGTTCTCTCATAGCATTCCATTATCAGATGTAGGTCCCTTAAAAGATTTGAAGAGTTTTGTCACGGACATTCAAACAGAAGAAGTCAACCATTTGAGTAAAAGTAAATGGTCAAATGATTTGGATGGAAAGGATCCTTTTGAAGCAGAAGGTGAAAAGAAAAAAACCAGTGCACTTTCAGGCTTACTTCAAGCCTATAGCAAGGAAGGTAAATCAGTAACATGGGGTGACAAGGTATGTGGTTTACGAATTGTTTTAATAAGTTTCTATGATATAGTTTCTTAAGAGGTGGCAAAATGGGCCGGTTGGGGACGGTTGTGTGAGCTGGAAAAGGGATCGAAACAGGTTCTTTATAAGTCAATCTATCCAAAATTTTCTAGTTTTTATGAATAGCGATTTGCACATTTGGAACGTTAACTATTAATAGAAACTTTGGACATAAGCGTTTTGAGTAAACCCAGTCTGATAGGTCCCAACCAGAAGCTTAAATTAAAAAGATAGTATTCTCTTAGGGTGAGAATAAACCACAAGTTTTTATTGATAATAATCTTCTTATTTTTTTCCGTCTTATTTCATGGGTTTATATACATGAAGGATGACAACCAAGAGTTGTAACCATCCGAGGATTAAATTAGGAAGACAAACAAAACAAGTATTAAAGCATGAAGATAATGACACTACATTAAGGCTACTATGAGAAATAAATATGACAAATTAAATCTCATAACTTTATTTAGACCCGTCACAGTCCATCCTATTTCGGCTGTACCAAACAATGACTCGTATTGACGAGTTACCTGACCCACATTTTCCAGTCCCACTTCTTTCGAGCAATATACCATCTTTTTCCTCTACTTGTTTAAATATGATCAATCAATCTGACATGGCATGTGAGTTATTCTTCTTGCAGGGTGGAAATGTAGGCTTCTCAATAAGTGCAACAAGAAAAACAAACACCCGATCCTTAGTTATTGGACCTGGTTCAGGCTACAACTGGGTAAGCGAGCAAAAGTTCAAATTTTTTACTTAAATATAGTTATGTTCCCAAAAGTATCATCAAATTTTCTTGTTATTACAATGATGCCATGCAATTGCCCTCTTATTCATCATTTGTACCCCATAAAAATGACAACAATCTCAGATTTGAGATGTATGATGAAGTCATGACATATACCCACCCTGTAACAAAAATAATCATGTTCAATTGTCTCTTTTGATGGAACAAGTTTTAATATTTTGGTAATAAATCTTGTATTTTTTATAACTAAATCATTCAATGGGTTGCATGTTTAAATTTTTTAGTTTGGGTGCCTTTTGGGCCATTTGATTTGTTTTTGTTTTAAGCTATGAGGTTCTTTGAGTTTAGCTGTTTGATGGGTTGGTTATAAATACATAACCGGGACCAACCAATTCATAAGTGAAATAGACTGATTGACAGAGTCACACCTAGTAGTCCACTGTTTTTTCATTTGATTTCCCAAGAGACTTGTCAGCTGTAATTAGTCTGTTATCAGTTTGTAAAAAGCGGGCTAGGTGGCTATTAGCCGCCTCGATTTTCCCCTAGGCGGCCCAAAAAGCGGTCAACCCCGGTCAAATCATTTATAAAATTTAATTTAGGTGTTTTCTATCAATTGGTCAGATTTTGTTTTTAAATAGCGTGTAAGAATAAACTTTTGCGATGTAGTTGTACTAATATTTGCGGGACAATCAGAGTTTTCTTTTATTTCAAAGGAACATCAAACCAATAATCTATTACTGATGTTGCAGAAATCAAATCCCATGTCAGAAGAATACTTAAAACCAGCGCACAATGCTGTTAAGCCAAAGAGTCAAAGTGTATTTCAAGAACACATTCGTGCAGAACAGGAATCATTTAAAGCTGTTTTTGATAAGAGGAGACAGCGGATTGGTGGCTTCAATATGGATGAGGAATAAGTTGTTTATGGGATTGTCATGGTCTTGCTGTATCATTTTTGTTGTTGGTTATATGTGTAAGAAAACCCACGGAGTTCAAATCGAAAAGCATTGCTTTTAAAACCGAACTAGATCTCGACCCGGTTTTTTTGGGCTGAACTTGGGTTTTCCTGTTCAACCGATCGAACCAGCCTTTCCAGTCAACCGGTTCGGTCTGGTTTTGTAGAGACTTGTTTGAATTTCGAAAGTGATTCATTTCTATTATGTTGTAGTTGGTAACTCTTGTACCTTCTGAATGGAGTGAATTTCTCTTGCTTTATTCTGTAAATTAGGATAACACTTATTTTCAGAATGTGTTGCAACAGTAATTTTGTGGATTGTAATTTTGTAGAGTATAAATTAGGAGACTTGCAAAATTACATAAATAGTTTCACTACTTTCTTTTTGAAAGATTATTACTGTTTTTGTTTTGGAGTTAGTTATTTTGCATCTTTGTTTTTACTATTTACGTACATTGTAAGGGACTAATTCTAGACATTCATTACGTAAGATTAGGGATGAGCACATAGTTCTGATCCCGTACTGAATTAGTGGTACTGATTTTTTTCCGAGTACTAGTATAATTTAGAGGCACTGGTACGGTCCCGAGGGTATCGGTACCGGGAAATCGTGTTTTTTTTTTAGTTTTTTCGAGAATTTCTTGATTTGGTACCGGTCCTGTACCGGATTCGGATTAGTGGTCTCGAATTTCTTTCACCTTATTTTGTAGTCCTGGTATCAATCCTAATAGGATTCGGTTACCGAGAATCGATACGGTTCTTGGAGAGCCTATTTTTGCCCAAATGTTCAACGATTGCAAAAAGCTGACGAAGAGGTTAAAGTTGTAAATTTGAAGAAAACTATTTATTAATAGTGATAAACAATAAAAATATTATTGATAACACAATTAAATATCACTATATTTAGGGCTGAGCATCGGTCTTAGACCGGACCGAGGACCGAAATGGTCTGAAACCTCGGACCAAGACCGGACCGAAATGGTCCGGTCCGGTTTGGTCCTCGGTCTGGTCCGGTCCTATTAGGCATAATTAACAAGATTTTGGTAAGACCGATCCGGACCGGACCGAGGACCGAATTGGTCCAAAACCCCGGACCGAAGACCGGACCGGAATTGTTCGGTTCGGTCCGGTCCCGTTTTCCGGTTCGGGTCGGTTTTGGGTCTGTCGTGCTCAGCTTTAGTTATATTTAACAAACATATAGTTATAATGTAATATGACTAATGATATTCATTGTTTTATCACTAATATTTTATTATTTTATCATTAGTGAAATATCAATAGCGATAAAAATTAGTGTCGAAAATTTACAACTTTACTCTCTTCATTTTGTCTGATTTTTGAAACTTTTGTACTTTTTGGCAAAATGACCCTTCCACGTTTTTTTATAAATCTAATCTTTATTTTTAGATCAAATTAAAATAGATGGTAAAACTTTGTCGGTTAGCTTATGAGCAAAAACGAAGATGCATTATAATTTTTCTCTTTTGTTACTATTGAAGGAATATGTACACGTAAATAATATATGTCCGGAAGTCGTCCCGAGCCTAAGGAGACACACGCGTTAATATGTAAAACAATTAGACGTTAATATATTAGGCGTAATATATTAATTAGTGATAAGCTATGACGAACGTTAACTAATAGTTAGTTAACGGGTTTTGACAAACGTTAGTCAAAAGTTAACTATAAGGACTTTGTATGTAAATCAAATTAAAAGCAAATTTGGAATTAAGAAGTATTACTTTTGTTGTAAGCTATTGGTTTCTAAATTGGTTTGCTACCAACCGACTTTTACATGTATATAATATGAGATGAGATGTCATTATTTATACACATGTACGATAGATTACGAATGTGATTTATGATTTCATAGTAAACAAAAAGAAACCAATCGGTTGGTTTTATTATTGTATTGTCTACCGATCAAATATACGGAGGTTTGTTTGGTTTTACTTGTTTTAAAGAAATCAAGTATTCATTAGCTTTATCACGATTAGTACTAGCATACTTAATTGTTTGCTATAACGTATTGTGTGCGTATTCTTAGAGAGATCATTGTTTGATCTTTTGGTTTTCCGTTTATATTGGTGGTTCGATAAAGGTGTTTAATCTATTGCTAAAAGGTACGCAATTCTTTATCGTTTATGTTAATTACTTGTCTATACGTGATCTTATATTCCGCTGCGTACTCGTGATTATTAATGTGTTAATATGATAAAAGGTTTTTTTTTATAAATTCCAACAGTGGCATCACGAGCCGTTCGTATAGCTTTTAATTACATTAAAAATAACGAAAGAGATAAAATTGTGTAAACTTACTATGATGGCGTTTGAATTATTTTATTTGATGATTAGTTTTCATAAACCCTAATTAGGGTTAATAAAATTAATTAGACAAACCCTAAGTTGTATGCAATTGTTGTTGATAAATATGTTGTTAATTGTTAATTAGTCGTTATTTATCACGTTGTTAATTGTTAAATTTATGGTTCGATCCATGGGAATCATGCAAGTTTACCATGGATCATGTGTTCTTAATTAATTGATTTAATTGAAGTCATGATAGATGTAGTAAGCATGAAGTATGTGATTAATTGTTAATTGTGTATATGTTTTAGGTTAATGTTTATTTGTTTTGCTTTTGATTATAATTGTTGTATATCATGGTTCAAGCAAAGGGTTTTTCGGAAAAATAAAAAATAAACCGGACTAAAACTATATGAAATTTGATTTATTATAATCCTGTTCTTGCACGATCATATGTGGCAACAAATGAGTCGCCCTTACATGGTTTTAAATCTAACTCACGCCGTGATTAGCAAGAATCAAGTTTATAATTTGTTTTCTACTTTAAATTTGTAAATTTTATTAATGACGTAATTTGCAAAAGTACTATCTAGTTGCAAGGCTAAGGTTCGGGAAGACTCATCAAGACTTCGGTCTTGTAGATACCATTGCCCTATAATGCCTGACTACTTGTAGTCTCCTTATCTTGCATACTATTTAGGAAGCCGCAAGTATAGGGTTTGAATGATTTTAATCATTCTTTAATCTTTTCCCTTTGATAAAATTAAACTTCTTTAAATAGAATACATGTTGAATCGTCAATTTTTATGATATCACTATTTATACAATTGAATTGTGAGTTAAATATGTGATATTTATAATTAACGAATTGAGTAAATTTTATAAATTATCATGATACAAAGATGTTGCATGCTTCTTTGTACATGTTTTTGAATTGTCAAAATTTATACCCTTTGAAATAAGTTTATTTGCCATCCAACGTGTAAAAGCACTTGCACTTACTCTTTCACCATACGTGAGACTGTGGTGATTTTGTAACCCAAGGTGATATAATACACTCGATTGTGAGACGTCGGTGCTATATAATCATGGTTTTTAGTTGGACGACTTAAGCAAGTTAAGATAGGTGAGACCTTAACTCGTGGCAATAGATGGGATAAACATGCTCACTTTTTCACTTTTGAATTGTCACAAGTGATGGATATAAAGTTGAGTCCCATAATTCTAGAAGTTGTATTGGATGCAATTATTGAACGTCAATCACCCCTTGAATATCATCATCACTAGCAGATCAACTGATGCGGTGGTGGTATGTCTTGGTGGATTCTAGCTTTTAGAAAATTAATTGTTTATTTATAAACATGGGTATTTAATTTTCTATAAAGGAAGTATTATCGAAAATACTAAATTATTGAACTTTGTTTATTTGTAGATGGCAATGAACAATGCCCAAACCAAACAAAACAGTTCGGCTTTCAGGTCGATGCTTGAGAAGCAACAACTTACTGGTCCTAACTTCAATGAGTGGTTACGCGCGCTCAAACTAGTTGTGCGTGTGGAGAAACTACAGGATGTGTATGACAATCCTTTGCCTGCCCATCCTGGTGCTACTGCTACTAATGAACAATTAGTAGAATGGAATGCTCTTTATGGTCGTCATAATGAAGTTGCTTGTTTAATGCTTGGAACTATGTCTCCATCGCTTTATCAACAATCTGAACACAAAAGTCCTAAGGACATGATAACTGATCTCCAAAAGATGTATGGAAAGCCTCCTGGTGTCGAACTACAAGAGTTAGTACACACTTTCCATTCATGCAAGCAGGAAGAGGGTCAATCCGTTAGCGATTATGTTCTATTGATGAAAAGCTATTTGGATCATTTGGCAACTCTCGACTATGTTCTTCCAGAAGCTGTCTTTGTCAGCTTGATCCTCAATTCACTTTCAAGTGATTTTGAGGGCTTTGTGCAAAATTACAATATGCAAAGCATGAGGAAGACAATTAGTGAAGTTCATTCTTTGCTTATTGAATTTGAGAAAGGAGTTAAGAAGAACAAGAAGTCAAATGTTGCATCTTCTTCTACACCACAAGTGATGGCGATCCAAGGTGGTAGGATCCAGAAGTACAAACCGCAAGGAGGTAAGGCTAAAGGTAAAGGCAAGGATAAGGGTCCTAAAAATTCTTATCCTCCTAAACCTAAAAAGCCTCAACCTTATAAGAAAGAGCATTCGGCAAAAGATTCCATATGTCACCACTGCAAAGAGGTTGGACATTGGAAGAGGAATTGTCCTGTTTATCTAGCTGAGTTGATGAAAAAGAAGAAGCAAGTTGGATCGTCCACTTCTTCAGGTATTTATACTATTGAATTATTTGCTTGTTCTAAAAATTCCTGGGTGTATGACACTGGTTGTGGTACTAACATTTGTAACACAAAACATGGACTTAGAGGAGCAAAGAAGCTGAAGCAAGGTGCTGTCTACTTGTATGTTGGAAACGGCGTACGTGTTGAAATAGAAGCTATTGGAAGTTTTGACTTAGTTTTACCTAATGGTTTAATTCTTGTTTTGGATGATTGTCATTATGCACCTACTATAACTAGAGGTGTTGTTTCAGTTTCTTGTTTGCATGATAAAGGATTTATTCATAAATTTACGGATTCTGGTATGACCGTTTCTTTTAATGATATGATTTATTTTAATTGTATCCGTGTTAATGGTATTTATGAAATTGATATGCATGATCCTACTTTGCAAATTGTGAATTCAATGTATTCGGTTAGCAATAAGAAATCTAAAGCAAGTTTAGATTCAACTTATCTTTGGCATTGTCGACTTGCCCATATTAGCAAGAAGCGAATTGAAAAGTTGCAACATGATGGACTTTTAAACTCAACGGATAGTGAACCGTTTGATCAATGCGTTTCTTGTATATCGGGCAAGATGACAAGGAAATCTTTTTCGCATAAAACGGAAAAGGTGAAAGATCTACTTGGATTAATCCATACTGATGTATGTGGTCCACTTAGACATGTGTCAAAGCAAGGTGCTACATACTTCATTACCTTTACTGATGATTACAGTCGTTATGGTTATGTTTATTTGCTTAAACATAAACATGAAGTCTTTGAAACATTCAAGGTATTCAAAAATGAAGTAGAAAATCAACTCGGGAAGACTATTAAATCCATTCGATCAGATCGTGGTGGTGAATATATTAGTCAAGAATTTAAAGATTATCTAAAGGCTAGTGGAATTGTCCAACAGCTGACTCCTCCTTACACACCACAACACAATGGTGTTTCTGAGAGGAGAAATCGAACTTTGCTAAACATGGTTCGATCAATGATGAGTCTTTCTACTTTGCCACTTGATAGGTGTGAAAACACCCATCTTTTCTACCACTTAATTACATTAAAACGGGACCTAAACGTATATTTTATGTCGTAAATGGCGGAATTATGCGTGGTTTGTGTTTTTATTGTGTTTTAGGGTCAGAATGTGAAAAGGGAGGAAAACACGGTCTTTCACGGGCTTTTATCGAAGAAAAATACGAAAGATGAAGTCGAAAGATCAAGAGTGGAAAAAGAACGGAAATCCAAGACCAATTCTGAAGATTTATCGAAGAAAAAGTCAAAAGACGAAAGTTTACTAAAAGCCGAAGAACTCAAGTCTAAATTATGAAGAAATTACAAGATGAGTTCAAAGAAATCCCGAGACGAAGTCTGAAAAGTCGAAGAATTTAAGAAGACTGAAAGACTGAAAGACTAAGGACCAAGAAAGAATGAAAGAAAGAGGAAGCCACCAACCACTCCCCTCTCCTATAAATACCACCCTCACTTGTTGTGAGAGAGTAGGGTTAGTTTTAGGATTAGATTAGGAGTAGGTAGTTTCTCTCTCTAGATTTATGCTTTCTCTCTCTAGATTAATTTGTGTTAAGCTTTTGTTATTGAATCCATGCTTTTTAATTAAGCTTTAATTCATCATCTTCTTCCTTTCTAGTTTGATTTGTTCTTATTCATCTTTGTTCATGTTCTTGAGTTTTTATGATTTTGATCAAGTGGGTTTTGATTAATTTGGTTATGTTTGTTAGTTTTGATGATTTGTTTTGATTGATTATTGTTTGTTGATGCTTATTGGTTGTTTTTGTTTAATCTTTTGTTTGAATCTGGTTAATTTAAGGCTCGATTATTGTTACTGTACATCCCCTGTTCTTCGGTTTGTTGTTTCTGTATTTTATTCATTCCCAGGTAAGCTTCATCCGGAACTTAGAAAGTTCCGAACGAAGCAACCTTCATCCGGAAGTCTAGAAGTTCCGAACGAAGCAACCTTCATCCGGAAGTCAAAAGTTCCGAATGAAGCAACCTTCATCCGGAAGTCTAGAAGTTCCGAATGAAGCAACCTTCATCCGGAAGTCTAGAAGTTCCGAATGAAGCAAGCTTCATTCGGAAGTTTTAAACTTCCGAATCAAGGTCTGTCAGTCTTTTGTTTGTTTTTCTTGTTAAGTTTTTGTCTTTTATTTTCAAGTTTTATTTTTCCCACCTTTTTCTTTATTTGAAATTTTATTTGCTTTACTTTTTAGTTTAAGTTTTGAGTTGCATCATTTACTTTGTTTGAATTTTATTTAAGTTTAAGTTTAATTTTACGTCATTTCAATTCTCGTCATTTACTTTTTACGTTTTAAATATCGCACCGTTTACATTTTAACTTGTTTTAGTGTTAATTTCTCGTCAATTATTATCTAACCTTGCTCATTTATTTTACCTAAACCAAAAATATTTGTTTCACCAAGAACAACTAATCTCACACAATTAACCGGAAATCAATTCGAAGAGATACCGAGAACGAACAATTGAACCTATGCAAATCTCTTACATTAAAATGGCGCCGCTGCCGGCTCTTTTCGTGAAGATCGAAGGTTTTTTGTGAGAGACGCGTTGGATTTTGGGATCCGTTCACTTGTGAACGTTATTTTTCTTGTCAGAAATTTTCAAAAATCCAAAAACATTTGAAAAATCATAAAAAGCATTTCTTTTTCAAAGTTTTGCACCAAAAATATTCTTCTTGCTTATCTATCTTTCTTTATGGATTTTTATGTCCATTGCGTCCGGTGTGGGAAACAATTATCTGGGAACAACTCTTGTCAATGGTGTACATGTGAGCGGTGTGGAAACGATATCGACTACACACAATCCGGATTTTGTCCCTTGTGCAACTCGACTAATTCATTCTTTTTGAACCCACCTCCTGTTCCCCCGTGCATCTATTGTGGAAGCGATTCTCATTGGCATGTGTCGTGCCCGGTTCGATACCCGTATGGTCACGGGCAAGAACCGGGGTACAATTATGACAATGACAATAGCTATCCACAAGACGCACTTGATTTTTCTCCATACCCGGTTTGCAACAACTGTGGGGGTCCTCAAGATACCTATTATTGTCAACCACTGAATTGTTATGAGCCAAATCCGTGTCCTCAGTTTTCTTCACCTATGGATTATTATGAACCAAACCCGGTTTCTAATTATTCCCAACCGATGAACAACTATGAGCCACAACCTTACTATAATTCAGGTTTTCAATACTATGAGCCCCCACATCACACCCTCAAACATCAATCCTCTCAGCAAATTCATCTTGACCCACAACTCACTACCTTGAATGAAGAAACACACTCCATTGTTTTGCAACTTCAAGAGGCCGTTGTTTTGCTTAAAGAACTTCGGGACGAGGAAAAGCGACTGCAACAAGAGCAAGTATCTAATCTTAGTGATTATACCCCTCCGCTTGTGCGTCAATACTATTATGATGATGATGACGATGATACTGTATGCACTTTCAACTCATCTTCTGAAGTTGCGGCTCCTACTCTCGATGTTCCTACTGCGTCTAAGGATCTAGATTCGTTGCATAAGCTTAGTGATGTTGGTCTCGACAAAGTATTGGATGATGAGGTTTGTAACTTACCTGCTATGGAGCCTGAGGACGACGTTGCTCTTACAGACGAGGTCGATCCTAGTGATGACGATTCTTCTCTTTCACTTTTGAAATTTCTCAATCTCCACCGGGAGATGCAGAAAATGACGATTTATTCTCTCCGGTTTACGAGCAGTTCACCGATGAACATGATCTTGTGGATGAGGTGGAAGACGTGCTTCTTCGCGATGGATTACGGAAAGTGCACCTTCTTATTGCTCAAATCGAAGCGTTGACTTCTCCTTCCAAGTCTTTACCTCCATCTATTCCTCCCGTTGAAGATAATGACCCATTGCTGGAAGAAATCGATATCCACTCCATCCCTCCAGGTATTGATGACTCTGACACGGAGGGGGACATTATTTTTGATAATTTGCTGCAGGAAATTATTGACCCAAGTCCCCCTCCCGAGCACCTTCCATCCTCCCTTTTAGCCACTATCACGGAGGATGAGTGCTTTGATCCGGGAGGTGACATTGATTATGCTATGTTTGATACCATTACGGCTTTGCCGTTTGCTCAGCATCCATTGTCTTTGGGGGAGGACAATATGCTTACTATACCCAACCCACCTCCCGTGGATCTTGAATTCACATACAATACGTATGTTGAAAGGACCTTTCTCCCTTTCAAGACTTATCCCCCCGCCTCTCCTTTGTTGATGTCAACCGGGAACGAGGACAAGGTCTTTGATCCCGGCATCACATTCGAGGTTTCCCCATGGACCATTTAATTCGGGGACGAGTCAGGCTCATGACTCGGTCAACAAAAACAAGCGCTTTTTGGGAGGCAACCCAATTATCTATCTATTTTCACCATAAGTGTAGGGGGAGCCCCGTTGGTGTTTCTTGTTCTCTTTCTTATCATGTGCAGGGATTCGAGCTTCAAAGACACACTCTTGATGACTTTTGACGAACCGTGATTCCGTGTTCCCTTCTTCCCGGTTCTATCCTAAACTCTTTTCGATTCACTATTTTATATTTCTCAATATTAAAATAGGAATCTCTTTAGTTGTCTTTTCCTTAACGAGATTTAAACAAAGTGCACAATGTCCTAAGTGTAGGGGAGTTTACTCCCACATGCTTAAACATTGAGGACAATGTTTATATTAAGTGTAGGGGGGACTTCTATCGAAGTTAAGTGGTCTTTTCCTTGTATTTGCCCTCATTTTAACCGGAAAATCGATTTTTCGACATTTTTCAAAATTTTTAATCTATTTTGGCCTAGTTGTAGTTCCCTTTATTTTTCTCTTATTTTAATAAAATGGTTTTATCAAGTTTAGATATCTTAGATATATTAGGCCCGTTGTGAATATTTTGACTCAACCCGAGTTTACTTATCCAAGTTCACTCTAGCTAGTATCCTTAACTATGTAGACCTTAATTGGTTTATTGGGCTAAGCATCCACGAGTCTCATTCCTTGAGATTTTAAATTGTGGAGAACGAGAAATGATAGAGTTGGTTACAAGTTTGGTATTCTCTCATTAACTTATGTGAGTTAATTATGATCTTTTTCTCCCATCACTTGCTAATAAATTATCTGCAATAAGTAAGGTCGTACGATTTGAAAAGTTACTTAGCTTCTAGCCCAAGATCGTTTAAAAGTTGCTCGGTAATGACGAGAGTTCATAGCCAAGGCATAACTTATGAAGCGGGGCGCGAAGATTGGCGAGTCCGAAAAGGCCCTAACAAGGCATGAGGATTCCATTTTATTTCTGAAGATCCAAAGTGATGTGAAAAGCATTATTCCCGAAATCAATATGAAGGATCAAGACTCACGACGAAAAGCAATCAACTCCCATAAAGATCATGGAGAAGTCTATCCGAAAAGACCCTAACAAGGTATGAGGATAAATAGATCCAAGTCCGAAAAGGAGGCGGATCGTTGTATCTCAAAATCCCAAATAGAGATTGAAGAAATAATCATGAAGTCGTGGTCAACAAAGTTGGAGTACCTCTCAAAAGTCTCCAAGTGAAGAAACTCTATGAACGATGAGAAGACCATTATCTCAAACACGTCTCTCAAGATATGAAGTATGAAGTACATGCCAAATATCGGCCCGAGAAAGGTCTCAAATCGTGAACCGAGTTATGCCAAGATATGAACTTTTTGATATCCCGAGAAGCAGTTTTAAGAGATTTTGTCCTTTAGCTAACTATTGATCAAATCGTCCTACTTTGCTTTCAGCTTAAATAAACTATCGAAATAAGTCCAACAATGCATCTTCATGATCATTCTAAGACAAAAATCAAATAAAAGAGATACCCATAGGAATAAGGGAGTTTAAGTGATTAATTGAACCGCATGAGTAAATGTTTGTTATGCTAACTGGTACTAACAATGATCTCGTTTTTAAGCTTGACATGGGGAACGTGAAACTTGAGGGTGATAAACATTCATGACATACAAGCCCTAATGTAAGTCTTAGATTTTTTTACATGTTTCTTCCTTGATTGCATCTTGTTATTTTCTATCTTTTTTATTTTCCTTAGTTGTTTAATAAAGGCCAAAGTAGGTTGATTATGATGGAAAGTGTAAACCTTGCTTTATTGCTAAGCATTGCATGAGGGCATTGCAATGGTTAAGTGTAGGGGATTTGATAGGTGTGAAAACACCCATCTTTTCTACCACTTAATTACATTAAAACGGGACCTAAACGTATATTTTATGTCGTAAATGGCGGAATTATGCGTGGTTTGTGTTTTTATTGTGTTTTAGGGTCAGAATGTGAAAAGGGAGGAAAACACGGTCTTTCACGGGCTTTTATCGAAGAAAAAGACGAAAGATGAAGTCGAAAGATCAAGAGTGGAAAAAGAACGGAAATCCAAGACCAATTCTGAAGATTTATCGAAGAAAAAGTCAACAGACGGAAGTTTACTAAAAGCCGAAGAACTCAAGTCTAAATTATGAAGAAATTACAAGACGAGTTCAAAGAAATCCCAAGACGAAGTCTGAAAAGTCGAAGAATTTAAGAAGACTGAAAGACTGAAAGACTGAGGACCAAGAAAGAATGAAAGAAAGAGGAAGCCACCAACCACTCCCCTCTCCTATAAATACCACCCTCACTTGTTGTGAGAGAGTGGGGTTAGTTTTAGGATTAGATTAGGAGTAGGTAGTTTCTCTCTCTAGATTTATGCTTTCTCTCTCTAGATTAATTTTTGTTAAGCTTTTGTTATTGAATCCATGCTTTTTAATTAAGCTTTTAATTCATCATCTTCTTCCTTTCTAGTTTGATTTGTTCTTATTCATCTTTGTTCATGTTCTTGAGTTTTTATGATTTTGATCAAGTGGGTTTTGATTAATTTGGTTATGTTTGTTAGTTTTGATGATTTGTTTTGATTGATTATTGTTTGTCGATGCTTATTGGTTGTTTTTGTTTAATCTTTTGTTTGAATCTGGTTAATTTAAGGCTCGATTATTGTTACTGTACATCCCCTGTTCTTCGGTTTGTTGTTTCTGTATTTTATTCATTCCCATGTAAGCTTCATCCGGAACTTAGAAAGTTCCGAACGAAGCAACCTTCATCCGGAAGTCTAGAAGTTCCGAACGAAGCAACCTTCATCCGGAAGTCAAAAGTTCCGAATGAAGCAACCTTCATCCGGAAGTCTAGAAGTTCCGAATGAAGCAACCTTCATCCGGAAGTCTAGAAGTTCCGAATGAAGAAAGCTTCATTCGGAAGTTTTAAACTTCCGAATCAAGGTCTGTCAGTCTTTTGTTTGTTTTTCTTGTTAAGTTTTTGTCTTTTATTTTCAAGTTTTATTTTTCCCACCTTTTTCTTTATTTGAAATTTTATTTGCTTTACTTTTTAGTTTAAGTTTTGAGTTGCATCATTTACTTTATTTGAATTTTATTTAAGTTTAAGTTTAATTTTACGTCATTTCAATTCTCGTCATTTACTTTTTAAGTTTTAAATATCGCACCGTTTACATTTTAACTTGTTTTAGTGTTAATTTCTCGTCAATTATTATTTAACCTTGCTCATTTATTTTACCTAAACCAAAAATATTTGTTTCACCAAGAACAACTAATCTCACACAATTAACCGGAAATCAATTCGAAGAGATACCGAGAACGAACAATTGAACCTATGCAAATCTCTTACATTACCACTATCTTTTTAGGATTATGCTCTGGAGACTGCTGTACGCATTCTCAATATGGTTCCAACCAAGAAGGTTGACAAGACTCCATATGAACTATGGCATGGAAAAGTCCCTAACTTGTCTTACTTAAAGGTCTGGGGTTGTGAGGCACGTGTAAAACGTCACATAATAGTTGTTGAGAGGTATGCAGATTTCTTTGAAAAGAATCTCATAGTTCAAAAAGAGAGTGGGAGGATTGTAGAACTAGAGGATGAAGATATTTTACCTTCTGAAACTACTAGCGAACATCCAATTGAGGAAGAAAGTCTTGCACCTGATGTAACTCAAGAAGAGGATGTTGTCCCCATTCGTAAATCAAAAAGAACAATCAAAGCACCTGAACGACTATGTCTAAATGTAGAAGTCGAGGAATATAGTTTAGGGGATCTTAATGAACCCACTAACTACAGAGATGCAATATTGGATTCTGAATCCGATAAGTGGATTGTTGTTATGAATGCGGAAATGAAATCTATGTATGATAATCAAGTCTGGAGACTTGTAGATTTACCACCCAATGCGAAGGTCGTAAAGGGTAAATGGATTTACAAGAAGAAGACGGACATGGATGGCATTGTACACACCTATAAAGCTCGATTTGTAGCAAAAGAGTTTACACAAACTTATGGTGTTGACTATGAAGAAACCTTTTCTCCTGTTGCAGATTTGAGAGCTATTAGGATTCTCATAGCTATAGCGGCGTACTATGACTATGAGATATGGCAAATGGATGTAAAAACCGCGTTCTTGAATGGTTTCTTAGAAGAAGAAATCCATATGGAACAACCGGAAGGTTTTGTTGATCCTAAGCATCCCAGAAAAGTATGTAGGCTTCAAAGATCCATTTATGGACTTAAGCAAGCATCAAGAAGCTGGAATAAAAGATTTGATGAAGAAATCAAAAAGTTTGGTTTTGATCAAAATCTAGATGAGCCATGTGTATATCAAAAGGCTAGTGGGAGTAATGTTGTTTTCCTAATCTTGTATGTTGATGACATAATCATTATGGGAAATCATATTCCAAGTTTACAAGAGGTAAAGACCTATCTTGGGAAGTGTTTTTCTATGAAAGATTTAGGGGAAGCGGCATTTATTCTTGGAATCAAAATCTATAGAGATAGATCGAAGCGGTTAATTGGACTAAGTCAAAATGCATATCTTGATAAGATCTTGAAGAAGTATAGAATGGATAATTCCAAGCGTGGTCTCATTCCTATGCAAGTGCACACCGAATTAAATAAAACACAAGGTGCTACTACATCTGCAGAGATGAAGCGTATGCAGAATGTTCCTTATGCTTCAGCTGTAGGATCTATTATGTATGCTGTGAGGTGCACTAGACCTGATGTTGTGTTTGGGCAAAACATTACAAGCCGATTTCAGCAAAATCCAGGTGAAAGTCATTGGACTGTTGTGAAAAATTCTTAAGTATTTAAGACATACTAAGGATACGTTTTT
The DNA here is from genome assembly GCA_025667525.1 of Glebionis coronaria. Taxonomy (NCBI): domain Eukaryota; kingdom Viridiplantae; phylum Streptophyta; class Magnoliopsida; order Asterales; family Asteraceae; genus Glebionis; species Glebionis coronaria. The sequence continues at coordinate 422,354,592 of CM046877.1, forward strand.
GGTTTATGGTGGAAATCCTGAAGCTACTGAGCTACAAGTTAATTGTTATTGTGATGCTGGATTTGAAACCGATAGAGATGACACTAAATCTCAAACTGGGTATGTTTTCGTTTTGAACGGAGGCGCGGTAGTATGGAAGAGCTCCAAACAAAGTACTACTGCACAGTCTGCCACAGAAGCTGAATACATAGCTGCTTCTGAAGCTGCAAAGGAAGCTGTTTGGATGAGGAAGTTTATTGGTGAACTTGGCGTAGTTCCTACCAATGAAGAACCTATAAAGATGTATTGTGACAATTCAAGTGCAATCATCATAGCTAACGAACCGGGAGTTCAGAGAGGCGCCAGACACTATCAAAGGAGATATCACTATGTTCGAGAATGTATCGAACTGGGTGAGATTGATCTAGTTAAAGTTCATACAGATAATAATCTAGCAGATCCTTTTACGAAGGCTTTACCTGGTAAAAAGCTTACTCAACATGCTAGGAGCATGGGACTTCGTCCTGCTAGTAATTTCATGTAATCTGTTTTAGTATTTGAATAAAGGATATTGTTAAACAATATTTATTTTATGAATTGAAGTATTGGATATATTCGTTTTCTTTAATATTTATTGGTCCTATTTTTGCATGTTTAAATCCTTGAATAATATGTTATTCTAAATTGTCTATGTCGATTAATTATATGGGAATATACTTGAATTAAGACATATATGAGAGATGGTAATATTCGTAGAATATGTAAGAACGGTTCACCAACTCATACGATATCCAGAAGTTGTATATTGGACATCTCCTACCAACAAGTCAATCACTTTATGGATCGGCGTCTTTAAGTGAAACTTGTAAATGATTTACATTACTAAATCCTTTGACTTGAGATGCAAGCAGGTCTTATATATGTGGATGGTACTTTTTGCTATAGTTCTAACGCTATCCTGAATAAGGTAGTAATAAAGACTATAATCATTTGTATCTTGAAGCATGTAAGAGGCACGTGTAGTCAAGATAGAATTTGTTCATTCAACTAGGATTGAAGAATAATGCTACTGGGCCCCTCGTTAATTAATTAGATGTTTGTATGGTCATACCCAATGATAATCTAGATTTATCTCGATTAGATTGGTAATCTATATTAATTATGTAATGCAAGAAACAAAATAGTTAAAATGGAATGACTTTAATCCATATCCATTGTTAACATGACATTTGAGAAACAAAGGGATTGTAAATGTTTAAGTCATTTAAATGTACTTTATGGAAAACTACACTCAAGAGTTTCTGGGAGCATTGGCGTGTTGTTAGACGCTAACCAATGTTATTATATTATATTATTGTACATGTCCAAGTGAGAGCTGAAGGAGTATGTACACGTAAATAATATATGTCCGGAAGTCGTCCCGAGCCTAAGGAGACGCACGCGTTAATATGTAAAACAATTAGACGTTAATATATTAGGCGTAATATATTAATTAGTGATAAGCTATGACGAACGTTAACTAATAGTTAGTTAACGGGTTTTAACAAACGTTAGTTAAAAGTTAACTATAAGGACTTTGTATGTAAATCAAATTAAAAGCAAATTTGGAATTAAGAAGTATTGCTTTTGTTGTAAGCTATTGGTTTCTAAATTGGTTTGCTACCAACCGACTTTTACATGTATATAATATGAGATGAGATGTCATTATTTATACACATGTACGATAGATTACGAATGTGATTTACGATTTCATAGTAAATAAAAAGAAACCAATTGGTTGGTTTTATTATTGTATTGTTTACCGATCAAATATACGGAGGTTTGTTTGGTTTTACTTGTTTTAAAGAAAGGGTAAATAGCATAAAAAGGTACTCATCTTTGGTCTAAATTTAATTAAAGGTACTCAACTTTTTTTTTCTCAATTTAAGGTATCGATCTTTTTTCTTGTTGCAATGTTGGGATAATTAACGAAATAAAAAACGACCGTTTACTTTATAATTGCATCGTTAGTCCTTTATATTGGCGACACTTTCTAATAAACTCAAAATTAATTATTTTATAGTTTTCGACCATTTTTTACGTTTTCCGTATAATTTTTACCAGTTTCATCCATTTTTTACACTTCTCGTCAGTTTTTTGACGTTTTTGTTTTTTTACCATTTTTGATCGGAAACGATAAAAATCAGACGAAAATGGCAGATAGCAGTCTAAAATTATAAAAAAACGGATTTTGAGTTTATTATAAAGTGTCGTTAATATAAAGGACTAACGGTGCAATAACAAAGTAAACGGTCGTTTTTAATTTCGTCAATTATCCCAACATTGCAACAAGAAAAAAGATCGATACCTTAAATTGAGAAAAAAAAAGTTGAGTACCTTTAATTGAATTTAGACCAAAGATGAGTACCTTTTTATGCTATTTACCCTTAAAGAAATCAAGTATTCATTAGCTTTATCACGATTAGTACTAGCATACTTAATTGTTTGCTATAACGTATTGTGTGCGTATTTTTAGAGAGATCATTGTTTGATCTTTTGGTTTTTCGTTTATATTGGTGGTTCGATAAAGGTGTTTAATCCATTGCTAAAAGGTACGCAATTCTTTATCGTTTATGTTAATTACTTGTATATACGTGATCTTATATTCCGCTGCGTACTCGTGATTATTAATGTGTTAATATGATAAAAGGTTTTTTATAAATTCCAACAATTATTGCATCTGATACTATTCTGCAATTGTAAAATCCCATCATAGTCTATCATGTAGCCGAAGAGATATGGGTTACTGTCTTGGACTCTCGGTGAGCTTTTAATCATAATTGTTGTGTGCTAGCGTGTAACGTGCTGCATAATATCAAACTGCCCAAGTGTTGGATACTCTCAAATCTCAATGTGTCTGTATAAGTAAGTTACTGTGTCAAGCATACTCACAATACATACTTACAGTATATCAGATTGTCAAAGTCAAAATTGAACTTTACAAATAAGAATTCCCAACATCTTGCACATTATAAAAACCATATATTTTCAATCATTTCCAATTGGCCTTGTAAAAACAAAAACACATAATCTCTATAAAGAAAAAGAAAGAAAAAAAAAAATCCTAACCCCATAACCTCCTCCTTCACTCACATACTCTCTGCGAAAAATGGCAGCCACAACCAAAATCCATTGCATTGCACATTTCATAGAACCAGAAATAAACAAGTCCAACAATATCTTAGGTACAACAACAAGACATAATGTCTACACCAACTCACAAGTAAGCATGTCTGTCTAGCTACTTTCACTACGTAGTACTATAATGTTTCGTGTTCTGTACTTTTGTACTTAAATTGTCTAGTTATGTGCAACAGAGATATAACCATTTTTGCTCACTATCAATGAATGGTTGTCAAGCTCGGGATCCTAGAACTCCTGTTGGGATGACCGAAACTCGGACTTTTCAGGCTGTTTCGACCCCTGCTATGGCAATGGAGCGGTTAAGTTCCGCGGTTAGTGAGTTGGGGTTCGACCCGCCTATGTTTGGGTCAGGAATTATACGGTTGGAGGTACGTAATTAACTAACTTTGCTAACTAGCAATGTGTAAGTTGTGTTTTGGTTGGTTTGTTTAGATATGGTTAATTATCTGTTGTAATTTTAGCAAATGAGAATGTGCCACGTGGTTGGTTGGTTACATGGAATTCTTTTGTTTGTTTTGGGTCTGATGAGCAAATGATTGGCGCGCAGATAAAGGTTCAACTCTAAAAATATTATTTTATTCTAATTTTTTTTTTTTTTAATATTAATTTTTCTATTTGAAAAGTTTCAAAACTCAGATTGTTAAAAGTAAAAACTCTTTATTTTGTTACGGACATTTTATAAAATTCATATTAAGTCAATGTAAGGTGACAATTCAGGTTCGGTTAGTGGGTCGACATGTTATAGTCATAACTTTACAAGTAGGGGTGGTAAAGTAGGCGGACGGATGGGTAAAAAGTGGACCTTACTAAAACACTTAGGAAACTGCTGTGATATATTAGTATGTTTGTTAAGCTCATGTTAATTCTGTAGAGATCGTATTAAACTGATGTGACTCATCTTTGATCTTGAATATATTGGTTTTGCTATAAATGATTTTGTTGCATTTTAGTTTTCTGCTTGTTTTGTTGTGTGGATGGGGGGGTTAAATAGAGTATGGGTTAAATGGGTAACGGGCTAAATTGGTAGGCGGGTTAAATGGGCGCGGGCCAAACGGGCGGGCTAAACATACGCATGCTATAACGGGTAAAAAAACATATAAAAACGTACAAAAAGTTAAAAATTAAATATAAAGATTTATCGAGTATCCAATTTGGTGTTTTATATACGCCCATTGAGCACATCTAATGTGTTATATGTGCTCATTAAGCCCATTAGTAATAATAGATGGGCAAAAAGTGGCCCTACTTTTAGAAAAAGGCTAAAATATGCCCATAATTAGCAAAATGGGTAAGATTTGCCACCTCTATCTACAAGCATGACGAGTCGTTGTGACTACAGACTTACAGTTAGAAGTAGGCCTGCGCATCGGCTCAAAACCTAATAGGACAGAAATAAACTGAACCAAAAACCAACTTTGAGAAAAACATGAACTGAAAATCGAACTGAATTTAATCGAATAAAACTAAAACCGAATCGAACCTAGTAAAACCGAACCGAATACATAATAGGCGTATTTTTTTTTGTTTTAACCCGAAACCAAACCGAACCGAACAAAACCGACGTAGATATAAAAAAAACACAAAATGGTTGGTTCGGTTCGATTCGGTTTTTGGTAAGTTTTGCTCGGCCTTAGTTAGAAGTAACAATGTTACAGCGGAAAACAAGACAAGCAGTTGATACAAATATAAACGGATTACGGTTGGCTCTAAACAGGTTTTGGGTCGTATTCTAGTCGAGCTACTTGACTCGTTTATCAATCATGTCGTGGTTAGGTCGGGAATGATTTAAACGGGTCTGCCTGCCAATTTTTGTAATTAAAGATGAAAGGGAAATACTAACAACAGCCTGAGGGTTATTAATAACTACAAACACAACATGTTTAACACATAAATTTGGTTATATCGTTAAGGAGAAGACTAAGAGACAACAATAAACAGAACCTGAAAACAGCAACCCAACATCACCAGGAACTATGTTGCACGGAAACGCGCCTCGGGTGCCGTGTCCATCCCGGAAACGTTTCGGAAACGGGAAACGGTTGGACCCGGAAACGTTTCCCCAAAAAGGGAAACGTTTCATGAAGATCAGAAACGCGAGGCTCTAGCAGAAACGCTTTTTGGGCCATGAAACATTTTTTGGTCCATTTATATTGTATATACATGTCGTAGGTCGACATATCTTCTAACAAACCTCTAAAGATTGACTATCAGTATTTGTTTAATGTTAGTATATGTTATGTCTGCCTATCAGTATTTATTTTTTCTTGCTTTATCGGTTAAAGAATGTTTATTTAATTTATTAATAAATATATATATGATACAAAAACGTTTCTGGCCGTACCTGTTTCATGGATTTTGGGACACTGGCATTTCTAAGTACCCGTCCCCCGTCCCCATTTCCGTATCCGTATCCGTCTCCGTGCAACATAGACCAGGAATGTGTAAACGGATTAAATAAGTCATACCATGTCGTGTTATGTGTAAGCTGTTATCTTGACAAGGCTTACATGGTTTTGTTAACGGTCCAGGGTTTAGGTTTTAAGTAGTCTGGTGTAATTGTAGGTTCCAATAGAAGAGGAAATAGAAGCAATAGACTGGCTACGTGCTCAACAATTTCAGCAACATCTTTCTCGTTGTTTTTTCTCTGGGAGACGCCAACCAAGACTCAACAATGGCTATCCATATTCTCCGTTAATTGATTACGGAGGCAACATTAAACATGATTCATCATTGGTCAGCGTTGCTGGTTTGGGTTCTGCTGTCTTTTTTCGCCATTTCAGTCCCTTCTCACTTCATGATTGGCGATCCATCAAAAGGTATATATCGCATATAAACTTCTCTTTAAGCAGTCATACAGGACTCTGTTCAAAAAAAAAAAAAAAAAGTCATACAGGACAACTACTATTGTGATAATCTCAGTTCAAAAATAGAATGTCCACTTCCAAAGTAAAGTTGATCAAAATATTTGTTAAAGGCTATGTATGTATGACATATTATTCGTGAAAAATGTAATGACTTCACTTACCTAAGACTGTGTCAAGATCTTTTGTCTCATGGTAGCCTGCTCCAGTCCCGTTACGAAACTTTAGTGGACACTTATTTTGAGACGTACATGCTAGTAGTACATAATACTGGTAACTGGTAGTACCTTATTATTGTTGGTATATTTGGATGTCAATATGGTTTGAAATGGTTTATGTTTTACGGGTCATAAGCCTTTGGATGAGTGGATGACTAGTACGTGTTAAAAGGAGATGTTAGTATAAACAAAATAAGGTCTTTAAAAACCACTCAAGGGTGGACTAGTGGCAAAAAGATTTGTGGCTATCACTCCAAAGTGTGTGAGGTCTCAAGTTCAATTCCCGCTAGGTGCAAACAACCTTGAAGTGGTCACGCCAACCTCCTGAAAAGGGAGGGCTTTACCTGGTTCGAGCCTTGAAGTGGTCACGCCAACCTCCTGAAAAGGGAGGGCTTTACCTGGTTCGAGTCTGTGTGGCGGTGGGCTCAAACCCCGTGGACTAGTCGGCCAATGAGTCGGAAATCACGGTTACAAAAAAAAAAAAAAAAAAAAAAAAAATAAGGTCTTTAAAAATAGGTGTTGCCTACTAATATGACTTTGTATTTCTATTTTAAGTATTAGAATATCAGCATATCCAATATGCTTACGGGTATCTCTGCTAGGCTTGAAAGAAAATGCTATGAACAATGGATTCTGATGCTTTTGGTTATTAGAAACGCAACCTGAACCTGCCTTCCCGTGCATGTAGAAGTACCTTAATTAACTTTTATTTTAACCATCATATATTTTTCATATACATGCATGATGACTTGCATTGTATTAACACTCACAAACTTATATCCGTTGTTCAACTCTATTTTTCCATTAGACATGGAACGTATGTTTATAAAAGCATATTTATTGACTTTTAGATGTTTTATTATGTCCCCGTTGATGTTGCATCAGGTTCATTCTTTTCGAACAGATATGTACAGTCACCTTTTGTTCCATCCTTAAATATGCTTTTATATATTTCGTTCTCTTTCTTTAGGTTTAACCGTTTAAGAACCCATCTAAATTTTAATCACTCGAACTTGAAGGTTCCTTTCTAAGAAGTGTCCATTGATTCGTGCTTATGGAGCTATGCGTTTTGATGCATTGGCTAATATATCATCTGAATGGGAAGCTTTTGGATCGTTCTACTTCATGATTCCACAGGTAAACAACATCCCCAATTATCACTCCTAGGGTAGCATGTATAGGTGACTTATGATGGGTAGATATGAAAGTGCAGGTTGAGTTTAACGAGTTTGAAGGAAGTTCCATGCTAGTAACTACTATTGCATGGGATGAATCCCTTTCATGGACTTTTGGAAAGGCAGTACACGCACTTCAGGGCACCATGAGACAGGTTCAGTCTGAAAAATGACAAAATTTTATTTAAGGACAGTGAATTGGGCAGTCGACTGAAAGCTTTTTGCCGATTGAAACATGAATATGTTATATTGCAGGTTTCATCTAATATAGTAAAGTTACGAAAGGAGGTCCCGAATACATCTATTCTCAGCAGCAATAATGTTCCCAGTAAGAAATTGTGGGATTTTGGCGTTAATAGAGCATTGCAAATGATAAACAAAAACAGCTCACCCCTTACTAAGGTATTATATCAGTTACTGCATAAATGCTTTACCCTCATCTCTTATAGGTTTAACAGTGAACTTTAAGGAAGTACGGGAAAAAATAAATAAGTGAAAAATGCTTATGAAACTATTCTTTCTGGCTTCTGCCCAACATAATTAATATTTGTATGCTCGTGTATATATAAACTTGCCACCTCCTGAACTTTATTAACTCACGTTGATTGACATGCCACATAGCAAATTTAAAAAGTGAATGGCCTATGATAAACGGGTGGAACGTATTGATATATGTAGTATGGTTTACTGATCCCTTCACACATATGTGCTTTTTCAGGTCGTGCTTGCACGTAGTAGTATAATTAGGACCTCGCCAGAGATTGATCCTCTTACATGGTTGGCAACTTTACAGGTAGTTTTTCATTTGTTATTTCTAATATCAGTACTTTGTGCATCATGGGTATAGTTCATTTCATCATTAAAATGTATTACTTCGTTGACTGTAGGTTGAGGGCGAAAATGCTTACCAGTTCTGTCTGCAGCCTCCTGATGCACCATCATTTATCGGGAACACTGTAAGTGCAGCTATATATTAAAATTTTCTTTATAACTCATAATAAGAATCTGATAACTACTTGATGAACCTGATTATAGCTCGAGGTGATGTTTCTGTGTTCCGTTAATCACTTACTTGAACCTTGTTGAATAGCCAGAGCAATTATTTCATCGGAACAAATATGACATATATAGCGAGGCAATGGCTGGTACCCGAGCTAGAGGTGACTCAAAGGCCCTGGATCTGCAGATAGCTCTAGATTTACTTTCAAGGTGCTTTCCCTGAATCACCTGTGTGCTATCATGTATTGTTGTTGACTTCTATAAATGTATGTTGTTATTCTCAGTGACAGTATTCAACTATTATCAAATTAAGTTACTTCGATAAACATTTTAAAAACATCATTTACTAATCAAGTTATAGGCCACTGTAATCCTTATATTTTCTTTTTCCTACCCTTTTTGCAGCACGAAAGATGACAAGGAGTTCACTATTGTGCGAGAGTGTATAAAAAGAAAACTAGAGGTAAATATGGAACATTACTCTGTGGGGAGAGTTTTACAATTCTAATTTATTAAGAATGGTAATACAATGTGTGCATTTATATCTTGAAATGTCTGCATTCGTCTACGTAGGCTGTATGTACGACAATATTGGTAGAACCGGAGAAAACAATAAGAAAGCTCACAAGAGTACAACATCTTTATGCTCGATTAAGAGGAAGACTAAGAAGTGAAGATGATGAGGTATGATTTGGTGTATTTTCAACCTGTGACCTTTTTTTTACCATTTCTAATAGTTTGATTTAACCCGTTTAATATAAGATATATCCCAGATTGACTCATTAATAAAAATGGGTTGGAATTGACATTTCTTGTTTTAACAAAGACACGAGATTGATGTGTTACATAAACACGGAAGGTAACAAGAATGTTAAGATCTTAGCTGGATCTCAATATATACATATAACTTCAGAAAAGTTATCCAAAAATATACAAAATAACCCAAAATCGCAAGGTCGAGCTAAATTGTTCGCTCTGCTCATTATTGTAATAATTATTAAAGTTTTATATGTAAAGATAACGAAAACATTTGCCAAATATTTAAATGAGTTTCTACTTTCTACAGTTTAATATATTGTCTTCACTTCATCCAACTCCAGCTGTCTGTGGATTCCCTACTGAAGAGGCACGGGTTCTGATAGCAGAAACTGGTACATGTATATTCCTTCATCTTCTTCTTTACTGAATCATACACGGGTTCTGATAAAGAAAAAAGAAACATGGTTTTTATCTATGTTAATATTTTCTCAGTTCTTATTTCGCTCTTTGATGAGCACTCTAGATGTTTGAGACTTAAAAACATCCTATATCTGTCGATTCAAGAACTAGTGCAAATGCAGTATACTAGATGGCAGATAATAGTTTTTGACTTCTTTCTTTTCAAGACAATACCTTTTTTGTAACCAAAACTGATTGCAAAAGTTTATCCAAGATATTTTCCACTGCTGTAGGTAATTTGATTTTCACCCTTTTAATATTACTTAATGAGAAATTGTGCTACACAGAAATGTTTGATCGAGGAATGTATGCCGGTCCAGTTGGTTGGTTTGGTGGAGGTGAGAGTGAATTTGCTGTTGGTATAAGGTCAGCCTTGGTTGAAAAGGTTCGTCCTATTTATTATGCTTTTACTCGATTAGATGACGTCAATGTGTTTAACCAAACTAGCCTGAACTTGAGTATAATAAACTTTGGGAATTAATCTCATCAAGAAGTATCCAATATATGTCTAACTTTTGTTTCTGATACCCTTGTTTTTTCTCAAATAATGTTAATTCATGTAGAAAGATTAGTTTTTGAGTCATCAATTACAGCCGTTGGTTATATGCTAATTCACAATTCATTGATTTATGTGTCGATCGTAGCCATTGTTTATGCAGTTTCATGATTAACATTATATCAGGGGCTTGGGGCGTTGATCTATGCTGGGACTGGGATAGTAGAAGGAAGTAGCTCATCACAGGAATGGGATGAATTAGAATTGAAGACATCTCAGGTTTGAGTTTTCCTTTTTACGCATCTTAGTTTTCATTTTTGTTGGCAAATTATCATTCTCACATTTTAATGTTCTTGAAGCCCTCATACGAGTAGCTGCCATCAACTTTTGAATGATGGGTAGAAACGGGCTAATCACAATACATATGTTTTTCTATGGGCCAAGATGTGTCAGACCAGCTTATGCTGAGAACGCCAAACACTTTTTCACCCTATTGCATGAACTTCATAGTTAGTTAATGTATTATAGTAGATTGGAAAAGCTATACTACAATAGCACATCTTAAATTTTTGATAAAGCTGTTATAGAGTTAAGTACACTTTGGGGTCGCTTTCATCTGTTATTTCTACCTGTAGGTAAAATATATGAATCAATCCGTTCATTAGTAAATGAAATAGAACGTAATGAACACTTCTACTTCTGAAGTTATATATGTGTATAGGCGTCGTAGTTCATCTAACTCATAACTTTCAACTCGAAAAAGAGAATTGGAGATCACAAATTTGTTAGTCTCCTTTGAAGGTGTGGTGTCTAATGATTTTTGCTTCACGTGTATTTAGTTCACCAAGCTGATGAGACTGGAGGTGCCCTCTCATGATATAAAGAAGGCAATGTTATCCGAGAAGTAAAAAGTGAAAACTGTAAAGGTTTGTGATTCCTACTCAGCTACTCTAAACCTTTTAGTATCCGTGTAAGCATCATCGTAGAGTATTTTTATTTATTAATGTGATATTATATACTAGAGTGAAAAGCAACCAAATTTATTTTCCTAAAATAATAGATTCTGAAAGTTTCTGAATAGATTATCTAGGCCTAAGTGGATGTTTGGGATTTGATTTTAGAACTCTTCAACTTGTCAGTTTTATACCTGGTAGTCTGGTACCACTAATATTACATAGTATTATCTAAGGATACAACTAAGATTGCCAATTTACTTGTCAGCTTATATACCATAGTTATATATTAGCGATAATTGGTGTATGGTGCAAACTTCCAGGACACAATATATTATAGGACCAGTCAGTCATCTCCCTGTCTTCATATTTCGCTTAAGAAGGCAGATGCAGATGTCATGAATCAAATGTCAAATTTCATCCCCGCAATTGAAGATTATTTTGCCGAAGCATGTTCGATGCAGGTACACCATGTTAATGTTTGCATGCTCATCAAATCAATTTAAGGTAGATAGTTAGTTTTTTACTTTCTTTATATTGAACAGCCAAAATTATAATGGAATTTGGCTGGTTGTAACTCTATTGATTATTCCACAAAACCTGCTTCATTGATACACTTGTGTTACTTGTATATTTAGCTATATTTTGGAGAACAAAGCATATGTGTCCAAAACTATAGTATACTCTTTTTGTTAGCTTCCCTTCACAATTCAATTGTAGGCATCTGATGTTGCAAATTGGATGGTTAGGGCCAGCTGTAAGATAAGTTCAAAACATGAAGTTTTGTAGTGCAAGTCCAAACGGGTCGAATTTGGGATGGCACGTCAACAATGTTGTGCACATTTATTGAAATTTATGATAGGTAAGGTATTCAGTAAGATAATAGATTTCATATAGATTTCAAAACACTTTAGGTGACTTCTGACGCATTTGACCTGGTTGACCCATTTGACCCATCGGAGATAATATACAAACGAAATCGGTCCATTTTAGGCAAATGGATAGGCATGTATGCAACCTGCTTAAACATTATATCTAGAGAAAGCACAAGAAAGCCTTCAAGTTTTGGCTGCATTATCTTATTCTCAGACTGGTTATCACTCCCTCCGAGCAGCAGTACCCTACATAACCAGTTTGAATACCTGAGTTTTCTTAAATTATGGAATCAATATCTAGCAAGTCATGAGATTGTTAGGTGTAGGTGGAAAAATGAAAGTCCTGTAGGTTAAAACGAGTAAATTTTTGTATTTCATTCATTATGGTTAGTGTAAAGTACAGATATGTGTTAAAATGCCCGGTTGTTCTACTTGACCCGTTTCCGTTCAACTAAAACTTTAGATTCACCCATTAATAATTTGTTGTAGCTTGCTTCAATATTTCATGTAGCTTATTTAGGAAATGTTAATATGTGGAGGATTAGGATATTACATCTTTGTGTTGGGTAAAATGGCAGTCAGAAATGGTGATTGCAGTACTACCCTCAAATATTCTATAGCTCCATCTTGACAATTCCACATAGATTTATGATCGATCCAAATATTTATAGCCCCAAACAACGAGATCCCATCGCCATCACTTCCCGTACGTGGACCATAGTGACTGACAGAATCACTAATCATCCCACCACTTGCTGCTTTGAGGCTATGAATGATCACATTTTGCACAAACTGTAGAGTAATCCCTGCTCCATATGCTATGTGCACTTGCGCTCCACGACCATCAATTGTCTTGTTGCTTGTTATAATTAGCTCTTTGGATAGATTAATCACCATTTCACGTTCAAATATTATCCAAAGGGGTTCTGTTTGGATCATCGTAGGAAAATGGTACGACGCGACTCCACGACCATGATTAGTTATCACTTGCAACTTTTTTGCAAATTTTCTACCCTCCATTAAAATTTGTAAACACAAATATCTCCACAAAATATCTAGCATATCTTGATTTAGTCATTGTTGGCCACGATCTATAATCTATTTATTGGCAGTGTAACATTTGTGGAAGATTGTCATTTCCATGGCCACAAGTTATATAGTTGACTTTATATACATCTTAAAACTAGTGAATAAATTTGGATATAAAACGGTTGATGAGGTCATACAAAGAATCTTCCCATATTCGAGTTTCATACGTCTCGTCTTTTCTCATTACTGAATATGAAAAGTGTGAAAACGCGTACATAAAAACTCTTGTGAAGGGCAAAGGAACAAGAGCAAAAGGAAAATGTCACGACAGCCAAAGAAGAAGAGCACGAAAAGAAAGAGAAACGTAAGGGTCATGAAGATGGGAGGGGGATAAAAAGTAAGAAGACTGAAGATAAGACGAAAAGAAGAACTGCAACAAGAATGGTGTTCAGGGTTGAAAGGCTAAGAATAAAAAAAATGCTCAAAATAAAACAGATTCGATAAAGCTAAAAGCTAAAAGCCAAACCAATCAAACTACCTTATTATTCAACGAAACATTCGTAACCAATCAAACTATGTTGTCATTTTCATATCGAGATTTCGTGCATAATGACATAATGTCATGGTCTGTGTTCTATTAGTAATACCATCTTGTCAAAACCCCTATCGTTATTGTCAAAATGACAACATGCAGACAGCATAGTTACCCCTATCGTTATTGTCAAAATGACAACACGCAGACAACATAACTTACCCACCCCTATTGTTATTGTCAAAATGACAACATGCAGACAGCATACTTGTTTAATACTTGGCCTAAAATATTTCAAGTATCCATATAGCTGAAATTACATACAGCAACAAAATAATGGAAAAAGATTCGTTTTCAGAAGGTTCAAACAAAATTTAGACAAAATATAGGCAAACCAATGTAAGACCCATTTTAATATTCAGCGAATTTACACATTTTAATTCATATATTCAGAAAAAGATCCAATCGTAAAGAAGATAAGCTATAAGCAAACAGATGTAAAGCATAAAGTCATATACTTGCAAACTTGACTGGAAGAAGTTGTAAATCAACTAGCAGCGTTACCCTGAAGAAGCCCATCACGGATCTGAGTTGCTACATCACGAACAGCGCCAGGTCCATGTGGGATAAACACGGCTGAGGATTTAGAGGATGCACCGATCTCCTTCATGGTGTCAAAATACTGAGTGACTAGAACCATGTCCATAACATCTTTAGCAGTGGTTCCAGGAACATTGACTGAGAACCCTAACACACTGTCCCTCAAACCATCCACAATTGCTTGGCGCTGGCGGGCAATACCCAAACCTGACAGGTACTTGGCCTCGGCTTCTCCCTCTGCTCTCTTGATTTGGAGAATTTTTTCAGCTTCAGCTTTCTCAGTAGCAGCCATCCTTAACCTTGCAGCTGCATATTAAATACAAGTTAAGTTAACAAATGCTGAAAAAGGCTCTAGACGTGGCTAAATATAGGTCAACATAGGCAAATCTAAATATAGGAATGGGTCAGGTTGTGTTCCATTGATGTTAAGTTTTTAGATAGTCACAAATAACCAATAATTAAAAAGCAATAGCACGAAAGGTGGCTAAATGGGCTAGTTAGGTTGGTCCTTCCGCCTTCGCCTCTTATATTTTCAAATTAAGATCAACAACCAATATTTTTCTAATACTTTACATATTTCTTAGTAATAATACATGTACTAAGTAGTATAACTTTATGGACATAATCAAACTTAATACTGAAAATAGAATTTTCTTATATATTTATAGCGAAAATACAAGTAGCCTTTCCTATTTGTGTCCAGTAAGGAGCTCATGTACCAAATCAGCAATATTACAAATATCCTTATCCAAGTGCCCAGTTGACCAATATCTTACCCAGTTGGTCCCCGTTGAATTTTATGCATTGCTTTAAGTGGCATCCATTTCAACACCTAAAGCACTTTCTTATCACCCAACATAATCAATAAATGACAGAAAATGGGTTATTTGGAAATTAGGATATTTCTTAGTGTAATATGATGCAAGGCAAATGATGGCATGATGACGTGTGCCATTTAAGAAGAAATAAACCTTAATCAACACATATAAAATAGAGAGAGGCTAAACCAAAAGTCCAAAACAAAAGATCGAGGAACATATATCATGGTTATGTCAGACCATAAAGGGTCAGAGTAAAGCCAGTTATTTATAAGCCAGTTTTTACTAACAAAACTAATATAAATATAATGCTATGGATAACTTTGTGTATCAAATTAATATCTGTAAGTAAAAAAATCTCAGTTATTTATAGCAAAATTAAGAAGTAGCAATATTTCTTCGTTTTGTATCAAGTGGGAGATGAACAACAACTTTAGCCATGTGCATATCCTTATCCGAAATCCCAGTTGACCCGTAACTTGCCCTATTGGACCCTTTTAATTTAATGCATTGCTTAAGTTACATGGTTTCCATTTCGACACCTAAAGCATTTTCTTATTACACAAAGGTACACATAAAGGGTCATTTAGGATTCTATTTATTGTGAATGGGTTGATGTCTCAGGATCCACTTGGGTTGGTCATCATTTATTGATGCAAAAAAGAGGCTAAACCGTTTGAGATGAAATAGACCTCAATCAATGCATTTTCTTATTACACAACTTGATCAAGTAAAATGAGTTGTTTAGGATTTTATTTATTGTGTATGGGTTAGTGTTGCCAGGCTTCATTTGGTTTGGTCATCCGTAACAAAAAGAGGCTAAATCATAACAAAAAGAACGAGCAACATATATCATGATTAGACGTTTACCAGCATTGATCTCATTCATTGCTCTCTTCACATGCTCGTCTGGTTCAATGTCAACAATCAAAGTCTGAACTATCTCAAATCCATATGCAGACATAGCCTACAATCAGTATTAAACAAAACATGTCACAACTACATTTAAATCACGAATCTCTATTCATTAACATGAACTTGTATAATTATATTACCTTTGCAAGTTCTTCTTCAACAGCCTTAGCAATTTCATTCTTTTGCTCAAAAGTGTCATCAAGATTGTGCTTTGGAACAAAAGCTCTTATCACTGCAGATCAAGACCATGCAACATATAAACACAACTATGAAAACAACAAAATTATGCAAACATAAATAATTAGTAGCTATCTTAAATTGTTTGTACCATCGAAAACATAGGCCTGGATTTGGGACCTGGTGTTGCTGAGCTTATAGAAGGCATCACTTGCTTTATCAGCCAAAGCACGGTACTGAATAGATGCCACAACATTCACAAAGACATTGTCCTGAAGAAAAAAAAAACATAGAGAGTTTATTTCACAATCACAAAGCACGTTACTGAATATAAGCCACAAGCCCACAACATTCACAAAGACATTGTCCTGAAAAACAGCAAAATGTGTTTATTTCCGTTCTCACATACCAATTCTGTCATTGATGATTCAGTCTTATACAAAAACCCCTTAGTAATCCTAAAAGAAGGCACAAGTATACATCTAAACTAAACCAGAATCACACCCATGTTTAAATCAAAATTCGTGCAGAAACGCCTTTTCACGCTCCTAACCATATTTAGACTAATTTACTAGTTATGTGTTGTGGTAAAATTTGTTAAATCGCATACAAAAAACTATAATGAGATTCAAGTGCAAACAATACCTTAGTTTTAGTTTCACACTTAACATCCAACTGCTGAACACGAAGCGTCATCTGACCAGCAAGATTTTTGCCCAAAAACCATGGAACACAATGACACCCAGGCTCCAAAACTTCATCAAATTTTCCAAACGATTCCTTAATAGCAACTGTAGACTGGTCTACTTGATATAAACAGAACACTTGTCCCATGATCAAATTTCAGCAACAAACAACGCTGCACGAACAATTCAACAAACACATTAGTTCCAATATAAAACTAATCACATAGAAAACAAACCTAGCAAATCATTAAGGGTCCGATTTTTTTTAAAGCGTTTTCCATTTTAGAGAACTACAAGTACAAAGTATGAAAAAGTACAAATCATGGTTTATCCAAAATATTGTTTTAATATTTTTCTTAAAAAGCTTCTCCAAAAACAAAAGAAAGCATTTATCCGCAACTAAACATAACCAAACAACTATCCTCAAATAATCAGGAACGTGTTTTTCTCCATTTGTAAAGGCATTTGGTTTATGGGTACGGGAATAAAGAAATGGTTTCATTCCAATTTAAATATTTTTCTTAGAAAGCTTTTCCAAAACCGAAAAGCTCTTTTCGCAACTAAAGGCATACCAAACAAGTATTCCTCAACTAATCAGGAATAGGTTTTCCTCCTTTTGTACAAAAGGCGTTTGGTTTATGGGTATGGGAATAAAGAAACGGGTTTCGTTCCAATCCAAGTGTTTGGTTAGCGGGTTTGAATTATGAAAATGCGTAATTAGACATAATCTAAACCCATTAAGGGTAAACCAAACACTAACAATTATAGAAAGCATGTTTAGATACTACTCTACTCCATTATTTATTTTAAAAACCGAAATGTGTACAAACTATTGATGTGTTTAGTTTGCCTGAAAAAGGCCATTTCCCACAAAACTTGCACTTAAAAAGGGTGGTGTTTTACAAAACCCATACCCATTAGTGATTCCCTTGACAAACCAAACACTAAACCATGTTTTAATACTACTATTGATGTGTTTAGTTTTGCGGGGAAAAATAATTTCTCTGCAAAACTTAGACTAGAAAAAAAAAAAAAAATAGATAGCGCGCACAAATCAAAACATTCTTGGAAAAATTGTTTTAGTTTTTCCAAACAAAATTTCCCACAACTAAAGACGCCCTAAAAATAAGTGTGAATTTCTGGAAACCCTAAAAAGAAACATGTGTTTTATGAGCCCATAAAAAGAAAACATGTTTGAATGATAAACATAAGGTAAGGAAGAAAGCCTAAAGAAAGAATGAAATGAGAATTATAAATAAATAAATAAAGATTAAAAAAGAAAAGGGTTGTTGTTGATACCAGACTAGCAGTGATCGTTTAAGAAAGAAAGAAAGACGAGTGGGAGGGATGAAGAATGAAGGAATTGGTGTGTTGGATTTTATATTTATATTAAAAAAAAAAACCACAAATTGGATTTGTATGAAAGAATTACCAAGAAATTGTCAAATGACAGTAACACAATTTTATTTTTTTATATAAAAAAGGGGTGACTATTACTTATTTATCTGTATTTACAAAATGCATCCTTTTGGTTTTTATAAACTTCATTTTAAGGTTTAACTGCTTTTCCGACAAAACCGTTACCCAATCAACAACCGCCTAACAAAAAATAAAAACTAAACCATTTGGCTAAAAATATTACTATGGCTACATTGGTGGCCAGTCAAGTTGGGTTCATATGTTCATTTATAGGGCTGTAAATGAACCAAACAGACATGGTCGAAGATATGTTCATGTTTGTTCATTTAATTTTAGCCGGACAAATAAACAAACACGGACGCGTAAACGGACAATAATTTTTATTCATGTTCGTTCATTTAAATTTGGCCATGTTCATGTTCGTTTATGTTCGTTCGTTTATAAATCAAACGATCATAAACGAACATAAATGAACTTAAACGGACATAAATGAACTTAAACGGGCGTAAACGGACATAAATGAACATAAACGATCATAAATAAACGTAAACGACTAAAAACATACACAAGCGTAACACTAAAGTTATTACTTAAAATGAGTAAACGACCCATCTGATAATGTACATATACCATGATCAAAGAATATGATCTTAATAACATCATTTATCCTAGCTGTCTAACTGATGTTAGCATACATCATTTTGCTAAAAGATCATCATTAGCCTAGTTGATGCTAACATAATGACATCGAAACAACATCATTAGCTTAGTTACTATGAACACGATAACTTCTATAACATCTATTTGAACGCCGTCAAATAAGAGCCTTTAACAGTCATCCAAAAGTTTCATCCAAAATATGTTCAAAAGCTATGTCCAAACGAAGCAGATCAGAAGGCATCCAAAAGCTGTGATCAAGTTTCATTGTTCAAGTTCGATCAGAAGGCATCCAAAAGCTGTGATCAAGTTTTCATTGTTCAAGTTTGATAGTTACGAAATCAACTTGTTCCTACAAGACACATAAAGAGACATTAGGTTATTCTATAACAAAATTATAACTAAAAGATGAAAATGTACCTTTGTTTTCTTCTTTTGTAGCCCATAATAATGACGATACCAATCAGCTCCACAAATAAGCATATCAACAATATTAGTTCCTAAAGAAGAACGACGTGGATCAATAACCCTCCCACCAGCGCTAAAAGCAGATTCTAAAACGACTGTTGTGAGTGGCATTGCCAAGATATCAGCAACCATCTTGGATAAAATTTTAAACTTATAACTTTTCTCCTTCCACCAACCTAATGCATCAAAATGTACACCTGACTCACCAATGTTACCAGACTTTGATGTTGAGCTGAGACCTCTCTTACACACACCACTTTGACTTTCAATATTTGCATTTGTGACGACATTTCCTGCTCTATGAGGCTCAACATACTCATCATACAATTCATCTAAAGTGTCCCGAACAATTTTATTCTGAATAGTAGCCTCATCCGCGGAATATATGGCCTTAAAAGAGAAATCAATCAACTTCATCTTGTATCTAGGATCTAAAACTGCTCCAACTGAAATTAACAAATTAGAGCTACCCCAATACTTGTCAAATTTCTTTTTCATCTCAGTAGCCATGTCTTTCATGCAGTCACTCGCATCAAAAAATACTTCATCTAATTCTTCTTTAATCCTATATAACTCAGTTAGAAATAAGTTGGATGTAGGATACTCAGACCATGTATGATAGGAGTAATACAATGAATTAGTTAGGCATTATAAAAAAAACTTATAAATAAACAAATACTTAAAAGAGATAAAAGAGATACCTGAAATTATTTTTGTAGCATCATTAAAAAGTTCTAAGAATGAGCAAACCTCTTCAACTTTTTCCCAATCTTCTTCACTTGGCAAAGTAGTGTATGAAGTTTCTCGGTCAACATAATTCACAAATACTTCTTTGAACTCTAATGCCGTAGACAACATAGCAGATGTAGCATTCCAGCGAGTGCTAACATCTAAAATAAGATGTTTATTTGAGACTAAAATTGCTTGGAAAGTTCACTAAATACATGCAAACGGCCAGGAGACGCACCCACATGTTTCACACTCTCACGAACATTATGAATTATTTTCCAATTTTCGAGAGTCCATCTTGAACTAACAGGTTCAGAATATGAGCACAACAACGCACATGAAAAAACTTTCCACCTATTGCTAGTTTTCCTTGTAGATTTAAATTTTCTCTTAACTTCTTAACTACTACATAATTCGTTTTTGCGTTGTCAACTGTCAAAGTAGCAACCTTCGTCTAAATATTCCACTATTTTAGACACTTGAAGAGACAATCATAGATGCCAATTCCAGAATAAGGTGAAGGCACATCAACAAAACTAAGTATGCACTTGTTTAACTTAAAATCAGAGTCAACAAAGTGACAAGTGACTACCATGTAATGGATGTTCTGATTCGATGTCCACATATCAGTTGTAATGCTCACACGGTTGACAGAAATTAACAATTTATGAATTCTTTTTCTCCTAGTTTCCTAACAGGAAATGCAATCTTGTCTAGTTGATGCACGTGAGATATTGTTAAATGTCGGGTTAGCTTCCTTCATAAGCAAATTAAACAAGTCACATTCCACAAAATTGAAAGGCAATTCATGAACCATGATCATATGTGAAACAAGCTCTCTCATCCTAGCATTATCAAACTTCCAGTTTTGCACCACCGACGAAGAACCAGATTTTCCAGGAAATGCATTTAAGTTTAGCTGACAGAAATTGTGTATAATGAAGTTCGTTTTTCTCAATTCTTGTCTAATTGAAAGTCCTAACAATATCGGGTTTTTAACTGTTTTTGGTGGTTAATTTTTTTTTGGATATTCTATTTGCTAATTCAAACAATGCCTTGCAAAACTGAAAAATATTGTCTACTTATATGTAAAACATCGTGCAAATACCAAGTATTTATTCAAGTAAAATTCAAAATGTAAATTTTACAACTAAAAGGACTAAAAATGTAAATTCTATGAAAGGCAAATGCTCAAAATGTAAAACTAACAAGTACAAGGACTGAAAGTGTAAAATCAGCAAACTATGAGGACTGAAATTGAAAACTATGCAAACAACTAACCAATTCTTAACAAATTCCAAACTACTTAACTGAATTTTAATAAAGTATGAAAGTTTAAGGACCTGATTAATGAAAAACCTAAAAACTAGTAAGTTTAGCCAAGTTTTAAAGAAGTTTAATACAAGAAGGACTGAAATGCAATTATCGAAAGTTTTTAACTAAAAACGGGTTACAAATACAAATAAGCTCATTTGAGCTTATTTCTCAACCAAAATCAACCAAACCACTTGCAAAATGCTTAAAATCAAAAATAAGCTAGACCTGTAAGAGGAAATAAGCTAACAATGGCTAAAACTCTGATAAGCACTCTCCAATAAGCACAAAATAAGCTGTAAAAGAATCTAGACATGCACAACTGGATTTTTGTAATGAAACTGATTATTAAGCTCAAAATATGAATGGGAAATCAAGTCTTGTTCAAAATCATCCAGTAATAAGCTCAGAATCTGAAATTAGCTAAAACTTGGCTTATGTTGACCAGCGTTGACCAAGCTTTTTTCAAAAAGCTCAAAATCTCAAAAATCAACCATGAGCATTAACTAAGTGAATTTGTAAAAGAAAATTGACTAGTTTATGAATAGGATTGAGAGATATGAAAAAGCAGAATTCAAGTTACAGAAACATTCATTTGCTTATCAGTTCAGATTTTTGCTTATTCCTACTTGTTTACTGAATACTGTACAAAATGCTTATGAACACTTAAACTTCATATTATGACCTAGAATTGAGAACTGGTTTGATGAAATTTCATTAAGAAACAAGTAAATGCTAGTCAAATTAAAATCACAACTTTTATGAACAAAACTGACTGAAAATGACCCATACTTTTTAAACTGCCATTTGCCTTTTTGACCTTAATGTTGACTCCAAAAAGGTTTAAAACTACTTGTTATGACTTGGTAACTGAAAATCAAGCAAATTTAACCAATTCCTTACACTTGATTATCACACATAAGCTAATGCCAAACACCACTTTAACTGAACTTTTTGAAAATGTGTGAAGACTTTTTGAGTACAAGTTTAAACTGAGTAAAAAGCTTTAGCAAGCTAAGTTTGGTGACAAAAATGAAGCTAATGAGAACTGGTATCAAACAATTATCACAACTAGAACTCAAAATGTAAAATCAAGCCAAAATTTACTGAAATAAGCTAAAAACAGGATGAGAACAAAACTAAGAAGCAGATTTAGCTACACTTAAACTACAAACTCAATGAAATCAAATCAATATCAGCTAAAACATGTTTTATCATACAATCACAAACAAGATTAACTAGAATTGAGCATGCATTTGACAATTGAGAGGAATTGAAAACAAGAAGCGTTTGCACCTATTGGAACAACCTTTGAGAAGTAGAGGAGCGCTGTGCTCTCTATTCTAGTGCTAACCACCACCTTAGCACTAGACTATCCTATCAACAATCAATCAAACAGCTACAAATCAACAGGAATCATCATAATGGCTTGAATTCTTCAAATCTGCTAGAACTTGGACTAGAATCAACAAACAGCTACAATCTTCACTCAAAGTCAGTAATGATTAAGATATGATCATAACAAACTCAAAACAGCAACAAGAGTGTCAATGGTGCAAGGTATGAACAGTATAGAAGGAAATGAAAATTGGCGGGAAAGTAAGAATTTGAATTTTATTGAATGAAAGTTGTTACAAAGGTAGGTAATTGGTTACAAACTAACTAACAAACTCAAGAGTGTGTCAGACTCTTGAGTTGTTAAGCTAAAAACTAGAAATGGTGGAAGAAAAAGAAAGTGTGTGTGTTTTCACACTTTTCTACTACTACCAGAAATGAGGACTAATCATGCTATTTATAGACTTCAGAGGAAGAGCGGTTGGGGTTGGTGACGTGTTGGAGCCAATCCTAAACTTCCACGTGTCATAAATCTGCTTAATTAATTTTGCAGGTATGAACTCAAATTGGGGATTCATTGTTGAGTCGATTTCAGGTTAATTGGTTATGACCAATGGATTCGTCTCTTAATTTTGAGCAAGTTTGATGTTAAGCACTTCTCTTGAAATCCACTCTAGCTCTAACCCGATCCTGGAAATTTTGTTTGTCTGAAAATGCCACGTGTCAAGTCTTCATTGGTTGTGGAGGTAGCACACGGATTGCATTGTTGTGATTCGCTCATTTATGACTGGCGGCGCTAGTGGGTATTAATTGCCATGATGTGGCAATCCAGGACCACTCTTTCTTGACTTCTCATTGGCCCAAAGTTATTCACATGGATCACACTTATTTAACTTTCCAAAATAGGCAGAATTGATCCCTTGACTTTGGCAGATTTTATATTTGAGCTATTCACTTCATTTCTTTGGCATATTTGGTCCTTCAAACTTCATTCTTGGACAAAATTGGTCCTTTGACTGAGTTGACTTGAGAGTTGACCAAATTTGACTATGATCTTGACTTTTATATATTTACACTTTGGTCCTTCATCTTTGGCAGTATGTCAAGATAGGTCCTTGCACTTCAAAGTCTTGTCACTTTTGATCCTCTTTTTTCTTTTTCATCAAATTAAGCTTGATTATTCCTTGTTTGCTTGAAAATGCATCCTTTTACCTACACAAGTGTACACAAACACAAACATACCACATAACACTGTTTTTACAAGATAAATTGGTATTTTGCTTCATGTTTTAGGGTTATTTATTGATAAATTGATATGAGTTTTAGCTCATATCAAATCCCCTACACTTGAACATTGTCATGTCCTCATGCAATTCTATATATTTTAAAGCATAAATTTACATTCTCATCATAATTAACCCACCTTGGCCATATGAAATGCATCTACACTACTCTAAACTACATGATGCATGATTTTGACTTTTAACAATGCAATGAACAAAATACAATTCTATCTATATCTTTTTGATTTTTCTTGAAATGATTTTGATGGAAATAACTCATAAAGAACTCAATGACTTTGATTAGGGCTTGGGTACCATGGACATTTATCACCCTCAAGTTTCACTTTCCCCATACCAAGCTTAAAAATGGGATCATTGTATTCACAAGTAAAAAGTGCATCAACTTATTCATGACAATTAAATGTGGAACCGGTTATTATTTGAGCAAATTGCTTGTGGGCAAATTTGTCATTTATTCAAGTGTGAAGTATAAGAAGTGTAAAATCCAAAAATAAGGAAGCACGGTTTTAATCCTAAGTAATCCTCTCATCCATTACTTGAAAAACCGCTCACAATTAATACAAGTCCGTTTCAAGAATAATAAGTCATTCGCCTTATGTGTAAAATCCTCATGTCATGCTTTCATAAGTAGCTACACACTCGCTAAGGAAAGAAAAATAAAACTCACGCAATAATTTACATCCGCCATCTTTTTGAGACTTTGGATCTTCAACCCCGCAACCCGTCAAGGTAATATTGGATTGGAGCAATCTATTGAATCCCCGCAACCCGTCAAGGTAATATTGGAACTCAATAGTCACTATAATTAACACCACACTGCCCCTCTTGGGAGTCTTGTATATATATATTTTTTCTTTTCCTATTTTCTTTTTTCTTCTAGCCACTCTTTTTTTTATAAGCCGCTCTTATTTTTCTTTATTCCTCACTAAGAAATTTGAAAAGAATAAAAGGAAAAACACCCGCTAAATATTGAGCATGACATAAGTCTAGTACACATAAACCGTTCTAACTTAGAATCTTAAGACGTACTTATATCAATCATGAATCTTTAGTCAAAAATGCATAAGAGATTACAAACCAATTAAAACCGTTCTTGATTATTTATTAACAATTATATACATGCGAAGAAAATAGAGGTAAAGAAAAGAAGGGTTTAGCCACAAGTAATTATCATGAAGTTTATCTAGCCCTTTTACACTTGCTTCAACTCTATCATTTCCCATTCTCCACAAATTTAAAATCTCAAATAATGAGATTGGTGGATGCTTAGCCTAATAGACCAATGAAGGACTACATGGTTAAGGATACTAGCTAGAGAGTGCTAAGATAAGCAAACTCGGGTTGAGTCAAAATATCCATGGCAAGCCTAATATGTCAAAGAAGTCTAAACTTGTTAAACCATGTTTTATTATATTTTTTTTCTTTTTATATATTTTTGATGAAACATAAAGAAGAAATATATACAATGCAAATGTGTTATGCAAATGAAAAATGATTGATGCAAAAATTATGAATGCATATTTTTGGTGGCCAAAGTAGATCAAAAATTTGAAAAATGTTGAAAAATCAATTTTCCATATTATCATGAAAGACAATGACAAGTTCTAGGTAAGGTTACTTCGATAGAAGACCCCCTACACTTAAGCTAAACATTGTCCTCAATGTTTAAGAGCATGGAAGTATAAAAACTTCCCCTACACTTATGACAATGAATAGACTTTGCTTAACCCAAGTTAAGGAAAGGACAACTATTAGTGAAATCATGTTTAAGCACAAGGTGTCAATGAAAAATCACAATAGTAACGAAGTGAACCGGATACAAGGGCCTCCTCCATAAGCTCCAAAGCATGAAATGAGTGAGCAACCCTACAAACAATCATGAAGACAAAAGAAGGTCTCCCCTACACTTATCTCCAAGTCTATCCCTTTATTTCTAACCTACAACACTCTAAACCTAGTTATACGATGCTTGAGTTAATGAGTCTCTAGATCGACTCGTCCCTCAATGAATTAATTCATGGGGAAAATGGGGATCTCTTGGACCATTTCAACGGAAATGTCCTCCCCAAAATAATGCTTCACACGGTGACCATTCATTTTAAATTTTGGACCATCGGGTTGTGACAACTCAAGAGTTCCATATGGAAACACTTGAGCAATAGTGAATGGACCGGACCATCTTGACTTAAGCTTGCCCGTAAAAAGTTTCAACCTTGAGTTAAAGAGGAGAACCGGCTCTCCAACTTTGAACTCACGATTCTTGATCTTAGCATCATGCAGTTTCTTAGTCTTTTCCTTGTAAAGCAAAGAATTTTCATAGGCATTGGCTCTCAATTCATCCATCTCATTGAGTTGATCTTTCCTATGGGAACCGACTTGGTTTAAATCAAAGTTAGCCCACTTGAGAGCCCAAGATGCCTTGTGTTCTAACTCGAATGGAAGGTGGCACGCTTTTCCATAGACAAGCCTATAAGGAGTACAACCAATTGGTGTTTTAAAAGCCGTCCTAAACGCCCACAAAGCATCATCAAGCTTATCCGACCAAGAAGCTCGATGCTCTCCCACCGTTCTCTCTAAAATTCTATTTAAACCACGATTTGTGACCTCGGTTTGACCATTTGTTTGAGGGTGATACGCGGTAGAAAGTCTATGATTAACTCCATATTTCTTCATAACTCTCGTGAATTGATCATTACAAAAGTGCGTACCACGATCACTTATGATGGCCCGAGGTACACCAAATCTAGCAAACAATTGTTTCAAAAACTTCACAACAACTCTAGCATCATTGGTAGGTAAGGCTTTAGCCTCCACCCATTTTGACACATAATCCACCGCCACAAG
Source organism: Glebionis coronaria (assembly GCA_025667525.1). Classification (NCBI taxonomy): domain Eukaryota; kingdom Viridiplantae; phylum Streptophyta; class Magnoliopsida; order Asterales; family Asteraceae; genus Glebionis; species Glebionis coronaria. Next base: position 422,381,376 of record CM046877.1, read on the forward strand.
TATATACTTGTTTCCCTTAGAGGATGGAAAAGGTCCCATGAAATCAATGCCCCACACATCAAATATCTCACACTCTTGAATAAAAGTTTGTGGCATCTCACCACGTTGCGTAATTTTTCCTTGTCTTTGACATACATCAAAAATTTCACCATTTCATGGGCATCTTTGTAAATGGAAGGCAAATAGTAACCCGAATCAAAGACTTTCTTGGCGGTATAGTTGGGCCCAAAATGTCCACCCATAGGTCCTTTATGACACGCTTCTAAGATCTTAAATGCCTCGGGCCCATCTACACACCGTCTAATGATTTGGTCCGCACATTGCCTAAAAAGATAAGGATCATCCCAAAAGTAGTACTTAACTTCCTTAAGAAATTTCTTCTTTTGTTGATAAGTAAGACCCTCAATAAGCACATTGCCCACAAGATAGTTTGCGATATCCACAAACCAAGGAGTGGCATCCTCTTGGGAAGAGATAGACATAAGCTCCTCTAATGGAAAGGATTCATTGATTTTTTGATGTGGCAAATCTCCTTGAAAAGGATGCTCAAGTCTACTCAAGTGATCCGCCGCTAAATTCTCGGCCCCTTTCTTATCACGAATTTTTATCTTAAACTCTTGAAGCAACAAAACCCATCTCAAAAGCCTAGGCTTAGCATCTTGTTTTGTCATAAGATACTTGAGAGCGGAATGATCCGTATACACTATGGTTTTGGAGAGCACAAGGTATGGTCTAAACTTCTCAAAAGCATATACTATAGCAAGCAAGTATTTTTCCGTGGTAGTGTAATGAAGTTGTGCACTGGTCATGGTTTTACTCGCATAGTGTATAGGTTGAAAATGCTTATTAATTCTTTGTCCTAAGACGGCCCCCACCGCATAATCACTAGCGTCACACATAAGCTCAAAAGGTAATTCCCAATTTGGAGAAACCAAAACGGGAGCCTTAGTCAATTTCTCCTTAAGAGTCTCAAAAGAGTCCAAACAATCTTGGTTAAAAATGAAAGGAGTCTCTTTCTCCAAGAGGTGAGTCATCGGTCTAGCTATCTTAGAAAAATCTTGTATAAAGCGCCTATAAAATCCCGCATGACCTAAGAAACTCCTCACACCTTTAACCGAGGTGGGTGGGGGAAGCTTAGCAATCACATCAATTTTAGCTCGATCCACTTCTAATCCCTTGTTGGATATTTTGTGTCCGAAAACAATTCCCTCTTTCACCATAAAGTGACATTTCTCCCAATTAAGCACTAAACGTGTTTCCTCACAACGCTTAAGCATTCTCTCAAGATTGGTGAGACATGAGGTAAATGAATTTCCAAAGACGGAAAAGTCATCCATAAAAACCTCCATAGTTTGCTCTATCATGTCATGGAAAATCGCCATCATGCACCTTTGAAACGTCCCCGGTGCATTACATAAGCCAAAAGGCATCCTTTTGTAAGCAAATGTACCGTAGGGACAAGTGAATGTGGTCTTTTCTTGATCCTTAGGGTCAATGGGTATTTGGAAATAACCCGAAAAGCCATCAAGAAAGCAATAGTACTCATTTCCCGCTAAGCGTTCAAGCATTTGATCCATAAAAGGTAATGGGAAATGGTCTTTCCTAGTAGCCTCATTGAGTTTCCTATAATCAATACAAACTCTCCAACCGGTTACAAGTCTCGTAGGAATAAGCTCATTGTTCTCATTAGGTACCACGGTGATTCCACCCTTCTTTGGAACACAATGCACCGGGCTAACCCATGGAGAGTCGGAAATTGGGTAAATCATACCCGCATCTAAGAGTTTAATCACTTCCTTCTTAATAACCTCATGGATTTTTGGGTTAAATCTTCTTTGACTTTGAATGGCGGGTTTATAGTCATCCTCCATAAGGATTTTGTGTGTACAAAAATGTGGATCAATTCCCCTTATGTCAGATATTTTCCATGCTAAGGCTTTCTTGTGTTTCTTAAGGACTTCAATAAGTTGCTCCTTCTCATCCTCTTTCAACTCTTTATCAATGATCACAGGTAATTGGTCTTTGCCCTCTAAGAAAGCATACTCTAAGTGGGATGGGAGGTCCTTAAGTTCAATTGGAGGTGGACTCTCTATGGAAGGTTTTACTATGGAAGGTTCCTCAATGGTAACTTCTTGTGGAATAGGAGAAGGAATAGGGTCCTCATTGAGCAACTTTTGGATTGTAAGAATATCTTCTTCCCAATTAATGGGAGAATCATCATCACCAAGAAAGTTTGACTCAAATTCCTCCAAGAGGAAATCACTCTCTCCAAAAGGTGTTAAAGAGGGATCAATTAAGGCCACGGTTTCAACATGGGGCATCTCATCACTAGTACTCTTACAAGCATCATGAAAGTGTTCATCACACACCTCATCTAGCATATCAACAATGTTAATAGTCTCACAAGGTCTAGACTCTTTAGCCTCTTTCCTATCACAAACTTTCCCTAACTTAAACACCACTCTCTCATCCTTGACTCTCATAATTAGTTCTCCTTCTGCCACATCTATCAAAGTACGACCCGTTCTCAAAAACGGTCTACCAACAATCAAAGGAACTCTAGGATCCATGTCATAATCAACCACTACAAAGTCGGCCAGAAATGTAAACTTATCCACACCTACAAACACATCCTCCGCGATACCTACGGGGTAAGCTATGGTTCGGTTGGCTAATTCAAGAGTCATCCTAGTGGGAGTGAGCTCGGGAAGAGATAGTTTTTTCCAAACCGATAAAGGCATGAGGTTAATGCTTGCCCCTAGATCCGCCAAATCCATGCAATTTTCAATACCAGGAAAATTACAAGGTATCAAGAAGCTCCCCGGATCTCCAAGTTTTGTTGGTAAGGTTTTAAGTAGCACGGCGGAACAATTTTCATTAAGGGATGTGTTGGGCAAATCAACCAATTTTTCTTTGTTTGAGAGTAAATCCTTGAACATCTTGGCAAACTTTGGCATATAAGCAAGAGCTTCCGCAAAGGATATGTTGATGTTGAGTTGCTTGAACATCCTTAAGAAATTGGAGACTTGGATGTCATCCTTGTTCTTTAACTTTTCCTTTTTCAACCTTGAAGGATATGGAAGAGTAGGTTTTGGTGTAGGTGGAATAGGTGTTGTAGTGGAAGATTTGTCTTTGTTAGCTTCTTCATTGGAAGGTGTGGAAGATAGAGGAGAAGTATGAATGGGTTGAGAAGGTGTGTTTGAGTGAATGGGAGCATTTTGAGGTGGTGAAGTAGAGGTAGAAGGCTTGTCACAAGTAGGAGCACAAGTGGATGGAACCATAGGAGGTTTAAGAGGTGAAGGATCCTTTGTTTTCTTTCCACTTCTTGTTGTAATAGCATTGACATTTACCCTTGGATTTGTTTGTGTGTTGGAAGATAAAGCCCCTTGTGGCCTTTGATTATACATAATTTGGTTTTGAAGAAGAGCAAATTTCTTGTTATTTTCCTCTTGATTATCTTTCAATTGTTTCTCAAAAGAAGTAAACTTTTGAAGCATCAAATCCATAGGGTTAGGTTGCACATTTCCTTGATAAAAACCTTGTTGTGGAAAAGATGGAGGTGGTGCATTAAATCCTTGGTTTGGTGGATAGAAGTTATTTCCTTGAGGTTGAAAATGATTGGGTGCCTTATAGTTATTCCCTTGGTAAGGTGGTATTTGCCCTTGATTCCTTGGTAAAATTTGAGGAGGATTTTGTTGAATTTGGATGGGTGGTTGGGGTGGGAATCCCGGTGGAGTAAGGTAATTTTGGGACTTGTAAGAAAGGTTATTTGGATTGATATTTGGCCTGAAGTGTTCACGATGTTCGTCTTGGTAAGCATAGCATTCCCCTTGATAAACTTGCACCTTATCACATTGTTCATAAGAATGGGGACCTCCACAAGTTACACAAGAAAGAGTAATGACATTCACATCATTTGAAGAATTGTTCAATGAAACGGTCTTAATGGCTTGAACTATCTCTTGAATCATCTCTTGTTGACCTTGTTTGACTTGTTGAATGATCTCTTGGTGATATTTGAGGAATTGGTTATCACAAGGTGTTTGAGAAGTGTTTTGGATAACATGAACCCTTTCTTCAAATTGAGATTATGTTTGAACCATTGCTTTAGTCTCAATGATGTCCACGGCCTCTTGCATGGATTTAAGAAGAATATTCCCTCCCGCGGAAGCATTGAGTGAATCTTGGTGGTGAGATTTAAGGCCAGTATAGAAAGTATTGATTTGGTGAACGTCATCCAATCCATGGTTAGGGCATCGCCTCAATAACTCTCTATACTCTTCCCAAGCATCACTAAAGGATTGACTAGGTTTTTGTTGAAAGCCTATAATTAAGTTCCTCAAGGCCATGGTTTTAGATGGAGGAAAGAACTTGTTCAAAAACTTAGTGGTGAAATCATCCCATGTGGTGATACTATCGGGTGGTTGGGTGTCTAACCAATGCTTAGCTTGTCCCTCTAGTGAAAATGGCACTAACATCAACTTAATAGCATCATGTGGAACTCCATTGTGCTTAATGGTATTGCAAAGAGAAACGAATCTCTTAAGGTGATCATGAGGATCATCATTCTTGTTACCATAGAAAGGTGTTTGTGAAACCATGGTAATCATAGCCGTTTTAGCTCAAATGTATTTGCGGGAATGTCGGGAATCCTAATAGCACTAGCATATCCATGAACATTGGTTTGCAAACGTTCCATCAAAGAACGCTTATCGATAGCCATGGCTTCTTGTTGTGGATGAATCAAAGCACGATTCTCGTGATCGGCTTGATGGACGGTGGTGGTCTTACTCTTTCTCTTTTTCTTCCTTTTCAGAGGAAGAGGTTGTACACCAATCGGTATTTGTGCACGCCCGCGAGTGAGCATGCAACTCAATACGAGGAATGAGAGAGAAGCTCTCGTGTGACTTTGAAGAGAAAAGGATTGTCCTCTTCGAGTTTCAATATGAAATATCCACAAGAAAATAATATATATGTATGTACTACTTGGGTGCAAGACCCCCAATGAAGCCTTCCTTCTTAGAATACTCACAAGTGAACGGGGGGTTAGGTGGCGCGAAGCACTTAAGTACCTATTGACCCTTAGATGACATTTTATAGCACATCGCCTTTCTATTCACTTAAATGTTCGTATTCTTCGAATTGTATCTTATTGAGAGTATTTATCTATTCTTGCTTTATTTTGTTTGATCGATACACGTGACAAGGACCGGAACGCCCCTCAACACGGTGTATTGCTTTGGCAATACTTATGGAGAATATGTAGATTGGTTGTTCTTATACGTATACGTATTTACTTATAATAATATATGGAAAATATTTTTGTATTTATGAGTTTTTAAGAGAAAATACTACATGTACATAAAAACCGAGAAAATCCAATAATATATATTTTTGGGTGCAATCTCTTAGGAAAAAGATTGCTTTTTGGATTTTTTAATTTGTTTGGTCAATTCTTTAGGAAAAGAATTGTTTTGTTAATTTTTAGTTTTTATATATTTTTATATTTTTGATTTTTTATTTGTTTTTGATTTATGATACGTAAAAATAATGTTCACAAGGTGAACGGATCCCAAAAGCCAATGAAAACCGTCAATCGATAGTCTCTCGTAAAGTCAAAGAACCGGCAGCGGCGCCATTTGAAATTTTGTATAATGAAGTTCGTTTTTCTCAGTTCTTGTCTAATTGAAAGTCCTAACAATATCGGGTTTTTAACTGTTTTTGGTTGTTAATTTTTTTTTGGATATTCTATTTGCTAATTCAAACAATGCCTTGCAAAACTGAAAAATATTGTCTACTTATATGTAAAACATCGTGCAAATACCAAGTATTTATTCAAGTAAAATTCAAAATGTAAATTTTACAACTAAAAGGACTAAAAATGTAAATTCTATGAAAGGCAAATGCTCAAAATGTAAAACTAACAAGTACAAGGACTGAAAGTGTAAAATCAGCAAACTATGAGGACTGAAATTGAAAACTATGCAAACAACTAACCAATTCTTAACAAATTCCAAACTACTTAACTGAATTTTAATAAAGTATGAAAGTTTAAGGACCTGATTAATGAAAAACCTAAAAACTAGTAAGTTTAGCCAAGTTTTAAAGAAGTTTAATACAAGAAGGACTGAAATGCAATTATTGAAAGTTTTTAACTAAAAACGGGTTGCAAATACAAATAAGCTCGTTTGAGCTTATTTCTCAACCAAAATCAACCAAACCACTTGCAAAATGCTTAAAATCAAAAATAAGCTAGACCTGTAAGAGGAAATAAGCTAACAATGGCTAAAACTCTGATAAGAACTTTCCAATAAGCACAAAATAAGCTGTAAAAGAATCTAGACATGCACAACTGGATTTTTGTAATGAAACTGATTATTAAGCTCAAAATATGAATGGGAAATCAAGTCTTGTTCAAAATCATCCAGTAATAAGCTCAGAATCTGAAATAAGCTAAAACTTGGCTTATGTTGACCAGCGTTGACCAAGCTTTTTTCAAAAAGCTCAAAATCTCAAAAATCAACCATGAGCATTAACTAAGTGAATTTGTAAAAGAAAATTGACTAGTTTATGAATAGGACTGAGAGATATGAAAAAGCAGAATTCAAGTTATAGAAACATTCATTTGCTTATCAGTTCAGATTTTTGCTTATTCCTACTTGTTTACTGAATACTGTACAAAATGCTTATGAACACTTAAACTTCATATTATGACCTAGAATTGAGAACTGGTTTGATGAAATTTCATTAAGAAACAAGTAAATGCTAGTCAAATTAAAATCACAACTTTTATGAACAATACTGACTGAAAATGACCCACACTTTTTAAACTGCCATTTGCTTTTTTGACCTTAATGTTGACTCCAAAAAGGTTTAAAACTACTTGTTATGACTTGGTAACTGAAAATCAAGCAAATTTAACCAATTCCTTACACTTGATTATCACACATAAGCTAATGCCAAACACCACTTTAACTGAACTTTTTGAAAATGTGTGAAGACTTTTTGAGTACAAGTTTAAACTGAGTAAAAAGCTTTAGCAAGCTAAGTTTGGTGACAAAAATGAAGCTAATGAGAACTAGTATCAAACAATTATCACAACTAGAACTCAAAATGTAAAATCAAGCCAAAATTTACTGAAATAAGCTAAAAACAGGATGAGAACAAAACTAAGAAGCAGATTTAGCTACACTTAAACTACAAACTCAATGAAATCAAATCAATATCAGCTAAAACATGTTTTATCATACAATCACAAACAAGATTAACTAGAATTGAGCATGCATTTGACAATTGAGAGGAATTGAAAACAAGAAGCGTTTGCACCTATTAGAACAACCTTTGAGAAGTAGAGGAGCGCTGTGCTCTCTATTCTAGTGCTAACCACCACCTTAGCACTAGACTATCCTATCAACAATCAATCAAACAGCTACAAATCAACAGGAATCATCATAATGGCTTGAATTCTTCAAATCTGCTAGAACTTGGACTAGAATCAACAAACAGCTACAATCTTCACTCAAAGTCAGTAATGATTAAGATATGATCATAACAAACTCAAAACAGCAACAAGAGTATCAATGGTGCAAGGTATGAACAGTATAGAAGGAAATGAAAATTGGCGGGACAGTAAGAATTTGAATTTTATTGAATGAAAGTTGTTACAAAGGTAGGTAATTGGTTACAAACTAACTAACAAACTCAAGAGTGTGTCAGACTCTTGAGTTGTTAAGCTAAAAACTAGAAATGGTGGAAGAAAAAGAAAGTGTGTGTGTTTTCACACTTTTCTACTACTACTAGAAATGAGGACTAATCATGCTATTTATAGACTTCAGAGGAAGAGCAGTTGGGGTTGGTGACGTGTTGGAGCCAATCCCAAACTTCCACGTGTCATAAATCTGCTTAATTGATTTTGCAGGTATGAACTCAAATTGGGGATTCTTTGTTGAGTCGATTTCAGGTTAATTGGTTATGACCAATGGATTCGTCTCTTAATTTTGAGCAAGTTTGATGTTAAGCACTTCTCTTGAAATCCACTCTAGCTCTAACCCGATCCTGGAAATTTTGTTTGTTTGAAAATGCCACGTGTCAAGTCTTCATTGGTTGTGGAGGTAGCACACGGATTGCACTGTTGTGATTCGCTCATTTATGACTGGCGGCACTAGTGGGTATTAATTGCCATGATGTGGCAATCCAGGACCACTCTTTCTTGACTTCTCATTGGCCCAAAGTTATTCACATGGATCACACTTATTTAACTTTCCAAAATAGGCAGAATTGATCCCTTGACTTTGGCAGATTTTATATTTGAGCTATTCACTTCATTTCTTTGGCATATTTGGTCCTTCAAACTTCATTCTTGAACAAAATGGTCCTTTGACTGAGTTGACTTGAGAGTTGACCAAATTTGACTATGATCTTGACTTTTATATATTTACACTTTGGTCCTTCATCTTTGGCAGTATGTCAAGATAGGTCCTTGCACTTCAAAGTCTTGTCACTTTTGATCCTCTTTTGTCTTTTTCATCAAATCAAGCTTGATTATTCCTTGTTTGCTTGAAAATGCATCCTTTTACCTACACAAGTGTACACAAACACAGACATACCACATAATACTGTTTTTACAAGATAAATTGGTATTTTGCTTCATGTTTTAGGGTTATTTGTTGATAAATTGATATGAGTTTTAGCTCATATCATTGACCTTAATCGAAAACTTTCAAATTTGGACAAATCTTAATGTGCCTATGTAATGGTGTGGTGGAGCCATCTTTATACTTCTTTATTTTTTTTCACCGTAGTGTTTGCACTCATTCATCTCGGTCCCATTACGCAATTTATTTCATCGAAAATGTGCCCAAACTCTTGCAGTCTTCTTCATTTTTCTTTTCCTGAACGGTGTTTGTTCTTCAGTACTAGCTACATTTTCTTGTTGTGCAACAGCTGTTGCAATACCTTCATCTGAATTACTAGTTTTGACATTAATAATACCAGGAGCTCTTTCCATTATTGGAGTTCCTTCACTTGATTCACATCCAGACATCTACAAAGAACAATGACTACATCTTAGTATATATGACTATTTTATTGAACAATGAATACATCATAACATTTATGACTATAAATTTTATTGAACAATGTATACATCTTAGCATATATAACTATAAATTTAATGAACAATGACTACATGTTAACATATATAACTATTTTTGTCTAATACTTAGTCATAATTATAATCTGTTAATAATGATTCGTAACATATTTAATATAGAAGCACAAAATACTAAACAATATTAAGCAAAGATCCTAGTCCCTAGAACAAGTTAATGTCTTACTTCAAATATCTAATAGAGAGAATTGAAAAAATGGTCCTTGTGGTCATCCGGGTTTAACAGATATTGTCCCTTTACTTTTTTTTCTCGGTTCTGGTCCCCGTGGTTGTAACATATAACGGGTTTGGTCCCTTGACCATATTTTCTGTTAGTTTGACCGTTAAGTATTGGTTTAGAGGGTTAAAATGACATAAATACCCTTTTACAAATAGTCCCTATGGTTTGTGGGATGTAAAAAATTTAGTCCCAATTTTTTTTAACTTTTTAATTAATAAGATCGTTATTTTTTCAATTCAAATAATTGGAAAAAAATTTAAAAATCATTTAATCATTCGAATTTTTTTAAACATTCGAATTTCCAAAAACAAATATTAAACATTCAAAATTTATATTTAAAAGAAACTTTTTGTAATTTTTCTTAACATTCAATTTCAAAACTTTTTATTTTCAACCTTTTAATCAATATGAGTGGTAGCTTTTTATTTTTAACCTTTTTTTGGTAAATTTTCCTAATTCAATATATACATAGTTATCTCTATCCTTTTTATATAAAAGAAATATTATTTATAAATTTTAAAATATTTTAACGAAAACTTTTTGAATTTTTTTATATACATATATTCTTTTCGGATCAAGAAATTTTGGCTAAATGTTTCAAAAAAATAATTTCAAAATTAAATATTCTTTTAGAAAAAATTGTGATTCTTTTTTTTTTCAAAAACTTCACAAATTTCAATAATTTCGTAAGAAAAATCGAGTATTTTAAAAAAAAATTGTAAGTCCCTAAACCTAGCTTGAAACAATAAACTTAACTAATCAACACACTTAATTACTTTTCAAACGTAATACTTATTATTGTAATAAAGAATTACAAGTGTTATGGGTAACACTGTTTGATGACAATGTGTTGTGCACACTTTGGACAAACTAAAACCTAACTTATGAACACAGTCGCAACTGTTTGGTTCATCAAGTTCTAAGAGTTAATGTGTGAAATGTATCAAAGTGTTGAACATTAACTCTAGGCTACATAACCTATTTATAGTGGTACGAGGTTGACTCCAAGTACTGGTTGATGGTGACTACACTAGACAGACACTTGTCAGACCTCTGTCAGAAGATGTTCTTCTTTTCTTGGTAGTCTGCCACAATGCTTTAGGGAAACAGAGCTGACACAGTTTCCATTTTCTTCATAGTCTCGTACACACTAAGGTATGTCCAAAGTGTACCGAGTGTTAACAGGGTATTGCCACCCCTGTTAACCCTCAACCCCTCAGAGTCCCTGATACATCTTGGTTGTTATCCATCACAGCCAATGAGCATGTCTTCAAGTAATCTTCGACTTCCTTGAAAATGTCTCTGACATGGACTCCTCTAAGGTTGCTCATAGAGACTTAGATCTCTGTGAGTCTTGCGATACTTTCCTACCTCCTAGGCACAGGCAAGTTAATATCAAACAGCTTGATTTGTGTTTAAATCTATGATACAGGAAATCTAATAAACTTAGATTCCCAACAATCTCCCCCTATTTAAACACATATACAACTAGATCTACATAAGTTAAGGTAAGTGAGATGACAACTTCTTCTTACTCAAAACAGATCTAAACAAACATACCTCATGATTTTATTATGACTTAAAAGAAATTACAAGTACAAAACATAAGTGAAAAAAAATATGAAAGTAAAGTTCAGCTGTGAAACACTTCAATAGTCATCATTCTTGATTCTTTCTTTAGCTTCAGCCAAGTCTGTCCTGGTATCTAATTCGGTCTGCAAAGCTTGTGCAAATACCTTGGAATACTCTGTGTTGATTTTAAGTGCGTTTTAAGACAAATAAGCTGAATGGTTGATGCTAACCCTAACTCTTTCTTCCCTTTGGAACGCATATTGACATGCCCTGTTCATGAAGGCCATACCTTTCTCAGGCTCAGTATATGTCTGACCATCAATAGCACCTACAATCCCATTTGGTAAAACCAAATCCCTGTGCATTCCATCCACTTGAACATCATCAGTAACGAAGGTTTCCTTAATAAATTGAGTCATCCTTCTTCTTTTCTTTCCAGACTTTGGAAGTTCTTGTTCAAACAGCTGTGGTGGGGGATCTATCTTGAGATTTGCTGCAATTTCTTTAACCCAATTAAACTTAGCTTTGAGGGTCTTAAGAAGAGTAAAATTTGCCTGTCCAGTTCTTTTACCAGCTAAGGCCTCAAGTTCAAACCATTCAGTCAAGCCAAGTTTCTTTAACTTAAAGTCTTCAAAGATATCCATATTGGCCTGTTGGTTATCTCTCCACAAAATCATTTGTGGTGTATTAGTAGACTTGTGAATAGTATACTTGAACTTGGTGATTTTCCAGGTGCAAACTTGTTGTTGACGTACGCATCATAATCAGCTTTTACCTTTTTTAGTGCCTCTGTGCGTTTGAATTCCATTTCTTTCAACCTTTCTCTTTGCTTCTCCCTTTGAAGTGGAGTCATTTTTCTCAGAGTTGCCTCATTAAGCTCTTTGGCTTTCTTGATTTCATTCAACCTCTTGAATTCAATAGCCTGTTTCTCAATTTCTTCAGCTGTTAGAGGGTTCTCATTTGATGTTGTGAAGGTTGTGAATTGGGATGGTTCAGTGGTTGATCCTCCTGTCTCTAGCATCGCAACTATTTTCTTTAGCTTGGCGTCTAAGTCTACCACATCTATTTCCTTTCCTTTCTTTGAGATAGAGGATAACACACTTGCGTTTTTCAGCTCTTCAGCTCTTTTGAGAAAAGCCATCTGAGCTTGGTTTTGTACAGCTTTGGGTAGGGAGCTAACAATGAACTTAAGTTTCTTGGTAGCTGGTTCACCATCATCCACAGCCTCGCTGGTGTTAACCAAAGTCAGGGATTTTGATAAATCAACTCCATCCTTTGTCTTTTGCTCCCCCTTAATTTCATCCTCATCATCAGGTATAGTTACTGGAGTGATGACTTGGAGAGGGATAAGTGAAGGGATAGTGTTGTCAACAGATTTTGAGCTTTGTTTAGCAAATTCAAGGTTAAGTACTTTTTCCTTCTCCCCCTCACGTTCAGCCTGTCTTTTCAGATGTTTGGATGAACGTGCCTGAAAGTGTTTAGCAATCTGCTCAACAGAGGCAGCCATGTCTCTTTGCCTGGTTCTTGAAGCTCTGGCAATTTTCAGTAGTTGGTTGCAATTACTGAAATTGAGTATATTGAAGTTCGTTTCTCTCGATTCTTGACCAATTGAAAGTCCTAAAAATCTCAAGTTTATGATTGTTCTTGGTTGATAGGGTTTTTTGGATACTCTATGTCTATTTCACACAACAAGTAAAAATAGTGAAAAATATTAAGCTATATATCCGTAAAACACCTTGCAAATACCAAATTTTTATTCACAAAAGGACAAAATGTAAAAACATAAAAGTAATGTGCTCAAAATGTAAAGAAATTGAAACTACAAAGCTTGAAATGTAAATTTCAGAAAATTAAAGGACCTAAAATGTAAATTTTAACAAACTAATAACAAACTTTAACAAACTTATCAAACAAACTAACTGAAATTGACAAGTAACAAAAAGTTTAAGGGTTGAAATGTTGCAAACCGTAATTAATAGCAAGTTTAACTAAAAATGCAAACACGTACAAATCCTGGGGACCAAAACGCAATAAATGGAAAATTGTTAACAAAAACGGGCACAAGCCAAGAGTAAGCTCGTATAAGCTCAATTCTGAACCAAATAAGCTCAAACTAGTTTCAAACGACTTGAAATGAAAAAGTAGCTAGGCTTGTATGAAGAAAAAGCTTGAAACCAAGTAGAACTCAAATAAGCTCAAACCAATAAGCCATGAATAAGCTAACTGAAAATTGAGACATGCACATTCAAATTTTTAAGCTCAAACTTGTTAACCAGCTTATTAAGAGTGTGGAATGTCTTTCTTTTTTGAAAATGATCAAGTGAATAAGCAGGAATTTGAAATTAAGCTGACAAGTGCTTATTTGACCAAGTTTGACCAAAATGTGAAAAAGCTGAAAAGCTCAAAATCTACTCAATACAAGTTTCTAAACATGCTTATGAAAGAAAATTAGAACATTTATGAAGTAGATTTTGCTACACAAGAAAATAGTGCATGTCTCTTTACAAAAACTTGACTTTGATCAAGTGCTTATTAATAAGCTAATATCTAACTGAAAATTGAATACTGTAGAAATTCATTGCACAGACTAAAACCTTGGATGTTAAATTACAACTAGGAACTTGTTTCAAGAGAATTGGCTAAGTAATGAACAAATGGCAATGATTTAAAAGTAGCAAGTTTTCTGAATGAAAATGAAATCAGACTTTGACACAGACTTTTATCAAGCCATTTGCCTTTTTGACCTTTATTTTGACTTCAAAACTGATTACACTTGTTACCAAATACTTACTGAATATGAATGAGCAAATCTTATCAAGATTAACACACTTGACTTACACAAACTTGACAGATCCAAACACTACTTATCAACTCTGATATGAACTTTTACAAAGTGATCAGGAGTAAGAGAATGAAACAAGCAAAGACTGATATCAAGAAATGTTATATGAGTAAAATGAAGAGTTATGAAACTGAAATCAAACTTGTAAACAGACTTGAACTCAAAGTGCACTCAAAAGCAAAAACTGATGAATAAGAAGCTGAAATCAAGTAAAATAGTCTTAAGGCTACAATTCTACTAACAAGCTATCAAAACTATCAAGATTACACTAAATCAAACCAAAGCACATGATCAGAGCAGCATTTATGGTTTATACTAAGATTTGAAAATGCAATCTTTTTTTGAGTGGAATTTAAAACATAATTAACAAAATTTTTGCTAAAGGCCTCCTTTGATGGAGGAGTGTGGCGCTGAGCCAACTCAAATCTACAAGAACACCATTAAATCACTACAATTAACCATATCAATCACCTCCAAAAGCTTTTTCGGAACAGATCAAACCAACTGCTACAATTCTGCTTCTAAGTACCAGAAATGACTGATCTTGGCTAGAAAACTTGTTATAACCTCCAAAGCTCTCAAACAAACTCCATTGATCACTTAAGATCAATGAATGGCACAAATAGTAACAAGATTACAGGATTGAGTAAGTGAATTGAAGGATATAGAAGAGTAAATGAATATTTTTGGGATTTTATTGATTGATGAAAGGAAATCTGTTACAACAACTTTAACTAACTTCTAACTAACTCTCAAGAATGTGTCAAACTCTTGACAGAAGTTTAACTAACTGAATGATAACAGAATTGAGAGAGAAATCTAAGGTGTGTGTGTTTTCACACTTAGCTACTTGTTACAAAGGAAAGACTAAAGACCTATTTATAGAAGTTGAGATGACGTGAGGTGAGGAGGAATGACGTGTTGCCACCAATCAAATGCTGCCAGGTGTCCTTTTCTGGTAAATTGCAAATTCTCATCAAGAACACCAAAAGGGCTTTTCTTCTTCTTTGATCCTCAGCTTAATTGACTTGTATATCTGGATTCGTCTTCTCAAACCGATCACTTTTCATGTAGAAAGTTTACTGTGAAACGCATTGTAGCCAAATCCACGTTCTGGGCTTGTTTGAAGAAGAAAGTGACACGTGTCCTCTTTTGATTTGTTCTATGCCCTTCACTCGTATCATTATCCACTTTGGATAAAGTGGATTATTGCATGTTGTCCTCTTATTGGCTGAAATTAAAGTAGTGGGCTGCACTTTTGTTGGATTCGGTGTAATTAATGAGTAGGTGAGCTGGCAGTGTAGCTGGCGATCCATGTTTTCTTTTTCATGCATTCTTATTGGTGGAAAAACAAGTGACACGGATTGAACATAAATTTGATACATTTTTGGCAGATTAAGCCCTTAGACTTTGGCATATTTGTATTTTGGACTTCAAACTTCATTTCTTTGGCAAATATGATCCTTCAACTTGCATTCTTGAATAGTTTAGCCCTTTGACTTGGTTGACTTGAGAGTTGACCAGGTTTGACTTAGATCTTGACTTTATCCAAATTGCACTTTAGCCCCTCAACTTTTGAGTATTGTCAAGATAGGTCCTTCATCTTCAATTGACTTGTCATCTTTGATCCTTCTCTTGTCCTTTCATCATAAATGAGCTTGATTTCTTCTTGTTTGCTTAAAATTGTATCCTTGTTACCTATTTAAGCACAAACACAAAACACACTACATAATTCTGCTTTATAGCACAAAAGTTAGGTATTTTCTATGTGTTTTAGGGTGATTTGTTGATTAATTGATATGAGATTTTGCTCATATCAAATCTCCTACACTTGAACATTGCCATGACCTCATGCAATGCTATATTTTAAAGCACAATTTTACATTTTCCTCATAATTAACCCACCTTGGCCAATATGGAATGTTTTTACACTATCTACACTATATGATGCATGATTTGGATTTTGTACAATGCAATGCAAAGAAAACAATTCTATTTATATATTTTTGAATTTTCTTGAAATGGTTTTGATGGAAAAACTCATAAAGAAATCAATGACTTAAATTAGGGCTTTGGTACCATGGACACTTATCACCCTCATGTTTCACTTTCCCCATACCAAGCTTAAAAATAGGATCATTGTATTCACAAGTAAAAAGTGCATCAACTTATTCATGACAATTAAATGTGGAACCGGTTATTATTTGAGCAAATTGCTTGAAGGCAAATTTGTCATTATTTGAAGTGTGAAATATAAGAAATGTAAAATCCAAAAATAAGGACGCACGGTTTTAATCCTAAGTAATCCTCTCATCCATTACTTTAAAAACCGCTCACAATTAATATAAGTCCGTTTCAAGAGTAATAAGTCATTCGCCTTATGTGTAAAATCCTCATGTCATGCATTAATAAGTAGCTACACACTCGCTAAGGAAAGAAAAATAAAACTCACGCAATAATTTACATCCTCCGCCTTTTTGAGACTTTGGATCTTCAATCCTACAACCCGTCAAGGTAATATTGGATTGGAGCAACTATTAAATCCCCACAACCTGTCAAGGTAATATTAGAATCTAATAGTTACTATAATTAACACTTCACTGCCCCTCTTGGGAGTCTTGTATAATTTTAATTTTTTTTTCTAGCCACTCATTTTTTTTATAAGCCGCTCTTATTTTTTTTATTCCTCACAAAGAAAGTTGAAAAGAATAAAAGGAAAAAACACCCGCTAAGTATTAAGCATGCCATAAGTCTAGTACACATAAAACGTTCTAACTTAGAATCTTAAGACGTACTTATACCAACCATGAATGATTAGACAAAAATGCATAAGAGATTACAAACCGATTAAAACCGTTCTTGATTATTTATTAACATATATACATGCGAAGAAAATAGAGGTAAAGAAGAGAAGGGGTTAACCACAAGTAATTATCATGAAGTTTATCTAGCCCTTTTATACTTGCTTCAACTCTATCATTTCCCATTCTCCACAAATTTAAAATCTCAAATAATGAGATTGGTGGATGCTTAGCCTAATAGACCAATGAAGGACTACATGGTTAAGGATACTAGCTAGAGAATGCTTAGATAAGCAAACTCGGGTTGAGTCAAAATATCCATGGCGGGCCTAATATGTCAAAGAAGTCTAAATTTGTAAGCCATACCCTTATTATATTTTTTTTTTCTTTTTATATATTTTTGATGAAAAATAAAATAAGAAATACATACAATGCAAATGTGATATGAAAATGAAAAATGATTGATGCAAAAATTGTGAATGCATATTTTTGGTGGCCAAAGTAGATCAAAAATTTGAAAAATGTTTGAAAAATTTAATTTTCCAAGTTATCATGAAGGTCAATGACAAGGTCTAAGTAAGGTCACTTCGATAGAAGACCCCCCTACGCTTAGGCTAAACATTGTCTTCAATGTTTAAGAGCATGGAAGTATAAAACTTCCCCTACACTTATGACAATGAATAGACTTTGCTTAACCTAAGCTAAGGAAAGATCAACAATAGTGAATTCATTTTTTAAGCACAATGTGTCTATGAAAAATCACAATAGTAACGAAGTGAACCGGATACAAGGGCCTCCTCCATAATCTCCAAAGCACGTGATGAGTGAGCAACCCTACAAACAACATGAAGACAAAAGAAGGTCTCCCCTACACTTCTCATCAACTCTCCATCATTATTTCTAACCTACAACACTCTAAGTCTAGAACTTCTAAACCTAGTTATTCAAGCTTGATTTAAGGAGTCTCTAGCTCGACTCATCCCACAATGAATTAATCAATGGGGATCTTTTGGACCATTTCCACGGAAATGTCCTCCCCAAAATAGTGCTTAACACGGTGACCATTCACTTTGAAATTGGGACCATCGGGTTGTGACAACTCAATACTTCCATATGGAAATACTTGAGCAATAGTGAATGGACCGGACCATCTCGACTTAAGCTTGCCCGCAAAGAGTTTCAACCTTGAGTTAAAGAGGATAACCGGCTCTCTAACTTTGTACTCACGGTTCTTGATCTTAGCATCATGAAATTGCTTAGTCTTCTCTTTATAAAGCAATGAGTTCTCATAAGCATTGGCTCTCAATTCATCCATTTCATTAAGTTGGTCCTTTCTATGTGAACCGGCTTGGTTTAAATCAAAGTTAGCCCACTTGAGAGCCCAAGAAGCCTTATGCTCTAACTCAAATGGGAGGTGGCATGCTTTTCCATAGACAAGCCTATATGGAGTACAACCGATTGGTGTCTTAAAGCCGTCCTAAAAGCCCACAAAGCATAATCAAGCTTATCCGACCAAGAAGCTCGATGCTCTCCCACCGTTCTTTCTAAAATTCTCTTTAAACCACGATTTGTGACCTCGGTTTGACCATTGGTTTGAGGGTGTTACGCGGTAGAAAGTATATGATTAACACCATACTTCTTCATAACTCTCATGAATTGATCATTACAAAAGTGAGTACCACGATCACTTATGATGGACCGAGGTACACCAAATCTAGCAAACAATTGCTTCAAAAACTTTACTACAACTCGAGCATCATTAGTAGGTAAGGCTTTTGCCTCAACCCACTTTGACACATAATCCACCGCTACGAGTATGTACTTATTTCCCTTGGAAGATGGAAAGGGTCCCATAAAATCTATTCCCCATACATAAAAAATCTCACACTCTTGAATGAAGTTTTGTGGCATCTCATATCGTTGAGTAATTTTTCCTTGTCTTTGACACACATCACAAAATGTCACCATCTCTTGGGCATATTTGTATATGGAAGGCCAATAGTAACCCGAATCAAAGACTTTCTTGGCGGTATAGTTGGGCCCAAAATGTCCACCCGTAGGTCCCTTATGACAAGCTTCTAAAATCTTAAATGCTTCGGGCCCATCTACACATCGTCTAATGATTTGTTCCGCACATTGCCTAAAGAGGTAAGGGTCATCCCAAAAGTAATACTTCACTTCCTTAAGAACGTTCTTCTTTTGTTGGGAAGTGAGACCCTCTATTATCACATCCCCCACAAGATAGTTTGCAACATCCGCAAACCAAGGGGTGGCATCCTCTTGAGAAGAGATAGTCATGAGCTCTTATAATGGAAAGGATTCATTGATTTCCTTATGAGGAAAATCTCCTTGAAAAGGATGCTCAAGTCTACTCAAGTGATCCACCGCTAAATTCTCGGCTCCTTTTTTTATCACAAATCTCTATCTTAAACTCTTGTAGTAATAAAACCCATCTTAAAAGTCTAGGCTTAGCATCTTGCTTTGCCATGAGGTACTTGAGAGCGGAATGATCCGTATACACTATGGTTTTGGATAGCACAAGATAGGGTCTAAATTTCTCAAAGGCATAGACTAAAGCAAGCAACTCTTTTTCTGTGGTGGTTGATGTTGAGTAAAATACGCGTTTAGGAAAACAACGTATAAGTGCGGCAAGTATTAAGTTATACGCTTTAGGAAAAACGTAAAACCGAATAAATGCGGGTTCGTTCTCGAAGGAGGTGTGTGTATTAATGTGCCAATTATATAAAATAACAATGTTTGGATTAGTGACGTTTTTGGTTTAGAAGGAGAAAAAGTAAAGACGAGCTACGACTACGATTACACTACGACGAATTAACGTAAAACGCGAACGTAAATACGTAAAAAGTGACGAAATTAAAAATCAAACCTAAAAATTAATTAAAATATTAAACTAAGTCTTAAATAATATAAATAAGAATAAAAATCCAACAAATATATTTTAAACCCTTTTATTAATTAAATATTCAATTTTTAATGCTAATTAAAGCCCAAAAATTAAATATAATTAACAAAATGCCCAAAATATTAATTTATTGAACTAATAACTAACTTATATTATTTAATGACTAAAAAGTATTTTTCTTGAATTTTAAAAACTAATTTTCTATTTTTTAATCACTAAAAAACTATTTTTAAATTAAAATAATCCTAAAAAATAATAAAATAATGCCAAAATTAATTTAACAATTTTAAAAATCCTAAATTACCCTAATGAACAGTAGAAAATTGACAAAGTTTGAAAAATGTAAAAATTTGCACTAAAAGACAAAACAGTTTAATAATAAAACCCTAATTAACTTAAATTAATTATAAAAAATAATTTAAAAGTGAAAAGTAAATATTTTTAAAACCAAAAATCTTAAACTAATTTTCTAAATCCAAGAAAATTTTTAAATCTGAAAAATATTACTTTTTTACACTAAATGACAAAATCAGAATAATTAAAAGTAATTAAAAATGCAATTAAATGTGAAAAATAGCAAATGAACAGTAACAACAAAATAAACTAAACTAAAAAATCAAAAATTAAAAAAGAAAAATAATGGAAAAAAATCAAAGTCTAAAACCTATTTAACTTCACTAAAGACAAAAAATCAAAACTGTGATAGTGACATGTGTGGACTTCTGTCTTTTAGCTAAGCAGTGGGAATAGCAAAGCTAACAGTGGGAAAGGAGTTCCCACTGCTTGTATTAAAAACGGATCTGGTGCTTTTTTGGCCTAGAACTTGTTCAATTGTTGATGATTTTTGGCAACAAGGGCACCCCCACACTCATGGAAGTGTGGGGAGTCAGTTTAAGCTAGAAAAATACCAAGCACAAAGCAAATATCACACACAAAGGGGGCAAATCAGTTACTATAAATGGGCAAAGGACTGATGAACAGTCTGCTGGTGCAAATGGCACAATGGTGAGTTTTAGCAGGCCACAACTAGCACAAATCTTAACCAAATCACATATAACTAATAACAAACCCTAAATGCTCCTAATAACTAGCAGATT
Organism: Glebionis coronaria; assembly: GCA_025667525.1. Lineage (NCBI taxonomy): Eukaryota > Viridiplantae > Streptophyta > Magnoliopsida > Asterales > Asteraceae > Glebionis > Glebionis coronaria. Next base: position 422,402,000 of record CM046877.1, read on the forward strand.
TCAAAGATTGATGGGCAAATTTTAAGCTAAACAGGCAGTTTTAAGTGACTTTCTGATTTTAGCTAGTGTTACCAAAAATGAGCATGCAATTTCATCAAAAGCCTAGTCAAACTACAAGCAAATACTGAAATACCCTTTATCTATAACCAAGAGTTGTATCTAGACTGATTATAAGCTAAAAGAGTGTCACCAATCCTTGCTATAATGCAAATCCAAACACCCCCTTAACTTCTGAAAACTAAAATTAACAAAGCAAAAGCTTCTAAATCCTAATCAAACTGATTTATCTATGGTCTAGCATGCACACAAATCCTACATGAACATAAATAAGCAGATCCTAACACATCAAACAAGCAATCTCTCGAAAATCATGCACTTCACATAAAACCTAAAAAATTGAAGAAGGGGTTCAAGCCTGCAATAAGCTGATGCTTTCCTTAATCAGTCTTCTTGAGCTTATGGGAAGCTTATAAGAAGTGTAGAGGAGGCTTGTTGGTTGGAATCCAAAGGACCCAAAGCCAAGACAATATCTTCAAAAAAATGAATGGAAAAGGGAAATAAATGATCCTTCTTGTTGCTTCCTTGATACCTGCACACAAACACAAAATAATCAAACAGCAAGTAGCAAGAGCTACAAGCTTTTGGCTTGTAGCTTTTGCTACAGTAAAATGATAAAAAGAAATGAAAATATGGAGAAATTGGTTTTTCAACCAAAGCTATATTAAACAACTAATTTTTTTTGCAAACCAAACTTTTGGAAGATGAAAACCCAAGTTATACTTCCACTTTCACTTCCATATAACTTGGGATTCAAATCCAGATGAGTTTAAAAAATAAAACTTGAAACTGAAAATGCCCTTTTTTAAAATATTAAACTGAATTTAAAAAACAGTAAAGAGTTACTTAAAACAAGAGAATGGAACACAGATAATTTACAAGCTTTGTAAAAGGAACACTTTAAATATTCATTCACTTAGAAAAATGATTACAAAAAATCTGGAACAAAAGCTTTATGCCACAAACGGCTAAGCTATATATACAAGTAGATAGAAAAATCTAGAAGCCATAAAATGAAAAACCCTAATCTTGTGAATATCCAGAATTTCCCTTTGATTCGAATCTTCAAAAGTGGTCAATGGGGTGCCATGTGATTGCTGCTTGGATGCTTGTGGTGTTACAGCTGTGAAGACTGATCCAGGACGTTCAATTGCACTTGGGGGCCAAGGAAATAAAATCCATCCATTCATTTTGTCTCCCCATGGGGTTTTGTGTGATAGTGACGTAGCAGGGGAGCCCCATGTGGGTTTGTTGGGTTCTAGTTTGAGGTGGGGTTGGGATGAGAGTGGGTTGAATTAAGTATCTGGAGGTTTAGGAATAAAACCCCTTTGATTAAAAAGGTAATTTAGGATGGGGTTTTTAGGGTTTATGTGTGGGAGGGAAAGAGGATTAAGGAGTTTAATCCGAATCTGGGGTATTAAGTTTTAAAAACGTGTGTTTCCCCCACTTATCTTTTAATTTAAATAAATTAGTTTAAAAAGATGGAGTGGTATTCAGACGTGGAGGGATGAAGGAGTTTGATTGGTGGAGGGTGATGATGTGTCACAATGATAGGCTGGGGAAACTTGTGATGTCTTGGCAGATTTGAGCCCCCATGAACCCAATACTTGCTATAACAAGTTTTCAGCTGCAAAGTTGAACTCCCCTTTGTAAATGAAGTTTGCAACTTCATATTTTGGCCACAAATGTTTATCAAACATGTTCACAAGGGCATTTTATGCAATAAAAGCATTCTTCAAGGACCATAAATGTAATTTATTGAAATATTAGGGACCCTAATGCAATAATTAAGTTTTGCAAGGGTATAATATGACAAGTCTTCAATTCTTGAGGGACCATTTTTGCCAAATCTTCAAACTTTAAGGACTTCAAAGGAAATTCATGATTCGGGTCCGGTTCTTTGTGCGGCTTCGTTTCCCGTGTTCGTTTTTGCTTGATTCCTTTGATCTTTTGGTGAATTCACGATATCCGTACCTGAAATACACAATGAACAAACACAGGCATATATTGGGGTATTTTGATGATATTTTAAGCGTTTTAAGCCCGATTTGGACGATGAGACTATGTATATATACAGTCTCATCACTCCCCCATACTAAACCATTGCCGTGTCCCCACGCAATGCTAGAATTAAGTATCGTAGCACTTCCAAAATTCATTTTATGATGACTTTTATTCAAGACATAAATTTAAATAAACTACTACACGCGTTTTAGACATAATGTATTGTTTTCATCACGAAAAAGTGTCTTTTAGGATCATAGAACAAGAACACGTGAATGCTTCGTTAGAAATAATTTCGTCGTCCTCGATTTTCACCCAATTCCATGCTAAGCGTGTAACGAGATCATTGTTATTATAAGTTAGCAACACGAACACATCTCATGAGTGTTAGTTACGAACCTAAACTCCCTTATTCCTACTTGGTATCTCTTATATTTTATTTTTTTGTCTTAATGATCACTAGGATGCATCATCGACTTATGCGTGAATAGAGATTAAGTCTAAAAATAGAGACTTAACGGTGTAACCAAAATCATTAAATCAATAATTCATCCCAATAGACAACGATGTCAAAAAATTAAGTCAACAAGAAGGATCGATAAACACGGTTTTATAACGGTTTTGAACATGAGACTTATTACCAAGACTTTTATACGCCCCCTAACGGAAGGGCCTTATTATCTTTGGTTTACCTCCATCTTTTATTCAACTCCGACATGGAGCTTTTATTATGACTTCGGTCTTGCCTTGCCTTTTATTATCCGCCTCATCGGTGGTTTTATTAGCCAAAGACGTATATCCTCACACTAAAGCGAATTTTGGATCTTTAAAGCTTCGAAGATTAAGGCTTGATTCACTTTCAATTTGGGCATAGATTTTTCGGCCTTGTGAGCTTCAAATTTTTGCTTAATTTAGGTGAGCACTTGAAATCTTATTATTAGGTGAAGCTTTCGATTATTCGGGTGCCAATACTTCAAAACCGTGACGCTGGCGATACCTTAATGTTTTTCCAATTTAATTACATGGAAGCTACCAAAACAAATTAGAAACCAACAATAGTGACTAAACCGCCAAATCAATATTTATTAACAATTTATTATACAAAAGCGTGGGGAGAATAAGCTAATAATTACTACACATAAGATCGTGACGATTACGAGACTTATAAATAACTCTATCATTTCTCGCCCTCATTTAAGAGACTTAGCCTAAAAAGTTAAGGAATCAAAGCTAAGTGCTCAACACGCACGGTCGAGTCAAAAATTACTCTTATTCTCACCATCGGAAAACCTACATTCGTGTCTTAAACACTTATGAAAAACTAAAAATTTTAAAATTTGTCCATTTTTGGCCTTATTTGCAACAAAACGATAACAAAAAGATGAATATTGGATAGCGTGTTGACGTAAGCAAGGTGAAGTATCTACTCACCCCCCATACTAAAACTAAACATTGTCCTCAATGTTTCGAGTCTAGGGGTGTAAACACCCCCATACTAGAGACGAAGTCGAATGCTTAATCTCGAGCATGGAAAGGGTAAAACGAATAACCTAAAAGCCGTTTATGAATTATGCTAATAAGATAAACGTTAGAACATAAAAGGATATCATCGGATATCGGAATCTCCAAAGGCAACGATCGAAGCTCGAGTGATCCGTAAAACGAACACGAGAGGCTTCAATGATGACGATGAACCTAATAAATCACAATCACAAACAACCACGGAAAAAAGGTTGGAAGAGCACAAGTCCCCTCGTTACATTAACTAAGAAAGCGATAATATTTACAAGGATAAGCATGAGAATCCCCCACGAGGCACCTTGTTTTTGATAACCGAGTCAAAAGCTCGACTCGGATCCCCATAAATGTGATCATTTAGGGATAATCTTGGTATGGTCATTTTTGGTGGGGCTTACATGATAAACAATGCCCAAAAGTACATGGAGTACTTTAAAAACCCGATAAACGTATACCGGGGTCAAAGATAGCGTCCTCGTTTTCGGATGAAAGACGAAACAACGCCACTCCAACACAAACTAAACCCCAATGGGGTAGAAGAAAAGAGATAAGAAGTAGAAAGGTGGGGCAATGGGTAAGGCAACATAATGAGCTACTCGAGGTAGACTCACACCAAGCAAACGAAAAGATTTTCCATTTATTGCATCGGTGGAAGACCGAGATTTCCCTTTACAAGCAATTCCGGGATCGTAAATCTCGTCCTCGGTGGTAAAGTGTGAGGGAACATTTGGGGCTTTCCCCATACTAAAACCACACCAACCATCGTCAAAAGGAGTAGACGAGGTGGTAGCACTCATATAACGCGTTGATGACGGAGTTAAACATGTAGAAAAATCTTTTAAAACATTTTCAAAATCTTTTCCTTTTTCATCGTTTTTAAACTCTTTATGAAAACCCGATTGAATAATGTCGAAAATATTTGGCGTGTCAAATTCAAAATTAGTCGCGCTAAAAATCCTCACATTTAAGTCTTTGGCGGGAGGGGGTGGTGGATTATATAAGTTCTCAAAGCGTTTGTCAATAAAGAACACCGCCCCCTCGGGGTCTACATACTCGTCATCCTCATGAACGTCGATCTCATCGATTTCTTTATCAAAGATAGGCTTGTCAAACCATGGTTTGTCATTCCCCTCCTTGATTATCTTAGAAACTCTCTTGAAAAGATCACGATCAAGCACGAAACCATCATTCATTTATGGGGATCGTTGATAAGTTAGATCCTCACGAATGTGGTGAACGTAATTCTCATTTGAAAAGTTTTGATTAGGTAACTCCTCGAGAATTGGATTCTTAGTGGTCACATGAGTTGGTTCGTCATCGAAAATAAGACGTTCCAACTCATTGAGTTCATCCTCGATTTTGGAAAGGTCGACCTCACTCGTAGGTGGAAGTGAAGGCATAAGAGCTAGCTCTCGTTCAATGATTTCCTCAATCTCGGGATCAAACTCATAATCATCGTACTTCACATGTTTCTTCTTAGGAGAATCAAAAATAGCATGTGGATGTCGAAGTACGTGATTAATCTCGGCAAAATCGCCATCGTCATCGTCAAAGAAAGAGTCGATGTGAGCACTCACAACCATGGACTTACAAGTCAAATGACTATGCTTAGGTGACTTTTTTAAGACGAGAGGATCGATGTCGATAAACCCTTTAGCCTCAACGGGTGTTGGGCTAGGCAAAGGAGGCACTTCGATGGAGTTAGAAGTTGAAGCCTCAAAGACGTGGTCCTTCGAAGGTGGTGAAGACGAGCCCATTTTGGTCGTTGTCGTGATGGCACTAACGTCGCCCTTCGGAATTGGTGGTTCACTTGTTTCGCTAAAAACATCCCAAAGTGAGTTTTCATCCATAAATTTACACATACCCTTTTGAATTAGGTACACGTATTCTTTATCATCAAAATCATCATCTTTAAAACCGTTTTTCTTAATTCTTTCAAAACATGCATCAAGCTTCATTCTTTCCGCTAAAGTAAACATTTTGAAATCATTAGAATTTGAATCATTAGGTTTTGAAACCTCGGTTTTTTCATTCTCATTAAATTCTTGGGATTTTCTAGCGAAAAAGTCTATTTTCTCATCCCCATATCTCATAGTAAGTCTCCCCTCGTGAACGTCGATTATGGTTCGAGCCGTTAATAAGAATGGTCGGCCTAAAATAATGGGACATTTAGGGTCACACTCGTAATCGGATATAACGAAATCCGCGGGAAAAACAAACTTTCCAATCCTAACATAGACATCCTCGGCTATTCCAATTGGTATAAGTGGAGTACAATTTGCAAGCTCGATTGTCATGTTCGTGGGGGTAAGCGAAGGCAATCTCATCAATTTCCAAAGAGAATGAGGCATGAGATTGATGCTAGCACCTAAATCGGCAAGGGCTAAACATCCCTCAATCTCGGAAAAATCACAAGGTAGTAGAAATTGGCCCGGATCCTTTTCCTTTCTCGGCATACGCCTTTTGGGTTTTTTAAGAAGGATCGATGCACAAGTTTCTTCAAGGGTTACTTTGGTAAGGTCGACAAAGCTCTCTTTTTGAACCGTGGATGGAATTTGAGGTACACGAGGGTGTGCACTCTTTTCCTTGGTCGCCACGTTCACCCCATCGACTTTAGAACAAGAAGACGTCTTAGAAGTCGAGGGTTGAGAGGGATAAACAACACGGAATCCTTCAAGGTTAGGGGTAATCACACGACCTTTCTCACGAGACGAGGCGGCTTTACATTGTTCTTTCGGATTAGCAACGGTGTCACTAGGTAACGAACTTGATGACGAACCCGAGGCTTTGTTCATTATGGCCGAAAACATCTTTTTTATGTCAATTTGCCCTTGCTTAATCTTCGTGTTTTGCAATTTCAAAGTATTTGTAAAGTCGTTTTTCAAAGTACCAATTTCTCCCTCTAATCGTCTCATATTAGCCTCATTCGTTTTCATGTAATTTTGAAAATCGTTTGCCGAACTATTTTGATTTGAATTAAAGTTCCCTTGGTTTTGATTACTTCTTTGAAAATTTCTTTGATTACCACTTGAAAAATTGTTACCTTGATTGTTGTTGTTTGAAAAATTCGAGTTTTGGTTATTGTCTCGATTTTGCCAAGTTATATTACGACCTTGATTATAACCTCCTTGATTTTGATTCGAAAAATTTCCTTGTTGATTATTTCCTTGAAAATTGTTTCGATTTTGAAAATTGTTGCCTTGTTGTGATGGACCCGCGTTATTTTGATTAGAAAAATTGTTGTTTCCATTTAACGCACTCACATTCGACGTTTGGCCATCCGTAGCCGCACACTCGTAATAATTATGAGGTCCACCACAAAACGTACACGAAACCTCAACCGCTTTCACCGTAGCGGGAGCGTCTTGCTTTTGCATCTCAATGAGATAAGACGTAAACACATTCGTCAACTTGTCGACTTTTGCATCAACTCTCTCAATGTCGCGATTAGAACTACTAACATTGGAGACATTGGCAACACTCGGTGCGTTGCGGAGTTGGTAAACCTTGGACGGTTCTCGATAATTATCAATGCATCTTTTGGAGTTTTACACAAAAAGTTGCCACCGGCGGCGGAATTCAACGAGTCTTGTTCGTGAAAATTAAGACCGTTGTAAAACGTATCGATTTGGTGCAACTCGGAAAAACCATGGTGAGGACATTTCCTAAGCAATTCCTTAAAGCGATCCCACGCGTCTCTAAAAGATTCATTCGGTTTTTTCTCAAATTTTGTAATCTCGTTTTTGAAAAACGTTGTCTTAGACGGTGGGAAAAAATAATTAACGAACTTGGAAACGAGATCCTTCCACGTAACTATCGAATTAGGTGGCTCTTTCTCGTACCAATCCTTGGCGGCACCATCGAGCGAGTAAGGAAAAAGCATAAGCTTGACGACATCGGTGTCGACGTTCTTAAACTTGCTCGTGGCCAAAAGACGATCAAAATTCCGAATATGGTCGTGAGGATTATCGGCTTCACGACCTCGAAACTTTGTGGCTTGGATCAACGAAAGCATTCCGCTCTTGATCTCAAAATTCTCCGCCTCGATAGCGGGAATTACGATCGCGTCTCCATAACCCTCGGTGGGCGCTTGGAGCAATTCCATCATAGAACGATTGTCGGCCATCTCGTCTAAGGTCTCTTCAACAACGATATTAGGAACGTCGGTTTCTAATTCTCGTCTACGTCGTCGATTCCTTCGATTACGATTGCGTCGATTCGAAGCTTCGCTAGAATTGGAATAATCCTTCGATCGAGTGCGCATGCACTAAGCGTAGAATGGGTGGTAGCAAAGAAGATTCTTTTTGCGGTTTTTTGATTTTTTTCAATTTTTTTTTTTGGTTTTTGATTGGTTTTTTAATTTTTTTTTTGGATTTTTGAATGTATTACGTAGACAAAAATCTACAAATCTCTCCTCGAATCGACTTTCTCGATTAAAGGAGCCTCAAAGAATGAAAACGATCACGTGGAGTGAACGTTCTCGATGACTTTAGAACGTTGGTGGAACACCAAAACGTTCAAGAGGGTTTAATCTTGAAAACACAAGCAAATATAATATACGTAGATAATACTTGGGCGGCAAACCCTCGATTAGCCCTCTTTCTCAAAACACGCACAAGCAAGCGGAGGAAACGAGGCGGCGCGAAGCACTTAAGAGCCTTTTTCCTTTAGGTCGTGAAATACAACCGCCTTATACCCACCTTATAGTTTGTGTTAATTGAAATTAAGCCTCACGAAAGTATTTATCTATTTTGCCTTTAAACTTTTGCTTTGGATTCGAATACAATGATCGAGTGATGAAATCCCGAATCAAGGTTGCGTTTTCACGCTTTTGGAGTACTTGTATATTTATTGTTCTTACGTAAATACAATATAGTAATAATATATTCACAATAAAAAACGAAAACCAATATATCTACAATATAGTAAAGATTGTTGTGTGTTTAATTTAGGAAAATTAAACACGTTTTATTTGGATATTATAATATAGTAAAGAAAAATAACAAAAATGAGTATGTACGATATTTACGCTTTCCAAAAATGAAAAGCAAAAACGCACTACTCACACAAACACGATACTAATAATAATGGCACACTAAACACCTCCCCGGCAGCGGCGCCAAAATGATGTTTAGTAAAATACGCGTTTAGGAAAACAACGTATAAGTGCGGCAAGTATTAAGTTATACCCTTTTAGGAAAAACGTAAAACCGAATAAATGCGGGTTCGTTCTCGAAGGAGGTGTGTGTATTAATGTGCCAATTATATAAAATAACAATGTTTGGATTAGTGACGTTTTTGGTTTAGAAGGAGAAAAAGTAAAGACGAGCTACGACTACGATTACACTACGACGAATTAACGTAAAACGCGAACGTAAATACGTAAAACGTGACGAAATTAAAAATTAAACCTAAAAATTAAATAAAATATTAAACTAAGTCTTAAATAATATAAATAAGAATAAAAATCCAACAAATATATTTTAAACCCTTTTATTAATTAAATATTCAATTTTTAATGCTAATTAAAGCCCAAAAATTAAATATAATTAACAAAATGCCCAAAATATTAATTTATTGAACTAATAACTAACTTATATTATTTAATGACTAAAAAGTATTTTTTTGAATTTTAAAAACTAATTTTCTATTTTTTAATCACTAAAAAAACTATTTTTAAATTAAAATAATCCTAAAAAATAATAAAATAATGCCAAAATTAATTTAACAATTTTAAAAATCCTAAATTACCCTAATGAACAGTAGAAAATTGACAAAGTTTGAAAAATGTAAAAATTTGCACTAAAAGACAAAACAGTTTAATAATAAAACCCTAATTAACTTAAATTAATTATAAAAAATAATTAAAAAGTGAACAGTAAATATTTTTAAAACCAAAAATCTTAAACTAATTTTCTAAATCCAGGAAAATTTTTAAATCTGAAAAATATTACTTTTTTACACTAAATGACAAAATCAGAATAATTAAAAGTAATTAAAAATGCAATTAAATATGAAAAATAGCAAATGAACAGTAACAACAAAATAAACTAAACTAAAAAATCAAAAATTAAAAAAGAAAAATAATGGAAAAAAATCAAAGTCTAAAACCTATTTAACTTCACTAAAGACAAAAAATCAAAACTGTGATAGTGACATGTGTGGACTTCTGTCTTTTAGCTAAGCAGTGGGAATAGCAAAGCTAGCAGTGGGAAAGGAGTTCCCACTGCTTGTATTAAAAACGGGTCTGATGCTTTTTTGGCCTAGAACTTGTTCAATTGTTGATGATTTTTGGCAACAAGGGCACCCCCACACTCATGGAAGTGTGGGGAGTCAGTTTAAGCTAGAAAAATACCAAGCACAAAGCAAATATCACACACAAAGGGGGCAAATCAGTTACTGTAAATGGGCAAAGGACTGATGAACAGTCTGCTGGTGCAAATGGCACAATGGTGAGTTTTAGCAGGCCACAACTAGCACAAATCTTAACCAAATCACATATAACTAATAACAAACCCTAAATGCTCCTAATAACTAGCAGATTTCAAAGATTGATGGGCAAATTTTAAGCTAAACAGGCAGTTTTAAGTGACTTTCTGATTTTAGCTAGTGTTACCAAAAATGAGCATGCAATTTCATCAAAAGCCTAGTCAAACTACAAGCAAATACTGAAATACCCTTTATCTATAACCAAGAGTTGTATCTAGACTGATTATAAGCTAAAAGAGTGTCACCAATCCTTGCTATAATGCAAATCCAAACACCCCCTTAACTTCTGAAAACTAAAATTAACAAAGCAAAAGCTTCTAAATCCTAATCAAACTGATTTATCTATGGTCTAGCATGCACACAAATCCTACATGAACATAAATAAGCAGATCCTAACACATCAAACAAGCAATCTCTCAAAAATCATGCACTTCACATAAAACCTAAAAAAATTGAAAAAGGGGTTCAAGCCTGCAATAAGCTGATGCTTTCCTTAATCAGTCTTCTTGAGCTTATGGGAAGCTTATAAGAAGTGTAGAGGAGGCTTGTTGGTTGGAATCCAAAGGACCCAAAGCCAAGACAATATCTTCAAAAAAAAAATGAATGGAAAAGGGAAATAAATGATCCTTCTTGTTGCTTCCTTGATACCTGCACACAAACACAAAATAATCAAACAGCAAGTAGCAAGAGCTACAAGCTTTTGGCTTGTAGCTTTTGCTACAGTAAAATGATAAAAAGAAATGAAAATATGGAGAAATTGGTTTTTCAACCAAAGCTATATTAAACAACTGATTTTTTTTGCAAACCAAACTTTTGGAAGATGAAAACCCAAGTTATACTTCCACTTTCACTTCCATATAACTTGGGATTCAAATCCAGATGAGTTTAAAAAATAAAACTTGAAACTGAAAATGCCCTTTTTTAAAATATTAAACTGAATTTAAAAAACAGTAAAGAGTTACTTAAAACAAGAGAATGGAACACAGATAATTTGCAAGCTTTGTAAAAGGAACACTTTAAATATTCATTCACTTAGAAAAATGATTACAAAAAATCTGGAACAAAAGCTTTATGCCACAAACGGCTAAGCTATATATACAAGTAGATAGAAAAATCTAGAATCCCTAAAATGAAAAACCCTAATCTTGTGAATATCCAGAATTGCCCTTTGATTTGAATCTTCAAAAGTGGTCAATGGGGTGCCATGTGATTGCTGCTTGGATGCTTGTGGTGTTACAGCTGTGAAGACTGATCCAGGACGTTCAATTGCACTTGGGGGCCAAGGAAATATCATCCATCCGTTCATTTTGTCTCCCCATGGGGTTTTGTGTGATAGTGACGTAGCAGGGGAGCCCCATGTGGGTTTGTTGGGTTCTAGTTTGAGGTGGGGTTGGGATGAGAGTGGGTTGAATTAAGTATCTGGAGGTTTAGGAATAAAACCCCTTTGATTAAAAGGGTAATTTAGGATGGGGTTTTTAGGGTTTATGTGTGGGAGGGAAAGAGGATTAAGGAGTTTAATCCGAATCTGGGGTATTAAGTTTTAAAAACGTGTGTTTCCCCCACTTATCTTTTAATTTAAATAAGTTAGTTTAAAAAGATGGAGTGGTATTCAGACGTGGAGGGATGGAGGAGTTTGATTGGTGGAGGGTGATGATGTGTCACAATGATAGGCTGGGGAAACTTGTGATGTCTTGGCAGATTTGACCCCCCATGAACCCAATACTTGCTATAACAAGTTTTCAGCTGCAAAGTTGAACTCCCCTTTGTAAATGAAGTTTGCAACTTCATATTTTGGCCACAAATGTTTATCAAACATGTTCACAAGGGCATTTTATGCAATAAAAGCATTCTTCAAGGACCATAAATGTAATTTCTTGAAATATTAGGGACCCTAATGCAATAATTGAGTTTTACAAGGGTATAATATGACAAGTCTTCAATTCTTGAGGGACCATTTTTGCCAAATCTTCAAACTTCAAGGACTTCAAAGGAAATTCATGATTCGGGTCCGGTTCTTTGTGCGGCTTCGTTTCCCATGTTCGTTTTTGCTTGATTCCTTTGATCTTTTGGTGAATTCACGATATCCGTACCTGAAATACACAATGAACAAACACAGGCATATATTGGGGTACTTTGATGATATTTTAAGCGTTTTAAGCCCGATTTGGACGATGAGACTATGTATAAATACAGTCTCATCAGTGGTATAATGAAATTGTGCATCCGTCATGGTTTTACTAGCATAATGTATAGGTTGAAAATGCTTATTCACTCTTTGTCCTAACACGCCCCCCACGGCGTAATCAATAGCGTCACACATAAGCTCAAAAGGTAAATCCCAATTTGGAGAAACCAAAACGGGAGCCTTAGTCAACTTTTCCTTAAGTATCTCAAAAGAATCCAAACACTCTTGGTTGAAAATGAAAGGAGCCTCTTTTTCCAAGAGGTGGGTCATCGGTCTTGCTATCTTAGAAAAATCTTGTATGAAACGTCTATAAAACCCCGCATGACCCAAAAAAATCTTAACTCCTTTCACCGTGGTGGGTGGGGGAAGTTTAGCAATCACATCTATCTTAGCACGATCCACTTATAAACCTTTGTTAGATATCTTATGTCCCAAGACTATCCCCTCTTTAACCATGAAATGGCACTTCTCCCAATTAAGAACAAGACGTGTTTCTTCACACCTCTTTAGCATACGTTCTAAATGGGAGAGACAAGAGGTGAACGAATCTCCAAAAACCGAGAAATCATCCATGAAAACTTCCATAGTTTGCTCAATCATATCATGGAAAATTGGCATCATACACCTTGAAATGTCCCCGGTGCATTACACAAGCCAAAATGCATTCTCTTATAAGGAAATGTACCGAAGAGACAAGTGAATGTGGTCTTTTGTTGATCCTTAGGGTCAATGGGTATTTGAAAATATCCCAAAAATCCATCTAGAAAGCAATAGTACTCATTTCCCGCTAAGCGTTCAAGCATTTGGTCCATAAAAGGCAATGGGAAATGATCTTTCCTAGTAGCATCATTGAGCTTCCTATAATCAATATAAACTCTCCAACCTATAACAAGTATAGTAGGAATAAGCTCATTGTTCTCATTGGGCACTATGGTGATTCCACCCTTCTTAGGGACACAATGTACCGGGCTAACCCATGGAGAGTCGAAAATAGGGTAAATCATGCCCGCATCAAGGAGTTTGATAACTTCCTTCTTAATGACCTCATGGATTTTAGGGTTAACCCTTCTTTGGATTTGAATAGCAGGTTTGTAATCATCCTCCATAAGTATTTTGTGTGTACAAAAATGTGGATCAATTCCCCTTATGTCGGATATTTTCCATGTTATGGCTTGCTTATGTTTCTTAAGGACTTCTATGAGTTTCTCTTTCTCATCCTTTTCCAAATCTTTAGCAATGATCACGGGTAATTGGTATTTCCCCTCTAAGAAAGCATACTCTAGGTGGGATGGAAGGTCCTTAAGTTCAAGTGGAGGTGGACTCTCTATGGAAGGTTTCAATATGGATGGATCATCATTGGTTACTTCTTGTGGAATGGGATCCTCATTGAGCAACTTTTGGATGGTGAGAGTGTCTTCTTCCCAATTGATGGGAGAATCATCATTACCAAGGAAGTTGGACTCAAATTCCTCCAAGAGTAAATCACTCTCTCCAAAAGGTGTTAAGGAGGGAGCAATGAGGCCACGATCTCAACATGGGGCATATCTTCACTATTAATCTTACAAGCGTCATGGAAATGCTCATCACACACCTCATCAAGTACGTCAACTATGTTAATAGTTTCACAAGCTTGATACTCCTTATTCACCTTTCCTAACTTAAACACCACTTTTTCATCCTCTACTCTCATGATTAATTCTCCCTCTGCCACGTCTATAAGAGTACGACCCGTCCTCAAAAATGGTCTACCAACAATTAGAGGAACTCTCAGGTCCATGTCATAATCTACCACTACAAAGTCGGCCGAAAAGGTAAACTTATCCACACCTACAAACACATCCTCCGCAATACCTACCGGGTAAGCTATGGTACGATTGGCTAACTCAAGGGTCATCCTAGTTGGAGTGAGCTCGAGAAGAGAGAGTTTTTGTCAAACCGATAAAGGCATGAGATTTATGCTTGCCCCTAGATCCGCCAATGCCATGCAATTTTCCACCCCGGGGAAATTACAAGGGATCCAAAAGCGCCCCGGATCTCCAAGTTTTGTAGGTAAGTTTTTGAGCAACACGATGGAACAATTTTCATTAAGGGATGTGTTGGGCAAATCAACCAATTTTTCCTTGTTGGAGAGTAGATCCTTGAACATCTTAGCAAATTTTGGCATGTAAGCAAGAGCTTCCGCAAATGAGATGTTTATGTTGAGTTGCTTGAACATCCTCAAAAAGTTTGAAACTTGTATGTCATCCTTGTTTTTCAATTTATCCTTTCTCAATCTTGAAGGATAAGGAAAGTTTGGTTTAGGTGTAGGTGGAGTAGGTGTTGTAGTGGAAGATTTTTCTTTGTTAGCTTCTTCATTGGAGTTGTGGAAGGTAAATGAGAAGTGGGTATAGGTTGAGAAGGTGTTGGTGATGAAGTAGTAGAGCTTGGAGGTGGTGAAGAAGATGTAGAAGGCTTATCATAAGTTGGAACCAAAGTAGGCTTAGCAATAGAAGGTGTAGGAGGTGAAGGATCATTGGTCGTTTTTCCACTTCTTGTTGTAATAGCATTGACATTTGCCCTCGGGTTTATTTGTGTGTTAGATAGTAAAGCCCCTTGTTGTCTTTGATTTAAAAGCATCATAAACTTCTTGTTTGTTTCCTCATGCATTTCCCTCATTCTTTTCTCATTAGCTTGGAACCTCCTTTCATTCTCTTGATTTATTTTGTGAAGAAGCTCAATGGTGTTATAATCATGTGGCACATTCCCTTGAAAACCTTGGGGTTGGAAAGGTGGAGGTTGATTGTAAAACCCTTGGTTGTTGCCTTGAAAGGTATTTCCTTGATTGTGAAAGGTATTTGGTGCTCTAAAATTGTTTTGTTGGTATTGTGGCATTGGCCCTTGGTTCCTTTGTAACAATTGAGGAGGATTGTGTTGAGGTTGGGTGGGTGGTTGGGGTGGGAAACCGGGTGGGGCAAGGTAATTTTGTGATTTGTAAGAAAGGTTGTTTGGATTAATGTTGGGTTTGAAATGTTCTCGATGTTCTTCTTGGTAAGCATAACACTCCCCTTGATAACTTTGAACTTTATCACATTGTTGGTAGGAATGGGGACCTCCACAAGTCTCACATGAAAGAGTAATAGCATGCACATCATTGGTGGAATTGTTCAAGGAAAGGCCCTTAATGGCTTGGATTATTTCTTGATTTGCCTTTATTTATCTCATGATCCCTATCTATTCTTTGAAGTATCTCTTGGTGACTCTTGAGGATTTGGTTATCACAAGGGGTTTGAGAAATATTTTGCACAACATGTACCCTTTCTTCAAATTGTGTGTTAGTTTGCACCATTGATTTGGTCTCAATAATGTCCCAAGCTTCTTGAATGGATTTAGCAAGAATATTTCCACCCGCGGAAGCATTGAGTGAATCTTGGTGGTGTGGTCTTAATCCATCATAGAAAGTATTGATTTGGTGAAATTCATAGAATCCATGGTTTGGGCATTTCCTCAATAACTCCTTGAACTCCTCCCAAGCATCACTAAATGTTTGACTAGGTTTTTGTTGAAAGCCTATAATTAAGTTCCTCAAAGCCGTGGTCTTAGATGGGGGAAAGAACTTGTTCAAAAACTTCTTAGTGAAACCATCCCATGTGGTAATGCTCTCGGGTGGTTGTGTATCTAACCAATGCTTAGCATGACCCTCTAGTGAAAATTGTGCCAATATCAACTTAATGGCATCATGAGAAACTCCATTGTACTTAATGGTGTTGCAAAGAGCAAGAAATATCTTAAGGTAATCATGTGGAATCACTCTTATTCCCAAAAAACGGTGTGTTTGAAACCAAGTTAATCATGGATGTTTTTAGCTCAAAGGTGTTTGCGGGAATATCGGGTATCTTGATAGCATCGGCATATCCTTGCACATTGGATTGCAAGTTCTCCATCAAAGGTCGAGTGTCAATGCCGGCCATGGCTTCTTGTTGTGTGTGGATCAAAGCACGATTCTCGGGATCGGCTTGATGGACGGTGGTGTTTCTACTCTTTCTCATTTTCTTCCTTTTGGGAGGAAGGGGTTGTACACCAAATGGTATTTGTGCATGCCCGCGAGTGAGCATGCAACTCAATACAAGGAGTGAGAGAGAAGCTCTCGTTCGACTTTGAAGAAGAAGTGATTATCCTCTTCGAGATTCAATATGAAATATCCACAAGAAAGTATAATATATGTAATTACTACTTGGGTGCAAGACCCCCAATCAAGCCTTCCTTCTTAGAATACGCACTAGTGAACGGGGGGTTAGGTGGCGTGAAGCACTTAAGTACCTATTAACCCTTAGATGGCATTTTATAGCACATCACCTTTCTATTCACTTTGTAGTTTTTATTCTTCTAATTATTGCCTATTGGAAGTATTTATCTATTCTTGATTAATTAAATTTGATCGATACACGTGTCAAGTACCGGAGCGCTCCCTAACACGGTGTATTGCAAAAGCAATACTTATGGAGATATGTGTATTGGTTGTTCGTATATGTATCCGTATCTACATATAATAATATAGAGAAAATATTTTTGTATTTATTGGGGTTTTTTTAAAGAAAATACTATATGTACGTAAAAACCGAGGAAATCCAATAATATATATTTTTGGGTGCAATCTCTTAGGAAAAAGATTGCTTTTTGAATTTTTTTTATTTTTTGGTCAATTCTTTAGGAAAAGAATTATTTTTGTTATTTTTTAGGTTTTTTTTATATTTTTATATTTTTTAGTTTTTTATGTTTTTGATTTATGATACGTAAAAATAACGTTCACGAGGTGAACGGATCCCAAAACCCAATGAAAACCGTCAATTGATAGTCTCTCGTAAAGTCAAAGAACCGGCAGCGGTGCCATTTGAAATTGAGTATATTGAAGTTCGTTTCTCTCGATTCTTGACCAATTGAAAGTCCTAAAAATCTCAAGTTTATGATTGTTCTTGGTTGATAGGGTTTTTTTTGATATTCTATGTCTATTTCACACAACAAGTAAAAATGGTGAAAAATATTAAGCTACATATCCGTAAAACACCTTGCAAATACAAAATTTTTATTCACAAAAGGATAAAATGTAAAAACATAAAAGTAATGTGCTCAAAATGTAAAGAAATTGAAACTACAAAGCTTGAAATGTAAATTTCAGAAAATTAAAGGACCTAAAATGTAAATTTTAACAAACTTTAACAAACTTATCAAACAAACTAACTGAAATTGACAAGTAACAGAAAGTTTAAGGGTTGAAGTGTTGCAAACCCTAATTAATAGCAAGTTTAACTAAAAATGCAAACAAGTACAAATCCTGGGGACCAAAATGCAATAAATGGAAAATTGTTAACAAAAACGGGCACAAGCCAAGAATAAGCTCGTATAAGCTCAATTCTGAACCAAATAAGCTCAAACTAGTTTCAAACGACTTGAAATGAAAAAGTAGTTAGGCTTGTATGAGGAAAAAGCTTGAAACCAAGTAGAACTCAAATAAGCTCAAACCAATAAGCCATGAATAAGCTAACTGAAAATTAAGACATGCACATTCAGATTTTTAAGCTCAAACTTGTTAAACAGCTTATTAAGAGTGTGTAATGTCTTTCCTTTTTGAAAATGATCAAGTGAATAAGCAGGAATTTGAAATTAAGCTGACAAGTGCTTATTTGACCAAGTTTGACCAAAATGTGAAAAAGCTGAAAAGCTCAAAATCTACTCAATACAAGTTTCTAAACAGGTTTATGAAATAAAATTAGAACATTTATGAAGTAGATTTTGCTACACAAGAAAACAGTGCATGTCTCTTTACAAAAACTTGACTTTGATCAAGTGCTTATTAATAAGCTAATATCTAACTGAAAATTGAATACTGTAGAAATTCCTTGCACAGACTAAAACCTTGGATGTTAAACCACAACTAGGAACTTGTTTCAAGAAAATTGGCTAAGTAATGAACAAATGGAAACGATTTAAAAGTAGCAAGTTTTCTGAATGAAAATGAAATCAGACTTTGACCCAGACTTTTATCAAGCCAAATACCTTTTTGACATTTATTTTGACTTCAAAACTGATTACACTTGTTACCAAATACTTACTGAATATGAATGAGCAAATCTTATCAAGATTAACACACTTGACTTACACAAACTTGACAGATCTAAACATTACTTATCAATTCTGATATGAACTTTTACAAAGTGATTATGAGTAAGAGAATGAAACAAGCAAAGACTGATATCAAGAAATGTTATATGAGTAAAATGAAGAGTTATGAAACTGAAATCAAACTTATAAACAGACTTGAACTCAAAGTGCACTCAAAAGCTAAAACTGATGAATAAGAAGCTGAAATCAAGTAAAACAGTCTTAAGGCTACAATTCTACTAACAAGCTATCAAAACTATCAAGATTGCACTAAATCAAACCAAAGCACATGATCAGAGCAACATTTATGGTTTATACTAAGAATTGAGCATGCAATCTTCTTTTGAGTGGAATTTAAAATAGAATTAACAAACTTTTGCTAAAGGCCTCCTTTGATGGAGGAGTGTGGTGCTGAGCCAACTCAAATCTACAAGAACACCATTAGATCACCACAATTAACCATATCAATCACCTCCAAAAGCTTTTTCTGAACAGATCAAACCAACTGCTACAATTCTGCTTCTAAGTATTGTAAAGGACTGATCTTGGCTAGAAAACTTGTTATAACCTCCAAAGCTCTCAAACAAACTCCATTGATCACTTAAGATCAATGAATGGCACAAACAGTAACAAGATTGCAGGATTGAGTAAGTGAATTGAAGGATAGAGAAGAGTAAATGAATATTTTTGGGATTTTATTGATTGATGAAAGGAAATCTGTTACAACAGCTTTAACTAACTTCTAACTAACTCTCAAGAATGTGTCAAACTCTTGAGAGAAGTTTAACTAACTGAATGATAATAGAATTGAGAGAGAAGTCTAAGGTGTGTGTGTTTTCACACTTAGCTACTTGTTACAAATGAAAGACTAAAGCCCTACTTATAGAAGTTGAGATGAAGTGAGGTGAGGAGGAATGACGTGTTGCCACCAATCAAATGCTGCCAGGTGTCCTTTTCTAGTAAATTGCAAATTCTTATCAAGAACACAAAAAGGGATTTTCTTCTTCTTTGATCCTCAGCTTAATTGACTTGTATATCTGGATTCATCTTCTCAAACCGAGCACTTTTCATGTAGAAAGTTTATTGTGAAACGTATTGTAGCCAAATCCACGTTCTGGGCTTGTTTGAAGAAGAAAGTGACACGTGTCCTTTTGATTTGTTCTCTGCCCTTCACTCGGATCATTATCCACTTTGGATAAAGTGGATTATTGCATGTTGTCCTCTTGTTGGCTGAAATGAAAGTAGTGGGTTGCACTGTTGTTGGATTCGGTGTAATTAATGAGTAGTGAGCTGGCAGTGTAGCTGGCGATCCATGTTTTCTTTTTCATGCATTCTCATTGGTGGAAAAACAAGCTGTATCCCATATCTCCCCATATCGTATTTAACTAGACCCCATCTGACACAGATTGAACATAAATTTGATACATTTTTGGCAAATTAAGCCCTTAGACTTTGGCAGATTTAAACTTCATTTCTTTGGCAAATATGATCCTTCAACTTGCATTCTTGAATAGTTTAGCCCTTTGACTTGGTTGACTTGAGAGTTGACCAGGTTTGACTTAGATCTTGACTTTATCCAAATTTCACTTTAGCCCCTCAACTTTTGAGTATTGTCAAGATAGGTCCTTCATCTTTAATTGACTTATCATCTTTGATCCTTCTCTTGTATTTTCATCATAAATGAGCTTGATTTCTTCTTGTTTGCTTGAAATTGTATCCTTGTTACCTATTTAAGCACAAACACAAAACACACCACATAATTCTGCTTTGTAGCACAAAAGTTAGGTATTTTCTATGTGTTTTAGGGTGATTTGTTGATTAATTGATATGAGATTTTGCTCATATCAAATCCCCTACACTTGAACATTGTCATGACCTCATGCAATGCTATATTTTAAAGCACAATTTTACATTTTCCTCATAATTAACCCACCTTGGCCAATATGGAATGTTTTTACACTATCTACACTATATGATGCATGATTTGAATTTTGTACAATGCAATGCAAAGAAAACAATTCTATTTATATATTTTTGAATTTTCTTGAAATGGTTTTGATGGAAAAACTCATAAAAAATTCAATGACTTAGGGCTTTGGTACCATGGACACTTATCACCCTCAAGTTTCACTTTCCCCATACCAAGATTAAAAATGGGATCATTGTATTCACAAGTAAAAAGTGCATCAACTTATTCATGACAATTAAATGTGGAACCGGTTATTATTTGAGCAAATTGCTTGAAGGCAAATTTGTCATTATTTGAAGCGTGAAATATAAGAAATGTAAAATCCAAAAATAAGGAAGCACGGTTTTAATCCTAAGTAATCCTCTCATCCATTACTTGAAAAACCGCTCACAATTAATGTTAGTCCGTTTCAAGAGTAATAAGTCATTCGCCTTATGTGTAAAATCCTCATGTCATATATTAATAAGTAGCTACACACTCGCTAAGGAAAGAAAAATAAAACTCACGCAATAATTTACATCCACCTCCTTTTTGAGACTTTGGATCTTCAATCCCGCAACCCGTCAAGGTAATACTGGATTGGAGCAACTATTAAATCCCCGCAACCCGTCAAGGTAATATTGGAATATAATAGTTACTATAATTAACACTTTACTGTCCCTCTTGGGAGTCTTGTATAATTATTTTTTTTTCTTTTTTTTTCTTTTTTTTCTAGCCACTCATTTTTTTATAAGCCGCTCTTATTTTTCTTTATTCCTCACAAAGAAAGTTGAAAAGAATAAAAGGAAAAAACACCCGCTAAGTATTAAGCATGACATAATTCTAGTACACATAAAACGTTCTAACTTAGAATCTTAAGACGTACTTATACCAACCATGAATGATTAGACAAAAATGCATAAGAGATTACAAACCGATTAAAACCGTTCTTGATTATTTATTAACATATATACATGCGAAGAAAATAGAGGTAAAGAAGAGACGGGTTTAGCCACAAGTAATTATCATGAAGTTTATCTAGCCCTTTTATACTTGCTTCAACTCTATCATTTCCCATTCTCCACAAATTTAAAATCTCAAATAATGAGATTGGTGGATGCTTAGCCTAATATACCAATGAAGGACTACATGGTTAAGGATACTAGCTAGAGAATGATTAGATAAGCAAACTCGGGTTGAGTCAAAATATCCATGGCGGGCCTAATATGTCAAAGAAGTCTAAATTTATTAAACCATACCCTTATTATATTTTTTTTCTTTTTATATATTTTTGATGAAAATTAAAATAAGAAATATATACAATGCAAATGTGATATGCAAATGAAAAATGGTTGATGCAAAAATTATGAATGCATATTTTTGATGGCCAAAGTAGATCAAAAATTTGAAAAATGTTTGAAAAATTTAATTTTCCAAGTTATCATGAAGGTCAATGACAAGGTCTAGGTAAGGTCACTTCGATAGAAGACCCCCCTACACTTAGGCTAAACATTGTCCTCAATGTTTAAGAGCATGGAAGTATAAAATTTCCCCTACACTTATGATAATAAATAGACTTTGCTTAACCTAAGCTAAGGAAAGGTCAACTATAGTGAATTCATTTTTTAAGCACAATGTGTCTATGAAAAATCACAATAGTAACGAAGTGAACCGGATACAAGGGCCTCCTCCATAAGCTCCAAAGCACGTGATGAGTGAGCAACCCTACAAACAACATGAAGACAAAAGAAGGTCTCCCCTACATTTCTCATCAACTCTCCATCCTTAGTTCTAACCTACAACACTCTAAGTCTAGAACTTCTAAACCTAGTTATTCAAGCTTGATTTAAGGAGTCTCTAGCTCGACTCATCCTACAATGATTTATTTCATGGGGAAAATGGGGATCTCTTGGACCATTTCCACGGAAATGTCCTCCCCAAAATAGTGCTTAACACGTTGATCATTCACTTTGAAATTGGGACCATCGGGTTGTGACAACTCAATAGTTCCATATGAAAATACTTGAGCAATAGTGAATGGACCGGAGCATCTCGACTTAAGCTTGCCCGCAAAGAGTTTCAACCTTGAGTTAAAGAGGAGAACCGACTCTCCAACTTTGAACTCACGGTTCTTGATCTTAGCATCATGCAATTGCTTAGTCTTCTCCTTATAAAGCAATGAGTTCTCATAAGCATTGGCTCTCAATTCATCTATTTCATTAAGTTGGTCCTTTCTATGTGAGCCAGCTTGGTTTAAATCAAAGTTAGCCCACTTGAGAGCCCAAGAAGCCTTATGCTCTAACTCGAATGGGAGGTGGCATGCTTTTCCATAGACAAGCCTATATGGGGTACAACCAATTGGTGTCTTAAAAGCCGTCCTAAAAGCCCACAAAGCATCATCAAGCTTATCCGACCAAGAAGCTCAATGCTCTCCCACCGTTCTTTCCAAAATTCTCTTTAAACCACGATTTGTGACCTCGGTTTGACTATTAGTTTGAGGGTGATACGCGGTAGAAAGTCTATGATTAACACCATACTTCTTCATAACTCTCGTGAATTGATCATTACAAAAGTGAGTACCACGATCACTTATGATGGCCCGAGGTACACCAAATCTAGCAAACAATTGCTTCAAAAACTTTACTACAACTCGAGCATCATTAGTAGGTAAGGCTTTGGCCTCAAACCACTTTGATACATAATCCACCGCTACGAGTATGTACTTATTTCCCTTGGAAGATGGAAAGGGTCCCATAAAATCTATTCCCCATACATCAAAAATCTCACACTCTTAAATGAAGTTTTGTGGCATCTCATCTCATTGAGTAATTTTTCCTTGTCTTTGACATACATCACAAAATTTCACCATCTCTTGGGCATCTTTGTATATGGAAGGCCAATAGTAACCCGAATCAAAGACTTTCTTGGCGGTATAGTTGGGCCCAAAATGTCCACCCGTAGGTCCTTTATGACAAGCTTCTAAAATCTTAAATGCTTCGGGCCCATCTACACACCGTCTAATGATTTGGTCCGCACATTGCCTAAAGAGGTAAGGGTCATCCCAAAAGTAATACTTCACTTCCTTAAGAAATTTCTTCTTTTGTTGGGAAGTGAGACCCTCCATTAGCACATCCCCCACAAGATAGTTTGCAATATCCGCAAACCAAGGGGTGGCATCCTCTTGAGAAGCGATAGACATGAGCTCCTCTAATGGAAAGGATTCATTGATTTCCTTATGAGGCAAATCTCCTTGAAAAGGATGCTCAAGTCTACTCAAGTGATCCGCCGCTAAATTCTCGGCTCCTTTTTTTTATCACGAATCTCTATCTTAAACTCTTGTAGTAATAAAACCCATCTCAAAAGTCTAGGCTTAGCATCTTTCTTTGCCATGAGGTACTTGAGAGCGGAATGATCCGTATACACTATGGTTTTGGATAGCACAAGATAGGGTCTAAATTTCTCAAAGGCATAGACTATAACAAGTAACTCTTTTTCCGTGGTGGTATAATGAAGTTGTGCACCCGTCATGGTTTTCTGATGAGACTGCTTTTATACATAGTCTCATCGTCCAAAACAGGCTTTAAATGTATAAAATATCATAAAAATACCCAAATATATGCTTGTGTTTGTTACTTGTGTATTTTAGGTACGTATATTGAGAAAATGACAAAATATCACAAAGAACATGCAAAAACGAACACGGGAAATGAAGCCGCACAATGAACCGGACCCAAGTGATGATTTTCCAAGAATAAACCTTGAAGATTTGAAGATTATACAAGAAGGGTCCTCCAATATTGAAGAATTGATACTTTAAACCCTTGTATATTCATAATTACAAGTTTGGTCCTTAAAGTTTGTCAAAATTGCAAAAGGACCCTCCACTTTGAAGAATTGGCAAGTTTAGTCCCTCATTAAAACTAAATTGTCAATATTAGTCCTCCTTATATTCAAACATACCATGAAGACATTCAAAGTTCAAAAATGTGCAAGATCAGTCCCTCAAATATCAAAGAAATACAAAACAAGTCCTTGTGAAAAGTTTTGTGGCCAAAATAGAAGTTTTGAAACTTCATTAACAAAGGGAAAATGAATTTGGCTGATTAAATAGCAAGTGAAAGGTTGAAAAGAGGTGGAGGGCTAAAGCTGGCAGACAAGCAAAGATACCTTAACCATTCACTCCTCAACACGTGTCCCACTCACCCCTTTTAGCCAATCACCACTCACCATTCCACCACATCACTCTCCACTAATCCGGTTTTATTTATTAAACTTAATCTCGCGCCTAAACACATTTTTAAAAACCAAAACATATTAAAAAATGTGTTCTTCATGTTCATAATCCAAATTGGGTACTTCTGATTAAGCCAAAATTTAGCCCTAATCTTTTCTAGAATGATGATTAGGGTGACACTAAACATAACCCAATCACCAAAACCCTTACCACATCACTCTCATGCTCACATGTTAAACCCTCCTTTGGCGTTTTTGGGCCAAATGCCAAAGAATGCCAGGAAATCAACACTCAGGATTCAAGCTTACTTTTTAAGCTTCCTTTAGACCTTTGGATGAAATTTCAACCATGCCAACTCACACTAACAGCCAAATGCAGTCACATGTTCAAGAATTCTCAAAAACGACAAGGGCATTATTGGAAGTTTACCACTAGGGTCTTCATTTGTTTTTCAGTATCTTAGGACTCCATGTAGCCTATATAAAGGCATTAGTTTACAATTTTTAGCCTTGTTCTCAGTTTTACTTTGTCAAGCCTTATAAAGCCATTTTCTGAAATTTAATAGATTGTGGTATTGTGTTGTGATTGAAAACTGAGTTCCATTGATTATTATTGTGTTAAGTAGTTGTATTGTCACGTTTTTGTACTTAAACAAAACCTTGAACAAGTCCAAGATAGCCTATAAGCCTTTGAGTCCCTTTGTTCTTGCTGAGTGCAAGAATTTGGCATGTGCTTGGGTGAGGATTGTTCATTGAGGTGTTTCTTTAAGTGACATAAGTCACAAATCAACTAGCTTGAGCAATATTGGAGTTTGGTTACACGTTTTTGTAACAAAAATCAGTCAAGTGGTTTGCTAAGTGCTTTTGGTTCAACAACTTGTAGATTGAACTTAAGGGTGATCATAGCCTCCTAATCTTGGTTGATTAAGGGGTGGTGAGGCCTTAAGGAAAGGTACAAGGCTTGTGAGAGCCTAAGTGTTGCAAAGACTTGGTCTTTTGTCACCTTATTTACTCTATTTGTGCTAATCTAGGCTCAAGCCTTTGGCTAGGCCTGTTTGTTGTTCTTAGCAGGGGGAAGCTGGTGCTTGTTCTTGCTAGCACCTCAGCTCTTTGATTCCAAGGTGTGGATGTACATCTTGGAGGTTTGTATTCATAATTTTCATCTTTCTGATTAAGTTTTGGTATATTAAGTGATTTTGTGATTTTGTTGGTATAAGTGTGTTTTTATGCTTGCAAATTGGTTATTGATTCACTTGTGGTATGTTATGATGCTAAACTGGGCTTAAATCAATCTTGAGAAGACATTAACTTTGTTAAAATTGAGTTTAAAAAGTTAAAAGGGTGTTTGGGATTGACTGTTGTTCAAGTTTATGTGATTTTGATTTAGTACTGTGGTATTGTTTGAGTGTGTAACTGATATTGAGGCTATTGTGTTCTAATATATGCAAGTTTTGTGCCTTGAAACACTAAATCAAACATTTGGCTATAAAATCTTGTATATTTGTTGTTTTGCTCTGAAATCTTGTGCACACCTAGTTTTTATGTTAACCTAGGGCTAACAAGTGTTTAATCATTGTTAATGCAACATATGTTATAGATCTGAGGCCTTGAATTTGGATTTTGTGTCAAGTAGATCAGAAGACTTTGTTCTTTGTTCTTCATTGTTCATCAGTAACTGCTTTTGCTTAGATCTTGTTCATTTGTTGGATTTGTTGCATGAAATGTGTTAAGCTGTGTTACTTTAAGTTGTTTTGAGCTTGTGTATGCATTTGGTGGCTTGTGGTTAGCTTTTACTAGCTTAAAAGTAGCTTATAACTGCCAGATCTGCTTATTACTTGTCTGGAACACATCTGGACAAAGATTGAATTAACTGCACTTATTGGCTGGGTGATTTTGTGATTAATTGCTTGTTATTGACTCCTTGTGATTTACTGATCACAAGGGTGCCTTGATTGTTCAAAAATACCAAGTGAAACTCTCTAAAAATCCAAGTCAAAAAGTCAAGGCAGTGGGAACTCCTTTCCCCTGCTTCTAGCCACTGCTAGTTATATTTTGTGTTCAGCTTATTAATAAGTCATTTTAGCTTATTCCAATGTGCAACAACTTATTTTTTGTAATAGGTCTTAATATTTTGAGCTTATAAGTCAATCTGGAAGTTTATTGCTTTTGGTTTTAAGTTTTTACTAGAAAACGACTATTTTGTCTTTTTCAAAATCAGCTTATTGCTTATTTCAGCTTATTAAGTGTGCTTATTGGATATCTTTTTGT
Source organism: Glebionis coronaria (assembly GCA_025667525.1). Classification (NCBI taxonomy): domain Eukaryota; kingdom Viridiplantae; phylum Streptophyta; class Magnoliopsida; order Asterales; family Asteraceae; genus Glebionis; species Glebionis coronaria. The sequence continues at coordinate 422,428,837 of CM046877.1, forward strand.
TGATTAATCTTTGTTAAGCCATTTGTGACTTATTGCCACTTGAATCAACTCTTGAAATAGTCTAGAACTAAAAAACGACTATTTTGTCGTTTTGTAAAGAGGGCTTTGGCTTATTTCAGGCTTATTCCTTGAGCTTATTTCAAGTTTCTTTTTGCAAATAGCTTAATTAGGTCATGAGAAGGACGTGGGTAAAATCTTAGCTTATGGCATCAGCTTATAGCTTAATGGGCCAAAAAGCCCATTAAGAATAAGATGTTTTGAAATAAGCTAGCTTAAGCTCATTTTCAGCTTTTGGACCTTTGGAAAATTGTGTTTAAAATCAAATTTTAAGCTTAACTGGAGCTTATGGGCCATTTTTGAGGACTTATTCTTATTGGGCCCAATATTAAGCCCATTAAGGATCTGTTTGGGTATTTGGCCCATTTGAAGGCCCAATAGGGGCATTTTTGGTATTTCAAGTTCATTTTCTGTTTAGTTAGGTTAAAATAAACTAGTTTGCAAGTTTTTAGAATTTTTTATAAATTTTGGATTTTTAATATTATTTTATTATTATTTTATTATTAAAAATTAAAATTTAGATTTATCAAGTTTTTATATTTTTCATAGGTTAAATACATTAAGCTAGGAATTTTACAATTTTTAGAATATTTTTATTGTCATTAGATTAATTTTTAGAATTATTTTAAGTTTTAATAGTTTTTAATTGTTTTTAAATAGTTTTTATTAATTTTAAAATTTTCAAAAATTGTTTTAAATTTCGTTAAGTCATTTTAGAGGTTTACAATTGAAAAATCTCATTTTGGGCTTTTTGTTAATTAAATTGATTTTTTGGGCTTTAATTAGCATTAAAAAATTATTATCTAATTAAATAAAAGGTTTGAGTGATTTTTGATTTTTTGTAAACTCTAATTACATTAATTAGGATTTATTGCAATTTTCTAGGAATTTTTAAGGTAAATATTTAATTTTGCTACTTTTTACGGTTTTACGTGTACGACTTATCGTCTTAGTTTAAATTCGTCATCGTAACCGTCATTCTCTTTTAATCTCATTTCTATTTTCTTTTCTTATAATCATAATCACACCATTAATCATCTCTTAACACAACGCAATTGCCTCCTTGGGAAACGAACTTTGAACCACATTGGTCATTAGTGCTTGGTTTTCCTAAACCGACACTTAATATTTTCCCTATTTTGCTCTCTTTTCCTAAATGGTAGTAAATACTCTACATCAATTTTTGGCGCCACTGCCGGGGATACGCGTTGTGAATTGATTTGACAATTGTTGTTTTTATATATAGCCATAATATCTATTTGTATTAGTAGCACTCTACTAATACGTATTATCGGTTTACGTTTTTTGTGTGAATATTATTAATATATTGTATACGTAGAACAATAAATTCACAAGTACTCCAAAAGTATGAAAACACAACCTTGACTTGGGAGGTCATTACCCAATCATTGTACTCGAATCTCAAACAAGAAAGAAAAGGCAAAAATAGATAAATACTTTCGTGAAGCTCGATTTTGAAAAATACAAACTATAAGGTGGGTATAAGGCGGGTATTATAAAATATACCCTAAGAAAAAAGGCTCTTAAGTGCTTCGCGCCGCCTCGTTTCCCCGCTTGCTTGTGAGCATTTTGAGATTGAAAGCTAATTTTGAGGGTTTTGTCGCCCAAAGTTTTATTAAGTATCATATATACTTTCTTGGTTTCATTTGATTAAACCCTCTTGAATGTTTTGGTGTTCCACCAACGTTCTAAAGTCATCGAAGGCGTTCACTTCACGTGATCGTTTTCATTCCTTGAGGCTTCTTTAATCGAGAGATTTGATTAAGGAGGAGATTTTTAGATTTTGGTCTACTTAATACAATCACAAAAAAATCCAAAAAAGTCAAAACAATCATAAACCACAAAAAAATTGGAAAAATACAAAACACCAAAAAGAATCTTCTTGCTCACCCCCACGTTGTACGTGACGTTTATGCAAACTCGTAATCAAGCAAGACGTGCACGTAAACGTCGTAATCGAAAGGAAAACACACCAACACCTTCTAGTGAAGAGACTCCAAGTGAGGAACCTATTATAGAACAAGAAGCTATCATGGCTAATCGTACTATGATGGAGTTGCACCCACCGAGGGTTTTGGAGAGGCCATTGTGATTCCCGCCATCCTTGTGGAGAACTTCGAGATCAAGACAGGTTTAATGTCTATGCTTCAAGCCAACAAGTTTCGCGGACATGAAAAAGACAACCCACATTATCACATTAGGCAATTCAATCGTCTCACCGCGACAAGCAAGTTTAAGGATGTATCCCATGATGCCATTAAGATGATGTTGTTTCCATACTCGTTAGATGGACCCGCCAAGATATGGCTCGAGAAAGAACCCCCAAATTCGATTTTGACGTGGGGTGATCTCGTTTCTAAATTTGTGAATCAATTTTTTCCACCATCTAAAACAACACATTTGAAAAACGAGATTTCACGATTTACTCAAAGGTATAATGAAAGTTTTTCAATGGCTTGGGAAAGGTTTAAAGAAATGTTACATGAATGTCCACACCATGATTTTTCCGAATTGCATCAAATTGACACTTTTTATAATGGGATTAATGATCATGAACGAAATTACTTAAATGCCGCCGCGGGTGGTAATTTTTTGTGCAAAACGACCGATGAGGATTTGAAAATCATTGAGAATAGGTCTAAAGTTTATAGCCCTCGTAACACACCGAGTGTCGCCACTATGGGTTCGTCATCGTCGTCTCGTAACATGAGTGCCTTGCAAGATGAAGCAAATGAGTAGAATCGGTTTTTCGATAGGTTTTCGACTCTTATGACTCATTGGAAAGCACAAGATGCTTTAAATTCCGCATCGGTTAAAGCGGTTTCCAAGAGTTGTATTTCGTGTGGTGGAGCTCATGATTTTTCCGAGTGCATTACCGCGGATGGTAACACTTCGAATGCTTATGTAGCCACGAGAACTTATAACCAAAACGGTCAAGGTTCCCGCCAAAATCAAGATCCACACAATCAAAATGCTAACAACTATCGAAACAATCAAAATGGTGCTTACCAAGGAAATCAACGTAACTTCAACAAGGGTAACTATCAAAGTGGAAATGGGCAAATTTCAAACCAAAACCAAAACCGTGATTTTCAAACTACTACACTAGGTTTTCAAAATGATCACACCAAAAATCTTCAAGGAGAATTTTTGAATTATGCTAAAGCAAACGATGCTAAGTTTGATAATATGCAACGTGAGATGGTTAGCTTAAGATCCGAGTTGAAAAACGAGCTTAAAAACGAACTTGCTAATGAACTTAAGACTCATGCTAATAAAATGGAAGGAAATGTTCAACGTCTCCAACAAAATCAACAAAAAAATGAAGCAAGGTCAACATGAAATAAAGCAAGAGTTGTTAAGAGCGGATGCTAGGCAATCTAAGTTTGAAGATCGAATGGGAAAAATGTTTGAAGCCATCATGTGTAAACCTTCTTCTTCGGGTGGTCTTCCTAGTGATACCATCGTAAACCCGAAAGAAGAATTGAAGGTTATTACTACTCGTAGTGGTAAAACTTTCAAAGAACCCATTTCTCGTCCAAGTACTTCTACGGAAAAGGAAATAGAGAAAGAACCTGAGGTGGTGGTTGAAAAGGAGCAAATTCCAATCCCACGAAGTACCGCTCAAACCACACCTACGGTTGAACCAATACCAATAGTGGAACCCGAGATTCTAAGGCCATTGCCTATGCCCCAACCCACACCACCCTTACCTTACCATTCAAGACGAAACAAGGAAAAGGCACAAGAACGAAATAATTATCAATTTGAACTTTTTATGAAAATGTTTCGTGACCTACATTTTAATATAAGTTTTGCCGACGCCTTGGTCATGATGCCTCGATTTGCCGCAAACTTCAAAAGTATGTTGAATAACAAAGAGAAATTGCAAAAGTCGTCTAGTTGTTCTTCGGTTTTTCTTAGCCGCATACCTCAAAAAGTCGGTGATCCCGGTAAATTTTTAATCCCATGTGCAATACAAGATATGGAGGAATGCTACGCCTTGGCCGATCTTGGTGCTAGTATAAATTTGATGCCTCTTGAGATTTTTAAGTCGCTCAATCTTCCTAATCTTACTCCTGTAAGAATGTCAATCGAGATGGCCGATCATTCTACGATTCTAGCTTGTGGAGTAGCCGAGGACGTCTTCGTGAAAGTTGTAAAGTTTTACTATCCCGTGGAATTTATCGTTGTTGACATTCCCATCGATCCTAAAGTTCCCCTAATTTTAGGTCGATCATTTTTGGATACTTCGAGAGCACTTATCGATGTGCATGCTAGGAAAATCACTCTACGTTTCAACGAGGAAGAACTCGTCATAAATGCAACTCAAAACTCTACGCTTTCTCATGTGTATTCTATCACATCTTTGAACAATGTTAATCCCATCAAAAACATTTGCAAAAGGATTTCAAAAAGAGTTTTAGGAGTTGATGATAAAAACGATTCCCCTCCGCCGATGGAGGTTAAGAGTGTTAAGCCTACGTCTCCAATCACGAATGATTCTTCGGATGATGAATATGTTGACCGATGGAGAAGTTTTCTTTGTCGACAAACGTTTTGAGAACTTACCACCACCAAAGCCAAAACGGTTTTCAAATGTGAGAATTTTTAGTGTGACTAACATTGTTTTAGAAACACCAAATATTTTGACATAATCAAGTCGGGTTTTCATAAAGAGAGTTTAAAAGATGAAAAAGGAAAAAAAATTGAATTGGATTTAAAAGATTTTTATACAATGCTAACTCCTTCATCACCTCGTGTTTTGAGTGCTACAAGCTCGTCTTCTCCTTTTGACGATGCTTTGTGTGGACCTAGTGTGGGGGAAGCCCCTTATGTTCCCTTCCCTTTCTCCATCGAGGACGAGATATTTGATCCCGGAATTGCTTATAAAGGGAAATCTCGGTCTTCCACCGATGCAATAAATGGAAAATCTTTTTATTTGATTGGTGCGAGTCTACCTCGAGTAGCTCATGGTTTTTGTGACTTACCCATTGTACCACCCTTCTATTTCTTCTCATCTATTTTCTTTAAACCCTTTGGGTTTATGTTGACACATGATGAAGTGGCATTGATTTGTTTATCCAATGAAAACGAGAACGATATCTTCGATCCCGGTATTTTGCACCATCTAAGGACTTGGTCCTTAATACCGGTTGTTTTTGGGCCTTGTTTATCATGTAAGCCCCACCAAAAATTGACCATACCATAATTATCCCTAAATGATCACATTTATGGAGGATTCGAGTCGAGCTTTTGACTCGGTTATCAAAAACAAGGTGCCTCGTGGGGGAGACCCATGCTTATCCATGCACATATTATCGCTTTCTAATTAGTTAATGTGATGGGATTTGTGCCCTTCCAACCTTTGTTCCGTGGTTGTTTGTGAACTGTGGATTTTAGATGATCATGATCTTCACGATTAGAGCCTCTTGTGTTTGTTTTATGGGAGCACTCGATCGTTTGCTTTGAAGACTTTCTCAATATCCATGATATATCCTTTGATGTTCTAACCTTAGGTCTATAGCACACTTCATAAACGGCTTTAAATTTAACGGTTACACCCTTTCCATGCTAGATTAGGCATTCGACTACGTCTCTAGTATGAGGGTGTTTGCACCCCTAGACTCGAAACATTGAGGATAATATTAAACTTTAGTATGGGGGGGGGGGGGGTGAATAGATACTTGCCTTGCCAAACCTTCACGCTTTCCAAAGTTTATCTTTTTATTTATCGTTTTGTTGCAAAATAAGGCTAAAAATGGCCAAAACTTTAAAAATTTTCTCATGTTTTATAAGTGTTTGAAGACACGAATGTAGATTTTCCGATGGCGAGAATAAGAGTAATTTTGACTCGACCGTGCGTGTTGAGCACTTAGCTTTGATTCCTTAACTTCACATTAGGCTAAGTCTCTTAAATGAGGATGAGAAGTGATAGAGTTAATTATAAGTTACTATGCTAAACGTAGAGTACTCGTATTCTTTCAAAAACTCATGTGTTCTCGTTGTTTGCTTATTCTCCCTTCGCTTGTAAATATTTTTTGCTTAATAAGTATTGACTTAGCGGTTTAGTCTTGATTGTTGGTTTCTAGTCTTTTCTAGTAGCTTCCGTGTAATTAAATTGGGAAGACATTAAGGTATCGCCAGCGTCACGGTTTTGAAGTATCGGCAACCCGAATAATCGAAAGCTTCACCCGATAATAAGATTTCAAGTGCTCACCTAAATCAAGCAAACAATTTGAAGCTCACAAGGCCAAAAAATCTATGCAAAACTGAAAGTGAATCAAGCCTTAATCTTTGAAGCTTTAAAGATCCAAAATTCGCCTTAGCGTGAGGATATACGTCTTTGGCTAATAAAACTACCGATGAGGTGGATAATAAAAGGCAAGGCAAGACCGAAGTCATAATAAAAGCTTCATGGCGAAGTTGAATAAAAGATGGAGGTAAACCTATGATAATCAGGCCCTTCCGTTAGGGGGCGTATAAAAGTCTTGGTAATAAGTCTCATGTTCAAAACCGTTATAAAACCGTGTTTATCGATCCTTCTTGTTGACTTAATTTTTTGACATCGTTGTCTATTAGGAGAGGTTATTAATTTGATGGTCTTGGTTACACCGTTAAGACTCTATTTTTAGACCTAAATCTCTATTATCGCATAAGTCAAACAATGTATCTTCGTGAAACATTCAAGACAAAATAAAATATAAGAGATACAACTTAGGAAAATGGGAGGATAAGTACGTGATTAGGGCATATGAATAGTGTTAGCATTACTAACTTATAATAACAATGATCTTGTTACACGCTTGGCATGGAATTGGGTGAAAATCGAGTACGATGAAATTATTTCTAACGAAGCATTCACGTGTTCTTATTCTATGAACCTAAACGTCCCACTTTGCGATGAAAATCATACATTATGTCTAAAACGCGTGTAGTAGTAATAGTAGTAGTGTAGCTAGTTTATCATTCAATAAAGTGAATAAAAATGAATTTTGGAGGTGCTACGATACTTTATTCTAGCATTGCGTGAGGGCACGACAATGGTTTAGTATGGGGAGTGATGAGACTGCTTTTATACATAGTCTCATCATCCAAAAAGGGCTTTAAATGCATTAAATATCTTGAAAATGCCAAAGCATTCCAGGAAATCAACACTCAGGATTCAAGCTTACTTTTTAAGCTTCCTTTAGACATTTGGATGAAATTTCAACCATGCCAACTCACACTAACAGCCAAATGCAGTCACATGTTCAAGAATTCTCAAAAACGACAAGGGCATTATTGGAAGTTTACCACTAGGGTTTTCATTTGTTTTTCAGTATCTTAGGACTCCATGTAGCCTATATAAAGGCATTAGTGTACAATTTTTAGCCTTGTTCTCAGTTTTACTTTATCAAGCCTTGTAAAGCCATTTTCTGAAATTTAATAGATTATGGTATTGTGTTGTGATTGAAAACTGAGTTCTATTGATTATTATTGTGTTAAATAGTTGTATTGTCACGTTTTTGTACTTAAACAAAACCTTGAACAAGTCCAAGATAACCTATAAGCCTTTGAGTCCCTTTGTTCTTGTTGAGTGTAAGAATTTGGCATGTGCTTGGGTGAGGATTGTTCATTGAGGTGTTTCTTTAAGTGACATAAGTCACAAATCAACTAGCTTGAGCAATATTGGAGTTTGGTTACACGTTTTTGTAACAAAAATCAGTCAAGTGGTTTGCTAAGTGCTTTTGGTTCAACAGATTGTAGATTGAACTTAAGGGTGATCATAGCCTCCTAATCTTGGTTGATTAAGGGGTGGTGAGGCCTTAAGGAAAGGTACAAGGCTTGTGAGAGCCTAAGTGTTGCAAAGCCTTGGTCTTTTGTCACCTTATTTACTCTATTTGTGCTAATCTAGGCTCAAGCCTTTGGCTAGGCCTGTTTGTTGTTCTTAGGAGGGGGAAGCTGGTGCTTGTTCTTTCTAGCACCTCAGCTCTTTGATTCCAAGGTGTGGATGTACATCTTGGAGGTTTGTATTCTCAATTTTCATCTTTTTGATTAAGTTTTGGTATATTATGTGATTTTGTGATTTTGCTGTTATAAGTGTGTTTTTATGCTTGCAAATTGGTTATTGATTCACTTGTGGTATGTTATGATGCTAAACTGGGCTTAAATCAATCTTGAGAAGACTTTAACTTTGTTAAAATTGAGTTTAAAAAGTTAAAAGGGTGTTTGGGATTGACTGTTTTTCAAGTTTATGTGATTTTGATTTAGTATTGTAGTATCGTTTGAGTGTGTAACTGATATTGAGGCTATTGTTCTCTGATATATGCAAGTTTTGTGCCTTGAAACACTAAATCAAACATTTGGTTATAAAATGTTGTATATTTTTTGTTTTGCTCTGAAATCTTGTGCACACCTAGTTTTTATGTTAACCTAGGGCTAACAAGTGTTTAATCATTGTTAATGCAACATATGTGATAGATCTGAGGCCTTGAATTTGGATTTTGTGTCAAGTAGATCAGCAGACTTTGTTCTTGTGTTCTTCATTGTTCATCGGTAACTGCTTTTGCTTAGATCTTGTTCATTTGTTGGATTTGTTGCATGAAATGTGTTAAGCTGTGTTACTTTAAGTTGTTTTGAGCTTGTGTATGCATTTGGTGGCTTTTGGTTAGCTTTTACTAGCTTAAAAGTACCTTATAACTGCCAGATCTGCTTATTACTTGTCTGGAACACATCTGGGCAAAGATTGAATTAACTGCACTTATTGGCTGGGTGATTTTGTGATTAATTGCTTGTTATTGACTCCTTGTGATTCACTGATCACAAGGGTGCCTTGATTGTTCAAAAATACCAAGTGAAACTCTCTAAAAATCCAAGTCAAAAAGTCAAGGCAGTGGGAACTCCTTTCCCCTGCTTCTAGCCACTGCTAGTTATATTTTGTGTTCAGCTTATTAATAAGTCATTTTAGCTTATTCCAATGTGTAACAACTTATTTTTTGTAATAGGTCTTAATATTTTGAGCTTATAAGTCATTCTGGAAGTTTATAGCTTTTGGTTTTAAGTTTTTACTAAAAACGACTATTTTGTCTTTTTCAAAATCAGCTTATTGCTTATTTCAGCTTATTAAGTGTGCTTATTGGAAATATTTTTGTTGATTAAGCTTAGTTAAGCCATTTGTGACTTATTGCAACTTGAATCAGCTCTTGAAATAGTCTAGAACTCAAAAACGACTATTTTGTCGTTTTGTGAAGAGGGCTTTGGCTTATTTCAGGCTTATTCCTTGAGCTTATTTCAAGTTTCTTTTTGAAAATAGCTTAATTAGGTCAAGATAAGGACGTGGGTAAAATCTTAGCTTATGGCATCAACTTATACCTTAATGGGCTAAAAAGCCCATTAAGAATAAGTTGTTTTGAAATAAGCTAGCTTAAGCTCATTTACAGCTTTTGGGCCTTTGGAAAATTGTGTTTAAAATCAAATTTTAAGCTTGATTAGATCTTATGGGCCATTTTTGAGGACTTATTCTTATTGGGCCCAATATTAAGCCCATTAAGGATCTGTTGGGGTATTTGGCCTATTTGAAGGCCCAATAGGGGCATTTTTGGTATTTCAAGTTCATTTTATGTTTAATTAGGTTAAAATAGTTTGCAAGTTTTTAGAATTTTTTATAAATTTTGGATTTTTAATATTATTTTATTATTAAAAATTAAAATTTAGATTTTTCAAGTTTTTATATTTTTCTTAGGTAAAATACATTAAGTTAGGAATTTTACAATTTTTAGAATATTTTTATTGTCATTAGATTAATTTTTATAATTATTTTAAGTTTTAATAGTTTTTAATTGTTTTTAAAACGTTTTTATTAATTTTAAAATTTTCAAAAATTGTTTTAAATTTCGTTAAGTCATTTTAGAGGTTTACAATTAAAAAAATCTCATTTTGGGCTTTTTGTTAATTAAATTGATTTTTTGGGCTTTAATTAGCATTAAAAAATTATTATCTAATTAAATAAAAGGTTTGAGTAGTTTTTGATTTTTTTGTAAACTCTAATTACATTAATTAGGATTTATTGTAATTTTATAGGAATTTTTAGGGTAAATTTTTAGTTTTGCTACTTTTTACTGTTTTACGTGTACGACTTATCATCTTAGTTTAAATTCGTCATCGTAACCGTCATTCTCTTCAAATCTCATTTCTATTTTCTTTTCTCATAATCATAATCACACCATTAATCATCTCTTAACACAACGCACTTGCCTCCTTGGGAAACGAACTTTAAACCACATTGGTTATTAGTGCTTGGTTTTCCTAAAGCGACACTTAATATTTCCCTATTTTGCTCTCTTTTCCTAAAGGGTAGTAAAAACTCTACATCATTTTACTAGCATAGTGTATAGGTTGAAAATGCTTATTCACTCTTTGTCCTAACACGCCCCCCACGGCATAATCACTAGCGTCACACATAAGCTCAAAAGGTAAATCCCAATTTGGAGAAACCAAAACGGGAACCTTAGTCAACTTTTCCTTAAGTGTCTCAAAAGAATCCAAACACTCTTGGTTGAAAATGAAAGGAGCCTCTTTTTCCAAGAGGTGGGTCATCGGTCTTGCTATCTTAGAAAAATCTTGTATGAAACGTCTATAAAACCCGCATGACCCAAAAAACTACTAACTCCTTTCACCGTGGTGGGTGGGGGAAGTTTAGAAATCCCATCTATCTTAGCACGATCCACTTCTAAACCTTTGTTGGATATCTTATGTCCCAAGACTATCCCCTCTTTAACCATGAAATGGAACTTCTCCCAATTAAGAACAAGACGTGTTTCTTCACACCTCTTTAGCATACGTTCTAAATGGGAGAGACAAGAGGTGAATGAATCTCCAAAAACCGATAAATCATCCATGAAAACTTCCATAGTTTGCTCAATCATATCATGGAAAATTACCATCATACACCTTTGAAATGTCCCCGGTGCATTACACAAGCCAAAGGCATTCTCTTGTAAGCAAATGTACCGTAGGGACAAGTGAATGTGGTATTTTCTTGATCCTTAGGGTCAATGGGTATTTGAAAATATCCCAAAAATCCATTTAGAAAGCAATAGTACTCATTTCCCGCTAAGCGTTCAAGCATTTGGTCCATAAAAGGCAATGGGAAATGATCTTTCCTAGTAGCATCATTGAGCTTCCTATAATCAATACAAACTCTCCAACCCGTAACAAGTCTAGTAGGAATAAGCTCATTGTTCTCATTGGGTACTACGGTGATTCCACCCTTCTTAGGGACACAATGTACCGGGCTAACCCATGGAGAGTCGAAAATGGGGTTTATCATACCCGCATCAAGGAGTTTGATAACTTCCTTCTTAATGACCTCATGGATTTTAGGGTTAACCCTTCTTTGGCTTTGAATAGCGGGTTTGTAATCATACTCCATAAGTATTTTATGTGTACAAAAATGTGGATCAATTCCCCTTATGTCAGATATTTTCCATGTTATGGTTTGCTTATGTTTCTTAAGGACTTCTATGAGTTTCTCTTTCTCATCCTTTTTCAAATCTTTGGCAATGATCACGGGTAATTGGTCTTTCCCCTCTAAGAAAGCATACTCTAGGTGGGATGGAAGGTCCTTAAGTTCAAGTGGAGGTGCACTCTCTATGGAAGGTTTCACTATGGATGGATCATCATTGGTTACTTCTTGTGGAATGGGTGAAGGAATGGGATCCTCATGGAGCAACTTTTGGATAGTGAGAATGTCTTCTTCCCAATTGATGGGAGAATCATCATTACCAAGGAAGTTGGACTCAAATTCCTCCAAGAGTAAATCACTCTCTCCAAAAGGTGTTAAGGAGGGAGCAATTGATGCCACGGTCTCAACATGGGGCATATCTTTACTATTACTCTTACGAGCGTCATGGAAATGCTCATCACACACCTCATCAAGTACATCAACTATGTTAATGGTTTCACAAGCTTGAGACTTCTTAGTCACCTTTCCTAACTTAAACACCACTTTTTCATCCTCTACTCTCATGATTAATTCTCCCTCCGCCACTTCTATAAGAGTATGACCCGTCCTCAAAAATGGTCTACCAACAATTAGAGGAACTCTCGGGTCCATGTCATAATCAACCACTACAAAGTCGGCCGGAAAGGTAAACTTATCCACACCTACAAACACATCCTCCGCAATACCTACCGGGTAAGCTATGGTACGATTGGCTAACTCAAGGGTCATCCTAGTTGGAGTGAGCTCGAGAAGGGAGAGTTTTTGCCAAACCGATAAAGGCATGAGATTTATGCTTGCCCCTAGATCCGCCAATGCCATGCAATTTTCCACCCCGGGGAAATTTCAAGGGATCAAAAAGCGCCCCGGATCTCCAAGTTTTGTGGAAAAACAAGTGACACGGATTGAACATAAATTTGATACATTTTTGGCAAATTAAGCCCTTAGACTTTGGCAGATTTGTATTTTGGACTTCAAACTTCATTTCCTTGGCAAATATGATCCTTCAACTTTCATTCTTGAATAGTTTAGCCCTTTGACTTGGTTGACTTGAGAGTTGACCAGGTTTGACTTAGATCTTGACTTTATCCAAATTGCACTTTAGCCCCTCAACTTTTGAGTATTGTCAAGATAGGTCCTTCATCTTCAATTGACTTGTCATCTTTGATCCTTCTCTTGTATTTTCATCATAAATGAGCTTGATTTCTTCTTATTTGCTTGAAATTGTATCCTTGTTACCTATTTAAGCACAAACACAAAACACACCACATAATTCTGCTTTATAGCACAAAAGTTAGGTATTTTCTATGTGTTTTAGGGTGATTTGTTGATTAATTGATATGAGATTTTGCTCATATCAATTACCATTTGTGTTTCGATGAACACGATCAACTATGAAGTTGGTGTGACGAATTTGCCTGTCTCGTACATCTTCAAACTCTCTATGCATAGTCAACTCATGAGCAGAGAAAAGTGCAGGTACCTCTATGACGATGGCATCTTTGATACGTGTGGACAAATGACTAAGTCTTTGAGACACTTCTTTTCTTGTACCATCCTTAATTGGTTCAGTGACAGCATCCCTAATCGTCTGTGTGATGATCTGAGGAAAGTTGATAGTGAAAGAATGAATTTCAGATTTTATGATGTCCAGCTTTCTTGACAGGCGTTCCATGTCTGATTTATGATGTTCAGGCTTAAGATCATGGATGTTCAAACTTTGTCGTGCATAATCATCCTCTCTTGGAAATATGTTAAAGTTGGTTTGTGTAGGATGATCAAACAACAAGAATTCGGCTGTCAGGTCATATGCAGGCCTTTGGAACACTGTAGTAACAGAGGTAGCAGAAGTGGGAGTTACTACAACTTCTTGGGAGGAGGAGTGGTGTCAATAGCTGGTGTGGACACAGCAATATCCTTTGGAGGAGACAGAGATTGTTGGTCATCATCTTCTTCATCCTCATCTTCCTCAATCATCTCCTCAGGGAGAATCTTATCATCTGACATGGATTCAGGTTCAGAGAAGTCGTCTATAAAAGAGACAACATCCTCTTCAACATCATGCATGGGCTCTTCCTCATTTGGGTGATCCTGAATCAATGTATCAGCTCCTTTATCTGGCTGCTCCAGAGATTTTATGTTTGGCTGTACAACATCAGCCTGCAAGTTGTATTAAGTTAGTAACAATGAAATAAATGAAGGGAATGGTCGCCAGTTCGCTGTCCCAGAGAGGCTGAGGATGATTATTCAGCCACTCCAAAGGATAAATCCTTGGGATTCTTTTAAGAGTGAAAAGTATGAGGTTAATGGTCGTCATTCGCTGCCCCTAGGAAAGTCGAGTGTGATTATTCAGCCCCCCCCCCAAAAGGTTGAAACCTTTGGGACTCTTTTATTTGTGAAACGTATGTTGTTAAGGATCGCCATTCGCTGCCCCTAGGAAGGCTTAGGGTGATTATTCAGCCCCCCAAAAGATTAAGAAACCTTTGGGACTCTTTTATGTGAAACATATGTAGTTAATGATCTCCTGTTACGCTGCCCCTAGGAAAGCTGAGGGTGATGATTCAGCTCCCCCTGAAAGGATAAATCCTTTGGGATTCTTTTAAGTGTGAAAAAGATGTAGGGTAAGGTCGTCATGTAACGCTGTCCCTAGGAGAGCTGAGGATGATTATTCAGCTCTCCTAAAAATAAAACTTTTAGGATTCTTTTTCTGAAGGAACCAAGAGACTGTGTGAAGTATAGCTACTCTAGGTGAGACATATATGTATTCAGGTTGTTGTTTGCCTGAATACTGTCTAGAGGGTGCAGGGTCATCGGGGTGCTTTATAAACACAAATGAATCACTCCCTGGTGCAGAGAAAGAGTGTACAGAAGTCTTAAAGGATTTCTAAGTGCATACAAAGACTCCTATGGGTCGAGGATAACCCTAACTTTACCACTCTCACCTACAGACATTTGAGAGTGGCTGCTTGTGGACCTTTAAAAATGATAAGACTGATTACCTGTGTGATATCAGCAGAATTCGGTTGGTTCCCTGTTGTCTCGGCTGACATCGAGACACTAGACTCATGTTGTTGGTCAGCTGAAGTCTCTGTGTCCACAGACATCTCTGGAACAGAGGAGTATGAGAGGTCCACGTTCTTCTTTACCCTGGCCTTTGCAACAGTTTTGGTTTGGGAAGAAGATGGGTTTTTCTTCTTCTTTGGCTGTTGGCCAGTTGTTTCCTTGGACGACGTGGTGTGCTGCCCAGAGGTCAAAGACGCTGACTTGCCAGACACACCAGATGTATTCACCTTCTCAGAGGAAGGGAGCAAGGGCTTCACAACAAAAGGTTGTTTATTGGCAATGTTCAACATGTGAGAAGTAGCAGGCACATCCTCATATCCAATCTCCTTGTAGATAGCTCCAGTAATACGATATAGCTTCAGGGTTGTGAGTGCAGAGTTGTGGTAGTTCTCACCCAACAGGCTTTCAAAGAGAAGAGAAAGAAAGCGAACATAGCAAATATTTTTCTCCCTGACTTGATTTGCTCCCTTAAGCTTTTCCACAAGGTTCGAGAAAAGTATGCTTCCAACATCTACGTATGTGCCCTAGATCAGCCCAAAAGCAATGGTTTGGTGATTGAATGACATTTGGTCTTGAGATCCATGCATACCACCTAGGTATTTAACTATGTGTGTGAAGAGGACATGCCACATAGGGGAAAAGTATTTGATCTTCAGAGGAGACTTGGCAAGGACTTCAGAAGGAGTAAGGGCTGGGTTTACATCATGTATGGGTTTAAGTATGGCAAGGGCGTCCTTTACAGACTTTTTGTCTACAACCTTCAGGCATTCATATCCATGTCTTAGCCCATCCACATTAGAAAAATCTTTGAGAGAGAAGGCGAAGGGGTGTTCATTGCATGAGAGGCTAAAGGTGATGGTGTCGTCTATGACTTCAGCAGAATACCAGAATTCCTAAGGTATTATTGGTAGAAAATGGATGGGGATTTTGTGAGTGCTTCACTTACATCACAATTCTTCATAAAATTCACCAGATCTGTGTAGGAGTCATTAGGAGCCTTTAGCCATCCAATCGAGTTGTTAGAAGCAAGGATGCTCTCATTGAGTTCGAAGGTGACATTGGAAGCCTTAGGAACTGGGAACGCCATGGATTTAAGGTTGATGAAGACGAAAATGGTGAGAGGGTTTAGAGAGAGTAAGCTTAGAGAGAGACGAGATTGTGAGAAATGAGAATAGTGGTAGGTGAGAGAGAACGTGAGACAATATTTATATTCAAAATTTGAAACAGTTATTCAAACGCATTTAATGCGTAGTGGGAAAAAGACTGCACATAAGTGGGTACCTTGACCTTTCAAAACCATTTGTCTCCTCGTTATTCGGAAAAAAATAATTAAATATAGAGATTGTTTTTTAGCATTAACTTGGAAAGTAACTATCTAGTTTCATGTGAAAAACATTTAATATTTAATCAGAGAACACATTAAATATCAAGTCACAGGCTTTGAGATATTAAGCATCCCTAACGCAACAACTAGCCTGTTGAACGAAGGTTCAGCCAAAGGCTTTGTGAAAATGTCAGCTAGTTGCAGCTCAGTGGGAACGAAATGCAACTCAATATCTCCCTTCATTATGTGATCCCTGATAAAATGATACCTGATATCAATGTGTTTGGTTCGAGAGTGAAGAACAGGGTTGTTGGAGATAACAATTGCGCTGGTGTTGTCACAGAAGATTGGCACTTTGTCATATAGGATCTGATAGTCAGCCAATTGACTCTTCATCCAGAGCACCTGAGCACAACAGCTGGCAGCAACAATGATATGTAGTAAATCGTACACGTCTTTTAGGAAAAAGAACGTATAAGTGCGGTAAGTATTAATCGACACGATTTAGGAAAACCGTGAAGACGAATAAATTACAAGTTCGTTCTCGAAGGAGGTGTGTGTATTAATGTGCCAATATATAAAATAACAATGTTTGAATTAGTGACGTTTTTGGTTTAGAAGAGAAAAATTAAAGACGAGCTACGACTACGATTAAACTACGACGTTGACGTAAAACGCGAACGTAAATACGTAAAACGCGACAAAATTAAAAATTAAACCTAAAAATTAATTAAATGATTAAACTAAGTCTTAAATAATATAAATAAGAATAAAAATCCAACAAATATATTTTAAAACCTTTTATTAATTAAATATTCAATTTTTAATGCTAATTAAAGCCCAAAAATTAAATATAATTAACAAAATGCCCAAAATATTATTTTATTGAACTAATAAATTACTTATATTATTTAAAGACTAAAAACTATTTTTCTTAAATTTTTAAAACTATTTTTCTATTTTTGAAATGCTAAAAACTATTTTTAAATTAAAATAATCCTAAAAAATAATAAAATAATGCCAAAATTAATTTGATAATTTTAAAAATCCTAAATTACACTAATGAACAGTAGAAAATTGAAAAAGTTTGAAAAATGTAAAAATTTGCACTAAAAGACAAAACAGATTAATAATTAAATCCTAATTAAACTAATTTAATTATAAAAAATGATTAAAAAGTGAACAGTGAACTATTTTTAATCTAAAAGTCTTAAAATATTTTTCTTAATCTATAAAAAATTTTAAAACTGAAAATTAATAATTTTCTACACTAAAAGACAAAATCAGATTAATAAAAAGTAATTAAAATAACACTTAAATCTAAAAATTATTTAATGAACAGTAACTGAAAATTAACTTATACTAAAAAATCAGAAATTAAAAAAAGAAAAATAATGCAAAAAGTTTGAAAGTCTAACTCCTAATTTTTACCACTAAAGACAAAAAAGTTAAATCTGATAGTGACACTTTCCTTGTTTTCTGTCTTTTAGCTAAGCAGGGGAAACAAGCAAACTAGCAGGGGGAAGTGAGTTCCCACTGCTAGTGCAAATAAGCTGACAAAAAATTGAAAAGCTTAGGAAAGCTTTTGTGTTGGCTTTTTCTTGGATACAAGGGCACCCCCACACTCATGGAAGTGTGGGGAGTCAATATAAACAGAAAAACACCAAAGCTCAATACAAATAAATCACAAAAATAGGCAGAAATCAGTTGCTGATATGGATGGGGAGGTTTGTGCTACAGTGACTGGTCTAACATGCAAATGGGTGAGATTCAAAGGCCTAGAACTTGCACACTACTCAATCAAGTCACACAAAACTGATTAAAAGCCCTAGGTGCTCCTATTATCTAACAACATTCAAAGATGGTGGGCAAATTTTAGCTAAAACAAGCAGATTGATGCTACTAACTGATTTTATGCTAATGATACCAATATTGAGCAAGCAAATCTGATTTAAACCTATCCAATCTAAATACTAAAAGCTTATAACAACTATATCTATAAAATATAACAAGCCTAGACTAATTTGAACACTAATACAGTCACCTATAACTAGCTAAAACCAGTTTCCAAACACTCCCTAATTAACAGAACTAGTATTTTAACAAAGGACCCTTAATCAAATCCCTACCAAGCTAATTTAAACTAACTCAAACATGCACACAACACTTAAACTAGCAATAATAAAGCATAAAATAGGCTCATAGACAACTAACACTCAAACACGTAAAGCATGCACAAAAAAATCAGCAAATTTTCAAAGTAGAGGGTTCAAGCCACCTTTTAGCTGATGCCTTCTCTATCTGAATCTTTGGGACCTTTCAAGAGCTTATGGAAGCTTGTTGTAAGCTACTGATGTAGAGAAATGGTGTGCGGACCACAACAGTCCCAAACACACCCACAATATCTTCAATCTTGGCAAAATAATGAAAATGATGAGGACTTGTTTCTTGTACCTGCACAACACCACCAATCCAGAAAACAAAGTACAAGCTTAAATAAGCTGAGCTCATAAGCTAGCTTATGAGCTGGCTTATTTAAACAGTAAGCTAAAAAAATGGGACAAAAGATTCTTAGAAACTTTTTGGATGAAATCAATCTTATCAAGCTTATGAAAACGTTTTCTAATCAAAATAAACTCAAATGCAGAAAATTTAAGTGTTCAAATCCACTTTCACTTCATTGACCATTTGAACTTTCTGAAAAATCCTTTTGAAACTCTTTAAAAACTACAACCCTTTGAAATCTTTTACACTAATTGCAAATTAAATAAAAATTATACTAAAGAACAGAAAAAAAAGGGAACTCAGTATTGTATTTAAATTTGTTTCATTTTCATTAATTTAAAAAAAAAATACAAAGACTGGAACATTGAAAATAGGTCACAGGTCGACCTATTTATACAAGACCTAGGAAATTACTAGAAGCAAAATAAATAATGTAAAACCCTAACATGAAAAGCCCTAATCTACCCCTTGACTGGAATTCAAAACCTTGGTCAATGTTGATCATGTGAGGCATCTGCTGGAATAATTTGGACACTTGTGATGCTTAGCTGTCATGAATTCATCCTATCCATTCATTAGTACGTGGCCACAAAGGATTTAAGCATCTTCGTTGATCTGGTCGGGTTTTGAGATATGGGGATGAAAGTGACGCAACAGGGGAGGGCCCCACTGCTCACATGGGTATGTTTGGTGGGTAATTTGGGGTTGGGTTTTGCTTAATAAGCCATGAATTGGTATTCTGGAAAAGTAATTAAACCCAATCATTGTTAATAAATTGTGAGAGATTAGGGTTCATAATGATGAACAGGGGTGCATTTGATTTGTTTAGGATGGGAGAGAGGTGTTTGCCGCCTAATTTTATTATTAATTAGTACGTTTGAAACTAATTAACAATTAATTAGGCTGGGAAGTGGGATCCTACGTGGGTGGGTGAAGTGGCAGCTTCGGGTGATGTGGCGGCTGATGAGTGGGGGATGGGTTGTGGTTTGTCGGTCAGTAAGAGTAATGTGGGTGTTGTTAAATAGTTTGGGGGAATGGCAGTTTTAGTCCCTCATGTTAACTCCTCCCTTTAACAGCTTTTCAATGTTAATCCTCCATCTTTTCACCATTAGTCCTTTAGGATTTGCAAACTTAGTCCTTGTGTTAACAAATGGCAATAAACTTGTAACTTAATCAATTTCCAAGGGCTTTTCTTGTATATTCATGAAACTTTAGGGACCCCAAAGTATTTCTAAGATAATTGAGGGGTATAAAGTGGCAAATCTTCAAAGTTGAGGGACCAAAGTTGTCAAATCTTCAAACTTCAAGGGCATCAAAGGAAATTCATGATTCGGGTCCGGTTCTTTGTGCGGCTTCGTTTCCCGTGTTCGTTTTTGCTTGATTCCTTTGATCATTTGGTGAATTCACGATATCCATACCTAAAATACACAATGAACAAACACAAGCACATATATGGGTATTTTGATGACATTTTAAGCGTTTTAAGCCCGATTTGGACGATGAGACAATGTATAAATACAGTCTCATCACTCCCCCATACTAAACCATTGTCGTGTCCCCACGCAATGCTAGAATTAAGTATCATAGCACTTCCAAAATTCATTTTATGATGACTTTTATTGAAGACATTAAATAAACTACTACACGTGTTTTTAGACATAATGTAATGTTTTCATCACGAGAATGTGACTTTTGGGATCATAGAACAAGAACACGTGAATGCTTCGTTAGAAATAATTTCGTCGTCCTCGATTTTCACCCAATTCCATGCTAAGCGTGTAACGAGATCATTGTTATTATAAGTTAGCAACACGATCACATCTTATGAGTGTTAATTACGAACCTAAACTCCCTTATTCCTACTTGGTATCTCTTATATTTTATTTTTGTCTTAATGATCACGAGGATACATCATTGACTTATGCGTGAATAGAGATTAAGTCTAAAAATAGAAACTTAACGGTGTAGCCAAAATCATTAAATCAATAATTCATCCTAATAGACAACGATGTCAAAAAATTAAGTCAACAAGAAGGATCGATAAACACGATTTTATAACGGTTTTGAACATGAGACTTATTACCAAGACTTTTATACGCCCCCTAACGGAAGGGCCTTATTATCTTTGGTTTACCTCCATCTTTTATTCAACTTCGCCATGAAGCTTTTATTATGACTTCGGTCTTGCCTTGCCTTTTATTATCCGCCTCATCGGTGGTTTTATTAGCCAAAGACGTATATCCTCACGCTAAAGCGAATTTTGGATCTTTAAAGCTTCGAAGATTAAGGCTTGATTCACTTTCAATTTGGGCATAGATTTTTCGGCTTTGTGAGCTTCAAATTTTTGCTTAATTTAGGTGAGCACTTGAAATCTTATTTTTAGGTGAAGCTTTCGATTATTCGGGTGCCAATACTTCAAAACCGTGACGCTGGCGATACCTTAATGTTTTCCCAATTTAATTACATGGAAGCTACCAAAACAAATTAGAAACCCAACAATAGTGACTAAACCGCTAAATCAATATTTATTAACAATTTATTATGCAAAAGCGTTGGGAGAATAAGCTAATAATTACTACACATAAGATCGTGACGATTACGAGACTTATAAATAACTCTATTATTTCTCGTCCTCATTTAAGAGACTTAGCCTAAAAAGTTAAGGAATCAAAGCTAAGTGCTCAACACGCACGGTCGAGTCAAAAATTACTCTCATTCTCACCATCGGAAAACCTACATTCGTGTCTTAAACACTTATGAAAAACTAGAAAAAATTTTAAAATTTGGCCATTTTTAGCCTTATTTTGCAACAAAATGATAACAAAAAGATGAATATTGGATTGCGTGTTGATGTAAGCAAGGTGAAGTATCTACTCACCCCCCATACTAAAACTAAACATTGTCCTCAATGTTTCGAGTCTAGGGGTGTAAACACCCCCATACTAGAGACGAAGTCGAATGCTTAATCTCGAGCATGGAAAGGGTAAAACGAATAACCTAAAAGCCGTTTATGAATTATGCTAATAAGATAAACGTTAGAACATAAAAGGATATCATCGGATATCGGAATATCCAAAGGCAACGATCGAAGCTCGAGTGATCCGTAAAACGAACACGAGAGGCTTCAATGATGTCGATGAACCTAATAAATCACAATCACAAACAACCACGGAACAAAGGTTGGAAGAGCACAAGTCCCCTCGTTACATTAACTAAGAAAGCGATAATATGTACAAGGATAAGCATGAGAATCCCCCACGAGGCACCTTGTTTTTGATAACCGAGTCAAAAGCTCGACTCGAATCCCCATAAATGTGATCATTTAGGGATAATCTTGGTAAGGTCATTTTTGATGGGGCTTACATGATAAACAATGCCCAAAAGTACATGGAGTACTTTAAAAACCCGATAAACGTATACCGGGGTCAAAGATGGCGTCCTCGTTTTTGGATGAAAGACGAAACAACGCCACTCCAACACGCACCCCAATGGGGTAGAAGAAAAGAGATGAGAAGTAGAAAGGTGGGGCAATGGGTAAGTCAAAATCATGAGCTACTCGAGGTAGACTCACACCAAGAAAATAGATATGATTTCCATTTATTGCATCGGTGGAAGACCGAGATTTCCCTTTACAAGCAATTCCGGGATCGTAAATCTCGTCCTCGGTGGAGAAATGCGAGGGAACATTTGGGGCTTCCCCCACACTAAAACCACACACACCATCGTCAAAAGGAGTAGACGAGGTGGTAGCACTCATATAACGATGTGATGACGGAGTTAAACATGTAGAAAAATCATTTAAAATATTTTTAAAATCTTTTCCTTTTTCATCGTTTAAAAACTCTCTATGAAAACCCGATTTGATAATGTCGAAAATATTTGGCGTGTCAAATTCAAAATTAGTCGCGCTAAAAATCCTCACATTTAAGTCCTTGGTGGGAGGGGGTGGCGGATTATATAAGTTCTCAAAACGTTTGTCAATAAAGAACACCGCCCCCTCGGGGTCTACATACTCGTCATCCTCATGAACGTCGATCTCATCAATTTCTTCATCAAAGATAGGCTTGTCAAACCATGGTTTGTCATTCCCTTCCTTGATTATCTTAGAAACTCTCTCGAAAAGATCACGATCAAGCACGAAACCATCATTCTTTTGTGGGGATCGTTGATAAGTTAGATCCTTACGAATGTGGTAAACGTCATTCTCAAATGAGGATGTTTATAAGGTAACTCCTCGAGAATTGGATTTTGGGTGGTCATATGAGTTGGTTCGTTATCGAAAATAAGACGTTCCAACTCATTAAGTTCATCCTCGATTTTGGAAAGGTCGACCTCACTCGTAGGTGGAAGTGAAGGCATAAGAGCTAGCTCTCGTTCAATGATTTCCTCAATCTCGGGATCAAACTCATAATCATCGTACTTCACATGTTTCTTCTTAGGAGAATCAAAAATAGCATGTGGATGTCGAAGTACGTGATCAATCTCGGCAAAATCGCCATCGTCATCGTCAAAGAAAGAGTCGATGTGAGCACTCACAACCATGGACTTACAAGTCAAATGACTATGCTTAGGTGACTTTTCTAAGACGAGAGGATCGATGTCGATAAACCCTTTAGCCTCAACGGGTGTTGGGCTAGGCAAAGGAGGCACTTCGATGGAGTTAGAAGTTGAAGCCTCAAAGTCATGGTCCTTCGAAGGTGGTGAAGACGAATCCATTTTGGTCATTGTCGTGATGGCATTAACGTCACCCTTCGGAATTGGTGTTTCACTTGTTTCGCTAAAAACATCCCAAAGTGAGTTTTCATCCATAAATTTACACATACCCTTTTGAATTAGGTACACGTACTCTTTATCATTAAAATCATCATCTTTAAAACCGTTTTTCTTAATTCTTTCAAAACATGCATCAAGCTTCATTCTTTCCGCTAAAGTAAACATTTTGAAATCATTAGAATTTGAATCATTAGGTTTTGAAACCTCGGTTTTTTCATTCTCATTAAATCCTTGGGATTTTCTAGCGAAAAGTCTATTTTCTCATCCCCATATCTCATAGTAAGTCTCCCCTCGTGAACGTCGATTACGGTTCGAGCCGTCGATAAGAGTGGTCGGCCTAAAATAATGGGACATTTAGGGTCACACTCGTAATCGGATATAACGAAATCCGCCGGAAAAACAAACTTTCCAATCCTAACATAGACATCCTCGGCTATTCCAATTGGTATTAATGGTGTACAATTTGCAAGCTCGATTGTCATGTTCGTGGTGGTAAGCGAAGGCAATCTCATCAATTTCCAAAGAGTATGAGGCATGAGATTGATGCTAGCACCTAAATCGGCAAGGGCTAAACATCCCTCAATCTCGGAAAAATCACAAGGTAGTAGAAATTGGCCCGGATCCTTTTCCTTTCTCGGCATACGCCTTTTGGGTTTTTTAAGAAGGATCGAAGCACAAGTTTCTTCAAGGGTTACTTTGGTAAGGTCGACAAAGCTCTCTTTTTGAACCGTGGATGGAATTTGAGGTACACGAGGGTGTGCACTCTTTTCCTTCGTCGCCACGTTCACCCCATCGACTTTAGAACAAGAAGACGTCTTAGAATTCGAGGGTTGAGAGGGATAAACAACACGGAATCCTTCAAGGTTAGGGGTAATCACATGACCTTTCTCACGAGACGAGGCGGCTTTGCATTGTTCTTTCGGATTAGCAACGGTGTCACTAGGTAACGAACTCGATGACGCACCCGAGGCCTTGTTCATTATGGCCGAAAACATCTTTTTAATATCAATTTGCCCTTGCTCAATCTTCGTGTTTTGCAATTTCAAAGTATTTGTAAAGTCGTTTTTCAAAGTACCAATTTCTCCCTCTAATCGTCTCATATTAGCCTCATTCGTTTTCATGTAGTTTTGAAAATCGTTTGACGAACTATTTTGATTTGAATTAAAGTTCCCTTGGTTTTGATTACTTCTTTGAAAATTGTTTTGATTCCCACTTGAAAAATTGTTGCCTTGATTGTTGTTGCTTGAAAAATTCGAGTTTTGGTTATTGTCTCGATTTTGCCAAGTTATATTACGACCTTGATTATAACCTCCTTGATTTTGATTCGAAAAATTTCCTTGTTGATTATTTCCTTGAAAATTGTTTCGATTTTGAAAATTGTTGCCTTGGTTATAATTGCCTTGTTGTGATGGACCCGCGTTATTTTGATTTGAAAAATTGTTGTTTAATGCACTCACATTCGACGTTTGGCCATCCGTAGCCGCACACTCGTAATAATTATGAGGTCCACCACAAAACGTACACGAAACCTCAACCGCTTTCACCGTAGCGGGAGTGTCTTTCTTTTGCATCTCAACGAGAAAAGACGTAAACACATTCGTCAACTTGTCGACTTTTGCATCAACTCTTTCAATGTCGCGATTAGAATTACTAACATTGGCGACATTGGTAACACTCGGTGCGTTGCGGAGTTGGTAAACCTTGGATCGGTTTTCGATAATTATCAAAGCTTCTCTCGGAGTCTTGCACAAAAAGTTGCCACCGGCGGCGGAATTCAACGAGTCTTGTTCGTGAAAATTAAGACCGTTGTAAAACGTATCGATTTGGTGCAACTCGGAAAAACCATGGTGAGGACATTGCCTAAGCAATTCCTTAAAGCGATCCCACGTGTCTCTAAAAGATTCATTCGGTTTTTGCTCAAATTTCGTAATCTCGTTTTTGAAAACGTTGTCTTAGACGGTGGGAAAAAATAATTAACGAACTTGGAAACGAGATCCTTCCACGTAACTATGGAATTAGGTGGCTCTTTCTCGTACCAATCCTTGGCGGCACCATCGAGCGAGTACGGAAAAAGCATAAGCTTGACGACATCGGTGTCGACGTTCTTAAACTTGCTCGTGGCCAAAAGACGATCAAAATTCCGAATATGGTCGTGAGGATTATCGGCTTCACGACCTCGAAACTTCGTAGCTTGGATCAACGAAAGCATTCCGCTCTTGATCTCAAAATTCTCCGCCTCGATAGCGGGAATTACGATCGCGTCTCCATAACCCTCGGTGGGCGCTTGGAGCAATTCCATCATAGAACGATTGTCGGCCATCTCCTCTACGGTTTCTTCAACAACGATATTAGGAACGTCGGTTTCTAATTCTCGTCTACGTCGTCGATTCCTTCGATTACGATTGCGTCGATTCAAAGCTTCACTAGAATTGGAATAATCCTTCGATCGAGTGCGCATGCACTAAGCGTAGAATGGGTGGTAGCAAATAAGATTCTTTTTGCGGCTTTTTGATTTTTTTCAATTTTTTTGGTTTTTGATTGGTTTTTTAATTTTTTTTGGATTTTTGAATGTATTACGTAGACACAAATCTACAAATCTCCCCTCGAATCGACTTTCTCGATTAAAGGAGCCTCAAAGAATGAAAACGATCACGTAGAGTGAACGTTCTCGATGACTTTAGAACGTTGGTGGAACACCAAAACGTTCAAGAGGGTTTAATCTTGAAAACACAAGCAAATATAATATACGTAGATAATACTTGGGCGGCAAACCCTCGATTAGCCCTCTTTCTCAAAACACGCACAAGCAAGCGGAGGAAACGAGGTGGCGCGAAGCACTTAAGAGCCTTTTTCCTTTAGGTCGTGAAATACAACCGCCTTATACCCACCTTATAGTTTGTGTTAATTGAAATTAAGCCTCACGAAAGTATTTATCTATTTTGCCTTTAAACTTTTGCTTTAGATTCGAATACAATGATCGAGTGATGAAATCCCGAATCAAGGTTGTGTTTTCACGCTTTTGGAGTACTTGTATATTTATTGTTCTTACGTAGTACAATATAGTAATAATATATTCACAATAAAAACGAAAACCAATATATCTATAATATATTAAAATGATTGATTTGTGTTTAATTTAGGAAAACTAAACACGATTTATTTGGATACTATAATATATTAATGAAAAATAACAAAAATGAGTATGTACGTTTATGTACGCTTTCCAAAAATGAAAAGCAAAAACGCACTACTCACACAAACACGATACTAATAATAATGGCACACTAAACACCTCCCCGGCAGCGGCGCCAAAAATTGATATGTAGTAAATCGTACACGTCTTTTAGGAAAAAGAACGTATAAGTGCGGTAAGTATTAATCGACACGATTTAGGAAAACCGTGAAGACGAATAAATTCCAAGTTCGTTCTCGAAGAAGGTGTGTGTATTAATGTGCCAATATATAAAATAACAATGTTTGGATTAGTGACGTTTTTGGTTTAGAAGAGAAAAATTAAAGACGAGCTACGACTACGATTAAACTACGACGTTGACGTAAAACGCGAACGTAAATACGTAAAACGCGACAAAATTAAAAATTAAACCTAAAAATTAATTAAATGATTAAACTAAGTCTTAAATAATATAAATAAGAATAAAAATCCAACAAATATATTTTAAAACCTTTTATTAATTAAATATTCAATTTTTAATGCTAATTAAAGCCCAAAAATTAAATATAATTAACAAAATGCCCAAAATATTATTTTATTGAACTAATAAATTACTTATATTATTTAAAGACTAAAAACTATTTTTCTTAAATTTTTAAAACTATTTTTCTATTTTTAAATGCTAAAAACTATTTTTAAATTAAAATAATCCTAAAAAAATAATAAAATAGTGCCAAAATTAATTTGATAATTTTAAAAATCCTAAATTACACTAATGAACAGTAGAAAATTGAAAAAGTTTGAAAAGTGTAAAAATTTGTACTAAAAGACAAAACAGATTAATAATTAAATCCTAATTAAACTAATTTAATTATAAAAAATGATTAAAAAGTGAACAGTGAACTATTTTTAATCTAAAAGTCTTAAAATATTTTTCTTAATCTATAAAAAAATTTAAAACTGAAAATTAATAATTTTCTACACTAAAAGACAAAATCAGATTAATAAAAAGTAATTAAAATAACACTTAAATCTAAAAATTATTTAATGAACAGTAACTGAAAATTAACTTATACTAAAAAATCAGAAATTAAAAAAAGAAAAATAATGCAAAAAGTTTGAAAGTCTAACTCCTAATTTTTACCACTAAAGACAAAAAAGTTAAATCTGATAGTGACACTTTCCTTGTTTTCTGTCTTTTAGCTAAGCAGGGGAAACAAGCAAACTAGCAGGGGGAAGTGAGTTCCCACTGCTAGTGCAAATAAGCTGACAAAAAATTGAAAAGCTTAGGAAAGCTTTTGTGTTGGCTTTTTCTTGGATACAAGGGCACCCCCACACTCATGGAAGTGTGGGGAGTCAATATAAACAGAAAAACACCAAAGCTCAATACAAATAAATCACAAAAATAGGCAGAAATCAGTTGCTGATATGGATGGGGAGGTTTGTGCTACAGTGACTGGTCTAACATGCAAATGGGTGAGATTCAAAGGCCTAGAACTTGCACACTACTCAATCAAGTCACACAAAACTGATTAAAAGCCCTAGGTGCTCCTATTATCTAACAACATTCAAAGATGGTGGGCAAATTTTAGCTAAAACAAGCAGATTGATGCTACTAACTGATTTTATGCTAATGATACCAATATTGAGCAAGCAAATCTGATTTAAACCTATCCAATCTAAATACTAAAAGCTTATAACAACTATATCTATAAAATATAACAAGCCTAGACTAATTTGAACACTAATACAGTCACCTATAACTAGCTAAAACCAGTTTCCAAACACTCCCTAATTAACAGAACTAGTATTTTAAC
This sequence comes from Glebionis coronaria, assembly GCA_025667525.1. Taxonomy (NCBI): domain Eukaryota; kingdom Viridiplantae; phylum Streptophyta; class Magnoliopsida; order Asterales; family Asteraceae; genus Glebionis; species Glebionis coronaria. The sequence continues at coordinate 422,457,051 of CM046877.1, forward strand.
AAAGGACCCTTAATCAAATCCCTACCAAGCTAATTTAAACTAACTCAAACATGCACACAACACTTAAACTAGCAATAATAAAGCATAAAATAGGCTCATAGACAACTAACACTCAAACACGTAAAGCATGCACAAAAAAATCAGCAAATTTTCAAAGTAGAGGGTTCAAGCCACCTTTTAGCTGATGCCTTCTCTATCTGAATCTTTGGGACCTTTCAAGAGCTTATGGAAGCTTGTTGTAAGCTACTGATGTAGAGAAATGGTGTGGGGACCACAGCAGTCCCAAACACACCCACAATATCTTCAATCTTGGCAAAATAATGAAAATGATGGGGACTTGTTTCTTGTACATACACAACACCACCAATCCAGAAAACAAAGTACAAGCTTAAATAAGCTGAGCTCATAAGCTAGCTTATGAGCTGGCTTATTTAAACAGTAAGCTAAAAAAACGGGACAAAAGATTCTTAGAAACTTTTTGGATGAAATCAATCTTATCAAGCTTATGAAAACGTTTTCTAATCAAAATAAACTCAAATGCAGAAAATTTAAGTGTTCAAATCCACTTTCACTTCATTGACCATTTGAACTTTCTGAAAAATCCTTTTGAAACTCTTTAAAAACTACAACCCTTTGAAATCTTTTACACTAATTGCAAATTAAATAAAAATTATACTAAAGAACAGAAAAAAAAGGGAACTCAGTATTGTATTTAAATTTGTTTCATTTTCATTAATTTAAAAAAAAAATACAAAGACTGGAACATTGAAAATAGGTCACAGGTCGACCTATTTATACAAGACCTAGGAAATTACTAGAAGCAAAATAAATAATGTAAAACACTAACATGAAAAGCCCTAATCTACCCCTTGACTGGAATTCAAAACCTTGGTCAATGTTGATCATGTGAGGCATCTGCTGGAATAATTTGGACACTTGTGATGCTTAGCTGTCATGAATTCATCCTATCCATTCATTAGTACGTGGCCACAAAGGATTTAAGCATCTTCGTTGATCTGGTCGGGTTTTGAGATATGGGGATGAAAGTGACGCAGCAGGGGAGGGCCCCACTGCTCACATGGGTATGTTTGGTGGGTAATTTGGGGTTGGGTTTTGCTTAATAAGCCATGAATTGGTATTCTGGAAAAGTAATTAAACCCAATCATTGTTAATAAATTGTGAGAGATTAGGGTTCATAATGATGAACAGGGGTGCATTTGATTTGTTTAGGATGGGAGAGAGGTGTTTGCCGCCTAATTTTATTATTAATTAGTACGTTTGAAACTAATTAACAATTAATTAGGCTGGGAAGTGGGATCCTACGTGGGTGGGTGAAGTGGCAGCTTCGGGTGATGTGGCGGCTGATGAGTGGGGGATGGGTTGTGGTTTGTCGGCTAGTAAGAGTAATGGGGGTGTTGTTAAATAGTTTGGGGGAATGGCAGTTTTAGTCCCTCATGTTAACTCCTCCCTTTAACAACTTTTCAATGTTAATCCTCCATCTTTTCACCATTAGTCCTTTAGGATTTGCAAACTTAGTCCTTGTGTTAACAAATGGCAATAAACTTGTAACTTAATCAATTTCCAAGGGCTTTTCTTGTATATTCATGAAACTTTAGGGACCCCAAAATATTTCTAAGATAATTGAGGGGTATAAAGTGGCAAATCTTCAAAGTTGAGGGACCAAAGTTGTCAGATCTTCAAACTTCAAGGGCATCAAAGGAAATTCATGATTCGGGTCCGGTTCTTTGTGCGGCTTCGTTTCCCGTGTTCATTTTTGCTTGATTCCTTTGATCATTTGGTGAATTCACGATATCCATACCTAAAATACACAATGAACAAACACAAGCACATATATGGGTATTTTGATGACATTTTAAGCGTTTTAAGCCCGATTTGTACGATGAGACGATGTATAAATACAGACTCATCAAACAACATATTCAGCTTCAGCTGATGACATGGCCATAAAGTTTTGCTTCTAAGCACTCCATCCAACCAACTTTCCTCCTAGGATTTGACAGCTACCTGAGGTACTTTTATGCAGCATCCAGCATAGTCTGAATCTGAATAGGCCTTGAGATCAAAGCCTGATTCCTTGGGATACCATAGACCTAAGGAGGTTGTGCCTTTGAGATACCTAAAAATTTTCTTAACAGCCACTACATGGGATTGTTTTGGGTTAGCTTGGTACCTTGCACAGAGACATGTGGAGAATTGGACATCAGGACGACTAGCTGTTAAATACATGAGTGACCCAATCATGCCTCTGTATAAAGTCTCATTAACAGAGACCACTGACTCATCAGGACCCAAGTTGTTGGGTGGAAGCATGAGGCATTTCACTGATGCACAATCAGCTAAGTCATATTTTTTAAGTAAATCTTTAACATACTTTTCTTGACAAACTGAAATTCCCTTGGGACATTGTTTAATTTGAAAACCCAAAAAGTAAGTTAATTCACCCATCATACTCATCTCATATTTCTTGGTCATTAATTTAGCAAAACGTTTACTAAGATTAACATTAGTTGACCCAAAGATGATATCATCCACATAAATATGCACAATGATGAAATCACTCTTATCCTTGAAGGTAAAAAATTAGATAGAGTTTCATACCATGCTCTTGGAGCTTGTTTCAGCCCATACATGGCTTTGTGTAGTCTGTACACATGATTAGGAAACTCGTTGTTCTCGAATCCTACAGGCTGTTCAACGTATACTTCCTTAGCCAAATCTCCATTAAGGAAGGCACTCTTAACGTCCATCTGATACACAGTGAAGTTCATATATGCAGCATAAGCAAGGAAGATTCTAATAGCTTCAGGTCTTGCCACAGGTGCAAAAGTTTCATCATAATCAATCCCTTCCGTCAGTGTATACCCCTGTGCAACCAGCCTAGCCTTGTTTTTGATGATGTTTCCAATTTCATCCATCTTATTTCTATAAATCCATCTAGTGCCTGTGATGTTCTTACCAGGTGGAGCTGGCACTAGAGTCTATACCTTGTTCCTTTTGATTTGATTAATTTCTTCCTGCATAGCAGCTACCCACCCATCTTCCATAAGAGCCTCAACTACTCTCTTAGGTTTAATTTGAGAGAGAAATTCAGCAAAGAGACATTCGTTGGCTGACGTTGACTCTGAGTCATGAATTCGCTGTCTAGTAGTAACTCCTTCACTAGGTTCCCCAATAATGTTGACAAGAAGAATGTGTTGATCTCTTGACCTTTTAGTTTGGGGAGCTAGGGAATTATAGACAGGGACATCTATAGAGGTAGCTGGCACTATTTGAGTTTCATCCTGATGAATAGGAGGACTTTCTTCAAAGATGACCTTAGTATCTGTGTCAACATCAGCTATATCAAGGGGCACAGATTCATTTTCAGCAGGAGAGTCTTCAGGAATTTGAAGAATTGGTGAGTCATCTTCAGCAGTTGTAGAACAAGGACTACAAGAAGGTTGTGGTTCTTCTTCATCAAGTCCCTGAGAAGAGGGAACTTCAATGTTATGTGTTGACAGAGGGTCAAATGCAAGAACATAAGGAGTGAGAGTGTTGGTGTGATGATGATGATGACAGGGAGGTCTTGGTTCTGAGAATTCATCACTTGGGAAAGACACGTTTTCATTAAAATCAATTTCATCACCCTCTGTTCCTGATCTCTGTATTACGTCATCATCTTCATTGAATCTGACATGAAAGGTTTCTTCTACTTCTTGTCTTCTAGTATTGAATACTCTAAAGGCCTTGGCAGTTGGAGAGTATCCTAAGAAGAAACCATCATCAACCTTTTCATTAAATTTTCCAAGTTTATCCATGTAGTTATAAATAAACACAGGACATCCAAAAACATGGAAATAGCTGATATCTAGAGCTCTATTTCTGAAAACTTCATAGAAAGTTTTACCATGTCTCTTGACAATGATTGACCTATTTTGAGTGTAGCATGTAGTGTGAACATCTTCTCCCCAAAATTGCTTTGGTAAAGCTGCACCACTTAACGTAGTTCTGGCCGCTTCAATTAGAGTCCTGTTTCTTCTTTCAGCCACACCATTTTGTTCAGGGGTGCCAGCTGAAGAGAAGTTTTGTGATATTCCCTTTTCATCACAAAAAAATTCAAGTTGTTGATTCTTGAATTCTGTACCATTATCACTTCTTAGAGCTTTGACTCTAATATCATTCATATTTTCAACTTGTCTGATGAAGGACATGATAGCTGCATCTCTGAGGAAGAAAACCCATGTATACCTTGAAAACTCATCAACTATGACCAAGGTATATTTGTTGTGATTAATGGTCTGAGGTTTGACAGGCCCAAACAAATCCATGTGAAGGAGATGTAAGCACTTGTCAATAGAGAATGATTGCCTGGTCTTCAAAGAAGACCTGTGATGCTTTCCCTTGACACAAGCTGAACAAGTCTTATCTTTAGAAAAGTCACTGAAGGTAGACCAGCAACCAGGTTTTGTGTGGCTATCTTGTTGATGTTCTTAAAGTTGAGATGAGACAGTCATTTGTGCCACAGTCAGTTGACACTTTCAGAGGCTTTGGCTAGAAAATAGTTGGAGCTGTCTTCAGAGCAAGTAGCCATGTTGATGACATACACATCTCTCCTTCTTGATGCAATAAGCACCACATCATTGTTCTTGTTGAATATGGTTCCCTGAGTCTTAGTAAACAAAACCTTGTAGTTAGCATCACACAATTGGCTAATGCTAATAAGATTGTGCTTAAGACCATTCACATATGCAACCCTTGTAAATGTTATCCCATTGTAGTTCACTGAGCCGTATCCCTCTGTGTCACCTGAAGAGTTATCCCCAAACACCACTTTAGGACCTAGCTCCTTTGAGTATCTGTGCAGGTATTGTCGAATCCCTGTCATGTATCTAGAACAGCCACTGTCTAGATACCATACCGATTCCTTAAGATGTTTCTGTACAGATACATATAAACAAGTTAGTTCCTATGGTGAACCCACTTTCCAGTGGGTTCCCTGAATTGCTGATTAGCAACTCTTGAGTTCCTGTAGAACTTTTGATGATGGGAAGGACAGTTAGCTGTCTCATGTGTGAACCTTCCACAAATATCACATCCTAGAAAGTCACTGCACTCATCTAAGTGATGGTCTGTGAATCCACAAAATTTACAAGGAGGATAAGGTCTGTAGTTACCTAATTGTCTCCTAGAAGCATGTTGTCTATCCCTAGAAGGTGTCTGAGATCTCTTAACAGCCATATGTCTATCATGATCTATGGTCATGTGATGAGAGTTTTTAAAAATATTGTAGTAAGGTTTGACTATCCTTTCACCTTTGGGTTCTCCTAGAATAGACTTAGGTTCATGGGAAGTAGAGCATTCAGTGGAAGGCTTAATATGAAGTTTCAAGAGTTCTACTTCTTTCATTAATGACAACAGGCGTTCTTCAGTTGAGGAATCAACTTTGTTTATAGATTTTGTTGAGACAGGCTTAAAAGCAACTTGCTTAACAGATTGTTTAGCTGGTACAACAAATACCTTAGCTAGTGGTTTCTCAACATCTGTTTTGGGTTTAGCCTTAGCTCCTCTAGAAGAGCTGTTAGGTTCAACTCCTGAGAGTTTAGGTAAGGGTGGTAAATCAACCACATCTTCAGAGACAGGTACATCAGTCAAGAGGGATCTGACATATGTATAGTCTCTGTAGATTTGAAAACAATCTCTTTGAGTTTTGTGAGAATTATCAATTTGTTTTTCTTAGCAGAGATATCCCTTTTTATGTCAGCAGGCAGTTCATCATTAAGCAGTTCATCTATAGTGAACCTACTGCACAACCATTTTTCTATAACCTTATTTAATTCAGATACTTGATCATTTAAGGCACTATTCTTTAAGGTTAACCTATTAACTTCGTTTTGAAGAGATATCTTTTCAGAATTAACCTGTTTGAGAGTTTCACATTCAGCCCTAGCAGTTAACAGTTCATGTTTAACAGAGTGAAACTTATCAAGCAAGTTCTTTCTTTGTTCCTCAACAAAGTGGAAATCAACAATGGTGTAATCAAGGACATGTTTACGTTCATCACTTTCAGACATAGATAGAAGCCTGTGTACCTTTTTCATTGTGATGTCAACCCATTGTCCTGATCTTGCATCTCCTTTCCCAACAGTTGGTTCATCCTCAGCTATTGCCATGAAAGCCCTGACTCTAGTATTATCTTCCTCATCTGAAGTCATCGGCTCATCATACCAATCATACGCTTCAGCTACCAACCCTTTCTCTGTCTTCTTATCACCCCCTTTCTTCTTAGACAGAGCTTCAAGCTTCAAATTCATCTGTTCTAACTCAGCTTTAAGAGCCTTATACTTGTTCTTGTAATCCTTATTCTCATTGTCAGAGGAGTTGAATTGGTGGGATGAGTTGTTATGTTGTGATTTGAAATTGTATGGTTTGGTAGAAGATGATGGATAAGAAGGCGAGGATGTCTTTGTGGAAGGACAGTCTTTTTGAATGTGTCCAAGTTTTCCACAGGCAAAGCAAGTTTCTTTTGATTTGTCCATTTTTTTGATAGTTGATCCTACTCTCCTTGATCTTTTTAGAATCTCTTTTGATTAGCTAGCAAGGCTCTTTCATGAAACTCAGCATTAAGGTATGTCAAGAACTCTTGGCTGCTGCGTGTGTCTTCTTCAACATCAGAGTCGCTGTCATGAGGGTGTGGGGTGGAAATCAAGGCTTTGGATGTTGCTCCTTGAACTACAAATCTTTCAGTCTCTGGTTTCTAAATGGTATCTATAAAACCTCTGATTTTACCTTATTGACTTTGTCAACTGTTGTACTATATATTTTTGGAATCTATATAATTCTACCTTTATATGACTTATTTTTAATCATATACCTTTTGTCTTACTACCTTTCATATTTATTTTATATTTATATGGACCTTTAGTCATTTTTGACTACTCTGACAACTGACTGGCCACCTGAATGAACCAGGACTCATCACCTCAGTACATATTTTTGAGATAAACTGTAACTTTACTTAATTTAATTATTAAGTACTTGGACTTATTTTATATGTACATATTTACATATATTACATAATAGGAATAAATACCTAACTCCTTAAAACAATGTACATTATTTTACATTGTCATTTATTTACTTTATTTAAGTAAAATAATTATAGTGATGTATTCATTACACACTTTCACTAAATTACCTAAAAGCTTCAACAAAAATACCTATAACTCAACAAATGCTTACAATATTAAACAAGGGCTATTATTCTCATTCAACACTTGATAAGAATTATCAAAAATCTCCCACATGCATGTACATGCCGTGTATATGTATACATGCTTACACATCCATCATTATTTTGCTAACTTACAAGTATAATCATGTATACTCCACTAATACACTATAGCTTATGCCTAACCACGCTTTTCTTACACAACCATGTTGCCTACTTACACACACCATACATGATACTATACCAAGTCATTTCTTGTCCCCCTTGACTTTGCAAACCCACGGCAACACCAAAAATGGGAAGGAAATAAGCTTTCTAGTTTGAGCATGTGCCTAATACATGCAAGATCTTTTGATATCTAACTTGTATATCCAAGGATACTAAGTACTAGGTACAAGATTCATCAAATCCACGTTCTCTTTCTTCATAAGCCGAAACATACACACAACTCACCAACACAATTCACTTGATACCATCACTTCACTATCTCTCTCTCAACCTAAGGCTCAAACACATTTACACCATTGACAAAACCTTCAAGCACATTTACTATGTCTCTCCTACTTGAATGATAATCATTGGTTCATTCCTACAAGTATCTTAATCATCAAGTCAACAAGAAAGAAGCCCTAGAAGCCCCCATTGAAGCCCACAGCTTGTTTTTGCTTCAAGGATCTCCATTGTTGAAAGCTTATCACTTGTTCTTACTCATTCTCCTATCCAATCCTAAACCTATCTAAACAAGTAAGTCAAACCTAAAACCTATCTTTCTATATATTTACTTTCATTCACTTTAACATACACAGGATTATTCTTTTTAAAACTTAATGTTGAAACAAAAATATGAAACCCTAGACCTTATATAGGTCACGGCTAAAAATGTGTCATGGGTTTACATGATGCAAAACCTTAATAACCATGATGAACATGACACTATGAACAAGCTAAACTTAAAGATCTATGAAAAACATGTCCATGCATATATTGGACGTGGGTTTTAATCCCATGATTCAATATGGGTTAAGCTTGTAATGTTTAAATGTGACTAGAAGTATTAGATCTATGATGAGATTGCTTTTATACATAGTCTCATCGTCCAAATAGGGCTTAAAATGCATTAAATATCATCAAAATACCATATATATGCTTGTGTTAGTTGCTTGTGTATTTTAGGTACGGATATTGAGAAAATGACAAAAGATCACAAGAATCATACAAAAACAAACACGGTAAACGAAGCCGCACAATGAACCAAGCCCTAATGAAGACTTTCCCAAGAAAAACCCTTGAAGATTTGAATACTTATGAAGAAGGGTCCTCCAATATGGAAGAATTGACACTTTATACTTTAGTATCTTCATAATTACAAGTTTGGTCCCTAAAGTTTGTCAAAATTGAAGAAGGGCCCTCCACTTTGAAGATTTGGCAAGTTTAGCCCCTCAACAAAGCTAAATTGTCAACCATTATCCTCCACAAAGTCAAAAACATCATGAAGTCCTTCAAAGTACAAGAAATTACAAGTTTGGTCCTTTGAAAATCCCAAAATTACAAAAAGGACCCTTGACTTTCAACATTTGGCAAAAATGGTTCCTCATCAAACAAGACTTGGCAATTTTAGTCCTCCAAAATATCAATCATGCAAGTCAAGAACATTATCCATCAACAAAATGCCAAAACAGCCCTTCAAGTATCACAAAATGGCAAGAAATACCCCTGAAAATACTTTGGAAAAGTATTTGGGGCAAAAGTGTGAAAATTGAAAGTTTAATTACAAAGGGATTTGAGTTTTAGCCTGTTTTACACAAAGTGGAAAGAGTTACAAAAACAAGGGACTTAAGCTGGCCAGACAACATTGTTACCTAGACCAACCAAGTCATGACACGTAGCCCACTCAATCTTTTCCACCAATCACATGCCTCCCTGCCTCCACATCAGATCCCACTCACCCCTGATTAAATAATTAACCAAACATTGGCGCCTTAACATTTATTTAAATGTTAATCACCCTCTAAACAGATCAAAACCAAGTTCATCAGCTCAAGAACACAATTAGGGATTTTTGATTTAGCAAAAATTAAACCTCAAAAGTGTGCAGATTTATGATTAAGGGCCTTGTTAACACAACCCAACCTTAAAACCTTCCACCTCATCATCCCTTTTGTCACATGCTACCTCCCCTGCCCCACCCTTCACGTCCAAACAAGAATGATCCAGTAATCAAACCACCCTCATTCCTGCTTACTTTCTAAGCTTGATATACACCCTTTGATCAACTTTTCACCTTGCCACCTCATGCTACAAGCCAAATTCAGTCACATGATCCTCCAAGTTCAAAACAAGGCAAAGGGCAATATGGGGACTTCACAGCTTTAGGGTTTACGTTTTTTATGCTTTGTAGTAGTTACTTGTAGCCTATATAAAGGCATTTAGGCTGTCACTTAGAACTTGCTCTTGAATTTTCCTAAGTTCACTTTTCTGTAAATCCTTTTCAAGTTTAATGAAATGTGTTTGAAATGTTGAAGAAAGCTCAAGTGCCATTGTTATAACCTGTTTATTATTGTTCTTTGTTCATTATTCTTGAATCAAAAATCCGTTTTCAAAAGAGGAGTGTGCAAAAGTTTGCACATTTTCTTCATTTTCTTGATATTTTGCTAAGTTCTTGGTCTATCTTGGAATTCTTGGGCTATAGGGCTGATCATAGCATCCTGATATTGTGTTATCAAGGTGTGGTGAAGCTTATAACTTGGGGATAATCAAGTGTGGAGGACAAGAGTTGCATCAATCAAGGATTTTTCAAGTTTCTGATTTTATAATTGTGCTTCTAACTTTGTTGATTCTTAGCAGGCTTTGTTGTGGAAGCTTGTGCTTTTTCTTGCTAGCACATAAGCTCAAAATCCATGGGTGTGGATGTACATCCATGAGGTACACACCCTTAATCTTAAAATCTGAAAATATTTGGATATTTGTGATATTTGAGTGTTGCCTATGTTCTTGTGTGTTTTGTGGCTTGAACTTGCTTGAATCTGTTGTTCTCATCTGTTATTGTGTAAATTTGGGCTTGGGTAGTCTTAAATCTCACGTTTGATTTGAAAAACTTGGTTTTGAAAAGTTAAAGGGGTGTTTGGGATTACCCGTTTGTGATTGAATCTTGGTATTGTGTTGTTAGGAGGTGTTGTTTGTGCTTGGTATCTGTTATATGCCTTGTTGAGAGTATTTTGTTGCAAGTTTTTGGAACTAAACCTTAAAATCAAACAATCTGCTATATCTTGTTGAGTTTGACTGTTTTTGACCTAAGAATTTGGGAAAACCTAGAGTTTATGCATGCTTAGGGCTAAAAGCTGTTAAAACATCATTATTGTAACCTGTTTGTGAGATTTGAGGTGTTGAATCTGGCTTGTGTGTCAAATACAAAAGCAAAGTGAAAAAACTGCTTGTTCTTGTGTTCATCAGTAACTTAAGGTGCTTGAATCTTGCTTAAGTCTTTGAACCATTGCATGAAACCTGTTTAGACTTGCTTATTAGAGTTTAATAGCTTGTGTATGCATTTGGTTGAATTTGGCTGGCTGAAAATTGCTCTAAGTGCTTATTGAACATGTTCTGCTTATTTGTTCATGTCTGTGCTAGATCTGGTACTTTATTGATTAAACTGTATCAATTGGGTGATTGTGATTGTGATATTTTGATTGTTCTTGACTCCTTTTGATCCAAAGATCATTTGGGTGCCTTTGTGTAATCTGAATCCCCAAAAAGTTCACTAAAGAAAAAAAAAGTCTAAAAGTCAAGCAGTGGAAAAAGTTTCCACTGCTCAACACCCAAAACTAGCCCCTGCTAGTGTAAAATTGTTCTCAGCTTATCAATAAGCTATTTTAGCTTATCCAGACTTGCAAAAACTTATTTTTTGTGATAGATCTTCATTATTTGACCCATTTGACTAGACTGGAGCTTATTGGACTTTGACTTTGACTTTTTACTAGAAAACCAACTTATTTGACTTTTACATAAGTGATTATTTGCTTTTTCCAGCTTATTGAGTCAACTTATTTGAAAACTCTTTGTTGATTTTTCTTAATTAAGTCATTTAAAAGCTATAGAAACTTGAATCAACACTTGGGGTGGCCTAGAACTCAAAAATGACTATTTTGTCGTTTTCTGTAGATTGCTTATTGCATTTTCAGGCTTATTCCTTGGGCTTATTTCAAATTTATTTTTACAGAAGTCTTATTTAGGACAAAAGAAGCTTGTGTGTCTAATTTCAGCTTATGGCATTGGCTTATAGCTTAATGGGCTAAAAAGCCCATTAAGAATAAGCTGCTTGGTATATGCTAGCTTATTTCACATTTTCAGCTTTTGGGCCTTTGGAAAAGTTGTTTAAAATCAAATTTTGAGTCAAGTAGTGCTTTTTGGGCTTATTTTGGACACTTTTTTTATATTGGGCCCAAATTTGGCCCAATAAGGATCTGTTTTGGGTTTAGCCCATTTTCTAGGCCCATTAAGGGTATTTAGGTAATTTCACTTTCATTTCTGAGTTACTTAGGTTAAATTAAGCTAGTTTGCAACGTTTTAGAATTTTTAATGATTTTTGGATTTTTAATAATATTTTAATATTATTTTATTGTTAAAAACTAAAAGTCTGATTTTCTAAGTTTTTTATTTTTCCTAGATTGTAGACACTTAATTAGGAATTTTTCAACTTTCCAAATATTTTTAGGGTCTTTCAATTATTTTCTAGAATTAATTTAAGTTTTAATTGATTTTAATAGTTTTTAATTGTTTAAAAATAGTTTTTAGTGGTTTTAAAATTTTGAAAAATACTTTTTAGCTTAATTAGGGTATTTTTGAGGTTTACAAACTTTAAGATCTTGTTCTGGACTTTTTAATAATTAATTTTGATTTTTAGGGCTTTAATTAGCATTAAAAAGTCATTATTTAATTAATTAAAAGGTTTTGGCAAGTTTGGATTTTTTGTAAACCCTTAGAATATTTTTGTGGATTTTTAGTGATTTTTGGTAATTTTTAGGGTAAAATTTTAATTTTAGTGCCTTTTACGGTTTTACGTGTACACCTTTTACGACTTAGTTTAATCCGTCTTCGTAACCGTCATTCTCTTCTAATCTCATTTCTATTTTTCTTTCTCAAAAATATAATCACAAATCTAATCCAAATCATTACACACATAACACACTAGCCTCCTTGAGAACGATCCCTACTTAGGGTCATTTACACACGGTTTTCCTAAATCATCATGCTTACCCTATTTGCTCTCTTTTCCTAAAGAGTAGTAAAACCACTACATCAATTTTGGCGCCGCTTCCGGGGAGGCGTGTTGTGTTTTGATTTGGAATTGTTGTTTTTATATACTAACCATAAATAGTATTTGTATTAGTAGCACTCTACTAATACGTATTATCGGTTTTCGGTTTTTGTGTGAATACTATTACTAAGTGTATACGTAGAACAATAAATTCACAAGTACTCCAAATACGTGAGAAATCACAACCTTGACTTGGGAGGTCATTACCCAATCATTGTATTCGAATCTCAAACCAAAGAAAAAGGCAAAAATAGATAAATACTTTCGGGAAGCTCAATCTTGAAAAATACAAACTATAAGGTGGGTATAAGGCGGATATTATAAAATATATCCTAAGGAAAAAGGCTCTTAAGTGCTTCGCGCCGCCTCGTTTCCCCGCTTGCTTGTGAGTATTTGATTTTGAGAGCTAATCGAGGGTTTTGCCGCCCAAGGTATTACTAAGTATCATATATATTTTCTTGGTTTCCATTGATTAAACCCTCTTGAACGTTTTGGTGTTCCACCAACGTTCTAAAGTCATCGAAGGCGTTCACTTCACGTGATCGTTTTCATTCCTTGAGGCTTCTTTAATCAAGAGATTTGATTAAGGAGGAGATTTGTAGATTTGTGTCTACTTAATACATTCACCAAAATCCAAAAAGGTTAATACAATCAAAAACCACAAAAAAAATTGAAAAATACCAAACACCAAAAAGAATCTTCTTCGCTCGTCCCCTCGTTGTACGTGACGTTTATGCTAACTCGTAATCAAGCAAGACGTGCACGTAAACGAAAGAACAAAACTCCCACTCCCAATCTTTCTAGTGAGGAGTCTCCTATTGACGAACCCATTGTAAGAGAAGCACCAACCATGGCGAATCGAACTATGATGGAGTTACTTCAAGCACCCACCGAGGGTTATGGAGAGGCTATTGTGATTCCCGCTATCCTTGCGGAGAATTTTGAGGTGAAAACGGGTTTGTTGTCGATGATCTAAAACAACAAATTCCGTGGTGATGAGAAGGACAATCCACACAACCATATCCGCCAATTCAATCGTCTTACCGCCACTTGCCAGTTTAAGGATGTCTCGAATGACTCGATTAAGATGATGCTTTTTCCGTATTCCTTAGCGGGCCCGCTAAAATTTGGTTAGAGAAAGAGCCACCCAATTCTATATTGACGTGGAAGGATCTCGTCTCTAAGTTTGTGAACCAATTTTTTCCGCCCTCTAAGACTACGCACTTGAAAAACGAGATTTCAAAGTTTTCACAAGAGTTTAATGAAAGTTTTTCAACGGCTTGGAATAGGTTTAAGGAGATGTTACATGAATGTCCTCATCACGGTTTTTCCGACTTGCATCAAATTGACACGTTTTACAATGGACTTAATGATCATGAAAGGGATTATTTGAATGCCGCCGCGGGTGGTAATTTTTTGTGTAAAACGGTTGGGGAAGCTTTGGTGATAATTGAGAATAGATCTAAGGTGTATAGTCCTCGTAGCACATCTAGTGTTCGTAAGGCTTCGTCTTCGGCTTCACCTTCACCTTCTTTGTCTACTACCATCGATGCTTGCCAAATTGAGGCGAACTTGGAAAACAAGATTTTTGATAAGCTAAAAGGACTTTTGATTGAGTTTAAAGTTGGTGAACCAAGTGCTCCCGCTACGGCTAAAGCGGTTGAGGTTTCTTGCATGTATTGTGGTGGAGGTCATGATTTCTCCGAGTGCATTACCAACGGTGGTAACACTTCGAGTTCCTACGCGGCCACGGGAAATTACAACCAAAACGGTCAAGTTTCCCGCTCTAATCAATTGACTCCACCGGGTTTTGGTTCAAATCAAAATGCTAACAACAACTATCGCAACAATCAAGTTGGTTTCAAAAACAATTTCAACAAAGGAAAATATGGTAATCAAGGGGCTAATAATCAAGTTTCAAACAAGAATCAAAATGATTTTCAAAACAACAACAAAGGTTTGCAAACTTTGAAAGATCTTCCAAATGAATTTGTTGAATACGCTAATGGGAATGATGCTAGGTTTGACAATATTCAAAGAGAAATCATTAGCCTAAGATTCGAGTTTAAGAACGACTTGAAGAAAGAGTTGAAAAATGAGTTAGCTAATGAACTTAAAATCCACACCAACAAGATGGAAGGAAATGTCACAAGGTTACAACAAAACCAACAAAAAATGGAACAAGGGCAACATGAGATTAAACAAGAAATGATTAAAGCCGAGAAGAGGCAATCCGTGTTTGAAGATAAAATCTCGTCTATGTTTGAGGCAATAATGTGTAAACCGTCTTCGAGTAGTCTTCCTAGCAACACCGTATCTAACCCTAGGGGTGAGATGAAAGTGATTACCACACGTAGTGGTAAGACACTTAAGGAACCGACTCCTCAACCAATTGCTCCTACGGAGGAAGCAATTGAGGAAGAACCCGAGGTGGTGGTCCAAAAGGAGCATGTCCCAATCCCACGAAGTACCGCTCATGCCACACCTACGGTTGACCCATTACCCACATTGGAACCCGAGATTCCAAAGGCTATGCCTACTATGCCTCAACCCACACCACCTTTGCCCTATCCATCGAGACTTAGGAAGGAGAAACGTCAAGAGCGCGACAATTATCAATTTGAGCTTTTTATGAAAATGTTTCGTGATTTGCACTTTAATGTGAGTTTCGCCGATGCTTTGGTCATGATGCCTCGATTTGCCGCTAACTTTAAGAGTATGTTGAACAACAAGGAGAAATTGCACTAATTGTCTAGTTGTTCGTCTGTTTATCTTAATCGCATACCTCAAAAAGTCGGTGATCCCGGTAAATTTTTGATCCCTTGTGCAATCCAAGATATGGAGGAATGCTTCGCCTTGGCCGATCTTGGTGCTAGCATTAACTTGATGCCACTTGCAATCTTCAAGTCGCTCAATCTTCCTAATCTTACTCCTTCACTAATGTCTATCGAGTTGGTCGACCATTCCACGATTGCCGCATGTGGATTGGCGGAAGACGTTTTTGTGAAAGTGGGGAAGTTCTACTATCCCGCAGACTTTATCGTTGTTGATATCCCCACGGATCCTCAAGTTCCTCTCATTTTAGGTCGTTCGTTTTTAGATACGTTTATGGCTTTGATCGATGTTCATGCTAGAAAGATCACCTTACGTTTCAACGACGAGGAACTTGTTATAAACGCAACTCAAAATTATCAAATTTCTCATGTTTATTCCGTTGCAACCATAAACCTCGTTGATATTATTGACGTGGTTTGCGAGGAATTTTCACAAGAAGTTCTAGGTTTTGGTGATGAAGAAACTAGTGGCAATTCCACTATGTTAGACCCAATTCTTGATAATTCGACACCAACCTTCACTCCATTTGAAGGTGGTGGTTTTACGTTGGAAGAATTTGATGTTCCACGTACTTGTAACAAAGACCTCGACAACGATGAGGACTTCTCGATTATCAAGGATTTTCTCAATGATTTCCCATTTCCTCCACCCGAGGAGGTTATGAGTATCGAGCCCAAATCTTCACTTGAGGAACCACCTATCCTCGAGTTGAAAGAATTACCTCCTCACCTCGAATATGTCTATTTGGAGGAGGACGACAAGTTGCCGGTTATTATTGTGAAGGAACTTTCGAATGATGAAAAAACCGCACTTGTCGATGTTCTAAAGGATCACAAAGAGGCAATTGCGTGGAAGTTATCCGACATTAAGGGGATCGATCCCAAGTTTTGTACCCACAAAATCTTAATGGAGGAGGATTACAAGCCCGCAATACAATGTCAAAGGAGGGTGAATCCCAAAATTCACGATGTCATTAAAAAGGAGGTCCTTAAACTCCTTGACGCGGGATTAATTTACCCTATTTCTGATAGCCCTTAGGTGAGTCCTATTCATTGTGTCCCTAAAAAGGGAGGAATGACCGTTGTGCCAAATGATGCCAACGAGTTAATTCCTACTAGACTCGTGACCAGATGGAGAGAGTGCATTGACTATCGTAAGTTGAATGAAGCCACTCGAAAAGACCATTTTACCTTGCCCTTCATGGACCAAATGTTGGAGCGTCTTGCGGGAAACGATTTCTATTGCTTTTTAGATGGTTTTTCCGGTTACTTCCAAATTCCCATCGATCCTCATGATCAAGAAAATACTACGTTTACATGTCCATATGGAACGTTTGCCTATCGTAGAATGCCATTCGGACTTTGCAATGCACCGGGAACCTTTCAAAGGTGCATGATGGCTATTTTTCATGACATGATCGAGAAGACGATGGAAGTCTTCATGGATGACTTTTCCGTGTTTGGTAATTCGTTCACTTCGTGTTTGTCGAATCTCGAGAGAATGTTGAAACGTTGTGAGGAAACCAACCTTGTGCTCAATTGGGAAAAGTGTCATTTTATGGTTAAGAGTGGAATCGTCTTAGGGCACAAGGTCTCGAAATCCGGGATTGAGGTAGATCAAGCTAAGGTAGACGTCATCGCCAAATTACCTCATCCCAAAACCGTTAAGGGAGTTAGGAGTTTCCTAGGCCACGTGGGCTTTTATCGTCGATTCATCAAGGATTTTTCAAAGATCTCTCGACCCATTACACATCTTCTTGAAAAAGAGGCACGTTTTGTCTTTGACGAAGATTGTGTACGAGCCTTTGAAATCCTTAAGAGGAAACTTACCGAAGCTCCCATTCTTGTTGCTCCCAATTGGAACCTCCCCTTTGAGCTTATGTGTGATGCTAGTGATTACGCTATTGGGGCCGTTTTGGGGCAACGTCATGATAAGCACTTCTTGCCTATTCACTATGCTAGCAAGACGATGACCGAGGCTCAACTAAAATACACTACAATGGAGAAGGAGTTCCTTGCCGTGGTGTATGCATTTGAGAAGTTTCGACCTTATCTCGTCTTAGCTAAATGCATAGTGTATACGGATCATTCGGCTATCAAGTATCTCATGGCGAAGCAAGATGCTAAGCCTAGATTACTTCGTTGGATTCTCCTCCTTCAAGAATTTGACCACAAAATTGTTGACAAAAAAGGAGCCGAGAATCTAGCGGCCGATCATCTTTCTCGTTTGGAAGATCCTCACCAAAGTGTTTACGAGCCCAAGGAAATCACCGAAACATTTCCGCTCGAGACACTTGGTGTAGTGAATTCTAAGCTTGATCCTTCCACCCCATGGTTTGCGGACATCGCAAATTACCATGCGGGTAACTTCATCATCAAGGGTATGACGACTCAAGAAAAACGAAAATTCTTTCGTGACGTCAAGTTCTACTTTTGGAACGACCCTTACTTGTTTCGAACTTGTGCGGATCAAATCATCCGACGTTGTGTATTTGGCACCGAAGCTTCTAACATCCTTAGAGCTTGCCATGAGGGACCCACGGGTGGTCACCACGGTGCTAATGTCACGGCTAAGAAGGTGTTTGATGCCGGCTTCTTTTGGCCTACTATTTACCGAGATGCACAAGATCTTGTGAAGTCTTGTGATTCATGCCAACGACAAGGAAAAGCCTCACAAAAAGATGAAATGCCACAAAATATCATCCAAGTGTGTGAGATCTTTGACGTTTGGGGTATAGACTTTATGGGGCCGTTCCCATCATCTCGTGGTAATAAGTACATTCTCGTTGTGGTTGACTACCTATCTAAGTGGGTGGAGGCCAAAGCCTTGCCCACCAATGATGCTCGTGTGGTAGTCAAGTTCTTGAAAAGCTTGTTTTCTCGGTTTGGAACCCCTCGTGTGATCATAAGCGATCGTGGAACCCATTTTTGTAACGACCAATTCGAAAGGGTCCTAAGGAAATATGGGGTTACACATCGGCTTTCTACGGCTTATCACCTACAAACGAGTGGGCAAGTTGAGGTTTCAAACCGAGCGTTGAAGAGGATCTTGGAGAGATCCGTTGGGGAAAACCGACAATCATGGTCGGATAAGTTGGACGATGCTTTATGGGCCTTTAGGACCGCTCATAAGACGCCCATTGGGTGCACTCCCTATAAGCTTGTGTATGGGAAAAATTGCCACTTGCCTATCGAATTATAACACAAGGCTTATTGGGCCCTAAAGCATTGTAATGATGATATGGAGACTGCGGGAAAACACCAAAAAATGCAATTTAATGAATTGGATGAATTGAGGGACATTGCTTATGAAAATTCATTGATTTATAAAGAAAAAACTAAAAAGTTGCATGATTCTAAAATTAAAAACCGGGTTTTTAACATTGGGGATCAAGTTTTGCTTTTTAATTCTCGCTTGAAAATCTTTTCCGGTAAGTTGAAATCCTGTTGGTCCGATCCATTCATCGTGACCCAAGTATTTCCATATGGGACCATCGAGCTAGCTCAAAATGATGGCCCCAATTTCAAGGTGAATGAACATAGGTTGAAGCACTACTTTGGCGGGGAAGTTCCATCCTTGAACTACCTCGACCAAGTCACTTTCCCCAATGATAATTAGTATTGAGGGGATCGAGTCGAGCTCATGACTCGGTAATCAAAAATGAGGTGCCTCGTGGGGGAGTCCCATGCTTATCCTATGTACATATTATCGCTTTCTAATGTAGTAACGTGAGGGGATTTGTGCCCTTCCAACCTTTGTTCCGTGGTTGTTTGTGCATTGTGGACTTTAGATGATCATGATCTTCACGATTGGAGCCTCTCGTGTTCGTTTTATGGGAGCACTCGATCGTTTGCTTTGAAGACTTTCTCAATATCCATGATATATCCTTTTGATGTTCTAGCCTTAGGTTTATAGCACACTTCATAAACGGCTATTAATTTATTGGTTACACCCTTTCCATGCTAGATTAGGCATTCGACTACGTCTCTAGTATGGGGGTGTTTGCACCCCTAGACTCGAAACATTGAGGACAATGTTTAAATTTAGTATGGGGGGGTGAATAGATACTTGCCTTGCCAAACCTTCACGCTTTCCAAAGTTTATCTTTTTGTTTATCGTTTTGTTGCAAAATAAGGCTAAAAATGGCCAAATTTTAAAAACATTTCTCATGTTTTATAAGTGTTTGAAGACATGAATGTAGGTTTTCCGATGGCGAGAATAAGAGTAATTTTTGACTCGACCGTGCGTGTTGAGCACTTAGCTTTGGTTCCTTAACTACACATTAGGCTAAGTCTCTTAAATGAGGATGAGAAATGATAGAGTTAATTATAAGTTACTATGCTAAACGTAGAGTACTCGTATTCTTTCAAAAACTCATGTGTTCTCGTTGTTTGCTTATTCTCCCTTCGCATGTAAATATTGTTTGCTTAAATAAATATTGACTTAGCGGTTTAGATGGGATTGTTGGGTTTCTAGTCTTTTCATTAAATTGGGAAGACATTAAGGTATCGCCAGCGTCACGGTTTTGAAGTATTGGCACCCGAATAATCAAAAGCTTCACCCAATAATAAGATTTCAAGTGCTCACCTAAATCAAGCAAACAATTTGAAGCCCCACAAGGCCGAAAAATCTATACAAAATTGAAAGTGAATCAAGCCTTAAACTTCGAAGCTTTAAAGATCCAAAATTCGCCTTAGCGTGAGGATATACGTATTTGGCTAATAAAACTACCGGTGAGGTGGATAATAAAAGGCAAGGCAAGATCGAAGTCATAATAAAAGCTTCATGGCGAAGTTGAATAAAAGATGGAGGTAAACCAAAGATAATAAGGCCCTTCCGTTAGGGGGCGTATAAAAGTCTTGCTAATAAGTCTCATGTTCAAAACCGTTATAAAACCGTGTTTATCGATTCTTCTTGTTGACTTAATTTTTTGACATCGTTTTCTATTGGGAGGGGTTATTGATTTGATGGTCTTGGTTACACCGTTAGGACTCTATTTTTAGACCTAAATCTCTATTATCGCATAAGTCAAACAATGTATCCTCGTGAAACATTCAAGACAATATAAAATATAAGAGATACAACTTAGGAATATTGGGAGGATAAGTACGTGATTAGGGCATATGAGTAGTGTTAGCATTACTAACTTATAATGACAATGATCTCGTTGCACGCTTGGCATGGAATTGGGGTGAAAATCAAGGACGATGAAATTATTTCTAACGAAGCATTCACGTGTTCTTATTCTATGAGCCTAAACGTCCCATTTTGCGATGAAAATCATACATTATGTCTAAAACGCAAGTAGTAGTAGCAATAGTAGTAGTGTAGCTAGTTTATCATTCAATAAAGTGAATACAAAAGAATTTTGGAGATGCTACGATACTTTATTCTAGCACTGCGTGAGGGCACGGCAATGGTTTAGTATGGGGGAGTGATGAGACTACTTTTATACATAGTCTCATCGTCCAAATAGGGCTTAAAATGCATTAAATATCATCAAAATACCCATATATATGCTTGTGTTTTTTGCTTGTGTATTTTAGGTACGGATATTGAGAAAATGACAAAAGATCACAAGAATCATACAAAAACGAACACGAGAAACGAAACCGCACAATGAACCAAGCCCTAATGAAGACTTTCCCAAGAAAAACCCTTGAAGATTTGAAAACTTATGAAGAAGGGTCCTCCAATATGGAAGAATTGACACTTTATACCCTTGTATCTTCATAATTACAAGTTTGGTCCCTAAAGTTTGTCAAAATTGAAGAAGGGCCCTCCACTTTGAAGATTTGGCAAGTTTAGCCCCTCAACAAAGCTAAATTGTCAACCATTATCCTCCACAAAGTCAAACACATCATGAAGTCCTTCAAAGTACAAGAAATTACAAGTTTGGTCCTTTGAAAATCCCAAAATTACAAAAAGGACCCTTGACTTTCAACATTTGGCAAGAATGGTCCCTCATCAAACAAGACTTGGCAATTTTAGTCCTCCAAAATATCAATCATGCAAGTCAAGACCATTATCCATCAACAAAATGCCAAAACAGCCCTTCAAGTATCACAAAATGGCAAGAAATACCCTTGAAAATACTTTGGAAAAGTACTTGGGGCAAAAGTGTGAAAATTGAAAGTTTAATTACAAAGGGATTTGAGTTTTAGCCTGTTTTACACAAAGTGGAAAGAGTTACAAAAACAAGGGACTTAAGCTGGCCAGACAACATTGTTACCTAGACCAACCAAGTCATGACACGTAGCCCACTCAATCTTTTCCACCAATCACATGCCTCCCTGCCTCCACATCAGATCCCACTCACCCCTGATTAAATAATTAACCAAACATTGGCGCCTTAACATTTATTTAAATGTTAATCACCCTCTAAACAGATCAAAACCAAGTTCATCAGCTCAAGAACACAATTAGGGATTTTTGATTTAGCAAAAATTAAACCTCAAAAGTGTGCAGATTTATGATTAAGGACCTTGTTAACACAATCCAACCTTAAAACCTTCCACCTCATCATCCCTTTTGGCACATGCTACCTCCCCTGCCCCACCCTTCACGTCCAAACAAGAATGAGCCAGTAATCCAACCACCCTCATTCCTGCTTACTTTCTAAGCTTGATATACACCCTTTGATCAACTTTTCACCTTGCCACCTCATGCTACAAGCCAAATTCAGTCACATGATCCTCCAAGTTCAAAACAAGGCAAAGGGCAATATGGGGACTTCACAGCTTTAGGGTTTACATTTTTTATGCTTTGTAGTAGTTACTTGTAGCCTATATAAAGGCATTTAGGCTGTCACTTAGAACTTGCTCTTGAATTTTCCTAAGTTCACTTTTCTGTAAATCCTTTTCAAGTTAAATGAAATGTGTTTGAAATGTTGAAGAAAGCTCAAGTGCCATTGTTATAACATGTTTATTATTGTTCTTTGTTCATTATTCTTGAATCAAAAATCTGTTTTCAAAAGAGGAGTGTGCAAAAGTTTGCACATTTTCTTCATTTTCTTGATATTTTGCTAAGTTCTTGGTCTATCTTGGAATTCTTGGGCTATAGGGCTGATCATAGCATCCTGATATTGTGTTATCAAGGTGTGGTGAAGCTTATAACTTGGGGATAATCAAGTGTGGAGGACAAGAGTTGCATCAATCAAGGATTTTTCAAGTTTCTGATTTTATAATTGTGCTTCTAACTTTGTTGATTCTTAGCAGGCTTTGTTGTGGAAGCTTGTGCTTGTTCTTGCTAGCACATAAGCTTAAAATCCGTGGGTGTGGATGTACATCCATGAGGTACACACCCTTAATCTCAAAATCTGAAAATATTTTGGATATTTGTGATATTTGAGTGTTGCCTATGTTCTTGTGTGTTTTGTGGCTTGAACTTGCTTGAATCTGTTGTTCTCATCTGTTATTGTGTAAATTTGGGCTTGGGTAGTCTTAAATCTCACTTTTGATTTGAAAAACTTGGTTTTGAAAAGTTAAAAGGGTGTTTGGGATTACCTGTTTGTGATTGAATCTTGGTATTGTGTTGTTAGGAGGTGTTGTTTGTGCTTGGTATCTGTTATATGCCTTGTTGAGAGTATTTTGCTGCAAGTTTTTGGAACTAAACCTTAAAATCAAACAATCTGCTATATCTTGTTGAGTTTGACTGTTTTTGACCTAAGAATTTGGGAAAACCTAGAGTTTATGCATGCTTAGGGCTAATAGCTGTTAAAACATCATTATTGTAACCTGTTTGTGAGATTTGAGGTGTTGAATCTGGCTTGTGTGTCAAATACATTAGCAAAGTGAAAAAACGGCGTGTTCTTGTGTTCATCAGTAACTTAAGGTGCTTGAATCTTGCTTAATTCTTTGAACCATTGCATGAAACCTGTTTAGACTTACTTATTAGAGTTTATAATAGCTTGTGTATGCATTTGGTTGAATTTGGCTGGCTGAATATTGCTTTAAGTGCTTATTGAACCTGTTCTGCTTATTTGTTCATGTTTGTGCTAGATCTGGTACTTTATTGATTAAACTGTATCAATTGGGTGATTGTGATTATGATATTTTGATTGTTCTTGACTCCTTTTGATCCAAAGATCATTTGGGTGCCTTTGTGTAATCTGAATCTCCAAAAAGTTCACTAAAGACAAAAAAGTCTAAAAGTCAAGCAGTGGAAAAAGTTTCCAGTGCTCAACACCCAAAACTAGCCCCTGCTAGTGTAAAATTGTCTCAGCTTATCAATAAGCTATTTTAGCTTATCCAGACTTGCAACAACTTATTTTTTGTGATAGATCTTCATTATTTGACCCATTTGACTAGACTCGAGCTTATTGGACTTTGACTTTGACTTTTTACTAGAAAACCAACTTATTTGACTTTTACATAAGTGCTTATTTTCTTTTTACAGCTTATTGAGTCAACTTATTTGAAAACTCTTTGTTGATTTTGCTTAATTAAGTCATTTAAAAGCTATAGAAACTTGAATCAGCACTTGGGGTGGCCTAGAACTCAAAAACGACTATTTTGTCGTTTTCTGTAGATTGCTTATTGCATTTTCAGGCTTATTCCTTAGGCTTATTTCAAATTTCTTTTTACAGAAGTCTTATTTAGGAC
The DNA here is from genome assembly GCA_025667525.1 of Glebionis coronaria. Classification (NCBI taxonomy): domain Eukaryota; kingdom Viridiplantae; phylum Streptophyta; class Magnoliopsida; order Asterales; family Asteraceae; genus Glebionis; species Glebionis coronaria. The sequence continues at coordinate 422,481,028 of CM046877.1, forward strand.
AAAAGAAGCTTGTATGTCTAATTTCAGCTTATGGCATTGGCTTATAGCTTAATGGGCCAAAAAGCCCATTAAGAATAAGCTGCTTGGTATAAGCTAGCTTATTTCACATTTTCAGCTTTTGGGCCTTTGGAAAAAGTTGTTTAAAATCAAATTTTGAGTCAAGTAGTGCTTTTTGGGCTTATTTTGGACACTTTTTTAACTTGGGCCCAAATTTGGCCCAATAAGGATCTGTTTTGGGTTTAGCCCATTTTCTAGGCCCATTAAGGGTATTTAGGTAATTTCACTTTCATTTCTGAGTTATTTAGGTTAAATTAAGCTAGTTTTCAACTTTTTAGAATTTTTTATGATTTTTGGATTTTTAATAATATTTTAATATTATTTTATTGTTAAAAATTAAAAGTCTGATTTTCTAAGTTTTTATATTTTTCCTAGATTGTAGACACTTAATTAGGAATTTTGCAACTTTCCAAATATTTTTAGGGTCTTTCAATTATTTTCTAGAATTAATTTAAGTTTTAATTGATTTTAATAGTTTTTAATTGCTTAAAAATAGTATTTAGTGGTTTTAAAATTTTTAAAAATACTTTTTAGCTTAATTAGGGTATTTTTGAGGTTTACAAACTTTAAGATCTTGTTGTGGACTTTTTAATAATTAATTTTGATTTTTAGGGCTTTAATTAGCATTAAAAAGTCATTATTTAATTAATTAAAAGGTTTTGGCAAGTTTGGATTTTTTGTAAACCCTTAGAATATTTTTGTGGATTTTTAGTGGTTTTTGGTAATTTTTAGGGTAAAATTTTAATTTTAGTGCCTTTTACGGTTTTACGTGTACACCTTTTTCGACTTAGTTTAATCCGTCTTCGTAACCGTCATTCTCTTCTAACCTCATTTCTATTTTTATTTCTCAAAAATATAATCACAAATCTAATCCAAATCATTACACACATAACACACTAGCCTCCTTGAGAACGATCCCCACTTAGGGTCATTTACACACGGTTTTCCTAAATCGTCATGCTTACCCTATTTGCTCTCTTTTCCTAAAGAGTAGTAAAACCACTACATCAATCTATAATTATAGTTGCCTTAAAATGATAAGCTCACTATTTATGCCTTATAAGATTTAGTTTTAAGCTCACTATAATAAGTTGCCTAAATAAATCTTCATTGTTGCTAAATAATGTTTAATTAAAACTTTTGGTGTCCAAAAATATAACAATATAAAGTTTCGGGTTTAAAAACATAGATCTATAAATGTTTTGTATTAAAATGCAAGATCTATGAAACTTTGGGTTAAAATTGTAAATCTATAATGTTTCAGGTTAAAATGGAAAATATAACTCTTTCGGGTTGGATTTGTAATTTTACTAAGTGTAGGGATCTAAATGAACAAGTATAGAAACTTATTTTCCAAAAATATAAACCTTAGGGTCACTTTTGTAATTAGCCGAGAGTTAAGGGTGGTGTTTTGACACTATCCGAAACTTCAAGTTAACAAAAAGGACCTAAATGAAATTACTAAGGCGTTAGGGTAAATTGTGTAACTTAATAGAAACCTAGGGACTACCTTTGCCATTTACCGAAACTTAAGGTAAGCCCTAGGGACCTATTTTTCCAAGTTAGCAAACTTTAGCAAGCCCTAGATAAACCCTAGGGTGATTTTTGCCATTAGCCGGAACTTATATAAGCCCTAGGGGGAATTTGTGAAACTTATAATAAACCCTAATATAAGCCGAATATTATAGGGACTAAATTTGCCATTTAATGAAACTTAAACAAACCCTAGTTACACGTGTAACTAGGGAGGGACCAATATTGTAATTACTTGAAATATTTAGAAACCCTAGGGGTATAAAAGTAATTTAACCGCAGGTAATTATATATGTAGAAGGACTAAAATGTAATTTATACAAAGTATAATGAACCCTGAAATTTCTATATATTTATACCCAATATTTAAGACGTAAACTTAAATAAATACAACATTTGTTATTTCTCCAAACTTATAATTTAATAATTATATACACTACGTAAACATGGAATTTAATTCAAATGTTATACGTTTTATAAACCATATTTATATATAATATACAAATTAAAAATGGTTAATTTATAAATATAAGTATTTTAATTATATTTATTTTCTATTACTTTAAATATATATAAAAATGTCTTTTATAAATATTTAAAGTGTTTTATAAACAACATAAGTACAAAAATATTAATTAAATAGATTAATTAATTTAACCTTATTATTTATTTTATACTTAAAATAAATACTACTATAACTTGTACAACGATGAACTAAACTACAAGTATCGTAATAAAATGCTTAAAACCAGTATAAGCATGAACAAATTTATTCTAAAACTTTTATGCATTATGTTATGCATTTACTGAGACCTTATAATTATTTAGGTCGTTGACTGTATCGGGAGCATCTTATCAGATTTATCTACTGATTATTGCTGTTCTACTGAGGTGAGTTCATGGTCCACTTTATATATTGACAAACTTTTAAACCTTTTAACGGGGAAGAAAACATGCAACATATTTTATTTTATGGACATGAATTGAACTGTAAAACCTTTGATTACATTGCCTATTGTAGATGAACCCGCATGACCCGTGCATCTGAAACTGTTAGAATTATTGAATTATCTGAATGTTATAAATAGATCTATTTGGGATTGACCGTCCCCATCTGGGTGAGTCATGCTCACTGTGCTTAGGCCAGGACAACAGATGTTTCACATGTCAGCACTTATTATTTTTATGGGTACCTTTTTATAAGGCGAAGTGTCCTTATTTGTTAAGGACTTAACTGTCAAGTCTCAGTTTCAGGCAATATGGGAATGTAATTACTTTTAAGTATTGATGCTTTGTTCATTACTACTTCAGTGAATGTTTATTGTCCAAACTTACTTTACTAAACCTGTGAATTCACCAACTTTATGTTGACTCTCTAAGCATGTTTTCTCAAGAAACTGAAGCAGGTATTGGTGTGCATGGAGTCAAGCATCATGATAGGCTGCATTTATAGAGCTCATCTGGGGTTATATAAACTGGGGAATAATTCAAACTGTTGAACAATGTTTAAGACTATTTTAATAATATTTGCACTTTTATCCATGTAATAAATGTAATGATAATCTTTTATCTGTCGCTCTATACGCTATCTGCTGTTGATCCACCTACGTGACACCCAAATATTATTTCCGCTGCATTTGACTCAATTTGGGGGTGTCACAGAATGGTATCAGAGCGATAGTTATAGAGAACCAGAACAAAATTTAAATAAATATAAAAATAATTTTTTTATATAAACTGGACTATAACTGCTTTAAAAATCTTTTGGGATTTTCGGGACTAGAATAGTTAAGCATATAGAGTATAGAGCATACATTCTTACGTGGCTACCTGTGTATTTATTATTAACATCCGTTAATTAATCTCATAAGTATTAACGTAACCTTTACCATCGTCATGTTGAATGGCATTAATATATATAATTTAATCATTATTTTCCCAAAAACTTTTAATGTGAGTAAGTTTATACTTATGTCAATTAAAACGATATTATTTTCAGATTATTATGGCTTCACCTACTGACACTCCTGCTGCCGTATCACCGACATCAGTCTTATGTGGATGGATATCTGCTAGCGACACAGACGACAGTCACACATCTGGTGACACCGCTCTTGTTGCTGCTCTCATTACTACTCCACCTGTTTCACCTATTTCCACCGCTGGGGAAGAGGTTCAGCCACCTGCTGCCGTACCACCTGTACCACTAGTGTCTTCACTACGGGACTACGCACCCGAGTCTCTGCCGCCTCGTAAGAGGAGGTATGAGGCACCCGTCGACTCTACTTTTGAGGTCGGTGAGGGTTCGGGTACAAGGCGCGTGGACCCTGGCCAGGCCCAGATCACTGCACTGGCTGCACGCCAGGCATAGGATGTGGCAGAGATTCATGCTCTGCTGGCCGAGGGACAGCTGGGACGCACTGCTCTGCAGTCGCGTCAGGACCTCTTATCTTGGACCGTGAGTGCTGAGGCGCACGCTGCACGAGGAGCGTGGTCTACTACTTACCATTCTCTCCAGTGGTTGCTGTAGGAGAATGAGTTCCTCCGTGAGCAGATCTACTTACTATAGAGTCAGCAGACGGATACTCACACCGCTCTCTTGACCATGGAGGAGACTCTTGCCATCTTCTTCGATCTCCAGGATGTCCGTCATCATGGATTGACATCAGAGACCGCTCATCTTAGGGGAGTTCAGCAGACCCTCAGAGACCAGTTCTTGGAGGCACTCCGACTGCTTAAGGAGACCCGGACTGCCATGACCACGATGCAGGATGCCATGCAGGCACCAGTCGTCTCATCACCGCCAGTGGCACCAACCGTATCTGAGGAGTCCGTTAGGCATGAGTAGACTAGGTGTACTAGATATTTACATCATGATAAGCTATTAGGGTTGCATCCCGGCTATCGTGATATAGGACCTCATGTATTTGTACTTTCCTTTATCAGTTGTATCTTTGTACTGTACTATTTAGATTAGGGATTCATAGATGATGTACTTTATATTCTGTGTACCACCATCCCAGACAGGCGGTCTGTGCTCTGTCTTGGATTTGTTGTGCAATTTCTACTGTATTCCTATTCTAGACTTATGGCATGTACTCATTAGCTTTTATTATATCCTGTACTGTTTTATATTATGAACTTTTAAACAGGTTATCCAATTTGTTGCAAAGTCTATGGATGAATTTCTTTTCGTGTAATTATATAAAACTGTGCTAACACCTTGAACTAATGATTTCATTTTTGTATATAATTATAGAAAAATGGTAATCACTAGAACGAACCCCAACAATGCCGAAACTACCCAAAACGTCACTGCTGCCCAACTAAGGGAAATGATTGATCAAGGCATCGCATCTGCGATGGCTGCCAGCAGAAACGTAGACGATAGTCAAAACTCCAACAACCGCTGGAATAACAAGACCATCAGGGGTTGCTCTTACCCCGACTTCTTGAAATGTATGCCTTCCTACTACAAGGGCAAGGAAGGAGTGGTGGAACTGATGTAGTGGTTTGAAAGGTTGGAAATGGTATTCCGCATCAGTGACTGTGCAGAAGAGAACAAAGTGAAGTTTTCCACCTGCACCCTACTTGAGAGTGCTCTTACTTGGTGGAACTCCATATTTGCTACTCTTAGACACGACGCTGCCTATGCTCTCAACTGGACTGAACTTAAGGAGAGAATGACAGAGAAATATTGTCCAAGGGGTGAAATGAAGAAGCTTGAAATCGAATTGTGGGATCTCAGATGCAAGAACAATGACATCACTGCATACAACCAAAGGTTCCAAGAGTTGACCTTAATGTGTACCAGAATGTTTTTGGAGGAGGAAGATAAGATTGAGAAGTATGTGGGTGGACTCCCAGACGCCATTCACGATAGTGTGCTCGCATCTCGACCTACTACCGTCGAGAATGCCATTGAGTTCGCTACTGAATTGATCAACAAAAGAGTCTGTACCATATCCGAGAGGCAAACTGACAACAAGCGAAAGGCAGATGAGTATTTCCGCAGTCAGCACCAGCAGCATCCTAAGAAGCAAAATGCCGGGCAAGTTTATAGTGCTACCTCTGCAGGAGCTAACTCGTACGTGGGCGCCAAACCTTTGTGCTCAAAGTGCAACTATCATCACACTGTTGATAGCCCATGCCAGACCTGCTACAGATGTGGACAAGTGGGTCATTTTGCTAAAACCTGTCGAGTTAATGCTGTCACTCAGGCCCGACCCACTCAAAACACTGGGAACTACCATAACAGGGGCGGATACAATGCCCGTGGGAACGGGAATGGACAACAGGGGAACCACAATGCTGCTGGAGGAAACAACAATGGACCCAAGAAGGGAGTTGTGTGCTATTAGTGTGGAGCACCAGGACACGTGAGACCAGGTTGTCCTAAGCGGGCCAACCAGAACAAGAACAGTGGAGGAGCTTCGTCCAGAGTATACGTGGTCGGCAATGCAAAAGCCAACCCCGATTCAAGTGTCGTTACTGGTACGTTCCTACTAAACAATCGTTATGCATCTGTTTTGTTTGATACTGGAGCAGACCGAAGTTTTATATCCACTGAATTTAGCCAAGTACTAGAAGTTGTTCCTACAAGCTTAGATGACCGTTACTCCGTAGAATTAGCTGACGGTAAAATTGTAGATGCTGACACTATCATTACAGGTTGTACCTTAAATCTTTCCAAACATCCGTTCAACATTGACGTTATCCCCGTAAACCTTGGTAGCTTTGATGTTATTATTGGTATGGACTGGTTAGCGAGATACCGCGCAGTCATTGTTTGTGATGAAAAGCTAGTCCGTATTCCATGGGGAAACGAAACACTAATCATTCGAGGAGACGGTAACACCGACCTCACTGACACTAGACTTAGTGTTATCTCTTGTACAAAAACTCAGAAATATTTGTTGAGAGGATGTCCTATCTTCTTGGCCCATATCTCTCAAACAGATGAAGAGGACAAGCCCGAGAAGAAACAAATCAAGGACGTACCCATCGTCCAGATTTTCCAGAAGTCTTTCCTGATGAGTTGCCAGGCTTACCACCGACCTAACAAGTGGAATTTCAAATCGACTTGATTCCTGGAGCTGCACCTGTAGCCAAAGCTCCATACCGGTTGGCACCATCAGAGATGAAAGAACTAGCTGAACAACTTCAGGAACTATCTGACAAAGGATTCATTCGACCCAGTTCCTCACCATGGGGAGCTCCTGTGTTATTTGTCAAAAAGAAATACGGTTATTTTCGAATGTGCATCGATTACAGAGAACTGAATAAGCTAACTGTGAAGAATCGTTATCCGCTTCCTCGCATTGACGACCTATTTGACCAACTGCAAGGGTCAAGTGTGTATTCCAAGATTGACTTGAGATCTGGATACCATCAACTACGAGTCAGGGAGGAAGATATTCCAAAAACAGCTTTTAGAACCCGTTACGGTCATTACGAATTCCAGGTTATGCCATTTGGGTTGACCAATGCACCAGCTATTTTCATGGACCTTATGAACCGTGTGTGCAGACCCTACCTGGATAAATTCGTGATAGTCTTCATTGACGATATACTCATTTATTCCAAGAACGAACAAGAACACGAGGAACACCTTGCACAAGTACTAAAGGTACTCAAGGAGGAGCAGCTCTATGCTAAATTCTCCAAATGTGAATTCTGGATTCCCATACAATTCCTCGGTCATGTCATCGAGTGTGACGGTATTCACATAGATCCAACAAAGGTCGAATCTGTCAAGGATTGGGTATCTCCTAAATCACCGACAGAGATCCGCCAATTTCTAGGCCTTACCGGGTACTACCGCAGATTCATTGAAGATTTTTCCAAAATAGCGAAGCCAGTGACCAAACTCACACAGAAAGGAAGAAAGTTTGATTGGGGAGAGAAGGAAGAATCAGCTTTCCAACTGATCAAGCAGAAGTTGTGCAGTGCACCTATATTGGCCTTGCCTGAAGGCAACGATGATTTCGTCGTATACTGTGATGCTTCACCTAAAGGTCTAGGAGCAGTATTGATGCAAAGGATGAAAGTGATTGCCTACGCTTCAAGACAACTAAAGAAGCATGATAAGAATTACACCACTCATGATCTAGAACTTGGATCCGTAGTTTTTGCTCTCAAAATCTGGAGACATTACCTATACGGAACGAAGTGCACAGTGCATACTGACCATAAAAGTTTGCAACACATATTGGATCAGAAGGAGCTGAACATGAGACAACGCCGTTGGATTGAGTTGTTGAGTGACTACGACTGCGAGATCAAATACTACCCCCGGTAAAGCAAACGTGGTTGCTGATGCTTTAAGTCGTAAGGAAATGGACCCTCCTATGAGAGTTCGGGCATTAGTTATGACAATCAGTTTGGATCTACCCAAACAGATTTTGGAAGCTCAGACTCAAGCCCAATTACCTGAAAACCTCGTGAAGGAAGACGTCGGGGGAATGCTCAGAACCGATCTTAGTAAGGAGAAGCTAGAACCTAGAGCAGACGGAACCCTATGTCTTTACGGACGAAGTTGGTTACCTTGCTATGGAGATTTGAGGAACGTGATCATGCACGAATCTCATAAGTCCAAATATTCTATACATCCTGGATCTGAAAAGATGTATCAGGATATGAAGAAATTATACTGGTGGCCGAATATGAAAGCCGACATCGCCACCTACGTGTAAAAGTGTTTGACATGTTCACGTGTCAAAACTGAACACCAGAGACCATCGGGTTTACTTGTACAACCCGAGATACCGAAATGGAAGTGGGACAACATCACCATGGACTTTGTCACCAAACTCCCAAAGTCATCTCATGGTTACAATACTATCTGGGTAATCGTCGACCGACTCACCAAGTCCGCTCATTTCCTGCCAATTAGGGAGAACGATTCCCTTGCAAGACTAGCAAAAACGTACCTGAAGGAGATTGTGACCAAACATGGAATACCAGTGTCGATAATTTGTGATCGAGACGGTAGGTTCACATCAAACTTTTGGAAGGCTTTCCTACGAGCTTTAGGAACCAATTTAGACATGAGCACTGCTTATCATCCGCAGTCTGATGGTCAAAGTGAACGAACCATCCAGACTCTAGAGGACATGCTACAAGCATGTGTGATTGATTTTGGAAATGGATGGGTTGACCACATTCCTTTAGTGGAATTCTCCTACAACAACAGTTATCACGCCAGTATTAAGGCTACCCCTTTTGAAGCACTGTACGGTCGCAAATGCCGTTCACCTGTGTGCTGGGCAGAAGTAGGTGAATTTCAGCTCACTTGACCGGAACTAATCCAGGAGACTACAGACAAGATCGTCCTCATTAAGCAAAGAATTCAAGCTGCGCGCGACCGACAAAAGAGCTACACGGACCTGAAACACAAACCTATGCAATTTGAAGTAGGTGACCGTGTTATGCTCAAGGTATCACCTTGGAAGGGTGTTGTACGCTTTGGCAAACGTGGAAAACTGAATCCACGTTATGTAGGCCCTTTCAAAGTAATAGCCAGGATCGGGGAGGTAGCTTATCGTTTAGATTTGCCCCAGCAACTGAGTCGGGTACACTTTACCTTTCATGTGTCTAACCTGAAGAAGTGCTATGCTGAAGAACCATTGGCTATGCCATTGGAAGGAGTTCAACTTGACGACAAACTCCAGTTCATAGAAGAACTAGTAGAAATCATGGAGAGGACAGTTAAGAAATTGAAACGCAGTCGCATCCCGTTGGTCAAAGTACGTTGGAACTCTAGGAGAGGCCCTGAGTTCACTTGGGAACGAGAAGAATCGTTCAAAACCAAGTACCCACACTTGTTCACCTGACCAATGACTTCATCCTAAGCTTTGAGGACAAAGCTAAAATAACTGGATGGTGCTGTAAAACCTCTGATTTTACCTTATTGACTTTGTCAACTGTTCTACTATTTATTTTTGGAATCTATATAATTCTACCTTTATATGACTTATTTTTAATCATATACCTTTTGTCTTACTACCTTTCATATTTATTTTATATTTATATGGACCTTCAGTCATTTTTGACTACTCTGACAACTGACTGGCCACCTGAATGAACCAGGACTCATCACCTCAGTACATATTTTTGAGATAAACTGTAACTTCACTTAATTTAATTATTAAGTACTTGGACTTATTTTATATGTACATATTTACATATATTACATAATAGGAATAAACACCTAACACCTTAAAACAATGTACATTATTTTACATTGTCATTTGTTTTACTTTATTTAAGTAAAATAATTATATTGATGTATTCATTACACACTTTCAGTAAATTACCTAAAAGCTTCAACAAAAATACCTATAACTCAACAAATGCTTATAATATTAAACAAGGGCTATTATTCTCATTCAACACTTGATAAAAATTATAAAAACTCTCCCACATGCACGTACATGTCGTGTATATGTATACATGCTTACACATCCATCATTGTTTTGCTAACTTACAAGTATAATCATGTATACTCCACTAATACACTATAGCTTATGCCTAACCACGCTTTTCTTACACAACCATGTTGCCTACTTACACACACCATACATGATACTATACCAAGTCATTTCTTGTCCCCCTTGACTTTGCAAACCCACGGCAACACCAAAAATGGGAAGGAAATAAGCTTTCTAGTTTGAGCATGTGCCTAATACATGCAAGATCTTTTGATATCTAACTTGTATCTCCAAGGATACTAAGTACTAGGTACAAGATTCATCAAATCCACCTTCTCTTTCTTTATAAGCCGAAACATACACACAAATCACCAACACAATTCACTTGATACCATCACTTCACTATCTCTCTCTCAACCTATGGCTCAAACACATTTCCACCACTGACAAAACCTTCAAGCACATTTACTATGTCTCTCCTACTTGAATACTAATCATTGGTTCATTCCTACAAGTATCTTAATCATCAAGTCAACAAGAAAGAAGCCCTAGAAGCCCCCATTGAAGCCCACGGCTTGTTTTAGCTTCAAGGATCTCCATTGTTGAAAGCTTATCACTTGTTCTTACTCATTCTACTATCCACTCCTAAACCTATCTAAACAAGTAAGTCAAACCTAAAACCTATCTTTCTATATATTTACTTTCATTCACTTTAACATACACATGGTTATTCCTTGTAAAACTTAATGTTGAAACAAAAATATGAAACCCTAGACCTTATATAGGTCACGGCTAAAAATGTGTCATGGGTTCACATGATGCAAAACCTTAATAACCATGATGAACATGACACTATGAACAAGCTAAACTTAAAGATCTATGAAAAACGTGTCCATGCATATATAGGACGTGGGTTTTAATCCCATGATTCAATATGGGTTAAGCTTGTAATGTTTAAATGTGACTAGAAGTATTAGATCTATAATTATAGTTGCCTTAAAATGATAAGCTCACTATTTATGCCTTATAAGATTTAGTTTTAAGCTCAATATAATAAGTCGCCTAAATAAATCTTCATTGTTGCTAAATAATGTTTAATTAAAACTTTTGGTGTCCAAAAATATAACAATATAAAGTTTCGGGTTTAAAAACATAGATCTATAAATGTTTTGTATTAAAATGCAAGATCTATGAAACTTTGGGTTAAAATAGTAAATCTATAATGTTTCGGGTTAAAATGGAAAATATAATACTTTCGGTTTGGATTTGTAAATTTACTAAGTGTAGGGATCTAAATGAACAAGTATAGAAACTTATTTTCCAAGAATATAAACCTTAGGGTCACTTTTGTAATTAGCCGAGAGTTAAGGGTGGTGTTTTGACACTATCCAAAACTTCAACTTAACAAAAAGGACTTAAATGAAATTGTTAAGGCGTTAGGGTAAATTGTGTAACTTAATAAAAACCTAGGGACTACCTTTGCCATTTACCAAAACTTAAGGTAAGCCATAGGGACCTATTTTGCCAAGTTAGCAAACTTTAGCAAGCCCTAGATAAACCCTAGGGTGATTTTTGCCATTAGCTGAAACTTATATAAGCCCTAGGGGGCATTTGTGAAACTTATAATAAACCCTAATATAAGCCGAATATTATAGGGACTAAATTTGCCATTTAATGAAACTTAAACAAACCCGAGTTACACGTGTAACTAGGGAGGGACCAATATTGTAATTACTTGAAATATTTAGAAACCCTAGGGGTATAAAAGTAATTTAACCGCGGGTAATTATATAGAAGGACTAAAATGTAATTTATACAAAGTATAACGAACCCTAAAATTTCTATATATTTATACCCGATATTTAAGACGTAAACTTAAATAAACACAACATTTGTTATTTCTCCAAACTTATAATTTGATAATTATATACACCTACGTAAACGTGGAATTTAATTCAAATGTTATACGTTTTATAAACCTTATTTATATATAATATATAAATTAAAAATGGTTAATTTATAAATATAAGTATATTTATTATATTTATTTTCTATTACTTTAAATATATATAAAACTGTCTTTTATAAATATTTAAAGTGTTTTATAAACAACATAAGTACAAAAATATTAACTAAATAGATTAATTAATTTAACCTTATTATTATTTTATATTTAAAATAAATACTACTATAACTTGTACAACGATGAACTAAAGTACAAGTATCGTAATAAAATGCTTAAAACCAGTATAAGCATGCACAAATTTATTCTGAAACTTTTATGCATTTATTGAGACCTTATAATTATTTAGGTCGTTGACTGTATCGTGAGCATCTTATCAGATTTATCTACTGACTTATTGTTGTACTACTGAGGTGAGTTCATGGCCCCACTTTATATATTGACAAACTTTTAAACCTTTTAACGGGGAAGAAAACATGCAACATATTTTATTTTATGGACATGAATTGAACTGTGAAACCTTTGATTACATTGCCTATTGTAGATGAACCCGCATGACCCGTGCATATGAAACTGTTAGACTTATTGAATTATCTGAATGTTATAAATAGATCTATTTGCGATTGACCGTCCCCATCTGGGTGAGTCATGCTCACTGTGCCTAGGCCAGGACAACAAATGTTTCACATGTCAGCACTTATTATTTTTATGGGTGCCTTTTTATAAGGCGAAGGGTCCTTATTTGATAAGGACTAAACTGTCAAGTCTCTGTTTCAGGCAATATGGGAATGTAATTACTTTTAAGTATTGATGCTTTGTGCATTACTAATTCAGTGAATGTTTATTGTCCAAACTTATTTTACTAAACTTGTGAATTCACCAACTTTATGTTGACTCTCTAAGCATGTTTTCTCAGGAAACTGAAGTAGGTATTGGTGTGCATGGAGTCAAGCATCATGATAGGCTGCATTTATAGAGCTCATCTGGGGTTTTATAAACTGGGGAATAATTCAAACTGTTGAACAATGTTTAAGACTATTTTAATACTATTTGCACTTTTATCCATGTAATAAATGTAATGATAATCTTTTATCTGTCGCTCTATACGCTATCTGCTGTTGATCCACCTACGTGACACCCAAATATTATTTCCGCTGCATTTGACTCAATTTGGGGGTGTCACAGTATCAATCGGCCCTTCTTCATAATTGTACTTTCCATATAGCTGAGCCAAGGTGTCATTCTTGATGGAGTTATTAGCTCTTATAGTCTGATTCATACTCATCCATTTTATTGGAAGACTGTTTACAAATGTGGCATTTACTTCATCTTGAGCAATGGTGACGTCATTCATAGCAAGGTCATTGAGAAGAATCTTCAGCCTTGTATATGTTTGTTGAACCTTTTCACCTTCAAGTGCCTTGAAAGCATTGAACTGAAGTCTGAGTGCCTGAATCTTGGTTTCTCTAGTTTCAGAGGGTCCTTCATGACCAATGATAAAGGTCTGTCCACGTTTGTTTGGCTGTAGGACATTGAATCACAGACTTCATGATGTGTATGGGAAGACAGGATATAATGATGCTCTTGAGACGTTTGTCTTGGTTTGCCAATTTCCTATCAGCTGGAGTCCACTACTTGAGAGGTTTGGGAAGAGGATTCTCATCAGTAGAGGTAAGCGCCATGGAAACATAAGGTCCATTATTTAGAATTTCTAGAATAAATGGTTCAAGTCCATCGAGATTCACGAGGAATTGACTCTTCCAACTAGCAAAATCATCTTCATGAAAGACTGGTACATTGGTGACATAAGATCCGCCTCTTGAGTCAAGAAGTTGAGGTAGATCATCTTCATTTTGAGGTGGAGGAGTAAGTCTTGGTGATGTTGGTGGTGGAGTAGTGTTGTTCCCAGAAGACGGTGGTGGTGGTGGTGGTGTATTGCTTGTTTCAGGCATGGTGGATCTTGATTATAAAACTTAGAACGATGTTTATGAGGGTTTTAATATCAAACACCGCTCTGATACCAATTGTAAGTCCCTAAACCTAGCTTGAAACAATAAACTTAACTAATCAACACACTTAATTACTTTTCAAACGTAATACTTATTATTGTATAATAAAGAATTACAAGTGTTATGGATAACACTGTTTGATGACAATGTGTTTTGCACACTTTGGACAAACTAAAACCTAACTTATGAACACAGTCGCAGCTGTTTGGTTCATCAAGTTCTAAGAGTTAATGTGTGAAATGTATCAAAGTGTTGAACATTAACTCTAGGCTACATAACCTATTTATAGTGGAACGAGGTTGACTCCAAGTACTGGTTGATGGTGACTACACTAGACAGACACTTGTCAGACCTCTGTCACAAGATGCTCTTTTATTCTTGGTAGTCTGCCACAATGCTTTAGAGAAACAGAGCTGACACAGTTTCCCTTTTCTTCATAGTCTCGTACACACTAAGGTATGTCCAAAGTGTACTGAGTGTTAACAGGGTATTGCCACCCCTGTTAACCCTCAACCCCTCAGAGTCCCTGATATATCTTGGCTGTTATCTATCACAGCCAATGAGTATGTCTTCAAGTAATCTTCGACTTCCTTGACAATGTCTCTGACATGGACTCCTCTGAGGTTGCTCACAGAGACTTAGATCTCTTGAGTCTTGCGATACTTGCCTGCCTCCTAGGCACATGCAAGTTAATATCAAACAGCTTGATTTGTGTTTAAATCTATGATACAAGGAATCTAATAAACTTAGATTCCTAACAAAATTCCAAATTTTCTAAAAAATATTCGACTTTATTAAAAGATTTTAAAAATGTTCGAAATTGGTGTTTTTTTTAGAAAAAATGGTAATTTTTATATAAAATATTCGACTTTTTTTGGAAAATTGGTATTTTTTATAAAAAAAATATTCGACTTTTTCTACCAAAACATTTGAAAATTATTCTAATTTTTTTAAAAAGATTTAAAAAATATTCGCAATTTGTTCTAATTTGAAATATTTAAAAAAACTGAAAAATTTAGCCAAGATTTTGTTATTTATTCGAAAAGAATATATATATTCTAAAGAAAATGTTTCGTGTAATTTTTTTATATTATAAACTTTTTTATATTATAAACTTTTTAAAGACATTCTAGAATTTACAAAAATAAATAAAACATTCAAAATTTATATTATAAAATAACTTTTTAGTAATTTTTTTAACACATTCGAAACCTTTTGTAAATATATTTCAAATTTTTTTAAAAATATTCGAACAATTAAAAAGTTAAAACAAATTTGGGACTAAATTTGTTACATCCACAAACCATAGGGACTATTTGTAAAAGGGTATTTATGTCATTTTAACCCTCTAAGTCAATACTTAACAGTCAAACTAACAGAAATTATGGTCAAGAGATCAAACCCGTTATAAGTTACAACCACGGAGACTAGACCCAAGAAAAAAAAAAGTAAAAGAAGTATATCTGTTAAACCTGGATGACCACACAGAACATTTTTGCAATTCTCTCTATCTAATATTAGAACAACATTAACACAGTAGCACATAAATGTAAATTGAGTAATGCATGTTTATCTTACAACTAAAAGAAGTAAGAATCAATTAATCAAAGAAACTTTTATATAGACAAACTAAAGTAGATAAAATCATATGAAATCTTACGTATTAAAGTTGGTGGAAGAGGAATCACCTCTAGTTGTAGATTTACACTAATGATGTGTTGATAGATCTCTTCTCTCATATTTATGTTGAAAGATAAATAAAAACTAGACGAGTACCCGCGCATAGCGGCGGAAATTACCTAACGACGGATAATTAACGATATGTGATATTGTGGTAAGAGTTTCGTGCAATTTACTTTCATTCTCGTTGAGCTGCTGGCATTGAAGATGATCTCGTGACAATTTCTGGCAGAAAGCTTTGTGATGTTGAAGATGACACAGATGCACAAGGTCTAAGGAGAGATGTACCAGCCCAACTTTCATTATGATGGTATATGCCTCCCAATTCCGATATTCTTCTTGCAGATCTTTAAGGAAGTCCCCTATAACGAACAAACACATATTTCAAGAACACAACATCATTATAAAGAAAACGGGTATTGCCAAAAGTTAATTTCATATTACGGTGCTATATTTGTGAAACAAATGTGTCTACCTATTAAATTTGGAAAAAGTACATGAAAACTGAAGTTTGATTATATTAAATTTGGATTTCCCTTGTTTTATAATACCACTTTCTCCTATTTTTAATTTTATGGATTATGTGTTTGCATTTTTAATGGGACCCACAAAATGTAAATGTTGGATGCCCAAACAAAATGAATCCAATTTTATTTGCAGAATGAGTTCCTAAAAACACAAGTAGGAGATATATTGTCGTAGATGTTTCGAGCAAAAGTATTTTATAGAAATTAAGGAAATTGCATAACATAGATCACCAGAATTTTTAACGTTTTTCAAACAAAAATTTGATACTCATCACATTTGAGGTAGCTCAAAAGAATCCAAATGGCATACAAGGCTAATCCTTAAGGACGCAAGTACATACGAATAAGGAAACAAAAAGAATTCAATGCGTGTAATGAATTTACCAAAACCATAAAACTCTTCATCTTCAGTTCCTTTGTAAGTTTGAGACGTACGATTCCCAGATTCATACTTTGTTCGTGAATCAGAGTTCAACACAGTGTTGTATGCATGTTTTATCCTCAGAAATTTCTCTTGAGCATTAGCCTGAGTATCAAAAAATTAAAGGCCTGTCAAACCACACAATTCATAACTCTAGCAATCTCCTTTGTGTTTAGCTTACTCACACTAAACCATGCTTTATTATCTTTTCGTTCTTTTGTTTGTAAATATCTTAGATCTTATAAATCCATTTTACACAAAGTACCATTAATAAACTCAAAAAATCCATTTAAGGGGGTGTTTGGTAAAACTTATGCATTATGGAAACACACTTTTTAACTACTGAAAAAGTTGCTAAGCTGATACTCATGATTGGTATAGAATAGCTTAATGTGTTCCGATAACACAGTAAGCCAATAAGCACCCAAAAATAACCTTCCCAAACGGCCCCTAAGTCTTTCTACCAAATCATTTAGCATTCAAGCAATATACAATCTCGGAAAAATCAAAATCTATATTGATATAAGGGGTCTGAGATTACTTATCCAAACTGCATATACCTTTTGAAACAAGTAGATTATCCGCTGCAACAACATGCAATTTCCTCTTATTTTTTCGGTCGTTTTGACAGGTCACGGGCTGATAACGAAGTTAAGATGCTCGCTACGATCCGCGCAACCACATTGTAACTCGATTTCAAGACCCTCGACAATTATCATCACTGATCATGAAGTACCAAGGTCATGGTGGTCAAATTCATCAAGAGAAATTTAAATATTTGGATTCCTATATAACTTGAGAAAACAAAATAGCGTAATAATTAATGGTTTAAGTTACGTTCTCAATAATGTCTCTTCAACCTGCTGAGAATATCATATATGGGATATCTCGTTCCTTCAATAAACCTCCTTTTTGACCCATTACTCAACCCGACCTATTTTGAAATATTAGGATCACCTTCTCAAATTTTAGAAAGATCAGAACCGATGTTCTTTCGATTGGTACTCTCATATTAAGAGGAAAACCCTTAACGACTGTTTTAACCTTCTTTTGTCCAACTCGGTTTTGGTTTAACTTCTACATTTAACAGTAGATACCTTAAACTTAGAAAGCGTTTTTTAATTAACATTAAGTATACTAAAGCACTAAATGTAGAAATCGGTTTTTTTAGTATTCGCCACATGTAGTCATTAAATAAAATATTAAAGCACTAAATATAGAAAATCTTTCCAAGGTCATACATCAAGCGTAAAAAAGTTCACTGATTTGTTCATTTTTCCAGAAAATATGAACAAACAAATTTAAATATAAGCAATAAGCTTTTATAGTATTTTAAAGACTTGAGGTCATATATGAATCAATAAATTACCAACATGTTACTAATAGTTAAAGTGAGATGCTTGACATCAATGCTCATGAGACAACGCTGCTTACACACCCACGTGTTCACATTCTCATACTAAATCAGAGAAGGCATAAGAATTGATGTCAGCCTTAAACCAACCCTCAAATAGTCATACAGAAAGATATAAGAACATATTTCGAAAGGATGCGTACAACCTATTGTTCTGTAAATTAAGGTTCGCATCTTATAGTTAAGACCTTGCTTTTGACATAATGCACCTACGCACGCACCATCTTAGACCACTATATATGATCACATCCAAACACGTGAGAGCGGACCATCCTACACCACTATCAAGTCTAAGATATGTTCAAGATATCTAGTGTAGCAGTAATTTTAGTTTAGAGTAAACGTATACATTAAGTAGTGAAACATAACTTGATTTGACATAATTTTATTTGTTAGCAACAAATCAAAAATAAAATAACAGCCTGTTCGATTCGTAAAGCCAGTGTATTAGCATCTTAATAAGCTTAGTAAAAGATAAGTCATTGTCATAAATCTATAAATAAAAGGGAATAGTTTCTCGTATTCAAAGTTCTTCTTTCATGTACATTTCTCAAAGTCCATAGTACTCATAATGTTTTTGATTAAATATAATAAAGAACACCTACCATGCATTGCCAATAAAAGAAATATTCACCCTAAAGAAATGAATGGAATACGTATATAGCTAATCTATTTAGTTAAGAAAATTCAAAATAAAAAATGCGAATGGTAGTGATGGAATTAGAAAGACTAAACATAACAGCTGATTTAAAAATACCTTGATCACTAAAAATCCCAATTCGGCCTGAGAGCAAGGTACACCGTCATTAAAAAAAATCCCAAACTTTGCATCAAACACTTAGTATGCAAAATGTTCCATTAAAGAGGCATTTCACTTCCCTAGTTCCGTTTACAATCCATTCAAAAAAATTACCATTAAGCGTGATAAAGAATCAAATAGAAAAGAAACAACTTACCCAGTGTGAATCGACGTAGATTTTGATGAACATGAATGAGAAACAACATTTCTGCATAATCAAATCAAGTTCTTTAATAAAAAATCTCATTATCTTCTAACAATTTATAGACATGTGAACATTTATTATACTAAATGGTAAAATATGATAAATAATTAAGATTAAGCTTACCATTTAGCCTGCAAATCAAATGATATAATTAACCCAAATTAAAAATCATGTAACATTCAATATCTATAATCGAAGTTTGGTTATGGCTGAAAGGGAAGGATAGGTTACATACTCGTTTAGGGTTTATGGAAGTGTGTGCTTAAAATTAGGGAGACGATCCTGTGGAAGGGACGGGTTAAAATATGTAGAATATGATTAGGCTTCCTTCGAAAGTTTTGGTTTAGATAACTCAGGTTTGTTTAGTTTCTCTTGATACACTATTTTCCAGCAACAGTTTCCAAATTTTGTTAGTATTTGTTTAAAATGTTTCAACATTACCATATGTAGTAAGGATTTGAAAATATGCGTTTCTTAAAAGCAAATGCCACATTGATTTATTTTCAACTTTCCAACTTTGGTATTATCTATTTAAATTAGGAATTGTTGAAATTTCAACATTTTTCAACTTTTTATATGAGGGTTTTATAAGATAGTATAGATGAGAAAGCTTTTTTTTTGAAAGGATAAAATGAGAAAGCTAACTATAAAGAAAAATATCTTATATAAAATATATTATTTACTTGTACTATTAATTTCAATGGCGCCAAACTTCCCGCTCGTTCAAAGAATAAATGTGCTTCTACATTTCAATTTTTATCAATCTTAAACATTACGTAGTATTAAAAAAAATGGAAGTATTTGGGTACTAATATATTATTACTAGGCATTTAGGGAGTTTTGAAATGATTGGTATACAATTTATTAAAAAATATTACAATATTTCGGATGTTAATTGGACGACATAATCGATCATAAACGAACGATATAAACAAACGTAATCGGACGAACGTAATAAAATTTAATCGGGTGAATATAATCGAACATAATCGGACGATATAGTCGAACGTTCACGAACACAAGTGATCGGACGAAGCGCTTGTTCATGTTCGTTCATTTAACTAAATGAACGTAAAATCTTGTCCATGTTCGTTTAGTTAATAAACAAACGCACATAGTCGGACATTTTACCGCACGGTCTATGAAATGTTCAATGAACGTTCGGTTCGTTTACAGCCCTATTAATTTATATGTTAATTTAGTGGGTATTTGGGATCGCGTTTGAAAGTGTATTATCTACTTATTTTATTTTGAAAATATAGATAAACTAAAATGATTGTTTGTATAATAAATAAACAAAAATAATTATTGGTGTTTAAAAGTTTTTAAAATGGAGTTTTGAAAAAGTAAGTGGATGCTACTTATTTCATTTTCAAAATGAAAAAATTTTAAAATGAGTTTATTTTATTCATTTTACTTATCAAATAATCAAATTTGTCAAACACTCAAAAAACTGATTATCTGATTATTGCGATTTCAAACACGATAATCAAATCCAAACACTATTTTCTAAAATGACGTTTTCAAAATGATAATTATCTGATTATTCATTTTCAAAATGAATAATCTGTTTTCTATAATCAATCCCAAACACCCCTTTATAATTTTAATTTTTAAGGATAATTTCATATATTATTTTACTTTTAAAATTTGTTTACAAATTATTGTATATTATGTATTCAATAGTTACATTTTAAGTATATATATAATTAATTTTAAAAATATAGTGATATATGAAATTAATTCTACTTTTATTATTACTAATTATGGCAATCTTTGAAAAATACAATCCGTTTTGGAAATTTGTTAAAACAATATCAGTAGGAGAAAAACGTAAAATAAAAAGTCATTAAAGAATATTTGGTTTCAAACCTCTCGCATTGCGCGAGTATTATATTAATAGGATCAAAATCTTCTCAAGTTGATAACAACTTGATAGGTCATGTTGGCCAATGAGAATTTAGATAAATGTATATTAAAAGTTTTTTTTTTTTTGGAAATTCAGGAGACCCACTTGTATTTTATTTTCATTGTGATTGACTAACATTACCTATCAAGTTAACTATAACTTGAGAGAATCCTCCTCCATGTTAATAATATTAGCGTTGCAGCTGTGGTATCGTGAAACTAAAGTTTTACGAACGTAATATTTTATGAGTATAGATATTTTTTAATAGTAACTTTACAAATAATAATGATACTTTTAAGTTGAAATAACTCTAAGCAATAATAAACGACTTCATATAAAAATAGTATTACGAAATTGTGATGATTGATCGTGAAAAGCATTTGTTAATCTCTGTAACATTCGTCATAATATTATATAACGTGTAAATAAAAAAATTCGTAGTTTATATGTGTACACATTTTCATATATTATAATAACTTTAAGATCTTCTTATCTTAATATGTACGATTTAATTGAATTAATTAACAAAATGAATTTATACGGTAGTCTTTGTGTTGTACAAGTGTATAACAAAAACGTAATACTTTAAATTTTGTAGAGAAAGCACAATCTCTTTTATAAGTAGTACATATGTATGTGTCATTAAAAAATAGTACATATTTATGTAATGAGACTGTTTATATCGGTTTCGATTTGGCCTTTTCGGTTCTTATTTCGGCTTTTGGCTAGCCGAAACAATAGTGACCCCGGTCTAGTTGAACCCGTTGGTATGATACTGTTTCAAAATTTTGTACACCATTATTTTGAGTAGACAACATACGTACGATTATGTAGATATATGCTTTTAATTGGTGTAAAATGTGTATATATAATTGTGTTTTTAAGTAATGAGATGTATTATTTATAAGGGTTAATATACACAGAGGTTACTAAAGTTTGGTCAAAGTAACGATTTTGTTACTAAAGTTTAAAACCTTACACTTAGGTTACTATTGTATACGAGTTTGATTTATTTGTTACTAAACGTTCAAAAAAGTTATCCCGCCGTTACTCAGGAGATGGGTTACCGGTTAAGCAACCGGTTGCATTGCCATGTCAGCTTTTGGTGGGTTTTTTTTGCCAAACTTTAGTAACAAAATCGTTAATTTAGCCAAACTTTAGTAACCTGCATGTATATTAACCATTTACGTTTTGGTCAGTTTTTTTTCCGTTTTCGTTCGTACTTTTACGTTTTCGTTCGTACTTTTACGTTTCCGTCAGTAAATTTACGTTTTCGTCAGTAAATTTATGTTTTTTTAAGTAATTTTACGATTTCGTCAATAAATTTACGTTTTCTTCAATAAACATATGTTTTCGTCAGTAAAATTACATTTTCATCAGTAAACTTCCGTTTTCGTCAGTAAACTTCTGTTTTCGTCAGTAAACTTACGTTTTCGTCAGTAAACTTACGTTTTCGTCAGTAAACTTACGTTTTTTTAGTAAGTTTACGTTTTCGTCATTAATTTTACGTTTTCGTCAGTAAATTTACGTTTTCGTCAATAATTTTACGTTTTCGTCATTAACTTTAAGATTTCGTTAGTAAATTTACGTTTCCGTCAGTAAACTTAAGTTTTCGTCAGTAAACTTACGTTTTTGTCATTAAACATACGTTTTCTCAGTACTTTTATGTTTTCGTCCGTAAATTTACGTTTTCGTCAGTAACTTTACGTGTTCGTCTGTAATTTTACGTTTTGGTCAGTACTTTTACGTTTTTGTCAGTAAATTTACGTTTTCGTTAGTAACTTTAGGTTTTCGTCAGTAACTTTAGGTTTTCGTCAATAAATATATGTTTTGGTCAGTAAATTTATGTTTTTTCAGTAAATTTACGTTTTCGGCACTACTTTTACGTTTTCGTCAGTAAATTTACGTTTTGGTCAATAATTTTACGTTTTCTTCAACGTATAATACTGACAAAAACATAAAAATACTGATGAAAACGTAAATTTACTGACGAAATCGTAAGTTTATTGACGAAAACGTAAAAATATAGATGAAAATTTTCATTTACTAACGAGAACGTAAGTTCACTGACGAAAACATAAGTTTACTGACGAAAGCGTAAAAACATTGACAGAAACGTAAAAATACGAAGGAAAATATAAATTTATTGACGAAAACATAAATGTACTAAAGAAAACGTATATTTATTGACGAGGACGTAAATTTACTGACGGAAATAAAAATTTACTGACCAAAACGTAAATATACTGAAGAAAACGTAAATTTACTGACGAAAACGTAAAATTACTAAGGAAACGTAAATATACTGAGGAAAATGTAAATTTATTGACGAAAACGTAAAAGTATATTTACTGACGAAAACGTAAATTTACTGATAAAAATGAAAATTTACTGACGAAAACGTAAATTTACTGATGAAAACATAAATTTACTGACGAAACGTAAAATTACTGACGAAAACATAAAAATACTGAGAAAAATGTAAATTTATTGACGAAAACGTAAATTTACCGAAGAAAACGTATATTTACTGAAGAAAACGTAAATCTACTGACAAAAATGAAAATTTACTGACGAAAATGTAAGTTTACTGATAAAAACGTAAATTTACTGACGAAAAGGTAAAATTACTGACGAAAACTTAAGTCTATTGACGAAAACGTACGTTTACTGACAAAAACTTAAAGTTACTGACGAAAACGTAAATTACTGACGAAAACATAAAATTACTAACGAAAATCTAAGTTTACTGACGAAAACGTAAGTTAACTGACGAAAACGTATGGTTTACTGACGAAAACGTAAGTTTACTAACGAAAACGTAAGTTTACTGACGAAAACATAACTTGACTGAAGAAAACGTAAGTTGGAGTCCACGTAGACATGCAACTTATAACCACGGGTAAAAGTATTATGGGTAACTTGAAGTTCAGGTAAACAATACATTAGTAACCCAAGTGTAAGGTTTTAAACTTTAGTAACAAAATCGTTACTTTAGCCAATGCGTGTATATTAACCCTATTTATAATGATTAATTAGTATTAATTAATTTTATTTTTAAATGTTTATTAATTATTATGTATTAACTACTTTTAATATGAGTATTAAATTATGTGTGTTTATGTTTAAATTGATTTTTAATTATGTATAATACTTGTACAATGTATTGTTAAGGAGTGTTTTAATTATAGTATTTAATGTAATATGTTATACGTAATTACATGTTTTAAGTTTTTATTTTTACTATGTAAGTTTGTTTTGGTTGTATAAATAGCTTAATGATTTTGTAATTTGAAATTTCAAGTATTCCAGTAATAACACACTAAAATGCTTTATATGGGAGTATGATATATACAACTATATATTAAAATGGTTCGGTTCAGATGATTTTTACGATTCGGTTTTTAAATGAAAACTGAAATCGAACCGAAAATTTTCTGACTTTTGAGAAAATATAACCAAATCATTAGTTTCTAGTTTTGGCGTGTTTCTTTTGGTTTTGTTTTTTGGGAGAATTTCATATATGTCCTTCTTTTGACACAAAATTTCATATATATCCAACCTCACTTAAAAATTTCATATATATCCAATTTTAAATATAATATTTCATATATGTCCAATTTTTTACTTGAAATTTCATTTATGTCCAAATATTCAATTTATATATATTTAGAAGCATAAAACACATATTAAGTATTATTTAAACCTAAAATAACAATTATACACTTATTTCTTTTTTTTATACTTACATAGATATTCATATATTTTTATAAACATTGTCTCAAATTATTATATACACACACATTGATGTAAAGCATATTTTATCAAAATATTTAAGAAGAAAAAAAAAGATCTAATTACAATTACCAGACAAACACAAAAGTTATATCATTCGATTAGTCGAAAAATAAAGCTTACTACCATATAGTTAAATTGATAAAATAATCATAATAATACTAAAATTATTGGATAATATACGAAAATAGAAGAAAGTGATAAAGATACTGATGGAACCAATAAATTGTGTTTGTAAAATTAAAGATGAAAGTAGTGTCACAACTTGATAAGACTAATGATTATTGGTTTATTATCTATGGTTAGCTAGATTTGTTTTTATAAAATTTTAATGATTTGTTGTTGTTTTGATAATTAGATGTACATATCATTAGGTAGAAGAACATAAATATAATGGTTATTTTAAGTTTAAATGATAATTAATATGTATTTTAAGGTTTAGTTATATATAAATTAAGTATTTGGACATATATAAAATTTTAAGTTTTAATTTGGATATATATGAAATTTCTAAGTAAAATTGGATATATATGAAATTTTGCATTAAATTGAAGGATATATATGAAATTTCTAAGTAAGGTTGGATATATATGAAATTTGGTATCAAAATAAGGATATATATGAAATTTTCCCTTGTTTTTTAGATCTTTGGTTCAATTTTGGTAATTTTCTGTTTTTTCTTTCTCATCTACAAAAGATGAAGGTTTGTTTAGTAGTTCATGTGTACACAAAGGAGGTCCAAAGATTTACGTAAAATTGTAGTTGACGTTGACAGATAGATGCTTTCGAAGAAGATATTATGTTTTCATGGGAATTTAATTATTTTTAATGTTTGCTTTTGTCCTAGTTACAACCGCAAAGCTAAACATAATTCTTCCAAAGTTTTTAAATCAGTATCATAGTATGTATCTGTATAAACTATAAATATTGATCCAGCTAGTTGATTTTGACATAAAGACAAAGATTGGATCCATGCCGGTTATATGCAGGAAGTTTCTTGTTGTGAGACGTGGCGCCCATACAATCCTATGTGTCGAATTTTAGATTTAATCACACACTAATAACAAAAACTTCAAATATTAATAATTGTGATATGCTAAGATTCCCGATTATACAAGAGATGGAACTTTGAGAATGATGGTTAACTGAAAAATATATAAATTGGTGTAATTTCTTTCACAGATATCAAGGTAAGGTTGATTGATTTTTTGGATAACAATTCTTTTTTAAGTTTGAAAATTGAGAGGTGAAGAAACCATTAGCTTTAGAAAAACAAAACGAAGATAGGAAAACGCTTCAAAATCATTTGAGAAAGAAGATACAAAGACTATTCTTCCTAAGGCCGGTAGCAATGGGGGCCGTGTCGGTCGAGCAAATGGAACACATCCCCTCTTTTACGAGCTCAACATAGAACCCGTCTTCCTTTGGTTTGGCTAGGTTGGAGGCTTGGAGCGGCCAGACAATTGAATGCTTTTCATCTTTTGTCTATGAATAAGCGTATATTTTTATTTACTAGCTGGGTACCCGCGCAATGCGGCGGCGGGTACCGGTAACTAATTTCGTGGCGAGCAAATATTTTTCATGACTATTGTTTTCAAGGCCATTGATTTGTACCAACGCCGATTTTCGCCTCCTTATGCATGCCCATCAATTTCAGTGTTGAACGCCGGAAGGGTTTTCAGTGGTGGTGTGATGGTGGGGTCTGTAGTGTTGGTGGAATGTGTGAAGATGAGAGAGTCTTTTATATCACAAAATGACTGTTACGATTTAATAATTTAGTGGACTGTTACAGATTAACATTTTAATAAGTCGTTACTACAATATTAAATGGTTGTTACAATTTTAGATACAAAATATTTATATCCAGATGTAACTTACAAGTATGTGTGTAGGCTATCAAAAGTAACATAATATTTCCTAACTTAAAAAAAACGTATGTATTAATATTTTCGGATGTTTTGTTATTTGACTTAGCTGTTATAACATTTTAATTTACTTAAGGTCTGTTATCTTACTACTGACTACTGATATTAGAGGCTAAAATGTTTCAGGCTAAAAATAGAAATGTTTTAGGCTGAAAGTTTAAGACTTCTAAATTTAGGAAAATGAATAAATCTTTTATAAAGTAGTAAGATTTTGTGTGATACTTTTGTATTTAAATGAGATATATTTTTAATGCAGTCATCTTATTCCAAATGAATTAAGAGAGAAAAACTAAATTGACGCTAAAACAACGACGATTTTAAAATCACTAGTATTATAGTTTTATCTTTAAATCGACTAATTTATATGGTTTAAAACCCCGACTACATAAACCTCAAAGTTGAGTTAAATCCTCTATTTTCAAAAGGTTTATATGATCAGTAAGGCTGAACATATCACATATCGATTTAAGTTGGTTGATCGATTTTATATTTAGTCCACCGCTATGCGATAACTGAATCGAATCAATCATTCCTCTAAGTCATTTGTATATACGAACAAAACAAACGTTTTTTTTTTCCAAAAAAAGGCACTGTTTGAATTTAAAAAAAACTTTTTATTTCTTAAAATTTTTAAGTTTAAACACTTTACTTTTAAAACTACCCAACTCAATTAACTATTTTTCTCACATATTTAAATTACAAATAAAAAAATTAGTCATTTCATCATGTTTTTTAATTATTGTCATAATTTTTTTATTTTATTTGAATAATTATGTAATATTTTTTTAATTATTTATGTAACGTTTTATAAGCAGATATTTAGCAACTTGGCACATTAAAAACCATATGATCCAGTTAGCAAAGGCATCAAGAAGCTGTCACGATATAGTGTGCGAAAGTTAAGGCTAAGCGGAGACTAATATAGCGTTTCTCTGACTTTTGTTTATTTAAATGTTGGTATTTCATCTGCATCCATGATATCGTTATAAAATACAGCTCTAACATACTACGTATATAAAAAAAACATTGTAAAGTTGGTGTGTCAAATTATTGCTAAATTCTAAAAACAATTTATAACGTGACTTTAACTTCTTCAGATCTTCTAAATCGAAGTCAAAACTTCAAACGCTAGATATTGGCTAATGCAAAACCAATGACCAGTTCCCCAAGATAATCTGAAACAAATTCGATCAAAAACAAATATCAATTATTTCTGAACAAACAATAAAATGTTAATGGACAAATTCAAAACGGTCAAACAAACCAAAATTAGCTCAAACAATCTCCGCATAGACAATTAAATATAGTGAAATGCTAATAGCAGCCTTTAGGCTGTCGATAACAACAATTTTTCCATAAATTATATTATATTTAAGACATGTTTCGAAACATGCTTCACATTTTTTGCTAATATAACCAATGAAAAACAGAAATTGAATTTATGTGTGCGAAATTATAAGAAATTATTAGTGCTTTGAATGATTTTATTTAGACATTTTACATTGTCTTAACATAAAGTTTTGAAAATAAGTTGTTAACAAGCTAAAGGCTGACCTTAACAAAACCCTTAAACTTAGGCAACGAACTTTAAAAGTCCAAGAAATAAAGATTCAAAACTTTTAGATTGACAAATGTTTATAATCAAGTCTTCAAACACAAATTTTTTATCTATAGGTTTCAAATATTAAATTTAAGTTTATAATAATTCACTTATTTGATAAGTATTACTTCACAATTTAACTCCAAACTTATTATTCAAGTACTAGTATGGACCCGCGCAATGTGGTGGTGATTATTCATAATCACTTTTTAGGCTAACAAATATTAATCTCTTATCCATTAAGTTTGTATTGTTAAAGTTGTAAAAAATCAAAAAAAAACCTCTAAATTAAAAAAAAAAATAGTTAATAAAAATATAGCAAAATGAATATTGAATTAAAGAGCCTAAAATTTTAAAAAATCTGGTGAAATTAGATTATAAAAATAATAAATAAATAAAATGATTTTTCAGTTTAAAAGAACAAATGTTATTTAAATAGTTTGTTACAAAATTTTGTTACAAAAGGTTGTTAGAAATGATTATATTATATAATGTTGATGAAGATTATCAACAACTTGCTTTATTTAGTAGGAAAGTCTAAATTTTTAACCTTTTATTTAAAAAAAATATTAAATGCTTTATAAAATAATATAGTCAAATCCGAGTTGATAATTTCAACAACCCACAAACATAATACAAATCATGTCAAATTACAATGGATGTAAAATCTCAAAAACTATCAAACTTGTGGAACTCAAATGGATTTAAAAAGATAGACCAATCTATTATTCTTCAAAACCCAAAACAAAAAATTGTAGCCCAACTATAACAAATAAGGCCGAATTAGAAAAAAAGAAAAGCTAAAACCCCAAATACAAACCACCAAAATTATCAAACCAAGAACTTAAAGTAAGATAAACTGTCTTTTTATGGGCCTTTTAACGGGCTAACGGCTATATATCGGATTTTTTTGGCTATGTACTGATAATTTTATAATTTTGTCGCATATAGGGTTAAAGCCATAAATTACCAACGAATTTTACTTTTTTTTTTTGATATTACATATATAGAACAAAAAATATCATTATCACAATTGAACTTAAATTTAAGTTCATTTGGATACCATACTTTTCTTTGGATATGAGGGACTTATCCCACCATCTATCTCATTTTAATCCAATGAATAAAATTAAACACAAAATATATTTTCACCATCTTTTTTCAAACATTAATATCTCTTAAACCGTTAATCATTATGCGAAAAAAACATACCGTTACGAAGAGCATTTAATTATCTTTCTACAGATATGCTATATGATACACTTTCGACAAAAAATTTTTTTCATTTTTTTTCACGTTTTCGAAAATTATCATATATGATACTAATATCATATATGATAAACACCGGTATCATATATGATATAATCTATCGTATATGATATAAATCAATATCATATGTAGTATATGATTTAACACTGTATCATATATGATGAAACAGTATTATCATATATGATATTTTACGAAAATTTTAGCAAGAAGAAAAAAAGTCGAATTTTTTTTCTTCGAAAGTATATCATAGTGCATATTTGTAGAAAGATAATTAAACGCTCGTCGCGGTGGTATAATTATTTTCGTTTAACACTTAACGGTTTAGGAGATATTTAAATTATAAAAAATATATGAAAATAAAATATAATTAATCTTATCCATTAGATAAAAATGAGATGGATGTTGGGGATGAGTCCCTTTATATCCAAGGAAAATTATGTATCCAAAATAACTCTTTATTAATTTATTCTAATATTACAAACATTCTCAAAATTAACCCATGATAGCCGGTTAACAAATATAAATTACCTACATATCACTATATATTTACCGGTCACTTCAATTTTTCTATCTTTTATATCCACGTCATTTAAGTTTTTACACCTCCTTTAGAGTAAAAGGTGTCACGACAAGGTAAACCCTCTTCACTTGTGCCACCTCAGCGTCACATCATCTCAACTAACCAAAACAAAAAATCAACTAAATACCCCCTCACTCACAACTAGTCTCTCTCTTCTTCACTAAAAATTCATTTTTCACACAAACTAAACATGTGGGCCCCAACTTTTCTCCATTTCCTCTCGTTGAAGTCTGGCGAAGGGGGAGCGGCGAGGGGGTGGCGGTGTCACGGCGAGCACCGGCGAGGTCGCCACGTCGGACCGACGAGGCCCCTCCGCCATGACACCGTTTACTCTTACTTTACTCTCAGTTATGTTCTTTCTCCTTTTCTTACTTCATTCCACTTCATTTACCATCATAGAACCCACCTACAACCACCCCAAAATACATATCCTTTACAACAATTAACCACAACTTCAATCAACCTGCAAGAAAAGATCTCAGGTCATAGAAATCATTATAGATTTGTAAAAGGTTTAACAAGAACAAAAGATCTGTTGTGATTCATGATATCTTTAACAAGAACAAAAGATCTGTATTGATTCATGATATCTTTGTCGTTCTTTATGTATTACTTGATTCTTGAACCAATTCGGAGATTTAAGGGGTTTTTGTAATCTCCATATCAAGATTTTGAATTTATTTTGAACTAAGGGGAAGCGACGGCTGGTGGTGATTGGTTGTGATTTTGAAATCTCTATATCAGTTGCAATTCTCGATGGTGATTCAAGATCTTGAATATGTTTGTGACTTTTTTTTTGGATTGTGTAGATTCGGTTATGACTTGGTTGGAATGTTTTTTGATAGTCATTTGCTGCTATTGAGTGAAGAGTAGATATGATCGATTTCTAATGTGATCTTTAATTCAAAGTGAATGTTTATGAATAAATTTTTGTGACGTGAATGGTTGTGCTTCAAGATAAGAAGCTTTTGATGATGGTTATAAATTATAATTATAAAAAGTCAAACAGACTTTTCAAGCATGATGTGGATAACAATTAAAAAAAAACCAATTAGTTGGCAAGTGAGTTGTAAAAGTCAATAAAAGTCAACGCCACGTGGGTAAGAAAATTGACGTGAAATATAATATTTTTCCGTTACTAATAATAGTCGGTACCAACAAGTTTCAATGACTATATAAGTATTTTATCTTCTCAATATGTAATATCGAGAAAAAAAGTAAAGTTCATTGGTAATTTATAGCTTTAACCCTCACATATACAGTGTAAAGTTTGTGACGTTCCGCATGTTGTGGCTAGTCGTGCAAATAAATCGGTTAAAACTGGTTTTCGGTTTTATTGGTTTTTTTGAAATCGGTTTTTTTCGGTTATAAATGTTCGGAATCGGGTTTTTTTCAGTTATAAATTTTTGTTATCGGTTTTTCCGGTTATAAATATTCGAAATCGGTTTTTTTCGTTTACATTTTTTCGTTATCGGTTTTTTTTCGGAATTCAAAACTTCGTCATCTATAAAACTTCCGAAACATTTTAGGAATTGCTCTAACTAATGAACTTTAGTGTTGGGTTAGAGTATTGATCTACGGGCCCGTGTTCAGCCCTAAATTTTGTTACTCTAGTCCTATATATTTAAATCATTAGGAATAATGCCCGCGCTTCGCCGCGGGTGATTTGATTTCACTGTTAGTAGGTACATGAAAAAAATTGACTGCAGCTAATGTGGTCCATCAATAGTAGTTAATAACATATACAATATGTTAGCATGCAGATTGTATATGACAAAAAAGTAAAACCATCACCAACAATGAGATATATATAATAGAAACGAATACTGATATATTGACCAACAGTTATATTTGCTCATGTACAATCCGGTGATCAGATACAAACAACTAAGCAGTTTAAGGAACTTATTTACCTTGCATGATACTATGTCCGACTTAGCCACTTTCTGTATGAAAATAACATGATCTAAAGTGATCGAACATGGGCCAAAATATAATCCTTGCCTAGAGGTCCGTCGGTATACGTATTTGCAGTGAGGATGCTATTCGGGTTTCTTCTTCTTCGTCTTTCACTCTTGGTAAGTTGAGTCTTGATTCAGCAACATGTTACATTCCTCGCAGTTGTAATCAAACTTATAGAATTAATCGGCATAAAAACGCCAAATGTCACAAAACAGAAATCGGTATCGCAATTGCGAGTTTAAGACAAAAAACCAAAACTTCAAGAATCTGGATTTTTTAACTTGAAGGCAAATCGAACCGTGTCACCGTACCTTCGGCCATAACCATGGGTTCGATGTCCCCTTTCTTCATATATAGTTGCGGTGCCTGTAGACAATTCTGTTCTCAATGCAAGTACAACCTAAAAAGGAATAAATAAACGTGAAAAACAAAATACAAAATCAAAAGCATTGAGAAAAAGATAAAAAAATAAGTTGTTCGATAAGCTTATTTACCTTGTATGATATGTTGTGCTGGACTTTAAGCGCTCTAAGAGCAACTTCATGTATGCAAATATAAAATGATTCTAATATAATACGTATCCAGGCAATCCATAAACGATCCCAAAGGTACTCCAAACCTAGGCTACCTACGTGCACTATAAGCATGAACAAAGACCTGAAAAAATACCTAATATAAACTATAAAACACAATTATATATCATTTTCCGTTTCTATATGAATATCTGGTCAGCAGTACAAAATAAGCTTAAACAAACATCCCAACATTACATATCGTTTTCCGTTTCTATAAAACAGTACGAAATTGATGATCCTAATATAAACTATAAAACACAATTTTGTATCCATTTCTAAAACAAAAGAAAACCTTAGTTCTCAAATCAACATATACGTATATTTCTGACCCAAAAAATAAACATAACATATGCAAATGAGCATCAGACAATATATTAAAAACAAAATGATTGTATGAAATTAAAAAAAGAGGGTTGGTTGTAATTATAGTTGCGGTAAAATGAGACGCGAACCATGTTGATATTCGACGTTGCTGCTGTTTAGAGTGGACAGTAATGAAACATCCCATTATACCTCATTTACCTTAATTCCACCGTTGAGTAGCTTCCTTCACGTTCTTCATCCTCAGGCCCCACAAATTCTTACCACGACAAATAAACCACATTATATCTACCACTATAGTAATAAATAATTCCAAAACACATCAAATCATCTCATAGGAACAAAAATTATATATTAAACATCTGGCTAGATCAGGATCACTATAACATTAAACAGCCATTAAAGCACATTAAAGATCTCATTAGATCAGTATACATCAGATAACTTCTAAAGCACTTCAAACATCTTTGGATGACAGTTTACACATTCAACAATTTTAAAAGAACTTTATACACCTCGTTGGCTGACAATTACTTTGTTAAACTTTGTAGAACAACTTGCCCTTTAAACCTGATCGATTCAAATAAAATATTGTATAAGCGGGCAAGCAAGTATCACTCAAAAAGTGTTGGCAATAACATGACGACAAACCATGCTATCTATCTGGTTGATCGAAAACAAATTCATACTAAGAATTTTAGATTCCACATCATAAATATCTACATTCAATAGCCTTGTTCCAGAAAATAAAGAAATAAAAGTTAGAAAACATTATAGCAGTGTCATAAAAACTTTGTGTTTTTAATTGTTCGATTACTAAAAAAACTGCGACTGTTACAAAGAGAAAAAAATGCATATGGGACAAACATCAGCTTCAATTTACAAACTAAACACGATAAACACCTCATTATCCAACCTTTAGGCCTATGTCAGATCCAAAAACTTGGATAGCTCAACGGGTTTCATTTATAATTGGTCTACGAATTAAATGATTATTAAGTGACATATAAGAGTCACTTTTTTTTATGGTTATGAGCTTGTCATCTTCATCTCATGTGTTATGCATAAGCCATAACCTCAACTAAGCAACATCATACGCTGAGCATTTTCAAATCAAGTAAGTTTATAAGCTAGAAAAATAAGGTAATCCAGACACCCTTAATAAAAGTAATCATTGATATAATAAAAACTGAGAATTAAATAAAATTAGTGCATACCAATCTACGGTGTTAACCGATCAACCAAAAGTTTGATCAAACACATTCATCCCTTTGCCGGAAAATATTATGCCGAGTTTCATTAGCCAACCCCTGTAATCACAAAAACCGAAAATTTATCAAGACTCACATAATCCAATCAAATAAACTATACAAAATCCATAAAATCATACCCAAAAAAACCCAAAAAATAATCACAGTTTTTTCTTTTGCATCATTCTTCTTGTTCATCGAAATAGTAGGTGTGGTGGTCTCTATTGATCTTCCAATGTTCAGTGAGTTATCCCCGCAACAGGTTTCTACAAAAATAGTTGAACATCACAACTCCTCGGCAGAAAAAGGGGGAATGCATAGCCCATGTACCCTATTGCAACGTACACTAAACAACATGAAGTTGTGGTCTAAAGGTTTAGGGTTTTAAAGAACCCAAACACCCGTTTTGTATCAGAAGGGGTGTTTGGCTCCTACTTTAACAGCAGCCAAACATCCCTTTTGCAGCAGAGGGGCTGTTTGGCTACTGTTTTAACAGCATCCAAACAATCCTTTTGGAGCAGAAGGGATGTGTGATGGCTCTTATATCTCTTTGTTATTGTATATGTCAAATGTTAGAGAGTACCTGCTCATGCGTCCGATGACCATGGCTTTGCAACGAAGTCTCATGTTAAAAACTCGCACGCACACGAATAACGTCTGTGAAGTTGCCCACCCACAATATATAACCTGATTTGTCCACCGTCCCTGCCAATCTTTCTATTTTTCTCTTCGGATGTGACGTGCACCCATTAGCGCAATCTATCCGCCTCCATATTCCCAGACCTGCAACAAATAAATCGAACTCCAATTACATTTATTATCAATAGAGGCTGCAGAAGACACATTATGAAAACTAAATCCGGAGATCGAACAATCATATCTTAAACATTTCAAAATACATACCGTACACATATGTCTCTTGTCTACTCATATCGTCAAAAATAATACTGTGTGCATTGTTTACATTGGAATCAGCAATTAAACGAAACCACATCAATAAATATACAAACTTTTTATGAAAAATAAGTTTCAATCAATAAAACAACCACATGCATGACCAAGATTATTGTATAGCACAATTACATTAAATGTTTCGGCGTACGTGAGGGAATCTATATTCACATTGAAAATCTCTTTTCCCTTCCCTACTCTCACGCACACCCGTATCGACGTGGTCTTACATGAACACGATCACCCTATCATTCTAATCAATACACACATCATAAACACAACTTAATTGCATAAAAAATCAAAAATTAAAAAAAGAAAATCCAAGTTTTGATTTTTTTTCATACCTGGTTTCAGTTTAACCCTATCACCACCACCACCAAACACCCCTGGCTCATATATAATTGCAGCAACAACCACTCATCAACTGGGGTTATCAACGAATGCTCCGATTAGCTGGTCAACACATCACCATAACATTAAAAATCAGCAACCGACAAAAAAACCAATATTAACATGAAAACGTACCTTTAACACATAATATTCTCTTATTGCTTCAAAAAAACCTTCTAGCTAGCTTCATTTGTAGATCCCTGCAAACAACAAAATATTGATTAAAACCATCCAATACCATGTCTTAAAATGATCTTTTAACTGCATAAAAAAATCATCCTCGTTCTGTGACCTTCATGTTGCCACAATCAGCTTTCAAAAATCCAATCACAAATAAGTTAAAGTAAACCATAAACCTATGAAAGAAATCCTAAATCAGAAAAATTAAGTCACAAATCAATCGACGTAACCACAACGCTAATTAAGATATTTGGATGGATGTGTGTATGAGAGATCTGTGTGTGTGAGAGAGAGGCATGGAGAAGGTGAAGGTCAAACCGATCAAAATCAGGGTTACCAAGTCAATTAAAATAACTTAATTGAAGCATAAAACTATAAATCACCAAATAACTCAATTAAAGCATAAACCCATAGAAAGAAACCAAAAACAGAAAAACTAACTCACCAGCTAACCTATTTTTGATCCTTGAGTACCATGATATTCCAATCACAAAACGTTTGTGTGTAGGGGTGTCGTGAGAGAGAAAGAAAAAGAAAGACCGGAATGTGTGTGTTTTAGAGAGAGTGATCAAGAAAGATCATAGAGGTTATGGATCAGTGAAGGCGGAGGGTTTGAGGTGTGTGATATGTGAGAGGGGGTGAATAAAGAATTGAGTATGTGAGAGGGGAACGTGATTCCCCTCTTTTATTATAGATACAATGTTCGAAAAAGAATAATAAGGTATAAATCCAGTTTCTAAAATAAGGCTTTTATTTGCCTTTCACGTCTGTAGTACAAAAGTAGTATTAAAAAATGTTAAAAAAAGTGGTACTATTAAAACTGACTGATGACATACTATAGTATTTTGACTTTTGACTTTAACATTATGAGTAACTTGTGACTTTATTTGTTTTTTTTTCAAAATAAACTAATTGGTAGTAGCAGGGGTGAGCATGGTTCGGTTTGGTGCGGTTTTTGACTAAAACCGAACCGCAACCGCACTTGTGGTTTTTATCAAAATAGAAACCGCACCGAACCAAAAACCGTGGTTTCGATTTTGCGGTTTTTTTGCGGTTTCTGCGGTTTTGCGGTTTCTGCGGTTTTGCGGTTTTTAACCGCACCGAACCATTACTTGTGACTTATATAATAATTGTGGTTTTTTGCGGTTTTTTTGCGGTTTTTTGTTTAAAATGTTGATTTTTTCGGTTATAACAATGCATAAATTGAATCTAACAAACACTTTATTAATAACTTATATGAATATCAATGATAATTTTCACTAGAAGTCTTATAACTCGCATAAAATAGTCGATGTGACGTTTTTCAGTATAAAATAACTATTGTGTGGTGCGGTTCGGTTTTGCGGTTCGGTTTTATGGGTGAAAACCGGAACCGAACCGCATTTGCGGTTTTTACTTTTTCTTAAAACCAAACCGTCGGTTTTTGTCGTGGTGCGGTTTCTACGGTTCGGTTTTTGCGGTTTTTTGCGGTTTTGCGGTTCGCGGTTCGGTTTCTGCTCACCCCTAGGTAGTAGTAGTTAACTAGCATACCGGTGTTTCCACTATTACTCTTTCACACATTTTGGTGCTAATATCGGATGTTTAATGTATGCTTATCAGAAATATATATTAAAATTTATAAAATATACAAACGTGTCTAGCTGTACTCGTTTCTTGATTTTAGGACATTGTCGTTTCCCATTACCCGTCCCCGTAGCCGTCTCTGTTTCCGTCCCCGTGCAACATAGGTCCTTCTTTTGAGTGCTCACTCAGGATGTATGTGGTGTTTCAACGAGGCTCCATTTTAGTGACGTACCACTCGAGTAGTTCAAGGTTTACGCTAGAACACAAACCAACCCACTAAAATTCTAAGTTGACGTAAATCTAAGTTCGTTAGATAGACAAAGGCTTGACTGGTGTTCAATTTCCTGACATGTACTAGCTAGGATACCATCCAAATCATGATCATAACCTTCAGGCTGGAGGGAGTGGGAGAAAAAACCTACTCATGGGTTTAATTTGGCAAAACCCACGCGTGGGGTTGCCATAAAACCTACCAAAAACCTACGTGCGGAGTTCTCTTTTCCATAAAGAAGCCAATATCGCTAGCATTCTTACTACTCGGTTTACACAAAAACAGGGGATCCATTCATTTTATCTCATCTTATTTAATTACGTTTCTCCCCTCTTTTTCTTATAAAATTCCCATTTTACATCTATTTTTTCACATCTTCTTTATCAGACACATAAAAATCATCTTCTTTCATCATATATTAACAATGTCCAGCCACCAAACCCCACAATCCGGTAAACGCCGCCAATGAAAAACTACCACCGCCTCTCCACCGACACCTACCGAAACCTTTGATCTTAACAACTCATCACCAAACAAACGATATCGACAACCCAACCCATATCATAACCAACTATATCCAAACAAACCATACCGTAACCCGATGTTGGCACCTATGCAAGCAACGATGCCGAACTCATACCCGAACCACCCTTATCCGAACCCTTGTAATTTTACCGAATACTCTCAAACACCCGGCTTTCAAGACTTTTGTTCACAAACCCTGTAACCTTTTAATAACTATGCTGGTGGTTCATCATCACAACACCATATCGACTTACCCACCTCTCCCATACCCTCATTCCCAACTGAAGATTTATACATACCTTCTTTTTCGGGGTCTTCTCAAGGGAGTCAATATGAGACGGATCACATAGTTGAAGTTTCGGCCCCATTCCCACCAAAGTCGAGGCCGTGTAAAGGACCTCAAGCTCCACAGGATCCAAACTAAACTCGTCGGAATTCATGGACACACTTTGAAGAAGTTGAGTTGTGTAAATGATGGGTATCCGATCTTGTAAATAGCGCGAAGGGTAACGATATGAATGCCCAAGGTTTTTGGACTGGGGTTTTGCAGTACTTGGAGAGAAATACAGGGGAGGTCGGTAAAAGAACGTATGCTTGCGTGAACGAGAAATGGAAGCTGATACGCCCTCAAGTGTGTAAGTTTGTTGGAGTCCACAACAACATGATGCGAGTGGGAGTGGTGAGTGTAGCTGACGATGAGACGTACGTTAACAGATCATGTGATGACTATCAAGCTGAATACAGGACGAAGTTTAGGTATCGTCATTGTTGGGAAGTTTTAAAAAATAGTCAGAAATTTATGGGGGTGAGATGAACAAGTGGAAAGCAAACGACGAGGAAGAAAGCTACGACAGCAAGAAGTCTAAGACATCGGAGTCTGGGGATGCTAGTTCTTTTCAAAGTGTTAAAGAAAGCCAAAGCAGTGGTGTTCAAGGACCAATGGGCAGGGATAAAGCCAAAGATGCTGCTGCGAGAAATAAAAAGGGTCAGTCGTCGTGTTCGTCCATTGTGTCCCAAGAAGATGAGTTTGCTAGGTTGATGGTGACCAAGATGGTCAATGTAGGAAAAGAAGAACGCATTAGGTTTTTGGCGTTGAAGGATAAAGAGTTGGAGTGTCTTCGTCTCGAGTTTGCAAATCAAGCCAAACAATTGGAACTTGACTTCGAGCGTTAAAGAATAGAAAAACTCTGAGCAAGACGTGAAGAAATGGCATTCTATATGGCTCTCTATGATCACTTGGACGAGGGAGTGTTGTGTTGGTCGCTTTTAACACGATACTACTTATCAACCTTAAGTAATAACTTGCTTATGGGATTAATATCAGTTTTTAGTATAATCGTTTTTCTCCTCGACTCGACTCGAATTGATTCACAACTTAACACAAGATTTATTTGTTTTTGGTTAATAATAATTGCTTGGTAATCTATGTCTATTTAAACTAAAAATGGGGAAAATATGTAGGCTAAGGAATGTATAAAAAATAAATGCGCAATTAATTCACATAAAATTATTCTAAAATACAATATAAAATTAAACTACAAATTTAGATCTAGATGCAACAAAAATAAACTATAATTAAGAAAAAAAATAATAAATCTAAATGCAAAACTAATCTAATGCAAGCACGTAATATCAAGTAATAGTGACAAAAATGAAATCACAAAGATAAACTTAAAAATAAGCGTAAAGCTTCAATCTTTTAAGCTTATCAATCTTTTTAGATGATAAAGCTACAAGCTTTATATACTAATAAGCTTAATAATCACAAAAAAGTGTAAACTTTTTACTAATAATAAGCTTATCTAAATGACATCTAATTTTTCAACTTTTAAATCTATATTTTAAAACAATAATAATAACTAAAACTAATTAAACCGGTTTTTATGAAAAATATATTTTTGAAAACAATTTAAACTATAACGATTTAATAAAAATAAAACGATTAAGCTAGAAATTAAAAAGGAGAACTTTGGTACCCGTAGTCCGAAGATAACGCTCTAAACAAAATTAATCATAAGTGATAACATATGGCTCGTAAAGTACACGGCCTCCCAAAAGCATCAAAATAGGGCCCGTAAAGTACACGGCCAACCAAATCAATACTAAAGCTAAACATATCCCGACCCGTAAAGTACACGGCCAACCAAATCAAACTCGTACCAAATTAATCAACCATATCAAACTCGAACCAAATTAATCAACCATAAGCTCTCTACCAAACTTGATGAATAGATTCGCCAATATCACAAAAACACAAAAGGTTATAACAATAATAAGCAACTATTAAAATTATATAAAGAGATTTAAATAAAACTAATAGATTTAGAATATTTTTTATGTTTTATAAAAGTATTTTAATTTTAAAGCTAAAAATTATAAATCTACTTAATCTATTTAAAAACCTAATAGATCTAAACTATTTTTTGAAGGATTTATAAAAATACTTTAAATTTTAAACTCTAAACTTATAGATCTAAACTAATTAGTATAAAAAACTAATAGATCTAACTATTGTTTTTTTGTTTTTTGAAAGTATTTTTAATTTTTAAAACTTAAAACTAATAGATCTAAAAAAAACTAATAGATAAAAATTAAAAGTACTTAAATAAAAAGCTAGCTTATAAATAATTTTAAACCTAAGCTTAGAACTTATGAGATTTAAAAAGCTAAAAAGCTAATTTAATAATTACTCCAACAATAAGCTAGATCTAGAAAAACAAGGCAACAATAAGCTTGAAATAAGCTTGTATATAAATCTAACTTATTAGAAAAAAGTTATAAAAACTTATACCATATAATAAGCTAGATTATTAAGAAAAGTAAAAGAAAGGAAGAATGAGAATAAGCTAAAAGATTAATTTTATTAATATTGAAAAGCTTAATGAATAAGCTAAGTACAAAGTGGAAAGGAAATACATTTTAAAAACAAGAAATAAAATTGACATTATTTAGCTACCTAAAATTTACATACAAAATGAAGAAAAATGAGGTGCTATTTATAGTTGAAGCCAAGGTGCTTGGGGTAGATTAGTCTTTTTATGCTCTTAACCACCTTCTCTTCTTTAACTTGAGGGCATCTTGGTCATTTGGTAGGTGATGACGTGTTTCCACCAATAGGATGAAAGATGTTTTTTGGATAGACCAATGGGAGCACTTCACATGGATCACCATCTTCACCTTTCATTATTTTTATCCAATGGCTCTTGATTAATCTCTTTAACCAACTTCACCATCTTTAATCTTCTATAAGCATGCACCTAACTACTCACAAAAGAAACGCACATGCTATTTTTTCTTATTAATATTTTTGTGTT
This sequence comes from Glebionis coronaria, assembly GCA_025667525.1. Taxonomy (NCBI): domain Eukaryota; kingdom Viridiplantae; phylum Streptophyta; class Magnoliopsida; order Asterales; family Asteraceae; genus Glebionis; species Glebionis coronaria. Next base: position 422,522,448 of record CM046877.1, read on the forward strand.
AGTTTAAAAATAGATAAAAATAAATAAAAATAACACTACTAAAACTAAAAATATTCAAAAATCAAAATTAATTATTTCAATACTAAACAAACTATTATAAAATAAAAAACTTTTATTTTTATTATTTTTAATAATTTACGAAAATATATTTTTACTTATTAATTATTTATTAAAAACTATTTATTTAAATTAAAAACTAATTAAACTTAAAAATTTCATGGAGAACAAACCGTGATGAGTTATGATGTGAGGTCGGGACCATTGGCTTCGTAATATTGTGCTCTTCAATGTGGTTTATTAGTGGATGACTTTGGAGAATGGAAAAAATGGTCCTTGTTGTAAAATCTTCATCAAATATTCATTTTAGCTCTCCAAACTTCATTCTTTTGGCACTTTTTCGTCTTTTGACTTTATCTTTGAATTTTTTTTCGATAAATGACCGCAAAATTCTGTGTTTTCTTTCCTTTTGATCTTATGTACCTATTTCATAGCAAAAACACATACCACGCATAATTCCGACATTTACGAAATTAGTTACACGTTTTGGCCTCATTTTTCATTGTTTTAAGTGGTAAAAGGATAAGTGTTTACACACTTTTTAAATCCCCTACACTTGACCATTGCAATGTCCCCATGCAGTGCATAATTTCAAAGCATAATTTTACATTTTTCATCATAATTAACCCATCTCGGCCTTTATTACGACATACTACTACTAATACTATAAAAGAAAATAAAGTACGATGAAAAGATAAAAACTTTATTCAAGGAAGCAAAAGATATAACAATTTCATTCAATTTATTAACTTTGAAATTGTTTGATGGAAGAAACTCGTAAAGAAATCTAAGACTTAGATTAGGGCTTTGATGTTATGAATATTAATCATCCTCAAGTTTCACGTTCCCCACACCAAGCGTAAAAACGAAATCATTGTAATTATAAGTTAGTAAAACTAACACTTACTCATGTGGTTTAATTATTCACCTAGACCCCCTTATTACTATGATGTATCTCTTGTATTTTATTTTTGTCTTGAATGATCACAAGGATGCATTTTTGACTTATTTCGATAATTTATTAAGGCCGAAGATAAAGTAGGACGATTTAATCAATAGTTAGCTAAAGGACAAAAAATTTTAAAATGGCTTCTCGAAACCTCATAAAGTTCATATCTTGGCATAACTCGTTCACGATTTGAGACCTTTCTCGGACCGATATTTGGCATTGACTTCAAACTTCAAATCTTGAGAGACGTTCTTGAAATTATGGTCTTCTCTTCATTTTGGTATACATCTTCATTAGGAGTGAGAGATGCTTCAAACATTGACCACGACTTCTTCATTTATCCTTGTCTTTATTTAGGACTTTGATATACAACGATCCGCCTCCTTTTCGGACTTGGATCTATTTATCCTCATACCTTGCTAGGGTCTTTTTGGATAGACTTCTCTATGGTCTTTAGTGGAGTATTTGTTTCTCGTCGTGTGTCTTGATCCTTCATATTGATTTGGATTAATGATCTTCACATCATCTTAGGATCTTTAGCAAAAAAAGCGAATCCTCATGCCTTGTGAGGGCCTTTTTGGACTCGGATATCCTCATGCCTTGTTAGGGCCTTTTTGGATACGTCAATCTTCGCGTCCCGCTTCAATAAGTTATGCCTTGGCTATGAACTCTAATTAATCCCGAGCAACTTTTAAACGATTTTGGGCTAGAAGCTAAGTAACTTTTCAAATCGTACGACGTTATTTATTGCATTTATTTATTCATAAGTGATTGGAGAAAAAGCTCATAATTAACTCACATAAGTTCATGAAAGAATACAAAACTTATAATTGACTCTATCATCTCTCGTTATCCACAATTTAAAATCTCAAGGAATGAGACTCGTGGATGCTTAGCCTAATAAACCAATTAAGGTCCATATGGTTAAGGATACTAGTTAGAGTAAACTTAAATAAGTAAACTCGGGTTGAGTCAAAATATTCAAGACGGGCCTAATATATCAAAGACGTCTAAAATTGTTTACACCATTTTACTTATTTAATTTTTTCTTTATTTTTGACTTTATTATGGAATATATACATATGATGGTAATGACAAAACGAAAGAAGATAAAAGAAAATAAATGAAAAATACTACAAGGCCAAAATAGATCAAAAATTTTGAAAAACGTCGAAAAATATTATTTTTCTAGTTAAAATGAGGACAAATTCATGGAAAAGCCCACTTAACTTCGATAGAAGTCTCCCCTACACTTAATATAAACATTGTCCTCAATGTTTAAGCATGTGGAAGTAAACTCCCATACACTTAGGACATTGTGCACGTTGTTTAAATCGAGCTAAGGAAGAGACAACTAAATTGATTACATTTATTCAACTTATTTATATACAAGTATGAATCACAATAGTTTGATAGAACCGGGTATACGGGAACACGGGATCATGGGTCGCGTCAAAAGCACCAAAAGTAGATCATTAAAGCACATATCCCTGCACAACATCACAAAACACAACCTACTTGGCCCCCCCTACACTTATTGGTGGAAATGGGTGAAGGTGAAAAAGGTGGTAAAGGTAAAAATCTAACCTAGTTAAACTATGCTTGATTTTTTTCTTCACGAGTCTCTAGCTCGACTCGATTTCCCGAATATAATCATTCAAATGGGAAAAATCATGGAAAAAACCGAGATTTCCAAGGGAGGAAAATCTCTCCATGATAAAAGGTGAAACATACTCACTTAAGGAATACCCCAAGAAAAATCCGCCCGGGTCAAACACATAAGTTCCATCACGAAAGGAAATAAACCCCATGGTCATAAAATCACACAAGTATAAGTCGAGTGGGGTATCCTTAGGCAACGATCTCTTAAAGGAAAGGGTGGTATGGTGATAGTAAAAGGCGTGGTAAGGTGAAAGCGTAGCTCCGAATATTCCAAAAATGTTTCCTTTTATTTCATCAGCTGGATACTGAGATGGCTCAAAAACTTTGATACCGGGATCGAACACCTTTTCCTTTAGGGGAACATAAGAAAGACACTCAGCGAAACTTGAAGAAGATCTGCTCATATAACTCACAATCTCATCCGAAGAAGGTGGAAAGAGAGTTTTCAAAACATAGGTACTCCGAATGTTGGTGTCGTCTGGTTTCTTTTCCTTTGAAACGGGTTTCTTAAAGTCCGAAGGAGGGTAAAGGCCATAATCCAAATCCAAAGTAGGAGAATCGTGCTCATTAGGAAAGTAAGTATTGAGAAAGGTGTCGAAATCTTCCTCAAAAGAGTAATCCTCTAATGTAATATCAAACTTTGTCGGTGGAGGATCCTCATCAAAAGGAGACTCAAGAGTGGGAGGATCACTCATAGAGATAAAAGGATCATTAGGGTCACTAGGTGTCTCTTCAAATCCCGAAGAAATGAGATAACTTAAAGAAGTGTCGTCATCATAGTCATCGTAGAGTGGGGTATCAAAGAGTGGAGGCTCTAAAGGTGTCTCCCCAAGATCTAAATGATCATCTCCAACCCCAAGAATTAATTCTCCTTCGGCTACGTCAACTAATGCTTTTCCGGTTCTTAAGAATGGTCTACCAAGTAACCAACTGAGCTAGCTCAGTTGGCCACCAAGGTTAACCTTGGGGAGGTATTCTTGGTGAGGTCTCAAGTTCGAGTCTCACTAAGGACCTTCAGGAGCCCAAAGAAGCAGGAGTGGGGTTTATCCCCTAAGGAGAAGGTTCGAGGCTTGCATAATACCCAATTGGATGTCACTGTGAGCTTGAACCACTAACTACTAACTCGCCGTTAAAAAAAAGAATGGTCTACCAAGTATTAACGGAATACGAGGATCCATCTCATAGTCGACTACGACAAAGTCCGCCGGAAAAGTGACGGTACCGACTCGAACAAAAACGTCTTCGGCAATACCAACAGGGTATGCGAGAGTTCTATTAGCTAACTGGAGAGTCATGCGAGTCGGTACAAGGTCGGGTAATGATAATTGTTTCCATACCGAGAGTGGCATAATATTGATGCTAGCACCGATATCCGCTAAAGACATACAATCATTAATTTGAGGAAACGAGTAAGGTAACACGAATCGTCCGGGAGCTCCTAGCTTTTCGGGAAGCTCTTTAAGAAGAATCGCGGAACAATTCTCATTTAAACGAGTGTTAACGAGCTCAACCATTTTTTCCTTTTTATTGAGCAAATCTTTGAACATTTTCACAAATTTAGGCATTTGAGCAAGTGCTTCAATAAGGCTAATGTTAACATTCACTTGGGCGGTATTTTCAAAAAGTTGGAAACGTGAACGTCTTCTTTGGTAAGCAACTTAGCCTTGTCCAACCTAGAGGGATAAGGGATATTGGGCTTTGAAGTTGAAAGTTGAGAAGGAGAAGGACTCGCTTCTTGAATAACCTTAGGGTTAGGCTCATTAGGCAATGGAGAACTATTACTAGGAGTGGTAGTGGGAGGAATCGCCGAAGGGGGAGTACGATTGCTCATTATGACCTCCGGGCCTTATCTCTCCTTTATGGGCAAATAGATGGAAGGTCCCACTAAAGTGGCTCCACTTCGAGTAGTGATAGCACTCACATTAGCACGAGGGTTAGTCTTGGTATTAGAAGGTAAGGCTCCTTGGGGTCTAAGGGCTTGCAACATTTGCACGAATTTCCTATCGGTGGACTCTTGCATTTGTTTCATAGTTCTCTCATGTTCGGTCAATCTTTGGAGAACCAAGTCCATTTGAGGATTAGTAACATTCCCTTGATTAAACCCTTGATTTTAAAAACCTTGGTTTTGAAATTGATTAGGATTTTGATAGCCTTGATTATGAAAACCTTGGTTATTAAAGCCTTGATTATTATTAAACCCTTGGTTTTGCCCTTGAAAATTCCCTTGATTTTGGTTAAAACCCCTTGCATTTAAATTCCCTTGAAAATTACCCCGTTGAGGAGCTTGGTTCCTAGTTGGGTATTAGGCATTTTGGGCGGGTGGGGGTGGTCTTTGTGGAGCTACAAAACCCGGGGAGCCAAATAGTTATTACTCTTATAAGACAAATGGTTAACATCAACGTTTGGTTTAAAGTGAACTCTCTCATTTTCATTGGTGTTGTAAGCATAAACTTCTTGTTGTTGATTGTAAACCTTGTCACAATTATAGTACGAATGTGGTCCACCACAAGTTTCACAAGTTTCAAAAGTCTCATTTAAAGCATGTACATGTGTAGTGGGAGGGTTATCTCTTAAAGCAAGTTGTTTCACAATTGAAGTAAGCTCCTTAATTTGATTAGTCACCTCATTATCACTATCACTAACCATTGTAGCCCTTACACTCTTGGTTTGAACTTTTGCCTTGTTTTCAATTATATTCCAAGCATCATTCATTGATTTTACCAAAATATTTCCCCCCGAAGCACTATTTAGTGAGTCTTGGTCATTCAAAGTTAATCCATTGTAAAAAGTATTAATTTGATGAACTTTAGTAAAACCATGTCGAGGACACTTTCTCAAAAGCTCCTTAAATCTATCCCAAGACTCACTAAACGTTTCTCCATATTTTTGATCAAAAGTGATTATGTCATTCCTTAAAGAGGTGGTCCGTGATGGTGGGAAAAAGTAGTTAATGAACTTGGTCTCTAAATCCACCCATGTAAGAATACTTTGGGGTGATTCTTAGCAAGCCAAATCCGGGCTTGTCCCTACAGGGAAAAAGGAAAGAGCAACAAACGTATTGCCTCTTGAGTCACCCCATTGTATTTTACCGTATTAGTCAAATGGATGAATCTCTTAATATGATCATGAGGGTCATCTTGGGAACGACCCAAAAATGGTGTAGCGGAAACCATTTGAATAAAACCCGTTTTAATTTCAAAATTATTTTCTCCAATTGCGGGCACCACAATAGCGTCATCATTTCCCTCAACGTGAGATTGTAAAATCTCAATCATTGGTCAATTATCCGTTACCATCGTATTGTTCAAAGCTCGATTCTCGGAATCGGCTTGATTGACGGTCTTTTTGTTCTTCTTCTTCTTTTTGGAAGAATTAGAAGTATTTGGTACACAACTCGCTATGTGTGCACGCGCGCGAGTGCGCATACAACTAAACACGAGGAATGAGGTAGGAGACCTCGGTTGACTTTGAGAGGAACGGGATTATCCCTCTCGAGGTTCAATATTAAAAAGCTACAAAAAATATATATGTAATACTACTTGGGCGGCAAAACCCTCGATGAGCCTTCCTTCTCAAAATACTTACAAGTGAACGAGGGGAATGAGGTGGCGCGAAGCACTTAAGTACCTAGCTTCCCTTAGACGGCCTTTTATAGCACGTCGCCTTTCTATTCACCTTAAAGTTCGTATTTTTTCGAATTATTGCTTAACGAAAGTATTTATCTATTTTTGCCTTTATGTTTGTTTGATCGATACACGTATAAGGAACCGGAACGCCTCCAAATACGGGGTATTGCAAGCAATACTTGTGGAAATATTGTATATTGGGGTTTTTATACGTAATATCTATAGTAAAAGCATTTTTTTTTTTGTATTTTTTTAAGAAAAATATATATTCACGATAAAAACAAAGAAATTGAAATAAGAAAAATAACAATAGTACTTAATTTTTTGGTGTAATACTTTAGGAAAAGTATTAATTTTTAGATTTTTTAATTTTTTTTGATGCAAATCTTAAGAAAGAATTTGCTTTTGTGATTTTTTATTTTTTGTATTTTTATGTTTTTGATTTTTTTTGTATTTTTGAGATTGTTCACAAAAATTAACGTTCAAAAGTGAACGGATCCCAAAATCCAAATCGTCTCACGAAAAATCGTCAATCGTAACGAGATCGATGCGGCATCCGCGCCATTTTAATATCCGCTTTTTAGTATAATCGTTTTCCTCCTCGACTCGACTCGAATTGATTCACAACTTAACACAAGATTTATTGTTTTTGGTTAATAATTGCTTGGTAATCTATATCTATTTAAACTAAAAATTGGGGAAAATATGTAGGCTAAGGAATATATAAAAAATAAAAGCGCAATTAATTCACATAAAATTATTCTAAAATGCAATATAAAGTTAAACTACAAATTTGGATCTAGATGCAACAAAAATAAACTATAATTAAGAAAATAATAATAAATCTAAATGCAAAATTAATCTAATGCAAGCACGTAATATCAAGTAATAGTGACAAAAATGAAATCACAAAGATAAACTTAAAAATAAGCGTAAAGCTTCAACCTTTTATGCTTATCAATCTTTTTAGATTATAAAGCTACAAGTTTTATATACTAATAAGCTTAACAATCAAAAAAAGGTGTAAACTTTTTACTAATAATAAGCTTATCTAAATGAAATCTAATTTTTAAACTTTTAAATCTATATTTTAAAACAATAATAATAACTAAAACTAATTAAACCGGTTTTTATGAAAAATAAATTTTTGAAAACAATTTAAACTATAACGATCTAATTAATAAAACTAAAACGATTAAGCTAGAAATTAAAAAGGAGAACTTTGGTACCCGTAGTCCGAAGACAACACTCAAAACAAAATCAATTATAAGTGATAACATATGGCCCATAAAGTACACGACCTCTCAAAAGCATCAAAAAACGGCCCGTAAAGTACACGACCAACCAAATCAATACTAAAGCTAAACGTATCCCGGCCCGTAAAGTACACGGCCAACCAAATCAAACTCGTACCAAATTAATCAACCATATCAAACTCGAACCAAATTATTCAACCATAACCTCTCTACCAAACTTGATGAATAGATTCGCCAATATCACAAAAACAAAAGAGGTTAGAACAATAATAAGCAACTATTAATATTATATAAAGAGATTTAAATAAAACTAATAGATCTAGTATATTTTTTATGTTTTATAAAAGTATTTTAAATTTTAAATCTAAAAATTATAAATCTACTTAATCTATTTAAAAACCTAATAGATTTAAACTATTTTTTAAGGATTTATAAAAATACTTTAAATTTTAAACTCTAAACTTATAGATCTAAACTAATTAGTATAAAAAACTAATAGATCTAACTATTATTTTTGTTTTTTGAAAGCATTTTTAATTTCTAAAATTTAAAACTAATAGATCTAAAAAACTAATAAATAAAAACTAAAAGTACTTAAATAAAAAGCTAGCTTATAAATAAGTTGTAAACTTAAGCTTAGAACTTATGAGATTTAAAAAGCTAAAAAGCTAATTAAATAATTACTCCAACAATAAGCTAGATCTAGGAAAATAAGGTAACAATAAGTTTGAAATAAGCTTGTATATAAATCTAACTTATTAGGAAAAAGTTATAAAAACTTATCCCAAATAATAAGCTAGATTATTAAGAAAATTAAAAGAAAGGAAGAATGAGAATAAGCTAAAAGAATAAGCTAAAAGATTAATTTTATTAATATTGAAAAGCTTAATGAATAAGGTAAGTACAAAGTTGAAAGGAAATACATTTTAAAAACAAGAAATAAATTTGACATTATTTAGCTATCTAAAATTTACATACAAAATGAAGAAAAATGAGGTGCTATTTATAGTTGAAGCCAAGGTGCTTGGGGTAGATTAGTCTTTTATGCTCTTAACCACCTTCTTTTCTTTAACTTGAGGACATCTTGGTTATTTGGTAGGTGATGATGTTTTCCCACCAATAGAATGAAAGATGCTTTTTGGATAGACCAATGGGAGCACTTCACATGTATCACCATCTTCACCTTTCATTATTCTTTTTTCTAATGACTCTTGATTAATCTCTTTAACCAACTCCACCATCTTTAATCTTCTAGAAGCATGCAGCTAACTACTCAGAAAAGAAACACACATGCTATTTTTTTTCTTTTTAACATTTTTGTGTTAGTTTAAAAATAGAAAAAAATAAATAAAAATAAAACTACTAAAACTAAAAATATTTAAAAATCAAAATTAATTATTTCAATACTAAACTAACTATTATAAAATAAAAAAACTTTTATTTTTATTTTTTATTAATTTACGAAAATATAGTTTTTTTATTATTTATTTATTAAAAACTATTTATTTAATTTAAAAACTAATTAAACTTAAAAAATTCATAGAGAACAAACCGTGAGGAGTTACGATGTGAGGTCGGGACCGTTGGCTTCGTAATTTTGTGCTCTTCAATGTGGTTTATTAGTGGATGACTTTGGAGAATGGTAAAAATGGTCCTTGTTGTAAAATTTTCATCAAATCTTCATTTTTAGCTCTCCAAACTTCATTCTTTTGGCATTTTTTGGTCTTTTGACTTTATCTTTGACTTTTTTTTCGATAAATGACCGTTAAATCCTGTGTTTTCTTTCCTTTTGATCCTTTGTACCTATTTCACAACAAAAAAACAAACCACACATAATTCCGATATTTACGAAATTAATTACACGTTTTGGTCTCGTTTTTCATTGTTTTAAGTGGTAAAAGGATAAGTGTTTACACACTTATTAAATCCCCTACAATTGACCATTGCAATTTCCCCATGCAATGCATAATTTCAAAGCATAATTTTACATTTTTCATCATAATTAACCCATCTCGGCCTTTATTATGACACACTACTACTAATACTATAAAAGAAACTAAAGTACGATGAAAAGATAAAAACTTTATTCAAGGAAGCAAAAGATATAACAATTTCATTCAATTTATTAACTTTGAAATTGTTTGATGGAAGAAACTCGTAAAGAAATCTAAGACTTAGATTAGGGCTTTGATGTTATGAATATTAATCATCCTCAAGTTTCACGTTCCCCACATCAAGCGTAAAAATGAGATCATTGTAATTATAAGTTAGTAAAACTAACACTTACTCATGTGGTTTAATTATTCACTTAGACCCCCTTATTCCTATGGTGTATCTCTTGTATTTTATTTTTGTCTTGAATGATCACAAGGATGCATTTTTGACTTATTTAGATAATTTATTAAGGCCGAAGATAAAGTAGGACGATTTAATCAATAGTTAACTAAAGGACAAAATCTTTTAAAACGGCTTCTCGAAACCTCATAAAGTTCATATCTTGGCATAACTCGTTTCACGATTTGAGACCTTTCTCGGACTGATATTTGGCATTGACTTCAAACTTCAAATCTTGAGAGACGTTCTTGAAATTTTGGTCTTCTCTTCATTTTGGTATACATCTTCATTAGGAGTGAGAGATGCTTCAAACGTTGACCAAGACTTCTTCATTTATCCTTGTCTTTATTTAGAACTTTGATATACAACGATCCGCCTCCTTTTCGGACTTGGATCTATTTATCCTCATACATTGTTAGGGTCTTTTTGGATAGACTTCTCTATGGTCTTTATTGGAGTATTTGCTTCTCGTCGTGTGTCTTGATCCTTCATATTGATTTGGATTAATGATCTTCACATCATCTTAGGATCTTTAGCAAAAAAAGTGAATCCTCATGCCTTATGAGGGCCTTTTTGGACTCGGATATCCGCATGCCTTGTTAGGGCCTTTTTGGATATACGCCAATCTCCGCGTCCCGCTTCAATAAGTTATGCCTTGGCTATGAACTCTAGTTAATCCCTAGCAACTTTTAAACGATTTTGGGCTAGAAGCTAAGTAATTTTTCAAATCGTAAGACCTTATTTATTACATTTATTTATTCATAAGTGATTGGAGAAAAAGCTCATAATTAACTCACATAAGTTCATAAAAGAATACAAAACTTATAATTGACTCTATCATCTCTCGTTATCCATAATTTAAAATCTCAAGGAATGAGACTCGTGGATGCTTAGCCTAATAAACCAATTAAGGTCCATATGGTTAAGGATACTAGTTAGAGCAAACTCAAATAAGTAAACTCGCGTTGAGTCAAAATATTCAAGACGGGGCTAATATATCAAAGACGTCTAAACTTGTTAAAACCATTTTATTTATTTAATTTTTTCTTTCTTTTTGACTTTATTATGGAATATATACATATGATGGTGATGACAAAACGAAAGAAGATAAAAGAAAATAAATGAAAAATACTACTAGGCCAAAATAGATCAAAATTTTTGAAAAACGTCGAAAAATATTAATTTTCCAGTTAAAGTGAGGACAAATTCATGGAAAAGCCCACTTAACTTCGATAGAAGTCTCCCCTACACTTAATATAAACATTGTCCTCAATGTTTAAGCATGTGGAAGTAAACTCCCATACACTTAGGACATTGTGCATGTTGTTTAAATCGAGCTAAGGAAGAGACAACTAAAGTGATTACATTTATTCAACTTATTTATATACAAGTATGAATCACAATAGTTTGATAGAACCGGGTATACGGGAACACGGGATCACGGGTCGCGTCAAAAGCACCAAAAGTGGATAATTAAAGCACATATCCCTACACAACATCACAAAACACAACCTACTTGGCCCCCTACACTTATTGGTGGAAATGGGTGAAGGTGAAAAAGGTGGTAAAGGTAAAAATCTAACCTAGTTAAACGATGCTTGATTTTTTTCTTCACGAGTCTCTAGCTCGACTCGATTTCCCGAATATAATCATTCAAATGGGAAAAATCATGGAAAAAACCGAGATTTCCAAGGGAGGAAAATCTCTCCATGATAAAAGGTGAAACATGCTCACTTAAAGAATACCCCAAGAAAAATCCGCCCGGGTCAAACACATAATTTCCATCACGAAAGGAAATAAACCCCATGGTGGTAAAATCACACAAGTATAAGTCGAGTGGGGTATCCTTAGGCAATGATCTCTTAAAGTAAAGGGTGGTATGGTGATAGTATAAGGTGTGGTAAGGTGAAAGCGTAGCTCCGAATATTCAAAAAATGTTTCCTTTTATTTCATCAGATGGATACTGAGATGGCTCAAAAACTTTGATACCGGGATCGAACACCTTTTCCTATAGGGGAAAATAAGAAAGACACTCAGCGGAACTTGAAGAAGATCCGCTCATATACCTCACAATCTCATCCGAAGAAGGTGGAAAGAGAGGTGTCAAAACATAGGTACTCCGAATGTTGGTGTCGTCCGGTTTCTTTTCCTTTGGAACGGGTTTCTTAAAGTCCGAAGGAGGGTAAAGGCCATAATCCAAATCCAAAGTAGGAGAATCGTGCTCATTAGGAAAGTAAGTATTGAGAAAGGTGTCGAAATCTTCCTCAAAAGAGTAATCCTCTAAAGTAATATCAAACTTTGTCGGTGGAGGATCCTCATCAAAAGGAGACTCAAGAGTGGGAGGATCACTCATAGAGATAAAAGGATCATTAGGGTCACTAGGTGTCTCTTCAAATCCCGAAGAAATGAGATAACTTAAAGAAGTGTCGTCATCATAGTCATCGTAGAGTGGGGTATCAAAGAGTGGAGGCTCTAAAGGTGTCTCCCCAAGATCTAAATGAGAATGAACACTTGAAAAGTGTCATCACTATCGGTATCATAAATGGGATTATCTAAAAGTGGAGTCTCAAAATGTGGTTCCTCTAAATCCGAAGTGGAATGATCACTTAAAGAAGACACATCACTAAAATCATCATTAGCTCCCTTATTTTCTTCAAAAATTGGATTATCATTGAAGTTTCAAAAAGTGGATTTGAATGTACCACAAAATCATGAAGATTAAACTTTTTAATTTCAAAAGGATTGATAAAACTTTCTTCATTATCAAAATTAAGAACATCAATCATATTGACCGATTCTTTTCCATTTGATTTATTTGTGATTTTTCCCATTTTAAACACTTATTGATCATCTCCAACCCTAAGAATTAATTCTCCTTCGGCTACGTCAACTAATGATTTTCCGATTCTTAAGAATGGTCTACCAAGTATTAACGGAATACGAGGATCCATCTCATATTCGACTACGACAAAGTCCGCCAGAAAAGTGAAGGTATCGACTCGAACAAAAACGTCTTCGGCAATACCAACAGGGTATGCGAGAGTTCTATTAGCTAACTCGAGAGTCATGCGAGTCGGTACAAGGTCGAGTAATGATAATTGTTTCCATACCGAGAGTGGCATAAGATTGATGCTAGAACCGAGATCCGCTAAAGCCATACAATCATTAATTTGATGACACGAGCAAGGTAACACGAATCGTCCGGGATCTCCTAGATTTTCGCGAAGCTCTTTGAGAAGAATCATGGAACAATTTTCATTTAAACGAGTGTTAACGAGCTCAACCATTTTCTCCTTTTTATTGAGCAAATCTTTGAACATTTTCACAAATTTAGGCATTTGAGCAAGTGCTTCAATAAGGCTAAAGTTAACATTCACTTGGGTGGCATTTTCAAAAAGTTGGAAACGTGAACGTATTCTTTGGTAAGCAACTTAGCCTTGTCCAACCTAGAGGGATAAGGGATATTGGGCTTTGAAGTTGAAGGTTGAGAAGGAAAAGGACTCGCTTCTTGAATAACCTTAGGGTTAGGATCATTAGGCAATGGAGAACTCATTAGGCAATGGAGAACTATTACTAGGAGTGGTAGTGGGAGGAATCACCGAAGGGGGAGTAGGATTACTCATTATGACCTCCGGACCTTATCTCTCCTTTATGGGCGAAGAGATGGAAGGTCCCACTAAAGTGGCTCCACTTCGAGTAGTGATAGCACTCACATTAGCACAAGGGTTAGTCTTGGTATTAGAAGGTAAGGCTCCTTGGGGTCTAAGGGCTTGCAACATTTGCACGAATTTCCTATCGGTGGACTCTTGCATTTGTTTCATAGTTCTCTCATGTTCGGTCAATTTTTGGAGAACCAAGTCCATTTGAGGATTAGTAACATTCCCTTGATTAAACCGTTGATTTTAAAAACCTTGGTTTTGAAATTGATTAGGATTTTGATAGCCTTGATTATGAAAACCTTGGTTATTAAAGCCTTGATTATTATTAAATCCTTGGTTTTGCCCTTGAAATTTCCCTTGATTTTGGTTAAAACCCCTTGCATTTAAATTCCCTTGAAAATTACCCCGTTGAGGAGCTTGGTTCCTAGGTGGGTATTAGGTATTTTGGGCGGGTGGGGGTGGTCTTTGTGGAGCTACAAAACTCGGGGGAGCCAAATAGTTAGTACTCTTATAAGACAAATGGTTAACATCAACGTTTGGTTTAAAGTGAACTCTCTCATTTTCATTGGTGTTGTAAGCATAAACTTCTTGTTGTTGATTGTAAACCTTGTCACAATTATAGTACGAATGTGGTCCACCACAAGTTTCAAAAGTCTCATTTAAAGCATGTACATGTGTAGTGGGAGGGTTATCTCTTAAAGCAAGTTGTTTCACAATTGAAGTAAGCTCCTTAATTTGATTAGTCACCTCATTATCACTAGCACTAACCATTGTAGCACTTACACTCTTGGTTTGAACTTTTGCCTTGTTTTCAATTATATTCCAAGCATCATTCATTAATTTTACCAAAATATTTCCCCCCGAAGCACTATTTAGTGAGTCTTGGTCATTCAAAGTTAATCCATTGTAAAAAGTATTAATTTGATAAACTTTAGTAAAACCATGTTGAGGACACTTTCTCAAAAGCTCCTTAAATCTATCCCAAGACTCACTAAAAGTTTCCCCATATTTTTGCTCAAAAGTGATTATGTCATTCCTTAAAGAGGTGGTCCGTGATGGTGGGAAAAAGTATTTAATGAACTTGGTCTCTAAATCCACCCATGTAAGAATACTTTGGGGTGATTCGTTAGCAAGCCAAATCCGGGCTTGTCCCTCGAGGGAAAAAGGAAAGAGCAACAAATGTATTGCCTCTTGAGTCACCCTATTGTATTTCACCGTATTAGTCAAACAGATGAATCTCTTAATATGATCATAAGGGTCATCTTGGGAACGGCCCAAAAATAGTGTAGCGGAAACCATTTGAATAAAACCCGTTTTAATTTCAAAATTATTTTCTCCAATTGCGGGCACCACAATAGCGTCATCATTTCCCTCAACGTGAGATTGTAAAATCTCAATCATTGGTCGATTATCCGTTGCCATCGTATTGTTCAAAGCTCGATTCTCAGAATCGGCTTGATTGACGGTCTTTTTGTTGTTCTTCTTCTTTTTGGAAGAATTAGAAGTATTTGGTACACCGCTCGCTATGTGTGCACGCGCGCGAGTGCGCATACAACTAAACACGAGGAATGAGGTAGGAGACCGCGGTCGACTTTGAGAGGAAAGGGATTATCCCTCTCAAGGTTCAATATTAAAAAGCTACAAAAAATATATATGTAATACTACTTGGGCGGCAAAACCCTCGATGAGCCTGATAGGTGTGTAAACACCCATCCTTTTTACCACTTAATTACAATAATAACCGAGCCAAAACGTGTATTTTATGTCATTTATGTCGGAATTATGCGTGGTTTGTGTTTTTGTTGTGATTTAGGACGAAAATGTGAAAAGTGGAGAAAACACGGGCATTCACGGGCTTTTATCGAAGAAAAAGACGGAAGACGAAGTCAAGAAGTCAAGAGTGCAAAAAGAACGGAAGTCCAAGACCAATTCTGAAGATTTATCGAAGAAAAAGTCAAAAGACGGAAGTTTACTAAAAGCCGAAGAACTCAAGTCTAAATTATTGAAGAATTACAAGACGAGTTCAAAGAAATCCCGAGACAAAGTCATTAAAGTCCAAGATTTAAGAAGATTAAAGACTTAAGGACTTAATGGTGCAATTAAGGAAAGAAGAAAGAGGGGAGGAAGCTTCCTAAGCACCTCCTAATCCTCCCCTATAAATAGAACATTAGGATTTACATTTCATTTTGTTGGCTAGAGTGACACTAGTTCTTCCATCTTTAATTTTGTGCACATTTACTTTTCATGTCAAATTTAAATACTTGTCTTGCACCTTAAATACCTTTAATTTCAAGTAAGTTTCCTTTTAATTCTTGTCAATCTTTATTTTTATTGTTCATCTCCTATCTACCTTTCTTTAATCTTTTATCTTTATGTTTATGTTCATGTTTATGTTTTTGAGTTTTTATTGATTAAAGTGGGTTTTGATTATTTTGATTAGTTTTGTTAGTTTGATTGATTTGGATTGTTTGTTTATGATTAGTAGATGTTATTTGATTAGTTTGATTTAATATTGTGGTTGATTTAGATTGGATTTGTTTGGATTCGTGTTATATTTGTCCCTCCGTGTTCTTCGCTGTCTTATCTGTTTCCCAGGTACATTCCAAATCAACCACACATTCCGAATCAAAGTGCTGTTCAAGAAGTTCCGGATCAAGGGTTGTTCATCCGGAATATTAAACATTCCGGATCAGTCTTGTTTATTCGGAATAATTTAACATTCCGGATCAAACCTTTCATTCGGAATATCAAATATTCCGGATCAAGGAGTTTTATTCGGAATAATTAATTATTCTGGATCAAGGTCTTCATCCGGAATCTTCAACATTCCGGATCAAGGAAGATATTCCGGATCAAGTAACATTCTGGATCAAGGTTAAGTATTCCGAATCAAGACATTATTCCGGATAGGTGACATATTCCGGATAAAGGATTTATTCCGGATCAAGGGTTTTGGTAAATATTCCGAGTGAAGAAGAACATTCCGAACGAAGGTGACATTCCGGATGAATGTTTATTCCGAACGAAGGATTATTCCGGATAAGCTGTGTTCAGGTTATTTTTAGTTTCTGTTTTTAATTTTTAATTTCAAGCTTTATTTTTCCCCGCATTTTTCCTTAGTCGCACTTTTAGTTTAATTGCCTTAGATTTATTTTAGCATTGCCTTAGTTTAAGTTTTAGTTGCGTTTTAAGTTTGCCTTATATAGTTTTAAGTTTGCGTTATTTACTCTTAGTTCCTTTTAATTTTCATCACGCTTTTAAATACTTGCCATTTATTTTAAATTAGTTTTAGATTTAAATTAACGTCATTTACGTCTCGCACTTTTTAATTACTACAACGACACAACTATTTGTTTCACCAAAGAACGACTGAGTCGCATAGTTAACCAGGATCAATTCGATTAGACCAGAACAACGAACTTTAATTTTTAAACGGGCAAAAAGCCCAGTTATAAAATGGCGCCACTGCTGGCTCTTTTCGTGAAGATTAACGGTTTTCTGTGAGAGACGCGTTGCTTTTTGGGATCCGTTCACTCGTGAACGTTATTTTTCGTGTCAAAAATTTTCAAAAAATCCCAAAAACATTTGAAAAATTATAAAAATCATTTCTTTTTCAAAGTTTTGGACCAAAAATATTCCTCTTTATCCTCTAGTATGTTTAATTCTTTTCTTTACCCCTCTTATTTATAATTCTTCATGGATTCGTTTTGCGTACGGTATGGGAGACCATGGCATGGTTTTCAAACATGTCAATGGTGTACTTGTGAGCGGTGTGGTTTTGATATCGACGATACACAATTTGGATTTTGTCCATTTTGCAATTCAACAAATTCATACTTCTCCTCTTACAATACTTTCTCACCTTCTCCCGTCTATGACAATCCTTATCCTCAAGATGCACCGGGTTTTTCTCCATACCCGTGGTGCTATATCTGTGGGGGCCCTCACGATGCTTCTTCTTGTGATCCGTCGAAGGTCTTTGAGAAAGTTCCGTGCTATCATCCCAGTGTGTATAACTTTGAGCCCCCACGTCACACTGTCAATCATCAACCCTTTTGTGCACTTCCTCCTGAGCAACTTGCCACACTTTTTGACAACTTTCACAAAGTTCAAGAATCTTGCAACAAGATCATGGAGAAATGTCAAGCGGATCAGCAACAAGAGCAAATATCTAACCTTAATGCTTATACTCCTCCTCTTGTGCCTCCATATTATTATGATAGTGATGACGATGAGAGTCCTATTTCTTGGAACGATGAGAATTCTATTCTTTCTCCCGACTTGCCAGCTCTGGAGCCTAAGGATTCACCCATTCCAGGGGATGAGGATCTTAGCACAATTCCTGCAAAGGAATCCGACGAATTCATAAAGTCTAGTGCTGATAACCTTGTCCCAATTCCAAGTGAATCTGAGTTGACATCCGATAGTGACGATGAGTATGATGCATTTTCTTCTAATGATGTCCCTTCCACCAACACTTTGGGAGAGGATTCTTTGGTTTTCTCTAATCCTCTTTTTGATCAAGATGATGATTTTACTTCTAGTGATGACGAGTCACTATCCGATGAAGATGTTCCGAAGGAAACTTTCAAGATTTATTCGAACCCTTTATTTGATTTTGATGACGCTTACATATCTAGTGAGGTGAATCCTCTCTTTGACGAAGGGATTGAGGACATTGATAGCTCTGCTTCTCTTGCTATTGATGAGCATACTTTGTTAGCCATGCCCCCCTTCTATAGCAAAGGTGGAGAGATTTGACTCTACTGGACAGGTGACACGGATGGAAGGTAATTCTTCTCTTACTTCTCATACTATATTGCCCCCTCATCCTTTTGAATTCACGCCCAAGCGGGTGATGTATCAATTTCACTCTCCGGGAAATAAGGATGAGTGCTTTGACCCGAGAGGTGACAATGACCATTCTATGATTAATAACCTTTCGGCTTTGCCAATTGGTCAGCATCCATTGTCTTTGGAGGATGACAATGTGATTCCTTTACCCACCTCACCTCCCGTGGATCAAGATTTCACATACTTCTCGTATGTTGAAAGGACCTTCCTACCATTCAAGACTTATCCTCCTGCCTCTCCTTTATTGATGTCAACTGGGAACGAGGACAAGGTATTTGATTCCGGTATTACATTCGAGGCTTCCCCATGGACCATTTAATTCGGGGACGAGTCAGACTCGTGACTCGGTTAACAAAAACAAGCGCTTCTCGGGAGGCAACCCGACTATCTATCTATCTTTTTCTTTGTTTTTACCATAAGTGTAGGGGGAGACCCGTTGGTGTTTGCTATTTCCTCTCTTCTACTATTCAGGGATTCGAGCGCTCAATGATCCACTCTTGATGATTTTTGACGACCCGTGATTTCGTGTTCCCGTCTTCCCGTTCTATCCTAAACTCTTTTCGATTCACTATTTTATATTTTCTCAATTTTAAAATAGGAACCCCTTTAGTTGTCTTTTCCTTAGCAAGATTTAAACAACGTGCACAATGTCCTAAGTGTAGGGGAGTTTACTCCCACATGCTTAAACATTGAGGACAATGTTTATATTAAGTGTAGGGGGGACTTCTATCGAAGTTAAGTGGCCTTTTCCTTGTATTTGTCCTCATTTTAACCGGAAAATCAATTTTTCGACTTTTTTCAAAATTTTTGATCTACTTTGGCCCATTAGTTTTTCCTTTGTATAGTTATTTTCTTTCTATTCTATAATAAATTTTTAATAAAGTGGTTTTAATTTTCAAACGTTGTGAATCTTTTGACTCAACCCGAGTTTACTTATCTAAGTTTACTCTAGCTAGTATCCTTAACGTGTTTAAGTCAAGTTTTGCTAGGTTTTTATATAGGGAGCTATAAAACGCAAAAGTCTTAACTCTCACGGGTTAAGGACAAGAACTTTTTGCAAGTTCCTATAATTGATCCTAGAGAGTTGTTTATCAAGGGAACTTTAAAATGCGATTTCTAAACTTGAAAAAGTCTAAGAGTTTGCAAGATCCTATAGATGACTCGAAAACCCAAAACTTTGATTTAATAGGCTAAGCATCCATGAGTCTCATTCCTTGAGATTTTAAATTGTGGAGAACGAGAGATGATAGAGTCAATTATAAGTTTGGTATTCTTTCGTGAATTTATGTGAGTTAATTATAAGCCTATTCTCCCATCGCTTGCTAATAAATTTATCTGCAATAAATAAGGTTGTACGATTTGAAAAGTTACTTAACTTCTAGCCCAAGATCGTTTAAAAGTTGCTCGGTAATGATTAGATTTCATAGCCAAGGCATAACTTATTGAAGCGGGATGCGAAGATTGGCGAGTCCAAAAAGGTCCTAACAAGGCATGAGGGCTACATTTTGTTGCTAAAGATCCCAAGTGATGTGAAGAATCATTTATCAAAAATCAATATGAAGGATCGAGACACACAACGAGAAGCAAAAACTCCCCAAAAGTCATGGATAAGTCTATCCAAAAAGGCCCTAACAAGGTATGAGGATAAATAGATCCAAGTCCAAAAAGGAGGCGGATCGTTGTATATCAAAGTCCAAAATAAAGATTGGAGAAAAATGATGAAGTCGTGGTCCAAATATGAAGAATCTCTCAAAACTTCAAGTGAAGAAATTCCTATTATGAAGAAAAGACCATTATTTCATGAACGTCTCTCAAGATTTGAAGTACGAAGTCGCTGCCAAATATCGGTCCGAGAAAGGTCTCAAATCGCGAAGCGAGTTATGCCAAGATATGAACTTTATGAGGTCCCGAGAAGCAGTTTTAAAAGATTTTATCCTTTAGCTAACTATTGATTAAATCGTCCCACTTTATTTTCAGACTTAATAACTATCGAAATAAGTCAAAAAATGCATCCTCGTGATCATTCAAGACAACAATAAAATATAAGAGAAACACCTAGGAATAAGGGAGTCTAAGTGAATAATTGGCCCACATGAGTTCGTGTTATTTTGCTAACTTATAATAACAATGATCTCGTTTTTAAGCTTGGTTTGGAGAAAGTGAAAACTTGAGGATGATGATTATTAACAACATTTCCAAAACCCGAAGGTATGTTTTGATTTCTTTACTTAGAATGTTTATAATTTTCTATCTCTTTAATAAAGGCCAACATGGATTGATTATGATGAAAAATGTAATCGTGCTTTGTAACTAATGCATTGCATGAGGACATTGCAATGGTCAAGTGTAGGGGATTTGATAGGTGTGTAAACACCCATCCTTTTTACCACTTAATTACAATAATAACCGAGCCAAAAGGTGTATTTTATGTCATTTATGTCGGAATTATGCGTGGTTTGTGTTTTTGTTGTGATTTAGGACGAAAATGTGAAAAGTGGAGAAAACACGGGCATTGACGGGCTTTTATCGAAGAAAAAGACGGAAGACGAAGTCAAGAAGTCAAGAGTGCAAAAAGAACGGAAGTCCAAGACCAATTCTGAAGATTTATCGAAGAAAAAGTCAAAAGACGGAAGTTTACTAAAAGCCGAAGAACTCAAGTCTAAATTATTGAAGAATTACAAGACGAGTTCAAAGAAATCCCGAGGCAAAGTCATTAAAGTCCAAGATTTAAGAAGATTAAAGACTTAAGGACTTAATGGTGCAATTAAGGAAAGAAGAAAGAGGGGAGAAAGCTTCCTAAGCACCTCCTAATCCTCCCCTATAAATAGAACATTAGGATTTAAACTTCATTTTGTTGGCTAGAGCGACACTAGTTCTTTCATCTTTAATTTTGTGCACATTTACTTTTCATGTCAAATTTAAATACTTGTCTTGCACCTTAAATACCTTTAATTTCAAGTAAGTTTCTTTTTAATTCTTGTCAATCTTTATTTTTATTGTTCATTTCCTATCTACCTTTCTTTAATCTTTGATCTTTATGTTTATGTTCATTTTTATGTTTTTGAGTTTTTATTGATTAAAGTGGGTTTTGATTATTTTGATTAGTTTTGTTAGTTTGATTGATTTGGATTGTTTGTTTATGATTAGTAGATGTTATTTGATTAGTTTGATTTAATCTTGTGGTTGATTTAGATTGGATTTGTTTGGATTCGTGTTATATTTGTCCCTCCGTGTTCTTCGCTGTCTTATCTGTTTCCCAGGTACATTCCGAATCAACCACACATCCCGAATCAAAGTGCTGTTCAAGAAGTTCCGGATCAAGGGTTGTTCATCCGGAATATTAAACATTCTGGACCAGTCTTGTTTATTCGGAATAATTTAACATTCCGGATCAAACCTTTCATTCGGAATATCAAATATTCCGGATCAAGGAGTTTTATTCGGAATAATTAATTATTCCGGATCAAGGTCTTCATCCGGAATCTTCAACATTCCGGATCAAGGAATATAGTCCGGATCAAGTAACATTCCGGATCAAGCTTAAGTATTCCGAATCAAGACTTTATTCCGGATAGGTGACATATTCCGGATAAAGGATTTATTTCGGATCAAGGGTTTTGGTAAATATTCCGAGTGAAGAAGAACATTCCGAACGAAGGTGACATTCCGGATGAATGTTTATTCCGAACGAAGGATTATTCCGGATAAGCTGTGTTCAGGTTATTTTTAGTTTCTGTTTTTAATTTTTAATTTCAAGCTTTATTTTTCCCCGCCTTTTTCCTTAGTCGCACTTTTAGTTTAATTGCCTTAGATTTATTTTAGCCTTGCCTTAGTTTAAGTTTTAGTTGCGTTTTAAGTTTGCCTTAGATAGTTTTAAGTTTGCGTTATTTACTCTTAGCGCCTTTTAATTTTCGTCACGCTTTTAAATACTTGCCATTTGTTTTAAATTAGTTTTAGATTTAAATTAACGTCATTTACGTCTCGCACTTTTTAATTACTACAACGACACAACTATTTGTTTCACCAAAGAACGACTGAGTCGCATAGTTAACCAGGATCAATTCGATTAGACCAGAACAACGAACTTTAATTTTTATACGGGCAAAAAGCCATGTATCAAATGAATTTTATAACTGAGATTTTGCTAGTTGAAAAAGTTCGTTTCTCGGTATCTTAACGAATTGATTTCCGGTTCAAAGTACGACTCAATTGTTTTTGGTGAAAAAGAATATTTTTGGTTGTTTTTAAAATAAAAGTGACAAGACGTAAATGAAGATGACGTTAAAGTAAATCTAAAATCTAATTTAAAATAAAAGGCAAGAATTTACAAGCGTGACAGAAATTAAAAGACACTAAAAGTAAATAACGCAAACTTAAATCTAACCTAAGGCAAATTTAAAACGCAACTAAAACTTAAACTAAGGCAAGGCTAAAATAAATCTAAGGCAAGTAATCTTAAAGTGCGACTAAGGAAAAAGGCGGGAAAAATAAAGCTTGAAAATTAAAAATTAAAAACTGAAATTAAAAAGAACCTGAAAACAGCTCATTTGGAATAATCCTTCGTTCGGAATAATCACTCATCCGGAATGTCACCTTCGTTCGGAATGATTCTTCTTCACTCGGAATATTTACCAAAATCCTTGATCCGGAATAAAATGCTCACTCGGAATAATGGTTTATCCGGAATATGTCACTTATCCGGAATATTCAATATTCCGAATGAACAACCTTTATTCGGAACTTTACTGATTCGGAACTTCTTCTTGATTCGGAATATATGAGATAAAAGCTTGATTCGGAATATATTCCGGATGAAATTCCTTGATCCGGAATGTTTCTTGATCCGGAATATCTTCCTTGATCCGGAATGTTGAAGATTCCGGATGAAGACCTTGATCCGGAATAATAAATTATTCCGAATAAAACTCCTTGATCCGGAATATTTGATATTCCGAATGAAAGGTTTGATCCGGAATGTTAAATTATTCCGAATAAACAAGACTGATCCGGAATGTTTAACAACACTTTGATTCGGAATGTGTGGTTGATTCGGAATGTACCTGGGAAACATATAAGACAGCGAAGAACACGGAGGGACAAATATAACACGAATCCAAACAAATCCAATCTAAATCAACCACAAGATTAAATCGAACTAACAAAATAACATCTACTAATCATAAACAAACAATCCAAATCAATCAAACTAACAAAACTAATCAAAATAATCAAAACCCACTTTAATCAATAAAAACTCAAAAACATAAACATGAACATAAACATAAAGATCAAAGATTAAATAAAGGTAGATAGGAGATGAACAATAAAAATAAAGATTGACAAGAATTAAAAGGAAACTTACTTGAAATTAAAGGTATTTAAGGTGCAAGACAAGTATTTAAATTTGACATGAAAAGTAAATGTGCACAAAATTAAAGATGGAAGAATTAGTGTCACTCTAGCCAACAAAATGAAATGTAAATCCTAATGTTCTATTTATAGGGGAGGATTAGGAGGTGCTTAGGAAGCTTCCTCCCCTCTTTCTTCTTTCCTTAATTGCACCATTAAGTCCTTAAGTATTTAATCTTCTTAAATCTTGGACTTTAATGACTTTGTCTCGGGATTTCTTTGAACTCGTCTTGTAATTCTTTAATAATTTAGACTTGAGTTCTTCGCCTTTTAGTAAACTTCCGTCTTTTGACTTTTTCTTCGATAAATCTTCAGAATTGGTCTTGGACTTCCGTTCTTTTTTCACTCTTGACTTCTTGACTTCGTCTTCCGTCTTTTTCTTCGATAAAAGCCCGTGAATGCCTGTGTTTTCTCCACTTTTCACATTTTCGTCCTAAATCACAACAAAAACACAAACCACACATAATTCCGACATAAATGACATAAAATACACGTTTTGGCTCGGTTATTATTGTAATTAAGTGGTAAAAAGGATGTTTACACACCTATCAAATCCCCTACACTTAGGATAAAGAAAGCTAAAAGATAGATAAATGGCCAAGGTGCTTTGTAAAAATTAAAGGCCAAGGTATAATTGAGAAGAGGTCACCTATCCGGAATAAACAAGTTGGTTCGGAATAAAGAGGTCGATCCGGAATAAAAATAAAAGAATAAGAAACACAGGTTGATTCGGAATAAATCAATTGATCCAGAATATTGGATATTCCGGATGAAGAAGGTGATTCGGAATGTAAATGATTCGGAATACTAGATATTCCGGATGAAGTCCTTGATTCGGAATACTGGACATTCCGGATGGAATCAGTTGATTCGAAATATTGGACATTCCGGATGGAATCAGTTGATTCGGAATGTTGGACATTCCGAATGGAATCAGTTGATTCGGAATACTAGAAATGCAGGCTTTGATTCGGAATATAACAACTGATCCGGAATCTAGGAAAACAGTAAGATGAACACGAAGAACAGGGGTTGAAGAAAAGGCACGAATTTAAACAAATCTGACCAAAACAAACCAAAAGATTAAATCAAACTAACCACAAATGAACTACTAATCAATACCAATCAAACCAAATCAATAACACTAATAATAATAATCAAAATGATCAAAACCCACTTAATCAAAACCATAAAAACTCAAGAACATGAACACACAGATTAAACACAAACAAGAAAGGTAGATGAGAGATTAAACAAGAAAAGTAAAGATTCAATAAAAATAAAAGTAACTTACTTGGAATTAAAAAGTGCAATACAAGAAATTAAAGTGCAAGAATTTAAAATGCAAAATATGAAAATGGTGGAAGAGGTGGGTGGTCAATCCACCCAACAACACTAATGGAATGAAAATGAAAACTATATATAGGGAGATTAGGGAGGTGCTTAGGAAGCTTCCTCCCCTATTTCTTCTTTCTTTAATTGCGTCATTAAATCCTTAATCTTCTTAATCTTTTGACTTTAATGACTTTGTCTCAGGATTTCTTCAAACTCGTCTTGTAATTCTTCAATAAATTAGACTTGAGTTCTTCGGCTTTTAGTAAACTTCCGTCTTTTGACTTTTTTCGATAAATCTTCAGAATTGGTCTTGGACTTCCGTTCTTTTTGCACTCTTGATTTCTTGACTTCGTCTTTCGTCTTTTTCTTTGATAAAAGCCCGTGAATGCCCGTGTTTTCTCCACTTTTCACCTTTTCGTCCTAAATCACAACAAAAACACAAACCACGCATAATTCCGACATAAATGACATAAAATACACGTTTTGGCTCGGTTATTATTGTAATTAAGTGGTAAAAAGGATGGGTGTTTACATACCTATAAAATCCCATACACTTAACCATTGCAATGTCCTCATGCAATGCATTAGTTACAAAGCACGATTACACTTTTCATCATAATCAATCCGTCTTGGCCTTTATTAAAGAGATAGAAAATTATAAAACAAGTACAGAAATAAAAAACATACCTTCGGGTTTTGGAAATGTCATGAATAATCATCATCCTCAAGTTTTCACTTTCTCCAAACTAAGCTTAAAAACGAGATCATTGTTATTATAAGTTAGCAAACTAACACGAACTCATGTGGGAAAATTATTTACTTAGACTCCCTTATTCCTAGGTGTATCTCTTATATTTTATTGTTGTCTTGAATGATCACGAGGATGCATTGTTGACTTATTTTGATAGTTATTTAGGCTTAACATAAAGTGGGACGATTTAATCAATAGTTAGCTAAAGGACAAAATCTTTTAAAACTGCTTCTCGGGACCTCATAAAGTTCATATCTTGGCATAACTCACTTCGTGATTTGAGACCTTTCTCGGACCGATATTTGGCAGCGACTTCATACTTCAAACCTTGAGAGACGTTCATGAAATAATGGTCTTCTCTTCATATTTGGAATTTCTTCACTTGAAGTTTTGAGAGATTCTTCATTCTTGGACCACGACTTCTTCATTTTTCTCCAATTTTTATTTGGGATTTTGATATACAACGATCCGCCTCCTTTTAGTACTTGGATCTATTTATCCTCATACCTTGTTAGGGCCTTTTTGGATAGACTTCTCCATGATCTTTACGGAGTATCTGCTTTTCGTCGTGTGTCTCGATCCTTCATATTGATCTTTGATAAATGATTCTTCACATCACTTGGGATCTTTAGCAACAAAATATAGCCCTCATGCCTTGTTAGGACCTTTTTGGACTCGCCAATCTTCGCATCCCGCTTCAATAAGTTATGCCTAGGCTATGAACTCTAATCCATACCGAGCAACTTTTAAACGATCTTGGGCTAGAAGCTAAGTAACTTTTCAAATCGTACAACCTTATTTATTGCAAATAAATTTATTAGCAAGCGATGGGAGAATATGCTTATTATGAACTCACATAAATTCACGAAAGAATACCAAACTTATAATTGACTCTATCATCTCTCGTTCTCCACAATTTAAAATCTCAAGGAATGAGACTCGTGGATGCTTAGCCAATTAAATCAAAGTTTTGGGTTTTCGAGTCGTCTATAGGATCTTGCAAACTCTTAGACTTTTTCAAGTTTAGAATTTGCGTTTTAAAGTTCCCTTGATAAACGACTCTCTAGGATCAATTATAGGAACTTGCGAAAAGTTCTTGTTCTTTACCCGTGAGAGTTAAGACTTTCGCGTTTTATAGCTCCCTATATAAAAGCCTAGCAAAACTTGACTTAAACACGTTAAGGTAACTAGCTAGAGTAAACATAGACAAGTAAACTCGGGTTGAGTCAAAAGATTCACAATGTTTGAAAATTAAAACCACTTTATTAAGAATTTATTCTAGCAAAGGAAGAAAATAACTATATAAAGGTAAAAACTAATAGGCCAAAATAGATAAAAAATTTTGAAAAATGTCGAAAAATTGATTTTCTGGTTAAAATGAGGGCAAATACAAGGAAAATACCACTTAACTTCGATAGAAGTCCCCCTACACTTAATATAAACATTGTCCTCAATGTTTAAGCATGTGGGAGTAAACTCCCCTACACTTAGGACATTGTGCACGTTGTTTAAATCTCGCTAAGGAAGAGACAACTAAAGAGATTCCTATTTTAATATTGGAAAATATAAAATAGTGAATCGAAAATAGTTTAGGATAGAACCAGGAAGACGGGAACACGGAATCACGGTTCGTCAAAAGTCATCAAGAGTGTGTCTTTGAAGCGCTAATCCCTGCACATGATAAGAATGAAAACAAGAAACACCAACGGGGCTCCCCCTACACTTATGGTGAAAACAGGTAAAAATAGATAGATAATTGGGTTGCCTCCCAAAAAGCGCTTGTTTAGATTAACCGAGTCACGAGCCTGACTCGTCCCCGAATTAAATGGTCCATGGGGAAGCCTCGAATGTAATACCGGGATCAAAGACCTTGTCCTCGTTCCCGGAGGACATTAATGAAGGAGAGGCGGGGGGATAAGTCTTGAATGGGAGAAATGTTCTTTCAACATACGAAAAGTATGTGAAATCAAGATCCACGGGAGGTAGGGTGGGTAAAGTAAGCACATTGTTATCCCCCAAAGACAATGGATGTTGAGCACTCGGCAAAGCCGTGATGTTATCAGTGATAGCATAATCAATGTCACCTCCCGGGTCAAAGCACTCATCCTCCGTAATAGTGGCTAAAGGGAAGGATGAAAGGTGCTCGGGAGGGGGACTTGGGACAATACCTTCCTGCACCAAATTATCAAAAATTATATCCCCCTCCGTGTAATCATCATCAATACCTAGAGGTATGGAGTGAATGTCGATTTCTTCCAGCAATGGGTCATTATCTTCAGCGGGAGGAATAGATGGAGGTAAAGACTCGGAAAGAGGAGGAGAAGTCAACTCTTCGATTTGAGCAATAAGAAGATGCACTTTCCGTAATTTGTCACGGAGAATCACGTCTTCCACCTCATCTTCAAGAGCAAGTTCATCGGTGAACTTCTCGTAAGCTGGAGAGAATAAATCGTCATCGCCTGCATCTCCCGGTAGAGATTGAGAAATTTCAAAAGTGAAATTCTCATAGCGTGGCGAAAAATCGTCATCACTAGGAACGACCTCTTCCGTAAGAGAAACGTCGTCCTCAGACTCCATAGCAGTCGGTATGTCACACACCTCATCATCAAATAATTTATCGAGGCCATAATCACTAATCTCACTCAATGAATCATCATCCTTAGACGCATTAGGAATATCGAGAGTAGGAGCAGCAACTTCAGTAGATGGGTCGAGAGCGTAGACATCATCGTCGTCATCATCATCATAATAGACGTCACCATTCCAATTAGGAGTGACATAGTCGGCTAACTCCTCCTTGATAACCTCCACATCTTTAAGAAGCTCATGAAGCAAATTTTGTTGTTCATCTCCCCGAGTATGTTCAATTAAACCAATTCTATCCCACGCTGAAATTAAACATTTTGGTGTAGAAAAGAAGGGAAAACGACCAAATTGGCTCAAAAAGGTGTTGGTGGTTTTCAAGGTTTCGTCCACATCAAGCAAAGGTTGCCTTTCCTGATGCAAGTCAGCTCGGATTTGAGCTAAACTTTCTAGCACATGGTTCAAAGAAGCTAGTTGTTGGTCAAGACTAATATGCTGAGAGGATTGATGATTGAGGGTGTGGTGTGGGGGCTCAAAGTTATAGACACTAGGATGATAGCACGGAATTTATCAAAGACCATCGACGGATCACAAGAAGAAGCATCGTGTGGGCCCCCATAAATATAGCACCACGGGTATGAAGAAAAATCTGGTGAGTTTTGTGGATAGCTATTACCATTGTCATAATTGTAACCCGGTTCTTGCCCGTGATCATACGGGTATCGAACCGGGCATGAAACATGCCAATGAGAATCGCTTCCACAATAGATGCACGGGGGAACATGAGGTGGATTAGAAAAGGACGAATTAGTCGAGTGGCACGAAGGACAAAATCCGAATTGTGTATGGTCGATATCATTTCCGCACTGCTCACATGTACATCATTGACATGAGTCGTTCCCGTATAATCTTCTCCCACACCCGACGCAATGGACATAAGAATCCATAAAGAAAAATAGATAAGCAAGAAGAATATTTTTGGTGCAAAACTTTGAAAAAGAAATGCTTTTTAGGATTTTTCAAATGTTTTTGGGATTTTTGAAAATTTTTGATACAAAAAATAACGTTCACGAGTGAACGGATCCCAAAAGCCAACGCGTCTCTCACAAAAAACCGTTAATCTTCACGAAAAGAGCCGGCAGCGGCGCCATTTTAATGTATGGATTTTACTAGGTTGAAAAAGTTCTTGTTTCTCTTCGAATTGATTTCCGGTTCAAAGTGCGACTCAGTTGTTCTTGGTGGAAAAGAAATAGAGTGGTTGTCGTTGTCTACACTAATTAAAAATAAAGACTTGAAACAAATAAAAATAAAGTAAAGAAGGTAAAAGAAGAAACAACGAAAGATAAAAACTTGGCGAAAAGTAAATGGCTAGAAATTAAAAAGGAAATAAAGTAAATGACGCAAACTTAAACTTAAACTAAAAGGAATGCAAGTAAAAATGCAAATAAAGAAAAAAGGCGGGAAAAGTAAAGCTTAAGAATAAACTAGGAAAAACTCATTCGGAATATCACCCTTATCCGGAATAACAAAGCTCCTCCGGAATATGTCACTTATCCGGAATAAACCAGTTGATCCGGAATAAAGTTCTTGATCCGGAATAAAAAGAAAATAGGGTTGATTCGGAATAAAATTGGTGATCCGGAATATTATTCCGAATGAAGTGATTGATCCGGAATAACAAACATTCCGAATAAAGAGATTGAGCCGGAATCATAGATATTCCGAATAAAGAGATTGATCCGGAATAAATGATTATTCCGAATGAAGTACCTTTATCCGGAATAATTAAGAAGAAAGTGGTTGATCCGGAATCTGGGCAGCAATATGAATACGAAGAACAGTGAAGAAGAACAAGGCACGAATCTAGACAAATCTAACAAAATAAACCAAAAGATTAAACCAAAACAACCAATAAACATCCATTAACAATAACCAATCGAACCAAATCAACAAAACTAACAAATAAAGCTAAATCAATCAAAACCCACTTGATTAAAAACCATAAAAACTCAAGAACATGAACACAAAGATTAAACACAAACAAGAAAGGTAGATGAGAGATTAAACAAGAAAAGTAAAGACTCAATAAAACTTACATAGAATTAGAAGGAATTAAAAGGTGCGATACAAGCAAAATTAAAGTGAAAGAAATTAAATTGTGCAAGGTATGAAAATGGTGGAAGAGGTGGGTTGTCAATCCACCCAACAACACTAATGGAATGAAAATGAAAACTATATATAGGGAGATTAGGGAGGTGCTTAGGAAGCTTCCTCCCCTCTTTCTTCTTTCTTTAATTGCGTCATTAAATCCTTAATCTTCTTAATCTTTTGACTTTAATGACTTTGTCTCGGGATTTCTTCAAACTCGTCTTGTAATTCTTCAATAAATTAGACTTGGGTTCTTCGGCTTTTAGAAAACTTCCGTCTTTTGACTTTTTCTTCGATAAATCTTCAGAATTGGTCTTGGACTTACGTTCTTTTTGCACTCTTGATTTCTTGACTTCGTCTTTCGTCTTTTTCTTCGATAAAAGCCCGTGAATGCCCGTGTTTTCTCCACTTTTCACCTTTTCGTCCTAAATCACAACAAAAACACAAACCACGCATATTTCCGACATAAATGACATAAAATACACGTTTTGGCTCGGTTATTATTGTAATTAAGTGGTAAAAAGGACGGGTGTTTACACACCTATCAAATAGGACTTCTATCGAAGTTAAGTGGTCTTTTCCTTGTATTTGCCCTCATTTTAACCGGAAAATCAATTTTTCGACATTTTTCAAAATTTTTGATCTATTTTGGCCTATTAGTTTTTACCTTTGTATAGTTATTTTCTTTCTTTGCTAGAATAAATTCTTAATAAAGTGGTTTTAATTTTCAAACGTTGTGAATCTTTTGACTCAACCCGAGTTTACTTGTCTAAGTTTACTCTAGCTAGTATCCTTAACGTGTTTAAATCAAATTATTGCTAGGCTTTTATATAGGGAGCTATAAAACGCGAAAGTCTTAACTCTCACGGGTTAAGAACAAGAACTTTTTGCAAGTTCCTATAATTGATCCTAGAGAGTCGTTTATCAAGGGAACTTTAAAACGCAAATTCTAAACTTGAAAAAGTCTAAGAGTTTGCAAGATCCTATAGACGACTCGAAAACCCAAAACTTTGATTTAATTGGCTAAGCATCCACGAGTCTCATTCCTTGAGATTTTAAATTATGGAGAACGAGAGATGATAGAGTCATTTATAAGTTTGGTATTCTTTCGTGAATTTATGTGAGTTAATTATAAGCCTATTCTCCCATCGCTTGCTAATAAATTTATTTGCAATAAATAAGGTTGTACGATTTGAAAAGTTACTTAGCTTCTAGCCCAAGATCGTTTAAAAGTTGCTCGGTATGGATTAGAGTTCATAGCCAAGGCATAACTTATTGAAGCGGGATGCGAAGATTGGCGAGTCCAAAAAGGTCCTAACAAGGCATGAGGGCTATATTTTGTTGCTAAAGATCCCAAGTGATGTGAAGAATCATTTATCAAAGATCAATATGAAGGATCGAGACACACGACGAAAAACAAATACTCCGTAAAGATCATGGAGAAGTCTATCCAAAAAGGCCCTAACAAGGTATGAGGATAAATGATCCAAGTCCTAAAAGGAGGCGGATCGTTGTATATCAAAATCCCAAATAAAGATTGGAGAAAAATGAAGAAGTCGTGGTCCAAGTATGAAGAATCTCTCAAAAATTCAAGTGAAGAAATTCCTAATATGAAGAGAAGACCATTATTTCATGAACGTCTCTCAAGGTTTGAAGTATGAAGTCGCTGCCAAATATCGGTCCGAGAAAGGTCTCAAATCGCGAAGCGAGTTATGCCAAGATATGAACTTTATGAGGTCCCGAGAAGCAGTTTTAAAAGATTTTGTCCTTTAGCTAACTATTGATTAAATCGTCCCACTTTATTTTCAGCCTAAATAACTATCGAAATAAGTCAACAATGCATCCTCGTGATCATTCAAGACAACAATAAAATATAAGAGATACACCTAGGAATAAGGGAGTCTAAGTAAATAATTAGCCCACATGAGTTCGTGTTAGTTTGCTAACTTATAATAACAATGATCTCGTTTTTAAGCTTAGTTTGGAGAAAGTGAAAAATTGAGGATGATGATTATTCATGACATTTCCAAAACCCGAAGGTATGTTTTTGATTTCTGTACTTGTTTTATAATTTTCCATCTCTTTAATAAAGGCCAAGACGGATTGATTATGATGAAAAGTGTAATCGTGCTTTGTAACTAATGCATTGCATGAGGACATTTGAATGGTTAAGTGTAGGGAATTTGATAGGTGTGTAAACACCCATCCTTTTTACCACTTAATTACAATAATAACCAAGCCAAAACGTGTATTTTATGTCATTTATGTCGGAATTATGCGTGGTTTGTGTTTTTGTTGTGATTTAGGACGAAAAGGTGAAAAGTGGAGAAAACACGGGCATTCACGGGCTTTTATCGAAGAAAAAGACGAAAGACGAAGTCAAGAAATCAAGAGTGCAAAAATAACGGAAGTCCAAGACCAATTCTGAAGATTTATCGAAGAAAAAGTCAAAAGACGGAAGTTTACTAAAAGCCGAAGAACTTAAGTCTAATTTATTGAAGAATTACAAGACGAGTTTGAAGAAATCCCGAGACAAAGTCATTAAAGTCAAACGATTAAGAAGATTAAGGATTTAATGAAGCAATTAAATAAAGAAGAAAGAGGGGAGGAAGCTTCCTAAGCACCTCCCTAATCTCCCTATAAATAGAACATTAGGCTTTACATTTCTCTTGTTGGCTAGAGTGACACTAGTTCTTCCATCTTTAATTTTGTGCACATTTACTTTTCATGTCAAATTTAAATACTTGTCTTGCACCTTAAATACCTTTAATTTCAAGTAAGTTTCCTTTTAATTCTTGTCAATCTTTATTTTTATTGTTCATCTCCTATCTACCTTTCTTAAATCTTTGATCTTTATGTTTATGTTCATGTTTATGTTTTTGAGTTTTTATTGATTAAAGTGGGTTTTGATTATTTTGATTAGTTTTGTTAGTTTGATTGATTTGGATTGTTTGTTTATGATTAGTAGATGTTATTTGATTAGTTTGATTTAATCCTGTGGTTGATTTAGATTGGATTTGTTTGGATTCGTGTTATATTTGTTCCTCCGTGTTCTTCGCTGTCTTATCTGTTTCCCAGGTACATTCCGAATCAACCACACATTCCGAATCAAAGTGCTGTTAAACATTCCGGATCAGTCTTGTTTATTCGGAATAATTTAACATTCCGGACCAAACCTTTCATTCGGAATATCAAATATTCCGGATCAAGGAGTTTTATTCGGAATAATTTATTATTCCGGATCAAGGTCTTCATCCGGAATCTTCAACATTCCGGATCAAGGAAGATATTCCGGATCAAGAAACATTTCGGATCAAGGAAGTTCATCCGGAATATATTCCGAATCAAGCTTTTATCTCATATATTCCGAATCAAGAAGAAGTTCCGAATCAGTAAAGTTCCGAATCAAGGCTGTTCATTCGGAATATTGAATATTCCGGATAAGTGACATATTCCGGATAAACCATTATTCCGAGTGAGCATTTTATTCCGGATCAAGGATTTTGGTAAATATTCCGAGTGAAGAAGAATCATTCCGAACGAAGGTGACATTCCGGATGAGTGATTATTCCGAACGAAGGATTATTCCAAATGAGCTGTTTTCAGGTTCTTTTTAATTTCAGTTTTTAATTTTTAATTTTCAAGCTTTCTTTTTCCCGCCTTTTTCCTTAGTCGCACTTTAAGATTACTTGCTTTATATTTATTTTAGCCTTGCCTTAGTTTAAGTTTTAGTTGCGTTTTAAGTTTGCCTTAGGTTAGATTTAAGTTTGCGTTATTTACTTTTAGTGTCTTTTAATTTCCGTCACGCTTTTAAATTCTTGCCTTTTATTTTAAATTAGATTTTAGATTTACTTTAACGTCATCTTCATTTATGTCTTGGAACTTTTATTTTAAAAACAACCAAAAATATTCTTTTTCACCAAAAATAATTGAGTCGTACTTTGAACCGGAAATCAATTCGTGAAGATACCGAGAAACGAACTTTTTCAACTAGCAAAATCTTAGTTATAAAATGGTGCCGCTGCCGGGGATTTACTTTTTACAAAATGGAACGGAGGATTATTCCGAAGGTGTTTACTTGTTTTGTTATTTTTTATCTCTTTAATAAAGGCAAAGGTGGATTGATTGTGATGAAAAATGTAAACGTGCTTTGTAATTAATACATTGCATGAGGACATTGCAATGGTCAAGTGTAGGGGATTTGATAGGTGTGTAAACACCCATCCGTTTTACCACTTAATTACTATAATAACCGAGCCAAAACGTGTATTTTATGTCATTTATGTCGGAATTATGCGTGGTTTGTGTTTTTGTTGTGATTTAGGACGAAAATGTGAAAAGTGGAGAAAACACGGGCATTCACGGGCTTTTATCGAAGAAAAAGACGGAAGACGAAGTCAAGAAGTCAAGAGTGCAAAAAGAACGGAAGTCCAAGACCAATTCTGAAGATTTATCGAAGAAAAAGTCAAAAGACGGAAGTTTACTAAAAGCCGAAGAACTGAAGTCTAAATTATTGAAGAATTACAAGACGAGTTCAAAGAAATCCCGAGACAAAGTCATTAAAGTCCAAGATTTAAGAAGATTAAAGACTTAAGGACTTAATGGTGCAATTAAGGAAAGAAGAAAGAGGGGAGGAAGCTTCCTAAGCACCTCCTAATCCTCCCCTATAAATAGAACATTAGGATTTACATTTCATTTTGTTGGCTAGAGTGACACTAGTTCTTCCATCTTTAATTTTGTGCACATTTGCTTTTCATGTCAAATTTAAATACTTGTCTTGCACCTTAAATACCTTTAATTTCAAGTAAGTTTCCTTTTAATTCTTGTCAATCTTTATTTTTATTGTTCATCTCCTATCTACCTTTCTTTAATCTTTGATCTTTATGTTTATGTTCATGTTTATGTTTTTGAGTTTTTATTGATTAAAGTGGGTTTTGATTATTTTGATTAGTTTTGTTAGTTTGATTGATTTGAATTGTTTGTTTATGATTAGTAGATGTTATTTGATTAGTTTGATTTAATCTTGTGGTTGATTTAGATTGGATTTGTTTGGATTCGTGTTATATTTGTCCCTCCGTGTTCTTCGCTGTCTTATCTGTTTCCAAGGCACATTCCGAATCAACCACACATTCCGAATCAAAGTGCTGTTCAAGAAGTTCCGGATCAAGGGTTGTTCATCCGAAATATTAAACATTCCGGACCAGTCTTGTTTATTCGGAATAATTTAACATTCTGGATCAAACCTTTCATTCGGAGTATCAAATATTCCGGATCAAGGAGTTTTATTCGGAATAATAAATTATTCCGGATCAAGGTCTTCATCCGGAATCTTCAATATTCCGGATCAAGGAAGATATTCCGGATCAAGTAACATTCCGGATCAAGCTTAAGTATTCCGAATCAAGACTTTATTCCGGATAGGTGACATATTCCGGATAAAGGATTTATTTCGGATCAAGGGTTTTGGTAAATATTCCGAGTGAAGAAGAACATTCCGAACGAAGGTGACATTCCGGATGAATTTTTATTCCGAACGAAGGATTATTCCGGATAAGCTGTGTTCAGGTTATTTTTAGTTTCTGTTTTTAATTTTTAATTTCAAGCTTTATTTTTCTCCACCTTTTTCCTTAGTCGCACTTTTAGTTTAATTGCCTTAGATTTATTTTAGCCTTGCCTTAGTTTAAGTTTTAGTTGTGTTTTAAGTTTGCCTTAGATAGTTTTAAGTTTGCGTTATTTACTCTTAGTGCCTTTTAATTTTCGTCACGCTTTTAATTTCTCATCTTTTATTCTAAAACTAGAGTTAGATTTATTTTACAACCATTTACTTTTAAGTCTTGCACATTTTAATTACTACAACGACACAACTATTTGTTTCACCAAAGACGACTGAGTCGCATAGTTAATCCATTTTTCAAGACCACAACAACGAACTTTAATTTTTATACGGGCAAAAGCCCAGTTATCAGAGCCTTCCTTCTCAAAATACTTACAAGTGAACGGGGGGAATGAGGTGGCGCGAAGTACTTAAGTACCTAGCTTCCCTTAGTCGGCCTTTTATAGCACCTCGCCTTTCTATTCACCTTAAAGTTCGTATTTTTTCTAATTATTGCTTAACGAAAGTATTTATCTATTTTTGCCTTTGTGTTTGTTTGATAGATACACATATAAGGAACCGGAACGCCTCCAAATACGGGGTATTGCAAGCAATACTTGTGGAAATATTGTATATTGGGGTTCTTATACGTAATATCTATAGTAAAAGAAATTTTTTTTTTGTATTTTTTAAAGAAAAATATATATTCATGATAAAAACAAAGAAATCGAAATAAGAAAAATAACAATAATACTTAATTTTTTGGTGTAATACTTTAGGAAAAGTATTAATTTTTAGATTTTTTAAATTTTTTTTGATGCAAATCTTAAGAAAGAATTTGCTTTTGTGATTTTTTTATTTTTTGTATTTTTATGTTTTTTATTTTTTTTGTATTTTTGAGATTGTTCACAAAAATTAACGTTCAAACGTGAACGGATCCCAAAATCCAAATCGTCTCACGAAAATTGTCAATCGTAACGAGATCGATGCGGCATCCGCGCCATTTTAATATCTGTTTTTTAGTATAATCGTTTTCCTCCTCGACTCGACTCGAATTGATTCACAACTTAACACAAGATTTATTGTTTTTGGTTAATAATAATTGCTTGGTAATCTATGTCTATTTAAACTAAAAATGGGGAAAATATATAGGCTAAGGAATATATAAAAAATAAAAGCGCAATTAATTCACATAAAATTATTCTAAAATGCAATTTAAAATTAAAGTACAAATTTAGATCTAGATGCAACAAAAATAAACTATAATTAAGAAAATAATAATAAAACTAAATGCAAAATTAATCTAATGCAAGCACGTAATATCAAGTAATAGTGACAAAAATGAAATCACAAAAATAAACTTAAAAATAAGCGTAAAGCTTCAACCTTTTAAGCTTATCAATCTTTTTAGATGATAAAGCTACAAACTTTATATACTAATAAGCTTAATAATAAAAAAAAAGGTGTAAACTTTTTACTAATAATAAGCTTATCTAAACGAAATCTAATTTTTAAACTTTTAAATCTATATTTTAAAACAATAATAATAACTAAAACTAATTAAACCGGTTTTTATGAAAAATAAATTTTTGAAAACAATTTAAACTATAACGATCTAATTAATAAAAATAAAACGATTAAGCTAGAAACTAAAAAGGAGAACTTTGGTACCCGTAGTCCGAAGATAACGCTCTAAACAAAATCAATCATAAGTGATAACATATGCCCCATAAAGTACACGGCCTCTCAAAAGCATCAAAATACGGCCCGTAAAGTACACGACCAACCAAATCAATACTAAAGCTAAACGTATCCCGACCCGTAAAGTACACGGCCAACCAAATCAAACTCGTACCAAATTAATCAACCATATCAAACTCGAACCAAATTAATCAACCATAAGCTCTCTACCAAACTTGATGAATAGATTCGCCAATATCACAAAAACACAAGAGGTTAGAACAATAATAAGCAACTATTAATATTATATAAAGAGATTTAAATAAAACTAATAGATCTAGAATATTTTTATGTTTTATAAAAGTATTTAAATTTTAAATCTAAAAATTATAGATCTACTTAATCTATTTAAAAACCTAATAGATTTAAACTATTTTTTTAAGGATTTATAAAAATACTTTAAATTTTAAACTCTAAACTTATAGATCTAAACTAATTAGTATAAAAAACTAATAGATCTAACTTTTTTTTTGTTTTTTGAAAGCATTTTAAATTTTTAAATTTAAAACTAACAGATCTAAAAAAACTAATAGATAAAAACTAAACGTACTTAAATAAAAAGATAGCTTATAAATAAGTTGTAAACTTAAGCTTAGAACTTATGAGATTTAAAAAGCTAAAAAGCTAATTAAATAATTACTCCAACAATAAGCTAGATCTTGGAAAATAAGGCAACAATAAGCTTGAAATAAGCTTGTATATAAATCTAACTTATTAGGAAAAAGTTATAAAAACTTATCCTAAATAATAAGCTAGATTATTAAGAAAAGTAAAAGAAAGGAAGAATGAGAATAAGCTAAAAGAATAAGCTAAAAGATTAATTTTATTAATATTGAAAAGCTTAATGAATAAGCTAAGTACAAAGTTGAAAGGAAATACATTTTAAAAACAAGAAATAAATTTGACATTATTTAGCTATCTAAAATTTACATACAAAATGAAGAAAAATGAGGTGCTATTTATTGTTGAAGCCAAGGTGCTTGGGGTAGGTTAGTCTTTTATGCTCTTAACCACCTTCTTTTCTTTAAGGGTAAAAGTTATAAAATACCATCGTACTTATTAAAATGTACGGACTTTAAACACTTACAATTTATTCGCTAGACATTACCAATGAACTTTCAAATTGATTATGGACTTTACCAATATTGCCCTAAAATGACTGTATTACCCTTGTCTTCTTTAACATTTTATATTTCATAATAAAAACTCACATCCAAAATATATCTATTACCAAACAAACACTAATCAGTTTATAAATGTCTTATTTTGATCTCATTTATAGTATACGTATACATCCTAATCCTTGTATATTTATACATTAAACAAATTGGTCAAAACAAAAACTTGGTACTATTCATTTTACAGTTTGGTATAACAGATATTTTTTGGATGGATATATATTTACAATGATGTTAAGGGTATTAAGTACACAACAGTCTATCATCATCTGTAGATATTATATATGCAGTGGTTTTCTATAAATGACAAAGAAGAACATTGTCTGAACTCTCACGTTATCTATAGAATATTGTTTGATTCGTGAAAATCCAAACAAAGATTACAGTGATGAATATTCATTGAACAAAATTTCAAGGTAACTTAGCATTATGCTACTTATATCTCGTGTGTATCTAGTTTGTCTTCAATATACCATCAGATGTGCAGTAATGTATTCATTCTTTGTTGTTCCTGATGCAAATTCGCAGTTGGCTGGTATGAATTAAATAAGACGAATTTTAGAATACGTGTTAAAACTCCATTATTCTTGTCAGAAAACGTCATATTTGGATTAAACCTTGTCTTCCATTTCACCGAAAAAGAGCAGATGAAACATATGTGTTTACCTGTTAGGTACAAATTACAGGGGGAGACTAAAATCTCAATTGTGCTCTTTGCAAATAAGAGAAAAAATGAACGGCTGGTGGCAAGATTGTATGATTTTACCAATGACAGCGACAAGGGAATTGGGGTTTTTAAATTTTATTTAAAAATAGTGAGCTCTCGGGTTACTTCTACATAGAAGGCATCGAGTTCCAACCCTTGCAAAGACTAAGCTAAAACAAAGCTTTGCGCCAGTTATAAATTGTCCAACTGCTACAAAGGACAAGAGCCTGTATAACCGAAATATACAGACAGTTAATCAATAGTCAGATTTACTACTATATAAAACCAAATCTTTTATTTATTTTTTAATTTCAAACACAAATAAAACAAATGGATTCTGCAACTTCAAAACTGAGTACCAGGCTAAAATAATGCAATATGGTATCAATTTGGGAACATGAGGGAAAGCTCGACAACATGGATGATGTAACGGGCCATCTACGTCAATTTGTGTAATTTCGAACACAAATAAAACACATGGATTTATTTCATCGTGATATGAAAAAGAAACAGAGTCAAGACAATTAGTGGCAATATATGTAAATATGTTAAAAAAACAAGGGTAATATAGTAATTTCACGGTCATATTGGTAAAGTTTATAATCAATTTGAAAGTTCATTGGTAATGTCTAGCGAATAAATTGTAAGTGTTTAAAGTCGGTACATTTTAATAAGTACGATGGTATAGTATAGCTTTTACCCTTTCTTTAACTTGAGGACATCTTGGTCATTTGGTAGGTGATGATATGTTTCCACCAATATAATGAAAGATGTTTTTTGAATAGACCAATTGGAGCACTTCACATGGATCACCATTTTCACCTTTCCTTATTCTTTTATCCAATGACTCTTGATTAATCTCTTTAACCAACTCCACCATCTTTAATCTTCTAGAAGCATGCACCTAACTACTCACAAAAGAAACACACATGCTATTTTTTTTTCTTTTTAATATTTTTGTGTTAGTTTAAAAATAGATAAAAATAAATAAAAACAAAACTACTAAAACTAAAAATATTTAAAAATAAAAATTAATTATTTCAATACTAAACTAACTATTATAAAATAAAAAAACTTTTATTTTTATAATTTTTTATTAATTTACGAAAATATATTTTTATTTATTATTTATTTATTAAAAACTATTTATTTAATTTAAAAACTAATTAAACTTAAAAAATTCATAGAGAACAAACCGTGAGGAGTTACGATGTGTGGTCGGGACCGTTGGCTTCGTAATTTTGTGCTCTTCAATGTGGTTTATTAGTGGATGACTTTGAGGATGACAAAAATGGTCCTTGTTGTAAAATGTTCATGAAATCTTCATTTTTAGCTCTCCAAACTTCATTCTTTTGGCATTTTTTGGTCTTTTGACTTTATCTTTGACTTCTTTTTCGATAAATGACCGTGAAATCCTGTGTTTTCTTTCCTTTTGATCTTTTGTACCTATTTCACAACAAAAACACAAACCACACATAATTCCGATATTTACGAAATTAATTACACGTTTTGATCTCGTTTTTCATTGTAATAAGTGGTAAAAGGATAAGTGTTTACACACTTATTACAGATTCAAGTGAGTTGTTTTAACAAATCAATTACAAACTTAACCGATTAAAACAATATCAAATGCTTTTCAACGTATAGAAATTTTATGAAAAACGCAATAAAGAATCTATAACCCACTTTATGATGACGTATTGTCCCCAGCCGGGTCTTGGACCCGGTCCACAGGTACTACATGTATCCGGCCCATCACGGATGGGTCGGATCAATGTTACTCTAGATTTATGGGTTTCGGGTAATAATAGCCGAATGTGCTGTATACGGCCTGCGTCCAAGCACGCGCAACAAGGGTTAGACAGAATCACAATCTAATTAGGATTGCGATTCACCCCAAAGTAAAGAGATATTCACTAACCATAATTAGAAAATAACAATCAAACAATTATGGTAATTATCTCTTATTTGGGACCAAAATATCGGTAAAGCCCAACAGGGATTCTACCGCCTATATAAGGAACCCCCAAGGGTTCCACAAAGGTACGAATTACT
This sequence comes from Glebionis coronaria, assembly GCA_025667525.1. Lineage (NCBI taxonomy): Eukaryota > Viridiplantae > Streptophyta > Magnoliopsida > Asterales > Asteraceae > Glebionis > Glebionis coronaria. The sequence goes on from CM046877.1 coordinate 422,564,343, forward strand.
CAATACTCTCACAACTCACCGATTACTAACCCTAAAACCGATTACTTACTCTCACGCCAGAGTCTAATCGTGGGATACATTCCCACGGTAAGCCTAACAACATGTTGTTTAGTGTGTAGGATCTCAACCATATGTTCACTTGGTGCAAGAGCCAGAGCCTTCCACAACCGAATTAAGCCTAATTCCGGTCAAGCAAGGACCATCAAAATTTTGTATCAACAAGTTGGCCCATCCATGGGACCCTTTACTAAACTCTACCGATGACGAAGAGAAATCCTAATCAAGGATATCAGCGGAACATGAACAAAAGACCGGCGACAGACTCACCGGTCCTCCGGCTAGTCATGGGCTCGGCAGGAGGGGGTGCTGCTCGGAACGTGGCAGATCCGTCCCCACGAGGGATAGATGCCCAATTCAATACCCCCGCGCATACCATCCCCGTGAATAACCCCAACCCAGGGTCTACATCCGCACCTCCCCATAGAGAGACATAGAAACCTACTGTCACCGCGACAAAGGATGACTTGATCGCCTCCATCAACGATGGAAGCATTGAGGAATACGTGACGCGAAACTTCGACTCAATTGTCCCCGTCATAACGGCGAGAATGAACTTGGGAAGAAACCTCCAGGCCAGGCTAAACTTCGACAGTGTTGTGGGCGACACGCCCAAGCGATCTCGGAAAAGGAATAGAAAACGTCGAACGGAGATACTTCCCCGAAGTGAGGGACCTCCCCAACCGCTTAATGTTTTCGAACGGGGAGACAGGATACTCGAAAACCTCGAAGCAAACCAGGAAGATGCGAATCTCTTGGACGAATCCATAGAGCACGACTTCCCAGAGACACCGCGTGAAAACACTTGCCTCATCAGCGTCCTCGAAAGGACAGATCCTCCTAAGGGAAGGAACGTCACTCCTCCACCACTAACTAGCAGTTACCGCGACCGCTCTAGGCGCAGGAGGCGTTCGTCCAGTAATGATCCATCTGGATCCGACTCTGATGACCACCATCCCAGACGCCTCAAGGCAAGATATCGCTCTTCTGAATCCTCAGACAGTAGCAGGGAGCGCAAGAGACGAGAAAAACGTCGCTCTCAGCGGGGGGATGAAGATCTTTCTCTCCCATGGTGCTGGGAGAAATAAGATGCATTTACAAGCTGCATTCGAGATTACTCCAAGGACAAAAAGCGGCGCATGCCCACTTGCGCGAAAACTTACGATGGATCCGGTGATCCAGATGACCATTTAAAAGTTATTGAAACACAAGCAAAGATTGAGCAATGGCTCATGCCTCTGTGGTGCCAGATGTTCTATTCAACATTGAATGGGAACGTACGTGACTGGTTCGAAAGACTCCCGCATTGAAGCATTGATAGCTTTGATGAATTACGGAGCGACTTCAGAAGGAATTATACTAAGATAAAGAAGTATAAAAGAGACCCTGTTTCATTGGATACGGTAAAACAGAAGCACGGGGAGTCCACGGAAGACTTCACCGAGTGCTTCAAAGACGAATGCACGAAAATCAAGGCATGTCCTAAGGTTTTAAAAATATCCGACTATATGCATGCCATAACGGATAGAGAACTAATCAGACATCTGAATGACAAGCGCCCCGAAACATTCGATGAGTTAATGAAAAGGGTTAGATCTTTTGTGGAAGGGGAGACCGCAGTCTCAGCGGCCTACTCCACAAAAGGGAACCAAAGCTATCAGAATCACGACCAACCCAAAAAGCAATCAAACCAGACGAGTGGTAGGAGCCTCGACTACTGTGGTCAACAAAAGGACGGGGTAATGACAAGTTCACTCCACTAAGGATGTCTCCACGTGAGATATTATTATCAAAGGGCGCGAACTTCCCAAGACCACCCCCCATGACAACTCCAATCGACCGTCATCAAGGGAATCGATTCTGCGAATTCCATAATGACAAGGACCATGACACAGACGAATGCATCCAACTCAAAAAGTACATTGAGTCCCTGGTAAAGTCAGGACAACTCAAGCATCTCACCAAAGATTAGAAGGATGGGAAGGACAACAAAAAGGGTGACATAAAAGATCACCCCAAGGATACGCCCGCTACCATATTCATGGTACAATCAGGGCAACACATGACTAAGAAAAAAATCAGTAAAAAAATTTCCCGTTCCAAAGAGATCTCGTTTCCTCCCATAACTTCAAGCAACGTGGCCCAAGGGCCACTCACAATTAAAGTAAACATGGGAAACCACAATGTCCGCCGCATGTGAGTGGACGAAGGGTCATCAACCGAGGTACTCAATGGACACTGCTTGACGCGGATATGACCAGAAGTAAAGAAGCAATTGATGCCGGCTACAACGCCACTCATTGGCTTCGACGGACAAACCATATGGCCACTGGGCCATTTACGACTCTTAGTTACCATCGGAGATGAAGAACACTAAACCACAATATGGATGAATTTCTTGGTGATAGGTTCACCATCACCATATAACGGTATCATTGGAAGGCCGGGGATATCCGCTATCCGGGCCGTACCATCCACGGCACATGGCATGATGAAGTTCCCTGTGGAAGGAGGAATTCTCACCATCTTTAACACGGTGGTACCACCATCAGAATTTTACACAATAGCCTCACCGGTACAGCCAACTCCCAAGGGGAAGGAACAATTACCACCAAATTGGAAGGTAGCACTCCATCCAGATTATCCGGATCAAGTATGTTATGTGCGAGTTGCTAAGGGAAAATCTTGACGTATTTTCTTGGGAATCAAAGGACATGACGGGCATGCCGCGTTCGATAGTAGAGCACAAGTTGCAAATCCGACCAAGGTATCCCCCGGTAAAGTAGAAGAAACGCGGACAAGCCCCAGAACGAAGCCAAGTAATACTACAGGAAGTCAAGAAGCTGGTGGACGCAGGCATTATGCGAGAGGTGTATTACCACGACTGGCTATCTAACCCGGTCATGGTAAAGAAACACGACGGAAGTTGGCGTATGTGCGTTGACTTCACAGACCTAAACGAAGCATGTCCGTAAGACTGCTACCCACTTCCAGAGATCGATTAGAAAGTGGAGTATTTGTGTGGGTATCCCTTCAAATATTTTTTGGACGCACCAAATCCAGATGGCTGAGGAGGATGAGGAAAAAACGGTGTTTCATACGAGCCAGGGTGTCTATTGTTACACCAAGATGTTGTTCGGCCTAAAAAACGCGGGGGAAACCTATCAAAGGTTGGTTGACAAAGCGTTTGACAACCTAATTTGGCGTAACCTGGAAGTTTACGTTGACGACTTAATCATCAAGAGCCATACGAAGGACAGACTTATCTGGGATATTGAGGAGACCTTCGCCACGTTGCGAAAGATGAATATGAAGCTGAACCCAAAGAAGTGCATGTTTGGGGGATACTGAAGGAATATTCTTGGGATACATGATTGATGCCAATGGAATCAAACCATGCCCGGATAAGACAGAGGCCGTGATAAAGCTACCATCCCCAAGGACGCTCAAGGAAGTACAATCCCTTAATGGTAAGCTGATAGGACTGAATAGGTTCTTATCCAAGTCTACGAAAAAATTGTTACCTCTCTTCAAAACACTCAAGAGGTGTATGAAGAAGAGTGACTTTAATTAGACGAAGGAAGCATATGAGGCCTTTAGTGAACTTAAGAAGCACTTGGCGGCCCTCCCGATGTTGGTCGCACCATGGCCCAAGAAGGTACTGATCATCTACCTATCAACCACTCACGGCGCGATCAACGCAGTCTTAATGACAGATAAGGACACGGTGCAGATGCCCATCTACTTTTTCAGCAGGGCACTGAAAGTAGCGGAGCTGAACTACACACCAATGGAAAAGCTGGTCATCTCTAGTATATGCCACCAAACGGCTGCGCTGGTACTTCTAGGCGCACCCTATCGTGGTAATTACGGACCAGCCAATCAAACAGGTCATATCAAAGCCGGACACGGCGGGGCATTTGAAAAAATAGAGTGTTCTGTTTGGAGAACACAATATCTCATATAGGCCTCGCACGACGGTTAAAGGCCAAATCTTGACTGGCTTTATAATAGAGAAACCGGAGGAGGAAAGCATGAAGACCCCCAAGGAGGATAAACTCCAAGACCCATGGGTCTTATTCACGGACGGATCTGTCACACCCCCAATTTATCAGAGTAATACAACACAATGGGGTGCGACGGTCATGACTATCACAAGACATAGATACAAAGAACGACTATTTAAAAGCCGTTTTAATTTAATTAAATAACATAAAACTCGTTTCGGAAGCGAATTACACAGGATCATAATAAAACATTGTTTCAAAAGACTTTAACATTGATCCAAATATCCATACACTAGTCACGACCATTTTTATTAAAAATCTCCCATGCATAACCACGTCACTCCTCCGTCTTGATACCTGAGAAAAACATTGCCAAAGCGTCAACACAAAGGTTGGTGAGTTCATAGGTTTAAGTTTAAATAGTGTGATGAACCATAAGATTTTTAAGGCAACCGGCATATAACCAAAACATGGCTATAATCAAAATAGTATAGGTTTGTATTCCTACGCCTAAGCTCGCGACACCGAAGCGTTAACCAACCAACAAGATATAATGAGAGTCCGAGCAAATGCCTATCCCAAAGCATTCGTAACGACTCAAATGTAAGTGTATCTAATTTGGTCACACAACCAACATTAGATAGGGAGGCCAATCCCAATAGATCTATCCATAACATTCGCGCTTACACAAAGTAAATAACGGTTCACGATAGTGGGCTAAAGCATCTAGGGATATCGCTACTTAGACATCATGTAGGCAAACGTATCAAGTTTTAGCACTTATGTTCATCCGTTTAAAACAAGCAATGTTCTCACCCCAAAATAGTTAAAAAAATTAAAAGTGGGGCTATGAAACTTTCCTTGATGAAGTAGCGAATATGATCAATAAAGATAGCACGGAATATCAAGGCATGCAAAACAATGCGCAAACGATCTACTCGTAACCTAAGTAAAATATATGTACTTAGGCTAAATACAATAAATATTAACGTACAATGCACTTGGTTGATAATTTATACTTGCTATAGATTTATAAAATGTTTTCATACATTTTTCTCGTTCAACCATTTTAGTCACGGGTCAAGTTCGGGTCTCGATAACTTATTGAATAATAGTCCAAAAAATAAACGGACTCTCATTATAAAAACTAGGCCGCGAGGTCGTCGATATTTGATAAATATCATATTTTTATGAAGTCTCTAAGTCTAGTAATTAATTACGTGAAGTAGAGAACTCACACATAAAATACAACATGTAAAGTTCAATTTTACACAAGTGGAAAATCGGCCAACTTTGGAAATTTATTGTGAGTTCGTTACTTAAGTTCACTACAAACAGAAAACTGTTTTAAAAACTAGGCCTGGTCACGTTTTACAAGATACTTCTAGATCTTTGGGCGAAAGTCGTTAGGTCGATAGAAAACAGGCCTAAAGTAGGGTGATCGGCCATTTTGTCAAGTTCATTTTTATGTGTTTATTATTATTACTAGCATTCTTCTATTTCCACCACCTGTCCTCCAACCTTTGCTAAGTGGGAAAAGTACTTGCATGTGTAGTGGTCCTTGTTCATACAGTTTTCACAAAATACAAAGGTGGGACATGGTCTTTCCTCTTTCTTTATACATACATTCATGCACCATATTCATAGCCAAAATTAGCCAAAATGAGACATCCCTTTTGTTTGTGTACTTACTGTGCGCAAGTTTTGGCAAAAGTGAAAGAGTCCAATTGGCTTTCATATACTTATCATACATGTGCATACATAGCATGGAAAATATACAAACACATAGCCTACATAGTGCTCCTTATTGTCATAGTGGGGCTAGCACCTATATTACTCTACTGGTGCAACATACCAAACAGGAAAGAACTGAAGTCATCTTTATGGCTATTTAACATCACATGTAGGTCAACTTTACTTGTACTTGTCTTTCGGTCCTTGGTTTTTCTTACACACAAACACGTAACACGTAAGGTTTTAATGCTTGCTGCTACACACCAACTTTTATAATTCATGGTAACTTTCATGATGTTTAAGTTCACTCATGAAATACATGCGCACACTAGAACAAACAGGCATTCATTTTTGTATATTGTAAAAAGGGTTTTTCTTGTGTTTCTTCCTAGTTGGTACCCAATACATAGCATACTTATATACATGTCATGCATATTTACCTTCTTTTGTGTTCACTGTTTCTAACTTACTGTTTGTACACAGGAAGATACATACACAAACTCCATACTTGGTTTCCTATTTTGTTGTTGCAATCGGTTCACATTTGGGTTGTTCTCTTCCTTGTTTCAATAGCACAAATCTTCACACATACACACTCATTCATCACACGATATACACATATGTTGTACACACACGTCTAAACACATGCACAATCCATTCACATAAACTTCATGTTATCCATTTTAAGGCAAGGACATTTTTAAAGTTACATGCATGCATGATTACATTTGTAAAACAAAACTTAGTTTCCTGATACATATATATCCTAATACAACATAAGTCCATGATTGTTCGAGCTCTTTATACATACTTATTTGTAAAGCATATAAACTGATTTTGGTCTCGTTAGAAGGGTAGAAATGTGCGGTTTTATGAGTTCTTAAATCCATTGTTCGCTCGACATACCTAATGAGGTTTAACATGAGTCTAAACCTACGTGTCACAGCAGTTGCAGGGCTGCCATTCGCATAGGCTGTTAGGGCCATAGTTACTATGTTAAGGGCCAAGTTAATAGTTTGTAAGGCGGTAGGCTTATGGACATTAATCCCGTTTTTATGCATGCACGACTAAAATGAGAGCATCATGGGTTTCCATTTGCCATCCTGGTCGTCTGAAACACATATACACAACTAGCTTGTCATTGATCATTTATACAACACATAAAATCATACATGTTTATCTACATAAAATCTCAAGGTCTCTTCCTATTGTCATTTTTAGTTCTATACGTGGTTTAGTCCATTGTGTAAACACCCATCGAGCCCAAACCCGTGACTTAGTTAGTTATGATTTAGTTTGTTCAAGTGTTTACAAGTATAACTATCAACCAAGATAAATGAACAAAGGTTATAGTAACTTACAATCGGTCCTAAGTTAAGTGTTAGGGAGCGATGAATAAGAACTAGTGTTTTCTTTAACCCCAACCCGAGTCAATCTTATGAAACTTGTAAGCTTTTTATCGAATCCGACCAACTTAGAAGACTAAGTCGTGACCCTTTCTCCTCTTTCTTGGCCGCGTCTAGAAATAGTTCACAGTGGGGATGCTTTGAGTTGTGAAGGCATATTATGTGTGTTTGATGTTGTAAGTGTGTCCTATTTATAAGAGGGGTTAGGTAGTAAGGGGAAGTGACTAGCATAGTTAGGGTTTCTAACCCTTTGGTCCCTTTGTAACTAGCAAGTGTAATTGGAAAGTACCATGAAAAAGTGAGAAGATTGGGAAGAACAAAAGGGGAGAGGGAGCACGTGAATTAGCAGGGGAGGGATGAGAGATTGTATTTTCAATGCTCCAAAGAGGGGGACCAAATTTAAGGGTTTTGATGGGATGGATGTGGTACATGCGATTCAAATTCAAGGTGTGGGAGAGATAAATAAAACGTGGGTTTTGTAGGATGAGTATAGGGGACCGGTTTGACAAGGATAAAAAGGATTTTTGTTTATCTTTTTATTTGACATTTTTGTAAATGTTTAATTTGTGCAAAAGTAAGGTTGTTAGGTTTGTTTATAGTATTTTCAAGAAGTCCCAAATAGTAGTGGTGTAGTGAATTTGGTATTTGGAGAATTTTCTAAGTGTGTCATTCAATGTATATCAATTGAAAGAAAAAAAAACAATTGTTTTATGTAGCGTCACTCTTAGTTGAGATAACGTTGATGTAAATAAACATCGTCTCCTAGAATAGAAATTCCTAACACGGAAGTTAACAAATATTCATTCAAGTAATACTTCATATGAATGTCATTCATAAAAATTCAAATTTGTACACAAAATACGTGAAATCAATCGGAAATATCAATAGACACACAAGTCTAACCCGAACTATCGCATTTTACGTTAATTAAATAGATTCAAAATTCACGTTTGTGACATCCGTAATCCCTTAAATTGATTTTTGTCCTCAAAACTAGCACGTCGATATCGTTATCAAGACAAGAGGTCAATTCAATTTTACCTTCCTTTCATGGTGTTCAATGCGTTCGTTTTTCTTTAGTTTGTTGCTAAGATTAAAATTACTATAATCTTGTTAGGATTAAAACGAACGAAAATTTGTTCCGACTTGTACATGGTTCTATAGCGTTCCCTAAGTCTTTTCTTGTATGTCAAATTTTCTCGACGACATTAGTTTTGTTTAGTGAGTTTTCTCATTATTAACTTTTGCGTCTCCCCGCGTATTACTTCCACTTTAAAATGTCGCGTATTGTCATTTTTCGCCTGGATGACTATGTAACTCACCTTTAAAAATCGTTCCACGTGGTTTGGTTAATCCCGTTCACATTAACCGTCTACTTGGTAGTGATAAGTAGCGTATGCGTCAAGGTTTCTTGAATTGGTTTCTAAAAAAAAATCTAAAGCAATTGATCGTCCTAATACATGGTAGTTAAGACGTTTCTTCCTTTTATTTGACGTTCAATGTTAGCTAATTTCGTTAATTAATCAATTTAGTTTGTGTTCCTCCTTGTTTATCTCCTTTTTCATGGAGAGGAAAACGAGTGCACCATTTATAATATATTTAACTCGTAGTTCGTTCGGATTCGTTCTATGAAGAAAGTATATAATATTTCTTAAGCCTATGAGTATGTTGTGATGCTCAAACATCGTTAGGTAAAATAGATCTTTGTCCGAGTGATTTCGTTGTTCCAATTATATACACAAGCATGCTTATCTTGACTCAATTTCTCTTTAACATGGGTTATGTTACGGCGAGTTCTGGATATCCGGTAAATTTGGATTTTACTCAAATGACTTTTTCGTTCTTCTCATTATTATTTAAAAGTTGTTTTCAATTTTCCAACTCTAATCTATTTGAGTCTAATTTTCGTAAAAAACAATTGGTGTTCTTAGTATTTGCGTGTCATATACGCTCCTGTATGAAATAGTGGCGAAGAAAATAATTATACTAGGACGGTATAAAAATGTTCAACGTTCGTAGCATATGATAAATATTTCTTTGATAAATAGGGCAACTTGAAAATATTCTACTAATATACTTCATTTTTAAGATGACTACTATGAGCATACTCGCGTTCGACCACGATCATACGTAGTTGATCAGGCTACGTACGTCTCGGGACAAACGGTTGCATCCTCCTTTTCATCATAATTTGATTCTTTGAGGTTGTAATTATATATTGATAGTCCACAGTGCATTTTGTTCGTTACCATTATCCACTCTTCATAACCAACAAGTTAGTTCATAGTGCATTTAATTTGTTACCAATTGCTCACTTTTCACAATCGACGAAATAATTCTCATAATTATTCGTACTAGTTCTCGTCGAGTTTATCAATAGTTTTTGTTCTCCATATTGAGTTGGTCGTTAAACCAGGTTCCAAAACTTTACATGGTAGTTCTTACCAGAAATATTTCGTTGTTAGTTGCGGCGTTTGATTAATAACACCTTTATAAATATTCTAACTTATGTTATTACAATTGTTATTACTCCCACTAATAAGTGTTTTGGATGGTGATTTCTTATAGTAAATCAATTTTGATATTTTCTAAAGAATATTTTACAGAAATCTTTTTAACGAAAAATTATTTTATTTACTCCTCTTCCATAGGTAAAGAGAATATTGCAGAAGGAAGTTCTTTCTTAAGTAAAAATTTTGGTGGATAAATTTTGCTCCCACACATGAAAATTAAAAATAAAATTTTCTCGTTGGTTAAACAAAAGATGATTTAAAGATAAAACAACACAGTTTAATTGAAGACATGGAGTACGATTACATAATTAAGTTTGTTGGTGGTAGCATCGACGGACGTCGAGTCACTTGATTTGCATAAAAGTAAAATAGTTCCTAATACATGAATTTTAACGCTCTATCCATGACGAGGGTAGAAACCCTTGGGTTGATACTTGAAGATTGTCGGTGCATCTTTCTTGACAGACAACTGGTGTAAAACGTTGGTAGGGTATTGGACGCTCTTTACTCTCGGGCTTCCTTCTTGGGCAATTCCTTTCCCTTTTCGAAGTATTTCTTATCTTAAACGGCATTCCTCTACGTAGAATTTCTTCATATAGTTCTCATGGGATTTTACCGCTCGATAATCACCCTCCAAGTGCCCAAATTCATCACAAAGCATGCAATGGTTCGCGCAACTACCTTCATGGTGGTAGTCACACTTGCGGCAATATGGAAGGTTGCCGAGATACTTCTTGTTCAAGATGGGAGTTGTTTTAGGGACATCCTCCCGGAAATTTGTCCTTGCACAACAAGTAGAGGGTGGCAAGGTTTTTCCTTGGTGAACACGTGACGCTTTCCACGGGTGATTCTTTGGTTTAGTCATAGGGTGAGGGTTAGACCTTCCGGCACCTCGCTTCATGGTGTTAAACCTTGAGTGGTTCTTCAACATATAGCATCTCCTCTCATAAGGCCCTTTTCTTCCACTAACGGTATGGTTTACCTTAGTTTTTGAAAGGGTCTTTCGAGGTCCAAAAGTGTTAACCAAAGTAGTACTTATTTCCTTAGCTTTTTCGTAGACATTAGGATCTATGGTTCGGTCAACCGTGCGGATACTAGCTTCGAACGCACCAACGGCCCTAATGGCATTTTGATATTGACGAGTGATGACCTCTTTGAGGTTCTTGTAACCTTGTTCTGTCATTTCAATTTTTCTGTATACATTATCGCACAAACGATGTATATTTTTGTTAGTTCTTTCATTGTTATCAATTCTTACGATTGTTCAAATTTGACCAAACTTTTCTCACAATTATTGTAATACAATTTTCAAGGGATCGGATCATAAAATTCGTACATTTCATTCTTGAACTACGTTCCATAGCTAGTTTTGGAGCTTAGAGTACAAAATTCCATTCAACTAATGAATGGCTTCTTTTAGTCTTGACAACACGTCATACATTTATTACAAAACATCATACTTTTATTAGAAAGGCGAGAAAAACCTAAAGACATAGATGGTGTAGGATTTCTTGAATCTGAGCATGATCCGCAGCTTGCCTAGCCTCGACATCATTGTTCCTCATTTGTAAGATTGCGATCTCGGACTCAGCAGTCTCAAGAGACTCTCGTAACTCGGCTATCACTAAGTCCTTGTCCTCATCTTGCGCGGTAAGGAAATCCACATCACCCTCTACATCCTCCAGACGGCCTATCAGGTGTTCTGCATCGAATCCGAGTGCTTCTGAAGTAGGCTCATCTTCTGGGGAAAGAGCAACATTAGGTGGTGGTGATGAAGAACGGTTTCTTTTTCTAGAAGTTTCAGGCATTGTTGAAGGTATAGGAGTGGGGATTGGCATAGTGGTAGTAGTAGAAATATTTGGGACGATGGAAGGAAATCCCGTAGTGACATTTGGCATCATTACTGGCGAATCTTGCTCATCCTCCGAATTTATTGTGATTACGCTCTGAATGGGGGTAATTTCCTTGTCGGATTCGGATTGCAAAATGAAAAACGGAATGAGAGGCATTTTTCCTTTTTCGCCTGTCACCAAATGTGAAACGTCGGTTATTAGATGGGTAAAAGTGGAGTATTGTTTTTAAAGTTCTAAAAATAGAGACGAGTTTTATGATGTCTTGTAAATTTTCTTTTATTTAGAGTAAGTTCTCGTACATCGATCCATAAGTCTACTTAAATGTCCAAGTAGTCCTTAAATGGTAAACAATAAGTGAATCGTGGAATGTTAAAGTCCTCTAACATGCTCTTCCACATACTTATTATTTGTACTTTCTCTTAGTAGTGATTATGCACGGATGGATAAATACAATTATCCTTAATCAATTCTTTCATCAATTTAGGTCTATTACGATGTTTATTTTTATGCAATTTCCTCTTGCTAAACGTCTATTACTTGTAACTCGGATGAGTAAGTACGTTTTGAGGTTTAGTCGGCTTATGGCCATTACGTAGCCCGTTCTAGTTCTTGTTCATTCATAAGTCTTTCCTTAACTTACTATTGCTAGTTCGTACACTTTCGACAATTTTTACACCTTGAAAAATTGTTAATTTGATTTAAACGAGTCGAGTACTGAAATTTTATCACAAAAATTTCATCACAAGAATTGTTCCATATGTTTTTAATCCGTAATCGTTCAAAATGTTCAATTCGAGCAATTTCTAAATTTTATTACAAGAATTTCTCTTGTTGTGGAATATGTTCCGTTATACCTTATATGTTTCGTTTATCTTGCTCTCGTCTAGCGTTTTGCTCGCAATCTTAGATAAACTTTACAGTCATTGTTGTATATTTATACCTTGTATTTAAGATCTCAATATACGCCCACATTTCGCATCTAGGGTTCTCAAATATCGCGCAACGCGATAATCCCTTTGATGTACAAATTGGCATAATTGTTTAACCAAGGGTAAACCCTTTAATTATATCTATATCGTAACTTCGAAATTTATAATAAATTCGTCATAACTTAGTCGCAACCAATGGACTAATAAAAACTTTGATTCGTCTTTGCGTAATTTATTTCAAATAAGAAAAAGAATTTCTTCGGTAACCATTTGACTTACGCGTCTGCGTATTTATGGATTGTTCATATATCGCGAAATTTATTCGTTCATTGAATTGTAGTATTCTTTGGAGCATTACAAGAGTAATACTTGTAATAAGTGTTTTATCGTCGTATGTCCTCTTAAATAGTGACGTAGTCGTTTCTCGGTCGTACTCAAATTATAAATTTGATATGATAACTTACGCATTCAATTTCAATTTCGAAACCGTTAATTAATGTAGGTAACTTTTCCTCAACCGACTCTATTATAAATGTTTAGTGGGGTAACAATTTACCGAACCCAATAAATAGTTGCTCCTCTCGACATTTATAATAGTATCGTTTGATTCAAGTATTACTACAAATTAACATACTACCAAACACATGGTAAATAAACATATTCATATAGTTTTCGTTCTAGAAATCGTGGCGATATTTTTAATTTGGCGTATAGTGATATGAAACACACAAATGTTTCGATAGTCGATAATAGTCTCGTGGACTATCTAAAATATGGTGAGCATAAGTATGCGCACGTTTAATCTCAAAAGAAAATATATATATATATATATATATATATATATATATATATATATATATATATATATATATATATATATATATATATATATATATATATATATATATATGGCACAAACCATTCAAATAAAGATGGCACAAACCATTCAAATAAATATAGCACAAACCATTCAACTAAAGATGGCACAAACCATTTAAATAAATATGGCACAAACCATTCAATGAATATGGCACAAACCATTTGTGTATCGTAACAATCCATACAAGGATGTTAGGCATTTTATTTCAATTAAAAAAATCGTTTTATTACATATCCCTATGGGTATCATTCAAACACGGGAAGGGGAATACCTAATGATAATAACACGTAGCAATCTAACTCAAAACTTAGCTTGCAAAAATCATAAACTATTTCAAGTCACAACTTACTTGTATCGAAGACGTGGAGTGAAGTGGTTCTTGGAGATTTTTGAGAGTTAGTTATAGTCTAGAATTATTTCTCAAACAATTAAATTTTTGACTCACATTTATAAAAATCGTTTTGTAAAATAACCTAGTTCTCTATAACTATAGCTCTGATACCAATCTGTCACACCCCCAATTTATCAGAGTAATACAACACAATGGGGTGCGACGGTCATGACTATCACAAGACATAGATACAACGAACGACTATTTAAAAGCCGTTTTTATTTAATTAAATAACATAAAACTCGTTTCGGAAGCGAATTACACAGGATCATAATAAAACATTGTTTCAAAAGACTTTAACATTGATCTAAATATCCATACACTAGTCACCACCATTTTTATTAAAAATCTCCCATGCATAACCACGTCACTCCTCCGTCTTGATACCTGAGAAAAACATTGCTAAAGCGTCAACACAAAGGTTGGTGAGTTCATAGGTTTAAGTTTAAATAGTGTGATGAACCATAAGATTTTTAAGGCAACCGACATATAACCAAAACATGGCTATAATCAAAATAGTATACATTTGTATTCCTACGCCTAAGCTCGCGACACCGAAGCGTTAACCAACCAACAAGATATAATGAGAGCCCGAGCAAATGCCTATCCCAAAGCATTCGTAACGACTCAAATGTAAGTGTATCTAATTTGGTCACACAACCAACATTAGATAGGGAGGCCAATCCCAATAGATCTATCCATAACATTCGCGCTTACACAAAGTAAATAACGGTTCACGATAGTGGGCTAAAGCATCTAGGGATATCGCTACTTAGACATCATGTAGGCAAACGTATCAAGTTTTAGCACTTATGTTCATCCGTTTAAAACAAGCAATGTTCTCACCCCAAAATAGTTAAAAAAATTAAAAGTGGGGCTATGAAACTCACCTTGATGAAGTAGCGAATATGATCAATAAAGATAGCACGGAATATCAAGGCACGCAAAACAATGCACAAACGATCTAAGTAAAATATATGTACTTAGGCTAAATACAATAAATATTAACGTACAATGCACTTGGTTGATAATTTATACTTGCTATAGATTTATAAAATGTTTTCATACATTTTTCTCGTTCAACCATTTTAGTCACGGGTCAAGTTCGGGTCTCGATAACTTATTGAATAATAGTCCGAAAAATAAACGGACTCTCATTATAAAAACTAGGCCGCGAGGTCGTCGATATTTGATAATTATCATATTTTTATGAAGTCTCTAAGTCTAGTAATTAATTACGTGAAGTAGAGCACTCACACATAAAATACAACATGTAAAGTTCAATTTTACACAAGTGGAAAATCGGCCAACTTTGGAAATTTATTGTGAGTTCGTTACTTAAGTTCACTACAAACGGAAAACTGTTTTAAAAACTAGGCCTGGTCACGTTTTACAAGATACTTCTAGATCTTTGGGCGAAAGTCGTTAGGTCGATTAAAAACAGGCCTAAAGTAGGGTGATCGGCCATTTTGTCAAGTTCATTTTTATGTGTTTATTATTATTACTAGCATTCTTTTATTTCCACCACCTGTCCTCCAACATTTGCTAAGTGGGAAAAGTACTTGCATGTGTTGTGGTCCTTGTTCATACAGTTTTCACAAAATACAAAGGTGGGACATGGTCTTTCCTCTTTCTTTATACATACATTCATGCACCATATTCATAGCCAAAATTAGCCAAAATGAGAAATCCCTTTTGTTTGTGTACTTACTGTGCTCAAGTTTTGGCAAAAGTGAAAGAGTCCAATTGGCTTTCATATACTTATCATACATGTGCATACATAGCATGGAAAATATACAAACACATAGCCTACATAGTGCTCCTTATTGTCATAGTGGGGCTAGCACCTATATTACTCTACTGGTGCAACATACCAAACAGGAAAGAACTGAAGTCATCTTTATGGCTATTTAACATAACATGTAGGTCAACTTTACTTGTACTTGTCTTTCGGTCCTTGGTTTTTCTTACACACAAACACGTAACACGTAAGGTTTTAATGCTTGCTGCTACACACAAGCTTTTATAATTCATGGTAACTTTCATGATGTTTGAGTTCACTCATGAAATACACGCGCACACTAGAACAAACAGGCATTCATTTTCGTATATTGTAAAAAGGTTTTTTCTTGTGTTTCTTCCTAGTTGGTACCCAATACATAGCATACTTATATACATGTCATGCATATTTACCTTCTTTTGTGTTCACTGTTTCTAACTTACTGTTTGTACACAGGAAGATACATACACAAACTCCATACTTGGTTTCCTATTTTGTTGTTGCAATCGGTTCACATTTGGGTTTTTCTCTTCCTTGTTTCAATAGCACAAATCTTCACACATACACACTCATTCATCACACGATATACACATATGTTGTACACACACGTCTAAACACATGCACAATCCATTCACATAAACTCCATGTTATCCATTTTAAGGCAAGGACATTTTTAAAGTTACATGCATGCATGATTACATTTGTAAAACAAAACTTAGTTTCCTGATACATATATATCCTAATACAACATAAGTCCATGATTGTTCGAGCTCTTTATACATACTTATTTGTAAAGCATATAAACTGATTTTGGTCTCGTTAGAAGGGTAGAAATGTGCGGCTTTATGAGTTCTTAAATCCCATTGTTCGCTCGACATACCTAATGAGGTTTAACATGAGTCTAAACCTACGTGTCACAGCAGTTGCATGGCTGCCATTCGCATAGGCTGTTAGGGCCATAGTTACTATGTTAAGGGCCAAGTTAATAGTTTGTAAGGCGGTAGGCTTATGGACATTAATCCCGTTTTTATGCATGCACGACTAAAATGAGAGCATCATGGGTTTCCATTTGCCATCCTGGTCGTCTGAAACACATATACACAACTAGCTTGTCATTGATCATTTATATAACACATAAAATCATACATGTTTATCTACATAAAATCTCAAGGTCTCTTCCTATTGTCATTTTTAGTTCTATACGTGGTTTAGTCCATTGTGTAAACACCCAACGAGCCCAAACACGTGACTTAGTTAGTTATGATTTAGTTTGTTCAAGTGTTTAGCAAGTATAACTATCAACCAAGATAAATGAACAAAGGTTATAGTAACTTACAATCGGTCCTAAGTTAAGTGGTAGGGAGCGATGAATAAGAACTAGTGTTTTCTTTAACCCCAACCCGAGTCAATCTTATGAAACTTGTAAGCTTTTTATCGAATCCGACCAACTTAGAAGACTAAGTCGTGACCCTTTCTCCTCTTTCTTGGCCACGTCTAGAAATAGTTCACAGTGGGGATGCTTTGAGTTGTGAAGGCATATTATGTGTGTTTGATGTTGTAAGTGTGTCCTTAATGTATAGATTTTGCATAGTCGTTGTTTCGTTCTCGGTATCTTCTCGAATTGATTACGGTTTAACGTGCGACTCAGTTGTTCTTGGTGACTAAAAGAGAGTTTGGTTTTCTATATCTACTTAAAAGGTAAAAGCGAAACGTAATAAAAATAAGCTAAAAACAAATTACTATTAATAAAGGTGCAAAACAAATAATAAAACGTGAATTTAAAACGAAACAATTAATAAAAATAAATCTAAAAGAAGAAATTAACTTTCGATTGAAAAATAAAATTAACCTAATGAAAAAGGGGAGAATAAAACTAAAATGGTATTTTAAAGCTAAATGAGGCAAAACCTAAAGCGGGTACTAAATAAAAGATATAACTTGAACTTTACGAAAAAATATTAATTTTAAAATTAGAAGAAAAATACAACTAAAAATACCTAACTTTCAGAAATAAAATCGGAACAACTTCCAGATTAAATTAAACGATGACGGAACAGGAAACAAGCAAGCAGGCAGGCTGCTCAAGCAAGCAGCCTAGCTGGCAGGCTGCTCAATCTTATTTCAATTCATGCGGAATATTCCGAACCACTGAAAGCGATATACTTTCATTCGGAATGTTTTTTTTTGGCGCCAACTTTGTTGATTCGGAATATTCCGAACCAATGAATGGAGAAGTAGTTTTTGGCGCCAAGGGGTTCACTCGGAATATTCCGAACCAATGAGTTACAGAATAGTTGGTTCGGAATAATGGTCCGTTCGGAATAAACTGGGGAAACGAAATTTTGCGAAGAACAGAGGAAATAAAGGGGATACGAATTTAACCAAAACTAACCAAATTAAACCCAAAAATTAAACTAAACTAACCACTAATAATCAACTAACAATAATAAATCAAACCAAATCAATAAAACTAACAATAAAAACAAAATTAATCAAAACCCACTTAACAGTTAAACTTAAAATCAACCAAAAACAATAAAACTAAAAACAATAAATCACTAATTAAGATCCACCAAACATTAAAACATCTAAATCAACAAACTTTTTGGAATAAAAATCAATAAAACTATGAAACCCACTTAATTAATCAACTAAAAATCAAGAACACAACCAAATCAAATCAAACAAGAAAGGAAGGATGAGATAGAAAATAAAAACTTGATTAAAAGTAAAGATCCAACAATTAAAAGTAAAGATTGAAGAACTTACAAATTTAAGGTACAAGACTTGAAATTAAATTGACAAGAATTTAAATGACATGAAATTAAAGGTGAAAGATGTGGTTTGTCAAGCCACCCAACAACCTTTACAAAATGAGATCCTAAACTATTTATAGGAGGGGAAAGCTTAAGGTGGAAGCTTCTCCTTCTTTCTCTTATTTGCAAGCTTAGGTCCTTGATCTTCTTAATCTTTTGTTAATCTTCTTAATACTTGGACTTTTTCTTGGGATTTCTTCAAACTCGTCTTATAATCTTCAATAAATTAGACTTGAGTTCTTCGGCTTTTAAGTAAACTTCCGTCTTTTGACTTTTTCTTCGATAAATCTTCAGAATTGGTCTTGGACTTCCGTTCTTTTTCCACTCTTGATCTTTCGACTTCATCTTTCGTCTTTTTCTTCGATAAAAGCCCGTAAAATCCCGTGTTTTCTCCACTTTTCACCTTTTCGTCCTAAATCACAACAAAAACACAAACCACGCATAATTCCGACATAAATGACATAAAATACACGTTTTGGCTCGGTTATTATTGTAATTAAGTGGTAAAAAGGATGGGTGTTTTCACACCTATCAAATCCCCTACACTTAACCATTGCAATGTCCTCATGCAATGCTTAGTAATAAAGCCAGGTTTACACTTTCCATCATAATCAATCCGTCTTGGCCTTTATTAAACAACTAAGGAAAATTTAAAAGATAGAAAATGATAGAATGCAACAAGGAAGAAACTTGTAAAGAAATCTAAGACTTACATTAGGGCTTTGGTGTCGTGAATGTTTATCACCCTCAAGTTTCACGTTCCCCATGCCAAGCTTAAAAACAAGATCATTGTTAGTACAAGTTAGCATAACAAACATTTACTCATGTGGTTCAATTAATCACTTAAACTCCCTTATTCCTACGGGTTTCTCTTATATTTTATTTTTGTCTTAGAATGATCACGAAGATGCATTTTTGGACTTATTTCGATAGTTTATTTAGGCTGAAAGCAAAGTAGGACGATTTGATTAATAGTTAGCTAGAGGACAAAATCTCTTAAAACTGCTTCTCGGGATATCAAAAAGTTCATATCTTGGCATAACTTGGTTCGCGATTTGAGACCTTTCTCGGGCCGATATTTGGCATGTACTTCATACTTCATATCTTCGAGAGACGTTCTTGAGATAATGGTCTTCTCATCATAATAGAGTTTCTTCACTTTGGAGACTTTTGAGGGGTACTCCAACTTTGTTGACCACGACTTCATGATTATTTCTTCAATCTCTAATTGGGATTTTGAGATACAACGATCCGCCTCCTTTTCGGACTTGGATCTATTTATCCTCATACCTTGTTAGGGTCTTTTCGGATAGACTTCTCCATGATCTTTATGGGAGTTGATTGCTTTTCGTCGTGAGTCTTGATCCTTCATATAGACTTTAGGAATAATGCTTTTCACATCACTTTGGATCTTCAGCAATAAAATTGAATCCTCATGCCTTGTTAGGGCCTTTTCGGACTCGCCAATCTTCGCGCCCTGCTTCATAAGTTATGCCTTGGCTATGAACTCTTATCATTACCGAGCAACTTTTAAACGATCTTGGGCTAGAAGCTAAGTAACTTTTCAAATCGTACGACCTTACTTATTGCAGACAAATTATTAGCAAGTGATGGGAGAAAAAGATCATAATTAACTCACATAAGTTAATGAGAGAATACCAAACTTGTAACCAACTCTATCATTTCTCGTCCTTCACAATTTAAAATCTCAAAGAATGAGACTCGTGGATGCTTAGCCTAATAAACCAATTAAGGTCTACATGGTTAAGGATACTAGCTAGAGTGAACTCGGATAAGTAAACTCGGGTTGAGTTAAAATATTCACAACGGGCCTAATATATCTAAGATAACTAAACTTGTTAAATCCATTTTATTAAAATAAGAGAAAAATAGAAAAAAATAAAGGGAACTACAACTAGGCCAAAATAGATTAAAAATTTTGAAAAATGTCGAAAAGTCGATTTTCTGGTTAAAATGAGGACAAATACAAGGAAAAGACCACTTAACTTCGATAGAAGTCCCCCTACACTTAAGATAAACATTGTCCTCAATGTTTAAGCATGTGGGAGTAAACTCCCCTACACTTAGGACATTGTGCACTTTGTTTAAATCTCGCTAAGGAAGAGACAACGAAAGAGATTCCTATTTTAATATTGAGAAATATAAAATAGTGAATCGAAAAGAGTTTAGGATAGAACCGGGAAGAAGGGAACACGGAATCACGGTTCGTCAAGAGTCATCAAGAGTGTGTCTTTGAAGCTCTAATCCCTGCAATGATAAGAAAGAAAACAAGAAACTCCAACGGGGGCTCCCCCTACACTTATGATGAAAATAGATAGATAATTGGGTTGCCTCCCAAAAAGCGCTTGTTTTTGTTGACCGAGTCGCGAGCCTGACTCGCCCCCGAATTAAATAGTCCATGGGGAAGCCTCGAATGTGATACCGGGATCAAAGACTTTGTCCTCGTTCCCGGAGGACAACAACAAAGGAGAGGCGGGGGGATGAGTCTTGAAAGGGAGAAAGGTCCTTTCAACATACGTATAGTATGTGAATTCAAGATCCACGGGAGGTGGGGTGGGTAAAGTAAGCACATTGTCCTCCCCCAAAGACAATGGATGCTGAGCAAGCGGCAAAGCCGTATTGTTATCAGTTATAGCATAAGCAATGTCACCTCCCGGGTCAAAGCACTCATCCTCATTTCCCGGTATAAAATAAGTAGAGTAAAAGTGATACATCACCCGCTTGGGTGTGCATGTGGGAGGATGAGGTGGCAATATAATATGAGAAGTATGAGAACAATTACCTTCCACCTGCGTCCCTTTTTCAGTAGATTCACATCTTTCCACCTCTGGGATAGAAGGTGTAGTGTCATCGTGTAATAAATCTTCTAGAAAAAGTATATCTCCTTCCACATCAGCATACCCGGGTGTGTATTCCACGGGTGTATCAATAGCAAGAAACTCATCGATCTCAGGAATGTGAAAACTATCATCACTAAGGAGTGAAGTATTTTGCTTTAGAAATTCCTCCTCGTCGAAAATAACCTCAATATCGTCATCACTTTCCTCATTATTTATAGGGTCAATAATATGCTCAGGGATATGGGTACTCGTCTGATCTTGCTGCTGTAAAAATGACTCCATACAAGTTCGCAGCGTGTGTAAAAGCTCTTTTGATTGCGCTTGACAAGCTGTAGCAAGATCGACAATTGGTTCTTGGTAACTCATCCCGTGACGAGGCTGATGATCGAGTGAGTGCGGTGGGGGCTCATAGTGTTGAAAACCTGAATTATAGCAAGGTTGTGGCTCATAGTTGTTCATCGGTTGGGAGTAATTAGAAACCGGGTTTGGTTCATAATAATCCATAGGTGAAGAAAACTGAGGATCCGGATTTTGCTCATAATAATTCATTGGTTGGCAATAATAGGTATCGTGAGGACCCCCACAGTTGTTGCAAACCGGGTGTGGAGAAAAATTAGGTGCGTCTTGTGGATAGCTATTTTCATTGTCATAATTGTACCCCGGTTCTTGCCCGTGACCATACGGGTATCGAACCGAGCACGAAACATGCCAATGAGAATCGCTTCCACAATAGATGCACGGGGGAACAAGAGGTAGGTTCAAAAAGTACGAATTAGTCGAGTTGCACAAAGGACAAAATCCGGATTGTGTGTAGTCGATATCGTTTCCGCACCGCTCACATGTACACCATTGACAAGAGTTGTTCCCAGATAATTGTTTCCCACACCGGACGCAATGGACATAAAAATCCATAGAGAAAGATAGATAAGCAAGAAGAATATTTTTGGTGCAAAACTTTGAAAAAGAAATGCTTTTTATAATTTTTCAAATGTTTTTGGATTTTTGAAAATTTTGGACAAGAAAAATAACGTTCACAAGTGAACGGGTCCCAAAATCCAACGCGTCACTCACAAAAAACCTTCAATCTTCACGAAAAGAGCCGGCAGCGGCGCCATTTTAATGTAGAGATTTTGCATAGTCGTTGTTTCGTTCTCGGTATCTTCTCGAATTGATTACGGTTTACTGTGCGACTCAGTTGTTCTTGGTGACTAAAAGAGAGTTTGGTTTTCTATATCTACTTAAAAGGTAAAAGCGAAACGTAATAAAAATAAGCTAAAAACAAATTACTATTAATAAAGGTGCAAAACAAATAATAAAACGTGAATTTAAAACGAAACAATTAATAAAAATAAATCTAAAAGAAGAAATTAACTTTCGATTGAAAAATAAAATTAACCTAATGAAAAAGGGGAGAATAAAACTAAAATGGTATTTTAAAGCTAAACGAGGCAAAACCTAAAGCGGGTACTAAATAAAAGATAAAACTTGAACTTTACGAAAAAATATTAATTTTAAAATTAGAAGAAAAATACAACTAAAAATACGTAACTTTCAGAAATAAAATCGGAACAACTTCCAGATTAAATTAAACGATGACGGAACAGGAAACAAGCAAGCAGGCAGGCTGCTCAAGCAAGCAGCCTAGCTGGCAGGCTGCTCAATCTTATTTCAATTCATGCGGAATATTCCGAACCACTGAAAGCGATATACTTTCATTCGGAATGTTTTTTTTTTGGCGCCAACTTTGTTGATTCGGAATATTCCGAACCAATGAATGGAGAAGTAGTTTTTGGCGCCAAGGGGTTCACTCGGAATATTCCGAACCAATGAGTTACAGAATAGTTGGTTCGGAATAATGGTCCGTTCGGAATAAACTGGGGAAACGAAATTTTGCGAAGAACAGAGGAAATAAAGGGGATACGAATTTAACCAAAACTAACCAAATTAAACCCAAAAATTAAACTAAACTAACCACTAATAATCAACTAACAATAATAAATCAAACCAAATCAATAAAACTAACAATAAAAACAAAATTAATCAAAACCCACTTAACAGTTAAACTTAAAATCAACCAAAAACAATAAAACTAAAAACAATAAATCACTAATTAAGATCCACCAAACATTAAAAAATCTAAATCAACAAACTTTTTGGAATAAAAATCAATAAAACTATGAAACCCACTTAATTAATCAACTAAAAATCAAGAACACAACCAAATCAAATCAAACAAGAAAGGAAGGATGAGATAGAAAATAAAAACTTGATTAAAAGTAAAGATCCAACAATTAAAAGTAAAGATTGAAGAACTTACAAATTTAAGGTACAAGACTTGAAATTAAATTGACAAGAATTTAAATGACATGAAATTAAAGGTGGAAGATGTGGTTTGTCAAGCCACCCAACAACCTTTACAAAATGAGATCCTAAACTATTTATAGGAGGGGAAAGCTTAAGGTGGAAGCTTCTCCTTCTTTCTCTTATTTGCAAGCTTAGGTCCTTGATCTTCTTAATCTTTTGTTAATCTTCTTAATACTTGGACTTTTTCTTGGGATTTCTTCAAACTCGTCTTATAATCTTCAATAAATTAGACTTGAGTTCTTCGGCTTTTAAGTAAACTTCCATCTTTCGACTTTTTCTTCGATAAATCTTCAGAATTGGTATTGGACTTCCGTTCTTTTTCCACTCTTGATCTTTCGACTTCATCTTTCGTCTTTTTCTTCGATAAAAGCCCGTAAAATCCCGTGTTTTCTCCACTTTTCACCTTTTCGTCCTAAATCACAACAAAAACACAAACCACGCATAATTCCGACATAAATGACATAAAATACACGTTTTGGCTCGGTTATTATTGTAATTAAGTGGTAAAAAGGATGGGTGTTTTCACACCTATCAGTCCTATTTATAAGAGGGGTTAGGTAGTAAGGGGAAGTGACTAGCATAGTTAGGGTTTCTAACCCTTTGGTCCCTTTGTAACTAGCAAGTGTAATTGGAAAGTACCATGAAAAAGTGAGAAGATTGGGAAGAACAAAAGGGGAGAGGGAGCACGTGAAGTAGCAGGGGAGGGATGAGAGATTGTATTTTCAATGCTCCAAAAGAGGGGGACCAAATTTAAGGGTTTTGATGGGATGGATGTGGTACATGCGATTCAAATTCAAGGTGTGGGAGAGGCAAATAAAATGTGGGTTTTGTAGGATGAGTATAGGGGACCGGTTTGACAAGGATAAAAAGGATTGTTGTATATCTTTTTATTTGACATTTTTGTAAATGTTTAATTTGTGCAAAAGTAAGGTTGTTAGGTTTGTTTATAGTATTTTTAAGAAGTCCCAAATAGTAGTGGTGTAGTGAATTTGGTATTTGGAGAATTTTCTAAGTGTGTCATTCAATGTATATCAATTGAAAGAAAAAAAATAAAACAATTGTTTTATGTAGCGTCAATCTTAGTTGAGATAACGTTGATGTAAATAAACATCGTCTCCTAGAATAGAAATTCCTAACATGGAAGTTAACAAATATTCATTCAAGTAATACTTCATATGAATGTCATTCATAAAAATTCAAATTTGTACACAAAATACGTGAAATCAATCGGAAATATCAATAGACACACAAGTCTAACCCGAACTATCGCATTTTACGTTAATTAAATAGATTCAAAATTCACGTTTGTGACAGGATCTTCATGCACGGATGGATCTGGCGCATGTCTTATACTAACCAGTCTGGATGGTATGGAGTTCACTTATGCCTTATGATTCGAGTTCACAACAACAACTAACAAACCTGAATATGAAGCCTTGATCACGCGTTTGAGAATAGCTGCGCGAATGGGAGTGCGAAACCTGGAAGCATATGTCGACTCACGTCTAGTCGCCAATCAAATCCTCGAGGAGTATGAGGCCAAGGAGGATAACATGATCCAATACCTCGAGAAGGTAAAGTCCCTCATTGGAGGGTTCACCAGGTTCACCATTAAGCAAGTACCTAGAGGCGAGAACAAGAAGGCGGACGCCTTGAGCAAAATCGCGTCCACTAGCTTTGCTCACCTATTTAAACAAGTGTTGGTATAATTACTCAAGGATAAATCGATTGCGGGAAAAGAAACTCTGTCAATAGTCGATGAGGAGGGACCTACGTGGATGACCCCGCTCATCGAATACTTGATAAATGAAACACTTTCGGACGATGAAACTGAAGCACGCCAAATCCGACGAAAGGCGCAGGGGTTTGAGGTCCGTGATGGGGTTCTATACAAGAGGTCATTCTTGCAGTCCTGACTACGTTGCGTCGGACAAAAGCAGGCGAGCTATGTGATTAGTGAAATTCATAAAGGGTCGTGCAACATGCATGCATGCCCTAGATCAGTCGTAGCAAGAGCATTGCGGGCAGGATACTAGGGCCAACCATGCATAAAGACACATGAGACATAATACTTAGGTGTAACGATTGTCAAGTGCACCGGCCAGTACCACGTCATCCACAACAAAAGTTAACACCAATCACATCCTCATGGCCATTCTACCAGTGGGGAATTGACATAGCGGGTCCGTTTTCGATGGCGGCCGGAGGTGTTAAATTCTTAATTGTCGCCATGGACTATTTTACCTGACGGATCGAAGCCAAGGCAGTGGCCACAATCACGGGCAAACTGGTAAAAAAGTTTGTATGGGAGAATATTGTATGTCGCTTTGGATTACTAGGGCAAATAATCTATGACAACGGCAAGCAATTCGCGGAGAATCCCTTCAGAGATTGGTGCGTGGCGTTAAATATAACATAGCATTTCACATCCGTTAAGCACCCACAGACCAATGGTCTAGTGGAACGTCCCAATCGAAGTCTGGGAGAAGGAATTAAGGCACGCCTAGATGGAAAAGGTACCAAATGGGTCAATGAGCTACCACATGTATTGTGGTCACATCGAACAATGATCAAAACTGCTAATGAGGACACTCCATTTGCACTAGCATACGACACTAAAGCAGTAATAGTAGCTGAAACTGGAATGCCAACAATCCGCACTACAGAAGTAAACATTACCACGAATGCCAAGGAACTAAGGGTTAACTTAGACCTATTAGAGGAAAAACGAGAGTTGGCAACGATCAATGAGGCGAAAGCTAAAGCAGATATGAAAAGGTATTATGATGCTAAGGTAAATGGCGTATCCTTCAAGACAGGGGACTTTGTTTATCAGGCAAATGAAGCAAGCCACGCTAAAAACATTGGGAAACTTGGCCCAAAGTGGGAAGGACTGTATGAAGTCACATACGCTTTGGGGAACGACGCGTACAGGTTGCGTGACATGGACGGCCGAGACTTAGGTCGCATGTGGTACATCAGCAATCTAAAAAATGCTATCTTTAAGGCTATGGCCTTCCGCATGGACATCTAGCTATATTCAGCACCAATAAGGTCCATGTTATTTTTTATGTTTTTCTAGGAATCATTTGTCTTAGGGTTTTTTCATTTCTCTCTCAAGATATTTTACATGTAATAATAAAATACCGTGGTGCCTGGCTAGCTCCACAGCTTGTTCTTGATCAAATTTTCTCTTTTCTTTATACTTAGAATTGTTTCTTTTTGTTCATTATTCATATGCATTCATTAGTCGTACATGTACTATTTGGTTCTATGAGAAGCACGAGGATTGAGTGAACCTAATAATTCAACTCTCCGCATAAGAGGGATGCAACCCCAGCGGCCACGGATCACACATTCTTACTAGACACTTTATTCTCAAGATGTTGTGATAAGTTTAAGCATACCTTATTAACATAATGATGGAAATGTAAAAGACACACTATGCACGTCTAGTAACTTATAAATAACGTCTTTTCTAAGAAAGTCGTGGCGCACTACGCGAAATGATACTTCATTGCCAAAACTTCACAGAATAAGACAAGTTTATAAAATACAAAATGTTGTAGACATCCACGGCTGAATATTACAAATAAGCATAAGTGTTTTTAATAAATAAATACAAATTGTTTAACAGTCATTTGGGAGGAATGCATTCCCCAAGTTCCTTCCTCTGCTGGGTAATGGAGGCTACATTCGACCCACTGGGTGCCACATTATCCTCCAGCAGTAATGTCAAGCCAGGTCTAGTGAGGGCTGTCACGGGCACACCGTCAGACCTAGGCAGGGGGTCAGACCCCGCAGTAGGAGTGCGGCATAAGACATGGCTACCTCTTTTTTCTCTGGCGTGATCTATATTTGCCTTGATAGCCTCTCCCAAACTCTTCTCTCCCTTCAAAGCCCATGGGTCATTGGGGGGAGGGCTGTCGGTGTACATGGGAATGCTCAGCTGGGCATCAAGGTCAGCATTGAGGCATAACCGCTCCATGATCATATCAATCCGAGCATCCTTTATTGCCTCCAAGTCCTTCAACATCGGATACTCAATATCCATGAGTGCCGTCATAGAGGCAGTCATATTCTTCTCTGCATCCGGCTTATGTAAGGAATGATCCTTGACGGCTCGTCCTTGTTCAACCCATTTCATTCCAGCTAGAAGACCCTCATGCCTGCCGCGTTCAATGCCGTAATATAAGACATTGGCAAAGGGCTGGACCATTTGAGGTGACTCGCCAATCTTCGTCACCTCCATCCTTAAACCACTCTTGATCATCCACCTACGACCGGCATGGCCGTAAGAATATGAGGGTACAG
Organism: Glebionis coronaria; assembly: GCA_025667525.1. Classification (NCBI taxonomy): domain Eukaryota; kingdom Viridiplantae; phylum Streptophyta; class Magnoliopsida; order Asterales; family Asteraceae; genus Glebionis; species Glebionis coronaria. Next base: position 422,592,248 of record CM046877.1, read on the forward strand.
CTCCTCGTCAAAGTCGATAGCCAAACTGTAACACCCCATTTTGATAAATGGAATGTCACACGTGATTATGGCGTGTCATCAAAGCATACAAGGATAAATGTATAAAACATCACATGACCATAAAGGAAATACCGGAATCAAACATCGGTACCCCAAAAGTAGAACTCATCACACACAAACATAAGTACTGTAAAAGAAAAGGACTAAACAATGTCCATGGAAATGAGTATTAAAAGTATGAAGAAATGCATAAAGTAAAGAAGGCTATAAAGCTTCCAATCCATATGCACGTACGCTTAAAGTCTACGAGCTTCCCTGAGTACCTGCCGTTTTGGAAACATGAAAGGAAAACGGCTGAGCATAACGCTCAGTGCACGGATATACAAATAAAGCATGAATAATATAAGCACATAATCATAGAGCAACGGAAAAGACTAAGTCCTGAATAACCTAGTATATCTTAGTAAAATTGGTTTTATAGTTGGAAAAGCCTTATGTTTATCTTGTAATTTTTTTTTTAACATGTTTACCGTTAGCCAATATAGGTCATGAAATATCAACGTGCATGAATACTTGGAGGGGTGACCTCGTCATGCAAATTAGATGGGCTGCCTCTAATTTAATATAACTGTTTGGGTAGGAGGGATCAGCTCCTTGTGAAGGATGCAAGGCACACACCACATTCACCTGAATAATCTGTTGAAACATGTAAACTAGGATGCACCCATACGCCCCACATGATAAATATAATATGGCCAAAAGATGAAAGGGACGCCACGAGCTATCACTCCGTCGTGGTGGAGTCATAACACTGGTGCCTCCAGTGTTATGGTTATGGTACCTCCATACCTAGGTGAAACTGGTCATGCATGTATATGGCTTTAGGTATCTAATTAAACATAAGCAATTCAAAAACATATAAATAATATACTGGCAAAATAGTTGTCTGCATACGGAGAATCCTAATGAGGAAGAATGTCCATACTGAAAGGACAGAGAATCCGTACCTTGTGTCCAGTGAACGAAGAAGACGAACGAAAGAGAGTCCTACTTCGGTATCACTAATGCTACATAAATACATACGTGTATAAGTATCTGATTACTGAGTACGTAACTGGTTTTATATCATGTCTTAACTTGTTTTATATGTTCATGTCATGTTTTACTGATTTAAGCTTTATACTGTGTTTATCATGTTTTCTATCTATTCTGATTAAGTATTACTTGTATTTATTGTATTATTATACTTGTTGTGTAATAATAAGTAACTTTATAAAAATAGCAGGTTTTCTAAAATAGAAAGTTTCTAAAAATAGAAAGTTACCAAAAATAGAAAGTTTCCAAAAATAGAAAGTTTCTAAAAATAGATTTACTGCTTAAAATAGATAAGTGTCTAAAAATAGAAAGTTTCTATAAATAGATTAGTTTCCTTAATTAAATAAGTTTCTAAAAATAGAAAGTTTCCATAATTAGAATAAGCTGGATTATTAAGCTAACAATATAAGCTTAAGTGTTTACTGATTAATATTATAAGTCATGTGATTAAATAGTATAGTTTATTAATTATTTCATGTAAATTAAATAAGCTATAGGTTAAAGTATTTAATTAAATATAACATGATTTAATTAAATAAAAGGTAATAATACTTAGGTTAAAACGCGTATTAATATTTATTATTAATATAACCTAAGTCATGTTAATTAATTAATTACAAGTCATGATTTTAATAATTAATTAATTATATAGTCTAAATAAAATAATAATTACTTAGGTTAAAATCTATGTATTATTAATAATAATAATAACCTATGTCGTGTCTAAATTAAACTAATCATGTACATGTTTTAATTAATTTAATTTAATCTTGTAATAATAAACTTGTAAATTAATTAACCTTGTAAAAATAATGTCGTGACCGAAACCCGTGTCTTAATTATTAAACGTGTCGTGTACCGTGTTAGTGAACCCTGTGAACCGGACCCATGAACCGGTCAACAAACGCACCCTTGGTCTTGGCTAGCCACCGGCTAGCAAAAGTTCCCACCGGCTAGCCGGTGTTCCCCCTGTTACTGCGGCTTAAGTTCCCCCTGCTTTCCTTATTTAGTCACCGGCTTAAGCCGGTGGTGGTTCATGTTTCTACCGTGACCCAACCGAACACCAAACACACCCCGACCGAGGTCAGGGTTCCCTTTTTCTCTTATGGCCAAGACACACAACACACACCGAGACCTTGAGGTCTCGGTTGGTGCGAAACAAAAGCAACCCGAGACCTTTTTGTCTCGGTTCCTTACGTCGGCCAAAACAAACACCCCTAAAACCATGATTAATTTTACCCCCATGATTTATTAACATGTTATTTACTTGATTTTAATAAACCATGGTTTCATGTGTTCTTGATTAAATAAAAACATAAAGAAAAAGGGTTTAAGGATTTACCGATTACGTGAAACAATGAAGAACCATAACACTAACAATCATGCACGAAATCAATCACGAAAATCAACCAACACACCCTATGTGTGTGTTTGAACCCGATGGCCAAGAAGAGGAAAAAAAGGGATTAGGGTTTTGTTTATTTTCTAATTTTGTTAATTATGAAAATAGGTTTTCCCTTTTTCTTGTTTAGTAAAAATCAAATGGGCTTGGCCCTTTCTCTTGTGTTCTAGCCGCGGGTAAGAGGGCCCACATGGGGTAACCCATATGTTTTCTCGTGTCTAATATTAAGTGTTGTTCTCGTGTTCGTGTTTAGATGATTTAAATAGTTATCGTTCGTGTCTTATTATATTTATTCATGATCGTTCGTGTTATATAATATACTTGTACGTAAATACATAATATTAAGCTCGTGATTATTTACGTTCATGATTTCGTGTTCGTATGTTCGTGATTATAATTATTATAGAAATAATTATCGTGTCTTAATACGTATTAAATACTTATCGTGTTATAACACATACGTAATACTTGTAAATCTTGTTCGTGAATCATAAACGTGTTAAATAAGGAAAGTTCTAATCATGTACGTACGATCATAAGGGTACTATTCATGGTAAAAGCAAGTGGGTTTTACAACTCTTCCCCCCTTATAAAGAATAATTCGTCCCCGAATTATAGATAACGTAAACTAGAAAAGAAGAACATACCCGAATTCAAAATATGAAATGAGGGTAAGAAGCCCGGATAGACTCCTTTGTTTCCCAAGTGGCTTCCCGCTCGGTATGATCCCTCTATAGGATTTTGACGAATGGAAGCGTCTTCCTTCTCACGACTCGTTCTTGTTTGTCAAGAACTCGTTAGGGTTCTTCTATGAAAGTGAGATCTTCACGAATCTGTTCCAGTGGATACTGAACCATGTGAAGGGGATGATACTTGTACCCTCTGAGTAAGGACACATGGAAAACATCGTGAACATGAGAAAGATGCGGAGGTAACGCTAAACGGTAAGATACTTCACCGACTCGCTCAATGACATCAAACGGTCCGATGAATCGAGGACTGAGCTTCCCTTTGATTCCAAAACGTCTAACACCACGTGCCGGCGAAACCTTAAGGAAAACATGATCTCCTACGTTAAAATGTAAGTCCCTATGATGCCTGTCTGCATAACTCTTCTGACGTGACCGTGCTTCTTGCAGTTTCTGCTTAGCTACTGCGACCTTCTCGTTGGTCAACCCAATCATTTCTGGTCCTTCAAGTGTTCGATCACCGACCTGATCCCAACAAATTGAGGCGCGACACTTTCTGCCATACAACATCTCGAAAGGAGCACACTTGATACTTGCGTGCCAATTGTTGTTGTATGTAAACTCTACCAAACAGATGTAATCGTCCCAATCACTCGTCCATTCCAACGCACATGACCTCAACATGTCTTCCAATGTCTGAATTGTTCGCTCTGATTTCCCGTTTGTTTGAGGATGAAAAGCCGTGCTAAGCTTAAGTTTTGTCCCCCAAGCTTTCTGCAGACTTTCCCAAAATCGCGAAGTGAACCGAGGATCTCTGTCTGAGACGATGCTGGATGGAGCACCGTGAAGTCTCTTGATCTCCCTCCTATAAGTATCGGCGAGTTTACTGACCGAATCTTCCTTCCGGATCGGTAAGAAATGAGCTGATTTGGTAAGTCGATCAACGATAACCCAAATCGAATCGTGCTTCCTTTTTGTCTGTGGAAGACCGGTAACAAAATCCATGGTGATCTTGTCCCACTTCCACTCTGGAATATCTAACGGTTGAAGAAGACTGCCAGATCGCTGATGCTCGATCTTAACCTGTTGGCAGGTAAGACATTTGGAGACGTAAGTCGCAACATCCTGTTTCATACCACTCCACCAAAAGTACTGCTTGATGTCATGGTACATCTTGGTCGAACCAGGATGAATAGATAATGGGTAGCTATGAGCCTCAGTTAACAATGCTTCCTAGAGTTCTTGATCATCAGGAACACAAAGTCTCGTGCCCTGCCATAAGATACCATCTGCGTCTACTCGAAATTCTGTCTGCTTCTCCAAAGTCTGAATTATCGCCCAAATTTCTCCAACATCTTTCTGAGCTTCCTTGATCTTAGAGAGTAACTCGGGTTCTACTCTAAGATTAGCCCAGTAACCGTGTTGTCCACATACCATGATCTCTATGTCTAGTCGCTCCAAGTCTCTTATAATTTCCTCCTCAATTTTAATGCTGTTTATCGTTCCAGACTTTCTGGTAAGTGCATCTGCTACTACATTCGCCTTGCAAAGATGATACTGCAGATTAATGTCATAATCCTTAAACAACTCTAACCATCTTCTCTGTCTCATGTTCAATTCACGTTGAGTGAAGATATACTCCAAGCTCTTGTGGTCCGTGAAAATGTCATATGATTTTCCATACAAGTAGTGCCTCCATATCTTCAATGCAAACACGATTGCTGCAAGTTCCAAGTCATGCGTAGGGTAATTTTCCTCATAAGGCTTAAGCTGCCATGAAGCGTACGCGATCACTTTCCCATGTTGCATGCGAACACAACTAAATCCCTTCCCCGATGCATCACTGTAAATCTGAAATCCACCTGTACCAGATGGGAGAGTAAGAATCTGTGCAGATACTAACTTCTACTTTAGGTCTTCAAAGCTCTTCTCTCTTTCTTCAGTCTAGACGAATTTCTCCCCTTTCCGCATCAGTATGGTCAATGGTAGTGCTAAACGGGAAAAGTTCTCCACGAACCTACGGTAATAACCAGCTAAGCCTAGGAAACTACGGACTTCTGTTGCTGATGTCGGTCTTGTCCACTCGGTGATAGCCTCAACCTTTGCTGGATCCATCGTGATTCCTTCTGCTGATACAGTGTGGCCTAAGAATGCCACCTTGTCTAACAAGAACTCACACTTGGAGAATTTAGCATACAACTGCTTCTGGCGAAGAATCTGCAGTACTGTACAAAGATGGTCTTCGTGTTCCTCCTTGGACTTAGAGAATATCAGGATGTCGTCAATGAAGACAATGACGAAATTGTCCAAAAATTCATGGAAGATTCTGTTCATCAAATCCATGAACACTGCTGGAGCATTGGTAAGGCCAAATGGCATGACTACAAATTCGTAGTGGCCATAGCGTGTACGGAAAGCATTCTTGGCGATGTTGTAGAATATTGATAACCTATGAATCTATGAAGGGGTTTGTTGATTTCTAGAGAGAGAAAGTTAGAGAGAGAAAGTGAGAGAAACTATGTGTTATTTCAATAAATGAAACTAGAAAAGTGACAACAACCAACCCCTTTCCATGGTGGAAAGGGGTATTTATACTTCCAAGCTACATGGGCTTGGGCCGGTCCATGACAAGCCCATGGACCGGTTCTTACTTAACTTAATAAGCAACTAATGACTATTTGTTAACTACGAGCTATTACAACATAAATAATATTGTGGAGTGACCGATACTTCTAATATACGTAAAACGTATTTCTAACAATCTCCCCCTAAGGGAGGTCACTCCACGTTACAAAATTCTAAACCTAGCATACTATACTAAGTCTTCGTTCTTTAGCTCGTAGTCTTTTCTTCTTTTCTTTCTTTTGTTGTGAATATGTTGGTTTGATCTTTTTGGCTTTGGCTTGAGAGCATTGTTCTTTGGCCTTTCACGTGCGATCTTTGCCTCTCTTATGAATTTGCCTCCTCGTGACTCCATGTTCCACACACTTATGTCTTTTTGTTGAATTCTCGAAAGTTTCAGAGTTTGGTACAGCGGAAGACTTTATCTTGTACTTTCTTGAATTTTTGCTAAACTTTGATGCAGAAAAATATAAGCATGTGGGAACGACTTCTACAGGTACACCGCAACACCACCGTCTTCACTGGTACACAGCAACGCCACCGTCTTCAACAGGTACACAGCAACGCCACCGTCTTTAACAGGTACACAGCAACGACACGAATAAAATGGCTTTGAACATTTTATTCTAATTCGGTAGCATTTTACCTCCGGTCGGTGAAGACCGTTGGACGATATTAGATATCGTACCCGTGACGGATAGTTTCAATTAAGTAACTTCCTGACAGGATTTCGCGGGTAAACCCGTTCTCTTTATTCGACCGTCCAAAGCTGACTGCGAACATAAAGAGTGAATCACTTGGATAAATTATCCTTGTGATTTGAAGCCGTCAATTCATGAAACCTGGAACAAGTGAATTTCAATTAAGATTTTCACCATCGTTGCTTTCCAGTTGTCACGAGCTCAATTCATAAAGAATCTTGCACGTCACCTACCAAGTGCTGTTTGATGTTGACACTAGAAGGATTTCCACTCGTCACTGTGGTCAATAAAGAGTCACTCTGAGTGTTCTGGCAAGATCATATGATAATGCGAAGAGGCCTGGAACGAGTTTAAGTTCAATTAAGAATTAAACCACTGTTACCTTCCAGTTTTTCACAAGATTGGTTCTAAAAGAACCGCACGTGTAACCTACCATGAGCTTGTTTGATGTTGGCTCAAGCAGGATTTCCATCTTCATTGTAATACTTGCGTATTACTCGAATGTTCTGGCAATATTACAGGAATACTGCGTAGGACTCATGAAAATCTCTTACTTTTCACAGTGTGTGAGAAAGCAAGGAATAAATGGAAAGTGTCCTAATGAGACTTTTGATGATCTCTTGGCTCTAGACTCGATTGTGCGTTTTGATTTAGTGAGCGATGGCTGGAGAGGAGTGCCACCTTTTCAATACCAGTCTATTCGGAGTGAATAAACCAATAGATAACGTGTTGATCTCCGTGTGATTAAAACAAATACCTTTTGAGAGATATTTGAGTTAGCTGGGAAGGGTTGTGCATTGCATCACTGGGTCCATGATGTCTTTCTTCAATACCGAGAATCATTAACAAAAATGACCTCAATAGCATATGTATTGACCCGGTTTCTGCCTAAAGTTGTAAGGAGGGCTTCTTTCTTTACACCCTTTATCTTTACAATTCTTTTTCATTCTTCAACCCCTTCAATGCTTACCAATACGTCATCACTAGCACCTTGTTGTGATTGTTCCAGTGCTAGCTTAAGTACTTGGTCGGCATTCAGCTACGTTCACATTCTTTCTCCAACTTTCCTAGGACTTCTAATTCTATCTAGGGAATTGTCCTTGGGAAGATTCCATCGGCTCTGATGAATCATTGGACTAAACCTATTCCTACCACCCTTTTGTCACCACATCCGTCGTAAATTAAGCGTGTTTTGGGAAGGAATTGCCACCATGAAAAATCATTGAAAATCACCTAAAGTACTTGTGATATTGAAATCAAAAGTTTTGTACCTTAGGTGTTTTGTTCATCAAAAACTCTCCCCCTTAACACGTGCTTTACACATATTAAGTTGGATAATCGTTAAGTCTTTTTCATCTTTTAGCCAAGTATCACTTACGTCTCCTTAATCCCATTTTCTCCCCTTATCCAAAATGTTAACCATTAATATTTGGGATATTGAATGGATTAACCGGTCTTTGGGTAAAAATGAAATCGATGTTTGGCCATAGAACAAGTTATTGCCCCCCCTTAAGTTAATAAGGGATAGTTGTAGTGCTTTAGTATGATATATTTTGAAAGATTTAGAATCTCGTGAGAAATTCTTGAAAAATTATCATACCTTAACACTACATCAAGCCATTAAAGCACATTATTCACAAATATACATATTCACAATTGAGAACCAATATAAAGTGGACCTGAAGTGTATGACCCATTAAATGGATCGTTGCAATATCTTGTGGTGCACTAAATATGGTCTTCCACCAACGAATCTTTCCAAGCTCCTCATCAATCTACGTTCACGGAGCTTTTGATCAATCTTCTTGATCACGTACTTTGCCATCTGTCGGTAACCCGGATGCCAATCCTCCGTCATCTCTGGCAAAGTCCCACCCGAGTTCAGATGCTCCAACTTTCCTCTGACCTGTAGAAGAGTCCCATCACTGTACTTATAGAGCTCACCCACCCTCATAAACTTCATCAAACCTCGACTGTTCAAGTAGAAAATGCCGTAACTCGGGACAGAAATGCCGGTATAGGGACATCTTTCTACATGTTGAGGTAGCACTTGATTCACTGGACGGGTTAGGTTAAGCTTCCTTTGATAGCTTTCGACTCCCAACTGAAGATCTTCAACTCGTGTCTTGATGACAACACTTCGTGTGAACATACGAAGTGCTGTATTCAAAGCAATCAGGTCTTCACGAGGAATATGTGTGAGTTGATCTCGGGTCATCAGAAGCAGCATATCTTCGATATCCTCAAGGCGAATGATGGAAAAATCTCCCTGCTGGATTTTGTATTCCCTGTCATCCTCCCTTTTCAAGCGAATCTCCGTCACATGATAATAGCCATTCTTGGCTTCAGTTTTCAACCCTAAGATGCTGGAGATGCGGATATCGGATCGAACGATACTTCCAGAATTGACTAGGCAGCAACCCCTGTACGCCCTTCGGACTCGTTCGTCCCAATGAGATGCACCTATGACAGCATACATATCATAATTACGATTTATTTTTGGGACCCAGAGTCGGTTTACCTTTTCCTCGATAAAGGGTATTGTCCCCCAGTTGGCAGCTTTCAGCAAGGTCAGGGAGGTTGCGTACTTTGATGACCCCTTCAATAGATACACAAGATCATTGGTGACGAAGAAGTCAAGAGCAATCTGATTATCTTGAGAAGGATCCATTGGAGGTGGAGCTCTTTCTGATTCATGAAGTCCTGGCCGTTGAACGGTATTCAGAGCCTTCAGGATCTCATCGGCATAATACTCGAACTCCATTCGGGTTAACCGGGTTTTGGCACGAAGTATCTTATCTTTCAGCGCTTTCTTCACCAAGGATGGAGTAACCGAAGTCCTATACTCATGAGCAAGAAATGCACATAAGTCAATCGGACTGCGGATACGGAGATACAACACATCTTTGTCAGCGTCTGTGATCGGATCATATTGTGCTGCTGCCGTGATCCAAGCTTGTGGTGGTGCAGTCTCGTCTATCTCCAACGTGTCTGCCCAGTCTCGTGTGCTTGGTTCAGGAACCGTAGATTGTTGTGCTTGTTGTAGAGGAGTAGAAGTACGAACATCTGTTGGTTCAGTTTCAGGCATTTCGGCAGTGTCGTGAACGGGTGAGTGTTGTGCAGCTTCGGGTTCCGTTACTGATTCTGCAATCACAGGAGCAACAACAACAGGACTAATAGGGTTAGTGGTAATAGGTATAGATACAGCGATAGAGGTACCGGGAACCGATGACGCTGTACTGGCATTCACATCGTGGCGCCACTTAGATCGTCTTGATTCCGATGATGTTGATTTGTCCTTCTACGCTGCATCTTTCTTGGACATGGTTCCAGTCTTAGCAGTTTTCTTGGAGCTGGTAACCTTATCTCCCTCTTTAGGCTGTTCACCCCCATCATCATCCTGATTGTCATCCCCGTTGCTCCCCCTAGCACTCTCCTCATTCCCATCACCACCATCATCGCCATCATCATCTTCATCATCATCGTCATCATCATCCTCATCCTTATCCTCTTCATCACCCTCATCGTCATCCTTTTCCTCTTCTTCTCCTTCTTCTTCCTCTTCCTCTTCACCAGTACCTTCTTCCTGCTCACTTTCTTCCCTTTCTTCCTCAGGTAGAATGTGATAAGGTACCACACTTCCAAACGTTTTGAATAACCTATCATCCTCCATGATAGCGTCATTCAGGGATTTGTATAGAGCCCGTTGAATCCTAGACTTATCAAACGATCCAAGTTCCACCATACGAGCCTTAAGGATCTTCTTCAATTCGAAATCCGTCAAGTCATAAGCAATCTTGTAGGCGGATTCTGAAGGATTTGATGACTTGATCAACAAGTTATCAGCTGCTAGCATCTTCAATTCATCACGCAGTTTAGGCATAATGGATTCAACAGATTCTTGCACTCTTTCTTCCACAGAGGCTTCAAGTGCTTCTTTTTGCTCTTTGTATTTATCCCTCATCGCTTGAAGTCTGGTGATACGTGCAGCATGCTTATCAGCCTCAGCCTGCTTAACCCGAGCTAGTTCTTCTGCATGTGCTTTTCGAGTTGACTCCATATCTGCAGCGAACCTAGCAATCATCTCCTCTTGGGCTCTCCTAGATGTTTCTTCACTTTGAGCTCGTCTTCGTAACTCTTGGCGAAGTTCATCCATTTCTCGTTTGTGAGTATCCACATGTTTATCCAACAGTTCAGCCATCACCAATGCAGCCATTGTAGATGTTGCAGAGCTGCTCTGGGTTGATTGAAGAGGCTCAGTTGTTACTGCGGTACTAAGGATGGGAATTATAGGTGGTGGAAGAAATGGTGTTGAAGCCGGTCTGGTTGGTAAGGGTTGTATTGGTGGAGGTTGAGTTGCTAAAGGTTGAGTTGACACCATGATCGTAGGAGCAACCGACTCCTTTTCCACACTTGCTGAAATAGGGATTGATGGCTCCTTCGAAGTAGAATAATTTTCAGGTGACCCAAACTCATAAACATCATCTGGTTCCTGGTACTCTTCTTCAACATTAACCCTTGCACCTGAACCACTACCGCCAGTATCTTTCCTACTCCTTTGAATTGCTATCTTTATCATTTGTTTCTCGGTCTTGTCAAGAGCAGGATCAACAACATCTTCTTCATCACGTAAAATCATCTCATCAGCCTTACCCTTTCCCTTCTTACCCTATGTCTTCTTCTTCTTGGTTTCGGGTTCAGGTAACGCAGTTGGTTGTTTGCGTTTACCTTTACTCTTGACCGTTGTAGACGAATCTTCTCCAGTCTGAAGGTTTGCTTTCAGCTTCTTGATTTCTAGCTGCAGTAGCTTATAATCAGCAGAACCTTTGATTTTCTCCGTCAGAAGATAATCGGGAATAGGATCAGGAATCACACCAATAGACGGTCCTTCATGCCTCAGATCCACAGTATCATCAGCTTCTTCAGTGTGATAACGACTTGCTGCACGCCTATCAATAGTAGCATCATTTTTCATAAAGTAATTAATGATAAGCTTGATAAACCTTGGATAAGGAAAGAAATTTGTCTTCAGCTTCTTGTTCTGGAAGAGTTGAAAGGTGAATTCTTCCCATATCAACAATGCATAATCTGCATTTGCAGCTTTGTACATGCCATAGAACAGGTTTATTATAGGACTGCGCAGAGCATCATGGCCACTTGTTTTTGGTGTAAGACATCTACTGAGAATACCCATCAATGCTCTCCAAGGTTGTCCTACTTTAGCAGTCGTAAACTCAGATGCAACTCGTATTTCCGGACATCCAAGAGCGTCAAATAATTCCATGAGTTCATCTTTAGTAGGATCCCTCGAGAATGACATGCCTGTGGGTGTATCCCGTAAACCAAGAATCTTACGAAAGTCTGAAACTGTGAGCGTCTGCTGCTTGTTGTCGATGGTGAAGGTGATCTTGTTTGAAGTGATTTCCTTGGTGGCCCAAAATTCATACATATACTCATAAGGCACCGAGGCACTACTTCTTAAAGCATTCTTAACATGGGATTGATCAAGGATTGCGATGGCTACTTTAAATCCATGGTGAGTGGATTTAGAGATTTGCTTCAGCTGGTAGTTGTTGGGTAAGAACTTAAGGGTTCGTGCTTTAGCAATAGCGGCTTCTCTAGAGTCTTGGATTGCTTGTACTGTTGGATTAGTCATTGTATCTGCTTAAGATAAGACATGAAAGGTTGATGCACAAAAACATATAGATATATATCATTCTTACTTCTAAGCATAACACATTCCATAACATAATACAACAAGTACATATAGCATGCAAACAATAATAAGCAAACAACTCTTCATCCGGAACATTTCCTCATTCGGAACTTCTTCATTCGGAACATTCCTTCATTCGGAACTTCCTTCATCCGGAAGTTCTTCATTCGGAACTTCCTTCATCCGGAAGTTCTTCATTCGGAACTTCCTTCATCCGGAAGTTCTTCATTCGGAACTTCCTTCATCCGGAAGTTCTTCATTCGGAACTTCCTTCATCCGGAAGTTCTTCATTCGGAACTTCCTTCATCCGGAACATTCCTTCATTCGGAACTTCCTTTATCCGGAAGTTCTTCATTCGGAACTTCTTTCATTCGGAACTTCCTTCATTCGGAAGTTCTTCATTCGGAAGTTCTTCATTCGGAACTTTTTCATTCGGAAGTTCTTCATTCGGAACTTCCTTCATTCGGAAGTTCTTCATTCGGAAGTTCCTTCATTCGGAAGTTATTCATTCGGAACTTCCTTCATTCGGAAGTTCTTCATTCGGAACTTCCTTCATTCGGAAGTCCTTCATTCGGAACTTCCTTATTCGGAAGTTTTTCAGAAGAAAATCCTTCATTCGGAAGTTATAACCATGTTCATCCGGAACTTTTCAAACACAGCCTTTGTAGATCTAATCGATGTGCGTTTGTGAGTTCTAAGGCAAACTGAAGGCCTACTAATTCTAAGGATTTGGTAATTGAAGGATTAGATCTATGGATTTGGTGGAAGAGATGGGGAAGATGGAGGATTAGGTGTAGAGAGAGAAAGGAGAGGGAAGAAAAGTAGAGAGAGAAAGTAATTAGATAAATGATTAAGTGATAAACAATGAATGACCAACCCCCTCCTAACATGCTAGGAGGGGTATATATATAGCCCACCCTACATGTGGGCTATATGGACTATACTTAACTAAGTGGATCACGAGCCCATTACATAATTATCGTTGGAGCGACCGATCCTTCATAAATACGTAAAACGTATTTCCAACAATCTCCCCCTAAGGGAGGTCGCTCCAAGTTACAAAGTTCTAAATATACTATGGCTCGTGATCTATGCTAATAATGATGTGACCGAGACTTTCTTTGGGAAAATACATTTCCAACAATCTCCCCCTAAGGGAGGTCACACCATTTTACAAAATCTTAAACCTAGCATCTATGCTTGAGTCTTCGATCTTGTTCTTGTGAATATGCTTGATATGATCTTTGACTTTAGTCTTGAGCATGTTTCCTTGCCTTGACCTTGTGCATTCATCACTTGTGAAATTTGCCTCTTCGTGACTTCATGTTCCACATACTTATATCTTTAAATTCTTGAAAGCTTCAGAGTTTGATACAGCGGAAGACTTGACCTTCAGACTTTCTTGAATTTGTTGAAGTACTAAGTGTATGTAGTATAAGCATGTGGTGACGACTTCTTCTGGATTATACACCGCAATGCCACCTTTTTGTTACGCTGCATAAGACAGTTAGCAACAAACAATATACACGGATGAAATGGCCTTGAACATTTCATTCTAATTCGGTAGCATTTTACCTCCGGCCGGTGAAGACCGTTGGACGATATTAAATATCGTACTTGTGGCAGGTAGTTTCAATTAAGAACCTCCTTGACAAGATTTCGCGGGTAAACCCGTTCTCTTTACTCGACCGTCCAAAGCTGACTGCGAACGTAAAGAGTGAATCATTTGGATAATATTATCCGCATGATTTGAAGCCGTCAATTCATGTTCCTGGAACAAGTGAAGTTCAATTAAGAACCGCACCATCGTTGCTTTCCAGTTGTCACTAGCTTGATTCATATAGAATCTTGCAAGTTACCTACCAAGTGCTGTTTGATGTTAACACTAGAAGGATTTCCACTCGTCACTGTGATCAATAAAGAGTCACTCTGAGTGTTCTGGCAAGATCATATGATAATGCGTAGAGGCCTGGAACGTGTTTAAATTCATTTAAGAATTAAACCACTGTTGCTTTCCAGTTATCACAAGTTTGATTCATAAAGAATCGCACAAGTCACCTACCATGAGCTTTTTGATATTCGCTCAAGAAGGATTTCCATCTTCATTGTAAATACTTTCGTATTACTCGGATGTTCAGGCAAGATCATGAAGATTTTGCGTAGGACTCTTAAGAACTTTCTTACTTTTCACAGTGTGTGAAGAAGCAAGGAATAATGAAAGTGTGTCCTAATGAGATATTTGATGATCTCAAATGGCTCTAGACTCGATCGTGCATTTTGGATTTTAGTGATCGGAGGCTGGAGAGGAGTGCCACCTTTTCAATACCAATTTATTCGGAGTGAATAAATCAATAGATAATGTGTTGTCTCCGTGTGATTAAAACAAATATCTTTTAAGAGATATTTGAGTTAGCTGGGAAGGGTTGTGCATTGCATCACTGGGTCCATGACGTCTTTCTTCAATATCAAGAATCATTAGCAAAAATGACCTCAATAGCATATGTATTGACCCGGTTTCTGCCTAAAGTTGTAAGGAGGGCTTCTTTCTTTACACCCTTTATCTTTACAATTCTTTTTCATTCTTCAACCCCTTCAATGCTTACCAATACGTCATAACTAGCACCTTGTTGTGATTGTTCCAGTGCTAACTTAAGTACTTGGTCGGCATTCAGCTACGTTCACAATCTTTCTCCATCTTTCCTAAGGACTACTATTTCTAGCTATGGAATGTCCTTGGGAAGATTCCTCCGGTTCTAGAGAAATCATTGGACTTTAACCTATCCTACCATCCTTATGTCACCACAATCGTCACCGTCGTGAATAGAGATGTTTTGGGTAAGTGTATGTCACCATGAAATCCATTTTGAAGTGCAAATCCATTTTGCTCCCCCTTAACATAT
This sequence comes from Glebionis coronaria, assembly GCA_025667525.1. Taxonomy (NCBI): domain Eukaryota; kingdom Viridiplantae; phylum Streptophyta; class Magnoliopsida; order Asterales; family Asteraceae; genus Glebionis; species Glebionis coronaria. Next base: position 422,607,373 of record CM046877.1, read on the forward strand.
GCTACGATATTCGAAAACATTTCGCACATGTCGGGATGAGCTAATACGTTAAGTCAAACCATTTGTGATTGATCATATCCCATATTAACTCACATTTTCTCCCCCATATTAAAAATATTAACCCAATCGATGTTTTTAATATCAATTGATTTAATAGTATTTTAAGAAAATTTGGGAAGAAAAATGCAAATCCAATTATCTTCATGATTTTAACAAGCTCCCCCTCAAATTAATGAGGGTGTACTTGAAACGTAAATTAAATACCTTTTAAACACAAGTGTAAGGTATTTATTACGTGCAAAGATCAGATATAATAATGAATTCACAAAATTAGCAATGTACGAGGTTGGACCTGAATAATGGAGAACAGCATATGAAAGAAGCACATGGTTCTTGTTCACGAATGATGGTCACCTCGTCACGTCCCCGAGAAAATTAATTCTCGTTGTTGAGTCAAAGCTTTCCGGTGAAATGCTTGACTTGATTATGAAAAGCGGGTTGCTATCTGAAATAATAGCAAACCATTTTGAGCATGTTTTAAAAATTTGAACTTCTGCTCGAACTTTATTTACAACCCCGTGTCATTATTGAATGACATTTCTAGGTTCGTAAATATTATCGATTCCAGAAGACATGCTCGTTTTGTCAAAACGTTTTTGAACACACAATTTTGAAAGATTTAGAAAAACCTTTTGAGAAATTCTTGAAAAATTGTGTTCAAAGTTTTGAAAAACAATTACTTGAGCTTAAGATGTTGAATATCTTAAAAGCGAGCTCAAGTCCGAGAAGTTGTAAACTTCCCGTTGTTAAGGATAAGTTTATCATCGGCGATAAACTTTCCTTTTATCTGAAGAACGAGTCCTAAGCTGACATTTACTTAGAAGTCGTGTTCATGAGCTTGAAAACTTTGACTGTTTTAACGGAAAGCTCATGACCGAGAAAGGTTAATTTCTCGTTATGAGGAAAAGTTCTCTTAGTTAAAAAATACACTTTCCTTTCTGAGCTTAAAACTTCGAATGTTTTAAGACAAGCTCATGACCGAGAAAATTGAATTTCTCGTTATGAGGATAAGTTTATCATTAATGATAAACTTTCCTTTATTTGAAGTTCGAGTTACAGTCTGACATTTAACTGTAAGTCATAATGCATGAGCTTAAAAACTTGGAATGTTTTTAATATTAGCTCATGCCCGAGAAAACTTAATTTCTCGTTGTTAGGATAAGTTTACCATCGGCGATAAACTTTCCTGCCTTTGAAGAACGGGTTACAGACTGTCATTTATCTATAAGCCTTAATGCATGAGCTTAAAAACTTGGAATGTTTTTGATATAAGCTCATGCCCGAGAAAAATGAATTTCTCGTTTTTAGGATAAGTTTATCATCGGCGATAAACTTTCCTTTCTTTGAAGATCGAGTTATAATCTGTGATGTGACTATAAGTCCTTTGTGCGGCTTAACCATGAATCCCCTGAGACATTTGTTTCTCTGATATCTGCTTCTTCAGCAACCAAACTCTAAGAGTGTCCTTAGTTGAACGGTATACAACGATTGGACCGCTTCGTTCTTTTGGAACATCAACTTTGGTACCTGCAATCTCATTAGGAGTTTGTATACTTTTGCATGGGTTAGAGATATCTATTTTTGAAGCACGTGGGGGTTCACAGTTGGCTTTACTTGTGTCAGAGGTGGCCTGAGGGGATGATTCACTTGTCTTAGTTGGCAAACGTTTCCTTTTATAGAAAATCTTAAGTTCAGGCTTAAGTGATGTATCATCCTTTGCAATTTCCTCCCTAGTAGTCTTCGTAGAATCAGAGACTATCCTAGTTAAAGGGCACTCGTTTCCTACAAGAGTAAAAGTTCTACCAGTGGGGCGCCAAACTTTACCAAAGGGTTTGATTTTAGCTATCCACTGGGACTTAATTCTAGCACGGGAGTTCACCTCATCAAGTAATTTCTTGACACAAGCATCATGATTTGCCGTAAAGACACATTTTCTACATGTTTTACAAGTAGCATATTTAATGTCTGAATAATTCCTAGATGATTGATCGATGCTCCTAGAAGATGGCATGCTACGGTTAGCAGTGTTGGGTAATCTAGAAGGCATCTGACTAGGTTGGACATTGCTATCTCTTGCATGTGTCTTTTGCTTAGCTTCCCCAAGACCAGATTTATGGCAAACGTCATTTGAACTAGTTCTAGACGTGGTCTTGGTGTTTTTAGGGAAACTAGAGGCAATCATATGATTTGGTCTTGCTAAAGCTGGAGTGATCACATTGGGCCTAGTTGCTGGAGTAACTGGTCTAATAAGATGAACCAAATCAACTTGGGAGGCAAACCGCGGTCTCGAGGATTGTGGTCGCTCGGATCTAAATGCAGTAGGTTGTCTGACAATTGGTTGTCTGACGAACTGATTTGTAGGCGGTTTCCCCAAGATTGATGGTTTTTCAAGCTTAGTGTCCACACTAGGTCCTCTATTTTTCCTTAACTCGTTTTTCAACGCGGCTATAGCAAAGACCTTTTCCTGTACTTGGGCTTTTAAATTCTCATTCTCTTTGAGCACGTTATCTTGGGATGCCAACTTAGATTCAAGCAGTTGAATTTGTTTCAAAAGATTATCCTTTTCAGCTTTAGAATCTAAAACAGTTTGATCCAATTTTCTTTCAAGAACAACGTTTGATTTTTCAAGTTTTTCAAAGTATGTTTCAAATTTGACCGTTTTCTTAGAAAATTCAAGTTTGGCATCCTCAAGATCTTTTGATTGCCGAGCTACGATCGTTTCGAGCTCTTTAATCTTGGAAACAGAAGCAGACAATGAAGCAGTTATAATACAATTTTCATGATGTACTATAGCATTCTGAATAATCTCTCCCCCATTATGACTTACATCGGATGAATCAGAAGTGGTATTGCTATCACTCGTTTCCATCCCATGTTTGTCATAATTAGGTTCAGAATTCTCAATATGCGGCATATCATCAGCATATACATCATAAACCACATTACATTGTACCATGTTTGCAGGCTCTGCGTCATAAATGGGTAAGGTGTCATCAAGAGTGATCTCGTGAACAATCCCTGACGTACCACTGGTATCATGTTGTGCTCCTGATTCCGTGCTCTTGCCATCTTTAGGCGCCAAGTTGTCAACCGTATGACCATTCTCCTTTTGCATCTGCGGCATTGATTCTTGCACTCCATTATCGTATGCTTGCTGAAGTTGTGATCTTTGATAAATCGAAGACGAGACCGATGTCATGAGTTTCAAAATTGTATCACGGAAAGCTCTAAACTCGGTATGTGTATCTCGAAGAAATGATTGGCAAATCACTAAACTTTCAGGCATGATGATATTGAATTGGAGGAAAGGCGTGAGTTGTGTCACAAGAGTCTTGTATGCAAGTGCCGATGCAGAGTGATTAAAGTTGTCACGGTTGAGTTGCTCGGCGAGTTCGGTCAAAGTGGTGAAAAGTGAGTCGATGAATATATGACGATCTTGTCCAAAGATTGTCACAAATTCGCTCCTTCCTTAAATCCTCGAAAGAGTGACCAGATGATACTGAAGCATTTGAAATGAAGTGATGCCACTTTTTCTAGCGTTGGCTTGCACTTGATGCAAGTCTCCCTCTTTAGGTGTCGAAGTTAACGGGTCCATTGAAAATCGAGGAAAAATAATGTGGATGTTCAGGATTTTACAAGTCGATTCGGCTCAAAAGATGTAGTCGGCGCAAACGATTATGAATTAAGCCCGATCAAAAATCCCGTCACGTTGACTCGTCACGTTGTCGTCAAATCCGACCACAAAAAGTTTTTAACCCGTCAAATATTTTTCCACAGTAACTTTTTTAAAAATACCCGCCGCGACACGATTTGCCAAAAATTAATAACCAAAATATACGAAACAAAAAATATAAAAGTGACAAAAATACAAAATTTTAATTTAACTAAAAATAAAAAAATAAAATGTGATATTTTAAAATGGAAAATAAAATAAGAGAAATAAAAAAAATAACTTTTAAATATAGAAAAATAAAAGTAAAAATAAAAATAAAACAAACTTGTGACACAAAGTGAAAATAAGAGTAAAATTAGTTAACTAAAAATGGAAATAATAAAAAAATCCTTGATATTAAAAAAAATACGTTTGGCAAAAAACGTGTCCTAAAATAGACCCCTTGTTTTCTCCGTCTAAACAAGATACGTGGCCCAAACAGAAATAATGCACCGCCCACTCCACCTTTATATCTTCGTTGACTTAGTTCTCTCTCTCCTCACTTTGTAAACATCGCCCCTCACTTCCTAGTTAAATCCGCCCAACACACAAAAAAACTCAATCTTATCTTCTTCACTAATAATACTTCGTCTGTTATAACTCTCTCTCTCCAATTTAATCAAAGCAGATCAATTGCTGTAAATCAAGTCCTTCACATCCACAAAGTGAAACAATTTAAAACCACAGAAGCACAAATCATCTATAAGATCTCAAAAAGAGGTCTCGGGTAAGATTTCTCTTTTAATTTGATGTTTGTGTGTGTCTCTCTCTCTACTGTTGTGTCTTTCTTGTGAGTCTGTGAAGGTGAGTGTGAGAGAGTCTGTTGGTGTTGGAGTGTGTGAGTCAGTTAAAAGAGTCTGTTGATTTGATGGGTTTTGTGTGAGTTCGAGAGGTGTGAGGGTTTAACAAGAGTTTTGGTGAGGGTTGTTTGTGACGAGGATGGTTGTGTGTGTGTGAGTCGAGTCGAGGGTGAGGGAGTGTTGGTGAGGATTGAGTCGAGAGAGTTGTCGAGAGTTGAGAGAGACGAGAGGGTGTTGGGTTTAGAGTTAGGGTGAGGAATCGAGAGATTCGAGTGGGTCCGAGTCTGGTTCGTTGAGAATGAGGGTCTTGATGAGTTGTTTAGAGTCGGATGTTGTTTAGAGAGAGGGTTTTGGTTTTTGGATGAGGCTGTCGAAGTTATTTTTGATTCAAAATGGGAGTGGAGGGTTGTGAGTATTTTCGAGGGTGGGTAAAATGAGAGTCGAGTCGGGGATACGAGAGGTCTTGTAAGGGTGTGTTTGTTTGACGAGAGGTCGAGTGTGGGATATGAGAGTCGGGGCTGTGGGTTTTGTCTGGTCGAGAGAGTCTTGTGAGTTATTTTGGGTCTGTGTGGTGTGGGAGGGTCGAGTCGGTGTGAGAGTGAGAGAGGGAGTCAAGTGAAAGGAGTCTCGTCTTTGGTAAATAGGTCTTTGATAAATGTTTTCAGTCGAGTGTGACTTTTCCGAATAGAATAACTAAAAAAATGTCTATGCGGAATGTTTCTACTCGGAAAGTTTGTCTATGCGGAAGTTTTTTCTTATTCGGAAGTTTTGGTCTATTCGGAAGATTTTTCCTATGCGGAACTTTTGTGTCATGCGGAACTTTGTGTCATGCGGAACTTTGTGTCATGCGGAACTTTGTGTCATGCGGAACTTTTTGTCAATTCGGAAAAAATGTGTCTATTCGGAAAATAACGACCATTCGGAAAAACTGAAATCAGACCACGCGATGGATCAAACCTGACTGATGACACTTGACAGATTTGGACTAAAAATTTTGGATCAAAAACTGATAACTATGGACTGATGACATTTGACAAATTTTGGACTGAGTGGACAATTTTTGGACAATAGACAGATTTGGACAATAGACTGATTTGATAGACTTGATTATTAAACAAATTTAATAAAAAATAGATGATTTAAAAATTGATAAACCTGATAAAACTGATAAAAAAATAAAAAAAATAAAAAAATTGATAAAAAACCTACGTAACAAAATAACACTGATAAAAAAATAAAAAATTGATAAAAAATTTATAAAAATTGATAAAAAGTTGATAGAATGATGAAAAAATTGATAAAAAATTAGAAAAGAAGGAAAGATTTTTACCACCAAATCAAAAGATAAAAAAATGCAAATCCTAAGATTCAACCATGGCTCTTGATACCAATTGAAGGCCTACTAATTCTAAGGATTTGGTAATTGAAGGATTAGATCTATGGATTTGGTGGAAGAGATGGGGAAGATGGAGGATTAGGTGTAGAGAGAGAAAGGAGAGGGAAGAAAAGTAGAGAGAGAAAGTAATTAGATAAATGATTAAGTGATAAACAATGAATGACCAACCCCCTCCTAACATGCTAGGAGGGGTATATATATAGCCCACCCTACATGTGGGCTATATGGACTATACTTAACTAAGTGGATCACGAGCCCATTACATAATTATCGTTGGAGCGACCGATCCTTCATAAATACGTAAAACGTATTTCCAACACAAACTAAGGCAATTAAACATCATTTAATGAGATTCCGAGCAAAACCCACCACTAATCCTAATCAATTACTGTTTAATTAGACGCAAAACCCTAACTTGGACTTAATCTAAATTAAACGAATCATTTGCTAGGAGATAGTGAAGAATTAGACGAATAATGAGTTTAAATATTGATGTATTTACCTTATTAAGCGAATGAACAAGATCAAAATGGATGATTAACCGAGAGATGTTAGATCTTGTGTGTGAGTTTTTAACAATGGCGGCAATTGAAATAGAAGTACAGTGAAAGGAGAAAAAGGGGGGGGGGGGGGGGGGGGTTTATATTTGACTTAGGTCAAATTTTTGCATCTTATACCCATTGTCATCTTAAGTCCCTCTACTTTTCTCTCCTTTTCCTTTTTGTTTCTAACTTTTTCAATTCTCTTAACCCTTGTTTAACTTACACACAACTTAGCAAACGCAATCTATTAGCATATCTCCAATATCTAAAAGCAATGCCTAACACTTAGAACGAACACAAATCTTATTCTAAAGCAAAACCACTCAATTACCATTTAGCCATTAATTTTCACAATCACTTTTGAAAAATCAATTTTAATGACGAAGATGATTTAATATTTTCTCCCCCTTAAACGATGACCCGTTTTCTATTTAAAGAGCTGTAGTCATTGTTTAAAGAGTCAAATATTGATGAAAACATTTCCAATTTATATCTTGAAAAAGTTTGATTCGTGGTGTCAATAAGATTTCTCTTATTTTAACAAATTAATGCACTGAGACGTACACAAATTCGTGTTAGACCAAGTTATAAAGTAAACTTGATCCCTTTGCATGATTTGGCTTGTAAATCACGCCCGAGAAAATTAATTCCCGTTATGAGCCAACGTTTTCCAAGGAAATACGTGACTTTAATATGAAAACCGGGTTGCAGTCAGAAATAACTACAAGCCATAATGGGCATGTTTTAAAAATGTACAAATTTTATACGGACTCTATTTATGGCACCGTGTCAATATTAATCGACATTTCTAAGGCCGTAAATATTACCGTACTAAAAGACATGCCCGTTTTAAAACGAAAAATATTTTTGGATTTTCTGGATTTTATAATTTTTATGGTTTTTCTAGGTTTTATATTTTTTATGGTTTTTGTTGGTTTTATATTTTTGTATTTTTCTTTTGTGGTTTATATATTTACGATAATATACATGATCACGAACAAAGGATACTCTGAATAGTTTACCACGACTATTCAGCTGATTCTTCTGCCAACTCTTTGAGAGTCGCTGGAGTGAATGATTTCATGCCAAGCTTGTCGATCAAAAACTCGATTCGTCCTCGATCTAAGGCTTTGGTGAACATATCCGCCAGCTGGTACTCAGTAGTGATAAAATACAGCTCGATCACTCCGTTCTCCACCTGCTCCTTAATGAAATGGTAGCGAATGTCTATGTGCTTGGCCCGGGAGTGTTGAACATAGTTGCAGCAAAGGGCAATGTCGCTCTTGTTGTCACAATACATCGGGATTTTGTTAAATCCCAAACCGTAGTCAGTTAATTGTGATCTCATCCAAAGGACTTGAGCACAACAACCGGACATGGCGATGTATTCAGCCTCCGTGCTTGATATTGCAGCGCTTTTCTGCCTTTTTGAAGACCAACTGATCAATCTATCTCCAAGGAGTTGCACAGATCCAGAAGTGCTACGCCTCGTGTCTTGACATCCAGCATGATCGGCATCTGCGTATGATATTAAAGCAATAGAGGAATCTTTCGGATACCATAGACCACGATGAAGTGTTCCTTTTAGATACCGAAAGATCCTTTTCACAACATGTAGGTGCTTTTCGGTAGGCCGAGCCTGATACCGGGCACACATGCATACAGCAAATTGCAAATCAGGCCTGCTAGCAGTCAGATATAGAAGGGTGCCGATCATCCCACGGTAAAGTTTTGGATCGACAATAGTCCCATTCCTATCTTCATCTAACTTGGATTTCTCCACCATTGGAGTGTCTACGGGGTCACAATTTTCAAAGTTATATTTCTTAAGAGATTCTAGAGCATATTTGGATTGATTAATAAAGATGCCTCTGGGATTCTGAGAAATCTGTAATCCTAAGAAAAATGAAATTTTTCCCATCATCGACATCTGAAAGCGTGTGGACATTATCTTCTCAAATCGATTTGACAATTCTATGTTAGTGGCAGAAAATATTATATCATCAACATAAATTTGTACCAGAATCATGTCGTTGCCTTCCTTGAGAGTGAATAGTGTGGGGTCCACCTTGCCTTTGGAGAAGCCTTCCGAAATGAGATATGTTGACAGGAGATCATACCACGCGCGTGGAGCTTGTTTCAACCCATAGAGAGCCTTCTTAAGCTTGTACACATGATTAGGAAACTCTGTACTGACGAACCCATCCGGCTGACTAACATAGACCTCTTCCCTTAGTTCACCGTTCAAAAATGCCGTCTTCACATCCATTTGATAGACGATCATATTCATATGAGCAGCATACGCAAGGAATAGTCTAATGGCCTCCAATCTTGCCACAGGAGAAAAAGATTCTTCAAAGTCTATACCCAAGGCTTGTTTATATCCTCTAGCGACCAATCTTGCCTTATTCTTCAATACCGCACCCATCTCATCAAGTTTAACCTTATAAACCCATAACAAAGTAAGGATGTTAACCTTGTCAGGGAGAGGAACCAATTCCCATACTTCAAGTCGTTGGAATTCATTTAGTTCCTCCTGCATAGCTTCAATCCAAGATGATTGGGTCATAGCCTGCTGCCAATTTTTAGGTTCAACTTCAGAGAGAAATGCATCAAAGTAGCAATAAAGTGCACTCTCTTGTAATTGATGGCGTGTAGAGACTGATCGATCTAGATCTCCAATAACATTCCTAATTGGGTGATCTTTTGTCCATTTAGTGCTATGGTTTTCAATCCTAGGTGGTCTGGAGTAAACAATAGAAGGAGCTTCTTCTAAGGTAGACGCGGCTGAAGGGTTTTCAGGTATCGCTACACCAAAGAAAGGAAGCTCTTGCAGGTGAGCATATTCCAAGTCGTGATCAATAGAATCCTCTTCCACATCATTAGGCACAAGTAGGGGTGACGATTCAGGTGTAGTTTGAGAATCACTTGGTGAAGGTGCATCCGGTTCAATGTGAATTGTAGATGCATTAGATAAAGGTTCATTAGCTTGAGCAACCACTTCAGGGATTGGAGCGATTACTACAGGTGCTGGAACTTCATCAGTCGGGGGATCGAAGAATTCATCAAACAACGGTTGAAACAGTTTATCCCACTCGGGCCTTGATGGTGGTAAAAATGATGTAGAAGTAGGATTATTGGGAACTAATCCGGAACTAATAGCACCGGTTCCCATCTCATGAAGCGCGGGTTTAGAGCTGTGTTGCTCAGAAGCCATCGCTGTCAGCTCGTCGAAATCTGCGTCCATAGTTTCTACAATCTTGCCAAGACGACGGTTATAGATTCGGTATGCTTTCTTGGACGGTGAGTAACCAATGAAAATACCTATATCGGCTTTCGGTTGGAGCTTACCCAAGTTCTCACTATTAATGTTTGGATAACAAAGAGCACCAAACACATGAAAAAATGAGACATCGGGTTTACGGTCATGTAGAAGCTCATAAGGTGTTTTTCCATGGCGTTTCCGAAGGATAGAACGGTTTTGGGTGAAACATGCAGTAGAAATAGCCTCTGCCCACAAGAACAATGGAGCGTTCGCATAAATAAGCATGGTCCTAGCAGCTTCCATAAGTGTACGATTCCGTCTTTCAACGACACCGTTTTGTTGTGGAGTGCGTGCAGCGGATGTTTCATGTGATATACCAACTCCCTCATAGTAATCACGGAGAGTCTGGTTGACGAACTCTGTACCATTGTCTGTACGGATACGGCGGACAGTAGTATTCAAACGTACCTGAATGAATTTCAGAAAGGTTGATAATAGCCTTCGGTGCTTCATCCTTTGTACGTAGAAATCTAACCCATGTAAACCTGGAGAAATCATCCACAATTACCAGAATGAATTTCTTACTGCTCACACTTTCAGTTCTCATTGGTCCACAAAGATCCATATGCAAAAGATGAAGTTTTTCTTGATTGGTGTCTTCAGCTTTGGGTTTGTAAGATTTCTTGGTACTTTTCCCCCTTGAACACGCGGAACATAAATGGTCCTTGTGAAATTTAAGCTTTGGAAGACCACGAACTAAATCGTTTTTAGCCAGATGATTAATAGCATCAAAGTTAAGATGAGATAATCTGCGATGCCATAACCATGACTTGGTCTTAGATGCTTTAGAGAGAAGACATACTGGAGAGGCGGCCATCATGTCTTGTAAGGACAAGGTATATAGATTTACACCACGAGATCCCTTCAACAAATCTTTTCCTTCCAAGTTGCGGATGAAACAAGTGTGTTGTCGAAAAGCAACCTCAAGGTTGGAATCACAAAACTGTCCTACTGAGAATAAGTTATGACCAAGACCTTCTACATAGTATACCCTTGAAATCGTCACGTTTCCAATCTGATATTCACCATACCCCATTATCTTTGCTATATGATCATTCCCGAATTTAACCGTACCAAGAAACTTGCTGACGAAATTTCGGAGCATCGAGCGATTTCCGGTCATATGTTTTGAACAACCGGAGTCCAAATACCACAGGATGATTTGGACCACCTGAAAATATCACCACACGAAGACAATGTAGAGGTATCGGAATCTTAGTGTTCCTTGTTATTAGCAGGTACAGATTTAATAATCTTAGATTTGCTAACTCTAGGTTTCTTAGATTTCCTAGCCTTCTTTTTCTTAATAGGTGGTGTAGATTCTAGTTGGCTTAAATCCTGAGGTATTTCTTCACTGATAGGCACTATCGTGGGGGCTGACCTAATTAAAGGGCGCTGTTTCCATACTTGAGTGCGAGTGTTCCTAACTAAAGGACGCTCAGACCTAACCTCAATGGATGCATTCCTAGTTAAAGGGCACATTTTTCCATCTAATGTAAAGGTCCTACCAGTGGGACGCCATTGCCAGCCAACTTGGGCACGAGTTCTACCCGTTGGCTTCCATTCAAGACCATTCTTAATAGCATTCATTTCATTAACGTGATCAATCAGACACAAATCATGACGTTGGGAAAACATACATTCATTGCAATTCCAACAATTCAAATCAGAATTCACGAATGGTTTAGGCTGCTGCACAGGCGCAGAGCTTTTAGTCTTAACATGATTCTTTTTATTTAAAACTGAACTAGCATTCCTATTGTGGACTTCTACTTTCTTCTTTGTGGCACTACTAGTGGAGGGCTTGATCTTATCTTTCTTGAGTGGCGATCCTTTAGCCTTAGTAGTCTCTTTTAATCCTGTAGAAGGCAAAGTGGGAACATTAGCAACAGATTTCAAAGGTGTCTTACTTGATTGTGCCAATGACGGTTTCGCTCCTGGAGTCTTATTAAATGGAGTGACAGCAATGGGCCTATTATTAAGTAGTGCCGAACCTGGTGTACTTATGTATTGCAAATATGCTAAGCAATATTGAACTCGCTTAACATATTCATGAGCCGAATAATAGTCGCTACTTGAGGGATCTAAGGCATAAAGATCGTCTAAAATATCCCTAAGAAGATCGACATGCTTAATGGCATTCCTCATATAATCATCGTAGGTAACCGGGTTTCTCTTATGAAGCAGATTCTTATAAAGCACTACTGACTTGGTTGTTGGAGCACTAGTGGACGGTGCATAGTCGGTAGCTAAGTTATCAACAACTTCTTGTCGGGTGAGAAGAAGTGTCTCCTTTAACTCAGCCAAAACCATATTTTTGTCTATGAGCAGGATGTTCAAATCAGAGATTTCCTCGCACTTTTGGTTCAGTTGTTCAACATAAGATTGTTGCTGTGCCGCATTAAAAGCGAAGCGTTCTTCTAGTGAACCATAAAGAGCGGATAATCCCTGTCTTGTCCGATTCATCTCCCCTAGAACAGACGAAAGTCTAATTTCTAAGACCTGGTTTTTAGACTCTGCAGCCTCTAGTTCCAATTTTAATGTTTCCTTTGATGACACCTCTCTCTTCAATCTCATGATTTCTTCCTCTAATGTCTTAACAATTGCAATCATCTTGTCACTAGTCTCAACACCGTTTTCACAAACATTTGATATCAAAAGATCCTCATTTTGAGTTTGTTGTTTTAATTCTAAAGATATACAATGTTGTTCTAGTTGATTAAAGCGTTTCGAAAGTAAATTGTAAGAATCTTGTAGCTTTAAAAACTCAGCGTTAGATTCGTGACAAGAATGATTATCTACCTCATTTACAGTATCAGCAACATTTACAGAGAGATTACAAACATCATCACATTTATGCACATCATCACAATTAATCATAGCGGATGTAAGCTCATTCGAATAATTAACATTTACAGTAGTAAGCACATCACACGAGATTACTGCAGACAAGAATCGGTCATATTCGGTTAAAATCTTTTCTTTTTCAATTAGTTGTAGTTCGTAAGCGGTGTCCATTTCATAAAACACTTTTTGAACTTCACCAATTTCAAACACAAGATTTTCCTTAAGAGATGCAAAAGTTCCTTTTAGACTTTCGACAAACGGATTGATCTCATTTTTAAACACCTCGTTCATATGTTCGAAAGCCCATTCTCTGGCATTTAAGGCATTTGAAGTCGTACAATCCAAAATGACCTTGTCAAAATTAGTAAAGTATTGATTAATCTCTTGCAAGTTTAACCATACAGTGCTAACAGGTGGAAGATCCTTTGGAATTTCCTTAGGACCTTCTATATTGACAAGTGTAGGAAATGTACTAGGGTTTTCTTCATATAATATGTAGGTCGGTGCTGTTATGAGATCTTTGTCCATATGGAAGCGAATTCTAAAATCCGTTTTTGCAAGCTCCTTATTCAATTTAAAATAATCACACTCGGGATATTTTGCAGAATTGTATGACCGATCCTCATCAACTAGATCCTTACTTGTTCGATCATCGGGAAAAACAATCGGGTCTAAAGCCAATCCTAATTGAGTTGCATTATAAAGTCTAGGACTATGTCTTAAAGCTTGTTTTGCATACCGTGGATTAGGGGGAAGGCCTTTTAGACGTGATAAGTTAAACTCTCTAAACGAGGCATCAAATAAGTGAACTAGTTGAGAAGCAGCGTATTGTCTTAACAGCAAGTAATCTAGACTTCTAATCTTATTAGTAGCATTAATCTCCATTTCATTCTTCTTAGACTCGAGTGATTCAAAATCCGTTTGAAGTTTTTGAAAATTAGTGACCACTAACTCCTTTTCTTGAAGTTCATTAGACAGATTTGCTCTTAAGTTTTCGATTTCTTGCAAGTGACCCATTTGTTTGTTTCTAAAGTGATCATATTCGGGATTAGTTAGAACACTAGACGAAGGCACTAATTCTAAGGTTTTAACTTTCTCATTGCTTAAGGCAAGCTCATCAGACAAATTCTTATTCTTAGCTAAGGTTTCTAAGAGTGCAGCATTCATTTGGCTAAGTAATGTAGCAGGAACCATGACCAAATCTTGTTGAGCAGGAGTAGGCGTATGCGAAATGGATCCCGGTTGTGATTCACTCAAAGTCTGGGGACTCACATTGATATTGCTATCATTGTTTGTCTCCTCATTTGAAAGACTCACCACCGAAGATTCATTCGAATCAGCACTCTCTTGCACAACTTGATGTGGTTGAATACTAGCATCAGTGGTATTATCGGTGGTATTAATGAGTACCTCAGATCTCTTTTCTGGCCCTAAGCTGGAGATAGTTGCCATGAGAGCAGCCTTTGCAGATTGAAAGTCATCACAGTCTGAGTCATACGCATCGAGATCATCTGCTTGGTATGCTGCATTCTGTATGGTGACCGTGTCTTGTTCAGCAATCCCTGGATCAACAAGAAATGCAAGCTCCTCTTCATCAAGTTCCCTTCCTTGTGCCTGAGCATTCACCAGATAGATCTTTTCTGCAAACCATTGTCCATCCCTTCTCCTCTTGGGTTTCTTACAATCCCTGGACATATGACCCTCTTCCTTGCAGTTGTAGCATGTAATCATTCGCAACTTGCCCGTGGAATTAGCCCGTGGAGCAGGATTGGCCATTGGAGCCTGATTGACCGTGCGAGCATTTGTAGTTGATGTGGTAGGTCTCCCCTGATATGGTTGAATAGGCTGAACCATTACCCTGCCATTCTCAATAGTAGCTTTTTGGCGAGAATTGGATGAATTCCTCAACTGATTGTTGGTAGGAGCTGATCTCCTAAATCCTCGTTTGCTTAAAGTCCTTGTGAGATAAGCAGACATAGTGGTTAACACTTCAACTGGATCAGCACCTTGTTTGAATACAGGAACGGGGACTTCCTCATCATCACAGTACATTGCTTGGTCTTGAACTGCATAATCACTAGAAGGAATACTCATTTGATCAGGGTAGCTTGTTGGATATGCTGCATTCTCTTGATAAGAAGAATATGAAGATTGAGCATAAGGTGCAATACTAGCTGGGTGAGGTTGTGTAGCATATTGTGATGAAGGTGCACTGAACCGATATTGTTGCTGATGTGAGGTGGGTGGTTGTGGTAAAATCGAGTATTGGGGAAAGGCTGGTGTCATGTAAGGTGATGGATGATAGGCTTGATGTCCCAAAATATAAGGAGTGTTGTTGTGAGACAAGCTTGGTTGATTCGCCATCAAAGCTAATGAATCAGGGTACATACCTCGTGGAGAACGGTGCATGATCACATGTTTCTCATGTTGCTGAAGAAAAGCATATAGTTGATCCAAATTGCACTTATGCAGATCCCTGGTTAACTTAACATCGGTAATATACTCACCCCATTCAGCTTGAGGTAAAGTATTCAAGAATTTGGTGTTAACCTGGAATGGAGCAATCACCAGATTGTATACATTCAGATCATTCATAAGTGTGGTGAATCTGAAGTAATAATCATGAAGCGTTTCCCCTGGGTTGTAAGTGAATCTATCAAACAGGTCATACAACTGACATTCCCTTTCCTGTTTGGTGAGAGACGTTCCTTGTAACAACACCTTAAGACGTTCCCATAAATCCTTTGCCACTGTATACTGACTTACTATCCTATAGATGTCATGGGGAAGAGCTTGGAGAATTGTTTGAAGAGCTTTCTCGTCTGCATCGGTAACAAGTTGTTGGGCTGGTGTAAGTTCTTCAAATTCTCTTGGTCGAGACACATTGTTAGCCACAATGGTACCATAGTCAAGTGGACCATTTAAGATTGACTTAACCATAAGCCTCCCATAAACCGGTTTTCCCTTAAGATAAGACATCATCCGGCCTTGCCATGCTTCAAAAACTTCTTTGATGAGCATTGGCGGGCGATTATCCGTTCCCGTAATGACTGAAATATCCATAAGTGATGTCATCTGAGGCATTACTGAATTCGGATTCATTTTGTTAACTTCAAAGAGACAAAGATTATCGGTTGATCGAGCAGTGAAGTAAAGCTTGTGAATTGTGTTGTGTTTTTGTTGTAAGAAACCAAGATTAAATCCTCTAAAAAATCGTCGAAAAAACAAGCAAAATAACCCTTGATTCGGAACTTTTTGTTGATTCGGAAGTTTGATTCGGAAGATTTGGCTTGGAATTACCTTGATTCGGAACTTTTGGCTTGATCCGGAACTTCTTGATTCGGAAGTTCTTGGTTCGGAACTTTGGCTTGATCCGGAACTTCTTGTTTCGGAAGTTCTTGGTTCGGAACTTTTGGCTTGATCCGGAACTTCTTGGTTCAGAAGTTCTTGGTTCGGAAGTTCTTGATCCAGAACTTCTTGATCCGGAACTTCTTGATCCGGAACTTCTTGATCCGGAACTTCTTGATCCGGAACTTCTTGATCCGGAACTTCTTGATCCGGAACTTCTTGATCCGAAATTTCTTGATCCGGAACTTCTTGATCCGGAACTTCTTGATCCGGAACTTCTTGATCCGGAACTTCTTGATCCGGAACTTTTGCTGGGTAATCAGAAACTTTGATACGATGAACAGTCGACCTCAAAACGAGAGATTAAACCCA
Source organism: Glebionis coronaria (assembly GCA_025667525.1). Classification (NCBI taxonomy): domain Eukaryota; kingdom Viridiplantae; phylum Streptophyta; class Magnoliopsida; order Asterales; family Asteraceae; genus Glebionis; species Glebionis coronaria. The sequence continues at coordinate 422,623,775 of CM046877.1, forward strand.
GATTTTGACCAAATAACCCAAAAAGTTTTGTGATTTCAACAATAATAAGTAAAAACTAATACTTATCCACTAATCCCAATCACAAAAACACTAAAAACACCAAGAATCAAGATGGTTTTTCTTAAAGAACACTAATACAATCAAAAACTAAAAAACCACACAAATCACTACCTTAAATCACCCCATAGCTCTGATACCAAATGTAGAATATTGATAACCTATGAATCTATGAAGGGGTTTGTTGATTTCTAGAGAGAGAAAGTTAGAGAGAGAAAGTGAGAGAAACTATGTGTTATTTCAATAAATGAAACTAGAAAAGTGACAACAACCAACCCCTTTCCATGGTGGAAAGGGGTATTTATACTTCCAAGCTACATGGGCTTGGGCCGGTCCATGACAAGCCCATGGATCGGTTCTTACTTAACTTAATAAGCAACTAATGACTATTTGTTAACTACGAGCTATTACAACATAAATAATATTGTGGAGTGACCGATACTTCTAATATACGTAAAACGTATTTCTAACAGATGTCCTGCTCCTTAACCCGTAGCTGATGATAGGCCGACCTTAGATCAATCTTGGAGAAATGTTTGGACCCTTGGAGTTGGTCAAACAGATCGTCTATACGTGGTAGTGGATACCTATTCCTGATGGTAATCTTGTTGAGTTCGCGATAGTCTATGCAAAGACGCATACTGCCGTCCTTCTTCTTAACGAATAAGACCAGTGCGCCCCATGGAGATGCGCTCGGTCGAATAAAGACTCGTTCCAGAAGTTCTTGCAATTGATCCCTCAGCTCCTTCAGCTCTATGAGAGCCATGCGATAAGGAGCCTTGGAAATCGGCTCAGCTCTTGGGATGAGCTCGATATTAAATTCTACTTCACGTACATGTGGTATGCCCGAAAGTTCTTCTGGAAATACATCTGTAAATTCTGACACTATCGGTTAATTCTGAATTGATGGGGATTCAGCATCCATGTCATGAACAGTAGCTAGATAGCCCTCACAGCCATGTGAAAGTAATGCACGTGATTGCAGGGTTGATATGCTTTGTACAGACCTTCCGGGTACGAACCAGTTGTGAATGTACTCTGGTGCATTAACATCACCGAAGATGACCTGATATGAATGGCAGTCTATGGTAGCATGATGCTTGGATAGCCAATCCATGCCCAATATCATGTCAAAATCATTCATATCCAGCGGAAGTGCGTCAACAGGACGAACCTTGTCGTCAAACTCTAGGGGAAGGCTCTTGTACACATGGGTTATGCGTACAGAGTCTCTCAAAGGCGTGGAAATATTCAGTATATTCTCTAGTGGCATGGGGAGTATCCTAACATTCTTGGCATAAGCAGTAGAAATGACCGAGTGAGTTGCACCCATATCAAACAGAACACATGCAGCTTGACCATACATATACAAGATTCCAGTGATGGTACCTGTAGACTTGTTGGCCTGATCGCGAGATGTCTTGTAACCGCGTCCACTAGTAGGAGGCGGCTTGGTATCAGCATGTCCCGATGTACCCTCTATCTCGCCTTGCGGAAATCCTTCATGCGATGGCCAGGAAGACCACACTTGTAGCATGCATCGCTGTCGTGAAGACATGGCCCTGGGTGCCTACGGTGGTAGGTAGAGAAAAGAGGATGAGTATATCCTCCAACAGGTGTCCTGACTGGCTGTGAGCTTGATAAAACAACATACACGAGACATGATAAAGGTACAAAGGACAATGCAGATAATCATAAGATGGAATACCAGTGATAGCTGGACGGTTAGACTGTGAACCTCTCTGGTTCTGGTCCCTCCCGTTACCATGATTTATGGTAGAAGATTCTCTAATGTGTCAGAATTAAGACTTATAGCATGTAATCATAAGAAAATGAGTTAGTATAAGGACCTGCTGCTGTTGGAGTGTCCAGCGTTGTTGCGGTAATTATCATTACCGCCACGCCTATCCGTAGCAGAACGATCGTGAGTCTGACCGTTTACCTTAGGCTGAGTAGGTTGTTGCTGAGTAGCCGGCTGAGACCGGTCCCCAGTCTTCTGCCTGGAAGATACAGTTTAAAGAGATGAAATATAGACATATACTGAAAGAATACGGTTGGTCACCGTTGAATACGAATGTTTACCTCTTATCGGGTCTCTCTGCTTCCCCGAACTCATCTCGTTCCTGCAGCATCTCCAGCTTACGTGCTGCATCGGCCACTTGTGCTACCGTGTTGAATGTAGCACACACCAAGTTGTTTGCGACCGATGTACGAAGAGCCCACCTGAAGTGGTGTGCTTGCTCTTCAGGAGTACCTGCTGCTGCACCAAGAAAACCAGCCAAGCGAAGAAAGCGCTGCATAAACTCGTTGCTATTCTCCCCAGCTCTCTGTCGGATTCCATGGTACTCTCTCTTCAGCTTGTCTTTCTCAGCCTTGGGAAAGAACTGTCCCATCACCAAATCCCTGAACTGAGCCCAAGTCAAACCAGCCACCCAATTATCACCTCCCTCAGACTGCTTCAGTGCCATCCACCATGATAGCACATCACCTTCGAACCTGTAGCAAGCCAACCTCTACTTGAAGACGGGGTCACAACCCATAGCATCGAAGATCTTCTCAACGTGAGCCAACCAGCTTTCAGCTTCACTGGGGCTATTTGTTCTCTCGAAAGCTCGAGGGCGTAGCTTATTGAACCTCTCCAGCCATGTGACCAATGTTACTGGAGGAGGAGAAGGTACTGGGTGTTGCTGCTGGTTGTTGGCAGCCTGCACCTCAACCCTGATTTCGTTCCTCAGCTGAGGAAGCATAGCTTGCATTGCAGCTTGGATTGCTGCATTGAGTTGTTCCTGCTCGCGTGTGAGAACCATCTGACAGTATAACATAAAATACATGTTTAAACTGATCAAAACATAAACTATATACATGAAAAAAAATTATACCAATAAATCATGAGAAAAACTTTATGCAAGAAAATTTATACATGAATGCATGATGCAGTTTTATGAAAACTTTTGTATGCGCGAGAGTGAACGCCTATGGTCAGTTCATTCAAAACAAAAGACATGGCGAGGGGACGCCAGTGGGTCGGTCACAAATTTAAAAGTTTCGATAAAAGCACATGCGACTAAATAGGGCCAGTCCTGTACCAACCATTACTTAGTCATAAACCTGCGACAATGACATATATATGTATGCATGAAAATGATGAATGCATGAAAACCGACTGTCAGTTCTAGGAAGACCATAGTGACTACCCACTAATCACATGTCGTGTTTTGAGAGCCTACAGGTCGAAGCCTTGGCTCTGATACCATAATTGTAACACCCCATTTTGATAAATGGAATGTCACGCGTGATTATGGCGTGTCATCAAAGCATACAAGGATAAATGTATACAACATCACATGACCATAAAGGAAATACCAGAATCAAACATCGGTACCCCAAAAGTAGAACTCATCACACACAAACATAAGTACTGTAAAAGAAAAGGACTAAACAATGTCCATGAAAATGAGTATCAAAAGTATGAAGAAATGCATAAAGTAAAGAAGGCTATAAAGCTTCCAATCCATATGCACGTACGCTTAAAGTCTACGAGCGTCCCTAAGTACCTGCTGTTTTGGGAACATGAAAGGAAAACGGCTGAGCATAACGCTCAGTGCACGGATATACAAATAAAGCATGAATAATATAAGCATATAATCATAGAGCAACAGAAAATAGTAAGTCCTGAATAACCTGGTATATCTTAGTAAAACTGGTTTTATAGTTTGAAAAGCCTTATGTTTATCTTGTAAAAAAACTGTTTAACATGTTTACCGTTAGCCAATATAGGTCATGAAATATCAACGTGCATGAATACTTGGAGGGGTGACCTCGTCATGCAAATTAGAGGGACTGCCTCTAATTTTATATAACTGTTTGGGTAGGAGGGATCAGCTCCTTGTGAAGGATGCAAGGCACACACCACATTCACCTGAATAATCTGCTGAAACATGTAAACTAGGATGCACCCATACGCCCCACATGATAAATATAATATGGTCAAAAGCTGAAAGGGATGCCACGAGCTATCACTCCGTCGTGGTGGAGTCACAACACTGGTGCCTCCAGTGTTATGGTTATGGTACCTCCATAACTAGGTGAAACTGGTCATGCATGTATATGGCTTTAGGTATCTAATTAAACATAAGCAATTCAAAAACATATAAAACATATACTGGGAAAGCAGTTGGCTGCATACGAAGAATCCTAATAAGGAAGAATGTCCATACTGAAAGGACGGAGAATCCGTACCTTGTGTCCAGTGAACAAAGAAGACGAACGGAAGAGAGTCCTACTTCGGTATCACTAATGCTACATAAATACATACGTGTATAAGTATCTGATTACGGAGTACGTAACTGGTTTTATATCATGTCTTAACTTGTTTTATATGTTCATGTCATGTTTTACTGATTTAAGCTTTATACTGCGTTTATCATGTTTTCTGTCTATTTTGATTAAGTATTACTTGTATTTCTTGTATTATTATACTTGTTGTGTAATAATAAGTAAATTTCTAAAAATAGCAGGTTTCCTAAAATAGAAAGTTTCGAAAAATAGAAAGTTTCCAAAAAATAGAAAGTTTCCAAAAATAGAAAGTTTCCAAAAATAGATTTATTGCTTAAAATAGATAAGTTTCCAAAAATAGAAAGTTTTCATAAATAGATTAGCAGCCTTAATTAAATAAGTTTCTAAAAATAGAAAGTTTCCATAATTAGAATAAGGTAGATTATTAAGCTAACATTATAAGCTTAAGTAATTACTGATTAATATTCTAAGTCATGTGATTAAATAGTATAGTTTATTAATTATTTCATGTAAATTAAATAAACTACAGGTTAAAGTATTTAATTAAATATAACATGATTTAATTAAATAAAAGGTAATAATACTTAGATTAAAACGTGTATTAATATTTATTATTAATATAACCTAAGTCATGTTAATTAATTAATTATATGTCATGATTTTAATAATTAATTAATTATATAGTCTAAATAAAATAATAATTACTTAGGTTAAAATCAATGTATTATTAATAATAATAATAACCCAAGTCTTGTCTAAATTAAATTAATCATGTACATGTTTTAATTAATTTAGTTTAATCTTGTAATAATAAACTTGTAAATTAATTAACCTTGTAAAAATAATGTCGTGACAGAAACCCGTGTCTTAATTATTAAACGTGTCGTGTACCGTGTTAGTGAACCCCGTGAACCGGACCCGTGATCCGGTCAACAAACGCACCCTTGGTTTTGGCTAGCCGCCGGCTAGCAAAAGGTCCCACCGGTTAGCCGGTGTTCCCCCTGCTGTCACGGCTTAAGTTCCCCCTGCTTTCCTTATTTAGCCATCAGCTTAAGCCGGTGGTGGTTCATGTTTCTGCCGTGACCCAACCGAACACCAAACACACCTCGACCGAGGTCGGGGTTCCCTTTTTCTCTTGCGACCGAGACATACAACACACACCGAGACTTTAAGGTCTCGGTTGGTGTGAAACAAAAGCAAGCCGAGACCTTTTGGTCTCGGTTCCTTGCGTCGGCCAAAACAAACACCCCTAAAACCATGATTAATTTTACCCCCATGATTATTAACATGTTATTTACTTATTTTTAATAAACCATGGTTTCATGTGTTCTTGATTAAATAAAAACATAAAGAAAAAGGGTTTAAGGATTTACCGATTACGTGAAATAATAGAGAACGATAACACTAACAATCATGCACGAAATCAATCACCAAAATCAACCAACACACCCTATGTGTGTGTTTGTACTCGGCAGCCAAAAATAGGGAAAAAAAGGGATTAGGGTTTTGTTTATTTTCTAGTTTTGTTAATTATGAAAATAAGTTTTCCCTTTTTTGTAGGATCATATTTTCTAAGGATTAGGCATGTTATGGATTAATCTATTGATATGGATGGAGAAGTGGAAGAACTTAGAGAGAGAAAGGTAGAGAGATAAAGTAGAGAAGATGAATTATATAACAATATATGAATTATCTATTGAGATAGATGGAAAGGAGGAAGATGAACTAGAGAGAGAAAAGAGAGAAGGGGGAGGAGTAGAGAGAGGAAGTAATGTTTATTGAATGAAAGTGTAAATGACAAATGAGCAACCCCTCCTAACATGCTAGGAGGGGGTTTATATAGCCCACCCTACATGTGGGCTATATGGGCTATATTAGATCACGAGCCCAATATCATTGGAGTGACCGATCATTTCTAAATACGTAAAAACGTATTTCCAACAATCTCCCCCAAAGGGAGGTCACTCCAAGTTACAATGTCCTAAATAGTCTATAGCTCGTGATCTATGCTAATAATGATGTGACCGAGACTTTCCTTGGAAAGACGTATTTCCAACAATCTCCCCCAAAGGGATGTCACACCATTTTACAAAATCTTAAACCTAGCATACTATGCTTTAGTCTTCGATCTTGTTCTTGTGAATATGCTGATGAGATCTTTGACTTTAGTCTTGAGCATGTTCTCTTGCCTTGACCTTGTGCATTCATCACTTGTGATATTTGCCTCTTTGTGACTTCATGTTCCACATACTTATACTTTTATAAATTCTTGAAAGCTTTAGAGTTTGATACAGCGGAAGACTTGACTTTTAGACTTTCTTGAATTTGTTGAAGTATTAAGTGCAGAAAGCATAAGCATGTGTTGACGACTCCTTCTGGATTGAAAACCGCAATGCCACCTTCTTGTTACGCTGCATAAGACAGTTAGCAACAAAACATATACACGGATGAAATGGCCTTGAACATTTTATTCTAATTCGGTAGCATTTTACCTCCGGTCGGTGAAGACCGTTGGACGATATTAAATATCGTACTTGTGGCAGGTAGTTTCAATTAAGAACCTCCTTAACAAGATTTCGCGGGTAAACCCGTTCTCTTTATTCGACCGTACAAGGCTGACTGCGAACATAAAGAGTGAATCATTTGGATAATAATATCCGCATGATTTGAAGCCGTCAATTCATGTTCCTAGAACAAGTGAAATTCAATTAAGAACCGCACCATCGTTGCTTTCCAGTTGTCACGAGCTTGATTCGTATAGAATCTTGCAAGTCACCAACCAAGTGCTGTTTGAGGTTAACACTAGAAGGATTTCCACTCATCACTGTGAACACTAAGGTATCACTCTGAGTGTTCTGGAAAGATCACTAAGATATTGCGTAGAGGCCTGGAACGTGTTTAAATTCATTTAAGAATCACACCATCGTTGCTTTCCAGTTGTCACGAGCTTGATTCATACTGAATCTTGAAAGTTACCTACCAAGTGCTGTTTGAGGTTAACACTAGAAGGATTTCCACTCATCACTGTGAAAACTAAGGTATCACTCTGAGTGTTCTGGCAAGATCACTAAGACTTTGCGTATGACTCTTAATATCTTTCTTACTTTTCACATTGTGTGAACAAGCAAGGAATAATGAATGTGTGTCCTAATAAGATATATGATGATCTCAAATGGCTCTAGACTCGATCGTACATTTTGGATTTTAGTGATCGGAGGCCGGAGAGGAGTGCCACTTTTTCAATACCAATTTATTCGGAGTGAATAAATCAATAGATAATGCGTTGTCTCCGTGTGATTAAAACAAATATATTTTGAGAGATATCTGAGTTAGCTGGGATGGGTTGTGCCTTGCATCACTGGGTCCATGATGTCTGTCTTCAATATCAAGAATCATTAAACAATGATCTTAATAGCATATGTATTGACCTGGTTTCTGCCTAAGTTATAAGGAGGGCTTCTTTCTTTACACCCTTTATCTTTACAATTCTTTTTCATTCTTCAACCCCTTCAATGCTTACCAATACGTCATCACTAGCACCTTGTTGTGATTGTTCCAGTGCTAACTTAAGTACTTGGTCGGCATTCAACTACATTCATAATCTTTCTCCATCTTTCCTAAGGAATACTATTTCTAGCTATGGAATGTCCTTGGGAAGATTCCTCCGGTTCTAGAGGAATCATTGGACTTTAACCTATCCTACCATCCTTATGTCACCACAATCTTCACCGTGTGAATAGAGATGTTTTGGGTAAGTATATGTCACCATGAAATCCATTTTGAAGTGCAAATCCATTTTGCTCCCCCTTAACATATGCCACGATATCCGAAAACATTTCGCACATGTCGGGATGAGTTAGCACGTTAAGTCAAACCATTTATAATTACTCATTTCTCATATTAAATCACATTTTCTCCCCCATATTAAAAATATTAACCCAATCGATGTTGTTAATATCAATTGATTTAATAGCATTGTAAGAAAATTTGAGAAGAAAAATGCAAATCCAACTATCTTCATGAATTACACAAGCTCCCCCTCAATTTAATGAGGGTGTACTTGAAACATAAATTAAATACCTTTTAAACACAAGTGTAAGGTATTTATCATGTGCAAAGATCATATATGATAATGTATTCACAAGATTAGCAATTTACGAGGTTGGACCTGAATGATGGAGAACATCATATGAAAGAAGCACATGGTTCTTGTTCACGAATGTTGGTCGCCTCATCACGTCTAAAGTTATCTCTTGACTTCATGTGTAAGATTGATATCGTTGTCTTGACACCAATATGTGAACTTGGCACTCTCGGCATCAAGGATTCTGAATGCTGGACAATTGCTCCCCCCTCAATTGTTGACCCGTGTTCTATTGAAAGAGCCGTAGTCACCGTTTGATTAGTCGCATCGTCGAGTATGTAGATATCAATTGTAAGTTGCTACGGTTGGTGGAGATGATAACTTCATAAAAATAAGACTTCTCTTGTTTTAACAAATAAATGCACAGAATCGTACATATATTCGTGTTAGATTGTGTTATTACGTAAACATAATCCCTTACATGGTTATAAAGTAAACCATGCTCGATAAAATTAATTCCCGTTGTTGAGTCAAAGCTTTCCGGTGAAATGCTTGACTTGTGTATGAAAAACGGGTTACTATATGAAATAATAACAAACCATTTTGAGCATGTTTTAAAACATTTGAACTTCTGCTCGAACTTTATTTACAACCCCGTGTCATTATTAAATGACATTTCTAGTATCGTAAATATTATCGATTCCGGAAGAAATGCTCTTTTTATCAAAACATTTTTTGAACACACAATTTTGAAAGATTTAGAAAACCTTTTTTGAGAAATTCTCGAAAAATTGTGTTCAACATTTTGAAAACCAATTACTTGAGCTTAAGATGTTGAATATCTTGCAAAACGAGCTCAAGTCCGAGAAGTTGTAAACTTCCCGTTGTTAAGGATAAGTTTATCATCGGCGATAAACTTTCCTTTTAACTGAAGAACGAGTAAACACCAAATGGGCTTGGCCCTTTTTCTTGTGTTCTAGCCGCGGGTAAGAGGGCCCACATGGGGTAACCCATATGTTTTCTCATGTCTAATATTAAGTGTTGTTCACGTGTTCGTGTTTACATGATTTAAATAGTTATCGTTCGTGTTATATAATTTACTTGTACGTAAATACATAATATTAAGCTCGTGATTATTTACGTTCATGATTTCGTGTTCGTATGTTCGTGATTATAATTATTATAGAAATAATTATCGTGTCTTAATACATATTAAATACTTATCGTGTTATAACACGTACGTAATATTTGTAAATCTTGTTCGTGAATCGTAAACGTGTTAAATAAGGAAAGTTCTAATCATGTACGTACGATCATAAGGGTACTATTCATGGTAGAAGCATGCGGGTTTTACACAAACCATCCAGTCTTGTGTGCATATCCTCAAGATGGTCATCAACAATCTTCTCCCGCGCCTCCTTATATTTGAAGAACTCGGTGGCTATCCGTTCTTCTCCTTTCACCAGTGTACGTAGATTGTCACAGTCACGGAAGAGTGATGACATTTCATTGGTCAATAACTGGGCGGCAGCTTTAGTAACGGTCATTGCGGATACCAGTTTATGTGTTAGTCACATTTAAGAGGTACTTGCATCTTAAAAAAATATATAATAGTCAGCAAACAAAAGTGACTGCACTGGAAAATACCTTGTCGTGTAAGGATTGGACCTCAGCCTCTAACTCTGCGATACGGGCCTTACGCGCGGTGGCATGGGTTGCCTGCTTCTTGATGGTAGCCTCGGAGGTGGTAAGCTTGGCTTGGGGAGTGGCAATGGTTTGTTCATGTTCTTCGACCAACTTCTCCTTGCGGCTTATTTTCCTATTAGCGCTCTTGATATGGTTCAAGGATCCCTCAAAACGATGATGCATGGCCGCACCAATAGCTAGCTGATGAGGGGTCTATACATTGAACTGTTCTATTTAGAAATTCATGTGTCAACTCATTAAGGTCCTCGATCAAGCCAGGGTCACATGGTCCATGAAGTCCTTGCAAGACTCTACCGTACCCAACCTATCCGTCACGGATAAACACCTGTTAGGGTAGAAAGGTTGGGGCGATCCTTCTGGGAGTGGTTCCTCATTGGCCTAGGAGGAGGTGATGGTGGCACATCCTCAGTAGTGGTCTTGGGTGTTTCATACCGGCCAGTGTCTTCTTCGTTTGGCGCAACGTTAAATTGCTCTTCCCTATAAATTAGCAGTAAATCAGTGTGACGAATGAGTGATAAAGTGCAAAGTCAAGAGTCGTATGTTTCTTACGTAGGATCCTTCACCAGTTCTGAGTTGGTGGGTGGCACGACGCTCACTGGGGTGGCTTTCCACACGGTCGGATCTGGTTGGGTTCCAGTACCAGTAGTGGGGCTGTCGCATCATCTCGTGTCGCATCCATGTTGCTGCCCTCTTGGTACTGGGGGTGGTCTTCTCGCATCCTCTTGGGTGTCGCGTTGAAGGCTCCCACCTCCTCATTGAACTCCTTCCTTAACTTCCTCTTGGCTGGATTTGGGTCTCGCCGATATCGGAGTTGGGATCTGGGACTGCGTCCAAAGGGGATGGTTATAATTTTGGTAGCTTCTAGCAGCAGTAGTTCACCTTCGCGAAAGGTGCGGGTACCCTCGGGCACCTGTGATGGGTCTCCTTGGTGTATCTGTTAAACATAAGATTCAAAGCTATTTAGGGGTGATCCGGAGGTCGGGGAGGATAAAACAAGTAGTTAGACATTTTAGAGATAGAAAGATAACAAGGAAGAAGGAGGGTGCGTGTTTTATTGAGAGAGCAAGTAAAACACAAGAATGGTAATCCTCACCCCACCATGGAAGTATGGAGGGGTATATATAGCCTAGATACACATGAACTATTCTAACTTAACAAAACTAGTCCCTGCGTGTGTGGCTATATTAAACTAATGTAATTCCATAAATGGCGCTCACATTTTAGGGCTAACAATCTTCCCCTAATGTGGAGACATACATAATTACTTACAATGTTCCTAACAAGTACTAATACAACAAAATAAAGTCTTCCAAGGCACTTCCAATGCTGAGGATGTCTTCTAAGTCTTCTTGTCTTCATAACTTGTACCTCAGCTTGAATCCTCTTTGTCTTTGCTTGTTGTGGAACAATTATAATATGCATGATTTGGATTAACTTCCCCCAATTTATGCAGCATGTATTAAAAAACTTTCTCTTCATGGACTTCTTTTTGACGAAGTTTCTGAATCAACTTCCCCCCAAACCAATATCTGTATCTTAAGCAGATTCTGACACTTTGATGTAGTTTGAACAATCTTCTAGCTCATCGGTTTAAGTGCACAGTGGAAATTTGTAGAAGAACCACACCAAATAACACTGTTTCTATACTGTCTCATGTCGTTTGGTTTTTGGTGATAATCCGTTTGGGGTGACATGCAGTAAATCAGCAACAATTCTTCTCACGCCGGCAAAATACTTCATAAAAATCATACAAAGTGAAGTAGATATCATTCCATGTACACTACTTCCCCCTAGAAGTTGATCTGATTACTTCAAAGTACACGATCTTCCCCCATGATAATTTCAAACTCTCGGAAGCATCATTATCATGGACGTCCATATACTCGAGAAGTTCTTAGTCTTAAGCAAATGTCTTGAAAAGTTTTGAAAGTCATTGAGAAACTTTGAAATATTTTTGCTTAGACTATGAAGTACCATTGTCGTTATGAGGCTCATAAATATCCCGTGAGAATTAATTGCTGATTCCATCTCTCTCTGTCTAACTTACCAACCTCGAATTCATTTGGCTATTTGTTGTGACCACAAGTAAAGTAAACCTGATATTCCAAACTTGAAACTGAAGTACAATCCCCCAAATTTGTTACTTAAGCTTGCACTTATGTCGATTGAAGAACGGTGCAGAGACAAGTCTCTTATACCTCTTGAAGTTATCCAGACGAGCAACTGCGTGCGACACTAAGAACTGCACAAAGCTCCCAAAAATGATAGTTATCCATGTCGTCGACCATCCACCCCTTGACAGTGGAAACTAGATAAATCAAGTCTCAATCATAAATTTTATCGCCCAAGCAAGTCATTAATCGATAGAATCGGTTTGAAGAAAAGGGGTAGAAAAATAGAAGGAAGGCTCGATGATGTAATAAGTAGACGCATTCATGAAATCCCACTTCAACTTCAAATAAATAATACCAAATCCCCTTCGTGATCACTTGTCTTTGTAGAATCAAAACTAGCCGTTGTCGTTTAAGTGAATCTTATATCAGATCGTTTTAGCGTTAACTGTTTTGTTTGCTTTGGTGTTGTGTTTATGAATGTCTCTATCTAGAATAAATTATGAAATGAATTGTCATTAAGGGAAAAAATTTGTCTATATAACTTGTCGTTAAAGCCCAACGTCAGTCATATGCCCAACTGATGCGCGGATCGACCTCCACGGTAAGGTCGTCGAAATTTTTTCGAAAATATTGGGTTTTAAACCAACAATTTCTTTGTCATTTAAGCACTTTTGATCGAAACATATCGAATACCCGCATCGAAAATCATGTCATCATAACCCAAGGAATGCTTGTCTGGTCCCAATCCATATACTCGGCCCAATAAGTAATAACCAGATAACGAGGCCCACTCTAGCTATGATCGAATATCAATTAAGTTCAGCCACAGTGATAATGATCCCCAATCCACATCATTGAAATTGAGTCCAAAGCAAGAGGCCACATACTCTATTTGTTTCGGTGGATGAGCTTTAAGGCCTGCCAGATATCATCATACCCGATACAACTCTTTATTGACCAAGATATAAGTTACATTCCCACCAATTTAGGGAATTATAATATCAAATAACCCTAATCACCTAGTTATACTCGCCTCCTTATCATCTTTGTTCTATCCGCCCCCATCTATTCTTCTTATCCCAACTAAACTTATCTCAGACCATCAAATCTAAATCAATCTCAACAAACTCAGCCACTAAATCTCAAAAACGTTATCATCTACAATAATCTCCAAATCAAATAACATATCAATCATGATGAACCAATAAACCATACTCGATTCATTACAGACCCACAAACCTCAAACACTGTTTGTTACCATACCTTCAGAAGATTCTTAAATCATTAAAGACCTTTGTTGTATTACATCGTCATTCAAGGATTAAAGAGAGTTTTCGTCTAAGATGTGAGATAGGTTGTGGGTAGATTTCATGAAGAACCCCAACAATTTAGGCTTCAAGATCTTAATTAAGAAGGTCTCGTGTAGGTTGATGTTGGTTTTGTTTATTGATTGATTGTTATGAGATCAAATCGAACTAAAAGATGATTATAACAAAGTTGTTGTTAATCTCTTTTTGAAATTCAAAAATAAACAAAGAAGGTAAAACCTTCGAAAAAGATCAATGATGATGATATATTTCATGTGTAGGATCTTAATTGGTCTTGGCATAAACACGAAATGAAACTGAGATCTTAAGTTTTACATTTATTTCTGTTTTGAGTCATTTTATTAGGATGTTTTGAGGTGGAGTTTTGATAAGTGAAGATGAGTATAAGTTAGACATGGTATTTCTTGGTATATGAGACGAAGTGAGTATATTGAGTCGGTCTGAAAAAGGTTTTATGGTCTTGTATTTTCTGGTTTTGGTCATGATCGCAATGTTTTGATACATGATTCACATCGCAATGTTTTTCTAATATTATCTTTCAAAAAGTAGTCACATCACAATGTATTCTTTTAAATCTAGTCATCGCAATGTTCAGAGTCAACACCTCATCGCAATCCCATCGCAATAACAAGCTGAAAACTTCCATCGCAATCCCATCGCAATAACAAGCTAAAAACTTCCATCGCAATCCCATCGAAATCTTACCAAACACCCCATCGCAATGTGTCCCATCGGAGTGTGACCATCGTAATGTGTCCATCGGAATGTGACCATCGGAATTGGGTTTTACAGCCGACAAAGTGGATCTTGGATATATTGTCCTTTTTCCAAGAAAATGGATCTAGTGATTTTTTCAGATCTGACACTGTTAGAAAATAGATTAATAGAGAGAAAAGTAGAGATGACACGTAAACAATGATAAAACCACCAACACCATTAAAAAAATGAGACTTTTGGACTGTTATCAGATCGAGACAAAGAAAAGATACTCATTTTAAACTTTTTGGACAAAGGATTAAGCAACATTTGTGACTTTTGGACATTTTTGGACAGAAACCAAATAAACAACACCAAAACAAATTTGTGACTTATAACAACTTAAAGAATAAGCCGAAAAAGCCACAAATCAGCAAACACAATACACAAAACACCCCCGGTTAGCTTTGATACCAATTGTTGTCCCATATAATATGATGATTAAACAAGAAAGAAAGGTAGAAGATAGATGAATTCTAGAGAGAGAAAGTAGAGAGAGAAAAGAGAGAGAAGTATGTGAAACTTAGTAAATATTAGATTAGGGAGAGTAGAGAAAAATGAAGCAACCAACCTCTCCTTACATACAAGGAGAGGTATTTATAGTCTTGCCTACATGTGGCATAGTGGGCTATATGATAATGGGCCGGGCTTATCTTTTGGGCTTTAGTTACTTATGAATGAACTTTAGCTTAAAGTTAAGCCCGTAAAACACGACTAGCCTACTACCTATTACAACGTTCTTAAATACGATACATAATACTCATATGACCGAACATTCTTGTTTGACTTAATATTTTGAGGCTAACAATTCATTTTTCTCTACTATTCCTAATCTAATATTCACTAAGTTTCACACACTTCTCTCTCTTTTCTCTCTCTACTTTCTCTCTCTAGTATTCATCTATCTTCTACCTTTCTTTCTTGTTTAATCATCATATTATATGGGACAATAATTGGTATCAATCGCCATGGGGTAGTTTTGTGATTCGTTGTTGATATAATATTTGGTTCGTATGATTTACACCTAAAATCATCTCGGGTTCAATTGTTTCTTGTGCTTTCCGTGCTCTAAATCTTGCTGTATATCTCTTTCATACGTGTGGTAAGGATTTGGTTGTTGTGGTTTGCTTATTATCACGGATTTCTTGTAAAAATCTCAAGTTTTTTTCCTTAAGTCTCGGAAGTGTTCACATATTGCGATAAGGGCTTCTGTATTCCGATCTTGTATTCCGATCACAAAAGCCTAAGGGTTTCTAAATTGTGATCACGCATTGCGATCACTGATTGCGATCACTCATATTGCGATCACTCATATTAAGATCACTCATATTGCGATCACTAATATTGCGATCACTCATATTACGATCACTCATATTGCGATGACTCATATTGCGATGACTCATTGCGATCACATTGCAATCACTTATTATGATCATTCATTGAGATCTGTTATTCCGATGACTATTCCAATGACTATTCCGATGACTATTCCGATGACATTCCGATAAGAACATTCTGATAGCATTGCGATTACACATTCCGATAGCATTTTTTAAGGGATTTCAACACTTTTTCTAATCAACAACAATCAATATAACACATCTACTTAAGATCCATATTAATTTCATCATTTCGGAGAATATTGAGATGGATTCTACTACAGAATATCGTGTGACGAACAACAACATAATGGTGGCGGGTAACAAAGAGAGACCACCAATGCTTGTGTCGGGTCGATATAATCAATGGCAATCCCATTTTCTACGTTATCTTGACACAAAACCTAACGGTGATGCTTTAAGGCAATGCATTTTTGATGGACCCTATAAACTTTCAAGGATTCAAGTTCCTGCCGTGCCAGCCACAGACTCAACTGACGTACAACTCGCATATGAATGTGATGAAAAAAGAAACGACCTCCCTCCAGAGAATCGTGCTTGGTTTGATGTAGAGAAGGAATCAATTTAAATAATTCTCAGTGGCATTCGAGATGATATTTATTCCACGGTTGATGCATGCCCTACTGCTAAAGAAATGTGGACGGCCATTGAAAGATTGCAACAAGGTGAATCACTTAACAAACAAGACATGAAAACTAAAATGTTCTGGAACTTTTGCAAGTTTACATCAAAGGATGGGGAATCAACTGATTCTTATTACTCCCGATTCTACAAAATGATGAATGACATGACCTGAAACAATTTGCAAGTTTCCACCATGCAAGTCAATGTCCAGTTTCTACAGTAACTTCAACCGGAGTGGACAAGGTTTGTCACCTTGGTGAAACAACAACAAAAGTTAGACGAAGTTTCATATCACACGCTCTTTGACATTCTGAAACAGTTTCAAAATGAGGCAAATGAACTTCAATCTGAACATGCTACAAAGGTTTCAAATCCACTTGCTTTGGTGTCTACCACTCAACATTACCCAGATTATCATTCTCGTGCTCCAAAGACCTACTCTACTCAATCATCATCACCACGATCATCCACTGTTTCTAAGTCACATGCTCCAACAAGATCCCGAGGCAAAGAAGTTGCAAGAGCACCATCACCCACACTTGAGCAATCATCCGAATAAGGCAATGATGAAGAAATCGCTCAAAAGGATAGGGAATTCAAGCAACAAATGGCTTTCATTATGAAGCAATATAGAAAAATCTACAAACCCACCAAAAACAACCTCAGAACATCATCTAACACGAGGAAAAACTATGCTCAGAGTCCTCCATGGAATGACATACGAAGGCGTGCTGAGAGTCCTCCAAAGTATGATCGACAACCCGCGAAGTATGATAAGCAGAGGGTGGCTACTGTTGTTAGAAATAGGGAAACTGTTGGTACTCAAGTTGTGCAACAAAGTGGGATTCAATGTTTTAACTGCTGAGGTTATGGGCATTTGGCTAGGGAATACAGGCAACCGAAGAGGGTCAAAGATTATGGTTATCATAAGGAAAAGATGCTGCTATGCAAGAAAATGGAAGCTGGGATCAAGCTATCAGCTGAGGAAGGAGAATTTATTGACGACACAGATGATGAACTCTCCGACCAAGAACTCGAGGCACATTATTCATACATGGCAAATATTCAAGAGGTCCTTAACGTCACTGAAGATAACAATGGTCCTATCTTTGATACCGAGCCAATTGATAAGGTAAAACATGATGATGAATATAATGTGTTTGGTGATACACATGAGCATAGTGATCTACCAACAACAATTACTGATACATGTATGATGGAAACGATTGATAGCAACACCACACCCGATTAATCAGACATGTGCAATAATGAGTTTGAGGATGATCAACATGCAAATGAGTATGATGACGAGGAGCGTGTCGCGCTTGCTAGTTTAATTGCTAGTTTACAAAAAGATGTCAATGAAAATTGAAAGAGTCAAAAGCAATTAAAGAAGGCAAATGCAGCGCTCACTCAAAACTTTGATGAAAGCAAATCCGCTCTTATAAAATCTAATGAGACAATTGATAGTTATAGGGCTGAGCTTCTTCAAAAGACCAAAGAGCTTGAGGGGTACAAAAGTCGTGTTATCAACGTTAAAAAGGACGATTTTGAAAATAAATACAACAAAGCTCTTGCTTTGTTAACTAAAGAAAAACGTCAATTTAATGTTTTATTAAGTGATGAACGTCAAAAAACGTACCTTGCCATAACAAAAGTTAATGAAATTAAACAGAGGCTTTCTATGAATACCACCGATTCTGCTAAAATTCTTGACGAAAAGAAACAAGAGGTTGAAAAATTAAAACAAGATTTCAAAAATAGACAAGGCAAAGATACTGAAAAAGTAAAGGATCTCGAAGAACAATTCGATTTTTTGAAAAAAGTTGTTTATAAAACGCATGACTCTATTCAACCCATTAGAATGATAGCACCTCGGTCGGTTTTCAAGGGTCAACCTATTTTTGCAAGCCCCAAGTACCTCGAACAAGCTCAAGCTGCAAACCCTCACTTATATCTTGATGAGTCCGGATGGACCGATCATGATTTCCCAGTAGTTAACCTCGATAGTGAAGAGACATCCCTTTGGGATGAGGAGAGTAGATCACCGGTCAATAAAGATTTTGTGACACCATATAATTATGCTTATAAAAACAGTCTTTATGATCTTTTCACTCCATAAAAACAGAAGTCTCGTGAGGAATTGTTTCTTGAATGCAAACAACGAAGAATTCAATTGAAGAAAATTTTTGCCACTAAGAAATCAAATGTTTTTAAATATATTAACTATTTGCCTCTTGATGATTCTAAAAGTTAAAGTCGAAAAACACTTGGTATTCTTAAACAATACATTGGTAATGTTCAATCAATTGTTGAAAGTGATTGGAAAAAACGTCAAAAGGATAAGTGGAAAACCGAGATTCCCCACGACATAACTGTGCTTATGAAAGAACTTTTAATACCAAATACGAAGATAATCAAAGAAAATGTTCTTGAGTTTGAAAAATTGATTCGGTCTGAAATGTTTGATAATTTGAAATATGTTGAGTCTCTAGATAAAGAAATTGATGAACTTCAAAATGACAAATCGGATTTTTCAAACGAATATGATCTAGTCTTAGAAGAATGTCTGTCCAAAGATATTTTGTGTGTCACTCTTCAATCTTGTGCTGATATCGATGAATATTCTGATGTTGCGTGCAAATATCTTGATAAGATCAAAGAGTGTGAGCGTCTTGAACTTGAGCTTTCGAAACGTAAAGAAAATGTTGATAAAAAGGCTTTTGAGTTACTTCAACAAGAAACTGATTTCCTTAAAAAATATTGTCATTCTCTTGAACTTGCTTTGCAAAAAGACATCGGAAGTTTTCCACATGATAATAAATTGTAAGAAAAACTTTCCTAAATGTGTCGAGAAATGAATGAAAAGAGTTTGGAAATTAAAGAGTTTAAAGCTCAGTTACAAGACAGGGAAATTGCGATAGCAGAGTTGAAGAAACTCGTTGCTGAGATGGGTGGGAAAATTGTGGAACCTAGTGTTAAGAAACCTGTTGTAAGACAACCCAATGCGCACAAAGTGACTAGACCCTCTGTCTTGGGAAAACCATATGTTTTCTCTAATTCTGCATTTGCAAAACCTGGGTTTGCCCCCAAGACGGATGTGAAGAATAGGTTACCACAGAATACTCCCAACACACATATTCGATCACAAAGCATTAAGAACACAAATGTGATTAAACCAGGGATGTATAGATTGGCCACTATACCCACACACAACAAAGAAAGTCATTCACCTAAGACTTCTAGAAACACTAATAGACGTGTGTCTTTTACTACAGGAGTAGTGCCCACTGCTAGTGTTAGCCGGTATCATCTTAAGAGCACTCGCATAAATGAAAAGGTTTGGCAAAACAAAATTCAAGGGAAGATGAAGAAAGTAGAAGACCACCCTAGGATTTTCAATGTTTCTAAGAATAAAACGTCTGTAATCGCGTGTAATGACGATTTGATTGCTTCGACTTTGAATGCTTTGAATGTTAAGTTTGTTTGTGTGAAATGTGGAAAGTGTTCTAAAGCTAATCATGCTATGTGTGTTTTGAATGATGTCAAAAGCATAGATACTAGAACTAAGATGCAAACTATGATGCCTATTAGTGCTAGAAAACCCAAACACAAAGTGAACCATTCTGGTGCAACCCCCCTTGAGAAAATTATTACATCAGACTCTACCACTAAGAACCCTAGAAGCAGAATTAGGGAATTATATGAGTCTGCTAGCAAGTCTTGGAAATGGTGGTTTGCTAATCAATGTCCTCCAGGATATAAATGGATGCCTAAGGTTAGGACATAAAATGTGACAACGAGCGTTAGTGTGCCTTTAAGTGAAACTAATGATTCGGATATCACAACTAACATGGAATCCAATTTAGCAAATGATCCATCGTGCTCTAATTCTTCTGCAGATGATCGAGATAATTCTCTTCATACTGGACTCCGGATGCACGAAGCACATGACGGGGAATCTCAAGCTTCTAATTAACTTCGTGGAGAAGTTCCTGGGTACGGTCCGATTCAGAAATGATCAATTTGCACCGATCCTTGGATATGGAGACTTGGTTCAGGGGAATATCACAATCAAAAGGGTTTACTACGTTGAAGGGCTCAATCATGGTCTTTTCTCGGTTGGTCAATTATGTGATGCGGATTTGGAGGTTGCTTTTCGAAAGAAGACATGTTTTGTTCTTGACTATGATGGGAATGACTTACTTACAGGTTCACGGGGTACTGATCTCTATACTATTTCACTACAAGACTCCACATCTTCAACTCTAATCTGTTTCATGGCTAAAGCTTCAACGACTCAAGCTTGGTTATGGCATCAATGTTTATCACATCTTAACTTTGATACCATCAACTTGCTTTCCAAGAAAGATATTGTGAGAGGCCTTCCTAACTTGAAATTCATCAAAGATCATCTTTGTTCTTCTTGTGAGCTTTGTAAAGCTAAACGGAGTAGTTTCAAGACAAAGACTACACCAAGATCTAACGGACGGTTAGATCTTCTCCATATAGATCTGTGTGGCCCCATGCGTGTTCAAAGCATCAATGGGAAGAAATATGTTATGGTAATTGTCGAGAACTATTCAAGGTACACTTGGACTTACTTCTTGAGGTCTAAGGATTAAACACCCAAAGTTCTCATCAACTTCCTTAAGCTGATACAACGTGGTCTTCAAGCTCAAGTAAAAGTGGTACATACTGACAGAGGCACAAAATTCTTGAATTCAACTCTGAAGAATTATTTTGAAGCCGAAGGGATTGAACACGAAACATCTATTGCTAGAACACATGAACAAAACGGCGTTGTTGAAAGACAAAACCGTACTTTAATTGAGGCTGCTCGAACATTATTATCCGCTACAAAAAACTACCATTATTCTTTTGGGCCGAAGCCGTATCAACCGCATGTTACACACAAAACCCTTCCTTAATTATCCCAAGACACGAAAAGACACCATATCACATAATTAATGATCGAAACCTTCACTCAAACACCGTCATGTTTTTGGATGTACGTGTTACATCATTCAAGATGGTGAAAATCTGGACAAGATGAAAGAGAAAGGTGATGCATGCATTCTAGTGGGATATGCAACTTAGTCTAAAGGATACAGAGTGTATAACAAGAGAACAAAATTGATAGTCGAGACTATTTATATCAGATTTGATGAATTACAAGAAATGGCACTTGAACAAAACAGTTTAAGTCCTGATCCACAACGACAAAAGACTTCTGTGCACAACCGTACGGAACTCGGAACTCAAGACCACAGCAATGAACCGTCAAGTTTAAAGTTGGTTCCTGAACATGTTCTAAGAGCAGACATGACAGTGGACAAGACACTTGAAGAGTTGGAAATGTTATATGGACCAATGTTTGATAAATATTTCACGGGGGAGAAACATGTTGTATCAAAGTCTTCCGCTGTCACTCGTGATAAGCATGATGATACCGATCATCGTCAACAAAAGGATACAGTTTCATCTACTTCAACACGGGTTGCTGCAGATTTACCTCCTCAGAATATCACTTCAACAATTGATCCTACAACATCCACAACTACTGCCATTGCTCTAGAGAACACAAATCAAGCAGACGATGCATTATCTAACGATCACGATTTTCACAACCCATTCGGTACACCGGTACACGAAACTAGAGAGTCTTGTACTCGCTATGTTGATCCGTCAAATATGCATACGTTTTATCAACGACATCCGTCAACACATCATTGGACCCGAGATCACCCTTTGGTTCAAGTTATTGGAAACCCTTCACAGCCCGTTCGTACAAGACGACACCTTGAAACCGATGGCGATGTTTGTAGTTCACACTCGTCGTGATTACAGCTGAACCGAAAAACATCAAAGAAGCAATGGCTGATCATGCTTGGATTGGCTCGATGACGGATGAACTTCAACAATTTGAAAGACTTAATGTCTGGGAACTTGTTGACAGACCATACGACGTGATCCCCTTAAATCTACGTTGGATTTGGAAAAACAAGATGGATGAAGAAAACACGATCATCAAGAACAAAGCTAGGCTAGTGGCTAAGGGGTATGGCCAAAAAGAGGGAATTGATTTTGATTAATCATTTGCACCAGTTGCTCGTATGGAAGCGGTCAGGATTTTCCTTGCTTATGCTGCACATAAGAGATTGATGGAGAAAGAAGAATAAACTGATTATTTAGTTTCCTTAGTTTATAATATCTTTTATTTTAATTTTCTTATTTTGTGGTATGTTTTATTTATTTTTCTGATTTTGTGTTTCCTGGGAAGAATATTGTTATCTTTTTTCCCAAGTTTAGTTTTTCTATATAATTAGGACTTTTTATATTGAATTATTATGAAGCTATGAATAAAAATAATACAGACTTTTAGTCTTTTGTTAATCAACTTAAATCCACGTTAGGGTTTATTGTTTGATTTCATCCAAATAATCGGGTATTCGTTGAATCAACGATTGTTGGAGTTTACCTGATTATCGGTATTCTTTGTGAATCAACGATAGTTGGAAGGATTGTTTCTAGCATTCTTTGGAATCAACAGATTCAATTATTTATCCTAGTTTCCGCTACATCAGTAATGATGGAGAAAGAAGAATAAACTGATTATTTAGTTTCCTTAGTTTATAATATCTTTTATTTTAATTTTCTTACTTTGTGGTATGTTTTATTTATTTTTCTGATTTTGTGTTTCCTGGGAAGAATATTGTTATCTTTTTTCCCAAGTTTAGTTTTTCTATATAATTAGGACTTTTTATATTGAATAATTATTGAGATATGAATAAAAAAATATGACTTTTTAGTCTTCCGTTAATTGACTTAAATCCGGGTTAGGATTTATTGTTCGATTTCATCCAAATAATCGGGTATTCGTTGAATCAACGATTGTTGGAGTTTACCTGATTATCGGTATTCTTTTTGAATCAACGATAGTTGGAAGGGTTGTGTCTGGAATTCTTTGGAATCAACAGATTCAAATTATCTATCCTTGTTATTTTTCGCTACATCAGTTGGTATCAAGAGCCGAAGTTCCTGATTAAGATGTTAGAATATCCATTTTTTGAGAGTGATGGTTTATCTTCTGATGAATGGGAAGATTATGGTGCAACTAGTGATGATTATGATGGACCTCCAATATTTGATGAATATGAAGAAGAAGAACCAATGCTAGTTTATGATATATATATTGAAGATGTCGTTGAGGATGAAGAAAGATCTATCGAAAGAGAAGAATTTGGTGGGGAAGAAGACAAAATTGAAGACACTGTAGTTGTGGTTAATAGTCTTTGTTCTACAATGATCCAAACTATCATGGTCGACAAGTTGGGTTTAAAGATGATCAAGGTTCGAGGTCGATTCATTTTAAAGAAAGGAAATTTAATGGAAGGGATACAAATTTGGATTCTACGCGTACAAAGGACGAGTGAGACAAACTCGAGGACGGGTTTTTTGAAGTGAGGGAGAATGATGGAGAAAGAAGAATAAACTGATTATTTAGTTTCCTTAGTTTATACTCCCTCCGTCCCAAAATTATAGTCCACGTTTCCTTTTTGGGTTGTCCCAAATTAATTGTCCATTTCTAAAACTTCTAAATATAGGTATGTATTTTAGATCAAGATTACTAGATTACCCTTAATTGAAATCATAATTACAAACTTTAAAAATGTTTTAAATTAATTAGTTAAGGGTAAAACTGTCTTTCTGCAAAAAGTAAGAGAGAGAAAGCTGAAAAGGTGGTACTTTTCTAAAACTGTGTGTTTTTTGTCGGGGGACAATAATTTTGGGACGGAGGGAGTAATATCTTTTATTTTAATTTTCTTATTTTGTGGTATGTTTTATTTATTTTTCTGATTTTGTGTTTCCTGGGAAGAATATTGTTATCTTTTTTCCCAAGTTTAGTTTTTCTATATAATTAGGACTTTTTATATTGAATAATTATTGAGATATGAATAAAAAAATATGACTTTTTAGTCTTCCGTTAATTGACTTAAATCCGGGTTAGGATTTATTGTTCGATTTCATCCAAATAATCGGGTATTCGTTGAATCAACGATTGTTGGAGTTTACCTGATTATCGGTATTCTTTTTGAATCAACGATAGTTGGAAGGGTTGTGTCTGGCATTCTTTGGAATCAACAGATTCAATTTATCTATCCTAGTTTTTCGCTACATCAGAGATTCACTGTTTATCAAATGGATGTAAAGACGACATTTCTTAATGGTCCTTTGAAGGAAGAAGTCTATGCCACGCAGCCGGAAGGATTCGTCAATCCTCATTATCCTGACAAGGTGTATTGTCTCCACAAAGCACTTTATGGACTCAAGCAAGCTCCAAGGACGTGGTACTATGAGCTCTCGAAATTTTTGGTATCCAAAGGTTTCTTAAAAGGTTCCATTGATCTAACTTTGTTCACTTTTAAATATGGGGATGACATTTTGCTTGGGCAGATTTATGTTGACGACATTATTTTCGGGTCTACAAACCCAAAACTTTCAAAATGGTTTGAAAAAGTCACGCACAGAAAATTTGAAATGTCAATGATGGGCGAACTAAAATTCTTTCTAGGAATTCAAGTTCACCAATCCCCGAGTGGTATCTTTATAAACCAAGCTAAGTATTGTCAGGAGATAATCAAAAAGCATGGTATGACTTCATGTGACCCCGTTGGGACACCATTATCAACCACATCGCTAGATGCTGACTTGGAGGGAAATGCCATAGATCAAACGAGATATCATTCCATGATCGGCTCCCTCATGTACTTAACAGCAAGCAAACCCGATATATCACATGCTACGTGTTATTGTACACGATATCAAGCACGACCCACTGAAAAGCACCTCAAGGAGGTTAAACGGATCTTTCGGTACCTCAAGAATACCATTCATTTGGGACGCTGGTATCCGAGGGAAGCCGGTTTCTTTCTAACGACCTATTCAGATTCTGATCATGTAGGGTGTCTTGATACACGAAAAAGTACTTCTGGTGGTGCACAATTTCTAGGTCAAGATAAGCTTGTGGGATGGTCTTCCAAGAAGCAGGATTGCACGTCACTGTCATCAGACGAAGCGGAGTATGTGTCTCTATCTGCGTGTTGTGCTCAAGTTCTATGGATGAGAACACAACTCACAGACTATGGCTTCCACTTTGATAAAGTACCTATGTACTGTGACTCAAAGTCGGCCATAGCTATCTCCTGTAATCCAGTACAAAATTCCCGCACGAAGCACATTGATGTCAGATACCACATCATAAAGGAACAAGTTGAAAGAGGTATCGTTGAACTATATTTTGTTGGAACGGATTACTAATTATCGGACTTGTTTACGAAATCGTTGTCGAAAGATAGATTTGAGTACCTCATTAGGAAAATAGGTATGAGATGTTTGACTCCAGCAGACCTGGAGATTCTGGCAAAGGTGCCTGCTTGATTTATCTATCAAACATCTTGTAAATATATTTGAAAAAGCAAAATACACAAATATAAAACATATAAAAATAAAACACAAAATCAGATGTCTTTTAAAATCCAAAAATATTCTTCTTGACATGTCTTTTAGTATCGATAATATGGACGTTTCTAGAAATGTCGCTCAATAACGACACAGGTGTGTACATAAAGCTCGAATGAAAGTTGTAAATATTTTCAAAACATGTCATTTCTAATTAATAACGGAAATTGTCTATTTTGGACAAATTTTTTCCAACAACGGGTAGAGAAATCTATCTTGGGTTGAGCTTGTCACAATACATTCAACGTTTTGAGCTCAACACAATGGCTTGCAATCACTTTCAGATTGTAACCCGGTTCTATATTCACGGGGAAGTGTACGCTTTAGTGCCCTTACCCTCAGCAAAAGAAGAGAAATCTTCTTACACTTGAGTGGATTCGTCACGACATTCAAAGTCTATGAACTCAAGTTTATGTTTTAGAAAAACCTCTCCGCCAAAAAGAAATAGGATTTTTCAAAAAGCGTTGAACACAAATTTTTCAAGAATTTCCTAATGATTATTCAAAATCTTTCAAAAATTGTGTGTTCAACAACTCCCATTCTCAAAAAGCGGAATGTGGATCATATCCTCACAACGACAATTCATTTGGATCAATTTTTGAGGGGGAGTATTTCAGCTTCATGCAAAGATTGACACATCTTTCTCCTGAAGATCTTCAAGACTATTTTTAAAAATATATTTTAATCAAATTTGGTATATCTAATATCAAAAGATTTTATCTATTAGAGATAGGGGAGAAAATGTGATTAAAATATGATCTATTTTGCAAGACTCAAGCATTTTAACTCTTACCTACACGTGCAAAACACTTTCGATTATCGATACACATGTGAAGGGGAAGCATTTCTGAAACGACAAAACTATCAAGGTGTTAAATTTTTTTCAAACAACTTGTTAGACTTTTTAAAGTGGTTTTTATGGTTTCGATCAAATACCCACAACATCTTTAATCCACGACGTTATTGGTGTCAAAAGGTTGGTTAGGTTTAAGTCCTATGATCCAACCAGAATCGGATGGATCTTCCCAGGGACAATACAATAGATTATTAGAAGTCCTTAGGAAAGATGGAGTAGAATGTGAACGTGGCTGAATGCCGACTACGTACTGATGCTAGCACTAGAACAATCACAACAAGGTGCTAGTAATGATGTCTTGCTAAGCATTGAAATGGTTGAAGAATGAAAAAGAAATGTAAGGATAAAGGGTATAAAGAAATTAGCCCTCCATATAACTTAGGCAGAAACTGGGTCAACACATCATGAAGACAAACTCATCATGGACCCAGTGATGAAGTGCACAACCCTTTCCTAGCTACTCAGGCTTCTCTCAAAAGAAGTTTGTTTTATTGTCACGAAGAACAACATGACTTATATTAGATTTCTCACTCCGAGATAGTTGATATTGAATAGATGGCAATCTGCTCGACTACTAAAAGTGCACAAAATTGAGTCTAGAGCCTAGAGATCAATCAAATCTCGTAAGGACACCCAGATGACAAACAAGAGAGTCCTACACTATATCCTTGTGATATTGCTAGAACACTCAGAGTGATACTACTTAGTATTCACAATGATGAGTGGAAATCCTTCCAGTGTTAACATCAAACAACACTGCGGCAGGTCACATGTAAGATTCTTTATGAATTGAACATGTGTAAAACTGAAAAGCAACAGTGGTTTGATTCTGAATTGATTCAAACTCGTTTCAAGTTTCTACGCAATATCTTTATGGTCTTGCCAGAACATTCAGAGTGATATTCATTAATATTCACAGTGACGAATGGAAATCCTTCTAGTGTCAACATCAAACAGCGCTACGGTAGGTGAGTTGTGAGATTCTTATGAATCAAGCTTGTGTCAACTGGAAAGCAACAATGGTAAGATTCTTCAAGAATCAAACTTTTTCCTGGAATTTGAAATGACGACTTTAGTCAAGCGGATATTTATCCAATTAATTCACTCTTTATGTTCGCAGTCTTGCTTTGAGACGGTCGAGTAAAGAGAACGGCTAGTACAACCGCGAAACCCTGTCAAGGAGATTCTAAATTGAATCTACCTATCACAGGTACGGTATTTAATATTGTATAACGGTCCTCACTGACCGGAGGTAAAATGCTACCGATTTAGGACGAATGTCAAAGCCATTCAGTCCGTGTCTATGTTTTGTCTCGAGAAGGTGGCGTTACGGTGTACTCAGCAAAGTCAAAGATTCAAAAACACATACTCATGCCTAGAGACGTATTCAACAATTAATAGTGTGAGTATATGGATGAAGACACAAGATTGCAAGATGGCAAAGACAAGTCAAGGATGATTTGAAGATCTCAAGATAAAAAGACAAAGTCGAAAGACAACGACAAAGGCTCAAAGATCACAGCATGAAGGAAAAATACTACTATTACACGTTCAAGACTCGTTTATGGCGAGATTAGTAATCTCTACAAATCTCCAAATGACAAAGGGTAATGACCTCTCATAAAGGGTAATGACCTCTCATTGGGGGAGATTGTTAGCCTCAAAATATTGAGTCAAACAAAAATGTTCGGTCATATGAGTATTATGTATCGTATTTAAGAATGTTGTAATAGGTAGTAGGTTAGTCATGTTTTACGGGCTTAACTTTAAGCTAAAGTTCATTCATAAGTAACTAAATCCCAAAAGATAAGCCCAACCCATTATCATATAGCCCGCTATGCCACATGTAGGCAAGGCTATAAATACATCTCCTTGCATGTAAGGAGAGGTTGGTTGGTTCATTTTTCTCTACTCTCCCTAATCTAATATTCACTAAGTTTCACAGACTTCTCTTTCTTTTCACTCTCTACTTTCTCCTTCTAGAATTCATCTATCTTCTATCTTTCTTTCTTGTTTAATCATCATATTATATGGGACAACAGTATCAAACCAAACAAATTCCTCTCTGCGGACACATGTAATCAAAGCAAATGTGTTAGTTACGAAACATTAGTACATGGACATAAGTATAATGTAGACTTGTATTTACATTTATTTATACCCACCCTCTCTACGACTGTTCAAGAAAATGAGGTACCGATGCGCCCTGCCAAAATAATTATGACTGATGTCTAATAAACATAATAAGTTTTCCGACTACCCCTTGTGGAAATGTGTTCGGTGCGTACCTAGCATCCTGACATCCCTCTCATCATACGTATTGGAGGGAGGGGGATAATCCGGGCGGTTTAAATATTTTAGAACGAAGGGGAAAGGAATCTACAAAGAAGTACCGGTCGTACCAGTTTTTTAATTAATCTAGGGCTTTGTTATAACACACTAGAGTGTTTCCCGGTCGTTTCTTAAATGACAGCCAGCCGTTTACCATCTGGGGAACGTAAAAAACCCTAAAAAAACTAACGGATGGAGCTACATTACAGGTATGACAGGTTATTTCCAATTGGTTTATTTTACACGCCCTTTACAATGTAGCTGGGTGATATGGGAGTCGTAGTATGTAAGAATATCTACAAGAAACCTAGAGAATGGGATGTGGTAATTAGCCGAATCAAATAGGCGTGTTTATAAACCTATTTTCCCGAACGGGTAATCTGTGATTGCCTCATTCTCACCAGGATAGGTGGGATGAACACTCTCTGGAATGAAATATTCCGAGTAAAACTCAACGAATTTCTCCCCTGGGAATACATTCAGTACGGACGTGATAGTGGGATTGTCCCTAACCATTTTTTTAAGTAAATATGGGAAACCTGGAAAATGGGTTGTCTGTGCGAGAATGAGTATAGAAGGTAAGAAGGTATGCAACAATGTCGGTTGAAGGTTTTGTTAACTGTGTGTACATTGTCACACACTCGGGTATATATAGTATTGCCTCGATCTTTGAGGGTTGTTTGATGGAGGACACATGTAACCCACTACGTTGATCTAACGGTTGGGTTTTGGAGGATAGTTGAAGTATCAGAGGGGCCAACGGGTCACCTCATGATCAGGTTTTTACGTGGCTCGAGAGTGGGACCCATGGGGTGCACTTTTTCAGGCTTACATATAAACAGCCGCTGACACAGTCATTTTTAATTAGAATTAATGCCTTCATTAGTGTTGTCCCGGTCAACAGTATGTGTTATGGGGCTCTTTTCCGGTATAGCTGAGGAGCACTTATTACTTTAGATGTCACACCTGTGGCTGTAACAACTAGATTGGGGGAAATGATGACGTATAGTCCCCAGACGGGTCTTAGACCCGGCCAACGGGTACTCCCCGTATCCAGTCCATCACGGATGGGTTGGATCAATGTTACTCTAGACCTATGGGTTTCAGGTAATAATGGCTTTATGTACTGTATACGGCCCGCGGCCAAATCCGCGCGTCAAGGGTTAGAAAGAGTCACAATCTAATTAGGATTGTGATTCATCCCAAATTAAAGAGATATTCACTAACCATAATTAGAAGATAACAATCAAACAATTATGGTAATTATCTCTTACTTGGGGCCGAAGATTCGATAAATCCAAACAGGGATTCTACCGCCTATATACAGAACCCCCAAGGGTTCCACAAAGGTACGAATTACTCAATACTCTCACAACTCACCGATTACTAACCCTAAAACCGATTACTTACTCTCACGCTGGAGTCTAATCATGGGATACATTCCCATGGTAAGCCTATCAACGTGTTGTTTAGTGTGCAGGATCTCAACCATATATCACTTGGTGCAAAGATCTGGAGCCTCCCACACCCGAATTAAGCCTAATTCGGGTCAAGCAAGGACCATCCAACTTTTGTATCAACACCTTACTTGCGGAATAGAAAAGTGATTGAATGACAATGTTGGGTGATCTCCTCTACTTCAACTACAAACCTAGGTTATGAGTTTAAGTCTCAACCAAAACGTTCATAAGCGTTTCGCCTTATGGTCAGTTTGATGTTAGGAGAGAATGGGCTCTTGGAAGAGTTCTATCTTTCGAGTACAACAGTTAGCCAATTCTCTCCTAGATGCATTCCTTTTATAGGCAATGCATATTAGGGTTTACATGTACATAAATAACCATGCATTGATTATCCAGTGGGTGGTTGAATGTCCCACATGATAATCAGTACAAGATTTGAATATTCTAACTAGGAAATGACTAAAGTTTGTACTTATAACTATCTTTATAAGCAAACGTTTCCTATTGAGATCTGCTTTCTTGTTTGACTTAAAGCATATCTTTTTCCTACCTAATGTAAACCCTCAAGATGACTGAAATGTATTTAATATCCTAAAGGAAATCGACATCATTCGGTTTGGTATTGTTAGACCAAACTGAATTGAACGCTCTTCTTCAGGACTTCTTCTTCAGCAACTAGACCGCCTGGTCACTGAAAAAAGACTTCTTGTCTTCTAAGTTCTCTAGAAGAGGAAAGCTGAACTTTCTTTAGCAAAACATTCTTCAGTAGGAATCATGTTCCTCTAGTCATGCTTCAGCAGAGCTACCATTCCACCGAAGATAAAACACTTAGGGATTTTATATTTAAATCCCAGAGTTTCTTAAGTGTCAATAAACACTAACCCAACAATCTCCCCCTATTTGGATATACAAATAGCCTAAATTAAAGTAAGTAGTAAGTGAGCATAACAACTTCTTCTTAGTTGCACTGAATAATAAAACATTTGATAATCATTCATTCATAATAGTTACAAAATACAAAATAATAGTACAAGTGATTATCCTCTTGCTTTTTAGCTCTAAGTTCTTCAATCACTAGAGCTTGAACCAGTGGATTCATGTTTCTTATGTACACTACTCCTAGTAGACATAAACCGAAGGTCTTTGCAGCTTCAATCAATCCTAGACCTCTGTGAAGGTTGAAGAATACTTTCTGGACATTCTAAAGAAGTTCATTATTCATTTCGTCAAGATCACTGATGCCAACAATGTCTTGTCTTTTTGGATGATTAAACAAGATCATCCCTAGTTCAGGTTCTTCAATTACATGGCCAGGGAGATGATCCTGAAAAAGAATAAATACTTTGTATTTCTTTGTGGTGACAAAGATGTCACCAAGTCCTGGTCTAATTTGATTTTCCAATTTATTCAGCTCTAGGATAGGGTCTTGTTCCTCTAGTGGAATTTCAACATTAATGTTGAGGAACTGACCATCTTGTCATGGTTTCTCTTGGAATGAAAAACCCTTGTTAAAACCTCATCCCACTTCTTTGTCTTTTTCTTGGCCAGCTTTAGTTCCATTTCTAGCCATTCAGTAAGAGAGACCATTTGCCTGAAAATCTACGAATATTTCATCAGTGTTGTCAGCCCTATAAAAATTAATATCAATAGACCCCTTGATGGTGAGCATATCCACATTTGTTATTGATGGAGGGTTTCGTTTGTTTAATCTGGTCAAGCAAAATTTCTCATACAACATCTTCCTTTTGTAGATGTTGTTTATGGTATAGATCTTACTTTAATTTCTTCAGTCTCTCAGCTTCATCAAGTCTGAACAATTTGTTGATATCTTCTTGAGTGACTACTCTAGACTTGATTAGTCTCTCATGGAGTGTGTGATCACCTTTGTTTTTAGGATGGATGATTAGAGAGCCTTCTTTAGATGATTCATAGCTGGTGGTTAATCCTTATATATGAATGTATTTTATTGAAGACTCCCCCTTAGACTTAGCAGGGATATCTTCAGTAAATGGTGACACTGGCTGCTTCTAAGCTTCTTTCTTACATTCCTTTGAAATAGAGCTTGAATAATTTAACTGGTGGTGGTTTTCTCCCCCTCAGCAGTATAATGCACAACAAGTTCTGCTAATGCACCACGAGGAAGAGAGGCAACACAAGTGTCTAGTGAAGATGAAACTTTGGCCAGCATGGCTGGAACACCATCAAGAGTAGCAAGATTTTGTTGAATATCTTCAGACACAGTCAGTTTTTGTTGCTTAAGCCTGGCCACCCTGTCCTTAATTTTTGAAATAGAATCACAAAGCTCATTTACCTGGCAAGGTACTAGAACAAATTCAGTGGAAAACTCCATGGTGGCATTGTTGAAGGAGTCCATGAGTGAAGCCATAGACTGCTTAAAATCAGTGGCATTGACTACATCTTTAACCAAAGGCTCAATAACAGCCACCACAATGTTCTTGATATCATTAGTAGTTGGTGGATGTAGCCTTGCATTCAATATGCTCATTTCAGCTTCAGCAGATGCTTTTTATTCTTGAAACTTAACCACCTGACATTGAAGAACTAACACTTGATTTGTTAATTATTTTACCTAAAGAGACTTGGGGATGGTGGAATGTTATCAGTAGCAGCTCCAGCTTCATTATCTTCAAGTTTACTTTCATCAAGGTTGACTGGTGACCTTTCATCCAACCTAAACTCCTTGGCCAAATCTACTAAAGACACATTTAACATGAATGAAGGAAAGTGTTCCACCTTAGCTCCAGTGGTATGAGGAACTTCCTCAGATATCTTAGTGGCTCCAACATCAGCATTCTCCATGTGTGGATCAGTTTCAATTTCTTCACCATCAGGCTTGGTTTGACTTGATGGATGCTGAGAAAAAAACCCTGATGAGTTAAGATTCATGAGCATGTTTTTGGTCCCTTCAGCAAGACCCTGTTGTTGGGGTACTACATCATTAGGAACAGAAAGCCAGCGTTAGCGTCAACTGTTAAGTTTGCTGAAGCTTCACCCCCTGATGCAGACCCAGAGTGACAAATGAAAGGATCTGGTAAAGAATTTAAATTTAATGAATTACCAATGCTGACTCCACTCTAGTGAGATGAGGGTGGGCTCTTCCTTCACCGTTATCCCCTAAAGAGTTGGGATATGGGTTGCCTTCTGGGCCTCTTTATGCACATCAACTCCAGATGGATCTGAAGCTGATGGATGGATTGAGTTTTTATCCTCGGCCATGGAGGACTTCCTTCTCTTTGAAATTGAGCCTTGGGAGGCATCAAATACATCCTTTGATGGAGTATCTGTGTTGGGTGCCCTCTTTTTGAAATCAAGGTTTGATTCTAAGGTATTCGTTGACATCAACTTCTTTCTTGATCCAGATTTAGCTTTAGGCTTTAACCTTTTGAATCCCCTTCTCTAGTTGGAGAAGTGTCCTTGGGAGCTTTGAACACAACTGGCCCCTCTGCTGAATAGATGGCCAACATGGATTATGTAAGAGGGGGATCAATGGTACTAACTAGAATGTTCCAGTGCTTAACATGTGGTACTAACAATATTTCTCCCTGATGCTGAAGGTATGAGTTTTCTAAATGGTCAGCATAAATACAAGAAAGATGAATCTGGTGTAAACAACATTTTTCTCTCTAGTTCTTTTCTCCAGTTTCCTATGGAGGTCTTCAAAGATTATTTTCCCAAAATCAGATTTTACCCCTTTGGCCAAACAATATAAAATTATGGCATCCTTTTGATTTATTTAATCCAAGCCACTTGTTTTTCTCCCAAGCACTCAATCAAAATGGTCATTAGCAATCTCCACCTATGTGGTAAACATATTCTTTTCAAAAGACCTTAATCAGTAATTTCTTCTGTGTGCACTGAAAAATCTGTAGGTACATCCTCATATTTACTCTACTTTACCAAATAGTTTAACCCCAAAACTCGTCTAATAAGTTCAATATTAATAAGAACATCTCAAATGTAACTATGATGCCCTAAATTCCCTTAGACACCCTAGAATCCCTATAAATGAGTTGTAAACTCAAGAATGGTAAACTATGAATGGAAAACACATATGAATAAGTCATTAAGGATTATAAGCAAATTGTAAAATATACTTTGAAGACATAATAATACCTAAGAATGACAAGAACAAACCATACAAAGCTAAGTAAAAGTAATTGTACATAATAGTCTAGATCACCACCTAGAAATCTTTGGTAAACAATATTTTAAGCAATGTAATCACATAATATCTATGTGAAAGTATCAAAAACAATATACTAATTATAATCTATCATATAAAGGAAAGTTAATTGATCAAAAAATGCTAATATTCACTAATCCAAGGCTAATTACAAGTTAAGACCTAATACCCAAGATTAGCATATAAAATCCATTATACAATGAAATAGAGTCTAATATTTTGCCATAAATTATAAAACTCAACTATGCATCATATGAAGATTATACATTTATTTCAAGTCAAGTTACAAGTTGGTAAAGCATAAAGTACAAGTTATCAAAGCATATGATCTTAAGCTCCAATAATTATCCCTAGAATATGATCAACCTATACAAACCCTTAAACAAAAATGTAGAATCCGTAGAATTCATAAACATACTATATAAGCCCTATAATAAGTGTTTATAAAGGTACAAATACTAATTACCCAAGATAGAAAGTCATTAGGATTAATGACCTAAAAACCCTAATATTAAGAAATCTACATAGAATCACTACCTAATTCTTTTTGGACAAGTCTATAAATATTTATAGGACTTAATTAAGGTCATATAATTATATTAAGACAATGTACAAGTACCCTAATGCACAAAGTACAAGATTTTAATGCATGGCTTGTAAATTAGGTCAAAATGGGTATTTTCACCCTTTGGACATGTTTACTTAGAATAACTTAATAAAACCAATGTAAGGATTTCAAGAACACATTGAGGACAATTTAGGATGTATAAATTGAGTTTACATGAGTAGTTAGTTGAAGGATAATCACATTTACTAAGATTAAACCTTAGATCATTAGAAAACCCTAATCTACATAAGTATACTTCCCATTTTCACATCACACCTTTGTTAAACTTCAAACCAAGGAACCAAATCTCTTAAATACAATGTATATACCCTAATTAAACCCTAATCCATCACTAATAACATTTCTAAGCCCTTAATCACCAAAATTACAAAGTTACAAGTTACAAGCCTTAGAATTGAACCCGGTTTAGGTTTTCCCCTCCAAAGCATATTCAAAATACTTTCCCTCCCAAATTCAAACCTAAAGCAGATATTTAAGATATTTAGAATATATTTCCATCCCTAAGCAACCAAGAATATAGGTGCATCACCTACTTGGTGGCAAATTCTTAACCTTGTACATTTTTATGGCTAAAAATCATTCCAACACTTCTACCTTGAATTTTAAATGTACCTAGAGTCTACCAACGTGTATAGACCTTCACTAGACTTCCTTAGTCAGTACCCTAGCTGTGTAAACATCCATGTGTTAGCACCATGTTTTATATAGTCGAACAATAATGTAATAGGTCATCTTAGTCGTTAATGGTCT
This sequence comes from Glebionis coronaria, assembly GCA_025667525.1. Lineage (NCBI taxonomy): Eukaryota > Viridiplantae > Streptophyta > Magnoliopsida > Asterales > Asteraceae > Glebionis > Glebionis coronaria. The sequence continues at coordinate 422,659,892 of CM046877.1, forward strand.
TGTATAGTAATAGGCTAGTCGGGTTAACTGGGCTTGGACCTTAAGCCAATAATGTCTAAGGTAGGGGATTTATGCCCAAGATAGACCAAGCCTGGCCCAAGGTGTAAAATCCATGCTTTTATCATAAGAATAATGTAATAAAAGTTCACCCGATGACACTAGAACATTTCTCAACCTAGTGATATTAATCGAGTTTCGAGGACGAAACTCAAAATGGCATGTGGATGGTGTAAAAACCGAGATTTTTCGTTCTTTAAATAATCACGAAGTATACTTCAAAACCTATTTTGAAGCAATACAAAAATCATTGGATTTGAAAATGTGACAAAAGTCGTACAACTCGCGTACCGACAATTTAATAATTTAATTACATAAATTATTATCGAGGGATACTTGATAAAAATGATTCATTAAATTGTTTAATAACTCATTTTAATAAGTGTACGGAGAGATTAACGAGAAGTATTCTTATTAAAACGATCCTTATCTTATTAAAACAATAAATGATAAATATTTGTCATTTAAATAAACGAACACGTTCTTCATATTTATACGTCATATAAATACTCCATTTTATTGGAAAAATGATTTTTAGATCAATTACGCAATCCTCGTAAGATGAATCAAAATTCATAAACCACGAACGTGACTCGAACCGTTTATTAATAAACGTATAACAAATGTTATACATTAAGCCCTTGCAAAATAATTACAACATAAGCCCTAAACTATAAGGAACTTGGCAAATGGGTTTTATAACTTTCAATGGGTATATATAGGTGCATTAGGGTTTCATCTCTTTCATTTTAACCCTAACCCTAAAACACACATATGCTCCTTCCTCCTCCATGGCAGCCGCCATTCTCTGGCCATATCCCGGCCAACATAAACTTCGACCGCCACCTTTAATATGTAGATCGGATAGATCTAAGCATATCATCACCATCCATGCCCAAGCCGCCACCCACATGGCTGCTGCCACCACTATTTCGTGGCACCTAGCCATGCAGCCGCCGCCCTTCTCATTGCCATCACCACCAGCCACCTCGTCATCACCATCACGGCTTCACCATCATCATCAGCTGTGGCCTCTAGCCACCACCACCCACCTCTGTTGTTCACCACCTTCGTGGCCACCACAACCACCATACATCCACCAATCGTGGCACCTTCATCACCTCCAACCGTCACCACCTTGTGGCTCATAGCCATTGTCGTGGCTACCATAGCCTCGTAACCAATACACCATAACCACCAGCCGCCATTGTAGATGCCACCACCAGCAACCACTGTCAAGTGGTGGTTTAACCACGTCACTAACCATGATGTTTAGATCTGCTGAGTTACCAGTAGATTAAAGGGTGTTCGTGGCGTTTTATTTTAGGGCAGAAAACAAATAAGGGTGCATTGGACTATCTTAGATCCACACGGATCTAAGCGGATCTGTTTTGATTTATTGTCGGGAGTGACATGCATGGCGTTTGGATCGAAGATCTACTGTTAAGCAGCTTTGGGGGCGTTTGGATCTGCTGATAAGGGAGTGTTTGGGACTGCAGAAGGCTTAAAAGGTTGTTTGGGACTGCATGCAAGGTTTAAAGGGCTGTTTGGGATTAACAGCAGCCTTAAGGGAGCGTTTGGGACTGCTTTAGACGACAAGGGTGCGTAGCTTACGAGGTTATAGCTTAGGGTTATGCTTACGATGTAATATAGACTTGCATGTAGTATTCCTACCCATAGTTGTAATATTCCCACTGTTAGTTATATATTACCACTGACCATGTATAACTTACCACCGTTAGTATTAAATTACCTAAAGGTTCCCACTGTTAGCCTTACAGTTCCCACTGTTAATCTTAACAGTTTCCACTGCTAGCTATACAGTTACCACTGCTAGACTAACCTAGCCACTTTTTTCATGATTATTCCCACTGTCTTTATAAAATAGCCCCTGATGGTATACAAAAACTATTTTAATAGATTTTAGAATAAAAATATTATATTTTTATCAACATGTTATAAATCAGGATATAATTAATAAAAATTTATTTATTATCTTTGGAATCTAATAATTATTTAATAAAATTTATAATTTATTTTAAAGACTCTAATGTCAAACACATTTTATAAACATCGAGAATACACTAAAACAGTGAATAAACAACATGCACACTTAGCCATCTTCATAACAGTGTATTTAATAATTAAATACACTATGATATACTGATAACCAGAATAAACGTATGACGAATTAGACTGCATGCATTTATTATTTATGCATATATTGAGACATACTTAATTGCTTAGGTATTTGATGTACTGTGTGCTTAGTGAATGTATACTTGATCATCCTTGAGCTATATTATAAGGTGAGTTCATAGCCTCGCTTTTTAAATCTTTTATGATTTTTCAAACCCGCGAGGGGGAGACATGCTATTAAATAACTGCAACTTGTTTTGACAATATGACTTTAGTTTAATCATAGAATGTAAATTGAACTGTAACCTGTTTTGACTATATGATTGATATATATTTAGTCTATAGAACATAAATAGAACTGTAATCTGTTTAAAAAATATGATAGATATTTATTCTATAGAACGTAAATTGAATGATACTCTTTATTACGATTGCCTATTATAGAAACTGTTAAATTGTTGTAAATCGCCCGAATGTTATAAATAGATCTATTTGGGATTGACCATCCCCATTTGGGTGAGTCATGCTCATTGTGCCTCGGCCGGGACAACAGATGTATACCATGTTGGAACTAGGTTTGGGTGTCTTTTTGTAAGACACTACGTTCTCATCTGTTGAGAACTATGGAAGGTTAAGCTTCAGTTTCGAGTAATAGAAAATGTAATTATCTTTTGTAGAAATTCTTTGTGCATTGCTACTATCTATAAGGTTTGTGTTACTAAACTAAATCATATACTACTTAGCAAATACTGAAATGGGAATAATAGAAATGCTAAACTTGGTTACTCTATACTGCTTACTAAAACTTACTAAACTTGATTATTTTCCCATGTGTAGTAAAATACTGTAATGATAGTATTAGATATACTAAACTTGATTATTTTACACTACTAAGTAAAATACTGTAATGGAAATATTGGATATGCTAAACTTGATTATTTTACACTACTTAGTAAAATACTGTAATGGAAATATTGGATATGCTAAACTTGATTATTTTACACTACTTAGTAAAATACTGTAATAGAAATATTGGATATGCTAAACTTGATTATTTTACACTACTTAGTAAAATACTGAAATGGAAATATAGGAAGTACTAAACCTAATCTTGCTTTGCTTAGTAAAACTTACTGAACTTGATTTTTATACTGCTTAGTACATTAAGGAATGGAATAATTGGAAACTTTAAATTTGACTTTTATACCAAATACCGAACAATACCATGTAGGACAACTTAAAATCCTAAACTATGATTTTTCAAAACTCTATGAATTCACCAACTTTATGTTGACTGGTTTAAGCTTGTTTTTCCCAGGTTATTTAGCAAGATTATTTGAGCATGGATTGAGCATCATTTAGGAGCATAAAAATGACGGGGGATTATCTTTTACTGGGATATTCATAACAAATGTTATTCAACGATTTAAACGATTGTACCACATCAATGTTTACATCAATTGTATTTCAAAAATCATATAATTATGATCTGCGCTTTATAAGCTATTTGCTCATCGATCCACTACTGTGATACCCGGTCTGGGGGTGTTATAGAGAATGGTATCAGAGCTTTAGTTATAGCGAACCAGATAAATTTTTAAATAAAATAAGAATAAAAATATTTTTCTTTTATTTAAAAAGCTGGATTATAACTTTACAAAAATCTTTTTGAGGATTTTTTTTGGGACATACTTAGAAAGCATATAGCATAGAGAGCATGGATAACTATATGATTTAAGTGCTCATTCATTGTTCTATGCATTTATAATTGCTGATTGTATTATATGATAACTCTGTACATATTTACGTATTATGACTATTTAATATTTATTATAGAAATATTAAATACTCAAGTTACTTAATAAAACAAATAAACATGCCATGTTAGTAGGGAGCTTTATACTAAATATATTCCATCTCGATATTACGTTTTGACTGAGTGGTTGGGTTTATGATTTAAAGTGCCCTCGCTCCTCAAACGTTTACAGAATGGCTTCTAAAGTATGATGGACTGAACAATGCATTGTAACCACGAACAATCTAATACATAACAAACCATTGGAAATATTTAAATGGAAATTAAGTGAAATCTTTGGAAACATTTGGAAATTTAACAGAATCCTTAGAACCCATTAGAAAATCTAAGAAGAATTTTTTAAGTCTCTAAAAATCTAAATAGATCTATCTATTTTACTCAATCTTGAGAAATCTAAATTGATTTTTATAAAAATCTAACTGAATAATATGCGTCTTACAAAATCTTGGGGGAAATTTAAACTAGATTTTTATAAATCTTTAGTAAACCTAATTAGATTTTATAAATATTGAAAAATCTAATAAAATGTTGGGGAAAAATTTAAATTAGATTTTATGAATTTTTCTTTGGAAATCTAGACTTAATCTTTAAGAACCAGTAATAAGCTTGTAAGGTTTCATAAACTTCACCCCTAGATAAATGATTAATGTTATTAATGGACTAGTTAAGACCACGTAACAATAGCCCAAAACTTGAATAGGCCCATCTATTGTCTTAGGGACCGCTGTAATAAAACTTGTAACATTAATGGATCTAAAAATGTAATTAGGCCCATTAAGAAATCCTTAGCTTATAAGAATTGTTAATAGATCTTGTAAGCTCAATAAGGGTTTGGGAAGCCCATTAGCTCTTTTGGTACACTTAATAAGCTCACTTAGTGATTTTACACTTGAGTAAAGTTTTTATACAAAAGATATAACTTATAAAAACTTTTAGACTAAGAACGTTAGTTTATAAAACTTATGAGTTAAAATCATAACACTTGAAACTTGTCATGATAAAACAGAAATTACAAGGACTAATATTGTAAATATTTGAAAGTCTAGGGATTATTAAGTGCCATTCGTGGCTTATTATACCTTAAGGACCACTTTTGTAAATTCTTGGAAGTTAGATTGTCATTTTATGACTCTAAGGACTAATGGTGTAATCAGCCGAAACAATTAGAAGCCCTAAGGGTTAGTTCGCCACTTATTGGAAGTTATAAAACCTAATGTTAAATAGAGGGACTATTTCCACCATCTCTCGAAAATACTAGAAACCCTAAGGACTAAAGCTGTTAGAACCAAAAAGTGTACATTTGGTAAAATATAGAGGGACTTGTTTTGCCAATAACCGAAACTTAACTAAACCCCAGAACCTTTATTTCATTTAATGTATTAAAACTTGAGTATACTATCGTTACATGGTTATTTGGTAAATAGGAACCGTGATGAGATGGCATTTATACATGATCTCATCGTTCTTTTCGGGCTTTAAATGCATTAAAATGTCATAAAATACCATATATATGCTTGTATTTGTTTACTTGTGTGTTTTAGGTATGGATATCGTGAAAAAGATAAAAGATCACAAGAAACAAGGAAAAACGGACACGAGAAACGAAGCCGTATAAAGAACCGGGCCCTAGTTCATGAATTATCCAAGATTAATCCTTGAAGACTTAAAGATGTACAAGATTGATCCTCAAAATATGAAGAAATGACACTTAAAACCCATGTATATTCATAATTACAAGTTTAGTCCCTTAAGTTTGTCAAAATTACAAAATTGTCCTTCAACTTTGAAGATTTGGAAAGATTAGTCCCTCAACAATTCTAAATTGTCAATTATGGTCCCTCATGAAGTCAAAGATACAATGAAGACCTTTGAAGATCAAGAATGTCCAAAATCAGTCCTTCAAATATGCAAAAGTGGCAAAAATAACCCTTGAAACCTTATTTGCAAAGTTTTGTGGCCAAAGTCTAAACTTGGAAAGTTTATTAACAAAGGGAATACGTTTTGTTGGCTGAAAAAACATTTTATTCACTCTTTTCCAAAAATCAAGGACCAAAACTGCCAAAACCCAAATTTCAAATCCCTGAAAAAGCGGGTAACACTTACTGTAGCAATTTTTACCACCAAGAACACCCTTTTTACCCAGGTTTAAAAAGAAAGAAAACAAAGGGGAAAATGGAATTGGCTATACCCACGTGTGATTCACATCACCTGAATCACATCCCACAACAAATACCTTAAACTCCACTACCAGAAAGATACCTCAAGCACCTCTCACATGACGACACATGGCAGAAAAGTATGACATGGGAAAATCAATGGTCTCAAGTTATCCCTTGGTCACTAAGCACGCAATGAACGTCCCTGATTCATCAAATCAAGCTAGCAACAAGCCTAGAAGATTCTGCAAGGCTAGTTTAGGAAATTCAGTTGCTAGGGTTTATGAATAATGCTTGTAAGCATTTGCCTATAAAAAGAGACCTCAACTTGTGAGAGTCCCTTGTTCCAGGCTTGCTATTACTCTTTGTAATTCCTTTTTAGTCAAATAAAAGTTGTTTTTTTTTTTCTGAAAATATAATTCCTTTTTAATTGTTAAAAGTTGGTGTAAAAGCATAGCAAGTCTGAGCTCCATTGATTATCTCTTTATAAGTTCGTTTTGGAAAAGTTTTCAAAAGGATTTGTGAAGTTTTTGTGAAAAAGTAAAAAAAATCATTGGTTATTTTTGCTTGTTTCTTTTCTTGTGATTTTGTAGGTACAAAAGTGGAAGCTGGTGCTTGTTTAGCTAGCACCCAAGCTCAAACAATCCAAGGCTTGGATTGTAAGTCTTGGAGGTTTGCTTTCTATATCCCTTTTTATATTTTGTCAAATATTTGATAAATATGTGATTTGTGGAATTGTTGGTTAGATTGTTGTTTATTTGGTTCTTATCTGTTATCATCTAGATCTTGTTGATTATAGGGGTAAAAATCAGTTTTGAGTGTTATTGGACTGATTAAGGGGTGTTTGTGCCTGCTGGTTCAAAGGCCTTAGGGCCTTAGAGCGTGGCTCCTTTTGGTTTATAACTGTTTGTTTGCTGGTATGAAAGTTGTTTCAAGTGTTGGATAAGCCTAAACATAGTATAACTAAAAATCATAGGTTGCTAGTTTTTGTACACATTTTTTCAGTCAAACACATCAGTAGGTTTAATTTGTTTGTTTGTTTGAATTAAGGTGTGAAACTTGGTTTGCTTATAGATTTGTTGGTTATACAACTCTGCATTATCTGGTTTTAGAGTTTGGTTGCTTATTGAGTAGTTTATAGCTTATTGAATTTTAGCTTTTGGTCAAACAGATCAGCAAATGCATGCTATGTGATTTTGATGCAATTGGATTGATTTTTGTTGTTTTATGCTTTTAACTGGTTCCTTGTACATTACTTGGTGTGTGCCTTTTGTTTGTTGCTTATCTCACAAGCTTATAAGCCCACTGGCTTATAGTGCTTAATCTGCCAAAAACAAGCTTAGTAAGACAACTGTTTTGCTAAGTTCATTGGTCTAGACCTCTAGACTTGATCCAAAACAGCTTCTAATAAGCTTATTCACATCTCATAACCAAGTTCTGCAAGTTTGGTGATTTTTGGAGTGAGTTGACTTTGGTTGACCAAGGCAAAAAGTGCTTATCAGTTATTTTAGCTTATTGAAACGTGCCACAACTTAGTTATTGTACTTTTCATCATTTATTTCACATTATAAGCTATACTAGAAGAAATCAGAACTTAATAAGAGCTTTTCACTAGGAAATTAAGTTTTCTTATTTTAAAAGAGTGCTTATTGATTCACACAACTTATTATACTTGGCTTATTGGGATTTTCTTTATTGATTAGTCTTAGTTAAGCTATTTGTGAGCTTTTGCAACAAACCAGAGCTTCTGAAACAACCTAGAACTTTATCCCGACTATTTTGTCATTTTGTGGAATTGTTCTTTGCTTATTTCTGGCTTATTGAGTGAGCTCTTTCAAAATTTCTTTTTACAGATCTTTTAGGCATCTCAAAAGAAGGTTGTGTGTTTAAGCAGAGCTTATGGCATTGGCTTATTGCTTAATGGGCTTATTGGCCCAATAAGAATAAGTTGTTTGTTATTTAAGCTGTGATAAACACATATTCAGCTTTTGGGCCTTCAGACTTTTGTGCCTAGAATTAAATTTTGAGTAAGATATGGCTTTTTCAGATCATTTGGGCCTAGTCTGACATTATAGGCTAAAAAGCCCATTAGAGTTGACTGTTTTTGGTTTTAGCCCATTTGGGGGTCCAGTAAGGGTAATTTTGTAATTTTACTTTCACTTTCTGATTATTTAGGTTAAAATAAACTAGTTTGCAAGTTTTTAGAATTGTTTTTATAATTTTTGAATTTTTAATATTATTTTAATATTATTTTATTATTAAATTTCAAATTTCACATTTTTGCACTTTTATGTTTTTCTTAGCTTAAATACATTAAAATAGGATTTTTGCAACTCTTAGATTATTTTTATCATCAATAGATTAATTTTTATAATTATTTTAAGTTTTAATATTTTTTAAATCATTTTAAATAGTTTTTCTTAGTTTAAAAATTTATAAAAATAGTTTTTAATCTTTTTAGGTTATTTTAGAGGTTTACCAATTGATAAATCTTTATTTGGGCATTTTGATAATTAATTTGATTTTTAGGGCTTTAATTAGCATTTAAAAATTAATATTTAATTAATTAAAAGGTTTGAAAAAGTTTTGATCATTGGTAAACTCTTAGTTTATTTATTTTGATTTTTGGTATATTTTTGGGAATTTTTAGAATTAATTTTTATTTTAGCTATTTTTACGGTTTTACGTTTAGTCGTAGTAGTAAGCAATTTCACGTCTTCGTCATTCTCTTTTCTCATCCCCTGCTATCCAATATTAATCTCAAATCTTGTTACATCTTAGTCACAAACATATACCTCCTTGGGAAACGAACTTCATTAGGGTAATTTGTACACGGTTTTCCTAAACCGTCGTATTTAATACTTTCCCTACTTTACGCTCTTTGTTTTCCTAAACAAGAGTTGTAATTTACTACAATCATTTTGGCGCCGCTGCCGGAGAGGTGTGTCGTGATTAATTTGTCTTGTTGTTTTTAATATTAACCATAAATAGTATTTGTATTAGTTGAAATCTACTAATACGTATTTTCGGTTTTTTGTTTTTTCTTGTGAAATTATTATTACTATATTGTATTAAGTATCACAATCAATTCAAAATATCTCCAAAAGTGTGAAAACACAACCTTAATTGGGATTTGATCTCCTAATTATTGTATTCGAATCTCAAACAAAAGAAAAAGGCAAAAATAGATAAATACTTTCGTGAAGCTCGATTTTGAAAAATACAAACTATAAGGCGGGTATTATAAAATATACCCTAAGGAAAAAGGCTTTAAGTGCTTCGCGCCGCCTTGTTTCCCCGCTTGCTTGTGAGTATTTTGAGATTGAAGGCTAATCGAGGGTTTTGCCGACCATAGTATTATTACGTATCATATATATTTGCTTGGTTTTCTTTGTGATTAAACCCTCTTGAACAATTTGGTTTTCACCAATGTTCTAAATTCATTCGAAGGCGTTCACTCCACGTGATCGTTTTCATTCTTTTGAGGCTTCTTTAATCAAGAGTTTGATTCGAGGAGAGATTTGGTAGATTGTTGTCTACGAAGATACACCAAAATCCAAAAAAAAAAATTAAAAACAATCAAAAACACAAAAAAATTGAAAATTCACAAAACACCCAAAAAGAATCTTCTTTGCTCACCTCCCATTCTACGTGAAGTTTACGCAAACTCGTAATCAAGCAAAACGAGCTCGTAAACGTCGTCAATATCAAGGAAATCAAGAGACGTTGATTGAAGAACAAACTCCAATTATTGAACCTATTGTAGAACAAGAAGTCGTTATGGCTAATCGTACTATGATGGAGTTGCTTCAAGCACCCACCAAGGGTTTTGGAGAAGCCATTGTGATTCCCGCTATCCTTGCGGAGAATTTTGAGATTAAGACTGGTTTAATGTCGATGTTCAAGCAAATAAGTTTAGAGGTCATGAAAAAGACAACTCGCATTACCACATAAGGAATTTTAATCGTCTCACCGCAACTAGCAAGTTTAAGGATGTTCCACATGACGCCATTAAGATGATGTTGTTTCCATACTCATTAGATGGACCCGCTAAAATTTGGCTTGAGAAAGAACCGCCAAATTCAATTTTGACATGGGGTGATCTCGTTTCTAAGTTTGTGAACAAATTTTTTCCACCATCTAAAACAACACATTTGAAAAATGAGATTTCAAGATTTGTACAACGAAATAATGAAAGTTTTTCAATGGCATGGGAACGATTTAAGGAAATGTTACATGAATGTCCACATCATGATTTTTCAGAATTGCATCAAGTTGATACTTTTTACAATGGGCTTAATGATCATGAACGAGATTATTTGAATGCTGCCGCGGGTGGTAATTTTTTGTGCAAAACGACCGATGAAGCTTTAAAGATTATCAAGAATAGATCTAAGGTTTACAACCCTTAATACAAGGGTTTTGCCAAGTATAAAATATTATCGTCCGATCTTTTCGAATTGATTTCCAGTCTAAAGTGCGACTCAATTGTCTTTTGGTGAACAAGAGAATGGTTTGGTTTGATTATTTATTTTTAAACTAAAGGCAAATAATTGTCGTTGAGTAGAGTGAAATTTAACAAGTAATTTTAGAACTTAAAACTTTGTAAAACTTAAAAGCTCAAACTATCGGAATGTAACAAATTCTTTCTATCGGAATGCACCAAAATTAAAACCATCAGAATAATTAAATGCTAATCTATCGGAATAATAATAAAGGTGAAAGTCCATCGGAATGTTAATCTGAATACCCATCGGAATAACATAGTCAAAACTGTCGCAATGATGCCTGTCGGAATATCCTAGATCGGAAAGTCCAGATCGGAATGCCAGCTTTCGCAATATGATTCTATCGGAATGTAGTTAACAAAATTTGGGCAGCGTTTCGACTTAAAAGGACCTTAAGCCCCGTCGGAATATGCGATTGTAATGAGCGATCACAATCCCAGATCGAAATAAGGTAAAAAGACCAAGCTGTCGCAAAGTAAAACCCTCAATGGGTTATTGCGATCTATACAAGCTATCCGTCGGAATGTTGAAATCCCCAATATTGCGATGAGCACAAGAGTAATCCGAAATTGAAAATAAGCCAAGATTCAATAAGCACTATCAATAAGCTCTCTCGACCAAATCTTAAACAACTTAATAAGCTAGAATTCGACAACTTTCAAAACAAGAAAAATGATAAACTTTATAAAAGAAACTTTTAAAAAAGATTAAACCTATTAAGAAATCTGAAAACCAATAAGCTAAAACATGAAATAAGCCAATAAGCTAAAAGAGCTTATAGCCTAAACCGTATGAAAGCTTATGTAGGAATGAAAAGATTATCCTTTTAATCATAAAATCATCAAATCAAACGTATGAAGTAAGATATCCGGATCAAAATTAAAATGAAACCAAGAAATGTGGAAAGAGATTAAAGAACACAAAGCTTAAACTTAAACTTTTGATTAAAGAAACTCAATTACAAAGATTAATGAAAGCTTAAACTTGAAAGATAAAAACAAATAAAAACTTAGTGAGAGAAAGTTGGAACTTTCTCTCTCTAAAAACTAGAAAGGAAAATTAAAAATGAAACTAGCTAACCCCCCTCCTAATGTGATTAGGAGGGTATTTATAGGCTAAGTGGGAAGTGCATGTGTGGTGTGCTTCCTTCTTTCTTTTCTTCTCGACTCGATTTAATTCTTTGTCATTTCTCGACGTCGTCTCGGGAGTTGAACATGTCTTAATATATTTCTTCTTTAATTTAGACTTGAGTTCTTCGACTTCATTAAACTTCCGTCTTTAGACTTTTTCTTCGATAAATCTTCAGAATAGGTCTTGTACATCCGTTCTTTAAGCACTCTTGATCTCTTGACTTCGTCTTTTCTCGTTTTCTTCGATAAAAGCCCGTGAAAGCCCGTGTTTTCTTCCTTTTTCATCTTTTGGTCCTAAAACACAATAAAAACACAAACCACGCATAATCCCGACTTTTACGACATAAAATACACATTTTGGTCTTGTTATTATTGGAAATAAGTGGTAAAAGGATAAGTGTTTTCACACGTATTAAATCCCCTACACTTGACCATTGCATTGCCCTCATGCAATGCATTAATTTTAAAGCACGGTTTACATTTTCCATCATAAATAACCCACCTTGGCCTTTATTAAATACTAAACATTTAGGGAAAATAAAAAGATAAAAACAAGTAAAGAAATCAAAGACTTATATTGGGTTTTGGCTACCATGCACGTTTATCATCCTCAAGTTTCACGTTCCCCATACCAAGCTTAAAAACGAGATCATTGTTATTATAAGTTAGCAAACTAACACGAATTAATGTGGGTCGATTATTTACTTAGACTCCCTTATTCCTAGGTGTATCTCTTATATTTTATTTTTGTTGATCCCAAACTTAGATCGATTAGCTTTGTGTATACGAGATTAGATCAAGTAATACACGTAGAGAAACCTTTGTATATGAATATGGCAATCTAAGTGTTATGCGGAATTAACACTTAAACAAGAACACACAAGATGTAAACAAACTTTCACTTTGATTAATGATATCAAACTTGCTTACAATGAAAGTGTTTAACGTATGAAAACTTATTATGAACAATAACCTAAAGGTCTTTTTTTATAGACATAAGAAGCCTTGTACAATAATCTACGTATCAACTATTCTAGGTAAAGATAAATATAGAAACTATATTGTTGTTCCTATCTTTACTAGAAGTAATCTAGAATACAATAAACGCGTAGAGTATATCCTTCCATCAGTGCTTGTCTTCAATGTATCAACGCTTGACTTCTTCTTGTCAACACTTGATCTGTCAGCGTTTGTTTTACTCCTGTCAATGCTTGTTTTACTCTTGTTAGCGCTCAAGTAGACTGGCTATAATTTATTCCCAACAATCCTCCCCTAAACTTGATATCTACTCTAGTAATCAAGTTTCTGAATAAATATTAAGGACTAGGAGGAATCTTACAAACCTTCTCATATTGGTAATAAATAAATCTGATCAAATCTTTTGCCACGTCACTTGAATAATCAATTTCCAGCTGTGTGTTCTTCATCTTCTCCAAGACTTCCTTGGACATAAAATACTGACCATCTACAAGTAGATACTCAGCAAACTTTGTAGAACTCAAATAATAAACACCAGCAGCTGAACACAATCTCCATTGAAGACCACTGAGATCATCTTCAAGATCCTTCCAAATAGCAGGATCCTCATCTTTTGGTCCACACATTCTCTTGAATGTTGACCACAGTTTTATTCCATTGACTGAAGTTGGTGCTTCAGTCTCATACTTGGCCTCTAACAACCTCCATAGGTCTACCAAGTCTTCTCTGTCAAAACTTGCAAACAAAGATATAGGTGGTAAAAGTGTGAACCTCTTTTCCATACCTGCCAATCTTCCAAAACCCACATTCATCTTCTTCATAGCTTACAATAGGGTTTCTGGAATCAAGTGGTAACACTTGTACCATATCTGAATCTTCTAATGGTGAGAGCTTGAGGCTCTTTCTTATAACAGCTTCACTTGGATGTAATGGATCCATATCTTTGGGAAACTCAAGAGGAACTCCCTTTTTCACTGGTCTGGGAACAAACATTGCCTTCTTAAGCTCCATTTCCTCTGCAAGTTCTTATTTTCTTTCATCAGAAAGAAGTCTTAGAGTGTTTGCTTCCTGCACTCTAACCCAAATGGGATAAGCTCTACATTCCAACTCTTCAAATGTCAACCCAGTCAATTTCTTATAAGTCCACCCTGTTCCATGACATCTGAGCAGCATGAAGTACAACTCCTTTCTATCCCTTTTCAAATTTGAGAGAACATTGCTTGCTTCGTGTTTCAGAATGACCTTGGAATCCTTTTGTACTCTGAGAAGAATCTCCAAACCCCATATCTGATCTGAAATGGTCAAGTGTGGATTCTCCATACACCTATCTTCCCAAGCATGGTACATCTGAACCACCTCTGGCATATCAAAATGAACCTGCAATTTCAACTCATTCAATTTCTCCTTTGCCAGCTCATCACCATACTCAAGTCTTTCTGGTTGTTCTATGATCATAACACTTGAGTCTGAACTAGCTTCATCACTTCCCTCTTGCTCTTCTGAGGTGACAACAAAAGGTGATTCTCCCACCTCCTTTCTTTCTTTTTCCACAATTTGTACAGCCAACTTTCTATCAAACTCAATTTGTGCTGCATTCTTTGGAACAACCTCTTCTACCATAATACCCTTACCCTTATCTAATGGATCAATTGTTCGTAAGGTAGATGGTAATACCTATGAAGAAACCTCTTTGATGATGGATGATGACTGGAATACATCAACCTCATTTGCATGTCTGTCAACGCTCACTTTTGCTTTGTCAGCGTCCAAAATACTCATGTCAGCGTTCAAATCTGTCTTGTCAACGCCCAAAGTACCTGTCTCAGCGCCTCTTGCAATTTCCTCCAACATGGCTGTAAATGACAAATTTAACTTTGTAGGAGCAACTAGAGACATATCAAAACCTGTCTGTTTCTTCAAACCAGTAAGGGCTTCAGCTACACCCAAAGATTCTTCATCATATGAATCTTTTCCACTCTCAACAAAAGGTTCTGTAGCAGCTTCATGTGAGCCTTTATCACTCAAATTAACAGGCTCTGTAGCAGCTTCCTCCCCTTTGTAAGAATCCTTTTCAGATAAAAGGACCCTTGTATGCCTTCTCCTTGACTCAGCTGTTTCCAAAATAACAATCCTCTCCCTCAATTGCTTGAGTTCAAGGCCTTGTGTGCTGACAACTTGTACCAAGTCTGCATTTTGCTTTTGCAAGCTCATGCATACAGTCGTCAATTCCATTAGGGTCATTGGTTCTGACAACGCCCCGATAACACATGACAGCGTTGAGGAAAGCTTTGTCAGCGTTAGACAAATATATTGCTGACAACGTCACAAAAACACTTATCAGCGTTCAAGCAACCTTTGTCAGTGTTAGAAAAATATAGTGGAAAATCTAAATCCTCAAAAAGACCAATAACAATGCATTATCCTGTACATACTTTTACAAAAAGACTCCAAAACACATATTATGTGAGATTGATCATTCCAATACTTGTTACCAAGTATTGAAACCTCCCAGCATCAAAAGGTTTAGTTAGTAAATCTGACACATTCTCTTTTTTGTCAATCCTATATGGTTGTATTAAACCTTTTTCAAAACAATCTCTTATAAAATGGTGTCTAATTTCTATGTGTTTAGTTTTAGAATGATGTACAGGATTCTTAATAATGCATAATGTGCTGTTATTGTCAACAATTATCTTGGTATGCATGAAATTATACCCATAGTCTAACAGCTGGTTCTGAATCCACAAAACTTGTCCACAACAAGCAGCTGCATCCACATACTCTGCTTCAGTTGTAGAATTAGCCACCACTGTTTGTTTCTTGCATTGCCAAGATATCAACCTGCTCCCAAGAAACTGACATCCACCAGTTGTGGATTTTCTATCAAACTTATCACCTCTAAAGTCACTGTCTGAATATGCAATCAGCTCCAATGGTGAATCCTTTGGGTACCACAAGCCAAGACTAGGATAACATCTTAGGTACCTAAAGATCCTCTTCACAGCATAAAGGTGACATTCTTTGGGAGTCACTTGATGGCGTGCACAAGCACACACAGCAAACATGATGTCAGGTCTAGAGGCTGTGAGATACATCAATGAACCAATCATTGATCTATAGTGCCTGACATCAACATCCTTTCCATCTCAAATTTTTCCCCAAGGGTGTTCTCTATCCATGGGAGTAGTAGCCCTCTTTTCATGTGGAGAAAAGCCAATCTTCTTCAAGATCTCTGCCACATATTTATCCTGGGAGATAAAGATACCATCTTCTTTCTGCTGAACTTGTAAACCAAGAAAGAAGTTCATCTCCCCCATAGCACTCATATTGAATTTGTCTGTCATAAGCTTGGAGAAATCCTCACTCATCTTTGGATCAGTAGACCCAAAAATGATGTCATCAACATAGACCTGAACAAGCAACACATCCTTACCTTTCTTCTTTGTAAACAATGTCTAATCTATGGTGCCCCTCTTGAATCCATTGTCCACTAAATAAGTAGACAAAGTACCATACCATGCTCTTGGGGCTTGATGAAGTCCATACATAGCCTTCTTGACTCTATACACCTTGTCTGGATTCTCTTGATCCTCAAAACCAGGAGGCTGCATCACATATACCTCCTCAACAATTGTTCCATAGAGGAAGGCACTCTTGACATCCATTTGATAGACAGAGAAGCCCATGCAGGATGCATAGGCTAGAAAGATCCTTATAACTTCAATCCTTGCAACTGGTGCAAAGACTTCCTCATAGTCTATCCCCTCCTCTTGTGTATATCCCTGAGCCACTAATCTTGCCTTGTTTCTGACCACAATACCTCTTTCATCTCTCTTGTTTCTTAGAACCCATCTTGTCCCTATAGGTCTGACATATCTGGGATAATCAACCAGCTCCCAAACATCCTGAATTGCAAATTGGTGAAGCTCATCGTGCATTGCTTCCACCCAACTTGGTTCTTTGAGAGCATCAAATATCTTCTTGGGTTCCTGTTGTGACAGAAAGCAGGCAAACAAACATGCTTGCACAAGAGGGGTATCAACCTTCTTGTGAATATTGGCAATAAATCCACCAAGACCTTGATGAGATCTTCTAGTCCGAACATGAGTCATAATATCACCAATGATTTGAGAAGTGGGGTGATTCTTCATAGTAGAAGTGAGAACTCCTCCTTCAAAAAGTCTGGTGTCCTCAATCTCATTCTCCAAGTTGCCAATATCTTTTTCTTCAGACTCTCTTTCATCAATATAAGGATGAACCTCTTCATATAAATTAGAAGGTTCACCTTGTTCAAAAGTAGAAGAGAAAAGATGTGCAAAAGTGTTGTCAACGCCTGAACCTTGGTTGTTAGCGTGTGGGCTAACAACGCTTGAACTGTTGGTGTCAACGTCTGAGCCATCAACGTCTGAATTGGTCTTGTCAGCGCTGGATTTGCCTTTGTCAGCGCCTGAAGGACCATGCATGTTGTTATCTGGTGGTACTTGGGGACCACCATTATCTTTTCCAGCAGCAGCAAAAGCATCTGTTTATATGGGAATTGTGACATACTCTTGTATAGGAGATGACTTTTCTGCTTGTGATCCAACCTTTTCATGAACCTGTGTACCTGAATCATCAACAACTTGTTCTTCCACAACATTTGAAGTTACCTTCACAATGTCTGGATTAGTGACAGGCATATAATTTAAAGTCCTAAATAAAGGTTCCAAGTCAAACAACCAATTTGGACCACTTTCAGGATCACTAGGTTTACTCTCTAAAAACCTAACATGTACTCTTTCAAGAATACGTTTTTCCTTTTTAAAATAAACCCTATATCCCTTGCTCTGCACTGAATACCCCATGAAATAGCCTTCATCACCTTTTGCACTAAATTTACCTAAGGCATTACTAGTATCTAAGACAACTACATGACAACCAAAAGGTCTGAGAAAACCAATATTAGGTTTTCTTCCCCAAAGTAACTCATAAGGTGTTTTGTTCTGTATTTTGTTGACCAATGCTCTATTTTGAACATAACAAGCTGTATTAACAGCCTCAGCCCAAAAAGCTATAGAAAAATGAGCATCAGCCAACATGGTTCTGGCTGCTTCAATTAGGGTTCTATTTTTCCTCTCAGCAACCCCATTTTGCTGTGGGGTTCTGGCAACACTAAATTGCCTAGTAATTCCTTTCCTGGCACAAAAATCATCTAACACTTTATTCCTAAAATCACCACCATTATCACTCCTAAGCATTTTAACTTCATTTCCAGTCTTCTTCTCAATCTGAGTGATAAAATCAATTAAAGTGTCAGCTGTATCACTCTTCATAGCTAAAAATAAAGTCCAAGTAAACCTAGAGAAGTCATCTGTGATGACAAAGCAGTATGATTTACCATTCAAACTCTCTATATTGGTTGGACCAAATAGGTCCATATGAAGCAAATGAAGAGGTCTAGTACTAGAGTGCACCTGTTTGGAGTTGAATGAGACCTTGTGCTGCTTGCCTTTAAGACATGCAACACAAGAGTAGTCATTGTGGAAGGCCTTTTCAGGCAAACCATCAACCAAGCCAATTCTCACAAGCCTTTTTATATTTTTAATGCTTATGTGCCCTAGTCTCCTGTGCAATCGATTACTTTCATCTACTGAAGCTTTGGCATAAAAACATGACATATTGCTATTCATTCTAATCCCATTCAGATTCACATTATATATGTCTTTATGTCTAGGTGTTCTATAGTCAATATATTTCTCATCAGGGATCTTATAATCCTTGCTTAACACCAAACATTCAGTGAACTTTATTTTTGTTATCACAAACTTGTGATACACTAAAAAGATTGTAATCAAGTTCCTTTACCAAAAATACGTTTTCAAAACGCAAGTTCTTGGTGAGAAGTGTTCCTTTGCCTGTGATAGTACCATATCCGCCTGCAAAGTAAACCTTATCACCATCCTTAATGGGAGTGAAGTTATTGAGATAATCTTCCTTCCCTGTCATGTGCCTTGAGAATCCATTGTCCCAATATCCATAATCATTGACCTGTTTTTGAATGCCCTGCACATAAAGAAAACAAGTTAGTTTTCTTTGGGAACCCAAGCCTTAGCAGACTTGGATTCATCTGGTTGTTCAACAAGAACAGACTTGGTTCTCATAACAACCCCTTGATCATCCTTCTTTGGATGAAATACCCAGTTAACCCCAATAGGTTTTGTAATGATCTTTGAAATGTAATTAAATCTGTTGTAGGTCATTGAAATCCCATTATCATTAGGTTTTGATCTTTCTTAGGTCTCCATGTCAGGCTTGAAGAAGCCTTTGACCCCTTACCCTGTGGTTGCAAATATTTAGGTCTGGTCACGTTTCTGTCAGCGTTGGATTTGGTCTTGTCAACGTTGAAATTACCCTTGTCAACGTTGAACCTAGGGTTTGCTACAGAAACCCATTGCCAATTAGACCAAGTATTTGTCTTTTGAAATGGTCTTTGTCCATGAGTGTTAGACCCTCTAGTGAAGAATGGGGCAGGTCTAACAACTTGTGGACTTTGCTGCACACAAGGTTTGGGTCTGACAACGTTTGACTTTCTAACAACGTTGACTTTGGAAGCGTTGACACACTTATATGCTAAATGTGAAAAGCTACCACAAGTGTAACAGGCTTTTCTAGACACAACCCTAGGTCTAGAAGAGAAGAAGCCTGTTCCATCATTGCTAACTTGGCTCTTAGGTGACCTAGTATTCCTATACGTCTCTGCATACTTAATGCTAGGTTTTCTAACAGTGTTTGAGCCAAGGTCAACAGCTTTACCAATGATTGGATTTGTAACCTTAATGGGAGTTGACTCATTAGGACTTTCACATAACAAGCCACCCTTAACAAATAAGGTAGGGTTAGCTTTCTTCCATTCATTCAAGTCAGTCAACTTTTGTTGATACTCTTCAACTGGGGTGACAACTCTTGGTGGAGGAATGAATTCCTCCTCTTGGAGTTCTGGTAAACCAGTCCAAGATAGGTCCTTTTGTTGGACACCATAGAAGTCACCAGCCGGTGGTGGAACCACAGAGTAGTCTTTCATCCCAATCCCAGTCATGTCCTTAGGATCCCTTTGTTTATTCACACATTCTCCTAGGGTTTGTGTGGCCCTATCAAATCTTTGAATTTTAAGGCCAACATTATCTTTATTCTTAATGGCCTCATCTAACTTAGCCTGTAAATCACGATTAACCCTTTCCATGATGTTCCTAACATCATTACTAGCATCTAATTCATGTTTTAAGATATTTATTTTATCTTTTAAATCAAATTACATTTTCTTGTATTCAGAAACTGTTTTCTCAATTTGAGTGAGAGCTAATTGATAGTTAGACAGTTTGCATCTCTCAGTACTCACATCATCTAATAACCTTAACAACTCTTTGTTAAGTTTCTCAGTATTTAACCTACAACCCTTACTACAAAAAGCATCATCGTATACCTCATTATCTGATGAAGAGGAGGAGTGTGCCATGAGAGCATATTGAACATGCTCTTCTTCTTCAATTTCAGCAACCAAAGCTTTATCCTCTTCTACATCTTTAGCCAAATAGCTCCAATCCCATCCCATACCATCAATTCCTTGAACTGCAACCATGGCCTTAGGGTCCTGAGCCTTAAAAATTTGGCTTGAGGGTTTACCGGCATCAAATCTTTTAGTAGATCTGCATTCCCTCATGAAGTGCCCCATACGATGACAGTTTTAGCACTCAACTTTGGATTTATCAAATCCAGCTGTGTCCTTTGCATTGAAGGTCATCTTCTTCTTAAACCTTCTATTCCACCTGTTTGCTCTTATACTAGCAAGAGCCATGTTCCACTTGATATCCATCTCTTCCTAGTGCTCATCACTTATCTGCTCAAGGTCCTCATATGTAATCACTGAACCGTTGGGCAAAGAAGCAATATAAGCACATATAGTATCTAGATCCAAGCCAGCAGGTTTAACTCTTGGTGAGTCACTTTTGTATGTGTCAGCGTCTGAATAGGAGGCGTTGACAGGACATGTTCCAGCGTTGACACATGATGATCCAGTAACTGGATGCATGTAAGAGTCCTTCTAATCAAATTGGCCTTCACTATGTGAGAAGAAGGCCATGTTACTATTAGTTGACTTACTTCCATGCTCCAAAAGAGTTTTATTCTCCAACAGCCTTAGTTTGTTGTAGATATCATCAAACGTGGAACTTTTGTGAGTGTTATTGGCAAGAATAGATCTTGCCTCAATCTTCCACGCATCACCAAGACTTTTAAGAAACGTAGCATTAATGTCAACATCACCAAGTTGTGTCCCCATGAAGGACAACTTGCTTGTAATGTCAAGCAGTCTGCTTCTCATACTGCTAAGCTT
The DNA here is from genome assembly GCA_025667525.1 of Glebionis coronaria. Lineage (NCBI taxonomy): Eukaryota > Viridiplantae > Streptophyta > Magnoliopsida > Asterales > Asteraceae > Glebionis > Glebionis coronaria. Next base: position 422,681,044 of record CM046877.1, read on the forward strand.
CTCATTAGGTTGAGCCTTGAAAACAGCATAATCATGCATGAGTTGCTTCTTCTTTTCTTCCCTAGTATCTTCATTGCCACCATATGCAACTTCTAGAGCTGCCCAAAGATCTTTAGCAGAATCATAACCTCTGTATTATGCTGGTTCTCTTGTCCCAAAGAGACTTTCAGAATATTTATGGTTTTCATATCAACCCTTCTTTTTGCTATGTCTTCATCAGACACAGCTCTACCATCACTAGGTTTTTCTTTCTTATCTGCTTCTGGACATCCAGCAACAGCAGTTCTTGTAGCAATACCAGCAACAACCTTTTCAGCTCTATTGAATGTGTTTCCATATTCAATGATCTCCCAGAGAGTGTAGTCATAGATCCCCAGATATTGCTCAAAGTTGAATTTCCACAATTCAAAGTTGGTTGCATCAAGCATGGGAATCTTGATGTTTGGCAAGGGTGAGGAAGAAGAGGTGATTTCTGGATTTTACATGATGTTGTCTAGGGTTTTGAGAAAATTAGGGTTTTGGTGATTTTAGGGTTCTTGTGTTTTTTAAGAACAAAAATTCCTCAACAAGCTCTGATACCACTTGTTGATCCCAAACTTAGATCGATTAGCTTTGTGTATACGAGATTAGATCAAGTAATACACGTAGAGAAACCTTTGTATATGAATATGACAATCTAAGTGTTATGCGGAATAAACACTTAAACAAGAACACACAAGATGTAAACAAACTTTCACTTTGATTAATGATATCAAACTTGCTTACAATGAAAGTGTTTAACGTATGAAAACTTATTATGAACAATAACCTAAAGGTCTTCTTTTATAGACATAAGGAGCCTTGTACAATAATCTACGTATCAGCTATTCTAGGTAAAGATAAATATAGAAAATACATTGTTGTTCCTATCTTTACTAGAAGTAATCTAGAATACAATAAACGCGTAGAGTATATCCTTCCATCAGTGCTTGTCTTCAATGTATCAACACTTGACTTCTTCTTGTCAACACTTGATCTGTCAACGTTTGTTTTACTCCTGTCAACGCTTGTTTTACTCTTGTCAGCGCTCAAGTAGACTGGCTATAATTTATTCCCAACAATTTTTGTCTTGAATGATCACGAGGATGCATTGTTGACTTATTTAGATAGTTATTTAGGTTGAAAATAAAGTGGGACGATTTAATCCATAGTTAGCTAAAGGACAAAATCTTTTAAAACTGCTTCTCGGGACCTCTTAAAGTTCATATCTTGGCATAACTCGCTTCACGATTTGAGACCTTTCTCGGACCGATATTTGGCAGTGACTTCATACTTCAAATCTTGAGAGACATTCTTGAAATTATGGTCTTCTCTTCATAATAGGAATTTCTTCACTTGAAATTTTTGAGAGATTCTTCATATTTGGACCACGACTTCTTCATTTTTCTCCAATCTTTATTTTGGACTTTGATATACAACGATCCGCCTCCTTTTAGGACTTGGATCTATTTATCCTCATACCTTGTTAGGGCCTTTTTGGATAGACTTCTCCATGATCTTTTGGGGATTATTTGCTTTTCTTCGTGTGTCTCGATCCTTCATATTGATTTTTGATAAATGATTCTTCACATCACTTTTGGATCTTTAGCAACAAAATGTAGCCCTCATGCCTTGTTAGGGCCTTTTCGGACTCGCCAATATTCGCATCCCACTTCAATGAGTTATGCCTTGGCTATGAACTCTAATTAATACCGAGCAACTTTTAAACGATCTTGGGCTAGAAGCTAAGTAACTTTTCAAGTCGTACAACTTATTTATTGCAGATAAATTTATTAACAAGCGATGGGAGAATAGGCTCATAATTAACTCACATAAATTCACGAAAGAATACTAAACTTATAATTGACTCTATCATCTCTCGTTCTCCACAATTTAAAATCTCAAGGAATGAGACTCGTGGATGATTAGCCAATTAAATCAAAGTTTTGGGTTTTCGAGTCATCTATAGGATCTTGCAAACTCTCAGACTTTTTCAAGTTTAGAATTCGCGTTTTAAAGTTCCCTTGATAAACGACTCTCTAGGATCAATTATAGGAACTTGCGAAAAGTTCTTGTTCTTAACCCGTGAGAGTTAAGACTTTCGCGTTTTAAAGTTCCCTATATAAAAGCCTAGCAAAACTTGACTTAAACACGTTAAGGATACTAGCTAGAGTAAACTTGGATAAGTAAACTCGGGTTGAGTCAAAATATTCACGACTGAAAAATTTAAAACCACTTTATTGCAAATTTATTCTAGCAAAGAAAGTAAATAACGATAAAAAAGGAAAACTACAAGGCCAAAATATATTAAAAAATTTGAAAAATGTCGAAAAATCAAATTTTTCGGTTAAAATGAGGGCAAATTCATGGAAAAGACCACTTACTTTGATAGAAGTCCCCCTACACTTGATATAAACATTGTCCTCAATGTTTAAGCATGTGGGAATAAATTCCCCTACACTTAGGACATTGTGCACTTTGTTTTAGTCTTGCTAAAGAAAGGACAACTAAAGTGATTTCAATGTGAACATATAAGATATGAAATATTGAATCACTAGAGTTAGGATAGAACCGGGAAGATGGGAACACGGGATCACGATTCGTAAAAAGTCATCAAAAGTACTCTTTGAAGCTTGAATCCCTGCAGAGAATAAGAGACAAGACAACAAACACATACGGGGCTCCTCCTACACTTATTCAGAAAGCTGTAAAAGATAGATCACGGGTTGCCTCCCAAGAAGCGCTTTTTTTTGTTCACCGAGTCACGAGCCTGACTCGACCCAAAATTAGTTCATGGGAAACGTGGTGAGAGATTGCATCATATCATGAGAGATGTCCTCACCAAAGTACAGCTTCAAACGCTGGCTATTCACCTTAAAATTGGGCCCATTTGGCTGAGAAAGCTCAATGGTGCCATATGGAAAGACTTTGGCGACGGTGAATGGACCAGACCAGCGGCTATTCAACTTGCCCGAGAAGATCTTCGACCGAGAGTTAAAAAGTAAGACTTGATCACCAACGTGGAACTCTTGGTTCTTAATCCTTGCATCATGAATGATCTGGGTCTTGTCTTTGTAGATCAATGAGTTCTCATAAGCTTCATTCCTCAGTTTGTTGAGCTCGTTGAGTTGAATCTTGCGAAGATTACCGGCTTTGTTGATGTCGAAGTTAGCCCACTTCAAGGCCCAATATGCCTTATGTTCCAGCTCGATGGGGAGGTGGCATGCTTTCCCGTACACAAGACGATAAGGTGTACAACCAATCGGCGTCTTATAAGCGGTACGGAAAGCCCACAGAGCATCATCTAACTTATTGGCCCACGCGACACGATGCTCTCCCACAGTACGTTCCAGAATTCGCTTCAATCCACGGTTGGAAATCTCGGCTTGCCCATTGGTTTGGGGATGATAGGCGGTGGAAAGACGGTGATTGACACCATACTTAGCCATGACTCTTACAAATTGATCATTGTAAAAATGAGTCCCGCGGTCACTGATTATAGCACGAGGAACACCGAATCGAGCAAACAGTTGCTTTAAAAAGTTCACAACCACCCTCGCAACGTTCGTAGGGAGAGCCTTGGCTTCAACCCATTTAGAAACGTAGTCAACGGCTACGAGGATGTACTTGTTCACTTTGGATGATGGAAATGGCCCCATAAAGTCGATGCCCCATACATCAAAGATTTCACATTCTTGTATGAAATTTTGAGGCATCTCATCTTTATGTGTGATCTTGCCTTGTCTTTGGCAAGCATCACAATGTTTAACCATCTCGTGAGCATCACGATAAATGGTGGGCCAATAAAATCCAGAGTCAAACACTTTCTTAGCGGTGTAGTTGGGACCAAAGTGACCACCGGTGGGTCCTTTATGGCAAGCATCAAGGAGTTGTAAAGCTGCCGGCCCATCAACACATCGACGAATGATCAAATCAGCACACTGTTTTTAGAGATAAGGGTCATCCCAGAAGTAAGTCTTAACATCTTTAAAGAACTTCTTCTTTTGTTGGGATGTTAACCCTTTGATGAGAATACCACCCGCTAAGTAGTTTGCAATGTCCGCAAACCACGGGGTGTTATCAAGATTGGAATGAATAGACATTAAGGTCTCAAGGGGAAAAGAGTCATTGATCTCTTGATTCGGATGATCCCCTTGATAAGGATCCTCAAGTCTACTTAGATAATCCGCTGCTAGGTTTTCGGCTCCCTTTTTGTCACGAATTTCAATTTTGAATTCCTGAAGGAGCAGAACCCAACGAAGAAGTCTTGGCTTGGAATCTTGCTTAGTCAACAAGTACTTCAACGCGGAGTGGTAGGTGTACACGATGGTGGTGGAAAGGACAAGATAGGGGCGAAATTTTTCAAAAGCATATACTACAGCTAAAAGCTCTTTTTCGGTAGTGGTATAATGCAATTGAGCCCCCGTCATTGTCTTGCTAGCATAGTGGATTGGTTGGAAGTGTTTGTTCACTCTTTGGTCCAATACCGCTCCAATAGCAAAGACGCTAGCATCACACATCAACTCAAAAGGTAGCTCCCAATTAGGGGTAACCAAGACCGGTGCCTTAGTTAGCTTGTCCTTAAGAAGATTGAAGGATCTAAGACACTCTTAGGAAAAGATGAAAGGAGTATCTTTTTCCAAGAGGTGGGTCATCGGGCGAGCGATTTTAGAAAAATCTTGGATGAATCGGCGATAAAAGCCCGCATGACCAAGGAAACTTCTCACACCCTTCACGGTTGAAGGTGGAGGCAATTTTGCAATAATATCAACTTTAGCACGGTCGACTTCAAGACCGGCTTTAGAGATTTTATGTCCCAGCACAATGCCTTCTTTTACCATGAAATGGCATTTTTCTCAATTCAGAACAAGGCGAGTGTATTCACACTGCTTAAGCATGCGTTCCAAATTGGCAAGGCACATAGAGAAGGAATCACCATAGACTGAGAAATCATCCATGAAGACTTCCATGGTTTCTTCAACCATGTCATGGAAGATAGCTATCATACACCTTTGGAATGTCCCAGGAGCATTGCATCAGGCATTCTTTTGTAAGCAAATGTTCCATAAGGACAAGTGAATGTGGTTTTCTCTTAGTCGTGGGGATCAATGGGTATTTGAAAATAACCCGAGAAACCGTCTAAAAAGCAGTAATAGTCATTACCCACTAGACGTTCAAGCATTTGGTCCATGAAAGGAAGGGGAGAATGATCCTTTCTCATAGCATCATTGAGTTTGCTATAGTCTATACAAACTCTCCACCCTGTAACGAGACGAGTAGGAATCAATTCGTTGTTTTCGTTGGGCACAACGGTGATTCTGCCTCTCTTAGGCACACAATGGACTGGACTAACCCATGGGGAATCCGAAATAGGATAGATCATGCCTGCATCAAGAAGTTTGATAACCTCTTTTTTGATAACTTCATGGATCTTAGGATTCACCCTTCTTTGGCTTTGAATAGTGGGTTTAAAGTCGTCCTCCATGAGAATTTTATGTGTGCAAAAGTGAGGATCAATTCCACGAATATCGGAGATTTTCCAAGCAATCGCTTTCTTATGATTCTTCAGCACGGCGATAAGTCGGGATTTTTCTTCTTCTTTCAGGTCCTTTGCGATGATGACCGGTAACTTCTTGTTGTCTTCAAGGAAAACGTACTCGAGATGAGACGGAAGATCCTTAAGCTCTAAATCCGAAGGATTTTCGATGGACGACGTAGTCAACTTCGGATCATCGGTAGAGATAGCCTTAGGAGACTGTGGAGAAATATGGTCCTCATTGAGAAGTTTCACAATGGTACGAATGTCTTCATCCCAATTGGAGGGAGAATCGTCATATTGCAAATCCACATCTCTCAGAGTTGCTTCAAATTCTTTCAAGAGGAAATCACTTTCTCCAAATGGAGTTAATGACGGAGCGATTGAGGCAACGGTCTCAACATTGGGTAGAGAAGAAAGATTACTTTTGCAAGCATCATTAAAGTGTTCTTGACAAGCCTCATCGAGAACATCAATAGCATTAACACTCTCATATGAATAAGGTTTCTTAGAAATCTTACCCATGTTGAAAACAATTTTATCGTCACCAACTCTCATGATTATTTCGCCCGCGGCTACATCAATGACAGTGCGACCGGTCCTCAAGAAGGGACGTCCAACGATTAATGGAACACGGGGATCCATCTCATAGTCAACGACAACAAAATCCGCCGGGAAGGTGAATTTGTCAACGCCAACGAAGACGTCTTCGGCTATCCCCACTGGATAAGCAACCGTACGGTTAGCTAATTCCAAAGTAATTTTGGTGGGGACTAGCTCGGGGAGAGATAATTGCTTCCAAACACTTAAAGGCATTAAGTTTATACTAGCACCTAGATCGGCTAGGGCCATGCAATTCTCTACTCCCGGGAAGTTGCAAGGAATCAAGAAGCGACCCAGATCACCATGTTTGGTGGGTAATTTCCTTAAGAGAACCGCGGAGCAATTCTCGTTAAGTTGGGTATTAGCAATATCAAGAAGCTTTTCCTTGTCACTAAGAAGATCTTTAAACATCTTCGCATATTTAGGCATGTGAGCGAGAGCCTCGACAAAGGAGATGTTAAAATTCAATTGTTTAAACATTTTAAGAAAGTTCGAAACTTGAATATCATCCTTGCTCTTTTGCTTCTCTTTCCTCAACCTTGAAGGATAAGGTATGTCGGATGAAGAGGAAGGCTTTAGGGGAGTAGGATCACTCACAACCGCGGGTGGTGGGGGAATGGGGTAAGAAGGTAAAGGAGGTGAAGAAAGTTGTTCTTTTTCCTTGTTCACAATCACGGGTGGAGGTGTAGGAAGCTCGGGTTTCGTATAACCTTTTCCACTACGAGTGGTGATTGCTTTCATCTCCCCTTGTGGATTAGCAACGGTGTTACTTGGAAGAGTACCCGAATAAGAGGGTTGATTACCTTGGAAAAGCGAACCGATCATATCACGTATATTATCCGCTTGAGTGCTGAAAGAGTCTCTCATGTCTGCGCGAATATCATTGCTTTGTTTCGCCATGTCATTCCTTAGCTCGGCTCGAATATCGCTCCCTTGTTTCGCCATGTCTCCCTTCAAGTTGATGAATTCACTCTGAAGATTCGTCACCATCTCTCTATTAGTCCTCATGAACGTCTCGATGTCTTGATTAAACGCCGTTGGTTGATTGAGAGGTGGAGCTTGGTAAGCTTGAGAATTTCCTTGAGGTGGATATGGGTTTCTTTGAGATTGATATTGATTGTTAGCACGAGGTTGGGTTTGGTTATTTCGGTTATAGCTTTGTTGTTGGTTTTGGTTTTGAGGAGTAAAACCGGGTGGTGAAAGATAGTTGTTTGAACGATAACTTAGCAAGTTACGGTCTTCTTGAGGACGAGATTGATAGCCTCCCGTAGGATAGTTACCGTATGCCGCGTTAACGATTTCACAAAAATTGCCTTGAGTAGAAGGACAATCATTGTAAGAATGAGGACCACCACATGTTTCACAAGAAATAGCAACGACTTTAGCTTGTTGAGTATGGTTAGTAGCCAAAATTTGCATATTTTTGCTCATTTCGATAATGGCTCGTTCCATGGCGGACATGTCAGTGGTGGAAGAAGTAGATGAAACATTGACTCTCGGATTAGATCTTGAGGATGTGGATGAATCCCAATTCTTGTGGTGAGTAGTCATGTTTTCGATCAACTCTCTACACTCCTCTGGTCTCCTTTTCATAAAAGTACCACCGGCCGCGGCGTTGATCGTGTCACGAGCACGAAAAGTGACACCATTGTAGAAAGTATCAATGAGAGTGACGGGGAGCATGTTATGATTTGGACAAAGGTCGATCAAATCATTGTAGCGTTCCCAAGCATCAAAGAGTGATTCATCATTGTCTTGCATGAATCCACTAATTTGGTTACGAAGGCTCGTGACCATGGATGGTGGAAAGTAGCGCGACAAAAATCGTTGAGTCATGTCGTCCCAAGTATGAATAGAATTCTTTGGGAGACGTTCAAACCATTTTTCGGCATGGTGAGAAAGCGTGTGGGGAAATAGTTGAAGGCGAAGTACATCCATAGAAACACCGGGCATCTTCATGCTTTGAGTAATGGTAATGAATTTGTCGAGGTGCTTGTTGGCATCATCATCCGGCAATCCGCGAAATGGATTAGTTTGCACTTGTTGGATCATGTGATGTTTCAACGATAACTCATGAGCCGTGATTTGCCTCGGCGCAATCGGGCCTCCACGTCCGTTCATGTTGGGTTGACACAATTCCTCCATTGTTCGTAAATCGGGTAGGGGAGCATTGTGGTTGTTGTTGTTGTTATTCAAATTGGGTAGAGGTGGGTTATTATTGTTGTTATGAACACCAGCCATATCTAAATCTTCACGAGTCTCGGGCTCAGAATAATTTGAAGATCTAGTACGCATACACCTGCAGAAGAAAAAGATACCAAAGAAACAGAGAATATATATATATCTTTTTGGTGCAAAACCTTAGGAAAAGAAACGCTTTTTATGATTTTTTATGTTTTTGTATTTTTGAAAGTTTTATAATTTTTATGGATTTTTGAAAAAAAATTTAGCAAGGAAAATAACGTTCCTAAAAGAACGGATCCCAAAATTCAACGTGTCTCTCACTAAAGACCGTTAATCTTAACGAAAAGAGCCGGCAGCGGCGCCATTTAATACAAGGGTTTAGCCAAGTATAAAATATTATCGTCCGATCTTTTCGAATTGATTTCCAGTCTAAAGTGCGACTCAATTGTCTTTTGGTGAACAAGAGGATGGTTTGGTTTGATTATTTATTTTTAAACTAAAGGCAAATAATTGTCGTTGAGTAAAGTGAAATTTAACAAGTAATTTTAGAACTTAAAACTTTGTAAAACTTAAAAGCTCAAACTATCGGAATGTAACAAATTCTTTCTATCGGAATGCACCAAAATTAAAACCATCGGAATAATTAAATGCTAATCTATCGGAATAATAATAAAGGAGAAAGTCCATCGGAATGTTAATCTGAATACCCATCGGAATAACACAGTCAAAACTGTCGCAATGATGCCTGTCGGAATGTCCTAGATCGGAAAGTCCAGATCGGAATGCCAGCTATCGCAATATGATTCTATCGGAATGTAGTTAACAAAATTTGGGCAGCGTTTCGACTTAAAAGGACCTTAAGCCCCGTCGGAATATGCGATCGCAATGAGCGATCGCAATCCCAGATCGGAATAAGGTAAAAAGACCAAGCTGTCGCAAAGTAAAACCCTCAATGGGTTATTGCGATCTAAACAAGCTATCCGTCGGAATGTTGAAATCCCCAATATTACGATGAGCACAAGAGTAATCCAAAATTAAAAATAAGCCAAGATTCAATAAGCACTATCAATAAGCTCTCTCGACCAAATCTTAAACAACTTAATAAGCTAGAATTCGACAACTTTCAAAACAAGAAAAATGATAAACTTTATAAAAGAAACTTTTAAAAAAGATTAAACCTATTAAGAAATCTGAAAACCAATAAGCTAAAACATGAAGTAAGCCAATAAGCTAAAAGAGCTTATAGCCTAAACCGTATGAAAGCTTATGTAGGAATGAAAAGATTATCCTTTTAATCACAAAATCATCAAATCAAACGTATGAGGTAAGATATTCGGATCAAAATTAAAATGAAACCAAGAAATATGGAAAGAGATTAAAGAACACAAAGCTTAAACTTAAGCTTTTGATTAAAGAAACTCAATTACAAAGATTAATGAAAGCTTAAACTTGAAAGATAAAAACAAAGAAAAACGTAGTGAGAGAAAGTTGGAACTTTCTCTCTCTAAAAACTAGAAAGGAAAATTAAAAATGAAACTAGCTAACCCCCTCCTAATGTGATTAGGAGGGTATTTATAGGCTAAGTGGGAAGTGCATGTGTGGTGTGCTTCCTTCTTTCTTTTCTTCTCGACTCGATTTAATTCTTTATCTTTTCTCGACGTCGTCTCGGGAGTTGAACTTGTCTTAATAATTTTCTTCTTTAATTTAGACTTGAGTTCTTCGACTTCATTAAACTTCCGTCTTTAGACTTTTTCTTCGATAAATCTTCATAATAGGTCTTGGACATCCGTTCTTTAAGCACTCTTGATCTCTTGACTTCGTCTTTTCTCGTTTTCTTTGATAAAAGCCCGTGAAAGCCCGTGTTTTCTTCCTTTTTCATCTTTTGGTCCTAAAACATAATAAAAACACAAACCACGCATAATTCCGACTTTTACGACATAAAATACACGTTTTGGTCTTGTTATTATTGGAAATAAGTGGTAAAAGGATAAGTGTTTTCACACTTATTAACCCTCGTAACACACCGAGTGTTGCCAATATGGGTTCATCATCGTCGTCATCGTCTCGTTGCATTAATGCCTTACATGATGAAGCTAATGAGGAAAATCGGTTTTTCGATAGGTTTTCAAATCTTATGACTCATTGGAAAGCACAAGATGCTTTGAATTCCGCTTTGGTTAAAGCGGTTGATAAGAGTTGTTTGTCTTGTGGTGGAGCTCATGATCTTTCCGAGTGCATTACCGCCGGTGGTAACACTTCGAGTGCTTACGTAGCAACGGGAACTTACAACCAAAATGGCCAAGGTTCCCGCCCAAATCAAGCTCCACCAAATCAAAATGCTAATAACTATCGAATCAACAATCAAGGTGGTAATTATCAAGGCAATTCATGTAACTACAACAAAGGGAATTATCAAAGTGGGAATGGACAAGTTACTAATCAAAACCAAAACCGTGATTTTCAAAACACTACACAAGATTTTCAAAATGCTCACACTAAAAAGCTATAAGGAGAATTTTTGGATTATGCTAAAGCAAATGATGCTAAATTTGATAACATGCAACGTGAGATGATTAGCTTAAGATCCGAGTTGAAAAATGAGCTTAAAACGAACTTGCTAATGAACTTAAAACTCATGCAAATAAAATGGAAGGAAATGTTCAACGTCTTCAACAAAATCAACAAAAGATGGAACAAGGACAACATGAGATTAAGCAAGAATTGTTAAAAGCGGATTTAAGGCAATCAAAATTTGAAGACCGAATGGTAAAAATGTTTGAAGCAATCATGTGTAAACCCTCTTCCTCGGGTGGTCTTCCTAGTGATACCATTGCAAACCCGAAGGGAGAAATGAAGGTTATTACTACACGAAGTGGTAAAACTTTCAAGGAACCAATCTCTCGTCCAAGTACTTCTACAGAGAAGGAAATCGAGAAAGAGCCCGAGGTGATGGTCGAAAAGGAGCATATCACAAGCCCACAAAGTACCGCTCATACCACACCTACGGTTGAACCAATACCAATAATGGAACCCGAGTTTCCAAGGTCGTTGCCTAATGTCCAACCCACACCACCCTTACCTTACCCTTCCATACGAAACAAAGAGAAATTGCAAGAACGTAACAAACAACAGATCGAGCTTTTTATAAAAATGTTTCAACAAGTGCATTTTGATGTGAGTTTAGCCGACGCGTTGTTATATATGCCTTGTTTAGCTTCCACTTTCAAAAGTATGATGAGAGATAAGGAAAAGCTTTCAAAGCTTGCTAATTGTTCTTCGGTTTATCTTAACTGCATACCGGAAAAAGTTGGTGACCCCGGAAAGTTTCTCATTCCTTGTGACATACAAGATATGAAAGAATGCCTCGCCTTGGCCGATCTTGGTGCGAGCATTAATTTGATGCCATTTTCCATTTGGAAATCGCTTTCGCTTCCGGCTCTTACTCCTTCGAACATGTCTATCGAGATGGCCGATCATTCTACGATTCTAGCATGTGGAGTAGCCGAAGATGTTTTCGTGAAAGTGGGGAAGTTCTACTATCCCGTTGATTTTATAGTAGTTGACATCCCCGCGGATCCTCAAGTTCCTCTAATTTTAGGTCGTCCATTTTTAGACACCTCGAGATCGCTTATCGACGTTCATGCAAGAACTATCACTTTGAGATTCAACGAAGAGGAACTTGTTATAAACGCTACTCAAAACTCAAAACCTTCTCATGTTTATGCAATCACTACCATCAATCACATTGACTTAGTTGAATTGGTTTGCGATGAGTTTTCACAAGAAGTGTTAGGTTTTTCCGATAGCTCGTCAAGTGGCAATCCCACTATTTTGGATACGATTCTTGCTAATTCTACACCAAATCTCACTCCATTCAAAGGAGGCGATTTTAATTCAAATGAAATCGACAATGAAGATGAGGTGTTTATTAGTGATGATACTTCTATTCCACCATTTCTTCCGCCGATGGAAGTTATGAGTGTTGAGCAAAAATCTTCAATCGAGGAACCGCCTATCCTTGAATTGAAAGATCTTCCTTCTCACCTTGAATACACATTCTTAGAAGGTGATGAAAAGTTGCCGGTTATTATTGCAAAAGGTCTTGCGAATGATGAAAAAACCGAGCTCTTGAAAGTTCTTAAAGCTCATAAAGGGGCAATTGCGTAGAAAATTTCCGACATTAAGGGTATAGACCCAAAATTTTGTACTCACAAGATTTTAATGGAGGAGGACTACAAACCCGCAATTCAAAGTCAAAGAAGGGTAAACCCCAAAATTCACGATGTCATTAAAAAGGAAGTTCTAAAACACCTTGACGCGGGAATGATTTATCCTATCTCCGATAGCCCATGGGTGAGCCCAATCCATTGTGTCCCTAAAAAGAGAGGAATGACCGTTGTGTCTAATGAAAACAACGAGTTAATTCCCACTCGTGTTGTGACCGGTTGGAGGGTGTGTATTGACTACCGAAAGTTAAATGATGCCACTCGTAAAGACCACTTTCCTTTGCCCTTCATGGATCAAATGTTGGAGCGACTAGCGGGAAATGAATTCTATTGCTTTTAGATGGTTTTTCCGGTTACTTTCTTATCCCTATCGACCCTCGTGATCAAGAGAAGACTACGTTTACGTGTCCTTATGGAACGTTTGTTTATCGTAGGATGCCTTTCGGACTTTGTAATGCACCGGGTACGTTTCAACGGTGTTTGATGGCTATTTTTCACGATATGATCGAGAAGTCGATGGAAGTGTTTATGGATGACTTTTCGGTGTTTAGCAATTCGTTCACGTCGTGTTTATCTAATCTCAAGAAAATGTTAAAACGTTGTGAAGAAACCAATCTTGTGCTTAATTGGGAAAAATGTCATTTCATGTGTAAACAATGAATTGTCTTAGGACATAAGGTCTCGAAAGCGGGGATTGAGGTCGATAAAGCTAAGGTAGACGTCATCGCCAAGTTACCTCATCCCAAAACTGTTAAGGGAGTTAGGAGTTTCCTAGGCCACGCAGGCTTTTATTGTCGTTTCATCAAAGACTTTTTGAAAATCTTTCGACCTATGACACACCTTCTCGAGAAGGATGCTCCTTTTAACTTCAATGGGATTGTGTTAGAGCTTTCAAAACTCTCAAAAGGAAACTTACCGAAGCTCCCATTCTTGTTGCTCCTAATTGGGAATTACCCTTTGAAATCATGTGTGATGCAAGTGATTATGCTATAGGGGCCGTCTTAGGGCAACGCTATGAAAAGCATTTCCATCCTATCCATTATGCTAGTAAGACGATGACCGAGGCTCAATTAAAGTACACCACAACGGAAAAGGAATTCCTTGCCGTGGTCTATGCTTTTGAGAAATTCTGACCTTATCTCGTCTTAACTAAAAGCATCGTGTATACCGACCATTCGGCTATCAAGTATCTCTTAGCTAAGAAAGATTCTAAGCCGAGATTGCTTCGTTGGATGCTCCTCCTCCAAGAATTTGATGTCACCGTGCTTGACAAAAAAGGAGCCGAGAATCTAGCGGCCGACCATCTCTCTCGTCTAGAAGATCCTCACAAAGATGTTTTCGAGAACAAGGAAATCACCGAAACATTTCCTCTCGAGACTCTCGGTGTATTGAATTCTAAAGACACCACCCCATGGTTTGCCAACATTGCAAATTACCATGCGGGAAATTTCATAATCAAGGGTATGACGACACAACAAAAGAAAAAATTCTTTCGTGACGTCAAGTTCTATTTTTGGGACGACCCTTATCTCTTTCGGTTTTGTGCGGATAAACTCGTTCGACATTGTGTTTTTGGTGCCGAAGCTTCTAACATCCTTAGAGCTTGTCACGAGGGACCCACGGGGGGTCACCATGGTGCTAATCTCACGGCTAAGAAAGTGTTCGATGCCTGCTTCTTTTGGCCTTCTATCTATCGTGATGCACACGCACTTGTAAAGTCGTGTGATTCGTGCCAACGTCAAGGAAAATCGTCTCAACGTGATGAAATGCCGCAAAACATAATTCAAGTGTGTGAGATTTTCGAAATTTGGGGCATAGACTTTATGGGGTCGTTCCCATCGTCTCATGGTAACAAGTATATCCTCGTCGCGGTCGACTACCTTTCTAAGTGGGTGGAAGCTAAGGCTTTGCCTACTAATGATGCTCGTGTGGTAGTGAAGTTTTTGAAGCAACTATTCTCTCGGTTCGGAACCCCTCGTGCTAGTATAAGCGATCGTGGAACCCATTTTTGTAATGACCAATTCGAGAAGGTCTTAAAGAAATATGGAGTTACTCATCGTCTTTCTACGGCTTATCACCCGTAAACGAGTGGGCAAGTCGAGGTTTCGAACCGAGCTTTGCAGAGGATTTTAGAGAGGTCGATTGGAGAAAACCGTGCTTCATGGTCCGACAAACTCGATGACGCTTTATGGGCCTTTAGGACCGCTTATAAGACACCTATCGGTTGTACTCCTTATAAGTTAGTCTATGGGAAGAATTGTCATTTGCCCATTGAATTGGAGCACAAGGCATATTGGGCCCTTAAGCATGCAAACTTTGACTTGAATACCGCGGGAGATCACCGGAAAATACAATTGAATGAATTGGATGAAATAAGAGATAATGCTTATGAAAATTCATTGATTTTCAAAGAAAAGACTAAAAAGTTTCATGATGCAAAGATTAAAAACCGGGTTTTTAACGTTGGTGATCAAGTGTTACTTTTTAACTCTAGACTAAAGATATTTTCCGGGAAATTGAAATCTCATTGGTTGGGTCCTTTCACCGTTACACAAGTGTTTCCTTATGGGACCATCGAGCTAGCTCAAGATGATGGTCCTAACTTCAAGGTGAATGGACATAGGCTTAAGCACTACTTCAGTGGGGAAATTCCTTCAATGGTTAACCTCGACCAAGTCACCTTCCCCAATGATAATTCACATTGAGGGGATCGAGTCGAGCTCATGACTCGGTAATCAAAAATGAGGTGCCTTGTAGGGGAGATCCCATGCTTATCCTTTTATGCTTTCTAATAAATAATGACAGGGGATTTGTGCCCTCCCAACTCGTTGTCTTGTGGTTGTTTATGATTGTGTTATCTAGATCATCATCATCATCTACGATTGAAGTCTCTCGTGTTCGTTTACGTGAGCCTCCATCGTTTGCTTGAAGAAGTTTTTCACGAATCCATGACATATCCTTTAATGTTCTAACAATTATCTTTTAGAATACTTAATAAACGACTTTAGATATATTGTTGATCACCCATTCCATACTAGATCCTAAGCATTCGACTCTTCGTCTCTAGTATGGGGGTGCTCCACCTTTAGACTCGAAAAATTGAGGACAATGTTTACTTTTAGTATGGGGGGTGAATAAGTACTTGCTTTGCTACGCCCTCATGTTTTCCAACTTTCAGTGTTTTTTTTGTTGCTAATAAGGCTAAAAATGGCCAAATTTTAAATATTTTTCTTAGTTCTCATAAGCGTTTTTAAGACACGAATGTATATTTTCCGATGGGTAGAATAAGAGCTAATTTTTGACTTGATGGGAATTTGGAGCCCTTTACATTCCTTAACCCGCTCAATTCAAGTTTTGCTAGACTTTTATATAGGGAACTTTAAAACGCGAAAGTCTTAGCTCATTCGGGTTAAGAACAAGAACTTGTCGCAAGTTCCTGTAATTGATCCTAGAAAGTCACTTATCAAGGGAACTATAAAATGCATTCTCTACACTTGAAAAAGTCCAAGAAAGTGAAAGATCCTATAGGTGGCTTGAAAACCCAAAACTTTGATTTGATATAGTCTTAATGAAAGTTAATCCAAATTTGGCTTAATTTTGACTTGCATGGCTAAGTATTCACGAGTCTCTTTAATTAGAGGTCTTTATATAGTGAAGAACGAGAAGTGATAGAGTTAGACAAGTGATCATGCTAAACGTAGAACATGAAAATGTTCTTTCAAAAACTCATATGTTTTTAATTGTGGCTTTTTCTTCCCATAAGATCAATGCATTAGGAATAAAAATAATTGCAATAAGTAAGGTCGTACGGTTTGAAAGGTTACTTAGCTTCTAGCACAAGATCGTTTAAAAGTTTCTCGTGGTTGAATAGAGTTCATGGCCAAGGCATAACTTATTGAAGCGGGACACGAAGATTAGTGAAAATCCAAAAAGGCCTTAACAAGGCATGAGGAGCTCTATTTTTGCTAAAGATCCAAGATGATGTGAAGTATCATGATTCCTAAATCAATATGAAGGATCGAGACACACGACGAAAAGCAATTACTCCCCTAAAGATCATGGAGAAAGTCTATCCAAAAAGACCCTAACAAGGTATGAGGATAAATATATCCAAGTCCGAAAAGGAGGCGGATCGTTGTATATCAAAGTCCAAATAAAGATTGAATAAAAATGATGAAGTCGTGGTCCAAATATGAAGAATCTCTCAAAAACGTCAAGTGAAGAAATTCCAAAATATGAAGAGAAGACCATAATTTCAAGAACGTCTTCCCAAGATTTGAAGTATGAAGTACATGCCAAATATCGGTCCGAGAAAGGTCTCAAATCGTGAAACGAGTTATGCCGAGATATGAACTTAAGGAGATACACGAGAAGCCGTTTTAAAAGATTTTGTCCCTCGGCTAACTATCGATTAAATCTTGCTACTTTGCTTTTGGACTAATAAATACTCAAATAAGTCAATATGAATCACTTGTGATCCATGACAAATAGTAAAAAATGCTAGTAACCCATTTCCTTTTATAATAACTAGGATTGCGGGGAGAAAAAGTATTACACAATTTGGACGTATGAGTAGTGTTAGCATTGTGACTTGTACCAACAATGATCTCGTTTTTGCACTTAGCATGGAATGTATGACAATCAAGGATGACGAAATTTACTCTATGGGACATTTACTTGTTTCTATTCATTAACCCTAAAAGTCACATTCGTGATGAAATCATACATTATGTCTTTACACATCTTCGTAGTATTGTTGCAAGTTTCTTTTACTTTTCAATAAAGGTTAATAAAATTGAATTTTGGTGATGCTTAGATACTTTATTCTAGCATTGCGTGAGGGCACGACAATGGCTTAGTATGGGGGAGCGATAAGATGGCATTTATACATGATCTCATCGTTCTTTTCGGGCTTTAAATGCATTAAAATGTCAAAAAATACCATATATATGCTTGTATTTGTTTACTTATGTGTTTTAGGTATGAATATCATGAAAAAGACAAAAGATCACAAGAAACAAGGAAAAACGGACACGAGAAACGAAGCAGTACAAAGAACCGGGCCCTAGTTCATGATTTATCCAAGATTAATCCATGAAGACTTGAAGATGTACAAGATTGATCCTCAAAATATTAAGAAATGACACTTAAAACCCTTGTATATTCATAATTACAAGTTTGGTAGGTTAAGTGTGTCAAAATTACAAAATGGTCCTTCAACTTTGAAGATTTGGCAAGATTAGTCCCTCAAAAATTCTAAATTGTCAATTATGGTCCCTCATGAAGTCAAAGATACAATGAAGACCTTTGAAGATCAAGAATGTCCAAAATCAGTCCTTCAAATATGCAAAAGTGGCAAAAATAACCCTTGAAACCTTATTTGCAAAGTTTTGTGGCCAAAGTATAAACTTGGAAAGTTTATTAACAAAGGGAATAAGTTTTGTTGGCTGAAAAAACATGTTATTCACTCTTTTCCAAAAATCAAGGACCAAAACTGCCAAAACCCAAAGTTCAAATCCCTGATAAAGCGGGTAACACTTACTGTAGCAATTTTTACCACCAAGAACACCCTTTTTACCCAGGTTTAAAAAGAAAGAAAACAAAGGGGAAATGGAATTGGCTATACCCACGTGTGATTCACATCACCTCAATCACATCCCACAACAAATACCTTAAACTCCACTACCAGAAAGATACCTCAAGCACCTCTCACATGACGACACATGGCAGAAAAGTATGACATGGCAAAATCAATGGTCTCAAGTTATTCCTTGGTCACTAAGCACCCAATGAACGTCCCTGATTCATCAAATCAAGCTGGCAACAAGCCTAGAAGATCTTGCAAGGCTAGTTTAGGAAATTCAGTTGCTAGGGTTTATGAATAGTTTTTGTAAGCATTTGCCTATAAAAGGAGACCTCAACTTGTGAGAGTCCCTTGTTCCAGGCTTGCTATTACTCTTTGTAATTCCTTTTTAGTCAAATAAAAGTTGTTTTTTTGTATATTTTGTCAAATATTTGATAAATATGTGATTTGTGGAATTGTTGGTTAGATTGCTGTTTATTTGGTTCTTATCTGCTTCATAGGTTATAATAGACCTGTTATCATCTAGATCTTGTTGATTATAGGGGTAAAAATCAGTTTTGAGTGTTATTGGATTGATTAAGGGGTGTTTGTGTCTGCTGGTTCAAAGGCCTTAGGGCCTTGGAGCTTGGCTCCTTTTGGTTTATAACTGTTTGTTTGCTGGTATGAAAGTTGTTTCAATTGTTGGATAAGCCTAAGACATAGTATAACTACAAATCATAGGTTGCTAGTTTTTGTACACATTTTTCAGTCAAACACATCAGTAGGTTTAATTTGTTTGTTTGTTTGAATTAAGGTGTGAAACTTGGTTTGCTTATAGATTTGTTGGTTATACAACTCTACATTATCTGGTTTTAGAGTTTGGTTGCTTATTGAGTAGTTTATAGCTTATTGAATTTCAGCTTTTGGTCAAATAGATCAGCAAATGCATGCTATGTGATTTTGATGCAATTGGATTGATTTTTGTTGTTTTATGCTTTTAAATGGTTCCTTGTACATTACTTGGTGTGTGCCTTTTGTTTGCTGCTTATCTCACAAGCTTATAAGCCCATTGGCTTATAGTGCTTAATCTGCCAAAAAACAAGCTTAGTAAGACAACTGTTTTGCTAATTTCATTGGTCTAGACCTCTAGACTTGATCCAAAACAGCTTCTAATAAGCTTATTCACATCTCATAACCAAGTTCTGCAAGTTTGGTGATTTTTGGAGTTAGTTGACTTTCGTTGACCAAGGCAAAAAGTGCTTATCAGTTATTTTAGCTTATTGAAAAGTGCCACAACTTAGTTATTGTACTTTTCATCATTTATCTCACCTTATAAGCTATACTAGAAGAAAACAGAACTTAATAAGAGCTTTTCACTAGGAAATTAAGTTTTCTTATTTTAAAAGAGTGCTTATTGGTTCACACAGCTTATTGTACTTGGCATATTGGGATTTTCTTTGTTGATTAGTCTTTGTTAAGCTATTTGTGAGCTTTTGCAACAAACCAGAGTTTCTGAAACAGCCTAGAACTCTATCCCGACTATTTTGTCGTTTTGTGGAATCGTTCTTTGCTTATTTCTGGCTTATTGAGTGAGCTTTTTCAAAATTTCTTTTTACAGATTTCTTAGGCATCTCAAAAGAAGGTTGTGTGTTTAAGCAGAGCTTATGGCATTGGCTTATTGCTTAATGGGCTTTGGCCCAATAAGAATAAGTTGTTTGTTATTTAAGCTGTGATAAGCTCATATTCAGCTTTTGGGCCTTCAGACTTTTGTGCTTAGAATTAAATTTTGAGTCAGATAGAGCTTTTTCAGGTCATTTGGGCCTAGTTTGACTTTATGGGCTAAAAAGCCCATTAGAGTTGACTGTTTTTGGTTTTAGCCCATTTGGGGGCCCATTAGGGGTATTTTGTAATTTCACTTTCATTTTCTGATTATTTAGGTTAAAATAAACTAGTTTGCAAGTTTTTAGAATTACTTTTTAATTTTTGGATTTTTAATATTATTTTATTATTAAATTTCAAATTTCACCTTTTTGCACTTTTTATATTTTTCTTAGCTTAAATACATTAAAATCGGATTTTTGCAACTCTTAGATTATTTTTATCATCGATAGATTAATTTTTATAATTATTTTAAGTTTTAATAGTTTTTGAATCATTTTAAATAGTTTTTCTTAGTTTAAAAATTTATAAAAATAGTTTTTAATCTTTTTAGGTCATTTTAGAGGTTTACCAATTGATAAATCTTTATTTGGGCATTTTGATAATTAATTTGATTTTTAGGGCTTTAATTAGCATTTAAAAATTAATATTTAATTAATTAAAAGGTTTGAAAAAGTTTTGTTCATTGGTAAACTCTTAGTTTATTTATTTTTATTTTTGGTAAATTTTTGGGAATTTTTAGAATTAATTTTTATTTTACCTATTTTTACGGTTTTACGTTTAGTCGTAGTAGTAAGCAACTTCACGTCTTCGTTATTCTCTTTTCTCATCCCCTTTTATCCAATATTAATCTCAAATCTTGTTACATCTTAGTCACACACATATACCTCCTTGGGAAACGAACTTCATTAGGGTCATTTGTACACGGTTTTCCTAAACCGTCGTATTTAATACTTTCCCTACTTTACGCTCTTTGTTTTCCTAAACGAGAGTTGTAATTTACTACAATCAAACCAGTTAGTCTATTTTGACTATTAGGATAATTGACGGGCCACTTAATGAAAACGGATTTACAACAACAGTACATGTTGGATCATTTAACAACAGACTAGGGAGCATTACTTGGCGTACTACATTTTATTAAATGTTTGAAATTGTTGTTATGTGCATATATATATATATATATATATATATATATATATATATATATATATATATATATATATATATATATATATATATATATATATATATATATATATATATATATATATATATATATATATATATATATATATATATATATATATATATATATATATATATATATATATATATATATATATATATATATATATATATATATATATATATATATATATATATATATATATATATATATATATATATATATATGTATATATATATATATACCTTATTAGAAGGAATTATATGATATAATGCCTATGCTTCACGTCAACATGTATTTTCTCTCGCTTATGATTTTGTACGTATATCTACGGAACACGACTCATTAACGACGCATACACGTTTTCTTATAATAATTCTAAGCGATATTATCTGGATAAGTTTGCATCCTTAAATGATGCGGTGTGACCCAAATCAAGATACTTATGATTCTATATTTTTCATATGGACCTGAGTCTCTTGATCTTAAGTTAATTATGATTTCCTCTTTAGACGGAATGGGACGTCTGAAGATGAAACCATAAGCCACCGGACCAGAAGTTTATTTATAAAAATACGTATCAAGGTGGAATGGGACGCCCGAAGACGAAAACTTATAAATAAATGGGCTGTAAAGTATCTTAATAATATCTTATTTCTTAGATATTATATTTTAAATAATAAGCCTTGCCGGGAATATTTAGGTAAGGTGGGCTATGAAATCCTTGTTGAAACGAGTAAGGACGCTTGTTCGTTTGAATAAAGAAATCATAGGTCACCGAATGGAGTTATGAATTTCACCTTACATGGATGAGTACGCTTATCGATGTAAATAGAAATTTATAAACACATGAGCTAAATATATATTCGACATGACTCATTATTGATATTATTTTATATATCCAACTATGTAATGTATCTCTTTTGACTCGCGATTTCCTCCAGTAGTATCTTATCATTAAGACAACTTAAAAATTGATGTCATTACATCACCATCTAGAAACCCAAGAAGACTCGTGTTCATCTCTTTTGGATCATAGCATTTTGCTCTTGATATTTGGCTTATCCTTAATCCATATATCACTTCCGCTGCAGTTGACCCTTTTGGGGGTGTCTATTTTCCGCTGCATAATGAACCCTTTTCGAGGGTGTCTACTTCCCGCTGCATCTGACCCCTTTCTGGGAGTGTTCTTCTCCGCTGCATTCAACCCTTTTGGGAGAGTTCTTTTCCAGTGCAATTTTGAACCCTTTTCGGGAGTACCCACTTTCGTTTCATTTGACCCCTTCGGGGTGTCATAGAAAATAAAGCTGGTACATCTGCCATGAGGAAATGAAACCTCGATCATTCGAGGAGACGGTAACTAAGAATTTATCGACACTAGACTTAGTGTCATCTCTTGTACCGAAGCCCAGAAAACTTGGTAAGAGGATGCCCTATCTTCTTAACCCACATTTCTTAAGTCGACGAGGAAGACAAATCCAAGCATAAAAGACATGCCTAACTCTCAATGGGTGTATGTTGTAGGGTTATGTTTTTCATCTTCCAAAAAGAGATAATGGATGTCCAATACTCTTTGAGCGACCTTCTTCCTCTTTGGACCCAATTAGTTCGACAATATCATTGTCCAATGAGCCTTGAAATGAATGACTTCCTCCTTTTAGAAGTCGAAATTTGTGCAAATTTTGGAACCACCAACAGTAGAGGCATGACCCTTTCAGCATCTCACAAGGAATGCACACTTCTTTATTCTTGGTATCTTCTTTGATTTCCATCATTTGAAGTACTTCTTTTCTATGCAACATATGCCCTAGCTCAGCCACAAATGAAGCAAATTCTTTGCAACTTCCTACCCAATCACCATCAACAATAATCTTAGCCATTTCGCTGAGTGAAGCATTGGTGTCAAGCTAATGTTTGCTTTCCACAGGTTAGAAGTATATCGGGAAGCCCTTCGTGTGAAAATTGTTGGCAGCAAGAGCGGTACCAGCCAAAACTATATTTCTAACTCGACATAGCATAAGCCTATTAAAGCTTAATAGACTTAAAAGTCTCTTGAAGAACTAGTAGAAACATTAATGAATTGTTATCTATGCTCATCAAGACACATTGGGGCCCGAGAGGCACATCTAAGAAAAACCAAGACTTAAGACGAGTTTGTCCCAGTCAACCCAACCTTGTAAACATAAAACTTGAGTTCACAAGATTGCACGTTTAAGGAAAATTGTCCTCACTTGTTCCCTGAACAAGTAACTTCATCTTTAGCTTCGAGAACAAAACTAAAATAACGGGGTGGTGTAAAACCCCTAGGAATTTGGGCTTTTACGCACGTCATCAACTTCATGATTGTTAACATTCATCATACCATATTGTAATGAACTACCTTTACAACATACCATCACAGGACTTACTGTATTTTGGAGAATGATTTCTTAAACTTCTAAATGACTCGTGAATTGTGCATGATAGCTTGAATACAACCCGAAAGCTTATCATGGTGAGCAAAAGATCTAGTACGTCTACTCAAATTCTGTCTAGCAAGTCTGCTGGATGGGGCTGGTACTGGTAGGGCTGGTAAGGCTGCAAGTGCTGACATGGTACTCTACAATGCCTCTATAAGCCAATCAGAACTCCTTAAGCAAACTGAGTACAATCAGCAACTGGGACCGCAGTCTGCCAACGACTCCTTGAAGGGAGGCGGTCTCTGCTGTCACTCCATCGTGACAAACAGCTGCAAGATCAAAGAAGGAGGACAAGGACTGCCCTTGTGCAGTAAGAGAAATGTGGGTCTTATGGTGAAGGCCCCCTCCAAGGTATGAATATGCCGATGGAGGTAGTGGTTCTCCTCCAACAACCACTGCAAGGCCTCGTCGGTCGTGGCCTAATAACCTTTTGCTATCTAGGTATTTACCCATATGGTCCAAGAGAGAGAGTCTATGTGCTCATGCATGGCAGTGTACTCCACCTGACCTGCTATCAACAGGCTATGGACGTCTGTCATGTTCTGCTCCTGGCTCATGGCCAGAGCAGTAATCCGAACTTGAACAGGATCGGCATGCCCAGTTCCGGAACCCTCTCCGACCTCAAATCTTGACTCATAAGTTTCTAGATGAACATAAATCGTCGTGAGCTTAACCAACTAAATGTAGTTAACCCTACATCGACTTTTCCCTAATTGACAACCTCCTAGAGTGTCCTCTCTAAATTGTCATTATTTGTTCTGCGAAAATCTAACGCTTTGTCAAATTAACGGCCAAACTTACGGATAAATTTTGTCCATCCGTAATTGATTGCAGCATCCAAATGCTGCTCAATTTGGATGTATGGAACAATCCGGATATAGATCTGTTAGCTTTGCTTGCTGTCCATCCATAGTAGTAGCAACATCCATTACTGCTCAATCGGATATATAGTGTGACCCGGATAAAGATCTCTTAGCCTTGCTTGCTGTCCATCCATAGTAGTAGCAGCATCCATTTCTGCTCAATCGGATATATAGTGCGACCCGGATAAAGATCTCTTAGCCTTGCTTGCTTTCCATCCATAATAGTAGCATCATCCAAATACTGCTCAATCGAATGTATAGAGCGACCCGGATAAAGATCTCTTTGCATTACTTTCTGTTCATCCGTAACGGTAGCAACACCTAGATACTGCTCAACCAAACTTATAGAGCGATCCGGATAACTATCTCTTTACATTATTAGCACCATTTGTTTCTTAGCATGTCTAAGACGAACCTTAAGATCTATGACATTTATACCCTAACAGATGACAAAGTTTGAATAACTTCGAGGACAAAGCTAAAATAACGGGGTGGTGCTGTAAAATCCATGATTTTATCATAAGAATAATGTAATAAAAGTTCACCCGATGACACTAGAACATTTCTCAACCTAGTGATATTAATTGAGTTTCGAGTATAAAACTCAAAATGGCATGTGGATGGTGTAAAACCCGAGATTTTTCGTTCATTAAATAATCACGAAGTATACTTCAAAACTTATTTTGAAGCAATACAAAAATCATCGGATTTGAAAATGTGACAAAAGTCGTACAACCCGCGTACCGACAATTTAATAATTTAATTACATAAATTATTATCGAGGGATAATTGATAAAAATGATTCATTAAATTATTTAATAACTCATTTTAATAAGTGTACGGAGAGATTAACGAGAAGTATTTGTAGAAATGCTAAATCGGTTCCGGTGGTCTAATGTGGTGGTAGATGGTGGTGGAAGCCATTGATGACTTAGAGAGAGAGAAGAGAGGTTGAAAGAGAAATGAAAATATATTAGAAAGTGAACAAATGACAATCAACACCCCTCCTTGGAAGCTAAGGAGGGGTATATATAGTCACGCACACAACCTAAACTTTACAACGAGCCTAGTCTAGTCTAAATGTGCGTGACTATGATAACTAACGGGAATTCTTAAATGTCGTCACATAAAGTGAGTTTCCAACAATCTTCCCCCATGGGACGACATGTAGAATTCCTTACAATATTCTTCCTAACAAGTACAAAATAATTAAGAACAAGAGCTTTCATGAAGCGTCTAATGCTGATGATGTCTTCTGAGGCCTTTGACTTCAAAACGACTCATCTTTAACTTGTAGTAGAAATACTGTAACGGCACGAGCCAAGTAACCCATACACTTCTGGATAAGGAGAAGCTTCTGAATTAGCTTCCCCCTAATTCATGCCACGTAAACTTGATGTAGAAGCATTTTAAATAGCTTCCCCCCAAACCAACAATCCTCGTAAGCAACTTCAAAGCTTTCAATAAAGCTTAGAATGATTAAGCGCACAACGGAATCTAACAAGCAAATCCCATCATATAACATGATAATGTTGCTAAGAGGGATTGAAAGTTTGGGGCACACCAAGTAGATCAACAACTTTTCTTCTCACGCTTGAATAATTCTTTTGAATTTTTATTCCCCCTGAGAGTTCAAGTTATGCATACCAGAAAGAATCAAGACATTTCTTCCCCCACATAGTTGAAGAAAGTAAATCAATCCCAATTATGAAGCTCAAATACTGAAGTGGACACTTTATCCCATTCATGAAGTTGACATCGTAACACCAGAGTCAATTAAGTCCTGGAAATGTACATATCTTCTTCCGGAGATGCACCAGAGTCAATTAAGTCCCGGGAATGCATATAGGATAATGATGATGTTTAATTGCAACAATCAAACAATTAAACCTCGAATCAGTAGTGTACCGTTTGGAGATTGATAACGACACGAGTTAAAACACTGATTTTCTCTGCGGCTATGACAAATGTCATCCCGGAATATCTTCAAATCAAAAGAAGGTATGAAGTTCATCACGTGTACTCGTTGTGCGTTCAATGTGTCTTCTTCTTCCCCCTTGATGGTTTCGAAACTCGGAACCATCAATAAATTGTACGCACATGAACCTGAAATCTCGTGAGAATAATAAATAAGCTGAATTATATATTTTGTGAGAATCAGTTGTTGATCGAAAATCTCTTCTCATAAACTCTCCATGGCCACCTTTACCATCCCACGTGAAAGCAATTTGAAGTGACCACTGAAAGAATGAACCGGATACATCAAACGTGAAGCTGAATAAAAATCCTTCGATCTTGTGACTTAAGCTTGCACTATTGTTGAATGAAGAACGGTGGAGAAATCTCTAAGTACTCAATGCATCACTGAAGAAGTCTATAAGCACAACACCTCTTGAAATTATCCACGTCGACTAAGCGCGTGACACTGAGTACAATAATGTAACCCCTTTAAGTGATAGTTATCCGAGTCATCAACCATCCACCCCGAACCCGAAAACCAGATAACCAAGTCTTCATTCGAGGATTAAGCATGAACAAGTTATCTATTAAAAGATAAAATAAATACACGCCTTCGAAAAATCCGTCTTCAACGTCACGTAATTAATACCCGATCAAACAAAATCTGTAGTCACTAAAAAATCGCCCATTTTTCTTGGTCTCGTCAAAATAAATTCTCGTCACGTTGTCTCGTCCTTTTGTCACGTCACTATGTCACAGTTAAATCCCGACAATATTCACAAAATTCTATTCAAAATAATTAATTTTGAACTGAAAATTAGTTTATATTGTGTGTTTAAAAACCATGCGGCCCAAAGAGAGTCCATGGCCCATCAATTTAGAAAACAATGAGTCCATGGCCCAATCACATACTTCACACGTCTGGCCCAATGTGATATTATAACCAAAAATGAGGCCCAATATGTGGAACCCGGTCCATCATCACCAAGTTAAACCCGGTTATAACACTTTGGGATATAACTTACTCCTAGAAATTAGGTTGAATAAACGCATTCTAGAGTAATCCGCCCCTCACTTCTCTCACTACACCCTTCACCTAGTAACCATCGCCTCCATTAATCTTCATCATCTCCAACCATCGAATCTCAATAATCTAAGCCACCAAAACAAAATCACAATACGAATCTCACATATCCTCCATCTTAAACTCAACATATTTCTACAAAAATCATCAATCTCATCTTCGATAACCATTTTAAAACACGATTTCAAAACCACAACCTGATTACAACCTTGTTTACTGATGATTATATGCATGAATCAACCAAGATCAGTGCATCAAGTTCCTTTTAATTAAGGTCTCAGGTAGGTTTATTACATGATGCATGTCGTTTAAATGAATCGAAACAAAGAAAGACGTGAACATAATGGTTTAACGTCTTCTTTATATTCGAAAATGGAACAGATGGTTACAACGACATAGATCAGTGATGATTAGAATTCGTGAGATCTATATAGATCTAGGCATGCATGTCTAAAACGAATAAATCTGAGATTATATGTTTTAACACGAGATTAAGAGATAAACAGAGATCTATGAGTGATTTGTTTTTTGCAATCGAGTCTAGATGGGTTTAAGAGACGATGGGATTAGGATTAGTTATGGTGTTGAGGTGATAAAAGGTTGGAAGTGAGTCAGACTCAGTGAGTTTAACTGAGTCAACTCGGTAAATACCGAGTTGACTCGGTTGCGATTGGTTTCAGTCAAGTGTCAGTTAAACAACATGGGCATGAAATTTTAAAAACTGCATCGTAGTCAAATGTTTAACTATCGCAGTAAAAAATAACGAACCCATCGCAGTCTTAAACAAAAGAAGTCCATCGAAGGCTGTTTAAATCATCATCGCAGTCCATCGCAGTCTTAAACCAAAAAATTTTCCATCGCAGTCAAAGTCAACAAGTCCATCGCAGTTTAAACTAAGACCCATCGCAGTCTGATCATGAAGAGTCCATCGCATCAAGATGACCCATTGCGATGGTTCCATCGCAGTGGGGCCATCGTATTCAACCCATCGCACTCAATGCGATGTACTAGGAAGCAGAATCTTATCCAAAGCTGTCCTTGTTCCTGAAAATCCGGGACTGGTACACTGAATATTTTCTGGGTGAGTTTATCATCAGAAACATCAAGATAGACCCAGAAAAAACTACCAGATCAAGTTAGACCAGATACGAAAAAGTGATAACTTTTGACTATGAAAAAACTCAAATTGACCATGGATAAATCTTTCTTTTGACTGATGACATACAAATGACCATGGATATGATGACAACTTTTTGATGAAAAAAATACAATGAGGCTGTGGACAAAAAATAACATAACGTGACAGAGACTTGTGAATGTTGAAAGAAAACACAAACCGTGACAAGGAAATGGAACATACGGACCATAAAAAATTTATAGACCACCTAAATCGATAACATAAACACGATCCAAGGAATGAACCAAGGCTCTGATGCCAAATGTAGAAATGCTAAATCAGATCCGATGGTCTAATGTGGTGGTAGATGGTGGTGGAAGCCATTGATGACTTAGAGAGAGAGAAGAGAGGTTGAAAGAGAAATGAAAATATATTAGAAAGTGAACAAATGACAATCAACACCCCTCCTTGGAAGCTAAGGAGGGGTATATACAGTCACGCACACAACCTAAACTTTACAACGAGCCTAGTCTAGTCTAAATGTGCGTGACTATGATAACTAACGGGAATTCTTAAATGTCGTCACATAAAGTGAGTTTCCAACAGTATTCTTATTAAAACGATCCTTATCTTATTAAAACAATAAGTGATAAATATTTTTCATTTAAATAAACGAACACGTTCTTCGTATTTATACGTCATATAAATACTCCATTTTATTAGAAAAATGATTTTTAGATCAATTACGCAATCCTCGTAAGATGAATCAAAATTCATAAACCACGAACGTGACCCGAACCGTTTATTAATAAACGTATAACAAATGTTACACATTAAGCCCTTGCAAAATAATTGCAACATAAGCCCTAAAATATAAGGAACTTGGCAAATGGGTTTTATAACTTTCAATGGGTATATATAGGTGCATTAGGGTTTCATCTCTTTCATTTTTAACCCTAACCCTAAAACAAACATATGCTCCTTCCTCCTCCATGGCAGCCGCCATTCTCTGGCCATATTCCGGCCACCATAAACTTCGGCCACCACCTTTAATATGTAGATCGGATAGATCTAAGCATATCATCACCATCCATGCCCAAGCCGCCACCCTCATGGCTGCTGCCACCACTATTTCGTGGCACCTAGCCATGCAGCCGCCACCCTTCTCATTGCCATCACCACCAGCCGCCTCGTCATCGCCATCACGGCTTCACCATCATCATCAGCCATGGCCTCCAGCCACCACCACCCACCTTCGCTGTTCACCACCTTCGTGGCCACCACAGCCACCATGCAGCCACCAGCCATGGCACCTTCATCACCTCTATCTGTCACCATCATATGGCTCCTAGCCATTCTCATGGCCACCATAGCCTCACAACCAATACACCATGACCACCAACCGCCATTGTAGACGCCGCCACCAGCAGCCACTGTCAAGTGGTGGTTTAACCACGTTACTAACCATGGTGTTTCGATCTGCTGAGTTACCAGCAGATTAAAGGGTGTTCGTGGGGTTCGGTTTACATTAGCCGCGAAGGGTGTGTTTGGATCTGCAGATTACAGCCAAGATAGGGGGCGTTTGGTTTTAGGGCAGAAAACAAATAAGGGTGCATTGGACTATCCTAGATCCACACGGATCTATGCGGATCTGTTTTGATTTACTGTCGTGAGCGACATGCATGGCGTTTGGATCGAAGATCTGCTGTTAAGCAGCTTCGGGGGCGTTTGGATCTGCTGATAAGGGGGTGTTTGGGACTGTAGAAGGCTTAAAAGGCTGTTTGGGACTGCATGCAAGGTATAAGGGGCTGTTTGGGATTAACAGCGGCCTTAAGGGAGCGTTTGGGACTGCTGTAGACGACAAGGGTGCGTAGCTTACGAGGTTATAGCTTAGGGGTATGCTTATGATGTAATATAGACTTGCATGTAGTATTCCCACCGATAGTTTTAATATTCCCACTGTTAGTTATATATTACCAATGACCATGTATAACTTACCACCGTTAGTATTAAATTTCCTAAAGGTTCCCACTATTAGCCTAACAGTTCCCAATGTTAGCCTTACAGTTCCCACTGTTAAGCTTAACAGTTTCCACTGCTAGCTATACAGTTACCACTGCTAGACCAACCTAGCCACTGTTTTATGATAATTCCCACTGTCTTTATAAAATAGCCCCTGATGGTACACAAAAACTATTTTAATAGATTTTAGAATAAAAATATAATATTTTTATCAACATGTTATAAATCAGGATATGATTAATAAAAATTTATTTATTATCTTTGGAATCTAATAAATTATTTAATAAAATTTATAATTTATTTTAAAGACTCTAATGTCATACACATTTTATAAACATCAGGAATACACTGAGACAATGAAAAACAACATGCACACTTAACCATCTTCATAACAGTGTATTTAATAATTAAATAAACTATGATATACTTATAACCAGAATAAACGTATGACCAATTAGGCTGCATGCATTTATTATTTATGCATATACTGAGACATACTTAATTGCTTAGGTATTTGATGTACTGTGTGCTTAGTGATGTATACTTGATCATCCTTGAGCTGTATTATACTGGTGAGTTCATAGCCTCGCTTTTTAAATCTTTTATGATTTTTCAAACCCGTGAGGGGGAGACATGCTATTAAATAACTGCAACTTGTTTTGACAATATGACTTTAATTTAATCATAGAATGTAAATTGAACTGTAACCTGTTTTGACTATATGATTGATAGATATTTAGTCTATAGAACATAAATAGAAATGTAATCTGTTTAAATAATATGATAGATATTTATTCTATAGAACGCAAATTGAATGATACTCTTAATTACGATTGCCTATTATAGAAACTGTTAAATTGTTGTAAATCGCCCGAATGTTATAAATAGATCTATTTAGGATTGACCATCCCCATCTGGGTGAGTCATGCTCACTGTGCCTCGGCCGGGACAACAGATGTATACCATGTTAGAACTAGGTTTGGGTGTCTTTTTGTAGGACACTACGTTCTCATCTGTTGAGAACTATGGAAGGTTAAGCTTCAGTTTCGAGTAATAGAAAATGTAATTATCTTTTGTAGAAATTCTCTGTGCATTGCTACTATCTATAAGGTTTGCGTTACTAAACTAAATTATATACTACTTAGCAAATACTGAAATGGGAATAATAGAAATGCTAAACTTGGTTACTCTACACTGCTTAGTAAAACTTACTAAACTTGATTATTTTGCCATGTGTAGTAAAATACTGTAATGATAGTATTAGATATAATAAACTTGATTATTTTACACTACTTAGTAAAATACTGTAATGGGAATATTGGATATGCTAAACTTGATTATTTTACACTACTTAGTAAAATATTGTAATGGAAATATTGGATATGCTAAACTTGATTATTTTAAACTACTTAGTAAAATACTGTAATGGAAATATTGGATATGCTAAACTTGATTATTTTACACAACTTAGTAAAATACTATAATGGATATATTGGATATGCTAAACTTGATTATTTTACACTACTTAGTAAAATACTGAAATGGAAAAATAGGAAGTACTAAACCTAATCTTGCTCTGCTTAGTAGAACTTACTGAACTTGATTTTTATACTACTTAGTACATTAAGGAATGGAATAGATGGAAACTTTAAATTTGTCTTTTATACCAAATACCTAACAATACCATGTAGGACAACTTAAAATCCTAAACTATGATTTTACAAAACTCTATGAATTCATGTAACACCCCCACAATTGTTATGCGCAGCGGAACTACAACCATGGGTGCTACACAGTATTCATTGCACACAAGAGATATCAAACGACGCTAAAAAGACGTCGACTTAAAATTTCAACATTTAAAATTTTTAGATAATACATGTCCACAGTTTTTCCAACCCCAAATAGTGCACAGAGTTTAGCGTTTCGGTCCCCATGAATCTCAACCCCAAAAACTTCAGTTTTACAACCACATGACATTAAACATAAAAATTGTTTAAGTAGAAAAGGAGGGAAAAACAAGCGGACACCAAGCCGATCACACAACATCCATCCCATGCATGCTCCATCCTACTGCTCAGCGGTTACCTGAAATACATGCCAAAAATTTGGTCAACGAAAACGTTGAGTGGAATTCATAGGTTTTTCAATCCATTTGAACGTATATATAATAAAACCATTCGTGATCATTTATAGTCTTGTCGATCAAACAAACTATAATCAGGATACTGACAATTGTGTTTAAGCTCATGACACTAATCCGTTAACTCAATCACCCGCGTAAATATACCGGCATGATTCAGATGAAACCAGTGCCCCTCTAAAGGCATCAGTTGCAATTATACCTTATTTCTCATACAAAATAATCTACCGCAGAACTTACTATAAGTACAGCTTCTCGGCTAGCATTGGGTCGTTAACCCCGTAGTACTACAAATTGCATAAGCGGCTATTTCCCCCTTCGCAAGGGCAAGACAATAGTTAATAGTTCATGAATTTAGGGACTTTTGCAACTTTGGTACTCAACACAATTTCTAAGGCAACTTTCGGGTCTAACAATCATTCATGATATACGTTCCTTTTTAAAAACTAGCATGCATTTCCCTCGCGGGTAAAACAATTTGAAATAATATAAGCGAGGCTATAAATTCACACCTTAGATATTAAGTAGTCGGTAGTTCGAGGAGTGTTCACTGACGATGAAACGGATGCCCGGGTAACTCAACACCTATCACAAATAACGCGTAATGAGTAATCTCATTTAAATACTTACGGTACTGTATAAAATACATATATATAAGTCACTTAAGACAAATATAACTCACGCCAAAAACAAAAACAACAAGTATCATTCATTTTATACCATTCATTCTTATAACCTACGTTGTCCATTTTTACACGTTCTCGCCGGTACTTGACTAAAGTACGGGCTGTTTTACCTTATTAAACCATACTTATAAAATTTGACAAAATTTCCAAAAATCCTATATGACCTGTAGATAACATGTTTTTAAGCCCAACAAAAGTTTTCACTTTTACGACCCGTCACGCAACTCATTTCCACGACTACATTTTACGGGCTGAAATTGCGCTTCGACCAATTTTGACCACTTTGACCTATATGAAAAATACCTTTGACTTCCTTGACTCATAAGTCAACATATAGACTCATTTGTACAGGTTAGGGACCAAGTTTTGACCCTTGATCATTCACCAAATTATACTTGTGACCCTCGGGATTTGACTAAAACTTTGCACAAATCCGGATTGTGAAAGTCCTCGTCTCCCGGTACCCGATCTTTAAAATGTCATAACTTTTAGCTCGTTTTGAGTCACGGGCTCTACCTTATACCAAATTAAAGCTAGAAAAACCCTCTATCACTATATTTAGTTTTCAAGACCTGGAACAAAAATCATTTTTCCAAAATAGACCAAATGTTTCTGCCTAAAAATGACTATACCAAAAACATGCTTAGACTCGATTCCAAGACTTCTAACCAACACTAAACATCATCCTAAGCCTTCCCAAACATATCCTAACATCAAACTTCCATCCTACCCCTATTGATCAACCAATCTCAATATCAAAATCAAAGAAAAATACACATGCAAGTAGTAAAACCTATATGAATCATCCTAAAACAACAAACCAAACACAAATATGACATGCAAATTCATCAACCACCATGGCTCCCCAAACAACCCCTTTGCCGTGGGGTTTGGGTGACCAAATCACCACAACCAAATTAATTTTGGTGGGTTTTCATGGTGTTTATACTTCCATAACACTCAAAATTAACATGCATTAGCTCAAATAGCCACAAAAACGAATTTTGGATCATATGAAAAATCTTGAAAATTTTTTATCAATGCATGTTGGATTTGATTACATGAATAGGTGGGTAATGACCAAACTAAGCGTGGTCTAACCTTAGATTTTTGAAAAATCAAGTAGAAAAGATTTTAGGTGGATTTTTGTGTGTTCTTGGGGTTGCCGTGAGCTAGAGAGAGACAAGGAGAGTGTGTGTTTGATTTTTCTTGTAAATTTTTGTGTGTGTTTGTGTGTTTTGTCACTTAGGCCCTTTTTGATAGTTAGGAGGGACCTAAGTGCAATATTGGGCTTCTTTTGTCCTTAAATAGAAAACGACCTCAAAACTTTGCGGGTTTGACTCATTTGTCACTTTTGAAAATTTTACGGGAGTCGGAATTCTTCCCGAATGCTCCAAAATATTTTTGGGATACTTTAAATGTACTTGGAAGGCTATAAAACTCACACGACTCAACTTAACACGTACCGTAAATAAAATTCTCGAAAAATTACATTATCGATAAATCGTCAAAAATTATATAAAATTGGGCATCCCTCGGGATCGTAATCGTCATCGTCCTTCTCAAAACGTCAAACGTAAAAATTATAACCTCGAACATCGGTCTTAACAAAAATACTTATAATTATAGAAATTAAAATTTATCAAAAATTTCAAAAATTAGCGTAATTTAGGGTATCGTTAATGACCTCGATTCTAGGGTGTCACATCCACCCCTCCTTAAAGAGAGCGACGTCCCGGCGCTCGCCTCTTCTTGGGCTCACATTTCGTCTTACTGGAACAAATGAGGATACCTTTCCTTGAAAAAGTCCTCACGTTCCCAGGTGTATTCCGGTCCACGCTTAGAATTCCATCGGACCTTCACAATGGGAATCCTACTATGCTTCAACCGCTTGACCTCCCGGTCCATGATTTCCACAGGTTCTTCCACAAAGTGCATTTTGTCGTCTAGTCGAATCTCGTCCAAAGGAATCACCAATTCCTTATCCGCCAAACTCTTCTTCAGGTTCGATACGTGGAACGTGTCATGAATAGCACTAAGTTCGGTCGGCAATTCTAACTTGTACGCTACTGGTCCAATTCGTTCAACGATCTTAAACGGTCCAATATACCTCGGACTCAACTTACCTTTCTTTCCAAAACGAATTACACCCTTCCATGGCGATACCTTGAGCATAACCATATCTCCAACTTCAAACTCCAACGGTTTCCTTCGGTTATCAGCATAACTCTTCTGTCGGCTTCTCGCAGCAAGTAGTCGGTTCTTGATCTGCACGATCTTCTCTGTCGTTTCTAAAACCATTTCGGGTCCAGTCAATTGACTTTCCCCTAATTCACTCCAACACACGGGCGATCTACACTTCCTTCCATACAATGCTTCGAACGGTGCCGCTTTGATACTCGCATGATAACTATTATTGTACGAAAATTCCACCAGAGGCAAGTGGCGTTCCCAACTTCCTCCAAAATCAATCACGCACGCTCGGAGCATGTCCTCCATCGTTTGAATCGTTCGTTCACTCTGGCCGTCAGTTTCCGGGTGATAAGCCGTGCTTAAACTCAGTTCAGTGCCCATCGCACGTTGAAGCGATTTCCAAAATTCCGACGTAAATCTACTGTCGCGATCCGAAATGATCGATAACGGCACTCCATGTCTACAGACGATCTCTTTCACGTACACGCTGGCGAGTCTTTCCATGCTGTCCGTCTTCTTCATAGGTAAGAAATGAGCAGATTTCGTCAACCTGTCCACAATTACCCATATCATATCGCATCCACTAGGAGTCCTAGGTAAACCCGTCACAAAATCCATTGCGATTTTCTCCCATTTCCATTCTGGGATTTCCGGTTGTACCAACAATCCAGATGGTTTCTTATGTTCTGCCTGAACATTCGCGCAAGTCAAACACTTACTAACGTAACGAGCAATATCTGCCTTCATATTCGGCCACCAGTAGACTTTCTTCAGGTCGTGGTACATCTTATCCGATCCAGGATGTATCGAATACTTCGACTTATGCGACTCATTCATAACCAATTCTCGAACTCCAGGCTTTCCTTCCTCAGATGGACACAATGGTAACCAAATTCGATTCTCAAAATATCTTAGTCCGTCAGACCTAATCACAAAAAGAGGTTTCAACATTCGTCCCAAGTTCTCGGCTTCAACATTCCCTTTCATCAATCCTCTCTCCTGAGCCTTCAGTATAGTTTCGGTTAAGTCAACGCTCTCAGTCATCACTAAAGCTCTAACCCTCAAAGGT
Organism: Glebionis coronaria; assembly: GCA_025667525.1. Lineage (NCBI taxonomy): Eukaryota > Viridiplantae > Streptophyta > Magnoliopsida > Asterales > Asteraceae > Glebionis > Glebionis coronaria. The sequence goes on from CM046877.1 coordinate 422,717,617, forward strand.
TTCTCCCGTTCCTTCCTACTCAATGCATCCGCTACAACGTTCGCCTTCCCAGGGTGATAGCGAATTTCACAGTCATAATCACTCAATATTTCAACCCATCGTCTTTGTCGCATATTCAACTCCTTTTGATCTAAAATGTGCTGCAAACTCTTGTGATCAGTGAATACAACACACTTTGTCCCATACAGATAGTGTCTCCACAGCTTTAACGCAAAAACTACCGCTCCTAATTCCAAATCGTGCGTCGTGTAGTTCTCCTCGTTCTTCCTTAATTGCCTCGACGCGTAAGCTATCACCTTCTCACGTTGCATTAACACTGCTCCGTAACCTTTACGAGACGCATCACAATACACCACGAAGTCTTCGGTTCCCTCAGGCAATGATAAAATCGGCGCGGAACATAACTTATCCTTGAGCGTTTCGAAAGCAAGCTCTTCCTTATTTCCCCATTCATACACCCTATTCTTTTCGGTAAGCCGCGTCAATGGTTTCGCAATCAACGAAAATCCTTCAATAAACCTTCGATAATACCCCGCTAAACCCAAAAATTGTCGAACTTCAGTCGGCGTCGTCGGTGCTGACCATTCCCTGATCGCTACGATCTTAGCAGGATCTACACGAACTCCCTCCTTATCAATCACATGACCTAGAAACTACACTGATTCCAACCAAAACTCACACTTAGAGAATTTTGCATACAGCTTCTCCTTTCTTAACAACTCCAAAATCTTTCTCAGGTGCTTCTCGTGCTCCTCCCTACTCTTAGAGTAAATAAGTATGTCGTCGATGAAAACAATAACAAACTTATCTAGATACGGCTTGCACACGCGATTCATAAGATCCATGAATACAGCAGGCGCGTTTGTCAACCCAAACGGCATCACTCGAAATTCAAAGTGTCCATACCGCGTACGAAAGGCAGTTACAGGAATATCCTCCTCTCTTACACGCAGTTGATGATACCCTGATCTTAAATCGATCTTTGAGTACACACTGGACCCTTGTAATTGATCGAACAAATCATCAATCCTCGGTAATGGGTACCGATTCTTAACCGTCAGCTTATTGAGTTCTCTATAGTCAATACACATTCTAAACGAACCATCCTTCTTCTTTACGAACAACACTGGCGCTCCCCAAGGTGATGAGCTCGGCCTAATAAATCCTTTGTCCATCAACTCCTTCAATTGATCCGATAACTCCTTTAACTCAGATGGTGCTAAACGATAAGGTGCACGTGCAACCGGTGCAGCTCCTGGCACTAAATCAATTCGAAACTCGACCTCACGATTAGGTGGTAAACCTGGCAACTCGTCTGGAAAAACGTCCGGATACTCGCGAATAATTGGTACCTCTTCAATCCTCGCCTCTACATCACCATCGCTCGAAACCTGTGCCAAAAACACATCGCATCCGCTCTCTACATACTTCATCATCTTCAAACACGAAATCACCTTCAAACGAGAAGTGCATTCGTCTCCCTTAACCGTTAAAACCCTATTCCTCAGCGGAATCTGCACCAATCTCTCACCACAGACAATCGTAGCACTATGCGCCATTAGCCAATCCATTCCCACAATCACGTCAAACGATCCTAGCTCTATAGGCATCAAGTCGATTTTAAAAGCGTAGTTTCCTAACTTCAAGGTACACCCTTTTAGTATAGAATTCGTACTAACAATTTTTCCATCGGCTAATTCAACATTATAACTAGTCGTTAACAATACCGGTTCTCTATCGATATGACGACTAAATCTAACGTCTACAAAACTCTTGTCGGAGCCAGAATCAAATAAAATACTAGCATAACAAGCGTCTAGCAAAAACGTACCGGTAACCACATTGGGACCTTGTGGTTTATCAGCAGTTCCCACTTGATACACAGCTGCCGCATTATTTCCTCCCCGTCTGTTCCCTGCTTTCGGGCAATTTGCTTGCGCATGCCCCCTTTCTCCACAGCTATAACATCCTCTCATCCTGATAGCATTAGCCCCAGTGGCTACTCCTCCCGTTCGACAACTAGCAGTCCTATGGCCTGCCTTTCCACACTTGCCGCATGCCTGCGGGCAGTTTCCAACATGATACAAGTTGCACTTTCCACAATGGGGGTTCACTTTCACACCTCTAGGGTTCGTCACGGCCCTCATCCCTTCGTTCCTTCTCTGATTAAACTGCTGATTACGGTTCGGCCCTTGGTTGTTTCGATTTCCTCCTCGGTTCTGGCCTTGGGATTGATTGCCTTGTGCTGCCTCCCATTTTCTTTTGTTACCCTCAGCAATGTAGTTCTGCTTATCCTGAAGCTTAACGTCCATCAAAGCGTGTGCCATTTGAACCGCTTCATCAAACGTTCCAGGTTTCGACGAAGTTGTTTCACCCTTGATGTTGCTAGATAACCCCTTAATATACTGCTTCATTTTCTTGGCGTCATTGGCAAATATGTCCGGACACAAAAGACTTAACTCATTGAATCTCCTGGTGTAAGCAGCTATATCGTTGTTCTTTAAGGTCAAATGTCTGAGTTCGTCCTCCAATTGCCCCAATTCCTCCTCTGGGCAAAACTTCTTGGTCAACAAGGCTTTGGTTGCATTCCACGTTCTTGCATTTGCTACAGCCAATCCCACCGTAGCTACCTGGGTATTCCACCAGCTTAACGCATCATCCAGAAATGTAGCTGCTGCAAACTTTACTTTATCCGCCTCTGCACAACCACTGATTTCAAACGTACTCTCAACTTTTTCCAACCATCGCCTAAGTTCTAGGGCTCCACCTGATCCACGGAACTGCGTAGGACCGCACTTCATAAAGCTTGAATAGGTACACACTCTCGGGGCTGGTTGTCTCCCCGCGTTCCTTCCTGGATCCTGATTTCTCCCAGCTCGGTCTGCTTCCAACGCATTAGCTATCGCTTCCTGAATCATGTTGTTAACACGATCGGCAGTCAACTTTGGAGGCATTGTTTTATCGAATATCTCTTTTTGCAAGACAAGAAAAATAGAAAAACAATGTAAGTATTCATATCAAGTTTCCCAGACATAAAATACATACAACGACACATCACTACGGAGTTACTAATATTCATCATTTCACACCACAAAAGATCAAATTTAAGACATATCACAGATCATGAAAGGTAACATAGATTGTATTGATAGTTAACCAAAACCGTGACAAGTAATGCCACTACAATCATTCACCACAAAACATCAAGTACTTGAGTTTCTCGTCATAATACCATCATACAAAGGTCTAAAATAGTTCTATTACAATGATCAAAGAAAAATACAAAACAAGTAACTAGACATGTGGTGATCCACATTGCCTCTTGGATGGCGGCTCGTCGTCGTCCTCGGTTTCCTCATCACTCACGTCCTCGTCCACATCATCCACTTTTCCCTTTCCTTTCTCATCTGGCCCACATTCTGTCTCCTTTCTCGTCCCTGATGTGGATCCACACTCAATCGCTACCTGATTTCCCACCGAAATACAAGCACCTCCAGTAGGCGCTCTGATACCAATCTGTAACACCCCCACAATTGTTATGCGCAGCGGAACTACAACCATGGGTGCTACACAGTATTCATTGCACACAAGAGATATCAAACGACGCTAAAAAGACGTCGACTTAAAATTTCAACATTTAAAATTTTTAGATAATACATGTCCACAGTTTTTCCAACCCCAAATAGTGCACAGAGTTTAGCGTTTCGGTCCCCATGAATCTCAACCCCAAAAACTTCAGTTTTACAACCACATGACATTAAACATAAAAATTGTTTAAGTAGAAAAGGAGGGAAAAACAAGCGGACACCAAGCCGATCACACAACATCCATCCCATGCATGCTCCATCCTACTGCTCAGCGGTTACCTGAAATACATGCCAAAAATTTGGTCAACGAAAACGTTGAGTGGAATTCATAGGTTTTTCAATCCATTTGAACGTATATATAATAAAACCATTCGTGATCATTTATAGTCTTGTCGATCAAACAAACTATAATCAGGATACTGACAATTGTGTTTAAGCTCATGACACTAATCCGTTAACTCAATCACCCGCGTAAATATACCGGCATGATTCAGATGAAACCAGTGCCCCTCTAAAGGCATCAGTTGCAATTATACCTTATTTCTCATACAAAATAATCTACCGCAGAACTTACTATAAGTACAGCTTCTCGGCTAGCATTGGGTCGTTAACCCCGTAGTACTACAAATTGCATAAGCGGCTATTTCCCCCTTCGCAAGGGCAAGACAATAGTTAATAGTTCATGAATTTAGGGACTTTTGCAACTTTGGTACTCAACACAATTTCTAAGGCAACTTTCGGGTCTAACAATCATTCATGATATACGTTCCTTTTTAAAAACTAGCATGCATTTCCCTCGCGGGTAAAACAATTTGAAATAATATAAGCGAGGCTATAAATTCACACCTTAGATATTAAGTAGTCGGTAGTTCGAGGAGTGTTCACTGACGATGAAACGGATGCCCGGGTAACTCAACACCTATCACAAATAACGCGTAATGAGTAATCTCATTTAAATACTTACGGTACTGTATAAAATACATATATATAAGTCACTTAAGACAAATATAACTCACGCCAAAAACAAAAACAACAAGTATCATTCATTTTATACCATTCATTCTTATAACCTACGTTGTCCATTTTTACACGTTCTCGCCGGTACTTGACTAAAGTACGGGCTGTTTTACCTTATTAAACCATACTTATAAAATTTGACAAAATTTCCAAAAATCCTATATGACCTGTAGATAACATGTTTTTAAGCCCAACAAAAGTTTTCACTTTTACGACCCGTCACGCAACTCATTTCCACGACTACATTTTACGGGCTGAAATTGCGCTTCGACCAATTTTGACCACTTTGACCTATATGAAAAATACCTTTGACTTCCTTGACTCATAAGTCAACATATAGACTCATTTGTACAGGTTAGGGACCAAGTTTTGACCCTTGATCATTCACCAAATTATACTTGTGACCCTCGGGATTTGACTAAAACTTTGCACAAATCCGGATTGTGAAAGTCCTCGTCTCCCGGTACCCGATCTTTAAAATGTCATAACTTTTAGCTCGTTTTGAGTCACGGGCTCTACCTTATACCAAATTAAAGCTAGAAAAACCCTCTATCACTATATTTAGTTTTCAAGACCTGGAACAAAAATCATTTTTCCAAAATAGACCAAATGTTTCTGCCTAAAAATGACTATACCAAAAACATGCTTAGACTCGATTCCAAGACTTCTAACCAACACTAAACATCATCCTAAGCCTTCCCAAACATATCCTAACATCAAACTTCCATCCTACCCCTATTGATCAACCAATCTCAATATCAAAATCAAAGAAAAATACACATGCAAGTAGTAAAACCTATATGAATCATCCTAAAACAACAAACCAAACACAAATATGACATGCAAATTCATCAACCACCATGGCTCCCCAAACAACCCCTTTGCCGTGGGGTTTGGGTGACCAAAGCACCACAACCAAATTAATTTTGGTGGGTTTTCATGGTGTTTATACTTCCATAACACTCAAAATTAACATGCATTAGCTCAAATAGCCACAAAAACGAATTTTGGATCATATGAAAAATCTTGAAAAATTTTTATCAATGCATGTTGGATTTGATTACATGAATAGGTGGGTAATGACCAAACTAAGCGTGGTCTAACCTTAGATTTTTGAAAAATCAAGTAGAAAAGATTTTAGGTGGATTTTTGTGTGTTCTTGGGGTTGCCGTGAGCTAGAGAGAGACAAGGAGAGTGTGTGTTTGATTTTTCTTGTAAATTTTTGTGTGTGTTTGTGTGTTTTGTCACTTAGGCCCTTTTTGATAGTTAGGAGGGACCTAAGTGCAATATTGGGCTTCTTTTGTCCTTAAATAGAAAACGACCTCAAAACTTTGCGGGTTTGACTCATTTGTCACTTTTGAAAATTTTACGGGAGTCGGAATTCTTCCCGAATGCTCCAAAATATTTTTGGGATACTTTAAATGTACTTGGAAGGCTATAAAACTCACACGACTCAACTTAACACGTACCGTAAATAAAATTCTCGAAAAATTACATTATCGATAAATCGTCAAAAATTATATAAAATTGGGCATCCCTCGGGATCGTAATCGTCATCGTCCTTCTCAAAACGTCAAACGTAAAAATTATAACCTCGAACATCGGTCTTAACAAAAATACTTATAATTATAGAAATTAAAATTTATCAAAAATTTCAAAAATTAGCGTAATTTAGGGTATCGTTAATGACCTCGATTCTAGGGTGTCACAATTCACCAACTTTATGTTGACTGTTTTAAGCATGTTTTTCCCAGGTTATTTAGCAAGATTATTTGAGCATGGATTGAGCATCATTTAGGAGCATAAAAATGACGGGGGATTATCTTTTACTGGGATATTCATAACAAATGTTATTCAACGATTTAAACGATTGTACCAAATCAATGTTTACATCAATTGTATTTCAAAAATCATATAATTATGATATGTGCTTTGTAAGCTATTTGCTCATCGATCCACCACTGTGATACCCGGTCTGGGGTGTTACACAAGGAAACAAGCCCATGAGCCCACCAAGCTCGTGGGTATATAAACCCTCTTGTGTGGAAGAGGGTGTTGGTTCATTTTACTTTCTCTCTCTAGTAAACATTAAACTTCCACCATTCTCTCTACTTTCTCTCTCTAACTTTCTTCTCTTTATCTCTCTAATCTACTCTAAATCTTGTGTTATGGATTGAAGTGGGATTAACATTTGGTATCAAGAGCTATAGTGGATAGGTGATTGAAGATTAGTGGTGTTTTTGTCATTGATTTTGTGAGTTTTTGATTGATTTATACCCAAGCTTCAAAATTTTTCGTGTTTTTTGTTGTTCCAAGTGATCCACATATCTTCTACATAGTTGTGGTAGAGATTTGGGTGCTTTGGATTGGTTAAGATCACGTATTACTAACCAAAAATCTCATTTTTCTTCAAAAATACAGAACAGTAACTCTCATTACAAAATCTTTACTTCACAATAAGCTAGGGTTTTCATATTGCGAGACTTGTCTTTTCGCAATACGTGAGGGTTTCTGTATTGCAAAGTTCATATCTTCGCAATACATTAGGGTTTATATATTGCGAAGATTGATGCTTGATATTACGAAGATACTGGTTTTCAACATTGCGAAGAATCCATTTTTTGGTATTGCGAAGGTTGAGATTCTGAGTATTGCGAAGGTTAAGATTTTGGGTATTACGAAGATTAGTATAGTGAGTCATTCCGAAGATTACTCATTTTCAGGATTACGAAGACTTTAACCAGTTTATTGCAAAGAAGCTTATTGAGAAGGTCATTTTATTGCGAAGGTAAAATATTCCAAAATATCTTGCAAAATTATTCCAAAAAATTCCGTGAATTTTTTGTTTGTCTTGGAATTTTTTGGTTTATTATGAACACTTTGTTAGGGGATTTCACACGATTTTTCAGAATTGGCAACCACACCTCATAACAACACATCCACTACGATCCTAATCCATTCACAAGTATTCACCATGTATAACAACAACAACAACATTGCGACTGCTAATCAAATTCGTTTAGAACAAGGTGGAAAAGGTAATCCACTTGTGCTGACAGCCGGTTGCTATGTTCAGTGGAGATCTCGTTTCCTGAGATTTCTTGACGGAAAAGAGAACCGAAGCGCTCTTCGTCATTTCCTTGAGAATACACCTCCAATTTTTAAATTCAGACCAATTATCACACAAGCAGAGGATGGTACTTCATCAACTACACGAGCTATGGAGAATTTCGACACATGTCCTACTAAGAAAAAGCAACTTCTCGAAGCTGAAGCTGGTGCTGTAAAATACATACTCACTGGAATTGATAACGATATCTATTCCACAGTTGATGCATGTCCTAATGCTATGAAAATGTGGAATGCAATTCATCGATTGAAGCAAGGCGAGTCGATCAATGTTCAAGATCTCGAGACTAATCTACTTTGGGAGTTTGGAAAATTCACATCCGAAGATGGTGAATCCATTGACTCATCTTACTCGAGATTCTACAAAATAATGAATGAGCTTGTCAAAAATCAGTGCACCATCTCCAATCATCATGGCAATGTTCAGTTTTTACTTTAACTCAAACCGGAATGGCAAAGGTTTGTGACTTTGGTTAAACAAAGGGAAGATATCCAGACTAAATCTTATCACAAACTTTATGATATCTTGAAACAACATTAGAATGAAGTGAATAAACTTAGGGCTGAAAAGGCAGAACGGTCTGCTAACTCTATTGCTTCTGTGGCTGCTACTTCAACACAACCCGTTCACCGTCAACAAGCACCTTCTCATTCCTTAAGGTCCTCAGGGTCATCAAGCTCATCCACTAAACCTCTAGCTACTGCTAGAAACAAAGCAAAAGCAATTATCCCCACTCCACCTCCAAAGTATGACATCGAGTCAGATGGAGACAGTGACATGAACAAACTTCAAGGGACAAGAAGATTGAGGAACTCATGTCTTTACTCACTACAACATACAAGAAGATCTACAAACCTACCAACAAAAACCTCAGATCATCCTCCAATGCTCGATATAAGGAAGTCGACAATACTCCAAGGTATGATCGTGATGTAAGGTATGATAATCAGAGGTTGCCTAATCTAGTTGGGGCTAGAGATACTGTAGGTACTCCAGTTGTGCAGAAGACTGGGATTCAATGCTTTAATTGCAAGGGATTTGGGCACATGGCTAGAGAATGCAAGAAGCCAAAACGGGTTAAGGATTCTGCATATCACAAGGAAAAGATGTTGATGTGTAAGAAAGAAAAAGCAGGGATTCCACTCACAGCAGATGAAGTTGATTGGCTTGACGACACTGATGATGAATTCGATGATCAAGATTTGGAGGCACATTATGTGTACATGGCAAAGATTCAAGAAGTGATTCTAGAGACTGCTGAAAATTCTGGACCTATCTTTGATACTCAGCCAATAGAAAAGGTACCATCATATGATAACTACAATATGTTTGATAATGAACGACGACATCCTGAGTAACCAGAAAGCATCAATGACACATATGTAATGAACACAGAGGATAACAATATCTCTACGGATTCACAGCATATGTGTAATGATGACGGTAATGCTACTCAGGATACTGAATCGGATGAGGATCGTGATTTGCTTGCTTCTATTGTTGAAACTTTGAAAATGAAATTGATGAAAACAAAGAGGCTAATAAACGTTTAAAGCAAGCAAACACATCCTTAGCCGAGGAGATAGACAGGCTTAAAGAGTGTGATTATGTAAAAGAAGTTGATCGACGAGTTGCAATAGCTAATGGTTTGGTATATGAACGTAAGGTGCTCAACGAACAATATTGTTCTAAAGTAACACATGAAATTCATATGTCAAAACAAAAGATATCAGAACTTGAAGAACAATTGTTGTTGCATAAACTCCAAATTTATGAATTAGAGTCGGTTAACAAAGAACAAACTGAGCTTTATAAAACTCGTGAAGAAAAGGACATTGAAAAATTCTTGCTTTGGAAAAGAGAGTCGACACGTTAAACAACATTGTTTACAAAACGGGTCAATCTATTCAAACTCTGAACATGCTCAATAGAAATATGAAATCGAGTTTTGTTAAGCCTGACTATCTCCAAAATATTAAAAGTATCAAGCCTGCTCTTTATAATACCGGTTGTTATAATGATAATCTTGCCCTTATGCTTTCCCCTGACTGCGACGAAATCATTCGTCATCATGAAGAAAGTCGATCGAACTTAAGTGATTTGATAAACCTTTCTGATTCTAATAATCATATTAAGTTTGTTCCTCAAAAAGAACTTTCAAAAGAACAAAAGATGTATACAAATGTTCCACCATCGAGTGATGAAACGGAAAAGAAAGTTTCTTTAAAAAGGGGTTTCAAAAAGCAATCAATTTTGTTAGAAAAACAAATTTCTGATGAAAAACGTAATTGGGATGAGAAAAGTAAAAGTGTTCAACAATTTGAGATTATAAAACAAGGGGTTTGGAATTTGTACAAAGGTGTCGTCGATTATGAAAAAGTTTCTAGAGATACCTTTTTGGAATATTAAACCTAACCCACAAGTAGAAGTCGTCATTCAACAATGTATTGTTCCAACCATCGATGATCTTTCAAATAATGTGGAAATGTTTTATAAAGAACTCAATGATGAAATGATAACTGATTTAAGATATGTTAAATCTCTTGAAGATGAATTTGATTTTCTTCAAATTAAATTGAAAACACATGAACACCAACTTTCTAACAAAATTGATCGACTTTCTAAGGAATACTTTTATGATGACCATATGAATGCTATACTTAGTGTGTATACCGATCTTGATCAATATTGTTATATAGCATGTCTATTGTCAGAAACGGACGCGAAATGTCAATATCTTGAAGTTGAGCTTTCGAAACAAATTCAGTCATATAACAAACTTTCGAAAAGTTTTTCCCAACTTGAGAAACACTCCATTTCTCTTGAACTTCCTTTACAAAAAGGTGATAAATCTCATAATCATAAAAAGTGTCAAGAATTGGAAGCTTCTTCGGTTCTTCAATTGAATGAAAAAGGTTTAAAAAAATGATTTGAAAGCTCAACTACAAGAAAGGGACACAACCATCAGTGAGTTACAAAAACTCATTGAGAAAATGAAAGGAAAGTCTGATTTGGGTAAACCATCAGCCGTTCGTCACCCGAATGCGGTTAAATGCCCTAAATCATCTGTGTTGGGAAAACCCCCACAGACTTTGCCTAAGCCAGGAAATGATAAGAGCACAAATGTGATAGCTCCAGGAATGTATAAGATAAACACTAGGTCCACTCAAACTGGAACATCGCAGTTACCTCAGAATATTAGGAAAACTAGTCAACGTGTGTCTTCTTCTACAGGAGTAATTCCCACTACTAGCGTTAGCGGACCACAGCTTAAGAGCACTAGAATGCAAGATAAGGTCATGCCTAACAATAGTCAAGGAAAGAAGTTGGAAGTATAAGACCATCGTAGGAATTTTAAGTTTTCTAAGAATAAAACGTCTGCAACTGCATGTAATGACTGTTTGAATGCTAAGACCCTGAATGTTGAATTTGCTTGTGTTAAATGTGGAACATGTGTTCGTACTTTCAATCATTATGCTTGTGCTTTTAATCAAAATGGCGTGAATGCTAGAACTAGGAAGCCTATTCTTGTGCCCACTAGTACTAGTAAACCCACAAGAACTTTGAACCAATCCACTGATCAACCACTTAAGAAACTAAGTGCGTTAAAATCCACTACTCTGCGTAAACAAAACAGGTTAAAGAAGCTGTATGAGAACATGATTAGGACATGTATACGGGGGTATTCGAGAATTACACCACCCGGATACATGGGTACCTAAGTTAAACACTTTAGTAATTAGGTCTATGAATATCAGGTTGCCTCTAGAATTTGCATCTAGGCGCACTACTATTTTGGAACCCGTTTCTATCAAGGGCTCCCATTTGTCAAATGCTACATTGTCTCCTAATTCTTCCGCAGCTCGTCGACATCATTCTATCCATAATGGACTCCGGGTGCACAAAACACATGACGGGCAATCTCAAGCTTCTCAGTAACTTTGTGGAGAAGTTTCTGGGTACGACGTAGTTTGGAAATGATCAGTTTACACCGATACTTGGATATGGCGATTTGGTTCAAGGAAATCTCACTATCAAACGAGTTTATTATGTCGAGGGACTGAATCACAATTTATTCTTGGTTGGTCAATTTTGTGATGCGGATTTAGAAGTGGCTTTTCGGAAAACTACTTACTATGTTAGAGACTACAATGGGAATGACCTTCTTACAGGTTCTCGTGGTTTTGATCTCTACACAGTAACTCTTCAAGAAACATCTTCAACAAATCTAATTTGCTTAATGGCTAAAGCTTCAACATCTTAAGCATGGTTATGGCATCAACGATTGTCACATCTCAACTTTGACACCATCAACTTGCTTTCGAAGAATGATATTGTGATCGGTCTTCCTAAGTTAAAATTCATCAAAGATCATCTTTCTTCTTCTTTTGGTTTGGGGAAAGCAAAACGAAAGTCTTTCAAATCGAAGACTACCCCAAGCTCAAAAGGACGATTGGAACTTCTACACACGGATTTATGTGGTCCCATGCGTGTAGAGAGTATTAACGGGAAAAAGTATATTCTCGTGATTGTTGATGATTATTACAGATACACATGGACTTACTTCTTAAGGTCCAAAGATGAAACATCGGAGGTTCTCAAAAACCTTCTCAATATGATACACCGAAATCTTCAAGCTCAAGTCTTAACGGTAAGAATGGATATGGGTATTGAATTTTTGAACAAGACTTTGCAATCTTACTTTCAAGAAGAAGGCATCGAACATCAAACTTCAATTGCTCTAACTCCTGAATAACACGGCGTTGTCGAAAGACGGAACCCGTACTTTGGTTGAGGCAGCTCGGACAATGCCTTCTGCATTAAAATTACCACTATTCTTCTGGGCTGAAGCAATTGCAACTGCATGTTATACTCAAAATCGTTCTCTCGTCATCCCTAGACATGAAAAGACACCTTACCACATCATCAATGGCAGGAAACCTACTGTTAAATTCTTTCACTTATTTGGATCTTTATGCTACATTCTTAAAGACGGTGAGAATCTCGACAAGATGAAAGAAAAAAGTGATGCATGTATTTTTGTGGGGTATGCTACATTGTCAAAAGGATATCGAGTTTACAACAAGAGAACAAGGATTATTGTCGAAACAATTCATGTGAACTTTGACGAATTGCCACAAATGGTACTTGATCACAATAATCAAGTCCCACGCCTTAACGTCCAGCAATGGCACCTACACACAATAGTGTACGTCCCGTGCAAGAATGTCAAGAAAATATTCCTACAGCAGACTCGATGGATAAGACAAAAATGAATGATTTGGTTGATTTATATGATCCAATGTTTGATGAACATTACTATGGAAACAATCAAGTTGTGTCCAAGCCTTCCGTTGTCCATACTGCTGATTCACCCGAACAAAGTCAACAAGACACAACTGCATCTACTTCAGCAACCGTTGCTCAAGAGACAGTTCCATTGGATACTCAACAAACTCAAGTAACCATCATACAACCAACATCACCAACCGTCAATGCTGCAGGAGGAAACAAAAATCAAGCAGTCGATGCACAGTCTGACAAAGAAGAATTTATCAACCCATTCGGTACATCGGTACGTGAAGTCGGAGAGTCTTCTACTCAACACGTTGATCCGTCAAACATTCTATCAACGATATCCATCCACTCACCATTGGACACGTGATCATCCATTGGTACAAGTTATTGGATATCCTTCACAACCGGTTCGAACATACAGACAACTCAAAACCGATGGCGATGTATGTATGTATGCACTCATCGTGAGTTTTACTGTACCTACAAACATCAAACAAGCCATGACTGATCATGCGTGGATTGAATCAATGCAAGACGAACTTCATTAATTTGAAAGACTTGGAGTATGGGAACTTGTTGACAGACCCCATACGGAACATCGGTTCTCGATTTTAAATGGATCTGGAAAAACAAGTTGGATAAAGAACAAACTGTTAGTGCAAACATTACGATGCTTTGTCGATATAATCTCTTTGTGTTTTGTTGATGACAAACGTATAATTCGCAATACATTATGTAAAATGTTAAGGTACTCGTAATCACTCAAGAATACATTTGTATACTTCTCTCGACACCTCCAAGACCGCATTCGGCATGAATCACTCAAGGTATGTTCAAACATGTCATTAACCTAACTAAGTGATCAAGGATTAACATTTTCTTAAAACTCACATTTTAATCAAACGTGATAAAAGATTTTAATTAACTTTATTTTTAAGAAAATGTTTTATTAAAAAGAAAATGGAAATTTAAATTTGGCATATTCCATATGCCAAAGGAATATCCTTTGAGGGTATAAACTACCCCAGATGGCATATCTCCACTAAAGGACAAATTTGCACGGACTCCGACGCGGAGGTTCCTTAAAGGAACCCGCGGTTCCTTATTGATAAGGTATCGCGGGTAGAGATAAGGAACCGCGGGTGTTTTTGACCGTTGCAATGTTGCCCTATAAATAGTGGATCATTTCCAGATTTTCTTTCAACCCTTTTTGCACTGTTTCTTTCAAAAACCATCTTAGATCCTTGATTAGTTAGTTTTGATTAATCTTGTTTAAGATGTGATTCAATCTTCAATCTCCTCATCATCTCAAGTGCAAAGAGAAGAACACTATCATTACCATGATGTTTTGGGTTCACTACATGATGAAGATATCCCCTTATATAGATCTAAGTTATGTTTTTAGTCTTCCTACTATGTATAAGTAGAAGATCCAAGTTGTGGGTACACTTGGATGTGTTTGTATGGGTAGAAGATCCAAGTGATGAGTATCCTTGGATTAGGTGTTAGTTGTGTAGATCCAAGTCTTGTTAGTACTTGGATATAGTGTTAGAGTTATAGATCTAAGCGATGTGTGCTTAGATCAATATGGTTTATGTGTTTGGGCCATAAAACACAAAGTTTGTTATGTTGGGCCATAAAACATAACTAGTGGGTAGATTAGGTTGTGTCTTGGTAGTTCTCACTAAACTCTAAAGTGATGTGGTTGTGTCTAGGTAGTTCTCACTAAACTCTAAAGTAATGTGGTTGTGTCTTGTGAGTTCTCACTTAGCTTTAAAGTGATTAGTAGTTGTATTGTGTGAAGTTCTCACTTAGCTTCAAAGTGAAGAGTCGTGAAGATTGGTTCTAGCTTTCGATTAGAACTCGACATCTAGCCTTGTGTCGTTTAATGGTGAAGTGGGCGACGTTGTGTAGATTGGTCCTACCTAAGATTAGGACTCGACTTTTAGCTTAGAGTAAGAAATTGGATAAGCAACGTTGTGTATGGTTTCTCCACCTTAAGGAGTTTGTTTACTAGTGAAGTAACTCTCGAGTAAGGTGTACTCGAGGATTGGAGTAGGGCGAGGAGGAGCTTCGTGACCGAACCACTATAAATCATCGTGTCGGTACTTTCATTTACATTTATGTCTTTACCTTTTTAGATATATTTATAGTTGCATACTTGTTTTTGTGTGTTGTGTGCATCTCATAATCTAAACATCTAAGTTTCGGAAAAGCTAAGGCTTAGTATGTGTGTGCTTCATGTTTAGATTATGGTCAAGTGTACATCACTTAGTCTAAACATTCTAGTTGCGGAAAAGCTTATGCTTAGTACGTGTGTGCTTAGTGTTTAGACTATTGCTTGATGTACTCTTGATTTGATGTGTTTGTGTGCTTACTTACTTGTAGTATTTATCTTTCAATCAAACACATCTCATATCTAGTCAAGCTTGATCGAGAACTTGATACAAAGGATTGTTGATGCTTAACATGTAACAAATGGCATCGTCCACTGTCGGCGGTTCCATAAGTGGACCGGCGGTTCTTTATTGATAAGGAACCGCGGGTAGACATAAGGAACCGCGCACAGTGGATTAAGCTGAAATGTTTTGAAAAATAACTAGAAACTATTCAACCCCCCCTCTAGTTTCTACAATTGGTATCAAAGCGAGGTTATTCAATATCTTTGAAGTATATTGTACTTTAAAGCTTGGATCGATCTTTGCTCTCTTTTTCAAAACAAATGGTTTTTAAAAATGAAAACGGTTTTTAAAAATAGAGACGATCTTTGTATCAAATTGTTCATGAAGAATGATTACTTATTAAATGTGTTTTGTTGTTTCATTCGTACAAGTTTTGGTGTTAAATAAACTTTGTATAATAGCTTGAATTAAATCTTTTCATGTTTGGTAGTATAAAAATCTTTTGTCATAATTAACTCTAAAATACGAGTTCTATGCGTCTAAAATGATTTTTTAGAGTCCTAAGTCCTTCCAAAAAGTTACCAAATGATTTTGGCCAAAAAACCCCATTTTTTCCCTCTGGACGCGGTTCTTTATCTCTTCCCAGAGGTTCCTTATCAATAAGGAACCGCGGCTAGTCTGACTCTGATTTTTGAAAACTTTGAAAAATCATATAAAATCAACCGTAAGTCCGTAGAAGTCGTGCCACCCGTCATTTCGAACGTAATTGAATTTTCTTTCAACTTAAAATGCTTCCAGACCTTTATTAAAACTTTAAAATTTTGATGGTTTCTAAATTCCATACTTTGTCCAAAGTATTGAGCGTCGATTTGTCGTAAAACTTGTGTTTTACTCTTTTCTATTAAGTTGGACATCTCTTGGTGATATATCTTTGAAAATTGATATATTTACAAAGTGTTAAACTTAATTAAATTTTAAATGGGTCAAAGACTATTTTCAAATAAAATCAAGCTATGAATACTTTGTTGTATCTAACACTCAAAACATGGACAAATGCTTTTATGTGTTAAGCTAATTGTTTGTGTGTGTTTCCTTGTGTGTTATTATTATATGTAGACATTATTAAGTGTTCCTTGCTATTTGTAGTAGTATTGCTTATATGTCTAGTCTCTTGTGCCTTGCTTGGTATTTGTTAGTATCTAGTTTTTCCTAATTAGGATGTATGCTAGATTTCTTGCATTTTAGTTGCAACATTATGTGTGCATTGCATATAGGATTAATATCTCTTGGTTTACAAATGTTACATAAACATCTTGTACACCTCGGCATGTTCTTTAACACTTTTAGGTTTGAAAGCTTTGGGAGCTTGTCAAATCTATTGATTTGGGTCATCTTACTCGATCATTGTGTTATTAATTCAAGTAGATAAATGTCTCACTATAAAACATGAAACACCCTTTGAAAATCTTAGCTATTTTCTCTTAAAAGAGTGTTTGTGGGAATCAAGAAAGATTTCGATTAAATATCAATGCATTATTCAAACTATGATTGGTATCATTATCGAATCTAATTGACATGTTTTTTAGTGTAGACATGAATGTGGTTGATTAATAATATACATTGGATCATAACTCACACTAGTGTTGATGGTGTTATATTAAATCTACTTGTTCAAATTGTTAAACATATTTTGTTTAATAATTACTTATAATGCACAATAGAGTCGGTTTGATAACTTGGATGTTTCATCCAAATACTCAAGTAATTTACATTGCTATGCAATTTATAAATGTGTCATTTCCGAAAGACCAATCAAGAGTGTTCCTTTGGATTGTGTAAACTTTGTTTATACACTTCAAAGTTATTGGCCTCAAGTTCTATTAAGTTAAATAACCTTAACTAGACTTGTATGACAAGATATGCAATGGTGCATTCTTAACCCTCATTAGGTCATGCATTGTGTCGCCATGCAAGTTTCATCCTTGCTAAACTTTATTAGGCAAATATTGGAATTACATTTTGTCTAACTTGATAATGACTACTAGAGAATTCATGCACTAGGATCTTAATTTGACCTAACGGTTGAATTACTTCCATGTGGGAAGTTGAGTTGGTGTATAACTCGTAAAAATGGTCGTGTTTAGCCTTAATTGAGCACCTCTAGTGATAGTCTCATACTCATTCTCTAAATTGGCTAAATGGCTCTTCCTATATATGACTAATGATAGTTTACTTTGATGAACTTTGTATGTCATTAGGAGTCTTTTTCTTTTGTAGCCATTAGGTTTTTCTTAGCTTTCCTCTTACGTGCTAATTGAACCTATGTGTCTTTCCTTTGTGTGTGTTCTAGTTTTTATTGCTCTTAAGCATGACTTTATAATAAGTTAGACTAGAACATTAGGATTTGCTGAATTAGAAAATCCTCCTTCACCACCTAAACCTAGCCTCTGTAGGCGGTTCTTTAAATAGACCGCGACTCTATATCAATATGGAACCGCCGGTGGAGATAAAGAACTGCGGGCAGAAGCTCTCAAATTCGGGTTTTCTGAAACTTCCCAATTGTTCCAACACCCTTTGGAATCTTTGTTTCAAACCTTTGATCACTCCCAAAATATCTTGGGCTTTCCCTTTTTAACCCATTACTAGTTTGGATTATCCCCTCACCCTTTTAAACCCACCTTGTTAGCCATGTTCTTCACACCTGAAACCATTCATCCTTACCCCTTAAACCACCCATTACTACCATGGTTTCTACAAGAACCTCCAATTCATCCAAAACCTCCTCTTCAAAGAGGCACCTCAAATTTAAGATTAAGTTACCAAAACTTAACTCTTCACCTTTTACCACACCTAAGAATGAGATTGTGCCCATTCTCATATCTTCATCACCCTCACCACCTCTTGCACCATGCAAGACTACCTCAACCCATGGTACCAACCATTTACATGGTTATACATCCTCTTCATTCCAATCTAGAATGAATGAGCTAACCTCACCCTTCACTCCTAGTACTCTCTTGGATGTGACTACCCAACCTCAACCTATCCAAAGCGTTCCCATTGAGAATAACTTTTTTGAACCCTTGGTGACTTTACCTTTCACCCCACCAAATTCCGCCACCACCCTTGTCTTTCATTTAAGCATGTGGATTGCTTATTGCTAAGACATACAATTTAAGCAAATCTTAGTTTTCTAGTGTAACTAGGATTAAAATTATGCTTAAGTTTTAGGCTTGAGTTTCATACATCTTTGTATGATCTTTATTCTCTTGTTTTTCCCTTCATGTTTTTTCAACATGATTTTTCTTTAAGTCTTGGATCTCGTTATTCTCGTGATCTTTCTTTTCTTCTTTATTTTCTCACTCGGTTGTCAAGGAAAGTTAGATTTATATCTAATTCCTCTCCTAGCAAGATTGACAACTTAAATATTTCTTTTGAAATATTCAAGTAATTATAACTTGCAATTGCAATTGTTAAAAGTCATATCCGAAGCATTGACTTTCAATCCATTTAGCATCTTATGTTAAATTAGTTGACCAAGTGATTTTCCTTTGAGTCAATAATCGGTTTTGGACACCCAATGTTCACGGTTCCTCAAATAACCTTGGGTCTCATTATTGATAATGAACCACGGACCTATTTAACGAACTGCGGCCATTGAGTCCCTTTGTTCGTTTTGGTCTTTTTCTCTTTTGAGTTTCTTGAAGTTATCCTTAACTTCTTTGTTGAGTATCTCTCAATTCATTTTAATCATGCTCTTCTAAGTCGAGTCTCTTTCTTCTAGTCTTTCTAAACTAAGTTGAGTCGAGCCTTACCCTTTCGTCATCATGCAATTGTTCTTTGAACATCCATAATGATTGAGAAGAGCTACGAAACTTTGAGCATGTAGTTTATCGTATGCTAAACACCATTTGGTGTCGACATTCATACGCATTTTTGCCTATAATGTCCTATATCCCGAATTTTTCTTAAAGCGTCGATTTATCTGCTTTTGGTTTTCCTTTATTTTTTTTTTTGGTCAAAAATGTCTCTAGGTTGAGATATTTTTGTCCCTCTTTTTGAGAGTTGATTGCGGTTAAAATTTACAATTGGTATGGGTTATTCCATCAATTCTAAGTTTTTAACCCCTTGAGATGATATCTTCAAATTCTTGGATGTTTCTTTTCTACCTCTACTCCAACAATTTTGAATTGATTTCCTCAAAACCCTCTCCTTGTTTTTTGAGAGTTGAGGGTTAAATCTTGAATTTTCTTGGGTGATTCCAAAAATTCTAAGCTTTTTACCCTTTGACATATTATCATTACAATTGGTATGGATGTTTCTTTTCTATCTCTATTCCAACAATTGTTAATTGATCTTGTCAAGATCCTCTCCTATGATTTGTTTTTGAATTGATAGCATCGCATGCACACTTCTTTGCTTGTCACCGTTTGTGCAAACGACTTGTTTATCATCCCCGTTTGGGTGACATCTCTTTTTATATATGCTCTTGTCTACTAACCTTGTTTTGTAGGACACTTCTAACCCATTTTTGTAGCTCGTCACTATTCTTGCTTTGTTGGTGTCTCAAGCAAGGGGGAGCTCATATCAAGGGGGAGCATTTGTCAGAGTTCAAGTCATTACATTTGCGATCGTTGACTCACTCAAATTGCATTCATCTAACATCTTGCAAGTAATGCATTCTGGACACTTGTAGATAAGCATATTATTATGCTTGGAGTTGGTTAACCTATGGTGATTGAAGACTTCACTAGGATGACGCAAGCTCAATATTTTTGTGTTGGAAATACGTTTTACGTATATAGAAAGTCTCGGTCACTCCAACAATGTAGTTATAGGCTCGTAGTAATGTTAAGTTTCATTTATTAAATAGCCCGACCCATGAGCATGTTCATGGGCCGAAAGCCCAAGTCCATTAAGGACTTGGGGTATTTAAACCTCTTTCCACCATGGAAAGAGGTGTTGGTTGTTTCATTTCTTGTTTTCAATATAACAAAGTTCTTTCATTTCTCTAAGTTTCTCTCTCTAGAAAACATCAACCCCCTTGTTTCACAAAGATTATCATTGTTCTACAATTGGTATCAAGAGCATGGGATGAAATATAGGTTTGTTTTTAGTGTTGCGTATTGTTTTATAAACATTTCGTAGGGTGTTGTGTAGTTCTTGCCGAATCTTCAATTTTTTTTTGTGTTTGATCGTAGTTTCAAGTAGTGTAACGTCGTGATTCGTGTTATAGTGTTTTTGGTATCTTGGTTTTGGTTAAAACACAATCTTTCTTGGATCAAAAGTGCAAAAAGGTCTTGTGTTCTTCATTCCGAAATTCAAGCAAACATCTCCATCGGAAAGTACAAGTGAAAAGGGGCTTCCATCGCAATAACCATCACCATCGGAAAGTGTTTGGTTCCACATTGCGATACTTGGTTTTCAAAACTTATTCCGATCTGGACATTCCGATCGTTCTTTGCGATCTGGGATTCCGACGGTTATAAGGAAGTTTTTAAGTCGTTACTCTGCCTAAATTTTGTCAGCTACATTGCGATCTGAGCATTCCGATTTGAATCATTCCGACATCACTTTGTGATCTGAGCATTCCGATAGGACTTTGCGATCTGAACATTTCGACAGCTTTGCATTGCGATCTAGGCATTCCGATACCATCATCATTCCGACAAGGTTACATTGCGATCTGAGCATTCCGATCTGAATCATTCCGACAAGCACTTTGCGATCTGAATCATTTCGACAGCTTTGCATTACGATCTAAGCATTCCGATAGTAAGACATTCCGATCTGGGTATTCCGACAGAAAGCACATTTCGATAGAACGTGTTTTTAGATACTTAGTGGATTTCTTCTATTTGGCATTTAATTTGGTAATTTGGTAAATTTCAAAAGCAAACACAACAACAATATAACAACATCTTTGAATTAACAACACAAAAAACTCATAACCTTATTTCATTCTTCGATCATCTTTGATAATCTTTTTTCAAGGGATCACAAAATGAATTCACATTCATTTATGCCAACTATGACTTCACTCACCGATATATCGATCATTTCGGATACCGATACTCGCCCGCCTTTGCTCATCAAAGATCTATTTGAAGCATGGCAAGGCCGTATGAGAACGTACATCATGGGCAAACAAAATGGTCGACTTATGCTTCAATCAATCGATAAAGGACCATTAGATTGGGGAGAGGTTACCGTCAACAATGTGACAAGGCCAAGGGAGTATCATGAGTTAACCGATGCCAATAAAATCATTGCAGATGCTGATGAAAGGGCTGTTCAGACAATTCTTCAAGCCCTTCCACCCGATATCTCTCGATTGGTAAGTGAACATACAGTGGCAAAGAATCTTTGGGATCGACTTGCGGTTTTGCTACAAGGGACATCTCTAACTAAGCAAGAACGAGAGTGTCAACTGTATGATTTGTTTGATAGGTTCACATACCTTCCAGGGGAGACACTTCATGATTTTTACTGGCGTTTTACCACTTTGATGAATGACATGAATGTCTATAATCTAAGGATTGAACAGTTTCAATTAAACACCAAGTTTTTGAACACACTACCCCCTGAATGGAGTCAATATGTGACTGATGTCAAGATGATTCGTGATCTCCACAAGTCCAATTTAGATCAACTCTATGCTTTCTTACAACAACATGAGAAGCATGTGATCCAAAACCGAATTTCTCAAGGACCTTATCATGAACCAATGGTATTATTGGCAAACCATCCTACACTGTCATACCACAACTCTCAGCTTGCTTTAGGACACAAATCTTCATATCAACCTGTGTATCAAACACCAAGCTTCCCACAGTACTCGATTCTGCCACCGCCGCCAACATCTTATCACCAACCAGCAACATCATCATCACAAGGAGATTCACACCCATTACCTTATGCTTCACACAAGTATTCACCGTATCAACCTCCCACCAACCTTGCTAGTACCTATCCACAACTTGAGGCTCCTCAACCTCATTACTCATAACAAGTCAGTGCTCCAACCAATCAGACTGCAGCTCAAGCAGCACCAACTTTCTACTGTGAAGATGACATCCCTGTCCCTGAATTCAGACAAGGAGATAGCCCTACTGAAATCCTTGCTTTGATGTCTGCTTATTTAAGTCAAACATTGAAGAAACGAGGTTACCGCGGTCCAACAACAACTAACAATCAGCTACGGAACTCGTCTAACTCTCGACAACAGGCAACAATTCAGGACGGAAGAGTCATGGTGCAACCACTTCAAGGGAGATCGAATTCGTTTACTGCTGGTGCACGTTCATCCACTACTACTGCTACAAGGGAAAACAACACTGGTAAAATGAAGGTGGTTATTTGCTACAACTGCAAAGGGGAAGGGCACATGGCCCGAGAATGCAAGCAGCCTAAGAGGAAAAGGGACGACACATGGTTTAAGGAGAAGATTTACCTGGTGAATGCTCAAGCCCAAGGTCGTGAGCTTGATGAAGAAGAATTGGCATTCCTTGCAGATCCGGGAGTAGCGGAAACTGATGGTCTCACAACAGTCATCACCAACAATGCTGCATATCAATGTGATGATTTGGATACATATGACTCTGATTGTGATGATCTTAACACCGCCAAAGCAGCTCTTATGGCAAACCTTTCACTATATGGAGCTGATACCATTTCTGAGGTACCAAATACTGCTACAGATACTAGTATTGTACCTTATCAAGTTGAGCAAATGTCTGAGTATTCGGAACATCCTCTGGTGGTTAGTAACTCAATCGACGAGACAAACAATGATAGCAATATCATTGCAAGTCCTCAGACTTTGAGTGAACCACAACCGAGAGCTATTACGACTACCAATTCGTCTGCTCAACCTGATTTGGTTAGGGTCCCGACATCTTTGCTTAGCAGAATGAATAATACGATCCTTGAAACCCTTAATGCTAATCAGACTTTATCGGCCGAGCTTGCTTTGCATAAGGACAAGGTTAACCCCTTGGAAATGACTCCTGTGTCCACTACCTTAACCAATCCTGAATTTGATAGGTTTAGGAAAGTTCAAATGGACAATTTGCTAGAAATTGAGAGTTTAAGAGCAAATCTTTCGAATGAACTTAAAGAAAAAGAGTCAGTCGTTACTAATTTTCAACAACTTCAAACGGATTTTGAAATTCTTGAGTCAAAACAGATTGAAATGGAAATTAAGACGTCTGAAAGAATAAAGGAAACGGAACTTAAGCTTTTAAAACAATATGCCGCTTCACATCTAGTACACTTGTTTCATGCATCATTTAAAGAGTTCAATCTATCGCGTCTTATAGACTTACCACCTAACCCGGGGTATGCAAAGCAAGCGCTTAACCACAACCCACGACTTTATGATGCAACCAAGTTAGGATTGGTATTAGATCCGATTGTGTTCTCAAATGATTCTGAGAGTATGACACCATATGATGAAAAACGGTTAAAATTACTTTCTTCATATCCTGCATATGATTATGCTCAAATGAACGCAAAAAATGCCACAATAGATCTTAGAATTCGTTTTAAATGCAAAAGAGAACTATCCAAACATACACTTTCATGCCTACTAGAGAATGCCTTAGTATAATTCCTACACTCGTTAACTCGGGCCAACCAAAGGAAATTCCTAAGAATCTTCCACCGGTTAGTACGGTAAAGCTCAGCTTGGAAGAGATTGGGCAATACCTTACCGAGTTTGACAAGGTCATTTGGGAATGTACGACTTCAACGGCTCAAACCGCTGGAGAATGGGCGTTCGAACACATGAAAACGGTGTTTGAGAAAGAGATCGTTCCGTTTGTGGACCATATTAAACAAGGAGTCTATGATCTAGCGTGTAATTTAAGTTTTGAAATTGGTGAAGTTCAAAAAGTTTTCAATAAAATGGATGATGCTTATGAACAACATTTAATTGAAAAGGAAAAGATTTTATCCGAATATGACCATTTTTTAGAACACATGGTGTCTCTCGAAGTGATGCAAGTTGTTACTGTTAAATATACTCATGAAATTTCATCTACTGTGAATATTTGTGATGATGTGCATGAATCTGTGAATACTGTTGAACATGTGGATACTGTAGATAATCATTCTTGTCATGAATCCAACGCTGAATTTTTAAAGCTTCAAGATTCGTATAATACACTTTCAAAAAGTTTTAATGAGCTTCGGCAACATTCTATATCTCTTGAAATTGAGAATCAATCTAAAAATAAAACTCTTTCAAAACTAAATGACGGTGGCAACTCCATTGAGACAAGTGACAAGATGATTCAGAATCTGGAGGAAGAGATGATGAGAATTAAGAGAGAATTACTAGAAACAAAAACGGAACTAGAGGCTGCAGAGACTAAAAATCATGTCCTAGAAAATAGAATTAATTCTATACTAGGAGAGCGTGAACAAGTAAGGCAGGGTGACTCACAAAATTTTGGTTCAATAGAAGAACGCCTCGCTTTTAATGCGACAGAACAAAAGTCATTAATTGACAAACTAAACAGGAAATGTGAGGAATCCTCTGACCTAAAAACTCAGCTCATAGACAAAAACATGGTTATAGCAAAATTAAAGGAAACACTTCAACTCAAAGGACGAGAAAGTGTTGATAGTTTAACTACTGTCTCTGCCTCGACCTCTAGTGCTCCCAAACCCAACCCACGTGTGCTATATCGGGATCCAAAATTTAGGAACAGTCCCACTAAGTTTGCCACATATATGGAAAATGCTTTAGAACATGCTGATCTAGCTAGAGAGATTATTGATGAAATGCGTGAACGTGATCCCACAAGTCATAGCGTATATGAGCTTTTATTATATGTGGATCGCGTTCAGGACTGTTTAGCATACTTAGAGTACATTGGGCAACCGATATCTGTACCATCTAAACAAAAAACCACCATTGCCATTACTCCATTTAATAAGACCCCAGGAGCTAAGCCCGTTTTAAACACACCCATCAAGGCTAAGTCAAAATCTGTAACTAATGTTCCCTTGGCTTCTACAGGAGTAACTGTGTCCACTAAAGCTAAAGGATCTCAAGACAAGAAAGATAGGATCAAGCCTTCCACTAATAGGACTGAGAAGAAGAAAGTATAAGTGCACCCTAGGAATGTTATTTCAGTTTTAAATAAAAAGAATCATGTAGCTAAGACAAAAGGTTCTCTTTATGAGTGGAAACCTAAGCAAAATGTGAATTCTAATGCGAAATGTAGGAATTGTAATGAATGCATGTTTTCTCAGCGTCATGATTTATGCCTTG
Source organism: Glebionis coronaria (assembly GCA_025667525.1). Lineage (NCBI taxonomy): Eukaryota > Viridiplantae > Streptophyta > Magnoliopsida > Asterales > Asteraceae > Glebionis > Glebionis coronaria. The sequence continues at coordinate 422,743,333 of CM046877.1, forward strand.
TTGATCACGTGAATGAAATGTATGCTATTAAGAACAATCTTGAATGGATTCCAACAGGGAAGAAATTCACCCAAGTTGGGTGGCAATGGAAACCCACTGGTAGGACCTTTACTGCTAATGGAACTAAGTGCCCTTTAACTAGGATCACATCCACAGAAGTTAGGTCTAAGCGCTCTTTAAATAGGAACACTAGCACTAGAAATGGAAAAAGCGCCCTTTAACTAGGTCTGCCCCCACTACTGTGCCTACCAGTGATACTGTCCCCAGTCAAAAAGTACCTCAGAATACTAGACAACTAGAATCTAAGCCATCCACTAGTAAGAAAATCTGGAAGCCTAAAGTTTCCTCTGATAGCAAATCTAAGATAATTATATCTGTACCTGCTAACTCAGAAGAACAATTAGAATCCGATACATCGTCTGTGTTTGGTAATATTTTCAGGTCCTCCAAATTATTCTTTGGTATTTGGACTCGGGGTGCTCCAAACATATGACTGGAGACCGCTCGATGCTCAGAAATTTCGTCAGCAAGTTTCTAGGAACGGTTAAATTCGGCAACGACCATATTGAAAAGATTATGGGTTATGGTGAATACCAAATTGGGAATGTTATGATTTCAAGGGTTTACTATGTGGAGGGACTTGGTCACAATCTATTCTCAGTAGGACAATTTTGCGATTCAAACCTAGAAGTGGCGTTTCGACAACATACTTGCTTCATTCGCGATCTTGCAGGAAATGATTTGTTAAAGGGTTCTCGAGCGGATAATCTCTATACTTTGTCTATTCAAAACATGATGGCCGCCTCTCCTGTTTGCCTACTCTCCAAAGCATCTAAGACCAAGTCATGGTTGTGGCATCGACGGTTATCTCATCTTAACTTTGATGCTATTAACCATTTGGCTAGAAACGAACTTGTTCGTGGTCTTCCAAAACTTAAGTTCGACAAGGATCACTTATGTTCCGCGTGTTCATTGGGGAAAAGAACCAAGAAATCTTACAAAACTAAAGCAGAAGACACCAACCAAGAACCACTGTATCTTTTGCACATGGATCTTTGCGGGCCAATGCGTACGGCTAGTGTGAGTGGTAGAAAATACATCCTCGTCATAGTGGATGATTTCTGAAGGTTTACTTGGGTAAAATTTTTAGCATCCAAGGATCAAGCACCAGAGTATATCATTACTTTCTTAAAGATGATCCAAGTACGTCGTAATGCTACTGTTCGCCGCATTCGGACTGATAACGGCACTGAGTTCGTTAATCAGACTCTTCGAAATTATTATGAAAAGGTTGGTATTTCTCATGAAACATCTGTGGCTTGCTCTCCACAACAAAATGGTGTCGTTGAAAGACGTAACCGTACACTTATGGAAGCTGCTCGAACTATGTTGATTTATGCGAATGCTCCTTTATTCTTATGGGCTGAAGCAGTGGCAACCGCATGTTATACCCAAAACCGCTCCATCATTCGCAAACGTCATGGTAAAACTCCATATGAGCTACTTCATGGACACAAACCCGATATTTCATATCTTCATGTGTTTGGTGCACTTTGCTATCCAAATACAAATAGTGAGAATCTGGGAAAACTTCAACCGAAGGCTGATATTGGAATTTTCATTGGTTACTCGCCTGCAAAGAAAGCTTACCGAATTTATAACCGTCGTCTTGGCAAGATAGTAGAAACTTTGGATGTCGATTTTGATGAGCTGACAGCGATGGCTTCTGAGCAACACAGCTCTGAACCCGCATTACACGAGATGGGAACCGGTACAATCAGTTCCGGATTAACTCCCAACAATCCTACTTCTCCATCTTTTCTACCACCAACAAGGTCCGAGTGGGATAAGTTATTTCAACCTATGTTTGATGAATTCTTTGATCCACCAAGTAATGATTCTCCAGCACCTATAGCAGTAGCTCCGATTCTCGAAGTTGTTGCTCAAGATAATGGAAATCTATCCGAGGCTTCTACTGTTACTCTTGAACAAGATGCCCCATCCCCCACCAATTCTCAAACAACACCTGAATCATCACCCCCACTCGTTCCTAATGATGTTGAAGAGGACCTATATGATCACGATTTGGAATATGCTCACTTACAAGAGCTTCCCTTCTTTGGTTCACATATACTTGAAGACCCTACCGGTGCGTCTACCTCAGAGGAAGCTCCTGCAATCGTTAACTCCCGACCACCACGGATTGGAACTCACAACACTAAATGGACAAAGGATCACCCAATCCGCAATATTATTGGTGACATCGATCGACCAGTCTTAACACGACATCAACTCCAAGAACATGCATTATATTGCTATTTTGATGCATTTCTTTTAGACACTGAACCTAAAAACTGGCAACAAGCCATGACCAAATCATCATGGATTGAAGCCATGCAAGAGGAACTTAATGAATTCCAACGTCTTGAAGTGTGGGAATTAGTTTCGTTACCCAGCAACGTTGAAATCTTGACATTGTTGTGGGTATACAAGGTTAAGCTCGATGAGTTAGGTAGTGTTCTGAAAAACAAAGCTAGATTGGTTGCTAGAGGTTACAAACAAGCTTTGGGTATTGACTTTGAAGAATCCTTTGCTCCTGTTGCACGATTGGAGGAAATTAGACTATTCCTTGCTTATGCTGCTCATATGAATATGATCGTCTACCAAATGGATGTTAAGACGGCATTTCTCAATGGTGAATTAAGGGAAGATGTCTACGTAAGCCAGCCGAATGGATTCGTCAATTCAGAGTATCCTAATCACGTGTACAAGCTCAAGAAGGCTCTTTACGGGTTGAAACAAGCTCCACGCGCGTGGTACGATCTCTTATCGTCGTATCTCATCTCCAAAGGCTTCTCCAAAGGCAAAGTGGACCCAACATTATTCATTCTCAAGGAGGACAACGACATGATACTGGTACGAATTTATGTTGATGATATAATATTTGCTGCTACTAATCAACGCTTGTCTGACCGTTTTGAGAAAATTATGTCCACACGCTTTAAGATGTTGATGATGGGAAAAATTCCATTTTTCTTAGGGTTGCAAATTTCTCAGAATCCCAGAGGCATATTCATTAATCAATCCAAATTTGCTCTTGAATCATTAAAGAAATATCACTTTTAAAACTGTGACCCCGTGGATACTCCAATGGTGGAGCGATCTAAGTTAGATGAAGATAAGGAAGGGATAGCTGTCGATCCTAAACTTTACCGTGGAATGATCGGCACCCTTCTCTATCTGACTGCTAGAAGGCCTGATTTGCAATTTTCTATTAGCATGTGTGCCCGGTATCAGGCTCGGCCTACCGAAAAGCACTTACATGTTGTGAAAAGGATCTTTCGGTATCTAAAAGGAACACTTCATCGTGGTCTGTGGTATCCGAAGGATTCCTCTATTGCACTAGTTGCATATTGCGATGACGTATTCCGATGCTTATTACGATGGCTTCGCAGTAGGTATTGCGATGGGTCATATTGCGATGGTTTCTCATTTATTCCGATGGAAATGTACTTATTGCGATGGAGATATATATTGCGATAGGACTTTAATTCATTAGCATTACGATGTTTGAATCATTGCGATGACTTCATTAGGATTACAATGCTTAATTCATTGCGATGGCTTGGTTAGGATTCCGATGAATTGATACATTGCGATGGACTTAGGATTCTTATGATCATGCACTTGCATTAGACTATCTAATGAGTTCGGCCTAGCTTGCACTATTTCCTCATTAGGCTTTAAGTACATTAGGGCCACTAACACGAAACCAAGTTTTATTGGAACAAGTTAATTTTTATCTTATAAGAATACTTGAACGGTTTCTTATTACAGAAGTTTATCTTATTTAATAAGTTGATTCCCATGTAAACAAAAGAGATACAAATTACTTAGTCAATGTCTTATGTTTTGTTTCCAGGCCATGGAAGACAAAGCTTCATCTTTGTTCATGCCCACTATCTTTTGGGTTGAGGATAATCCTACAATTCCTGACGTAGTGGTTGAAACTAAACCAAAACCCACTGAAGTTTTGGTTGAAACTAAACCAAGACCTACTGAGGTGTTAGTAGAAATCAAACCTAGACCTACTGAGGTTTTGGTCATGACCATCAAGAAATCCATATATTTTAAGAACTAATGCTAGGTCGTTATCTCTTTAGAATAAAAATGTCTTTGTCATTTATGTCATTATCCTAAGTGTATTGTTAAATGTAAGGACCTTGTTCATCTGATGTATGTGTGAATGTTGTGGTAATAATTGTCATGAAATTTTCCCTATGTTTCAACTTGGCATAGACTTAAGACATCTACATATTTTGTGTATATCATTTGTGCTTATGTCATCAAAGCAGGAAAATGTCAATCACAGAGGAACAAAAACGACTTCGTGATCTTGAACTTGTTTCGCTCAGTAATAGGCTTCCATATGCTGAGAACAACTCTCGATTACAAGATGATTTTGATCCGGCCTTACCATCTTTCAAAATAGCCACGGATATCCTAGACATATCACCCATCAGAGACACACTTAGATGTACTGCATCTGTTCCCGAAGTCTACATGCATGAATTATGGAACACTGCATCTTTCTCCAAAAAGACTATCTCTTTTGAACTGAACAAAACACCAAGGGTACTCAGCTTGAGCATTTTTTGGAAATTGTTTAAACTTCCTAGGTTGGCACAAGGAGAACAATTTGTGGCTAACCCAAAGAATGATGAAGTGCTTCGAGTCATTCGTGCCATGAATTATGAGGGTGAAATCAACAACCTATCATAATTTAACACCTCACACATAGGGCAACCCTGGAAAGCACTTATCACCATCATCGTCAAGTGTCTTACTGGAAAAACTAGGGGCACCGATGCAATGAGACCACCACAGGCTCACTTATTTTGGGGATTGTATACTGCATCCAAAGTCGACTATGCACTTCTTCTCTGGCAAGAATATTGTTATCAATTTACTGGAACGAAGAAGAAATCCGTGCATCTTCCATTCCTGAGATTCACCAAGCTCATTATCAACCATTTTATGAAGAATGATCCAACCATTGACACTCGCGGGAATTTCTTCTATCACACCAAAGATGATGATTATGTGATTCTCTCAATGAATGCAGACACTAATTCCACAAAGTATGCATTACTTCCTGCCCTAGTACCCGACACAATGCTTAATGATGGAATCAAGGAGAGTGATAAATACCAAGAGATGCTTAATGATATTGACGCACAGTTTACACGTGCAAATTCACATCCTTCAGAGAAGCAAAAAGGTAAACGCAAGAAACGAGTTTCAAAGCTCCAGTCAGCTGCTTCTAAAGATAAAGGCCCAGGAAAAATGCAAATTGTTGATGAAGATGATGAAGATGAGCTGATACATACTGAAGAAGAATAGGAAGAAGTACCACTCCGCAGGCCTAAGAAAGCAAGGAAAGCTAAAGGCAAAGAGGCAAGTATTGCTCCAAATGAACCTGCTCAACAACAAATTTCTAAAGCCAAAAGACTGCGTATTGTTCTTCAACAAATCCGACAGGAAGCTTTTGGAGGATCCGGCTCAAGAGTATTTGAAGACTTGGCAGATTTTGGTAATCCTGATGATGATACGGCATTTTATGACGATCCTACTGAGGAAGATACTTATGAAGATGCATATGAAGATGCTGCTACCTATCATTTTGAAAGTCGTGAACCAAGTGAAGAACGTGAGAGCAGTGCTGACACTGATACAAGTATGATGTATCGAGATGCCAATATCACCACATCTTTACCACAACCGACTCACATGGTGCTAAATGAAGATGCTCATGCAACTTTAATACCAGAAACGCAACTTCAAAGTAAGTCTACTTCAAACTCTGATGATGTTATGAAATATCTCAATTTAGAAGGGGAGGGTGTCGAGGTCACAAACACTGATCCATCAACAAATGAAGGAATGGTGGATGTTCCTATAACTACTATTACATCAACCACCACTCTACTACTATCCACCCCGGTCATCAGTGAGGTCATAACCACCACTATCACACCCGCACTTTTTGAACAACCAGTATCAACCACCACCCTCACCACTGAATCTACACCGTCATCCACAGCCGAACAACCTGTATCAACCATTGCCCCTATCACTGAATCTACATCAACACCTATACCTGTACAACCAGTATCATCCACCACCACCTTAACGGTTATGGTAACACCTCCACCAACAGAACCACAAGTATCATCCACCTCCAATCCCTTCCTCACAGTTAATGATCCACTGATCCAGTCTCTTCAACAACAGTTAGAGGCTCAAGCTACAAAAATAGCTACATTGACTGAAAGGTTCACCACTCCTCCCAAGGAACCGCAACCCGATGAGCTTACTCTTCAGAAACTAACAGACAGAGTGTCCAAACTTAAAGAACAACATAAATCATTTCTTAAAGAGAAGAAAACTCGGGATAAAGAAAATGTTGCTTTTCTCGGGTCCATCGACGAGCAGATGACCACGATCATTCGACGAGAAGTCAAGTCTTATGTTGATCAACAACTACCAAATCTTGTCGGTAATGGTTTATCTACTCTTCAACTAATGACATTGTTACAGACACGTCTGCTAGATATGGGAGCTCATAAATCAAAATACAAACGCAAAGTTCTGCAATATCTCAACAAAGCAATTCTTGAAGAGACACCTGCAGACACTACCAAATCTGAGTCTAACGATGAAGATGAGCTGGATGAGGAAGATGACGAGGGTAACGGTGAAGAGGATGATGGTAACAATGATCAAAATGAGGATAAGGATAAAGAAGGAGATGAGGAGGAAGAAGAGGATGACGAAGAAAAGGATAAGGATAAAGATGAAGATGAGGACGAGGACGATGATACAGATGATGATCAGGATGACGATGATGATAATGACAAGGGTAATGAAGTCAACAAGGGTGATAAGAATGACGACACAGGTACAAATGCCGAAGAGTCAAACAAGGATGACAATGATACGGCCACTGAGAAAGGTTTAGAGGAAACTGCAGAAAAGATTGCTGACATCACAGAAAAGACACTGGAGTCAACAGTACCAGAAACTCAGCAGGTTGCTACAGGTATATCTACTGCACCAGAATTCACTACTGATTCTCACATTGAATCTGTAGAATATATGCAAGCAGAAGAACCGACAGAGACAATGCCTGAAGAAGAACCTCACGATGATATACCGGTGATGCAAACTCAACCTTCAACATCATCTGCAGTTCAGCATGATGATGATATGGAAGTTGAAGATTTAAATGTTCCAGAACGGACATTTGTTGAATCCCTTATCATCGATGATACTGTACAAGAGCAACTTTGGCTAACAAATGCAGCACCACAGCATCCATTTGACACTGCAACCGAAATGGAGCTGACTCAATTCCTCAACAACCCTATCGATTTCTCGGCTTTTCTAAGGTATTCTCATGGGAAACCGACGATGACTCTGGATCTGATCAAAATGGCAGCTGCAAATGTGGACTTCTTTGACACGTTAAAGATCAGCCATAATGAAGCAGAATATCACCTGAATGAGCTTACAAAAGCAATGAGAGCGACAACTACAGGAATTCAGACTCCCGTGTTGCGACCTCTTACACCAACGGTCATCACCGGTTCTGCCACTATCCCAATAGAGCATTTTGTCTCTCACGATCTTGAATACCTTGAAAATGGAGCAAAGAAATATGCCACATCACTAACAATGCTCAAGGCTGTTAACTTGGAGAATGTTCCATGGATAGAGGATAAAGTGCATGAGTCAATATGGAGAAAGAAGCTGCTCAAGTTTTATGATACCTATGCTTCACTTGGCATATCTCACTGGAATCAAAAGAAGAAGTTAGCTTACAATCACTTCCATCGTCCGAAGAGAGGTGCTTCTATTGTCTCAGCTCACAGAATCAAAAGCATCCAAGGAGCAACCACTCAGACTGTCTTCGGTTATGATTACTTAAATGTAATCGTGTTCAAACGTACCGATGAGAAAGAATACCGCATTGACGAAAGTGATCTCCAGTACCTTCAACTTGAAGACATCGAAGATCTTTTGTTGCTATTGGCTCAAGAAAAAGTTGATCATCTATCACCAGAGATTGTCATAGCCATGAGCTCCAACTTTCGTCAATATGCCAGGAAAAATAGTCATTCAAAACCGGGTGGACGACTTTCAACTTGGAGTAGAAAGCTATCAAAAGAAGCTAAACCTGGAACGTCCCCATACGACTCCACTCAGTAATTTCCATAAGAACAAGAAGGTTTACATGGGGACTACCACGCCGGAAGCGGGGATCTTTTATCCAAATGAGACTGGAGTCATGCAATATATGCGATTCTCAGAACTGCACAAATTCAGTGATGGAACGCTAAAGAATGTTTGACATGATCTGTCGGTTCTTAATGCCAACTTACCTCTTCCGGCAGTCAAATACACCTGGACAACCCAGTGCAGAAAGGGAGCATCGTACGCAATCAGGAAGATTGAGGAACTTCTAAGGAAGCGCCGGTTGCTACGAAGTATAGAACGATTCGTCGGTGGACGACCATATGGAGCTCACCATCGGTTCGGAATGAACCAATTAATTTTGGTTCGTCTTATAACAGGTCAACTCCATATTTCTATAATTGTGAATATGTTATCTTTTGCTTTATCAGCTTTTGTGGCTTGTTGTAGTGTAAAGTATGATATTTTTCAAGAATTTCTCTCGAGATTCTAAATCTTTCAAACAAATCATACTCAAGCACTACAACGTACCCTCATTAATTTAAGGGGGAGCAATAATATGTTCTTTGGCCAACATCTAATTTCATTTTATTACCCAACGACCGGTTAATCCATTAATATCCAAAATATTGATGGTTAACATTTTGGAAAGGGGAGAAAATGGGATTAAGGAGACTTAATGATATTCGGCTAAAACAATGAAAAAGGCTTAAAAGATAAACCAACTTAACATGTGTAATGCACAAGTTAAGGGGGAGCATTTTTGATGATCAAAACACTTAAGGCACAAAAACTACGATTTTAATATCACAAGTGCTTTAAGTGATTTTCAAGGATTTTTCACGGTGACTATATCAACCCAAAACCAACTTAACTCACGACGGATGTGGTGACAAAAGGGTGGTAGGTATAGGTATTAGTCCAATGATTCATCAGAACCAATGGAATCTTCCCAAGGACAACTCCCTAGATAGAACTAGAAGTCCTAGGAAAGATGGAGAATGAATGTGAACGTAGCTGAATGCCGACCAAGTACTTAAGCTAGCACTGTAACAATCACAACAAGGTGCTAGTGATGACGTATTGGTAAGCATTGATGGGGTTGAAGAATGAAAAAGAATTGTAAAGATAAAGGGTGTAAAAAAAGAAGCCCTCCTTACAACTTTAGGCAGAAACCGGGTCAATACATATGCTATTGAGATCATTAGTTAATGATTCTCGATATTGAAGATAGCCATCATGGACCCAGTGATGCAATGCACAACCCTCCCCAGCTAACTCAAATATCTCTCAAAAGGTATTTGTTTTAATCACACGGAGATCAACATGTTATCTATTGGTTTATTCACTCCGAATAGACTGATATTGAATAGGTGGCATTCCTCTCCAGCCATCGATCACTAAATTAAAACGCACTATCGAGTCTAGAGCCACGAGATCATCAAAAGTCTCATTAGGACACTTTCCATTTATTCCTTGCTTCTTCACACACTGTGAAAAGTAAGAGATCTTTTATGAGTCCTATGCAGTATTCTTGTAATATTGCCAGAACATCCGAGTGATACGCAAGTATTACCGTGAAGATGGAAATCCTGCTTGAGCCAACATCAAACAAGCTCATGGTAGGTGACACGTGCGGTTCTTTAAGAACTAATCTTGTGACAACTGGAAAGAAACAGTAGTTTAATTCTTAATTGAGCTTAAACTCATTCCAGGCCTCTACGCATTATCGTATGATCTTGCCAGAACACTCAGAGTGACACTTTTTAGTGTTCATAGTGACGAGTGGAAATCCTTCTAGTGTTAACATCAAACAGCACTGGTAGGTAACAAGCAAGATTCAATTTGAATCAAGTTTGTGACAACTGGAAAGCAACGATGGTGAATATCTTAATTGAAGTTCACTTGTTCCAGGTTTCATGAATTGACGGCTTCAATCATAAGGATTTTTAATCCAAATGATTCACTCTTTATGTTCGCAGTCAGCTTTGGACGGTCGAATAAAGAGAACGGGTTTACCCGCGAAATCCTGTCAGGAAGTTACTTAATTGAAACTATCCGTCACGGGTACGATATCTAATATCGTCCAACGGTCTTCACCGACCGGAGGTAAAATGCTACCGAATTAGAATTTAATGTCAAAGCCATTTTATTCGTGTCTTATTATGTTGCTGCATTCGAAGACGGTGGCGTTGTTGTGTACCTGCTGAAGACGGTGGCGTTGTTGTGTACCTGCTGAAGACGGTGGCGTTGCGGTGTACCTGATGAAGACGTCCTCACATGCTTATTCCTTCTGCATCAAATACTCTTGTAAATTCAAGAAAGTATGCCCTGAAAGTCTTCCGCTGTATCGACTCTGAAACTTTCAAGAATTCAACAAAGGAGGTGTGGGACATTAAGTCACAAAGAGGCGAACATCACAAGAAAATAAAGACTGCACGTGAAAGGCCAAAAGAACGTGTTCCAAGCAAAAGGCTGATATTATTCAACACATATTCACAAAAGGAAGAAAAAGAAAGAAAAGAAGACTACGAGCTCAAGAACTAGATCTAACATGCTAGATTAGGACTTTGTAAATTTGAAGTGACCTCCCTTTGGGGGAGATTGTTGGAAATACGTTTTACGTATATAGAAAGTCTCGGTCACTCCAACAATGTAGTTATAGGCTCGTAGTAATGTTAAGTTTCATTTATTAAATAGCCCGACCCATGAGCATGTTCATGGGCCGGAAGCCTAAGTCCATTAAGGACTTGGGGTATTTAAACCTCTTTCTACCATGGAAAGAGGTGTTGGTTGTTTCATTTCTTGTTTTCAATATAACAAAGTTCTTTCATTTGTCTCTCTAAGTTTCTCTCTCTATAAAACATCAACCCCCTTGTTTCACAAAGATTATCATTGTTCTACATTTTGTATGATGGGTTTATGGTTTGGATTCTCGCCTCTCAAACGACAACCACTATGGATGATTAGATTTTTGGATGCATGTTCTCTCGAAGTCAATCCTCCTCTTCTACAAATGAAGACTACCTTTTTGATTCGACAAAAGGGGGAGAAGTAAGTGTAAACGAGTAACTTATGCATTTTAATATGTGTTGCGGTTTACTTGTTTGTCATCATCAAAAAGGGGGAGATTGTTAGTGCAAACATTACGATGCTTTGTCGATATAATCTCTTTGTGTTTTGTTGATGGCAAACGTATAATTCGCAATACATTATGTAAAATGTTAAGGTACTCGTAATCACTCAAGAATACATTTGTATACTTCTCTCGACACCTCCAAGACCGCATTCGGCATGAATCACTCAAGGTATGTACAAACATGTCATTAACCTAACTAAGTGATCAAGGATTAATATTTTCTTAAAACTCACATTTTAATCAAATATGACAAAAGATTTTATTTAACTTTATTTTTAAGAAAATGTTTTATTAAAAAGAAAATGGAAATTTAAATTTGGCATATTCCATATGCCAAAGGAATATCCTTTGAGGGTATAAACTACCCCAGATGGCATATCCCACTAAAGGACAAATTTGCACGGACTCTGACGCGGAGGTTCCTTAAAGGAACCCGTGGTTCCTTATTGATAAGGTACCGCGGGTAGAGATAAGGAACTGCGGGTATTTTTTACCGTTGTAATGTTGCCCTATAAATAGTGGATCATTTCTAGATTTTCTTTCAACCCTTTTTGCACAGTTTCTTTCAAAAACCATCTTAGATCCTTGATTAGTTAGTTTTGATTAATCTTGTTTAAGATGTGATTCAATCTTCAATCTCCTCATCCTCTCAAGTGCAAAGAGAAGAACACTATCATAACCATGATGTGTTGGGTTCACTACATGATGAAGATCTATCCTTATATAGATCTAAGTTATGTTTTTAGTCTTCCTACTATGTATAAGTAGAAGATCCAAGTTGTGGGTACACTTGGATGTGTTTGTATGGGTAGAAGATCCAAGTGATGAGTATCCTTGGATTAGGTGTTAGTTATGTTGATCCAAGTCTTGTTAGTACTTGGATATAGTGTTAGAGTTATAGATCTAAGTGATGTGTGCTTAGATCTATATGGTTTATGTGTTTGGGCCATAAAACACAAGGTTTGTTATGTTGGGCCATAAAACATAACTAGTGGGTAGATTAGGTTGTGTCTTGGTAGTTCTCACTAAACTCTAAAGTGATGTGGTTGTGTCTAGGTAGTTCTCACTAAACTCTAAAGTGATGTGGTTGTGTCTTGTGAGTTCTCACTTAGCTTTAAAGTGATTAGTAGTTGTGTTGTGTGAAGTTCTTACTTAGCTTCAAAGTGAAGAGTCGTGAAGATTGGTTCTAGCTTTCGATTAGAACTCGACATCTAGCCTTGTGTCGTTAAATGGTGAAGTGGGTGACGTTGTGTAGATTGGTCCTACCTAAGATTAGGACTCGACTTTTAGCTTAGAGTCGGAAATTGGATAAGCGACGTTGTGTATGGTTTCTCCACCTTAAGGAGTTTGTTGACTAGTGAAGTAACTCTCGAGTAAGGTGTACTCGAGGAGTGGAGTAGGGCGAAGAGGAGCTTCGTGACCGAACCACTATAAATCATCGTGTCGGTACTTTCATTTACATTTATGTCTTTACCTTTTTAGATATATTTATAGTTGCATACTTGTTGTTGTGTGTTGTGTGCATCTCATAATCTAAACATCTAAGTTGCGGAAAAGCTAAGGCTTAGTACGTGTGTGCTTCATGTTTAGATTATGGTCAAGTGTACATCACTTAGTCTAAACATCCTAGTTGCGGAAAAGCTTATGCTTAGTACGTGTGTTCTTAGTGTTTAGACTATTGCTTGATGTACTCTTGATTTGATGTGTTTGTGTGTTTACTTACTTGTAGTATTTATCTTTCAATCAAACACATCTCATATCTAGTCAAGCTTGATCGAGAATTTGATACAAAGGATTGTTGATGTTTAACATGTAACAAATGGCATCGTCCACTGTCAGCGGTTCCATAAGTGGACCGGCGGTTCTTTATTGATAAGGAACCGCGGGTAGACATAAGGAACCGCGCACAGTGGATTAAGCCGAAATGTTTTGAAAACTAACTAGAAACTATTCAACCCCCCCCCCCCTTCTAGTTTCTACACAAACAATCATAAAAAGCGAATCACGTCTTGTGGTTAAGGGTTACGATTAACAAGAAGGAATAGATTTCGATGAATCATTCGCTCCAGTCGCTCGTTTGGAAGCAGTCATGATATTCCTTGCTTATGTTGCACATAAGGGCTCCACAGTTTTTTTCAGATGGACGTTAAAACTGCTTTTCTCAACGGTCATTTGAAGGAACAAGTGTATGTGAATCAGCCGGAAGGATTCTTTGTCCTCATCATCGTGACAAAGTCTACCGTCTATAGAAGGCTGTTTATGGACTTAAACAAGCTCCATGGGCGTGGTACGAAGAACTATCAAACTTCTTGGTTTCAAAAGGATTCTCCAAAGGTTCTATTGATCCTACTCTATTTATTAACAAATATGTAGATGACATACTGCTGGTGCAGGTTTATGTTGATGACATTTTTTTGGTTCTACGAACCCAAAACTTTCAAAATGTTTTGAAAAACTAATACACATCAGATTTGAAATGTCAATGATGGGGGAGCTAAAATTATTTTTAGGCCTCCATATTAATCAATCCCCACGTGGTATCTTTATTAACCAAGATAAGTATGCTCAAGAGATACTTCAAAAGCATGGTACGAACTCATGTGCTCGCGTTGGTACACCTTTGTCGACCTCATCCCTAGACGCTGACTTGTACTCACCTCCCATAGATCAAATGTGATATCGCAGTATGATCGGGTCTCTCATGTACCTTACAGCCAGCAGGCCTGATATTCATCATGCCACATGTTATTGTGCACGATATCAAGCCAGACCTACTAAAAAGCTCCTCAAGGAGGTTAAACGGATCTTTCAGTACCTTAAGAATACCATTCACATGGGACTCTTCTATCCGAAGGAAACCGATTTTCATCTAATTGCTTTTTCAGATTCTGATCATGCAGGTTGCCTTGATACTAGAAAGAGCACCTTTGGTGGCGTACAATTTTTAAGGGAAGACAAGCTCATGAGTTGGTTGTCAAAGAAGTAGGATTGCACCTCGTTATCATCCGCGGAAATAGAGTAGGTGTCTCTATCCGTATGTTGTGCTCAAGTCCTTTAGATGAGAACTAAATTCACGGATTATGGCTTCCACTTTGATAAAATACCTATGTATTTTGACTCAAAGTCAGCCATAGCCATCTCATGCAATCCGGTTCAACACTCCCGCACCAAGCACATTGACGTCAGATATCACTTCATCAAGGAACAAGTGGAGCGCGGTATCGTGGAATTATACTTTGTCAGAACTGAGTACTGTTGGGAATTAATTTGATGAGACAAAACAAGAATAATGAAACAAGAAGGACTTATGTGCAAAAACAAAGATTTACAAGAATATGGAGCCCTTTCATACAACAAGGAGGACTTATTAGCAAAAGATGGAGGGACTTCTAGGTAATTAGATTTCTTGTAGAAAGGGGTATGTGTAGTATATAAACACATACACCCTACGTGAATTATCATTCCCATTATTCATAATGTAGTCATAAAGCGTGTGTCGTGTGTTCTAGACGTGTATGATCTTGTAAACACGTCTAGGGTTTGTAAGTGTCAATGTTTAATGAGAAGTAAACGTTGGAAGTAATTGTCTTGTTTGTTAAACACCTTGTTTATGTATTGTGTTCTAATTCCGCTATGTAATCTACATATGAACACGATGCATATCCTAGTAGCCTAAAGATCCATGAATAATGGTTTCCACAAGTGGTATTAGAGCTTGTTGAGAAACTTTGATCTAAAGAACACAAGAACCCTAAATTACCAAAAACCCTAATTTTCACAAAACACTAAAAACATCATGTCTACCCCAGAAGTAAACTCCTCCTCCTCCTCAAACCACGACATCAAGATTCCCATGTTAGACCCAGACAATTTTGAGCTATGGAAGTTTAACTTTGAGCAATATCTACAAATCCATGACTACACTCTATGGGAAATTATTGTATATGGAAACACATTCAATAAGGCTGAAAAGATTGCAGCTGCCATTGCTGCAAGAATAGCTATTCAAGGTTCTACTGAAGAGGAACGAAGAGAAAAACCTGAAGATGGTAGAGCTGTCTCAGTTGAGGACATAGCAAAAAGAAGAGTTGATATGAAAACCCTAAGCATTCTGAAACTCTCTTTGGGACAAGAAAATCAGCACAAATACAGAAGTTATGAGTCTGCAAAAGATCTCTGGGCAGCTCTTGAAGTTGCTTATGGTGGTAATGCTGATACTGTGCAAGAGAAAAAGAAGCAACTCTTGCATGAGTATGCTGTTTTCAAGGCTCAACCTAATGAGAAGCTAAGTAGTGTGAGAAGCAGACTTCTGGACATTACAAGCAAGTTATCCTTCATGGGAACAGTGCTTGGTAAGGTTGATATTATCTCTACTTTACTTAAAAGCCTTGGTGATACATGGAAAATTGAAGCAAGGTCTATAATTGCTAATAACACTCACAAAAGTTCTACTTTTGATGATGTGTACAATAAACTGAGGCTGATAGACAAAGGAACTCTTTTGGATCATGGAAGCAAGTCTACCAGTGGAAACATGGCTTTCTTCTCACATAGTGAAGGTCAATTTGATCAGAAGGAGTCATACATGCATCTAGTTACTAGATCAACCTGTGTCAACGCTGGATCATATCCTGTCAACGCCTCACATTCAGACGCTGACACATACAAAATTGACTCACCAAGAGTTAAGCCTACTGGTATTGATCTGGATACTGTGTGTGCATACATTTCTTCATTGCCTAATGGTTCAGTGATTACTTATGAGGACCTTGAGCAAATAAGTAATGAGCATTTGGAGGAGATGGACATAAAGTGGAATATGGCTCTTGCAAGTATAAGAGCAAACAGATTGAATAGACGATTCAAGAAAAAGATGACTTTTAATGCTAATGACACTGCTGGATTTGATAAATCCAAGGTTGAGTGTTATAATTGTCATCGTATTAGACACTTTATGAGAGAATGCAGATCTCCAAGAAGATCTGATGCTGGAAAACCCTCAAGCCAAATTGTTAAGGCTCAGGATCCCAAGGCCATGGTTGCAATGCAAGAAATTGATGGTGTTGGATGGGATTGGAGTTATTTGGCTATGGATGAGGAAGAGAACAAAGCTTTGGTTGCTGAGATGGAAGAGAGTCTGAAGAAGATATTGGTAACATGGAAGATGAGATTGAAGACAACAGACTTTTTGAGGGAGGAGTTCTTACTTCTACAATGAAGGATCACCCCTCTTCTCTAATTATTGGTGATGTGATGTCTCCTGTCCAAACTAGAAGATCTCATCAGAATCTTGGAGGATTTATTGCCAATATTCACAAGAAGGTTGATACCCCTCTTGTTCAAGCATGTTTGTTTGCCTGTTTTCTGTCACAACAGGAACCCAAGAAGATTTTTGATGCTCTCAAAGAACCAAGTTGGGTGGAAGCAATGTAGGATGAGCTTCACCAATTTGCTATTCAGGATGTTTGGGAGTTAGTTGATTGTCCCAGACATGTCAGACCTATTGGGACAAGATGGGTTCTTAGAAACAAGAAAGATGAAAGAGGCATTATGGTCAGAAACAAGGCACGTTTAGTGACTCAAGGATATACACAAGAGGAAGGGATAAACTATGAGGAGGTCTTTGCACCAGTTGCAAGGATTGAGGCTATAAGGATATTTCTAGCCTATGCTTCCTGCATGGGTTGTACTGTCTATCAAATGGATGTGAAGAGTGCTTTTCTTTATGGCACAATTGTAGAGGAGGTTTATGTACTGCAGCCTCCTGGTTTTGAAGATTCAGAACATCCAGACAAGGTGTATAGAGTCAAGAAAGCTATGTATGGACTTCATCAAGCCCCAAGAGCATGGTATGGCACATTGTCCACCTATATGGTGGAAAATGGATTCAAAAGGGGCACCATAGACCATACCTTATTTACAAAGAAGACTGGTAAGGATGTTTTACTTGTTCAGGTTTATGTGGATGATATCATCTTTGGCTTATCAAACCTAAAGATGAGTGAAGACTTTTCCAAGCTTATGACAGACAAGTTCAAGATGAGTGTAATGGGGGAGATGAACTTCTTTCTAGGGTTACAAGTTCAGCAGAAAGAAGATAGTATCTTCATCTCCTAGGATAATTATGTAGCAGAAATCTTGAAGAAATTTGGCTTTTCTCCACATGAGAAGAGGGCTAGTACTCCTATGGATAGAGAACACCCTTGGGGAAAAGTTGGAGATGGAAAAGATGTGGACGTCAGGCACTATAGATCAATGATTGGTTCATTGATGTATCTCACAGCTTCAAGACCTGACATTATGTTTGCTGTGTGTGCATGTGCACGCCATCAAGTGACTCTCAAAGAGTGTCACCTTCATGTTGTCAAGAGAATCTTTAGGTACCTTAGATGTTATCCAGACTTGGGATTATGGTATCTAAAAGATTCCCCATTGGAGCTTATTGCATATTCAGACAGTGACTATGGTGGTGACAAATTTGATAGAAAATCCACAACTGGTGGATGTCAGTCTCTTGGGAGTAGGTCAATATCTTGGCAATGCAAGAAACAAAAAGTGGTGGCCAAGTCTACAACTGAATCAGAGTATGTTGCTGCAGCTGCTTGTTGTGGACAAGTCTTACGGATTCAGAACCAGCTGTTGGATTATGGGTATAATTTCAAGCATACCAAGATTTTTGTAGACAATAACAGTACTTTATGCATTATTAAAAATCTTGTACATCATTCTAAAACAAAACACATAGAAATTAGACATCATTTTATAAGAGATTGTTTTGAAAAGGGTTTAATACAACCAGATAGGGTTGACACAAACGAAAATGTGTCTGATTTATTAACTAAACCTTTTGATACTGGAAGGTTTCAATACTTGGTAACAAGTATTGGAATGATCAATCTCACCTAATATGTGTTTTGGGGTCTTATTGTAAAAGTATGTACAGGATATGCATTGTTATTGGTCTTTTGAAAAGTTAGATTTTCCACTATATTTGTCTAACGCTAACAAAGGTTATCTTAACGCTGATAAGTGTTATCGTGACGTTGTCAGCAAGATGTTAGTTTATGGTTTTTGATCTAAGTGTGTAGGCGTTGTTAGCATTGTACCATTGGATACAGAGTTGCTTATGGATCCTTGGAGAATCATTGGAGCATGTTTTAATTTATGGATGATGGTTGGAATATTTATATTCTTATCTTGACATAATTTTTTATTTACATGCATATTATTTGGCAACTTGTGCATCACAGTTTAAGGGGAGGTTTTAGGAACCTTTAGGATTCTTGGGTATTCTTATAATACTCTTATCACAATTCTAGATTGTGTCCATAGGTGAGTATGAGTTAGTTTTCTATCTCATGAGGCACTGTAGCATCCAAAGTCGATATACTATGCATGCTGCCAAGACCTTTTTGGCCTAGAATTGGATGTGGTCTGTTGGGAGACTTGGGAATGATTTATAATGGGTTTACCTGGGAGTTACAAGGGATTTTATGAGATAACTTAATTGTTAAGAATTTTTGTTAGCAAGGGACACTAGAGGACTGTTATGTCTATCTTGCATAAGCAAGTGTGCATAACTAGATAGTGCTTGCCGCCCTATAATATTTTTCAGTTTATAGGTTATCTTCACTAGGATAAATTACTTTGTTAAGGTCCTTTTTCATTTTTATTACTTTTATTTTTGGACGCTGACAAATATTTTTCCAAGCGTTGTTGTGACCAATTTAGACGCTGACATGGCATTTGCAAACGTTGACAAGAATATAGTCGTTGGGCGTTGATGGGTTGTTTTTTACCGTTGACACTCATTGGGACCTACCCAGTTGTTATTTTTGATGAATTTTGGGGCCGTAATTTCGGGAGTAGATAACTTTTAATTAATGCACAAGATAACTTATTTTATTTTCAATATTTTCATCATTATATTTTGAAAATTCTTGCCTTATTTTTGACCAATCACATGTGCCTATCTCTCCTATATATTTGGCTCCTATTTTTAAACAGGTTACTATCATATTCTTGTCTAACACTTTTTCTCCTATAATTCATCTTTGATCAATCTTTCATAAACAACTTTCTTCAACAATGGCACCAAAGTTTAAACCAAGTGACTTGGTATTGGGATTCAGGAGTCAGCACTACATGATTGCTTATTTGGAGGCTGATGATACTTTGTTTCCACAATACACTCAGATGGTGGCGTATTTGAATGCATTTCCATTACGGTATGCTCTTTCTCATGCTCCTCTCATCCCTGTCACTCATATTAAACAGTTTTGGAACACTGTCAGTTCCTCAACGCTTAATAATGTGACTACATTAACAGCTATTGTTCATGGGCGTACTTGGGGTGGTTACTGAAGCTTTGGTTCGCCAAGCTTTGCATCTTAATGATGCAGATGGTATAACCACTCTCTCCATTAATGAAATAGAACAAGGACTTCGAGCTTTGGGGTATCCTTTCCCTGATGAGGGTACTTTAAATAAATATCATAAACAAGAGTTTCCCCCAGTCTGGAAGTACCTCATACATGTCATCCTTCAATGTTTAAGTCCCAAATGTACTGCACATAATGAAATTAACAGATCAATTGCTAGTGCAATTATGTGCATTACAAATGGGCAAAAGTATAATTTTTCAAAACTAATTTTTGATGGCATGTTTAAAAACAAGGGGAATAAGATAACTTTGGCTTATCCCAGATTTTTAGAAATGATTTTTGATGACCAAGGGTATTGCACAAGGGATCATGATGATTTTTATGAGATCCCTGTGCAAAAGAAAGCTATTTTTAGTAAGATGAACTCACCCCCTCACTGTGAATTACCCCTTACCCAAGCTATGCTTGCTGTTATTGCAGCAGCACAACCCCAACCAGACCCACAACCACAACTTGACCCAATACCAGAACCTTTGCCTTCACCTCAACACATGGAAATTGACCAAGAATTCTTCAACGTTGACACGTTAAATGTTGCCGTTGACACTAGTATTCCAAACGTTGACACCTTTCCTTCACAAACCCAAACACCCCTTAACCTTCAAACTACCACCCCAATCCACATCATCTTCTACACCCCCTGAATATAGGTTGATTAAACGTCCAAGGACTACTGGAGTGTTCTCCTCTAGTGGTCCTAGCCATGTTGCAGAGAGAACCACCACCACAAGTGTGGTTGGTGCTATGGATGAGGCTGGGACTATTGGTACTAGCTTAGATGCAGGCCAAGACAGTCCTAACATCTTTAAGACCTCATCCATGCCCCATGACTCTAGTTTGGGAGGTCAAATACCCATTATAGAGGAGGGCAGATTGGAACCATACACATTGATGAAATTGACGGCTGTCTGCATTAGCTTGCAAAAGCAAAATGCAGACCTGGTATAAACAGTCAGTACGCAAGGCCTTGAACTCAAGCAATTGAGGGAGAGGATTGTTATTTTGGAGGATGCTAACACTAGGCGTGGAATGGAGGAATCTTCCAAAGGCGAGGATGAGAAGATCCATGTGAGTGAAAAAGGCTCACATGATGGAGAATCTTTGGGTGTTGCTGAAGCCCTCACTGAATTGAAGAAGAAACCAGGTTTTGATATGTCTTTAGTTACTCCTACAAACTTGAACTTGTCTTTTACAGCTATGATGTAGCAGTTCACAAGAGGCGCTGAGACAAGTAAGGTGAGTGTTGACAAGCAAACTTTGGATGCTGACACACCAAGCGTTGACAAGAGTAAATTGGGCGCTGACACACAGAATTTGAGCGTTGACAGACCTGTAGATATGGTGGATGTATTCCAGTCATCAGCTATCATCAAAGAAGTGTCTTCACAGGTACCATCATCATCTTTACCCATCATTGATCCATTAGATAAGGGTAAAGGAATCATGGTAGAAGTAGAAGTTCCAAAGGATGCAGCACAAGTAAAGTTTGATTCAAGGTTGGCTGCACAACTTGTGGAATAAGAAATGAAGAAGGTTGGTGAATCACCATTTGTTGTTACTTCTAAGGAACAAGAAGGAAGTGATGAATGGAGTTCAGATTCAAGTGTTATGATAATTGAACAACCAGAAAGACTTGAATATGGTGATGACTTGGCAAGAGAGAAGCTTAGAGAGTTAAAATTGCAAGTAGACTATGATATGCCAGAAGTTGCTCAGATGTACCATGCTTAGGAGAATAGGATTATGGAGAATCCATATTTACCTATATCAGATCAAATTTGGGGTTTGGAAATTCTTCTAAGAGTTCAAAGAGACTGCAAGGTAATTCTGAAGCATAAGGCTAGCAATGTTTTCTCACTGTTGAAGAGGGATTGAAGGGAGCTTTACTACATGTTACTCAGATGTCATGGAACTGGATGGACCTTCAAGAAATTGCAGGGATTATCCTTTGAAGAATTGGAGTACAAGGCTTATCCCATTTGGGCAAGAGTGCAGGAAATGAATACTCTTAGACTTCAGATGAAAGGAAAGAAGAACTTGCAGAAGAGATGGAGATTCAAAAGGCAATGATTGTTCCAAGGACTTTGAAGAAGGGAGTTCCACTTGAGTTCCCTAAAGGTTTAAATAAAGTGAATCTCAATGAAGCTGTTCTTAGAAGGAGCATTAAGCTCTCACCCATGGAAGCTTCAGATATGGTACAAGTGTTACCTCTTGATGCCAGAAACCCTATCATTAGCTATGAAGAAGATGCAAGTGGGTTTTGGATGATTGGCAGATATGGGAAAGAGGTACACACATTTACTACTCTTATGTCTCTCTTTGCAAGTATGGATAGGGAAGACTTGGCAGACCTTTGGAGGTTGTTGCTGGCCAAGTATGAGACTGAAGCACCTACTTCAGTCAATGGAATAAAGCTTTGGTCAACATTCAAGAGAATGTGTGCACCAGAAGAAGAAGATCTTGTTTGGAAGGATCTTGAGGATGATATCAGTGGACTTCAATGGCGTTTGTATTCAGCTGCTGGTGTATATTATTTGAGTTCTACAAAGTTTGCTGAGTATCTTCTTATAGATGCTGAGTATCCCATGTCCAAAGAAGTTTTGGATAAGATGAAGACAACACAGCTGGAGATTGACTATTCAAGTGACGTGGCCAAAGATTTGATTAGGCATGTTTATTACCAATATGATAAGATTTGTAAGATTCCTCCTGGTTCTTAAATTTTATTCAGAAAATTGATTGCTAGAGTAGATATCAAGTTTAGGGGAGGACTGTTGGGAATAAAATGTAGCCAGTACACTTGAACGCTGACAAGAAGAAAACAAGCGTTGATAAGAAGAAAACAAGCGTTGACAGATCAAGCATTGACAGGAAGAAGTCAAGCGTTGATAGGTTGAAGTCAAGCACGGATAGAAAGATTTAGTCTACGCGTATTATATTTCTAGTTTGTTTCTAGTAAAGATAGGATCAACAATGTATTTTCTATATTTATCTTTACCTAGATTAGCTTATACGTAGACTCTTGTACAAGGCTTCTTATGTCTATAAAAGAAGACCTTTAGGTTTTGTTTCATATAAGTTTTCACACGTTTAACACTTTCATTGTAAGCAAGTTTGTTCTAATCAATCAAGTGAAAGTTTGTTTAACAATTGTTTGTGTGTTCTTGTTTGAGTATTAATTCCGAATAATACTTAAATTGTTTTATACACAACAAAGTTTCTCTACTTGTTTAACTTGATATAATCTCGTTTAGGATCAACAAAGCCATTGTCGTGCCCTCACGCAATGCTAGAATAAAGTATCTAAGCATCACCAAAATTCAATTTTGTTAACCTTTATTGAAAAATAAAAACTTGCAACAATACTAAGAAGATGTGTAAAGACATAATGTATGATTTTCATTACGTGAGTGACTTTTAGGGTCAATGAATAGAAACAAGTAAATGTCCTATAGAGTAAATTTCGTCATCCTTGATTGTCATACATTCCATGCTAAGTGCAAAAACAAGATCATTGTTGGTACAAGTCACAATGCTAACACTACTCATACGTCCAAATTGTTTAATACTTTTTCTCCCCGCAATCCTAGTTATTATGAAAGGAAATGGGTTTCTAGAGTTTTTTTTACTATTTGTCATGGATCACAAGTGATTCATATTGACTTATTTGAGTATTTATTAGTCCGAAAGTAAAGTAGCATGGTTTAATTGATAGTTAGCCGAAGGACAAAATCTTTTAAAACGGCTTCTCGAGTATCTCCTTAAGTTCATATCTTGACATAACTCGTTTCACGATTTGAGACTTTTCTTGGACCGATATTTGGCATGTACTTCATTCTTCAAATCTTGGGAAGACGTTCTTGAAATTATGGTATTCTCTTCATGTTTTGGAATTTCTTCACTTGATGTTTTTGAGAGATTCTTCATACTTGGACCACGACTTCATCATTTTTCTTCAATCTTTATTTTGGATTTTGATTTACAACGATCCGCCTTCTTTTAGGACTTGGATATATTTATCCTCATACCTTGTATGGGTCTTTTTGGATAGACTTTCTCCATGATCTTTAGGGGAGTAATTGCTTTTCGTCGTGTGTCTCGATCCTTCATATTGATTTTGGAATAATGATACTTCACATCATCTTGGATCTATAGCAACAAAATAGAGCTCCTCATGCCTTGTTAGGGACTTTTTGGATCTTCACCAATCTTCGCATCCCGCTTCAATAAGTTATGTCTTGGCTATGAACTCTATTCAACCCTGAGCAACTTTTAAACGATCTTGTGCTAGAAGCTAAGTAAC
The DNA here is from genome assembly GCA_025667525.1 of Glebionis coronaria. NCBI lineage: Eukaryota > Viridiplantae > Streptophyta > Magnoliopsida > Asterales > Asteraceae > Glebionis > Glebionis coronaria. The sequence continues at coordinate 422,767,475 of CM046877.1, forward strand.
CTTTCAAATCGTACGACCTTACTTATTGCAATTATTTTTATTCCTAATGCATTGATCTTATGGGAGAAAAAGCCACAATTAAAAACATATGAGTTTTTGAAAGAACATTTTCATGTTCTACGTTTAGCATGATCACTTGTCTAACTCTATCATCTCTCGCTCTTCACTATATAAAGACCTCTAACTAAAGAGACTCGTGAATACTTAGCCATGCAAGTCAAAATTAAGCCAAATTTGGATTAGCTTTCATTAAGACTATATCAAATCGAAGTTTTGGGTTTTCAAGCCACCTATAGGATCTTGCACTTCCTTGGACTTTTTCAAGTTTTGAGAATGCGTTTTATAGTTCCCTTGATAAGTGACTTTCTAGGATCAATTATAGGAACTTGCTAAAAGTTCTTTTTCTTAACCCGAATGAGCTAAGACTTTCGCATTTTAAAGTTCCCTATATAAAAGTCTAGCACAACTTGAATTGAGCGGGTTAAGGAATGTAAAGGGCTCCAAATGCCCATCAAGTCAAAAACTAGCTCTTATTCTACCCATCGGAAAATATACATTCGTGTCTTAAAACCACTTAATAAAACTAAGAAAACTTTTATAATTTGGCCATTTTTAGCCTTATTAGCAACAAATTAAAACAAAATGTTAAAAGTTGGAAAACGTGAGGGCGTAGCAAAGCAAGTATCTATTCACCCCCCATACTAAAATTAAACATTGTCCTCAATGTTTCGAGTCTAAAGGTGGAGCACCCCCATACTAGAGACGAAGAGTCGAATGCCTAGGATCTAGTATAGAAAGGGTGATCAACAATATATCTAAAGCCGTTTATTAATTATGCTAAAAGATAATTGTTAGAACAATAAAGGATATGTCATGGATTCGTGAGAAACTTCTTCAAGTAAACAATCGAGGCTTACGAGAACGAACACGAGAGTCTTCAATCGTAGTGATGATGATCTAGATAACACATTCACAAACAACCACGAGACAACGAGTTGGAAGGGCACAAATCCCCTCTCATTATTTATTAGAAATCATAAAAAGGATAAGCATGGGACCTCCCCCACGAGGCACCTCGTTTTTTATTACCGAGTCATGAGCTCGACTCGATCCCCTAAATGCTAATTATCATTGGGGAAGGTGACTTGGTCGAGGTCATCCAATGAAGGAACTTCCCCACCAAAGTAGTGCTTAAGCCTATATCATTTTGGGCTAGCTCGATGGTCCCATAAGGAAATACTTGTGTTATGGTGAAAGGACTCGACCAACGAGATTTCAATTTTCCGGAAAATATCTTTAATCTAGAGTTAAAAAGTAACACTTGATCACCACCGTTAAAAACCCGGGTTTTAATCTTTGCATCATGAAACTTTTTAGTCTTTTCTTTGAAAATCAATGAATTTTCATAAGCATTATCTCTTAATTCATCCAATTCATTCATTTGTATTTTTCGATGATCTCTCGCGGTCTTTAAATCAAAATTAGCATGCTTAAGAGCCCAATATGCCTTATGCTCCAATTCAATGGGCAAATGACAATTCTTTCCATAAACCAACTTATATGGAGTACAACCGATAGGTGTCTTATAAGCGGTCCTAAAGGCCCATAAAGCGTCTTCGAGTTTTTCGGACCATGAAGCACGGTTTTCTCTAATCAACCTCTCTAAAATCCTCTTTAAAGCTCGGTTTGAAACCTCGACTTGCCCACTCGTTTGCGGATGATAAGCCGTAGAGAGACGATGAGTAACTCCATATTTCTTTAAGACCTTCTCGAATTGGTTATTACAAAAATGGGTTCCACGATCGCTTATAATAGCACGAGGGGTTCCAAACCGAGAGAATAGTTGCTTCAAAAACTTCACTACCACACGAGCATAATTAGTAGGTAAAACCTTAGCTTCCACCCACTTAGAAAGGTAGTCGACGGCGACGAGGATATACTTGTTACCATGAGACGATGGGTACAGCCCCATAAAGTCTATGCCCCAAATGTCGAAAATCTCACACACTTGAATTATATTTTGCGGCATTTCATCACGTTGAGATGATTTTCCTTGACGTTGACACGAATCACACGACTTCACAAGTGCGTGTGCATCACGATAGATTGTAGGCCAAAAGAAGCCGGCATCGAACACTTTCCTAGCCGTGAGATTAGCACCGTGGTGACCACCCGTGGGTCCTACGTGACAAGCTCTAAGGATGTTAGAAGCTTCAGCACCAAAAACACAACGTCGAACGAGTTGATCCGCACAAACCCGAAAGATATAAGGGTAGTCCTAAAAATAGAACTTGACGTCACGAAAGAGTTTTCTCTTTTGTTGTGTCATCATACCCTTGATTATGAAATTGCCCGCATGGTAATTTGCAATGTCGGCAAACCATTGGGTGGTGTCTTTAGAATTCACTACACCGAGAGTCTCAAGAGGAAATGTTTCGGTGATTTCCTTGTTCTAGAAAACATCTTTATGAGGATCTTCTAGACGAGAGAGATGATCAACCGCTAGATTCTCGGCTCCTTTTTTGTCAAGCACGGTGACATCAAATTCTTGGAGGAGGAGCATCTAACGAAGCAATCTCGGCTTAACATCTTGCTTACTTAGGAGATACTTGATAGCCGAATGGCCGGTATACACGATGCTTTTAGTCAAGACGAGATAAGGTCGGAATTTCTCAAAATCATAGATCACAGCAAGGAATTCCTTTTCCGTTGTGGTGTACTTTAATTGAGCCTCGGTCATTGTCTTACTAGCATAATGGATAGGACGGAAATGCTTTTCATAACGTTGCCCTAAAACGGCCCCTATAGCATAATCACTTGCATCGCACATGATTTCAAAGGGTAATTCTCAATTAGGAGCAACAAGAATGAGAGCTTCGGTAAGTTTCCTTTTGAGAGTTTCGAAAGCTCTAACACAATCCTCATTGAAATTAAAAGGAGCATCCTTCTCGAGAAGGTGTGTCATAGGTCGAGAGATTTTCGAAAAGTCTTTGATGAAACGACGATAAAAAACCGCGTGGCCTAGGAAACTCCCTTAACGGTTTTGGGATGAGGTAACTTGGCGATGACGTCTACCTTAGCTTTATCGGCCTCAATCCCCGCTTTCGAGACCTTATGTCCTAAGACGATTCCTTGTTTACACATAAAATGACATTTTTCCCAATTAAGCACAAGATTGGTTTCTTCACAACGTTTTAACATTTGCTCGAGATTAGATAAACATGACGTGAACGAATTGCCAAACACCAAAAAGTCATCCATAAACACTTCCATCGACTTCTCGATCATATCGTGAAAAATAGCCATCATACACCACTGAAACGTACCTGGTGCGTTGCAAAGTCCGAAAGGCATGCTATGATAAGAAAACGTTCCATAAGGACACGTAAACGTAGTTTTCTCTTGATCACGAGGGTCGATAGGGATTTGAAAGTAACCGGAAAAACCATCTAAAAAACAATAGAATTCATTTCCCGTGAGTCGCTCTAACATTTGATCCATGAAGGGCAAAGGAAAGTGGTCTTTACGAGTGACGTCATTTAACTTTCGGTAGTCAATACACACCCTCCAACCGGTCACAACACGAGTGGGAATTAACTCGTTGTTTTCATTGGGCACAACGATCATTCCCCCTTTTTTAGGGACACAATGGATTGGGCTCACCCATGGGCTATCGGAGATAGGATAAGTCATTCCCGCGTCTAGGAGTTTTAAAACTTCCTTATTGATGACATCGTGAATTTTGGGGTTTACCCTTCTTTGACTTTGAATTGCGGGTTTGTAATCCTCCTCCATTAAAATCTTGTGAGTACAAAATTTTGGGTCAATACCCTTAATGTAGGAAATTTTTTCCCCTTTATGAGCCTTAAGAACTTTCAAGAGCGCGGTTTTTTCATCATTATCAAGAGCTTTTGCAATAATAACCGGCAACTTGTCATCACCTTCCAAGAATGCGTATTCAAGGTGAGATGGAAGATCTTTCAATTCAAGGATAGACGGTTCCTCGATTGAAGATTTTTGCTCAACACTCATAACTTCCATAGGCGAAAGAAATGGTGGAATATAAGTATCATTACCAATTATCACCTCATCTTCATTGTCGATTTCATTTGAAGTAAAATCGCCTCCTTTGAATGGAGTGAGATTTGGTGTAGAATTAGCAAGAATCGGATGAAAAATAGTGGGATTGCTACTTGACGAGCTATCGAAAAAACCTAACACTTCTTGTGAAAACTCATCGCAAACCACATCAACTAAGTCGATGTGATTGATGGTAGCGATTGTATAAACATGAGAAGGTGTCGAGTTTTGAGTAGCGTTTATAACTATTTCCTCTTCGTTGAATCTCAAAGTAATAGTTCTTGCATGAACATCGATAAGCGATCTCCAGGTGTCTAAAAATGGACGACCTAAAATTAGAGGAACTTGATGATCCGCGGGGATGTCAACTACTATAAAATCAACGGGATAGTAGAACTTCCCTACTTTTACGAAAACATCATCGGCTACTCCACATGCTAAAATCATAGGATGATCAGCCATCTCGATAGACATGTTCAAAGGAGTAAGAGCCGGAAGCAAAAGCGATTTCCAAATGGAAAATCGCATCAAATTAATGCTCGCACCAAGATCGGCCAAGGCGAGGAATTCTTTCATATCTTGTATATCACAAGGAATTAGAAACTTTCTGGGGTCACCAACTTTTTCACCGAAGAACAATTAGCAAGCTTTGAAAGCTTTTCCTTATCATTCATCATACTTTTGAAAGTGGAAACGAAACAAGGCATATATAACAACGCGTCGGCTAAACTTACATCGAAATGAACTTGTTGAAACATTTTTATAAAAAGCTCGATTTGTTGTTTGTTACGTTCTTGCAATTTCTCTTTGTTTCGTCTCGAAGGGTAAGGTAAGGGTGGTGTGGGTTGGACATTAGGCAACGGCCTTGGAATCTCGGGTTCCATGATTAGTATTGGTTCAACCGTGGGTGTGGTATGCTCCTTTTCGACCATCACCTCGGGCTCTTTCTCGATTTCCTTCTCCGTAGAAGTACTTGGACGAGAGATTGGTTCATTGAAAGTTTTACCACTACGTGTAGTAATAACCTTCATTTCTCCCTTCGGGTTTGCAATGGTATCACTAGGAAGACCACCCGAGGAAGATGGTTTACGCATGATTGCTTCAAACATTTTTGCCATTCGGTCTTCAAATTTTGATTGCCTAGCATCCGCTTTTAACAATTCCTGCTTAATCTCATGTTGTCCTTGTTCCATCTTTTGTTGATTTTGTTGAAGACGTTGAACGTTTCCTTCCATTTTATTTGCATGAGTCTTAAGTTCATTAGCAAGTTCGTTTTTAAGCTCGTTTTTCAACTCGGATCTTAAGCTAATCATCTCACGTTGCATATTATCAAATTTAGCATCATTTGCCTTAGCATAATTCAAAAATTCTCCTTGAAGATTTTTGGTGTGATCATTTTGAAAACCTGGAGTAGTTGTTTGAAAATCACGGTTTTGGTTTTGATTTGCAACTTGTCCATTCCCACTTTGATAATTCCCTTTGTTGTAGTTACGTGAATTGCCTTGACAACCACCATTTTGATTGTTGTTTCGATAGTTATTAGCATTTTGATTTGGTGGAGCTTGATTTGGGCGGGAACCTTGGCCGTTTTGGTTGTAAGTTCCCGTTGCTATGTAAGCACTCGAAGTGTTACCACCGGCGGTAATGCACTCAGAAAGATCATGAGCTCCACCACAAGATAAACAACTCTTATCAACCGCTTTAACCGATGCGAAATTCAAAGCATATTGTGCTTTCCAATGAGTCATAAGATTTGCAAATCTATCAAAAAACCGATTTTCCTCATTTGCTTCATCATGTAAGGCATTCATGTTACGAGACGATGACGACGATGACGAACCCATATTGGAAACACTCGGTGTGTTACGAGGGTTATAAACCTTAGATCTATTCTCGATAATCTTTAAAGCTTCATCGGTCGTTTGCACAAAAAATTATCACCCGCGGCGTCATTCAAATAATCTCGTTCATGATCCTTAAGCCCATTATAAAAAGTATCTATTTGATGCAATTCCGAAAAATCATGGTGTGGGCATTCATGTAACATTTCCTTAAATCGTTCCCATGCCATTGAAAAACTTTCGTTACTACGTTGTGTAAACCTTGAGATCTCATTTTTCAAATGTGTTGTTTTAAATGGTGGAAAAAATTGGTTCACAAACTTAGAAACGAGATCACCCCATGTCAAAATCGAATTTGGCGGTTTTTTCTCGAGCCAAATTTTAGCGGGTCCATCCAACGAGTATGGAAACAACATCATCTTAATGGCGTCATGTGGAACATCCTTAAACTTGCTTGTAGCGGTGAGACGATTAAAATTCCTTATGTGGTAATGCGGGTTGTCTTTTTCATGACCTCTAAACTTATTTGCTTGCAACATCGACATTAAACCCGTCTTAATCTCGAAATTCTCCGCAAGGACAGTGGGAATCACAATGGCTTCTCCAAAACCCTCGGTGGGTGCTTGAATCAACTCCATCATAGTACGATTAGCCATGACGACTATTGGTTCTACAACGGGTTCGACAATTGGAGTTTGTTCTTGTTCAATAAAAGGACTTTGGTTTCCTTGACTTTGAGGACGTTTACGAGCTCGTTTTGCTTGATTACGAGTTAGCATAAACTTGACGTAGAATGGGAGGTGAGCAAAGAAGATTCTTTTTGGGTGTTTTGTGGATTTTCAAATTTTATTTTATTTTTGTGTTTTTGATTGTTTTTAATTTTAATTTTTTTTTTGGATTTTGTGTATCTTCGTAGACAACAATCTACCAAATCTCTCCTCGAATCAAACTCTTGATTAAAGAAGCCTCAAAAGAATGAAAACGATTAGGTGGATTGAACGCCTTCGAATGACTTTAGAATTTTAGTGAAAACCAAATTGTTCAAGAGGGTTTAATCACAAAGAAACCAAGCAAATATATATGATACGTAATAATACTTTGGGCGGCAAAACCCTCGATTAGCCTTCAATCTCAAAATACTCACAAGCAAGCGGGGAAACGAGGCGGCGCGAAGCACTTAAGAGCCTTTTTCCTTATGTTATATGTAGAAATGTAAATCTATGCTTATGGTTTAGAGAGAGAAAGAGATAGAGAGATGGTGGATTTCACACAAAGCTAGAGAGAGAAACTAAAAAGAACTATGTGTAAATTATGAAACCACATACCCTCTCCATCAAAGGATAGGGTTTATATACCCAAGCCCATGAGATGGGCTTGGGTTTACATTAGGCCGCCGGCCCATACAATCCATGGGCTCTGTTTTGGGCTTTGTTTGATAAATGTAAATAACTAAACTACGAGCTATAACATGGACTATTGTTGGAGTGACCGATCCTTTCTAATACGTAAAACGTATTTCCAACAATCTCCCCCTAAGGGAGGTCACTCCAAACAAGGGCGTTACCCGAGTTACAATAATGAAATAAACCTAGCATACTATGCTTTTCTTGAGCTCGTAGTCTTCGTCTTTCTTTTCTTTTTCTTTTCAGGTGAACATGCTGATGTGATCTGTGATATCAATCTTGAGTATTAATCTCTTGCCTTGATCTTGTGCATCCATCACTTGTGATCTTCGCCTCCTCGTGACACCATGTCCCACATACTTATACCTTTGTAATTCTTGATAGCTTCAGAGTTCGATACAGCGGAAGACTTAACTTTTAGGCTTTCTTGAATTCGATGAGGTATTAAGTGCATAAAGTATAAGCATGCGGGGACGACTTCTTCTTGGATTCCGCAACGCCACCGTCTTCAAATGCCGCAACATAAGTAGACACGAACGAAATGGCTTTGAACATTTCATTCTAAATCGGTAGCATTTTACCTCCGGTCGGTGAAGACCGTTGGACGATATTAGATATCGTACCCGTGACGGATAGTTTCAATTAAGTAACTTCCTGACAGGATTTCGCGGGTAAACCCGTTCTCTTTATTCGACCGTCCAAAGCTGACTGCGAACATAAAGAGTGAATCATTTGGATAATAATATCCGCATGATTTGAAGCCGTCAATTCATGTTCCTGGAACAAGTGAAATTCAATTAAGAACCGCACCATCGTTGCTTTCCAGTTGTCACGAGCTTGATTCGTATAGAATCTTGCAAGTTACCTACCAAGTGCTGTTTGAGGTTAACACTAGAAGGATTTCCACTCATCACCGTGAACACTAAGGTATCACTCTGAGTGTTCTGGCAAGATCACTAAGATATTGCGTAGAGGCCTGGAACGTGTTTAAATTCAGTTAAGAATTAAACAGTTGTTGCTTTCCAGTTATCACAAGTTTGATTCATAAAGAATCGCACAAGTCACCTACCATGAGCTTTTTGATATTCGCTCAAGAAGGATTTCCATCTTCATTGTAAATACTTTCGTATTACTCGGATGTTCAGGCAAGATCATGAAGATTTTGCGTAGGACTCTTAAAATCTTTCTTACTTTTCACAGTGTGTGAAGAAGCAAGGAAACATGAAAGTGTGTCCTAATGAGATATTAGATAATCTCAAATGGCTCTAGACTCGATCGTGCACTTTGGATTTTAGTGATCGGAGGCTGGAGAGGAGTGCCACCATTTCAATACCAATTTATTCGGAGTGAATAAATCGATAGATAACGTGTTGTCTCCGTGTGATTAAAACAAATACCTTTTGAGAGATATCTAAGTTAGCTGGGATGGGTTGTGCATTGCATCACTGGGTCCATGATGTCTGTCTTCAATATCAAGAATCATTAAAATGATCTCAATAGCATATGTATTGACCCGGTTTCTGCCTAAGGTTGTAAGGAGGGCTTCTTTCTTTACACCCTTTATCATTACAATTCTTTTTCATTCTTCAACCCCTTCAATGCTTACCAATACGTCATAACTAGCACCTTGTTGTGATTGTTCCATTGCTAACTTAAGTACTTGGTCGGCATTCAGCTACGTTCACAATCTTTCTCCAACTTTCCTAAGGACGACTATTTCTAGCTATGGAATGTCCTTAGGAAGATTCCTCCGGTTCTGGAAGAATCATAGGACTTAACCTATCCTACCATCCTTATGTCACCACAATCTTCATCGTCGTGAATTAAATGAGGTTTGAGTAAGTATATGTCACCATGAAAATCCATTTTGATATGCAAATCCGTTTTGCTCCCCCTTAACATATGCCACGATATTCGAAAACATTTCGCACATGTCGGGATGAGCCAGCACATTAAGTCAAACCGTTTGTGATAATAACCCATATTAAATCACATTTTCTCCCCCATATTAAAAATATTAACCCAATCGATGTTTTTAATATCAATTGATTTAATGAAGTTTTAACAAAGGTTTTCGGAAGAAAAATGCAAGTCCACTTTATCTTCATGATATCAAATGTATGAGATATGATACCGATTTGTAACATGATCAAATATTCACCATATTAGAAAAGAATTGACAAGGTTGGACCTGATATATGAGAACATCATATGATAAGATCAAATGGTTCTTGTCAGCATATGTTGGTCGCCTCGTCACGTCTGAAGTCATCTCTTGACACCACATGTACGATTGGTATTGTTGTCTTGACACCAACTTGTGAACTTGGCATGTTCGACATCGAAGATTCTGAATGCTTGACAATTGCTCCCCCTCAATTTTTGACCCGTGTTCTATTGAAAGAGCTGTAGTCGTCGGTTGATTAGTCGCATCGTCGAGTATGTAGATACCAATTGTAGATTGCTATGGTTGTAGAGATGATAGCTTCATAAAAACAATACTTCTCTTGTTTTAACAAATAAATGCACTGAAACGTACATAGATTTGTGTGAGACCAAGTTATAAAGTAAGCTTGATCCCTTACAAGGTTTTAAAGTAAACCTTGCCCGAGAAAATTAATTCTCGTTGGTAGCCAAAGCTTTCATAAGAAATACCTGACTTTAATGTGAAAATCGGGTTGCAGTCAGAAATAACTACAAGCCATTAGGGCATATTTTATGAAATATTTACAACTTTTGTATGAACTCTATTTATGGCGCCGTGTCAATATTAATCAAAATTTATAAGGCCGTAAATATTATCGTACCAAAAGACATGCCTTTGAAAAATATAGTAAAATATTTTTGGATATTTATGAATTTTTCAATTTTTATGGTTTTTATTTGGTTTTATATTTTTCTATTTTGCTTTTGTGGATAAAAATATAAACAATATATACAAATGATCACCAAGGATACGGAGAATAGTTTTACCAAGACTATTCTTTTGCTTCATCTGCTAGTTCCTTTAGAGTCTCAGGCGAGAAGGTTCTCATACCTAGCTTGTCGGCCAAAAATTCAATTCGAGCGCGATCTAAAGCCTTCGTGAAAATATCCGCCAATTGATACTCAGATCGGACAAAGTAAAGCTCGATTACTCCATTTTCTACTTGCTCCTTGATAAAATGGTAGCGAATGTCAATATGCTTCGACCGGGAGAATTGAACATTGTTGAAGCATAAGGCAATTGCACTTTTGTTGTCGCAGTACATCGGAATCTTGTTGAAACCTAGACCATAGTCGGTTAATTGCGATCTCATCCAAAGAATTTGAGAACAGCAACCGGACATAGCTATGTATTCTGCTTCCGTACTTGAAATTGCAGCGCTTTTCTGCCTTTTCGATGCCCAACTGATTAATCGATCTCCTAGTAGTTGCAAAGTTCCACTCGTGCTACGCCTTGTATCTTGACAACCCACGTGATCCGCATCTGCATATGCAATAAGTGCAATCGAAGAGTCCTTCGAATATCAAAGTCCCCGATTAATGGTTCCTTTAAGATATCGAAAGAACCGTTTCACAGTGGCCAAGTGTAACTTAGTAGGTCGAGTTTGATACCGAGCACACATGCATATAGCAAACTGAAGATCAGGTCGACTAGCTGTGATATACATAAGAGTACCAATCATTCCACGATAAAGTGTTGGGTCAATGGCAACTCCATGTGGATCTGCATCAAGCTTAGTTCGTTCCACTATTGGAGTATCCACGGGGTCGCATATTTCCATCTTATACTTCTTAAGCGATTCAAGGGCATACTTGGATTGATTGACGAAGATGCCTCTGGGACTCTGAGATATCTGAAGACCTAAGAAGAATGATACCTTTCCCATCATTGAAATCTTAAACTTGGAAGACATGAGTGTCCCAAACTCATCCGATAAGGTTTGGGTCGAGGCTGCAAATATAATATCATCAACATATATTTGTACCATAATCATATCTTTACCTCGTTTCTGAATGAACATCGTGGGATCCACCTTGCCTTTAGCGAAGCCTTGCGTGATAAGGAATTGTGACAAAAGATCATACCATGCGCGAGGAGCTTGCTTCAACCCATAGAGAGCCTTCTTAAGCTTGTACACATGATTAGGATATTAAGGATTCTCAAAACCATCCGGCTGTTGAACATAGACCTCTTCCTTGAGTTCACCATTAAGAAATGTTGTCTTTACATCCATCTGATAGACGATCATATTCATATGGGCTGCATATGCGAGGAATAGTCTAATAGCTTCCAAACGGGCAACAGGTGCAAAGGATTCCATAAAGTCGATGCCCAATAATTGCTTGTATCCACGAGCTACTAGACGAGCTTTGTTCTTCAATATTCCGCCTAACTCATCGAGTTTCACCTTGTAAACCCATTTCAAAGTGAGTAACTGCACTTGATCCGGGCATGGGACAAGTTCCCAAACATCAAGATGTATGAATTCGATAAGTTCTTCTTGCATAGATTCTATCCAACAGGATTGAGTAAAAGCTTGTTGCCATGTCTTAGGTTCAACTTCAGTGAGAAAAGCATCAAAGTGACAAAACATTGCACTTTCTTGTAACTGACTTCGTGTGGATACCGGACGATTAGGGTCACCAATAATAGAATCTATAGGATGATCCTTTGTCCACTTGCTGTCATGTTCATGAATCCGTGGATTGGAGTAAACTGTAGTTGGAGCTTCTTCTGAGGTGGACGACCCGGCTTGATTAGAGGCGGGAATTGGTACACCAAAGAATGGAAGTTCACGCATTTGAGCGAATTCCAAATCGTGATCATCATCATCCTCTTCATCATCAATAGGCATGACATGGGTAGTTGAAACATGTGTTGGTTGAGAATTACTCGTTGAAGGTATATCTTGACCCATTGTAGGTGCAGATGTGTCTGATTGTGCTTCGGTTGCTGGAGCGACAACTTCGGTTACTGGAGCTATTACCTTAGGTTCTGGAGCAACAATGGTTGGAGGAGTAAAGAATTCATCAAAGAACGGTTGAAACAACGTATCCCATTCAGTCCTAGAAGGTGGTGTAAATGATGATGAAGTAGGGTTGTTTGGGACAAGACCAGAACTAATGTTACTGGGTCCTATTTCATGAAGTACGGGTTCAGAGCTGCTTTGCTCAGAAGCCATTGCTGTCAGCTCATCAAAATCAACATTCATAGTTTCGAGGATCTTGCGAGAGTTACGGTTGTAGATTCGGTATGCCTTCTTTGCGGGTGCGTAACCAATGAAAATACCAATATCAGCCTTTGGTTGAAGTTTTCCCAAATTGTCACCATCATTATTTGGATAGCAAAGAGAACCAAATACATGAAGATATGATAAATCTGGTACTTTTCCATGGAGAAGCTCATAAGGTGTTTTACCATGGCGTTTACGAATTAGTGACCGGTTTTGGGTGTACACTGTTGTAGATACTGCTTCTGCCCATAAAAACAATGGAGCCTTTGCGTAAATTAACATCGTTCGAGCAGCTTCCATAAGTGTGCGATTTCGCCTTTCAACGACACCGTTTTGTTGTGGAGTGCGAGCAACGGATGTTTCATGAGATATGCCAACTTCTTCATAATAATCACGCAAAATTTGATTCACAAATTCGGTTCCATTATATGTACGAATGCGTCGGACAGTAGTGTTGAGACGCACTTGAATCATCTTGAGAAATCCGATGATGAATTTAGGTGCCTCATTTTTTGCTTTAAGAAATTTCACCCATGTAAACCGAGAGTAATCATCCATAATAACGAGGATGTACTTTTTGCCACTAAGACTTTCAACACGCATTGGCACACAAAGATCCATATGCAACAGATAAAGTTTCTCTTGGTTGGTGTCTTTCGTCTTGGGTTTGTAAGATTTCTTAGTGCTTTTCCCCATTGTACACTCGGAACACAAATGATCCTTGTGAAATGATAGTTTAGGAAGACCACGAACAAGTTCGTTTTTCGCCAAGTGATTAATAGCGTCAAAGTTAAGATGAGATAACCGTCGATGCCATAACGATGACTTAGTCTTCGATGCTTTGGAGAGAAGACATACGGGAGAGGCGACCATCATGTCTTGGAGAGACAAAGTATACAAATTATTCCCTCGAGTACCTTTTAATAAATCAACCCCTTCCAAATTACGAATGAAGCAGGTATGCTCTCGAAAAGCAACTTCTAGGTTTGCATCACAAAATTGTCCCATAGAAAATAAGTTGTGACCAAGACCTTCCACGTAATACACTCTTGAAATTATAACATTCCCAATATGATATTCACCATAACCCATTATCTTTGCAATATGATCATTTCCAAATCGAACCGTATCAAGAAACTTGCTGACGAAATTTCTGAGCTGAGAGCGATCTCCAGTCATATGCTTGGAGCAACCAGAGTCCAAATACCAGAGAACAATTTGGACCACCTGTTTTCAATAACAACAGTAGACAATGCATTGGAAACTATTGGTTCCGGAGTGTTAGCAGATACAGATATAGAATTATCAGAATTGCTAACAGTTTTGAGACCCTTAGATTTCCTAGGTTTTTCTAATGTCAGTTTTAACACTAACAGGTTTTACTGTTCCAACTTTCTTAGGTTTTGGATTATTCGCGGGCACTACAGTGGGAGTAGACCTATTTAAAGGGCACTTGGTTCCTACAGTAGTGTCGGTGTTCCTAGTTAAAGGACACGCTTGTGTTTTGGTAGCCTTGGTACTCCTAGTTAAAGGGCACGCTTTCTTCGCTGTAGTGGGAGTGATCCTAGTCAAAGGGCACGTATTTCCTACTATAGTGAAAGTTCTACCAGTGGGGCGCCACATCCAACCAACTTGAGTTAACACTTTCCCAGTCGGTTTCCATTCTAATCCATTTTTCCGGGCATGCATCTCATTCACATGGTCAATAAGGCAAGAATCATGACGACTAGAAAACATACATTCATTGCAATTCCAACATTTCAAATTAGAATTCACAGTAGGCTTAGAACACTGCACAACCGCAGAGCCTTTAGGTTTAGCTACATGATTCTTTTTATTAAAAACAGAAATAACATTCTTAGGATGGGCGTCTACTTTCTTCTTCACTTGACTACTAGATGGGGGCAAGATCCTATCATTCTTCTTGTTTCTCTTAAGCTTAGATATTTGAGCCTTAGTAGTGGTGCTTACTCCTGTAGAAGGCAACACAGAAATATTAGAAGCTGGTTTTGATTCCTCCTTATCTTTAGTGACCAAATTTTGTGATGGTTTAGTCCTAGGGCCCTTGTTAAGTGGTGTGACGGCTATAAGGTTCCCTTTGATTGCACTAGAGGACGATGCTGAGATAGTGGCTGCGTTATCCACAACATTCTTACCTTTTAGAGTACGAAGTGTTTCCTTTAACTCAGCCAAGACCATATTTTTATCACAAATTTGTTCCCTCAAATCAGATATTTCCACCGACTTTTGATTCAATTGTTCAATCAACGATTGATTCTGTGCAGTGGTATTAGCACATGCGGGTTGTACTGAATCGAAGAGTCGTGTATTTTTCTGTTTTAAGTTATCAACTTTGGACAAAATCTTGGAAACTCGATTATCTAGATCAAGTCTAAAATTCTCAGCGGCCTCAAGTACGTTCACACAGTTAAGCTCCTTAGATTTCTCTATTTCTGTCGGCAAAGAGTTAGCAACTTTGTCACTTGGCTGACGCTGTTTTGATTGTAAATTCAATCGAAAATTCTTTTCAAAGTTTGCATCATCGATATTAACACCTTCGAATGACGTTTCAAAGATTTCTTGAATAAATTGTTGCTTGCATTCAAGCGAAATACAATGTGTTTGAATCTCATCAAAACGTTTTGAAAGCGATGAATATGAATCTTGAAGCTTTAAAAATTCAGCGTCAGATTCGTGACAAGTACTATCTACCACAGTATCCACAGATTCAACATTATGCACAATAGAATCATTATCAACACTTGTATTCACACAGACAGAAACTATATCATGAGACATCACTTGATTCAGAAGCAGATCATTATGGCGTGAAACCCGTTCTATTTCAAGTAAACTGTTTTCATAAGCATTATCCATTTCATTGAAAATACGTCTAAATTCTTCTATTTCCAAAAACAAATCTTGATCAAGATTACTAAGACAAGCCTTAACATTGTCTACAAACGGAACAATTTCATTTCGGAACGCAGCTCTAGTGTGCTCAAAGTTCCATTCACCTTCCGTTATGGCCGAAGCCGTCGTACGTTCCAAAATGACCTTGTCAAAATCGGCTAAGTGTTGGTGAACCGCATTTAAGTTAACGGACGCCTTGCTTACCGGTGGAATTAACTTTGTTAAATCCGTTTTGACAAGTGTAGGAGATGTACTAGGAAGGTTTTCATTTGACAAACTTTGGGGCACAAGAACTGTCAATTCTGCTAATTCCTTTTGTAAACGAATGCGTGTCTTTTTCGAAAATTGATCTTTGTTATGTTGATCATAATCAATTGTATGGAATTTTGAAAGCATTTTAGAATGAGTTTCATCCCCAAGTGATTGTGTCTCCTCAGTACTACGAACAAAAGGTGCTTCTTTTGATTTTCCAATTATGGTCATATCATAAAGACCGGGAATATATTCCTGAGCTTGTTTTGCATAACCGGGATTAGGTGGTAAATCTTGAAGACGTTTAAATTCGAGTTCTTTAAATGATTTAGTTAAAAGATGAACCTTTTCTGTGGAAGCGTATTGTTTTAAAAGCTGTTGTTCTTTGAATTTAAGAAGTTTGGTAGCATTAATTTCCGATTCAACCTTTTTAGACTCGAGAATTTCGAAATCCATTTTAAGTTTCTGAAAATCATTGACAACCGACTCTTTTTCTTTTAATTCATTGGAAAGATTAGCTTTTAATGATTCTATTTCTTTCAAGTGTTCAATCTTTTCAAAACGAAATTGGTCAAATTCAGAACATGATATTTTCTCTGCTTGAAGGACCATTTCAAAAGTTTTGACCTTTTCTTTATGCAACGCAAGCTCAGCAGTTAGGGTGGAATTGGTGTCTACAGATTGTCTAAGAGCCATATGCATTTGATCAATAATATGTTTAGGCACCATTACCAAATCATGTTGAGCATAAGATGCCATACCCGTCGTAGCATTTGGTTGAGGTTCACTCAAATGTGTTGGATTGGGTACCACTTTATTTGAGTTACTAGTTCCCGAATGCTGTTCGAGGTTGTCATTTTCATGCCCAACTTGATGTTGGTTATCATCAATATTATTAGATGTGGTTGGTACCTCACTGATGACATCAGAACCGTAGTGAGAGAGATTAGCAACGAGAGCAGCTTGGGCAGAGTGAATGTCATCACAATCCGAATCGTATGCATCAAGATCATCCTCTTGATAAGCTGCATTAGAAGTGGAAACAACTGCAATGCCTTCAGTATCTGCTGCCCCTGGGTCTGCAAGAAATGCTAACTCCTCTGAATCCAAAATCTTCCCCTTAGACTGAGCATCAACCAAATACATCTTCTCACGAAACCATGTATCATCCCTTCTCCTTTTCGGGTGAGTGCATTCCCTAGCCATATGACCTTGTCCTCGGTAATTTTAGCAAGTCACAACCTTCTTAGGACCAATAGGACTCCCATTTCCACTAGCTTGAGAATTCACAGCTTGATTGTTCCCAGTCCTTGTAGGAGGTCCTTATGAATTTTGCCTTCCCTGAATAGGTTGCACCGTCACTTGACCATCTTGAACAGTGGCTTGTTGTCGAGGATTTGATGAGGTGCGGAGCTGATTGTTTGTTGGTGGAAATCCTCTACTTGCAACAAGTTTTGACAAGTAGGCGGTGAGATGGTTTAGAACATCAGCTGGCATGTCATTTGGAGTAAAGACCGGTGCTTGGATTGGTGGAAGTTCATTAGAGTAGAAAGCTTGTGCTGGTTGTGCCTCTATTGGAAAATATCCTTGCTGAGGAGTATAACCCAATGGAGAAGTGTTGGCTTGTGATGGTGATGTTTGATATGGTGGTTGCTGTTGAAAAGATTATTGATGAACACTTTGTTGATATTCTTGTTGTGGCATCATTGGTGGTTGATAAGATGGTTGCTGTGGTTGCTGATAGATGTGTGGTGGTGGCTGCTGCAAGTATGATGGTTGTTGATAAGTATAAGCCATGTTTTGTTGAGAAGCATACATTGCAAGTGGATCATGAACTTGAGGTGTAGACAACCGAGCCTCGATCACATGGCATTCGTGTTGTTGAAGAAAAGCTTGAAGTTGATCCACATTGGTGTTATGCAAGTCCTTAGCCAATTTAACATCTGTCACGTATTTTTTCCATTCTGGAGGAAGAGTGTTCAAATACTTGGTGTTCAATTGAAAGGTAGGAATTGCCATGCCATAGATATTTAGCTCATTCAACAATAGGGTAAATCTCAGATAGTAGTCATTGAGAGTCTCCCCTGGCACATAGGCAAACTTATCAAAAGTATCATAAAGCTTACACTCTCGTTCTTGTTTAGTTAACGAGGTGTCATGCATTAGAACACGAATTCTATCCCATAACTCTTTGGCAACTTTATGTTTGCTGACGATTTTGTAGACATATGGAGGAAGAGCTTGGAAAATGATGTTTGTAGCATACTTATCACATTTATCTTGAATCTTCATATCTCCAGTCAACTCACCCGTTGTGCGAGGACGAGTGGTCGTACCTTCCGTCACAGTACCATAATCTAATGGTCCATTGAGCACCGATGCCCAAATTAGATGTCCATTCGCCTTGTTCAACATATAAAGTTCCATTCGGGAAGCCCATTCCTCATACATAGTCTTCACCAACTTGGTGGACGATTATCCGTACCCGAGAGGATGGACTTATCCGTAAGAGATGTGTACTCCATTTCAATAAGTTAAGATTTACAAAGTTGATCGAGCAATGAAATAAGGTTAAGTATTTTTGTGTTGTTGTGAGTTAAAATCAAGAAACAATGTTAAAATCCCCTAAAATATGTTCTCGATAAACCAAAAATTCCAAGTCAAAATTACACACATTGTTCGAAATTTTTTAAGGAATAATTTTTGAATTGTCGGAATGTCAGATCGGAATGCCAGATCGGAATGTCACACTATCTTAATGTCCAGATCGGAATGACCAGATCGGAATATCCAGATCGGAATGACCTATCGAAATATTCAGATCGGAATATAGCTGACAAAATTTCGGCAGAGTAACGATTTAACGACTTCCTTATATCCGTCGGAATCCCAGATCACAAAGAACGATCGGAATGTTCAGATCGGAATAAGTATCGCAATGTGGAACCAAAACACTTTCCGATGGTGATGGTTATTGCGATGGAAGCCCCTTTTACTTGTACTTTCCGATGGAAGTGTTTGCTTGAATTTCGGAAAGAAGAACACAATACCTTTTTGCACTTTTGATCCAAGAAAGATTGTGTTTTAACCAAAATCAAGACACCAAAAACACTACAAAACTACTGAATGCGTTATGCTTCTTGAAATCACGATCAAACACAAAAAAAAAAAATTTGATGATTCGGCAATATGAACTCAAAAAGCCACGAAATGCTTATAAGAACATACGCAACACTAAAACAAACCTATATTTCATCCCAAGCTCTGATACCATTTGTAGAAATGTAAATCTATGCTTATGGTTTAGAGAGAGAAAGAGATAGAGAGATGGTGGATTTCACACAAAGATAGAGAGAGAAACTAAAAAGAACTATGTGTAAATTATGAAACCACACACCCTCTCCATCAAAGGAGAGGGTTTATATACCCAAGCCCATGAGATGGGCTTGGGTTCACATTAGGCCGCCGACCCATACAATCCATGGGCTCGGTTTTGGGCTTTGTTTGATAAATGTAAATAACTAAACTACGAGCTATAACATGGACTATTGTTGGAGTGACCGATCCTTTCTAATACGTAAAACGTATTTCCAACAGTATATTTTATAATACCCGCCTTATACCCACCTTATAGTTTGTATTTTTCAAAATCGAGCTTCACAAAAGTATTTATCTATTTTTGCCTTTTTCTTTTTGT
Source organism: Glebionis coronaria (assembly GCA_025667525.1). Taxonomy (NCBI): domain Eukaryota; kingdom Viridiplantae; phylum Streptophyta; class Magnoliopsida; order Asterales; family Asteraceae; genus Glebionis; species Glebionis coronaria. Next base: position 422,786,880 of record CM046877.1, read on the forward strand.
TTGAGATTCGAATACAATAATTAGAAGATCAAATCCCAATTAAGGTTGTGTTTGCACACTTTTGGAGATATTTTGATTTTATTGTGATACTTAATACAATATAGTAATAATAATTTCACAAGAAAAACGATAATACGTATTAGTAGAGTTCTACTAATACAAATACTATTTATGGTTAATATTAAAAACAAAATGACAAATTAATCACGACACACCTCCCCGGCAGCGGCGCCAAAATGATTATGGTAAATTACACCTCTTGTTTAGGAAAACAAAAGAGCGTAAATGAGCGGAAAGTATTAAACAAATGATTTAGGAAAATCAAGTGTTAATGACCCAAATAAGTTCGTTTCCCAAGGAGGTATATGTGTGTGGATAGTCCGTAATTGATTTCAAATTAATATTTGAAAGAAGGGGATGAGAAAATAGAATGACGCATACGTGAAAATTATTACTACGACGACTAAAATTAAAACCGTAAAAAGTGCCAAAATAAAAATTGATTCTAAAAATTACCAAAAATTACCAAAAATCAAATTAAATAAACTAAGAGTTTACAAATGATCAAAATATTTTCAAACCTTTTAATTAATTATATATTAATTTTTAAATGCTAATTAAAGAACTAAAAATCAAAATAATTATTAAAAAGCCCAAATAAAGATTTTTCAATTTGTAAACCTCCAAAATGACTAAATAAGAATAAAAACTATTTTTATGAATTTTTAAACTAATTATAACTATTTAAAATGATTAAAATCTATTAAAAACTTAAAATAATTCTAGAAATTAGAAAAATGAAGATAAAATTAATTTAAGAGTTGCAAAAATCCTATTTTAATGTAATTGATCCTAAGAAAAATATAAAAGTGCTAAAATGTGAAATTTGAAATTTAATAATAAAATAATATTAAAAATCCAGGAATTATAAAAATTTCTAAAAACTTGAAAACTAGTTTATTTTAACCTAAATAATCAGAAAATGAAAGTGAAATTACCAAAATACCCCTAATGGGCCCCCAAATGGGCTAAAAACCAAAACAGACTACTTAAATGGGCTAAATGGGCCCAATAAAATCAAACTTATCCAAATGGGCTGAAAATCACCAGTCTGACTCAAAATTTGATTTTAAGCACAAAAGTCTAAAGGCCAAAAAGCTGAAAATGTGCTTATCACAGCTTAAATGGTCAACAGCTTATTCTTAATGGGCCAATAAGCCCATTAAGCCATAAGTTAATGCCATAAGCTCTAATTGAACACACAACATCTTATTGAGATTCTAAACCAATCTGCAAAAAGAAATTTTGAAAAAGCTCAAGTAATAAGCCAAAACTTTGAAAAGAACTTTTTCACTAAACGACAAAATGGTCGGGTTAGAGTTCTAGGACGTTTCAGAAGCTGATTCTTTTTGTAAATGCTCACAAATAGCTTAACTAAGAATAATCAACAAGAAAATTCACAAAAAGCCAAGTAGAATAAGCTGTAGAAGAAAATAAGCTGACTGAAAAAGCAAAATAAGCTAGTTTCCTAGCAAAAGCTTAACCAAATGACTTGTAACTTTCCAGATTTGATATTAAGCTAAGAAAAATGACACCTATCACAAAAGCCAAGTTGTTGCATGTACCAATAAGTTGTTCTAAAAAATAAACCAAATTGTGCTTATTTGACCAAAAGTCAAAGTCTACCAAAATTCACCAAAATCTCAGGGATTGTTTGTAACCTTGTTTTAAGCAACTTTTGTGAATAACTCAAGGTGGAGTCCTTGTGAATCAAGTGGTCAGTTGACCAATACTTGACAGATTTTCGCAAAATAAGGCCAATAAGCCAGTTAGCTTATAAGCCATCAATAAGGCAAACCAGATAGCAAATAGCACTCACAAGCAACATAATAACAAGTTCCAAGCAGGTAAACAACTAGGCATATACTAGAATCACAAATGCAACCCCAAATTGAGGTGGTCACTTTGTTGATGCAAATGACCACTTCAGCCAACTTTGATAAGCTCTAGTACCCACAATAAGCCACCAAATTCAACAAACAGATATTGCACAGATAGCTTATCACCTAAACTCTTCCCAAACCAGATTTTAGACCTTAGATCCAACAAACAAAGATTTTATTGGATCTGATGTGTTCGACCAAATTCAAACCAATTTTATCAGATTTTTCTAGAACTTTGAAAACCTTTACCAAACCACTTGAGCCTTAACCAATGATCAAAACTAGTTGCATATGACTTGTTTATAATACCCATGCCCTAAGACCCAAGGGCACAACGCCAAAAGGCCTTATGATCCCAAAAACCAAACAACCTTGTTTTATCCCTTTTTCAAACAAACTTTTTATTTTTGCACACAACCTACTGATTTTATGGTTCAATTACCTCAACTAGGTGACAACTAAAAGATACCAACAATAAAACACAAAGCACAAACACAAGAACACCAAATCACATGGCAAAGTTCATATCAGACATAAACATAAATTTTTTTAGAGTAAACTTAAAAGGAGCTTATACCTATCCCCCACAACTTCCTAGAGGGATCAGCTATGCTCCTTGGGCCACTCTCAACAACTAGAGAGTGACCAAGGTCCTTGAACAAAGGAGATGGTATGTGCCTTGGTTGATGGTTCAAAGCAGAACCTCAAGGGCTTAATTTCTTCAACACAAGCAGCAAACAACCTATCCAAAGGTTGATAAACCTTCACTAGCTTGGTGTCAACAAGCTTGCAAGGGCTTATAGCTTTTGGATAAGGGTTAGTACAAGTAAAATAGCAAAAACAGATGACTGATTTCAAGGTTTTTTCAAACTTGAAATCCTTACCAAACATAAATGTGCTTTAACCACAAGATCAAAGCACCTTTATAACATCAAATGGAACTCAGAATTACCCTTAAACAACACCAACTTTCAAAAACATAAAAAGGAATTACAATTTTCTTAAAATACCAACTTTTATAAATTTAAAAAGGAATTACAATGTTTAAAGAGTAAAACTGGAACAAGGGACTCTCACAAGTTGATGTCTCCTTATATAGGACTAATGGACTATTCTAGAATGCTGAAATACATGAAACCCTAGCTAAGAATTCTCAAAAAAGCCCTTGAGTCATTTGTTGTTGATGAGCTGTCCAAAATGATCTTGAGCGTTTCTTTTTGCGTTTGGGACCAAGTATGAGCTGAGGGTTGTTGATTTTCCCATATAGGATTACTTGGAGGTTAAGTCGTGTGATGATTGGATGAGAGGGAATTGGGGGTGGGGTCCATGGTGATGTGATGGGAAAGTTCAAGTGTGGGATGTGTTCGTGTGAAGGTTAATTACTTTTTGGCCAAGGTAATTTGGAATAACCCCTTGTTTAGTAAAAGTAAAATCTGGGTGGGATGAACATGAATAGTGGTCCCTTTGATCCGAAAATGTGGGTTGTGTTTGTTTGGCGCGTGTTTTTTATTTGAACTTTCAGAAATGACATTATGAGTCCTTGTGTTTTGGGAAAAGTGTCAAAACATGTTTTTTAGCCTTCATAACCCGTTTTCCTTTGTTATTTAAGTTTCTAACTTCACACTTTTGCCCCCAAAACTTTCTAATAAGGGTTTTAAGGGTTTGTCTTGCCATTTTTGCATATTTCAAGGGCTGATCTTGGACATTTACCATCTTTGAAGGTCTTCAATGTATCTTTGACTTCATGAGGGACCATTGTTGACAATTTTGAATTGTTGAGGGACTAAACTTGCCAAATCTTCAAAGTTGAAGGACCTTTTTTGTAATTTTGACAAACTTAAAGGACCAAACTTGTAATTATTAATATACAAGGGTATTAAGTGTCATTTCTTCATAAATGAGGGATCAATATTGTACATCTTCAAGTCTTCAAGGATTTTTCTTTGAGAGATCCATAACTAGGGCCCGGTTCTTTGTACGGCTTCGTTTCTCGTGTCCGTTTTTCCTTGTTTCTTGTGATATTTTGTCTTTTTCATGATATCTATACCTAAAACACACAAGTAAACAAATACAAGCATATATATGGTATATTTATGACATTTTATGCATTTAAAGCCCGAAAAGAACGATGAGATCATGTATAAATGCCATTTCATCACTCACACCAGTTGAGAAATATAAGTAAAGGGTGATTGACCTTGACCTATGGAAGAAAGCCAACCCTACTCTCTTTGTTAAGGGAGGACTTCTTAGTGATGAACAAACTGACCCTAAACCTATTGTTATCACTGATAGGTGTGTAAACACCCATCTTTTCTACTACTTAATTACAATAATAACCAGACCAAAACGTGTATTTTATGTCTTTTATGTTGGAATTATGCGTGGTTTGTGTTTTTGTTGTGATTTAGGACGAAAAGGTGAAAAGTGGAGAAAACACGGGAATTCACGGGCATTTACAGACTTTTATTGAAGAAAAAGATGAAAGACGAAGTCGAGAAGTCAAGAGTGCAAAAAGAACGGAAGTCCACGACCAATTCCGAAGATTTATCGAAGAAAAAGTCAAAAGACGGAAGTTTATCAAAAGCCGAAGAATTCAAGTCTATTTTATTGAAGAATTTAAAGACGAGTTCAAAGAAATCCCGAAGCCAAAAGTCCTCAAAAGTTCAAGTTTAAAGAAGATTAGAAGAAAAGGACTAATGGTGTAATTAATGAAGACTTAAGAAGAAAGGACTTAATCTTGCAATTAACAAGAAATGAAGGAGGGGAGGAAGCTTCCTAATCCTCCCCTATATATAGATTAGGATTGTTAATTTTTCATTTTGTTGGCTAAGTGTGACAATTAGTCTTCCACCATTTAATTACCTTGCACCTTTAATTACCTTGTCAATTTAAATACTTGTAAAATTTAATTACCTTGTCTTGCACTTAATTACCATTTAATTCCAAGTAAGTTTTTCTTTTAATTCTTGTTAATCTTTATCTTTATCTTGTTAATCTCATTCTACCTTTCTTTAATCTTTGAGTTGATTTGTTTATGTTCATGTTCTTAATTTTTTGTTGATTTATTTAAGTGGGTTTTGATTATCTTGTTAGTTTTATTGTTTTGGATTGATTGTTTATGATTATTAGTTGTTTATTAGCTTGTTTGATTTAATCTTGTGTTTGATTTAGCTTTGTTTTGATTTAAATTCGTGCTTTATTTGTCCTTGTTCTTCGGTAATCTGGTTACTCTTCTTTCTCTGGACGCTGCCTCAAATATTCCGAGTGAGGGTTTAGCAGCGAGGCTTATTCGGATTATTCTACATTCCGAATAGCAAGATATTCCGCTTAGACCTTTTATTCCGAATAGGGGCATCATTCCGAATAGGAACTTATTCCGCATAGAAGGTATATTCCGCATAGACCTTATATTCCGAATAGGCAAAGATTCCGCATAGAGCTGACATTCCGAATAGGGGGATTTTCCGAATAGGAAATCATTCCGAATAGGGGGATTTTCCGAATAGGAAGTTTTTTCCGCACAGGCCTTTTATTCTGAATAGGTTTAATATTCCGCATAGGGAACTATTCCGAATAAGCACCTTTTTCCGCATAGTGACAGTATTCCAAATAGGGGTTTTATTCCGGATAGGGACTTATTATTTTCAGTTTCTAATTTCAAGCTTTATTTTTCCCGCCTTTTTACTTAGTTACACTTTAAGTTTAATTGCCTTAGATTTAATTTAGTCTTGCCTTAGTTTAAGTTTTAGTTTTAGTTGCGTTTTAAGTTTACCTTAGTTAGATTTAAGTTTGTTGATCCCAAACTTAGATCGATTAGCTTTGTGTATACGAGATTAGATCAAGTATAACACGTAGAGAAACCTTTGTTATATGCTTTGTGAATCTAAGTGTTATGCGGAATTTAACACTTAAACAAGAACACAAGATGTAAACAAAACTTTCACTTTGATTATGAATGTCGAACTTGCTTACAATGAAAGATGTTTACGAATGAAAACTTATATAAAACTTGATATTAAACATTAACCTAAAGGCCTTCTTTTATAGACTAAGAAGCCTTGTACAATAAGCTACGTATCAACTATTCTAGGTAAAGATAAACATAGAAAATACATTGTCGTTTCTATCCTTACTAGAATTATTCTAGAATATAATAAACGTGTAGCTTATATCTTCCATCAGTGCTTGTCTTCAATGTGTCAACGCTTGACTTTAACTTGTCAACGCTTGAGCTGTCAGCGCTTGCTTTGTTCCTGTCAACGCTTGATTTGTTCTTGTCAGCGCTCAAGTGATCTGGCCTTAATTTATTCCCAACAATCATCCCCTAAACTTGATATCCACTCTTATGATCAAGTTTCTGAATAAGCATTAAGAACTTGGAGGAGTCTGACAAACCTTCTCATATTGGTAATAAATAAATCTGATCAAATTCTTTGCCACGTCACTTGTATAATCTATCTCCAGCTGGGTGTCCTTCATCTTTTCCAAAACAGCCTTGGATATGAAATATTGAGCATCCACAAGTAGATACTCAGCAAACTTTGTAGAACTCAAATGGTATACACCAGCAGCTGAATATAACCTCCATTGAAGACCACTGAGGTCATCTTCAAGATCCTTCCATATTTCAGGATCTTCCTCATTTGTCCCACACATTCTTTTGAATGTGGTCCAAAGTTTTATTCCATTTGCTGAAGTTGGTGCTTCAGCCTCATACTTGGTCTCTAGCAACCTCCAAAGATCCACCAAGTCTTCTCTATCACAACTTGCAAATAAAGATATGAGAGTGGTAAAAGTATGTACCTCCTTGCCAAATCTACCAATCTTCCAGAATCCACATTCTTCCTCATCATAACTCACAATTGGATTCCTGGAATCTAATGGTACCACCTAAACCATATCTGAAGCTTCTAATGGGGAGAGCTTGAGGCTCTTTCTGATAACTGCTTCACTTGGATATAGTGGATTCATATCTTTTGGAAACTCAAGTTTAAATCCCTTCTTCAATGGCCTGGGAACTATCATAGCTTTCTTGATTTCCATCTCTTCTGCAAGTTGCTCCTTTCTTTCATCTGAAAGAAGTCTGAGAGTGTTTTCTTCCTGCACTCTCACCCAAATAGGATAAGCCCTATGTTCCAACTCATCAAATGTCAAAGCCTTCAACTTCTGATGTGTCCATCCAACTCCATGACATCTGAGCAACATAAAGTAGAGCTCCCTTCTATCCCTTTTCAACTCAGAGAGAATATTGCTTGCCTTGTGCTTCAAAATCACCTTACAATCCTTCTGAACTCTAAGAAGAAGCTCCAAACCCCATATTTGATCTGAAATGGTCAAGTCTGGATTATCCATGCAGCTTTCTTCCCAAGAATTGTACATCTGAACCACCTCTGGCATGTCAAAGTCAACCTGCAATTTTAAATCTCTCAACTTTTCCCTAGCAAGCTCATCACCATACTCAAGCCTTTCTGGTTCTATAATCATCACACTTGAGTCTGAGCTAGCTCCATCACTTTCTTCTTCAGAAGTCACAACAAATGGTGACTTCTCTTTTTCACCTTGTTCCATCATTTGTTCAGCCAATCTTCTATCAAATTCAACTTGGGCTGCATCCTTTGGAACAATTTCTTCTACCAATTTACCCTTACCCTTATCTGATGATGCAATGGTTGGTAAGGTAGATGGTAATACCTGAGTAGAAACTTCTTTGATGATAGATGATGACTGGAATACATCACCTTCATGTGCAGGTTTGTCAACGCCCAAATTTCCTCTATCAGCGCCCAAAATACTTCTATCAGCGTCCAAATTTGTCTTGTCAACGCTCAAATATTTTCCCTCAGCGCCTTGTGTAACCTCTCTCAACATAGCTGTAAATGATAAATTTAGATTGGTTGGAGAGATTAAGGACGTATCAAAACCTGTTTGTTCCTTCAAAGTTGTAAGGGCTTCAGCAACATCCATTGATTGACCATCTTGGCTGCCCTTATCACTCAGATTTCTTTGATCTTCCTCCCCTTTGGAAGACTCCTCCATACTCCTCCTAGCAAGATCACTTTCCAAAACAACAATCCTCTCCCTTAATAGCTTAAGTTCAAGGCCTTGTGAGCTGACAATTTGTACTAAGTCTGCATTTTGCTTTTGCAAGCTAATGCAGACTGCCGTCAATTCCAAAAGAGTCATTGGTTCCAGTCTGCCCTCTTCTGAAATGGGGATTTGACCTCCCAAGTCAGGTTCATTGGGCAAGGATGAGGACTTAATGATGGTGGGACTGCCTTGGCCAGCATCTAAGCCAGAACCAATAGTCCCAGCCTCATCCAGGTCACCAGCCACACTTGTGGTGGTGGTTCTCTCTGCTTCATGGCTAGGACCAACAGAGGAGAACACTCCAGTAGTCCTTTGGCGTTTGATCAACCTATATTCAGGTGGTGTGGAAGATGGTGTGGAAGAATGTGTAGATGTGGGTTGGTTAAGGGGTGTTTGGGATTGTGAAGGTTGGGTGTCAGTGTTGGAAATAGGCACATCAACGCCAACATTTGATGTGTCAGCGTCAAATGGTTCTTGGTCAATTTGCATTTGTTCAGGTTAGGGTAAAGGTTCAGGGATGGGTTCAAGTTGTGGTTGAGGGTCAATTTGAGGTTGAGGGTCCGGTTGGGGTTGTGCTGCTGCAATAACAGCAAGCATGGCTGGGGTTAAAGGTAAGTCTATATGAGGTGGTGAATCCATCTTCGTAAAAATAGCTTTCTTTTGTTCAGGGATTTTATAAAAATCATTGTGATCCCTTGAACAATATCTTTGATCATCAAAAATCATTTGCAGAAAACAGGGATAAGCTAAAGTCATTTTTGTCCCCTTGTTTTTACACATCCCTTCAAAAATCATTTTAGAATAGTTATATTTTTGTCCTGTTGCAATGCACACAATAGCACTGGCAATGGATCTATTGATCTCATTGTGTGCAGTACATTTGGGACTCAAACATTGAAGGAGGATGTGAATGAGGTACTTCCAGGCTGGGGGAAATTCCTGCTTATGATACTTATTAAGAGTACCTTCATCAGGAATAGGATATCCCAAAGCCCTAAGCCCTTGTTCTATTTCAGTTATGGGAAGAATGGCTACACCATCAGCATCATCAAGATGCAAGGCCTGGCGTACCAAGGCCTCAGTAACCACCCAAGATCTCCCATGAATAATAGAAGTCAATGTGGTCACTCCAATAACTGTTGAGGAACTAACAGTGTTCCAAAACTGCTTAATGTGTGTGACTGGAATGAGTGGTGCATGAGAAAGATCATACCTTAAGGGGGATGCGTTTAAATACGCCACCATTTGTGTGTATTGAGGAAACAAATCATTATCAGCAACAAGATAAGCAATCATGTTGTGTTGAGACTTGAACCCCAAATCCAATTCTGCTGAGTTAAACTTTGGTGCCATTGATGAAAGCTGTTAATTTGAAGTGTAGAAGATGAAAGTTGATAAGAGAAAAGTGTTAGACAAGAATTATAGATACCCTGTTTTAAAATAGGAGCCAAATTTATAGGAGATAAAGAATGCATGTGATTGGCCCAAAAATAGGCAAAGATTTTCAAAAACTAATCATGAAAATATTGAAAAAGTGATAAGTTATCTCATGCATTTAATGAAAGTAACAACTCCTAAAATTATGGCTTGAAAATATGTCAAAAAGTAACAACTGGGTAGGTCCCATTGAGTGTCAACGGTCAAAAATAACCTATCAACGCCCAACGGCTATAATCTTGTCAACGTTCGCCTAAAGCCATGTCAGCGTCCAATTTGGTCACAACAACGCTTGGAAAAATCTTGTCAGCGTCCAAAAATAAAATTGTTTTAAAAAGTAAAAAATGACCTTAACAAGTAATTTATCCTAGAGAAGATAACCAAAAGCTGATAATTATCATAGGGCGGCAAGCACTGTCCAGTTATGCACACTTGCATAAGCAAGATAGACATAACAGTCCTCTAGTGTCCCTTGCTAACCAAAATTCTTAACAACCAAGTTACCTTATAAAATCCTTGTTACTCCCAGGTAAATCCCATATCAAAATCATTCCCAAGTCTCCCAACAGACCACAACCAATTCTAGGCCAAAAATGTCTTGGCAGCATGCAAAGTTGATATACTATGCATGCTACAGTGCCTCATGGTTTAGTAAAACTAACCCATACTCACCTGTGGACACAATCTAGAATTGTGATAAGAGTATCATATGGATACCCAAAAATCCTAAAGGTTCCTAAAACCTCCCCTTAAACTATGATACAAAAAGTTTGCTAAAATCTTGCATGAACATAAAAATTTATGTCAAGATAGGAATGAAACATTCCAACCATCATCCATAAATAAACACTTGTCCAAATGCTTCTCCTTTGATCCATAAGCAACTCTGTATCCAATGGTATACTGCTAACACCATCTGCACATTTAGATTGAAAACCACAAAACTAACATTGTTGCTGACAACGCCCCGATAACACATAACAGCGTTGAAGGAAGCTTTGTCAGCGTTAGACAATTATATTGCTGACAACGTTGCAAAAACACTTATCAGTGTTCAAACAACCTTTGTCAGTGTTAGAAAAATATAGTATAAAATCTAAATCATCAATAAGACCAATAATAATAATGCATCATCCTGTACATACTTTTACAAAAAGAATCCAAAACACATATTAAGTGAGATTAACCATTCCAATACTTGTTACCAAGTATTAAAATCTTCCAGCATCAAAAGGTTTAGTTAATAAATCTGACACATTTTCCTCAGTGTCAACCCTATCTGGTTGTATTAAACCTTTCTCAAAGCAATCTCTTATAAAATGGTGTCTAATTTCTATGTGTTTAGTTTTAGAATGATGTACAGGATTCTTAATGATGCATAAAGTACTATTATTGTCAACAAATATCTTAGTATGCATGAAATTATACCCATAGTCCAACAGCTGGTTCTGAATCCACAACACTTGACCACAACATGCTGCTGCAGCCACATACTCTGCTTCAGTTGTAGAGTTAGCCACCACTGTTTGTTTCTTGCATTGCCAAGATAATAATCTGCTCTCAAGAAACTGACATCCACCAGTTGTGGATTTCCTATCAAACTTGTCACCTCCATAATCACTATCTGAATATGCAATCAACTCCAATGGTGAATCCTTTGGGTACCACAAACCAAGACTAGGGAAACATCTTAGGTACCTAAAGATCCTTTTCACAGCATAAAGGTGACATTCTTTGGGAGTCACTTGATGGCGTGCACAAGCACATACAGCAAACATGATATCAGGCCTGGAAGCAGTAAGATACATCAAGGATCCAATCATGGATCTATAATGCCTGACATCAACATCTTTCCCATCTCCAATCTTTCCCCAAGGATGTTCTCTATCCATAGGAGTAGTAGCCCTCTTTTCATGTGGAGAAAAGCCAAACTTCTTCAAGATTTCAGCAACATATTTGTCCTGGGGGATGAAGATGCCATCTTCTTTCTGCTGAACTTGTAAACCAAGAAAGAAGTACATCTCCCCCATAGCACTCATCTTGAATTTGTCTGTCATAAGCTTGGAGAAATCCTCACTCATGTTTGGATCAGTAGACCCAAAAATGATATCATCAACATAGACCTGCACAAGCAACACATCTTTGCCTTTCTTCTTTGTAAATAGTGTCTGATCTATAGTGCCCCTCTTGAATCCATTGTCCACCAAATAGGTAGACAGAGTACCATACCATGCTCTAGGGGCTTGATGAAGGCCATACATAGCCTATTTGACTCTATATACTTTATCAGGATACTCTGGATCCTCAAAACCAGGAGGTTGCATGACATAAACTTCCTCAACAATGGTGCCATACAAGAATGCACTTTTGACATCCATTTGATAGACTGTGAAGCCCATGCAAGATGCATAGGCTAGAAAAATCCTAATAGCTTCAATCCTTGCAACTGGTGCAAAGACTTCCTCATAGTCTATCCCGTCCTCTTGTGTATAACCTTGAGCCACTAACCTTTCCTTGTTTCTGACCACAATACCTCTTTCATCTCTTTTGTTCCTGAGAACCCATCTTGTCCCTATAGGTCTGACATATCTAGGACAATCAACCAGCTCCCAAACATCCTGAATTGCAAATTGGTGAAGCTCATCCTGCATTGCTTCCACCCAACTTGGTTCATTGAGAGCATCAAATATCTTCTTGGGTTCTTCTTGTGACAGAAAACATGCAAACAAACATGCTTGCACAAGAGGGGTATCAACCTTCTTGTGTATATTGGCAATAAATCCACCAAGACCTTGGTGAGATCTTCTGGTCTGAACTGGAGTCATAATATCACCAATGATCTGAGATGTGGGGTGATTCTTCATTGTGGAAGTGAGAACTCCTCCTTCAAAAAGTCTGGTGTCCTCAACTTCACGCTCCATGTTGCCAATATCTTCTTCATCAGACTCTCTTTGATCAACAGGAATCTCTTCATGAACATTGGAAGGTTCACCTTGTTCAAAAGTGGAAGAGAAAAGATGTGCAAAGGTGTTGTCAACGTTTGAACCTTGTTTGTCAGCGCTTGGGCTAACAACGCTTGAACTGTTGTTGTCAACGTCTGAGCCATCAACGTCTGAATTGGTCTTGTCAGCGCTAGATTTGCCTTTGTCAGCGCCTGAAGAACCATGCATGTTTGTATCTGGTGGTATTTGGAGACCACCATTATCTTGTCCAGCAGCAGCAGCAGCAGCAAAAGCATCTGTCCAAATGGGAATTGTGACATATTCAAATGTAGGAGATGCCTTTTCTGCTTGTGATCCAACCTTCTCATGAACCTGTGTACCTGAAACATTAACAACTTGTTCCTCCACAACATTTGAAGTTACCTTCACAATGTCTGGATTAGTGACAGGCATATAATTTAAAGTTCTAGATAAGGGTTCCAAATCAAACAACCAATTAGGACCACTCTCAGGATCACTAGGTTTATTTTCTAAGAACCTAACATGTACTCTTTCAACAATTCGTTTGTCCTCTTTAAGATAAACACTATAACCCTTGCTCTGGACTGAATACCCCATGAAGTAACCTTCATCACCTTTTGCACTAAATTTCCCTAAGGCATCACTAGTATCTAGTACAACTACATGACAACCAAAAGGTCTGAGAAAACCAATATTAGGTTTTCATCCCTAAAGTAACTCATAAGGTGTTTTGTTCTGAATTTTGTTAACCAATGCTCTATTTTGCACATAGCATGATGTATTAACAGCCTCAGCCCAAAAGGCTATAGGAAAGTGAGCATCAGCCAACATTGTTCTAGCTGCTTCAATTAGGGTTCTTTTCTTCCTTTCAGCAACCCCATTTTGTTGTGGGGTTCTAGCAATACTGAATTGCCTAGTAATTCCCTTCCTGGCACAAAAATCATCTAGCTTCTTGTTCCTAAATTCTCCACCATTATCACTCCTAAGCAACTTAACCTCATTGCCAGACCTTTTCTCAATTTGAGTGATAAATTCAATAAGAACATCAGTTGTGTCACTCTTCATAGCTAGAAAGAATGTCCAAGTAAACCTAGAAAAGTCATCAGTGACAACAAAACAATATGACTTGCCATGCAAACTTTCTATATTAGTTGGACCAAAGAGGTCCATGTGAAGCATATGAAGAGGTCTGGAACTAGTATGCACCTGCTTGGACTTGAATGAGACCTTGTGTTGCTTGCCTTTAAGACATGCAACACAAGAGTGGTCATTGTGGAAGGCCTTCTCAGGCAAACCATCAACTAAACCAAGCCTCACAAGTCTATTTATATTTTTAAAATTTATGTGCCCTAGTCTCTTGTGCCACAAATTACTTTCATCTACTGAGGCCTTAGCATAAAAACAAGACATATTTGTATTCACTTTAATCCCATTTAAATTCACATTGTATATGTCCTTATGCCTAGGTGTTCTATACTCAATATACTTCTCATCAGGGATCTTAAAATCCTTGCTTAACACCAAACACTCAGTATCAGTGAAAAGAACCTTATTTTTGTTATCACACACTTGTGATACACTAAACAGATTATAATCCAGTTCTTTTACCAGGAAGACGTTCTCAAAACGCAGATTATTGGTGAGAATGGTTCCTTTGCCTGTAATGGTGCCGTAGCCCCCTCCAAAGTATACCTTATCACCATCTTTAATAGGAGTGAAGTTCGTCAGATAGTCTTCCTTTCCTGTCATGTGCCTTGAGCATCCACTATCCCAATATCCATAATCATTGATCTGCTTTTGAATGCCCTGCACATAAAGAAAACAAATTAGTTTTCTTTGGGAACCCAAGTCTCAGAAGACTTGGATTCATCTGGTTGTTCAATAAGAACAGACTTAGTTCTCATAACAACCCCATTCTCATCCCTTTTAGGATGAAATACCCAGTTAACCCCAATAAGTTTTGTAATGACCTTTGAAATGTAATTAAATCTATTGCAAGTCATTGAAATTCCATTATTATTAGGGTTTTGATCTTTCTTGGGTCTCCATGTTAAGCTTGAAGAAGCTCTAGACCCCTTACCTTGTGGCTGCAAATATTTAGGTCTGGTCACGTTTCTGTCAGCGTTGGATTTTGTCCTGTCAACGCTGAAATTACCCTTGTCAGCGTTGAACCTTGGTTTGCTATAGGAACCCATTGCCTATTTGACCAGGTGTTTGTCTTTTGAAAAGGTCTTTGTCCATGAGTGTTAGACCTTCTAGAGAAGAATGGGGCAGGTCTAATCACTTGTGGACTTTGCTGCACACAAGGTTTGGGTCTGACAACGTTTGACTTCCTAACAACGTTGACTTTCTTCCTATCAGCGCTGAAATTGTTCCTATCAGCGCTGGCTTTGGGAGCGTTGACACACTTGTATGCCAAATGTGAAAGTCTACCACAAGTATAACAGACTTTCTTAGACACACTCCTAGTTCTAGAAGAGAAGAAACCTGTTCCATGATTGTTAACTTGGCTCTTGGGTGACCTATTATTTCTATACATCTCTGCATATTTAATGGTAGGTCTTCTAACAGTGTTGGAGCCTAGGTCAACAGCTTTACCAGTAACTGGGTGAGTAACCTTAATGGGTGGTGATTCATTGGGACTTTCACATAGTAAACCTCCCTTAACAAATAAAGTAGGGTTAGCTTTCTTCCACTCATTTAGGTCAGTCAGTTTTTGTTGATACTCTTCCACTGGAGTGACAACTCTTGGTGGAGGAATGAATTCCTCTTCTTGGCATTCTGGTATACCAGTCCAAGCTAAATCCTTTCTAAGGACACCATAGAAGTCACCAGCTGGTGGTGGAACCAGAGAGTAATCATTCATCCCAATCCCAGTCATGTCCTTAGGATCCCTTTGTTTAGCTACACAGTCTCCTAGGGTTTGGGTTGCTCTATCAAATCTTTGAATCTTGAGGTCAACATTATCTTTATTCTTAATGGCCTCATCTAACTTAGCCTGTAGGTCTCTATTGACCTTTGTCATGATATTTCTAATATCCATACTACCCTCTAGCTCATGTTTTAAGATATTTATCTTATCTTTTAAATCAAATTCCATTTTCTTGTATTCAGAAACGGTTTTCTCAGTTTCAGTAAGAGCTAGTTGGTAATTGGACAATTTGCACCTTTCAGTGCTCATATCATCTTTTAGTTTTAACACTTCTTTGTTAAGTCTATCAGTGTTTAACCTACAACCTTTGCTACAAAAAGCATCATCATATACCTCATTATCAGATGAAGAGGAGGAGTGTGCCATGAGAGCATATTCAACATGCTCTACTTCTTCAATATCAGCAACCAAAGCTTTGTCCTCTTCAGCATTCTTAGCCAGATAGCTCCAATCCCATCCAGTACCATCAATTCCTTGAACTGCAACCATGGCCTTGGAATCTTGAGCTTTAACAACCTGACTTGAGGGTTTACCAGCATCAGATCTTCTAGGAGATCTGCATTCCCTCATGAAGTACCCCATCCGATGACAGTTGTAGCATTCAACTTTGGATTTATCAAATCCAGCTGTGTCTTTAGCATTGAAGGTCATCTTCTTCTTGAACCTTCTATTCCACCTATTTGCTCTTATACTAGCAAGAGCCATGTTCCATTTGATGTCCATCTCTTCTAAGTGCTCATCACTTATCTGCTCAAGGTCCTCATATGTAATCACTGAACCATTGGGCAAAGAAGCAATGTAAGCACACACAGTATCCAAATCCAAACCAGCAGGTTTAACTCTTGGGGAGTCATTCATGAATGTGTCAGCGTCTGAAAAGGAGACGTTGACAGGACTTGTCCCTGCGCTGATAAATGATGATCCAGTAACTGGATGCATAAAAGAGTCCTTCTGATTGAATTGACCTTCACTATGAGAGAAGAAGGCCATGTTGCTGGTGCTAGGTTTGCTTCCATGTGCTGAAAGAGTTTCATCTTCCAATAGTCTTAGTTTGTTGAAGATGTCATCAAACGAGGAGCACTTGTAAGTATTATTAGCAAGAATAGATCTTGCCTCAATCTTCCATGCCTCACCAAGACTTTTCAGAAAGGTAGCATTGGTGTCAACATCACCAACTTGTGTCCCCATGAAGGACAACTTGCTTGTGATGTCAAGCAATCTGCTTCTCACACTACTCAGTTTCTCATTGGGCTGAGCTTTGAAGACAGCATAATCATGCAGAAGTTGCTTTTTCTTTTCTTCCTTAGTGTCTGCATTGCCACCATATGCAACTTCAATTGCTTCCCAAAGATCCTTAGCAGATTCATAGCCTCTATATTTGTGCTGATTTTCTTGTCCCAAAGAGACTTTCAGAATATTTAGGGCTTTCATGTCAACCCTTTTCTTTGCAATATCTTCAGCACCTACAGCTCTACCATCTCCAGGTTTTTCTCTCTTATCTTCATCAGGACATCCTTCAACAGCTGATCTTTGAGTAATGGCATCCTGAATCTTTTGAGCCTTATTGAATGAGTTTCCATATTCAATAATCTCCCAGAGAGTGTAATCATAGATCCCCAGATATTGTTCAAAGTTGAACTTCCGTAAGTCAAAGTTGGTTGCATCAAGCATGGGAATCTTGATGTTTGGTAAGGGTGAATTGGAGGTGGTTATTGCTTCAGACATGTTGTTAGGGTTTTGGTGTTTTTAGGGTTTCTGAGAAAATTAGGGTTTTGGTGTTCGTGTATCGTTCTAGTGTTCTTCAAAGATCAAAAGTTCCTCAACAAGCTCTGATACCACTTGTTGATCCCAAACTTAGATCGATTAGCTTTGTGTATACGAGATTAGATCAAGTATAACACGTAGAGAAACCTTTGTTATATGCTTTGTGAATCTAAGTGTTATGCGGAATTTAACACTTAAACAAGAACACAAGATGTAAACAAAACTTTCACTTTGATTATGAATGTCGAACTTGCTTACAATGAAAAATGTTTACGAATGAAAACTTATATAAAACTTGATATTAAACATTAACCTAAAGGCCTTCTTTTATAGACTAAGAAGCCTTGTACAATAAGCTACGTATCAACTATTCTAGGTAAAGATAAACATAGAAAATACATTGTCATTTCTATCCTTACTAGAAGTATTCTAGAATATAATAAACGTGTAGCTTATATCTTCCATCAGTGCTTGTCTTCAATGTGTCAACGCTTGACTTTAACTTGTCAACGCTTGAGCTGTCAGCGCTTGCTTTGTTCCTGTCAACGCTTGATTTGTTCTTGTCAGCGCTCAAGTGATCTGGCCTTAATTTATTCCCAACAAAGTTTGCGTTATTTTCATTTAGTGCCTTTAAATTCTCGTCACGCTTTTAATACTTGCACCATTTACTTTATTAGATTTAGATTTATTTTAATTGCCCTTTTACTTTATTTGTTCTGCACCTTTTATTTTAAACACTACAACGACACATCTTTGTTTCCACCAAAATAAAACTGAGTCACACATTAAACACAAGTTTTTCAATTCGAAGAGACATACTTAAACGAACTAATTTTTATACGGGGTGTCAAAAGCCTTGTATCAAATGGCGCCGCTGCCGGCTCTTTTCGTAAAGATTGACGGTTTTCTGTGAGAGACACGTTGCTTTTTGGGATCCGTTCACTTGTGAGCGTTATTTTTCTTGTCTAAAAAATTCAAAAAAATCATAAAAATTAAAAATTGATAAAAATACATAAAAATTAAAAAATTTCAAAAATCCAAAAAGATTTTATCTTTCTTGTGTATATATATTGTTTTTGTGTTTGGTTTTGTTTTCTTTTGCATTTTCAGGTGTATGCGTACTAGATCTTCCAATTATCAAGAGCCCGAGACTCAAGAAGATTTAAGTATGGCAGGTGTTAACAACAACAACATTCCACCGCACCTCAATAATAATAATAATAACAACAATGTTCTTCCACAGCCCGATCTTCGGACCATGGAGGAACTTTGTCAACCAACAATGTTTGGATGAGGAGGACCGATTGCGCCGATGCAAATCAACGCTCCTGAGTTTTCGTTGAAGCACCACATGATTCAGCAAGTGCAAACAAACCCATTTAGAGGATTGCCTGATGATGATGCCAACAAACACCTCGATAAGTTCATTACAATCACTCAAAGCATGAAGTTGCCTGGGGCCACAATGGATGTTCTTCGCCTACAACTCTTTCCACATACTTTATCACATCATGCCGAGAAATGGTTTGATCGTCTCTCGAAGAATTCTATTCACACTTCGGATGACATGACTCAACGCTTTTTGTCGCGCTACTTTCCACCATCCATGGTCACAAGCCTTCGCAATCAGATCAGCGGTTTCATGCAAGACCCTGATGAATCTCTTTTTGACGCTTGGGAGAGATATAATGTCTTGATCGATAGATGTCCAAACCACAACATGCTCCCTGTGACCCTAATTGATACTTTCTACAACGGATTGACTTTCCGTGATCGCGATACGATTAATGCAGCCGCCGGTGGCACATTCATGAAAAGGAGACCCGAGGAGTGTAGAGAGTTAATTGAGAACATGACTACTCACCACAAAAACTGGGATTCCTCTGCTTCTTCTAGGAACAACCCGAGAGTCAATGTTTCTTCTACCTCAGCAAACCCTGAGATGACCGAACTCACCCGCATGATGGCTGAAATGAGCAAAAGTATTACGCTTCTCGCTTCAAACCAACAACAAAAACAAGTTAAAGCGGTTGCTAATCCTTGTGAAACATGTAGCGGTCCTCACTCATACACCGATTGTCCTTAGACACAAGGAAATCCGGAAAATGTGTATGCAGCTTATGGTAATTATTCACCGGAAAATTACCAAGCTAGACAACAATGGGATAGAAATCTGCTGAGCTACCGCTCCAACAATTACCTTTCACCCGGTTTTTCTCCTCAAAACCAAAACCCCGCCAACAAATACAATAGAAGCAACCAAATCCCACCAAGAGCTTCTAACCCTTATCAACCACCCACCCAACAACACCCACCCATTAATCCCGATGTTGACGCCATCATGAGAACCCAAGGTGAGCAAATCAAGAACTTGCAAAGCCAAATTATCAATCTGAAAGGAGATATCTTGAAGCAAGGAAATGACATCAGAACCGAGGTTCGTGATAATATTCAATCCTCCTTCAGCACTCAAACAACTGAATTAAAGAATCTGTTGGCTAGTTTCTTGCCCGAAGCTCAACCTTCTTCTTCGGGTTCTCTACCTTCAAACACCGTCACCAATCCGCGAGCTAATGTGAGTGCTATAACTACGCGTAGTGGAATTACCATTGTCGATCCACCTATCCCACCACCATCATCTACACCTCCTCCACCACCATGTATCCCTACTCCTCCTACACCTAGTAGTAGTACACCATTACCGTCTCCGCCTCGTCATGACGATGTATCTCGGAAGGACCCTTCAACATCACAACCTTCACCAACTACACCTTCACCGTCTCCCTATCAACCTAGAATCCCATACCCTTCTCGCATAGGCAAGACCAATGATCTAACCAAGAATGACTGCCAAGTATCAAAATATGTGGATATGCTATCTAAAATGACCATCAACATTAGCCTTGTTGAAGCACTTTGCCACAGGCCGAAATTTGTCAAAGCATTCAAGGAATTGCTTAGCAAGAAGGAGAAGCTGATTGAACTCGCCAACACACGATTAAATGAAAACTGCTCTGCAGTTATTCTCAAAGAACTTCCGGAAAAGCTTGGAGATCTCGGTCGTTTTGTGTTGCCTTGCGTGTTCAACAAAACTGAAGAATTTACTGCCCTTGCTGATCTCGGGGCCAGTATAAATCTTATGCCTTTGAGTGTTTGGAAAACACTATCATTATCCGACCTCATTCCAACAAAGATGACTCTCAAACTTGCAAATCGCACTCTCGCTTACCCCGTTGGTATAGCCGAAGACGTGTTTATCAAAGTTGGCACATTTACTTTCCCGGTCGATTTTGTCGTAGTGGATTATGAAATGGACCCTCGTATTCCTTTAATACTTGGTCAGCCATTCTTGAGAACCGGACGAGCTTTAGTAGATGTGGCCGAAGGTGAGTTAATCTTACGAGTCGGGGATGATTCAAAAGTTTTTAAAATGGGGAAGCTTACAGGAAAATCCTTTGGAAGTCGAGAATCAGTGAATATGATAAATGTGCTCGATGACTTTACCGTCTATGACAATCCTCTATTCGATTCTTCCACTGATAACCCACTCTCTGAAGATAATGTGGATGATTCTCGCTCCACTTTGGACGCTTCTCCCATTTATAATTCTTCACCGGTCTTTGATGCTTATGATGATGATTCTAGCTCAGATTCGGATGATTTTGATTCTACTTCTGAGTATCCCGAGCTGCCCACTTTCGATGATTTCGATGAGGCTGATACTCTTTCGAGCGATTCTTCACATGATGAAGATCCTCCGCCATCACTCGATCCTACTTTGGACGATTATTCATTTGAGGAAGATTTCTCTGAATTTCTCAACACTTACTTCCCTCATGAGAGTGATGCTCCTCCTTATGACTTTGAAGATTATCGACTTGATCCTACTTTGGATTTGAAGCACATTCTGTCAAAGGAGAAGAAACCGATCGACACCGTAATCCGTTGCACTTATGATTTGACACCTCTTTGTCCCCCTTCTGAGGACGAGGTTGTGCTTCTTTGCGGATCTTCTTCACACTCGGCTGAGCCTGAGTGCTATTTTCCCTTACAGGAAAAGGTGTTCGACCCTGGTATTGAAGTCTTTAAGCCATCTCAGTATCCACCTGATGAAATAAAAGGAAAAATCTTTGGAAATTTTGAAGACATGCTTGCACCGCTTCCTACTTGCTTCCACCTAGCTCCATCGCTGCTTAAGGGAACCCTGCCACGTCTTCTTTGGCTTGCCTTGTTCGCCTAAAGCTCGTGCTTATTGATGGATGAAAACTATGTCTTTGATCCTGGTGGATGTGTTTCATGCTTCTTCCGTTGATGATCAAGGTCGAGTCAGGCTCACGACTCAGTAAACAAAAATCAAGCGCTTCTTGGGAGGCAACCCATGCATCTATCTTTTCGCTTTCTTTACCATAAGTGTAGGGGGACCCTTTGGTTTGCTTTCCTCTCCTCACTTCTTAATCAGGGATTCGAGCTTCAATGATCCACTCTTGATGATTCTTGACGACCCGTGATTCCGTGTTCTACTTCTTCCCGGTTCTATCTTAAACTCTTTTCGATTCACTATTTTATATTTTCTCAATATTAAAATAGGAATCACTTTAGTTGTCTTTTCCTTAGCGAGATTTAAACAACGTGCACAATGTCCTAAGTGTAGGGGAGTTTACTTCCACATGCTTAAAGATTGAGGACAATGTTTATCTTAAGTGTAGGGGGGACTTCTATCGAAGTTAAGTGGTCTTTTCCTTGTATTTGTCCTCATTTTAACCGGAAAATCAATTTTTCGACATATTTCAAAATTTTTGATCTATTTTGGCCTATTTGTTTTTCCTTTTGTATAGTTTATTTTCTTTCTTTGCTAGAATAAATGTTTAATAAGTGGTTTTAATTTTCAAACGTTGTGAATCTTTTGACTCAACCCGAGTTTACTTATCTAAGTTACTCTAGCTAGTATCCTTAACGTGTTTAAGTCAAGTTTTGCTAGGCTTTTATATAGGGAGCTATAAAACGCGAAAGTCTTAACTCTCACGGGTTAAGAACAAGAACTTTTCGCAAGTTCCTATAATTGATCCTAGAGAGTCGTTTATCAAGGGAACTTTAAGATGCGATTTCTAAACTTGAAAGAGTCTAAGAATTTGCAAGATCCTATAGGCGACTCGAAAACCCAAAACTTTGATTTAATAGGCTAAGTATCCACGAGTCTCATTACTTGAGATTTTAAACTGTGGAGAACGAGAGATGATAGAGCCAATTATAAGTCCTGTATTCTTTCGTGAATTTATGTGAGTTAATTATGAGCCTATTCTCCCATCGCTTGTTAATAATTTATCTGCTAATAAATAAGGTTGTACGATTTGAAAGGTTACTTAGCTTCTAGCCCCAGATCGTTTAAAAGTTGCTCGGTATGGATTAGAGTTCATAGCCAAGGCATAACTTATTGAAGCGGGATGCGAAGATTGGCGAGTCCGAAAAGGCCCTAACAAGGCATGAGGGCTATATTTTGTTGCTAAAGATCCAAAGTGATGTGAAGAATCATTTATCGAAAATCAATATGAAGGATCGAGACACACGACGAAAAGCAAATACTCCCAAAAATTCATGGAGAAGTGTATCCGAAAAGACCCTAACAAGGTATGAGAATAAATAGATCCAAGTCATAAAAGGAGGTGGATCGTTGTATATCAAAGTCCAAAATAAAGGTTGGAGAAAAATGAAGAAGTCGTGGTCCAAGTATGAATCTCTCAAAACTTCAAGTGAAGAAATTACTATATGAAGAGAAGACCATTATTTCATGAACGTCTCTCAAGATTTGAAGTATGAAGTCGCTGCCAAATATCGGTCCGAGAAAGGTCTCAAATCGCGAAGCGAGTTATGCCAAGATATGAACTTTATGAGGTCCCGAGAAGCAGTTTTAAAAGATTTGGTCCTTTAGCTAACTATTGATTAAATCGTTCACTTTATTTTCAGACTAAATAACTATCGAAATAAGTCAAACAATGCATCCTCGTGATCATTCAAGACAAATAATAAAATATAAGAGATGCCCCTAGGAATAAGGGAGTCTAAGTGAGTAATTGGCCCACATGAGTTCGTGATAGTCTGCTAACTTATAATAACAATGATCTCGTTTTTAAGCTTAGTTTGGAGAAACTGAAAACTTGAGGATGATGATTATTCATAACATTTCCAAAACCCAAGGTATGCTTTTGATTTCTTAATTTTTTATGATTTTAATTTTCTATCTCTTTAATAAAGGCCAACGTGGATTGATTATGATGAAAAGTGTAATCTTGCTTTGTAACTAATGCATTGCATGAGGACATTGCAATGGTCAAGTGTAGGGGATTTGATAGGTGTGTAAACACCCATCTTTTCTACCACTTAATTACAATAATAACCAGACCAAAACGTGTATTTTATGTCTTTTATGTCGAAATTATGCGTGGTTTGTGTTTTTGTTGTGATTTAGGACGAAAAGGTGAAAAGTGGAGAAAACACGGGAATTCACGGGCATTTACGGACTTTTATTGAAGAAAAAGATGAAAGACGAAGTCGAGAAGTCAAGAGTGCAAAAAGAACGGAAGTCCACGACCAATTCCGAAGATTTATCGAAGAAAAAGTAAAAAGACGGAAGTTTATCAAAAGCCGAAGAATTCAAGTCTATTTTATTGAAGAATTTAAAGACGAGTTCAAAGAAATCCCGAAGCCAAAAGTCCTCAAAAGTTCAAGTTTAAAGAAGATTAGAAGAAAAGGACTAATGGTGTAATTAATGAAGAATTAAGAAGAAAGGACTTAATCTTGCAATTAACAAGAAATGAAGGAGGGGAGGAAGCTTCCTAATCCTCCCCTATATATAGATTAGGATTGTTAATTTTTCATTTTGTTGGCTAAGTGTGACAATTAGTCTTCCACCATTTAATTACCTTGCACCTTTAATTACCTTGTCAATTTAAATACTTGTCAAATTTAATTACCTTGTCTTGCACTTAATTACCATTTAATTCCAAGTAAGTTTTTCTTTTAATTCTTGTTAATCTTTATCTTTATCTTGTTAATCTCATTCTACCTTTCTTTAATCTTTGAGTTGATTTGTTTATGTTCATGTTCTTAATTTTTTGTTGATTAATTTAAGTGGGTTTTGATTATCTTGTTAGTTTTATTGTTTTGGATTAATTGTTTATGATTATTAGTTGTTTATTAGCTTGTTTGATTTAATCTTGTGTTTGATTTAGCTTTGTTTTGATTTAAATTCGTGCTTTATTTGTCCTTGTTCTTCATTAATCTGGTTACTGTTCTTTCTCTGGACGCTGCCTCAAATATTCCGAGTGAGGGTTTAGCAGCGAGGCTTATTCGGAATATTCTACATTCCGAATAGCAAGATATTCCGCTTAAACCTTTTATTCCGAATAGGGGCATCATTCCGAATAGGAACTTATTCCGCATAGAAGGTATATTCCGCATAGACCTTATATTCCGAATAGGCAAAGATTCCGCATAGAGCTGACATTCCGAATAGGGGGATTTTCCGAATAGGAAATCATTCCGAATAGGGGGATTTTCCGAATAGGAAGTTTTTTCCGCACAGGCCTTTTATTCCGAATAGGTTTAATATTTCGCATAGGGAACTATTCCAAATAAGCACCTTTTTGCGCATAGTGACAGTATTCCGAATAGGGGTTTTATTCCGGATAGGGACTTATTATTTTTAGTTTCTAATTTCAAGCTTTATTTTTCCCGCCTTTTTACTTAGTCGCACTTTAAGTTTAATTGCCTTAGATTTAATTTAGTCTTGCCTTAGTTTAAGTTTTAGTTTTAGTTGCGTTTTAAGTTTACCTTAGTTAGATTTAAGTTTGCGTTATTTTCATTTAGTGCCTTTAAATTCTCGTCACGCTTTTAATACTTGCACCATTTACTTTATTAGATTTAGATTTATTTTAATTGCCCTTTTACTTTATTTGTTCTGCACCTTTTATTTTAAACACTACAACGACACATCTTTGTTTCCACCAAAATAAAACTGAGTCACACATTAAACACAAGTTTTTCAATTCGAAGAGACATACTTAAACGAACTAATTTTTATACGGGGTGTCAAAAGCCTTGTATCAATCACCAACCCTACAACTGGAAAACCTGTTGACCTTAGCTCTCAACCTAAAAGCAAATCTAGTGTTAAGTATGCTGAAATGTATTGAAAACCTAGATCACCGAGGAGTCAAGCTAGTGTTAATGGGACTGGATTTTATGAACCTAGACCTAAGGTTATGTCTAGAAAGGCTCGTTATTCATGTGGGAGCTTCTCACATCTAGCCTATAAGTGTGTCAGTGGACACAAACCAGCCGCTAACAATAGGTCAACTCTGGTCAACCCTAAGTCTTATGTTCATGCTAGACCTCATGCCACTAGACCATCTCCTTACTTTTCTAAGGCAGCTAATACCCAAATCCAAAGACCCTTCTAAAAGACCAACACTTGGTCTAACAAATAGTGGGTTCCTATAGCAAACCCTAATTCACCCGCTAACATGAACAACTCATCCGCTGATAGGGCAAGACAAGCTGCTGACAGAACTAGGTTTGGTATGAAAATGCCATAATTAGCAGCTGTCAGACCCAATGTTAGACCTAGTAATAATAGGTATTTACCACCTAAGGGACAGGGATCTAAGGCATCATCCAACTTAACATGGAGACCAAAACAAGAACTGTTACAACTTTTAATGGTGTCTCCATGACTTGTAATATGTTTAAATATCTTGAAAAGTATGTTGGGACAAACTGGGTGTTTAAGGTTAAAAGGGATGAACAGGGGGTTGTTACAAGAAACAAGTCCATTCTTGTTGAACAACCAAATGGATCCAAGTCTACTAAGGTTTGGATTCCTAAAGAAATTTGGTTTCTTTTGTTTATGTGCAGGGCATTCCAAAGCAGGTTAATGACCATGGATATTAGGATAGTGGATGCTCAAGGAACATGACTGGAAAGGAAGACTATTTGACAAACTTTAATCCTATTTCAGATGGTGATAGAGTGTACTTTGGAGGAGGATTTGGGACCATATCTTTTGGGAATTATTTGTTAAGTGTCAAGTACTGTTAGTGTTATTGAAGTACTGTTAGTATCTTTCAAGTACCATTAGTGTTAACGCGATACATAGTAAGTACTGCTACTTATAAAGTAAGTACGGCTATATTGATTAGGACACATATATCTTTGTATAAGATATGTCATAGTTATAGTTAGAGTATATTTTATGTGATATACTTAAATAGTTAGAATATTGATAATATATCGTCTGTGATATAGTTATCATTATAGAATATTCTAAGGTTTCTAGGATTCCTTACTCTATAAAAGGAACATAGGTACAATGTCATTCATGTACCTCATTCAAGTCGATTAATAAGAGAATCGAATAGTTAAACGTAATTTTGTTCTTTTTTGCTTTATAAGTTAGATTCCACATAACTTATTTAGCTTGAGTAAGAGTTCTCAAAGTGTTTTAGTTTGATTAAAAACTACTATACTAGTTCTTAACAGAATATATATCTAATCAAAGGGATCAACAAGTGATATCAGAGCTTGTTGAGAAACTCTGAAAAAGAAGAACACAACTAATTTGAGAAAAATTGTTCTTTGAAGATTATGTCTAATCGAATTGATCACGGTTCAAAGTGCGACTCAGTTGTTCTTGGTAAAAAGAAAGAAAGGTGATTATCTATTTTAAAATAAAGTTGAAAGCTTAAAAAATATAAACTAAAAATAACAACTTTGAAAATTAAATGACAAAAGTTTAGAACTTTAATAAAAGTAAAATTAAAATAAACTAAGACAAAACACAGTTTAAAATAAATCTAAGTAAAAATGGCGGGAAAAAATAAGCTTGAAAATAATTTGGAAAACAAGCAAAACATATAAGTCGGAATCAATAAACTTGACACAATTCGGAATACAGATATGAGTTCTAATCAGGATTCCTAATATGGTCTAATCCGGAACGAGGATTTCATGTCGTTCGGAATAAGGTATAATCCGAACTAAGTTCGGAATAACAAGAATTTGTTAATCCGGAATATGGAACCCGGATAACTATTCGGAATCCAATTGATCACGTAATCCGGAATCTCTATTTTTAATATAATCCGGAATCCAGCTTTCTTAACTAATCCGGAATACCCTAAACGTGACCTAATCCGGAATGAAGAGAAATTAAGCTAATCCAGAATGTGTTAACTACACACAATCCGGAATGTAAATCCAGAACTAGTTCGGAATATCTTGATGATACATAATTCGGAATAACAACTATATTGCACAAATGTAATTCGGGAAATAGATTGTAAGGTTAATTCGAAATAAGTGAGTGACATACAAGTCGGAATAACAACTAAGTACTAATTCAGGAAAAAGAGATAAACACTTAAGTCGGAATAAACTATCTCAAGCACAGTTCAGAATAAGAGGTTTCTAAACCCGAATTAATGATAAATGGAAATAAGCAAAACTCAAATAAGCACTTAACTAAAAACTTAACCAAACTAATTTTAAGAAATAGCTAATAAGCCACAAATTTAAACTCTAATAACACCAAATAAACAAAATATTAAAAATAAACTTTTCAAAGATTTAAACTACTAAAACCACTTAATTAAAAATAAGCTAAACACTAATTAATCAATAAGCACAATAAGCTAAAACATCAAACACACCAAATCAATAAGAACAATATAGTAAGCAAATTAATCAAACAATCAACAAGATTAAACAAACTACATAATTAATGAAACAAAACAATAGATTATAATTAAGAAAGGAAGAATGAGAAATACTTAATAAGCTTGATTTAATTGAAGATTAAGATTCAAATAAAAGATTTAAAATGAAAGATTAAGAAAACTTTGAAAGAGAAATCTAGAGAGAGAAAGTAACAACCACTCCTAATTACCTTACTTCAAAACTAAAAATGAACTAACTAACTCCTCCTAATGAAATATTAGGAGGGTATTTATAGGAGGAGGGGAAGGGTATTGTTGCTTCTCTCTATCTTCTTGTCTTCTCGTCTTTTTAAATAACTCGTCTTTCTCGACTATGTCTCGGGATTTGTCGATAGATAAAATGAACTAGTCTTCTAATTTTCTTCTTTTATTAGACTTGGTTCTTCGATAAATCTTCAGAATAGGCCTTTGACTTCCGTTCTTCTTGCACTTTTGATCTTTTGACTTCGTCTTTTGTCTTTTTCTTCGATAAAATCCCGTGAAAGCCCGTGTTTTCTTCCTTTTTCATATTTTTGTCCTAAAACACAATAAAAACACAAACCACGCATAATTCTGACTTTTATGACATTAAATACACGTTTTTACTTGTTTTAAGTGGTGAAAGGATAAGTGTTTTCACACTTAATAAATTCCCTACACTTGACCATTGCAATGCCCTCATGCAATGTATTAATTTCAAAGCACGATTTACATTTTCCATCATAATTAACCCACCTTGACCTTTGTTAAATACTAGACACTAAGGAAACTAAAAAGATAGAAAATTACAAAATGCTTGAAGGAAGAAAACGCGTAAATAAATCTAAGACTTACATTAGGGCTTTAGTGTCATGAATGTTTATCACCCACAAGTTTCATGTTCCCTATACCAAGCTTAAAAACGAGATCATTGTTATTATAAGTTAGTAAAGCTAACACTCACTCATGTGGCTCAATTATTCACTTAGACTCCCTTATTCCTAGGTGTATCTTTTATATTTTATTGTTGTCTTGAATGATCACAAGGATGCATTGTTGACTTATTTCGATAATTTATTTAGGCCAAAAATAAAGTAGGACGATTTAATCAATAGTTAGCTAAAGGACAAAATCTTTTAAAATTGCTTCTCGAAACCTCATAAAGTTCATATCTTGGCATAACTCGTTTCACGATTTGAGACCTTTCTCGGATCGATATTTGGGATTGACTTCATACTTCGAATCTTGAGAGACTTTCTTAAAATAATGGTCTTCTCTTCATAATAGGAATTTCTTCACTTGAAGTTTTTGAGAGATTCTTCATACTTGGACCACAACTTCTTTATTTTTCTCCAATCTTTATTTAGGATTTGGATATAAAACGATCCGCCTCCTATTAGGACTTTGATCTATTTATCCTCATACCTTGCTAAGGTCTTTTCGGATAGACTTCTCTATGATCTTTAGGGGAGTATTTGCTTTTCGTCGTGTGTCTCGATCCTTCATATTGATTTTTGATAAATGATTCTTCACATCACTTTGGATCTTTAGCAACAAAATGTATCCCTCATGCCTTGTTAGGGCCTTTTCAGACTCGCCGATCTTCGTATCCCGCTTCAATAAGTTATGCCTTGGCTATGAACTCTAATTAATCCCGAGCAACTTTTAAACGATCTTGTGCTAGAAGCTAAGTAACTTTTCAAATCGTACGACCTTATTTATTGCAATTATATATTAGCAAGCGATGGTAGAAAAAGCTCATAATTAACTCATATAAATTCTTGAAAGAATTCCAAACTTATAATTGACTTTATCATCTCTCGTTCTCCATAATTTAAAATCTCAAGGAATGAGACTCGTGGATTCTTAGCCTATAAAATTAATGTTTTAGGTTTTCAAGTCCTCTATAGGATCTTGCAACTTCTTAGACTTTTTCAAGTTTAGAATTTGCATTTTAAAGTTCCATTGATAAACGACTTTCTAGGATCAATTATAGGAACTTGTGAAAAGTTCTTGTTCTTAAACCCGTATGAGTTAAGACTTTCGCGTTTTAAACTTCCCTATATAAAAGTCTAGCAAAACTTGATTTAAACGCGTTAAGGATACTAGTTAGAGTAAACTTAAATAAGTAAACTCGGGTTGAGTCAAAAGATTCATGACGGGCCTAATATATCAAAGACATCTAAACTTTTTAAAGCCATTTTATTAATTTATTTTTCTTTTGAATTTATTCTTGAAATGGAATATATACATACGATGACAAAAGGATAATAAATGAAAAATACTACTAGGCCAAAATAGATTAAAAATTTTGAAAAATGTTGAAAAATTAAAATTTTCGATTAAAATGAGGACATATTCATGGAAAAGCCCACTTAATACTTCGATAGAAGTCTCCCCTACACTTGATATAAACATCGTCCTCAATGTTTAAGCATGTGGCAGTAAACTCCCCTACACTTAGGACATTGTGCACTTTGTTTAAATCTTGCTAAGGAAGAGACAACTAAAGTGATTCCTATTTTAATATTGAAAAATATTAAATAGTGAATCAGAAGAGTTTAGGATAGAACCAGGAAGACGGGTACACGGGATCACGGGTCGTCAAATATCATCAAAAGCATATCTTTGAAAGCTTTAATCCCTGCACATCATAAGAAACAAAACAACAAACACCTACGTGGATCCGCCTACACTTATTATGAAAACGGGTAAAAAGGATAGATCATCGGGTTGCCTCCCGAGAAGCGCTTGTTTTTTTAACCGAGTCACGAGCCTGACTCGACCCAGAACTAATTCAAGGGAAACATGGAGAGAGATGGAATCATCTCATGAGAGATGTCCTCTCCAAAGTACAACTTAACACGTTGGCCATTCACCTTAAAGTTTGGCCCATTTGGTTGAGATAACTCAATGGTGCCATAAGGGAAGATTTTGGCGACGGTGAATGGACCAGACCAACGGCTCTTAAGTTTTCCTGAAGAGATTTTCAACCAAGAGTTAAAGAGTAACACTTGATCACCTATGTGAAACACTCGGTTCTTAATCTTGGAATCATGAATGAGCTTAGTTTTCTCCTTATAAATCAACGAATTCTCATAAGACTCATTCCTAAGTTCATTAAGTTCATTGAGTTGGATTTTCCTAAGATCATCGGCTTTGTTTATGTCAAAATTAGCCCATTTCATGGCCAAATAAGCCTTATGCTCCAACTCAATGTGGAGGTGGCATACCTTTCCGTACACAAGGCGATAAGGGGTACAGCCTATAGGTGTCTTATAAGCGGTACGGAAAGCCCACAAAGCATCATCTAACTTATCGGCCCATGAGGAACGATGCTCTCCCATGGTACGCTCTAAGATTCGCTTAAGTCCACGGTTAGAGATCTCGGCTTGACCATTAGTTTGTGGATGATACGCGGTGGAAAGATGGTGATTGACACCATAATTAGCCATGACTCGAGCAAATTGATCATTGCAAAAATGAGTACCGCGATCACTAATGATAGCACGAGGAATACCGAATCGAGCAAACAATTGTTTCAAAAAGTTCACAACCACCCTCGCATCGTTAGTAGGTAAAGCCTTTGCTTCAACCTATTTTGATATGTAGTCAACGGCTACGAGGATGTACTTGTTCCCTTTGGATGATGGAAATGGCCCTATAAAGTCGATGCCCCATACGTCAAAGACTTCACATTCTTCGATGAAATTTTGAGGCATCTCATCTTTATGTGTGATCTTGCCTTGTCTTTGGCAAGTATCACAATGCTTAACCATTTCATGAGCGTCATGATAAATGGTGGGCCAATAAAATCCAGAGTCGAAAAGTTTCTTCGCGGTATAATTAGGACTAAAGTGACCATCGGTGGGTCCTTTGTGGCAAGCTTCAAGGATTAGTAAAGCTGTCGGCCCATCAACACACCTACGAATAACAAGATCCGCACACTGCTTGAAGAGATAAGGGTCGTCCCAATGATAGTGTTTAATATCCTTAAAGAATTTTTTCTTTTGTTGGGACATTAACCCTTCCATAAGAACACCACCCGCTAAATAGTTTGCAATGTTCGCAAACCATAGGGTATCGTCAAGATTGGAGTTAATATACATTAAGTCCTCATGGGGAAAGTATTCATTAATCTCTTGATTAGTAAGTTCCCCTTTATAAGGATCCTCGAGTCTACTAAGATGATCCGCGGCTAGGTTTTCCGCTCCCTTTTTATCACGAATAACGATTTTAAATTCTTGGAGGAGCAAAATCCAATGAAGGAGTCTCGGTTTAGCATCTTGCTTGGTCAACAATTATTTCATGGCGGAATGGTCGGTGTAAACGATGGTGGTGGAAAGCACAAGATAGGGGCGGAATTTCTCAAAAGCATAGACTACGGCTAAAAGCTCTTTTTCGGTAGTGGTATAATGAAATTGAGCCCCCGTCATTGTCTTGCTAGCATAATGGATTGCTTGGAAGTGTTTGTTTACTCGTTGACCTAAAATCGCTCCTACCGCAAAATCACTAGCATCGCACATGAGCTCGAAAGGTAACTCCCAATTTGGAGAGACTAAGACCGGTGCCTTAATTAATTTACCTTTAAGAAGTTCGAAAGAATCGAGACATTCTTGAGAAAAGATGAAAGGAGCATCCTTTTCTAAGAGATGTGTAATTGGACGAGCTATTTTAGAGAAATCTTGCATGAAACGACGATAAAATCCCGCATGACCTAAAAAACTCCTAACTCCTTTGACGGTGGTAGGTGGAGGCAACTTAGCAATGACGTCAACTTTAGCACGGTCGACTTCGATACCGGCTTTGGAAATTTTGTGACCGAGGACAATGCCTTCTTTTACCATGAAATGGAATTTTTCCCAATTAAGAACGAGACGAGTGTCTTCACACCGTTTAAGCATACGTTCTAAATTGGCAAGGGAAGAAGAGAAATAATCACCATAGACCGAGAAATCGTCCATAAAGACTTCCATAGTTTCTTCAACCATGTCATTGGAATATAGCCATCTTACACCTTTGGAAAGTCCTAGGAGCATTGCATAAGCCGAAAGGCATTTTTTGTAAGCAAATGTTCCATAAGAACAAGTGAATGTGGTTTTCTCTTGGGCTTTTGGATCGATAGGAATTTGAAAATACCCAGAGAAACCGTCTAAGAAGCAATAGTAGTCATTACCCGCTAAACGCTCGAGCATTTGGTCCATGAAGGAAGAGGAAAATGATCCTTACGAGTGGCATCATTGAGCTTGCGATACTCTATGCAAACTCGCCAACCCGTGACAAGTCGAGTAGGAATCAACTCGTTGTTTTCGTTGGGAACAACGGTTATTCCGCATTTCTTAGGCACACAATGGACGGGACTAACTCATGGCGAATTCGAAATAGGGTAAATCATGCCGGCATCTAAAAGTTTGATAACTTATTTCTTAATGATTTCATGAATTTTTGGATTAACCCTTCTTTGGCTTTGGATTGCGGGTTTTAAATCATCTTCCATGAGAATTTTGTGAGTGCAAAAGTTAGGATCAATTCCGCGGATGTCGGAGATTTTCCAAGCAATTGCTTTCTTATGATTTTTGAGAACTTCGATAAGTCGATATTTTTCATCCTATTTTAAGTCCTTAGCAATGATGACAGGTAACTTCTTATTGTCTTCTAGGAAAACCTGTTCTAAATGAGACGGTAAATCCTTAAGCTCTAAATCCGGAGGATTGTCGATGGAAGGCTTAACCAAATTCGGATCATCGTTTGTAACTTCTGATGTAGTATTTTGCTACTCTTTAGGAAAAGAGCAATAAATAGTGGTAAGCGTTAAGTGTCGGTTTAGGAAAACCGAGCACCAATGACCAAGCAAGTTCGTTTCCCAAGGAGGCAAGTGCGTTGTGTTAAGAGTTGATATATGATGTTTGTGATTATGATCAAGAAGAAAAGAAATGAGAAAGGAAAGAAAAGACGGTTACGAAAACTAATTAAACTACGACGAAAAAGGCGTGAACGTAAAACCGTAAAAAAACGACAAAAATAAAAATTCTCAACCTAAAAATTAATTATAAGCTAAAACAAGTCTAAAATAATATAAATAAGGAATAAAATCCAATAAAAATATTTTAAAACCTTTTATTAATTAAATATTCAATTTTAAATGCTAATTAAAGCCCTAAAATTAAATATAATTAATCAAAATGTCCAAAATATGATTTTATTGAACAAATAACTTACTTATATTATCTAAAGACTAAAAAGTATTTTTTTGTATTTTTAAATTACTTTTTACTATTTTTAAATTACTTAAAACTATTTTAAAATTAAAATAATTATAAAAAATAATAAAATAATGCTAAAAATAATCTACCAATTTTAAAAATCCTATTTTACTCTAATGAACAGTAGAAAAATGAAAAATTTTGAAAAATATTAAATTTCTCACTAAATGACAAAACTAGTTTAATTAAAACCCTAATTAACTTAAATTAATTATAAAAATTAATTAAAAAGGTGAACAGTAACTAATTTTTAAACCAAAAACCTTAAAATATTATTCTAAGTTCAGAAAAATTGATTAAACCTAAAAATATTACTTTTTGGCACTAAAAGACAAAAACAGAAACTTTAAAATTAATTAAAAATAGCTAAATAACCTAAAAATTACTAGATGAACAGTAAATAAAAATTTTATTAATCAGAAAAATCCTAAATTAAATAAGAAAAATAATGGCACTGGTTTCAAGGTCTAATTCCACTTTTTACCCACTAAAGACAAAAATACAAGAAAACTGATAGTGACAAGTGCTGGACTTTTGTCCTTTAGCTTAGCAGTGGGAACAGCAAAGCTATCAGTGGGAAAGGAGTTCCCACTGACAATGGAAAAAAACGGGTCTGGTGCCTTGTTGGCTTGTAACTTTGTTGTTGCTTAGATTTGATTGGACAACTGGGCACCCCCACACTCAGTGAAGTGTGGGGAGTCACAATAAACAAGAAAACAAGCAAGCTCAATACAAATTTATCACACAAATGGGCTAAACAGTTACTGTTATGCAGAAAAAAGGGCAAAGGGTTGTTTGCTGATGTGTTTGACACTCAATTGGATTTCCAATGGCCAAATCTTGTTTAAAAACTTATCAAATCACACTCAACCAATAACAAACCCTAGATGATATCCTAAGCTAGCAGGCAACAACAATGGAGAACAAATTAAAGCAAAAGATTGAGCAGACTATGCAACTTTCTGATTTTGAGCTAATGTTACCAAAAACTAAGCATGCACTTTGTTCAAAACCTACTCAAACTAAAACCAAAGACCATATAGCACTTAAATATACCCTAGCTGATGTTTCTAGACAAGTTTCAACATGCAATTTGATCACAAATGCCTGCTGATCCCTTGACCCAAACACCCCTTTAAAACTGTTTTCTCACTTTAATCAAACCAAATCAGTTTAAAACTCAATTAATTTGATCCAAATAGCATCAAACATGCATAAACACTCAAATGAACTCAAATCAACCAGCTTTATCAAACAAATAACACTTATACCCACAAGATCATACAACTGCAATTATTTCTGAAATTTCAAAAAGGGAACAAGAAAATTACCTTAGAACCCTACATCCAGGGTTCTAGTGGTTGCATAACCACCTCCATATACATTCGGATGTATGCTGAACATTGATCAACTCCTTTAACAACCTGAGAAGAAAATCAGAAAAAAAGAGATGCAAGCAATATCCAATATTCTGTTTCTTTTCACTTCCTTAAAAATCCTTTTTAAATCCTTTCAAACTTATCATTGATATTCTTCAAAGCATTAACACAATGCATTGAAACTGGAAATACCAAATCAACACACAAGTTCTTACCAAGAACTTGCTTCAAATCAGAAACTTAAAAACCCTTTTTCAAAACTTTTTAAAACACAAACTTAAATAGAGATTGAACAAACTTTGAATTTAAATGCTGGAAAGTAAATGGTTCACAGTTTTCATGTAAGTAAAAACACTTTTTTTCATTAATTTAAAGAAAATAAAAATTACATCAAAAACTGGAACAAGAGCCTTCTCACAAGTTGAGAGGTCTCTTTATAGGGCTTATAGAACCCTCTAGAAATCAAAACCCTAATTGAGAAAATTCCTATCATGCCCCTTGACGAATTTGAATTTTCAGTCAAGTTTTTGGTTCACATGTGATGGATCAGAGTACTTGAGGTCTCTTATTCGTTGGATTTGAGTGGAGGACAAGCAAACACATCTTGGCCTTTGATTTGGTCAAGGAACTCCTGGCAAATTTGTATCCATGTGAAAACCCGTGACACTTAGCTGGTGGGGAGGGAACAAGGTTGTGTGAGGTCGCAATCTGGGTGGACCATTATGTTTGGTGAGCTGGAAATGATCAAAACCCCATATTAATTTAGTTTTAGGTTTAATAAATAAGTGGATTGTAACTGGGTTTTGGCTAGGGTTTATGTGATGAAGGTGGGTTAAACAGGTTTGTTTAATTCCATTTGGGTGGGTTAAGTATTTAAAAACGTGTTTACCACCTTTTTGTGTAAATAAACAAGTAATATTTAAGAAGGGTTCACAAGGGGTTTGTGATAGGGTCAAAAAAGTTATGGACTGGTTGGTTTGGCTTGGTGGACTGGCAGAGATGACGTGTCAGTATGTAAGTGGTGTAGGGAGGTTTGTTGTCTGGTCATGAATGGCCCCTCAAGTCTCTTCACATCTTCATTTTGTATTAACAGCCCACAAAACCCATTTCCTTTGTTTTTAACTTTCAACACTTGTCATTTTTGGCACAATGTTTTTTGTAATATTGAAACAAGGACCATTTATGCAATTTCTTCATTTTCCAAGGACTGATTTTGCCATATCTTCAAACTTCAAGGCTTTGACTTGTTGGTTGACTTCTTAGAGGACCATATTTGACAATTTAGATTTGATGAGGGACTAAATTTGCCAATTCTTCAAAGTTAAGGGTCCTTTTTGTAATTTTGACAAACTTTAGGGACCAAACTTGTAATTATGAAGATACAAGGGTATAAAGTGTCAATTCTTCAAACTTGGAGGACCAATCTTCAATATTCTTCAAATCTTCAAGGGTTTTCTTTGGAAAATTCCTCACTAGGGCTTGGTTCATCGTGCGGCTTCGTTTCCCGTGTTCGTTTTTGCGTGATTCTTGTGATCTTTTGTCATTTTCTCAATATCCGTACCTAAATTACACAAGCAACAAACACAAGCATATATTTGGGTATTTTGATGATATTTAATGCATTTTAAGTCCAAAAAGAACGATGAGACCATGTATAAAAGCCGTCTCATCACTCCCCCATACTAAACCATTGCCGTGCCCTCACGCAATGCTAGAATAAAGTATCGTAGCATCTCCAAAATTCATTTTTATTCACTTTATTGGAATGATAAACTAGCTACACTACTACTATTGCTACTACTTGTGTTATAGACATAATGTATGATTTTCATCGCAAAATGGGACGTTTAGGTTCATAGAATAAGAACACGTGAATGCTTCGTTAGAAATAATTTCATCGTCCTCGATTTTCACTCTAATTCCATGCTAAGCGTGCAACGAGATCATTGTCATTATAAGTTAGTAATGCTAACACTACTCATATGCCCTAATCACGTACTTATTCTCCCATTATTCCTAAGTTGTATCTCTTATATTTTATGATGTCTTGAATGTTTCACGAGGATACATTGTTTGACTTATGCGATAATAGAGATTTAGGTCTAAAAATAGAGTCCTAACGGTGTAACTAAGACCATCAAATCAATAACCCCTCCTAATAGACAACGATGTTAAAAAATTAAGTTGACAAGAAGAATCGATAAACACGGTTTTATAACGGTTTTGAACATGAGACTTATTACCAAGACTTTTATACGCCCCCTAACTGAAGGGCCTTATTATCTTTGGTTTACCTCCATCTTTTATTCAACTTCGCCATGAAGCTTTTATTATGACTTCGGTCTTGCCTTGCCTTTTATTATCCGCCTCATCGGTGGTTTTATTAGCCAAAGACGTATATCCTCACGCTAAAGCGAATTTTGGATCTTTAAAGCTTCGAAGATTAAGGCTTGATTCACTTTCAATTTTGCATAGATTTTTCGGCCTTGTGGGGCTTCAAATTGTTTGCTTGATTTAGGTGAGCACTTGAAATCTTATTATTAGGTGAAGCTTTCGATTATTCGGGTTGCCAATACTTCAAAACCGTGACGCTGGCGATACCTTAATGTCTTCCCAATTTAATTACACGGAAGCTACTAGAAAAGACTAGAAACCCAACAATCCTAACTAAACCGCTAAGTCAATATTTATTAAGCAAAAAATATTTACATGCGAAGGGAGAATAAGCAAACAACGAGAACACATGAGTTTTTGAAAGAATACGAGTACTCTACGTTTAGCATAGTAACTTATAATTAACCCTATCATTTCTCGTCCTCATTTAAGAGACTTAGCCTAATGTGTAGTTAAGGAATCAAAGCTAAGTGCTCAACACGCACGGTCGAGTCAAAAATTACTCTTATTCTCGCCATCGGAAAACCTACATTCGTGTCTTCAAACACTTATAAAACATGAGAAAAATTTTAAAATTTGGCCATTTTTAGCCTTATTTTGCAACAAAATGATAAACAAAACGATAAACTTTGGAAAGCGTGAAGGTTTGGCAAGGCAAGTATCTATTCACCCCCCCATACTAAAGTTAAACATTGTCCTCAATGTTTCGAGTCTAGGGGTGCAAACACCCCCATACTAGAGACGTAGTCGAATGCCTAATCTAGCATGGAAAGGGTGTAACCGTTAAATTCAAAGCCGTTTATGAAGTGTGCTAAAAACCTAAGGTTAGAACAATAAAGGATATATCATGGATATTGAGAAATGTCTCCAAAGCAAATGATCGAGTGCTCCCATAAAACGAACACGAGAGGCTCCAATCGTGAAGATCATGATCTAAAAACCACAATGCACAAACAACCACGAAACAAAGGTTGGAAGGGCACGAATCCCCACACGTAAGCTACATTAGACTAAGAAAGTGATAATATGTACATAGGATAAGCATGGGACTCCCCCACGAGGCACCTCGTTTTTGATTACCGAGTCATGAGCTCGACTCGATCCCCTCAATACTAATTATCATTGGGGAAGGTGACTTGGTCGAGGTAGTTCAAGGATGGAACTTCCCCACCAAAGTAGTGCTTCAACCTATGTCCATTCACCTTGAAGTTAGGACCATCATCTTGAGCTAGCTCGATGGTCCCATAAGGAAAAACTTGAGTCACGGTGAATGGACCGGACCAACGGGATTTCAATTTACCGGAAAAGATTTTAAGTCTTGAATTAAAAAGTAAAACTTGATCCCCAATGTTAAAAACCCGGTTTTTAATTTTTGAATCATGCAACTTTTTAGTTTTCTCTTTATAAATCAATGAATTTTCATAAGCAATATCTCTTAATTCATCCAATTCATTTAATTGCATTTTCCGGTGTTTTCCCGCGGTCTCCATGTCATCATTACAATGCTTTAGGGCCCAATAAGCCTTGTGTTCTAATTCGATAGGCAAATGACAATTCTTTCCATACACAAGCTTATAGGGAGTGCACCCAATGGGTGTCTTATGAGCGGTCCTAAAGGCCCATAAAGCATCGTCTAACTTATCCGACCAAGATTGTCGGTTTTCTCCCACGGATCTCTCCAAGATCCTTTTTAATGCTCGGTTTGAAACCTCGACTTGCCCACTCGTTTGTGGGTGATAAGCCGTAGAAAGACGATGTGTAACCCCATATTTCTTTAGAACCCTTTCAAATTGGTCATTACAAAAATGGGTTCCACGATCGCTTATGATAGCACGAGGGGTTCCAAACCTAGCAAACAAACTTTTCAAGAACTTAACTACCACACGAGCATCATTAGTGGGCAAGGCCTTCGCCTCCACCCACTTAGAAAGGTAGTCAACCGCAACGAGAATGTACTTATTTCCACGAGATGATGGGAACGGCCCCATAAAGTCTATGCCCCAAACGTCAAAGATCTCACATACTTGAATGATATTTTGTGGCATTTCATCTTTTTGTGAGGCTTTTCCTTGTCGTTGGCATGAATCACAAGACTTCACAAGATCTTGTGCATCTCGGTAAATAGTAGGCCAAAAGAAGCCGGCATCAAACACCTTTTTAGCCATGAGATTAGCACCGTGGTGACCACCCGTGGGTCCCTCATGGCAAGCTCTAAGGATGTTAGAAGCTTCGGTGCCAAATACACAACGGCGGATGATTTGATCCGCACAAGTTCGAAACAAGTAAGGGTCGTTCCAAAAATAGAACTTGACATCACGAAAGAATTTTCGTTTTTCTTGAGTTGTCATACCCTTAATGATGAAGTTACCCGCATGGTAATTTTCAAAATCCGCAAACCATGGGGTAGAAGGATCAAGTTTGGAATTCACTACACCAAGTGTCTCGAGCGGAAATGTTTCGGTGATTTCCTTAGGCTCGTAAACACTTTGGTGAGGATCTTCCAAACGAGAGAGATGATCGGCCGCTAGATTCTCGGCTCCTTTTTTGTCAACGATTTTGTGATCAAATTCTTGAAGGAGGAGAATCCAACGAAGTAATCTCGGCTTTGCATCTTGTTTAGCCATGAGATACTTGATAGCCGAATGGTCCGTATACACTATGCATTTCGTCAAGACGAGATAAGGTCGGAATTTC
This sequence comes from Glebionis coronaria, assembly GCA_025667525.1. Classification (NCBI taxonomy): domain Eukaryota; kingdom Viridiplantae; phylum Streptophyta; class Magnoliopsida; order Asterales; family Asteraceae; genus Glebionis; species Glebionis coronaria. The sequence goes on from CM046877.1 coordinate 422,827,466, forward strand.
TCGAATGCATACACCACGGCAAGGAACTCCTTTTCCGTTGTAGTGTATTTAAGTTGAGCCTCGGTCATCGTCTTGCTAGCATAGTGGATAGGCAAGAAGTGCTTTTCATGACGTTGCCCCAAAACGGCCCCAATAGCGTAATCACTTGCATCACACATGAGTTCAAAGGGGAGGTTCCAATTTGGAGCAACAAGAATGGGAGCTTCGGTAAGTTTCCTCTTAAGGATCTCAAAGGCTCGTACACAATCTTCATCAAAGACAAAACGTTCCTCTTTTTCAAGAAGATGTGTAATGGGTCGAGAAATCTTCGAGAAATCCTTGATGAATCGTCGATAAAAGCCCGCGTGGCCTAGGAAACTCCTAACTCCCTTGACGGTTTTGGGATGAGGCAATTTGGCGATGACGTCTACCTTAGCTTGATCTACCTCAATCCCCGCTTTCGAGACCTTGTGCCCTAAGACGATTCCACTCTTAACCATAAAATGACACTTTTCCCAATTGAGCACAAGGTTGGTTTCCTCACAACGTTTTAACATTCTCTCAAGGTTCGACAAACACGAAGTAAAGGAATCACCAAACACGGAAAAGTCATCCATGAAGACTTCCATCGTCTTCTCGATCATATCATGAAAAATAGCCATCATGCATCGTTGAAAAGTTCCCGGTGCATTGCAAAGTCCGAATGGCATTCTACGATAAGCAAACGTTCCATATGGACACGTAAACGTAGTTTTTTCTTGATCACGAGGATCGATGGGAATTTGGAAGTAACCGGAAAAACCATCTAAAAAGCAATAGAAATCGTTTCCCGCAAGACGCTCCAACATTTGGTCCATGAAGGGCAAGGGAAAATGGTCTTTTCGAGTGGCTTCATTCAACTTACGATAGTCAATGCACACTCTCCATCCGGTCACGAGTCTAGTGGGAATCAACTCGTTGGCATCGTTTGGCACAACGGTCATCCCTCCCTTTTTAGGGACACAATGAATAGGACTCACCCAAGGGCTATCGGAAATAGGGTAAATCATTCCCGCGTCAAGGAGTTTAAGGACCTCCTTTTTGATGACGTCGTGAATTTTGGGGTTCACCCTCCTTTGACTTTGGATTGTTGGCTTGAAATCCTCCTCCATTAATATTTTGTGTGTACAAAATTTGGGATCGATTCCCTTAATGTCGGATAACTTCCACGCAATCGCCCCTTTGTGGTCCTTAAGAACATCGACAAGTACGGTTTTTTCATCATTCGAAAGTTCCTTCGCAATAATAACCGGCAACTTGTCGTCCTCCTCCAAATAGACATATTCGAGGTGAGGAGGTAAATCTTTCAACTCGAGAATAGGTGGTTCCTCAAGTGAAGATTTGGGCTCGATACTCATAACCTCCTCGGGTGGAGGAAATGGGAAATCGTTGAGAAAATCTTTGATAATCGAGAAGTCCTCATAGTTGTCGAGGTCTTCGTCACAAGTACGTGGAACATCGAATTCTTCCAACGTAAAACCCCCACCTTCGAAAGGAGTGAAGGTTGGTGTCGAATTATCAAGAATTGGATCTAACATAGTGGGATTGCCACTAGTTTCTTCATCACCAAACCCTAAAACTTCTTGTGAAAATTCCTCGCAAACCACGTCGATCATGTCAACGAGGTTTATGGTAGCAACGGAATAAACATGAGAAAGTTGAGAATTTTGAGTTGCGTTTATAACAAGTTCCTCGTCGTTGAAACGTAAGGTGATCTTTCTAGCATGCACATCAATCAAAGCCATAGACGTATCTAAAAACGAACGACCTAAAATAAGAGGAACTTGAGGATCCGTGGGGATGTCAACAACAATAAAGTCTACGGGATAGTAGAACTTCCCCACTTTCACAAAAACGTCTTCCGCCAATCCACATGCAAGAATCGTGGAATGGTCGGCCAACTCAATAGACATTCGTGAAGGAGTAAGATTAGGAAGATTGAGCGACTTGTAGATTGCAAGTGGCATCAAGTTAATGCTAGCACCAAGATCGGCCAAGGCATAGCATTCTTCCATATCTTGAATTGCACAAGGGATCAAAAATTTACCGGGATCACCGACTTTTTGAGGTATGCGATTAAGATAAACCGACGAACAACTAGACTTTTGGTGTAATTTTTCCTTGTTGTTCAACATACTCTTATAGTTAGCGGCAAATCGAGGCATCATGACCAAGGCATCGGCGAAACTCTCATTAAAGTGCAAATCACGAAACATTTTCATAAAAAGCTCAAATTGATAGTTGTCGCGCTCTTGTCGTTTCTCCTTCCTAAGTCTCGATGGGTAAGGCAAGGGTGGTGTGGGTTGGGGCATAGGCATAGCCTTTGGAATCTCGGGTTCCAAAATGGGTGATGGGTCAACCGTAGGTGTGGCATGAGCGGTACTTTGTGGGCTTGAAATATGCTCCTTTTCGACCACCACCTCGGGTTCTTCCTCAATTTCTTCCACCGTTGGAGTAATTGGTTGAGGAGTTGGTTCTTTAAGTGCCTTACCACTACGTGTGGTAATCACTTTCATCTCTCCCTTCGGGTTTGAAACGGTGTTACTAGGTAAACTACCCGAAGTAGAGGCTTTGTTTCCCATTACTGCTTCTAAAATTGCATTAAGCTTAGCATCAAAATTATTAAACTTCACATCTTGAATAGCGGCTTTTTGGTCAATTCTTTGTTCAAGCCTAGCATGACTTTGCTCTATCTTGTTGTTTTGACCTCGAATTTGGTTAGCAAAATCATTTTTCAATTCATTCCTCATGGCTAGATTTTCCTCAATGAAATTAGCTAACTCCTTTGCATTCTTAGCCGTCTCCTTAGCTTGATTAGCCATTTGCTCTTGAATGTTTTCCATAATTTTATCATTTGAAGTAGTGTAATTCAAAAAGTCCAATGGAAGTTCTTTGTTATTTTGAAGACCTTGACTTGCATTTTGAAAATTACGGTTTTGATTTTGATTTTGCAATTGGCTATTACTACTACTCCCTTGATTCCTATAGTTGCTATTACCCTTATAATTGTTCTTTTGATTGCTTTGGTAACCAACTTGATTGTTTCGATAGTTGTTAGCATTTTGATTTGGTGAAAAACCCGGTGGAGTCAATTGATTAGTGCGAGGAACTTGACCGTTTTGGTTATAAGTTCCCGCGGCCGCGAAGGCACTCGAAGTGTTACCACCGTTGGTAATGCACTCGGAATAATCGTGAGCTCCACCACAATATATACAAGAAACCTCAACCGCTTTAATCGTAGCAGGAGCGGGTTGTTCACCAACTTTAAACTCAATTAACAATCCTTTAAGCTTATCAAAAATCTTGTTCTCCAAATTAGCCTCGATTTGGCAAGCATCAACGTTGTGTGACAAACTAGGTGAAGATGAAGACGAAGCCTTACGAACACTCGACGTGCTACGAGGACTATACACCTTAGACCTATTCTCAATAATTACCAATGCTTCCTCGACCGTCTTACACAAAAAATTACCACCCGCGGCGGCATTAAGATAATCACGCTCATGATCGTTCAAGCCATTGTAAAACGTGTCTATTTGATGCAAGTCGGAAAAACCATGATGAGGACATTCGTGCAACATTTCCTTAAACCTATTCCAAGCCGTTGAAAAACTCTCATTATACTCTTGCGAAAATTTTGAAATCTCGTTTTTCAAGTGCGTAGTCTTAGAGGGCGGAAAAAATTGGTTCACGAATTTTGAAACGAGATCCTTCCACGTCAATATAGAATTGGGTGGCTCTTTCTCTAACCAAATTTTTGCGGGCCCCGCTAAGGAATACGGAAAAAGCATCATCTTAATCGAGTCGTTTGAAACATCCTTAAACTTGCACGTGGCGGTGAGACGATTAAATTGGCTAATGTGGTTATGCGGGTTGTCCTTTTCGTCCCCTCGAAACTTGTTGTTTTGAATCATGGACAACAAACCCGTCTTAACCTCAAAATTCTCCGCAAGGATAGCGGGAATCACAATCGCTTCTCCATAACCCTCGGTGGGTGCTTGAAGCAACTCCATCATAGTTCGATTAGCCATGGGTGCTTCTTTCACTACAATGGGTTCGTCAATAGGAGAGTCCTCACTAGTAGGAGTGAGTGATTTGTTTCTTCGTTTACGAGCACGTCTAGCTTTAGAGCGAGTTTGCATAAACGTCACGTACAACGAGAAGGCGAGCAAAGAAGATTCTTTTTGGTATTTTTACTTTTTCAATTTTTTGTGGTTTTTGATTGTTTTTAACTTTTTTGGATTTTTTGGAATGTATTAAGTAGACCAAAATCTACAAATCTCCTCACTAATCAAATCTCTTGATTAACGAAGCCTCAAGGAATGAAAACGAACACGTGAAGTGAACGTCTTCGATGACTTTAGAACGATGGTGGAACACCAAATCGTTCAAGAGGGTTTAATCAATAGAAACCAAGAAAATATATATGATACTTAGTAATACTTTGGGCGGCAAAACCCTCGATTCACTCTCAAAATCAAATACGCACAAGCAAGCGGAGGAAACGAGGCGGCGCGAAGCACTTAAGAGCCTTTTTCCTTTAGGTCGTGAAATACAACCGCCTTATACCCACCTTATAGTTTGTATTATCAAAATCAAGCTTTACGAAAGTATTTATCTATTTTTGCCTTTTTTCTTTGGTTTGAGATTCGAATACAATGATCGAGTGATGAAATCCCGAATCAAGGTTGTGATTGCTCACGTATTTGGAGTACTTGTAAATTTATTGTTCTACGTATACAATATAGTAATAATATTCACACAAAAATCGAAAAACGATAATACGTATTAATAGAGTGCTATTAATACAATTACTTTTATGGCTATATATAAAAACAACAATTGTTCAACCAAAACACAACACGCCTCCCCGGCAGCAGCGCCAAAATGATGTAGTATTTTGCTACTCTTTAGGAAAAGAGCAATAAATAGTGGTAAGCGTTAAGTGTCGGTTTAGGAAAACCGAGCACCAATGACCAAGCAAGTTCGTTTCCCAAGGAGGCAAGTGCGTTGTGTTAAGAGTTGATATATGATGTTTGTGATTATGATCAAGAAGAAAAGAAATGAGAAAGGAAAGAAAAGACGGTTATGAAAACTAATTAAACTACGACGAAAAAGGCGTGAACGTAAAACCGTAAAAAAACGACAAAAATAAAAATTCTCAACCTAAAAATTAATTATAAGCTAAAACAAGTCTAAAATAATATAAATAAGGAATAAAATCCAATAAAAATATTTTAAAACCTTTTATTAATTAAATATTCAATTTTAAATGCTAATTAAAGCCCTAAAATTAAATATAATTAATCAAAATGTCCAAAATATGATTTTATTGAACAAATAACTTACTTATATTATCTAAAGACTAAAAAGTATTTTTTTGTATTTTTAAATTACTTTTTACTATTTTTAAATTACTTAAAACTATTTTAAAATTAAAATAATTATAAAAAATAATAAAATAATGCTAAAAATAATCTACCAATTTTAAAAATCCTATTTTACTCTAATGAACAGTAGAAAAATGAAAAATTTTGAAAAATATTAAATTTCTCACTAAATGACAAAACTAGTTTAATTAAAACCCTAATTAACTTAAATTAATTATAAAAATTAATTAAAAAGGTGAACAGTAACTAATTTTTAAACCAAAAACCTTAAAATATTATTCTAAGTTCAGAAAAATTGATTAAACCTAAAAATATTACTTTTTGGCACTAAAAGACAAAAACAGAAACTTTAAAATTAATTAAAAATAGCTAAATAACCTAAAAATTACTAGATGAACAGTAAATAAAAATTTTATTAATCAGAAAAATCCTAAATTAAATAAGAAAAATAATGGCACTGGTTTCAAGGTCTAATTCCACGTTTTACCCACTAAAGACAAAAATACAAGAAAACTGATAGTGACAAGTGCTGGACTTTTGTCCTTTAGCACAGCAGTGGGAACAGCAAAGCTATCAGTGGGAAAGGAGTTCCCACTGACAATGGAAAAAAACGGGTCTGGTGCCTTGTTGGCTTGTAACTTTGTTGTTGCTTAGATTTGATTGGACAACTGGGCACCCCCACACTCAGTGAAGTGTGGGGAGTCACAATAAACAAGAAAACAAGCAAGCTCAATACAAATTTATCACACAAATGGGCTAAACAGTTACTGTTATGCAGAAAAAAGGGCAAAGGGTTGTTTGCTGATGTGTTTGACACTCAATTGGATTTCCAATGGCCAAATCTTGTTTAAAAACTTATCAAATCACACTCAACCAATAACAAACCCTAGATGATATCCTAAGCTAGCAGGCAACAACAATGGAGAACAAATTAAAGCAAAAGATTGAGCAGACTATGCAACTTTCTGATTTTGAGCTAATGTTACCAAAAACTAAGCATGCACTTTGTTCAAAACCTACTCAAACTAAAACCAAAGACCATATAGCACTTAAATATACCCTAGCTGATGTTTCTAGACAAGTTTCAACATGCAATTTGATCACAAATGCCTGCTGATCCCTTGACCCAAACACCCCTTTAAAACTGTTTTCTCACTTTAATCAAACCAAATCAGTTTAAAACTCAATTAATTTGATCCAAATAGCATCAAACATGCATAAACACTCAAATGAACTCAAATCAACCAGCTTTATCAAACAAATAACACTTATACCCACAAGATCATACAACTGCAATTATTTCTGAAATTTCAAAAAGGGAACAAGAAAATTACCTTAGAACCCTACATCCAGGGTTCTAGTGGTTGCATAACCACCTCCATATACATTCGGATGTATGCTGAACATTGATCAACTCCTTTAACAACCTGAGAAGAAAATCAGAAAAAAAAGAGATGCAAGCAATATCCAATATTCTGTTTCTTTTCACTTCCTTAAAAATCCTTTTTAAATCCTTTCAAAACTTATCATTGATATTCTTCAAAGCATTAACACAATGCATTGAAACTGGAAATACCAAATCAACACACAAGTTCTTACCAAGAACTTGCTTCAAATCAGAAACTTAAAAACCCTTTTTCAAAACTTTTTAAAACACAAACTTAAATAGAGATTGAACAAACTTTGAATTTAAATGCTGGAAAGTAAATGGTTCACAGTTTTCATGTAAGTAAAAACACTTTTTTTCATTAATTTAAAGAAAATAAAAATTACATCAAAAACTGGAACAAGAGCCTTCTCACAAGTTGAGAGGTCTCTTTATAGGGCTTATAGAACCCTCTAGAAATCAAAACCCTAATTGAGAAAATTCCTATCATGCCCCTTGACGAATTTGAATTTTCAGTCAAGTTTTTGGTTCACATGTGATGGATCAGAGTACTTGAGGTCTCTTATTCGTTGGATTTGAGTGGAGGACAAGCAAACACATCTTGGCCTTTGATTTGGTCAAGGAACTCCTGGCAAATTTGTATCCATGTGAAAACCCGTGACACTTAGCTGGTGGGGAGGGAACAAGGTTGTGTGAGGTCGCAATCTGGGTGGACCATTGTGTTTGGTGAGCTGGAAATGATCAAAACCCCATATTAATTTAGTTTTAGGTTTAATAAATAAGTGGATTGTAACTGGGTTTTGGCTAGGGTTTATGTGATGAAGGTGGGTTAAACAGGTTTGTTTAATTCCATTTGGGTGGGTTAAGTATTTAAAAACGTGTTTTCCACCTTTTTGTGTAAATAAACAAGTAATATTTAAGAAGGGTTCACAAGGGGTTTGTGATAGGGTCAAAAAAGTTATGGACTGATTGGTTTGGCTTGGTGGACTGGCAGAGATGACGTGTCAGTATGTAAGTGGTGTAGGGAGGTTTGTTGTCTGGTCATGAATGGCCCCTCAAGTCTCTTCACATCTTCATTTTGTATTAACAGCCCACAAAACCCATTTCCTTTGTTTTTAACTTTCAACACTTGTCATTTTTGGCACAATGTTTTTTGTAATATTGAAACAAGGACCATTTATGCAATTTCTTCATTTTCCAAGGACTGATTTTGCCATATCTTCAAACTTCAAGGCTTTGACTTGTTGGTTGACTTCTTGGAGGACCATATTTGACAATTTAGATTTGATGAGGGACTAAATTTGCCAATTCTTCAAAGTTAAGGGTCCTTTTTGTAATTTTGACAAACTTTAGGGACCAAACTTGTAATTATGAAGATACAAGGGTATAAAGTGTCAATTCTTCAAACTTGGAGGACCAATCTTCAATATTCTTCAAATCTTCAAGGGTTTTCTTTGGAAAATTCCTCACTAGGGCTTGGTTCATCGTGCGGCTTCGTTTCCCGTGTTCGTTTTTGCGTGATTCTTGTGATCTTTTGTCATTTTCTCAATATCCGTACCTAAATTACACAAGCAACAAACACAAGTATATATTTGGGTATTTTGATGATATTTAATGCATTTTAAGTCCAAAAAGAACGATGAGACCATGTATAAAAGCCGTCTCATCAACTTCCCTAGGAGTAGGTGGAGAAATATGGTCCTCATTGAGATGTTTCTTAATGGTAGGAGTGTATTCTTCCCAATCGAAGGGAGAATCGTCATATTTTAAGTCCACATCCCCTAAACTTGCTTTAACTTCTTTTAAAAGAAAGTCACTTTCTCCAAATGGAGGCAATGATGGAGCAACAGAAGCTACGTTCGCAACATGAGGTAAAGGAGAAGTCCCGCGCTTACAAGCCTCGTGAAAATGTTCTTCGCATGCTTCGTTGAGCCCATCGATGAAATTCACGGATTCGGGCTCATCGGGACGTTTAGAAAGTTTACCCATGTAAAAGACGATTTTATCATCCCCGACCCTCATGATAAGTTCACCCGCGGCTACATCAATCAATGTACGCTCGGTTCTCAAGAAGGGTCGTCCCACAATTAAGGGAACGTGGGGATTCATTGCATAGTCGACGACGACGAAATCGGCAGGGAAAGTGAATTTGTCGACTCCAACAAACACATCCTTGGCTATCCCTACCGGATAAGCAACCGAACGGTTAGCTAATTTCAATGTTATACGAGTGGGGACTAGCTCGGGTAAAGATAATTGCTTCCACACGGACAATGGAATAAGATTGATACTCGTACCAAGATCTGCCAAAGCCATACAACTCTCTACACCTGGAAAATTGCAAGGAATAAGGAATCGACCGGGATCTCCTAACTTAACCAGAAGTCTTCTCTGAAGAACGGCGGAACAATTCTCATTCAATTGGGTATTATCGATATCGAGCAATTTTTTCTTATCACTTAAAAGATCCTTAAACATCTTAGCATATTTAGGCATGTGAGTGAGAGCCTCGGCATAGGTGATATTAAAATTCAATTTTTTGAACATTTTTAGGAAGTTCGAAACTTGAATATCATCCTTATTCTTTAATTTCTCTTTCCTCAAACTTGAGGGATAAGGTATACTGGGTTAAGATGAAGGCTTTGGAGTGGATTGCTCACTCACATCCTTGGGTGGAGGAGGGGTAGAAATGGAAGGTGAAGGAATCGGTTTGGGAATCGAAGGTGTGGTATAAGATTGAGGTAAAGGTGGAACATAAGGTGTAGACGAAGGCGTTAAGGGAGGTATCTCACAAGTAGAAGGTGAAGGAGGGTGGGTAGAAGTAGAAGGAATCTCGGGTCCTTGGTTAGGTGGGGAATAAGAAGGTTCTTCGGTGGTCTTACCGCTCCTAGTAGTGATGGCATTAACGTTAGACCTAGGATTTGTCACGATATTAGAAGGGAGGGCACCTTGGGGACGAAGGGTTTAAATCATTTGCATAATTTTCCTGTCGGCTCATTCTTGTATCTCTCTGGTCGATTCTTGTAGATCTTTCATGGTTCGCTCATGTTTAGTCAACTTTTGTAGAACCAAGTCCATTTGAGGATTATGCATGTTCATTTGATTATACCCTTGATTATTAAACCCTTGATTATTAAAATCTTGGTGTTAAAATTGTGGTTTAAAACCATTGTTGTTATGAAAACCTTGGTTAAAGTTGTTATTTTGAAACCCTTGGTTTGGCCCATTAAAATTCCCTTGATTTTGAGCATTGAAATTCCTTTGGTTTGAATTTGAATTCCTTTGATTGTTGGAAGAATTCCCTTGATAATTATTCCTTTGTTGGCCTTGGTTCCTTGGTGGGTATTGGACATTGGTCAATTGAGGAGGGGGTCTAGCATGAGGTTGAAAACCGGGAGGAGCCAAATAATTAGTTGACCTATAAGAAAGATTATTAGCATCCACATTTAGTTTAAAATACACCCTCTCATTAGTGTTATAAGCATACACTTCTTGCTGAGATGGATCATGAACCTTATCACAATTTAGGTTTGAATGTGATCCACCACAAATCTCACATGACTTACTCACGACATTAACTTACACATTGTTCTTAACATGTAAAGCAAGGTCTGTCATGATCGAAGTAAGCACGTCAATTTTCTTGTCGGTCTCACTAGTACTAGCACTAACCATAGTAGCCCTAACACTCTTTGTTTAGACTTTGGCTTTGTTCTCAATAATTGCCCAAGCCTCATTCATAGTTTTCATAAGAATATTACCCCCCGAGGCACTATTTAGTGAATCTTGGTCATTCAAAGTTAATCCATTATAAAATGTATTAAGATGTACCTTTGTAAAACCGTGTTGTGGACACTTTCATAAAAGTTCCTTAAAACGATCCCAAGATTCACTAAATGTATCACCATACTTTTGCTCAAAATTAATGATGTCATTTCGCAAAGTGGTAGTATGTGAGGGTGGAAAGAAATAATTTATGAACTTTGTCTCAAGGTCCGTCCATGTTGCAATACTTTGGGGTGGTTCCTTATCAAGCCAAGTCCGGGCTTGTCCCTCGAGGGAAAACGGAAAGAGGAGCAAACGAATTGCCTTTTATGAAACCCCATTGTATTTTACAGTATTGGATAAGTGTAAGAACCTCTTGATAGGATCGTGAGGATCATCATGAGTGCGGCCTAGAAAAGGTGTTGCGGAAACCATTTGAATAAACCCGGTTTTGAGCTTGAAGTTGTTGGCGTCAATAGCCGACACCACAATAGCATCATCGTTGCCTTCGACGTGTGATTGCAAGAGCTCGATCATTGGATGGTTCTCCATTGTGTTGACAACAGGAGGCTCTACAATAGGAGGTTCAATAGTAGCGTCTTGATTGGATTTCCTCCTTCGTGAACGAGTACGCATAGACCTACAAAAGAAAAGAATAGCAAAGTAGAAGAAAAATAATGGTTAACGTGAAAAGAAAATATTTTTGGTGCAAAATATTTGAAAAAGAAATGTTTTTTATGATTTTTTAAATGTTTTTGGATTTTTGAAATTTTTAATTTTTTGGATATTTGAAATTTTTTGGAAATTTGACAAGAAAAATAACGTTCAAAAGTGAACGGATCCCAAAATCCAACGCGTCTCTCACAAAAAACCGTTAATCTTTACGAAAAGAGCCGGCAGCGGCGCCATTTTAATTTGAGAAAAATTGTTCTTTGAAGATTATGTCTAATAGAATTGATCACGGTTCAAAGTGCGACTCAGTTGTTCTTTGAAGATTATCTATTTTAAAATAAAGTTGAAAGATTTAAAAATACAAACTGAAAATAACAACTTTTAAAATTAAATGACAAAAGTTTAGAACTTTAATAAAAGTAAAATTGAAATAAACTAAGACAAAACAGAATTTAAAATAAAGCTAAGTAAAACTGGCGGGAAAAAATAAGTTTGAAAATAATTTGGAAAACAAGCAAAACATATAAGTTAGAATCAATAAACTTGACACAATTCGAAATACTGATATGAGTTCTAATCCAGAATCCTAATATGGTCAAATCCGGAATGAGGATTGCATGTAGTTCGGAATAAGGTATTATCCGAACTAAGTTCAGAATAACAAGAATTTGCTAATCCGGAATATGGAACCCGGATAGCTATTAATCCGGAATCTCTATTTTTAATATAATCCGGAATCCAACTTTCTTAACTAATCCGGAATACCCAAAGCGTGACCTAATCCGGAATGAAGAGAAATTAAGCTAATCCGGAATGTGTTAACTACACACAATCCAGAATGTAAATTCAGAACTAGTTCCGAATATCTTGATGATACATAATTTGGAAAAACAACTATATTGCACAAATGTAATTCGGGAAATAGATTGTAAGGTTAATTCGGAATAAGTGAGTGGCATACAATTCAGAATAACAACTAAGTACTAATTCGGGAAAAAGAGATAAAAACTTAAGTCGGAATAAACTATCTCAAGCATAGTTCGGAATAAGAGGGTTTCTAAACCCGGATTAATGAAAAATGGAAATAAGCAAAACTCAAATAAGCACTTAACTAAAAACTTAACCAAACTAATTTTAAGAAAAAGCTAATAAGCCACAAATTTAAAACTCTAAAAACACCAAATAAACAAAATATTAAAAATCAACTATTAAAAGATTTAAACTATTAAAACCACTTAATTAAAAATAAGCTAAACACTAATTAAATTAATAAGCACAATAAGCTAAAACATCAAACACACCAAATCAATAAGTACAATCTAATAAGCAAATCAATCAAACAATCAACAAGATTAAACAAACTACATGATTAATGAAACAAAACACTAGATTATGATTAAGAAAGGAAGAATGAGAAATACTTAATAAGATTGATTTAATTGAAGATTAAGATTGATAGGTGTGTAAACACCCATCCTTTTACCACTTAATTCGGGCTAAAACGAGACCAAAACACGTATTTAATATCATTTGTTTGGAATTATGCGTGGTTTTTGTGTTTATTGTGTTTTCAGAGCCAACCGGATGAATATTGAAGAAAACATGGGATTGCACGGGTTTTACTGAAGAAAAAAACTCAAGATAAAGTCTATTGTCCAAGAGATGCAAAAGATTTGAAGTCACTGGGCCTATTCGAAGATTTATCGAAGAAAAGGACCAAAGATGGAAGATTTATATAAGTCGAAGAAACTCAAGTCTATTAAACGAAGAAATTAAAAGACGAGTTGAATTTAATCGACGACAAATCCCGAATCAGAATCGAAAACGGAAACTTTTCTGAAAAGACGAAAAGACAAGAAGAACGGGAGAAAGCCCACTCACCAACCAAAGGACAAGGCTATAAATAGCCTTCCCCTCACACATTTTAGACTAGTTTTTCATTTTTTCTTTTTCCCCACTCTTTCTTCCTGGTTCGTAGAACACCATCACCACTAGGGTGATTGGTGATTTTTATCTTTGTCTTTCCAATCTTGTAATTTTAATCTTTGGTTCATCTTGTCAAAACATTAATCATTCAATACAAAGCTTTTGTTTAATCTTTCCATTTAATCTTGTTCATCTTCATCTTTATCTTCAAGTTCTTAAGTTTTTATTTTTCTTGATTTGATCTTCAAAAGTTGTTTGGATTTGTGTTTTTATTAGTGGGATTCGTTGCTTATGGTGTCTAAATGATTTGTGTTTAAATTGGTAAAACCTTTTTAAGTATTTGGTTTGATTTTGATTAAAATCATTGCTTCCGTGTTCTTCGTGACTGCTACTGTATCTGGGTTTCATAACTTCCGAATCAGCTAAAAGTTCCGAATGAAGCTTTCATTCGGAAAGTTCCGAATCGAGCCTTAAGTTCCGCATCAAGACACCTTCATTCGGAAGTCTCAAACTTCCGAATCAAGAAGAAGTTCCGAATCATCCATTAACTTCCGAATCAAGTAAAATCTTCCGAATCAAGCTGAAGGTTCCGAATCAGTGACTTCCGATCCAGCAAGTTCCGAATGAACAACTTTCATTCGGAAAGTTCCGAATCATCCAGTGAGTTCCGGATCAAGTAAATTCTTCCGAATCAAACCTTCATTCGGAAGGTTCCGAACCAAGCCAAAAAGTTCCGGATGAGTAAGTTCCGGATGAGTTGTCTTTGAAAAGTTCCGAATCAATTTTTTAGGTACTGTTTGTTTTAGGTTACTGTTTCTTTATGCTTGTTGAACTTTAATTTCAATTTTAGTTTTAATCTTAATTTTAATCTTAAGTTTAAATTCAAGTTTTTAGTAATCGTCATTAAATTAATTGTCTTTGATTTAAATTTTCATTTCCACTTTTTGTTAGATTAGAAAACCAAACCCCTTTTCTTTAGTAACCAAGAACAATCATTCCACTTAAGACTTAGATCAATTCGAGAGGATATCGAGAGTAAAATTGAACCTAGCAAAACCCTTGTATCAAATGGCGCCGCTGCCGGCTCTTCTCGTTACGATCAAAAGTTTTTTGTGAGAACTTGGATTTTGGGATCCGTTCCCCGTGAACGTTACTTTTTCAAGAAAATTTTAAAAAACAACTAAAAAATATAAAATTTTCAAAAATCCTAAAAAGTAAAAAACATAAAAACCAAAAATATTTTTGCTTTGTTTTTCTTTGTTCGTTCTTTTGCAGGTGTATGCGCACTCGATCCACGTCTTATCAAGAGCCCGAGCCTCTCGATAACTTAGACATGGCTGGTGTCCAAAACAACAATAACATACCACCTCCGAACAACAATAATAACAACAACAACCCACCTTTCAACAACATGAATAACAACAACAATGAGCCACTTCCGGATAACCGCCCCATGATTGAATTGCTCCAAGCTCATGTTGATGGCAACACGGATCCAATTGTCATCCCTCCAATTGCCGCCAACAATTTCGAGCTCAAGTCAGGCTTTATCCAGATGGTCTCAGCTCAACCGTTCTTGGGACGAACCATTGATGATCCACACGACCACATCAAGAGATTTATACAACTCACTAACACGGTCAAGTTCAATGGAGTTCCACAGGAAGTTATAAGGTTACAACTTTTTCCCTTTTCTTTAGAGGGACAAGCCCGGCATTGGCTTGCTAAGGAACCGCCACAGAGTATTCTCTCGTGGACGGATTTGGAAACAAAGTTTATCAACTACTTTTTTCCACCCTCTCGTACTACCGCTTTGCGGAATGAGATTATAAACTTTGAACAAAAGTACGATGAGTCATTCAGTGAATCTTGGGATCGTTTTAAAGATCTTTTAAGAAAATGCCCACAACATGGTTTTACCAAAGTACACCAAATCAATACTTTTTACAATGGTTTAAGCATGAGTGACCAAGATTCACTGAATAGTGCCTCGGGGGGTAATTTATTGGCTAAGACTTCCAATGCTGCTTGGGACATCATTGAGAACAAGTCTCGTGTGCAAACCAAGAGTGTTAGGACCAATGTTGCTAGTGCTAGCACTAATGACAGCGACAAGCGATTAGACAAAATCACCACGCTTCTTGAATCGCTTGTCACCCACACCGTCAGCAACAACAACAGCAACAACGCCAAAAATGCACAAGTGAACGCTGTCAGCCAACCTTGTGAGATATGCGGTGGTCCCCATCTTACACAACTTGTACCGCCACCCAAGATTACCCTGCTGAGAATGTGAATGCGGCATATGGCACCTACCAACAACCTGCTTATCAAGCTAGACCTCAAGGTGACCGTAACTTGCTTAATTACCGCAGCAACAACTATCTTTCACCACCTGGTTTCCCTCCTACCAACCCAAACCAACAACAAAACCTTAACCGCTCTCCTCAACAACAACAACAACCTCGACAACCATACATCCCACCTCACAAGCAGCAACAACCACCTCCACGTAACAATCAAGTCTACCAACAACCTGCTTACCAACCACCTGCATACAATGCTCCTCCCAACCAAGCCACCACCGCATTACACCAAGAGGTTGCAACCTACATGAGAACCAATGATGTGATAGTGGGAAATCTCCAAGAGGAAGTGCGTAATTTGAAGGCAGATTTGGTCAAGCAAGGAAATGATTTGAGAGCTGACATGAGAAACACGTTGGATAGCCAGACTAATGATCTGAGGAATATGATGGCTAGTTTTTTCCAAAGTAGTCAACCCTCTTCTTCGGGTACTCTTCCGAGTAACACCGTTGCAAACCCAAGAGGGGAGATGAAAGCAATCACTACTCGAAGTGGTAAAGGTACCAAGGAACCCGAGCTTCCTATACCTCCACCGGTGGTTGTGACTAAGGAGAACGAGTCACCTGCTCCTATTCCTCCTCCTTCTCCTCCCCAAATTTCTCCACCTCTTCTTTCTACCCCTCCTCCACCCGTGGTTGTGAGTGATCCTATACTCCCAAAGCCTTCCTCTTCTTCCAATCTACCTTATCCTTCTAGGTTGAGGAAAGAGAAGCAAAAGAGCAAGGATGATATTCAGGTTTCGAATTTCCTTAAAATGTTCAAACAACTGAATTTCAATATCTCCTTCGCTGAGGCTCTCGCTCACATGCCCAAATACGCCAAAATGTTTAAAGACCTTCTGAGCGACAAGGAAAAGCTCCTCGACATTGCCAACACCCAACTTAATGAGAACTGCTCTGCAGTGCTCTTAAGGAAATTACCAATCAAGCTTGGTGATCCGGGTCGTTTTCTTATCCCTTGCAATTTCCCGGGAGTAGAGAATTGCATGGCCCTAGCCGATCTAGGTGCCAGTATTAATCTCATGCCTCTAAGTGTTTGGAAGCAATTATCTCTCCCAGAGCTAGTCCCCACTAAAATGACTTTGGAATTGGCCAACCGTACGGTTGCTTATCCAGTGGGGATAGCCGAAGATGTCATTGTAGGAGTCGACAAATTCACCTTCCCTGCTGATTTTGTTGTCGTCGACTACGAGATGGACCCTCGTGTGCCACTTATTGTTGGTCGTCCATTCTTGAGGACCGGTCGCACTCTTATTGATGTTGAAGCCGGAGAGCTTATCATGAGAGTGGGTGACGACAAAGTAGTCTTCAACATGGGAAAGTTGTCTAAACAGCCTTATTCATATGAGAGCGTTAATTGTATTGACGTTCTTGATGAGGCTTGTGAAGAACACTTTAATGATGCTTGCAAAAGTATTCCTACCTCTCTTCCCAATGTTGAGACCGTGTCCTCTATTGATTCATCGTTGTCTCTATTTGGAGATAGTGATTTATTCTGGAACAATCTTGAAGCTACCATGGGAGATGCGACTTTAGCTACTAATGATTCTCCCACCGAGGGGGATGAAGATATGAGTTTCTTTGACAATCTTCTCACCGAAGACAATCCTTCGCCTCCATCTCCCACGGTTATTGCTATCGATGCCACGACTTTGAAAACGCCTCCCGTCGAGAATCCTCCGGATTTGGAACTTAAGGAGTTGTCGCCACATCTCGAGTACGTGTTCCTTGACGACAACAAGAAGTCGCCCGTCATTATTGCAACGGATTTGAAAGATGAAGAGAAGACTCGCCTCGTTGCCGTGCTGAAAGCTCATAAGAAGGCTATTGCTTGGAAAATCTCGGATATTCGTGGAATTGATCCTCACTTCTGCACGCACAAAATTCTCATGGAGGACGACTATAAGCCCACTATTCAAAGCCAACGAAGGGTGAATCCAAAAATCCATGAAGTCATCAAAACAGAGGTTATCAAACTTCTTGATGCGGGTATGATTTACCCTATTTCGGATTCACCGTGGGTTAGTCCAATCCATTGTGTGCCCAAGAAGGGTGGAATAACCGTTGTTCCCAATGAACACAACGAGTTGATTCCCACTCGTCTCGTTACTGGGTGGAGAGTTTGTATAGACTACCGCAAACTCAATGATGCCACGAGAAAGGATCATTTCCCTCTACCTTTCATGGACCAAATGCTTGAACGATTAGCCGGTAATGAATATTACTGCTTTCTCGATGGTTTCTCGGGTTATTTTCAAATACCCATCGATCCCCAAGATCAAGAGAAGACTACATTCACTTGTCCTTATGGCACTTTCGCTTACAAAAGAATGCCTTTTGGCTTATGTAATGCGCCCGGGACTTTCCAAAGGTGCATGTTAGCTATCTTCCATGACATGATTGAACAAACCATGGAAGTCTTCATGGATGATTTCTCGGTCTTCGGGGATTCCTTCTCTGCTTGCCTTGCCAATTTAGAACGTATGCTAAAGCGGTGCGAAGACACTCGCCTTGTTCTAAATTGGGAAAAATGCCATTTTATGGTAAAAGAAGGCGTCGTGCTTGGACATAAGATCTCGAAAGCCGGTCTTGAAGTTGACCGTGCTAAAGTCGATGTCATCGCTAAGTTGCCTCCACCTTCAACTGTGAAGGGTGTGAGAAGTTTCTTGGGTCATGCGGGCTTCTACCGTCGATTCATCAAAGATTTTTCTCAAATCGCTCGCCCGATGACCCACCTCTTGGAAAAAGATACTCCTTTTATCTTCTCCAAAGAGTGTCTTGAAGCCTTCAACTCACTTAAGGATAAGCTAACTAAGGCACCCGTCTTGGTTACCCCTAATTGGGAGCTTCCTTTTGAGTTGATGTGCGATGCTAGTGATTTTGCTATTGGAGCGGTTCTTGGACAAAGAGTGAACAAACACTTCTAACCGATCCATTACGCTAGCAAGACAATGACTGGGGCACAATTGCATTATACGACAACCGAAAAAGAGATTTTAGCTGTTGTCTATGCTTTTGAAAAATTCCGCCCCTATCTTGTCCTTTCTACCACCATTGTGTATACCGATCATTCCGCGTTGAAGTACTTGTTGACAAAGCAAGATTCCATACCAAGACTTCTTCGCTGGGTTTTGCTGCTCCAGGAATTTAAAATCGACATCCGCGATAAAAAAGGAGCAGAAAACCTAGCCGCGGACCATCTTAGTAGACTTGAGGATCCATACCAAGGGGATCATCCGACCAAAGAAATCAATGATTCTTTTCCCTTGGAAACCTTAATGTCTATAAACTCGAAGCCGAATGAAACCCCGTGGTTTGCGGACTTTGCAAACTACTTGGCGGGTGGAATTCTCAAGGAAGGGTTGACGTCCCAGCAAAAGAAGAAGTTCTTTACCGACATCAAGACTTACTTTTGGGACGACCCTTACCTATTCAAACAATGTGCTGATCTGATAATTCGCCGATGTGTTGATGGACCGGCAGCGTCGGACATCCTTGATGCTTGCCACAAAGGACCCACCGGTGGTCACTTTGGTCCCAACTACACCGCTAAAAAAGTGTTTGATTCCGGATTTTATTGGCCCTCCATATACCGTGACGCTCACGATATGGTCAAGCGATGTGATGTTTGCCAAAAGCAAGGCAAAATCACACATAAAGACGAGATGCCTCAGAATTTTATTCAAGAGTGTGAAATTTTTGATGTTTGGGGTATCGACTTTATGGGGCCATTCCCTTCGTCTAAAGGAAACAAATACATCCTTGTAGCCGTTGACTACGTTTCAAAGTGGGTTGAAGCCAAAGCTTTGCCTACTAATGACGCAAGGGTGGTTTGTAACTTTTTGAAAGCTCTTTTCGCTAGATTCGGTGTGCCTCGCGCCATTATTAGTGATCGTGGGACTCATTTCTGCAATGACCAATTTGCTCGAGTCATGGCTAAGTACGGTGTAAACCATCGTCTTTCCACAGCCTACCACCCACAAACTAATGGCCAGGCCGAAATATCCAACCGAGGTCTTAAGCGAATTCTTGAAAGGACCGTGGGAGAGCATCGTGCCTCATGGGCTGATAAACTGGATGATGCTTTGTGGGCTTTCCGTACTGCTTACAAGACCCCGATCGGCTGTACGCCTTATCGTCTTGTGTACGGGAAAGCGTGCCACCTCCCCATTGAGTTGGAGCACAAGGCTTATTGGGCCTTGAAGTGGGCTAATTTTGATATTAACAAAGCCGGTGACCTACGCAAGATCCAACTCAATGAGCTGAATGAACTCCGTAATGAGGCTTATGAAAATTCTTTGATCTATAAGGAAAGAACTAAGCTCATTCACGACTCCAAGATCAAAAACCGAGAGTTCCATGTTGGAGACAAAGTCTTACTTTTTAACTCTCGGTTGAAAATCTTCTCGGGAAAGCTCAAATCTCGTTGGTCCGGCCCATTCACCATTGCCAAAATTTTTCCATATGGTACTCTCGAGCTCGCTCAACCTAATGGACCAAATTTTAAGGTGAATGGCCAACGAGTGAAGTTGTACTTTGGTGAGGACACCTCTAAGGAGGTGATTCCATCCCTCACCACGTTCCCCATGAACTAATTTTGGGTCGAGTCAGGCTCGTGACTCGGTTATCAAAAACAAGCGCTCATCGGGAGGCAGCCCGAGTATCTATCCTTGTATGTTTTAATCCCCTAAGTGTAGGGGGGGACTTCTATATGTGTTTGCCTTTGTGTGGTGATGTGATTACAGGGATAAGTGCATTCTTGGAATCTGTGAAGAACCGTGCTCCCGTGTTTATCCGAAATCCGGTTCTATCTCTCAACTATCGTGATTTAATTTTCTTCATACTCACATTTGAAATTGATCACTTTAGTCGTCTCTTCCTTAACTTGAGTTAACCAACGTGCACAATGTCATAAGTGTAGGGGAAACTTTTCCCACATGCTTAAACATTGAGGACAATGTTTATCTTAAGTGTAGGGGGGACTTCTATCGAAGTTTTAAGTGGACTTTTCCATGAAAATGCCTTCAATTAACCAGAAAATCCTATTTTTCAACATTTTTCAAATTTTTTATTAACTTTGGCCATTTAGTTGTAATTTTTAAAGTTTTATCGTTGCTTTCATATGTATATATCCCGCAATAAAGTCAAATTTTAATAAAGTGGTGTAGCTAGTTTAGAAGTCTTTGACATATTAGGCCCGTTGCGTTTATTTTGACTCAACCCGAATAGACTTATCCAAGTTTATTCTAGCTAGTATCCTTAACCATGTAGACCTTAATTGGTTTATTAGGCTAAGTATCCACGAGTCTCATTACTTGAGATTTTAAATTGTGGAGGACGAGAAATGATAGAGTCAATTATAAGTCGGTATTCTTGCGCAAGCTCACTTGGTGTAATTATTTGCCTATTCTCCCATCACTTGCTAATAATTTATCTGCAATAAGTAAGGTCTTACGATTTGAAAAGTTACTTAGCTTCTAGCCCAAGATCGTTTAAAAGCTGCTCGGTAATGATAAGAGTTCATAGCCAAGGCATAACTTATGAAGCGGGGCGCGAAGATTGGCGAATCCGAAAAGGCCCTAACAAGGCATGAGGATTCAATTTTATTGCTGAAGATCCAAAGTGATGTGAAAAGCATTATTCCTAAAGTCAATATGAAGGATCAAGACTCACGACGAAAAGCAATCAACTCTCATAAAGATCATGGAGAAGTCTGTCCGAAAAGACCCTAACAAGGTATGAGGATAAATAGATCCAAGTCCGAAAAGGAGGCGGATCGTTGTATCTCAAAATCCCAATTAGAGATTGAAGAAATAATCATGAAGTCGTGGTCAACAAAGTTGGAGTACCCCTCAAAAGTCTTCAAGTGAAGAAACTCTATTATGATGAGAAGACCATTATCTCAAGAACGTCTCTCGAAGATATGAAGTATGAAGTACATGCCAAATATCGGCCCGAGAAAGGTCTCAAATCGTGAACCAAGTTATGCCAAGATATGAACTTTTTGATATCCCGAGAAGCAGTTTTAAGAGATTTTGTCCTTTAGCTAACTATTGATCAAATCGTCCTACTTTGCTTTCAGCCCTAATAAACTATCGAAATAAGTCCAAAAATGCATCTTCATGATCATTCTAAGACAAAAATAAAATATAAGAGATACACCTAGGAATAAGGGAGTTTAAGCATTTAATTAAGCCATGTGTGTAAGTGTTTGAATTGCTAACTTATAATAACAATGATCTCGTTTTTGAGCTTAGTTTGGGGAACGTGAAACTTGAGGGTGATAAATCTTCGCAGCACCAAAGCCCTAATGTAAGTCGTCGATTTCTTTGCAAGTTATTTCCATGTAGCTATTTTCAAAGAGAAAATGGTTTTCTATCCCTTTGTCTTCTTTGAAGTTTTATTTCTTTAATTTTTGTTTAGTAGAATTTTAAATAAGGCCAAGGTTGATTAATTATGAGAAAAGTGTAAGCTTGCTTTATCACTAAGCATTGCATGAGGGCATGGCAATGGTTAAGTGTAGGGGATTTGATAGGTGTGTAAACACCCATCCTTTTACCACTTAATTCGGGCTAAAACGAGACCAAAACACGTATTTAATATCATTTGTTTGGAATTATGCGTGGTTTTTGTGTTTATTGTGTTTTCAGAGCCAACCGGATGAATATTGAAGAAAACATGGGATTGCACGGGTTTTACTGAAGAAAAAAACTCAAGATAAAGTCTATTGTCCAAGAGATGCAAAAGATTTGAAGTCACTGGGCCTATTCGAAGATTTATCGAAGAAAAGGACCAAAGATGGAAGATTTATATAAGTCGAAGAAACTCAAGTCTATTAAACGAAGAAATTAAAAGACGAGTTGAATTTAATCGACGACAAATCCCGAATCAGAATCGAAAACGGAAACTTTTCTGAAAAGACGAAAAGACAAGAAGAACGGGAGAAAGCCCACTCACCAACCAAAGGACAAGGCTATAAATAGCCTTCCCCTCACACATTTTAGACTAGTTTTTCATTTTTTCTTTTTCCCCACTCTTTCTTCCTGGTTCGTAGAACACCATCACCACTAGGGTGATTGGTGATTTTTATCTTTGTCTTTCCAATCTTGTAATTTTAATCTTTGGTTCATCTTGTCAAAACATTAATCATTCAATACAAAGCTTTTGTTTAATCTTTCCATTTAATCTTGTTCATCTTCATCTTTATCTTCAAGTTCTTAAGTTTTTATTTTTCTTGATTTGATCTTCAAAAGTTGTTTGGATTTGTGTTTTTATTAGTGGGATTCGTTGCTTATGGTGTCTAAATGATTTGTGTTTAAATTGGTAAAACCTTTTTAAGTATTTGGTTTGATTTTGATTAAAATCATTGCTTCCGTGTTCTTCGTGACTGCTACTGTATCTGGGTTTCATAACTTCCGAATCAGCTAAAAGTTCCGAATGAAGCTTTCATTCGGAAAGTTCCGAATCGAGCCTTAAGTTCCGCATCAAGACACCTTCATTCGGAAGTCTCAAACTTCCGAATCAAGAAGAAGTTCCGAATCATCCATTAACTTCCGAATCAAGTAAAATCTTCCGAATCAAGCTGAAGGTTCCGAATCAGTGACTTCCGATCCAGCAAGTTCCGAATGAACAACTTTCATTCGGAAAGTTACGAATCATCCAGTGAGTTCCGGATCAAGTAAATTCTTCCGAATCAAACCTTCATTCGGAAGGTTCCGAACCAAGCCAAAAAGTTCCGGATGAGTAAGTTCCGGATGAGTTGTCTTTGAAAAGTTCCGAATCAATTTTTTAGGTACTGTTTGTTTTAGGTTACTGTTTCTTTATGCTTGTTGAACTTTAATTTCAATTTTAGTTTTAATCTTAATTTTAATCTTAAGTTTAAATTCAAGTTTTTAGTAATCGTCATTAAATTAATTGTCTTTGATTTAAATTTTCATTTCCACTTTTTGTTAGATTAGAAAACCAAACCCCTTTTCTTTAGTAACCAAGAACAATCATTCCACTTAAGACTTAGATCAATTCGAGAGGATATCGAGAGTAAAATTGAACCTAGCAAAACCCTTGTATCAAAGATTCAAATACAAGATATAAATGAAAGATTAAGAAAACTTTGAAAGAGAAATCTATAGAGAGAAAGTAACAAATACTCCTAATTACCTTACTTCAAAACTAAAAATGAACTAACTAAATCCTCCTAATGAAAGATTAGGAGGGCATTTATAGGAGGAGGGGAATTGTTGCTTCTCTCTTTCTTCTTGTCTTCTCGTATTTTTAAATAACTCGTCTTTCTCGACTTTATCTCGGGATTTGTCGATAGATAAAATGAACTAGTCTTCTAATTTTCTTCTTTTATTAGACTTGGTTCTTCGATAAATCTTCAGAATAGGCCTTTGACTTCCATTCTTCTTGCACTTTTGATCTTTTGACTTCGTGTTTTTTCTTTTTATTCAATAAAAGCCCGTGAAAGCCCGTGTTTTCTTCCATTTTCATATTTTTGTCCTAAAACACAATAAAAACACAAACCACGCACAATTCTGAATTTTACGACATTAAATACACGACTTGGTCACATTTTTACTTGTTTTAAGTGGTGAAAGGATAAGTGTTTTCACACTTATTAACAACCCTAAACACTCTACTCATACTAAAACTCAATGTCTCAACCTAGTGATGATGCTCACTTGGATGATGTTCAAAATCCTGATCCAATACCAGAGGGACAGCCTCAAGTTGTGCATCCTGCACCAACACAAGGTGTTCAAGCCATGAATGATGCAATTACCTCTACAACTACAACACCTTCTCATACTCTTTTTGCTGTTAAACTCCCAGTGTTAAGGTGACAACTATGAGATATGGGCTATGTAGATGGAACATTACTTGAATCACACAAATCATACCGTTTGGCAAGTTATCAAGAATGGGAATACACCTAAGAAGCTATACTGGTTGCCTGATGGTACATGTTATGCTCTACCTGCTGTGACTGCTGAAGAGGTACAAGCAGAGATCAGAGAGAGAAAGGCCATAACTGCTTTAGCTATGTCTCTTTTAGAAGACATCTTACCTAGGTTTCATCATTATAAGGATGCCAAGGCTATGTGGGAGGCTATCAAAGTTAGATTTGGAGGTAATGACAAATCTAGAAAATAAAGAAGACTGTTCAGAAGCAAGAATTAAATAACTTCTCAATATCTAGTATAGAAGGGATCCATGGTGGATATGGAGGGTTCAGTAAGCTGCTTATTCAATTGGCAGTTTATGGACAAATTATTCCTAAAGAAGAAGCTAATCTGAAGTTCTTAAGGAGTGTTCCACAAGAGTGGAAGGCAATGGTTATGCACTTCATTACTAGAGATGATCTGGATGAAATTACTTTTGATCATCTCTACAACAATCTTAGAGCATACGAGATGGATGTAAAACACATTGAGGTGACCAAAGCAGCAGCTACAACAAAGTCTAACTTGGCTTTTGTGTCAAAAGGCAATAGCGGTAATTATTTTCATAATACCGCTAGTGGATCAAGCAGCGGTACATACTTCACAAATACCGCTGGAGGACTTACAAGCGGTACTTACCCACAAAGTACTGAAGGCAGCCATATAGTCTCTCAAAATCCACAAGGAAGATCTTCACCATTGCTTAGTGACAATGATGCCTTCTCATTCTTTGTTGGACAAGGCAACATGCCAAGACTAACACTCAATGACTTGGTCCAAATGGATGATGCTAATGTTGAAGAGATGGATCTCAAATGGCAAGCTGCTATGGTGTCAGTAAGATCTAACAGGTTCTTCAAAAAGACTGGAAGAAAGATGACTGTTGATCCTAATGAGCCATTAGGATATGACAAGTCCAAAGTTGAATGCTATAACTGTGGAAGGAATCGACACTTTGCAAGGGAATTCACTAGAGACAAAGCTGAGAGTAGTAGTCAAAAGTCCAAGAACAGCTATAGAACCAGTCCAAGAATTACTGAAAGCTTTCCTAAAGGAAACAAGAGGAATCCCAAAGGAACCAAAGCATTGGTGACTGTAGATGGAGTGGTGAACTGGACTGAAGATGAAGAAGAAGAAGAAGAGCTTGGTTTAATGGCTCTCTCACATGAAGATAGTGAGGTACATCCTTGTTTTAAAGACTGTGTTCTTAAATTTAATAGCTTAAAAGTAGAACTAGATGAACAGTATCAAAAAGTAAACACATGCACTGTAGAACTAAATGCTTTTAAACAGGGTGTTGCTAAGTTAGAAGAAAATATAGTTTTGTATAAAAAGGGTCAACAAAACTATGAAGAGAAAATAAGAATTTTAACTCTTCGAATGAGGGAAAAAGATGTGGAAAATAAAGCCTTGGAAAGATAACTTTTGAAAGTGTCAACAGAAAATGAAGCTTTAAAATCCAGTCTTAATAATGAAAGGGAAGTGATTAATCATTGGCAAAAATCCTCTAAAGGATTAGGTAAACTGATTAACTCACAAATAGGGTATTATGATAAGTCAGGCCTAGGATATATTGAGGAACAACTCGGGATAACTTTAACTGACAAGGACT
This sequence comes from Glebionis coronaria, assembly GCA_025667525.1. Classification (NCBI taxonomy): domain Eukaryota; kingdom Viridiplantae; phylum Streptophyta; class Magnoliopsida; order Asterales; family Asteraceae; genus Glebionis; species Glebionis coronaria. Next base: position 422,853,543 of record CM046877.1, read on the forward strand.
TGTCAAAGGGGATTTTTAATAGTTCTAGTGAGTCAGATAGTACAGCCGAAAATGATAGATATGCTGAAGGAATAAAGGCAGTTCCTCCACCATTATCAGGAATTTTTATGCCCCCCAGTAATGATACAAGTATAGAGTTAGAACAACCAAAGGTTATTAATACCTCAAACTCTAGTACTTTGTCCCAAGATAAGACTGTTGTGACCAAGAACATTGTTTATCCACCTCTAATGAACAATTTTGTTTCTGAAGAGTCAAAAACTAGTTTTGCTCCCAAGTAGGTAAAAACTCCTAGCAAGACAATGGATAATGATGTAAAACATAATACAACCAAGAGGGGTGGGTTAGCTTTTGAGAAAATCGGATCAAAACAACCTTTTGGGTCTTCTTTGAGAAGAAAAGGATGTTATGTTTGTGGTAGTCTAAGTCATTTTATCAAAGATTGTACTCTTCATGAAGATAAAACTGTGAAACAATAGGCTGCACAAAAGGTCATGAGAAACAGTAATGGGAAAAATGCACAGGTTAATAGGAAACAGAAACTTAAAAATGATAAACCTAAGTTTAATCATTCAAAAGGTGAAAGTCCCTAAACTATGCTAGAAACACTAAACTTGACTAATCAACACACATAATTACTTTTCAAACGTAATACTTAGTATTGTATAATAAAGAATTACAAGTGTTATGGATAACACCGTTTGATGACAATGTGTTGTGCACACTTTGAACAACTAAAAACCCTAACTTATGAATAAAGTCACAGCTGTTTGATTCAATAAGTTCTAAGCATTAATGTGTGAATATTCTCAAAGTGTTAAACATTAATGCTTGGCTGCACATCCTATTTATAGTGATACGAGGTTGACCTAAGTACTAGTTGATGGTTACTACACAAGACATTCACTTTTCAGACATCTGTCACAAGATGCTCTTCTATTCTTGGTAGTCTGCCACAATGCTTTAGGGAAACAGAGTTGACACAGTTTCCCTTTTCTTCATAGTATCGTACACACAAATGGCATGTCCAAAGTGTGCTGAGTGTTAACAGGGTATTGCCACCCCTGTTAACCCTCAACCCCTCAGAGTCCCTGATACATCTTGGCTGTTTTCCATCACAGCCAATGAGTATGTCTTCAAGTAATCTTCGACTTCCTTGACAATGTCTCTGACATGGACTCCTCTGAGGTTGCTCACAGAGACTTAGATCTCTGTGAGTCTTGTGATACTTGCCTGCCTCCTAGGCACAGGCAAGTGACTATCTAACAGCTTGACTTGTGTTTAAATCTATGATACATAGAATCTAACAAACTTAGATTCCCAATAATCTCCCCCTATTTCAATATAAATACAGCTAGATCTATCTAAGTTAAGTTAAGTGAGATAACAGCTTCTTCTTACTCATAACAGATCTTAACAAACATACCTCATGATTTTATTCATACTTAAAGAAAATTACAAGTACAATACAAAAGTGAAATAAAATATGAAGGTAAAATTTAGCTGTGAAATTCTTCAATAGTCATCATTTTTGATTTTTTCTTCAGCTTCAGCTATGTCTGTCCTAGTATCCAATTCTTCCTGCAAAGCTTGTGTAAAAACCTTGGAATACTTTGTGTTAATCTTGAGTCCCTTTTTGAGACAAATCAGTTGAATTGTTGATGCTAAGCCTAGCTCATCTTCCCTTTGGAATGCATATTGGCAAGCTCTGTTCATGAAGGCCATACCTCTTTCAGGCTCTGTGTAGGACTAACCATCAATAGGACCAATGATTCCATTTGGTAGTACCAAATCCCTGTGTATTGCATCCACTTGAACATCATCTGTGACGAAGGTTTCCTTAATAAGTTGAGTCATCCTTCTTCTTTTCTTTCCAGACTTTGGGGGTTCTTATTCAAACAGCTGTGGTGGGGGGATCTATTTTGAGCTTGGCTGCTGTTTCTTTAACCCAGTTAAACTTAGCTTTGAGGGTCTTAAGAAGGGTAAAATTAGCCTGACCAGTTCTTTTAGCAGCCAAGGCTTCAAGTTCAAACCATTCAGATAATCCAAGTTTTTTTTAACCTGAAGTCCTCAAAGACATCCGTATTAGCCTGTTGGTTATCTCTCCATAAGATCATTTGTGGTGTGTTAGTAGACTTGTGAATGGTGTATTTGAACTTGGTGATCTTTCCAGGTACATACCTGTTGTTGACGCATGCATCATAATCAGCTTTTACCTTTTTTAGTGCCTATGTGCGTTTAGCTTCCATTTCCCTCAACCTTTGTCTTTGCTTCTCCCTTTCAGGTGGAGTCATGTTTCTCAGAGTTTCCTCATTAAGCTCCTTGGCTTTCTTGATTTCATTCAACATTTTAAATTCAACAGCCTGTTTCTCAATCTCTTCAGGTGTTAGAGGATTCTCATTAGAAGGTGTGAAGGTTGTAAATTGGGATAGGTCTGTGGTTGATCCTCATGTTCTAGCATCGCAGCTATTTTCTTTAGTTTAGCGTTTGTGTCTACCATAACTATTTCCTTTCCTTTCTTCGAGACAGAGGATTCAACACTCATATTTTTTAGCTCTTCAGCTCTTTTGATGAACGCCGACTGAGCTTGGGTTTGTATTGCCTTGGGTAGGGAGTTAACAGTGAACTTGAGTTTCTTGCCAGCTGGTTCACCATCATCCATAGACTCGCTGGTGTTAACCAGAGTCAAGGACTTTCATGAATCAACTCCATCCTTTGTCTGTTGCTCCCACTTACTTTCATCCTCATCATCGGGTATAATCACTGGTGTGATGACTTGGAGAGGGACAGGTGAAGGAATAGTGTTATCAGCAGAGTTTGGGCCTTGTTTGGCAGATTCAAGGTTAAGTACCTTTTCCTTCTCCCCCTCACGTTCAGCCTGTCATTTCAGACGTTTGGATGAACGTGCCTGAAAGTGCCTTGCAATCTGTTCAACAGAGTCAGCCATATCGCGTTGCCTGGTCTTGGAAGCTCTGGCAATCTTCAGCAGGAGGTTGCAATTTCCATTTGTGTTGCGATGAACACGATCAATGATAAAGTTTGTGTGACGAATTTACCTATTACGAACAGCTTCAAACTCTCTATGCATTTTTAATTCATGAGCATTAAAAAGAGCAGGGACCTATGTGACGATGGCATCTTTGATTCGTGTGGAAAAATGACTAAGTCCTTGGGACACTCCCGTTCTTGTACCATCTTTGATAGGCTCAGTGACCGCATCCTTAACTGCCTGATTTATGATCCTTGGAAAGTTGACAGTGAAAGAATGCATCTCAGACTTGATAACATCCAGCTTTCTTGATAGGCGCTCCATATCTGATTGATGATGTTCAGGTTTAAGATTATGGATGTTCAGGCTTTGTTGTGCGTAATCATCCTCCCTTGGCAATAGGTCAAAGTTGGTTTGGGAAGGATGATCAAACATGAGGAACTCAGCTCTCGGATCATAAACAGGTCTTTGGAAGACTGTAGTGGCTGAGGTAGCAGAGGTGGGAGTTGCTACAACTTCCTTGGGAGGAGGAGTGGTATCAGCAGCTGGTTTGGACACAGCTATTTTTTTTGGAGGAGACAGAGATTGCTGGTCATCATCGTCTTCATCTTCCTCCTCCTTAAACATCCCCTCAGGGAGAATCTCGTCCTTAGGTATTGATTTACGTTCAGAGAAATCATCAACTAATGAGAGCACTTCTTCTTCAATATCAAGCAGGGGATCTTCTTCATTTAGCTGATCCTGAATTATTGTATCAGCTTCTTTTTCTGTCTGCTCCAGGGATTCAATGTTTGGCTGTACAATATCAGCCTGTGCGATATCAGCAGAATTCGGCGGGTTCCCTGTTGTCTCGGCTGACATCGAGACACTAGACCCTTGTTGTTGGTCAGCTAAAGTTTCTAATTCCACGGGAGTCTCTAGAACAGAGGAGGTTGTGAGGTTCACATTCTTCTTTTCCCTGGCTTTTGCAACAGTTTTGGTGTGGGAAGAAGATGGGTTTTTCTTCTTCTTTGGCTGTTGGCCAGTTGTTGCCTTGGACGTCGTGGTGTGCTGCCCAGAGGTCAAAGACGTAGACTTGCCAGACACATAAGAGGGAATCACCTTCTCAGAGGAAGGGAGAAAGGACTTCACAACATAGGGTTGTTTATTTGCTATGTTCAGCATGTGAGAGGTGACAGGGACATCTTCAGGTCCAATCTCCTTGTATATGGCTTGAGTGATGCGATAGGGCTTCAGGGAAGTGAGTGCAGAGTTGTGATAGCTGTCACCCAACAGGTTTCGAAGATGAGAGATAGAAAGCGAACGTAGAAGATGTTTTTCTCCCTGACCTGGTTTGGTCCCTTCAGCTTTTCCACCAGGTTGGAGAATAGTATACTTCCCACATCAACGTCTGTGCCCCAGATCAGCCCATAAGCAATAGATTGGTGATTGAAAGACATCTGATCTTGGGATCCCTGCATGCCTCCTAGGGATTTGACTATGTGGGTGAAGAGGACATGCCACATAGGGGAAAAGTACTTGATCTTCATAGGGGATTTGGAGAGAACTTCAGCAGGTGTAAGAGCAGGGTTTACATCATGAGAGCGTTTAAGTGTGGCAAGGGCATCCTTTACAGCCTTTTTGTCAACCACCTTCAGGCATTCATCGCCATGTCTTAACCCAGCCACACTTGCAAAGTCTTTTAGTGAGAAGGCAAAGGGGTGTTCGTTGCATGAGAGGCTAAAGGTAATGGTGTCGTCAACAACTTCAGCAGAGTACCATAATTCCCTAAAGTATTCTTGGTAGAAAATGGTTGGGTACTTTGTGAGTGCTTCACTTGCATCATAATTTTTCATGAAGTTCACCAGATCTGAGTAGGATTCGTTGGAAACGTTGAGCCATCCAATGAAGTTGTTCGATGCAAGAATGCTTTAATTTAGTTCAAAGTTGACGTTTGCTGCCTTGGGAACTGGGAACGCCATGGATTCAAGGTTGAAGAAAAACGAAAATGGAGGATGGGTTTAGAGAGAGAAAGCTTGGAGAGAGAGATGAGATTGTGAAATAAGAATAGTGGTAGGTGAGAAGAGACGTGGGACAATATTTATATTCAAATTTGAAATAGTTATTCAACCACATTTAATGCATAGTGGGAAAATGATTGCACATGTGGGTCCCTTGACCTTTCAAAAACTATTTGTCTCTTCGTTATTCGGAAAAGAAATGATTAAATATTGAGAATGTTTTTTAGCATTAACTTGGAAAGTAACTACCTAGTTTCATGTGAAAAATATTTAATATTGAATCAGATATTTAATGAACACATTTATTATCAAGCCACAGGCTTTGAGATATTAAGCATCCCTAGCTCAGCAACTAGCCTGTTGAACGAAGGTTCAGCCAAAGGCTTTGTGAAAATGTCAGCCAGTTGCAGCTCTGTGGGAACAAAGTGCAGATCAATATCTCCCTTCATTATGTGATCCCTGATAAAATGATACCTGATATCAATGTGTTTGGTACGAGAGTGAAGAACAGGGTTGTTGGAGATGGCAATGGCGTTGGTGTTGTCACAAAAGATTGGCACTTTGTCATATAAGATCTCATAGTCAGCCAATTGACTTTTCATCCAGAGCACCTGAGCACAACAGCTGGCAGCAGTAACATATTCTGCTTTAGCTGATGACATGGCCACAAAGTTTTGCTTCTTAGCATTCCTTCCAACCAATTTTCCTCCTAGGATTTGACAGCTACTTGAGGTGCTTTTTGATGAGACTGCTTTTATACATGGACTCATCGTTCTTTTTGGACTTAAAATGCATTAAATATCATCAAAATACCCAAATATATGCTTGTGTTTGTTGCTTGTATATTTTAGGTACGGATATTGAGAAAATGACAAAAGATCACAAGAATCACGCAAAAACGAACACGGGAAACGAAGTCGCACGATGAACCAAGCCCTAGTGAAGAATTTTCCAAAGAAAACCCTTGAAGATTTGATGAATATTGAAGAATGGTCCTCCAAGTTTGAAGAATTGACACTTTATACCCTTGTATCTTCATAATTACAAGTTTGGTCCCTAAAGTTTGTCAAAATTACAAAAAGGACCCTTAACTTTGAAGAATTGGCAAAATTAGTCCCTCATCAAAACTAAATTGTCAACAATGGTCCTCCAAGAAGTCAACAAACAAGATTGTTCCTTAAAGTTTCAAGAAAATACCATTATAGCCCTTGATGTATGGTTAAAATGCACATTAAGCCCTTGTGAACACTTTTGTAAAAAGTTTGTGGCCAAAATGGAAGTTTTCAAACTTGGCTAACAAAGGATATAGAGATAAAGGCTGAAAAACCTTGTTTAGCATGATCATGGGAGTACAAGGACCTATTCTGCCAAGACAAGTAAACTCCTCTCCACCAACCTAGAGCTGACACGTCACCCACCCTTAACTTTCAACCAATCACAACTCTCAGCCCTTCCACATCACGTTTCCACTGAGCCAAGTTTAAAAAAAAGATTTTTATTAATCACGTTTTTGTGGGAAACAAATTTTTAAAAACAAATTACCCTTAATCCTAATTAAACAAACCTGGTTAACCCACCTTCATCATATAAACCCTAGCCAAAACCCAGTTACAATATGTTTATTTATTAAACCTACAACTAATTAAATATGGGGTTTTGATCATTTCCAGCTCACCAAACACAATGGTCCACCCAGATTGTGACCTCACACAACCTTGTTCCCTCCCCACCAGCTAAGTGTCACGGGTCTTCACATGAATACAAATTTGCCAGGGGTTCCTTGACCAAATCAAAGGCCAAGATGTGCTTGCTTGTCCTCCACTCAAATCCGACGAATAAGAGACCTCAAGTACTCTGATCCTTCACATGTGAACCAAAAAGTTGACTGAAAATTCAAATTCGTCAAGGGGCATGTTAGGAATTTTTCTCAATTAGGGTTTTGATTTCTAGAGGGTTCTATCAGTCCTATGAAGAGACCTCTCAACTTGTGAGAAGGCTCTTGTTCCAGTTTTTATGTAAAAATTTTCTTTTTATGAAATTAATGAAAAAGTTCTTTTTAAGCTACATAAGACTGTGATCCATTTAATTTCCAGCATTTTATGTTTTAAAGTTTGTTTTTCTTGAGTCCATTTTACAATCCTCAAGTTTGTTTTTAAGTTTTCACTTGTTTTCAAAATTTTTTCAGAAACTTATACTTAGCTTACTGCTATAAGCTTTTCAATAAGCTTATTAAACCAAGCTTATTGAATAACTTATAGCTTGTTCTTTCTCTCTTTGTTGTTTGTGGTGTGCAGAAAACAAGAAAAAGCTAAGGATTACTCTCACCATTTTTCTTGTCATTTGTGCTAAAACCAATCCAATCCCACAAGGCTCAGCATACACCCGAGTGTATTGGAGGTGGCTTATCAGCCACTGTTGGGCTTGGAAGTAAGCCCAACAAGGTAGTCCTTCTTCTCCTTTTAATTTTCATGTTTTCTGAAAAAAAATTTATGCTTTGTGTGATTTTCCATGTTAAGCTGTTAAAAGTTGGTTTAAGTGCTTGAATTTGTTTTATCTGATATATTATGCATGTTTAGAAGGATTCAATCCAGATTGGTAAAGCTTTGTGTTGATTTTGTTTGAAAAAAAATGGTTTTCAGAAAATTAAGGGGTGTTTGGATACGGATTTAACTAGAAATTGTGGTAAACTTTTTGGTTAAAACTTGTCTAGACTTACTTAATAGGGTGATAAGAGATTGTATGTTAGCTGGTTTGCAATTTGGTAAGGTTTAAGTAACTTTTACATGATAAAAACTTGGTCTAAGAAGCTCAAATTAGATAGTGCTTGGTGTTGACTGTTTGTGTTATATTAGCTCATCAAATCTTGTTTAATGTTAGATATTGGTATCATTTAGGAGTATGTATCAGTTTTATGCCATGACATTGAGTTGTATGCAAGATATATGGTTTTAAAATTCAGATTTGTGCATAAAACATCAGCAATTGTTCATCAAACCTGTTTAGTGCTTAATCAGTAACTTTAGGGCTTAATAGGTGCTTATTTTTGTTAAGTGACTGCTTGTTTTTGTGTGATTATTGACTCCTTATACTCAAAGGAGTATAAGGGTGCTTTTTTTGTCCAAAATAAGCTTTCAAATAAGCTTTCCTAAGCTTATTACTCACTGCACAAAAATATACACTAGCAGTGGGAACTCCTTTCCCACTGGTAGTTCACTGGTTGCCACTGCCAAGCTAAAGAACAAATCCAGTCCACGTGTCACTATCAGAAGTTCATAATTTTGTCTTTAGTGCTTAAATTTTTGAATTAGACCTTCAAACCAGTTCCATTATTTTTCTTATTTAATTTAGGATTTTTCTGATTAATTAAAATTTTTATTACTGTTCATTTAGTAATTTTTAGATTCATTAGCTATTTTTAATTAACTTTAAAGTTTCTGTTTTTGTCTTTTAGTGCCAAAAAGTAATATTTTTAGGTTTAATCAATTTTTCTGAACTTAGAATAATATTCTAAGGATTTTGGTTAAAAAAGATTTTACTCTTCATCCTTTTATTAATTTTTAGAATTAATTTAAGTTAATTAGGGTTTTAATTAAACTAGTTTTGTCATTTAGTGGAAAATTTAATATTTTTCCAGATTTTTCATTTTTCTACTGTTCATTAGAGTAAAATAGGATTTTTAAAATTGGTAGATTATTTTTAGCATTATTAAATTATTTTTTATAATTATTTTAATTTTAAAATAGTTTTTAGTAATTTAAAAATAGAAAAATAGTATTTAAAAATTATAAAAAATACTTTTTAGTTTTTAAATAATATAAGTAAGTTATTTGTTCAATAAAATCATATTTTGGACATTTTGATTAATTATATTTAATTTTAGGGCTTTAATTAGCATTTAAAATTGAATATTTAATTAATAAAAGGTTTTAAAATATTTTTATTGGATTTTATTCCTTATTTATATTATTTTAGACTTGTTTTAACTTATAATTAATTTTTAGGTTGAATTTTTTTTAATTTTGTAGCTTTTTTACGGTTTTACGTTTACGCCTTTTTCGTCGTAGTTTAATTCGTAGTCGTAACCGTCTTTTCCTTCCTTTCTCATTTCTTTTCTTCTTGTTCATAATCACAAACATCATATATCAACTCTCAACACAACGCACTTGCCTCCTCGAGAACGAACTCACCTAGGGTCATTCACACACGGTTTTCCTAAATCGTTGTGCAGTTGCCCTATTTTATTACCTTCTTTTCCTAAAGGGGTAATTTTACTCAACATCATTTTGGCGCCGCTGCCGGGGAGGCGTGTTGTGTTTTGGTTGAACCATTGTTGTTTTTATATATAGCCATAAAAGTATTTGTATTAATAGCACTCTATTAATACGTATTATCGTTTTTCGATTTTTGTGAATATTATTACTATATTGTATACGTAGAACAATAAATTTACAAGTACTCCAAATACGTGAGCAATCACAACCTTGATTCGGGATTTCATCACTCGATCATTGTATTCGAATCTCAAACCAAAGAAAAAAGGCAAAAATAGATAAATACTTTCGTGAAGCTTGATTTTGATAATACAAACTATAAGGTGGGTATAAGGCGGTTGTATTTCATGACCTAAAGGAAAAAGGCTCTTAAGTGCTTCGCGCCGCCTCGTTTCCTCCGCTTGCTTGTGCGTATTTGATTTTGAGAGTGAATCGAGGGTTTTGCCGCCCAAAGTATTACTAAGTATCATATATATTTTCTTGGTTTCATTTGATTAAACCCTCTTGAACGATTTGGTGTTCCACCATCGTTCTAAAGTCATCGAAGGCGTTCACTTCACGTGTTCGTTTTCATTCCTTGAGGCTTCTTTAATCAAGAGATTTGATTAAGGAGGAGATTTGTAGATTTTGGTCTACTTAATACATTCCAAAAAATCCAAAAAAAGTTAAAAACAATCAAAAATCACAAAAAAATTGAAAAAGTAAAAATACCAAAAAGAATCTTCTTTGCTCTCCTTCTCGTTGTACGTGACGTTTATGCAAACTCGCTCTAAAGCAAGACGTGCTCGTAAACGAAGAAACAAATCACTCACTCCTACTAGTGAGGACTCTCCTATTGACGAACCCATTGTAGTGAAAGAAGCACCCATGGCTAATCGAACTATGATGGAGTTGCTTCAAGCACCCACCGAGGGTTATGGAGAAGCGATTGTGATTCCCGCTATCCTTGCGGAGAATTTTGAGGTTAAGACGGGTTTGTTGTCCATGATTCAAAAGAACAAGTTTCGAGGGGACGAAAAGGACAACCCGCATAACCACATTCGCCAATTTAATCGTCTCACCGCCACATGCAAGTTTAAGGACGTCTCAAACGACTCGATTAAGATGATGCTTTTTCCGTATTCCTTAGCGGGGCCCGCAAAAATTTGGTTAGAGAAAGAGCCACCCAATTCTATATTGACGTGGAAGGATCTCGTTTCAAAATTCGTGAACCAATTTTTTCCGTCCTCTAAGACTACGCACTTGAAAAACGAGATTTCAAAGTTTTCGCAAGAGTATAATGAGAGTTTTTCAACGGCTTGGAATAGGTTTAAGGAAATGTTGCACGAATGTCCTCATCATGGTTTTTCCGACTTGCATCAAATAGACACGTTTTACAATGGCTTGAACGATCATGAGCGTGATTATCTTAATGCCGCCGCGGGTGGTAATTTCTTGTGTAAGACGGTCGAGGAAGCATTGGTAATTATTGAGAATAGGTCTAAGGTGTATAGTCCTCGTAGCACGTCGAGTGTTCGTAAGGCTTCGTCTTCATCTTCACCTAGTTTGTCACACACCGTTGATGCTTGCCAAGTCGAGGCTAATTTGGAGAACAAAATTTTTGATATAGTGAAAGGCTTGTTAGTTGAGTTTAAAGTTGGTGAACAACCCGCTCCCGCTACGATTAAAGCGGTTGAGGTTTCTTGTATGTATTGTGGTGGAGCTCACGATTATTCCGAGTGCATTACCAACGGTGGTAACACTTCGAGTGCCTTCGCGGCCGCGGGAACTTATAACCAAAACGGTCAAGTTCCTCGCACTAATCAATTGACTCCACCGGGTTTTTCACCAAATCAAAATACTAACAATTATCGAAACAATCAAGTTGGTTACCAAAGCAATCAAAGGAACAATTATAAGGGTAATAACAACTATGGGAATCAATGGAGTAGTAGTAGTAGCCAATTGCAAAATCAAAATCAAAACCGTATTTTTCAAAACCCGAGTCAAGGTCTTCAAAATAATAAAGAACTTCCAATAGACTTTTTGAATTACGCTACTTCAAATGATAAGATTGTGGAAAACATTCAAGAGCAAATGTCTAATCAAGCTAAGGACATGGCTAAGAACGCAAAGGAGTTAGCTAATTTTATTAAGGAAAATCTAGCCATGAGAAATGAATTGAAAAATGATTTTGCTAACCAAATTAGAGGTCAAAACAACAAGATAGAGCAAAGTCATGCTAGGCTTGAACAAAGAATTGACCAAAAAGCCGCTATTCAAGATGTGAAGTTTAATAATTTTGATGCTAAGCTTAATGCAATTTTAGAAGCCGTAATGGGAAACAAAGCCTCTACTTCGAGTGGTCTACCTAGTAACACCGTTTCAAACCCAAAGGGAGAGATGAAAGTGATTACCACACGTAGTGGTAAGGCACTTAAAGAACCGACTCCTCAACCAATTACTCCAACGGTGGAGGAAATTGAGGAAGAACCCGAGGTGGTGGTCGAAAAGGAGCATATTTCAAGCCCACAAAGTACCGCTCATGCCACGCCTACGGTTGACCCATTACCCATTTTGGAACCCGAGATTCCAAAGGCTATGCCTATGCCCCAACCCACACCACCCTTGCCTTACCCATCGAGACTTAGGAAGGAGAAACGACAAGATCGCGACAACTATCAATTTGAGCTTTTTATGAAAATGTTTCGTGATTTGCACTTTAATGTGAGTTTCGCCGATGCTTTGGTCATGATGCCTCGATTCGCCGCTAACTTTAAGAGTATGTTGAACAACAAGGAAAAATTACACCAAAAGTCTAGTTGTTCGTCGGTTTATCTTAATCGCATACCTCAAAAAGTCGGTGATCCCGGTAAATTTTTGATCCCTTGTGCAATTCAAGATATGGAGGAATGCTATGCCTTGGCCGATCTTGGTGCTAGCATTAACTTGATGCCACTTGCAATCTACAAGTCGCTCAATCTTCCTAATCTTACTCCTTCACGAATGTCTATTGAGTTGGCCGACCATTCCACGATTCTTGCATGTGGATTGGCGGAAGACGTTTTTGTGAAAGTGGGAAAGTTCTACTATCCCGTAGACTTTATTGTTGTTGACATCCCCACGGATCCTCAAGTTCCTCTTATTTTAGGTCGTTCGTTTTTAGATACGTCTATGGCTTTGATTGATGTGCATGCTAGAAAGATCACCTTACGTTTCAACGACGAGGAACTTGTTATAAACGCAACTCAAAATTCTCAACTTTCTCATGTTTACTCCGTTGCTACCATAAACCTCGTTGATATGATCGACGTGGTTTGCGAGGAATTTTCACAAGAAGTTTTAGGGTTTGGTGATGAAGAAACTAGTGGCAATCCCACTATGTTAGATCCAATTCTTGATAATTCGACACCAACCTTCACTCCTTTCGAAGGTGGTGGTTTTACGTTGGAAGAATTCAATGTTCCACGTACTTGTGACGAAGACCTCGACAACTATGAGGACTTCTCGATTATCAAGGATTTTCTCAACGATTTCCCATTTCCTCCACCCGAGGAGGTTATGAGTATCGAGCCCAAATCTTCACTTGAGGAACCACCTATCCTTGAGTTGAAAGATTTACCTCCTCACCTCGAATATGTCTATTTGGAGGAGGACGACAAGTTGCCGGTTATTATTGCGAAGGAACTTTCGAATGATGAAAAAACCGCACTTGTCGATGTTCTTAAGGATCACAAAGGGGCGATTGCGTGGAAGTTATCCGACATTAAGGGAATCGATCCCAAATTTTGTACCCACAAAATCTTAATGGAGGAGGATTTCAAGCCAACAATCCAAAGTCAAAGGAGGGTGAACCCCAAAATTCACGACGTCATCAAAAAGGAGGTCCTTAAACTCCTTGACGCGGGAATGATTTACCCTATTTCCGATAGCCCTTGGTGAGTCCTATTCATTGTGTCCCTAAAAAGGGAGGGATGACCGTTGTGCCAAACGATGCCAACGAGTTGATTCCCACGAGACTCGTGACCGGATGGAGAGTGTGCATTGACTATCGTAAGTTGAATGAAGCCACTCGAAAAGACCATTTTCCCTTGCCCTTCATGGACCAAATGTTGGAACGTCTTGCGGGAAACGATTTCTATTGCTTTTTAGATGGTTTTTCCGGTTACTTCCAAATTCCCATCGATCCTCGTGATCAAGAAAAAACTACGTTTACGTGTCCATATGGAACGTTTGCCTATCGTAGAATGCCATTCGGACTTTGTAATGCACCGGGAACTTTCCAACGATGCATGATGGCTATTTTTCATGATATGATCGAGAAGACGATGGAAGTCTTCATGGATGACTTTTCCGTGTTTGGTGATTCCTTTGCTTCGTGTTTGTCGAACCTTGAGAGAATGTTAAAACGTTGTGAGGAAACCAACCTTGTGCTCAATTGGGAAAAGTGTCATTTTATGGTTAAAAGTGGAATCGTCTTAGGGCACAAGGTCTCGAAAGCGGGGATTGAGGTAGATCAAGCTAAGGTAGACGTCATCGCCAAATTACCTCATCCCAAAACCGTCAAGGGAGTTAGGAGTTTCCTAGGCCACGCGGGCTTTTATCGACGATTCATCAAGGATTTCTCGAAGATTTCTCGACCCATTACACATCTTCTTGAAAAAGAAGCACGTTTTGTCTTTGACGAAGATTGTGTACGAGCCTTTGAGATCCTTAAGAGGAAACTTACCGAAGCTCCCATTCTTGTTGCTCCAAATTGGAACCTCCCCTTTGAGCTTATGTGTGATGCAAGTGATTACGCTATTGGGGCCGTTTTGGGGCAACGTCATGATAAGCACTTCTTGCCTATTCACTATGCTAGCAAGACGATGACCGAGGCTCAACTTAAATACACTACAACGGAAAAGGAGTTCCTTGCCGTGGTGTATGCATTTGAGAAATTCCGACCTTACCTCGTCTTGACAAAATGCATAGTGTATACGGACCATTCGTCTATCAAGTATCTCATGGCTAAACAAGATGCAAAGCCGAGATTACTTCGTTGGATTCTCCTCCTTCAAGAATTTGATCACAAAATCGTTGACAAGAAAGGAGCCGAGAATCTAGCGGCCGATCATCTCTCTCGTTTGGAAGATCCTCACCAAAGTGTTTACGAGCCCAAGGAAATCACCGAAACATTTCCGCTCGAGACACTTGGTGTAGTGAATTCCAAACTTGATTCTTCTACCCCATGGTTTGCGGATTTTGCAAATTACCATGCGGGTAACTTCATCATTAAGGGTATGACAACTCAAGAAAAACGAAAATTCTTTCGTGATGTCAAGTTCTATTTTTGGAACGACCCTTACTTGTTTCGAACTTGTGCGGATCAAATCATCCGCCATTGTGTATTTGGCACCGAAGCTTATAACATCCTTAGAGCTTGCCATGAGGGACCCACGGGTGGTCACCACGGTGCTAATCTCACGGCGAAAAAGGTGTTTGATGCCGGCTTCTTTTGGCCTACTATTTACCGAGATGCACAAGATCTTGTGAAGTCTTGTGATTCATGCCAACGACAAGGAAAAGCCTCACAAAAAGATGAAATGCCACAAAATATCATTCAAGTATGTGAAATCTTTGACGTTTGGGGCATAGACTTTATGGGGCCATTCCCATCATCTCGTGGTAATAAGTACATTCTCGTTGCGGTTGACTACCTTTCTAAGTGGGTGGAGGCGAAGGCCTTGCCCACTAATGATGCTCGTGTGGTAGTTAAGTTCTTGAAAAGTTTGTTTGCTAGGTTTGGAACCCCTCGTGCTATTATAAGCGATCGTGGAACCCATTTTTGTAATGACCAATTCGAAAGGGTTCTAAGGAAATATGGGGTTACACATCGTCTTTCTACGGCTTATCACCCACAAACGAGTGGGCAAGTCGAGGTTTCAAACCGAGCATTGAAGAGGATCTTGGAGAGATCCGTGGGGGAAAACCGACAATCTTGGTCGGATAAGTTAGACGATGCTTTATGGGCCTTTAGGACCGCTCATAAGACACCCATTGGGTGCACTCCCTATAAGCTTGTGTATGGAAAGAATTGTCATTTGCCTATCGAGTTAGAACACAAGGCTTATTGGGCCCTAAAGCATTGTAATGATGACATGGAGACCGCGGGAAAACACCAGAAAATGCAATTAAATGAATTGGATGAATTAAGGGATATTGCTTATGAAAATTCATTGATTTACAAAGAGAAAACTAAAAAGTTGCATGATTCAAAAATTAAAAACCGGGTTTTTAACATTGGGGATCAAGTTTTACTTTTTAATTCAAGATTGAAAATATTTTCCGGTAAATTGAAATCCCGTTGGTCCGGTCCATTCACCGTGACTCAAGTGTTTCCGTATGGGACCATCGAGCTAGCTCAAGATGATGGTCCTAACTTCAAGGTGAATGGACATAGGTTGAAGCACTACTTTGGTGGGGAAGTTCCATCCTTGAACTACCTCGACCAAGTCACCTTCCCCAATGATAATTAGTATTGAGGGGATCGAGTCGAGCTCATGACTCGGTAATCAAAAACGAGGTGCCTCGTGGGGGAGTCCCATGCTTATCCTATGTACATATTATCGCTTTCTTAGTCTAATGTAGCTTACGTGTGGGGATTCGTGCCCTTCCAACCTTTGTTCTATGGTTGTTTGTGATATGTGGTTTTTAGATCATGATCTTCACGATTGGAGCCTCTCGTGTTCGTTTTATGGGAGCACTCGATCGTTTGCTTTGGAGACATTTCTCAATATCCATGATATATCCTTTATTGTTCTAACCTTAGGTTTTTAGCACACTTCATAAACGACTATTAATTTAATGGTTACACCCTTTCCATGCTAGATTAGGCATTCGACTACGTCTCTAGTATGGGGGTGTTTGCACCCCTAGACTCGAAACATTGAGGACAATGTTTAACTTTAGTATGGGGGGTGAATAGATACTTGCCTTGTCAAACCTTCACGCTTTCCAAAGTTTATCGTTTTGTTTATCGTTTTGTTGCAAAATAAGGCTAAAAATGGCCAAATTTTAAATTTTTCTCATGTTTTATAAGTGCTTGAAGACACGAATGTAGATTTTCCGATGGCGAGAATAAGAGTAATTTTTGACTCGACCGTGCGTGTTGAGCACTTAGCTTTGATTCCTTAACTACACATTAGGCTAAGTCTCTTAAATGAGGACGAGAAATGATAGAGTTAATTATAAGTTACTATGCTAAACGTAGAGTACTCGTATTCTTTCAAAAACTCATGTGTTCTCGTTGTTTGCTTATTCTCCCTTCGCATGTAAATATTTTTTGCTTAATAAATATTGACTTAGCGGTTTAGTTAGGATTGTTGGGTTTCTAGTCTTTTCTAGTAGCTTCCGTGTAATTAAATTGGGAAGACATTAAGATATCGCCAGCGTCACGGTTTTGAAGTATTGGCAACCCGAATAATCGAAAGCTTCACCCAATAAT
Source organism: Glebionis coronaria (assembly GCA_025667525.1). NCBI lineage: Eukaryota > Viridiplantae > Streptophyta > Magnoliopsida > Asterales > Asteraceae > Glebionis > Glebionis coronaria. The sequence goes on from CM046877.1 coordinate 422,870,268, forward strand.
AAGATTTCAAGTGCTCACCTAAATCAAGCAAACAATTTGAAGCCCCACAAGGCCTAAAATCTATGCAAAATTGAAAGTGAATCAAGCCTTAATCTTCGAAGCTTTAAAGATCCAAAATTCGCTTTAGCGTGAGGATATACGTCTTTGGCTAATAAAACCACCGATGAGGCGGATAATAAAAGGCAAGGCAAGACCGAAGTCATAATAAAAGCTTCATGGCGAAGTTGAATAAAAGATGGAGGTAAACCAAAGATAATAAGGCCCTTCCGTTAGGGGGCGTATAAAAGTCTTGGTAATAAGTCTCATGTTCAAAACCGTTATAAAACCGTGTTTATCGATTCTTCTTGTCAACTTAATTTTTTAACATCGTTGTCTATTAGGAGGGGTTATTGATTTGATGGTCTTAGTTACACCGTTAGGACTCTATTTTTAGACCTAAATCTCTATTATCGCATAAGTCAAACAATGTATCCTCGTGAAACATTCAAGACAAAATAAAATATAAGAGATACAACTTAGGAATAATGGGAGAATAAGTACATGATTAGGGCATATGAGTAGTGTTAGCATTACTAACTTATAATGACAATGATCTCATTGCACTCTTAGCATGGAATTGAAGTGTAAATCGAGGACGATGAAATTATTTCTAACGAAGCATTCACGTGTTCTTATTCTATGAACCTAAACGTCCCATTTTGCGATGAAAATCATACATTATGTCTAAAACACAAGTAGTAGTGATAGTAGTAGTGTAGCTAGTTTATCATTTCAATAAAGTGAATAAAATGAATTTTGGAGATGCTACGATACTTTATTCTAGCATTGCGTGAGGGCACGGCAATGGTTTAGTATGGGGGAGTGATGAGACTGCTTTTATACATGGTCTCATCGTTCTTTTTGGACTTAAAATGCATTAAATATCATCAAAATACCCAAATATATGCTTGTGTTTGTTGCTTGTATATTTTAGGTACGGATATTGAGAAAATGACAAAAGATCACAAGAATCACGCAAAAACGAACACGGGAAACGAAGCCGCACGATGAACCAAGCCCTAGTGAAGAATTTTCCAAAGAAAACCCTTGAAGATTTGATGAATATTGAAGAATGGTCCTCCAAGTTTGAAGAATTGACACTTTATACCCTTGTATCTTCATAATTACAAGTTTGGTCCCTAAAGTTTGTCAAAATTACAAAAAGGACCCTTAACTTTGAAGAATTGGCAAAATTAGTCCCTCATCAAAACTAAATTATCAACAATGGTCCTCCAAGAAGTCAACAAACAAGATTGGTCCTTAAAGTTTCAAGAAAATACCATTATAGCCCTTGATGTATGGTTAAAATGCACATTAAGCCCTTGTGAACACTTTTGTAAAAAGTTTGTGGCCAAATGGAAGTTTTCAAACTTGGCTAACAAAGGATATAGAGATAAAGGCTGGAAAACCTTGTTTAGCATGATCATGGGAGTACAAGGACCTATTCTGCCAAGACAAGTAAACTCCTCTCCACCAACCTAGAGCTGACACGTCACCCACCCTTAACTTTCAACCAATCACAACTCTCAGCCCTTCCACATCACGTTTCCACTGAGCCAAGTTTTAAAAAAAAGATTTTTATTAATCACGTTTTTGTGGGAAACAGATTTTTAAAAACAAATTACCCTTAATCCTAATTAAACAAACCTGGTTAACCCACCTTCATCATATAAACCCTAGCCAAAACCCAGTTACAATCTGTTTATTTATTAAACCTACAACTAATTAAATATGGGGTTTTGATCATTTCCAGCTCACCAAACACAATGGTCCACCCAGATTGCGACCTCACACAACCTTGTTCCCTCCCCACCAGCTAAGTGTCACGGGTCTTCACATGAATACAAATTTGCCAGGGGTTCCTTGACCAAATCAAAGGCCAAGATGTGCTTGCTTGTCCTCCACTCAAATCCGACGAATAAGAGACCTCAAGTACTCTGATCCTTCACATGTGAACCAAAAAGTTGACTGAAAATTCAAATTCGTCAAGGGGCATGTTAGGAATTTTCTCAATTAGGGTTTTGATTTCTAGAGGGTTCTATCAGTCCTATAAAGAGACCTCTCAACTTGTGAGAAGGCTCTTGTTCCAGTTTTTATGTAAAAAAATTTCTTTTTATGAAATTAATGAAAAGGTTCTTTTTAAGCTACATAAGACTGTGATCCATTTAATTTCCAGCATTTTATGTTTTAAAGTTTTTTCTTGAATCCATTTTACAATCCTCAAGTTTGTTTTTAAGTTTTCACTTGTTTTCAAAATTTTTTCAGAAACTTATACTTAGCTTACTGCTATAAGCTTTTCAATAAGCTTATTAAACCAAGCTTATTGAATAACTTATAGCTTGTTCTTTCTCTCTTTGTTGTTTGTGGTGTGCAGAAAACAAGAAAAAGGTAAGGATTACTCTCACCATTTTTCTTGTCATTTGTGCTAAAACCAATCCAATCCCACAAGGCTCAGCATACACCCGAGTGTATTGGAGGTGTCTTATCAGCCACTGTTGGGCTTGGAAGTAAGCCCAACAAGGTAGTCCTTCTTCTCCTTTTAATTTTCATGTTTTCTGAAAAAAAATTTATGCTTTATGTGATTTTCCATGTTAAGCTGTTAAAAGTTGGTTTAAGTGCTTGAATTTGTTTTATTTGATATATTATGCATGTTTAGAAGGATTCAATCCAGATTGGTAAAGCTTTGTGTTGATTTTGTTTGAAAAAAATGGTTTTCAGAAAATTAAGGGGTGTTTGGATACGGATTTAACTAGAAATTGTGGTAAACTTTTTGGTTAAAACTTGTCTAGACTTATTTAATAGGGTGATAAGAGATTGTATGTTAGCTGGTTTGCAATTTGGTAAGGTTTAAGTAACTTTTGCATGATAAAAACTTGGTCTAAGAAGCTCAAATTAGATAGTGTTTGGTGTTGACTGTTTGTGTTATATTAGCTCATCAAATCTTGTTTAATGTTAGATATTGGTATCATTTAGGAGTATGTATCAGTTTTATGCCATGACATTGAGTTGTATGCAAGATATAAGGTTTTAAAATTCAGATTTGTGCATAAAACATCAGCAATTGTTCATCAAACCTGTTTAGTGCTTAATCAGTAACTTTAGGGCTTAATAGGTGCTTATTTTTGTTAAGTGACTGCTTGTTTTTGTGTGATTATTGACTCCTTATACTCAAAGGAGTATAAGGGTGCTTTTTTTGTCCAAAATAAGCTTTCAAATAAGCTTTCCTAAGCTTATTACTCACTGCACAAAAATATACACTAGCAGTGGGAACTCCTTTCCCACTGGTAGTTCACTGGTTGCCACTGCCAAGCTAAAGAACAAATCCAGTCCACATGTCACTATCAGAAGTTCATAATTTTGTCTTTAGTGTTTAAATTTTTGAATTAGACCTTCAAACCAGTTCCATTATTTTTCTTATTTAATTTAGGATTTTTTTGATTAATTAAAATTTTTATTACTGTTCATTTAGTAATTTTTAGATTAATTAGCTATTTTTAATTAACTTTAAAGTTTCTGTTTTTGTCTTTTAGTGCCAGAAAGTAATATTTTTAGGTTTAATCAATTTTTCTGAACTTAGAATAATATTCTAAGGATTTTGGTTAAAAAAGATTTTACTGTTCATCCTTTTATTAATTTTTAGAATTAATTTAAGTTAATTAAGGTTTTAATTAAACTAGTTTTGTCATTTAGTGGAAAATTTAATATTTTTCCAGATTTTTCATTTTTCTACTATTCATTAGAGTAAAATAGGATTTTTAAAATTGGTAGATTGTTTTTAGAATTATTAAATTATTTTTTATAATTATTTTAATTTTAAAATAGTTTTTAGTAATTTAAAAATAGAAAAATAGTATTTAAAAATTATAAAAAATACTTTTTAGTTTTTAAATAATATAAGTAAGTTATTTGTTCAATCAAATCATATTTTGGACATTTTGATTAATTATATTTAATTTTAGGGCTTTAATTAGCATTTAAAATTGAATATTTAATTAATAAAAGGTTTTAAAATATTTTTATTGGATTTTATTCCTTATTTATATTATTTTAGACTTGTTTTAACTTATAATTAATTTTTAGGTTGAATTTTTTTTAATTTTGTAGCTTTTTTACGGTTTTACGTTTACGCCTTTTTCGTCGTAGTTTAATTCGTAGTCGTAACCGTCTTTTCCTTCCTTTCTCATTTCTTTTCTTCTTGTTCATAATCACAAACATCATATATCAACTCTCAACACAACGCACTTTCCTCCTCGAGAACGAACTCACCTAGGGTCATTCACACACGGTTTTCCTAAATCGTTGTGCACTTGCCCTATTTTATTACCTTCTTTTCCTAAAGGGGTAATTTTACTCAACATCATTTTTCCTGTCAATACAGCATCCAGCATAGTCTGAATCTGAATAGGCCTTGAGATCAAAGCCTGATTCCTTGTGATACCATAGACCTATGGAGGTTGTTCCTTTGAGATACTTGAAAATTTTCTTAACAGCCACTAGATGGGATTCTTTTGGGTTAGCTTGATACCTTGCACAGAGACATATGGAGAATTAGATATCAGGAAGACTAGCTGTTAAATACATGAGTGACCCAATCATGCCTCTGTATAAAGTCTCATTAACAGAGACACCTGACTCATCAGGACCCAAGTTGTTGGGTGGAAGCATGGGGCATTTCACTGATGCACAATCAGCTAAGTCATATTTTTTAAGTAAATCTTTAACATACTTTTCTTGACAAATTGAAATTCCCTTAGGACATTGTTTAATTTGAAAGCCCAAAAAGTAAGTTAATTCACCCATCATACTCATCTCATATTTCTTGGTAATTAATTTAGCAAAACGTTTACTAAGATTAACATTAGTTGACCCAAAGATGATATCATCCACATAAATCTGCACAATGATGAAATCACTCTTATCCTTGAAGGTAAAGAGTGTTTTATCAATAGAACTCCTAACAAATTTATTTTCAGTTAATAAATTAGAAAGAATTTCATACCATGCTCTTGGAGCTTGTTTCAGCCCATACATGGCTTTGTGTAATCTGTACACATGATTGGGAAACTCTCTGTTCTCGAATCCTTCAGGCTGTTCAACATATACTTCCTCAGCCAAATCTCCATTGAGGAATGCACTCTTAACATCCATCTGATACACAGTGAAGTTCATATAAGCAGCATAAGCAAGGAAGATTCTGATGGCTTCAAGTCTTGCCACAGGAGCAAACGTTTCATCATAATCAATTCCTTCAGTCTGTGTATACCCCTGTGCCACCAGCCTGGCCTTGTTTCTGATGATGTTTCCAATTTCATCCATCTTATTTCTATAGATCCATCTAGTGCCTGTGATGTTCTTACCAGGTGGAGCTGGCACTAGTGTCCAAACCTTGTTTCTTTTGAACTGAAATATTTCTGCGTAGCAGTTACCCACCTATCTTTCACAAGAGCCTCAGCTACTCTCTTAGGTTTAATTTGAAAGAGAAATTCAGCAAAGAGACATTCGTTGGTTGAGGCATACTCTGAGTCATGAATTCGTTGTCTAGTAGTAACCCCTGCATTAGGTTCCCCAATGATGTTGATAAGAAGAATGTGTTGATCTCTTGACCACTTAGTTTGAGGAGCTGGGGAATCATGGACAGGGACAATTGTGGGGGTAGCTGGCACTATTTGAGTTTCATCCTGCTGACTAGGAGGGCTTTCTTCAAAGATGACTTCAGTGTCTGAGTCAACTTCAGCCATATCAAGGGGTACAAATTCATTATCAGCAGGAGAGTGTTCAAGGGTTTGAAGAATCGGTGAGTCATCTACAGCAGTTGAGGATGAGGGACTACAAGAAGGCTATGGTTCTTCTTCTTCAGGTTCTTGAGAGGTAGGAACTTCAATGTTATGTGTAGACAGAGGGTCAAAAGCAGGAACATAAGGAGTGAGAGTGTTGGAGTGATGATGGTGATGACAGGAAGGTCTTGGTTATGAGAATTCATCACTTGGGAATGACACGTTTTCATTAAAATCAATTTCATCACCCTCTGTTCCTGTTCTCTGTATGACATCATCATCTTCATTGAATCTAACATGAAAGGTTTCTTCTACTTCTTGTCTTCTGGTGTTGAATACTCTGAAGGCTTTGGCTGTTGGAGAGTATCCTAAGAAGAAACCATCATCAGCTTTTTCATCAAATTTTCCAAGTTTATCCCTATAATTATAAATGAACACAGGGCATCCAAAAACATGGAAATACCTGACATCTGGAGCTCTGTTTCTGAAAACTTCATAGGAAGTTTTACCATGTATTTTGACAATGATTGATCTATTTTGGGTATAGCAAGCAGTGTGAACAGCTTCTCCCTAAAATTGCTTTGGTAAAGCTGCACCATTTAACATAGTTCTGGCTACTTCAATCAAAGTCCTGTTTCTTCTTTTAGCCACACCATTTTGTTTAGGGGTGCCAGCTGAAGAGAAGTTTTGTGATATTCCTTTTTCATCACAAAAATATTCAAGTTGATGATTCTTGAATTCAGTAACATTATCACTTCTTAGAGCTTTGACTCTAACATCATTCATATTTTCAACCTGTCTGATAAGGACATGATGGTATCAGCCGCATCACTTTTCCTTTTGAGGATGAAAACCCATGTATACCTTGAAAACTCATCAACTATGAGCAAGGTGTATTTGTTGTGATTAATGGTTTGAGGTTTGACAGGCCCAAACAAATCCATGTGAAGGAGATGTAAGCACTTGTCAATAGAAAATGATTGCCTGGTCTTAAAAGAAGACATGTGATGCTTTCCCTTGACACAGGCTGAACAAGTCTTGTCTTTAGAAAACATCATTGAAGGTAGACCAGCAACCAGGTTTTGTGTGGCTATCTTGTTGATGTTCTTAAAGTTGAGATGAGACAGTCTTTTGTGCCACAGCTAATTGACACTTTCAGAGGCTTTAGCTAGAAAACAATTTGAGCTGTCTTCAGAGCAAACAACCATGTTGATGACATATACAACTCTCCTTCTTGATGCAATAAGCACTACATCATTGTTCTTGTTGAATATGGTTCCCTGAGTCTTAGTAAACAAAACCTAGTAGTCAGCATCACACAATTGGCTGATGCTAATAAGATTGTGTTTAAGACCATTCACATATGCAACCCTTGTAAAAGTTATCCCATTGCAGTTCACTGAGCCGTATCCCTCTATGTTGCCTGAAGAATTATCCCCAAAAACCACTTTAGGACCTGGCTCCTTTGAGTATCTGTGCAGGTATTGTCGAATCCCTGTCATGTGTCTAGAACAGCCACTGTCTAGATACCATACCGATTCCTTAAGATGTTTCTTCACAGATACATAGAAACAAGTTAGTTCCTATGGTGAACCCACTTTCCAGTGGGTTCCCTGAATTGTTGATTAGTAACTCTTGAGTTCTTGTAGAATTTTTGGCGATGGGAAGGACAATTAACTGTCTCATGGGTGAAACTTCCACAAATATCACACCCTGGGAAGTCACCACACTCATCTGAGTGATGGTCTGTGAATCCACAGAATTTACAGGGAGGGTAAGGTCTGTTGTTCCCTAGTTGTCTCTTAGAACCCTGTTGTCTCTCCCTAGAAGGTGTCTGAGCTCTCTTAACAGCCATTTGTCTAGCATTGTCTATGGTCATGTGATGATAGTTTTTATAGATATTGCAATAAGGTTTGACTATCCTTTCACCCTTGGGTTCACCTAGAACAGACTTAGGTTCACGAGAAGTAGAGCATTCAGTAGAAGGCTTAATGTGTTGTTTTAAGAGTTCTACTTCTTTCATTAATGACAACAAGCGTTCTTCAGTTGAGGAATCAACTTTGTTCACAGATTTTGTTGAGACAGGCTTAAAGGCAACTTGTTTAATAGATTGTTTTGCAGGTACAGAAAATACTTTAGCTGGTGGTTTCTCAACATATGTTTTAGGTTCACCCTTAGCTCCTCTAGAGGAACTGCTGGGTTCAACTCCTAAGAGTTTAGGTAAGGGTGGTAATTCAGCCATATCTTCAGAGACAGGGTCATCAGTCAAGATGGGATCTGACATATGAATTGTCTCTGTGGATTTGAAAACAATCTCTTTAGGTTTAGTGAGAATTTTCAGCTTATTTTTCTTAGCAGAGACATCCCTTTTAATATCAGTAGGTATTTCATCATTAAGCAATTGATCTATAGTGAACCTACTGCACAGCCATTTTTCAATAACCTTGTTTAACTTAGATACTTGACCATTTAAGGCACTATTCTTCAAGGTTAACCTATTGACTTCGTTTTGAAGGGATATTTTTTTCTAAATTAACCCGTTTTAGAGTTTCACATTCAGTCTTAGCATTTAACAGTTCGTTTTTAACAGAGTGAAACTTATCAAGCAAGTTCTTTCTTTGTTCCTCAACAAAGTGCAAATCAACAATGGTGTAATCAAGGACATGTTTGCGTTCATCACTATCAGACATAGATAAAATCATGTGTACCTTTTTCATTGTGATGTCAACACATTGTCCTGATCTTGCATCACCTTTCCCAACAGATGGTTCATCATCAGCTATAGCCATGAAAGCCCTGACTCTAGCAGTATCTTCCTCATCTGAAGTCAGCGGCTCATCATTCCAATCATATGCTACAGCTACCAACCCTTTCTCTATTTTTTTATCACCCCCTTTCTTCTTAGACAGAGCTTCAAGCTTCAAATTCATCTGTTCTAACTCAGCTTTAAGTGCCTTATATTTGTTCTTGTAATCCTTCTTCTCATTGTCTGAGGAGTTGAATTGGTGAGATGAGTTGTTGTGTTATGGTTTAAACTTGTAAGGTTTGTTGGAAGATGATGGATAAGAAGGTGAGGATGTCTTTGTGGAAGGACAGTCTTTTTGGAAGTGTCCAAGTTTTCCACAGGCAAAGCAGGTTTCTTTTGATCTATCGGTTTGTTTGCTATCTGATCCTATTATCCCTGATCTTTTGTAGAATCTTCTTTGATTGGCTAGCAAAGCTCTTTCATGAAATTCAACATTAAGGTCTGTCAAGAACTCTTGGCTGCTGCGTGTGTCTTCTTCAACATCAGAGTCGTTGTCATGAGGGTGTGGGGTAGAGATCAAAGCTTTGGAAGTTGCTCCTTGAAATACAAATCTTTATGTCTCTGATTTGTATATAGTATCAATCAGCCCTTCTTCATAATTGTACTTTCCATAAATCTGAGCTAAGGTGTCATTCTTGATTGAGTTATTGGCTCTCCGAGTCTGATTCATACTCAGCCATTTTCTTGGAAGACTGTTGACAAATGTGGCATTAATCTTAGCTTGACAAATAGTGACATCATACATAGCAAGGTCATTGAGAAGAATCTTCACCCTTGTATATGTTTGTTGAACCTTTTCACCTTCAAGTGCCTTGAAAGCATTGAACTGAAGTTTGAGTGCCTGAATCTTGGTTTCTCTAGTTTCAGAGGGTCCCTCATGGCCAAGGATAAGGTCTGTCCACATTTGTTTGGCTGTGGGATACTGAATGACAGACTTCATGATCTGTTTGGGAAGACAGGATATGATGATGCTTTTGAGACGTTTATCTTGGTTTGCCAATTTCCTATCAGCTGGAGTCCATTGTCTAAGAGGTTTGAGAAGAGGGTTCTCATCAGTAGAGGTAAGCGCCATGGGAACATAAGGACAATTGTCTAGAATTTCTAGAAGAAATAGTTCAAGTCCGTCGAGATACATGAGGAATTGACTCTTCCAACTAGCAAAATCTTCTTCATCAAAGACTGGTACGCTGGTGACATGAGATCCTCCTCTTGAGTCAAGAAGTTGAGGTAGATCATCTTCATTAGGAGGTGGAGGAGTGAGTCTTGGTGAAGTTGGTGGTGCATTATTGTTGGTGTTCCCACAAGACGATGGTGGTGCATTGGTTGTTTCCGGCATGGTGAATCTTGATTATTAAACTGAGAACGCTGTTTCTTGAAGGTTTTAATATGAAACACCGCTCTGATACCAATTGAAAGTCCCTAAACTATGCTAGAAACACTAAACTTGACTAATCAACACACGTAATTACTTTTCAAACGTAATACTTATTATTGTATAATAAAGAATTACAAGTGTTATGGACACCGTTTGATGACAATGTGTTGTGCACACTTTGAACAACTAAAAACCCTAACTTATGAATACAGACACAGCTGTTTGATTCAATAAGTTCTAAGCATTAATGTGTGAATATTCTCAAAGTGTTAAACATTAATGCTTGGCTGCACATCCTATTTATAGTGATACGAGGTTGACCTAAGTACTAGTTGATGGTGACTACACAAGACATTCACTTTTCACACATCTGTCACAAGATGCTCTTCTATTCTTGGTAGTCTACCACAATGCTTTAGGGAAACAGAGCTGACACAGTTTCCTTTTTCTTCATAGTCTCGTACATACAAATGGCATGTCCAAGGTGTGCTGAGTGTTAACAGGGTATTGCCACCCCTGTTAACCCTCAACCCCTCAGAGTCCCTGATACATCTTGGTTGTTATCTATCACAGCCAATGAGTATGTCTTCAAGTAATCTTGGACTTCCTTGACAATGTCTCTGACATGGACTCCTCTGAGGTTGCTCACAGAGACTTAGATCTCTGTGAGACTTGCGATACTTACCTGCCTCCTAGGCACAGTCAAGTGACTATCTAACATCTTGATTTGTGATTAAATCTATGATACAGGGAATCTAACAAACTTAGATTCCCAACAAAAGGGGTAGCTAAACAGGTTAAAAACAACTCTACCAAAAGTTTTGTTCCTAGAGCAATACTTATGAAACAAGGTCTAGTACCTTCGAAGTCTGGTAAACCAAGTACCGGCAACTCTAGAACTGCAAGTACTTCTAGACCAAACTCAAGTACTGTTGGTTTAAAGTTTGTTAAACCAAAGTTCCCCAAGACTTCTAAGAATGTTGTTGAGAAAGTCAAAACTTCTAGAAGTAAGCCTAATAACATACCAGTGCAAATGTGGGTTCCTAAAAGAGAAAAACCATGTGTTAAAGCAAGTACTGCTAAAGCAGTACTTAAGGCAAAGAAGTCTGAGCACATAGAGTCCCCCTATGTCTTTGACTAAATAACTGAAACCATGAAGTATAAGAGCAAAAGCAACATTATTGGAAATGCTTCTAAACATACTCTTAGGTGTGTAGGTCCCACAAGATCCGAGCTAAATGTGTCTTGGGTCCCTGTTAAAAACTAATAAGTTTTATTTATGTGCAGGGGCATCTAATTGATGAATTGAAAGATAAAGGTATAGTAGATAGTGGATGCTCAAGACTCATGACAAGAAATAAAGATTTCCTTGCCGAATTTGAAGAATTCAGAGGAGGACCAGTAGCCTTTGGAGGTAGCAAAGGTAGAATTACTGGCAAAGGGAAAATCGATACAGGGAAGTTGGAATTTGAAGATGTGTTCTTTGTGAAAGAATTGAATGAATTCAATATCTTTTATGTGTCACAAATGTGTGATAAGAAGAACAAGGTGTTGTTCACAGACACAGACTGCTTGGTGCTGTCTAAAGACTTTGAGATGCCTAAATAATCTCAAGTACTGCTTAAAGTACCTAGGCAAGAAAATATGTACATCTTTAATCTTCATACTATTACTCAAACAGGTGGTATTACATGTTTGCTAGCTAAGGCTTCTTATGATGAGTCTAATTTATGGCATAGAAGGTTAAGACATGTGAATTTCAAGAATCTTAACAAATTAGGGAATAGGAATTTGGTTAGAGGGTTACCTAACAAATCTTTTCAAAATGATTTCACATGTGCTGCTTGTCAAAAAGGTAAACAACATAGAGCCTCTTGTAAGACCAAAACTGTCAATACTGTGACAAAGCCTTTGCAACTTTTGCATATGGATTTGTCTGGTCCAGTTTCTATAAGAAGCATTAGTCATAAGACCTTTTGTCTAGTCATAACTGATGATTATAGTAGATTCATTTGGGTTTTCTTTTTAGCTCTTAAGAATGAAACCAATGAATTACTTAAGGATTTTATCACTTTTGTTGAAAATCAGTTCAATAAACAAGTCTTAATCATTAGGACATATAATGGAACAAAATTCAAAAATGCTTAACTTGATGAATTTTGTAGGTCTAAAGGCATTAAGAGATAATTTAGTAATCCTAGGACTCCATAACAAAATGGAGTAGCTGAAAGGAAAAATAGGACACTAATTGAGGCTGCTAGAACTATGCTGGCTGATTCTCTTTTGCCAAATACATTTTGGGCAGAAGCAATCAATACTGCATGTTATGTGTTAAATAGTCTTAGTGACCAAGCCTCAAAACAAAACACCTTATGAATTTTTGACCGGTGTTAAACCAACCATAAGTCATTTAAGACCTTTTGGGTGTCATGTGTCTATACTAAATACTCTTGACCATTTGGGAAAGTTTGATGGAAAATCTGATCCAAGATATCTTGTAGGATATTCATTGCAAAGTAAAGCATATAGGGTTTACAATTTGGCATTGATACAGAAATTTTATTAGGTTAAAAGTTCGTTTTGTCTCAGTGTCTAATCGAATTGATCTCTGGTTAAAAGTGTGACTCAGTCGTCTTTGGTGAAATAGAAAGAAAAGTGTCGTTGATCTATTTTAAAGAAAAGATTAAAGCTTGAAAAGATTAGACTAAAAATAAAGACTTTAAAAGAAATTAAGTAAATTTGAAAACTTAATAAAAATGTAAACTTTAAAAATTAAAACTTTGTAAAAGAAGTAAACTTGAAAATGAAACTAAGATAAAACTCCTTGAAAATAAGCTAAATAAAATGGCGAGAAAAATATAAATTTAAAAACAATGCGAGAAAATAAATCAAAACATAAGTCGGAAAGTAAAAACTCAACATAATCCGGAATATAGCTATGACCACAATCCGGAATACACATTCTGAACATAATCCAGAATCCCCATATTTACAACAATCTGGAATGTTTTAAGATGGGCTAATCCGGAATAAGCAAAATGCTTGTTCGGAATCCTTTGTAAAAAAATATTCCAGAATCCCTTATCCGGGTTCCTCCCTATCCGTAATGTTATACTTTCGGTTATCCGGAATAAGAAATACATGTTATCCGAAATGTGAAGAACATTGCTAATCCGGAATCAAATAAACAAACTTTTATCCGGAATCAGTTCTACTTCTTATCCGGAATGGGTAACATAGCTAATCCGGAATCTCGAATTGGTGCTTATTCGGAATGTAAAGATTGTGGCTATTCGGAATAAAGTTATTACCACAGCTAGGTCGGAATAAAATGGATTCTATCCTAATTCGGGATACTAGGGTTTTGATTACCCGGATAAGGAACAAAATAAGCTAAAATAAAAATAAGCAAATAAATCTAATAAGCATTTAACCAAAACATTAACCAAACTGAATGTTAGAAAAAGCAAATAAGCCACAATTTAAAAACTTTAAAAACTCTAAATAATCAAAATATTTGAAATCAACTTTTAAAAAAATAACTATTAAAGACACTTAATTAAAAATAAGAAAATAACACAATAAGCACTAAACACAATAAGATAAAGAGATCAAACACATCAAAATCAATAAGCACAATCAAACTAACACATCAATTAAAACAAGAACATGATGAACAAACTACATGACTATGAAAATCAAACAAGATTAAAAATAAGAAAGGTAGAATTAGAATGATTAATTAAAAACTTGAATTAAGATGAAGATTAAAGATTCAATACAAGATTAAAGATAAAAGCTTAAGAACATGAAAGTAATTCTAGAGAGAGAAAGTAAATTACACTACTCCTACTCCTACTCTAATCTACCTAAAAAATCTAACCCCCTCCTAATGACATATTAGGAGGGCATTTATAGGAGGGAGGTGTTGATGTTTCTCTCTTTCTTTCTTTGTCTTTTCGTCTTTTAATTTCTTCGTCTTTCTCAACGTTGTCTCGGGATTTGTCGAATGATAACATGAAATTGTCTTATAATTTTCTTCTTTTATTAGACTTGGTTCTTCGACTTCGTTAAACTTCCGTCTTTAGACTTTTTCTTCGATAAATCTTCATAATAGGCCTTTGACTTCCGTTCTTTTTGCACTTTTGATCTTTTAACTTCGTCTTTTGTCTTTTTCTTCGATAAAAGCCCGTGAAAGCCCGTGTTTTCTTCCTTTTTTCATCTTTTGGTCCTAAAACACAATAAAACACAAACCACGCATAATTCCGACTTTTACGACATAAAATACATGTTTTGGTCTCGTTTTTATTATAATTAAGTGGTAAAAGGAGAAGTGTTTTCACACATATTAAATCCCCTACACTAGACCATTGCAATGCCCTCATGCAATGCACTAGTTATAAAGCAACATTTACATTTTTCATCATAATTAACCCACCGTGGCCTTCATTAAATACAAGACATAAAGAGGAAAGAAAATAACTAAATATTTGAAGGACAAAACAAGTAAAGAAATATAAAACTTACATTAGGGCTTTGGTTGTCATGAATGTTTATCACCCTCAAGTTTCGCGTTCCCCATACCAAGCTTAATAACGAGATCATTGTTATTATAAGTTAGTAAGCTAACAATCCCTCATGTGGCTCAATTATTCGCTTAGACTCCCTTATTCCTAGGTGTATCTCTTATATTTTATTCTTGTCCTGAATGATCACGAGGATGCATTGTTGACTTATTTCGATAGTTTATTTAGGTAGAAAATAAAGTAGGATGATTTAATCAATAGTTAGCTAAAGGACAAAATCTTTTAAAACTGCTTCTCAGGACCACATAAATTTCATATCTTGGCATAACTCGTTTCACGATTTGAGACCTTTCTCGGACCGATCTTTGGCGTTGACTTCATACTTCGAATCTTGAGAGATGATCTTGAAATAATGGTCTTCTCTTCATAATAGGAATTTCTTCACTTGAAGTTTTTGAGAGGTTCTTCAAACTTGGACCACGACTTCTTCATTTTTCTCCAATCTTTATTTGGGATTTTGATATACAACGATCCGCCTCCTTTTAGGACTTGGATCTATTTATCCTCATACCTTGCTAGGGTCTTTTCGGATAGACTTCTCCATGATCTTTAAGGGAGTATTTGCTTTTCGTCGTGTGTCTCGATCCTTCATATCGATTTTTGATAAATGATTCTTCACATCACTTTGGATCCTTAGCAACAAAATGTAGCCCTCATGCCTTGTTAGGGCCTTTTCGGACTCACCAATCTTCGCATCCCGCTTCAATAAGTTATGCCTTGGCTATAAACTCAAATTAATACCGAGCAACTTTTAAACGATCTTGTGCTAAGAAGCTAAGTAACTTTTCAAATCGTACAACCTTACTTATTGCAATTATATTTATAACAAGCGATGGGAGAAAAAGCTCATAATTAACTCACATAAATT
Organism: Glebionis coronaria; assembly: GCA_025667525.1. Taxonomy (NCBI): domain Eukaryota; kingdom Viridiplantae; phylum Streptophyta; class Magnoliopsida; order Asterales; family Asteraceae; genus Glebionis; species Glebionis coronaria. Next base: position 422,885,716 of record CM046877.1, read on the forward strand.
CATGAAAGAATACCAAACTTATTTTTGACTCTATCATCTCTCTTTCTACACAATTTAAAATCTCAAGGAATGAGACTCGTGGATGCTTAGCCAGTTAAATCAAAGTTTTGGGTTTTCAAGTCATCTATAGGATCTTGCATCTTCTTAGACTTTTTTAAGTTTAGAATTTGCATTTTAAAGTTCCCTTGATAAACGACTTTCTAGGATCAATTATAGGAACTTGCGAAAAGTTTTTGTTCTTAACAAGTAAGAGTTAAGACTTTAGCGTTTTAAAGTTCCCTATATAAAATCCTAGCAAAACTTGATTTAAACACATTAAGGATACTAGCTAGAGTAAACTCGAATAAGTAAGCTCGGGTTGAGTCAAAAGATTCATGACGGGCCTAATATATCAAAGATATCTAAACTCATTAAAACCATTTTATTTAAAATTTATTCTAGCAATGAAAGAAAATAACGATAACAAAGGAAAATACTACTAGGCCAAAATAGATCAAAATTTTGAAAAATGTCGAAAAATCAATTTTCCGTTTAAAATGAGGACAAATTCATGGAAAAGCCCTCTTAACTTCGATAGAAGTCCCCCTTACACTTAAGATAAACATTGTCCTCAATGTTTAAGCATGTAGGAGTAAACTCCCCTACACTTAGGACATTGTGAACGTTGTTTAAATCTTGCTAAGGAAAAGACAACTAAAGTGATTCCTATTTTAATATTAAAAAATATAAAATAGTGAATCAAAAGAGTTTAGGATAGAACCGGGAAGACGGTTACACGGAATCATGGGTCGTCAAATATCATCAAAAGTGGATCTTTGAAAGCTCCAATCCATGCACATCATAAGAAAGAAAACAACAAACAACAACGGGGCTCCCCCTACACTTAGGATGAAAAACAGATAAAAGGGATAGATTAGTTGGTTGCCTCCCAAGAAGCGCTTGTTTTTGTTTAACGATTCGTGAGCCTGACTCGACCCCGAATTAAATGGTCCATGGGGAAGCCTCTAATGTAATATCGGGATCAAAAATCTTGTCCTCTGTCCTGGAGGAATATAATAAATGAGAGGCCGGGGGATAAGTCATGAAAGGTAAAAAGGTCCTCTCAACATACAAGAAGTATGTGAAATCCTGATCCATGGGAGGTGGGGTAGGTAAAGGAATCAAAATGTCATCCCCAAAAGACATATGATTATCACTAAGCGGAAAAGCCGTAAAGGTGTCAATCATAGTATGGTCAATGTCACCTCCCGGGTTAAAGCACTCATCCTCAGTAATGGTCTCCAAAGTATGGGATAAAAGGTGCTCGGGAGGGGGACTTGGGACAATATCTTCATGCATCAAAGTATCAAAAAGAATATCCTCCTCCGTGTCATCATCATCAATACCTGGAGGTATTGAGAGAATGTCGATTTCCTCCATAAATGTATCATTATTCTCAACTGGAGTAAGAGACGGGGGTAAAGACTCGGTAATAGGAGCAGAATTCAATGCTTCAATTTCAGCAATAAGAAGATGAACTTTCAATAATTTGTCGCGAAGAATAACGTATTCCACCTCATCTAAAAGACCAGGTTCATTGGTGAACTTCTCGTAAGTCGGAGAGAATAAATCAACATCGCCCTCATCTCCCGGAGGATATTGAGAAATTTCAAAAGTGAAATTCTCATAGCATGGAGAAAAATCATCATTAAGAGCGACCTCGTCCGTAAGATCCGCAAAAGTCGGTACATCACAAACCTCATCAAATAAGTTTCCAAGACCAAATTCACTAATCTCACTCGATGTATCACAATCCTTAGATGCATTTGGGATATCGAGAGAAGGAGTTAAAATTGCACTAGGATGTTGAGCAACAAGGTCATTCCAAGAAATAGTATTCTCATCGTCATCATCATCATAATAGTAAGAACGTACAAGAGGGGGAGTAGAAGCACTAAGATTAGATACTTGCTCTTGTCGGCTTTCGTCATGCAAGCTAGCTTGGAGTTGATTTAATCTTTCTATAATTCCAGCCAAACTAGTGAGTTGTTCCTCACTCATTCCAAAAGAAGGTTGATGATGGAGGGTGTATTGTGGGGGTTCAAAATTCGGAAAACCGGAATTATAGCACGGAGTTGGTTCATAATAATTCATCGGTTGACAATAAGAAGTATCGTGAGGGCCCCCACAACTATTACAACATGGGTATTGAGAAAAACCCGGTGCGTCTTGTGGATAGCTATTACCATTGTCATCATTGTAACCCGGTTCTAGCTCGTCATGAGACGGGTATCGAATCAGAAACGAAACATGCCAATGAGAATTGCTTCCATAATATATGCAAGAGGGGGGAGTAAGTGCATTAGAAGGAAAGGATGAGTTAATCGAATTGCACGAGGGACAAAACCCAAAGTGTGTATTGTCGATATCATTTACGCACCACTCACATGTACACCATTGACATGTTTGAAAACCATACAATGGTCTCCCACACCCTACGCAATAGACATACGAATCCATTTAAAAATAAGAGGGGTTGAGAAAAAGAATTAAACACAATAGAGGATTAAGAGGAATATTTTTGGATGCAAAACTTTTGAAAAGAAATGTTTTTTATGATTTTTAAATGTTTTTGGACTTTTGAAATTTTTTATTTTTAGGATTTTTTAAAAAAATTTGAAAATTTTTTATTCTTAAGCAAGAAAAATAACGTTCAAAAGTGAACGGATCCCAAAATTCAACGCGTCTCTCACAAAAAACCATTAACCTTCACGAAAAGAGCCGACAGCGGCACCATTTGATACATAGATTTTCCTAGTTTAAAAGTTTGTTTTGTCTCGGCGTCTAATCGAATTGATCTCCGGTTAAAAGTGTGACTCAGTCGTCTTTGGTGAAATAGAAAGAAAAGTATCGTTGATCTATTTTAAACTAAAGATCTTGAAAAGATTAGACTAAAAATAAATACTTTAAAAGAAATTAAGTAAATTTGAAAACTTAATAAAAATGTAAACTTTAAAAATTAAAACTTTGTAAAAGAAGTAAACTTGAAAATGAAACTAAGATAAAATTCCTGGAAAATAAGCTAAATAAAATGGCGGGGAAAATATAAATTTGAAAACAATGCGGGAAAATAAATCAAAACATAAGTCAGAAAGTAAAAACTCAACATAATCCGGAATATAGCTATGACCACAATCCGGAATACACATTCTGAACATAATCCGGAATACACATTCTGAACATAATCCGGAATCCCCATATTTACAACAATCCGGAATGTTTTAAGATGGGCTAATCCGGAATAAGCAAAATGCTTATCCGGAATCCTTTGTAAAAAAATAATCCTGAATCCCTTATCCGGGTTCCTCCCTATCCGGAATGTTATACTTTCGGTTATCCGGAGTAAGAAATACATGTTATCCGGAATGTGAAGAAAATTGCTAATCCGGAATCAAATAAACAAACTTTTATCCGGAATCAGTTCTACTTCTTATTCGGAATGGGTAACATAGCTAATCCGGAATCTCGAATTGGTGCTTATTCGGAATGTGAAGATTGTGGCTATTCGGAATAAAGTTATTACTACACCTAGGTCGGAATAACATGGATTCTATCCTAATTCGGGATACTAGGGTTTTGATTACCTGTATAAGGAACAAAATAAGCTAAAATAAAAATAAGCAAAAAATCTAATAAGCATTTAACCAAAACTTTAACCAAATTGAATTTTAGAAAAAGCAAATAAGCCACAATTTAAAAACTTTAAAAACTCTAAATAATCAAAATATTTGAAATCAACTATTAATAAAAATAACTATTAAAGACACTTAATTAAAAATAAGAAAATAACACAATAAGCACTAAACACAATAAGCTAAAAAGATCAAACACATCAAAATCAATAAGCACAATCAAACTAACACATCAATCAAAACAAGAACATGATGAACAAACTACATGATTATGAAAATCAAACAAGATTAAAAATAAGAAAGGTAGAATGAGAATGATTAATTAAAAACTTGAATTAAGATGAAGATTAAAGATTCAATACAAGATTAATGATGAAAGCTTAAGAACATGAAAGTAACTCTAGAGAGAGAAAGTAAATTACACTACTCCTACTCCTACTCTAATCTATCTAAAAAATCTAACCCCCTCCTAATGACATATTAGGAGGGTATTTATAGGAGGAAGGTGTTGATGCTTCTCTCTTTCTTTCTTTGTCTTTTCGTCTTTTAATTTCTTCGTCTTTCTCAACATTGTCTCAGGATTTGTCGAATGACAAAATGAACTTGTCTTATAATTTTCTTCTTTTATTAGACTTGGTTCTTCGACTTCGTTAAACTTCCGTATTTAGACTTTTTCTTCGATAAATCTTCAGAATAGGCCTTTGACTACCGTTCTTTTTGCACTTTTGATCTTTTGACTTCGTCTTTTGTCTTTTTCTTCGATAAAACCCGTGAAAGCCCGTGTTTTCTTCCTTTTTCATCTTTTGGTCCTAAGACACAATAAAAACACAAACCAAGCATAATTCTGACTTTTACGACATAAAATACACGTTTTGGTCTCATTTTTATTATAATTAAGTGGTAAAAGGTTGAAGAAAATGCCCATGTTAATTTCTTAGAAAATAAACCTAATGTCCCAGGAATAGGTTATGCGTGGATATTTGATTTAGATTATCTAATTAATTCCAGGGATTACTATTATGTGCAAAAGGATTGTCAAACTAACAATTCAGGTGAGGAGTCTGGTGCAACTAATGCAGGTACTCATGAAGAAGCTTCTTCATCTGATGATGATGTTCACATCTATGTACCCAGTATGCCTACTGTTATTCCCATGTCTGCTACTACCAAGAATCAAAACATGCCATCAACAGATGATCAAGCCTCCCAATAGCTTCAGAGGCTTCAAGATCAAGAAAAGAATGCTACATCTGCTAATAAGCATTCAAGAGAAGAATCTTTTGATCACAGCACTCAGCAGTACATACTACACCTAGCGGTACCTCATCTGCAAGTACTGCTAAGTCAAAATCTTCGAAGTCTATTGATTCATTAGAAGATATTTTACAAGCAATGGACGATGAAGACGTGTATGCTAGTCTAGCTGAAGGAATCTTCTCTAAAGCTTCCTATGATGAGCAGGGTGCATTAACTGATTTCAAAAATTTGGAAACTGAAATTCCAGTCAGTTCTATTCCCACCCATAGAGTCAACAACAACCATCCTACTACACATATCATTGGAAATCCCAAGTCTGTTGTGCAAACCAGAAGAAAACTTCAAACCACTACTGAAACTCATGCACTTGTGAGTTATGTCAAACAACAGCAGAGAACTAATCATAAGGATACTCAGCATTGTTTGTTTACCTGTTTCTTATCACAAGTAGAGCCCAAAAACATTTCTCAAGCTCTTGATGAAGAAAGTTGGGTAGATGCCATGCAAGAAGACTTAACACAATTTGAGCTACAAAAGGTTTAGATTCTTGTGGATCTTCCCTCAGGTAAGAGAGTAATTGGTACTAGATGGGTTTTCAAGAACAAGAAGGATGAGAGGGGAGTTGTTGTAAGAAACAAGGCAATGCTTGTTGCTCAAGGCAATAGACAGGAAGAAGGGATAGACTTGATGAGGTTGTTGCACCAGTGGCAAGGATAGAAGCCATTAGGTTATTTTTGGCCTTTGATTCATATATGGGTTTTATAGTCTATCAAATGGGTGTGAAAAGTGCCTTTGTTTATGGTACTATTTCAGAGGAGGTCTATGTCTCACAACCTCTAGGTTTTGTAGATCCCAAGTTCCCCAACAGATTCTACAAGGTTATCAAAGCACTTTAGGGTCTGCATCAAGCTCCAAGGGCTTGGTATGCAACGTTATCCAATTTTCTATTAGCATGGATATAGGAGAGGGACCATTGACAAAACTCTGTTCATCAAGAAGAATGTTAAGGATATTATTCTAGTACAAGTCTATGTTGATGACATCATTTTTGGTTCTACCAAGAAATCATGATGTGAAGAGTTTGAGACTTTAATGAAAGGAAGATTTTAGATGAGTTCTATGGGAGAACTTACTTTCTTTTTTGGACTACAAGTCAAACAAAGGAAAGATGGAATATTTATCAGCCATGATAAGTATGTTGCTGAAATGTTGAAGAAATTCTCATGTATGGATACAAGGAGTACAAGCACACCTTTTGAAGCTAAGAAGTCTTTATCAAAAGACAAACATGGTGAAAATGTTGATATTCATCTATATAGATCAATGATTGGTTCATTGATGTATCTTACTGCTTCAAGGCCAGATATTATGTTTGATGTGTGTGCCTGTTCAAGGTTCCAAGTTAATCCAAAGGTGTCACATCTACATGCTATGAAAAGGATTTTTAAGTATCTTCAAAGTCAACCCAATTTAGGATTATGGTATCCTAGAGATTCAACCTTTGAATTGGAATCTTACTCAGACAGTGATTATGCTGGAGCTAATCATGATAGGAAATCCACAATAGGAGGATGTCAATTCCTAGGCAGAAGACTCATATCATGGCAATGTACGAAGCAAACCATTGTTTCTACTTCTACAACTGAAGCTAAATATGTAGCTGCTGCTCATTGCTGTGGACAAGTACTTTGGATTCAAAATCAGTTGTTAGATTATCGGTTTAACTTCATGAAGACCAAGATTTACATTGATAATGAAAGTACTATATGTATTGCCAAGAATCCAGTATTTCACTCCAAGACCAAGCATATTGAAATAAGACATCACTTTATAAGAGATGCCTATGACAAGAAGCTTATTCAAGTCTTGAAGATTCATACAGACAACGATGTAGCTGATTTGTTGACCAAGGCATTTGATGCTAAGAGATTTGAATTCTTGGTGACACATATTGGTATGCTCAACCAATAGACTGCTGCATATGTTGAGGGGAGGTAACAGTTGTACAATTTTATGCTAATTTTTATTGTATAGTCTATGTTTTTGTGTTTTTGATGTGATTGCAGGTTGATAGAAAAATATAAAAGAGGTTATTATGATAGTGGAATGCATGAACTGGTCAAAATTGTGAGGTACCGTTATAACTCCAAGTACCGCTAGCACACGTCCAAGTACCGAGTATGTTCCATGAACCGCTACATGTCCGTTGTACCGTTAAGGGTCTCTTTTGTAAATTTGGTGGTTTCTTCGCGCTTGGGTTTGTTATTTACTTAAATACTTACTCCAATTACACAATTGATTCACCTAATCTTTTATTTTTATCTCTTGATTCTATAACCTTCCCTCTAATTTTTCGTTCATCAAAAATACTAATAGCTGCTTTACAAGTGATCTCTAAGCATAATTTGGTTGTGAATCTTGATCTAAATGATGACTCTCTTGGATTCCATGAGATTCTTGGATTCTTATCTTGAAGTCATGTTCGTTTTGCACTCACTGTAAGTCCCATTGTCTCTGTTCCCATTGTTGAACAGTTTTGGAACAACTGTTGTGTTAGGTACTCAGTTTGATCCACCTTGCATTAAGGCTAGGGTAAATCATAGAAATATATATGTCACTGAGGTACTGATAAGGGCTAGTTTGAGATTAAATGATGAAATTGGACTTAGTATGCTTAATAATACAGAGATACATGATGGCCTTGCAGCCATGGGCTATGGAGGTGGTAGGGAAAGTCTTACTTTCTTTAAAGCTTTATTTTCACCTCAATGGAAATTGCTTTTTCATGCTATATTCACTATTTAAGCTCTAAAAGTACATCTTTTGATCAAATTCCTACTGCATTAGCATCAGCTGGTATTTGTCTAGCAAATAACAGGGTTTTTAATTTTTCAAGATTAATTTTTGAAGGCATGAATTGGAATTTGGAAGGAACTAAGAAGTTTTTAATGTATCCTAGATTCATTCAAACTTTAGTTAGTGACCAAATCCCTAACCTACCAGCATTGACTGATACATGGGATGTTCCTACATTCACAAAGAGAACGTTCTCTTTCTTAACCAAACAAGGCAATGCCTTTACAGGAACTGTTACACCATTGTTTGCTCACATGTTAGCCCAACCTGCCAACCAAGAAGTTGAGGAACCTAGCAATGATAGTGCTTCTCAGCAAAACCTTCTAACCAGAGTTCCCATTCCTCAGAAGATTCTCAATCTTCTTCTCACAATATTGGTGCTCCACCAAATATTGATGAGATGATCCATACATCTGCCGCTTCTATTGCTGCTCATGGTTTACCACCAGCACAGGCACCAGAGGTGGTGGATGTTGCAAATTTAACTACTTTTTGTACTAGTTTTTTCCAACAGGTACAGGTGTTGCAAAAGGAAAAACTTGTTCAAGACAAGAGAATTGCTGAATTGGAAGCTAACCTACTCAAGTTGGGGAACAAAGTATCACCTTGGATGAGGCAACATAGGTCTATTCAGAAGGCTGCACTTAGAAAGCAAAGATTTAGAAACCATAAGAAAAGGCAACTGAATGCAACCAAACAGGGGAGGAATTATGAAGAACAACAACCTTCTTCTGATAATCAAACAAGGATCACTGGAAATGACATCAATTTTCAGTTGGATGATGATGTCATTAGGACTTATGAATATGGAACTGGTTTAGAGACTGGTGTGGATGAACCTACAAACAAGGAGTTTCAATAGGATGAACCACAGCCTACTCATGAGGAGCCACAAGTTGAAGAAATGATGGTAACTCAGTCAGTACCAACACCTCAAGCACCACAACTTCAAGTGAATTGGAGTACTTTCTATGAGAAGTTGGAGGAAATTAATATTAAATTTCATGTATCTTCAACTCCACCACCACAAAGATAAATTTGGTTTCACAAGAAACAATATTTGCAAGTACTGTCCAGATCAAGAATGAGCAATGGATCAGACAAGACTGAAGAGGTGCAAGTTGAAAGGATAGCTTCAGTGGAAGAAAGGGTATTTGGAGATACACAAGTGATTGAAGAAACAAGTGTGTCTAATACTGGTGAAGTCAACATTATTGAAAATCTAAGTACTGCTAAGCCAACTAAGCCGACTGTAAGTACTGCTGACATTGTTAAAGACCTAAGTACTGTTAAGCCAACTAAGCCGACTGTAAGTACCGCTGGTGATCATCGTTCACTAGAAAGTCAAACTCCCTTTGGAGAGGATGAGACTTTAGCCCAAATACTGCTTGACTTAAGAGAAAAGAATTCAGCTGAGAAATCAAAACAAGTAGAGGCAGAGAAGAATACACAACAAGAAGTTCTTGCCAAAAAGGATCAAACTAAAGGTAAGAAAGTTCAAGCTTCACACCCTACTAAAGGTATAGTTGTTCAACAGCAAGCCGATGAGGAAAGACCTTCCAAGCTGAAAAAGAAGCTACCTTAAATTAATCCAAAGGATAAGGGGGAAGAAGCAAATACTATCAGAATCTAAAAATGAAAGTGATTCAGTGAAGATATCAGCAAAGTCATGTATAGATTTAATCAATTAGACCATGATAAGGAATATGCTTTTAGGATGCAAGCTCAGATTCGTGAAGAAGACTTGTAAGAAGAACTTGAAGCTAAGCAGCATTTGCTATAAGCTAAGAGAATACAACAAGAATGGAACATACAAGAGTACGATAGGATTCAAGTTGAACTACATGCAAGTGAGCTTCTTGCATACTCATTGATAGCTGAAGAGAGAGATGCTTATGATGAAGAAGAGAAATCAAAACTGATTGATGATCTGGTAAGGAAGCAACAAAGATTCTTTGCTGAAAAGAGAAGAAGAGAAAATATTAATCCTCCAACTACCATACAGATTAGGAATCAAATGATGAACTTTCTCAAGAAAGTTAAAGGTTTCACTCATACTCAGCTGGTCAAGAAGAAATTTAGAGAAATCAGGACTTTGTAAGAACAACATAAGAGAACTAAATTAAATTTTGTTAAGATTGGATCTGAAGCAGATAGGATAGCTGTTGAAAAAGCTAGAAGACATCTGCAACAACAAAGGCAATTTGGAAGTGCTCCTAGAATTGAGCCAAGTACTACAGAACCTACAACTACATCTCCAACTATCAAGACCACTTATGTGAGGAAGAATAGAAAGGAGATGGTAAGTTCAAAAGAGGAAGAGACTGCTCAAAGAATGAATGAAGGAGATAAAACGCAAGGTGTTCCTCAGACTGAAAATGTGCAAGCAGTATATACATAGTTAACAGTACATACATAAGAAACGGTACATACAAACTTGGAAGAAGGTTCAATAGAATTTGAAGGAACCTCCAAGGGTGTTAAGAGGAAAATATCAACGAAGAGGAAGCAGAAAGCCAAGAGGGCTAAATCAACAACAGAAGATAGTGATGATGATGAGAGCTTGAAAAAGTACTTGAAGATAGTAAAGTTTGAAGATCACTGTATTGATACAAAGATTTTTGGAAAGAGATCATCTATTGTTAGATGGATATACTCTATGGATCAAGGACTGGAAGCTCATGGAATTCAAAGAACTGATGGTACAACAAGAATATTCAAAATTTTGGAAGATATTATTCACATTCTTGACAGACAAGATATTTAGGATCTTTTCAGGTTAGTTCAAGAAGCCAGTGCAGGTAAAACTGAAGTATCACTATTATATATAGAATTGCTCTTCATGTATGAACCACACAACTGTGATCAAGAAATGTTGAAGGAATTAGAGAATCAGGTTCCTAGTTACTGGAGATATTATAGGTCATGTGGATTGCATATTTTGGATATAGATGATGTTAATTACTATATGCTACAAGAGAAGAGTTATCCATTGGGACGAAGATTGTTGGAAAGAATGTTGGAACAACAATTGGAAGTCACGGAAGAGTTTGTTGATGCTTTGGAGTTGATCAGAATGGTTAAAAAACAAATCAAGGATTTGAAAGATGAGGAACAAGCTGAGAAAGAGCCTTAAGTGTTTGACTTTCAGTCACACTTCACAAATGGTTCTCAGTTCACCATGTCTAACACACATAAGAACTGGCTAGTCCATAAGCAAATGGTTTGTGGTAAAGACTTCTCAAATCCGTTGAAAGCTGGTAGTTTGCTAAAAACTATACGGTTCTGAATCACCTTGTTTCGAGACAAAGAGTTGGCTAGTCCTAGACAAACGGTACTAGGTAAAGACTTCATCAAATCCATTGATGGTTGACAATTTACCAAAAATTGTAGGGTTATCAGTACACCTTATTCTTTATGAATAAAGTATTGGCTATTCTAGAGTGTACGGCTAACTGGTAATGAATTTATCAAATCCATTGATAGCTGGTGATTTGCTAAAAATCATGAAGCCAATACAGATTCGTTTTTGTTGTTAACTGTTTTATTTTAGGTATGAAGATTGCAAGCAAAGAAATATTCAAGAAAATATACATAGAAGATTATGTCTCATCAAATCAAGACTGAAGTTCATGATTCAGAGTTCATAGATTTAACTCAAGAAGACAATTAATGTTGCTGCAAAGTGAATTGAATGTTTACAAGACACAAGAAGAACATAAGTTGAAGACAAAGATGATGTTCATGATGTTTGAAGATTATCTTATCAGAAGAAGATCTACATTGAAGTGTTTGGCTACATTCAGTTGGATACAAATACAAATTACCAAGTTCAATCCAAGGATGAAGGAAAGACTGAAGACATGTATTCTAAATACATCCGGTACAAAGAGAAACAAGAAGACAACAAGTTATCATTATTGTTTAGGGGAGGATTGTTGGGAATTATTTGTTAAGTGTCAAGTGCCGTTAGTGTTATTGAAGTACTGTTAGTATCTTTCAAGTACCGTTAGTGTTAACGCGGTACATAGTAAGTACTGCTACTTATAAAGTAAGTACTGTTATATTGATTAGGACGAATATATCTTTGTATAAGATATGTCATAGTTATAGTTAGAGTATATCTTATGTGATAATATATCGTCTGTGATATAGTTATCTTTATAGAATATCTAAGGTTTCTAGGGTTCCTTACTCTATAAAAGTAACATAGGTACAATGTCATTCATGTACCTCATTCAAGTCGATTAATAAGAGAATCAAATAGTTAAACGTAATTAGATTCTTCTATGCTTTATAAGTTAGATTCCGCATAACTTATTTATCTTGAGTAAGAGTTCTCAAAGTGTTTTAGTTTGATTACAAACTACTATACTAGTTCTTAACAGAATATAGATCTAATCAAAGGGATCAACAATATCTGGCAAGGGCACTCTTATTACTGACAACTTAAGGTTTGATGAAGTTTTTCTAGTAAAAGAGCTTGACTATAACTTGTTTAGTGTGTCAGAAGTTTGTGACAACAAAAATAAAGTTCTTTTTACTGACATTGAATGTTTGGTGTTGAGTAAAGACTATGTGTTACGTGCTGATAAGTTTATTGAATTTTAGAACACCTAGACATAAGGACATTTATAATGTCAATCTATAAGGTATTAAACTGAGTAATAACTTATCATGTCTATATGCTAAAGCTTCAGCAGATGAGAGTAACTTATGGCACAGAAGGTTAGGGTACCTTAACTTTAAGAACATGAATAGACTTGTAAGGCATGATCTTGTTAGAGTATTGTCTTCAAAATCATTCCACAATGATCATAATTGTGTTGCATGTCTTAAGGGCAAGCAGCACAATGCCTCATTTAAGTCTAAGAGTGTTCATTCTAGTTCTAAACCGCTACACTTGCTTCACATGGACTTATTTGGACCTACTAATATAGAGTTCAAATGATAAATCTTATTGCTTTGTGGTCACTGATGACCATTCTAGGTTTACATGGACTCTCTTTTTAGTCAAGAAGAGTGATACTGCTAAAACTTTGATTAATTTTATTAACCAAATGAAATCAGGGTTTACAGTTAACATTCTTAGAAGTGATAATGGTGGTGAGTTTAGAAATGATCTATTAGATGCCTTCTGTGTTGATAAGGGAATTACTAGGGAGTTTAGCATAGCTAGAAATCCACAGCAAAATGGCATAGCTGAGAGGAGAAATAGAACTCTTATTGAATCAGCTAGAACCATGTTAGCAGATGCTAAGTTACCCATTGCTTTTTGGGCTGAGGCTATGAATATTGCATGTTATATTCAGAATAGGGCCTTGGTAAACAAAATTCACAATAAGACCCCCTATGAGCTCTTTTGGAATAGAAAACCAAATATATATTTTCTTAGACGCTTTGGATGTCATGTAGTAATTCTGAATACTAATGACAACCTAGGTAAGTTTACTTCAAAAGGTGATGAGGGATATTTTATGGGTTATTTAATGAACAGCAGAGGGTATAGGGTTTACCACAAAAGGGATAAAGTTATAACAGAAAACGTGCATGTTGACTTTTTGGAGAGTAAACCTAGTGATCCTTCAAATAGACCAGATTGGCTTTTTGATTTAAAGCCATTATCTAGATCCATGAATTATTTGACTGTTACTAATCCAATTGTCTTGGAGAACTCTCCAAAGATTATGGAAAAATATATTGTTGATAATGCAGGTACACAAGCTACTAAGGTGTCAGGATCACAGGCAGATGAGTTTACTCCCACATTTTCTTTTGTGGACTTACCTATTTGGAGTGAAGAATTCATTAAATCATATGCTGCTAAAAGAGAAGTGGAGAGAAGGAAACAAGAAGATCAAGTGAGTGAAAGAATTCCATCCGCTGACAAAAGTAGTTCAGCCGCTGACACGGCTGATCCAGCCGCTGACAGCTTGCTTTATCCGCTGAGAAGGAAGTACTTGAACTTGTTGAAGATTTCATACCTAATAAAGTTGTCAGTGTCATCAATCCAAATGCTGACAACATGTCTCCTAGTTCAAGTGGGTATGGAAATCATGACGATAATGGCACCTTGGAGTCTACAGTGCATGACAACACATTGTTTGGGGGAGGAATTGTTACTAAAGTATCCAAAATTCATCCTCCCACCCGAATAATTGGTCCCATCAATTCACCAGTTCAAACAAGAAGAAAGAAGAATCCTCAAGGAGGATTTATTGCCAATATTCACAAAAAGGAAGATACCCCTTTGGTTTAAGAATGTTTATTTGCTTGTTTTTTGTCATAGAATGAGCCCAAGAAGATTTTTGATGCTCTTCAAGAACCAAGCTGGGTTGAAGCAATGCAGGATGAGCTTCATTAGTTTGCATTACAGGATGGTTGGGAGCTTGTAGATTGTCCCAAGCATGTGAGACCAATTGGAGCACGTTGGGTTTTAAGGAACAAGAAAGATGAGAGAAGTATTGTGATCAGAAACAAGGCGAGACTGGTTGCTCAAGGTTACACACAAGAAGAAGGCATTGACTATGAAGAGGTTTTTGCTCCTATTGCTAGGATTGAAGCAATAAGGATTTTCCTAGCCTATGCTTCTTGCATGGGTTTCATAGTCTACCAGATAGATGTCAAGAGTGCTTTCTTATATGGAACAATTCAAATAAGAAGTGTATGTTATGAAACCTCCTGGTTTTGAAGATTCAGAGCATCCAAACAAGGTATATATAGTTAAAAAGGCAATGTACGGCCTTCATCAAGCCCCTAGAGCATGGTATGGTACTTTGTCCACATATCTTGTGGAAAATGGTTTCAACAGGGGTACCATAGACCAAACTCTCTTTACCAAGCAGAATGGGAAAAAATTTCTGCTTGTCTAGGTCTATGTTGATGATACCATTTTTGGATCTTCTAATCCAAAGATGAGTGAAGAATTCTCCAAGCTTATAACTGACAAACTTCAAATGAGTGCAATGGGAGAGATGAACTTCTTTCTAGGTCTGCAAGTCCAACAAAAAGAAAATGGTATCTTCATCTCTCAAGGAAAGTATGTAGAAGAAATTTTGAAGAAATTTGGCTTTTCCCCACATGAAAAACGGGCTAGCACCCCCATGGACAAGGCACACCCCTAGGGAAAGATTGGAGATGGAAAGGATTTTGATGTTAGGCATTATAGGTCAATGATTGGATCATTGATGTATCTTACTGCCTCTAGACCTGACATCATGTTTGCTGTGTGTGCATGTGCATGTCATCAAGTGGCTCCCAAAGAGTATCATCTTCATGCTGTCAAAAGGATCTTTAGGAATCTTAGGTGCTATCCTACTTCGGGATTATGGTACCCTATAGATTCTCCATTAGAGCTTGTGGGCTGTTCAGATAGTGATTAAGGAGGTGATAACAATGATAGGAAATCCACAACTGGTGGTTGTCAATATCTTGGGAGCAGACTTATTTCTTAGCAACGCAAGAAACAAACAGTGGTGGCCAATTCAACAACTGAGGCTGAGTATGTAGCTGCTGATGCATGTTGTGGGCAAGTGCTCTGGATTCAAAATCATCTTTTGGATTATGGGTACAACTTTATGCATTCCAAGATATTTGTAGATAATAACAGTACACTTTGCTTTATTAAAAATCATGTACATCATTCTAAAACTAAACACATAGAAATTAAGCATCGTTTTATAAGGGATTGTTTTGAAAAAGGTTTAATATATCCAGATAGAGTAGACACAAAAGATAATGTGGTTGATATTTTAACTAAACCTTTTGATTTTGGGAGGTTCCAATACTTGGTAACAAGTATTGGAATAATCAATCCATAAAATATGGTTTTTTTAATTTAATGAATAGTATGTACAGAATGTGCACTGTTATTATTACTTGTAAAAGTGTTTGATTTTCCACTATATTTTCTAACCGCTGACAGAGGCATTCGATCCTCTGACAAGTGGAAAGAAGCCGCTGACAGCCTATGTTAGTTTTTGTGGTTTTTCATCTAATCATGCAGGCATGTTGAGCATTGTGCAATAGTATACAGAGTTGCTTATGGACTTTAAAGATATGACAAGTACTTATTTATGATGGTTAGAATGTTTACGTTCCTATCTTGAAATAAAAATTTGTCATATATTTATTTTTGTAAACTGTGTAAGTTTAAGGGGAGGTTTAGGACACCTTTAGGTATCTGGGTACTCTTAGAGTGCTCTTATCATAATTCTAGATTGTGTCCATTGGTGAGTAAGAGTTAGGAATAATGAAGACTTTTCTTTTTAAGAATTGTTGGAATTTCTAATTCTTGAGGCATTGTAGCATGCAAAGTTGATACAACTGTGCATGTTGCCAAGATTGTTTGGCCTAGATTTGGGATTGATCGGTTGTGAGACTTGGTGTAAATAAAAATAGGCTTACCTGGGAGTTACAAAGTGTTTATATGAGAAAACTTCACTCCAAAGGACTTACTTTAGCAAGGTTCACTTGAGGATAGTTATGTCTATCTTGCTTATGCAAGTGTGTATTGTTGGACAGAGAATGTTAATTTCAGTCAGTGTCAGAGGAAGAGTTATCTTCATTAGGGTAAACCTCTTTGTTAAGATCTCTTTCATTTATTACTTATTATTTTTTAACGTTGACACATAAGTGGTTTAGACGCTAACAAGCACATTTTTAGATGCTGACATGGCAAAATTTACACGCTGACAAATATAGCCGTTACCCGCTGACAAATTCTTTGACCATTGAAGGACACTGGGTCCCACCTAGTTGTTATTTTTGCGATATTTTGGGCCGTAATTTTATGGGATTTGGTAAATATTTCAAAGCAAAGAGATAAGTTATTGTTTTTCAAAGATCACAATCATTACTTTCTGAATAACTTACCTCTTTTCCAACCAATAATAACCTAGTTTACCACCTATGTATACGGCTCATTCTTTTTAAACAGGGTAACTTGCTTGTTTGTCTAATTTTCTCCATAACCAAAATTCTACATTTTCCTTCATCTTAAAGCTTTCACCAATATTTTTCATGGCTCCATTGTTTAAACCTACTACTACTACATTGGGATTCAGGGATCAACATAATATGATTGCTTATCTTGTGGTTGATCATGATAATCATCCCCAATACACTAGTATGATTGAGTATCTCTTGGTGTCCAACTTAAGGTATGCTTTGACTCATGCTCCTCTCATTCCTATCACACACATCAAGCAGTTTTGGAACACTGCTCGTTCTAAAATAAATGATGGCGTGATTACATTATTTGGGATTGTTCATGGGACACAATGGGTGGTTACTAAAGCACTTATTCGTCAAGCTTTACAGCTTGATGATGTTGATGGTGTGACTACCCTTCCCATTGAAAAATAGAGGAAGGACTTTGAGGCTTGGGATATGATTTGCCCCCAGAAGGGCGTATTAATAAATATTCCAAACAACAATTTCCCCCAGCCTAGAAGTTCTTAATACATGTTCTCCTTCAATGTCTTAGTCCCAAGTGTACATCTTTTAATGAAATCAACCGTTCATTCGGGAGTGCTCTTGTTTGTATGGCCACTGGGAAAAAATATAATTTTTCTCATATGATTTTTGAGGGCATGTTGCACAACAAGGGTAGCAAGATGACACTTGCTTACCATAGGTTTTTACAAATGCTTTTTGATCTACAAAGATACTGTCGTAGGGATCATGACATTTTAATAAGATCCCTACACAAAAGTCAAAAAAATTTATGTCCATGAATACTGTACCATTTAGGGATCTACCTTTGACCCCTTCTATGCTGGCTGTTATTGAGGCAGCCTTACACCCTCACCCATAACAACAACCACCCATTGAACAACTTCTACCTTCCCCTCAACATGACGAACACATGAACATTGACCCCCATCCGTCAGTCGCTGACACTCCTATTTCATCCGTTGACACATCCACTACACCCGTTGTCACCTCTCCACCTCATCCTTCACAAATTACACATTCTACCTCATCTTCTAAACCCTTTGATTTTAGATGGAGAAACGCCAAAGGACTATTGGAGTGTTCTCCTCTAGTAGTCCTATCCATGAAGCAGAGAGAACTTTTCTTGATGAATCCATATTGAAGAGTCAAATCCTAATTGTGGAGGAGGGTAGTCTGCAGCCACTAACAACTTTGGAATTGACGGCTATCTGTATTGGCTTGCAAAGGTCTAATGCAGAACTTGTACAAAAAGTCACTGAACAAGGCCTTGAACTCAATTAGTTGAGGGAGAGGTTGGTAGTTTTGGAGAATGTTGGTTCTAGGAAAAGGAAGGCTATGGTGATGTCCTCAAAAGATGATTCTAACAAAGGGGAGGATGTACCTACTGAACCAGCAAATGTAAGTGATAAAGGGTCTCAAGAAGGTTCATATGGGACAAAGGAGGTAGCTGAGGCACAGACAGGTATGAAGGAACAACAACCTTTCAATCCTTTAGAGGTTACTCCTATTAAGTAGTCTTTCACATAGATGATGCTACAGATGAGTGGGATTTCAGCCGCTGACAAAGGTACTCCACACGCTGACACATCTATTTCAGCCGCTGACAAAACTTCTTCTATGATTGGTTTATCCCAACAACCTTTCGTGATCAAGGAGCCCTCCACTCAGGTAACAACTACTTTGCCCTCACTGGATCCATTGGATAAGGGTAAGGCAATTTTGGTAGAAGAACAGGTTCCCAAAGATGCAACTCAGATTCAGTATGATACTATGGTTGCTCATCAGCTACATGAGCAAGAAAAGAAAGGGCTTGAGAAGGAAAGTATTGAAGCTCATATTCAATCATCTGAATCTGAGAGTGATGAGATTGGCGAGATGATGATGATGGAAGTTCACACAGCTCAAATGTTGATATGAGCAATTTGGTGGACTTGGAAAAGTTGGAGTATGGAGATTAATACAAGGCTTTGGCCAAGTATGAAAATTTGTTCGTCTCGATTTAATTCGAATTGATTACCAGTTGAAAGTGTGACTCAATCGTTCTTGGTGGAAAATAAAGAAATGTGATTATCTATTTTAAACTAAAAGTAAAAATGAAAATTTCGTTGAGTAAAAATGAAAGCTTTAAAAGTTAAACTAAAAATTAAGATTTAAAAATAAATGATGAAAATTTAAAACTTTAAAAGTAAATTTGAAACTTAAAAATATAAACTTTATAAAAACTAGGTCAACATACTTTAGAAAATAGACTAAGTAAAAATTCGCGGGAAAAAATTAAGGTTTGAAAATAATTTGAAAAAACAAAAACTGAAAATAAGTCGGAATGTGTAAACCTGATCTAATTCGGAATAATGTCCAACATGTAATTCGGGATATGAAACTTTGGTCCTTAGTTCGGAATACCAATCCAAGATATAATTTGGAATCCGTGTCACACAACTAGTTCGGAATATAGCTTTTGATGTAGTTCGGAATCCAATGCTGAAGGTAGTTCGGAATCCGTACAATTCGGGAAACAAAGAATGACTCTAACCTAGTTCGGATAACAAGTACTTGATCTAATTCGGAATGGGGGAAACACACACGGTTCAAAATCCGTGACTTGGACCTAATTCGGAAAACAAAACTCGTATATAATTCGGAATACCCTAGTTGCTGACTTAATTCATAATATGTGAACTGAAGCTTGTTCGGAATCCAAGGTTTTAATGTAGTTCGGGAAATGGTGTTTTGCTTTTAGAGGGAAATTGAATGTAAGTCGGATTAAGCTGAACTGAAGGTAAGTCGGGATAAAAGTTTTGCAAGTAGTTCGGGATATGAGGGTTTTGAAAACCCGAATAAGATCAAAATAAGCAAAAATCAAATAAGCACTTACCAAAACTTTTACCAAATCAATTTTTATAAAAAGCTAATAAAACATAATTTAAAAACTTTTAAAAACACTAAATAAACAAAAATTTAAAATCAACTTTTAATAAAAGTATTAATCTACCAAAATCAACTTATTTAAAAAATAACAAACATAAAAATTAAATAATAAGCAATAATCTAAAAACTTTAAACACACCAACTCAATAAGCACAATCCAATAAGCAAATCAATCACATCATCAACAAAATTAAACCAACTACATGATTAATTAAGCAAAAACAATAGATTATTAAGAAAGATAGAATGAGAATTATGAAATAAACTTGATTAAATTGAAGATTAAGATCAAAGATTACAAGATTAAGATGAAGGTTTGATAAGCTTGAAAGAAAATTAGAGAGAAGAAAAATAAAAACACACTTAAAAATAAAACTAAAAAATTAAAGACTAAAATTAACTAATTAACTAACACATTAGAAGACTATATATAGGGGAAGTAGAAAGTGCTTGTTTCTTCTCTTTTCTTCTCGTCTTTCTCGACTTAGTCTCGGGATTAGCCGAATGATAACTTGAACTCGTCTTCTATTTTTTTTCTTTTAATAGACTTGGTTCTTCGAATCGTTAAACTTTCGTCTTTAGACTTTTTCTTCGATAAATCTTCAGAATAGGCCTTTGACTTCCGTTCTCCTTGCACTTTTGATCTTTTGACTTTGTATTTTGTCTTTTTCTTTGATAAAAGCCCGTGAAAGCCCGTGTTTTCTTCCTTTTTCATATTTTTATCCTGAAACACAATAAAAACACAAATCACGCATAATTCCGACTTTTACGACATAAAATACACGTTTTGGTCTTGTTATTATTGGAAATAAGTGGTAAAAGGATAAGTGTTTTCACACTTATTAAATCCCCTACACTTGACCATTGCAATGCCCTCATGCAATGCAATAATTTCAAAGCAAGTTTTACATTTTTATCATAATTAACCCACCTTGGACTTTATTAAATACTAAACATTAAGGAAGCTTAAACAGATAGAAAATTGCAAAATATTTAAAAGAAGAATAAGTAAAGACATCTAAGACTTACATTGAGGTTTAGGTTGTCATGAATGTTTATCACCCCTCAAGTTTCACGTTCCCAAAACCAAGCTTATAAACGAGATCATTGTTATTATAAGTTAGCAAACTAACACAAACTCATGTGGCCCAATTATTCACTTAGACTCCCTTATTCCTAGGTGTATCTCTTATATTTTATGATTGTCTTGAATGATCACAAGGATGCATCGTTTGAATTATTTCGATAGTTTATTTAGGCTGAAAATAAAGTGTGACGATTTAATCAATAGTTAGCTAAAGGACAAAATCTTTTAAAACTGCTTCTCGGGGCCTCATAAAATTCATATCTTGGCATAACTCGCTTCACGATTTGAGACCTTTCTCGGACCGATATTTGGCAGTGACTTCATACTTCAAATCTTGAGAGACGTTCTTGAAATTATGGTCTTCTCTTCATAATAGGAATTTCTTCACTTGAAGTTTTTGAGAGATTCTTCATACTTGGACCACGACTTCTTCCTTTTTTTTCCAATCTTTATTTTGGATTTTGATATACAACGATCCGCCTCCTTTTAGGACTTGGATCTATTTATCCTCATACCTTTCTAGGGTCTTTTTGGATAGACTTCTCCATGATCTTTTGGGGAGCATTTGCTTTTCGTCGTGTGTCTCGATCCTTCATATTGATTTTTGATAAATGATTCTTCACATCACTTGGGATCTTTAGCAACAAAATGTAGCCCTCATGCCTTGTTAGGGCCTTTTCGGACTCGCCAATCTTCGCATCCCGCTTCAATAAGTTATGCCTTGGCTATGAACTCTAATTAATATCGAGCAACTTTTAAACGATCTTGGGCTAGAAGCTAAGTAACTTTTCAAATCGTACAACCTTATTTATTGCAATTAAATTTATTAGCAAGCGATGGGAGAAAAAGCTCATAATCAACTCACATAAATTCATGAAAGAATACCACACTTATAATTGACTCTATCATCTCTCGTTCTCCAAAATTTAAAATCTCAAGGAATGAGGCTCGTGGATGCTTAGCCAATTAAATCAAATTTTTGGGTTTTCAAGTCATCTATAGGATCTTGCAACTTCTTAGACTCTTTCAAGTTTAGAATTCGCATTTTAAAGTTCCCTTGATAAACGACTTTCTAGGATCAATGAACTTGCGAAAAGTTCTTGTTCTTAACCCGTAAGAGATAAGACTTTCGCGTTTTAAAGTTCCCTATATAAAAGCCTAGCAAAACTTGACTTAAACGCGTTAAGGATACTAGCTAGAGTAAAATTAAATAAGTAAACTCGGGTTGAGTCAAAAGATTCATGACGCTTGAAAATTTAAAACCACTTTATTAAACTTTATTTTAGCAAAGAAAGTAAATAACGATAACAAAAGAAAAACTACTAGGCCAAAATAGACTAAACATTTTGAAAAATGTCAAAAAAATAGATTTTCTGGTTAAAAAGAGGATAAATTCATAGAAAAGCCCACTTA
Source organism: Glebionis coronaria (assembly GCA_025667525.1). Lineage (NCBI taxonomy): Eukaryota > Viridiplantae > Streptophyta > Magnoliopsida > Asterales > Asteraceae > Glebionis > Glebionis coronaria. The sequence continues at coordinate 422,907,886 of CM046877.1, forward strand.
ACTTCTATAGAAGTCCCCCTACACTTGATATAAGCATTGTCCTTAATGTTTAAGCATGTGGGAGTAAACTCCCCTACACTTAGGACATTGTGCATGTTGTTTAAATCTTGCTAAGGAAGAGACAACTATAGTGATTTCAGTGTGGACATATAAGATATGAAATATTGAATCACGACAGTGTAGGATAGAACCGAGAAGACGGGTACACGGGATCACGGGTCGTCAAATGTCATCAAAAGTGCTCTTTGAAGCTTTAATCTCTACACATTATAAGAAACAAGACAACAAACACCTACATGGCTCCCCCTACACTTATTATGAAAACGGGTAAAGGATAGTTCAACGGGTTGCCTCCCGAGAAGCGCTTGTTTTTGTTAACCGAGTCACGAGCTTGACTTGACCTTCAAGGGAAACATGGTGAGGGATGGAATCATCTCATGAGAGATGTCCTCACCAAAGTACAACTTAACACGTGGCCATTCACCTTAAAGTTTGGCCCATTTAGTTGCGATAACTCAATGGTGCCATAAGGGAAGACTTTGGCGATGGTGAATGGACCGGACTAACGATATTTAAGCTTGCCTAAAAAGAGTTTAAACCGAGAGTTAAAGAGTAAAACTTGATCACCAATGTGAAACTCTCGGTTCTTAATCTTAGAATCATGAATGAGCTTGGTTTTCTCCTTGTAGATCAATGAATTCTCATACGCTTCATTCCTAAGTTCATTTAGTTCATTGAGTTGGATCTTCCTAAGATCACCGGCTTTGTTGATATCAAAATTAGCCCACTTTAAGGCCCAATAAGCCTTGTGCTCCAACTCAATGGGGAGGTGGCATGCCTTTCCGTACACAAGACGATATGGAGTGCAACCGGTACGGAAAGCCCATAAAGCATCATCTAACTTATCGGCCCATGTGGCACGATGCTCTCCCACAGTTTGCTCTAAGATTCTCTTAAGTCCATGGTTTGAAATCTCGGCTTGACCATTTGTTTGGGGATGATAAGTGGTGGAAAGACGATGATTGACACCGTACTTAGCCATGACTCTAGCAAATTGTTCATTGCAAAAATGAGTCCTGCGGTCACTGATGATAGCACGTGGAACACCGAATCGAGAAAATAGTTGTTTCAGTAAGTTCACAACCACCCTCGCATCGTTAGTCGGTAAAGCCTTTCCTTCAACCCATTTAGAGACGTAATCAACGGCTACGAGGATGTATTTGTTCCCTTTAGATGATAGAAATGGCCCCATAAAGTCGATGCCCCATACGTCAAAGATTTCACATTCTTGGATGAAATTTTGAGGCATCTCATTTTTATGTGTGATCTAGCCTTGTCTTTGGCAAGTATCACAACGCTTAACCATTTCATGAGCGTCATGATAAATGGTGGGCCAATAAAATACAGAGTCGAAAACTTTCTTCGCGGTATAGTTAGGACCAAAGTGACCACCGGTGGGTCCTTTGTGGCAAGCTTCTAGGATTAGTAAAGCTGTCGGTCCATCAACACACCTACGAATGACAAGATCTGCACATTGCTTGAAAAGGTAAGGGTCGTCCCAATAATAGTGTTTAATGTCCTTGAAGAACTTTTTCTTTTGTTGGGACGTTAACCCTTCCATAAGAACACCACCCGCTAAATAGTTTGCAATGTCTGCAAACCATGGGGTATCGTCAAGATTGGAGTTAATAGACATCAAGGCTTCAAGGGGAAAAGAGTCATTAATCTCTTAATTTGGGAGCTCCCCTTGATAAGGATCCTCGAGTCTACTAAGATGATCCGCGGCTAGGTTTTCCGCTCCCTTCTTGTCATGAATTTCAATTTTGAATTCTTGAAGGAGTAAAACCCAACGAAGAAGTCTTGGTTTAGAATCTTGTTTTGTTAACAAGTACTTCAACGCGGAATGGTCGGCATAGACAATGGTGGTGGAAAGGACAAGATAGGGGCGGAATTTTTCAAAAGCATACACTACAGCTAAAAGCTCTTTTTCGGTAGTGGTATAATGCAATTGAGCCTCCGTCATTGTCTTGCTAGCATAATGGATTGGTTGGAAGTGTTTGTTCACACGTTGACCTAAAACCGCTCCAATAGCAAAGTCGCTAGCATCACACATCAATTCAAAAGGTAACGCCCAATTAGGGGTAACTAAGACTGTTGCCTTAGTTAATTTATCCTTAAGAAGATTGAAAGATTCGATACAATCTTTAGAAAAGATAAAAGGAGTATCTTTTTCCAAGAGGTGGGTCATCGGGCGAGCGATCGTAGAAAAATCTTGAATGAATCGACGATAGAAGCCCGCATGACCAAGAAAACTTCTCACACCCTTCACGGTTGAAGGTGGAGGTAATTTAGCAATCAAGTCAACTTTAGCACGGTCGACTTCAAGACCGGCTTTGGAGATTTTATGACCTAGAACAATGCCTTCTTTTACCATGAAATGGCATTTTTCCCAATTAAGGACAAGATGAGAAAGAATCACCATAGACCGAGAAATCGTCCATAAAGACTTCCATAGTTTCTTCAACCATTTCATGGAATATAGCCATCATACACCTTTGAAGTCCCAAGATTTGAGAACCCGTACTTTACCAGCATTATTTTATTCTTTTTATTCGTGTTCCTGAATTTTCCAACGTATTTCGTTTTCTTGTATTTTATATGTAAATCCTGAGATTCTTAAATTTTAAATAAATTATACTTTTAAAGTATTTTCTGTTCATTGACAATATTTTATCTGGAATTATAAAATTCTTATTTTATTTTTCCATATTTAATTTAAATCAAAGTTTTTGATTGAAAATCACCTGCGTGCGTTTTACAACGAGTTTATTCAAAATCAATGTACAACGAGAATTCCTAGTGATCGCGATACCAACGGATGCCCAAAATTTTACATTTTATTATCGATTGTTTCGATAATTAATATTTTTGACGATTTCATTTTAATTACGTATTAAGTCGTGTCGGGAAATCATATAATCATTTTTATGATGCATTGTAACTTTTAAAACGTATTTTAACGAAACCCGAGCCCCGTAAATATTTTTAATATTTACCAATAATCTTTTTCTACCCTTTAAAACTATTAATTTCTTTTAAGTCCAAAAGAATACAAACTTGGCAAGTTTGAGCCTCCACCCTACTATATAAACTAAATTTTTCTCATTTCACTCATTTCTTTCTAATCAAAACACACACTAAAAACTTTACTCCCTCCCCTTCTTTCTTTTTTTAGCCGTGACCCAAAACACCCCTAATCATTAAATTATTTTGATTTTTACTTTGATCTAGCCTAAATTAAAACAAGTCCCATTCCTAAAATGATCTTGTGATTCCATTGATACTAAATTTTCATACATGCATCAACTTTTGAAGATTTTTTGATTCCATGGTTGGATTATGTTTAAATCACCATGCATGTGATGATCTTGGTAAGATAATCACTTTTTGATCCTTAAAAATTGTATTTTGATCTTGGGTTTTTGATAGATTTTACATGCAAGTGTTTTTAAGAGTGTTTGGTTGATGGGTATGATAGTATGATGATTCTATAGGTATAGGAATGAGTGGTGTTGCTTGAAAAATTGATTTGACTTGTTTTCTAAAAAGGTAATTTGGGACAGCAGCTTTAAACAGATTGTTTCGTGGGTTTAAGGCCTGTGAAAGACTGAGATTATTTGATTTTATTGAAGAGCTTAAGCAAGAAAATTCCATCGAATCTTGAGAGTTTTCCGAGACGGTCGTTCTGGTATAAGATAGAGCTTCTAAGTCATTACGAGTCAAAAGTTATGCTAGTTTTAGTTTTCGTGTACCGGGAGACGCAAGTCGGCACAATCCGAAATTGTGGCTGATTTTGGGTCGACTCTCGGGGACTTTAGGCTTGGTTAGATAGTTGATACTACTGGTTTTAAATGTTTACAAACTTAATTTGATGAGTCTAGTAGTGGTTTCAAAAGACGGATTGTCGAGTTTGTACTTTTAAAGTGGTCCAAATGGTTTTACAAAACAAGTACACAAATCGGTCCCAAATTTGGAGCCGAGTAAAGTGTCGAGCTGATGGGTTTTAAAGTGTAAACTTTGGCTCAAATTTTGGCAGGGTCTTATACAGGTTATAAGTAACCTTGACACCAATTTTTATCTAAAACGGACAAGTCTAGATAGGGTAGATCGGTGTGTACATTCGGGGTGTACTTGCTGATTTTATTTTGGACACGTAGTTCAATGTTTGTGTTGCTTGAGTTTGAGTATTCATCATCGGACATGATGACTTATTCAAGTGCTTAGTCATTGTATAAATGACTTAGATACTGGTCCAAATAAGGTTAAAGGATAGTTTGACTTGCGTTGACTTGGCGTCGTATAACGCGTCAATTTCAAGTGTTTTAACGTGTAGTGTTGGAATAAATGGGTTAGTATGAATTCATTTGGTTCTTGTCAATGGTTTTGAAACATGAATACTTTGATAATATTTTAGTCATATTATATTTGGTACATATCGATATTTGAGTTCGAGTCTTAACGCGCGCCTTATTTTGATAGGTTGTGGTTTTCGTGTTTCCCTGGGCATCCATATCGTCGGTGATCGTCTACCACTATCGCTTCTACTCAGTTGCTGAGTACCGTGACTGACTTACCTCGTGGCTAAGGTGAGTTCATAACCCCTTTTTACTTATACATGGTTTCTAAACACGGGGTGAGATTTTACATGGTGGAACACAACCATTTAAAAACTGTATGTTATCCAGAACTTGTATGCTATCCAGAACATGCATGATTTTCAGGTTTTAGATATTATTATTGCTTTTAGCCTAGCCTTAAGTTTCCTCTCCCGATCATGAACCGTTAATTAATCCTGCTACCAAGCGCGAATGTTGTGGGTGGATCCATCGGGATTGACTATCCCCGTCCCGATTACCTTGACGCACTAATATTTGTTTACACTTGAGTATTTAGGCTGAATACTCCCTAGAGGAACTTACACTGAGTTAAGCTTCGGTTCACGAACTAAACAGCAATAATAATGATTTCGGACTATGGTTGACGTATATAACCATACTCCATACTACTTGTTTTACAAATGAATGCTTGTTTTCCACATCCTTACTGCTAAGCCTATGAATATCACTCAACTTTGTGTTGATGATTTTACATGTTTAATCTCAGGTATTATTACTTAGCTTTGCTTGGATGGGAGCCCGCAGGAGATTATCGCAGATTGGAGATTTCTGTGATGATTTTAAAAGACTGTTTTTAGTAAAAACTATCACGAGTTTATTCTATCTTTTGGGCAACTTTATGTTATAAATAGAGACGAAATAATATAATTTTCCGCTTCTAAAACTCTAGGACCTATGTTTAAAAACTCTGACCTTTTATGATGTAATATATATGTTTTTATTTCATCAGCTTTGTGTCAACTATAATTCATTGTTTCTTGTACTATGACGTGTTACCCCCTCGTTGCCTAGTTGTTCCATGTCAGATTCCGGGGGTCTCACAGTGTGGTATCAGAGCGATGGTTATAGGGAACTGAGTCGTTTTTCAAAACTTAGTCTATAACCGAAAGTTCAAATATGTTATTGTTTCTAAGTGTCAAACACATAATCTGCCATTGTTGTTCGATATCTTTGCGGGTAACTCTCTAATCCTTATTATTTACGTTTATTTATCTTTATAGTATTTCATCTCTTGATTATATGTTGAAATATTACGTTACCTTAATGGCGATAATTACTATGTCTTTCAAAGCCTTGTGCTTCATAGATTATCATTCGATATTACTGTGATTACATCTGCTCCTATTGTATTTCTGGAATTCTTGTTCTTGTGAACTGATCTAGTTACGATGATATTATATTGTTATGACGTTACATACTTATATTCAGAGCGCGTATGATGTCGACTTTTCATGCTGATTTTTCTGAGTACTACTGCTATCTTGTTTATGCGTGATACGACTGACCTAATATATTCGTTCGTTTTTAACCGTCTGTTTTTCTCGACTCACTGTTACATGTTGTGCACACTCTCGTGATACCATTGTTCGGAATTTAAGAAGTGTTGTTTTCGATGAAACTCCTGTTTTTGCATTTTACTACCGTGCGTGTTGCTTTCATTGTTTAATTCTTTTAAGATATCTATTTAGATATCCAATTTTCTTGTCAAGCATTTGTGATTGAATGTCTTGGAAAATAGTCTATAGACTATTGTGTAGCTCAATGTGTCTCCAAAAAAAGACTAAAAGACATCGTGTGAGTGACACATCTCGAAAAATTCGTTGAATCAGTGCTGAATAATATCGTGAGTTTTCTTAATCTTGATTTACCTTTACGCCACCGTTTTACACGACACTTGTACATGGATTACATTTTCTTTCATTGGCCATTCTACGTTTCGACTTCGAATTCCAACGTCTGTTTGTACCTTGAAACCATCATTACCATCATGAGATTTATCCTTTATTATGTAGCGAATGTTTGGAATTCTATTCTATTCCTATAAACTTGTATCCCTCCCTTTTCATTAAACTTCCTCGCTCCAGGAGTACTACTTGTTAATGTCCTGCTTCTTTCTCGATATGACTTGTGATTTTGGAAAATCACACTGTTAAGAGACCTTCCTGCATCGCATCTTGCAGCCGAAGACACGAATGTCATGCGTCGTTCCTGATCTCTCAGATTATCGTTGGCATTCTTGAACCATTTCTATACTGTGTTCTCTTTACATGATTAATTATACGGTTTAATCTCTTTCGTCTTTATGAAATCCACATGTCTTGTGTGTACATTAATTTTGAGTTATCATGAAATTTGGATTTAATTTCAAGTTGTGTCGAAAAATATACTTTATACAGAAACTTTACAGGAAATTTAACAGTGTCAAGAAAATATTTTTATAACTTTAGACATAAAAATTTATATTTCTACTTGTTGAGACGTCCGTTTAGGACATAAAGTTTGACCAGTAAACTTTAAAATCGAGCAAGTAACGCTTATTTGAGATTGTAAAATCTAAGAAGTTATTTTCTGAATAATGCTAAAATATCATTTTGTTGACAGATTTAATGCAAGGGCATTTTCGTCCATTTTTATTCCGTCTCAAGTCCCGGGTAAAACTAGAAAGTTGTTCAAAACATTGTTTTACATCGAAATGCATTTGACTTTGAGTCTTAGAATATCGTTTAGTGAGTTAATTGGTCTAGTCAAACCCAAAAGTCAAAACTGATAGACTTTAAAAATATGATTTCAAGCGTTTTTGAGTTCGTTGAGCTCGTAAAACTTTAACTAATGATATTTTGCAAACTAAAAAAAACAAGGATTGCGTTTGAACAAGTATAAAATAGTAACTTTGAGTTCGGTCATACAGGTACATAGATCTGGAACTTTTGAAATTCGGTAACTTCCTAATATAGAAACTTTTCGGAGTGATTGTACTATTTGTTAACTGATACTCTACTTTCTTTAAAATGTATTTTTGTCAAATAAATCACGATGTGCACATACGGATTCATTTATCCTTTCTTTTATATATGACTTATTTGTCTGTTCTATATTGTCTTTCTTTGCTTCTATCGTACCACTGAATTAGACCGAGGTTGAAGTTATTGCTTTCATAACGTACGTTATCATTTTGGCACGTGTCTCCTGACGATTCCTGCTAAACCTCTTGAAACCTTATCACCTTGTAACCATTTCGTTGACTGTCTTGAACTACTCCTTATTTCCCTCTTGTAACCCACTCGCTACTTTATAAACTATTGTCATGTTACCATATAAACTCAAACTGGTCTTGTTGGCAAATCATTTTACAAAAGGTTTCAATTGGGCTTTCTTAAATTATTTAATGCTATCTTATAAAATTAATTTATATAAATTTTACAATGTATACTCACAAATTGTTCTACCTTGGGTCTTGTAAAGAATCTTGTAACATTACTATTGTTGATTTAAACAATTATCCAGTAACTTATAGGCGAAAAGTTTCATATGTTACTTTGATTCCTGTTTTTACAAATGATGTTATATACATATTTTAAATCATACGATATGTAATACTGGTTTGACGAAGCTGAGCATCACATTGCTAGTCCTAAATTATGCATGGCCTGATCACCTATGCCTAATTTAGAAGGAGCCATGCAAGGCCATATAGTAGTCGCCCTAAATATTTGACCAACAATCAACTTTTTATTATGTTCCTTAAAAAGTTAGATAAATAAAGTTTAGAAAACTTTTACTTCCTATGCGAGTATCAACAGTTCGCAACATACACATATGAACCCTTATCTTTTCTTAAACAAAGTACATGCCTCAAGCACAGATTTCCTTAGTCAGCGATCTTTGCTTTACTTGTTACCTCATCATCCTCATGATACGATTTTCATTACCATTTGCCTAAATTCTTACCATTGATACCAGACTTGAAAGTTTCAACGTTGTTATGCTTCTACATCAATCGATCTTCTTTATCTATCTTGGTAGACCTACGAAACGTCTCTGGACGTGATTAATGATTTATGACTGGACGTGAACGATGATTTCGTGTAATTGTCATGATGTGTGTTAGACTTTGTCGTCTTGAAATTTCATTCGTGTGAATCATGTGTTGATTTCGCCTCTTATTGCTAATGTTTTTCATCTTACTAAAATTACTCTCACGTGACTCCTTAAGAATTTTCTTTGATTCGAAAATTTGTTGTGTGGCTTTTCCGTTTCGATCGTATGTCGACCACCGAGAACTTAATAATCCGTTGTGGTGATGCCAACCACACTCGTGAATTTATCATTGCTATAATCCTTTGTTTCTCATTATTTTTTTATCATCGACGCGTCTATTCAATCATGTTTGTTAAGAAGTGATACAATTTTTGTTTTATTCCCTTGTGTTATCGCTCGCACACAGATTGTTGACCATTATATGATTCATATCCGTTGCTGTCTTGTCACCTTTTGAAAACCAGAAAATGTTACGTGTTTATCATTTGATACCTTAAACACTTTCTTGAATTTCTAAAAATTATTATTAGTTTTTAAGAACGTTTATTACATTTTTCAAATGATTAAATTACCAAAATAACTGTTTCAAGTTAAGTACCGGATCTATATATCCTCTTTGGTAAGTTTATAACTTATGTTTAAACAGTGTCAAGTTGTACCTTTTAAAGTAATTGATTATATCGTACTTTACTGTCAATATAATGAAATTATTAAATTAAATTATAATTTCTAAACAATGTTTCTAAATAACTTGGAAAAACCTTATTTTTCTAATGGTAACGATAAACCTGAGTTTTAACGATAATTTCATGTAGTCACCCGAAAAGCTCTTAAGCTGATCAAAATAACTATTTGAACTGAGTTACTTTTACCTTGAAGTCCTGTTCAAGAAAAAGATTTGACAACTGTTTACCCACTCATTTTATATAGAGTTTGATTTTTTAAATCACTACACCTTGTAAAATTTTCTTTTAAATAAAGAAAATATTCAAAACTAAGTTTTAAAGTAATACCAAAATCCTAGACAACTGATTTTGACAGCTTGTATTTCAAATGATCTTATTTATTCATTTTTTCCCTTCTATTTCGCTTGTGACTAGATTCTTACATTTTAAGATTGTCACGTTTTACAGTTGCACGATTTGCAACCCCTTGTTGATTTAACAATTTTGGTTCATCTTAACACACTTTGTCCGTTTGAGCGATTCTTGTGTTCATTCTATCTCCTGATATTTCACTGTACTGAAAAGTCATTATTCAAATCCGAGTTTGAATCTTATTCGAAAAAGGAACTAAGAAACTGAAGAGTAGTGAATTCTAATTGTGAAGATTCGTCGTGGTACGGAAGTTACCTGGGAAGCAATGAAACTGTTCTACACTTTGTACCTCCTCTTGTTGCATCTTCAACTGTTTTCGGAGAACTCTGGGGACCAGAGTTCCTTTAGGGGGAAGACTGTGAGAACCCGTACTTTCCCAGCATTATTTTATTCTTTTTATTCGTGTTCTTGAATTTTCCAACGTATTTCGTTTTCTTGTATTTTATATGTAAATCATGAGATTCTTAAATTTTAAATAAATTATACTTTTAAAGTATTTTATGTTCATTGACAATATTTTATCTGGAATTATAAAATTCTTATTTTATTTTTCCATATTTAATTTAAATCAAAGTTTTTGATTTAAAATCACCCGCGTGCGTTTTACAACGAGTTTATTCAAAATCAATGTACAACGAGAATTCCTAGTGATCGCGATACCGACGGATGCCCAAAATTTTACATTTTATTATCGATTGTTTCGATAATTAATATTTTCGACGATTTTGTTTTAATTACGTAGTAAGTCGTTTCGGGAAATCATATAATCATTTTTATGATGCATTGTAACTTTTGAAAAGTATTTTTACGAAACCCGAGCCCCGTAAATATTTTCAATATTTACCAATAACCTTTTTCTACCCTTTAAAACTATTAATTTCTTTTGGTTCAAAAGAATCCAAGTTGGCAAGTTTGACCCTCCACCCTACTATATAAACTAAATTTTGTCCATTTCACTCACTTCTTTCTAATCAAAACACACACTAAAAACTTTACTCCCTCCCCTTTCTTTCTTTTTTTAGCCTTGACCCAAAACACCCCTAATCATCAAATTATTTTGATTTTTACTTTGATCTAGCCTGAATAAAAACAAGTCCTATTCCTAAAATGATCTTGTGATTCTATTGATACTAAATTTTCATACATGCATCAACTCTTGAAGATTTTATGATTCCATGGTTGGATAATGTTTAAATCACCATGCATGTGATGATCTTGGTAAGATCATCACTTTTTGATCCTTAAAAGTTGTATATTGATCTTGAGTTTTTGTTAGATTTTACATGCAAGTGTTTTTAGGAGTGTTTGGTTAATGGGTATGATAGTATGATGATTCTATAGGTAAAGGTATGAGTGGTGTTGCTTGGAAAATTGATTTGACTTGTTTTCTAAAAAGATAATTTAGGACAGCAGCTTTAAACAGATTGTTTCGTGGGTTTGAGGTCCGTGAAAGACTGAGATTATTTGATTTTTATTGAAGAGTTTTCCGAGACGGTCGTTTTGGTATAAGGTAGAGCTTCTAAGTACTTACGAGTCAAAAGTTATGCTAGTTTTAGTTTTCGTGTACTGGGAGACGCAAGTCGGCACAATCCGAAATTGTGGGTGATTTTGGGTCGACTCTCGGGGACTTTAGGCTTGTTTAGCTAGTTGATACTACTGTTTTTTAATGTTTACAAACTTAATTTGATGAGTCTAGTGGTGGTTTCAAAAGACGTATTGTCGAGTTTGTACTTTTAAAGTGGTCCAAACAGTTTTACAAAACAAGTGCACAAATCTGTCCCAAATTTGGAGTCGAGTAAAGTGTCGAGCTGATGGGTTTTAAAGTGTAAACTTTGGCTCAAATTTTGGCAGGGTCTTATACAGGTTATAAGTGACCTTGACACCAATTTTCATCTAAAACGGACAAGTCTAGATAGGGTAGATTGGTGTGTACATGCGGGGTGTACTTGCTGATTTATTTTAGACACGTAGTTCAATGTTTGTGTTGCGTGAGTTTGAGTATTCATCATCGGACATGATGACTTATTCAAGTGCTTAGTCATTGTATAAATGACTTAGCTACTGGTCCAAATAAGGTTAAAGGATAGTTTGACTTGCGTTGACTTGGCGTCGTATAACGGGTCAATTTCAAGTGTTTTAACGTGTAGTGTTGGAATAAATGGGTTAGTATGAATTTATTTAGTTCCTGTCAATGGTTTTGAAACATGAATACTTTGAAAACATTTTAGTCATAATATATTTGGTAGATATCGATATTTGAGTTCGAGTCTTAACGCGCGCCTTATTTTGATAGGTTGCGGTTTTCGTGTTTCCCCGGGCATCCATATCGTCGGTGATCGTCAACCACTACCGTTTCTACTCAGTTGCTGAGTACCGTGATTGACTTACTTCGTGGCTAAGGTGAGTTCATAGCCCCTTTTTACTTATACATGGTTTCTAAACACGGGGTGAGATTTTACATGGTGGAACACAACCATTTAAAAGTTGTATGCTATCTAGATCTTGTATGCTATCAAGTTAATGTATGATTTTCAGGTTTTCGATATTATTATTGCTTTTAGTCTAGCCTTAAGTTTCCTCTCCCGATCATGAACCGTTAATTAATCCTGCTACCAAGCGCGAATGTTGTGGGTGGATCCATCGGGATTGACTATCCCCGTCCCGGTTACCTTGACGCACTAATATTTGTTTACACTTGAGTATTTAGGTTGAATACTCCCTAGAGGAACTTACACTGAGTTAAGCTTAGGTTCATGAACTAAACAGCAATAATAATGATTTCGGACTATGGTTGACGTATATAACCATACTCCATACTACTTGTTTTACAAATGAATGCTTGTGTTCCACATCCTTACTGCTAAACTTATGAACATCACTCAACTTTTTGTTGACGATTTTACATGTTTAATCTCAGGTATTATTACTTAGCTTTGCTTGGATGGGAGCCCGTAGGAGATTATCGCAGCTTGGAGATTTCTGTGATGTTTTTAAAAGAATGTTTTTAGTAAAAACTGTCAGGAGTTTATTCTATCTTTTGGGCATCTTTATGTTATGAATAGAGACGAAATAATATAATTTTCCACTTCTAAAACTCAGGGACCTATGTTTAAAAACTCTGACCTTTTATGATGTAATATATATGTTTTTATTTCGTCAGCTTTGTGTCAACTATAATTCATTGTTTTTTGTACTATGACGTGTTACCCCCTCGTTGCTTAGTTGTTCCATGTCAGATTCCGGGGGTCTCACACAGGAGCATTGCATAAGCTGAAAGGCATTCTTTTGTAAGTAAATGTTCCATAATTACAAGTGAATGTGGTTTTCTCTTGGTCTTTTGGATCGATGGGAATTTGAAAATACCCGGAGAAACCGTCTAAGAATCAATAATAATCATTACCCGCTAAACGTTCGAGCATTTGATCCATGAAAGGAAGAGGAAAATGATCCTTACGAGTGGCATCATTGAGCTTGCGATAGTCTATGCAAACTCGCCAACCCGTGACAAGTCGAGTAGGAATCAACTCGTTGTTTTCATTGGGAACAACGGTTATTCCGCCTTTCTTAGGCACACAATGGACGGGACTAACCCATGGCGAATCCGAAATAGGGTAAATCATTCCGGCATCTAGAAGTTTGATAACTTCTTTCTTGATGACGTCATGAATTTTTGGATTAACCTTTCTTTGGCTTTGGATTGCGGGTTTAAAGTCATCTTCCATAAGAATTTTATGAGTACAAAAGTGAGGATCAATTCCGCGGATGTCGGAAATTTTCCAAGAAATTGCCTTCTTATGATTTTTGAGCACATCTATAAGTCGAGATTTTTCATCCTCTTTTAAGTCCTTTGCAATGATGACGGGTAACTTCTTATTGTCTTCTAGGAAAACGTATTCAAGATGAAGCGGTAATTCCTTAAGCTCTAAATCCGGAGGATTGTCGATGGAAGGTGTAAGCAAATTCGGATCATCGTGTGTAACTTCTATAGGGGAAGGAGGAGAAATATGGTCTGCATTGAGAAGTTTCTCAATGGTACGAATGTCTTCTTCCCAATTGGAGGGAGAATCTTCATATTTTAAGTCCACATACCCTAAACTTGCTTCAAATTCTTTCAAAATAAATTCACTTTCTCCAAATGGATTCGATGATGGAGAAATAAAAGCTACGTTCTCAACATGAGGTAAAGGAGAACTCCTGCTCTTACAAGCCTCGTGGAAATGTTCTTCACATGCTTCGTCGAGCACATCAATGTAATTTACGGATTCGGGCTCATCGGGAAGTTTGGAAAGTTTACCCATGTTAAAGACGATTTTATCATCCCCGACCCTCATGATAAGTTCACCCGCGGCGACATCAATCAATGTACGCCCGGTTCTCAAGAAGGGACGTCCCACAATTAAGGGAACACGGGGATCCATTTCATAGTCGACAACAACGAAATAGGCGGGGAAAGTGAATTGTCAACCCCCAACGAACACATCTGCGGCTATCCCCACCGGATAAGCAACCGATCGGTTAGCTAATTCCAATGTCATACGAGTGGGGACTAGCTCGGGTAAAGATAATTGCTTCCACACGGACAATGGCATAAGATTGATACTCGCACCGAGATCCGCCAAAGCCATACAAGATAATTGCTTCCACACGGACAATGGCATAAGATTGATACTCGCACCGAGATCCGCCAAAGCCATACAATTCTCTACACCCGGAAAATTACAAGGAATAAGGAATCGACCGGGATCTCCTAACTTAACCAGAAGTTTTCTCAAAAGAACGGCAGAACAATTCTCATTTAATTGGGTATTGGCGATATCAAGCATTTTTTCCTTATCACTTAAAAGATCCTTAAACATCTTCGCATATTTGGACATGTGAGCGAGAGCCTCAGCAAAGGATATGTTAAAATTCAATTGTTTAAACATTTCCAGAAAGTTAGAAACTTGAATATCATCCTTGCTTTTGAGCTTCTCTTTCGTCAACCTTAAAGGATAAGGTATATCGGATTGAGAGGAAGGCTTTGGAATAGATGGCTCACTCACGAATTTTGGTGGGAGGGTGGGGTTGGAAGGGGGAGGAAGAGAGGTGGGAATGGTAGTAGAAGGTGTATCAATGAAAGGAGGAGGTGGTGGAGGCATCGAAGGGTTACTCAAAGGGGGAATATCACAAAAAGTGGGTGAAGGTGGAGGCACCGAAGGATTCACACTAGTGTGACCACTTCGTGTAGTGATGGAATTCACATTAGCCCTTGGGTTAGTCACGGTGTTGGAAGGAAGAGCACCTTGGGGTGGGCCTTGGGGATTAATGGCTTGATACATTTGCATAAATTTCTTATCACTCGATTCTTGCATAGCATACATGATTTTCTCATGTTCACTCAACTTATCACTCAACTTTTGAAGAACCAATTCCATTGAAGGTGTATTCGTGTTTTGTCCTTGATTTTGAAAACCTTGGTTTGGATATTGTTGTTGATAAGCGTTGTTGTTATTAAAACCTTGGTTAAAGTTGTTATTTTAAAACCCTTGGTTTTGCCCATTAAAAGCCCCTTGATTTTGACCATGAAAATTCCCTTGATTTGAGTTATTATTCCTTTGATTATTAGAAGAACCCCCTTGGTAGTTAATTCTTTGGCCTTGATTCCTTGGTGGGTATTGTGTGTTGTTCAATTAAGGTGGTGGTGGTCTATTATGGGGCTGAAAACCGGGTGGAGCCAAATAACTAGTAGATCTATAAGAAAGATTGTTAGCATCCACATTAGGCTTAAAATGCACCCTCTCATTGGTGTTATAGGCATACACTTCTTGGGGAGAGGGGTCATAGACCTTATCACAATTTTAGTAAGATTGTGGTCCACCACAAGTCTCATAAGACTCACTAAGGGTATTAACTTGAGCAATGTTGTTTTTAGCATTGTTAGCGGCTTGTAAAGCAAGTGCTTCAACAACCGTAGTAAGCTTATCAATTCTCTTGTCGGTCTCACTAGTACTAGCACTAGCCACATTAGCCCGAACACCCCTAGTTTGCACTCTAGACTTATTCTCAATAATATCCCACGCGGCATTAGAAGACTTACCCAAAACCCCCCGAGGCACTATTTAGTGAATCTTGGTCATTCATGCTTAAACCATTGTAAAAAGTATTAATTTGATGCACTTTTGTAAAACCATGTTGTGGACACTTTCTTAAAAGTTCCTTAAAACGGTCCCAAGATTCACTAAATGTCTCACCGTACTTTTGTTCAAAGTTAATGATTTCATTCCGCAAAGCGGTAGTACGTGAGGGTGAAGAATAGTGATAATCTTATGAATCAATAAGGTGGGTTGAAGGTTTCTAGAGAGAGAAAGTAGTGAGAGAAAATGAGAGAGAAATATGTGTTTTCTATTAAAAATGGAATGCAACAATAACCAACAACCAACCCCTTTCCATGGTGGAAAGGGGTATTTATATCCAAGCCACTAATGGGCTTGGGCCGACCCATGACAAGCCCATGGGCCGGTTTTACTTAACAAACTAACCAAATATTAACTACGAGCTATACAACATTTAATAATATCGTGGAGTGAGCGATACTTCTAATATACGTTAAAAACGTATTTCTAACAATCTCCCCCTAAGGGAGGTCACTCCACGTTACACAATTCTAAACCTAGCATACTATACTAAGTCTTCGTTCTTCAGCTCATAGTTTTTTCTTCTTTTCTTTTTGTTGTGAATATGTTGATTTGATCTTTTGGGCTTTGGCTTGAGAGCATTGTTCTTTTGACCAATCACGTGCGATCTTTGCCTTCTTGTGAATCTTGCCTCCTCGTGACTCCATGTTCCACACACTTATGTCTTTTGTTGAATTCTTGAAAGCTTCAGAGTTTGGTACAGCGGGAGACTTCATTTTGTACTTTCTTGAATTTTGCTGAACTTTGATGCAGAAAAACATAAGCATGTGGGAACGACTTCAGCTGGTACACCGCAATGCCACCGTCTTCGCAGCAACATAATAAGACACGAATGAAATGGCTTAGAACATTTCATTCTTAATCGGTAGCGTTTTACCTCCGGTCGGTGAAGACCGTTGGACGATATTAGATATCGTACCTGTGACGGATAGTTTCAATTAAGTAACTTCCTGACAGGATTTCGCGGGTAAACCTGTTCTCTTTATTCGACGATCACTGAGCTTGACTGCGAACATAAAGAGTGAATCACTTGGATAAATTATCCTTGTGACTGAAGTCGTCAATTCATGAAACCTGGAACAAGTGAATTTCAATTAAGATTTTCACCAACGTTGCTTTCCAGTTATCACGAGCTTGATTCATAAAGAATCTTGCACGTCACCTACCAAGTGCTGTTTTATGTTAACACTAGAAGGATTTCCACTCGTCACTGTGAACACTAAAGAGTGTCACTCTGAGTGTTCTGGCAAGATCATACAATAATGCGTAGAGGCCTGGAACGAGTTTAAGTTCAATTAAGAATTAAACTACTGTTTCTTTCTAGTTTTTCACAAGATTGGTTCTTAAAGAACCGCACGTTTAACCTACCATGAGCTTGTTTGATGTTGGCTCAAGCAGGATTTCCATCTTCATTGTAATACTTGTGTATTACTCGGATGTTCTGGCAATATTACAAGAATACTGCGTAGGACTCATAAAAATCTCTTACTTTTCACAGTGTGTGAGAAAGCAAGGAATAAATGGAAAGTGTCCTAATGAGACTTTTGATGATCTCGTGGCTCTAGACTCGATAGTGCGTTTTGATTTAGTGAGCGATGGCTGGAGAGGAGTGCCTCCTTTTCAATATCAGTCTATTCGGAGTGAATAAACCAATAGATAACGTGTTGATCTCCGTGTGATTAAAACAAATACCTTTTGAGAGATATTTGAGTTAGCTGGGAAGGGTTGTGCATTGCATCACTGGGTCCATGATGTCTTTCTTCAATATCGAGAATCATTAACAAATGATCTCAATAGCATATGTATTGACCCGGTTTCTGCCTAAAGTTGTAAGGAGGGCTTCTTTCTTTACACCCTTTATCTTTACATTTCTTTTTCATTCTTCAACCCCTTCAGTACTTACCAATACATCATTACTAGCACCTTGTTGTGATTGTTCCAGTGCTAGCATCAGTAATTAGTCGGTACTCTGCTACATTTACAATCTTTCTCCATCTTTCCTAGGACTTCTAATTCTATCTAGGGAATTGTCCTTGGGAAGATTCCATCGGCTCTGATGAATCATTGGACTAATACCTATTCCTACCACCCTTTTGTCACCACATCCGTCGTGAATAAAGCGTGTTTTGGGAAAGTATAGTCACCATGAAAAATCCTTGAAAATCACTTAAGGTACTTGTGATATTGAAATCAAGAGTTTTGTACCTTAAGTGTTTTGTTCATCAAAAAACGCTCCCCCTTAACACGTGCTTTACACATATTAAGTTGGATTATCGTTAAGTCTTTTTCATCTTTTAGCCAAGTATCATTTAAGTCTCTTAATCCCATTTTTTCCCCTTATCCAAAATGTTAACCATTAATATTTGGGATATTGAATGGATTAACCGGTCTTTGGGTAAAAAAGAAATCAATGTTTGGCCATAGAACATATTAATGCTCCCCCTTAAATTAATAAGGGTTAATTGTAGTGCTTTAGTATGATATATTTTGAAAGATTTAGAATCTCGTGAGAAATTCTTGAAAAATTATCATACCTTAACACTACATCAAGCCATAAAAGCACAATATTCACAAAATGTACATATTCACAATTAAAACCAATATAGAGTGGACCTGAGATGTACGACCCATTAGATGGATCGTTGCAGTAACTTGTGGTGCACTCCATATGGTCTACCACCAACGAATCTTTCTAAGATCCTCATCAATCTACGTTCCCGGAGCTTTTCATCAATCTTCTTGATCACATATGTCGCCATTTTCCGATAACCCGGATGCCAATCCTCAATCATTTCTGGTAATGACCCACCAGAATTAAGATGTTCCAATTTTCCTCTGACGTATATGAGAGTCCCATCACTGTATTTATGAAGTTCACCTACCCTCATAAACTTCATGATCCCACGACTGTTCATGTAGAAAATCCCGTACATCGGAACGGTAATGCCGGTATAGGGACATCTTTTGACATGTTGAGGTAGAACTTCATTCATTGGACGGGTCATGTTAAGCTTCCTTTGGTAGCTTTCAACTCCCAATTGAAGATCTTCAACTCGTTTCTTGATAACAACGCTTCGTGTGAACATACGAAGTGATGTATTTAAGGCAATGATTTCTTCACGAGTAAGATGGGTAAGTTGATCACGGGTCATCATAAGCAACATGTCTTCGATATCTTCAAGGCGAATGATAGAAAAATCTCCCTGCTATATCGTGTATTCTCTGCCATCCTCCTTTTTTAGACGAATCTCCGTCACATGATGATAGCCATTCTTGGGTTCAATTTTCAGTCCCAAAATACTTGAGATGCGAATATCGGATTTGACAATATTACCTGAGTTGGCTAAGCCGCAACCTCTGTACGCCCTTCGGACTCGCTCGTCCCAATGTGATGCTCCTATAGCAGCACACATATCATAATTACGGCTTACCTTTGGAACCCAGAGTCGGTTTACCTTTTCCTCGATCCAGGGTATTGTCCCCCAATTAGCAGCTTTCAACAAGGTCAGGGAGGTTGCGTACTTGGATGATCCCTTGAGGAGATACTCAAGATCATAGGTGACAAAGAAGTCAAGAGCAATTTGATTATCTTGAGAGGGATCAAGTGGAGGTGGAGCTCTTTCTGACTCATGAAGGCCTGGCCTTTGAACGGTATTGAGAGCTTTCAGGACCTCGTCAGCATAATACTCGTACTCCATGCGGCTTAACCTGGTTTTGGCGTGAATTCTCTTGTCCTTTAGCGCTCTCTTCACCAAAGACGGAGTGACCGAAGATTTGAACTCATGAGCCAAAAATGCACACAAGTCTATCGGACTACGGATACGGAGATATAGAACATCTCTATCAGCGTCTGTGATTGGATCATATTTAGCAGCTGCCGTGATCCAAGCTTGTGGCGGTGCAGTTTCATCAATCTCCAATGTATCCGCCCAGTCCCGTGTGCTTGACTCGGGAACAGTAGATTGTGGTTATTTTTGCAGAGGTGTAGAAACATGAACACTTGCTGATTCTGATTCAGGCATTTCGGCGGTATCATGAACAGGCGAGTGTACTGGTTCTGCAATCACAGGAGCAACAAAAGAACTAACAGGATTAGTGGTAACAGGTATAGAAATAGAAACAGATGTACCGGGAATCGATGATGCAGTAGCAGCATTCACATCATGGCGCCACTTGGTTCGTCCTGACTCCGTTGATGTGGACTTTTCCTTTCGGGCAGCATCTTTCTAAGACTTGGTACCGGACTTGGATGGTTTCTTTTTGCTGGCAGCCTTGTCCCCTGTTTCATCGTCATCGGACTGATCAGGCTGGTTACTTTTACCACCATCATCCTCATCATCATCCCCGTTGCTACCCTTATCACTCTCCTTATTTTGATCACCACCATCACCATCATCATCATCATCACCATCATCATCATCATTACTATCATCATCACCATCATCATCATCTTCTTCTTCTTCTTCACCATCATCCTCCTCTTGTTCACTATCTTCCTTTTCCTCCTGATCCAAAATGTGGTAAGGTACCACACTTCCAAACATCTTAAACAACCGATCATCCTCCAAGATAGCTTCATTGAGTGCTTTGTAGAGTGTCCGCTGAATTTTAGACTTGTCAAAAGATCCAACTTCCTTCATGCGAGCTTTGAGGATCTTCTTTAATTCAAAATCCGTTAAGTCATATGCAGTTTTGTAGGCTGACTCGGAAGGGTTGGACGACTTAATCATCAAGTTATCAGCCGCAAGTTTCCTCATCTCATCACGCAGCTTTGGCATAGGGGACTCAACAGATTCATTCACTCTCTCTACAATAGAAGCTTCAAGTGTTTCTTTCTGCTCCTTATATCTATCCTTTATAACTCGAAGTCTCGTAAATCGTGCTTCGTTCTTATCGGCTTCAGCCTGTTTGACCTGAGCAAGTTCTTCTACATGAGCTTTATGTGTCAACTCCATCTCTGCAGTGAACTTAGCTAGCATCTCTTCTTGGGCTTTCTTGGATGCCTCCTCACTTTGTACTCGTCGAAATAGCTCTTCTCGAAGTTGATCCATCTCTTTTCTTTGATTGTCCATGTGTTTATCTAGCATTTCTGCCATTACGAATGCAGCCATTGAAGATGGTACAGAGCTACTCTAGGATGGTTGAAGAGGCTCGGTTGTGATTATAGTACCTGAAAATATCACCAGACGAGGACAATGTATAGGTTTCGGAATCTGAATGTTCCTTGTTATTAGCAGGTACAGATTTAATGATCTTAGATTTGCTAACATTAGGTTTCTTAGATTTCCTATCCTTCTTCCTAGTTGGTGGTGTAGATTCAAGTTGGCTTAAATCATGAGGTATTTCTTCACTGATAGGCACTATAGTGGGGGCTGGCCTAATTAAAGGAGCGGTTTCCATACTTTAGTGCTAGTGTGCCTAATTTAAGGACGCTGAGACCTAACCTCAATGGATGCATTCCTAGTTAAAGGGCACATTTTTCCATCTAATGTAAAGGTCCTACCAGTGGGACGCCATTGCCATCCAACTTGGGTACGATTTCTCCAAGTTGGCTTCCATTCAAGATCATTCCTAATGGCATTCATTTCATTCACATGATCAATAAGACACAAATCATGATGTTGGGAAAACATGCATTCATTACAATTCCAACATTTCAAATTAGAATTCACAAATGGTTTAGGCTTCTGCACAGGCGCAGAGCTTTTGGTCTTAGCAACATGATTCTTTTTATTTAAATCTGAAATAACATTCCTAGGGTGAGCTTCTACTTTCTTCTTGATGGTACTACTAGTGGAGGGCTTGATCTTATCTTTCTTGAGTGGCGATCCTTTAGCCTTAGTAGACTCTTTTAATCCTGTAGAAGGCAAAGTGGGAATATTAGCAACAGATTTTAAAGGTGCCTTAGTTGATGGTGCCAATGACGGTTTTGCTCATGGGGTCTTATTGAATGGAGTCACAACAATGGGTCGATTAGTGAGTAGTGCAGAACCCGGTTTTCCTATGTATTGCAAATATGCTAAGCAATATTGAACTCGCTGAATATATGCATGAGCTGAATAATAGTAACTGCTTGAGGGATCTAAAGCATACAAATCATCTAAAATATCCCTAACAAGGTCCACGTGCTTGATTGCATTCATCATATAAACATCGTAAGTATCCGGATTTTGCTTATGGCGCGGGTTCTTATAGATCACTACTGAATTGGTTGATGGAGCACTAGAGGACGGTGCAGAGTTGGTAGCTAAGTTATTAACAACTTCTTGTCGGGTGAGAAGAAGTGTCTCCTTTAACTCGGCCAAAACCATGTTTTTGTCAATGAGCTGGATATTTAAGTCAGAGATTTCCTCACATTTTTGGTTCAATTGTTCAACATAAGATTGTTGTTGTGCCGCATTAAAAGCGAAGCGTTCTTCTAGTGAACCATAAAGAGTGGACATTCCCTGTCTTGCACGATCCATCTCCCCTAGAATAGATGAAAGTCTAGTTTCTAAGCACTGGTTTTTAGACTCTGCAGCCTCTAGTTCCAATTTTAGTGTTTCGTTCGATGACACATCTCTCTTTAATCTCATAATCTCTTCCTCTAATGCCTTAACTATCTCAATCATCTTGTCACTCGTCTCAACACTGTTTTCACAAACATTTGTTATCAAAAGATCCTCATTTTGAGTTTGTTGTTTTAATTCTAAAGATATACAATGTTGTTCAAGTTGATTAAAGCGTTTTGTAAGTAATTTGTAAGAATCTTGAAGCTTTAAAAATTCAGCGTTAGACTCGTGACAAGAATGATAATCTACCTCATTTACATTCTCAGCAATATTTAGAGAGAGATCATGCACATCATCACATATATTCACAGCATCACAGTTATTCATAGCGGATGTAAGCTCATTCGAATAATTAACATTCACAGTAGTAAGCACATCACACGAAATTACTTGGGACACGAATCGGTCATACTCGGATAAAATCTTTTCCTTTTCAATTAATTGTAGTTCGTAAGCGGTGTCCATTTCATAAAACATTTTTTGAACTTCTTTAATTTCAAAATCGAGATTTTCCGAAAGAGATGCAAAACTTCCTTTTAGATTATCGACAAAAGGGTTGATCTCATTCTTAAACACCTCGTTCATGTGTTCGAAAGCCCATTCTCCGGCGTTTAAGCCATTTGAAGTCGTACATTCCCGGATGACCTTGTCAAAACTAGCAAAGTATTGATTAATCTTTTGCAAGTTTATCCATACAGTGCTAGTAGGTGGAAGATCCTTTGGAATTTCCTTAGGTCCTTCCATGTTGACAAGTGTAGGAAGTGTACTAGGGTTTTCTTCATTTAACATGTAGGTTGGTGTTGTGATGAGATCTTTATCCATATGGAAGCGAATTCTAAAGTCTGTTTTTGCAAACTCCTGATTCATTTTAAAATAATCACACTAGGGATATTTTGCAAAGTTGTATGACCGACTCTCATCAACTAGATCCTTATTCGTGCGATCCTCAAAAATAGAAATCGGATCTAAGAGCAATCCTAATTTGGTAACATCATAAAGTCTTGGATTATGGATAAAAGCTTGTCTTGCATACCGTGGGTTAGGGGGAAGGTCTTTTTGACGCGATAAGTTAAACTCTCTAAACGATGCGTCAAATAAGTGCACTAGTTGAGAGGCAGCGTATTGTCTTAAAAGCAAATAATCTAAACTTCTAATCTTATTAGCCGCATTAATTTCCATTTCATTCTTTTTAGACTCGAGTAATTCAAAATCCGTTTGAAGTTTGTGAAAATTAGTGACCACTAACTCCTTTTCTTTAAGTTCGTTGGAAAGATCTGCTCTTAAGGTTTCAATTTCTTGCAAATGACCCATTTGTTTGTTTCGAAAATGATCATATTCGGGATTTGTTAGAACATTAGACGAAGGAACTAATTCCAAAGTTTGAACTTTTTCGTTACACAAGGCAAGCTCAGCAGACAGATTCTTATTCGTAGCTAGGGTTTCTAAAAGTGCAGTATTTCATTTGGCTAAGTAACTTTGCAGGAACCATGACCAAATCTTGTTGAGCAGGAATATGCGTATGCGAAATAACTCCCGGTTGTGATTCACTCAAAGTCTGGGGACTTGCATTGATATTTGATATGAGCTAAAACTCATATCCATTTATCAACAAATAACCCTAAAACATGAAGCAAAATACCAATTTATCTTGCAAAAACAGTGTTATGTGGTATGTTTGTATTTGTGTACACTTGTGTAGGTAAAAGGATACATTTTCAAGCAAACAAAGAATAATCAAGCTTAAATTGATGAAAAAGACAAAGAAGGATCAAAAGTGACAAGACTTTGAAGTACAAGGACCTATCTTGACAAACTACCAAAGATGAAGGACTAAAGTGCAAATATTGAACAAAGTCAAGATCATAGTCAAACAAGGTCAACTTTCAAGTCAACTCAGTCAAAGGACCAATTCTGCTCAAGAATGAAGTTGGAAGGACTAAAAGTGCCAAAGAAATGAAGTTACAAGCCTTAAAGTGCAATCTGCCAAAGTCTAGGGGCTAAATCTGCCAATATTGGAAATTAACACAAGTTCAATCCATGTGAAACAATTCCAACCAATGAGAAGGCAGCAAATATTAAACACAGATTTCCAACTAATCAGCATTAAATATCCACTCAGCCGTCACATTAAATAACAAAATCCCAACAGTGTGATCCGTGTGACTTGTTTTCAACCATTCAGAGCATGACACGTGTCATCTTCAAACGGCCAAAAATTTCCCAGGATTGTTTTTGAGCTACAATGGATTTCATGAAGAGTTGTAAACATCAAAAGTGCTTATTTTTTAGAGACGAACACATTGGTCATCACCAATTAACATCAAATCAACTCAAGCAGAAAACCCCAATTTCATGTTCATACCTGCAAATGGACTTAGCAGAATTATGCCACGTGGAGACATGGGATTGGTCTCAACACGTCACCATCCCCAACAAACTTCCTTCTCAAGCCTATAAATAGCAGCTGAGGTCCTCATTTGTACTCAGTAGTTGTAAGTGTGAAAAACACACACATTTACATTTTTCTCTCAACTTTTCCTTTCTTAGCTAAACTACTCAAGAGTTTGACACACTCTTGAGTTAGTTAGTTAGTTAGCATCCTTTTAACCAATTTTGTAACTGAATTCCATTAATAAATTTCAAATTCTTCATTTCCCGCCAAATTCTATCTTCTCCATTACTGTTCATACATGCTTTCCATTGAGACTTGTGTTGCTGTTTGAAGTTTGTTATGATCATACATTGATCATAACTAACTTTGGAAGAAGAATTGTAGCTGCTAGTTGATTTCAGTTCAAATTCATAGCTATGAGATGAATTCATGCCATGGAGATGTTTCTTGTTGATTGTAGCAGTTCTGTTGATTGTAGATGGTTGATCTAGTGCTAAGGTGGTGGTTAGCACTAGGATAGAGAGTTCAGCACTCCTCTACTTCCCAATGGTTACTTCACAAGGTTTTAAATGATTCTGATTTTGGTTCCACTAAAATTGTCAACTGCATGCTATTTTTCTAGTGTAAATCTTGATGATTGTATGATCAAATCTGTTTAGCTTGGTTGTTGTTTGATTGTGTACTTGTTTGTAGCTTAAGTCTTGATTAACTGCTCATTACTTTGGATTGTGTTCTAGTTTATAGCCTAATTCAGTCAGCTTTAGCCTTCTACCTTGATTGAGTTCTCGTTTACCTCAATGCTTGCAAGTAGTTCTTACACATTTCATTTTGAGCATTAAGTTTTGTTAGCTAAAGGTTTTCATTCAGTTTGAACTAGCACTTAAAAAGTCTTTGAAAAGTTTCATATTTTTCAGATAAAGGAGTGTTTGGAATTAGCTGTTGATAAGTTTTCAAGAATTGGTTTTTGGCAAGATAATGTTCAATTTCAGTCATTAGGTGATTACAAAGAGTTTTGAGTAATTTTCAAGTCAAGTAGTAAGTCAGAAAGGCAATTGGCAAGAAAAAGTTTGGGTTGATTTTCATTCAGTTTTGCCTTTAAAAAGTTGTCATTTTCATTTGCTTGCCATTAATTGATTTCTTGATGAAATTTCACCAAACCTGTTCTGATTTGTAGGTCATATCATAAAGTTTCATAGTCTAAAAGCATTTTATACAGTTTTCATTCAGCTAGGAGAAATAAGCTAAAATATGAAAAGTTGAGATAAGCAAAGTTACTGTAAATGAAAACTGGATTTTCAGATTTCTTGATTCTATTCATTAACCAAGCAATTTTCTTTTATAAATCCACTTAGTAGATGACATTGGATGATTTTTGAGAGTTTCAGCTTTTTGTCAAAATTTTTGGTCAACGCTTGGTCAACGATAAGCCATTTTCAGCTTAATTCAATTTCCCAGCTTATTACTTGATGAAATTTGTTATAACTTGATTTCCCGTTCATCATTTGAGCTTTTTAATCAGTTTAGGCACAAAAATCAAGTTGTGCTTGTTCAGATTGTCCTAGAGCTTATTGTGTGCTTATTTTGAAGTGCTTATTTGCTTATTAGTAGTTTTCAGCCAGTTTCCTTTTATAGACCTAGCTTAATTTGAATTCTAAGAGTTTTGCAATTGGTTTGAACCATTTTGGTCCAGTAATAAGCTCAAACGAGCTTATTTGTCTTGTTAACCCGTTTTTGGCTTAAATAGTTTTTAAAATTGCATTTTGGTCCTTGTTGTATTAAAAGGTTTTTAATCCTGGCTAAACTCACACCTTTTTAGGGTTTTCACATATCAGTCCTTACAGTTTTGAATTTGTTAAATTTCAGTTAGTAGTTTGGAAATTTGTTACTAATTGGTTAGTTTGTTACATACTTTACATTTATGGACCTTTTGGTTTGCTTATTTACACTTTCAGTCCCTATACTTTTTAGAATTTACATTTTAAGCATTTGTATTTCATAGAATTTACATTTTCAGTCCTTTTAGTTTTAAAATTTACATTTTGAATCTTACTTGAATAAAAACTTGGTAATTGCACTATGTTTTACATATAAGTAGGTAATATTTTTCAGTTTTGCAAGGCTTTGTTGAATTAGCAAATAGAATATCCAAAAAAGATTAACAACCAAAAACAGTTAAAAACCCGATATTGGTTGGACTGTCAATTAGCAAGAACTGAGAAAAACGAACTGCATTATACGCAATTTCAAATGGCGCCGCTGCCGGTTCTTTGACTTTACGAGAGACTATCGATTGACGGTTTTCATTGGCTTTTGGGATCCGTTCACCTTGTGAAGTTCTTTTTACGTATCATAAATCAAAAACAAATAAAAAAATCAAAAATATAAAAATATATAAAAACTAAAAAATTAACAAAACAATTCTTTTCCTAAATAATTGACCAAAAAAATTAAAAAATCCAAAAAGCAATCTTTTAAGAGATTGCACCCAAAAATATATATTATATCGGGTTTCATCGTTTTTACGTACATATAGTATTTTTCTTAAAAAATCAAATAAATACAAAAATATTTTTTATATATTATTATATGTAGATACGTATACATATACGAACAACCAAGTTACCTATTTCCATAAGTATTGTTGAGGCAATACACCGTGTTGAGGGGCGTTCCGGTCCTTGACACGTGTATCGATCGAATTTAATTAAGCAAGAATAGATAAATACTTCCAATAGGAAATAATTCGAAGAATACAAACTACAAAGTGAATAGAAAGGCGATGTGCTATAAAATGCCATCTAAGGGTCAATAGGTACTTAAGTGCTTCGCGCCACCTAACCCCCCGTTCACTTGTAAGTATTCTAAGAAGGAAGGCTTCATTGGGGGTCTTGCACCCAAGTAGTATATACGTATATTGTTATTTTCTTGTGGATATTTAATATTGAAACTCGAAGAGGATAATCCATTTCTCTTCAAAGTCACACGAGAGCTTCTCTCTCATTCCTCGTATTGAGTTGCATGCTCACTCGCGGGCGTGTACAAATACCGATTGGTGTACAACCTCTTCCTCCGAAAAGGAAGAAAAAGAGAAAGAGTAAGACTACCACCGTCCATCAAGCCGATCACGAGAATCGTGCTTTGACTCCTCCACCACAAGAAGCCATGGCTATTGATAATCGCTCTTTGATGGAACGTATGCAAACCAATATTCATGGATATGCTAGTGCTATTAAGATTCCCGACTTTCCCGCAAATACATTTGAGCTACACACATCTATGATTACTATGGTTTCACAATCACCTTTCTATGGTAACAAGAATGAGGATCCTCATGATCACCTTAAGAGATTCCTTTCTCTTTGCAATACCATTAAGCACAATGGAGTTCCACATGAGGTTATTAGGTTGATGTTAGTGTCATTTTCACTAGAGGGACCCGCTAAGCATTGGTTAGACACCCAACCACCCGATAGTATCACCACATGGGATGGTTTCACCACTAAGTTTTTGAACAAGTTCTTTCCTCCACATAAGACCATGGCCTTGAGGACTTTAATTATAGGCTTTCAACAAAAACCTAGTCAATCCTTTAGTGATGCTTGGGAAGAGTATAGTGAGTTATTGAGGCGATGCCCTAACCATGGATTGGATGATGTTCACCAAATCAATACCTTCTATAATGGCCTTAAACCTCACCACCAAGATTCACTCAATGCTTCCGCGGGAGGAAATATTCTTCTTAAATCCATGCAAGAGGCCTTGGACATCATTGAGACTAAAGCAATGGTTCAAACAAACAATCAATTTGAAGAAAGGGTTCATGTTATCCAAAACAATTCTCAAACCCCTTGTGACAACCAACTCCTCAAGCTTCAACAAGAGATCATTCAAAGGATGGATAGAGATAGTGAGAGGAATTTGAAAGTACAACAAGAAATACTTCAAGCTTTTAAGAACATTTCATTGAACAATTCTTCAAATGATGTGAATGCCATTACCCTTTCTTGTGTAACTTGTGGAGGTCCCCATTCTTATCAACAATGTGATAAGGTGCAAGTGTATCAAGGGGAATGCTATGCTTACCAAGAGGAACATCGTGAACACTTCAAGCCAAATATCAATCCAAATAACCTTTCTTACAAGTCCCAAAACTACCTTACTCCACCCGGATTCCCACCCCAACCACCCACCCAAATTCAACAAAATCCTCCTCAAATTTTACCAAGAAATCAAGGGCAAAGACCACCTTATCAAGGAAATAACTACAAGGCACCCAATCAATTTCAACCTCAAACAAATACCTTTTATCCACCACAACAAGGATTTAATCAACCACTTCCACTTTTCCCCAATCAAGCATATGCTCCAATACCAAATCAAGCTTTCCCTCAACTTCAAAATCAAGGATATGGGATGCAAGAGACTCAAGAGTATGTTGACAAGAAAATGCGTGAAATTGAGAAGAGAATGAATGATCAAATGAAACGTATAGCGGATGAACAAACCAATAGGTTTTTAATGGCATTAAATCAAAGACCACAAGGGGCTTTACCTTCCAACACACAAACAAATCCAAGGGCCAATGTCAATGCCATTACAACAAGGAGTGGAACAACAACAAAGGATCCTTCACCTCCTCAACCTACTATTGTTCAACCCACTTGTGCTCCTACTTGTGACAAGCCTTCTACCTCTACTTCACCTCCTCAAAATGCTCCTATTCACTCAAACACACCTTCTCAACCTATTCATACTTCTCCTTTACCTTCCACACTTCCCAATGAAGAAGCTAACAAAGACAAATCTTCCACTACAACACCTATTCCACCTACACCAAAACCTACTCTTCCATATCCTTCAAGGTTGAAAAAGGACAAGTTAAAGAACAAGGATGACATCCAAGTCTCCAATTTCTTAAGGATGTTCAAGCAACTCAATATCAATATATCCTTTGCCGAAGCTCTTGCTTATATGCCAAAGTTTGCTAAGATGTTCAAGGATTTGCTCTCAAACAAAGAAAAATTGGTTGATTTGCCCAACACATCCCTTAATGAAAATTGTTCCGCGGTGTTACTTAAAACATTACCAACAAAACTTGGAGATCCGGGGCGCTTCTTGATACCTTGTAATTTTCCCGGTGTTGAAAATTGCATGGCTTTGGCGGATCTAGGGGCAAGCATAAACCTCATGCCTTTATCGGTTTGGAAAAAACTCTCTCTTCCCGAGCTCACTCCCACTAGGATGACTCTTGAACTAGCCAACCGAACCATAGCTTACCTCGTAGGTATAGCGGAGGATGTGTTTGTAGGTGTGGATAAGTTTACGTTTCCGGCCGACTTTGTAGTGGTTGATTATGACATGGATCCTAGAGTACCTTTGATTGTTGGTAGACCGTTTTTGAGAACGGGTCGTACTTTGATAGATGTGGCGGAAGAAGAACTAATTATGAGAGTACAATATGAGAGAGTGGTGTTTAAGTTAGGGAAAGTTTGTAATAGGAAAGAGGTTAAGGAGTCTAGACCTTGTGAGACTATTAACATTGTTGATGTGTTAGATGAAGTGTGTGATGAACACTTTCATGATGCTGTAAGAGTACTAGTGATGAGATGCCCCATGTTGAAACCGTGGCCTCAATTGCTCCCTCTTTAACACCTTTTGGAGTGAGTGATTTCCTCTTGGAGGAATTTGAGTCAAACTTTCTTGGTGATGATGATTCTCCCATTAATTGGGAAGAAGATATTCTTACAATCCAAAAGTTGCTCAATGAGGACCCTATTCCTTCTCCTATTCCACAAGAAATTACCATTGAGGAACCTTCCATAGTAAAACCTTCCATAGAAAGTCCACCTCCTATTGAACTTAAGGACCTTCCATCTCACTTAGAGTATGCTTTCTTAGAGGGCAAAGACCAATTACCTGTGATCATTGCTAAAGATTTGAAAGAGAATGAGAAGGGGCAACTTATTGAAGTCCTTAAGAAACACAAGAAAGCCTTAGCATGGAAAATATCCGACATAAGGGGAATTGATCCACATTTTTGTACACACAAAATCCTTATGGAGGATGACTATAAACCCGCCATTCAAAACCAAAGGAGAGTTAACCCAAAAATCCATGAGGTTATTAAGAAGGAAGTGATTAAACTCTTAGATGCGGGTATGATTTATCCCATTTCCGACTCTCCATGGGTTAGCCCGGTTCATTGTGTTCCAAAGAAGGGTGGAATCACCGTGGTGCCTAATGAGAACAATGAGCTTATTCCCACGAGACTTGTGATCGGTTGGACAGTTTGCATCGATTATAGAAAACTCAATGAGGCGACTAGGAAAGACCATTTCCCGCTTCCTTTTATGGATAAAATGCTTGAACGCTTAGCGGGAAATGAGTACTATTGTTTTCTTGATGGCTTTTCGGGTTATTTCCAAATACCCATTGACCCTAAGGATCAAGAAAAGACCACATTCACTTGTCCCTACGGTACATTTGCTTACAAGAGGATGCCTTTTGGCTTATGTAATGCACCGGGGACGTTTCAAAGGTGCATGATGGCGATTTTCCATGACATGATAGAGCAAACCATGGAGGTTTTTATGGATGACTTTTCCGTCTTTGGAAATTCATTTAGCTCATGTCTCACCAATCTTGAAAGAATGCTTAAGAGTTGTGAGGAAACACGTTTAGTGCTTAATTGGGAGAAATGTCAGTTTATGGTGAAAGAGGGGATTGTTTTAGGACACAAAATATCCAACAAGGGATTAGAAGTTGATCGAGCTAAAATTGATGTGATTGCTAAGCTTCCCCCACCCACATCGGTTAAAGGTGTGAGGAGTTTCTTAGGTCATGCGGGATTTTATAGGCGCTTTATACAAGATTTTTCTAAGATAGCTAGACCGATGACTCACCTCTTGGAGAAAGAGGCTCCTTTCATTTTTAACCAAGATTGTTTAGACTCTTTTGAGACTCTTAAGGAAAAATTGACTAAGGCTCCCGTTTTGGTTTCTCCAAATTGGGAATTACCTTTTGAGCTTATGTGTGACGCTAGTGATTATGTGGTGGGGGCCGTTTTAGGACAAAGAGTTAATAAGCATTTTCAACCTATACACTATGCGAGTAAAACCATGATCGGTGCACAACTTCATTACACTACCACGGAAAAAGAGTTGCTTGCTATAGTATATGCTTTTGAGAAGTTTAGACCATATCTTGTGCTTTCCAAAACCATAGTGTATACGGATCATTCCGCTCTCAAGTATCTTATGACAAAACAAGATGCTAAGCCTAGGCTTTTGAGATGGGTTTTGTTGCTTCAAGAGTTTAAGATAGAAATTCATGATAAGAAAGGGGCCGAGAATTTAGCGGCGGATCACTTGAGTAGACTTGAGCATCCTTTTCAAGGAGATTTACCACACCAAGAAATCAATGAATCCTTTCCATTAGAGGAGCTCATGTCTATCTCTTCCCAAGAGGATGCCACTCCTTGGTTTGTGGATATCGCAAACTATCTTGTGGGCAATGTGCTTATTGAGGGTCTTACTTATCAACAAAAGAAAAAATTTCTTAAGGAAGTTAAGTATTACTTTTGGGATGATCCATATCTTTTTAGGCAATGTGCGGACCAAATCATTAGACGGTGTGTAGATGGGCCCGAGGCATTTAAGATCTTAGAAGCGTGTCATAAAGGACCTACGGGTGGACATTTTAGGCCTAACTATACCGCCAAGAAAGTCTTTGATTCGGGTTACTATTGGCCTTCCATTTACAAAGATGCCCATGAAATGGTAAAATTTTGTGATGTGTGTCAAAGACAAGGAAAAATTACACAACGTGATGAGATGCCACAAAATTTTATCCAAGAGTGTGAGATATTTGATGTGTGGGGCATTGATTTCATGGGACCTTTTCCATCCTCTAAGGGAAACAAGTATATACTTGTGGCGGTGGATTATGTGTCCAAATGGGTGGAGGCTAAAGCCTTACCTACCAATGATGCTAGAGTTGTTGTGAAGTTTTTGAAACAATTGTTTGCTAGATTTGGTGTACCTCGGGCCATCATAAGTGATCGTGGTACGCACTTTTGTAATGATCAATTCACGAGAGTGATGAAGAAGTATGGAGTTAATCATAGACTTTCTACCGCGTATCACCCTCAAACAAATGGTCAAACCGAGGTCACAAATCGTGGTTTAAAGAGAATTTTTGAGAGAACGGTGGGAGAGCATCGAGCTTCTTGGTCGGATAAGCTTGATGATGCTTTGTGGGCGTTAGGACGGCTTTTAAAACACCAATTGGTTGTACGCCTTATAGGCTTGTCTATGGAAAAGCGTGCCACCTCCCATTCGAGCTAGAACATAAGGCATCTTGGGCTCTCAAATGGGCTAACTTTGATTTAAACCAAGCCGGTTCCCAAAGGAAAGATCAACTCAATGAGATGGATGAATTGAGAGCCAATGCCTATGAAAATTCTTTGCTTTACAAGGAAAAGACTAAGGAATTGCATGATGCTAAGATCAAGAATCGTGAGTTCAAAGTAGGAGAGCCGGTTCTCCTCTTTAACTCAAGATTGAAACTTTTTGCGGGCAAGCTTAAGTCGAGATGGTCCGGTCCATTCACTATTGCTCAAGTGTTTCCATATGGAACTATTGAGTTGTCACAACCCGATGGTCCAAATTTTAAAGTGAATGGTCACCGTGTTAAGCATTACTTTGGGGAGGACATTTCCGTTGAAATGGTCCAAGAGATCCTCATTTTCCCCATGAATTAATTCATTGAGGGACGAGTCGAGCTAGAGACTCATTAACTCAAGCATCGTATAACTAGGTTTAGAGTGTTGTAGGTTAGAAATAAAGGTATAGACTTGGAGATAAGTGTAGGGGAGACCTTCTTTTGTCTTCATGATTGTTTGTAGGGTTGCTCACTCATCTCATGCTTTGGAGCTTATGGAGGAGGCCCTTGAATCCGGTTCACTTTGTTACTATAGTGATTTTTCATTGACACCTTGTGCTTAAACATGATTTCACTAATAGTTGTCCTTTCCTTAACTTGGGTTAAGCAAAGTCTATTCATTGTCATAAGTGTAGGGGAAGTTTTTATACTTCCATGCTCTTAAACATTGAGGACAATGTTTAGCTTAAGTGTAGGGGGTCTTCTATCGAAGTGACCTTACCTAGAACTTGTCATTGTCTTGCATGATAACATGAAAAATTGATTTTTCAACATTTTTCAAATTTTTGATCTACTTTGGCCAACAAAAATATGCATTCATAATTTTTGCATCAATCATTTTGCATAATACATTTGCATTGTATATATTTCTTCTTTTATTTTTCATCAAAAATATATGAAACGAAAAAAAAAAATAATAAAACATGGTTTTAACAAGTTTAGACTTCTTTGACATATTAGGCCCGCCATGGATATTTTGACTCAACCCGAGTTTGCTTATCTTAGCATTATCTAGCTAGTATCCTTAACCATGTAGTCCTTCATTGGTCTATTAGGCTAAGCATCCACCAATCTCATTATTTGAGATTTTAAATTTGTGGAGAATGGGAAATGATAGAGTTGAAGCAAGTGTAAAAGGGCTAGATAAACTTCATGATAATTACTTGTGGCTAAACCCTTCTCTTCTTTGTCTCTATTTTCTTCGCATGTATATAAATGTTAATAAATAATCAAGAACGGTTTTAATTGGTTTGTAATCTCTTATGCATTTTTGTCTAATCATTTATGGTTGATACAAGTACGTCTTAAGATTCTAAGTTAGGACGTTTTATGTGTACTAGACTTATGTCATGCTCAATATTTAGCGGGTGTTTTTCCTTTTATTCTTTTGAACTTTCTTTGTGAGGAATAAAGAAAAATAAGAGCGGCTTATAAAAAAATGAGTGGCTAGAAAAAAAAAGAAGAAAAAGAAAAAGAAAAGAAAATATATATATATATATATACAAGACTCCTAAGAGGGGCAGTGTGGTGTTAATTATAGTGACTATTGAGTTCCAATATTACCTTGACGGGTTGCGGGGATTCAATAGATTGCTCCAATCCAATATTACCTTGACGGGTTGCGGGGTTGAAGATCCAAAGTCTCAAAAAGATGGCGGATGTAAATTATTGCGTGAGTTTTATTTTTCTTTCCTTAGCGAGTGTGTAGTTACTTATGAAAGCATGACATGAGGATTTTACACATAAGGCGAATGACTTATTACTCTTGAAACGGACTTGTATTAATTGTGAGCGGTTTTTCAAGTAATGGATGAGAGGATTACTTAGGATTAAAACTGTGCTTCCTTATTTTTGGATTTTACACTTCTTATACTTCACACTTGAATAAATGACAAATTTGCCCACAAGCAATTTGCTCAAATAATAACCGGTTCCACATTTAATTGTCATGAATAAGTTGATGCACTTTTTACTTGTGAATGCAATGATCCCATTTTTAAGCTTGGTATGGGGAAATTGAAACTTGAGGGTGATAAATGTCCATGGTACCCAAGCCCTAATCTAAGCCATTGAATTCTTTATGAGTTATTTCCATCAAAACCATTTCAAGAAAAATAAAAAAGATATAGATAGAATTGTATTTTGTTCATTGCATTGTTAAAAGTCAAAATCATGCATCATGTAGTTTAGAGTAGTGTAGATGCATTCCATATGGCCAAGGTGGGTTAATTATGAGGAGAATGTAAATTTGTGTTTTAAAATATATAATTGCATGAGGACATGACAATGTTCAAGTGTAGGGGATTTGATATGAGCTAAAACTCATATCCATTTATCAACAAATAACCCTAAAACATGAAGCAAAATACCAATTTATCTTACAAAAATAGTGTTATGTGGTATGTTTGTGTTTGTGTACACTTGTGTAGGTAAAAGGATACATTTTCAAGCAAACAAGGAATAATCAAGCTTAAATTGATGAAAAAGACAAAGAAGGATCAAAAGTGACAAGACTTTGAAGTACAAGGACCTATCTTGACAAACTACCAAAGATGAAGGAGTAAAGTGCAAATATTGAACAAAGTCAAGATCATAGTCAAACAAGGTCAACTTTCAAGTCAACTCAGTCAAAGGACCAATTCTGCTCAAGAATGAAGTTGGAAGGACTAAAAGTGCCAAAGAAGTGAAGTTACAAGCCTTAAAGTGCAATCTGCCAAAGTCTAGGGGCTAAATCTGCCAATATTGGAAATTAACACAAGTTCAATCCATGTGAAACAATTCCAACCAATGAGAAGGCAGCAAATATTAAACACGGATTGCCAACTAATCAGCATTAAATATCCACTCAGCCGTCACATTAAATAACAAAATCCCAACAGTGTGATCCGTGTGACTTGTTTTCAACCATTCAGAGCATGACACGTGTCATCTTCAAACGGCCAAAAATTTCCCAGGATCGTTTTTGAGCTACAATGGATTTCATGAAGAGTTGTAAACATCAAAAGTGCTTATTTTTTAGAGACGAACACATTGGTCATCACCAATTAACATCAAATCAACTCAAGCAGAAAACCCCAATTTCATGTTCATACCTGCAAATGGACTTAGCAGAATTATGCCACGTGGAGACATGGGATTGGTCTCAACATGTCACCATCCCCAAAAAACTTCCTTCTCAAGCCTATAAATAGCAGCTTAGGTCCTCATTTGTACTCAGTAGTTGTAAGTGTGAAAAACACACACATTTACATTTTTCTCTCAACTTTTCCTTTCTTAGCTAAACTACTCAAGAGTTTGACACACTCTTGAGTTAGTTAGTTAGTTAGCATCCTTTTAACCAATTTTGTAACTGAATTCCATTAATAAATTTCAAATTCTTCATTTCCCGCCAAATTCTATCTTCTCCATTACTGTTCATACCTGCTTTCCACTGAGACTTGTGTTGCTGTTTGAAGTTTGTTATGATCATACATTGATCATAACTAACTTTGGAAGAAGAATTGTAGCTGCTAGTTGATTTCAGTTCAAATTCATAGCTATGAGATGAATTCATGCCATGGAGATGTTTCTTGTTGATTGTAGCAGTTATGTTGATTGTAGATGGTTGATCTAGTGCTAAGGTGGTGGTTAGCACTAGGATAGAAAGTTCAACACTCCTCTACTTCCCAATGGTTACTTCACAAGGTTTTAAATGATTCTGATTTTGGTTCCACTAAAATTGTCAACTGCATGCTATTTTTCTAGTGTAAATCTTGATGATTGTATGATCAAATCTGTTTAGCTTGGTTGTTGTTTGATTGTGTACTTGTTTGTAGCTTAAGTCTTGATTAACTGCTCATTACTTTGGATTGTGTTCTAGTTTATAGCCTAATTCAGTCAGTTTTAGCATTCTACCTTGATTGAGTTCTAGTTTACCTCAATGCTTGCAAGTAGTTCTTACACATTTCATTTTGAGCATTAAGTTTTGTTAGCTAAAGGTTTTCATTCAGTTTGAACTAGCACTTAAAAAGTCTTTGAAAATTTTCATATTTTTCAGATAAAGGAGTGTTTGGAATTAGCTGTTGATAAGTTTTCAAGAATTGGTTTTTGGCAAGATAATGTTCAATTTCAGTCATTAGGTGATTACAAAGAGTTTTGAGTAATTTTCAAGTCAAGTAGTAAGTCAGAAAGGCAATTGGCAAGAAAAAGTTTGGGTTGATTTTCATTCAGTTTTGCCTTTAAAAAGTTGTCATTTTCATTTACTTGCCATTAACTGATTTCTTGATGAAATTTCACCAAACCTGTTCTGATTTGTAGGTCATATCATAAAGTTTCATAGTCTAAAAGCATTTTATATAGTTTTCATTCAGCTAGGAGAAATAAGCTAAAATCTGAAAAGTTGAGATAAGCAAAGTTACTGTAAATGAAAACTGGATTTTCAGAACTCTTGATTCTATTCATTAACCAAGCAATTTTCTTTTATAATCCACTTAGTAGATGACATTGGATGATTTTTGAGAGTTTCAGCTTTTTGTCAAAAATTTTGGTCAACGCTTGGTCAACGATAAGCCATTTTCAGCTTAATTCAATTTCCCAGCTTATTACTTGATGAAATTTGTTATAACTTGATTTCTCGTTCATCATTTGAGCTTTTTAATCAGTTTAGGCACAAAAATCAAGTTGTGCTTGTTTAGATTGTCCTAGAGCTTATTGTGTGCTTATTTTGAAGTGCTTATTTGCTTATTAGTAGTTTTCAGCCAGTTTCCTTTTATAGACCTAGCTTAATTTGAATTCTAAGAGTTTTGCAATTGGTTTGAACCATTTTGGTCCAGTAATAAGCTCAAACGAGCTTATTTGTCTTGTTAACCCGTTTTTGGCTTAAATAGTTTTTAAAATTGCATTTTGGTCCTTGTTGTATTAAAAGGTTTTTAATCCTGGCTAAACTCACACCTTTTTAGGGTTTTCACATATCAGTCCTTACAGTTTTGAATTTGTTAAATTTCAGTTAGTAGTTTAGAAATTTGTTACTAATTGGTTAGTTTGTTACATACTTTACATTTTTGGACCTTTTGGTTTGCTGATTTACACTTTCAGTCCCTATACTTTTTAGAATTTACATTTTAAGCATTTGTATTTCATAGAATTTACATTTTCAGTCCTTTTAGTTTTAAAATTTACATTTTGAATCTTATTTGAATAAAAACTTGGTAATTGCACTATGTTTTAAATATAAGTAGGTAATATTTTTCAGTTTTGCAAGGCTTTGTTGAATTAGCAAATAGAATATCCGAAAAAGATTAACAACCAAAAACAGTTAAAAACCCGATATTGGTTGGATTGTCAATTAGCAAGAACTGAGAAAAACGAACTGCATTATACACAATTTAAATATTGCTATCATTGATTGTCTCCTCATTTGAAAGACTCACCACCGAAGACTCATTCGGATCAGCACCCTCTTGCCCAACTTGATGTGGTTGAATACTAGTATCAGTGGTATTAGTATGTACCTCAGATATTTTATCTGACCCAAAGCTAGAGATAGTTGCCATAAGAGATGCCTGAGCAGATTGAAGATCATCACAGTCTGAATTGTAAGCATCCAGATCATCTGCTTGGTATGATGCATTCTGTGTAGTGAGAACTTCTTGTTCCGCAATCCCTGGATCAGCAAGAAATGCAAGCTCCTCTTCATCAAGTTTCTGTCCTTGTGCTTGAGCGTTGACCAAATAAATCTTCTCTGCAAACCATTGGCCATCCCTTCTCCTCTTGGGTTTTTTGCAATCCCTAGACATGTGACCTTCTTCCTTACAGTTGTAGCATGTAATAATTCTCAACTTACCTGTGGAATTAGCCCGTGGAGGAGTGTTGACCATTGGAGTAGGATTGACCATGCGTGCATTGGTGGTTGATGTAGTAGGTCTCCCTTGATAAGGTTGAATAGGTTGAACCATTACCCTGCCATTCTCAATGGTAGCTTGTTGTCGAGAATTGGATGAATTCCTCAGCTGATTGTTAGTAGGAGCTGGTCCTCTAAATCCTCGTTTGCTCAATGTCCTTGTGAGATAAGCAGACATAGTGGCTAACACTTCAACTAGGTCAGTTCCTTGTTTGAATTCAGTAATGGGAACTTCATCATTATCACAATACATTGCTTGGTCTTGTTGAGCGGCATAAGCACTAGAAGGAATACTCATGTGGTCAGAATAGCTTGATGGATATGCTGCATTTTCTTGATAAAAAGAGTATGATGACTGAGCATAAGGTGCAATGCTTGCTGGTGAATATGGGTGAGGTTGTGAGGCATATTGTGATGCTTGTGGTTCTCTCTAAGACGAAGGTGCATTAAACCGATATTGTTGATGATGTGAGGTGGGTGGTTGCAGTAGAATCGAATATTGGGGGAAGCTTGGAGTCATGTACGGTGATGGATGATAAGCTTGGTGTCCCATGATATAAGGAGTGTTGTTATATGACAAGCTTGGTTGATTTGCCATCAAAGCTAAAGAATCAGGGTACATACCTTGAGGTGAATGGTGCATGATCACGTGTTTCTCATGCTACTAGAGAAAAGCATAGAGTTGATCCAAATTGCACTCATGCAAATCCCTAGTTAATTTAACATCAGTAGTATACTCACCCCATTCAGCTTGAGGTAAAGTATTCAAAAACTTGGTGTTAACCTGGAATGGAGCAATCACGAGATTGTATACATTCAAATCATTCATGAGAGTAGTGAATCTGAAGTAGTAGTCGTGAAGCGTTTCACCTGGACTGTACGTGAACCTATCAAACAGATCATACAATTGACATTCCCGTTCCTGTTTAGTAAGAGACGTACCTTGTAGCAAAACCTTTAGACGTTCCCATAAATCCTTTGCAACCGTATATTGACTTACCATTCGATAGATGTCATGTGCAAGAGCTTGGAGAATGGTTTGAAGAGCCTTTTCGTCTGCATCGGCAATAAGTTGTTGAGTTGGTGTAAGTTCTTCAAACTCCCATGGTCGAGTCACATTGTTAACAACGATGGTACCATAATCAAGTGGACCATTTAGAATTGACTTGACCATAAGCCTCCCATATGTCGGTTTTCCCTTAATGTATGACATCATACGGCCTTGCCATGCTTCAAAGACTTCTTTAATGAGCATTGGAGGACGATTATCCGTTCCCGTAATGACGGAAATATCCGTAAGTGATGTCATTTGAGGCATTAATGAACTCGGATTCATTTTGATCACTTTAAAGAATCAAAGATTATCGGTTGATCGAGCAGTGAGGTAAGGTTGTGAATTGTGTTGAGTTTTTGTGTAAGAAACCAAGATTAAATCCTCTAAAAATCGTCGAAAAAACAAGTAAAATATCCCTTGGTTCGGAACAATTAAGTTGATTCGGAAGAAACTGGTTCGGAACTTCCTTGATCCGGAACAATGTTGATTCGGAAGAGTTTGGTTAGGAATTTCCTTGATCCGGAAGAAATTGGTTCGGAACTTCCTTGATCCGGAACAATTGTTGATTCGGAAGAAATTGGTTCGGAACTTCCTTGATCCGGAACAGTGTTGATTCGGAAGAGTTTGGTTCGGAATTTCCTTGATCCGGAAGAAATTGGTTCGGAACTTCCTTGATCCGGAACAATTGTTGATTCGGAAGAAATTGGTTCGGAACTTCCTTGATCCGGAACAGTGTTGATTCGGAAGAGTTTGGTTCGGAATTTCCTTGATCCGGAAGAAATTGGTTCGGAACTTCCTTGATCCGGAACAGTTGTTGAAACAGAAGACTTTGGTTCGGAATAAACTGGAAGAGCTAGTTTGTGTGTTTAACAGTCGACTAAGAATATTAAGAACGAACCCAGATTTTTACCAAATTGCCCGAAAAGTTTTGTGATTTCTACCAAAAGAAGTAAAACCCAATACTTATCTACTAATCCCAACAACAAAATCACCAAAAAAATTCAAGAATCAATATATAGATTTTCCTAAAAAACACTAATACAATCAAAAACTAAAGAACAACACAAATCATTACCTTAAATTACCCCATGACTCTTGATACCAATTGAAGAATAGTGATAATCTTATGAATCAATAAGGTGGGTTAAAGGTTTCTAGAGAGAGAAAGTAGTGAGAGAAAATGAGAGAGAAATATGTGTTTTCTATTAAAAATGGAATGAAACAATAACCAATAACCAACCCCTTTCCATGGTGGAAAGGGGTATTTATATCCAAGCCACTAATGGGCTTGGGCCGACCCATGACAAGCCCATGGGCCGGTTTTACTTAACAAACTAACCAAATATTAACTACGAGCTATACAACATTTAATAATATCGTGGAGTGACCGATACTTCTAATATACGTTAAAAACGTATTTCTAACAGAGGGTAAGAAAAAGTAGTTGATGAATTTGGTCTCTAAATCCGACCACGTAAGAATACTTTGTGACGGTTCCTTTGCAAGCCAATGTCGGGCTTGTCCCTGTAAGGAGAAAGGAAAAAGTTACAAGCGAATTACCTCTTGTGAAACCCTATTATACTTGACCATATTAGTGAGTTGAAGGAACCTTTTGATATGGTCATGAGGATCATCAAGTGTACGCCCCAAGAATGGTTGAGCAGAGACCATTTGAATGAAGCTGGATTTGAGCTCAAAGTTGTTGGCTCCAATCTCGGGTATGACAATAGCATCGGTGTTTCCCTCTACGTGCGATTGTAAAAGCTCGATCATTGGTCGATTGTCCATGGCGACAATAGGTTGAGTTTCGACTTCGGCTTGAGTTGCTTTCTTCTTACGAGCACGGGTACGCATACACACCTACAAAAGGAAAAGAAAGATAGACAATAAATATTTTTGGTTTTTTTATGTTTTTCTATTTTTCGGATTTTTGAAAATTTTTGACACGAAAAATAATGTTCACGAGTGAACGGATCCCAAAATCCAACACGTCTCTCACAGAAAACCGTTAATCTTCACGAAAAGAGCCGGCAGCGGCGCCATTTTAATACAAGGCTTTGTCCAAGTATGAAAATTTGTTCGTCTC
Source organism: Glebionis coronaria (assembly GCA_025667525.1). Classification (NCBI taxonomy): domain Eukaryota; kingdom Viridiplantae; phylum Streptophyta; class Magnoliopsida; order Asterales; family Asteraceae; genus Glebionis; species Glebionis coronaria. The sequence continues at coordinate 422,950,054 of CM046877.1, forward strand.
GATTCAATTCGAATTCATTACCAGTTGAAAGTGTGACTCAGTCGTTCTTGGTGGAAAATAAAGAAATGTGATTATCTATTTTAAACTAAAAGTAAAAATGAAAATTTCGTTGAGTAAAAATGAAAGCTTTAAAAGTTAAACTGAAAATTAAGATTTACAAATAAATGATGAACATTTAAAACTTTAAAAGTAAATTTGAAACTTAAGAATATAAACTTTATATAAACTAGGTCAAAATACTTTAGAAAATAGACTAAGTAAAAATTGGCGGGAAAAAATTAAGGTTTGAAAATAATTTGGAAAAACAAAAACTGAAAATAAGTCAGAATGTGTAAACTTGATCTAATTCGGAATAATGTCCAACATGTAATTCGGGATATGAAACTTTGGTACTTAGTTCGGAGTACCAATCCAAGATATAATTCGGAATCCTGGTCACATAACTAGTTCGGAATATAGCTTTTGATGTAGTTCGGAATCCAATGCTGAAGGTCGTTCAGAATCCGTACAATTCGGGAAACAAAGAATGACTCTAACCTAGTTCGGGAAACACAACCCCGAATGTAATTCGGAATAATCTATGATGAATTTAATTCGGAATGCACACCTAGTTCGGATAACAAGTACTTGATCTAATTCGGAATGGGGGAAACACACACAGTTCGGAATCCGTGACTTGGACCTAATTCGGAAAACAAAAGTCGTATATAATTCAGAATACCCTAGTTGCTGACTTAATTCAGAATATGTGAACTGAAGCTTGTTCGGAATCCAAGGTTTTAATGTAGTTCGAGAAATGGTGTTTTGATTTTGGAGGGAAATTGAATGTAAGTCGGATTAAGCTGAACTGAAGGTAAGTCGGGATAAAAGTTTTGCAAGTAGTTCGGGATATGAGGGTTTTGAAAACCCGAATAAGATCAAAATAAGCAAAAATCAAATAAGCACTTACCAAAACTTTTACCATATCAATTTTTATAAAAAGCTAATAAAACATAATTTAAAAAACTTTTAAAAGCAAAAATTTAAAATCAACTTTTAATAAAAATATTAAACTACCAAAATCAACTTTTTTAAAAAGTAACAAACATAAAAATTAAACAATAAGCTATAATCTAAAAACTTTAAACACACCAACTCAATAAGCACAATCCAATAAGCAAATCAATCACATCATCAACAAAATTAAACCAACTACATGATTAATTAAGCAAAAACAATAGATTATTAAGAAAGGTAGAATGAGAATTATGAAATAAACTTGATTAAATTGAAGATTAAGATCAAAGATTACAAGATTAAGATGAAGGTTTGATAAGCTTGAAAGAAAACTAGAGAGAAGAAAAATAAAAACACACTTAAAAATAAAACTAGAAAATTAAAGACTAAAATTAACTAATTAACTAACACATTAGAAGACTATATATAGGGGAAGTGGAAAGTGTTTGTTTCTTCTCTTTTCTTCTCGTCTTTCTCGACTTAGTCTCGGGATTAGTCGAATGATAACTTGAACTCGTCTTCTATTTTTCTTCTTTTAATAGACTTGGTTCTTCGACTTCGTTAAACTTTCGTCTTTAGACTTTTTCTTCGATAAATCTTCAGAATAGGCCTTTGACTTCCGTTCTCCTTGCACTTTTGATCTTTTGACTTCGTCTTTTGTCTTTTTCTTTGATAAAAGCCTGTGAAAGCCCTTGTTTTCTTCCTTTTTCATATTTTATCCTGAAACACAATAAAAACACAAACCACGCATAATTCCAACTTTTACGACATAAAATACACGTTTTGGTCTTGTTATTATTAGAAATAAGTGGTAAAAGGATAAGTGTTTTCACACTTATTAGAGATGATGAGCTAGCAAGGGAAAAGCTCATGGAATTGAAGAAGCAGGTTGATTTTGACATTCCTCATGTTTCAGCTATGTATTTTAGATGGGAGGAAGTTTGTGCAGAAAATCTAGACATGACATTAACAGGACAGATTTGGGGTTTGGAGATTCTATTAAGAGTTCACAGTGACTGCAAGGTTATTTTGAAGCACGGGGCAAACAGGGTACTTTCTGAGAACAAGACATCAACAAGGGAGCTCTATTATATGCTTGTTAGATGCCACCAAACAGGGTGGACCTATGCAAAATTGAGGAAGCTTTCTTTTGACCAATTAGAGTACTTTGCTTATCCTATTAGGGAGTCTGTGTGTGAAGCAAACATATTTAGGTTGCTTTATGTGGAGAGACGGGAAGAAATAAAGGATGAGCTAAAGATTAAGAAGGCATTGGTGGTGCCTAAGCCAGTGAAGAAAGGATTCAACTTAAGGTTTCTAAAACTTGACCAAGTGCACCCAACTGAAGTAGTTTTAAAGAAAAATATGGTGTTTTCTCCATTGATGGCTTGTAATTTAGCTGATGTTGTACCTTTGGACTTCAAGAAACCAATCATCAAATATGAACAAGATTATTTGGTTTTTTAAGATCACCAGGGCTGGTGATAAGGTACATACTTTTACCTCCTTAGTGTCATTGTTTTCTAGTATGGACAGGGAGGACATAGAAACCCTTTAGAGTTTAATGAAGGAGGTGTATGAGGCTGAAGCACCTTCATCATTAAATGGAATAAAGATCTGGACAACATTTAGAAGAATGTTTGTCCATGATGTTGCTGATCCAGTATGGTTGGATCTAGATGACTTAAATGAGTTGAAGTGGCATTTGTATCTAGCTGTTGGAGGTTACCATCTTAGTACTACAAAGTTTGAAGAATACTTGTTGATAGATCAAGTATATCCTCTATCACAAGAATTGTTGAAAAAAGTTAGTCTGCACCAAGCTTGAAGTTGACTACACTAGTGACATTAGCATGGACTTTCTAAGGTTTATATATGCTCAGATTAAGGAGTGGGTTTTATTTGTAAGAATCCTCTCTTGTATTTTGTTTTTATTCAGAAACTTAAATATTAGTAGAAGTATCAAGTTTAGGGGAGGATTGTTGGGAATAAAATAGCTAAGTCACTAAGCCGCTGACAAAGAGATTTTGGACGCTGACAAGAGCAATTGAGGCGCTGACAGATTGGGCACTGACAAGAGAAATCAAGGCGCTGACAAAGGAAATCCCAGTCACAAGAAAACTACTTAGTCAACACGTTTTGTATATTTAGGATATGATTAACATTATATTCTCTATATTTATCTTTTCCTAGAATAGTTGATAAGTAGATTATTGTTCAAGACTCCTTATGTTATAAAAGGAGGTCTTAGGGTTCATTGTTGATATAAGTTTTACTCACTTTCATTATACTCAATCATTTATCGATACAAGTGAAAGTTTAGTATACATTGTGTTTTGCTTTGTTCTTTGTTCTAAGTGTTTCCGCATAACACTTAGATTGTCATGAACACAAAGTTTCTCTATGTGTTATACTTGATTTAATCTAGTTAACACAAAGCTAAATCGATCTAAGTTTGGGATCAACACATTCGGTATATAATGAAGTTCATGTATGTGGTATAAGCAAGGAATATTCGTATGGCTTCCATACGGGCAACTGGAGCAAAGGTCTAATCAAAATCAGCACCAAACTCTTGATTGTATCCTTGAGCCATGAGCCTGGCCTTATTTTTGGCAACCACATTGGTTTCATCCTTCTTGAGTTTGTAAACCATTTGGTGCCAGTTGTTGATTTACCATATGGAAGAGGAACCAATTTTCAGACTTTATTTCTTTCAAATTGATTTAATTCCTCTTCCATGGCATCTACCCATCCAGGGTGAGTGAGAGCTTCAGAAATCTTTATAGGTTCAATATTCGAAAGAAAATCTACACAGAGACATTCTCCAAGTGAAGCATCATTTAGTTTTCTAACCATAGCTCTTGTAAGTCTACCAGTACCATCATTTCCCACTATATTTACCAATTTAATGTGACTATTTCTAGTCCATGAACTTTGTGGAGTTGGAGAATGGGAATTGGGTATGGTATTTGAGTTAGAACTAGGAAGTGCATAACATGGAAATGGAATTGGACTGTCTCTAGTGTTTAATGAAAGATATTCAAATGACAAAGGTTCAATGATTTGTGGACTATCTTTTTGTTCAGAATGAGAGTTCACTTGAACAATATCTCTTGAAATAACTGGAGTGTTTTGAACACCAGACTCAGACTGTTCATTATTCGGGAATTCATTTGACTGATCGACTTACCGGTAATCTCCCATTCTCGCCGTCGAGAGACTTAAATAACTATATTCTATCATTTGTCTAAACGTGTTGATCATTATGGAAATTTATTTGAGACTTGTCTTTTTGATCCGTTGATTGACACCCATCAGTATGAGATACTAAAGGATATTCCTTTGGAGGACTTGTTATATCTTCAAATGGATCAATGTGAGGAACTAATGGACAGTTAGTTTGATACTTCTGAGAAGGCTCATTGTTGGAAATACGTTTTTACGTATTTAGGAAGATTCGGTCACTCCGACAATATATTAAGTAGTAGCTCGTAGTCTAGATATCTTTATATATATGAAACAAGTAAAAGCCCGATCCATGCTTGTATGGCCGGCCCAATTGTAAGCCCAAGCCCATCTTATGGGCTTGGTATATAAACCATCTCCTTAGTTGGAGAGGGTGGTGGTTTTCTCATACATTACACATAGTAAAAGTATGTTTTCTTATTTTCTCTCTCAAGTGTGTGTGTGAATTCTACCAAGTTTACATCTCTTTCTCTCTCTAAGTTATACATAGATTTACAATATCCTACAAATGGTATCAGAGCCATGGGATGATTGTATTGTTTATGTGTTTGTGTTCTTGATTTTAGTAGCTTTTGATCTATTAAACTTACGTCCAAAATTCTTTTTTGTGTTTTTTATGGTTTTTTCTTGATACAAATCTTCTACATAGTTGTGGTAGAGATTTGGTATATATACTTTGGCTAAAAACACAAAAATTTTGGGTGATTAGATCAATTTTTGGCTTAAAATCTCGAATTAGGTGTGTTTTGTCCGAGAAAAGTGGAAAAATTATACACTGTTGTACTATTGCGATAGGTTTCCCATCGCAATATCTAGGGTTTTACATTGCGATTGGGATTGCGATTGGTGTTCACTAGTGATATTGCGATCCATATTGCGATTCACATTGCGATTGGAGTCTTTTGTGATATTGCGATCCATATTTCTATTCACATTACGATTGGAGTTCATTTGTGATATTGCGATCCATATTGAGATTCACATTGCGACAGGATTGTTTTTGTGATATTGTGACAGGGTATTGCGACAGTATTGTGATTGGAAGTATTGCGATAGGATTTATTGCGATACGTGATATTGCGACAGTCTATGCACCATTGCGATAGAACTTATTTGAGGCATTGCGACTGAATTCATTTTAGCATTGAGATAGAGCAACAAGTATTCCAAGATTTTTCAAAAACGTGTTTTTGAAAAATTTTAACAAATCGTGTGATATTTTGTCTTGGAATTTTTGGTTTATCGAGAACAATTATTAGGGGACTTTAACATTATTTGTCGACTTCAACACACAACAACAAACACATTTACTTTCTCACATTGTTCGATCAACGTTTTGTAAATCTTCACATCAAACTTCAATGGAATCATTATATTCGACATCTCAAGAGGGAGAATTGCATCTAATGCAAAACACATCTAGAGAAAGTGGTATAACGTTATTTCGACTACTTCAGTCTCATCTTGTAACCCTTTCATGGCTTCAAGGAGGAAGTGAATTTGTGACACTCTTTGGTCAAGATCGCTATATATTCATCGACTTAATATTCCTCAACTTGAACCAACTAGTTGAGCAACTTCACAAAGAAGACTTTAATCACTCTGCATCAGTATCTGGATATAAAGCTCTAGTGACACAACTTACGCACTTCTTCCAAACATTGTTAAGTCTGAAAATTCGGGGATATGTGAGTCATTTCTTCAATACACACATACGGAGGTTCAAAAGTTCCGTGGTACACTATTGAAATTCATGACATCGGTCTCATCTTTGATTTATGAAAGATCCCGACTTCAGCAAGCGTATGATAGTGGAGTGCAAGATTCTACGATGCAGATACAAGAGGAGAATGGTCATACGGTTGACAAATTAGAGGTTGATAAAGATTGCAGTTGCATTGAATCACATCATAATACCGGCAGCACGTCAGGGACTGTTACAGACATCTCTTATGATGACAACATATCCGTTTATGACAAAGAACCTACAGATACGGTACAATCGAATGTTGCATATGATGTTTATGCCGATGAAATACCGCATGTTGAGCATTCTGCAAATGCTGTAAGTAATCATGATAAATGTTGTATGACTGCTTCTTCTAAGATTGAAGAGCTCGAAACGATCGCAGCTCAATAATCAAAAGATCTTAAGGATGCCAAAATTTAATTTTCGAAGAAAACGGATAAATTTGAAAAGTATTTTGAAAAACTTGAAAATTCAAACGTTGTTCTTGAACGAAAATTAAATCAAAAAATTCAAAATTCTAAAGCCGAAAAAGATAATTTTGTGAAACAAATTACTTTTCTAGAATCTAAGTTGGCATCCCAAGAGATCTTACAAAAGGAAAACGAGACCTTAAAACAGCGTTGTAATGAGTTAAATAATACTATCGTAGTGATGAGGTCTAAAACTCTAGAGTCAACGACCTTGTTAACTACTGAAAATGTTGAATTAAAGGCTCAGGTTCAGGAAAAGGTTTTTGTTATAGCTGCTCTGAAAAACGAACTAAGGAAATTAATGGCACTAGTGTGGACACTAAGCTTGAAAAATCATCAATCTTGGGGAAACCGCCTAAAAATCAGTCTGTTCGACAACCGACTGCATTTAGATCCGAGCGGCCAAAATCCTCGAGATCGCGGTTTGCCTCCCAAGTTGATATGGTTCATATTTCTAGACCAGTAAATCCACTATCTAGGCCTAATGTGATCAAATCAGCCTATGCAAAACCTATAAACAAGACTGCTACTAGTGATTCTAGGTATACTTCTAAGAATATGCCACAACATAGCTCGAATAGCATGCCTAATAATCACTATGTAGATGCATCTAAGAAAATACCACAAGCAAGAACTAGGATTTCTAGATCTCATTCGGATAACAAAGATGGTGTTTGTTCCGTATGCATGAAAAGTGTCTTTACGACAAATCGTGCGGCTTGTGTTAAGAAAATCTTGAAGGAGTTAAACTCCCGTGCTAAAAGAGGGAATTCTAAAGGAAATAGTTTTTCTACCACTAAGTCTTCCGTTGTGCATAAGAAAACCATGTCGCCCAGATTCAATCTTAGGTGGCAACCCAAGGGCAGGATTATCAATTTAGTTAATCTTCAATGGGTTCCTACAGGAAGGATGTTTCCCTCTTACACTACTAAAGTTGGCTGTGAACCCCTGCATGGTTGTAAAATAGATATCGCTAACCCATGTGAAAGTATGCAAATTGTTGATTCCAGTACAGGTACTAAAGTCAAGCATCAACAACAACAAACCGGTCAAACCTCTGTATACCATTCAACTAAGGACACTCTTAGCGTTTGGTTGCTGAAGAAGCTGATATCTACGAATCAAGTGTTTCAGGGGATTTACGATTAAGCTAACGAATAAGGATCACCGTCAAATCACAGTCTGTGACCCGATCTTCAAATAAAGGAAAGTTTATCACCGATGACAAACTTATCCTTACAACGACAAATTAATTTTTTCTCGGGCATGAGCTTATATCAAAAACATTCCAAGTTTTTTAAGCTCATGCACAATGGCTCCTCGTGAAATTTCAGACGATGGCCCGGATTTCAAAGAAAGGGAAGCTTATCTACGCAACGATAACTTACCCTCACAACGAGAAATTAATTTTTCTCGGGCATGAGCTTATATTAAAAACATTCAAAGTTTTTAAGCTCGTGCACTATGACTTACAGTTAAATATCAGACTGTAACTCGTTCTTTAGTTAAAAGGAAAGTTTATCGCCGATGGTAACTTATCCTTAACAACGGGAAGTTTACAACTTCTCGGACTTGAGCTCGTTTTGTAAGATATTCAACATCTTAAACTAAAGTAATTGGTTTTCAAAACATTGAACACAATTTATCGAGAATTTCTCAAAAGATTTTTCTAAATCTTTCACAATTGTTTGTTCGAAAATGCTTTTGATAAAAAGAGCATGTCTTCTTGAATCGATAATATTTACGATACTAGAAATGTCATTCAATAATGACACGGGGTTGTAAATAAAGTTCGAGCAGAAGTTCAAATATTTCATAAAACATGCCCATATGGCTTGTAGTTATTTCAAACTACAACCCGGTTTTCATATTAAAGTCAAGTATTTCTTATGAAAGCTTTGGCTCACAACAGGAATTTATTTTCCCGGGCATGGTTTACTTTATAACCATGTACGGGATTGTGTTTACGTTATAATACAATCTAACACAGATAGATGTACGCATCAGTGCATTTATTTGTTACAACAAGAGAAATCTTGTTTTTATGAAGCTATCATCTCTACAACCATAGCAATCTACAATTGGTATCTACATACTCGACGATGCGACTACTCAAACGACGACTACAGCTCTTTCAATAGAACACGGGTCAACAATTGAGGGGAGCAACTATCAAGAATTCAGAATCTTCGATGCCGAAAGTGCCAAGTTTATAAACTGGTGTCAAGACAAAAATACCAATCGTACATGTGGTGTCAAGAGATGACTTCAGACGTGACGAGGCGACCAACATTTACCGACAAGAACCATTTGATCTTATCATATGATATTCTCATCAATCAGGTCCAACCTTGTCAAATTATTCTTATTTGGTGAATATGTGATCTTATTACAAATCGGTGTCATATCTCACAAATTGGTCTCGTGAAGATTAAACGGACTTGCATTTTTCTTCCCAAAACCTTTGTTAAAACTTCATTAAATCAATTGATTTTAAAAACATCGATTGGGTTAATATTTTTAATATGGGGGAGAAAATGTGATTTAATATGGGAAATAATCACAAATGGATTGACTTTACGTGATGGCTCATCCCGACATATGCGAAATGTTTTCGAATATTGTGGCATATGTTAAGAGGGAGCAAAACGGATCTGCTATATCAAAATGGATTTCATGGTGACATATACTTACCCTAAACCCATTTATTTCACGACGATGAAGATTGTGGTGACATAAGGATGGTAGGATAGGTTAAAGTCCAATGATTCTTCCAAAACCGGAGGAATCTTCCCAAGGACATTCCATAGCTAGAAATAGTAGTCCTTAGGAAAGATGGGGAAAGATTGTGAACGTAGCTGAATGCCGACCAAGTACTTAAGTTAGCACTGGAACAATCACAACAAGGTGCTAGTGATGACGTATTGGTAAGCATTGAAGGGGTTGAAGAATGAAAAAGAATTGGAAAGATAAAGGGTCTAAAGAAAGAAGCCCTCTTTACAACCTTAGGCAGAAACCGGGTCAACACATATGCTATTGAGATCATTTTAATGATGCTCGTTATTGAAGATAGACATCATGGCCTCTACGCAATATCCTAGTGATCTTGCCAGAACACTCATAGTGACACTCTTTAGTGTTCACAGTGATGATCGTGCACTCGGATATCTCTTAAAAGATATTTGTTTTAATCACACGAAGACAACGCATTATCTATTGATTTATTCACTCCGAATAAATTGGTATTGAAATGGTGGAACTCCTCTCCAGCCTCCGATCACTAAAAATCCAAAGTGCACGATCGAGTCTAGAGACATTTGAGATCATCAAATATCTCATTAGGACACACTTTCATAATTCCTTGCTTCTTCACACACTGTGAAAAGTAAGAAAGATCTTAAGAGTCCTACACAAAATCTTCATGATCTTGCCTGAACATCCGAGTAATACGAAAGTATTTACAACGAAGATGGAAATCCTTCTTGAGCGAATATCAAAAAGCTCATGGTAGGTGACTTGTGCGATTCTTTATGAATCAAACTTGTGATAACTCGAAAGCAACAGTTGTTTAATTCTTAACTGAACTTAAACACGTTCCAGGCCTCTACGCAATATCCTAGTGATCTTGCCAGAACACTCAGAGTGACACTCTTTAGTGTTCACAGTGATGAGTGGAAATCCTTCTAGTGTTAACCTCAAACAGCACTTGGTAGGTAACTTGCAAGATTCTATATGAATCAAGCTCGTGACAACTAGAAAGCAACGATGGTGCAATTATTTAAATGAATCAAACTTGTTCCAGGAATCAGATTTGACAGCTTCAATCATACGGATAATTTTATCCAAATGATTCACTCTTTACGTTCGCAGTCAGCTTTGGACGATCGAGTAAAGAGAACGGGTTTACTCGCGAAATCTTGTCAATGAGATTTTTAATTAAATCTACCTGCCACAAGTACGATATTTAATATCGTCCAACGGTCTTCACCGACCGGAGGTAAAATGCTATCGAAATAGAATGAAATGTTCAAATCCATTTCGTTCGTGTCTACTTATGTCGCGTCATTTGAAGACGGTGGCGTTGCGGAATCCAAGAAGAAGTCGTCCCCGCATGCTTGTACCTTATGCACTTAATACTTCATTTAATTCAAGAAAGCCTAAAAGTCAAAGTCTTCCGCTGTATCGAACTCTGAAGCTTTCAAAGATTACGAAAGGTATAATTATATGGGACATGAAGTCACGAAGAGGTGAAAATCACAAGTGATGGATGCACAAGATCAAGGCAAGAGATTAATGCTCAAGATTGATATCAACGATCACATCAGCAAGTTCATAAGAAAAGAAAAAGTAAAGAAAGACGAAGACTACGAGCTCAAGACAAGCATAGTATGCTAGGTTTATTTTATTATTGTAACTTGGGTAACGCCCTTGTTTGGAGTGACCTCCCTTAGGGGGAGATTGTTGGAAATACGTTTTTATGTATTTAGGAAGATTCGGTCACTCCGACAATATATTAAGTAGTAGCTCGTAGTCTAGATATCTTTATATATATGAAACAAGGAAAAGCCCGGTCCATGCTTGTATGGCCGGCCCAATTGTAAGCCCAAGCCCATCTTATGGGCTTGGTATATAAACCCTCTCCTTAGTTGGAGAGGGTGGTGGTTTTCTCATACATTACACATAGTAAAAGTGTGTTTTCTTATTTTCTCTCTCAAGTGTGTGTGTGAATTCTACCAAGTTTCTATCTCTTTCTCTCTTTAAGTTATACATAGATTTACAATATCCTACACTCATCATGTTGGAATTCATAAAATAGATAATTATGAGTTTCATGAATATGAAGTTCATGAACTAATGGATTTGCAAACTTGATGGCTTCAGAACTTTCATTGAAGGTGATGTCAAAAGTTTTATTCAATACATCGTCTTCTTGTGTTGAAGACTCAGTATGCCTTTGATACTAGTGAGTATCCACAAAAGTAACCATCATCGGATTTTTCATCAAACTTACCAAGGTGATCCTTGTGATTGTGAATGAATACTGAACATCCAAACACATGTAAGAATGTAATGTTTGGAATCCTCCCCCCTGAAGACTTCATAGGGAGTCTTCGTGTCTCTTCACAATTATGGACCTATGAGTGTACCAAGCAGTACCTACAACATCAGTCCAAAAGTGTTTAGAGAGAGTTGATTGAGCAAGCATTGTTCTTGTTGCTTCAATCAAAGTTCTGTTCTGTCTTTTAGCTACACCATTTTGTTCAATTGTGTAAGGAGATGAGAAATTTGTGAAATTCCATTGTCATCATAGAACTTGATTAGTGAGTGATTTCTGAATTCAGTACCATTGTTAGTCCTGAGTTATTTGACATGAGTGTCATTTTGATTTTAAACTCTTTTGATAAAGGACATGATGGTATCTGGTGCATGACTTTTCTTAGTCAGAAAATATACCCAGGTGTATCTAGAGAACTCATCAACAATGACAAGTGTATAGTTTTCATGACAAATAGCCCTTGGTGAAACTGGGCCAAATAAGTCCATGTAAAGAAGCTGAAGACGCTCTTTTATTGAGAATGTCTGTTTTGTTTTGAAACTGGATCTATGGTTCTTTCTTTTCTCATATGTTGAACATGGTTTGTCCTTTGAATAGACAAGAGAAGGAAGATCAATAACAAGATTTTGTTTTGCTAGTTGATTGATTGTTTTGAAATTGAGATGTGAAAGTCTCTTGTGCCAAAGCAAGTTAGTGATATATGAAGCTCTAGCAAAGAAGCATGTTTCCTGAGTAGAGCTCATGTCCATGACACATACGTCTCTGACTCTAGGAGAAATCATCATAATTTCATGATTTGAATTGAAGATAGTACCTTTTTGTCATCAAACTGGACCAAGTATTTGGCATCACAAAGTTGGCTGATGCTGATGAGGTTATGCTTCAATCTATTTACATAATATATCCTTGTAAAAAGTATACCATTGCATTTTACTGAGCCAAATCCCTTAGTAGTAGTTGATGAGTTATCACCAAACACTACTTTAGAACATGGTCCCTCCTTATAATTATGTAGATAACTTTTAGTACCAATCATATGCCTTGAGCGTCCCACTGTCGAAGTACCAAATAGGCTTCCTGAGGTCACTCTGTACAAGTTTAAGGAAATGGTCAGTTTTGTTTAGAAACCCACCTTTGTTGGGTGGGAGTCTTAGATCTGGCAGGTGTCATAGATTTGATGGGGTTTCTTGATGAAGAGGAATGGGAAGTTCATAGTTAAAGGCATGTTTAGCATTTACCTTTTTAGCCTGAAGGGCTTCACCTCTTTTGAACCACTCTATGGCATTGTGATTAGATGTTGTGTGGACATTGCTTCCATAAGTTTCACAACATTTTGGAATAGAATTTGGATTCCTTGGTTTAATTCCTCTTCTAAGTGATATGATTCGATTATGTTCATGAGTGTCATGGTCATAACTTCCATAGATGTTACAAATGGGATAACGGTGACAGTCATGGGAAAGATGATTGTTCATACCACAATGAGCACATGGTGGGAAAGGCATGTTTCGCATGGAGTGAGATGTTCCACCTTTGAGTCTGTCAGCACTTGTTTTGTCAACCATATATTCATTATGTTCACAAGTGCGATGATCAGTTTTCTTACATTTCATACATAATATGACTTTAGACAAGTCTCAGTGAGATGGTTGTTTAGACCACACAAATCACAACACTTTTTGAATTGTGTTTTGTATCTGTAATGAGGAGAGTTAGGTGGTTCATCAATGATTCGAACTAGTGTTTTTTGTTGTCTATGTTGCATCTTAAGATCTTTTATCTCTTGCATGACTAAAGAAATTTGCATGCCTCCTTCAGATACAACATCCTTTAGTTTATTTTGTGAAACTGAAGAAGTAGTTCCCTCTTGTGATCTCTCAGAAGGAGCTGAAGAGTTCTTTGATATGTCAATTTTGACTTGCTTGGGAGTACTAATTTTGGTGTTGTGTATGACTTGATGATAGATTGGATAGTTTTGGGTCCAGTAGAGGGTTCAACACCAGATAATTTCTCCAGAGGAGGAAGTGGGGTGCATACTGAAGACTCTATGTCATCATCTGAGTCATCTTCAGTAACTGAAGACTCTATATCATCATCTGAGTCATCTTCAGTAACTGAAGACTCTATATCATCTGAGTCATCTTCAGTAACTGAAGACTCAACAGGTTATGAAGAATCAACACTTTCTTGGAACTCAGAAAGAAGGATACGTCTAGTGTCGTGATTTGATAGAATCTCTTCACCTGACCTTTCAATGTCAAGGATTGAGCTACCCACCTGATTTGAGGCTTTGACAAAGACATTATCACGAGATTTGGTGCTGGAGGATCCTTTAGCACCAAGGATTTTTCTCTTTTGAGCAGAAATTTGTTCACTAATACACTGATTAACCTTTTCAGAGTTTTAAGCCATGATTCAACGATATCTTTAGCTGCTTTCAGTTCAACTCTTAAGGATTTGTTTTCTTCAATGATTTTAGTGTTTAATTGCTGGAAAGTAAGTAGATCTAGTTTAGCTTATTTTAACTCTATCAACTTAGTTTTATGATTTTCCAACTCTATAACAACTTTCCTATATTTCTCAAGAAAGTTATTTCTTTGTTCTTTAATAAAATTTTGATCAATACGCAGGTAATCAAAGACAAATTTAATATCATCTTTATCTTCTAACTCAAGAAGAGTTTGTATCTTTATTATTGTGATATTGAACCATTCACCATTACGAGCACTCTCCTTAGCCACAACATTGGAGTTGAGATCTTCATTATCAGCAAGAGCCATCAGAACTTTGACATTAACCAGGTCATCATCATCATCTAAAGAGACTTCTTCCTCATCCCATTCATATGCTTCAGCAATAAGACCCTTATTCTTACCATTTTTGTGTACTTGGAAGATGACCCTTCAGTGCTTAAGAGGGCAAGTCTGGCCTTGATTTCTCTGTACTTGTCCTCAAAGTATTTAGTAGGCCAAAGTTCATCTTTGTTTTTTTGAAAGAAGGACGAGGTAATTTGTTTTTGTTGGTATGGTGATTGAACTGGTGGTCTGGCTGTACTGGTGAAGAGTAAGAATGATAGATGTTTTTTAATAACAATCTTTGGCAAAGTGACCAGGCTTACCACACTTGAAACACACAATGTTAGCTATAGATTTTGTGTTGTTGGAGAACTTTCCTCCCTTCTTAAAGAACCTTCTAGATTTAGCTAGAAGAGCTCTCTCATGAAATTCCTCTTCGAGGTCTCGCAAGTACTCCTCACTAGTTTTGGTATCTTTTTCATCACCAGGACTATCTTGATAGTCCTTAATGACAACTTCACTAAAAAGGTTGTGGACAATGGTGTAGCAATGCTCAATGCTTTACTCTTGCTAGAGCCTTCATAGATCCTATCAACAAGGTTCTCTTTATATTTGAGTTTTCCAAAGAGAGAAGCCAAGTCACAATCTTTAATGTGATTGGAATTTCTCAAACTTTGGCAAAAACTGAGCCACTTGTTAGGAAAAGCATTTACAAAAACCATATTGATTTCTAACTTTGAAAGTTCAACACCATCATTTATTAATTCATTCATCAAAGCATTATATCTAGTGAAAGTTTGAGTAAGAGTCTCCCTTTATTTATGTTTGAAGGTGTTGTAGGATAGCTTTAAATCCATAATTCTCATTTCTTTCACATCAGAAGGCCCTTCATGATATAGTATCAAGTCATGCCAGGTAGATTTAGCCGTCTTGCAATTCACAACAGAATTCATTTGGTTATCTGAAAGCACAGACATGATGAGAATTTTGAGTCGCTGATCAAGGTTAGCAGCTTTTCTTTCATCAGCGGTCTAATGAGCTTCAGGTTTTACATTGTCCCCAGTCATGGGAAAAAATAGACCATTTTCAATGATTCCAAGGAATGTAGATTCAATTCCAACCATGTAGACAATGAATATTTTCTTCCAGTTTGTGAAATTTGCCACTTCTAGTATAGGAGCAATATTTAATGTGCTACCCCTATATTATAGGGTTTGTGGTATTACTTGAACCATATTGGATCTTGATTTTAAAAACTAAAATGAGCAGTTTTATAAAAAAGAGTACGTTTACCACTTGTTGGTCTATTTTAATACTATGCTACTTATCAACCTTAAGTAATAACTTGCTTATAGGATTCAAGTGAGTAGTTTTAACAAATCAGTTACAAACTTAAACGATTAAAACAACAATACCAAATACTTTTCAACGTATAGACAATTTATTAAAAACTCAATGAAGAATCTATAACCCACTTTACTTGCGGAATAGCAAAGTGGTTTAATGACAATGGTGGATGATCTCCTCTACTTAAACTACAAACCTAGGTTATGAGTTTAAGTCTCAACCAAAACGTTCATAATCTTTTCGCCTTATGGTCAGGTTGATGTTAGGAGAGAATGGGCTATTGGAAGATTTCTATCGTTCGAGTACAAGAGTTAGCCAATTCTCTCCTGGATGCATTCTTTTTATAGCAATGCATATTAGGGTTTACATGTACACAAATAACCTGCATTGATTATCCAGTAGGTGGTTGAATGTCCCACGTGATAATCAGTACAAGGTTTGAATATTCTAATTAGAAAGGACAAAAGGTTGTAATTATAACTATCTTTATAAGCAACCTTTTCCCAATGAGATTTGCTTTCTTGTTTGACTTAAAGCATATCTTTTTGCCCCATAATGTAAACCCTTAGGATGACTGAAGTGTCTTCAGTATCCTAGAGAAGAGATCGACATCATTCAGTTTGGTATTGTCAAACCAAACTGAACTGAAAGCTCTTCTTCTGGACTTGTTCTTCAGCAACTAGACCGTCTGGTCACT
This sequence comes from Glebionis coronaria, assembly GCA_025667525.1. Classification (NCBI taxonomy): domain Eukaryota; kingdom Viridiplantae; phylum Streptophyta; class Magnoliopsida; order Asterales; family Asteraceae; genus Glebionis; species Glebionis coronaria. The sequence continues at coordinate 422,966,414 of CM046877.1, forward strand.
GAAGCAAAGACTTCTTGTCTTCTAAGTTCCCTGGAAGAGGAAAACTGAACTTTCTTCACCAAAACATTCTTCAGTAAGAATCTTTGTTCCTCTGGTCATGCTTCAGTAGAGCCACCATTCTGCTGAAGATAAAACACTTAAGAGATTTTATATTCAAATTCCAGAATTGATTCAGTGTCAGTAAACACTGACCCAACACACTGGCATTCCATGAGTCTTTCAGGGCGGAAATGAAAGGGCGTTATAATTTGGATTTTTAGTTTTTTTATTTACCGTGTATCGTTTATAATTTCGTCAGTTTAAGTTTTTATTTACTCGTGTATCGTATTTTATTTTATGAAATAAAAGATTATTTTATGAATAAATTAAATAAAGTGATAGTGGAAAAGTAAGATGAAGTTAAGATCTCAGTTAGTTTTTTTTTCTTTAGTATTCTTGAAAATTGAGTTTTTGATGAATTGGTAAAAGAAGTGAGAAAGATAAAATGACGCTAAAATGATGTTGAGTTTTTTTTACCACATCCACGAACCTTACATAATTAATTAATTATATATAACGATTATTATTAGTTTCAAAAGAAATATTTATTATTGCAAATGCTACATTTTTTAGAGCATTTTAAATCAAGCTTGCTTTTAGTTAACCACTTTTGGTTTGCTTTGAGGAGGAGGAATTGATTTGCTTTTATACAACTGCCAAGTATCTTTACAAAATTTATGTCATCAATTCAAATGTTGTAATGTTGACTTCTTTTAGGTCAGAAGCAGCCTTGCAAAAAGTTAGATCTTTAATTTTAAGTAGTTTGTATTTTGCAAACTCTCTATATATTCACTGATCATTTTAATGATCTATTCAATACCAATTTCATTTTTGTCAAAAAAAAAAAAAAAAAAAAAAAAAAAAAAAAAAAAAAAAATTGAAACGAAAGAAGCAGCCTTGTAAACAAGACACGATCCTTTTGGCGAAGTTAACTTAAGCTCCAACTCGATGACTAGGCTCATATTTGATCCGAAAGGCTGATCTTTTGAACACTATAAGAAAGAGTGATGATGAGCAAAGTTGCAAAAATTGCTAGATGTTAGCTGGACAGACAAATAGAGTCTAACGATTAATAAAAATAATTAGTGAAAATTAAAATAGTTAATGAGCGCGTAATGTCTAAACGGAGATTAATCGAACGCCTAGCTCTAAACTATGTATCTATTACGATTATTCAAAATAGTACGCTTAAGAAATGATAGCTACATCGTCCGAAGTTGATTATAATCAAGTATACAGAATAATACTCCTTCCGTCCCATATTAAATGTTCATTTTGATTTTTTTTTAAATACATGGTTATATAGATTTTTTTGAATAGTTTTTTATTGATATAATTTTTATCAAATAATATATAACATAAATAAAAATATTTATAATTAAAGTTTAAAAAATAAGACCAAAAAATATCAAAGTAAATATTTAATATGAGACGGAAATAGTATTTTACACTTGTATGAACCTAGTAATATGATTGGTTGAATATCAAAGTAAATGAACCTACTAATATGATTGGTTGAATATAAATTTTGATTGGTTAATATTAGGAGAGAGAATGAGTGTTTAATACTTGTCAAAATATATATGGTGTATGTCTATTTATAATTCTATTATGTAGGCCTAAATATCATAACTCTAATCCCTTTTACCCATAAAAATACTCAGAATAGGAACTGATTAACCTATATTAGAAGTGTAAACTTGAACTTGAACTTGGCAATTTGTATTCTTCGAGCTTATATATGTGCCTCAAGCTTGATGCATCGAACTTGGAACTAATTTTGGTTTCCAACAATAATCATTTTAAGATATTTTCACCAACGAGAGAACCACATCTAGTCATACGGAAGAATGTGAATGAACCTTTTGCAATTGCGTATTCTATTCCAAAATCGTTTAAGCTCTTTAACTTTTCAAACTTACGTGGCAGTTACACATATGAAATTCAAGCCTGTAATGAATATAAGAGAGGAGGGCGTGGCAACAAGCCAACCTTTCAAAATTTTGCCCGGTCACCTGTCAACTTAACGTCACATCATACCAACACAACTAACCAAAATACCCCTTCACTCACAGCACATATAACCCCTCTTCATTTGGGTCTCACCACTATATTTTATTTTTCCTTTTTTCATTTTCACACAAATTAAAATTTATTTCACTTAAATAAAACATTACAAATACAGAAATAAAAATTACAAATATGGAATAAAATTAAAAACGATATGATACGATACGGTACGGTTCGACGGAATTTAATCGGTTTCGGGATCCGAATCAGATTCCGATGAAATACGCCACGGTCTCTTGATGAATTCGCGTGTCTTTTCCCACTTGATCTGCTTCGCCAACTCTTGTTTCTCCCGTTCTTCTTCTGCTAATGCTTCACGTGATGCTTCTTCATCATTAAACAGTTGATATTCTTCTTCCTCAGTAAGACGGAACTCAGCAGGTATCTGGTATTCTTCAACAGGGCTCTCTGGTTGATGAATAGTAGGAAATGATGATTCATCCATCATGTTTGGGTAAGGTTGTGGAGGGTAAGGTTGTGGAGGGTTGTCTCTAGTACCTTTTTCGGTGTCGATGTGTTGCTTCGAGTAGCTTTTCGTTTGTTTTGTTTCTTCTTTGCAGAAGTGTTTCCTTGAGACATGTTTTAGAGTATGGTTTTGTGTGAGAAAAAAAAAACTAAATGGAAATAGTATTTATAGTGAAAATATAGCCGTTGGAACCCATGTTAAATATAGCTGTTGGAAAATTCAAATTTAAACATAGCCGTTGGAAAATTCATTATTGAAATTAAAATTACAACATAGAAAATAAAATAATATTACTAAAATTAAAATAACATTATTTAAATTAAAACTAAAATACCAAAATTGAAATTCTCTAATCCATTATTTTTTAGAATCCATCTGTTTTTCGATTTTAACGCCTTCTTCAACCAAAGCATCATGTATTTCATCGTCTTTGTTCGATTCTTTTTTCAAAAATTCGATTATCTAATCACGCCACTCTTTTGGAATATCTTTGCATTTTTCACATGCCTCCTGCAGTTCAAATTTTGAAGATGATGCACTTTCAAATTTGAGGGCTAAATCCATAATCGCTTTATGTCGAATGTTGTCTTCCTTAATTAGTTTAGCAACTAATTTTTTTATTTGATCATAAGTGTGTGGAGCCGAACAAGCCATTCTAGTAGTATTTTTTTATTTTAGGGAATGAATATGATTGTTAAAATTGTTAAATGGGAGAGAGTTTATATAAAGATTAAGAAAAAAAACATTTCAAATCAAACGGCTAAAAAATCTACCAACGGATATATTTGACCAGCTTCCCTCGTCGTCAACATTTCGCATTTGCGAAATTGACACGGCGAATAGGGGGGGGTCGGTGTGGCGACGAGCCACGAAGAAGCTCGACGAGGGGCCACGTCGTCGCGACGAGGTACCTCTCGTCGTTACACCCTCCTCTCTAAGATCACATCTTTATCTATTTGTTATGTACTAGCATAGTAACCGCGCAATGCAACGGCGGGTACTCGATAACTATTTTTACCGAACAAATGTTACATTCGCATCAAACATATATTCAAAGAAAAAATTGAATCAAATTAAAATAAATTCAATATCATTGAAAATTAAAATTTAACAAAAATATATTAAAATGAATGTTAAATTAAAGAGCACGAAATTTTAAAAAATATGGCGAAATTAGATTATAAAAAAAATAAATAAATAAAAAAATATTTTAATTTAAAAATAAAAGTTTTTTAAATAGTTTGTTACAAATGTTGTTACAAAAGTTTGTATCAAAAAATAAATAGATATGATTAATTTATCAAATATAATCTAATGGCTTAAATCTAACAATCTAATATTAATTTTTGTTTTGGAGTTAGGTTTGTTAATTTTAGGTTCAGAATTAAGATCGAATATAAATTTGGAGTAAGCCTCTTTATATAATAGTATAAATATAACTTGTTTGTTTCGTGTCGATGTATCATATGTAGTAGAATGGGTCATGATATTTGATTAGGATAACGTATCATATTATACAAAGATGATGTGATCGTGGTTTTATAATTATTAGTCGTGGCAATCAGACAACTTAAACAGCATGGGTTAAACGTTTTAACAAATTCTAAAAGGAATAATTTTCAATACTTGATAAGATCAGGACAACTATGCTAGCAAGGTTGATATGGAGAAACTTTTTTTTTCTTGTTAAATTGCAAACATTGTCTATTTCAAAAATGCGAAAAAGTCCTTAAAAACGAACAGTCATACAAAAACGTATATGATACTTGTATTATCAGACGAAAAAATCTTGAGAAGTAAAATTTTAACTTTTAGCTGTTAACTCCTTCACATGTTATGCACGTGAGGGTCTTTTCGTCTTTTCAAATCATCTCAATCACGACAGCCCACCCTCCACATTTCTGCCGTGCAATACTTGTCCCCTGAAACCATTTCCTCGCTTTTCGAGACCCTACTTTCCCGCCATTATTTCCCTCAACAGTTCTGAACACTTTTCAAGTTCCACGAGTTCAAAGTTTCAACTTCTACATAATGAATCACATACACATTTAAAAACACGTACACAAACTTAAGAACACGCATTACCTTTCGTCTCATTTGCAGTATCATGTCTCGGTGTATCGACCTTGTTTATGCCCCAGACACATTTGAGATTTCAGAATGATGGTTACCCATTATCTAAGAGGGATTCAATAGGACTTGTTACAAAATTAATGAATAACCCTCAAAGGTTGACCGATCGTATAATGCGTATAAGGGAGTTGATTACTGAGCAAAAAAAGCAATGCGTCTAGAGTTGCAAGGGAGAATGTGACCAAGCTCAAGTCACTCCAAACAGTTGATATGTACAAGGAAAGGATCTTGATGTAAATGGTCACATATATTCACATCAAGATTATTGAAAAGATTGACTTTGCAGCAAGGCAGAGGGGGACGTGAGCTAGTTGATAGATGAATGTTTAGAGGATTGATGTGCGAAGATTTGGGTTAACGTTTCAAATGGTTAGTCTTTGGGCTTGGTGAATGTTAATCATGTGTAAATTAATGTTTTTTAGTTTGTATTAACGCTTTATGTTACTGTTTCATTTCGCCATCTTACCACTTTTTAGTGTTTGGTATGCACTTTCAATGTTTCCAAACACACGTGTAAGCATTTGAAACACATAAGCAGTCTTTTGGTTTTAGGACACACCTCTATATGGTTGGACTTGGTATAGTTAAACTGCATCAAACCAAACTACATGAATATACTTAGAATTTATAAAGTCAAACTGCATTAAGTGAATTATAAGAGAAATGCCTACACGCTTTTGTTGAATTCAAGTGGTAATACACGAATGAGACTAAAATTATACAAATCTGGCAATACTAAGTGAAATGTAAGGGTCCTCTACTTTATGCTTGATAGGTGTGAAAACACCCATCCTTTTACCACTTATTTCTGGCTAAAACAAGACCAAAACACGTATTTAATATCATTTGTTTGGAATTATGCGTGGCTTTTGTGTTTATTGTGTTTTCAGAGTCAACCGGATGAATATTGAAGAAAACATGGGGTTGCACGGGTTTTATCGAAGAAAAAGACTCAAGACGAAGTCTATTGTCCAAGAGATGCAAAAGATTTGAAGTCATTGTGCCTATTTGAAGATTTATCGAAGAATAGGGCCAAAGATGGAAGATTCATATATGTCGAAGAACTCGAGTCTATTAAACAAAAGATTATAAGACGAGATGGAATTATTCACCGACACTTCTCAAAATCCAAAGTCGGAAACGTTTAATTAAAGAAACGTAAAGACTAAAGAAGAAAGAAGAAGAGAAGCCCATGAACAAAGCCCATTCACAAGCCCACAAAGCAAACGCCTATAAATAGGCCTACACTTCACAACTTTAGGGAGCTAGTTAGTTTTTCATTTTTTTCATTTCTCTAGTTTTAGAGAGAGAAAGTTCTCAACTTTCTCTCACTAAGATTTTTCTTTTCTCCATTTTTACCTTTCAAGTTTTAAGCTTTTTGTATTTTGGATTTCACTAATCTAATTCAAGTTAAGCTTTTTGTTCCTTAATCTATTTCTACCTTTCTTTATTTACTTTGATCTTAATCCGAAAAGTTAATGTTTGATTCGAATGGTTCTCAATTCGTGTTGATTTTGATGTTTCGTGATTAAGAGGATGATCTTTATATTCCTACATAAGCTCTCCTACGTTTAAGCCATAAGCTTTTGATGCTTATTAGCTTCTTTGTATTTTCGGCTTATTCATTCTTAAGCTTTGTTTTAAAAAGTTTTCTTATTTTATGTTCGGTTCATTAAGTCTCGGATATTAGTGTTTGTAAAAGTTAACGAATTTGTGCTTATTTACTTTTTTAGAAGTTTGAAAATGCTATTTGATTACTGCTTATTGGATTAAGCTTATTTTCTCTCTTGGACGCCTTATCCATCTCAGTAGGTTTTACTTGGTACGATCACCTGGCTACGATCGCTTTGAGTGCGATCTGTTCTTCTTTCCCTGGTACGATCCACGCCCACGATCACTCGTTGCGATCTGGGGTGCGATCGGGTCTCTTGTCCTTGCTTCGATTGCATTGAGTGCGATCGGTTGTTACGATCCGGAACCACGATCGCTTTGCGATCTGTTAGTACGATCGTCCCCTCCCATCGTACTGGAGAGTACGATCCATCCCTTTTGGTATCATCGCATTGAGTGCGATCGGATTACTGTTTGAGTACGATCCATTGTGTTATTTTGGGTATGATCGCGTTGCGATCTTAATTACTTCTTGAGTACGATCGCATTACGATCGGACTCAGGTCTGAGTTTTGTTTTTGCTTAATTTTCAAATCTAGTTTTTTTCCCGCTCTTTTACTTAGTTTATTTCAAACTTGTTTTTGAGTTTTTAAATTGTGAAGTTTTAATTTCCAAGGTCGCACGCTATTATTTGTAGTTTATTTTTAAGGCTTCTAATTTTACTTAACGACAATTTTAATTACTTGCATTTAGTTTAAAATTTAGATAACCAAAAACCAAACCCCCTATTTGTAACCAAGAACAATCATTCCACTTTGAGCTGTGATCAATTCGAGAAGATTCCGAGAATTAAATCTGAACCCCATAACAAATCTCTATATCAAATGGCGCCGCTGCCGGCTCTTCTCGTTAAGATTAACAGTTTTTTGTGAGAACTTGGATTTTGGGATCCGTTCACCGTGAATGTTACTTTTTCATAAAAAAATTTCAAAAACCCTAAAAAATATAAATTTTCAAAAATTAAAAAAAATTAAAAAAAAACCCATAAAAACCAAAAATATTTCTTGTTTGCTTTGTTAGTTCTTTTGCAGGTGCATGCGTACACGATCAACGTCTTATCAAGAGCCCGAGCCTCTCGAAGACTTAGACATGGCCGGTGTACACAACAACAACAATAACCCTCCTCAAAACAATAACAACAATAACAACCCACCTCTCAACAACAATAATAACAACAACAATGAGCCTCTATCGGACAATCGGCCTATGATTGAACTGTTACAAGCACATGTGGAGGGCAACAATGATCCAATTGTCATACCCGCGATTGCAGCCAACAACTTTGAGCTAAAATCCGGCTTTATCCATATGGTCTCTGCTCAACCATTCTTGGGGCGTACCATTGATGATCCTCATGACCACATCAAGAGATTCCTGCAACTCACGAATACGGTCAAATTCAATGGTGTTCCACAAGAGGTAATCCGTTTACAACTTTTTCCCTTTTCTTTAGAGGGACAAGCCCGACATTGGCTTGCAAAGGAACCACCACAAAGTATTCTGACGTGGACGGATTTGGAGACCAAGTTCATAAACTACTTTTTCCCACCCTCTCGTACTACCGCTTTGCGGAATGAAATCATTAATTTTGAACAAAAGTACGATGAGTCTTTTAGTGAATCTTGGGACCGTTTTAAAGATCTTTTAAGAAAGTGCCCACAACATGGTTTTACCAAAGTGCACCAAATTAATACCTTTTATAATGGTTTAAGCATGAATGACCAAGATTCACTAAACAGTGTCTCGGGGGGTAATATTTTGGTTAAGACTTCCAATGCCGCTTGGGATATCATTGAGAACAAGTCTCGTGTGCAAACCAAGAGTGTTCGGACCAATGCCACTAGTGCTAGTACTAGTGACAACGACAAGCGACTTGACAAAATTACTACGCTTCTTGAATCGCTTGCCGCCCAAACCGCCAGCAACACTAACATCATCAACGCTAAAAACGCTCAAGTCAACGCTGTAAACCAACCATGTGAAATATGCGGGGGTCCTCACTCTTACACCACTTGTACCACCACCCAAGACTACCTTTCTGAGAATGTGAATGCAGCATACGGTACCTATCCTCCAGCCGCTTATCAAGCTCGTCCTCAAAGTGACCGCAACTTGCTTAGCTACCGCTCTAACAACTTTCTTTCACCACCCGGTTTTCCTCCTAACAACCCAAACCAACACCAAAACCTCACTCGCCCTACTCAACAACAACAACAACCTCGTGCACCATACCAACCACCTCAAAGAAAACCATATCCACCTCAAAGAAACAACCAAGTTTACCAACAACCTGCTTATCAACCACCCGCATACCATGCTCCTCCTCCCAACCAACCCACCGCATTACACCAAGATGTTGAAACCTACATGAGGACCAATGATGTGATTGTGGAAAATCTCCAGCGGGAAGTGCTCAACTTGAAAGCAGACATGGTGAAACAAGGAAACGATCTTCGAGCTGATATGAGAAACACTTTGGCAAGTCAAACGAATGACTTAAGGAACATGATGGCTGGTTTCTTCCAAGGTAATCAATCCTCTTCTTCGGGTACTCTTCCGAGTAACACCGTTGCGAATCCAAGAGGGGAGATGAAAGCAATCACCACTCGCAGTGGCAAAGGTACCAAGGAACCCGAGCTTCCTATACCTCCACCGGTGATTGTGACTAAGGAAAATGAGTCACCTGCTCCTATTCCTCATCCTTCTACTTCCCCAATTCCTCCACCTCTTACTTCTACCCCTCCTCCACCCAAGGATGTGAGTGATCCTACTATTCCAAAGCCTTCCTCTTCTTCCGATATACCTTATCCCTCAAGGTTGAGGAAAGAGAAGCTCAAAAGCAAGGACGATATTCAGGTTTCGAACTTTCTCAAAATGTTTAAACAATTGAATTTTAACATCTCCTTCGCTGAGGCTCTCGCTCACATGCCCAAATACGCAAAAATGTTCAAAGATCTTCTTAGCGACAAGGAGAAGCTTCTTAATATCGCTAACACCCAACTTAATGAGAATTGCTCTACAGTCCTCTTAAGGAAATTGCCAACCAAGCTTGGTGATCCGGGTCGTTTCTTAATCCCTTGCAAATTCCCGGGAGTAGAGAATTGCATGGCCCTAGCCGATCTAGGTGCCAGTATTAATTTAATGCCTCTAAGCGTTTGGAAGCAATTATCTCTCCCTGAGCTAGTCCCCACCAAAATGACTTTGGAATTAGCTAACCGTACGGTTGCTTATCCAGTGGGGATAGCCGAAGACGTCTTTGTAGGAGTCGACAAATTCACTTTTCCTGCTGATTTCGTCATCGTCGACTACGATATGAACCCTCGTGTGCCATTAATTGTTGGACGTCCATTCTTGAGGACCGGTCGCACTCTCATCGATGTTGAAGCTGGTGAGCTTATCATGAGAGTGGGTGACGATAAAATCGTTTTCAACATGGGAAAGCTTTCTAAACAGCCTTATTCATACGAGAGTGTTAATTGTATTGACGTTCTTGATGAGGCTTGTGAAGAACACTTCAAAGATGCTTGTAAAAGTATTCCTACCTCTCTTCCCAATGTTGAGACCGTTTCCTCTATTGACTCATCACTATCTCTATTTGGGGAAAATGATTTCCTTTGGAAAGATTTGGAAGCCACCATGGGAGATGTGAACTTAGAACATGACGATTCTCCCACCGATTTGGATGAAGATCTTCGCCTCATTGAGAACCTTCTTAAAGAAGACATAATTTCTCCACCATCTCCCAAGGATATTGCTATCGATGAACCGACTTTGAATACGCCTCCCATCGAAAATCCTCCGGATTTAGAATTTAAGGAGTTGCCGCCCCATCTCGAGTACGTGTTCCTTGAAGATAAGAAGAAGTCGCCCGTCATCATTGCTAAGGACTTGAAAGAAGACGAGAAATCTCGCCTCATCGCCGTGCTTAAAGATCATAAGAAGGCAATTGCTTGGAAAATTTCCGATATCCGCGGAATTGATCCAAACTTTTGTACTCACAAGATTCTCATGGAAGATGACTTTAAACCCGCAATCCAGAGCCAAAGAAGGGTTAATCCTCGCATTCATGACGTCATCAAACAAGAGGTTATCAAACTTCTTGATGCCGGCTTGATTTACCCTATCTCGGATTCGCCTTGGGTAAGTCCCGTCCATTGTGTGCCCAAGAAGGGCGGAATAACCGTTGTTCCCAATGAACACAACGAGTTGATTCCCACTCGTCTCGTTACTGGGTGGAGAGTTTGTATCGACTATCGCAAGCTCAATAATGCCACGAGAAAAGATCACTTTCCTCTTCCCTTCATGGATCAAATGCTCGAGCGTCTTGCGGGTAATGACTATTACTGCTTTTTAGACGGTTTCTCTGGGTATTTTCAAATTCCCATCAATCCCAAAGACCAAGAAAAGACCACATTCACTTGTCCCTACGGAACATTTGCTTACAAACTCATGCCATTTTGGTTTATGCAATGCTCCTGGGACGTTCCAAAGGTGTATGATGGCTATCTTCCATGACATGGTTGAAGAAACTATGGAAGTATTCATGGATGATTTCTCGGTTTATGGCGATTCATTCTCTGCTTGCCTTGCCAATTTAGAACGAATGCTTAAGCGGTGTGAAGACACTCGCCTTGTTCTTAATTGGGAAAAATGCCATTTCATGGTAAAAGAGGGCATCGTGCTAGGACACAAGATCTCCAAAGCCGGTCTTGAAGTGGACCGTGCTAAAGTCGATGTTATTTCTAAGTTGCCTCCACCTTCAACCGTGAAGGGTGTGAGAAGTTTCCTCGGTCATGCGGGCTTCTACCGTCGTTTCATCAAAGATTTTTCTAAAATCGCTCGCCCGATGACCCACCTCTTGGAAAAAGATACTCCTTTTATCTTTTCCAACGAGTGTATTGAAGCCTTCAACCTGCTTAAGGATAAGCTAACTAAGACACCGGTCTTGGTTACCCCTAATTGGGAGCTGCCTTTCGAGTTGATGTGCGATGCTAGCGACTATGCTATTGGAGCGGTTTTGGGCCAAAGAGTGAACAAACAATTCCAACCGATCCATTACGCTAGCAAGACAATGACGGGGGCTCAATTGCATTACACGACAACCGAAAAAGAGCTTTTAGCTGTTGTCTATGCTTTTGAAAAGTTCCGCCCCTATCTTGTCCTTTCTACCACCATCGTGTATACCGATCATTCCGCGTTGAAGTACTTGTTGACTAAGCAGATTCCAAACCAAGAATTCTTCGCTGGGTTTTGCTACTCCAAGAATTTAAAATTGAAATTCGCGATAAGAAAGGAGCTGAAAACCTAGCCGCGGATCATCTCAGCAGACTTGAGGATCCTTATCAAGGGGAACATCCGAACAAAGAGATCAATGACTCTTTTCCCATGGAGACCTTAATGTCTATCAACTCGACTTCTGATGCAACCCCGTGGTTTGCGGACATTGCAAACTACTTGGCGGGTGGAATTTTCGTCGACGGGTTAACATCCCAACAAAAGAAGAAGTTCTTCAAAGACATTAAGACTTACTTTTGGGATGACCCGTATCTATTCAAACAATGTGCCGATTTGATTATTCGCCGATGTGTTGATGGACCGGTAGCTTTAGAAATCCTTGACGCTTGCCACAAAGGACCCACCGGTGGTCACTTTGGTCCCAACTACACCGCCAAAAAAGTGTTTGACTCGGGATTTTATTGGCCCACCATTTGTCGTGATGCTCACGAGATGGTTAAACGTTATGATGCTTGCCAAAAACAAGGCAAGATCACACATAAAGACGAGATGCCTCAGAATTTCATTCAAGAATGTGAAATCTTTGATGTTTGGGGTATCGACTTTATGGGGCCATTCCCTTCCTCTAAAGGAAACAAATACATCCTTGTAGCCGTTGACTACGTTTCAAAGTGGGTTGAAGCCAAAGCTTTACCTACTAATGACGCAAGGGTGGTTTGTAACTTTTTGAAATCGCTATTCGCTAGATTCGGTGTGCCTCGTGCCATTATTAGTTATCGCGGGACTCATTTTTGCAATGATCAATTTGCTAGAGTCATGGCTAAGTATGGTGTAAATCATCGTCTTTCCACCACCTACCACCCACAAACTAATGGCCAGGCTGAAATCTCTAACCGAGGATTAAAGCAAATTCTTGAACAAACCGTGGGAGAGCATCGTGCCTCATGGGCTGATAAACTTGATGATGCTTTGTGGGCTTTTCGTACTGCATACAAGACTCCGATTGGTTGTACACCATATCGTCTCGTGTACGGGAAAGCATGCCACCTCCCTATTGAGTTGGAGCACAAGGCTTACTGGGCCTTGAAGTGGGCTAATTTCGATATCAACAAAGCCGGTGACCTACGCAAGATCCAACTCAATGAGCTCAATGAACTCCGTAATGAGGCTTATGAAAATTCTTTGATCTATAAGGAAAAGACTAAGCTCATTCACGACTCTAAGATTAAAAACCAAGAGTTCCAAGTTGGAGACAAAGTTTTACTCTTTAACTCTCGGTTGAAAATCTTTTCGGGCAAGCTGAAATCTCGTTGGTCCGGCCCATTCACCATTGCCCAAATTTTTTCATATGGTACTCTCGAGCTCGCTCAACCTAATGGACCTAATTTTAAGGTGAATGGCCAACGAGTGAAGTTGTACTTTGGTGAGGACATCTCTCATGAGATGATTCCATCCCTCACCACGTTTCCCATGAACTAATTTTGAGTCGAGTCAGGCTCGTGACTCGGTTATCAAAAACAAGCGCTCCTCGGGAGGCAGCCCGAGTATCTATCCTTTTCCGTTTTAACCTCCTAAGTGTAGGGGGACCTCTATAGGTTCATTGTGTTTGTGTGGTGATGTGATTACAGGGATGAATGCACTTTTGGAACCTTTGAAGAACCGTGCTCCCATGTTACCCGAAATCCGGTTCTATCTCTCAACTATCGTGATTCAATTTTCTTCATACTCACATTTGAAATTGATCACTTTAGTCGTCTCTTCCTTAGCTTGATTTAACCAACGTGCACAATGTCATAAGTGTAGGGGAGACTTTTCCCACATGCTTAAACATTGAGGACAATGTTTATATTAAGTGTAGGGGGGACTTCTATCGAAGTTTTAAGTGGACTTTTCCATGAAAATGCCTTCATTTAACCAGAAAATCATCTTTTTCAACATTTTCAAATTTTTAATTAACTTTGGCCATTTAGTCGTAATTTTTAAATTTTTATCGTTGCTTTCATATGTATGTATCCCGCAATAAGTCAAAAATATTAATAAAGTGGTGTAGCTAGTTTTGAAATCTTTGACATATTAGGTCCGTTGCGATTATTTTGACTCAACCCGAATTGACTTGTCCAAGTTTATTCTAGCTAGTATCCTTAACCATGTAGACCTTAATTGGTTTATTAGGCTAAGCATCCACGAGTCTCATTACTTGAGATTTTAAATTGTGGAGAACGAGAAATGATAAAGTCAATTATAAGTCGGTATTCTTGCACAAGCTCACTTGGTGTAATTATTTGCCTATTCTCCCATCATTTGCTAATAATTTATCTGCAATAAGTAAGGTCGTACGATTTGAAAAGTTACTTAGCTTCTAGCGCAAGATCGTTTAAAAGTTGCTCGGTAATGATAAGAGTTCATAGCCAAGGCATAACTTATGAAGCGGGGCGCGAAGATTGGCGAGTCCGAAAAGGCCCTAACAAGGCATGAGGATTCAATCTTATTGCTAAAGATCCAAGGTGATGTGAAAAGCATTATTCCCAAAATCAATATGAAGGATCAAGACTCACGACGAAATGCAATCAACTCCCATAAAGATCATGGAGAAGTCTATCCGAAAAGACCCTAACAAGGTATGAGGATAAATAGATCCAAGTCCGAAAAGGAGGCGGATCGTTGTATCTCAAAATCCCAATTAGAGATTGAAGAATAATCATGAAGTCGTGGTCAACAAAGTTGGAGTACCCCTCAAAAGTCTCCAAGTGAAGAAACTCTATTAACGATGAGAAGACCATTATCTCAAGAACGTCTCTCAAGATATGAAGTATGAAGTACATGCCAAATATCGGCCCGAGAAAGGTCTCAAATCGTGAACCGAGTTATGTCAAGATATGAACTTTTTGATATCCCGAGAAGCAGTTTTAAGAGATTTTGTCCTTTAGCTAACTATTGATCAAATCGTCCTACTTTGCTTTTAGCCTAAATAAACTATCGAAATAAGTCAAAAAATGTATCTTCATGATCATTCTAAGAAAACAATAAAATATAAGAGATACACCTAGGAATAAGGGAGTCTAAGCATATAATTAAGCCATGTGTGAAAATGTTTGATTTACTAACTTATAATAACAATGATCTCGTTTTTAAGCTTAGTTTGGGGAACGTGAAACTTGAGGGTGATAAATCTTCGCAGCACCAAAGCCCTAATGTAAGTCCTTGATCTCTTTCGCAAGTTATTTCCATTGAAAATGGTTTTCTAACCTTTTGTTTCCTTTAAAGGTTTTAATTTCTCTTAGTACTTTAATTTTCGTTTTAGTAGTATGATAATAAGGCCAAGGTTGATTGATTATGAGAAAAGTGTAAAATTGCTTTATCACTAAGCATTGCATGAGGGCATGGCAATGGTTAAGTGTAGGGGATTTGATAGGTGTGAAAACACCCATCCTTTTACCACTTATTTCTGGCTAAAACAAGACCAAAACACGTATTTAATATCATTTGTTTGGAATTATGCGTGGTTTTTGTGTTTATTGTGTTTTCAGAGTCAACCGGATGAATATTGAAGAAAACATGGGGTTGCACGGGTTTTATCGAAGAAAAAGACTCAAGACGAAGTCTATTGTCCAAGAGATGCAAAAGATTTGAAGTCATTGTGCCTATTTGAAGATTTATCGAAGAATAGGGCCAAAGATGGAAGATTCATATATGTCGAAGAACTCGAGTCTATTAAACAAAAGATTATAAGACGAGATGGAATTATTCACCGACACTTCTCAAAATCCAAAGTCGGAAACGTTTAATTTAAGAAACGTAAAGACTAAAGAAGAAAGAAGAAGAGAAGCCCATGAACAAAGCCCATTCACAAGCCCACAAAGCAAACGCCTATAAATAGGCCTACACTTCACAACTTTAGGGAGCTAGTTAGTTTTTCATTTTTTTCATTTCTCTAGTTTTAGAGAGAGAAAGTTCTCAACTTTCTCTCACTAAGAATTTTCTTTTCTCCATTTTTACCTTTCAAGTTTTAAGCTTTTTGTATTTTGGATTTCACTAATCTAATTCAAGTTAAGCTTTTTGTTCCTTAATCTATTTCTACCTTTCTTCATTTACTTTGATCTTAATCCGAAAAGTTCACGTTTGATCCGAATGGTTCTCAATTCGTGTTGATTTTGATGTTTCGTGATTAAGAGGTTGATCTTTATATTCCTACATAAGCTCTCCTACGTTTAAGCTATAAGCTTTTGATGCTTATTAGCTTCTTTGTATTTTCGGCTTATTCATTCTTAAGCTTTGTTTTAAAAAGTTTTCTTATTTTATGTTCGGTTCATTAAGTCTCGGATATTAGTGTTTGTAAAAGTTAACGAATTTGTGCTTATTTACTTTTTTAGAAGTTTGAAAATGCTATTTGATTACTGCTTATTGGATTAAGCTTATTTTCTCTCTTGGACGCCTTATCCATCTCAGTAGGTTTTACTTGGTACGATCACCTGGCTACGATCGCTTTGAGTGCGATCTGTTCTTCTTTCCCTGGTACGATCCACGCTCACGATCACTCGTTGCGATCTGGGGTGCGATCGGGTCTCTTGTCCTTGCTTCGATTGCATTGAGTGCGATCGGTTGTTACGATCCGGAACCACGATCGCGTTGCGATCTGTTAGTACGATCGTCCCCTCCCATCGTACTGGAGAGTACGATCCATCCCTTTTGGTATCATCGCATTGAGTGCGATCGGATTACTGTTTGAGTACGATCCATTATGTTATTTTGGGTACGATCGCGTTGCGATCTGAATTACTTCTTGAGTACGATCGCATTACGATCGGACTCAGGTCTGAGTTTTGTTTTTGCTTAATTTTCAAATCTAGTTTTTTCCCGCTCTTTTACTTAGTTTATTTCAAACTTGTTTTTGAGTTTTTAAATTGTGAAGTTTTAACTTCCAAGGTCGCACGCTATTATTTGTAGTTTAATTTTACGGCTTCTAATTTTACTTAACGACAATTTTAATTACTTGCATTTAGTTTAAAATTTAGATAACCAAAAACCAAACCCCCTATTTGTAACCAAGAACAATCATTCCACTTTGAGCTATGATCAATTCGAGAAGATTCCGAGAATTAAATCTGAACCCCATAACAAATCTCTGTATCAATGCTCTTCGGTTCTTCTCAAGAAAAACTGTAAGACCGAACTGGGTCAAATAGGAGAGTAGACCCAGAAAAACTCCAAAGTACTAGGAATGCTCATATGTAATGGTACATGATAGGTGTGAAAACACCCATCCTTTCACCACTTATTTCTTGCTAAAACAAGACCGAAACGCGTATTTAATGTCCTTTGTTTGGAATTATGCGTGGTTTGTGTTTTTGTTGTGATTTTAGGATCAAAATGTTAAAAGGGGAGAAAACACGGCTTTCACGGGAAGTCCAAGACCAATTCTGAAGATTTATCGAAGAAAAAGTCAAAACACGAAAGTGTACTAAAAGCCGAAGAACTCAAGTATAATCTATTGAAGAAATTACAAGACGAGTTTATTAATCCCGAGTCAAAAGTCGAAGACTTAAGAAGAATGAGAGAAAGAATAAAGAGGGGAGGAAGCTTCCTTCCACTAGTTCCCTCCTCCCCTATAAATACACCTTAGTAGTCATTTGTTTAAGTTGTTGGGTGGCTTGACAAACCACCACTTCCACCATTTTCATTTCCCTGACACATTTAATTTCTTGCATTTTAATTACTTTTTATGCACATTTAATTCCTTTTAATTCCAAATAAGTTTACTTTTAATTGTTGAATCTTTACTTTTGTTGTTCAATCTTTCATCTACCTTTCTTGTTTGATTTGTTCTTCATCTTTATTGTTCATGTTCTTGATTTTTCATAGTTTTGATTATGTGAGTTTTGATTGATTTGGCTTATTTGTTAGTGTTATTGATTTGTTTTGATTGGTTATTATTAGTGGATGGTTATTGGTTATTTTGGTTTAATCTTTTGGTTTGTTTTGGTAAGATTTGATTAAATTCGTACCTTCATGTTCTTCCCTGTTCTTCGTCTTCTTTACTGTGCCCAGATTCCGAATCAATTCGTTCTCAATTTTTATTCTGTATCAAATTTGTTCATCCGGAATATTTTATATTCCGGATCAGAGTCTTTTATTCGGAATATTTGATTATTCCGGATCAAGGTATTTCATTCGGAATATTTGATTATTCCGGATCAAATTCTTCATGCGGAATATTTGAACATTCCGGATCAATCACTTCATCCGGAATATCTAGTATTCCGAATCAAGGACTTCGTCCGGAATGTTGGTTATTCCGAATCAAGGACTTCATCCGGAATAATATTTCGGATCAAACTTTTTATTCCGCATCAAACATTTTTCCCTTTTTATTCCGGATCAAACTTTTTATTCCGCATCAACCATTTTTCCCTTTTTATTCCGGATCAAGCCTTATTCCGGATGAGCTGTTTATTCCGGATAAGCAATTATTCCGGATGAACATGTTTATTCCGGATGAAGGCTTTATTCCGAATGAAGTGTTTTCAGTTTTTTGTAGTTTTATGATTTTTAATTTTTAAGCTTTACTTTTCCCGCATTTTTCTTTATTTGTACTTTTACTTGCCTTCCCTTTTAGTTTAAGTTTTAGTTTGAGTTATTTACCTTTATTGCTTTTAATTTCTCGACATTTACTTTTCGCCTAGTTTTAATCTTTCATTGTTTCCTTTTACCGTCTTTATTTTTATTGTTTCAAGTCTTTATCTTTCATTAGTTTTAGACAACGACACCCTTTCTTTCGATTCACCAAGAACAACTGAGTCGCACTCTGAACCGTGATCTATTCGAGAAGATACCGAGAACTTAATTGAACCATACAAAATCTCTACATTAGTATACAAGAACCCTTAAACTACCAATATGAATTTTTACAAGGGGAACTTAAAAAATATTACACTTCACACTATGAGTACCCTACATTTTGGTACGTTTAACTAGTTACACTTAATTATTAACTATTATGAGCCAAAATGATCCTATAGTTATTCCCAAGGTCAACTTTAATACCCAAATGGGTCCAGATCTAAGAGTTTACCCAGAAAAATTATAAAGGACTAGGAATACTCATATACACTATCTCCTTAGTGCCAAAATAATCCTACAGTTCCTTCTAAGACCGACTGTAAGACCCAAATGAGTCAAAATAGAATAGTCTACTAAGAAAAATTCCAAGTGCTAGAAATACTCATATGTAATGACCTACAAGAACTCTTAAATTGCCAGTAATGAGCAATTACAAAAGGAATTTCAAAACTAACACACTTCACACTATGATTACCCTTGGTTATAGTATAGTTAACTAGTTACAAAGTAGTAGGAATACTCATATACACTCTCTCAAACACTCCTTAGTGTTGAAGAACATTTTTTATGTAACAGAAACTGCATGAATACATATTAGCAACTGTCTCAACTACTCTTGATGTCTTAACCACTTGCTTAATACAATACTAGATTGTTCAAAGATAAAAATTTAGAGCATAAAAATATAAAGGCATTGCACATTTCAATCCTCGAACATACTAGACTCCCAATAGAATAAAACATAGTTTATATATTACACTATATAACAAAACACCACTTGAGATATGCGTTTCAGTTAACTGGTTTCCCAAAAGTGTTGAAGCTCTAAGACCTAGTACGCAATTTGTGATCTTAAAATCTTAATGCTCATATAACTTGTTACGGACTCTTAAACCAAGTACAACAAACCATTCTCCTGCATTATAAACAAACATGTTTATACGATCCTTAATTCTGCCACATTATCAAAAGAATCAGACCTTTCCCCACCTTAAAAATGTTTTAGACCTAGTCCTAACATTCAGAGATCCACCTTCTCAAACGACAATCAGTAAACCTTCGTGGGACTTATTTTTACGAATTAAAACCCGCATCATCTTCAACCGTGATCCCTTTTCCCTTTTTCATAACTCTCTTTTTCTTCGTCAATGAAGTCTCAACCTCACTCTCACTCTCACTCACAGTCTTATTCAGTTTTTCTTTTCCTTTTCAAGTACTCATTTGTTACCCCTCTCTATTCTTCTTCTTTTTACCCTTTCCATCACTCTTTCGACCTTTTGTTACGACATCCACTCTCTTCACTCTTTTGTTTATTCCACCATGAGTTTGGTTGCTATATCTTTTGTTAAAACGATTTGTAGTCTCAAAAGGAGTTGAACTATAAAAGCGCAACCCAACATCATCTTCTACCCATCCTAAAAATCCCCATCTGCATCCTTTAAATCTAAGTGCCTGAAATAATACTAAGCCAGTCTCTGTTTTTTGTGAGAAACATAAAAATCAAGTGAACCATTCCTACAAGTTAGTTCCAACATCGTATGCACCTCATTCTAATGGTTTGTTAGGCAAACAAAAGATCAATGCCCATTTTTCTGCATAAATCCTTATAAACATATGATTTAGCCCAATACTAAATATCTTGCTCTTAAAAGTAAAGACAAAAATTTAGCTAAGATTTCCATTCACACACCTCAATGGACCATGTACACATAACCCATTATTGTGCATTTCAAAAACGAATTTTTTCTTATATGCCATTATAGCTGCTGAAACGAAAATGAATCAAGTTTTTAGTTGGTCACTTTTAATTTTAATATCGAGATACAAGTGAAAGTTGCAACATTGACGTTGTAAATTTAGTCCTTGAATTCATATCTTCGCGAGAAAACGGTTTCCGGACAAGTTTTGCACGAGGAAAAGGTGAAAGGTGGCTGTCGTGATTGAGAAGACTTAAAATGACGAAAATGCCCTCACGTGCATGGCACGTGAGGGAGATTATGACTGAAAGTTAAAATTTAACATCTCAAGGGGTTATTTGCATGAAGATGCAAAGTTCATGATCGTTTTTATACGATCTTTCGTCTCAAAGGCTTTTTCGCATTTTGACATAGTCAAAGGACCAAAATTGTAGTTTATATTTTTTTTCCTTATTGTCTTTGATTTTCTATATTTATAAAAGACTTATAGATAATGGAAATTCAAGACCCGCAAGATCAAATTTGTAAAAAATCTTATGCAGTCTAAAATTCGTGAAATATTGTCTTTATTTTTTGGTTGGGTAACAAATTTAAGTTGAAGTATTATTGTAACTTAGTAATAACAAAGCGATATCTTGGCTATAACTATTTTAGCCAATTAGCTACAATTTAATTTAAAAAAAAAACACATAAGAAATGACTGAATTCAAAGAGCGTTTTTAAAAGATTAATAGTTTTAGCAAAAATTGTACCGAATTGGCTACAACGAGAATGGTAGCTAATATATCTCTTCATAAATAATGCTCTTTTTGTCTCATAGTTATAATCCAGTGTTGGTTTTTCATGTCTTTAGTTTGCATTTGTGTTACATGAAATTTGAAGCAAACTATGTGAAGGTATTGGGATTAAATATATTTTTATTAGTATAATTTTATATTATGTATCATATAACAAAAAGAAATATTTAAAGTTAATGTTGTAATATAAAAAATGTAAAAACCAATAGTGGAATATGATTATGAGACGGAAGGAGTAATCATTTAGTTAATATAAGAAATGTTATGCACATATGTAGAGTCTTCGACCTTTACTCTACTTCGATGGCTAGTTTGTGATGAAGATGTAGAACCGAGAATAATTTGTCTCTTAAATGAATCGTTTATGGAGGCTTTAAAATGGAGATTTTAATCATATTCAGACCAATAACCTCAACGACGTGTATAACCTTGACAGTACAACACATTTTTCACACTCAACTCTACCTCATTTGATGCGGTTGTTCAATTCAGTTTATGATTTTCTGATGGTTCTGAAACGACGTCTTGTTAAAGATTGAAAAATCGAACATAAACTTATTCTCCACGTGTAGGCAATGATTTTGCATTCAAGATTTAAAGACCGAACAAATAACATACTCATAACGATATAAAGTTCTTCTCTTTCAATTAGATTTTAAATATAAATAACATGACGCTCGCACTATCCGTCTATCCTTCGACGCGCGTGCAAGATGGTAAGAGACAATGAGTAAAAAAGATGTGATGATGTGTCTATAATTTATCGTAAGATTCATGTGTCATGTCAGTTTTGTTGGTTAAATAAAAAAAGAAGAACGAAAATTGTTAGTTGTAAATTATATAAAGTACACTAAATACTGAGTTGTAGTACCAAATTACGAATATCTTGTTATTATGAATCTTTTCTTTACAAAATCTTATTACATTTTTATACAATAACGAATCAAACAACTGAATTTTGAGGATGCCAACGTCATTTCACCTTGGCCTGGACCGGCTTTGTAAAACCCGTATTTAAATATTTAAAATATTAAATACGCAGTTTTAATTATATATAACTATATGTATTTATTCAGGAAAATAATTATTACGAACGTATATACGTTAAGTACGTAAAATTAATACGTTTCAGAAAGACTAAAGACACGCGAAAATTGATCACGAAAGTAGGTAATAATTTAAATCTTTAAAAAAAGGAAAAAGAAGGAAAAAAAAGAAGAAAAGTTGAAAAGGGCTTTTGGCCGGTTTGTGTAAAAAAAAGAAAGAATTGGGCTTTGGCCCGTTTGGTTCTAGAGAAAGAAAAGAAACGGGGGTTTCCCCTTTACACATGCAGCAAACAAAAAAACAAAAAACAAACTAGGGTATCTACCTTGGGTGGCCGCCGGCTGTGAACCAACACCAAGAGGTTTCAGGTTTAAACCCATCTTTGATTCGTGTATAATGGTCATTTCTTCATCAATATTACAACGGTAATTGGTCCTTTCCTCTAATTTAACTTTCATATCGTATTTTGGTGTTTTTCTAAGACCTTTAGCAAACAGAGATCTTAATGCAATCATCACAAGGGGGTCGGTTGTTTTGGTATTCACGAAGACCGGGACCAGCAGGTCTCGGTGTGTGGTGTTTTTGGCCAGACGTGACCACACAAGGGTGTTGGTGCTTTGTTTTTGCCAGCCGCAACCCATAACAACCCCAAACATGGGTGACGGGCTATAGGGGGTGTTTATTTTTATGATACAGTGGGTGAGTAACACTAGCAGGGGTGTTTGGGTTTGTAAACTGTAGGTACAGACTATAAGGGAGTGTTTAGGACTGCGAACAGTGGGATAAAATAATAGCAGCGGGAACCACTGCATTAGCAGTGGGAACCACTGCATTAGCAGTGGGAACTACTGCATTAACAGTGGGAAGATAATGAAAGCAGTGGGAATAAAATGCAAGCAGTGGGAATAAAATGCAAGCAGTAGGAACTTAAGACTAACGGTGGGAATTATTTAAGTTTGGTTAAATCATTATATAAATAAGTTTTAAAAATAAAGTTAAATATATTGTTATTTTATTATTTAATTAGTAAGACTAAATTGATTTTAACTTTGTCATTTTAACTACTTAAAAGTCGGATTTCATTTATGATTTAAATTAATGATTTATTTCAAGAAAACTAAATTGGAAATCTTTCTATTTTAGGAAACTTTCTGTTTACAACAAGGTACTATTTATAGTAATACCGGGATTATTAGAACACAGTATAATACACAGTAACCATAAATAAGTATATACTAATCAGTAAACATTTAAAGATCAGTCGGGTTATCAGAAATACACCAGATAAGCAGATTAATCAGATTATACATAAACAGTAGTACAAGAATAAAATAAATTAAACTAAGAACAGATGAAAATCGATAATCGTAAACAGTAATCAGTTAACTTATTTTCGCGTACGTTATTTATGTAGTAACCATGAAGTCGGATAGATCTTTCAGCTTTTAGTCTTATTTCGTTACTGGACACGAGGTACGGATATTCCTATCTCTCTATTGTTATTTGTCTTTTTCATTTATTCGATTAATCGTACGGATTTTCCGTCCTTTCAATAAGAACTTTCCTTCTTATGCATGATTAGGATTCCCCGTCTGCAGCCAAATATTTTCCCCAGTATATGTTTAAGCTTATCAGTAATCATGATTAATAATTAAATAAATTGTCTGAGCATTATATACAAGCATGACCAGTTTATGTACTAGTTACGGAGGTACCGTAACCATGGCACTAGAGGCACCGGTGTCGTGACTCACATGCAGGAGAGTGATATCCTGCATCGTCCCACTCATGTTCAGTTTGGCCATTTTATCAGTATGTTTAGAGGGGCGTATGGATGCATCCTAGGCTTATCAGTTTACAAGTTATCAGGGTGAATGTGGTGTGTGCTCTACATCCTTCACATTGGAGCTGATCCCTCCACCCAGCACAGTATTTAGAGGTCACCCCTCTAAAGTTATTTAGAGGTCACCCCTCTACAGCATGACGAGGTCACCCCTCCAGTTATTCATGCACCGTTGTTACAGCACATGACCTATATAAGCTCTGGCAATTAAAATACAGTAAATGCATGTTTTCAGATTCAACAGATAACATTTCAACTTTATCATTTATAAATCAGCCTTTACAGATTATACACATATTTCCACTGCCACTTTACTTATCAGTCTTACAGCTTCAGTATTTCAGTATCTGTTTCATTTCAGTAATTCCTTATCATGCTTTATATCCGTTCACTGAGCGTTATGCTCAGTCGTAGTCCCCTTTCATGATCTAACGGCAGGTACACCAGGACGCCCTTAGGATTCTAAGAGCATGTGCATTTGGATGGAAGCTATCCAGACTTCTTACTTTATGTACTTACATTATTCTGCTTTTTGGACATTTTTTAGTCCTTTCCTTTAGTATTTTATTTTTCATGTTTTGAGCTTGGTTGGATTACCGATGTTTGATTCCGGTATTTCCGTTATGGTCATTTAATGTTTTAGGACATTTACCTTATGCTTTGATGACACGCCATAAATACACGTAACGATCCACTTATCCAAGTGGGGTGTTACAATTATGGTATCAGAGCGCAAGGTTCGACCTGTAGGCTCTAAAACTTGACCTGTGATTAGTGGGTAGTCACTAGGAACTTCCTAGATTTTTGGCGTTGTTATCTTTCATGTTTCTCATGCATTTATCAGTCAGTTTCCTTTAGTTATCAGTCGGTCTTCTTAAAATTTTTGACTAAGTGAAAGGTTGGTACAGGACTGGCCATATTTAGTCACATGTGCTTTTCTGCGAATTTTGTTTTGGTGAACCGACCCATAGGCGTTCATCCTTGCACGTTCAGATTTTGTATTGATGAACTGACCCTAGGCGTTCATCCTTACTCATGTCAGATTCATGTTTCAGTTGATTATTACTCGGTGAACCGACCCAAAAACGTTCACCATTTTTCAGATCAAATTTTTATGCTATTTAGTCGAATAATGTTTTGTGAACCGATCCACAGTTGTTCACCTTTGTCATATCAGGACATTTTATTAACTTTGACAAGTCAGGATTAGACTACAGCCAACCATATTTAGTCCCAGATTATAAATTCCTATACTTGATAGTTCTAATAAATTTTGACAAATATGGATCGAACTAGAATCGCCCATACTTAGTCACATGTTTTCTTCCTTGGATTCTGTGGATTGAACCATAACCATCCACATCAGTTGATATTAAACCTCAGTTGATTAGACTTTTTATGTTCTTTGTAATAGTCAAAATTTCATACTCTCACGTAAAGGTTGTTTTCATGCTGAATAAGATTCATGTCTCCTTACGAGGATTATGTTTTCAACAAGGTGATGATGTTTTCATGATAAGATACAAAAGAACTACAGTAAGATCTTATTTCATGATAAATCATGTTTTGGTCTTTATCAGTCATATCTTCATGCGGACCATTATTGAAAATTCGTTTAATCATATTTGTGAACCTCTATGCAACCAGCATAAAGTCTACTCAGGAATTACCAGGCCATCATGATACTCATTTCAGTTCAGTTCACTACCGTTTAAATCAATTTATTTCTTTGATCAGGTCAGACAAGCGACACCCTTATTGATCATCCCATAAAATTTCCACTAGTGCCATGAACAGTATTCCATATGTACCCTATGTACAGTGTCTCAGTTAAAATTCATGTACAATATATCATGTGCACTCCACGTACGATGTCTTAGATATGCTCCATGTGCAGTATTCATGTTGTACTTCATGTACAGTAGTCCAGGTGTACTCCAGGTACACTACCCCATGGATATTGCTAATCGATCCACAATCATCTGAGGCGTTTCCACTTGGCGATATTCTACCAGATGCTGATGCTGCTCGTGAGTTGAAGATTTTTCCAGATGCTGATGCCGCTAACACTTAGAAGACCTCACAAATGATGATGCTGCTGATACTTGGAGATTTCTCAAGATGCTGATACTGTTTATACTATGAAGACTCTGCAGAACAAGGACGAAAACTATAAATTTGAAATTCTGACAAGAATAAATTTCAACCATCAGACACTACCACTCCATTCCATGCTTTTACTTTCTTAGCTAGATGGCGCACTTCACTCAGCTAACATTTCATTCAAAAGAGTGTGAACCGGAACCCAGCCGGCCACTCAGCAGAATAGCTAGAGGAATCATGGTAGAAATAGTGACCGTCTTGAAATTGACAGACAAGGCGGCAATGACAACCACCGTGCTTAAAAATAATCAGTCAGTAACCATCGGAACTCCAGAACGGACGTGACCAGAAATACAGAGGTCAGTAGTCTAGCCGGTTCGCCAATCCTAACAGTTACCAAATAAATTTCTGCCTTGTCCAGGTTCATCCATTAAAATACATGTTCAGACAACAGTCAAGACACAGTTCTCAGGTATCCTTTCGGAAAACACATATCAGGACACCAATCATGGTACACGTCATACGGATCTTTCCTCAAAATACGAGTCAGAACTCATAACCCCAGTATGTTTCCAAACCAGACCCTCAGTAATTCAGGATACCTTTCAGAAAGGGGTATACCCGTTCTATTATGCCACACATGAATCAGATCATTAAAAATTCAGTCACCACCATTAGAGTATTATTTAAATTAAACAAACAGTATTCATTCTGTGAGGTTACAGACAAACACATTCAGTAAAAAGTCGCCATGTTTACTTCACGTGTTCCTATGTCAGCTTTATCTCAAATCAGGTAGTTACCTGCCTCTCAGCTAGAAAGGACTCAATAGTATCACCATATTTATTAAAGTTTTGCTTTCAGTTAACGACGAGATACGTCTTACCAACCCTGGACATATTCATTTTACTCCTGCCAGAAAAATTATACAAATTGTTCCAGCTTTACGAGCACGTGAATTATTATCTTTTAGTTGCGAAGACTTCTGGTCACCATTCATGATACGAATTCTGAAATTCCTTAAATTCATGATCAACAGATTATCCTAAAGTTTCCAGATGTAATTCCGGAAGGTTTGCAAGAAATTCATTCCTGGCCACAAGACATAATTTAACATCGAGTTAGTCTTAAGAACGGAACCTGTTTTCAAAACTCTTTATTGCAACGCTTCAGCTAAGTTAAAGAGTTGCAGCATTTGCTGCAAAAGTTACCGGAACGAGGCCTTATTCACCCTAGCGCACCACCAGGAAGTGCACCGTTTATGTCTATCAGGAAGAAGGCAAGTATCATGAGATCATGTATCGATCACCAAATTTTTTTACAAGATCACCATTCTTAATCAATGTTCATTCCATACATAGCAGGTTTATCTGACCTGCTACGATGTCTTAAACATTTTCTAGAACAAATTTCTGATCATGCTACCATCAGTGGTGAGAGAAAGAACATGACGTTTCCAGACTGCTGTTGCACATATTACAGTCTCTCTAAAAATTTTGATTTTATACTTCTGAGCTCCCTAATGCTCCAGCTATATTATGAAATTATGAATAATTTTTTTTTTCACGACTCTCAGGCAATATCATCAGTATATTCATTGATCACATTCTGATCTGCCTAATGCTAGAGAAGAACACGAGACTCATCTTCTCACAATTGTACATAAGCTTCAGTAGGAGTTATTTTATACACAACTTTCCAGATATAAATCTCACTTGAACAAAGTGGCATTTCTAAGCCACCATATTTCAGCAGAAAGAAATTTCAGACAATCCTACGCAGGTGAAGGCCATCACCTGATGGTCCCGACCGACGCCTGTGAGCGAAGTACAAACATTTCTAGAACTCAATTAACTGCTACCGCAGAAATTGCTGACAGCTCTCACTAAAAATTCTTCCATGACTATCCAACCAGATTTTCACCAGAATATCCCATGATCTCAAGTAGAATTTTGATGGAGGTAGTATCACACATTTATGCAGCTATGTTCATATCTAGATGCCTGATATACCGCAGGTTTAAGACAGAACACCGTTACGTAAGCAAGTTATTACGATCCTTAGTAATTTCTGAGCAGAAATGAGACGAAATTCCATGAAATTGTTGTCAGTTACCACAGACTCAGAAAAAGTATGATACTATCTAAGTCGTTGTCAACCATTTAATCATCCTACACGTTTTCTTTCATCCAAAAGGATTACGCGGGTAGCAGATCTACAGGAAATTCAGTAGGAAATTGTACGGATTCAAGGTATTCCAACGACCATTATATCGGACAGAATTATGTTCACGATCAGGTATATGTTTACATTCACTTTACGTTCACGTTATTTTCACTTTCACGTCTACGTCTTACTCATAGTATGATACTGTCTCAGTTCATCTCATGATTTAAGTTCACGATTCGCATTCATGACATTGTTTACGTTCAGGTTCGTGTTCCATCTCCGTGGATACGTTCCAGGTCTGGTACCGGAGTTGGTCACACAAAGCTTAAGAAACCAGACTAAAGTTAGCACAGCTTTTCTATACTCAGGCAGACGTTTCACGTCTCAGGCCGTATTTTTTGGCATTTTTCCTCAGTCAGCATACGTCCATGATACGTTCTAGTACCACGTTAACAGTATGTTTCGCGTATCACATTCATGATATAATTCATGCTGAGCGTACCTCATATAATTATGAACCACGTTCACAATTGCTCACGTAGTACGCTCGAAATTGTTCACGTAGTCGCCCTTATATGTTTTCAGCAGCTTGCTCAGAGATATAAATGTTATCTTTTCTGAATATTTACACGTATCGTTTCATGTATCCACATGCTATAGCTTGTGCATTCTATCGGATTCAGAAAATACATCTTAAGTATGGAACCAGAAACTATTTAGCATCATCAGGACAAGGTCATCAGGGCCAATAATTTTTTTTATGTTTAGACCTTTGAAGGAATCGTTTCGAGCGGGAGGCCACTCGAAACGGAGGAGTCCATCCGGACCTCTCATTCATTTTCCTTAAATAAATCCAGTTAAGTCATTTCAGTCATGTTACGTTCCATGTTCTCTTCAGTCATGTCAAGTTACATGATCACATCAGTCATGTCATGTTTATACATATCAACAGCATTATGTCTTAATTAGAAGACGAATTATCCTTCAAGTTTAATTGTCTTTTCAGTTCACGCGTCCTTCCAGTTCTAATAACATTATCAGTTTATTACCATTAATTCGAGGACGAATTTCTCCTTTTTAGAGGGGAAGAATTATAAAACCCAGTACAGTCGTATCCTTAATTCGGGGACGAATTATTCTTTTTAGAGGGGAAGAATTGTAAAACCCGTATTTAAATATTTAAAATATTAAATACGCAGTTTTAGTTATATATAACTATATGCATTTATTCAGGAAAATAATTATTACGAACGTATATACGTTAAGTACGTAAAATTAATACGTTCCAGAAAGACTAAAGACACGCGAAAATTGATCACGAAAGTAGGTAATAATTTAAATCTTTAAAAGTAGGAAAAAAAAAGAAAGAAGAAAAGTGGAAAAGGGCTTTTGGCCGGTTTGTGTAAAAAAAAAGAATTGGGCTTTGGCCCGTTTGGTTCTAGAGAAAGAAAAGAAACGGGGGTTTCCCCTTTACACATGCAGCGAAAAAAAAAACAAACAAACTAGGGTTTCTACCTTGGGTGGCCGCCGGATGTGAACCAACACCAAGAGGTTTCGGGTTTAATCCCATCTTTGATTCGTGTATAATGGTCATTTCTTCATCAATATTACAACGGTAATTGGTCCTTTCCTCTAATTTAACTTTCATATCGTGTTTTGGTGTTTTTCTAAGACCTTTAGCAAACAGAGATCTTAATGCAATCATCACAAGGGGGTCGGTTGTTTTGGTATTCACGAAGACCGAGACCAGCAGGTCTCGGTGTGTGGTGTTTTTGGCCAGCCGCGACCACACAAGGGTGTTGGTGCTTTGTTTTTGCCAGCCGCAACCCATAACAACCCCAAACATGGGTGACGGGCTATAGGGGGGTTTATTTTTATGATACTGTGGGTGAGTAACACTAGCAGGGGTGTTTGGGTTTGTAAACTGTAGGTACAGACTATAAGGGAGTGTTTGGGACTACGAATAGTGGGACAAAAATAATAGCAGTGGGAACCACTGCATTAACAGTGGGAATATAATGAAAGCAGTGGGAATAAAATGCAAGCAGTGGGAATAAAATGCAAGCAGTAGGAACTTAAGACTAGCCGTGGGAATTATTTAAGTTTGGTTAAATCATTATATAAATAAGTTTTAAAAATAAAGTTAAATATATTGTTATTTTATTATTTAATTAGTAAGACTAAATTGATTTTAACTTTGTCATTTTAACTACTTAAAAGTCGGATTTCATTTATGATTTAAATTAATGATTTATTTCAAGAAAACTAAATTGGAAATCTTTCTATTTTAGGGAACTTTCTGTTTACAACAAGGTACTATTTATAGTAATATCGGGATTATTAGAACACATTATAATACACAGTAACCATAAATAACTATATATTAATCAGTAAACATTTAAAGATCAGTCGGGTTATCAGAAATACACCAGATAAGCAGATTAATCAGATTATACATAAACAGTAGTACAAGAATAAAATAAATTAAACTAAGAACAGATGAAAATCGATAATAGTAAACAGTAATCAGTTAACTTATTTTCACGTACGTTATTTATGTAGTAACCATGAAGTCGGATAGATCTTTCAGCTTTCAGTCTTATTTCGTTACTGGACACGAGGTACGGATATTCCTATCTCTCTATTGTTATTTGTCTTTTTCATTTATTCGATTAATCGTACGGATTTTCCGTCCTTTCAGTAAGAACTTTCCTTCCTATGCATGATTAGGATTCTCCGTCTACAGGCACATATTTTCCACAGTATGTGTTTAAGCTTATCAGTAATCATGATTAATAATTAAATAAATTGCCTGAGCATTATATACAAGCATGACCAGTTTATGTACTAGTTACGGAGGTACCGTAACCATGGCACTAGAGGCACCGGTGTCGTGACTCACATGCATGAGAGTGATATCCTGCATCGTCCCACTCATGTTCAGTTTGGCCATTTTATCAGTATGTTTAGTGGGGCGTATGGATGCATCCTAGGCTTATCAGTTTACAAGTTATCAGGGTGAATGTGGTGTGTGCTCTACATCCTTCACATTGTAGCTGATCCCTCCACCCAGCCCAGTATTTAGAGGTCACCCCTCTACAGTTATTTAGAGGTCACCCCTCTACAGCATGACGAGGTCACCCCTCCAGTTATTCATGCACCGTTGTTACAGCACATGACCTATATAAGCTCTGGAAATTAAAATACAGTAAATGCATGTTTTCAGATTCAACAGATAACAGTTCAACTTTATCATTTATAAATCAGCCTTTACAGATTATACAAAGATTTCCGCTGCAACTTTACTTATCAGTCTTACAGCTTCAGTATTTCATTATCTGTTTCATTTCAGTAATTCCTTATCATGCTTTATATCCGTTCACTGAGCGTTATGCTCAGCCGTAGTCCCCTTTCATGATCTAACGGCAGGTACACCAGGACGTCCTTAGGATTCTGAGAGCATGTGCATATGGATGGAAGCTATCCAGACTTCTTACTTTATGTAATTACATTATTCTTCTTTTTGGACATTGTTTAGTCCTTTCCTTTAGTATTTTATTTTTCATGTTTTGAGCTTGGTTGGATTACCGATGTTTGATTCCGGTATTTCCGTTATGGTCATTTAATGTTTTAAGACATTTACCTTATGCTTTGATGACACGCCATAAATACACGTAACGGTCTACTTATCCAAGTGGGGTGTTACAGGCTTAGAGTATACTTATGTTAGGTGATGTCATTTAAGAGTGAAAAGGTCGTTTTAAGAGTGAAAAAAGTTGTTTTAAAAAAATCATTTTGAAAAAATTCGTTTTGAGGTTTACAAAGGCCATGTATATCATGTTCAATGCTCAAATCATTATGACTTTTTACTATTCAAGAAAGTTTTGTTAATAGCTTTTTATGCATTGGACTAGATAGTTATTTGAAAGACATGTAAATAAATTTATATTCACTAAGTGTTTGAAACATTCAAATTTCACTTTCTCTTCATTAATGGATGCTTTTAGATTAGTTTTTGTATTGGAGGAATTCTTAAAACACGACATTTTAGTAACAAAGCATTGATTAAAAGCTATTTATTAAATACATTAAGGAGCCGTTTGTTTTGAGCATTTTAGTGTCATGGAATGACTTTCACAATCATTTCAAATGTTTGGTTTAAATTTTAGTAATAAAACAATCATACCACACCCATAGATTCATAGTTATGTTGCAAGGTGCCTTTTATGAAACCATTCATGTGGGCCCCATTTTATTTAATTTCCTGCTACAAAAATGATACTGTGTCACTTTCTTCTTCCTTTTTTCATCCCTTTTTTTTCTTTTACATTATAGATCTCTAATTTCATAAGTTCCTTTTTTCAAATGAGACATTTAAAAACTTTGCAATTATCAATCTTGTAGATTAAGATCGAAGACTTAAATGATTTGGTATCTTTCTGTATTTCTTGGCCTTTAAAAATATAGTCAGTGTATATTTTTGCAACTCACCACATTGTTTTGTTTGTGATTAGTAAGTTCTATGTTCTTTTTGTTTCACTTGTATCATAGATATATTAAACTGAGCAACATCAACATAGTGAGCCACAAGATCATGATATCTTGATTGATTTATTAAACAAATCTGATTTTTCTTTTTACAATTTTCGTACAATATTTTGAGAAAATTTGACCAAGATATTGATGAGGAAGTTTGACCATGATGATAACTACTTTAAACCAACATAATGAATGTACAATCCAAACATCATTATTGCATAAGTGAAACCCATTTCAATTCCAGCAACCTATGATATATATACCGATTGTGATTCCTACATGGAAACCAAACACACCCTAAGTCTTTGAAGAAGACTTGTTTACTAAAATAAGTGGCTTGAAAAAATAGTTTTAATTAACCTTAATTAGCCGTTTAATGGAGGGATTATTAATTCTACTTAAGTCTTTTGTAGTTCTATTGATGACAAAATATTTCCTGTACAATAGTTAGGGCATCCACTATGATGGTTAATAAAAAGGTTAATAAAATTTTAAAGAGGTCTAAGAACTTGTTCACTATAGTGATTATCCATTTCAAACTTGTTTATTATGAAGAGGTCTAGGATATTGGACCTCTTCATAATTTAATTGTGTTTATGTGATAGGTTTATAAAACATCAAAAAGTTTACACATAGTGAGGATAGGTTTATAAAACTAAAAAGTATAAGAATTGATGGAAACATTCAATTATAAACCTTTTTAAAAGTTTAACATAGTGGATGCTCTTAGAATATACGAGTACTAATTTTAACGAAACATTTGACGAATAGCATGATAGTAGTAGTATTATTAACCACGTCTCATTTGCTTACTACATACTCAATGCATTTATTCTTTGTAAAGAAACGACGATACATTAAAACTTTTGACATTACCACATGAGGTAAGTTTATGGTCACAACAAAACATAAAAATACTGAGTACATAAGACTGGAGGGAGTGGAGTGCAAGCCACGAGCAGGTTTTTCAAACTCGCACGCAACTTCCAATCTTTTACCCATAAAATCGTGCGCGAATTATTCTCATGCAACAAAAAACAAGACCAGACTCACCCAACGTGAGTTACTACAATGGGACCCACATGTTTTTTTGACCGTTTTTACATTTTAAAAAAAATAAAAAAAAATTAACCCCAAATTTACTTATAAATACCACTATCATCTTCTTCATTTTTCACACACAACACTCTAAAACCTCTCATCTTCATCACCTCCAAATCATGTCTCAAGAAAACACACCACGGTCCGCCAACAAACGTCGAGGTAGAAGAAATACCCAAAACCCACCACCCACAGCGCAAGGAACTTTTGACCTAAAAACCCGTCACCCGACTAGGTGAACACCATACGACCACCATCATTCTTTCAACCACAACCTTACCAAAACACACCTTACCGTCAACCGGACCCAAGCCAATACCCAAGCCAATACCAATGGCCCTAAAACCCGTCACCCGCTATTTGTCACAAACACATAGGAGTGGTTCGTCATCACAAAAAATGCCACCAAACTATGTGTCACCAACACACATGGGTGGTTCCTCATCACAACCCGCCTATGAAACTGAAGATTGCTACACCCGCAGTATTCGGAAACGTATGAAGGGTTTGATTCGTATCAACAAACCGGGCCTCCCGAGCAAGAAACCGTTCCAGAAACCCAAGAAACAGTCAAAAGACCTAAACCGAAGAAGGCACTATCTAGGGCACGCCAAAAGAAGAAGGCGGTCGAAGAACCTACAAAACGACAACAACATTGGGCAACGACGGAGGAAATTGCTTTGACAAAAGGTTGGATTGCCGTGTCTAATGACAACGTTTGTGGAAACGAAATGACTAAGGAGGGATTTTGGACAAAAATCCTTGAGTACTTTGAGAGCAAAAAGAACCAGTACGGGGTTCGTACATATGATTCTTTGAACGGGAAGTGGAAGACAATTCGACCGGCTATAGCTCGGTTTTGTGGGTTTTATGCTCAAGTGATGCAGATGGGGCATAAAAGTGGTTCATCGGATGGTGATTTTTTTAACCAGTCGTTGGTGCATTATGAAGTTCAAGTTGGATTATCGTTCAAATTTCGTCATTGTTGGGAGATTGGGAAAGACAGCCAGAAATGGAAGGAGGTTGAATTGCCTAAAGAATTAACCAAGACTCCTCAAATAAGCAAGAGATACATGTCATATGGGTTAGTTCGTTTAATAAAAAATTTGTGGATGCAAGTAACAGTGTGGAAGTTGAAGGTACTGATAATGAAGAAGTGCAACCGATCCCACGTCCAATAGGCAGGGACAGAGCTAAGGCTAAGGCTAAAGGGAGCATAGGTTCGGTGGAGTCGAGTACAAACAGCGAGGCTTGGGCTGGGTTGATGTTGTTAGGGTTGGGTGAACAACAAGAACATGCCATTCTAATGCAGGATGAATAACATGCCGCATATTTTGAGATGAAGAAGAAAGAGATGGAAATCCGAGAAAAAGAACTGGAAATGGCCTGAGTCAAGCAACAAAACGAGGACTTGGACTATTACCTGCAGCCGTGTGACCATTTGGAGGGACGTGAACGTGCAGTTGCGGAGTGGCGCCAAGCTTAGATCAAGGCGAAATATGATTTTCCTTTTTAGTTTTTTTTAAATGTTGTTTTTAAATTTCCTATGTATCGTCTTTTTTCGTACTGTGTTTTAATTTTCTATGTACCCGTGTTTTAATAAAATGTATGAATAAAAAATATTTAATAAAAAAGTAGGAGTGATGTGTAGTGAGTTGTAGTGGGTTTCGGTGAGTGCCATTGTAAAACCCGCATGAAAAATCTATGAAATATTAATTACACGAAATAACAAAATTAATTAAAACGTTTAATTAATTACATCACAACACGCATTCTAGAATATTTAATGTACACGATAAATATTCACGAGTAATAAAAGAAAAACATGACACGATTAATCACGAACAAGTCACGAGGATTTAATACATGAGAAATGATATACACGAAAACCAAAATACTTATACGAAGGGCTGTTTTTGGATCGGCTAAATTAAAAGAAAAGAAATGGGCTTTCGAACCCATCCCATTTTGATAATAAACAAACATGAGACTTGTTCACCTCTTTTAATTTTCAAGAAAACAAAACACAAGCTAGGGTTTTTCACGCTTGTGGCCGCCGACTGTAAACAAAAAAAAGAGATATGCACGTTTTGATTTTTTATGATTCGGGTTGTGTGTGTTCGTCTTTCATCATATCTTAATCGGTATCACCATATACTTTTATGTTCTCCTTTTATTATGGTTAATTAAACATGGCCGAATACTAAGCTATATGTACATGTTATGGGCTGTCAAGAACGATAATTAAAAACAAGTAGGGATCGGATTGGTTTGTGTGGGCACGGAAACCGAGACCACAGTGGGTCTCGGTGTGTTTTTGTTTATGACAGTCGCACCCCATAAGGGGGTGGTGGCTGTTTAATTCTGTCAGCCACAACCACAAGCCCAAACAGGGGCGTTTGGTTTGAAGTCAGTGGCAACTGAGAGCTTTGGGTAAACTATGCAGCGTAGGGGGAAACCAACCACTGACGGTAGGACTTTTGGTGGTCGCAGCGGCTTTTGGCGCAGGCCAGTGGCTGCTATTGGTTATCGGCAGCAAAGACCACAGCCACTCGGCTGTGGTGGGTTTGGTTCGAGATCGGCCGAGACATGTTTGTCTTGGTGCGGTTTGGTTAACAGGTTCGGGTGCGCCATGTAAATATTGAAAAGGGGTTTAAAATCGCCAAATTGGTTTATTTAATTATTTTATTAGAATATCATGTAATAAAATCAATTTTGTTAATTTAATTTATAGATTAAATTAAACATGGCATGTTAGTTTATTTTAATTAAACATAGAGTATATAATTTCATGATTTATCATGTATGGAAAATTACATGGTTTAATAAATAAGTTACTTCGACTAAAAATAATTATCTATAATAATTATTCACGACACATGTTAAGTTTATTTAGATTAAACTATGTCTTATGTTTATTCATGACTAATGGCATGTTACATGTAATAAATAATAACAACGTAGCTTAAGTATTTATTTACAAGTTAACTATGGCTTAATTAAATTAATATCATGACTTATTTTAATTATACATTATCAAGCTTATTTGGAAACCTTCTATTTTTAAAAATTCTATTTTTTTAGAAACCTTACTATATTTAGAAACCTAATATTTTTAGAAAGTTACTAATTACAGAAATATCAAGAAAGACAGCACCTGAAACATATAATACAGTATCAAGAACTCACTAACCACACCAGATTATGAATATACATAATAATACATGAACAAGTATAATCAGTCAAGAACCAATAATTCAAGTCATGCACAAACAACTCATCCATGTCCCTTTATCATGTAGCTCACGTGAGGTTGGAGTAGGATTTCCGTCTTTTCATCTTCAGTCAGTTACTGGACACAAGGTACGGATATTATGTCCTTTAGTATGGACTTTCCTTTCTATGTATGATTAGGATTCCTCGTTTGCAGCATCTGTTTTCCCGAGTTATATGTTATAAAACTTTACATGATTTTCCATGATTACCATGTTTAATTGCCTAAGCTTTATATAAATGCATGACTAGTATCACCTAGTTACGAAGGTACCGTAACCATGACACTTGAGGCACCGGTGTCATGACTCCTCTGCGAGAGAGTGATTCCTCATGGCGTCCCTTTGAGTTTCAGTTGGCCATTTATCAGTATTTATTAGTGGGGAGTATGGGTGCATCCTACTTTATCAGTTTACAGTTATCAGTTGAATGTGGTGTGTGCTCTACATCCTTTACATTGGGGCTGATTCCTCTACCAAACTTATTATTTAGAGGTCACCCCTCTAACAGCATGACGAGGTCACCCCTCTATGTATTCATGCACACGTTGATATATTACATGACCTATATAAGTTGTTGGCATTTTAAATATACTGCATGCATGATTTCAAACTTATTAGTTATCAGTTCAGATTCATGAGTTATAAACCAGGTTTTCCAGGACATACACTATTTCCGCTGCATGTTTTTTAGCTTCAATACTTTCATCTGTTTCATCTTATTATTTCAAATATTTCATTTATATTCCAAATATTCTATTCATGTCATTATATCCGTTCACTGAGCGTATTGTTCAGCCGTACTTTCTTTCCATGACTCATACGGCAAGTACCCAAGGACGGACTTGAGCATTTAGCAGACGTGCTTAGGATGGGCGCTACCTTATACTTTTATTCCTTTTGAATTTCATTTACTTTATGCATGTTTGGGCTTATGTTTGGGAACCAATGTTTGATTCTGGTTTTTCCCTTTTTATGGTCATGTATGTTTTATTACATTTTATCTTGCATGCTTTGATTACAGCCATAATTATCATGTAACGCTCTACTTATCAAAGTGGGGTGTTACAATTATGGTATAAGAGCCCTAGGTTCGACCTGTAGGCTCTAAAACTTGACCGGTGACTGGTGGGTAGTCACCAGGAATTTCCTAAATTTTGGCGTTTGTTCTCTCCCATGTTTCTCATGCATTTTATCATTCAGTTATTCTAAGTTTTGATTGAGTAAAAGGTTGGTACAGGACTGGCCATACTTAGTCGCATGTGTTTTCTTTCGATTTTGTTTTGTGGACCGACCCATAGGCGTCCACACTTGTTCTGTCAGATTTTGTTTTGTAAACCGACCCATAGGCGTCCATACTTTTTGTAACACCCTATGTTGGTAATTGGAATGTCACGCATAATTATGGCGTGTCATCAAAGCATGCTGGGTAAATCTCCAAAAACATTAAATGACCATGAATGGAAATACCGGAAACAAACATCGGTAGTCCAAGTATAAGCTCAACACACATGAATATAAGTACTGAAATGGAAAAGGACTAAACAATGTCCAAAAAAATAAGTAGCATAATGTATGGAAATATGCATAAAGTAGTGAAAGCTAGATAGCTTCCAATACGTATGCACATACTCTTAAAGTACCTGTTGTTTGGGAACATGAAAGGAAAACGGTTGAGCATAATGCCTAGTGAACGGATATACAAGTTTAGCATGAAATGACATAAGCATAATAGACGAATAACAACAGAAATGTATAAGTCCTAGATAACCTAGAACATGTTCATAAAACTGGTTTTATAGTTTGAAAAGACTTATGTTTTTATATGAAAATTGTGTAAATGAGCCAATAGCCCATATAGGTCATGAGGTTCCACCGTGTATGAATACTTGGAGGAGAGACCTCGTCATGAAATTAGAGGGGTTGCCTCTAATTAAATAGTCTGGGTAGGAGGGATCAACTCCTTGTAAAGGATGCAAGGCACACATCGCATTCACCATGAAAATACTGTAAAACATGTAACTAGGATGCACCCATACGCCCCACATGATAATATAATATAATGGCCAAAACTGTAAAAGGACGCCACGGGCAATCACTCCACCGTGGAGAAGTCATAACACTGGTGCCTCCAGTGTTATGGTTATGGTACCTCCATAACTTGGTGACACTGGTCATGCATGTATATGGCTTAGGCATTTAAACTAACATAGGTAATCAAACATATAAAATATATACTGGTAAAGCAGTTGGCTGCAAACGGGTAATCCTAATAAGGAAAGAATGTCCATACTGAAGGACGGAAAATCCGTACCTTGTGGCCAGTGAACGAGGAAAGACGAAAGGATGAATAGTCCTACTCCGACCTCACTAATGCTACATAAATAAGGGTCATGTATTAGTTATCTGATTACTGAGTACGTTACTGGTTATTACATGTTCTTAGCTTGTTTTATATGTTCTTGTCTTGTTTTAATGTTTTAAATGTTATACTGTATTAATAATGTATTTCATGTATTCTAATTAAGTATTATCTTGTATTCTTGTATTATTATACTTGTTGTGTAGTAATAAGTAACTATCTAAAAATAGCAGGTTTCCAAAAATAGAAAGTTTCCAAAAATAGAAAGTTTCCAAAAATAGACCAGTTTCTAAAAATAGATCAATTTCTAAAAATAGAAAGTTTCCAAAAATAGTAAGTTTCCTAAAATAGAAAGTTCCCATCTTTAGAAATAAGCTAGATTAATAAGCTAATAATATAAGCTTAAGTTTACTAATAAAAGTCATAAGTCATTTAATAGTATAGTTTATTAATTAAATGTCATGGTAATTGAATAAACTATAGGTTATATGATTTAAATAAATAAGGCATGATTTAATAAAGACATTTAAAATACTTAGGTTAATAATGTATTAATAATTTATTAATTATAACCTAAGTCATGATTTATTAATTAATTATAGTCCATGTTTTAAATAATTAATTAGTAACTATAGTCTAAATTAAATGGTAAAATACTTAGGCTTATACATGTATTATTTATTAAAAATAAATATAACATAAGTCCATGATTAAATTAAATTAATTACTAGTCATGTTAAATTAATTTAATTTTTCTTGAAAAATAATATAACTTGTAAAAATGTATAACTTGTAAAAATTAATCTCGTGACCGAACCCGTGTTTTAATTTAGACCGAACCATGAACTGGACCGAAAATCCCTTGAACCGGACCGAACCAGCCCGACAGTGGCTAACCCGGTCTAGCCGGTTGCCACTGCTGTGGCCTGGCTAACCACTGCTGGACCGAAAGACACCACCGGCTAAAGCCGGTGGTTCCCCCCCTGCTCGGCCTGCGTCCCCCCTGCTTGACCCAAAACAACCACCGACTGTTGCTGGTGGTGTTGCTGTTGCTGCCGAGACCCAACACAACCAAAAGGCCACCCGGGCGCGAGTCGGGGTCCTTTGTTTCTTGCGCCTGAGCAACCAAAACCACGCCAAGACCCCTTGGTCTCGGCTGTTGGTGCCATTCGAACCAAGCCGAGATCTTTGAGCTCTCGGTTTGTGTGTGTCGGCCGAACAAACCCCATCAAAACCAAACCCATTCATGTTTCTTGATTAGTTTTACATCTTTTTGTTTGTTTTTATTTTCTAACACATGAATCATAATAAAAGAAAAAAATAAAATAACTAGATGAAAGGTTTTGGTGATACCGATTACGTGGTTAAAAGGAACTATGAACACGAACACTATCAACCCGAATTCAATGATCAAATCAAACCAACACCTCATTTGGTTTCTCTTGAAGCCGGCGACAAAGGCAGAGAGGAAGAAGGCTAGGATTTTATTTTTTTGTAAAATTCTTGTAATATGAAAACCTGAGTTTTACTTTTTGCATATTAGTCAAAAGTCAAGTGGGTTTGGCCCTTTCCCTTTTCTTGTCTGCGGCTACCAAGCGCCCACAAGGGTAAACCCGAGCTTTGTTCATGTTTAACAATTTACGTGTTCGTTTACTAACATATTCGTGTTAGTTCGTGGTTAAATGTTCGTGTTACAATTAATACTTGTACGTAATAAATATTTATTGTGTAATAATAATATATACGTAGTTCACATGTTCATGTTTTAATGTTCGTGATTTTATGCTCGTGATTATAATTATTATGATTAAATTATCGTGTATTAGCATGTACTTAATAATTATCGTGCACTAATACGTACGTAGTTTCTGAATTTAATATTCGTGACTGATAGGTGTGAAAACACCCATCCTTTTTACCACTTAACTACAATAATAACCGAGCCAAAACGTGTATTTTATGTCATTTATGTCGGAATTATGCGTGGTTTGTGTTTTTGTTGTGATTTAGGACGAAAAGTTGAAAAGTGGAGAAAACACGGAATTTCACGGGCTTTTATCGAAGAAAAAGACGAAAGACGAAGTCAAGAAGTCAAGAGTGCAAAAAGAACGGAAGTCCAAGACCAATTCTGAAGACTTATCGAGGAAAAAGTCAAAAGACGGAAGTTTACTAAAAGCCGAAGAACTCAAGTCTTATTTATGAAGAAATGTCGAGACGAGTTCAAAGATATCCCGAGACAAAGTCATTAAGTCCAAGATTAACAAAAGATGAAGAAGGGAAGGACTTAACTTTGCAATTAAGGAAAAGAAGAAAGAGGGGAGGAAGCTTCCTAAGCTCCTCCCTAATCTCCCTATAAGTAGATTGTTATGTTTTCATTTCTAAGTTGTTGGGTGGCTTGACAAACCACCACTTTAGGGGTGAGCATCGGGACGAAACCGACCTGTCCCGACCCGATCCCGACTTATCCCGAAACCGAAATCATGAAAAACTCAAACCGAATCCCGACCCGAGTTAGGCCCGAGTCCCGAACCGAACCGATTTAAGCCCGAGTTACTCCCGATTTGTGTGGTTTTCTTTGTGCGATCCCGAATTAATCCCGAGTCCCGACCCGACCCGAGTCCCGAAAGCATGAAAAACCTATCCCGAATCCCGACCCGAATTTGGTCGGTTTGTGTCGGTCGGTTTCGGTTTCGGTCGGTTTGTGTCGGTTTTCGGTTGTCGGTCGGTTTTGCTCACCCCTACACCACTTCCACCATTTTCATACTTTGTTATTTAATTTCTTGCACTTTAATTTCTTGTTATGCACTTTTAATTTCTTCAATTCAAGTAAGTCTTTTAATTTTGGAATCTTTTCTTTTAATCAAGTTCTTATTTTTAATCATCTTCTTCTACCTTTATTATTTTGCTTATCTTTGATTCATGTTCATCCTTGATTTTATTTCATCTTAATGCTTATTTGATTTAAAGTTTTCTTAAAAGTATTTGTCTTTTTAAAAGTTTGATTTAAAAAGTTTGCTTATTTAAAGTTTTGAAAAGTTGTTATTTGAGCTTATTTAGTCTTTTTCACATTAGATTCATTTAAGTTTGGGTTTTAGCTTATCAAAGTAGCTTATTACTTGCTTATTTTTCGGATCAAAAAGTTAGATCGGAAAGGGTAAACCCCTTTCCAATCACGTATTCCGATCACCCCTTTTTCCGATCTGTTGATCGGAAAAGGGTTTTGAAATATTCCGATTATACTGTTTTTTAAAACATTCCGATCTGGACGTTTTGGCTCATTCCGATTACATGCAATTTTACTGTATTCCGACGAGTGATCATTTCTCATTCCGATTGGATTCGTTTTGTGTGCCTTAATTTCTAGTGATTCCGATTGGGAAATTTTCAATATTCCGATTAGACTTATTTTTCCACACATTCCGATTGTACCTTTTTCTATATTTCGATTATGTCTATTTTTTACTCATTCCGATCAGCCCTTTCCGATGGGATACATTCCGATCGGATTCCGATTGGATTCCGATCGGGTGTATTCCGATTGGTTGTTTGTTTTATTTTAACAATTTGTTTTAGTAAAGTGTCAATTTTTTCTCGTTTTGTTTTTAGTCTATTTTGATTTCGTTTTGCATTTTTATTTGATTGTCAATTTACTTTTTGTTAAGTTTTAATTTTACGTCATTTAATTTCCCGTGATTTACTTTTA
The DNA here is from genome assembly GCA_025667525.1 of Glebionis coronaria. Lineage (NCBI taxonomy): Eukaryota > Viridiplantae > Streptophyta > Magnoliopsida > Asterales > Asteraceae > Glebionis > Glebionis coronaria. The sequence continues at coordinate 423,009,495 of CM046877.1, forward strand.
AAGTTTTAAATATTGCACCGTTTACGTTTTAACTAGTTGTAGTTTTAATTACTTGTCATTTATTTTAAAGTCGTGCACATTTATTTCATCAAAACCAAAAAATATTATTCTTTACCAAAAACGACTGAGTCGCACATTTAAACCGTGATCAATTCGAGAAGATACCGAGAAACGAAAACTTTCAACTAGTAAAATCTCTTTATTAAAATGGCGCCGCTGCCGGCTCTTTTCGTGAAGATTAACGGTTTTTTGTGAGAGACGCGTTGGCTTTTGGGATCCGTTCACTTGTGAACGTTATTTTTCATGTCTAAAATTTTCAAAAAAAATCCAAAAACATTTAAAAAATCAATAAAAGCATTTCTTTTTCAAAGTTTTGCACCAAAAATATTCTTCTTGCTCATCTATTTTTCTTTATGGATTCTTATGTCCATTGCGTCGGATGTGGGAGACGATTGTACGGGAACGACTCTTGTCAATGGTGTACATGTGAGCGGTGCGGAAACGATATCGACAACACACAATTCGGATTTTGTCCTTTGTGCAACTCGACTAATTCGTCCTTTTTGAACCCACCTCCTGTTCCCTCGTGCATCTATTGTGGAAGCGATTCTCATTGGCATGTTTCGTGCCCGGTTCGATACCCGTATGATCACGGGCAAGAACCGGGGTACAATTATGACTATGATAATAGCTATCCACAAGACGCACCCAGTCTTTCTCCTCAACCGTTTTGCAACAACTATGGGGGTCCTCACGATACTTCTTATTGTCAACCAATGAATTATTATGAGCAAAATCCGTGTCCTCAGTTTTCTTCACCAATGGATTATTATGAACCAAACCCGGTTTCTAATTCTTCTCAACCGATGAACTACTATGAGCCACAACCATGCTATAATTCAGGTTTTCAACACTTTGAGCCCCCACATCACACCCTCAATCATCAATCCTCTCAGCAAATTAGTCTTGACCAACAACTCACTTCTTTGAACCATATTCTAGAAGGTCTAGCTCAACTCCAAGCTGACCTGCATCAGGAAAGGCAACCGTTGCTTGATGTGGACGAAACCTTGAAAACCACCGACACCTTTTTGAGCCAATTTAGTCGTTTTCCCTTCTTTTCTACACCAAAATGTTTAATTACAGCGTAGGATAGAATTGGTGAAATTGAACATACTCGGGGCGATGAACAACAAAAGTTGCTGCATGAGCTTCTTAAAGATGTGGAGGTTATCAAGGAAGAGTTAGCCGACTACGTCACTCCTAACTAGACTCGTCCCATCTATTATGATGATGACGACGACGATGATGTCTACACTTTCAACCAATCTTCTGAAGTTGTTGCTCCTACTCTCGATGTTCCTACTGCATCTAAGGATCTAGATTCGTTTAATGAGATTAGTGATGTTGGTCTCGACAAGATATTGGATGATGAGGTTTGTGACTTACCTGCTATGGAGCCTGAGGACGATGTTGCTCTTACGGAAGAGGTCGATCCTAGTGATGACGATTCTTCTCTCCGCTATGAGAATTTCACTTTTGAAATTTCTCAATCTCCACCGGGAGATGCGGGTGATGACGATTTATTCTCTCCGGCTTACGAGAAGTTCACCGATGAACTTGATCTTGTGGATGAGGTGGAAGACGTGCTTCTTCGCGATAGATTACGGAAAGTGCACCTTCTTATTGCTCAAATCGAAGAGTTGACTTCTCCTTCTCTTTCCAAGTCTTTACCTCCACCTATTCCTCCCGTTGAAGATAATGACCCATTGCTAGAAGAAATCGATATCCACTCCATCCCTCCAGGTATTGATGATTATGACACGGAGGGGGACATTATTTTTTATAATTTGCTGCAAGAAAGTATTGACCCAAGTCCCCCTCCCGAGCACCTTTCATCCTCCCCTTTAGCCACTATCACGGAGGATAAGTGCTTTGACCCGGGAGGTGACAATGATTATGCTATCATTGATAACCTTACGGCTTTGCCGCTTTCTCAGCATCCATTGTCTTTGGGGGATGATAATGTGCTTACTTTACCCACCCCACCTCCCGTGGATCTTGATTTCACATACTTCTCGTATGTTGAAAGGACCTTTCTCCCATTCAAGACTTATCCCCCAGACTCTCCTTCGTTAATGTCCTCTGGGAACGAGGACAAGGTCTTTGATCCCGGTATCACATTCGAGGCTTCCCCATGGACTATTTAATTCGGGGACGAGTCAGGCTCGTGACTCGGTTAACAAAAACAAGCGCTTTTTGGGAGGCAACCCACTTATCTATCTAGTTTCACCATAAGTGTAGGGGGAGCCCCGTGGTGTTTCTTGCTTTCTTTCTTATCATGTGTAGGGATTAGAGCTTCAAAGACACACTCTTGATGACTTTTGACGAACCATGATTCCGTGTTCCCTTCTTCCTGGTTCTATCCTAAACTCTCTTCGATTCATTATTTTATATTTCTCAATATTAAAATAGGAATCTCTTTAGTTGTCTCTTCCTTAGCGAGATTTAAACAACGTGCACAATGTCCTAAGTGTAGGGGAGTTTCCTCCCACATGCTTAAACATTGAGGACAATGTTTATATTAAGTGTAGGGGGGACTTCTATCGAAGTTAAGTGGTCTTTTCCTTGTATTTGTCCTCATTTTAACCGGAAAATTTGATTTTTCGACATTTTTCAAAATTTTTAATCTATTTTGGCCTAGTTGTATAGTGGTATTTTTCTTCATTATGGTTATTTCCTTTCCTTGCTTAAATAAAGTGGTTTTAAATTTTTCTTCGTCATGAATATTTTGACTCAACCCGAGTTTACTTATCTAAGTTTACTCTAGCTAGTATCCTTAACGTGTTTAAGTCAAGTTTTGCTAGGCTTTTATATAGGGAGCTATAAAACGCGAAAGTCTTAACTCTCACGGGTTAAGAACAAGAACTTTTCGCATGTTCCTATAATTGATCCTAGAGAGTTGTTTATCAAGGGAACTTTAAAATGTGATTTCTAAAACTTGAAAAAGTCTAAGAATTTGCAAGATCCTATAGATGACTCGAAAACCTAAAACATTGATTTAATAGGTTAAGCATCCACGAGTCTCATTCCTTGAGATTTTAAACTGTGGAGAACAAGAGATGATAGAGTCAATTATAAGTTTGGTATTCTTTCGTGAATTTATGTGAGTTAATTATAAGCCTATTCTCCCTTCGCTTGTTAATAAATTTATCTGCAATAAATAAGATTGTACGATTTAAAAGGTTACTTAGCTTCTAGCCCAAGATCATTTAAAAGTTGCTCGGTACGGATTAGAGTTCATAGCCAAGGCATAACTTATTGAAGCGGGATGCGAAGATTGGCGAGTCCGAAAAGGCCCTAACAAGGCATGAGGGCTACATTTTGTTGCTAAAGATCCAAAAGTGATGTGAAGAATCATTTATCGAAAATCAATATGAAGGATCGAAACACACGACGAAAAGCAAATACCCCCTAAAGATCATGGAGAAGTCTATCCAAAAAGACCCTAACAAGGTATGAGGATAAATAGATCCAAGTCCTAAAAGGAGGCGGATCGTTGTATATCAAAGTCCAAAATAAAGATTGGAGAAACATGAAGAAGTCGTGGTCCATTTATGAAGAATCTCTCAAAACTTCAAGTGAAGAAATTCCTATTATGAAGAGAAGACCATAATTTCAAGAACGTCTCTCAAAGATTCGAAGTATGAAGTCGCTGCCAAATATCGGTCCGAGAAAGGTCTCAAATCACGAAGCGAGTTATGCCAAGATATGAACTTTATGAGGTCCCGAGAAGCAGTTTTAAAAGATTTTGTCCTTTAGCTAACTATTGATTAAATCGTTCACTTTATTTTCGGACTAAATAACTATCGAAATAAGTCAAAAATGCATCCTCGTGATCATTCAAGACAACAATAAAATATAAGAGATACCCCTAGGAATAAGGGAGTCTAAGTGAATAATTGGCCCACATGAGTTCGTGTTAGTTTACTAACTTATAATAACAATGATCTCGTTTCTAAGCTTGGTTTGGAGAAAGTGAAAACTTGAGGATGATGATCATTCACGACCTTTCCAAAACCCAAAGGTATGATTTTGATTTCTTTACTTTGTATGTTTATAATTTTCTATCTCTTTAATAAAGGCAAACGTGGATTGATTGTGATGAATGAGGACATTGCAATGGTTAAGTGTAGGGGATTTGATAGGTGTGAAAACACCCATCCTTTTTACCACTTAACTACAATAATAACCGAGCCAAAACGTGTATTTTAAGTCATTTATGTCGGAATTATGCATGGTTTGTGTTTTTGTTGTGATTTAGGACGAAAAGGTGAAAAGTGGAGAAAACACGGAATTTCACGGGCTTTTATCGAAGAAAAAGACGAAAGACGAAGTCAAGAAGTCAAGAGTGCAAAAAGAACGGAAGTCCAAGACCAATTCTGAAGACTTATCGAGGAAAAAGTCAAAAGACGGAAGTTTACTAAAAGCCGAAGAACTCAAGTCTTATTTATGAAGAAATGTCGAGACGAGTTCAAAGAAATCCCGAGACAAAGTCATTAAGTCCAAGATTAACAAAAGATGAAGAAGGGAAGGACTTAACTTTGCAATTAAGGAAAAGAAGAAAGAGGGGAGGAAGCTTCCTAAGCTCCTCCTTAATCTTCCTATAAATAGATTGTTATGTTTTCATTTCTAAGTTGTTGGGTGGCTTGACAAACCACCACTTCCACCATTTTCATACTTTGTTATTTAATTTCTTGCACTTTAATTTCTTGTTATGCACTTTTAATTTCTTCAATTCAAGTAAGTCTTTTAATTTTGTAATCTTTTCTTTTAATCAAGTTCTTATTTTTAATCATCTTCTTCTACCTTTCTTATTTTGCTTATCTTTGATTCATGTTCATCCTTGATTTTATTTCATCTTAATGCTTATTTGATTTAAAGTTTTCTTAAAAGTATTTGTCTTTTTAAAAGTTTGATTTAATAAGTTTGCTTATTTAAAGTTTTGAAAAGTTGTTATTTGAGCTTATTTAGTCTTTTTCACATTAGATTCGTTTAAGTTTGGGTTTTAGCTTATCAAAGTAGCTTATTACTTGCTTATTTTTCGGATCAAAAAGTTAGATCGGAAAGGGTTAACCCCTTTCCAATCACGTATTCCGATCACCCCTTTTTCCGATCTGTTGATCGGAAAAGGGTTTTGAAATATTCCGATTATAGTGTTTTTTAAAACATTCCGATCTGGACGTTTTGGCTCATTCTGATTACATGCAATTTTACTATATTCCGACGGGTGATCATTTCTCATTCCGATTGGAGTCGTTTTGTGTGCCTTAATTTCTAGTGATTCCGATTGGGAAATCTTCAATATTCCGATTAGACTTATTTTTCCATACATTCCGATTGTACCTTTTTTCTATATTCCGATTATGTCTATTTTTTACTCATTCCGATCAGCCCTTTCCGATGGGATACATTCCGATCGGATTCCGATTGGATTCCGATCGGGTGTATTCCGATTGGTTGTTTGTTTTATTTTAACAATTTGTTTTAGTAAAGTGTCAATTTTTTCTCGTTTTGTTTTTAGTCTATTTTGATTTCGTTTTGCATTTTTATTTGATTGTCAATTTACTTTTTGTTAAGTTTTAATTTTACGTCATTTAATTTCCCGTGATTTACTTTTAAAGTTTTAAATATTGCACCGTTTACGTTTTAACTAGTTGTAGTTTTAATTACTTGTCATTTATTTTAAAGTCGGGCACATTTATTTCATCAAAACAAAAGATTATTATTCTTTACCAAAAACGACTGAGTCTCACATTTAAACCGTGATCAATTCAAGAAGATACCGAGAAACGAACACTTTCAACTAGTAAAATCTCTTTATTAGTGACACGTGTTCATGGCATAAAAGGAAAGTTTTAATTTGTTCATATGTTTACGTAGTGTACTGTTCATGGCATTTAGATATGGGTTTTACAACTCTTCCCCCCTAAAAATAATAATTCGTCCCCGAATTATAGATAACGTAATTGAAAGAGGAACATATCCGAATTAAAACTTGAAATGAGGGTAAGAAGTCCGGATAGACTCCTTTGTCTCCCAAGTGGCTTCCCGCTCGGTGTGATCCCTCCAAAGGATTTTGACGAATGGAATCGTCTTCTTCCTCGTGACTTGTTCGTGTCTGTCAAGAACTCGTTCGGGTTCCTTGATGAAGGTAAGATCTTCACGAATCTGTTTAAGTGGATATTGAACCATGTGAAGGGGATGATACTTGTACCCTCTGAGTAAGGACACATGGAAAACGTTGTGAACGTGAGAAAGCTGCGTAGGTAACGCTAAACGATACGACACTTCACCAACTCGCTCGATGATATCAAACGGTCTGATGAATCGAAGACTGAGTTTACTTTTGATTCCAAAACGTCTAACACCACGTGCCAGTGATACCTTGAGAAAGACATCATCTCCCACGTTGAAATGCAAATTCGTACGATGCTTGTCGGCATAACTCTTCTGACGTGCATGAGCTTCTTGGAATTTTGCCTTAGCTACAACGACTTTCTCGTTGGTCAACTCTATCATCTCTGGACCTTCAAGTGTTCGCTCACCAACCTGATCCCAGCAGATTAGGGTACGGCACTTCCTGCCATACAACATCTCAAACGGTGCACACTTGATGCTGGCGTGCCAACTGTTGTTGTATGCAAACTATACCAAGCAGATATAATCGTCCCAATATCCCGTCCATTCTAAGGCATATGCTCCAAGCATGTCTTCTAATGTCTGAATGGTTCGCTTAGACTGTTCGTCTGTTTGAGGATGAAAAGTCGTGCTAAGCTTAAGTTGGTACCCCAAGCTTTCTGCAGACTTCTCCAAAATCGCGAAGTAAACCGAGGATCTCTGTACGAGATGATACTGGATGGAGCACCATGAAGTCTCATAATCTCCTTCTAATATGTGTCAACCAGTTTGCTAACTGGATCATCTTTCCGAATCGGTAAGAAATGAGCTGACTTGGTAAGTCGATCAACGGTAACCCAAATTGCATCATGCTTCCTCTTGGTCTGCAGAAGTCCGGTGACAAAACCTATGGTGATCTTGTCCCACTTCCACTCTGGAATGTCTAATGGTTGTAGTAGACCACTAGACCGTTGATGCTCGATCTTAACATGCTGGCAGGTAAGACATTTGGAGACATAAGTAGCGACATCCTGTTTCATACCACTCCACAAAAAGTACTGCTTGATGTCGTGGTACATCTTGGTTGAACCAGGATGAATGGAGAATGGGGAGCTATAAGCTTAAGCCAATAACGCTTCCCTGAGTGCAAGATCATCAGTAACACAAAGTCTAGTGCCTTGCTATAAGATATCGTCGTCATCTAACCGAAACTCCGTCTGTTTCTCTAAGTTCTGTATAATTGCCCATACTTCACCATCATCCTTCTGAGCTTCCTTGATCCTAGAAAGTAAGTCAGGCTCCACTCTAAGATTAACCCAGTAACCATGTTGTCCACGTACCATGATCTTAATATCTAGTCGCTCCAAGTCTCATATAATCTTTTCCTCTATTTTAATGTTGTTGATCATATCGGACTTCCTACTAAGAGCATCTGCCACTATATTTTCCTTGCCAGGATGATACTGTAGATTAATGTCATAATCCTTCAACAACTCTAACCACCTTCTCTGCCTCATGTTTAGTTCACGCTGAGTGAAGATGTATTTCAGACTCTTATGATTTGTGAAGATATCACATGATTCGCCATATAAGTAGTGCCTCCATATCTTCAGTACAAATACGACTGCTGCAAGTTCCAAGTCATGCGTACGGTAGTTCTCCTCATAACGCTTAAGCTGTCGTGATGCGTAAGCAATCACTTTACCATGTTGCATGAAAACACAGCCAAGTCCCTACCCTGAAGCATCACTGTAGATTTTAAATCCAACTGTACGAGATGGGAGAGCAAGAATCGGTACAGATACCAGACGAATTTCTCCCATTTTCGCATCAGTTTGGTCAATGGCAGTGCTAATCTGGAAAAGTTCTCTACGAACCTACGGTAATAACCAACTAAGCCTAGAAAGCTGCAAACTTCAGTCGCTGATGTCGGTCTTGACCACTTGGTAATAGCCTCAACCTTTGCAGGATTCATGGTTATTCCCTTTGCGGATATGATGTGGCCTCGGAATGCCACTTTACTTAACCAGAGTTCGCATTTGGAGAACTTGGCATACAGTTGCTTCTGGCAAAGTATTTGTAATACTGTACAAAGATGGTCTTCGTATTCCTCCTTTGACTTAGAGAAAATCATAATTTCGTCAATGAAGACAATAACGAACTTGTCCAGAAACTCATGGAAGATACGGTTCATCAAATCCATGAAAACTGTTGGAGCATTGATAAGGCGAAATGGCATGACTACAAATTCGTAGTGCCCATAACGTATTCGGAAAGCCGTCTTGGCGATGTCCTGCTCTTTCACCCGTAACTGATGATAGCCCGACCTCAGATCAATCTTGGAGAAATGTTTGGCCCCTTGGAGTTGGTAAAACAGATCATTAATACGTGGCAAAGGATTTCGATTCCTGATGGTGATCTTATTAAACTCACGATAATCAATGTAGTGACGCATACTGTCGTCCTTCTTCTTTACGAATAACATCGATGTACCCCATGGAGATGCACTAGGGCGGATGTAACCTCGTTCCAAAAGTTCCTGTAGTTGTTCCTTTAACTCCTTAAGCTCTATGGGAGCCATGCGATAAGGAGCCTTGGGAATTGGCTCATCTCTTGGGATGAGCTCAATATTAAACTCTACTTCACGAGCAGGTGGTATGCCTGGAAGTTCTTCTGGAAACACGTCTAAAAATTCTGACACGATCGGTTGATTCTGGATAGATGGAGATTCAGCCTCCATATCATGAACAGTAGCTAAGTATCCCTCGCAACCACGTGATAGTAACGCACGTGCTTGTAAGGTTGAAATTATTTGTACAGACCTTCCGGGTATAAAACCATTGTGAATGTACTCTGGTGCGTTTACATCACCGAAGATGACCCGATATGAATGGCAGTCAATGGTGGTGTGATGTTTGGATAGCCAGTCCATGCCTAATATCATATCGAAATCGCTCATGTCCAATGGAAGTGCGTCAACTGGACGAATCTTGCCGTTAAACTCGAGGGGAAGACCCTTGTACCCATGTGTTATGCGTACAGAGTTTCTTAAGGGTGTGGAAATGTTTAAGATATTTTCTAATGGAATATGGGATATCCTAACACTCTTGGCATAAACAGTAGAGATGACCGAATGAGTAGCACCCATGTCAAATAATACGCATGTAGCTTGACCATACATATACAAGATCTCAGTGATGGTACCTGTTAACTTGTTGGCCTGATCACGCGAGGTTGTGTACACCCTTTCAGTAGTAGGAGGTGGCTTGGAGTCGGCATGTCGAGATGTTCCCTCTATCTCGCCCTTACGGCAGTCCTTCATGTGATGGCCTGGCTGGCCACACTTGAAGCAAGCATCGCTATCACGGCAATACGGCCCTAGGTGCCTGCGGTTGCACGTAGTGCAGAGAGGGTGAGTATACCCTCCAACATGTGCCCTTGCTGGCTGGGAGCCTGTTCAGAAAAGTATACGTGAGACATGGTTAAAGAATACAAACCGGACAATGCAGAAATCGTAAGACATATTACTGGATGTAGCTGCACGGTTGGGCTGTGAACCTCTGTGGTCCTACTCCATTCCGTTGCCATGATTCCTGGTAGTAGATGCTGAAGTGTCAGAATTATGAATCAATAAGCATATAACATAGAAAATGAGTAACCTGCTGTTGTTGGAGTTGTTAGCGTTGTCATGGTAATGTCATTACCGCCACGCCTATCCGAAGCAAAACGGTCTTGGGTCTGACCGTTACCCTTGTGCTGACTCTGCTGCTGAGTGGCCGGTTGGGACCGGTCCCCTGTCTTCTGCCTGAAAGATGCAATTGTATAGAGAAAGATAAATATTGGATAATATTGAATGAAATGAAATAATCACCGCTAAATGACGAGAATATACCTCCTGTCGGGTCTTTCTGCCTCTCCAAACTCATCCCTCTCCTACAGCATCTCCAACTTGCGCGCTGCATCAACTACTTGTGCCACTGTGTTAAAGGTAGCACACACCAAGTTATTGGCGACCGATGTACAAAGTGCCCAGCGAAAGTGGTACGCTTGCTCCTCTACAGTCACTACTGCTGCGCCCAGGAATCCAGCCAACCAAAGAAACCTCTGCATGAACTCATTACTGTTCTCCCCAATTCTCTGCCTAATCCTATGATACTCCCTCTTAAGCTTATACTGCTCAGCCTTTGGGAAGAACTGTCCCAAATGCAACTCTCTGAACTGTGCCCAAGTCAAGCCAGCCACCCAATCGTCGCCTCCCTCCGATAGTTTCACTGCCTTCCACCATCCCAGCACGTTCCCTTCAAACTTGTAACAGGCTAACCTTGCCTTAAAGACAGGTTCGCATCCCATCGCGTCAAAGATCTTCTCAGCGTGAGCTAGCCAGCTCTCAGCCTCATCAGGGCTATCACTCTTCTCGAAGGATCGCGGACGCTGCTTATTAAATCGCTCCAGCCATGTGATCAGTGTAGCTGGAGGAGGAGGAGGAGGAGGATTCTAATGCTGGTGTTGTGCTGATTGTTGGCAGCTTGCACCTCGGCCCGAATGTCAATCCTCAGTTGAGGAAGCATGGCATGCATAGCAGATTGAACTGCTGCATTGAGTTGCTATTGTTCACGTGTGAGAACCATCTGACGGTATAAAACAAAATGCATGATTAAACTGATTAAAACATAATATATATACATGGAAAAAAATTTATGCATATAAACATGAAAAAAAAATTATGCCTGAAAACAGTGTATGAATGCATGATGATGAAATAACATGGGTTTGGGTGAACGCCTGTGGGTCGGTTCACCTAAACAAAATGATATGACGAGGATGAACGCCTATAGGTCGGTTCATCAAAACAAAATGATTCGTTTAAAAGCACATGCGATTAAATATGGCCAGTCCTGTACCAACCATTACTTAGTCAAAATTCCTGCAACAATGATACATGAATAAATGCATGAAAACAACTGTCAGTTCTAGAAAGACCATGGTGATTACCCACCAATCACAGGTCATGTTTTAAGAGCCTACATGTCGAAGCCTTGGCTCTGATACCATAATTGTAACACCCTATTTTGGTAAATGGAATGTCACGCGTAATTATGGCGTGTCATCAAAGCATGCAAGGTGAATGTCCAAAAACATTAAATGACCATGAATGGAAGTACCAGAACAAACATCGGTAGTCCAAGTATAAGCTCAACACACATGAATATAAGTACTGAAATGGAAATGGACTAAACAATGTCCAAAGAAATAAGTAGCATAATGTATGGAAAAATGCATAAATTAGTGAAAGCTAGATACCTTCCAATCCGTATGCACATACTCTTAAAGTCTACAAGCACCTTTGAGTACCTGCTGTTTGGGAACATGAAAGGAAAACGGCTGAGCATAGCGCCCAGTGAATGGATATACAAGTATTGCATGAAATGAAATAAGCCTAATAGACTAATAGCAGCGGAAATGTATAAGTCCTAGATAACTTGGAACATGTTCATAAAACTGGTTTTATAGTTTGAAAAGACTTATGTTCTTATATGAAAACTGTTTAAATTAGCCAATAGCCCATATAGGTTGCCTCTAATTAAATAGTCTGGGTAGGAGGGATCAACTCCTTGGGAAGGATGCAAGGCACACATCGCATTCACCATGAAAATCCTGTAAAACATGTAACTAGGATGCACCCACACGCCCCATATGATAAGATAATATAATGGCCAAAACTGTAAAGGTACGCCACGAGCAATCACTTCGCCGTAGGGAAGTCATAACACTGGTGCCTCCAGTGTTATGGTTATAACTAGGTGACACTTGTCATGCATGTATATGGCTTAGGCATTTAAACTAACATATGTAATCAAACATATAAAACATATACTGAGAAAACAGTTAGCTGCAAACGGGGAATCCTAATAAGGAAAGAATGTCCATACTGAAGGACAGAAATACCGTACCTTGTGCCTAGTGAACGAGGAAAGATGAAAGGATGAATAGTCCTACTCCAAGCTCACTAATGCTACATAAATAAGGGACATGTATAAGTTATCTAATTATTGAGTACGTTACTGGTTATTACATGTTCTTAGCTTGTTTTATATGTTCTTGTCTTGTTTTATTGTTTTAAATATTATATTGTATGAATCATGTATTTCATGTATTCTGATTAAGTATTATCTTTTATTCTTTTATTATTATACCTGTTGTGGAATAATAAGTAACTTTCTAAAAATAGTAGGTTTCCTAAAATAGAAAGTTTCCAAAAATAAAATGTTTCAAATAGTAGAAAGTTTCCAAAAATAGAAAGTTTCCAAAAATAGATCAGTTTCTAAAAATAGATCAGTTTCTAAAAATAGAAAGTTTCCAAAAATAGTAATTTTTCTAAAATAGAAAGTTTCCATATTTAGAAATAAGTTGGATTAATAAGCTAATAATATAAGCTTGAGTTTACTGATAAAAGTCATAAGTCATGTAATAGTATAGTTTATTAATTAAATGTCATGGTAATTGAGGTTATATGATTTAATTAAATAAAAGCATGATTTAATTAAGACATTTAAAATACTTAGGTTAATCATGTATTAATAATTTATTAATTATAAATTAAGTGATGATTTATTAATTAATTATAGTCCATGTTTTAAATAATTAATTAATAACTATAGTCTAAATTAAATGGTAAAATACTTAGGCTTATACATGTATTATTTATTAAAAATAAATATAACCTAAGTCCATGATTAAATTACATTAATTACTAGTCATGTTAAATTAATTTTATTTTTCTTGAAAAATAATATAACTTGTAAAAATGTATAACTTGTAAAAATTAATCCCGTGACCGAACTCGTGTTTTAATTTAGACCGAACCATGAACCGGACCGAAAACCCCTTGAACCGGACCGAACCAGCCCGACAGTGGCTAACCCGGTCCAGCCGGTTGCCACTGCCGTGGCCTGGCTAGCCACTGCTAGACCGAAAGACACCACCGGCTGAAGCCGGTGGTTCCCGCCTGCTCGTCCTGCGTTCTCCCTTGTTGGGAATTATTTGTTAAGTGTCAAGTACCGTCAGTATAATTTAAGTACTGTTAGTGTTATGCAATTACCGTTAATGTTAACGCGGTAAATAGTAAGTACTGCTACTTATAAAGTAAGTACCGCTATACTGATTAGGACGAATATATCTTTGTATAAGATATGTCATAGTTATAGTTAGAGTATATCTTATGTGATATACTTAAATAGTTTGAGTATTGATAATATATCGTCTGTGATATAGTTATCTTTATAGAATATTCTAAGGTTTCTAGGGTTCCTTACTCTATAAAAGGAACATAGGTACAATGTCATTCATGTACCTCATTCAAGTCGATTAATAAGAGAATCGAATAGTTAAAAGTTATTCTGTTCTTCTATGCTTTATAAGTTAGATTCCGCATAACTTATTTAGTTTGAGTAAGAGTTCTCAAAGTGTTTTAGTTTGATTACAAACTACTATACTAGTTCTTAACAGAATATTGATCCAATCAAAGGGATCAACAAGTGGTATAAGAGCTTGTTGAGAAAATCTGGAAAAAAAAGAACACAACCCCAAACACTCCACTCACACCAAAACTCAATGTCTCAACCAGAAGGTGATGATGCTCACTTGGATGATGTTCAAGACACTGATCCTATACCACAGGGACAACCACAAGTTGTGCATCCTACACCAATACAAGGTGTTCAAGCCGTGAACGTTGTAGCTACCTCTACAACAACACCTTCTCATACTCTATCTGCTGTTAAACTCCCAGTTCTCAAAGGTGACAATTATGAGACATGGGCTATGCAGATGGAACATTACTTGAATCACACAGATCACACTGTGTGGCAAGTTATCAAGAATGGGAACACACCAAAGAAGCCACACTGGTTGCCAGGCGGTACATCCTATGCTCTACCTGCTGTGACTGCTGAGGAGGTACAAGTAGAGATCAGAGAGAGAAAAGCCAGAACTGCTTTGGCTATTGCTCTTTCAGAAGACATCTTGTAAGAACCCGTACTTTCCCAGCATTATTTTATTCTTTTTATTCGTGCTTCTTGAATTTTCCAATGTATTACGTTTTCTTGTATTATTATATGTAAATCCTGAGATTCTTAAATTTTAATAAATTATACTTTTTAAGTATTTTTCTGATCATTGACAATACTTTGTATGGAATTATAAAATTATTATTTTATTTTTCCATATTAATTTAAATCAAAGTTTTTGATTTAAAATCACCCGCGTGCGTTTTACAACGAGTTTATTCAAATCAATGAACAATGAGAATTCCTAGTGATCGCGATACCGACGGATGCCCAAAATTTTACATTTTATTATTGATTGTATCGATAATTAATATTTTCGACGATTTCGTTTTAATTACGTATTAACTCGTTTCGGGAAATCATATAATCATATTTATGATGCATTGTAACTTTCGAAAAGTATTTTTACGAAACCCAAGCCCCGTAAATATTTTCAGTATTTACCCATAACCATTTTCTACCCTTTAAAACTATTAATTGTTTTTAAGTCCACAAGTTTCAAAACTTGGCAAATCTAGCCCCTCCACTACCTACCATATAAAAACCAAATTTCTTACACTAACACACATACATGACCATTTTATAAAAAAATCAAACACCACAAACCCTCTCCTCCTCCCTTTGTCGTGAACATCGAACCAAAACACCCCTAGATCATCTTTTTCTGCATTGAGTTAGCTAAAACAAAAACTAGACCACATCATAAAATCTTATGGTGATTCTTATGATCTAAAAATATCCTACATGCATCAAGTTTTCTAATTTTTATGATTTTATGGTTGGATTATGTTTAAATTATCTTGCATGTATTGTTTTTGGTAAGATTATCTTGTTTTTATCATAAAAGTCTTATTTTTAATCTTTGATTTTTATTAGATTTTTCATACAAGTGTTTTTAAGAGTTTTTGGTTGATGGGAATGATGGTATAGTGATTCTATAGGTATAGGAATGAGTGGTTTTGCTTGGAAAATTGATATGACATGATTTTTAAAAGTGTATTTTGGGACAGCAGGTCTATAACAGATTGTTTCGTGGGTTTAAAGACATAGGCTGAGATTATTTTAAATTGTTGTAAAGTTTTCCGAGACGCTCGATTTGGTATAAGATACAGCTTATAACTCATTACGAGTCAAAAGTCATGCTAGTTTTAGTATTCGTGTACCGGGAGACGCAAGTCGGCACAATCCGAAATTGTGGCTGATTTTGGGTCGACTCTCAGGGACTTTAGGCGTGGTTAGATAAATGTAACTACTGGTTTTCAAATTTTACAAACTTAATTTGACGAGTCTAGTAGTGGTTTCAAAAGACGGATTGTCGAGTTAGTACTTTTAAAGTGGTCCAAACGGTTTTATAACATAAGTATACAAATCTGTCCCAAATTTGGAGTCGAGTAAAGTGTCGAGCTGATGGATTTTAAAGTGTGAACTTTGGCTCAAACTTTGGTGAGGTCTTATACAGGTTATAAGTGACCTTGACACCAATTTTCATCTAAATCGGACAAGTCTAGATAGGGTAGATCGGTGTGTACATTCGGGGTGTACTTGCTGATTTTAATTTTGGACACTTAGTTCAATGTTTGTGTTGCGTGAGTTTGAGTATTCATCATCGGACATGGTGACTTATTCAAGTGCTTAGTCATTATGTAAATGATTTAGCTACTGGTCCGAGCGATGCAAGAGAGATAGTTTGACTTTCGTTGACTTGGCGTCTTATGACGGGTCAATTTAAAGTGTTCAAGTGTTTAATCGTGTAGTGTTGGATAAATTGGTTAGCATGGATTCTTTTGGGTCGTGTCAATGGTTTTAAAATATACATACTTTGAAAACATTGAGTCATATTATATTATATATATATATCGATATTCAGTTCGAGTCTTAACGCGCGCCTTATTGTGATAGGTTGCGGTTTTCGTGTTTCCCGTGCATCCATAGCGTCAGTGATCGTCTCACTACCATTCTTTCTACTCAGTTGCTGAGTACCGTGATTGACTTACCTCGTGGCTAAGGTGAGTTCATAGCCCCTTTTCACTTGTACATGGTTTCTAAACACGGAGTGAGATTTTACATGGTGGAACACAACCATTTAAAAACGGTATGCTATCCAGAACTTGTATGCTATCCAAAACATGTATGCTTTCCAGACTTTCGATATTATTATTGCTTTTTAGTCTAGCCTTAAGTTTCCTCTCCTGATCATAAACCGTTAATTTCGAGTACTAAACGCGAATGTTGTGGGTGGATCCATCAGGATTGACTATCCCCGTCTCAAGTACCTTGACGCACTGATATTTGTTTATACTTTAGTATTTAGGCTGAATACTCCCTAGAGGAACTTACATTGAGTTAAGCTTCGGTTCATGAACTGAACAACACTAATAATGGTTTCGGACTATGGTTAATGATCATAACCATACTCCATATTTACTTGTTTTACAAATGAATGCTTGTGTTCCACACCTTTACTGCTAAACTTATGAATGTCACTCAACTTTATGTTGACGATTTTACATGTTTAATCTCAGGTATTATTACTTAGCTTTGCTTGGATGGGAGCCCGCAGGAGATTATCGCAGCTTGGAGATTTCTGTGATGCTTTTGAAAGATTTGTTTTATATAAACTGTCAGAAGTTTATTCCATCTTTTGGGCAACTTTATGTTATAAATCGACACGAAATAATATAATTTTCTGCTTCTAAAACTCTAGGACCTATGTTTAAAAACTCTGACCCTTTTATGATGTAATGTACATGTTTTTATTTTTTCAGCTTTGTATGAACTGTAATTCATTGTTTCTTGTAGTATGACGTGTTACCCCTCGTTGCCTAGTTGTTCCATGTCAGATTCTGGGGGTCTCACAGATTGGTATTAGTGCGATGGTTATAGGGAACTGAGTCGTTTTCAAAAACTTAGTCTATAACCGAAAGTTCAAATATTTTATTGTTTCTAAGTGTCAAACACAGAATCTGCCATTGATGTTCGATATCTTTGCGGGTAACTCTCTAATCCTAATTATTTACTTTTAATTATCGTTGTAGTATTTCATCTCTTGATTTCATTTTGAAATATTACTTTACTTTAATGACGATAATTACTATGTCTATTTAAAACCTTTGTGCTTCATTAATTATCATTGGATATTACTTGATTACATATGCTGTTACTACATTTCTTGAATTTTTTTTCTTGTGAACTGATCTTGTTACGATGATTTCATATTGTTATGACGTTACATACTTGTATTCGGAGCGCGTATGCGGTTGACTTTTCATACTCACTTTTCTAAGTAGTATTGCTATCTTGTTTATGCGTGATACGACTGACCTCATATACTCATTCGTTTTAAACCGTTTGTTTTTCTCGACTCATTCTGTTACATGCCGTGTATACTCTCGTGATACCATTGTTCGGGATTGAATAAGTGTTGTTTCCGATGAAACTTTTGATTTTCATTCTATTACCGTACGTGTTGCTCTCATTGTTTAATTTCTTTAAAAATATCTATTTAGATACCCAATTTTCCTTCCGACCATTCGTAATTGAATGTCTAGTTTATAGACCATTGTGTAGCTCAATGTGTCTCCGAAAAAGACTGAAGGACTTCGTGTGAGTCACACATCTCGAAGTATTCGTTGAATCAGTACCTGAATAATATCGTGAGTTTTGGTAATCTTGATTGACCTTTACGTCACCGTTTTACACGACAACTGTACATGGACTACATCTTATTTCATTGACCATTCTACGTTTCGGCTTCGACTTACAACATCCTTTGTACCTTGAACACATGATCGTCATTTATTATGTGACGATTGTTTGGAATACGATCCTACTTGTATCCTCCCTTTTTCATTAAACCTCCTCGCCTCAGGAGTGTGACTTGTTAATATATTGTTTCTTTCTCGGTATGTCTTGTGATTTTGGAAAATCACGCCGCACGGGGACCTTCCTGCATTGTATCTTGCAGCCGAAGACACAGATTATATGCGTCGTTTTTTATTTCTTATTTTATCGTTGTCATTCTTGAACCACTTCTATATTTCGTTTTCTTTACATGATTAATTTTACAGTTTATCTTCTTTCGTCTTTATGGAATCCACAAGTTTTGTGTGTACATTAATTTTGGGTTATTATGAAATTGGATTTAATTTCAAGTTGTGTCAAAAAATATACTTTGTACAGAAACTTTACAAGAAATTTAATAGTGTCGAGAAATATTTTTATAACCTTAGACATAAAAATATATTTTTACCTGTTGAGATGTTCGTTTAGGACATAATATTTTTACCAGTAAACTTTAAAATCGAGCAAGTTACGCTCATTTGAGATTGTAAACTCTAAGAAGTTATTTTCTGAATAATTATAAAATATCATTTTATTGACATATTTAATGCAAGGGCATTTTCGTTAATTATTGATCCGTTTCAAGTCTCGAGTAAAACTAGAAAGTTGTCTGAACCATCGTTTTACACCAAATTACTCTAGACTTCGAGTTTTAAAATGTTATTTAGTGAATCAATTGGTCTAGTCAAACCCAAAACCCAAAAGTCAAAGTTAACTAAAAAGGCCAAAATTGATAGAATTTAAAAATATAGATTGAAGCATTTTTAAGTTCGTTTGAGCTCGCAAAACTTTAACTAATGATATTTTACAACTAAGAACACCAATTACATTTGAAGACGTTTACAAATAGTAACTTGAGCTCGGTCATACATAAATCTTGAACTTTTAGGAACCAAGTGATTTGATAAACTGATGCTCTATTTTTCTTAAAGTGTACTTTTGTCAAATAAATTACGATGTGAACACATATGGATTTCTTATTCTTTTATTTTATTTATGACTTATTTGTCATTCTACAATGTCTTTCTTTGTTTCTATCGTACCACTGATTCGGGCACAAGGTTTGAAGATCTTGTTTTCATATCGTTCATTATCATTTTGGCACGTGTCTCTTGACGATTTCGGCTAAACCTCTTGAAACCCTATCACCTTGTAACCATTTCACTGATTACCTTGAACTACCCTTTATTACCCTCATGTAACTCACTCGCTATTTTATAAGTTACCATATAAGCTCAAACTGGTATTGTTTGCGAAACATTTTACAAAAGTTCCACTTGGACTTTACAAAATACTTGAAGGTTATCTTATAAAATTAATTTATATTAATTTTACAATGTATTTTTACAAAATGTTCTAATACGGTCTTATAAAGAACCCTTGTAACTATACAAATTGTTGATTAAACAATTAGCCAGTAACGTATAGGCGAAAAGTTTCATATGCTATTTTGATTCCTGTTTTTACAAATGCTATTATATACATATTTTAAATCATATGATATGTAATACTGATTTGACGAAGCTGAGCATCGCATTGCTAGTCCTAAATTATGCATGGCCTGATCACCTATGCCTAATTTAGAAGGAGCCATGCAAGGCCGAATAGTAGTCGCCTTATATATTTGACCAAAAATCAACTTTTTAATTATGTTCCTTAAAAAGTTAGATAAAATAAAGGATTTGAAAAAGTTTACATCTTATGTGAGTAACAACAGTTCGTGACCTACACATATGAACCCTTATCTTTTCTTGAACAAAGTACATGCCTCAAGCACATATTTCCTTACTTAACGACCTTTGTTTTACTTGTTACCTCGTCATCCTCATGATACGATTTTCGTTACCATTTGCCTAAATCCTTACCATTGATACCAGACTTGAAAGTTTCAACGTTGTTATGCTTCTACGTCAATCGATCTTCTTTATCTATTTTGGTAGACCTTTGAAACATCTCTCGACGCGAATAGTGATTTATGACTGGAAGTGACCAATGATTTCGTGTATCTGTCATTATGTGTGTTAGACTTCATCATCTTGAAATTCATTCGTGTGAATTATGTGTTGATTTCGTCTTTCATTGCTAATGTTGTTCATTTTACTGGAATTACTATCAACAAACTTCTTAAGAATTTTTGTGATTCGGAAATTTTTGTGTGGCTTTTCTCTTTCGATCGTGTATCGACTAATGAGAACTTAATAAGCTGTTATTGGTGTCACCAACAGCACTCAAGAAGCGATGACTTGCTATAATCCTTTGTTTCTTATTATTTTTATCATCGACGCGTCTATTCTATCACGTTTGTTAAGAATTAATACGACTTTCGTTTTATTCCCTTGTGTTATTGCTCGCATACAAATTGTTGACCTTTATATGATTCATATTCGTTGCTGTCTTGTCACCTTTTGAAACCCAAAAATGTTACATGTTTATCCTTTGATACCTTAAACACTTTCTTGAATTTCTAAAAATTATTATTATTTTTTTAGAACGTTTATACATTTTATCAAATGTTTAAATTACCAGAATAACTGTTTCAAGTTAAATACCATATATATATCCTATTTGGGAAATTTACCTGGTGTGTCAAAGTATGTCAAGCTGTATCTTTTAAAGTAATTGATTTTATCATACTTTACTTTCAATATAATGAAATTATTAAATTAATTTATAATTTCAAACACTGATTCTAAATAACTTGGAAAGTCTGATTTTTCCTAATAGTAACGTTAAACCTGAGTTTTAACAATAATTTCATACAGTCACCCGAAAAGCTCTTAAGCTGATCAAAATAACTATTTGAACTGAGTTACTTTTACTTTGAAGTACTGATCAAGAAAAAGATATAGGAACATCATACTCGCTAAATACAGATAGTTTGATTTTAAATCACTACACCTTGTAAAATTTTCTTTTAATTAATAAAATATATAAACTGAGTTTTAAAGTAATACCAAAATACTAGACAACTGATTGTGACAGCTTGTATTTTAAATGATTATATGTAATTCATTTTTCCCTTGTGTTTCTCTTGTATTCAGATTGTTACGTTTTTGTCATGTTTTACAGTTGCACGATTTGCGAATCCTTGTTGATTAACAATCTTGATTTATTTTAACGCACTTTGTCCGTTTAAGCGATTCTTGTGTTCATTCTTGTTAGTTTATCGTACATATTTCCAACAATTTTATCTCTTGAATTTTTCTCCGTACTGAAAGGTCATTGTTCTAATCCGAGTTTAAAAATTTATCCGAAAAGGAGCTAAGAAACTGAAGCGTAGTGAATTTTAATTGTGAGGATTCGTCGTGGTACAGAAGGTACCTGGGAAGCAATGAATTTTGTTCTACACTTTGTACCTCCTCTTGTTTGCATCTTCTACTGTTTTCAGGAGAACTCTGGGGTCCAGAGTTCCTTTAGGGGGGAAGACTGTAAGAACCCGTATTTTCCCAGCATTATTTTATTCTTTTTATTCGTACTTCTTGAATTTTCCAATGTATTACGTTTTCTTGTATCGTTATATGTAAATCCTGAGATTCTTAAATTTTAATAAATTGTACTTTTTAAGTATTTTTCTGATCATTGACAATACTTTGTATGCAATTATAAAATTATTATTTTATTTTTCCATATTTATTTAAATCAAAGTTTTTGATTTAAAATCACCCGTGTGCATTTTACAACGAGTTTATTCAAATCAATGAACAACGAGAATTCCTAGTGATCGTGATACCGACGGATGCCCAAAATTTTACATTTTGTTATCGATTGTTTCGATAATTAATATTTTCGACGATTTCGTTTTAATTACGTATTAAGTCGTGTCGGTAAATCATATAATAATATTTATGATGCATTGTAACTTTTGAAAAGTATTTTTACGAAACCCGAGCCCCGTAAATATTTTCAGTATTTACCAATAACTATTTTCTACCCTTTAAAACTATTAATTGTTTTTAAGTCCACAAGTTTTTAAACTTGGCAAATCTAGCCCCTCCACTACCTACCATATAAAAACTAAATTTCTTACACTAACACACATACATGACCATTTTATAAAAAAATCAAACACCACAAACCCTCTCCTCCTTCCCTTGTCGTGAACATCAAACCAAAACACCCCTAGATCATCTTTTTCTACATTGATTTAGCTAAAACAAAAACTAAACCACATCATAAAATCTTATGGTGATTCTTATGATCTAAAAGTATCCTACATGCATCAAGTTTTCTAATTTTCATGATTTTATGGTTGGATTATGTTTAAATTATCTTGCATGTATTGTTTTTGGTAAGATTATCTTGTTTTGATCATAAAAAGTCTTATTTTCAATCATTGATTTTGGTTAGATTTTTCGTACAAGTGTTTTTAGGAGTGTTTGGTTGATGGTATAGTGATTCCATAGGTATAGTAATGAGTGATTTTGCTTGGAAAATTGATTTGACATTATTTTTAAAAGTGTATTTTGGGACAGCAGGTCTATAACAGATTGTTTCGTGGGTTTAAATTCTGAGATAGGCTGAGATTATTTGTAACTGTTGTAGATTTTTCCGAGACGCTCATTTTGGTATAAGATAGAGTTTATAACTCATTACGAGTCAAAAGTTATACTAGTTTTATTATTCGTGTACCGGGAGACGCAAGTCGGCACAATCCGAAATTGTGGCTATTTTGGGTCGACTCTCGGGGACTTTAGGCTTGGTTAGATAAATGTAACTACTGGTTTTCAAAGTTTACAAAGTTAATTTGACGAGTCTAGTAGTGGTTTCAAAAGACGGATTGTCGAGTTAGTACTTTTAAAGTGATCCAAACGGTTTTATAAAGTAAGTATACAAATCTGTCCCAAATTTGGAGTCGAGTAAAGTGTCGAGCTGATGGATTTTAATGTGTGAACTTTGGCTCAAACTTTGGTGAGGTCTTATACAGGTTATAAGTGACCTTGACACCAATTTTCATCTAAATCGGACAAGTATAGATAGGGTAGATCGGTGTGTACATTCGGGGTGTACTTGCTGATTTTAATTTTGGACACTTAGTTCAATGTTTGTGTTGCGTGAGTTTGAGTATTCATCATCAGACATGGTGACTTATTCAAGTGCTTAGTCATTATATAAATGACTTAGCTACTGTTCCGAGCGATGTAAGAGAGATAGTTTGACTTTCGTTGACTTGACGTCTTATGACGGGTTAATTTAAAGTATTCAAGTGTTTAATCGTGTAGTGTTGGATAAATTGGTTAGCATGGATTCTTTTGGTTCGTGTCAGTGGTTTTGAAATATACATACTTTGAAAACATTGAGTCATATTATATTTGGTATATATATCTAATACATGGCTTTTGACACCCCATATAAAAATTAGTTCATTTAAGTATGTCTCTTCGAATTGAAAAAGGAGTTTAGAGTATGACTCAGTCGTTCTTTGGTGAAACAAAAGTGTGTCGTTGTAATATATTAAAAATGCAAGACGTAAATGTAAATGACGCTAAAGTAAAAGGCGTTAAAATTAACTGAGGCGTTAAAATAAATCTAAGTCTAATTAAAAGAAAGGGTGCAATATTAAAAACTTTGAAAAGTAAAATAATTAAATGACGGGTATTTAAAAGCGTGACGAGAAGTAAAATTTGACAAAGTATAAAAATGTGAACTTAAAAATTAAACAAGGAAAAATAGTAAAATAAACCTAATCGGAATGTATTCCGATCAGACTTCAATCGGAATGTATACAAACCTCCCTATCGGAATGTTGATCGGAACCTTAGATCGGAATACCCTGTCACCTATTCAGATCGGAATATCCAAACAAACCCTTTGATCAGAATGAATACTACCTCTTGATCGGAATGTGAATAACCAAACCCTGATCGGAATGTAGATTGGAATACCCAATCGGAATGCAGTCACCTATTCAGATTGGAATATCCAAACTCACCTTGATCGGAATGTTGCTTACTTACCCTGATCGGAATGTCACAACCTCTTGATCGAAATACCACAAACCTCCCAATCGGAATAATGCAAACCCTTTTCCGACCAAGCCAAGGAGCTATGGTCAGAATGTAATACCCTTTTCCGACCTGTATGGTCGGAATACAGTAGAAGGACCCGAAAATAAGCTAAAGAAATAAGCTAGAACTCAAATAAGCTCACACCTAAAATCCTAAGCAAAACAAGTATAAGAAAAACTAATAAGCTGAAATTTACAAACTTTTGAAACACGAAAAGGAAAAGGTTTACGAAAAACAAACTTTTATATAAAAATAACTTTTATAAAAACTTGAAAACTTAAAATAAACACAAATAAGCTATAAAAATCAATGATCCAAAACAATCAAAAGCATAAAAACATAATCTTTAATCAAATAAGCAAGATAATAAGCACATAAACATAAAGATCAAGCAAGAAAGAAAGGTAGAATGAGAGATTTAAAACAAGAAAATTAAAGAACACTTACTTGGAAATTAAAGGTATTAAAAGTGCAAGACAAGTATTTAAATTTGACATGAAAAGTAAAGGTGCACAAAAGTAAAGGTGGAAGAACTAGTGTCACTCTAGCCAACAAAGAAAAAAATGAAACTAGATGATCCTATTTATAGTAGATTAGGGAGACGGTTAGAGGAAGCTTCCTCCCCTCCTTCCTTTCTTCTTAATTGCACCATTAAGTCCTTACATTCTTAATC
Source organism: Glebionis coronaria (assembly GCA_025667525.1). Classification (NCBI taxonomy): domain Eukaryota; kingdom Viridiplantae; phylum Streptophyta; class Magnoliopsida; order Asterales; family Asteraceae; genus Glebionis; species Glebionis coronaria. The sequence continues at coordinate 423,034,259 of CM046877.1, forward strand.
TTTTGTTAATCTTGGACTTTAATGACTTATGGCTCGGGATTTCTTTAAACTCGTCTTTTAATTCTTCAATAAATAAGACTCGAGTTCTTCGGCTTTTAGTAAACTTTCGTCGTTTGACTTTTTCTTCGATAAATCTTCAGAATTGGTCTTGGACTTCCGTTATTTTTGCACTCTTGACTACTTGACCTCGTCTTTCATCCTTTTCTTCAATAAAAGCCCGTAAATGCCCGTGTTTTCTCCACTTTTCACCTTTTCGTCCTAAATCACAACAAAAACACAAACCACGCATAATTCCGACATAAATGACATAAAATACACGTTTTGGTCTGGTTTTTATTTTAATTAAGTGGTAAAAAGGATGGGTGTTTACACACCTATCAAATCCCCTACACTTAACCATTGCAATGTTCTCATGAAATGCATTAGTTACAAAGCACGTTTACATTTTTCATCACAATCAATCCATAATGGCCTTTATTAAAGAGATAGAAAACTATAAACATTCAAAGTAAAGAAATCAAAAGCATACCTTGGGTTTTGAAAATGTCATGAATAATCATCATCCTCAAGTTTTCACTTTCTCCAAACCAAGCTTAAAAACGAGATCATTGTTATTATAAGTTAGCAAACTAAAACGAACTCATGTGGGCCAATTATTCACTTAGACTCCCTTATTCCTAGGGGTATCTCTTATATTTTATTATTGTCTTGAATGATCACGAGGATGCATTGTTGACTTATTTCGATAGTTATTTAGGCCGAAAATAAAGTGAACGATTTAATCAATAGTTAGCTAAAGGACAAAATCTTTTAAAACTGCTTCTCGGGACCTCATAAAGTTCATATCTTGGCATAACTCGCTTCGCAATTTGAGACCTTTCTCGGACCGATATTTGGCAGCGACTTCATACTTCAAACGTTGAGAGACGTTCATGAAATTATGGTTTTCTCTTCATATAGGAATTTCTTCACTTGAAGTTTTGAGAGATTCATACTTGGACCACGACTTCTTCATTTTTCTCCAATCTTTATTTTGGACTTTGATATACAACGATCCGCCTCCTTTTATGACTTGGATCTATTTATCCTCATACCTTGCTAGGGTCTTTTCGGATACACTTCTCCATGACTTTTGGGGAGTTTTTGCTCTTCGTCGTGTGTCTCGATCCTTCATATTGATTTTCGATAAATGATTCTTCACATCACTTTGGATCTTTAGCAACAAAATGTAGTCCTCATGTCTTGTTAGGACCTTTTTGGACTCGCCAATCTTCGCATCCCGCTTCAATAAGTTATGCCTTGGCTATGAACTCTAATCCATACCGAGCAACTTTTAAACGATCTTGGGCTAGAAGCTAAGTAACTTTTCAAATCGTACAACCTTATTTATTGCAGATAAATTTATTAACAAGCGATGGGAGAATAGGCTCATAATTAACTCACATAAATTCCCGAAAGAATGCCAAACTTATAATTGGCTCTATCATCTCTCGTTCTCCACAGTTTAAAATCTCAAGGAATGAGACTCGTGGACGCTTAGCCTATTAAATCAAAGTTTTGGGTTTTCGAGTCGCCTATAGGATCTTGCAAATTCTTAGACTTTTTCAAGTTTAGAAATCGCGTTTTAAAGTTCCCTTGATAAACGACTCTCTAGGATCAATTATAGGAACTTGCGAAAAGTTCTTGTTCTTAACCCGTGAGAGTTAAGACTTTCGCGTTTTATAGCTCCCTATATAAAAGCCTAGCAAAACTTGACTTAAACACGTTAAGGATACTAGCTAGAGTAAACTTAGATAAGTAAACTCGGGTTGAGTCAAAAGATTCACAATGTTTAAAAATTAAAACCACTTTATTAAAAATTTATTCTAACAAGGAAAGAAAATAACTATACAAAGGGAAAAACTAATAGGCCAAAATAGATCAAAATTTTTGAAAAATGTCGAAAAAATTGATTTTCCGGTTAAAATGAGGACAAACACAAGGAAAAGAGCCACTTAAATTCGATAGAAGTCCCCCCTACACTTAACATAAACATTGTCCTCAATGTTTAAGCATGTGGGAGTCAACTCCCCTACACTTAGGACATTGTGCACTTTGTTTAAATCTCGCTAAGGAAGATACAACTAAAGAGATTTCTATTTTAATATTGAGAAATATAAAATAGTGAATCGAAAAGAGTTTAGGATAGAACCGGGAAGAAGTGAACACGGAATCACGGGTCGTCAAGAATCATCAAGAGTGGATCATTGAGCGCGCGAATCCCTGATTAAGAGAGGAGAGGAAATAGCAAACCAACCGGTCTCCCCTACACTTAGGATAAAGAAAGCGAAAAGATAGATACATGGTTTGCCTCCCAAGAAGCGCTTGATTTTTGATTACCGAGTCGTGAGCCTGACTCGACCTTGATCATCATAGGAAGAAGCATGAAACATATCCACCAGGATCAAAGACATAGTTTTCGTCCATCAAATAGCACAAGCTTAAGGCGAACAAGGCAAGCCAAAGAAGAATAGGCAAGGTTCCCTTAAGCAGCGATAGAGCACGGTGGGAGCAAGCATGGTGAGGTGCAAGCATGTCTTCAAAATTTCCAAAGATTTTTCCTTTTATTTCATCAGGTGGATACTGAGATGGCTTAAAGATTTCAATACCAGGGTCGAACACCTTTTCCTTTAAGGGAAAATAGCACTCAGGCTCAGCAGAATGTGAAGAAGATCCGCGAAGAAGCACAACCTCGTCCTTAGAAGGGGGACAAAGAGGTGTTAACTCATACGTGCTGCGGATATTGGTGTCGACCGGTTTCTTCTCCTTTGAAAGAATGTTCTTCAAATCCAAAGTAGGATCAAGACGATAATCTTCAAAATCCAAAGGAGGAGCATCACTCTCATGAGGGAAGTAAGTGTTGAGAAATTCAGAGAAATCTTCCTCAAATGAGTAATCGTCCAAAGTAGGATCGAGTGATGGCGGAAGATTTTCATCATGTGAAGAATCACTCGAAAGAGTATCAGCCTCATCAAAATCATCATATGTGGGCAGATCGGGATACTCAGAAGTAAGGTCATCATAATCATCCGAATCTGAGCTAGAATCATCATCATAAGCATCAAAGATCGGTGGAGAATCATAAATGGGAGAAGGTTCCAAATTAGACCGAGAATCATCCACATCATCTTGAAAAAGTGGATTACCAATGGAGAAATTGAATAGAGGATTGTTGTAGATGGTAAAATCATCGAGCACATTAATCATATTCACGGATTCTCGTCCAAAGGATTTGCTTGTAAGCTTCCCCATTTTGAAAACTTGTGAATTATTCCCGACTCTTAAGATTAACTCACCTTCGGCAACATCAACTAAAGCTCGTCCGGTTCTTAAGAATGGCCGACCAAGTATTAAAGGAATACGAGGGTCCATTTCATAATCAACAACGACAAAATCAACCGGGAAAGTAAATGTGCCAACTTTAATGAACACGTCTTCGGCTATACCAACGGGGTAAGCGAGAGTGCAATTTGCAAGTTCAAGAGTCATCTTTGTTGGAGTGAGGTCGGGTAATGATAGTGTTTTCCAAACACTCAAAGGCATAAGATTAATACTGGCTCCGAGATCAGCAAGGGCAGTAAATTCTTCAGTTTTTTTGAAAACGCAAGGCAACACAAAATGACCGGGATCTCCAAGCTTTTCCGGAAGTTCTTTAAGAATAACTGCAGAGCAGTTTTCATTTAAGCGTGTGTTGGCGAGCTCAATCAGCTTCTCCTTTTTGTTAAGCAATTTCTTAAATGCTTTAACAAATTTCGGCATATGGACAAGTGCTTCAAGAAAGCTAATGTTGAAGTTTATTTGAGAGATCATCTTCACATAGCTCGACACTTGACAGTCATTCTTGGTTAGCTCGTTGGTCTTGCCTAAGCGAGAAGGATAAGGGATATTAGGTTTGGGTGGTGAAGGTGAAGGCGTAGCAGGTAAAGGTTGAGATGTTGAAGGGTCCTTCCTAGGAACATCGTCATGACGAGGCGGAGACGGTAATGGTGCACTAATACTAGGTGTAGGAGGAGTAGGGATAAATGGTGGTGGAGGAGGTGTAGATGATGGGGGTGGGATTGGTGGTCCTACGATGGTAACTCCACTACGGGTAGTGATAGCACTCACATTTGCTCGCGGATTGGTGACGGTGTTTGAAGGTAGAGAACTCGAAGAAGAAGGTTGAGCGGCGGGCAAGAAACTAGCAAGCATATTCTTCAAATCATTTGTTTGATTACTGAAGGAGGATTGAATATTATCTCAAAGCTCGGATCTAATCTCATTTCCTTGATTGGTAATATCTCTTTTAAGATTGATAATTTGACTCTGTAGATTCTTGATTTGCTCACCTTGGGTTCTCATGATGGCTTCAACATCGGGGTTAATGGGTGGGGTTTGTTGAGCGGGTGGGTGATAAGGGTTAGAAGCTCTTGGTGGGATTTGGTTGCTTCTATTGTATTTGTTGGCGGGGTTTTGGTTTTGAGGAGAAAAACCGGGTGAAAGGTAATTGTTTGATCGGTAACTTAGCAAATTTCTCCCCTTGTTGTCTAGCTTGGTAATTTTCCGGTGAATAATTACCATAAGCTGCATACACATTTTCCGGATTTCCTTGAGTTGAAGGACAATCGGTGTATGAGTGAGGACCGCCGCATGTTTCACAAGAAGGAGCAACCGCTTTAACTTGTTGTTGTTGTTGGTTTAAAGCGAGAAGCGTGATACTTTTGCTCATTTCAGTCATTATGCGGGTGAGTTCGGTCATATCAGGGTTTGCTAAAGTGGAAGAGACATTGACTCTCGGATTGTTCCTTGAAGAAGCGGAGGAATCCCAATTTTTGTGGTGAGTAGTCATGTTCTCAATAAGCTCTCTACACTCCTCGGGTCTCCTTTTCATGAATGTGCCACCGGCGGCTGCATTAATCGTATCACGATCTCGAAAAGTCAATCCGTTGTAGAAAGTATCAATTAAGGTCACAGGGAGCATGTTGTGGTTTGGACAACGATCAATCAAGACATTATATCTCTCCCAAGCATCAAAAAGAGATTCATCGGGATCTTGCATGAAACCGCTGATTTGATTGCGAAGGCTCGTGACCATGGATGGTGGAAAGTAGCGCGACAAAAAGCGTTGAGTCATGTCATCCCAAGAATGAATAGAAATCTTTGGAAGACGATCAAACCATTTCTCGGCATGATGCGATAAAGTATGTGGAAAGAGTTGTAGGCGAAGAACATCCATTGTGGCACCAGGCAACTTCATGCTTTGGGTGATTGTAATGAACTTGTCGAGGTGTTTGTTGGCATCATCATCAGACATTCCTCTAAAAGGATTTGTTTGCACTTGCTGAATCATGTGGTGCTTCAACGAAAACTCCGGAGCGTTGATTTGCATCGGCGCAATCGGTCCTCCTCGTCCAAACATGGTAGGTTGACAAAGCTCCTCCATTGTCCGAAGATCGGGCTGTGGAAGAACATTGTTGTTATTGTTGAGGTGCGGTGGATTATTATTGTTGTTAACACCTGACATACTTAAATCTTCTTGAGTCTCGGGCTCTTGATAATTAGAAGATCTAGTACGCATACACCTGAAAATGCAAAAGAAAAAGAAACCAAACACAAAGACAATATATATACACAATAAAGATAAAATCTTTTTGGATTTTTGAAATTTTTAATTTTTATGGATTTTTAGCAAATTTTAATTTTTATGGTTTTTTTTTTTAATTTTTTAAGGAAGAAAATAACGCTCACAAGTGAACTGATCCCAAAAAGCAACGCGTCTCTCACAGAAAACCGTTAATCTTTACGAAAAGAGCCGGCAGCGGCGCCATTTAATACATGGCTTTTGACACCCCGTATAAAAATTAGTTCGTTTAAGTATGTCTCTTCGAATTGAAAAAGGATTTTAGAGTATGACTCAGTCGTTCTTTGGTGAAACAAAAGTGTGTCGTTGTAGTATATTAAAAATGCAAGACGTAAATGTAAATGACGTTAAAGTAAAAGGCGTTAAAATTAACCGAGGCGTTAAAATAAATCTAAGTCTAATTAAAAGAAAGGGTGCAATATTAAAAAACTTTGAAAAGTAAAATAATTAAATGACGGGTATTTAAAAGCGTGACGAGAATTAAAATTTGACAAAGTATAAAAATGTGAACTTAAAAATTAAACAAGGAAAAATAGTAAAATAAACCTAATCGGAATGTATTCCGATCAGACTTCAATCGGAATGTATACAAACCTCCCTATCGGAATGTTAATCGGAACCTTAGATCGGAATACCCTGTCACCTATTCAGATCGGAATATCCAAACAAACCCTTTGATCGGAATGAATACTACCTCTTGATCGGAATGTGAATAACCAAACCCTGATCGGAATGTAGATTGGAATACCCAATCGGAATGCTGTCACCTATTCAGATCGGAATATCCAAACTCACCTTGATCGAAATGTTGCTTACTTACCCTGATCGGAATGTCACAACCTCTTGATCGGAATACCACAAACCTCCCAATCGGAATAATGCAAACCCTTTTCCGACCAAGCCAAGGAGCTATGGTCAGAATGTAATACCCTTTTCCGACCTGTATGGTCGGAATACAGTAGAAGGACCCGAAAATAAGCTAAAGAAATAAGCTATAACTCAAATAAGCTCACACCTAAAATCCTAAGCAAAACAAGTATAAGAAAAACTAATAAGCTGAAATTTACAAACTTTTGAAACACAAAAAGGAAAAGGTTTACAAAAAACAAACTTTTATATAAAAATAACTTTTATAAAAACTCGAAAACTTAAAATAAACACAAATAAGCTATAAAAATCAATGATCCAAAACAATCAAAAGCATAAAAACATAATCTTTAATCAAATAAGCAAGATAATAAGCACATAAACATAAAGATCAAGCAAGAAAGAAAGGTAGAATGAGAGATTTAAAACAAGAAAATTAAAGAACACTTACTTGGAAATAAAAGGTATTAAAAGTGCAAGACAAGTATTTAAATTTGACATGAAAAGTAAAGGTGCACAAAATTAAAGGTGGAAGAACTAGTGTCACTCTAGCCAACAAAGAAAAAAATGAAACTAGATGATCCTATTTATAGTAGATTAGGGAGATGGTTAGAGGAAGCTTCCTCCCCTCCTTCCTTTCTTCTTAATTGCACCATTAAGTCCTTCCCTTCTTAATCTTTTGTTAATCTTGGACTTTAATGACTTATGGCCCGGGATTTCTTTAAACTCGTCTTTTAATTCTTCAATAAATAAGACTCGAGTTCTTCGGCTTTTAGTAAACTTCCGTCTTTTGACTTTTTCTTCGATAAATCTTCAGAATTGGTCTTGGACTTCCGTTCTTTTTGCACTCTTGACTACTTGACCTCGTCTTTCATCTTTTTCTTCAATAAAAGCCTGTAAATGCCCGTGTTTTCTCCACTTTTCACCTTTTCGTCCTAAATCACAACAAAAACACAATCCACGCATAGTTCCGACATAAATGACATAAAATACACGTTTTGGTCCGGTTTTTATTGTAATTAAGTGGTAAAAAGGATGGGTGTTTACACACCTATCAATATCGATATTGAGTTCGAGTCTTAACGCGCGCCTTATTGTGATAGGTTGCGGTTTTCATGTTTCCCGGGCATCCATATCGTATGTGATCGTCTCACTACCTTTGTTTCTACTCAGTTGCTGAGTACCGTGATTGACTTACCTCGTGGCTAAGGTGAGTTCATAGCCCTTCTTTACTTGTACATGGTTTCTAAACACGGGGTGAGATTTTACATGGTGGAACACAACCATTTAAAAACTGTATGCTATCCAGAACTTGTATGCTATCCAGAACATGTATGCTTTCCATACTTTCGATATTATTATTGCTTTTAGTCTAGCCTTAAGTTTCATCTCCTGATCATGAACCGTTAATTTCGAGTACTAAGCGCGAATGTTGTGGGTGGATCCATCGGGATTGACTATCCCCGTCTCAAGTACCTTGACGCGCTGATATTTGTTTATACTTGAGTATTTAGGCTGAATACTCCCTAGAGGAACTTACATTGAGTTAAGCTTCGGTTCAAGAACTGAACAACAATAATAATGGTTTCGGACTATGGTTAATGATCATAACCATACTCCCTATTTACTTGTTTTACAAATGAATGCTTGTGTTCCACACCTTTACTGCTATACCTATGAATGTCACTCAACTTTATGTTGACAATTTTACATGTTTAATCTCAGGTATTATTACTTAGCTTTGCTTGGATGGGAGCCCGCAGGAGATTATCGCAGCTTGGAGATTTCTATGATGCTTTTGAAAGATTTTTTTTTATATAAATTGTCAGAAGTTTATTCCATCTTTTGGGCAACTTTATGTTATAAATCGAGATGAAATAATATAATTTTCCGCTTCTAAAACTCTGGATACTATGTTTAAAAACTCTGACCCTTTTATGATGTAATGTACATGTTTTTATTTCGTCAGCTTTGTATGAACTCTAATTCATTGTTTCTTGTACTATGACGTGTTACCCCCTCGTTGCCTAGTTGTTCCATGTCAGATTCTGGGGGTCTCACACATCTTACCAAGCTTTCATCATTATAAGGATGCTAAAGCTATGTGGGATGCTATAAAACTTAGATTTGGAGGCAATGACAAATCTAAGAAGATAATGAAGATTATTCTCAAGAAAGAATTTGATAAGTTCTCAATTACAAGTATAGAGGGAATACATGGTGGCTATGAAGGTTCAGTAAGCTGCTTATTCAATTGGCAGTTTATGGACAAGTAATTCCTAATGAAGAAGTTAATCTAAAATTCTTAAGAAGTGTTCCACCAGAGTGGAAAGCTATGGCCATGCACTTCATCACAAGAGATGATCTGGAAACAATTCCTTTTGATCATCTCTACAACAATCTTAGAGCATACGAGATGGATGTGAAAGGCACTGAAGTAACTAAGGCAGCGACTACTACAAAGTCTAACTTGGCTTTTGTGTCAGATGGAAACAACGGTACTTATTTTCATAATACCGCTAGTGGATCAAGAAGCGGTACATACTTCACAAATACCGCTGGAGGACTTACAAGCAGTACTTACCCACAAAGTATTGAAGGCAGACCCATAGTCTCTCAAAATCCACATGGAAGGTCTTCACCATTGTTTAGTGACAATGATGCCTTCTCATTCTTCGCTGGACAAGACAACATGCCAAGATTAACACTCAATGACTTGTTCTAAATGGATGATTCTGATGTTGAAGACATGGATCTTAAATGGCAAGCTGCTATGGTGTCAGTAAGATCTAATAGGTTCTTCAAGAAGAACGGAAGAAAGATGACTGTTGATCCTAATGAGCCATTAGGATATGACAAGTCCAAAGTTGAATGCTATAACTGTGGAAGGAATGGACACTTTGTAAGAGAATGCTCTAGAGACAAAGCTGAGAGTAGCAGTCAGAAGTCCAAGCACAGCTATAGAACCAGTCCAAGAATAACTGAAAGCTTTCCAAAAGGAAACAACAGAAGTCCTAAAGGAACTAAAGCATTGGTAACTGTAGATGGAGTAGTGAACTGGGCTGAAGAAGAAGAAGAAGAAGAGCTTGGTCTAATGGCTCTCTCACATGAAGATACTGAGGTACATCCTTGTTCTAAAGACTGTGTTCTTAAATTTATTAGCTTATAAGTAGAACTAGAGGAACAATATTAAAAGGTTAACACATGCACTATAGAATTAAATGCTTTTAAACATGGTGTTGTTAAATTAGAAGAAAATATAGTTTTGTACAAAAAGGCTCAACAAAACTATGAAGAGAAAATAAGAATTTTAACTCTTCAAATGAGGGAAAAAGATGTGGAAATAAAAGCTTTTGAAAGACAACTTTTAAAAGTGTCAACAGAAAATGAAGCTTTAAAGACCAGTCTTTATAATGAAAGGGAAGTGATTAATCATTGGCAAAAATCCTCTAGAGGATTGGGAAAATTGATTAATTCACAAATGGGGTATTATGATAAATCAGGCCTGGGATATATTGAGGACCAATCTGGGATAACTTTAACTAGACAAAGACTTATTAAAAGGGATTTTTAATAGTTCTAGTAAGGTAGATAATACACTTGAGAATGATAGATATACTGAAGGAATGAAGACAGTTCCTCCACCACTATCAGGAATTTTCATGCCCCCTAATAATGATATAAGTATAGAGTTAGAAGAACCAAATGTTAAAAATATCTCAAACTCTAGTACTTTGTCCCAAGAAAAGACTGTTGTGACCAAAAATATTGTTTATCCATCTTTAATGAACAACTTTGTTTCTAATGAATCTAAGTCTAGTTCTGCTCCCAAGCAGGTGTAAACTCCTATCAAGTTATTGGAAAACAATGTAAAACATAATAAAATCAAAAGGGGTGGGCTAGGTTTTGAAAAAGTTAAGTCAAAAAAACCTTTTGGGTCTTCTTTAAGAAGAAAAGGATGTTATGTTTGTGGTAGTCTAAGTCATTTTATCAAAGATTGTACTTTACATGAAGATAAAATTGTGAAGCAAAAGGCTGCACAAAACGGTCATGAAAAACAGTAATGGGAAAAATACACAGGTTAATAGGAATCAGAAACTTAAGAATGACAAACCTAAGTTTGATCACTCAAGGGTAGCCAAACAGGATAAAAATAACCCTGCCAAAAGTTTTGTTCCTAGAGCAGTACTTATGAAACAAGGTCTAGTACCTTTGAAGTCTAGTAAACTATGTACCGGCAAGTCTAGACCTGCAAGTACTGCTAGACCAAACTTAAGTATTGTTGGTTTAAAGTCTGTCAAACCAAAGTTCTCTAAGAGTTCTAAAAATGTTATTGAAAAAGTTAAAACATTTAGAAGTAAGGATAATTAAAAACCAGTGCGAATGTGGGTCCCTAAGAGAGAAAAATCATGTGTTAAAGCAAGTACTGCTAAAGCGGTACTTAAGGCAAAGAAGTCTGAGCACATAGAGTCACCCTATGTCTTTGACTACATAACTGAAACCATGAATTATAAGAGCAAAAGTAGCATTACTGGTAATGCTTCAGAACAGACTCTTAAGTGTGTAGGTCTCATCCGAGCCAAATGTGGCTTGGGTCCCTGTTAAAAACTAATGTGTTTTATTTGTGTGTAGGGGCATCTAATTGATGAACTGAAAGATAAAGGTATAGTAGATAGTGGATGCTCAAGACACATGACAGGAAACAAAGATTTTCTTGCTAAATTTGAAGAATTCAGAGGAGGACCAGTAGCCTTTGGAGGTAGCAAAGGTAGAATCACTGGCAAAGGGAAAATCAACACAGGGAAGTTGGAATTTGAAGATGTGTTATTTGTAAAAGAATTGAATGAGTTCAATCTCTTTTCTGTATCACACATGTGTGATAAGAAGAACAAGGTGATGTTCATAGACAAAGACTGCTTGGTGCTGTCTAAAGACATTGAGATGCCTAAGGAATCTCAAGTACTGCTTAAAGTACCCAGGCAAGAAAATATGCACACCTTTAATCTTCATACTATTACTCCAACAGTTGGTATTACATGTTTGCTAGCTAAGGCTTCTTTTGATGAGTCTAATTTATGGCATAGAAGGTTAGGTCATGTGAATTTCAAGAATCTTAACAGATTAGTGAATAAGAATTTGGTTAGAGGGTTACCTTACAAATCTTTTCAAAATGATTTCACATGTGCTGCCTGTCAAAAATGTAAACAACATAGAGCCTCTTGTAAGACCAAGACTCTCAACACTGTGACAAAACCTTTGCAGCTATTGCATATGGATTTGTTTGGTCCAGTTTCTGTAAGATGCATTAGTCATAAGACCTTTTGTCTAGTCATAACTGATGATTATAGTAGATTCAGTTGGGTTTTCTTTTTAGCTCTTAAAAGTGAGACCAATGAATTACTTAAGGACTTTATCACTTTAGTTGAAAAGCAGTTTACTAAACAGGTTTTAATCATTAGGACTAATAATGGGACAGAATTCAAGAATGCTGAATTTGATGAATTCTATAGGTCTAAAGGAATTAAGAGACAATTTAGTAATCCTAGGACTCCACAACAAAATTGAGTAGCTGAAAGGAAGAATAGGACACTAAGTGAGGCTGCTAGAACTATGATGGCTGATTCTCTTTTGCCAAATACCTTTTGGGTAGAAGCAATCAACAATGCATGTTATGTGTTAAATAGAGTCTTAGTGACCAAGACTCAAAACAAAACACCTTATGAACATTTGACTGGTGTGAAGCCTACCATAAGTCATTTAAGACCTTTTGGGTGTCATGTGTCTATACTAAATACTCTTGATTATTTGGGAAAGTTTGATTGAAAGTCTGATCCAGGATATCTTGTAGGATATTCAGTGCAAATAGGGTTTATAATTTGGCATCTAAAAAGGTTGAAGAAAATACCCATGTTAATTTCTTAGAAAATAAACCTAATGTCCCAGGAATAGGTTATGCTTGGATGTTTGATTTAGATTATCTAACGAACTCCATGGATTACTATTCTGTGCAAAAGGATTGTCAAACTAACAATGCAGGTGAGGAGTCAAGTGCAACTAATGCAGGTACTCAAGAAGATGTTTCATCATCAGATGATGATGTTCATATTTATGTGCCCATTATGCCTACTGTTACTCCCATGGATGCTACTCCCAAGAAGCAAACCATGCCATCAAATGATGATCAAGCCTCCTAAGAACTTCAGAGGCTTCAAGATCAAGAAAAGAATGCTACATCTGCTAATAAGCATTTAGGAGAAGAATCTTTGAGTCACAACACTCAGCAGTACACACTACACCTAGCGATACTTCATTTGCAAGTACTGCTAAGTCAAAATCTGCTAAATCTATTGACTCACTAGAAGAGATTTTACAAGCTATGGACGATGAAGATGTATATGCTAGTCCAGCTGAAGGAATCTTCTCCAAAGCTTCCTATGATGAGCAGGGTGCAGTAACTGATTTCAACAATTTGGAAACAGAAATTCCAGTCAGTTCTATTCCCACTCATAAGTCAACAACAACCATCCTACTACACAGATCATTGGAGATCCCAAATCTGTTGTACAAACCAGAAGACAACTTCAAACCAATATTCAAACCCATGCACTTGTGAGTTATGTCAAACAACAGCAGAGAACTAATCATAAAGATACTCAGCATTGTTTGTTTGCCTGTTTCTTAATCACAAGTAGAGCCCAAAAACATTTCTCAAGCTCTTGATGAAGAAAGTTGGGTAGATGCCATGCAAGAAGAATTAACACAATTTGAGCTACAAAAATTTTGGATTCTTGTGGATCTTCCCTCAGGTAAGAGAGTAATTGGTACTAGATGGGTTTTCAGGAACAAGAAGGATGAAAAAGGAGGTGTTGTGAGGAACAAGGCAAGACTTGTTGCTCAAGGCTATATGGTTGCTCAAGGCTATAGACAGTAAGAAGGGATAGACTATGATGAGGTTTTTGCACCAGTGGCAAAGATAAAAGCCATTAGGTTATTTTTGGCCTTTGCATCATATATGGGTTTTATAGTCTATCAAATGGATGTGAAAAGTGCCTTTCTTTATGGTACTATTTTAGAGGAGGTATATGTCTCACAACCTCCAGGTTTTGTAGATCCTAAATTCCCCAATAGAGTCTACAAGGTTATCAAAGTACTGTATGGTCTGCATCAAGCTCCAAGAGCCTGGTATGCAACTTTATCTAATTTTCTACTAGATCATGGATATAGGAGAGGAACCATTACCAAAACTCTGTTCATCAGAAAGAATGCTAAGGATATCATTCTAGTTCAAGTGTATGTTGATGACATCATTTTTGGTTCTACCAAGAAAACATGGTGTGAAGAGTTTGTGGCTTTGATGAAAGAAAGATTTCAGATGAGTTCTATGGGAGAACTAACTTTATTTTTGGTAATACAAGTCAAACAAAGGAAAGATGGAATATTTATCAGCCAAGATAAGTATGTTGCTAAAATCTTGAAGAAATTTTCATGTATGGATACAAGGAGTACAAGCACACCTTTTGAAGCTAATAAGTATTTATCAAAAGATGAACATGGAGAAAATGTTGATATTCATCTATACAGATCAATGATTGGTTCATTGATGTATCTTACTGCTTCAAGGCCAGATATTATGTTTGCTGTGTATGCCTGCTCAAGGTTCCAAGTTCATCCAAAGGTGTCACATCTACATGCTGTGAAGAAGATTTTTAAGTATCTTAAAAGTCAACCCAATTTAGGATTATGGTATCCTAGGGATTCCACCTTTGAATTGGAAGCTTACTCAGACAGTGATTATACTAGAGCTAATCATGATAGGACATCCACAACAGGAGGTTGTCAATTCCTAGGCAAAAGACTCATATCATAGCAGTGTAAGAAGCAAACCATTGTTGCTACTTCTACAACTGAAGCTGAATATGTAGCTGCTGCTCATTGTTGTGGACAAGTACTTTGGATTCAGAATCAATTGTTAGATTATGGGTTTAACTTCATGAACACCAAGATTTACATTGATAATGAAAGTACTATATGCATTGTCAAAAATCCAGTATTTCACTCTAAGACCAAGCATATTGAAATAAGACATCACTTTATAAGAGATGCTGATGACAAGAAGCTTATTCAAGTCTTGAAGAATTATACAGATAACAATGTAGCTGGTTGTTGACCAAGGCATTTGATGCAAAGAGATTTGAATTCTTGGTGACACATATTGGTATGCTCAACCAATAGACTACTACATATGTTGAGGGGAGGTAATAGCTGTACAAATTTTTATAATAATTTTTATTGTATAGTCTATGTTTTGTGTTTTTGATGTAATTGCAGGTTAATAGAAAAAGATAAAAGAGGTTACAATGATAGTGGAAAGCATGAACTGGTCAAAACTGTGAGGTACTGTTATAACTGCAAGTACCACTAGCACAAATTCAAGTACCGAGTATGTTCCATGTACCGCTACATGTCTGTTGTACCGTTAAGGGTCTCTTTTGTAAATTTGCCGGTTTCTTCGCTCTTGGGTTTGTTATTTACTTAAATACTTACTCCAGTTACACAATTGATTCACCTAATCTTTTAATTTTTATCTCTTGATTCTATAACCTTCTCTCTAATTTTTCGATCATCAAAAATACTAATGGCTGCTTTATAAGTGATCTATAAGCATAATTTGGTTGTGAATCTTGCTACGAATGATGATTCCCTTGGATTCCATGAGATTCTTGGTTTATTATCTCGAAGTCATATTCGTTTTATACTCACTGTAAGTCCGGTTGTCTCTATTTCCGTTGTTGAACAATTTTGGAACACTGCTGTGTTAGGTACTCAGTTTGATCAACCTTGCATTAAGGCTAGGGTGAATCATAGAAATATATATGTAACTGAGGTACTGCTAAGGGCAAGTTTGAGATTAAATGATGAAAATGGACTTAGTATGCTTAATAATATGGAGATTCATGATGGCCTTGCAGCCATGGGCTATGGAGGTGGTAGGGAAAGTCTTACTTTCTTTAAAGCTTTATTTTCACCTCAATGGAAATTGATTTTTCATGCTATTATTCACTGTATAAGCTCTAAAAGTACATCTTTTGATCAAATTCCTGTTGCATTGGCATCACCTGGTATTTGTCTAGCAAATAACAGAGTTTTTAATTTTTCAAAATTACTTTTTGAAGGCATGATTAGGAGTTTGGAAGGAACTAAAAAGTTTTTGATGTATCCTAGATTTATTCAGACTTTAGTTAGTGACCAAATACCTAACCTACCAGAGTTAACTAATACATGGGATGTTCCAACATTCACAAAGAGAACCTTCTCTTTCTTGACCAAACAAGGCAATGCCTTTACAGGAATAGTTACACTATTGTTTGCTCATATGTTAGCCCAACCTGCCAATCAAGAAGGTGAGGAACCTAGCAATGCTAGTGCTTCTCAGCAAACTCCTTCTCACCAGAGTTCCCATTCCATTGAAGATTCATAATCTTCTTCTCACAATGTTGGTGCTCCACCAAACAATGATGAGATGATCCATACACCTGCTGCTTCTATTGCTGCTAGTGGTTCACCACAAGCACAAGCACCAGAGGTGGTGGATGTTGCAAATTTAACTACTTTGTGTACTAGTTTGTCCCAACAGGTACAGGTGTTTTAGAAAGAAAAGCTTGTTCAAGACAAGAAAATTGCTGAATTGGAAGCTAGCCTAGTCAAGTTGAGGAACAAAGTATCCCCTTGGATGAGGCAACATAGATCTATTCAAAATGCTGTACTCACGAAACAAAGATTCAGGAACCATAAGAAAAGGCAACTGAATGCAACCAAACAGGGGAGGAATTATGAAGAACAGCCACCTTCTTCTGATAATCAGACAAGGATCTTTGGAAATGACATCAATTTTGAGTTGGATGAAGATGTCATGGTTGCTTATGAAGATGGAACTGGTTTAGAGACTGGTGTGGATGGACCTTCAAATATGGAGATTCAACAGGAAGAACCACAGCCTACTCATGAGAAGCCACAAGTTGAAGAGAAGATGGTAACTCAGCCAACACCAACACCTTAATCACCACTTCAAGTGAATTGGAGTACTTTCTATGAGAAGTTGGAGGAAATTAACATTCATTTTCCTGTATCTTCAACACCACCACAAAGACAAGTATGGTTTCAAAGGAAACAAACTTTGCAAGTACTGTCTAGATCAAAGATGAGCAATGCATCAGACAAGACTAAAGAGGTGCAATTTGAAATGATGGCTTCTATGGAAGAAAGGGTATCTGGGGATACACAAGTGATTGAAGAAACAAGTGTGTCTAATACTGGTTAAGTCAACATTGTTGAAGATCCAAGTACTGCTAAACCAACTAAGTCGACTGCAAGTACTGCTGACATTGTTGAAGACCCAGGTACTGCTAAGCCAACTAAGCCAATTGCAAGTACCGTCGGTGATCATTCTTCACTAAAAAGTCAAACTCCTTTTGGAGAGGATGAGACTTTAGCCCAACTACTTCTTGAATTAAGAAAGAAGAATTCAGATGAGAAGACTAAACAAGCAGAGGCAGAGAAAAAGACACAACAAGAACTTCTTGCCAAAAAGGATCAAATTCAAGGTAAGAAAGTTCAAGCTTCACACCCTACTAAAGGTATAGTTATTCAACAGCAAGTTGATGAGGAAAGACCTTCCAAGCTGAAGAAGAAGCTACCTAAATATAATCCAAAGGATAAGGGGAAGAAGCAAATATTATCAGAATCTGAGAATGAAAGTGATTCAGATGATGATATAAGTAAAGTCATGTACAGATTTAATCAATTGGACCATGATGGGGAATATGCTTTTAGAATGCAAGCACAAATTCGTGAAGAATAATTACAAGAAGAACTTGCAGCAAAGCAACATTTGCTAGAAGCTAAGAGAATACAGCAAGAATGGAACATACAAGAGTATGATAGGATTAAAGCTGAATTACATGCAACTGAGCTTCTTGTAGACTCATTGATAGCTGAAGAGAGAGATGCATATGATGAAGAAGAGAAATCAAAGTTGATTGATGATCTGGTAAGGGAGCAACAAAGATTCTTTGTTGAAAAGAGAAAAAGAGAAAGCCTCCTACTACTATGCAGATTAGAAATCAAATGATGAATTTTCTTAAGAAAGTTAAGGGTTTTACTCATATTCAGCTGGTCAAGAAGAATTTTGAAGAAATCAGGACTTTGTATGAGCCAAATAAGAGAAATGAATTGAATTTTATTAAGATTGGATCTGAAGTAGATAGAATGGCTATTGAAAGACATAGAAAACATCTGCAACAAAAAAGGCAATTTGGAATTACTCCTAGAATTGAGCCAAGTACTGCTGAACCTACAAATACATCTCCACCTATCAAGATCATTTATGTGAGGAAGAATAGAAAGGAGAAGGTAAGTTCAAGGGAGGAAGAGACTGCTCACTGAATGAATAAAGGAGATGAAGCTCAAGATATTGCTCAGACTGAAAATGTACAAGCAGTACATACACAGTCAACAGTACATACTGAAGAGACGGTACATACAAACTTGGAAGAGGGTTCAACAGAACTTGAGAGAACCTCCAAGGGTGTTAAAAGAAAAAGGTCAACAAAGACAAAGAAGAAAGCCAAAAGGGCTAAATCAACAGCAGAAGATAGTGATGATGATGAGAACTTGAAGAAGTACTTGAAGATTGTAAAATTTAAAGATCAATGTATTGATACAGAGATTTTTGGAAAGAGATCATCTATTGCTAAATGGATTTACTCTATGTCTCAAGGACTTGTAGTTCATGGAATTCAAAGAACTGATGGCACAACAAGGATATTCAGACTTCTGGAGGATATTCTTCACATTCTTGACAGACAAGATATTCATGATCATTTCAGGTTAGTTCAAGAAGCTAGTGCAGGTAAAACTGAAGTGTCACTATTATATAGGGAGTTTCTCTTTATGTATGAGCCACACATCTGTGATCAAGAAATGTTGAAGGTATTAGAGAATCAGGTTCCTAGGTACTAGAGATATTATAGGTCATGTGGATTGCATATTTTGGATATAGATGATATTACATACTATATGCTGCAAGAGAAGACTTACCCATTCAAAAGAAGATTGTTGGAAAGAATGTTGGAACAACAATTAGAAGTTATAGAAGAATCTATTGATGCTTTGGAGTTGATCAGAATGGTTAAACAACAAATCAAGGATTTGAAAGATGAGGAAGAAGCTAAGAAAGAGCCTTAATTGTTTGACTTTCAGTCACACTTCACAAATGTGTTGTGAATAAATTACAGCCAGTCTACTTGAGCGCTGACAAGAGTAAAACAAGCGTTGATAGGAAGAAAACAAACGCTGACAGATCAAGCGTTGACAAGACAAAGTCAAGCGTTGATACATTAAAGACAAGCACTGATGGAAGGATATGATCTACACGTTTATTATATTCTAGATTACTTCTAGTAAAGATAGGAACAACAATATATTTTCTATATTTATCTTTACCTAGAATAGTTGATACATAGATTATTGTACAAGGCTTCTTATGTCTATAAAAGAAGACCTTTAGGTTAATGTTCAATATAAGTTTTCATACGTTAAACACTTTCATTGTAAGCAAGTTTGATATCATTAATCAAAGTGAAAGTTTGTTTACATCTTATGTGTTCTTGTTTAAGTGTTAATTCCGCATAACACTTAGATTGTCATATACATATACAAAGGTTTCTCTAAGTGTATTACTTGATCTAATCTCGTATACATAAAGCTAAATCGATCTAAGTTTAGGATCAACAAGTGGTATCAGAGCTTGTTGAGGAACTTTTGATCTTAAAGAACACAAGAACCCTAAAATCACCAAAACCCTAATTTTCTCAAAACCCTAAACAACATCATGTCAAATCCAGAAATAACCTCTTCCTCCTCACCTTTGCCAAACATCAAGATTCCCATGCTTGATGCAACCAACTTTGAATTGTGGAAATTCAACTTTGAGCAATATCTGGGGATCTATGACTACACTCTTTGGGAAATTATTGAGTATGGAAACACATTTAATAGAGCTGAAAAGGTTGCTGCTGTTATTGCTACAAGAACTGCTGTTCCTGGATGTCCAGAAGCAGATAAGAAAGAAAAACCTGGTGATGGTAGAGTTGTGTCTGCTGAAGACATAGCAAAGAGAAGGGTTGATATGAAAACCCTAAACATTCTGAAACTCTCTCTAGGACAAGAGAACCAGCATAAATACAGAGGTTATGACTCTGCTAAAGACCTTTGGGAAGCTCTTGAAGTTGCATATGGTGGTAATGAAGATACTAGGGAAGAAAAGAAGAAGCAACTCATGCATGATTATGTTGTTTTCAAGGCTCAACCTAATGAGAAGCTTAGCAGTGTGAGAAGTAGACTGCTTGACATTACAAGCAAGCTATCCTTCATGGGGACACAGCTTGGTGATGTTGACATTAATGCTATGTTTCTTAAAAGTCTTGGTGATGCGTGGAAGATTGAGGCAAGATCTATTCTTGCCAATAACACTCACAAAAGTTCCACGTTTGATGATATTTACAACAAACTAAGGCTTTTGGAGAATGAAACTCTTTTGGAGCATGGAAGTAAGTCTACAAATAGTAACATGGCCTTCTTCTCACATAGTGAAGGCCAATTTGATCAGAAGGACTCTTACATGCATCCAGTCACTAGATCAACATGTGTCAACGCTGGAACATGTCCTGTCAACTCCTCATACTCAGACGCTGACACATACAAAAGTGACTCACCAAGAGTTAAACCTGCTGGTTTGGATCTAGATACTGTATGTGCTTATATTGCTTCTTTGCCCAATGGTTTAGTGATTACATATGAGGACCTTGAGCAGATAAATGATGAGCACTTGGAAGAGATGGATATTAAGTGGAACATGGCTCTTGCTAGTATAAGAGCAAACATGTGGAATAGAAGGTTTAAGAAGAAGATGACCTTCAATGCAAAGGACACTACTGGATTTGATAAATCCAAGGTTGAATGCTACAATTGTCATCGAATGGGGCACTTCATGAGGGAATGCAGATCTCCTAGAAGATCTGATGCTGGAAAACCCTCAAGCCAAATTGTTAAGGCTCAGGATCCTAAGGCCATGGTTGCAGTTTAAGGAATTGATGGTATGGGATAGGACTGGAGATATTTGGCTAAGGATGTGGAAGAGGATAAATCTTTGGTTGCTGAAATTGAAGAAGAAGAGCATGTTCAATATGCTCTCATGGCACACTCCTCCTCTTCGTCAGATAATGAGGTATACGATGATGCTTTTTGTAGTAAGGGCTGTAGGTTAAATACTGAGAAACTTAACAAAGAGGTGTTAAGGTTATTAGATGATGTGAGTACTGAGAGATGCAAACTGTCTAACTATCAATTAGCTCTCACTCAAACTGAGAAAACAGTTTCTGAATACAAGAAAATGGAATTTGATTTAAAATATAAAATAAATATCTTAAAACATGAGTTAGATGCTAGTAATGATGTTAGGAATATCATGGAAAGGGTTAATAGTGATTTACAGGCTAAGTTAGATAAGGCCATTAAGAATAAAGACAATGTTGGCCTTAAAATTCAGAGATTTGATACGGCCACACAAACCCTAGGAGAATGTGTTAATAAACAAAGGGATCCTAAGGACATGACTGGGATTGGGATGAAAGACTACTCTATGGTTCCACCACCAGCTGGTGACTTCTATGGTGTCTAACAAAAGGACCTATCTTGGACTGGTTTGCCAGAACTTCAAGAGGAGGAATTCATTCCTCCACCAAGAGTTGTTACCCCAGTTGAAGAGTATCAACATAAGTTGACTGACTTGAATGAATGGAAGAAAGCCAATCCTATCTTATTTGTTAAGGGTGGCTTATTATGTGAAAGTCCTAATGAGTCAACCCCTATTAAGGTTACAAACCCAATCACTGGTAAGGCTGTTGACCTTGGCTCAAACACTGTTAGAAAACCTAGTGTCAAGTATGCAGAAATGTATAGGAATACTAGGTCACCTAAAAGCCAAGTTAGTAATGATGGAACAGGTTACTTCTCTTCTAGACCGAGGGTTGTGTCTAGAAAAGCCTATTACACTTGTGGTAGCTTTTCACATTTAGCATATAAGTGTGTCAACGCTTCTAAGGTCAACGTTGTTAGAAAGTCAAACGTTGTCAGACCCAAATCTTGTGTGCAGCAAAGTCCACAAGTTGTTAGACCTGCCTCATTCTTCACTAGAGGGTCTAACACTCATGGACAAAGACCATTTCAAAAGACAAATACTTGGTCTAATAGGCAATGGGTTTCTGTAGCAAACCCTAGGTACAACGCTGACAAGGATAATTTCAGCGTTGACAAGACCAAATCCAACGTTGACAGAAATGTGACCAGACCTAAATATTTGCAACCACAGGGTAAGGGGTCTAAAGCTTCTTCAAGTTTGACATGGAGACCTAAGAAAGATCAAAACCCTAATGATAATGGGATTTTAATGACCTGCAACAGATTTAATTACATTTCAAAGGTCATTACAAAACCTATTGGGGTTAACTGGGTATTTCATCCAAGGAGGGATGAAAATGGGGTTGTTATGAGAACTAAGTCTGTTCTTGTTGAACAACCAGATGAATCCAAGTCTGCTAAGGCTTGGGTTCCCAAAGAAAACTAACTTATTTTCTTTATGTGCAGGGCATTCAAAAACAGGTCAATGATTATGGATATTGGGACAGTGGATGCTCAAGGCACATGACAGGGAAGGAAGATTACTTAACTAACTTCACTCCCATTAAGGATGGTGATAAGGTTTACTTTGGAGGCGGATATGGTACTATCACAGGCAAAGGAACACTTCTCACCAAGAACTTATGTTTTGAAAACGTATTTTTGGTAAAGGAACTTGATTACAATCTTTTTAGTGTATCACAAGTTTGTGTTAACAAAAATAAAGTTCTGTTTACTGATACTGAATGCTTGGTGTTAAGCAAGGATTATAAAATCCCTGATGAGAAATATATTGATCATAGAACACCTAGACATAAAGACATATATAATGTGAATCTGAATGGGATTAGAATGATTAACAATATGTCATGTTTTTATGCTAAAGCTTCAGTAGATGAGAGTAATCTATGGCACAGGAGACTAGGGAACATAAACTTTAAGAATATAAACAGGCTTGTGAGACTTGGCTTGGTTGATGGTTTGCCTGAAAAGGCTTTCCATAATGACCACTCTTGTGTTGCATGTCTTAAAGGCAAGCAGCACAAGGTCTCATTCAAGTCCAAACAGGTGCACTCTAGTACTAGATCTCTTCACTTGCTTCATATGGACCTTTTTGGTCCAACCAATATAGAGAGTTTGAATGGTAAATCATACTGCTTTGTCATCACATATGACTTTTCTAGGTTTACTTGGACTTTCTTTTTAGCTATGAAGAGTGATACAGCTGACACTTTAATTGACTTTATCACTCAGATTGAGAAGAAGACTGGTAATGAAGTTAAAATGCTTAGGAGTGATAATGGTGGTGAATTTAGGAATAAAGTGTTAGATGATTTTTGTGCCAGGAAAGGGATTACTAGGCAGTTTAGTGTTGCCAGAACCCCACAGCAAAATGGGGTTGCAGAAAGAAAGAATAGAACCCTAATTGAAGCAGCCAGAATTATGTTGGCTGATGCTCATTTCCCTGTAGCTTTTTGGGCTGAGGCTGTTAATACAGCTTGCTATGTTCAAAATAGAGCATTGGTCAACAAGATACAGAACAAAACACCTTATGAGTTACTTTGGGGAAGAAAACCCAATATTGGTTTTCTTAGACCTTTTGGTTGTCATGTAGTTGTTTTAGATACTAGTGATGCCTTAGGTAAATTTAGTGCAAAAGGTGATGAAGGCTATTTCATGGGGTATTCAGTGTAGAGCAAGGGATATAGGGTTTACCTTAAGAAGGAAAAACGTATTCTTGAGAGAGTACATGTTAGGTTTTTAGAGAGTAAACCTAGGATCCTGAAAGTGGTCCAAATTGGTTGTTTGACTTGGAACCTTTATCTAGGACTTTAAATTATATGCTTGTCACTAATCCAGACATTGTGAAGGTAACTTCAAATGTTGTGGAAGAACAAGTTGTTGATGTTTCAGCTACACAGGTTCATGAAAAGGTTGAATCACAAGCAGAAAAGTCATCTCCTATACTAGAATATGTCACAATTCCCATATGGACAGATGCTTTTGCTGCTGCTGCTGGAAAAGATAATGGTGGTCCCCAAGTACCACCAGATAACAACATGCATGGTCCTTCAGGCGCTGACAAAGGCAAATCTAGCGCTGACAGGACAAATTCAGACGTTGATGGCTCAAACGTTGACAATAACATTTCCAGCGTTGTTAGCCCAAACGCTGACAACCAAGGTTCAGGCGTTGACAACACTTTTGCACATCTTTTCTCTTCTACATTTGAACAGGGTGAACCTTCCAATTTATATGAAGAGGTTCATCCTCATGTTGATGAACGAGAGTCTGAAGAAGAAGATATTGGCAACTTAGAGGATGAGATTGAGGAAAACAGACTTTTTGAAGGAGGAGTTCTCACTTCTACTATGAAGAATCACTCTACTTCTCAAATCATTGGTGATATTATGACTCCTGTTCGGACTAGAAGATCTCATCAAGGTCTTGGTGGATTTATTGCCAATATTCACAAGAAGGTTGATACCCCTCTTGTGCAAGCATGTTTGTTTGCCTGTTTCCTGTCACAACAGGAACCCAAGAAGATCTTTGATGCTCTCAAAGAACCAAGTTGGGTGGAAGCAATGCAGGATGAGCTTCACCAATTTGCAATTCAGGATGTTTGGGAGCTGGTTGATTGTCCCAGATATGTCAGACCTATTGGGACAAAATGGGTTCTAAGAAACAAGAGAGATGAAAGAGGTATTGTGGTCAGAAACAAGGCAAGATTAGTGGCTCAGGGATATACACAAGAGGAGGGGATAGACTATGAGGAGGTCTTCGCACCAGTTGCAAGGATTGAAGCTATAAGGATCTTTCTAGCCTATGCATCCTGCATGGGCTTCACTGTCTATCAAATGGATGTCAAGAGTGCCTTCCTCTATGGAAAAATTGTTGAGGAGGTGTATGTCATGCAGCCTCCTGGTTTTGAGGATCCAGAGAATCCAGACAAGGTGTATAGAGTCAAGAAGGCTATGTATGGACTTCATCAAGCCCCAAGAGCATGGTATGGTACTTTGTCTACTTATTTGGTGGAAAATAGATGCAAAAGGGGCACCATAGATCAGAACTGTTTACAAAGAAGAAGGGTAAGGATGTTCTACTTGTTCAGGTCTATGTTGATGATATCATCTTTGGATCCACAGATCCAAAGATGAGTGAGGATTTCTCCAAGCTTATGACAGATAAATTCAAGATGAGTGCTATGGGGGAGATGAACTTCTTTCTTGGGTTACAAGTTCAGCAGAGAGAAGATGGTATCTTCATCTCCCAGGATAAGTATGTGGCAGAGATCTTGAAGAAGTTTGGCTTTTCTCAACATGAAAAGAGGGCTACTACTCCTATGGATAGAGAACACCCTTGGGGAAAGATTGGAGATGGGAAAGATGTTGATGTCAGGCACTATAGATCAGTGATTGGTTCATTGATGTATCTCACAGCCTCTAGACCTGACATCATGTTTGCTGTGTATGCTTGTGTACGCCATCAAGTGACTCCCAAAGAATGTCACCTTTATGCTGTCAAGAGGATCTTTAGGTACCTAAGATGTTATCTCAGTCTTGGCCTATGGTACCCAAAAGATTCACCTTTGGAGCTTATTGCATATTCAGACAGTGACTATGGAGGTGATAAGTTTGATAGACAACTGGTGGATGTCAGTTTCTTGGGAGCAGGTTGATATCTTGGCAATGCAAGAAACAAACAGTGGTGGCTAATTCTACAACTAATGCAGAGTATGTGGCTGCAGCTGCTTGTTGTGGACAAGTTTTGTGGATTCAGAACCAGCTGTTGGATTATGGGTATAATTTCATGCATACCAAGATATTTGTTGATAATAACAGCACCTTATGCATTATTAAAAATCCTGTACATCATTCTAAAACTAAACACATAGAAATTAGACACCATTTTATAAGAGATTGTTTTGAAAAGGGTTTAATACAACCAGATAGGGTTGACATAGAAGAGAATGTGTCAGATTTATTAACTAAACCTTTTGATGCTGGGAGGTTTCAATACTTGGTAACAAGTATTGGAATGATCAATCTCACATAATATGTGTTTTGGAGTCTTTTTGTAAAAGTATGTACAGGATAATGCATTGTTATTGGTCTTTTTGAGGATTTGGATTTTCCACTATATCTTTCTAACACTGACAAAGGTTGCTTGTACGCTGATAAGTGTTTTTGTGACGTTGTCAGCAATATATTTGTCTAACGCTGACAAAGCTTTTCTTAACGCTGTCAAGTGTTATCGGGGCGTTGTCAGCAACAATGTTAGTTTTGTGGTTTTCAATCTAAATGTGCAGGTGGTGTTAGCATTCTACCATTGGATACAGAGTTGCTTATGGATCATTGGAGAAGCATTTGAGCATGTTTTTGTTTATGGATGATGGTTTTTCAATTCCTATCTTGACATAAAAAAAAATTATGTTCATGCATATTTTTGGCCACTTTTGTATCATAGTTCAAGGGGAGGTTTTAGGAACCTTTAGGATTTTTGGGTATCCTTATGATACTCTTATCACAATTTTAGATTGTGTCCACAGGTGAGTATGAGTTAGTTTTAACTAAATCATGAGACACTGTAGCATGTAAAGTTGATATACTATGCATGCTGCCAAGACATTCTTGGCCTAGAATTGGTTGTGGTATGTTGGGAGACTTGGGATTGCTTTTATCATGGGTTTTACCTGGGAGTAACAAAGAGTTTTATAAGGTAACTTAGTTGTTAAGAGTTTTGGTTAGCAAGGGACACTAGAGGACTGTTATGTCTATCTTGCATAAGCAAGTGTGCATAACTGGACAGTGCTTGCCGCCCTATAATAATTATCAACTTTTTGGTTATCTTCTCTAGGATAAATTACTTTGTTAAGGTTATTTTTCATTTTTAAACATTTTTATTTTTGGACGCTGACAAGTATTTTTCCAAGCATTGTTGTGACCAATTTAGACGCTGACATGGCTTTGGCAAACGTTGACAAGAATAAAGCCGTTGGGCGTTGATAGGTTATTTTTGACCGTTGACACTCAATGGGACATACCCAGTTGTTACTTTTTGACATATTTTTAGGCCGTAATTTTGGGAGCAGATAACTTTCATTTAATGCATGAGATAAACTTATTCTTTTTCAATATTTTCATGATTGCATTTTGAAAATACTTGCCTATTTTTGGGCCAATCACATGCATTTTCTTCTCCTATATATTTGGCTCCTATTTTAAACAGGGTACCTATTATTCTTGTCTAACACAATTTTTCTCCTATACCTTCATCTTTATCAATCATTCATAACAGCTTTCAACAATGGCACCAAAGTTTAAACCAGGTGATTTGGAATTGGGGTTCAGAAGTCAACACAACATGGTAGCATATCTTGAAGCTGATGATACTCTGTTTCCCCAATACACACAAATGGTGGCGTATTTGAACGCATCCCCCTTTAGGTATGCTCTTTCTCATGCTCCACTCATTCTTGTCACACATATTAAACAGTTTTGGAACAATGTCAGTTCCTCAACAGTTAATAGAGTGACTACATTATTTTTTATTGTTCATGGGAGAACATGGGTGGTTACTGAAGCTTTGGTACGCCAAGCTTTGCATCTTGATGATGCTAATGGTATAACCACCCTCCCCATTAGTGAAATAGAACAAGGACTAAGGGCTTTGGGTTATCCTTTTCTTGTTGAAGGAACTTTAAATAAATATCATAAACAGGAGTTTCCCCCAGCCTGGAAGTACCTAATACATGTCCTCTTACAATGTTTGAGTCCCAAGTGCACTGCACACAATGAGATCAATAGATCTATTGCTAATGCTATTGTGTGCATTGCTACTGGGCAAAAGTTTAATTATTCCAAAATGATTTTTAAGGGCATGTGTAAAAATAAAGGGAACAAAATGACTTTAGCTTATCCCATATTTTTACAAATGGTTTTTGATGTCCAAGGTTACTACACAAGGGATCATGATGATTTTTATGAGATCCTTGTGCAAAAGAAAGTAATTTTTATGAAGATGAACTCACCCCCACATCGTGACCTACCCCTTACTCCTGCTATGATTGCTGTCATTGAAGCAGCACAACCCCAACCAGACCCCCAACCCCAAATTGACCCAATACCTGAGCCTTTACCTTCACCACAACATATGCAACTTGACCAAGAACCCTTCAACGCTGACACATTAAATGTTGGCATTGATGTGCCTATTTCCAACGTTGACACAAATCCTTCACAGACCCAAACACCCCTTAACCAACCCACATCCACCCAATCCACATCTTCTTCTTCCCCAACACAATATAGGTTACAAAAATGCCAAAGGACTACTAGAGTGTTCTCCTCTAGTGGTCCTAGTCATGTAGCAGAGAGAACCACCACCACAAGTGTGGTTGGTGCTATGGATGAGGCTGGGACTATTGGTTCTGGCTTAGAAGCTGGCCAGGGCAGTCCTACCATAATTAAGACCTCATCCATGCCCAATGAATCTAACTTGGGAGGTCAAATGCCCATTTTAGAAGAGGGCAGATTGGAACCAATGACTTTGATGGAATTGACGGTAGTCTGCATTAGCTTGCAAAAGCAAAATGCAAACTTGGTACAAGTTGTCAGCACACAAGGCCTTGACCTCAAGCAATTGAGGGAGAGGATTGTTATCTTGGTGACTGCTAGCACCAGGAGAGGGATGGAGGAATCTTCCAAAGGGGAGGATGAACAAATAAATGTGAGTGATAAGGGCTCTCATGATGGTCAATCTTTGGATGTTGCTGAGGCCCTCACAAGTTTGAAAAAACAGACATGTTTTGATACGTCTCTGGTCTCTCCTACAAACTTAAATTTGTCATTTACAGCAATGATGGAGGAAATTGCAAGAGGCGCTGAGACAGGTACTTTGGGCGTTGACAAGACAGATTTGAACGCTGACATGAGTAACTTGGGCGCTGACAAAGCAAAAATGAGCGTTGACAGACCTGCAAATGAGGTTGATGTATTCCAGTCATCATCCATCATCAAAGAGGTTTCTTCACAGGTATTACCATCTACCTTACCAACAGTTGATCCATTAGATAAGGGTAAGGGTATTATGGTAGAAGAAGTTGTTCCAAAGAATGCAGCACAAATTGAGTTTGATAGGAGGTTGGCTGCACACATTATGGAACAAGAAAGAAAGCAGGTGGGTGAATCACCTTTTGTTGTCACTTCAAAAGAGCAAGAAGGAAGTGATGAAGCCAGTTCAGACTCAAGTGTAATGATCATAGAACAACCAGAAAGACTTGAGTATGGTGATGAGCTAGCAAAAGAGAAGTTGAATGAGCTGAAATTGCAGGTTGATTTTGATATGCCAGAAGTTGTTCAGATGTACCATGCTTGGGAAGATATGTGTATGGAGAATCCACATTTGACCATTTCAGATCAGATATGGGGTTTGGAGATTCTTCTCAGAGTACAAAAGGATTGCAAGGTCATTCTGAAACATAAAGCAAGCAATGTTCTCTCAAATTTGAAAAGGGATAGAAGGGAGTTGTACTACATGCTACTCAGATGTCATGGAACAGGTTGGACTCATAAGAAATTGATTGGTTTGACATTTGAAGAGTTGGAATGCAGAGCTTATCCTATTTGGGTTAGAGTGCAGGAAGAAAACACTCTAAGACTTCTTTCTGATGAAAGAAAAGAAGAACTTGCAGAGGAAATGGAGCTTAAGAAGGCAATGTTTGTTCCCAGGCCAGTGAAAAAAGGAGTACCTCTTGAGTTTCCCAAAGATATGGATCCATTACATCCAAGTGAAGTTGTTATAAGAAAGAGCCTCAAGCTCTCACCAATAGAAGCTTCAGATATGGTGCAAGTGTTACCACTTGATTCCAGAAACCCTATTATAAGCTATGAAGAAGATGAATGTGGGTTTTGGAAGATTGGCAGGTATGGAAAAGAGGTTCACACTTTTACCACTCTTATATCTTTGTTTGCAAGTTTTGATAGAGAAGACTTGGTAGACCTATGGAGGTTGTTAGAAGCCAAGTATGAGACTGAAGCACCAACTTCAGTCAATGGAATAAAACTGTGGTCAACATTTCAAAGAATGTGTGGACCAAGAGATGAAGATCCTGCTATTTGGAAGGATCTTGAAGATGACCTCAGTGGTCTTCAATGGAGATTGTATTCAGCTGCTGGTGTTTATTATTTGAGTTCTACAAAGTTTGCTGAGTATCTACTTTTAGATGGTCAGTATTTCATGTCCAAGGAAGTCTTGGAGAAGATGAAGAATACTCAGCTGGAAATTGATTATTCAAGTGATGTGGCCAAAGATTTGATCAGATTTATTTATTACCAATATGAGAAGGTTTGTAAGATTCCTCCTAGTCCTTAATGTTTATTCAGAAACTTGATCACTAGAGTAGATATCAAGTTTAGGGGAGGATTGTTGGGAATAAATTACAGCCAGTCTACTTGAGCGCTGACAAGAGTAAAACAAGCGTTGATAGGAAGAAAACAAACGCTGACAGATCAAGTGTTGACAAGACAAAGTCAAGCGTTGATACATTGAAGACAAGTACTGATGGAAGGATATGATCTACACGTTTATTATATTCTAGATTACTTCTAGTAAAGATAGGAACAACAATGTATTTTCTATATTTATCTTTACCTAGAATAGTTGATACGTAGATTATTGTACAAGGCTTCTTATGTCTATAAAAGAAGACCTTTAGGTTAATGTTCAATATAAGTTTTCATACGTTAAACACTTTCATTGTAAGCAAGTTTGATATCATTAATCAAAGTGAAAGTTTGTTTACATCTTGTGTGTTCTTGTTTAAGTGTTAATTCCGCATAACACTTAGATTGTCATATACATATACAAAGGTTTCTCTAAGTGTATTACTTGATCTAATCTCGTATACATAAAGCTAAATCGATCTAAGTTTAGGATCAACAAAATGGTTCTCAGTTCACCATGTCTAACACACATAAGAACTGGCTAGTCCATAAGCAAACAATTTGTGGTAAAGACTTCTCAAATCCGTTGAAAGCTAGTAGTTTGTTAAAAACTATATGGTTCTAACTCACCTTGTTTCGAGACAAAGAGTTGGCTAGTCCTAGACAAACGGTACTAGGTAAAGACTTCATCAAATCTATTGATGGTTGACAATTTACCAAAAATTGTAAGGTTATCAGTACACCTTATTCTTTATGAGTAAAGTATTGGCTATTCCAGAGTGTATGGCTAACTAGTAAAGAACTTATCAAATCCGTTGATAGCTGGTGATTTGCTAAAAATCATGAAGCCAATACAGATTGGTTTTTGTTGTTAACTGTTTTATTTCAGGTATGAAGATTGCAAGCAAAGAAGTATTCAAAGAAGAAAATACTTAGAAGGTTTTCTCTTATGATTCAGAGTTCATAGATTTAACTCAAGGAGACAATTACTGATGCTTCAAAGATAAATGAATGTTTACAAGACACAAGAAGATCATATTTTGAAGACAAAGATGACATTCATACTGTTTGAAGATTATCTTATCAGAAGAAGATCTACATTGAAGTGTTTGGCTACATTCAGTTGGATACAAATACAAATTACCAAGTTCAATCCAAGGATGAAGGAAAGACTGAATACATGTATTCTAAATACATCCAGTACAAGAGAAACAAGAAGACAAGTTATCATTTTTGTTTAGGGGAGGATTGTTGGGAACTATTTGTTAAGTGTCAAGTACCGTCAGTATAATTTAAGTACCGTTAGTGTTATGCAAGTACCATTAGTGTTAACGCGGTACATAGTAAGTACTGCTACTTATAAAGTAAGTACTGCTATACTGATTAGGACGAATATATCTTTGTATAAGATATGTCATAGTTATAGTTAGTGTATATCTTATGTGATATACTTAAATAGTTAGAATATTGATAATATATCGTCTGTGATATAGTCATCTTTATAGAATATTCTAAGGTTTCTAGGGTTCCTTAATCTATAAAAGGAACATAGGTACAATGTCATTCATGTACCTCATTCAAGTCGATTAATAAGAGAATCGAATAGTTAAAAGTAATTCTGTTCTTCTGTGCTTTATAAGTTAGATTCCGCATAACTTATTTAGTTTGAGTAAGAGTTCTCAAAGTGTTTTAGTTTGATTACAAACTACTATGCTAGTTCTTAACAGAATATAGATCCAATCAAAGGGATCAACACCCCTGCTTGATCCAAAACAGCCATCGGTTGTTGCCGGTGGTGTTGTTGTTGCCGCCGAGACCCAACACAACCAAAAGGCCACCCCGACGTGAGTCAGGGTCCTTTGTTTCTTGCGCCTGAGCAACCAAAACCACGCCGAGACCCCTTGTTCTCGGCTGTTGGTGCCATTCTAACCAAGCCTAGAGCTTTGAGCACGCGGTTCGTGTGTGTTGGTCGAACAAACCCCACCAAAACCAAACCCAATCATGTTTCTTGATTAGCTTTACATGTTTTTATTTGTTTTTATTTTCTAACACATGAATCATAATAAAAGAAAAAATAAAATAACTAGATGGAAGGTTTTGGTGATACCGATTACGTGATTAAAAGGAACTATGAACACGAACACTATCAACCCAAATTCAATGATCAAATTAAACCAACATCTCCTTTGGTGTCTCTTGAAGCCGGCGGCAAAGGGAGAGAGGAAGAAGGCTAGGGTTTTATTTTTTTGTAAAATTCTTGTAATATGAAAACCTGTGTTTTACTTTTTACATTAGTCAAAGTCAAGTGGGCTTGGCCTTTCCCTTTTCTTGTCCGCGGCTACCAAGGGCCCACAAGAGTAAACCCGAGCTTTGTTCATGTTTAACAATTTACGTGTTTGTTTGCTAATATATTTGTGTTAGTTCGTGGTTAAATGTTCGTGTTATAATTAATACTTGTACGTAATAAATATTTATCGTGTAATAATAATATATACGTAGTTCACATGTTCATGTTTTAATGTTCGTGATTTTATGCTCGTGTTTATAATTATTATGATTAATAATTATCGTGCACTACCGCGTACTTAATAATTATCGTGCACTAATACATACGTAGTTTCTGAATTTAATATTCGTGACACGTGTTCATGACATAAAAGGAAAGTTTTAATTGGTTCGTATGGTTGCGTAGTGTACTGTTCATGGCATTTAGATGCGGGTTTACACTTTTTCATGTCAGATTTTGTTTTTTGGACTGATCCATAGGCGTTCACCCTTGTTCATGACAGATTTCGTCGACTATGTCTTCATAATTATTCCATGTATCTTATATGCTTATTCCGTGTTTTTGCATGTCGAGTATGTTTCATGTTTTTCACGAATTGATTTTTTTTTTCATGTTGGTTACATATTCATGCTCCCTCATGTTGATTATGTTTTCATGTTTCATCATAATAAATTGTATCATGCTCCTCCATGTCAATCATGCCATCAAGCTCTTCAGTGGTGGATTTCTTTAACCACGCCCTCATGATAGTCATTGTTGGAGTTCAACAATTATGTCTTCATGCTATTCATTACTAGAAATTTCGTTGAGTCATGTCCTTGTGCTTCCTCATGCAACTGGAAGTATGTCTATTCTGGATATAACTAGACTACCATGTCGTTCTCTTCAATTGGTCTATGAACCGTCTAAACTTTTGCCTCATTTAATCACAACATATGGTTGACACCAGTACCGATCATCTCATGTGTATCCCATATGTACTCCATGTACAGTATGCCACGTGTACTTCATGTACAGTATTCCAGGTGAACTTCATGTACCGTACACCATGTATATTGTTAAACGATCCTCAATCATCTCAGAAAAATTCCACGTGCAGATATTCTACAAGATGCTGGTGCTGCTCATAAGTTGGATACTTTACCAAATACTGATGCTGCTCATACTTCAGAGACATTACAAGATGCTGATGTTGCTCATACCTTGGAGATTCCACAAGATGCTGATGCTGCTCATACCTTGGAGATTCCAAAAGATGTTGATGTTGTTCATAATATGAAGATTCTACAGAGCAAGGACGAAGACTATAGATTGGAAATTCTAGACAAGACTATACTTCACCCATCAGACGCTACCATCCCATTCCATGCGTTTACCTCCTCAGTTAAATGCCACATGTCACTCAGCTGTTCTTTCAGTCAGAAGAGTGGGAACCGGTACCCCGCCGGCCACTTAGCAGAATAGTTACATGAATCACGATCATGATAAAGACCATCATGAAACTGACAGACAAGACGACAGTGACCGCTATCATGACAACAACTAACTGATCCACCAGTTCTGATATTATGACCGAGATTTTTAACCTTATTTAGTTTCATATCTGAAGACACATGTCAAGATATCAGTCAAGACACATGTCCTACGTATATTTTCTGAAGACACACGTCAAGACACCAGTCAAGAAACATGGTATACGAATATTTTCTCAAGACACGAGTCAAGACTCATAACTCATGTATATCTTCTAAATCAGACCCTCGGTAATACAGGGTACCCTCCAAGGAGTGTACCCATCCTGTTGTGTTACATATAGATCAGGCCATTAAAATTCAGGTACCATCACTGGAGTATTGTTCATGTTTGGACACACAGTGTTCGTTCTGTATGTATACAGATAAAACACATTCAGTGAGATCTGCCACGTTACTTCTTGTATTCGCACGTCAGCTTTATTTTCGATCATGTACTACCTACCTCCCAGCCCAGAAAAGACTCCGTTATCACCCATTGGTTTAAGGTTTTTCCTTCTAGTTGATGACGAGATTCTATCTTACTAACCCCTGAACACATTTGTTATGTTTCCTGCCAGAAAAATCAGTACAAACTATTTCTGCTTTAAAAGCACGTGACCTACAATCCCATAGTTGCGAAGAATTTTTAGCTACTATTCATGACGCGACTTCTGAAGTCCTTTAAATCCATGATTAGCCGATTATCCCAGAGTTTCCAAATGTAGTTCTAGAAGGGTTCCAGGAATCCCTTCCTAACCACGAGATGAAGTTTAACATCGGGCTTGCTTCAAGAAACAGAACCTGTTTCCAAGACTCCTTACCACATGACTTCCGTTGAGTTAACTGAGTTGCAGGAGTAGCTACAAGAGTTGTTGGAACGAAGTTTATTCAAATCGGGTGCATCACCATGGGGTGCACCAATTCTAACGGTTAAGAAGAAGGACGGTAGTGTGAGATCATGTATCGACTATCGTAAATTAGACAAGATCACCATTCATAATCGATATTCATTCCATGTATTGAAGATTAATCCCACTTCAATCTATAACACAAGATTTAGATTAGATTTAGAAAGAGAAAGAGAAGAAAGTTAGAGAGAGAAAGTAGAGAGAATGGTGGAAAGTTAATGTTTACTAGAGAGAGAAAGTAAAATGAACCAACACCCTCTTCCACACATGGAAGAGGGTTTATATACCCATGATCTTGGTGGGCTCATGGGCTTGTTTCCTTGGGTCGGGCTTGGCCTATCTTGGGCATAAAGCCCCTACCTTAGACAATATTAGCTTAAGGTCCAAGCCTGTTTAACCCGACTAACCTATTACAATACAAGACCATTAACGACTAAGATGACCTATTATATTCTTGTTCGTCTATATAAAATATAGGGCTAACAATATCCCCTAATGTATCGATCATCTTTAAAATGCATAAGATGATTGAGTGAATACATTCTTATGGAGGCGATCTTCCTTCTTGGGTCTTGTATCTTGGTCTTGATCTTGATTGTAACGATTTTGTTCCTTCATGCCTTGTGATCTTTATCGTGAGCCTTTGTCTCTTGACTTTGAGTGCTTGAGATCTTCAGTCTATCCTTGATAGTGTTCATCTTGTGCTCTTGTGACAAGATGACCTATTACATTCTTACATTCTTAAGTATCTTGATTATTGCCATCTTGTGCTCTTGTGACTTTTGATTCGACATGTTCATACTTTGTTGATTTCGAAAGGCTAACAATCTCCTACATAAATATAGTTGAAGTCAGACCTTGAGGTATCCATTGATTATTAGAGTAGCAAAAGTCTTTAATTTGTAATATGAACATGTGAAGACGACTTCGGTTAGTATACAGCTACACCATCTTGATATGCAGCAACATATATAGACACGGACAAAATGGCTTTGAACATTTCACCCTAACTCGGTAGCGTTTTACCTTCGGTCAGTGAAGACCGTTAGACGGTATTAGATACCGTACATGTGATCGGGTAGATTTGATTAAGAACCTCCTTGACAGGGTTTCCTGGCGGTAGTAGCCAGTTCTCTTTACTCGACCGTCTCAAAGCAGACTGTGAACGTAAAGAGTGAATCATAAAGATAAATTATCCGTCTGATTAGAGTCGTCAATTCAAAATTTCTGGAACAAGTTTGATTCTAAAATAATCGCACCATTGTTGCTTTCCAGTTTGTCACAAGTTTGATTCATAGAGAATCTTGCGAGTCACCTACCGCAGTGCTGTTTGATGTTGACACTGGAAGGATTTCCATTCGTCACTGTGAGCACTAAAGAGTGTCACTCAGAATGTTCTGTCAAGATCACACGGATTTTGCGAAGAAACATGGAATCAAGTTTGAAACAATTAATAATCCAAACTTAGTTGTATTCTAGTTCTCACCAGTTTGATTCATGTAGAATCACACATGTTACCTACCATGAGCTTGGTTGATGCTGACTCAAGCAGGATTTCCATCTTCATTGTGAATCGTATCACTCAGATGTTCTGGCAATATCACAAGGATAATGTGTAGGTCGATTGTGTCCTAATGAGATGATATATTTATCTCTTTTTGGCTCTAGACTCGATAAGTGTATTTTGGTAATCGGAGGCTGGAGCAGTGATAGGTGTGTAAACACCCATCTTTTCTACCACTTAATTACAATAATAACCGGACCAAAACGTGTATTTTATGTCTTTTATGTCAGAATTATGCGTGGTTTGTGTTTTTGTTGTGATTTAGGATGAAAAGGTGAAAAGTGGAGAAAACACGGACATTCACGGGCATTTACGGACTTTTATTGAAGAAAAAGGATGAAAGACGAAGTCAAGAAGTCAAGAGTGCAAAAAGAACGGAAGTCCACGACCAATTCTGAAGATTTATCGAAGAAAAAGTCAAAAGACGGAAGTTTATCAAAAGTCGAAGAATTCAAGTCTATTTTATTGAAGAATTTACGAGTTCAAAGAAATCCTGAAGCCAAAAGTCCCTTAAGTCCAAGTTTAAAGAAGATTAGAAGAAAAGGACTAATGACGCAATTAATGAAGATTAATAAAAGGAGGGACTTAAGCTTGCAATTAAGAGAAAAGGAAAGAGGGGAGGAAGCTTCCTTAATCCTCCCCTATAAATTGTCATTAGGATAGTCATTTATTTCTTGTTGGCTAAGTGTAACAATTAGCTCTTCCACCATTTAAATACCTTGTCATTTACTTTTCTTGTCAAATTTAAATACCTTGTCTTGCACCTTAAATTCATTTAATTTCAAGTAAGTTTTCATTTAATTATTGTCAACCTTTACTTTATCTTGTCAATCTCTTATCTACCTTTCTTAATCTTTGATTTATGTGTTTTTGTTTATGTTTATGTTCATGCTTTTATTTTGATCCAAAGTGGTTTTTGATTATTGTGGTTAAAGTTGTTTGATTTCTTGTTTTTAACTGTTTGTTGATGTTTATTTGTTGATTCGTTACTGTTTAGATTAATCCGTGTGTTTGATTTTGGTTAATTTGTGTTTATATCTGCTGTTACTGTATCCCCTTGTTCTTCAGGGGAGTTTGTTGTGTATCTGATCTTTCCAGGTGAAAACTTCCGAATCAAGACAAGGGAGTTTGTTCATTCGGAACTTCTAAAGTTCCGAATCAAGGTTTCATCCGGAAGATTTTAAACTCAACAAAACTTCCGAGCCAAACTTGTTCATCCGGAACTTTCAAAGTCCCGGACGAAGTGAAAACTTCCAAACCAAGGGTTTCATCCGGAACTTCTCAAAAGTTCCGGATCAACTCAAAGTTCCGAATCAAGGGGCAAGTTCCGAATCAAGGCTTTTCATTCGAAAGTCATAAACTTCCGGATCAAGCTTCATTCGGAACTTCTTAAAAGTTCCGAATAAAGTTCCGGATCAAGGGGCAAGTTCCGATTCAAGAGGTTTTCATTCGGAAGTTTTAAACTTCCGAATCAAGGGGCTTCATTCGGAAACTTCCGAATCAAGGGTGACCAAATAGTTCCGAATCAAGGCAAAATTTAGGAGTTCCGAATCAGTAAAGTTCCGAACGAAGGATTGTTTTGAATAAGTGACATATTCAGATCATTTAGTTCCGGATCAAGGATTTTGGTAATTTTCCAAGCGAAGAAGAATCATTTCAACCGAAGGTGACATTCCGGACGAGTGATTGTTCCAAACGAAGGTTTATTCCGAATGAGTTGTATTCAGGTTCTTATTAGCTTTTGTCTTTGATTTTTATTTTCAAGCTTTATTTTTCCTGCCTTTTACTTAATTGCACTTTAAGATTAATTGCCTTAGCTTTATTTTAGTTTTGCCTTAGTTTAAGTTATAGTTGCGTTTTAAGTTTGCCTTAGATAGATTTAAGTTTTCGTCATTTGCTTTAGTGCCCTTTAATTTCAGTCACATTCTTAAATACTTGCACTTTATTTTAATTAGACTTAGATTTACTTTAATTGCCCATTTACTTTTAAGTCTTTGCACATTTAATTTAAAACAACCAAAAATATTTGTTTTACCAAAGAACGACTGAATCGCACATAGAACCTAGATCAATTCGTTAAGATACCGAGAACACGAACTTTAATTTTTATACGGGAAAAAGTATTGTATCAAATGGCGCCGCTGCCGGCTCTTTTCGTTAAGATTGACGGTTTTCTGTGAGAGACACGTTGCTTTTTGGGATCCGTTCACTTGTGAGCGTTATTTTTCTTGCATAAAAAATTCAAAAAAAATCATAAAAAATTCAAAAAACTATAAAAAACCATAAAAATTAAACATTTCAAAAATCCAAAAAGATTTTATCTTTATTGTGTATATATATTGTCTTTGCGTTTGGTTTCTTTTTCTTTCGCATTTTCAGGTGTATGCGTACTAGATCTTCTAATTATCAAGAGCCCGAGCCTCAAGAAGATTTAGATATGGCAGGTGTTAACAACAACAACATTCCACCGCACCTCAATAATAATAATAACAACAATGCTCTTCCACAGCCCGATCTTCGGACCATGGAGGAATTTTGTCAACCAACAATGTTTGGACGAGGAGGACCGATTGCGCCGATGCAAATCAACGCTCCTGAATTTTCGTTGAAGCACCACATGATTCAGCAAGTACAAACAAATCCATTTAGAGGATTGCCTGATGATGATGCCAACAAACACCTCGACAAGTTCATTACAATCACCCAAAGCATGAAGTTGCCTGGGGCCACAATGGATGTACTTCGCCTACAACTCTTCCCACATACTTTATCACATCATGCCGAGAAATGGTTTGATCGTCTCCCGAAGAATTCTATTCACACTTGGGATGATATGACTCAACGCTTTCTCTCGCGCTACTTTCCACCATCCATGGTCACAAGCCATCGCAATCAGATCAGCGGTTTCATGCAAGATCCCGATGAATCTCTTTTTGACGCTTGGGAGAGATATAATGTCTTGATCGATAGATGTCCAAACCACAACATGCTTCCCGTCACATTGATTGATACTTTCTACAACGGTTTGACTTTTCGAGATCGTGATACGATTAATGCAGCCGCCGGTGGCACATTCATGAAAAGGAGACCCGAGGAGTGTAGAGAGTTAATTGAGAACATGACTACTCACCACAAAAACTGGGATGCCTCTGCTTCTTCTAGGAACAACCCGAGAGTCAATGTTTCTTCTACCTCAGCAAACCCTGAAATGACCGAACTCACCCGCATGATGGCCAAAATGAGCAAAAGTATTACGCTTCTCGCTTCAAACCAACAACAACAACAAGTTAAAGCGGTTGCTAATCCTTGTGAAACATGTGGCGGTCCTCACTCATACACCGATTGTCCTTCGACACAAGGAAATCCGGAAAATGTGTATGCTGCTTACGGTAATTATTCACCGGAAAATTACCAAGCTAGACAACAAGGGGATAGAAATCTGCTGAGTTACCGCTCCAACAACTACCTTTCACCCGGTTTTTCTCCTCAAAACCAAAACCCCGCCAACAACTACAATAGAAGCAACCAAATCCCACCAAGAGCTTCTAACCCTTATCAACCACCCACCCAACAACACCCACCCATTATTCCCGATGTTGACACCATCATGAGAACTCAAGGTGAGCAAATCAAGAATCTACAGAGCCAAATAATCAATTTGAAAGGAGATATCTTGAAGCAAGGAAATGACATCAGAACCGAGGTTCGTGATAATATTCAATCCTCCTTCAGCACTCAAACAACTGAATTAAAGAATCTATTGGCTAGTTTCTTGCCCGAAGCTCAACCTTCTTCTTCGGGTTCTCTACCTTCAAATACCGTCACCAATCCGCGAGCTAATGTGAGTGCTATTACTACGCGTAGTGGAATTACCATTATCGATCCACCTATCCCACCACCATCATCTACACCTCCTCCACCACCATGTATCCCTACTCCTCCTACACCTAGTAATGCACCATTACCGTCTCCGCCTCGTCATGACGATGTATCTCGGAAGGACCCTTCAACATCACAACCTTCACCAACTACACCTTCACCGTCTCCCTATCAACCCAGAATCCCATACCCTTCTCGCATAGGCAAGACCAACGAGCTAACCAAGAATGACTGTCAAGTATCGAAATATGTGGATATGCTATCTAAAATGACCATCAACATTAGCCTTGTTGAAGCACTTTGCCACATGCCGAAATTTGTCAAAGCATTCAAGGAGTTGCTTAGCAAGAAGGAGAAGCTGATTGAACTCGCCAACACACGCTTAAATGAAAACTGCTCTGCAGTTCTTCTTAGAGAACTTCCGGAAAAGCTTGGAGATCCCGGTCGTTTTGTGTTGCCTTGCGTGTTCAACAAAACTGAAGAATTTACTGCCCTTGCTGATCTCGGGGCTAGTATTAATTTGATGACACTGAGTGTTTGGAAAACACTATCATTACCCGATCTCATTCCAACAAAGATTACTCTCGAACTTGCAAATCGCACTCTCGCTTACCCCGTTGGTATAGCCGAAGACGTGTTTATCAAAGTTGGCACATTTACTTTCCCGGTCGATTTTGTCGTAGTTGATTATGAAATGGACCCTCGTATTCCTTTAATACTTGGTCGGCCATTTTTGAGAACCGGACGAGCTTTAGTGGATGTGGCCGAAGGTGAGTTAATCTTACGAGTCGGGGATGATTCAAAAGTTTTTAAAATGGGGAAGCTTATAGGAAAATCCTTTGGAGGCCGAGAATCAGTGAATATGATAAATGTGCTCGATGACTTTACCGTCTATGACAATCCTCTATTCGAGTCTTCCACTGATAATCCACTCTTTGAAGATAATGTGGATGATTCTCACTCTACTTTGGAACCTTCTACCATTTATGATTCGCCACCGATCTTTGATGCTTATGATGATGATTCTAGCTCAGATTCGGATGATTTTGATTGTACTTCTGAGTATCCCGAGCTGCCCACTTTCGATGATTTCGATGAGGCTGATACTCTATCGAGCGATTCTTCACATGATGAAGATCCTCCACCATCACTCGATCCTACTTTGGACGATTATTCATTTGAGGAAGATTTTTCTGAATTTCTTAACACTTACTTCCCTCATGAGAGTGATGCTCCTCCTTATGACTTTGAAGATTATCGCCTTGATCCTACTTTGGATTTGAAGCACATTCTGTCAAAGGAGAAGAAACCAGTTGACACCGAAATCCGTTGCACTTATGATTTGACACCTCTTTGTCCTCCTTCTGAGGACGAGGTTGTGCTTCTTTGCGGATCTTCTTCACACTCGGCTGAGCCTGAGTGCTATTTTCCCTTAAAGGAAAAGGTGTTCGACCCCGGTATTGAAGTCTTTAAGCCATCTCAGTATCCACCTGATGAAATAAAAGGAAAAATCTTTGTAACCATTGAAGACATGCTTGCACCACTTCCTCCTTGCTTCCATCGTGCTCCATCACTGCTTAAGGGAACCTTGCCTACTCTTCTTTGGCTTGCCTTGTTTGCCTTAAGCTCGTGCTTATTGATGGATGAAAACTATGTCTTTGATCCTGGTGGATATGTTTCACGCTTCTTCCGTTGATGATCAAGGTCGAGTCAGGCTCACGACTCGGTTAACAAAAACCAAGCGCTTCTTGGGAGGCAACCCATGCATCTATCTTTTAGCTTTATTTATCATAAGTGTAGGGGGGACCCTTTGGATTGCTATTTCCTCTCCTCAGTTCTTATTCAGGGATTCGAGCTTCAATGATCCACTCTTGATGATTCTTGACGACCCGTGATTCCGTGTCCACTTCTTCCCGGTTCTATCCTAAACTCTTTTCGATTCACTATTTTATATTTTCTCAATATTAAAATAGGAATCTCTTTAGTTGTCTTTTCCTTAGCGAGATTTAAACAACGTGCACAATGTCCTAAGTGTAGGGGAGTTTACTCCCACATGCTTAAACATTGAGGACAATGTTTATCTTAAGTGTAGGGGAGACTTCTATCGAAGTTAAGTGGTCTTTTCCTTGTTTTTGTCCTCATTTTAACCGGAAAATCAATTTTTCGACATTTTTCAAAATTTTTGATCTATTTTGGCCTATTTGTTTTACCCTTTGTATAGTTATTTTCTTTCCTTGCTAGAATAAATGTTTAATAAAGTGGTTTTAATTTTCAAACGTTTTGAATCTTTTGACTCAATTCGAGTTTACTCTAGCTAGTATCCTTAACGTGTTTAAGTCAAGTTTTGCTAGGCTTTTATATAGGGAGCTATAAAACGCGAAAGTCTTAACTCTCACGGGTTAAGAACAAGAACTTTTCGCAAGTTCCTATAATTGATCCTAGAGAGTCGTTTATCAAGGGAACTTTAAAATGCGATTTCTAAACTCGAAAAAGTCTAAGAATTTGCAAGATCCTATAGGCGACTCGAAAACCCAAAACTTTGATTTAATAGGCTAAGTATCCACGAGTCTCATTACTTGAGATTTTAAATTGTGGAGAACGAGAGATGATAGAGCCAATTATAAGTTCGGTATTCTTTCGTGAATTTATGTGAGTTAATTATAAGCCTATTCTCCCATCGCTTGTTAATAATTTATCTGCTAATAAATAAGGTTGTACGATTTGAAAAGTTACTTAGCTTCTAGCCCCAGATCGTTTAAAAGTTGCTCGGTATGGATTAGAGTTCATAGCCAAGGCATAACTTATTGAAGCGGGACGCGAAGATTGGCGAGTCCGAAAAGGCCCTAACAAGGCATGAGGACTATATTTTGTTGCTAAAGATCCAAAGTGATGTGAAGAATCATTTATCGAAAATCAATATGAAGGATCGAGACACACGACGTAAAGAAAAACTCCCCAAAAGTCATGGAGAAGTGTATCCGAAAAGACCCTAACAAGGTATGAGGATAAATAGATCCAAGTCATAAAAGGAGGCGGATCGTTGTATATCAAAGTCCAAAATAAAGATTGGAGAAAAATGAAGAAGTCGTGGTCCAAGTATGAATCTCTCAAAACTTCAAGTGAAGAAATCCCTGTATGAAGAGAAGACCATTATTTCATGAACGTCTCTCAAGATTTGAAGTATGAAGTCGTTGCCAAATATCGGTCCGAGAAAGGTCTCAAATCGCGAAGCGAGTTATGCCAAGATATGAACTTTATGAGGTCCCGAGAAGCAGTTTTAAAAGATTTGGTACTTTAGCTAACTATCGATTAAATCGTTCACTTTATTTTCGGACCTAATA
The DNA here is from genome assembly GCA_025667525.1 of Glebionis coronaria. Taxonomy (NCBI): domain Eukaryota; kingdom Viridiplantae; phylum Streptophyta; class Magnoliopsida; order Asterales; family Asteraceae; genus Glebionis; species Glebionis coronaria. Next base: position 423,077,956 of record CM046877.1, read on the forward strand.
AACTATCGAAATAAGTCAAACAATGCATCCTCGTGATCATTCAAGACAATAATAAAATATAAGAGGAACCCCTAGGAATAAGGGAGTCTAAGTGAATAATTGGCCCACATGAGTTCGTGATAGTTTACTAACTTATAATAACAATGATCTCGTTTTTAAGCTTGGTTTGGAGAAAGTGAAAAGTTGAGGATGATGATTATTCATAACATTTTCAATACCCAAGGTATGCTTTTGATTTCTTTATTTTGTATGTTTTTAATTTCCTATCTCTTTAATAAAGGCCAACGTGGATTGATTATGATGTAAAGTGTAATCTTGCTTTGTAACTAATGCATTGCATGAGGACATTGCAATGGTCAAGTGTAGGGGATTTGATAGGCGTGTAAACACCCATCTTTTCTACCACTTAATTACAATAATAACCGGACCAAAACGTGTATTTTATGTCTTTTATGTCAGAATTATGCGTGGTTTGTGTTTTTGTTGTGATTTAGGATGAAAAGGTGAAAAGTGGAGAAAACACGGACATTCACGGGCATTTACGGACTTTTATTGAAGAAAAAGGATGAAAGACGAAGTCAAGAAGTCAAGAGTGCAAAAAGAACGGAAGTCCACGACCAATTCTGAAGATTTATCGAAGAAAAAGTCAAAAGACGGAAGTTTATCAAAAGTCGAAGAATTCAAGTCTATTTTATTGAAGAATTTAAAGACGAGTTCAAAGAAATCCCGAAGCCAAAAGTCCCTTAAGTCCAAGTTTAAAGAAGATTAGAAGAAAAGGACTAATGACGCAATTAATGAAGATTAATAAAAGGAGGGACTTAAGCTTGCAATTAAGAGAAAAGGAAAGAGGGGAGGAAGCTTCCTTAATCCTCCCCTATAAATTGTCATTAGGATAGTCATTTATTTCTTGTTGGCTAAGTGTGACAATTAGCTCTTCCACCATTTAAATACCTTGTCATTTACTTTTCTTGTCAAATTTAAATACCTTGTCTTGCACCTTAAATTCATTTAATTTCAAGTAAGTTTTCATTTAATTATTGTCAATCTTTACTTTATCTTGTCAATCTCTTATCTACCTTTCTTAATCTTTGATTTATGTGTTTTTGTTTATGTTTATGTTCATGCTTTTATTTTGATCCAAAGTGGTTTTTGATTATTGTGGTTAAAGTTGTTTGATTTCTTGTTTTTAACTATTTGTTGATGTTTATTTGTTGATTCGTTACTGTTTAGATTAATACGTGTGTTTGATTTTGGTTAATTTGTGTTTATATCTGCTGTTACTGTATCCCCTTGTTCTTCGGGGGAGTTTGTTGTGTATCTGATCTTTCCAGGTGAAAACTTCCGAATCAAGACAAGGGAGTTTGTTCATTCGGAACTTCTAAAGTTCCGAATCAAGGTTTCATCCAGAAGATTTTAAACTCAACAAAACTTCCGAGCCAAACTTGTTCATCCGGAACTTTCAAAGTTCCGGACGAAGTGAAAACTTCCGAACCAAGGGTTTCATCCGGAACTTCTCAAAAGTTCCGGATCAACTCAAAGTTCCGAATCAAGGGGCAAGTTCCGAATCAAGGCTTTTCATTCGGAAGTCATAAACTTCCGGATCAAGCTTCATTCGGAACTTCTTAAAAGTTCCGAATAAAGTTCCGGATCAAGGGGCAAGTTCCGATTCAAGAGGTTTTCATTCGGAAGTTTTAAACTTCCGAATCAAGGGGCTTCATTCGGAAACTTCCGAATCAAGGGTGACCAAATAGTTCCGAATCAAGGCAAAATTTAGAAGTTCCGAATCAGTAAAGTTCCGAACGAAGGATTGTTTTGAATAAGTGACATATTCAGATCATTTAGTTCCGGATCAAGGATTTTGGTAATTTTCCAAGCGAAGAAGAATCATTTCAACCGAAGGTGACATTCCGGACGAGTGATTGTTCCAAACGAAGGTTTATTCCGAATGAGCTGTATTCAGGTTCTTATTAGCTTTTGTCTTTGATTTTTATTTTCAAGCTTTATTTTTCCTGCCTTTTACTTAATTGCACTTTAAGATTAATTGCCTTAGCTTTATTTTAGTTTTGCCTTAGTTTAAGTTATAGTTGCGTTTTAAGTTTGCCTTAGATAGATTTAAGTTTTCGTCATTTGCTTTATGCCCTTTAATTTCAGTCACGTCCTTAAATACTTGCACTTTATTTTAATTAGACTTAGATTTACTTTAATTGCCCATTTACTTTTAAGTCTTTGCACATTTAATTTAAAACAACCAAAAATATTTGTTTTACCAAAGAACGACTGAATCGCACATAGAACCTAGATCAATTCGTTAAGATACCGAGAACACGAACTTTAATTTTTATACGGGCAAAAGTATTGTATCAAGCAGACTGCCACCTTTTCAATATTAACTAACTCGGAGTAAGAAAGTCAATAGAAACGTGTTGATCTCCGTGACAATGAGACAAGTTTCTTTTGAGAGAAACTCGAATGGCTGGGGAAGGGTTATGCATCGCATCACTGGGTCTATGACACTTGTCTTCAAAAGATGTGTTAACTCGGTTTCTGCCTAAGTTGCATAGAATATTCAACTCCTTCAATGCTTACCAATACGTCATCACTAGCACCTTGTTGTAATTGTTTCAGTGCTAACTTAATTAATTGGTCCCCATTCAGCTTCATTCCACTCCATCTTTCCTAAGCACAACTATTTCTAGCTATGGAATGTCCATGGGTAGATCCCTCCGGTTCTGGTTGATCATAGGACTTAGTTTCCTATCCTAAACCACCTTTTGACTCCAACGTTCCGTCGTGGATAGTAGGTTATTTTGGGTATACATCGTAACCATAAAACTATGAAAAACCATTCAAAGTGCTCGATAAAAATCAAAACTTTTAACACTTTGAAAGTTTTACATTTCCGAAAAGCTCCCCCTACGCACATGCATCGATATACGAAATAGTTCATCATGTGAAAGAAAGAGTTGCACTTGAGTCTTTAATATCACATGTTGCGATATATTACATTTTAATCACATTTTCTCCCCCTATCTCTAATATAAAAATATAATATTAGAGATACCAATTGATTAAAATATGACAATTTCTAAAACCGTTTGGGAGAGAAACATGTGTACACGCATGAATCATGGAACTTTTGAATCCGGGTAGCTGCCCCTCAACAATATATGTGTGTTTTGAAACCAAAATTTGACAATATTTTGGAAAAGCGACACCACAAAATATGTTGAGGTACAGAGTTGAGATGCCTTTTCCGATATGGTATATTACATATGACAGTTTTAAACCGTTTTCGGAATGTGTTGGATACATAAAATATGACAATATCTGAGATGTACCCAACAACATTAAAGGCTTGATTTTAAAACGCTCCCCCTCAAAATTGATCAAAATAACATATGACATTTTTGAGATATAAAAACCATTATATGAGGAAGGGAGTGTTGAACACACAATTTTGAAAGATTTAGAAAAACCTTTTGAGAAATTCTTGAAAAATTGTGCTCAGCGGTTTTATAATAGTATCCGATTTACATGAGCTCAAAGCTTCGAGTGTTTTGTGACTAGCTCATGACCGAGAAAAGTTAATTTCCGTTGTGAAGGATAAGTTATCATTCGTGATAAACTTTCCTTAATGGTGAAGTCCGAGTTCTAAGCAGACATTTACTTAAAAGTCGTCTTTCATGAACTTAAAAACTTTGAATGTTTTTATGAGAAGCTCATGACCGAGAAATATTAGTTCCTCGTTGAGAAGGATAAGTTATCGTCCGAGATACACTTTCCTTATTTGAAGTTCGAGTCCTAAGCTGTGAGGCGCTTAGAAGTCATATACACGAGCTTAAAACTTTCGAATAGTTTTAATACAAGCTTGTGTCCGAGAAAATCGAATTTCTCGTTTTGAGGATAAGTCATCATCGTGATGAACTTTCCTGTCTTTGGAGAGCGAGTTAAAGCCTGTAATTTGACTGTAAGTCATTGTACATGAGCTTAAAAAACGTTGAATATTTTTACAGATAGCTCATGTCCGAGAAAATTCAATCTCTCGTTCCAAGGATAAGTCATCATTGGGATGGACTTTCCTGTCTTGTGAGCGCGGGTTACAGTCTGTAATTTGACTATAAACCATTGTAGAAGCTTAATTGTAAAACCCCTAAGACACTTGTTTCTCTGATATCTTCTTCTTCAGCAACCAAACTCCGAGAGTGTCTTTTGTTGAACGGGTTACAAATATTGGACCTTTTGTGTTCCCGTTGAAACGTAACATCGGTACCTGCACTTTCATTAATAGTTTGTATGCTTGCATGTGGGTTAGTGATATCTTTGTGAGAACCATGTGGGGGTTCACCTTGAACCTTTGTCGCGCTAGAGGGAAACATCTTGCCAGTAGGAACCCACCTTAGACCTATTGTTTTGAAAGTTCTACCCATTGGTATCCACCTAAGACAAGGTCTAGGAGGCATAGGTTTCTGATGCACAACGGAAGACTTAATTTGAGAAAGCCTATTTCCTTTAGGGTTCTGATGAGATGGCATTTATACATGATCTCATCGGTATTTTCGGACTTTAAATGCATAAAAATGTCATAAAATACCATATATATGCTTGTGTTTGTTTACTTGTGTATTTTAGGTATGGATATCGTGAAAAAGACAAAAGATCACAAGAAACAAGGAAAAACGGACACGAGAAACGAAGCCGTACAAAGAACCGAGCCCTAGTTCATGAATTATCCAACATTTACCCTTGAAGACTTGAAGATATGCAAGATTGATCCTCAATGAATGAAGAAATGACACTTAAAACCCTTGTGAATTCATAATTACAAGTTTGGTCCCTTAAGTTTGTCAAAATTACACAAAAGGTCCTTCAACTTTGAAGAAATGGCAACATTAGTCCCTCATCAAATCTAATTTGTCAATTATGGTCCCTTATGGAGTTAAAGTTACATTGAAGACCTTTGAAGATCAACAATGTCCAAGATCAGTCCCTCAAATATCCAAAAATGGCAAAAACAACCCTTTGAAACCTTTTGGAAAAGTTTTGTGCCAAATGTGTGAAGATGGAAACTTTCATAACAAAGGAAAGTCGTTTTTATGGGCTGAAATACTTGTTTTAAACCATTTGCCAAAGAACAAGGACTAAAATGGCCATTCTGAAAGTTTAAATCCCATAACACGCGCCAAACACCTTTTCTCCCCTAAAATCGGATCAAAATGTTTACTGTTTACCATTCATCCACCCAGAAATTACTTCACTTAAACAAAGGGTAATTTTCAATTACCCTGGCATATGTGTGATTCACACATGCAAGAAACCCATCCCACATCAAAACCCTCACTCCCAATCACCATGTGACCCCACACCCAAAACTGTTTCACCCATCATGTGACAACTTATTCCCCAAGTACTGCCACGTGTCAAGATCAACAGCCCACACCCTTTGCTTCACTCCAAAGCTATTTTAAACGGTTTGGATCATTTTGGACAGCTCACAACCAAGAATCGTCTAGAAGACCTCAAGGACATTTAGGGAATTTCACTTCTAGGGTTTGTGAACAGTGTAGGCTTAGCATTTGTCTATAAAAGGAGACCTCAACCTGTGAGAGTCCCTTTGTTCTAGTTTTAGGCTATCAATCTTTGTAATCCCTTTTTAAGTTAATAAAATTTGATTTTATGAAATTTATGAAATCTTGTTCTTGTTTATTAAAAGTTGGTGTTAGAATAGCCCAATTCTGAGTTCCATTTTAATGTTTGAAGGTTTTTGAGGCAAGGTTTTAAGTAATAAAACTTGGGTTTCAAAAATCAGAAAGTGCTTGTTTATTGTTCATCACTTTTGTTTGTTGATCTTAGCAGGTACATTGGAAGCTGGTACTTGTTTTGCTAGTACCTCAGCTCAAACAATCCAGGGCCTGGATGTAGGTCTTGGAGGTTTGCACCTTCTCCCTTTTCAATTTTCTCTCTTATTTTCTGAATTTTGGTGATTATGCATGATTGTTCTTGAATCTGTGTTTTTATGGTTGATTATTGTTTATCTGTTCTTGTTTGATGTTATTGAGTGGTTGTTAACTTGATTTGTGGGTTAAATCTGGATAAACCTTTGGAAATTTGTCAAAACAGGTTTTTAAGGGGTGTTTGGGTTAACTACATAAGCAGGTTTTGAAGGTTGTTGAGTGTTGGTTTTGTGTTGTTATCTGTTGGTATCTTCTTACCTGGTGTACTTGGTCATATATCTGCAATTTTTGTGGTTTGAAACACCTAGATCCATAAAAAGGGTATAAAATCTTGTTTACTTGATATTTGTGGTTGTGGTTTAAGGGACACCTAGATCTAATCATAGACTAGGGTTAACAAGTGATTAAACTAGGTTAATAACATCAGGGAAAGAGATTTGGATGCTTGAATTTGGATCTGTGGTCAATTAGATCAGCAAAGTAGGCTTGTGTTCTTTTAGTTCATATCAGTAACCTTAATCTGCTTTAATCTTGTTCTTTACCTTGTTTCAGTGCTTGATATAAGTTTGTTTGTGCTTATTCATAGTTTTTATAGCTTGTGTATGCATCCTGTTGAATTTGGTTGGCTTATTCATGCTATATCTGCTTATTTGTGCATAACTGCTTATTTCCCATGTCTGAGCAATATCTGGTGACTGTTTGATTGATTTGAGATTATTGTGTGAACCAAATTGTGATTTTCTTGTTGATATTGACTCCTTGTGATTCACTGATCACAAGGGTGCCCTTGTTTCCAATTGAATCCAACTAAATTTTTCTAAAAAGCTTGGTCAAATAGTCAAAGCAGTGGGAACTCCTTTCCCCTGCTGCTAGCCACTGCTAGTGTTAATTGGGTTTCAGCTTATCAATAAGCTAAAATAGCTTATTTTAACTAGCAACAACTTGGATTTTGTAATAGGTGCTCATCATTTGACCCATTTGTTCATACTGGAGCATTTGGTGTGTTGACTTTTAGGTATGACTAGAAAACCAACTTAATTGACTTTTTCATAAGTGCTTATTGGTTCATTCTGGCTTATTGGTGTTGCTTATTGGATTTTTGTTGATTGATTTGGTTTATTGAGTTCATTTGTGACATTTTGCAAGTTGAATCAAGTTCTGAGGTGCCCTAAATCTCAAACCCGACTATTTTGTCTTTTAGTGAAATTGTACTTTGCTTATTTCTGGCTTATTGAGTGTGCTTTTTCAAAATTTATTTTTACAGATCTCTTAAGCATCCCAAAAGAAGGTTGTGTGTCAAATTAGAGCTTATGGCATTAGCTTATTGCTTAATGGGCTAAAAAGCCTAATTAGGATAAGCTGTTTGCTTAATAAGCTGTGATAAGCTCACTTTCAGCTTTTGGGCCTTTAGAGTTTTGTGTATAGAATCAAATTTTGAGTCAGATTGGGCTTTCCCAAGTCAATTGGGCCAAGTTTGACTTTTTGGGCTAAAAAGCCCATTTAAGTGGACTGTTTTTGGTTTTGGCCCATTTGAGGGCCCAATAGGGGTATTCTGGTCATTTCACTTTCATTTTCTGTTTATTTAGGTTAAAATAAACTAGTTTGAAAGTTTTTAGAATTTTTTATAATTTTTGGATTTTTAATATTATTTTAATATTATTTTATTATTATTTTTCAAATTTCTCATTTTTCAACTTTTTACATTTTTCTTAGCTTAAATACATTAAAATAGGATTTTTGCAACTTTTAAATTAATTTTATCACTTTTAGATTAATTTTTATAATTATTTTAAGTTTTAATAGTTTTTAAATCATTTTAAATAGTTTTTATTAGTTTAAAAATTTCTAAAAATAGTTTTTAATCTTTTTAAGTCATTTTAGAGGTTTACCAATTGAAAAATCTTTATTTGGGCTTTTTGATAATTTATTTGATTTTTAGGGCTTTAATTAACATTTAAAAATTGAATATTTAATTATTTAAAAGGTTTAAAAAAGTTTTGATCATTGGTAAACTATTAGTTTATTTATTTTGATTTTTGGTGAATTTTTGGTAATTTTTTGAATTAATTTTTATTTTAACTTATTTTACGGTTTTACGTTTTGTCGTCGTAGTAATTAATTTCACGTCTTCGTCTTTCTCTTTTCTCATCCCCTTCTAACCAATTATTAATCACAAACATTTAACAAGTTTTTCACACACATATACCTCCTTAGGAAACGAACTTCATTGGGTCATTAGTGCTTGATTTTCCTAAATCATCACTTAATACTTACCGCTCATTTACCCTCTTTTGTTTTCCTAAACAAGAGGTGTAATTTTCCTACAATCGTTTTGGCGCCGCTGCCGGAGAGGTGTGTCGTGATTAATTTGTCTTGTTATTTTTAATATTAACCATAAATAGTATTTGTATTAGTAGAAATCTACTAATACGTATTATCGGTTTTATTGGTTTTTCTTGTGAAATTATTATTACTATAATGTATTAAGTATCACAATCAATACAAAATATCTCCAAAAGTGTGAAAACACAACCTTAATTGGGATTTGATCTCCTAATTATTGTATTCGAATCTCAAACAAAAAGAAAAAGGAAAAAATAGATAAATACTTTCGTGAAGCTCGATTTTGAAAAATACAAACTATAAGGTGGGTATAAGGCGGGTATTATAAAATATACCCTAAGGAAAAAGGCTCTTAAGTGCTTCGCGCCGCCTCGTTTCCCCGCTTGCTTGTGAGTATTTTGAGATTGAAGGCTAATCGAGGGTTTTGCCGCCCAAAGTATTATTACGTATAATATATTTGCATGGTTTCTTTGTGATTAAACCCTCTTGAACAATTTGGTTTTCACCAAAGTTCTAAAGTCATTCGATGGCGTTCACTCCACGTGATCGTTTTCATTCTTTTGAGGCTTCTTTAATCAAGAGTTTGATTCGAGGAGAGATTTGGTAGATTGTTGTTTACGAAGATACACCAAAATCCAAAAAAATTAAAAACAATCAAAAACACAAAAAAAAATTGAAAATCCACAAAACATCCAAAAAGAATCTTCTTTGCTCACCTCCCATTCTTCGTAAAGTTTATGATCACTCGTAATCAAGCAAAACGAGCTCGTAAACGTCTTCAAAAGCAAGCCAATCAAGAGACATTGATTGAAGAACAACCTCCAATTGTTGAACCTATTGTAGAACAAGAAGTCGTCATGGCTAATCGTACTATGATGGAGTTGCTACAACCACCCACCGAGGGTTTTGGAGAGGCCATTGTGATTCCCGCTATCCTTGCGGAGAATTCCGAGATTAAGATGGGTTTAATGTCGATGTTGCAAGCTAATAAGTTTAGAGGTCATGAGAAAGACAACCCGCATTATCACATTAGGAATTTTAACCGTCTCACCGCTACTAGCAAGTTTAAGGATGTTCCACATGACGCCATTAAGATGAAGTTGTTTCCATACTCGTTAGATGGACCCGCTAAAATTTGCTTGAGAAAAAACCGCCAAAATCGATTTTGACATGGGGTGATCTCGTTTCTAAGTTTGTGAACAAGTTTTTTCCACCATCTAAAACAACACATTCGAAAAATGAGATTTCAAGATTTGTTCAAAGAAATAATGAAAGTTTTTCAATGGCATGGGAACGCTTTAAAGAAATGTTACATGAATGTCCACACCATGATTTTTCGGAACTGCATCAAATTGATACTTCTTATAATGGGCTTAATGATCATGAGCGAGATTACTTGAATGCCGCCGCGGGTGGTAATTTTTTGTGCAAAACGACCGATGAAGCTTTAAAGATTATCGAGAATAGATCTAAGGTTTATAGCCCTCGTAACACACCGAGTGTTGCCAATATGGGTTCGTCATCGTCGTTATCGTCTCGTAGCATTAATGCCTTACATGTTGAAGCTAATGAGGAAAATCGGTTTTTCGATAGATTTGCTAATCTTATGTCTCATTGGAAAGCTCAAGAAGCTTCAAATTCCGCTTCGGTAAAAGCGGTTGCTAAGAGTTGTTTGTCTTGTGGTGGAGCTCATGATCTTTCCGAGTGCATTACCGCGGATGGTAACACTTCGAGTGCTTACGTAGCAACGGGAACTTACAACAAAAACGGCCAAGGTTCCCGCCCAAATCAAGCTCCACCAAATCAAAATGCTAATAACTATCGAAACAACAACCAAGGTGGTAATTACCAAGGCAATTCACGTAACTACAACAAAGGGAATTATCAAAGTGGGAATGGACACGTCACTAATCAAAACCAAAATCGTGATTTTCAAAACACCACACAAGGTTTTCAAAATGCTCACACTAAAAATCTTCAAGGAGAATTTTTGGATTATGCTAAAGCAAATGATGCTAAATTCGATAACATGCAACGTGAGATGATTAGCTTAAGATCCGAGTTGAAAACGAGCTTAAAAACGAACTTGCTAATGAACTTAAAACTCATGCAAATAAAATGGAAGGAAATGTCCAACGTCTTCAACAAAATCAACAAAAGATGGAACAAGGACAACATGAGATTAAGCAAGAGTTGTTAAAAGCGGATGCTAGGCAATCAAAATTTGAGGACCGAATGGCTAAAATGTTTGAAGCAATCATGTGTAAACCCTCTTCCTCGGGTGGTCTTCCTAGTGATACCATTGCAAACCCGAAGGGAGAAATGAAGGTTATTACTACACGAAGTGGTAAAACTTTCAAGGAACCAATCTCTCGTCCAAGTACTTCTACGGAGAAGGAAATCGAGAAAGAGCCCGAGGTGATGGTCGAAAAGGAGCACATTACAATCCCACGAAGTACCGCTCAAACCACACCTACGGTTGAACCAATACCAATTGTGGAACCCGAGATTCCAAGGCGTTGCCTAATGTCCAACCCACACCACCCTTACCTTACCCTTCGAGACGAAACAAAGAGAAATTGCAAGAACGTAACAAACAACAAATCGAGCTTTTTATAAAAATGTTTCAACAAGTGCATTTTGATGTGAGTTTAGCCGACGCGTTGTTATATATTCCTCGTTTCGCTTCCACTTTTAAAAGTATCATGAGCGATAAGGAAAATCTTTCAAAGCTTGCTAATTGTTCTTCGGTTTATCTTAACCGCATACCGGAAAAAGTTGGTGACCCCGGAAAGTTTCTCATTCCTTGTGACATACAAGATATGAAAGAATGCCTCGCCTTGGCCGATCTTGGTGCGAGCATTAATTTGATGCCATTTTCCATTTGGAAATCGCTTTCGCTTCCGGCTCTTATTCCTTCGAACATGTCTATCGAGATGGCCGATCATTCTACGATTTTAGCATGTGGAGTAGCCGAAGATCTTTTCGTGAAAGTGGAGAAGTTCTACTATCCCGTTGATTTTATAGTAGTTGACATCCCCGCGGATCCTCAAGTTCCTCTAATTTTAGGTCGTTCATTTTTAGACACCTCGAGATCGCTTATCGACGTTCATGCAAGAACTATCACTTTGAGATTCAACGAAGAGGAACTTGTTATAAACGCTAATCAAAACTCGAAACCTTCTCATGTTTATGCAATCGCTACCATCAATCACATTGACATCGTTGATGTGGTTTGCGATGAGTTTTCACAAGAAGTGTTAGGTTTTTCCGATAGCTCGTCAAGTGTCAATCCCACTATTTTGGATCCGATTCTTGCTAATTCTACACCAAATCTCACTCCATTCCAAGGAGGCGATCTCACTTCAAATGAAATCGACAATGAAGATGAGGTGTTGATTAGTGATGATACTTCTATTCCACCATTTCTTCCGCCGATGGAAGTTATGAGTGTTGAACCAAAATCTTCAATCGAGGAACCACCTATCCTCGAATTGAAAGATCTTCCTTCTCACCTTGAATACGCATTCTTGGAAGGTGATGACAAGTTGCCGGTTATTATTGCAAGAGGTCTTGCTAATAATGAAAAAACCGAGCTCTTGAAAGTTCTTAAAGCTCATAAAGGGGCAATTGCGTGGAAAATTTCTGACATTAAGGGTATTGACCCAAAATTTTGTACTCACAAGATTTTAATGGAGGAGGACTACAAACCCGCAATTCAAAGTCAAAGAAGGGTGAATCCTAAAATTCACGATGTCATTAAGAAGGAAGTCTTAAAACTCCTTGACGCGGGAATGATTTATCCTATCTCCGATAGCCCATGGGTGAGCCCAATCCATTGTGTCCCTAAAAAGGGAGGAATGACCATTGTGCCTAATGAAAACAACGAGTTAATTCCCACTCGTGTTGTGACCGGTTGGAGGGTGTGTATTGACTACCGAAAGTTAAATGACGCCACTCGTAAAGACCACTTTCCTTTGCCCTTCATGGATCAAATGTTGGAGCGACTCGCGGGAAATGAATTCTATTGCTTTTTAGATGGTTTTTCCGTTTACTTTCAAATCCCTATCGACCCTCGTGATCAAGAGAAGACTACGTTTACGTGTCCTTATGGAACGTTTGCTTATCGTAGGATACCTTTCGGACTTTTTAATGCACCGGGTATGTTTCAACGGTGTATGATGGCGATTTTTCACGATATGATCGAGAAGTCGATGGAAGTGTTTATGGATGACTTTTCGGTGTTTGGCAATTCGTTCACGTCGTGTTTATCTAATCTCGAGCAAATGTTAAAACGTTGTGAAGAAACCAATCTTGTGCTTAATTGGGAAAAATATCATTTCATGTGTAAACAAGGAATCGTCTTAGGACATAAGGTCTCGAAAGCGGGGATTGAGGTCGATAAAGCTAAGGTAGACGTCATCGCCAAGTTACCTCATCCCAAAACCGTTAAGGGAGTTAGGAGTTTCCTAGGCCACGCGGGCTTTTATCGTCGTTTCATCAAGGACTTTTCGAAAATCTCTCGACCTATGACACACCTTCTCGAGAAGGATGCTCCTTTTAATTTCAATGAGGATTGTGTTAGAGCTTTCGAAACTCTTAAAAGGAAACTTACCGAAGCTCCCATTCTTGTTGCTCCTAATTGGGAATTACCCTTTGAAATCATGTGCGATGCAAGTGATTATGCTATAGGGGCCGTCTTAGGGCAACGCTATGAAAAGCATTTCCGTCCTAACCATTATGCTAGTAAGACGATGACCGAGGCTCAATTAAAGTACACCACAACGGAAAAGGAATTCCTTGCCGTGGTCTATGCTTTTGAGAAATTCCGACCTTATCTCGTCTTGACTAAAAGCATCGTGTATACCGACCATTCGGCTATCAAGTATCTCTTAGCTAAGCAAGATGCTAAGCTGAGATTGCTTCGTTGGATGCTCCTCCTCCAAGAATTTGATGTCACCTTGCTTGACAAAAAAGGAGCTGAGAATCTAGCGGCCGATCATCTCTCTCGTCTAGAAGATCCTCACAAAGATGTTTTCGAGAACAAGGAAATCACCGAAACATTTCCTCTCGAGACTCTCGGTGTAGTGAATTTTAAGGACACCACCCCATGGTTTGCCGACATTGCAAATTACCATGCGGGCAATTTCATAATCAAGGGTATGACGACACAACAAAAGCGAAAATTCTTTCGTGACGTCAAGTTCTATTTTTGGGACGACCCTTATCTCTTTCGGGTTTGTGTGGATCAACTCGTTCGACGTTGTGTTTTTGGTGCTGAAGCTTCTAATATCCTTAGAGCTTGTCACGAGGGACCCACGGGTGGTCACCATGGTGCTAATCTCACGGCTAAGAAAGTGTTCGATGCCGGCTTCTTTTGGCCTTCTATCTATCGTGATGCACACGCACTTGTGAAGTCGTGTGATTCGTGCCAACGTCAAGGAAAATGTCTCAACGTGATGAAATGCCGCAAAACATAATTCAAGTGTGTGAGATTTTCGACATATGGGGAATAGACTTTATGGGGCCATTCCCATCGTCTCATGGTAACAAGTATATCCTCGTCGTGGTGGACTACCTTTCTAAGTGGGTGGAAGCTAAGGCTTTACCTACTAATGATGCTCGTGTGGTAGTAAAGTTTTTGAAACAACTATTCTCTCGGTTCGGAACCCCTCGTGCTATTATAAGCGATCGTGGAACCCATTTTTAGAATGACCAATTCGAGAAGGTCTTAAAGAAATATGGAGTTACTCATCGTCTTTCTACGGCTTATCACCCGCAAACGAGTGGGCAAGTCGAGGTTTCGAACCGAGCTTTGAAGAGGATTTCAGAAAGGTCGATTGGAGAAAACTGTGCTTCATGGTCCGACAAACTCGATGAAGCTTTATGGGCCTTTAGGACCGCTTATAAGACACCTATCGGTTGCACTCCTTATAAGTTAGTCTATGGGAAGAATTGTCATTTGCCCATTGAATTGGAGCACAAGGCATATTGGGCCCTTAAGCATGCAAACTTTGACTTGAAGACCGCGGGAGATCACCAGAAAATACAATTGAATGAATTAGATGAATTAAGAGACAATGCTTATGAAAATTCATTTATTTTCAAATAAAAGACTAAAAAGTTTCATGATGCAAAGATTAAAAACCGGGTTTTTAACGTTGGTGATCAAGTGTTACTTTTTAACTCTCGACTTAAGATATTTTCCGGGAAATTGAAATCTCGTTGGTCGGGTCCTTTCACCGTTACACAAGTGTTTCCTTATGGGACCATCGAGCTAGCTCAAGATGATGGTCCTAACTTCAAGGTGAATGGGCATAGGCTTAAGCACTACTTTGGTGGGGAAATTCCTTCAATGGTTGACCTCGACCAAATCACCTTCCCCAATGACAATTAGCATTGAGGGGATCGAGTCGAGCTCATGACTCGGTAATGAAAAACGAGGTGCCTCGTGGGGGAGATCCCATGCTTATCCTTTTATGCTTACTATTCACTAATAAGGGGACTTGTACCCTTCAAACTCGTTGTCTCGTGGTTGTTTGTGATTGTGTTATCTAGATCATCATCATCATCTACGATTGAAGACTCTCGTGTTCGTTTATGTGAGCCTCCATCGTTTGCTTGAAGTAGTTTTTCACGAATCCATTGACATGTCCTTTATTGTTCTAACAATTATCTTTTAGCATACTTAATAAATGGCTTCAGATATATTGTTGATCACCCTTTCGATGCTAGATCCTAAGCATTCGATTCTTCGTCTCTAGTATGGGGGTGCTCCACCTTTAGACTCGAAACATTGAGGACAATGTTTACTTTTAGTATTGGGGGGGGGGGGTGAATAGTTACTTGCTTTGCTACGCCCTCACGCTTTCCAATTTTCAATGTTTTGTTTTTGTTGCTAATAAGGCTAAAAAATGCCAAATTTTAAAAATTTTCTTAGATTTCATAAGTGTTTTTAAGACACGAATGTATATTTCCCGATGGGTAGAATAAGAGCTAACTTTTGACTTGATGGGCATTTGGAGCCATTTACATTCCTTAACCCGCTCAATTCAAGTTTTGCTAGACTTTTATATAGGGAGCTTTAGACCGCGAAAGTCTTAGCTCATTCGGGTTAAGAACAAGAACTTTTCGCAAGTTCCTATAATTGATCCTAGAAAGTCACTTATCAAGGGAACTATAAAATGCATTCTCTAAACTTGAAAAAGTCCAAGAAAGTGCAAGATCCTATAGGTGGCTTAAAAACCCAAAACTTTGATTTGATATAGTCTTAATGAAAGCTAATCCAAATTTGGCTTAATTTTGACTTGCATGGCTAAGTATTCACGAGTCTCTTTAATTAGAGGTCTTTATATAGTGAAGAACGAGAGATGATAGAGTTAGACAAGTGATCATGCTAAACGTAGAACATGAAAATGTTCTTTCAAAAACTCATATGTTTTTAATTGTGGCTTTTTCTTCCCATAAGATCAATGCATTAGGAATAAAAATAATTGCAATAAGTAAGGTCGTACGATTTGAAAGGTTACTTAGCCTCTAGCGCAAGATCGTTTAAAAGTTGCTCGGGGTTGAATAGAGTTCATAGCCAAGGCATAACTTATTGAAGCGGGACGCGAAGATTGGTGATGATCCAAAAAGGCCCTAACAAGGCATGAGGAGCTCTATTTTTGCTAAAGATCCAAGATGATGTGAAGTATCATTATTCCAAAATCAATATGAAGGATCGAGACACACGACGAAAAGCAACTACTCCCCTAAAGATCATGGAGAAAATCTATCCAAAAAGACCCTTACAAGGTATGAGGATAAATATATACAAGTCCGAAAAGGAGGCGGATCGTTGTGTATCAAAATCCAAAATAAAGATTGAAGAGAAATGATGAAGTCGTGGTCCAAATATGAAGAATCTCTCAAAAACGTCAAGTGAAGAAATTCCAAGTATATGAAGAGAAGACCATAATTTCAAGAACGTCTTCCCAAGATTTGAAGTATGAAGTACATGCCAAATATCGGTCCGAGAAAGGTCTCAAGTCGTGAAACGAGTTATGCCAAGATATGAACTTAAGGAGATACACGAGAAGCCGTTTTAAAAGATTTTGTCCTTCGGCTAACTATCGATTAAATCGTGCTACTTTGCTTTCGGACTAATAACTACTCAAATAAGTCAATATGAATCACTTGTGATCCATGACAATTAGTTAAAAAATGCTAGTAACCCATTTCCTTTTATAATAACTAGGATTGCGAGGAGAAAAAGTATTACACAATTTGGACGTATGAGTAGTGTTAGCATTGTGACTTGTACCAACAATGATCTCATTTTAGCACTTAGCATGGAATGTATGACAATCAAGGATGACGAAGTTTACTCTAAGGGACATTTACTTGTTTCTATTCTTTGACCCTAAAAGTCACATTCGTGATAAAAATCATACATTATGTCTTTACACATCTTCGTAGTATTGTTGCAAGTCTTTTACTTTTCAATAAAGGTTAATAAAAATTGAACTTTGGTGATGCTTAGATACTTTATTCTAGCATTGCGTGAGGGCACGACAATGGCTTAGTATGGGGGAGTGATGAGATGGCATTTATACATGATCTCATCGGTCTTTTCGGGCTTTAAATGCATAAAAATGTCATAAAGTACCATATATATGCTTGTGTTTGTTTACTTGTGTATTTTAGGTATGGATATCGTGAAAAAGACAAAAGATCACAAGAAACAAGGAAAAACGGACACGAGAAACGAAGCCGTACAAAGAACCGAGCCCTAGTTCATGAATTATCCAACATTTACCCTTGAAGACTTGAAGATATGCAAGATTGATCCTCAATGAATGAAGAAATGACACTTAAAACCCTTGTGAATTCATAATTACAAGTTTGGTCCCTTAAGTTTGTCAAAATTACACAAAAGGTCCTTCAACTTTGAAGAAATGGCAAGATTAGTCCCTCATCAAATCTAATTTTTCAATTATGGTCCCTTATGGAGTTAAAGTTACATTGAAGACCTTTGAAGATCAACAATGTCCAAGATCAGTCCCTCAAATATCCAAAAATGGCAAAAACAACCCTTTGAAACCTTTTGGAAAAGTTTTGTGCCAAATGTGTGAAGATGGAAACTTTCATAACAAAGGAAAGTCGTTTTTATGGCCTGAAATACTTGTTTTAAACCATTTGCCAAAGAACAAGGACTAAAATGGCCATTCTGAAAGTTTAAATCCCATAACACGCGCCAAACACCTTTTCTCCCCCAAAATCGGATCAAAATGTTTACTGTTTACCATTCATCCACCCAGAAATTACTTCACTTAAACAAAGGGTAATTTTAAATTACCATGGCACATGTGTGATTTACACATGCAGAAACCCATCCCACATCAAAACCCTCACTCCCACTCACCATGTGACCCCACACCAAAAACCGTTTCACCCATCATGTGACAACTTATTCCCCAAGTACTGCCACGTGACAAGATCAACAGCCCACACCCTTTGCTTCACTCCAAAGCTATTTTAAACGGTTTGGATCATTTTGGACAGCTCACAACCAAGAATCGTCTTGAAGACCTCAAGGACATTTAGGGAATTTCACTTCTAGGGTTTGTGAACAGTGTAGGCTTAGCATTTGTCTATAAAAGGAGACCTCAACCTGTGAGAGTCCCTTTGTTCCAGTTTTAGGCTATCAATCTTTGTAATCCCTTTTTAAGTTAATAAAATTTGATTTTCTGAAATTTATGAAATCTTGTTCTTGTTTATTAAAAGTTGTTGTTAGAATAGCCTAATTCTGAGTTCCATTTTAATGTTTGAAGGTTTTTGAGGCAAGGTTTTAAGTAATAAAACTTAGGTTTCAAAAATCAGAAAGTGCTTATTTATTGTTCATCACTTTTGTTTGTTGATCTTAGCAGGTACATTGGAAGCTAGTACTTGTTTTGCTAGTACCTCAGCTCAAACAATCCAGGGCCTGGATGTAGGTCTTGGAGGTTTACACCTTCTCCCTTTTCAATTTTCTCTCTTATTTTCTGAATTTTGGTGATTATGCATGATTGTTCTTGAATCTGTGTTTTTATGGTTGATTATTGTTTATCTGTTCTTGTTTGATGTTATTTAGTGGTTGTTAACTTGATTTGTGGGTTAAATCTGGATAAACCTTTGGAAATTTGTCAAAACAGGTTTTTAAGGGGTGTTTGGGTTAACTACATAAGCAGGTTTTGAAGGTTGTTGAGTGTTGGTTTTGTGTTGTTATCTGTTGGTATCTTCTTACCTGGTGTACTTGGTCATATACTTGCAATTTTTGTGGTTTGAAACACCTAGATTCATAAAAAGGGTATAAAATCTTGTTTACTTGATATTTTTGGTTGTGGTTTAAGGGACACCTAGATCTAATCATAGACTAGGGTTAACAAGTGATTAAACTAGGTTAATAACATCAGGGAAAGAGATTTGGATGCTTGAATTTGGATCTGTGGTCAATTAGATCAGCAAAGTAGGCTTGTGTTCTTGTAGTTCATATCAGTAACCTTAATCTGCTTTAATCTTGTTCTTTACCTTGTTTCAGTGCTTGATATAAGTTTGTTTGTGCTTATTCATAGTTTATATAGCTTGTGTATGCATCATGTTGAATTTGGTTGGCTTATTCATGCTATATCTGCTTATTTGTGCATAACTACTTATTTCCCATGTCTGAGCAATATCTGGTGACTGTTTGATTGATTTGAGCTTATTGTGTGAACCAAATTGTGATTTTCTTGTTGATATTGACTCCTTGTGATTCACTGATCACAAGGGTGCCCTTGTTTCCAATTGAATCCAACTAAATTTTTCTAAAAAGCTTGGTCAAATAGTCAAAGCAGTGGGAACTCCTTTCCCCTGCTGCTAGCCACTGCTAGTGTTAATTGGGTTTCAGCTTATCAATAAGCTAAAATAGCTTATTTCAACCAGCAACAACTTGGATTTTGTAATAGGTGCTCATCATTTGACCCATTTGTTCATACTGGAGCATTTGGTGTGTTGACTTTTAGGTTTGACTAGAAAACCAACTTAATTGACTTTTTTCATAAGTGCTTATTGGTTCATTCTGGCTTATTGGTGTTGCTTATTGGATTTTTGTTGATTGATTTGGTTTATTGAGTTCATTTGTGACATTTTGCAAGTTGAATCAAGTTCTGAGGTGCCCTAAATCTCAAACCCGACTATTTTGTCTTTTAGTGAAATTGTACTTTGCTTATTTTTGGCTTATTGAGTGTGCTTTTTCAAAATTTCTTTTTACAGATCTCCTAAGCATCCCAAAAGAAGGTTGTGTGTCAAATTAGAGCTTATGGCATTAGCTTATTGCTTAATGGGCTAAAAAGCCCAATAAGGATAAGTTGTTTGCTTAATAAGCTGTGATAAGCTCACTTGCAGCTTTTGGGCATTTAGAGTTCCGTGTTTAGAATCAAATTTTGAGTCAGATTGGGCTTTTCCAAGTTAATTGGGCCAAGTTTGACTTTTTGGGCTAAAAAGCCCATTTAAGTGGACTGTTTTTTGTTTTGGCCCATTTGAGGGCCAAATAGGGGTATTCTGGTCATTTCACTTTCATTTTCTGTTTACTTAGGTTAAAATAAACTAGTTTACAAGTTTTTAGAATTTTTTATAATTTTTGGATTTTTAATATTATTTTAATATTATTTTATTATTATTTTTCAAATTTCTCATTTTTCAACTTTTTATATTTTTCTTAGCTTAAATACATTAAAATAGGATTTTTGCAACTTTTAGATTAATTTTATCACTTTTAGATTAATTTTTATAATTATTTTAAGTTTTAATAGTTTTTAAATCATTTTAAATAGTTTTTATTAGTTTAAAAATTTCTAAAAATAGTTTTTAATCTTTTTAAGTCATTTTAGAGGTTTACCAATTGAAAAATCTTTATTTGGGCTTTTTGATAATTTATTTGATTTTTAGGGCTTTAATTAGCATTTAAAAATTGAATATTTAATTATTTAAAAGGTTTGAAAAAGTTTTGATCATTGGTAAACTCTTAGTTTATTTATTTTGATTTTTGGTAAAATTTTTGGTAATTTTTAGAATTAATTTTTATTTTAGCTTATTTTACGGTTTTACGTTTTATCGTCGTAGTAATTAATTTCACGTCTTCGTCTTTCTCTTTTCTCATCCCCTTCTAACCAATTATTAATCACAAACATTTAACAAGTTTTTCACACACATATACCTCCTTGGGAAACGAACTTCATTGGGTCATTAGTGCTTGATTTTCCTAAATCATCACTTAATACTTACAGCTCATTTACCCTCTTTTGTTTTCCTAAACAAGAGGTGTAATTTTCCTAAAATCAGGTTCCGTCTTTGAGGTGCTCTAGCTTTTTGGTTAACCTTGTTCAGGACTTTAGTGATACAATCATCATGAATCGCATTAAACACGCATTTGTTACATTTCGTGCAAACAAAGTGCTTAGCATCTGAGAAGGCTCTAGAGTTCCTAAGGTTGGCGGATGTGTGCACATCATAGAAGGGTCTAAAATTCCTAGATGTATGATCAACGCTCCTAGGTTGTGGTTGGTCCTATCTCTTGCTTGTGTCTTGTTCGTAGCATCCTCTAGATAGCTTTTATGACCCGTGTCATTTACCTACGCCTAGGCATATTCTTGGAGCTAGATCTAGAGTTGCTTGAAGCATTCATGTGATCGGGTTTTGCATAGGCAGGATTTCTTAAGGAGGATCCAGATTGTGGAGTGATTGGTTTATGAAAATTGCTAGGCACGTCACCTTGGGATGTAAACCTCAGGTTCGACGTTTTGGGTCGTTCAGATTTAAACGCATTCGGTTGTCTAGCAACTGAGCGGTTTCTGAATGGTTGAGAAGGAGGTTCCCCAAAGACTGACTGTTTTGCTAACTTAGTATCCATACTATTTCCTTTTATCTTCCTTAATTCATTTTTCACCGCTGTCAGTGCAAAAACCTTTTCCTGAATCTGAGCTTTTAATTGCTAATTTTGTAGAAGTAATTGACTGACACATTGTTCTAACTTAATGTTCATATTATCAAATACGTCGTTTTCGGCATTCGCGTCATTACTATCTACAATGTCGATAGGTGGCACAGATAATTCACTTAGTGAAGCATGCGGAGGACTTGGAATATGAGAAGCCAACTTTGATTCAAACAAATTTATTTGTTTCACAAAATGTTCCTTTTCCGCGTTGGAATCTTGAATCTTACGATCCAATTTTTGTTCATGAACAACATTTTCTTTTTCAAGTTTTTCAAAATAAGCCACAAATCTGTTATTTTTCTTTGAAAAATCGAGTTGGGCTTCCTCAATATCTTTTGTCTTCTGAGCTAACAGAATTTCAGGCTTGTGAATCTTAGAATCAACATCCTGGGCGCTCTCTCCTCCATTAGTACTCGTATATGATGAAACAGGTGTGGTATTACTATCAACCTTTTCCACTAGATATGTGTCAAAAATAGGTTCAGATTGCTCAATATGTTGAGGAACATCATATTCAGCATTTAAATGTACCGTAACCATTGGCTCATCATCATAAATGGATCTGATATCAGCATCATTGGCTGTGATCATTACCTGAGCTGTTACTGGTATGCTGTGTTTCTGATTCTGTCCCACAACTTTCTGTATCAACCGAACAAGCATCCAATGCTTGACCACTATCGACATTGTTCTCTTTCGTCTGCATTAGTCTTTGATTCACCCTTCTTTCAAATTGCCTTTGATGGCGTGTTCTTTCAGCAATTGACTTCTTTATATTACTCATATATTGAAGAAGTGTCTCTTTGAATGCTTGAAGATCTACGAGAGTATACTTGGTAAAGTATGTACTTGCGAACTCTAGAACGTTGTTGGATAAGCCACTTGAGTCAATGAATTGCTGGAACTGATTGTTGAGAGCTGAAAGGACCTCCATGGATATATCTCGTGAAAGTCATCTCTGTCAAGTTCTTGTTGAAGATGATCCACATTAGGCAGCATCGTTCTGTGAATGACTCAACATCTTGACCATATAGTATAACGAATACCCGTTTGAATCCAATTTCAAGACGAGTTCCTTTTAGGTCTTCTCTTGAAAGAACCTGAAGGTGTGACTGAAGCAACTTTATGTGTTCCATGCATCTTTATTTTGCTTTAGACATCTTGTATTTGATTGCATGAACGGTTTTGGCTGTAGAATCCTTGTTAGAAGGTTTACTGATTGGAGTCTCAGTATTTGTCTGAACCTTTGGATTCTACATCTTTTCTTTATTCATCTCAGTCATAGACGTTGTTGTTGTTAAATCCGAGAAGATGTCCATTGAACGGATGTCTCAAAGATGATATGATGTCTATGGATTATGGATCTTAGTAGATGTGTTGTGATGTGATTGTGGTTAAGATTTCGAAAATTCCAAATTTTTTCTCAGTCCGACAATAAATTCTTCAGTCCGATATAACGGTAGACCGAAAATTTTGGAATCACCAAATTTTGAAATCGAGTTCGAAATAGCCAATAACTAGCAGGGAAATTTTTTTGACAAAAAATAAAACCTAAAATGGACTAAAAATTTGAATTTTGGTCCGAAAATTCGAATTTTTGGTCGAAATTTTTTTCGTATCGCCCAAATTTGAAATCAAAGCTTAAATGGCCTAAAATGGTCTAGAAAAATAAATAAATTTTACTATGGTTTTCCCGCCAAATATTTTTTTTTTCTTTTTTGGTAAACTATGTTCCGGGACTAGTTTAGATAGTGGCTAAGTCTAAAAAGTACTAGAACAAAATTTAGCAAAGTCAACTGTCGCAATAACAACCTATCGCAATGATAACCTGTCGCAATGTCAATAGATCCCATGTATCGCAATGTTTATCAGCCAAACATATCGCAATGTCCATCGCAATATCTCATCGCAAAGTCTATCGCAATACCAAGGAATCTGTCGCAATACCAAAGTCTGTCGTAATACCAAAGGATCTGTCGCAATACCAAAGTTAAGACCCTATCGCAATATGTATTGCAATCCTTAAACCCTATCGCAATATTGGTCGGAATACGTGTCGCTATCAGAAACCCTAAGCCTTTGCGATGGAAATCAAGCCAATCCTGTTGCAATAATGGTCATTGTTCCGAAACTTGAAATAAAAAGTTGAGATTTTTGCCTAGAAATTCGTGATTTTAACCAAACCAAAGCACCCAAATCTCTACCAAAACTATGTAGAAGATATATGGATCACTTGGAATAATAAAAACACGAAATTTTTTTGAAACTTGGGTAAAGATCAATCGAAACTCACGAATCCAATAAAGAACACGCCACAAATCTTCAATCACCTATCCACTATAGGCTCTTGATACCAAAGTTAAGACCCTATCGTAATATGTATCGCAATCCTTAAACCCTATTGCAATATTGGTCGCAATACGTGTCGCAATCAGAAACCCTAAGCCTTTGCGATGGAAATCAAGCCAATTATGTCGCAATAATGGTCACTGTTCCGAAACTTGAAATAAAAAGTTGAGATTTTTTGCCTAGAAATCCGTGATTTTAACCAAACCAAAGAACCCAAATCTCTACCACAACTATGTAGAAGATATATGGATCACTTGGAATAACAAAAACACGAAAAAAAATTGAAACTTAGGTAAAGATCAATCAAAACTCACGAATCCAATAAAGAACACACCACAAATCTTGAATCACCTATCCACTATAAGCTCTTGATACCAAATGTTAATCCCACTTCAATCCATAACACAAGATTTAGATTAGATTTAGAAAGAGAAATAGAAGAAAGTTAGAGAGAGAAAGTAGAGAGAATAGTGGAAGGTTAATGTTTACTAGAGAGAAAGTAAATGAACCAACACCCTCTTCCACACATGGAAGAGGGTTTATATACCCATGAGCTTGGTGGGCTCATGAGCTTGTTTCCTTGGGTCGGGCTTGGCCTATCTTGGGCATAAAGCCCCTACCTTAGACAATATTAGCTTAAGGTCCAAGCCCGGTTAACCCGACTAACCTATTACAATAAAAGACCATTAACGACTAAGATGACCTATTAAATTCTTGTTCGACTATATAAAATATAGGGCTAACAATATTCATCCACGTATTGAAGATTTATCCGATCAGCTATGAAGTCTTAAACATTCTTCCAAGATCAATTCACGATCACGCGACCATCAGTTGTGAGAGAAATAACAAGACATATCCAAGACTGTTTTTGCACACGTTATTTTGTGATTATGCTTTTGGACTCCCGAATGCTCCAGCTACATCATGGATTTGACGAATAAGACTTTCCATGAATTCTTAGACAAGTTTGTCAGCATATGCATTGATAACATCCTGATCTTCTCAAGTCCAGAGAAGAACACGAGAATCATCTTATCACGGTCCTGCAGATTCTCCGATAGGAGAAATTGTATACGCGGCTTTCCAAATGTGAGTTCCAGTTGAACAAAGTGGCATTTATGGGCCATATTAATTCAGCAGGAAGAAATTGCATAAAATCCTACGAAGGTGAAGGCCATCACCAGATGGTCAAGACCGACGTCTGTGACTGAAGTACGAAGTTTTTTTTCTTCTGGAATTCAGTTGGTTACTACCGCAAAAATTGTTGACACTTCTCACGATTAGCTTTACCATGACTAAGCGTACGCGTAAAGGAGAGAACCTACACTAAATTATGTGTTTTAGAAGATCCTACGCTAGGAGAGGTCTAATTTACCGAGACTTATAGTTCTTCCATAACTATTCACCCATGTTCCACCAGAAGGTACCATGATCTCGAGCGAGATTTTGATAGAAGCAGTACAACTCATTGATGCAGCTATGTTTATATCCAAATGCCTGACATGCCAACAGGTTAGGATTAAACACCGACATGCTAGTGAGTTATAGCAACCATTAGAAATTCTGAACAAAATGGACAAGATAACAAGGAGAGTGTTATTAGATTTCCATAGACTCAGAAGAAACATGATACTATTTAAGTCATTGTCGACCATTCAACCTAGCTTACATGTTTTCTTTCATCCGAAAGGATTACGCAGTTAGCAGATCTATAGAAACTCAGCATGAGATCGTACGATTTTACGGTATTCCATCAACAATCATATCAGATAGAAGTTCATGTTCGCGATCATGTTTACGTTCGTGTTCACTATCACGTTTACATTCCCACTCACGTCCACGTTTATGTTCATATTCATGTTTACGTTTACTTTCACGTTTAAGTCTCGCGTCCACAGATATGATGTTGCTCACGTTGGGGTTCGTGTTCCATCTCACGATACATGTTTCATGTCTTATTCTGGAAAGGGTTGCAAAAAGATTGGGAGACCAGACTCAAGTTTAACACAACCTTTCAATTCCGAGGCAGACGTTTCACGTCACACTTCACGTTTCACCTTCTCAGTCATCATACGTTCGCGGTATGTCTCACGTATCTCATTCGCGATATATTCCATGCACCGCGTTCACCATATGATCGCGACTCACGTTCACAATTGCTCACGTATCACGTTCACAATGGTTCACGTATTACGATTCCGATGCGTCTTCAGCATCATTGCTCAGAGATATTTATGTCATTCTTTTCACGTTAATGTACACCGGGTCGTTTCAAGTATCCTACATGATATTTCTCATCCAAGCGATCAGATGCAGGAAGATCCATTCTAAGTTGAGGTATCAGAAATTTTTTCTTTCAATCTCGTTAAGACAAGGTCATGAAGACCAAGGTATTTTCTTCTTCATCGAGACCCTTTGGAGGAACCATAACAAGCGGGATTCCACTTGGGAAACAGAGGAGTCTATCTGGATCCCTATCCTCATTCTTTCGTATGATCCAAATAATATATTTCCAGCCACGTCACATTCTACATCCTTTTCAGCCATGTCACGTTCCATGTCCTCTTTAGCCATGTCACGTTCCATGTTCTTTTCAGTCATGTCACGTTCATGTTCTTTAAACAACATCATGTTTCTAATTCGAGGACGAATGATCCTTTTAGAGGGGAAGAATTGTAAAACCCGCAACATTATCATGTCTCTAATTCGAGGACGAATTATTCTTTTAGAGGGGAAGAGTTGTAAAACCCGCATGAAAAATCCATAAAATATAAATTACATGAAATAACAAAATTAATTAAAACGTTTAATTAATTAAATCACGACACACATTCTAGAATATTTAATGTACACGACAAATATTCACGAGTAATAAATGAAAACCATGACACGATTAATCACGGCCAAGTCACGAGGATTTAATACATGAGAAATGATATACACGAAAACCAAAATATTTATACTGAGGGCTGTTTTTGGATCGGCTAAATTAAAAGAAAAGAAATGGGCTTTTGAGCCCAACCCATTTTGAGAATAAACAAACAGGGGACTTGTTCACCTCTTTTCATTTTCAAGAAAACAAAACACAAGCTAGGGTTTTTCACCCTTGTGGCCGTCGGCTGTAAACAAAAAAAAGGGAGATGCACGTTTTGATTTTTTGATGATTTGGGTTGTGTGTGTTCGTCTTTTATCGTATCTTAATCGATATCACCATATACTTTTATGTTCTCCTTTTATTATGGTTAATTAAACATGAATCCGAATACTAAACTATATGAACATGTTATGGGCTGTCAAGAACGATAATTAAAAACATGTAGGGATCAGACTGGTTTGTGTGGGCACGGAAACCGAGACCATAGCGGATCTCGGTGTGTTTTTGTTTAGGCCAACCGCACCCCATAAGGGGGCGGTGGCTGTTTAATTCTGTCAACCGCAACCACAAGCCCAAACAAGGGCGTTTGGTTTGAAGTCAGTGGCAACTGAGAGCTTTTAGCTCTCGGTGGGTAAACTGTGCAGCGCAGGGGGGAACCAACCACTGACGGAGGGACTGCTGGTGGCCGCAGTGGCTATTGGCGCAGACCAGTAGCTGTTGTTGGTTGTCGACAGCAAAGACCACAGCCACTCGGCTGTGGTGGTTTGGTTCGAGACCGGCCGAGACAGGTTTGTCTCTGTGCGGTTTGGTTCACGGGTTCGGGTACGCCATGTAAATATTGAAAAGGGGTTTAAACTTGCCAAATAGGTTTATTTAATTATGTTATTAGAATAATCATGTAAAAAGAGTTTATTTAATTTGTAGATTAAATTAACATGTCATGTTAGTTTATTTTAATTAAACATAGAGTATATAATTTCACGATTTATCATGCATGGAAAATTACATGATCTAATAAATAAGTTACTTAGACTAAAAGTAATTACCTATAATAATTATTCACGACACATGTTAAGTTTATTTAGATTAAACTATGCCTTATGTTTATTCATGACTAATGACATGTTACATGTAATAAATAATAAACAACTTAGCTTAAGTATTTATTTACAAGTTAACCATGGCTTAATTAAATTAAGATCATGACTTAATTTAATTATACATTATCAAGCTTATTATTAAATATGGAAACATTCTATTTTTGGAAAATTCTATTTTTTAGAAACTTACTATATTTAGAAACCTGCTATTTTTAGAAAGTTACTAATTACAGAAATATCAAGAAAGACAACACCTGAAACATGTAATACAGTATCAAGAACTCACGAACCACGCTAGATTAAGAATATACATAATAATACATGAACAAGTATAATCAGTCAAGAACCAGTAATTCAGGTCATGCACAAACAACTCATCCATGTCTCTTTATCATGTAGCTCACGTGAGGTCGGAGTAGGATTCCCGTCTTTTCATCTTCAGTTAGTTACTGGACACAAGGTACGGATATTCCGTCCTCCAATTTGGACTTTCCTTTCTATGCATGATTAGGATTCCTCGTTTGCAGCCATCTGTTTTCCCCAGTTATATGTTATAAAACTTTACATGATTTGCCATGATTATCATGTTTAATTGCCTGAGCTTTATATACATGCATGACCAGTTTCACCTAATTATGGAGGTAGCGTAACCATGACACTTGAGGCACCAGTGTCATGACTCTTTTGCGAGGGAGTGATTTCTCTTGGCGTCACCTTCAGTTTCAGTTGACCATTTATCAGTATTTATTAGCGGGGTGCATGGGTGCATCTTAGTTTATTAGTTTACAGTTATCAGGTGAATGTGGTGTGTGCTCTACATCCTTCACATTGGAGCTGATCCCTCCACCCAGCTTATTATTTAGAGGTTACCCCTTTAACAGCATGACGATGTCACCCCTTTATGTATTCATGCACTAGTTGATTGATTACATGACCTATATAAGCTCTTGGCATTTTAAATATATTGCATGCATGATTTCAGACTATCAGTTATCAGTTCAGATTCATAAGTTATAAACCAGGTTTTCAAGGACATACACAGTTTCCGCTGCATGTTACTTATCAGTCTTTCAGCTTCAATACTTTTATATGTTTCATCTTAGTGTTTCAGATCTTTCATTTATATTCTAGATATTCTATTCATGTCATTATATCCGTTCTCTAAGCTTATTGCTCAGCCCGTACTTTCTTTCCATGACTCATACGGCAGGTACCCAAGGACGGACTTGAGCATTTAGCAGACGTGCATAGGATGGGAGCTACCTTATACTTCTATTCCTTTTGCATTTCATTTACTTTATGCATGTTTGGGAACCGATATTTGATTTCGGTTTTTCCTTTTTTATGGTCATTTATGTTTTATTATATTTTACCTTGCATGCTTTGATGATACGTTATAATTATCATGTTACGGTCTACTTATCAAAGTGGGGTGTTACAACCATTACCTTCAAAGGAGAGTTTGAGTGAGTTGTAGTGAGTTTGTTAAAAAGCTTATGTGACGCTGACGTGTCGGTGAGTAAGTTTTCTTTCACTCCCTTTAAGGCTTGTTTTTTTAAGTGCTTCTGTATTAACCTCTCAATAAAAAAGAATTTTATATGAGTGTTAGACAAGAGGTTTAAAGTAATTTGAGCTCAAAAATTTTACACGATTAGTCGCAAAAAGGAAAAGAAACAGCCCCGGTCTAAGTCTAAGATCCAAAGGGTGGGAGCATTATGTTATAAAAATCAACATTTCCTACCTCTTCCACACTCTCATCCAACCAAAAGGAATCTGATCAAACCTGTTCTTCCTCTTCTCTTTCTATATTCTCACAATTTCAATCTTCATACCAACCCAAATCATAAACAAAATCATATTTTTCTTATAAATATAGCTTATATCATCTTTACTGACTGATTTTGGAATTGTGTGTCAGTATTGTGATGGGTGTGAGCACAAGGTGTTCCCATACTTCCCACATCACAGAGATCATCATCACCAGCTTCTTCCGTCATAAGTTTTAAATAATACCCTTGTTTGCAGTTTCATATTATTATTTTCATCAAGTTTTTTTATTAATCTGATCTAGCTTGTGAAACATATAAAAAGTTCTGCATGGTTGATTGAGCTTTGAGTCTTTGTCAAATTTTGAACACCATGGCTGCTAGAAGCTTTCTTTATGGTGGTGCTACTGGTGGTGATGGGTCAGTTTTTATGACTAACAAAAGGGTTCATGTTGATTCCATTTTTGCTCCAAGATCATCTTCTTTTCAAGGTAATCATGTTATGATCATTGTTGACTTTTTATGGTTGACTTTGTGTTGTATGTTTCTTGTTTTGGTGTAGATCTAGCTAGTACTGAAAAGGTAATTAATTGTTTCATGATGACTTGTTTAACTTTTAGTTTCTAGAAAAAAGAAGTTTGACTTTTTCTTTTATCATGTGACTTGAAGCTTTATGCTAATTATTTTGTAGAAGATTAATGTTTGTATGCTATGTAAAATAGTTTCAATGACCATAGATCAAGAATATGTTATTGTTTTATTTGAATTATACATGAGTTTGAAATAAAATTCACATAAATCTTGTATCTTGGTTGTTGACTTTTATGAAAAATACTTCGTTCCTGATTTAGATTAAACAGGGTTTAATTAAGGTTGATTGCTTAGAATAACAAGATTATTTTAACAATTTACTAATAGTAGTATTCAAACACTGAAATTTTGTCAAAATCAGCAACATACTTTGGCTCTTTTGCAAGTTATAGTAGATCTAAGCTAAGCTACTATATATTATGGGTAACAGGATGCAAGTACTTTAGTGTTATTTCTTTTTTTTAGAACGGCAAATGTTAGTGGTTAGTGGGTCGAGTCGTGCAATGACATCCAAGCGGTAGAATGTCTTCTTCGAACCCTCGCCTAGTTATGTTAAACTCCTTATCTGCTTCGTCTGAGAGGAAAAACCCTTGGCAGGTCTTGAACCCAAGACCTCCTCCAGGGAACCTCCCCAAGGAAACCACTTAGTGGAAACTTGGTGGCCAACTGAGCTAAGCCATAGTGGTACTTGGTTACTTTAGTGTTACTTCTGATATTCGCAATAGGAAGTAATTAACGCGTTGAGTAATAATCACTCTCTTTAAACGTTCTCTGACTATAGATCATAATCTTCGAGTCATGGACTACTTAAATTGATTATGTAAGCAAATGTTCATACATATCCATTTAGGTACTCGATCAATGGTTAGCTTTGAAGATAGAGGGAATGGATCTGGTGGTCGGTTTTTCCAATCATTTGATCATGAAGACAATGGAGATGATGAATACGATGATTACCTTCAACAGCCTGAGAAGAAAAGGCGGCTCACAAATGATCAAGTTCGGTTCTTGGAGAAAAGTTTTGAGTTAGATAATAAACTTGAGCCAGACCGAAAGATTCAGCTTGCAAAAGAAATCGGGTTGCAGCCTAGGCAGGTTGCTATATGGTTTCAAAATCGCCGTGCACGCTGGAAGACTAAACAGCTAGAGAAAGACTACGATGATTTGCAAGAAAATTATAATAAGCTCAAAGCCAATTATGAGAATCTTATCAAAGAGAAAGAAAAACTAAAATTTGAGGTAATAATGTAATTTAAGACATTGAATATATGGTTCTGATGCATACAATTTTTAAAGTTTAGGTGATTTTTTGTTTTAGGTTGATGAATTGACCGATAAATTGCTACTACAAGAGAAGGGGACATCAGATTCATCAAGTACTAAAAGCCCGTTTGAGCCACTACAACACAAACAGATACTTGATCACGCTTGCGAGGATGATGTATCCGTACACATAAAAATGGGAGATGGGCAGGAGGGTAATATTTCCGCAAAAGAACTAGGTGATTCATCCTATGTATTTGAACAAGAACAAAGTGAAGGGTCTTTAGATGAAGAAAATAACTTTAACAAGATGTTTCTACCTTCTGTGGTTGGTTACACATCACCGAAGATTGAAAATAACGAGAATGTTGACCCACAATCAGTAAATTCTTACTATCTTGGGCTCCCTGGCGATGATCAAGCGTTCGGCTTTTGGTCTTACTGAGTCAACTCAGTAGTACATACTCGGTTGAGGTTCCAGTCGGTCTGGAAATAAAAATCCAACTTCTTGCATCTTGAATCCAGGAGTAAGTATGTTGATTTGGTTGTTTATAAGTTTTCTCTGTCTTCTTTACGCTTTATCGTGTCTTCCATTTTCTGCTGCTATTGTAACTAAATATATTTCATAATATCATTTGTAAACTATGTTGGATTGAGCATGAATTATGCGACGAATGTATATGATCTTGAGTTATCTCACGCTGAGCCGTTGTTAGTCAAGCAATAGGGGTTTGTAAGATAAATCTAATCCGACTAAGGAGACGTTTATGTGTGACAAGTCTGGGCATAATATCTAGTTCGGTATTTTTAGCAATAACTAGTTTGTAATCTGAATTCAGGGTGTCTAACTTTGTCAATTCTTTTTCTTTCGTGTTTAAACCTCTCAACTTATTTAACTTGAGCGAAACTGTAGACATCCCCTTTATAAATTATATACATTAATAAAACATGTTTGTCGTTTGAGAAACATAAAATCATATACTAATATGATACCAATTGATTATACGAGATAGATAACCAAACTGATCAAAATAAAAAAGAAAGAGTTGTAGGATTGTGATGGAAGGTAGGGTAACAACAGTGTTACGTCGTTTAGCACACGTCTAACGATTTGATGAGTCGTTGTCTACCCATCTAAGTCTCTAGACGAATTCTGATTGAGGTTTTTGTGGTCTATAATGTTCAGTGACCTCATGAAAGTTACATCTTACCTCACGCCCACTTCCTTGTAAACTAACATTTCAATATACATAACCAAAGATATCTTACTAAAATAACTTGATTGTGTTTAAAGTCGTGCAAAGAAAGTTCACAAATAGTCTACTAGTATGAGCACCAGGTGGCACTGCCGAGCTATATATAAATTAGTGTTGGTTAGATATTTGTTGACCTTTAACAATTTTTAAACTTAAACATAAACCCTTCACAATTTTTAAATTTGAATATAAACGTTTCTAAATATAAAATGTTTAGTAGAAGATACTTGAGGAGAGATTTAGGTGAAGGATGTTTAGTTGAAGACATAATTCAGTCATAACTCTTTCAGAGCTTTCAGAAGACAAAGATAAATCTTCACTTTAGTTAATGAGACGGTTTAACATCTGAAGACAAGCCATAAAGAAAAGTATGCCTATCGGAACAATTTGGTTTATAAAACCTTGTTATTATCATTATAAAAACTGATCAAAAGATTTTTAAAATCAATATTCATATATAGCAGCAATTGTACCACAAACTCTTGAATATAAGGGTGTCCAGTTAAATGTTGCTCCTATACTTGAGGTGGCAAATTTCACTAATTGAAAATAAGAGGCTTCTCGTCTATATCATTGGAGTTGCACCTTAATTTATTAGCATTATTTAGAATGGTTCGTTTCTTCTCATGATAGCTGGAGCATTAAACCAGATGCACAATGGACTCTTGATGAGAGAAAAACTGTTAATTTTGATCAGCACCATAAAAGTCATATCATGTTTGTCTTATTAGATGAGAAAATGGTTGTCTAACTGATAAAGCTACCTGGGAAGACCTGATACTATATCATGAGGGTCTCTCGGATGTGAAAGAGAATAGAGTGATTGATCTAAAGATATAGTGCAACACCTTCAAACACAAAGAAGGTGAAAATCTCACTCAAACATTCACTAGATATAAAGTTTTAATGAATGAATTAGTAAATGATCGTGTTAAACTCGCAAATCTTGAAATCATTACTGGTTTTGTAAATAGTTTGCCAAAGAAATGACTTACCTTTTGCCAAAGTCTTGGAAATGCCAATCATATCAAAGATTGTGACTAGTTTCTTTAATTTGTTTGGTAAACTAAAATATAATGAGGCCCTTATTGATATAATCTATGAAGGTGGCAAGAGCAAAACACTAATCATTGCTACTCCGTTGTCTACTGCTTTATTTTCTGACTCTATTATCCAGGACTTTCAAGATAGTCTTAGCGAAGAAAATGACATAAGAAGCGGTGAAGAATATTTGAAAGACCTTGAAATAGAATTTCATGAAGGAGCTCTTTAGTATAAAAGGTTCTTTAAATGGGGATCTCAAAGGTTCAACAGCTCTAAAGTAATCGTTGGCACTATTTTATTCAAATACAATAGGCTTGGTCATTTTGCTAGAGATTGTTTTTTTAAACATATGTCCCTTCATATTCATCACTTTTTCAGAATAAACAACCAATATCCACAACTTTTTAACAAAACAAGCTTAATCTTAGGGATGCATAAGACTTTTAAGCAAAATATAAGTATATTAAAGGTAGGCTTGCTCTTTTAGATACCGAATGGTCATCTTCAAAAGCTGCTAAGACTGCAAAAAACAAAGGTCTTGTTGTTGAAGCTTATGAATGGGATGAAGAAGAATTGTCTTCATTGGTAAACACAAAGGTGCTCATAACTCTTATTGATGATGAAGATGTCATAAATTCTAATGTAATAGCAAAAGAATGTGCTTGTAATAGTGAATGTGTCAATATAAAAATAAAAAAGGTACAAACTCTTCTTAAACCAGAAGACCAAAATGATATTGAATTTGTCTTTTCTTATCTTTGTGTTGATCTTAATTTTGTTGGAAAAGAAAGATATAATTTGCTTGAAAAATATAAGAATGTTGTTCTAGAGTTGAATGATAGTAATGCTAAGTTAATTGAATTAAAAAAGTAAAACTAGATCAACTTAGTCTTCATCACTTAAATATTGAAATTCTGAATGAAAACAAAACATTGAGAATTAAGTTAAAAGAAGCCACTGATATTGAGAAATCATGGCTCTAAATTTATGATAACATAATCACTGTATAAATGAAAAAATTCTTGCTCAAAAGAGAAAACTCATTGGAACTAAGGGATCTTCCAATCCTAAGCAACATGATTTAGTCTTTCTCAAATCCTCCATTGAGGAAGGTAGCAAGATACTAGATATTGAAAGACCTGGTAACTTTAACCTACCTAATCATGATACTGGTAGAATCCTACCCTCTTAGTCCCAAATAAATGTTGAATCATCAACACATGTTAGATCTTTAGTTACTGAAGTTGACTTAGATGAAAATGATGAAGATTAAGCTGAAAACAACATACTTCCTTGATACGGTATTTTTGTACACTTTATTTTAGGAAAATAAAGCGACAAAAGCGGGTAAGTATTAAGTATCACCTTTTGTGAAAAACGCGAATACTCGTCGTTGAGTTCGTTCTCGAGGAGGTATGGTATTTAGCCAAAAGATATAGGCGTATTTAATCGAGTGATTACGTTTTTGGAAAGAAAAAAGAAAAGAAAATGGAGACGATTTACGTTAAAAACGGTCGGAAACGCGTATACGTACGAATGTAAAAACGCGACCTAACGAAAAATTTCACATAAAAAAGTTTTGAAAATTACTAAAATGTTCTAAAAATCCTAATTAAGAAGAATACGCAAACCAAAGATTTTGAAAACTTTTAAATTATTTTATATTGATTTTTGAATTTAAATAAAAAAAATCCTAAAAAGAATAAAATAACTAAGAAAAGGACAAAATTCAAATTTTTACTTTTGTAAACCTTAAATATATTATTTAAAAATTAAAAAATATTTTTTGACAATTTTGAAATTTACTTTCCTATTTTTAAACTAATTAAACGAAATAAAAGAAATAAAAATAAATAAAAAATATGAAAATAAAAGCAATAAATTTGAAAAAATTAATTTAAGTCCAAAAAGTTATATACTTTGTTGGAAAAATAGCTAGACTAACCAGCTTATCTAATAAGCTCGAAAAGCTGTGAATAAGCTACAGTATTATATAAAAAAATTAACTAAAAAGAAAAACAAAAACATATACAAACTAAACAGAAGAAAATGTTTACAAAAAGAATCAGGAGAGGAGATGGTTAGGATGAGCTACTGCTGCGTCTGTTTGTGATGTGCGCAGGTCTGGGGTTTGAGCCTTGCTGCTCCCCTTTTCTTCTTTTTCTTTTCCTTTTGTGTCGGGCGTTCAAAAACAATAAATACAAAGTAAAAGAATGGTGTTCTAACAAAACATAGCTTTAGAGCAGATGGTATGAGGAGGTGGTGTTACGTTTGCTTGTTGTCTGTGGTCAGGGGTTCTACTCCCACTGGTGCACTGTTTTATTATATTTTTTTTTCTGGACTTTGGCTTTATAAAAGCTAAGTATATATGTAGTAGGTCTATATATCAGCACACAAACAACACTAGAAGAAAATATAACACAGATTCCCAAAAATAAATCCAAATCATAGAAATCAAACAACACATTATGAATAGAAGCTAACTAGAACTAATGTGCAGGTATGTTGCAACTAAAGTGAACTTATGAGACCATTTAGGCTCAATTTTGAACACCTAGCAAAAGCTCTAAACACCAAAATTAATTAAAAGCATAAAATCTATTATCCTACAACTACTTCCATACCAAAAATCATACCTAGAAACCTCAAACCCAAATAGATTAGGATGCTTCCACATTAAGTGCACAGTGACGAATTTAAGCTTAAAATTAAAGACTCTGAAAAGCTATAAAAACCCGAGATGACTTAAAATAGAAATTCTATGATACTATAGGGACTTAAATCCTGAATTTTAGGATCTAAATCCTCACATCACAGTGATACGGGCTGCTGGTATGTTTTCGGCCAGAAAATGGTAAAAAGTTCTCAACTATCTGCTCAAATACTATGCAATAGCGAAACTAACCTAACGATTCATTAGACAACTCAAACTTATCAGTTAACAAATGGAATTAGGCAGCGAAATATATCATATAACACAAACTACAAGAATCTTACACCTACTGAATTTAAATATGCAGAAAACTTAAGGAACTCATATATATATATATATATATATATATATATATATATATATATATATATATATATATATATATATATATATATATATATATATATATATATATATATATATATATATATATATATATATATATATATATATATATATATATATATATATATATATATATATATATATATATATATATATATATATATATATATATATATATATATATATATATATATATATATATAGAGAGAGTTAGGATCAAATAAGAAGATTAAGTAAAATAAGAAGAATGAGAAGAAACCACAACCATATACTTCAGATGCACCTACAAAGTCAGATGCATCTCCCCTTAAAATTCTCCTTCCTATATGGAGTTTGTGGTCAGGATTTCTTCTTATTCTTCTCATTTTATTTTTTCTTCTTATCGGATCCCTACTATATATATATATATATATATATATATATATATATATATATATATATATATATATATATATATATATATATATATATATATATATATATATATATATATATATATATATATATATATATATATATATATATATATATATATATATATATGGTTTTTAACTTTTGCAAATGAAAAACAAAATTACACTAAGTTCCACCTAACAAAGAAGATGCAAATTGAACTTAAGCTGAGAACTACACCTAATGCATATCTATAGCTACAACCAAACACAACTTACAAGCAGAAATGAATTTAAAGCATACACTTTGGAGTAAAAAAAGAAACAAGAAACTCAAAAGCAAGAACGCGCACATGTAAGTAAGCTACTAAAAAAGTAAATAAGCAAACAGGAATAAATAAATAAGCACAATAAGCAAATTGCATAAGCAACAAATTTAGGCAGAAATAAGTAAAAAAGGGAGCAAAAATAACTCACATAGGGTCCAAGTTATTTACT
The DNA here is from genome assembly GCA_025667525.1 of Glebionis coronaria. Lineage (NCBI taxonomy): Eukaryota > Viridiplantae > Streptophyta > Magnoliopsida > Asterales > Asteraceae > Glebionis > Glebionis coronaria. Next base: position 423,115,442 of record CM046877.1, read on the forward strand.
CTAACCAATCTTGCTATGAATCAACACCTTTTCATCAACTTATGATCTCCCAAAAGTCAGCTTATCGATGAGCTTATCCTCTATGAAACATCTACCACAGGGAACAATGGAACATAATTTACTATAATCTACTTGGGACCACCTTTGTGTACCTGAAACAATGACAACTGAGAAAGGAAAGACTTGTATAACAAGCCTTTATGCAAGCTTATTTGTCAAATAATCTTGCATAAAGAGCATATTATACAGTGAGTATACGATAGGAACCAAAACTTATGAAACAACTTTTTCAAATGAAACAAAGGGCAGTAAATGTAACATAAAGCAATAAACCAAATCCTCAATCTTATTTTTTGTCAGAAATAAGCTTGTGGACAGCTTATTACCTTATGGTTCTAAAAAAAGGGTTAAAACAAAACTTTTGAAAAAACTCTTTTTTTTATAAAAGCAGGATAATTAAAAAGGAACAGAAAATAACTCCTCTTGGTAACTTGGTTTGTGATTCAGGTGTCAGTTAAATCACAAATAACTTATCAAAAAGAGGTTCTTAAAAACTTTGAACAATCTCTTGAAATTTTTTGATAAAACTGAAATTAAAAAGAAACTTTAAATTAAATTTGACAAAAATGTAAATGCAAGTAAATTAAATAAATCTTTAAAACAATGGAACTCAATTTCTATTTAACAAAATTCGTTTCATACAAAATTTGAAGATAAAAATTGGAACAAGAACCTAACTAAGAATGGCTAGTCTATATACACTAATACAATGAGGTAAACCCTAACTCGAATTCGTCTTCAAATTTCCAAAAAAACCCTTGGCATATTCTTGAGCATATTCTGATTTTGAATTGATTTTGGAAGCTTCACATGGTCTTGAATCAATCTTGATTGTTGAATAGTTGTGGAGAACAAGCAATATCATCTGAACCGTCAATTAAGTCAAGATGGTTTGGAGTTTTGTGCATCTCGTGATCCTCTCTGCCAATTGAGGTCCCCAAAAGATGACGTGGAGCTGTAATATCACATGGGTGTTTTTGATGTGGGTAAGATATGAAAGTGATAGGGTGATGGATTAGATTAGGGATTAAGTTGGAATTTGGTAATGGTGGCTAGTGGTTATGATGAAACAAGAACCCTAAGCTTTTGTTAATACCAAAATGGCCAGACGATTTTTTTCTTTAGTTTGTTTAAAAAAAAGGCTGGAGTGTTTATCATCTTGGTGGGCTGAGGGTGATAAGAAGCCCAAAGTCGAATTTAGGAAATAGGTGGGCTGCTAATAGGCTTTCGAAATCACGAAGTAATAAACATTGTTGGGCTGTTGTGATGTTTTAATTATAATAACGGGCCGACTTAGCCCGTTAAATGGGTGTTGATTGGCTCGTTAGATAATAATTAGATCTTCAGGATCGACTTTTCATGCCCACTTCATTGTCGAGTCTCGGGTTTGACTTTGACTTTGTCTTAGACTTGTGAAATTCATAAACTTTGTAGTCGATCCAATAATGCCCGTTATGCTCCGTTAAGTTCAATCACGGCTTTGGTCTTGTAAAGTTATCAAGCTTTAGGGACCCCAAAGTATTTTTTGGATAGTTGAGTGGTATAAAGTGTAATTCTTCAATAGTTGAGGGACCAAACTTGAACAATCTTCAAACTTGAGGGTCTTTTCTGGAAATTCATGATTCGGGTCCGGTTCATTGTGCGACTTCGTTTTTGGTGTTCATTTTTGATTGATTCTTGAGATCTTTTTGTCTTTTTCTCGATATCCGTACCTAAAATACATATTGAACAAACACAAGCATATATTTGGCACTTTTTATGATATTTTAAGCGTTTTAAGCCCGATTTGGACGATGAGACTATGTATAATTACAGTCTCATCACTCCCCAATACTAAACCATTGCCGTGCCCACACGCAATGCTAGAATAAAGTATCTTAGCACCTCCAAAATTCATTTTTATGTGACATTTATTAAAAACGTAAACTTAAATAAACTACTACATGTGTTTTAGACATAATGTATTGTTTTCATCACGATTAAGTGACTTTTAGGGTCAAAGAATAAGAACACGTGAATGCCTCATAGAGATAAGTTCGTCATCCTCGATTTTCACTCGATTTCATGCTAAGCGTGTAACGAGATCATTGTTATTATAACTTAGCAACACAATCATATCTCATGAGTGTTAATTACACACCTAAACTCCCTTATTCCTAATTGGTATCTCATATATTTTATTTTTGTCTTGATGATCACGAGGATACATCATTGACTTATACGTGGATAGAGATTAGGTCCAAAAATAGAGTCTTAAGGGTGTAACCAAAATCATCGAATTAGTAATTCACCCTAATAGACAACGATGTCAAAAAATTAAGTCAACAAAAAGGATCGATAAACACGATTTTAGAACGGTTTTGAACATGAGACTTATTACCATGACTTTTATTATCTGCCTCATCATCGGTGGTTTTATTATCATGGTTTACACCCATCTTTTATTCAACTTCGCCATAAAGCTTTTATTATGACTTTGGTCTTGCCCTTGTCTTTTATTATCTGCCATCATCGGTGGTTTTATTATGACTTGACGTATAATCTCACGCTAAAGCGAATTTTGGATCTTTAAAGCTTCAAATATTAAGGCTTGATTCATTTCAATTTTCGCATAGATTTTTCGGCCTTGTGAGCTTCAATTTTTTGCTTGATTTACGTGAGCACTTGAAATCTTATTATTGGGTGAAGCTTTCGATTATTCGGGTTGCCAATACTTCAAAACCGTGACGCTGACGATACCTTAATGTTTTCCCAATTTAATTACATGAAAGCTACTAAAACAAATTAGAAACCAACAATAGTGACTAAACCGCTAAATCAATATTTTTTAACAATTTATTTATAAAATCGTTGGGAGAATAAGCTAAGAATTACTACACATGAGATCGTGAAAGATTACGAAACTTATAAATAACTCTATAATTTCTCGTCCTCATTTACGAGACTTAGCCTAAAAAGTTAAAGAATCGAAGTTAAGTGCTCAACACGCACGGTCGAGTCAAAAATTACTCTTATTCTCACCATCAGAAAACCTACATTCGTGTCTTAAACACTTATGAAAAACAAGAAAAATTTTAAAATTTGTCCATTTTTAGCCTTATTTTGCAACAAAACGATAACAAAAACGATGAAAATTGGATTGCGTGATGACGTGAGCAAGGTGAAGTATCTACTAACCCCCCATACTAAAACTAAACATTGTCCTCAATGTTTCGAGTCTAGGGGTGAAAACACCCCCATACTAGAGACGAAGTCGAATGCTTAATCTCGAGCATGGAAATGGTAAAACGAATAACCTAAAAGCCGTTTATAAATTATGCTAATAAGATAAACGTTAGAACATAAAAGGATATCATCGGATATCGGAATCTCTAAAGGCAGCGATCGAAGCTCGAGTGATCCGTAAAACGAACACGAGAGGCTTCAATGATGACGATGAACCTAATGAATCACAATCACAAACAACCACGAAACAAAGGTTGGAAGAGCATAAGTCCCCTCGTTAACTAATTAGAAAAATAAAAGGATAGGCAAGAGATTCCCCCACGAGGCACCTCGTTTTTGATAACCGAGTCAAGAGCTCGACTCGAATCCCCATAAATGTGATCATTTAGGGATAATCATAGTATGGTCATTTTTGGTGGGGCTTACATGATGAACAAGGCCCAAAAAGCAACCGATAATAAAGACAAAGCCTTTATACCAGGGTCAAAGATCGTATCCTTGCTTTTGGTGGAAAATGATAAAGGCAAAGTCGGAGGATACGTTTTGCAAGGAAGAAAACTCCTTACTACGTACTCGAAGTATGTGTAGTCATGAGAACCGAGAGGGTGGGTAGGATTGATTTGAGATGAAGGCAAATTTTTGAAAGAGAATCAATAAAAATAGGGGTCTCAAAGTGTCCTCCCGGTTCAAAGGCAAAGGCCTCATTAAAATCCTCATTCTCATCGAGAGGCGGTCCATCGGTGAACCCCTCAAGAATGGAGGAATCACAAGTCAAAAGAGAAGGCTCATCCAAATGAGACTTAGGGAGGGTGACTAGCAAATCCGGCTCATCGATTTTAGGATCCTTAGAATCCTCACTCTCGATGTTCTCGAACGTCTCATCAAAGAGAGGATTTACGTCATAAAAAACGAACTCGTCATCAAATTCAAAAAGGGAATTCAAGTAGATTTTAAATTCGTCGACACGAACTTCCTCATCGAGTAGTGACTCGTCATCACTAGTGGAAATATCATCATCGAAAAGCGGGTTCGAAAAAGTCAATGATTCTCTACCCTAAGTGTCATTGGGAGAGACATTATCACATGAAGTTGTATCACACTCACTATCGTAATTTTCCTCGTTAGAATCTTCGTGGAAAAATTCATCGAGAGCAAAATCACTTAATTCCACATCGAAGACAACCGTAGGCTCACTTTGGATTGGAATAGGGATCTCAACACTAGGATTAGTGCTAAGATTCGTCTCCCCATACTTCGAGAGGCATCGGGTTTCGTTGGGAGCATGAGAGTAATGGTTTCACAAGATGGGTTGAGATTAAAAATGTCGCCATCGTCGTCATCATCATAAATAGGAGACGTGAGATCACAATTAGCTAGATACTCCTCTCCCTCTTGTTATTCTCTCTTATGACGAATTTTGATGCTTAAACCATTGTAATCTTGTAAAAGTTGTTTAGTTCTAATCTCACACTCTCTTTTAAACTCGTCACTTATTTCTTCTCTACGATATCTCCTAACGCTTAGTCCATTAGAGATATCGTTTATTTCTTGATTGATTCGTCGTTGCTCCTCTTCCATATCTTTGATGTTTCCTTCGATCACTTCGACGATTGAAAGTTCCTTTTTCTCCATAAGTTGTTGAAAAACCATTCTAATTTCTTTAAATCCCTCGTCAACGCGACTTGCACCGAGATCATCATCGAACGAATTTTGTGGAGGTGATTGGTCAAAACCGGAGAATTGATTGTCGAAAGACGTATTGTAGTTCATCGGTTGACAATCATATCCACAATGAGGTGTGTTTCCACAATTCTCACATGAATATGATGGTGGGTATTGCGAAGATTGGTCATAGAAATTAGGATTCGGTTCGGGGTCATTATAATTCGTACAACAAAATCCGAAATCGTGCTCCAAACCGCAAAAATCACACGAATAAGACGAAGGCGGTTGTGGAGCTTGGTCATAGGATTGAAATCCATAACCATGGTCGTTTTGAGGAGAGTTGTATATATACCCCTCCCTTCCTTCATAAATCTCGCAATTGAAGCAATTACCACCGTCGGGCGGACCTCTACAATATGGACAATCCATCGTTGGACATGACGAAACGAGAATGGTGTTACGAGAATTAAACACTAGAGGGTTAAAAAAAGAATTATGAAAATAGAGGGAATAATCGAAGATTCTTTTTGTTGTTTTTGGTTTTTTTAATTTTTTGGAATTTTTATATATTACGTAGAAATTGATTTACAAACATTATCCACTAATCAAAGGTCTCGATTAATGAATCCAAGAAGAATGAAGGTAATTACGTGAAGTAATAACCCTCGTCGACTTTGAAGTTGGCTGAACGCCAAAAAGTTTCAAGGTTCAATAATGTAAACTTACAAAAATAGATTAATAATACTTGATGTGGCAAACCCCTAATTAATCGTCACTTTCAAAATACGCACAAGCGAGCGGAGAAAACGAGGCGGCACGAAGCACTTAAGAGCCTTTTTTCATTAGGCCGTGAAATACAACCGCCTTATACCCACCTTATAGTTTGTATTTATTGAGATTAAACCAATTAAGAGTATTTATCTATTTTGCCTTTGACTTTTGTTTGAATTCGATACACTCGATAATGACCGGAACGCCCACTATCGAGGTGCGGTTTCTCGCGTATTTGGATAATTATTGTGTGTTAACTGTTCTACGTAAATACAATATATTACGCACAATAAAAACGAGAAAACGATTTTGTGTTAATAGAGTTCTGTTTAACACGATTTATTTGTATGGCTAATAGTATAGAAAAATAAAAAGAAGTATTTACGATAAAAACGTAAACACTCAAATAAACACGATAAATAAATATGACTAAAAACACCTCCCCGACAGCGGCGCCATTTAGTGATGCGGTATTTTTTACACTTTATTTTAGGAAAAACAAAGCGACAAAAGCGGGTAAGTATTAAGTATCACGTTTTGTGAAAAACGCGAATACTCGTCGTTGAGTTCGTTCTCGAGGAGGTATGGTGTTTAGCCAAAAGATATAGGCGTATTTAATCGAGCGATTACGTTTTTGGAAAGAAAGAAAGAAAAGAAAATGGAGACGCTTTACGTTAAAAACGGTCGGAAACGCGTATACGTACGAACGTAAAAACGCGACCTAACGAAAAATTTCACCTAAAAAAGTTTTGAAAATTTAAATGTTCTAAAAATCCTAACTAAGAAAAATACGCAAACCAAAGATTTTGAAAACTTTTCAATTATTTTATATTGTTAAATAAAAAATCCTAAAAAGAATTAAATAACTAAGAAAACGACAAAATTCAAATTTTTACTTTTGTAAACCTTAAATATATTATTTAAAAATTAAAAAATATTTTTTGAAAATTTTGAAATTTACTTTCCTATTTTTAAACTAGTTAAAACGAAAAAAAGAAATAAAAATGAATAAAAAATATGAAAATAAAAGCAATAAATCTGAAAAATTTAATTTAAGTCCTAAAAGTTATATCCTTTGTTGGAAAAATAAGCTAGACTAACCAGCTTATCTAATAAGCTCAAAAAGCTGCGAATAAGCTACAATATTATATAAAAAAATTAACTAAAAAGAAAAACAAAAGCGTATACAAACTAAACAAAAGAAAATGTTTACAAAAAAGAAGCAGGAGAGGAGATGGTTAGGATGAGCTACTACTGCGTCTGTTTGTGATGTGCAGCTCTGGGGTTCGAGCCTTGCTGCTCCCCTTTTCTTATTTTTCTTTTCCTTTTGTGTCAGGCGTTCAAAAACAATAAATACAAAGGAAGAGAATGGTGTTCTAACAAAACATAGCTTTAGAGCAGATGGTGTGAGGAGGTGGTGTCGCGTCTACTTATTGTCTGTGGTCAGGGGTTCTACTCCTATTGGTGCACTGTTTTTTTTTCTGGACTTTGGCTTTATAAAAGCTGAGTATATATGCAGTGGGTCTATATATCAGCACACAAACAACACTAGAAGGAAATATAACACAAATTCCCAAAAACAAATCTAAATCATAGAAATCAAACAACACATTATGAATAGAAGCTAACTAGAACTAATGTGCAGGTATGTTGCAACTAAAGTGAACTTATGAGGCCATTTGGGCTCAATTTTGAACACCTAGCAAAAGCTCTAAACACCAAAATTAATTAAAATTAGAAAATATATTATCCTACAACTACTTCCATACCAAAAATCATACCTAGAAACCTCAAACCCAAACAGATTAGGATGCTGGTGCGCTATGCATACTGATGAACAGTAGCCTCCACATTAAGTGCACAGTGACGAATTTAAGCTTAAAATTAAAGACTCTGAAAAGCTCTAAAAACCCGAGACGACTTAAAACAAAAATTCTATGATACTATAGCGACTCAAATCTTGAATTTTTGGATCTAAATCCTCACATCACAGTGATACGGGCTGCTGGTATGTTTTCGGCCAGAAAATGGTAAAAAGTTCTCAACTATCTCCTCAAATACTATGCAATAGCGAAACTAACCTAAAGGTTCACCAGACAACTCAAACTTATCAGTTAACAAATGGAATTAGGCAGCGAAATATATCATATAACACAAACTACAAGAATCCTACACCTACTGAATTTAAATATGCAGAAAAATTAAGGAACTCATATATATATATATATATATATATATATATATATATATATATATATATATATATATATATATATATATATATATATATATATATATATATATATATATATATATATATATATATATATATATATATATATATATATATATATATATATATATATATATATATATATATATATATATATATATATATATATATATATATATATATATATATATATATATATATATTTGGTTTTTAACTTTTGAGGCAAATGAAAAACAAAATTACACTAAGTTCAACCTAACAAAGAAGATGCAAATATAACTTAAGCTGAGAACTAAACCTAATGCATATCCATAGATACAACCAAACACAACTTACTAGCAGAAATGAATTTAAAGCATACACTTTGGAGTAAAAAAACAAGAAACTCAAAAGCTGTTGATCCCAAACTTAGATCGATTAAGCTTTGTGTATACGAGATTAGATCAAGTAATACACGTAGAGAAACTTTTGATGTATTCGACAATCTAAGTATTATGCGGAAACTAATACTTAGAACGAAGAACAACCAGAATATATGAATACCAAACTTTCACTTTGATTAATAATAACAATGAAAGATTACAATGAAAGTGTTATGAGATATGTGGAAAAGATGTATGTGAGATGTATCTTATGTCTAACCCTAAGGCCTCCTTTTATAGGTTTAAGGAGCCTTGTACAAAAAGATAAGATCAACTATTTTAGGAAGAGACATAAGATAAACATAACTTATTGACTAAATCTTTTTAAACATTAAGAATATATTCTGAATTCTTATCTTCATATTTTGTCCACCAGCTTGAAGAATTCATCATTGGCAGATTTAGTCCTTGTCTTTGTCTTAAGATTCTTCTTGTCAACGCCTTGATAATTCTTATCAGCGTCTCATCTGTCAGCGCCTCGTTTACTCTTGTCAGCGTCCAATTTCCTCTTGTCAGCGTTCCAGTGACTTAGCTAATTTTATTCCCAACAATCCTCCCCTAAACTTGATATCTACTCTAGTAATCAAGTTTCTAAATAAAATAAAACACACAGAGAGGATTCTTACAAACATACTTATCCCTGAATTTGAGTAATAATAAATCTCGAAAAGTCAATCACTCAAATCCCTTGTATAGTCAGCCTTCACTTGATCTTAATCATCTTCAGTACCTGTAGAGTCTTTGGAGCTTTCTTTATTACTTTTGTCACTCAAATTCGATTGCTCCTCCCCTTTTTAAGACTCCTCTCCAAGATCAATATACAAGGACGGAACCAAGAATGTCCTCCTTTCATCAGCTTCCAAAACAACAATCCTTGACAATTTGTACTATTTCTGTATTATGCTTTTACAAGCTAATACAGATTTTCGTCAATTCCATTAATGTCAAAGGTTTCATACTGTCCTCATCCACATTCGGGAAATGAATCCTCAATGTTGATTCATAGGACATGGGGATGGACTTACTGATGATAAGACTGACTTGACCTGCATTAAAGCTAGTACCAATAGTCTCAGCCATCTCCATAACACTATACACCCTTGTGAAAGTGATCTCTGCTGCTACTAGATATCAATCACTAGGAAAAACATCTCAATGATCATTAGGCTTCCAGATATCCAAAAATTTGAAAAATGAAAGGGTGATGAAACATTTTGGGACTATAAAGAAGTTTATAAATCACACCAGCTAAGATGTCATAGCATAAAATAGACTTGAGAATGTAGAAAACTTTAGTTAGAACATTGACAAAGGTAATAATCCTAAGGAAATTAACTAGACTCTAATAAGCAAGAGTGACAAACACTGTTCATGCATACACACATGCAAAAGTATGATAGACACACATGAACTCTAGAGTCCTTTGTTCACAAATGCCCCAAAGAGAAAGTTAACTCATATAAAACCTTTGCAACTCCCCAAGTAAGCCCAAAAATATATCTACCCCAAGTCACCCATACGACCACACCCAATTCTAGGTCAAAAGTCTTGGCAGCATGCATGTTTAAATAAAAACGTGAATGCTACAGTGCCTCGAGGTTTATAAATTCCAACAATTCCATAAGGAAAAGTCTTCACTATTTCTAACCCCCACTCACCAGTGGACACAATCTAGAATTGTGATAAGAGCATTCTAAGAATACCAAAAAACCTAGAGGTTTACCTCCCCTTAACAGAAGCATACAAATCATTATATGTGAAGAAGCAAAATTTTATCTCAAGATAAGAATGTAAACATTCCAACCATCATAAATAAAAGTTTGCAACTCTGTATCCATCTAAATGTAGCTCCACTTTCCTGCATAGTTAGACAAAAACCACAAAAACACACACCAACAGAGGCTACCCTATCCTATGACAATGGGTAGAGATAACATGTCAGTGGATAAAAATAATATCAGTGGAAAGACCAACAATGCATGTTCCTTGAGCATCCACTATCCCAATATCCTTGATCATTAACCTGCTTTTGGATAGGCTGCTCAAAAAGAAAACAAATTAGTTTTCTTTGGAGATCCAAGCCTTATCAGACTTGGATCTGTCTAGTTGTTCAACTAGAGTGGACTTATTCTTTACCACAAATCCCTGTTCATCCCTTTGTGACCTAAACACCCAATTTCTTCCAATGATACTAGTAATGACCTTCTCAAGATATTTAAATCTATTGCAAGTCATTGAAATACCATTAGAATTAGAGTTTTGCTCTTGTTTAGGTTTCCATGTTAAGTCGGATGATGCTTCAGACCCTTGACACTTATTAACCAAGTATCTTTGTTTATATGGTCTAAAATAAGGTCTCATACAACACTTGGAGCTGTCAGCGTTGCATTTGTTCCTGTCAGCATTGAACTTGTTCCTGTCAGTGCTGAATTTTTTCTTGTGAGCGCTGAATTTATTCTTGTCAGCGCCCAAATTAGGGTTTGCTACAGGAACATACTGTCTGTTTGACCAAGTGTTAGTCTTTTGAAAGGGCCTTTGTCCATGGGTATTAGCTGCCTTAGAGAAGAAAGGAGCTGGTCTAGTAGCATGTGGTCTAGTGTGGACAAAAGGTCTATGGTTGACATTGGATGACCTATTGTCAGCGAATGAATTGTATCTACTGACACAATTATAGGCCAAATGAGAAAAGCTCCCACATGAGTAACAAGCCTTTTTGGACACAAACTTAAGCTTAGACTGATAAAACCCTGTCCCATTAATACTTTCTTGGCTTTTGAGTGACCTAGGTTTCCTATACATTTCAGCATATTTAACACTAGGTTGTTTCTTAATTGGGGAGCCAAGATTAACAGCTTTTCCAGTGATGGGATTGGTCACGGTGATAGGTGTAGACACTACTGGACTCTCAATGGGTGTAGGCACGAATGAACTCTCACTAAGCATCCCACCCTTAACAAACAAAGTGGGGTTAGCCTTCTTCCACTCTTCTAGGTCAATAACCTTTTGTTGATATTCCTCAACTGGGGAAAGAACTCTAGGTGGAGGAATAAATTCCTCTTCTTGGAGTTCTGGAATACCAGTCCAAGAGAGATCCTTTCTATGGACACCATAGAAGTCCCCAGCAGGTGGTGGAACGGCAACATATTCTTTCAACCCAATCCCAGACATATCCCTAGAATCCCTTTATTTACTAACACATTCTCCTAGGGTTTGTGAGGCTTTATCAAATCTCTGAATTTTAAGGTCTACATTATCATTATTTTTGTTAGCCTCATCTAACTTAGCCATTAGATCAACATTGACCCTATTCGTGATATCTTTAATATCATTACTTTGATTTAACTCATGTTTTAAGATATTTATTTTATCTTTTAGATCAAACTCCATTTTCTTATACTCAGAAACAGTCTTTTCAGTTTGAACAAGTGCCACTTGATAATTAGATAACGTGCATCTTACGTCTGAAAGATCTGATTTTAATTTTAATATCTTTATTGTTGGGTCGAAATTATAAAGTATTATGAGTTGATGTGTCAAAACTAAAAGACAAGGACTAAATCTGACAAGTGAAGATTCTACAAGCCGGTGGACAAACTTGTAGAAGATATATTGCAAGAAGATTAAAGATTTAGTGAATATATTATTTAGTGAATATATTATTTAGTGAATATCTTATTTACTAAATATCTTATTTACTAAATATCTTATTTAGTTTCCTTGTAACAAGGGTTTATGTGTAGTATATAAACACATACCCTACATAGGTTTTATTCATAACAATCATTCACAATGTAGCCTACAAGCAATTCGTGTGTCTAGACGTGGGATTCAATGTATACACGTCTAGGTGTTATTTGTGTTTAATAATACAAGTAACGTTTGGGAAAATTCATCTTGTCCACAACACTTTGTTCATGATTATTGTTCTAATTCCGCTATGTTAAATCATATGAATGATAATCATGCCTAGCAGCTTAAAGATCCGAATCTATTAGATTTTATCAATTGGTATCAGAGCGGGTGGCTCTCGATGCTAGGATCAACGAGGTGTTCATTCTTAGTGAAAAAGAAGAAAATCCCGTATAGGGTTTTTATGCAGTTTGTGTGCGCAGCAGTAGTACGAAGGGCATAACTTATTATTGAACCGTTGGATCGCCACGAAATTTTTTCTGTATGTTCTACACACATATATCTAGATATCCACCGGAAGGATTGTCTAGATCTATCCCCAAGAAAAAGTTATTAGCCGTCGAAGTCAGCAGGGGTCATATGCTGTTTTCTGTGAACAGTAATAGTAAAAACGCGATTTCTCCTTCGTTAACCGTTGGATTGTTGTGAAATTCGATCTGTAGGTTCATGAAACTTATGTCTAGGATCTCACCGAAGGGATCTTCGATCTGAGCATTTATGAAGAAGTTATTCGCTGTCGAAGTTCACTGCAGTTTATGGATTTTCACATGAAATAATGATTTAGGGTTTATAAAACCCTAGATCAATTAGCCGCTGATGGGAGTTATTTTGACGCTGATAGATGTTATTGTCAGTGGATGTCGTTGACGCTGACAAGGCATGGATGAGACGCTGATGACCAGGCGCTGACAGGTTTAAAGATGGCGCTGACAAGTTATATGTAGGCGCTGACAGAAATTCATGTGTTGTCCGAGATATGGTTTTTTAAACGCTGACAAGTATTGTCCGTTATTGGACAACACACACTGATAAGATCTTGGACAGTGAAGGATATTGGACTACAAAGGATTCGCTGCTGTTTGGTATTTTGGTTACGTTTTTGCACACAAAACGAGGTATTTACACACGAAGGTACATGGGATCTCCGTTTCTATACAGAATATCAAATTGATATTTATGGCTCGGATATTTTTTATAAAGTCGTATATGATTAAGGGGAAGAGTTCTTATGGTAAGTTTGATGTTGAAGTTAGTTTTCACAAATTTGTTTTTCTTATTTAGGTGAGCAATACACCTTGTCTCTGTACTAAATATATTGTTACAGCGTACGACTGGCTCATAGTCGTGAAGGTTACCAGTTCCCATGTAACAAAAACTGTGGTGAGCAATACACCTTGTCATTGGACTAAATATATTTTTATAGCATACGATTGGCTCATAGTCGTGAAGGTTACCAGTACCCATGTAATAAAAACTGATGGGTGAGCAATACACCTTTATCATTAGATCTAAATATATTGTTATAGCTAACAACTGGCTTATAGTTGTGCGGTTTTTGTTGGTTTCAGTTCCCGTTCTTACCAATAAACTGAGCCCCCTTTTGCAGTGAAAGAGTTGCATTTTTCTCTAGTCGTTTCGACAACTAGGGGAAGAGTTTATCAACTAGTGAGCAATTGGGTGAAAGAAATACAAAGTTTGGGTTATTCTGCTTCTACATCAAAATTATTGTACTTATTTTTCTTCAAGATCATTACATAGAGCTACTTTTGGAGAATTTTCAAGATTCCATACTTTCACATATTCCCTATTGATGTGTCAAAAAGGGGAAGAATATGTGCTATACTTAAGGGGAAGCAATTTGAAGATCGTGTACCATATACAAAAGGTTTTGACATCATCAACTAGGGGAAGATTGTTGGGTCGAAATTATAAAGTATTATGAGTTGATGTGTCAAAACTAAAAGACAAGGACTAAATCTGACAAGTGAAGATTCTACAAGCCGGTGGACAAACTTGTAGAAGATATATTGCAAGAAGATTAAAGATTTAGTGAATATATTATTTAGTGAATATATTATTTAGTGAATATCTTATTTACTAAATATCTTATTTACTAAATATCTTATTTAGTTTCCTTGTAACAAGGGTTTATGTGTAGTATATAAACACATACCCTACGTAGGTTTTATTCATAACAATCATTCACAATGTAGCCTACAAGCAATTCGTGTGTCTAGACGTGGGATTCAATGTATACACGTCTAGGTGTTATTTGTGTTTAATAATACAAGTAACGTTTGGGAAAATTCATCTTGTCCACAACACTTTGTTCATGATTATTGTTCTAATTCCGCTATGTTAAATCATATGAATGATAATCATGCCTAGCAGCTTAAAGATCCGAATCTATTAGGTTTTATCAATTCTTGTTGATCCCAAACTTAGATCGATTAGCTTTGTGTATACGAGATTAGATCAAGTATAACACGTAGAGAAACCTTTGTTGTATGCTTTGTGAATCTAAATGTTATGCGGAATTTAACACTTAAGTAAGAACACAAGATGTAAACAAAACTTTCACTTTGATTATGAATGTCGAACTTGCTTACAATGAAAGATGTTTACGAATGAAAACTTAATGAAAACTTGATACTAAACATTAACCTAAAGGCCTTCTTTTATAGACTAAGAAGCCTTGTACAATAAGCTACGTATCAACTATTCTAGGTAAAGATAAACATAGAAAATACATTGTCGTTTCTATCCTTACTAGAAGTATTCTAGAACATAATAAACGTGTAGCTTATATCTTCCATCAGTGCTTGTCTTCAATCTGTCAACGCTTGACTTTAACTTGTCAACGCTTAAGCTGTCAGCGCTCACTTTGCTCTTGTCAACGCTTGAGTTGTTCTTGTCAGCGTTCAAGTGATCTGGCCTTAATTTATTCCCAACAATCCTCCCCTAAACTTGATATCCACTCTTATGATCAAGTTTTTGAATAATCATTAAGAACTTGGAGGAGTCTGACAAACCTTATCATATTGGTAATAAATAAATCTGATCAAATTCTTTGCCACGTCACTTGTATAATCTATCTCCAACTGGGTGTCCTTCATCTTTTCCAAAACAGCCTTGGATATGAAATATTGAGCATCTACAAGTAGATACTCAGCAAACTTTGTAGAACTCAAATGGTATACACCAGCAGCTGAATATAACCTCCATTGAAGACCACTGAGGTCATCTTCAAGATCCTTCCATATTTCAGGATCTTCTTCATTTGTCCCACACATTCTTTTGAATGTGGTCCAAAGTTTTATTCCATTAGCTGAAGTTGGTGCTTCAGCCTCATACTTGGTCTCCAACAACCTCCAAAGGTCCACCAAGTCTTCTCTATCACAACTTGCAAATAAAGATATGAGAGTGGTAAAAGTGTGTACCTCCTTGCCATATCTTCCAATCTTCCAGAATCCACATTCATCCTCATCATAACTCACAATTGGATTCCTGGAATCTAATGGTAACACATGCACCATATCTGAAGCTTCTAATGTGGAGAGCTTGAGGCTCTTTCTAATAACTGCTTCACTTGGATATAGTTGATTCATATCTTTTGGAAATTCAAGTGTAAATCCCTTCTTCACTGGTCTGGGAACTATCATAGTTTTCTTGATTTCCATCTCTTCTGCAAGTTGCTCCTTTCTTTCATCTGAAAGAAGTCTGAAAGTGTTTTCTTCCTGCACTTTCACCCAAATAGGATAAGCCCTATGTTCCAACTCATCAAATGTCAAAGCCTTCAGCTTCTGATGTGTCCATCCAACTCCATGACATCTGAGCAACATAAAGTAGAGCTTCCTTCTATCCCTTTTCAACTCAGAGAGAATATTGCTTGCCTTGTGCTTCAAAATCACCTTACAATCCTTCTGAACTCTAAGAAGAATCTCCAAACCCCATATTTGATCTGAAATGGTCAAGTCTGGATTATCCATGCAGCTTTCTTCCCAAGAATTGTACATCTAAACCACCTCTGGCATGTCAAAATCAATCTGCAACTTTAAATCTCTCAACTTTTCCCTAGCAAGCTCATCACCATACTCAAGTCTTTCTGGTTCAATAATCATCACACTTGAGTCTGAGCTAGCTCCATCACTTTCTTCTTCAGAAGTCACAACAAATGGTGACTTTTCCTTTTCACCTTGTTCCATCAATTGCTCAGCCAGTCTTCTATCAAACTCAACCTGGGCTGCATTCTTTGGAACAATTTCTTCTACCAATATACCCTTACCCTTATCTGATGGTGCAATGGTTGGTAAGGTAGATGGTAATACCTGAGTAGGAACATCCTTGATGATAGATGATGACTGGAATACATCACCTCCATATTCAGATCTGTCAACGCCTAAATTTCCTCTATCAGCGCCCAAAATACTTATATCAGCGTCCAAATTTGTATTCTCAACGCTCAAATATTTTCCCTCAGCGCCTTGCGTAACCTCTCTCAACATAGCTGTAAATGATAAATTTAGATTGGTTGGAGAAATTAAGGACGTATCAAAACCTGTTTGTTCCTTCAAAGTAGTAAGAGCTTCAGCAACATCCATTGATTGACCATCTTGACTGCTCTTATCACTCAGATTTCTTTGATCTTCCTCCCCTTTGGAAGACTCCTCCATACCCCTCCTAGCATGATCACTCTCCAAAACAACAATCCTCTCCCTTAATTCCTTGAGTTCAAGGCCTTGTGAGCTGACAATGTGTACTAAGTCTGCATTTTGCTTTTGCAAGCGAATGCAGACTGCCGTCAATTCCAAAAGAGTCATTGGTTCCATACTGCCCTCTTCTGAAATGGGGATTTGACCTCCCAAGTCAGGTTCATTGGGCATGGATGAGGACTTAATGATGGTGGGACTACTTTGGCCAGCTTCTAAGCCAGAACCAATAGTCCCAGCCTCATCCAGGTCACCAGCCACACTTGTGGTGGTGGTTCTCTCTGCTTCATGGCTAGGACTACCAGAGGAGAACACTCCAGTAGTCCTTTGGCGTTTGATCAACCTATATTCAGGTGGTGTGGAAGATGGTGTGGAAGAATGGGTAGATGTGGGTTGGTTAAGGGGTGTTTGGGATTGTGATGGTTGGGTGTCAGCGTTGGAAATAGGCACATCAACGCCAACATTTAATGTGTCAGTGTCAAAGGGTTCTTGGTCTATTTGTATTTGTTCAGGTGAGGGTAAAGGTTCAGGAATAGGTTCAAGTTGTGGGTGAGGGTCAATATGAGGTTGGGGGTCTGGTTGGGGTTGTGCTGCTGCAATAACAGCAAGCATGGCTGGGGTTAAAGGTAAGTCTCTATGAGGTGGTGAATCCATCTTTGCAAAAATAGCTTTCTTTTGTTAAGGGATTTTATAGAAATCATTGTGATCCCTTGAACAATATCTTTGATCATCAAAAATCATTTGTAGAAAACGGGGATAAGCCAAAGTCATTTTTGTCCCCTTGTTTTTACACATCCCTTCAAAAATCATTTTAGAATAGTTATATTTTTGCCCTGTTGCAATGCACACAATAGCACTAACAATAGATCTGTTAATCTCATTATGTGCAGTACATATGGGACTCAAACATTGAAGGAGAATATGAATGAGGTACTTCCAGGCTGGGGGAAATTCCTGCTTATGGTACTTATTAAGAGTACCTTCATCAGGAATTGGATATCCCAAAGCCCTAAGCCATTGTTCTATTTCATTTATGGGAAGGATGGTTATACCATCAGCATCATCAAGATGCAAGGCCTGGCGTACCAAGGCCTCAGTAACCACCCAAGACCTCCCATGAACAATAGAAGTTAATGTGGTCACTCCATTAACTGTTGAGGAACTAACAATGTTCCAAAACTGTTTAATGTGTGTGACTGGAATGAGTGGTGCATGAGAAAGAGCATAACTTAATGGGGATGCGTTCAAATACGCCACCATTTGTGTGTATTGAGGAAACAAATCATTATCAGCAACAAGATAAGCAATCATGTTGTGTTGAGACTTGAACCCCAAATCCAATTCTGCTGAGTTAAATCTTGGTGCCATTGATGAAAGCTGTTAATTTGAAGTGTAAAAGATGAAGGTTGATAAGAGAAAAGTGTTAGACAAGAATTATAGATACACTGTTTAAAAATAGGAGCCAAATTTATAGGAGATAAAGAATGCATGTGATTGGCCCAAAAATAGGCAAAGATTTTCAAAAACTAATCATGAAAATATTGAAAAAGTTATAAGTTATCTCATGCATTTAATGAAAGTAACAACTCCTAAAATTACGGCTTGAAAATATGTCAAAAAGTAACAACTGGGTAGGTCCCATTGAGTGTCAACGGTCAAATATAACCCATCAACGCCCAACGGCTATAATCTTGTCAACGTTCGCCTAAAGCCATGTCAGCGTCCAATTTAGTCACAACAATGCTTGGAAAAATCTTGTCAGCGTCCAAAAATAAAATTGTTTTAAAAAGTGAAAAATGACCTTAACAAGTAATTTATCCTAGATAAAATAACCAAAAGCTGATAATTATTATAGGGCGGCAAGCACTGTCCAGTTATGCACACTTGCATAAGCAAGATAGACATAACAGTTCTCTAGTGTCCCTTGCTAACCAAAATTCTTAACAACCAAGTTACCTTATAAAATCCTTGTTACTCCCAGGTAAATCCCATATCAAAATGATTCCCAAGTCTCCCAACAGACCACAACTAATTCTAGGCCAAACATGTCTTGGCAGCATGCAAAGTTGATATACTATGCATGCTACAGTGCCTCATGGTTTAGTAAAATTAACCCATACTCACCTGTGGACACAATCTAGAATTGTGATAAGAGTATCATATGGATACCCAAAAATCCTAAAGGTTCCTAAAACCTCCCCTTAAACAAAGATACAAAGAGTTTGCTAAAAACATGCATGAACATAAAAAATTTATGTCAAGATAGGAATGAAACATTCCAACCATCATCCATAAATAAAAACTTGTCCAAATGCTTCTCCTTTGATCCATAAGCAACTCTGTATCCAATGGTATACTGCTAACACCATCTGCACATTTAGATTGAAAACCACAAAACTAACATTGTTGCTGACAACGCCCCGATAACACATAACAGCGTTGAAGGAAGCTTTGTCAGCGTTAGACAATTATATTGCTGACAACGTTGCAAAAACACTTATCAGTGTTCAAACAACATCTGTCAGTGTTAGAAAAATATAGTGGAAAATCTAAATCATCAATAAGACCAATAATAGTAATGCATCATCCTGTACATACTTTTACAAAAAGAATCCATAACACATATTAAAGTGAGATTAACCATTCTAATACTTGTTACCAAGTACTAAAATCTTCCAGTATTAAAAGGTTTAGTTAATAAATCTGACACATTTTCCTCAGTGTCAACCCTATCTGGTTGTATTAAACCTTTCTCAAAGCAATCTCTTATAAAATGGTGTCTATATTCTATGTGTTTAGTTTTAGAATGATGCACAGGATTCTTAATGATGCATAAAGTACTATTATTGTCAACAAATATCTTAGTATGCATGAAATTATACCCATAATCCAACAGCTGGTTCTGAATCCACAACACTTGACCACAACATGCTGCTGCAGCCACATACTCTGCTTCAGTTGTAGAGTTAGCCACCACTGTTTGTTTCTTGCATTGCCAAGATATTAATCTGCTCCCAAGAAACTGACATCCACCAGTTGCGGATTTCCTATCAAACTTATCACCTCCATAATCACTGTCTGAATATGCAATCAGCTCCAATGGTGAATCCTTTGGGTACCACAAACCAAGATTGGGGAAACATCTTAGGTACCTAAAGATCCTCTTCACAGCATAAAGGTGACATTCTTTGGGAGTCACTTGATGACGTGCACAAGCACATACAGCAAACATGATATCAGGTCTGGAAGCAGTAAGATACATCAAGGATCCAATCATGGATCTATAATGCCTGACATCAACATCTTTCCCATCTCCAATCTTTCCCCAAGGGTGTTCTCTATCCATAGGAGTAGAAGCCCTCTTTTCATGTGGAGAAAAGCCAAACTTCTTCAAGATTTCAGCAACATATTTGTCCTGGGAGATGAAGATACTATCTTCTTTCTGCTGAACTTGTAAACCAAGAAAGAAGTTCATCTCCCCCATATCACTCATCTTGAATTTGTCTGTCATAAGCTTGGAGAAATCCTCACTCATCTTTGGATCAGTAGACCCAAAAATGATATCATCAACATAGACCTGCACAAGCAACACATCTTTGCCTTTCTTCTTTGTAAATAGTGTCTGATCTATGGTGCCCCTCTTGAATCCATAGTCCACCAAATAAGTGGACAAAGTACCATACCATGCTCTAGGGGCTTGATGAAGGCCATACATAGCCTTTTTGACTCTATACACTTTATCAGGATGCTCTGGATCCTCAAAACCAGGAGGTTGCATGACATAAACTTCCTCAACAATGGTGCCATACAAGAATGCACTTTTCACATCCATTTGATAGACTGTGAAGCCCATGCAAGATGCATAGGCTAGAAAAATCCTAATAGCTTCAATCCTTGCAACTGGTGCAAAGACTTCCTCATAGTCTATCCCCTCCTCTTGTGTATAACCTTGAGCCACTAACCTTGCCTTGTTTCTGACCACAATACCTCTTTCATCTCTTTTGTTCCTGAGAACCCATCTCGTCCCTATAGGTCTGACATATCTAGGACAATCAACCAGCTCCCAAACATCCTGAATAGCAAATTGGTGAAGCTCATCCTGCATTGCTTCCACCCAACTTGGTTCTTTAAGAGCATCAAATATCTTTTTGGGTTCTTCTTGTGACAGAAAACATCCAAACAAACATGCTTGTACAAGAGGGGTATCAACCTTCTTGTGGATATTAGCAATAAATCCACCAAGTCCTTGATGGGATCTTCTTGTCTGAACTGGAGTCATAACATCACCAATGATCTGAGATGGGGGGTGATTCTTCATTGTGGAAGTGAGAAATCCTCCTTCAAAAAGTCTGGTGTCCTCAACTTCACGCTCCATGTTGCCAATATCTTCTTCATCAGACTCTCTTTGAGCAACAGGAATCTCTTCATGGACATTGGAAGGTCCACCTTGTTCAAAACTGGAAGAGAAAAGATGCCCATAAGTGTTGTCAACGTTTGAATCTTGGTTGTCAGCGTCAGGGCTGACAGCGTCTGAAATGTTGTTGTCAACGTCTGAATTGGTATTGTCAGCGCTAGATTTGCCTTTGTCAGCGCCTGAAGAACCATGCATGTTTGTATTTGGTGGTATTTGGAGACCCCATTATCTTGTCCAGCAGCAGCAACAGCAGCAAAAGCATCAGTCCAAATGGGAATTGTGACATATTCAAATGTAGGAGATGCCTTTTCTGCTTGTGATCCAACCCTCTCATCAATCTGTGTACCTGAAACATCAACAACTTGTTCCTCCACAACATTTGAAGTTACCTTCACAATGTCTGGATTAGTGACAGGCATATAATTTAAAGTTCTAGATAAGGGTTCCAAATCAAACAACCAATTAGGACCACTTTCAGGATCACTAGGTTTATTCTCTAAGAACCTAACATGTACTCTTTCAACAATACGTTTGTCCTCCTTAAGATAAACCCTATAACCCTTGCTCTGCACTGAATACCCCATGAAGTAGCCCTCATCACCTTTTGCACTAAATTTCCCTAAGGCATCACTAGTATCTAGGACAACTACATGACAACCAAAAGGTCTGAGAAAACCAATATTAGGTTTTCTTCCCCAAAGTAACTCATAAGGTGTCTTATTCTGAATTTTGTTAACCAATGCTCTATTTTGCACATAGCATGCTGTATTAACAGCCTCAGCCCAAAAGGCTATAGGAAAGTGAGCATCAGCCAACATTGTTCTGGCTGCTTCAATTAGGGTTCTATTTTTCCTTTCAGCAACCCCATTTTGTTGTGGGGTTCTAGCAATACTAAACTGCCTAGTAATTCCCTTCCTGGCACAAAAATCATCTAGCTTCTTGTTCCTAAATTCTCCACCATTATCACTCCTAAGCATCTTAACCTCATTACCAGACCTTTTCTCAATTTGAGTGATAAATTCAATAAGAACATCAGCTGTTTCACTCTTCAAAGCTAGAAAGAATGTCCAAGTAAACCTAGAAAAGTCATCAGTGACAACAAAACAATATGACTTGCCATTCAAACTGTCTATATTAGTTGACAGACTTATGCAGTAATCCCAAACACTCCTTAATCAGTCACTTATCAAAGAAACTTGTGATTTCTTCTAATAACCTACTGATTTTAATGATCAAAAACTCTTACTAGGCAACTACTAACACAATCAAACACATAAATCACCAGCACAAACACAAATACTCAAAATCAAAGCATAAAATCCAAAACAGTCTTAAACATGAAATTTTTAGGGGAATCTTAACAAGAGCTTATACCTGCCTTCCACAACATCCTAGGAAGGCCAGCAATGCTCCTTGGACCTTGTTCAACAACTAGAACAAGACCAAGGTACTTCAATGAAGATGATGCAAACTGCCTTGGTTGATGGTTCAAAGTAGAACCTCAAGGACTTTATATCTTTAACACAAACAACAAACAAACTCAACCAAAGGCTTAGAATCCTTCCCAGGCTTGGTGTCAACAAGCTTGAAAGAACTCAAGGCTTAAGGTTAAGGGTTAGTACACACAAATAAGCCAAAATCAGAACCTAGGATTTCAAGGTTTTCAAACCTTAAAAACCTTTCAAACCAAGACGTGCCTTAACCACAAGATTAAGGTAGGCCTTCACAAACAAATGGAACTCAGAATTAGGCTACTCCAACACCAAACTTTTAACTAAATCAAAAAGAGATTTCACAATTTCAGAAATTCAAATTTTATTTAACTTAAAAAGGAATTACAAAGATTGATAGCCTAAAACTAGAACAAAAGCTCTCTCACATGTTGAGGAGTCTTTTTATAGGCAAATGCCTGGCTACACTGTTCATAAACCCTAGCAACTGAATTCTCTAAAATGCCCTTGCAGAATCTTCTAGGTGAGTTGCCAGCTGTTTTGGGAGGATCCTGGTCGTTTGTTGAGTGCTTAGGGACCAAGTAATGATTTGCAGCCCTTGATTTGGCCAAGTAAGGATCAAGTGCCAAGTGTCGT
Source organism: Glebionis coronaria (assembly GCA_025667525.1). Lineage (NCBI taxonomy): Eukaryota > Viridiplantae > Streptophyta > Magnoliopsida > Asterales > Asteraceae > Glebionis > Glebionis coronaria. The sequence goes on from CM046877.1 coordinate 423,138,718, forward strand.
ATTGTGAGTGGGGATGGGGGAATCATTCTGGTAGTGGGATTTAAGGTTTAAGGTGTGGGATGTGATTGAGGTGATGTGAATCACACGTGGGTTGAGTTAATTTTGATTTCCCCTTTGTTTTGCTTATTTTTGATCCTGGGTAAAAATTGTGTTCTTGCCTGGTAAAAATCCAAACAGTAAGTGTTTGGCGCAATTTTAGGGATTTGAAGTTTTGGAGTTGGCAGTTTAAGTCCTTGGGTTTTGAAAAAAAGTGAATAGCAAGTTTATTTTGTAAACAAAACGTATTCCTTTGTTATTCAACTTTCATCACTTGGCAGTTTTGGCCCAAACTTTCCAAAAAAGGTTATCAAGGGTTAATTTTGACACTTTTGCATATTTCAAGGGCTGATCTTGGACAATGTTGATCTTCAAAGGTCTTCATTGTATCTTTCACTTCATGAGGGACCATTATTGGCAATTTTGATTTGTTGAGGGACTAATCTTGCCATTTCTTCAAAGTTGAAGGACCTTTTGTGTAATTTTGACAAACTTAAGGGACCAAACTTGTAATTATGAATATACAAGGGTTTTAAGTGTCATTTCTTCAATAAATAAGGATCAATCTTGTTTGTCTTCAAGTCTTCAAGGGTATTTGTTGAAAATTCCATGATTAGGGCCCGGTTCTTTGTACGGCTTCGTTTCTCGTGTCTGTTTTTCCTTGTAACTTGTGATCTTTTGTCTTTTTTCACGATATCCATACCTAAAATACACAAGTAAACAAACACAAGCATATATATGGTATTTTATGACATTTTTATGCATTTAAAGCCCAAAAAGAACGATGAGATCATGTATAAATGCCATCTCATCACTCCCCCATACTAAGCCATTGCCGTGCCCTCACGCAATGCTAGAATAAAGTATCTAAGCATCACCAAAGTTCAATTTTATTAACCTTTATTGAAGAGTAAAAGACTTGCAACATACTACGAGAATGTGTAAAGACATAATGTATGATTTTCATCACTAAAGAGTGACTTTTAGGGTCAAAGAATAGAAACAAGTTAATGTCCCTTAGAGTAAACTTCGTCATCCTTGATTGTCATACATTCCATGCTAAGTGCAAAAACAAGATCATTGTTGGTACAAGTCACAATGCTAACACTACTCATACGTCCAAATTGTGTAATACTTTTTCTCCCCGCAATCCTAGTTATTATAAAAGGAAATGGGTTACTAGCATTTTTTATCTATTTGTCATGGATCACAAGTGATACATATTGACTTATATGAGTAGTTATTAGTCCGAAAGCAAAGTAGCACGATTTGATCAATAGTTAGCCGAAGGACAAAATCTTTTAAAACGGCTTCTCGTGTATCTCCTTAAGTTCATATCTTGGCATAACTCGTTTCACGATTTGAGACCTTTCTCGGACCGATATTTGGCATGTACTTCATACTTCAAATCTTGGGAAAACGTTCTTGAAATTATGGTCTTCTCTTCATATTTTGGAATTTCTTCACTTGACGTTTTTGAGAGATTCTTCATATAGGACCACGACTTCATCATTTTTCTTCAATCTTTACTTTGGACTTTGATATACAACGATCCGCCTCCTTTTCGGACTTGGATATATTTATCCTCATACCTTGTTAGGGTCTTTTTGGATAGACTTTCTCCATTCTTTAGGGGAGTAATTGCTTCTCGTCGTGTGTCTCGATCCTTCATATTGATTTTGGAATAATGATACTTCACATCATCTTTGGATCTTTAGCAAAAATAGAGCTCCTCATGCCTTGTTAGGGCCTTTTTGGATAATCGCCAATCTTCGCGTCCCGCTTCAATAAGTTATGCCTTGGCTATGAACTCTATTCAACCCCGAGCAACTTTTAAACGATCTTGCGCTAGAGGCTAAGTAACCTTTCAAATCGTACGACCTTACTTATTGCAATTATGTTTTATTCCTAATGCATTGATCTTATGGGAAGAAAAAGCCACAATTAAAAACATATGAGTTTTTGAAAGAACATTTTCATGTTCTACGTTTAGCATGATCACTTGTCAAACTCTATCATTTCTCGTTCTTCACTATATAAAGACCTCTAATTAAAGAGACTCGTGAATACTTAGCCATGCAAGTCAAAATTAAGCCAAATTTGGATTAGCTTTCATTAAGACTATATCAAATCAAAGTTTTGGGTTTTCAAGCCACCTATAGGATCTTGCACTTTCTTGGACTTTTTCAAGTTTAGAGAATGCGTTTTATATTTCCCTTGATAAGTGACTTTCTAGAATCAATTATAGGAACTTGCGAAAAGTTCTTGTTCTTAACCCGAATGAATTAAGACTTTCGCGTTTTAAAGCTCCCTATATAAAAGTCTAGCAAAACTTGAATTGAGCGAGTTAAGGAATGTAAATGGATCCAAATGCCCATCAAGTCAAAAATTAACTCTTATTCTACCCATCGGAAAATATACATTCGTGTCTTAAAAACACTTATGAAAACTAAGAAAAATTTTAAAATTTGGCCATTTTTAGCCTTATTAGCAAAACAAAACATTGAAAATTGGAAAACGTGAGGGCGTAGCAAAGCAAGTACCTATTTACCCCCCCCATACTAAAAGTAAACATTGTCCTCAATGTTTCGAGTCTAAAGGTGGAGCACCCCCATACTAGAGACGAAGAATCGAATGGTTAGGATCTAGCATGGAAAGAGTGATCAACAATATATCTAAAGCCGTTTATTAAGTATGCTAAAAGATAATTGTTAGAACAATAAAGGATATGTCATGGAATCGTGAAAAACTTCTTCAAACGATCGATGAAGGCTCACGTAAACGAACACGAGAGTCTTCAATCGTAGATGATGATGATGATCTTGATAACACAATCACAAACTATCACGAGACAACGAGTTGAAAGGGTACAAGTCCCCTTATTAGTGAATATAAAAGATAAGCATGGGATTTCCCCCACGAGGCACCTCGTTTTTGATTACCGAGTCATGAGCTCGACTCGATCCCCTTAAAATGTGAACATTTAGGGAAAATCATGGTGTGGTCAATTTTTGATGGGGCTTACATGATAAACAAGGCCCAAAAAGCAACCGGTATAAAGGACTAAGTCCTTAAATGATGCAAAATACCGGGGTCGAAGATGGCGTTCTCGTTTTCATTGGAAAAACAAATTAACACCACTTCAACATGTGCCATAAACTCAAAGAGTTTGAAGAAAAGAGATGAGAAGTAGAAGGGTGGGACAATTGGTAAGACAAACGTTTGAGCTACTCGAGGTAGACTCGCACCAAGCAAATAGAAAGATTTTCCATTTATTGCATCGGTAGAAGACCGAGATTTCCCTTTACATGAAATTCCGGGATCGAATATCTCGTCCTCGGTGGACAAGGATGAGGGAAAATAAGGGGCTTCCCCCATACTAGAACCACACAAAGCATCGTCAAAAGGAGTAGACGAGTTTGTAGCACTCAAAACACGTGGTGATGACGGAGTTAGATTTGTAGAAAAATCTTTTAAATCACATTTAAGATCCTTTCCTTTTTTATCTTTTAAACTCTCCTTATGAAAACCCTTTTTAATTATGTCGAAAACATTTGGTGTTTCTAAGACGATGTTAGTCACACTAAAAATTCTCACATTTTGAAACCGTTTTGGTTTTGGTGGTGGCAAGTTCTCAAAACGTTTATCGACGAAGAAAACCTCCCCATCGGGGTCAACATATTCATCATCCGAAAGATTTTCCGTAGAAACCGGCAACTTATCAACACTTTTCAAGAATGAATGTTCGAGATGAGGCGAAGGATTTTTCGATTCAAGTATTGATGGTTTCTTCTTTGTAGGCTTTACACTCATAACCTCCACCGGCGGAGGAAATGGTAAATTGTTTTTGGAGACATTTCCTAAAACTCTTGGTGAAAATTCTTTGCAAACGACATTGGTTGAGTCACCATGGTTTAAAGTTACAATAGAATATACATGAGAAAGATTGGAGTTTTGTGTTGCATTGATGACAAGTTCTTCCTCATTGAATCGAAGGGTGATTTTTCGAGCATGAACATCGATAAGTGCTCTTGATGTATCAAAAAATGAACGACCCAAAATGAGAGGAACTTTTCGATCGATAGGAATGTCTACAACGATAAAGTCAACGGGATAGTAAAACTTTCCGACTTTAACAAAAACGTCCTCGGCTACTCCACATGCTAAAATCGTAGAATGATCGGCCATTTCGATGGACATGTTCGAAGGAGTAAGAGCCGGAAGTGAAAGCGATTTGAAGATCTCGAGAGGCATTAAATTAATACTAGCACCAAGATCGGCCAAGGCGTAGCATTCCTCCATATCTTGAATAGCACACGGAATCAAAAATTTACCGGGATCATCGACTTTTTGTGGTATGCGGCTAAGAAAAACCGATGAACAACTAGACGATTGTTGTAACTTCTCTTTGTTGTTAAGCATACTTTTGAAGTTTGCGGCAAATCGAGGCATCATGATAAGAGCGTCGGCAAAACTTATGTTAAAATGTAGATCACGAAACATTTTCATAAATAGCTCAAATTGATAATTGTTCTGTTCTTGTGCTTTCTCTTTGTTACGTCTTGAAGGGTAAGGTAAAGGTGGTGTGGGTTGGTCATTAGGCAACGACCTTGGAAACTCGGGTTCCACAATTGGTATTGGTTCAACCGTAGGTGTGGTTTGAGCGGTACTTCGTGGGATTGTAATATGCTCCTTTTCGACCATCACCTCGGGTTCTTTCTCGATTTTCTTCTCCTTAGAAGTACTTGTACGAGAGATTGGTTCCTTGAAAGTTTTACCACTTCGTGTAGCAACAACCTTCAATTCTCCCCCCGGGTTGTTAATGGTATCACTAGGAAGACCACCCGAAGAAGAGGGCTTACACATGATTGCTTCAAACATCTTAGCCATTCGGTCCTCAAATTTTGATTGCCTAGCATCCGCTTTCAATAACTCTTGCTTAATCTCATGTTGTCCTAATTCCATCTTTTGTTGGTTTTGTTGAAGACGTTGGACATTTCCTTCCATTTTGTTTGCATGAGTTTTAAGTTCATTAGCAAGTTCATTTTTAAGCTCGTTTTTCAACTCGGATCTTAAGCTAATCATCTCACGTTGCATATTATCAAATTTAGCATCATTTGCTTTTGCATAATCCAAAAATTCTCCTTGCAAATTTTTCGTGTGAGCATTTTGAAAACCTTGTGTAGTGTTTTGAAAATCACGGTTTTGGTTTTGATTAGAGATTTGTCCATTCCCACTTTGATAATTCCCTTTGTTGTAATTGCGTGTGTTGCCTTGGTAATTACCTTGGTTGTTGTTTCGATAATTGTTAGCATTTTGGTTTGGTGGAGCTTGATTTTGGCGGGAACCTTGGCCGTTTTGGTTATAAGTTCCCGTTGCTACATAAGCACTCGAAGTGTTACCATCCGCGGTAATGCACTCGGAAAGATCATGAGCTCCCCCACAAGATAAACAACTCTTAGCAACCGCTTTAACCGAAGCGGAATTGGAAGCTTCTTGAGCCTTCCAATGGGACATTAGATTAGCAAATCTATCAAAAAACCGATTTTCCTCATTAGCTTCATCATGTAAGGCGTTAATGCTACGAGATGATTGTGACGAAGATGACGAACCCATATTGGCAACACTCGGTGTGTTACGAGGGTTATAAACCTTAGATCTATTTTCAATGATTTGTAAAGCCTCATTTGTCGTCTTGCACAAAAAATTACCACCCGCGGCGGCATTCAAATAATCTCGTTCATGATCATTAAGCCCATTATAAAAAGTATCCACTTGATGCAATTCCGTAAAATCATGGTGAGGACAACCATGTAACATCTCTTTAAAGCGTTCCCATGCCATTGAAAAACTTTCATTATTACGTTGCACAAATCGTGAAATCTTATTTTTTAAGTGTGTTGTTTTAGATGGTGGAAAAAACTTGTTCACAAACTTAGAAACGAGATCGGTCCATGTCAAAATCGAATTTGGCGGTTCTTTCTCGAGCCAAATTTTTGCGGGTCCATCCAACGAATATGGGAACAACATCATCTTAATGGCGTCATGTGGAACATCCTTAAACTTGCTAGTAGCGATGAGACGGTTGAAATTCCTAATGTGGTAATGCGGGTTGTCTTTCTCGTGACCTCTAAACTTGTTTGCTTGCAACATCGACATTAAACCCGTCTTAATCTCGAAATTCTCCGCAAGGATGGCGGGAATAACAATAGCCTCTCCAAAACCCTCGGTGGGTGCTCTTAGCAACTCCATCATAGTACGATTAGCCATGACGACTTCTTGTTCTACAATAGGTTCAACAATTGGAGGTTCTTCAACAATCAACGATCCTTGATTTGCTTGCTTTTGAAGTCGTTTACGAGCTCGTTTTGCTTGATTACGAGTGATCATAAACTTCACGAAGAATGGGAGGTGAGCAAAGAAGATTCTTTTTGGTTGTTTGTGAATTTTCAATTTTTTTGTGTTTTTGATGATATTTAATTTTTTTTGGATTTTGGTGTATCTTCGTAGACAACAATCTACAAAATCTCTCCTCGAATCAAACTCTTGATTAAAGAAGCCTCAAAGGAATGAAAACGATCACGTGGAGTGAACGCCTTCGAATGACTTTAGAACTTTGGTGAAAACCAAATTGTTCAAGAGGGTTTAATCACAAAGAAAACCAAGCAAATATAGTATACGTAATAATACTTTGGGCGGCAAAACCCTCGATTAGCCTTCAAAATCAAATACTCACAAGCAAGCGGGGAAACGAGGCGGCGCGAAGCACTTAAGAGCCTTTTTCCTTAGGGTATATTTTATAATACCCGCCTTATACCCACCTTATAGTTTGTATTTTTCAAAATCGAGCTTCACGAAAGTATTTATCTATTTTTGCCTTTTTCTTTTTGTTTGAGATTCGAATACAATAATTAGGAGATCAAATCCCAATTAAGGTTGTGTTTTCACACTTTTGGAGATATTGTATATTGATTGTGATACTTAATACAATATAGTAATATTTATACAAAAAAAAAACAAGAAAACCGATAATACGTGTTAAGGGAGTTCCACTTAACACAAATACTTATTATGGATAATATCAAAAACAAAAGCTTCCAAATTAAAGCACAACACACCTCCCCGGCAACGGCGCCAAAATGATTGTAGTGTAAAACACGACTCTTGTTTAGGAAAACAAAAGAACGTATAAGAGCGGTAAGTATCGAGTGATGATTTTAGGAAAAATCAACACTAATGACCCAATCAAATAAAAGAGAGAAAGTTCGTTTCCCAAGGAGGTATATGTGTGTGTTTTAACTTGTAATTATTTGAGATTAATATTTGGTTTAGAAGGGGATTAGAAGAGAAAATGACGAAAGCGTAAAAATAAAAATTAATACAAAATCACTATTAGAAAGTTAAGACGTAGAACCTAAAAAATCACAAAAATAAAAAAAATTCTAAAAATTACCAAAAATTTACCAAAAAACAAAAATAATAAACTAAGAGTTTACCAATGATCAAAACTTTTTCAAACCTTTTAAATAATTAAATATTCAATTTTTAAATGCTAATTAAAGCCCTAAAAATCAAATAAATTATCAAAAAGCCCAAATAAAGATTTTTCAATTGATAAACCTCTAAAATGACCTAAAATGATTAAAAACAATTTTTAGAAATTTTAAAATTAATTAAAACTATTTAAAATGAATTAAAAACTATTGAAACTTAAAATAATTATAAAAATTATTCCATAAATGATAAAATTATTCTAAAAGTTGCTAAATTCCTATTTTAATGTAATTAACCCAAGAAAAATGTAAAAAGTTGGAAAAAGTAAAATAAATAATAAAATAATATTAAAAATCCAAAAATTATAAAAAATTCTAAAAACTTGCAAACTAGTTTATTTTAACCTAAATAATCAGAAAATGAAAGTGAAATTACCAAAATATCCCTAATGGGCCCTCAAATGGGCCAAATCCAAAAACAGTCAACACAAATGGGCTTTTGGGCCCAAAAAGTCAAACTTGGCCCAATTGATTTGGAAAAGCCCTATCTGACTTAAAATTTAATTCTAAGAACAAAACTCTAAAGGCCCAAAAGCTGAAAATGTGCTTATCACAGCTTATTGACACAAAGCTTATTCTTATTGGGCTTATTAGCCCATTAAGCCATAAGCTAATGCCATAAGCTCTAATTTGACACACAACCCTCTTTTTGGATGCTTAAGAGATCTGTCAAAAGAAATTTTCAATAAGCTCACTCAATAAGCCAGAAAATAGAAAAGCAAAATTCCACAAAACGACAAAATAGTCGTTTTTGAGAAATACTCAACCTCAGAAGCTGATTCAACTTGCAAAAGCTTTCAAATGGACTCAATAAGCAATATCAATCAACAAAAATCCAATAAGCACAAGAAATAAGCCAGAATAAGCACAAATGAACTTATGTAAAAGTCAAAGGACTTGGTTTTCTAGTCAAACCTAAAAGTCAACCACCCAAATGCTCCAGGATGAACAAATGGATCAAAATATGAGCACCTATTACAAAAGCCAAGTTGTTACATGTTGGAATAAGCTATTATAGCTTATTGATAAGCTGACACCAAATTTAATACTAGCAGTGGTAACCAGCAGGGGAAAGGAGTTCCCACTGCTTGATATGCAATTAAGATTTGGCTTGATTTCAAGCCTTGCTTGTTGCTGTTTGATGGAACAAAAGGCACCTCAATAAGCTTTGGCTTATTGAGAGTCAATACAAACACAAAAAACAACAAGTTGCACACAAGAATCAAGCAAAAATCACCAAGAACAGTCACTGATATGAATAAGAACAATATGCAGAAAGTTGCTGATCTAATTGACCACAGATCCAAATTTAAGCACTCAAATCTCTTTTCCTGGTGTAATTAACCTAGATTTAACACTTGTTAACCCTAGTCTATGATTAGATCTAGGTGTCCTCTAAATCCTAGCCAATTTTACCATTTAACAAAGATTTTAAAGCCCTCTTATGGATTTGAGGTGTTTCAACCCTCAAATCCTGCAAACAGATGAACAAATACTCCCAAATACCAAAACTTGCATACAACACACAAGCACTTAACAAACGCTGACAGGTTTAAATCAAACGCTGATAAGATCAAATCAGACGTTGACAGACTTATGCAGTAATCCAAAACACTCCTTAATCAGTCACTTATCAAAGAAACTTGTGATTTCTTCTAATAACCTACTGATTTTAATGATCAAAAACTCTTACTAGGCAACTACTAACACAATCAAACACATAAATCACCAGCACAAACACAAATACTCAAAATCAAAGCATAAAATCCAAAACAGTCTTAAACATGAAATTTTTAGGGGAATCTTAACAAGAGCTTATACCTGCCTTCCACAACATCCTAGGAAGGCCAGCAATGCTCCTTGGACCTTGTTCAACAACTAGAACAAGACCAAGGTACTTCAATGAAGATGATGCAAACTGCCTTGGTTGATGGTTCAAAGTAGAACCTCAAGGACTTTATATCTTCAACACAAACAACAAACAAACTCAACCAAAGGCTTAGAATCCTTCCCAGGCTTGGTGTCAACAAGCTTGAAAGAACTCAAGGCTTAAGGTTAAGGGTTAGTACACACAAATAAGCCAAAATCAGAACCTAGGATTTCAAGGTTTTCAAACCTTAAAAACCTTTCAAACCAAGACGTGCCTTAACCACAAGATTAAGGTAGGCCTTCACAAACAAATGGAACTCAGAATTAGGCTACTCCAACACCAAACTTTTAACTAAATCAAAAAGAGATTTCACAATTTCAGAAATTCAAATTTTATTTAACTTAAAAAGGAATTACAAAGATTGATAGCCTAAAACTGGAACAAAAGCTCTCTCACATGTTGAGGAGTCTTTTTATAGGCAAATGCCTGGCTACACTGTTCATAAACCCTAGCAACTGAATTCTCTAAAATGCCCTTGCAGAATCTTCTAGGTGAGTTGCCAACTGTTTTGGGAGGATCCTGGTCGTTTGTTGAGTGCTTAGGGACCAAGTAATGATTTGCAGCCCTTGATTTGGCCAAGTAAGGATCAAGTGCCAAGTGTCGTATTGTGAGTGGGGATGGGGGAATCATTCTGGTAGTGGGATTTAAGGTTTAAGGTGTGGGATGTGATTGAGGTGATGTGAATCACACGTGGGTTGAGTAAATTTTGATTTCCCCTTTGTTTTGCTTATTTTTGATCCTGGGTAAAAATTGTGTTCTTGCCTGGTAAAAATCCAAACAGTAAGTGTTTGGCGCAATTTTAGGGATTTGAAGTTTTGGAGTTGGCAGTTTAAGTCCTTGGGTTTTGAAAAAAAGTGAATAGCAAGTTTATTTTGTAAACAAAACGTATTCCTTTGTTATTCAACTTTCATCACTTGGCAGTTTTGGCCCAAACTTTCCAAAAAAGGTTATCAAGGGTTAATTTTGACACTTTTGCATATTTCAAGGGCTGATCTTGGACAATGTTGATCTTCAAAGGTCTTCATTGTATCTTTCACTTCATGAGGGACCATTATTGGCAATTTTGATTTGTTGAGGGACTAATCTTGCCATTTCTTCAAAGTTGAAGGACCTTTTGTGTAATTTTGACTAACTTAAGGGACCAAACTTGTAATTATGAATATACAAGGGTTTTAAGTGTCATTTCTTCAATAAATAAGGATCAATCTTGTTTGTCTTCAAGTCTTCAAGGGTATTTGTTGAAAATTCCATGATTAGGGCCCGGTTCTTTGTACGGCTTCGTTTCTCGTGTCCGTTTTTCCTTGTAACTTGTGATCTTTTGTCTTTTTTCACGATATCCATACCTAAAATACACAAGTAAACAAACACAAGCATATATATGGTATTTTATGACATTTTTATGCATTTAAAGCCCAAAAAGAACGATGAGATCATGTATAAATGCCATCTCATCACTCCCCCATACTAAGCCATTGCCGTGCCCTCACGCAATGCTAGAATAAAGTATCTAAGCATCACCAAAGTTCAATTTTATTAACCTTTATTGAAGAGTAAAAGACTTGCAACATACTACGAGAATGTGTAAAGACATAATGTATGATTTTCATCACTAAAGGGTGACTTTTAGGGTCAAAGAATAGAAACAAGTTAATGTCCCTTAGAGTAAACTTCGTCATCCTTGATTGTCATACATTCCATGCTAAGTGCAAAAACAAGATCATTGTTGGTACAAGTCACAATGCTAACACTACTCATACGTCCAAATTGTGTAATACTTTTTCTCCCCGCAATCCTAGTTATTATAAAAGGAAATGGGTTACTAGCATTTTTTATCTATTTGTCATGGATCACAAGTGATACATATTGACTTATATGAGTAGTTATTAGTCCGAAAGCAAAGTAGCACGATTTGATCAATAGTTAGCCGAAGGACAAAATCTTTTAAAACGGCTTCTCGTGTATCTCCTTAAGTTCATATCTTGGCATAACTCGTTTCACGATTTGAGACCTTTCTCGGACCGATATTTGGCATGTACTTCATACTTCAAATCTTGGGAAAACGTTCTTGAAATTATGGTCTTCTCTTTATATTTTGGAATTTCTTCACTTGACGTTTTTGAGAGATTCTTCATATAGGACCACGACTTCATCATTTTTCTTCAATCTTTACTTTGGACTTTGATATACAACGATCCGCCTCCTTTTCGGACTTGGATATATTTATCCTCATACCTTGTTAGGGTCTTTTTGGATAGACTTTCTCCATTCTTTAGGGGAGTAATTGCTTCTCGTCGTGTGTCTCGATCCTTCATATTGATTTTGGAATAATGATACTTCACATCATCTTTGGATCTTTAGCAAAAATAGAGCTCCTCATGCCTTGTTAGGGCCTTTTTGGATAATCGCCAATCTTCGCGTCCCGCTTCAATAATTTATGCCTTGGCTATGAACTCTATTCAACCCCGAGCAACTTTTAAACGATCTTGCGCTAGAGGCTAAGTAACCTTTCAAATCGTACGACCTTACTTATTGCAATTATGTTTTATTCCTAATGCATTGATCTTATGGGAAGAAAAAGCCACAATTAAAAACATATGAGTTTTTGAAAGAACATTTTCATGTTCTACGTTTAGCATGATCACTTGTCAAACTCTATCATTTCTCGTTCTTCACTATATAAAGACCTCTAATTAAAGAGACTCGTGAATACTTAGCCATGCAAGTCAAAATTAAGCCAAATTTGGATTAGCTTTCATTAAGACTATATCAAATCAAAGTTTTGGGTTTTCAAGCCACCTATAGGATCTTGCACTTTCTTGGACTTTTTCAAGTTTAGAGAATGCGTTTTATATTTCCCTTGATAAGTGACTTTCTAGAATCAATTATAGGAACTTGCGAAAAGTTCTTGTTCTTAACCCGAATGAATTAAGACTTTCGCGTTTTAAAGCTCCCTATATAAAAGTCTAGCAAAACTTGAATTGAGCGAGTTAAGGAATGTAAATGGCTCCAAATGCCCATCAAGTCAAAAATTAACTCTTATTCTACCCATCGGAAAATATACATTCGTGTCTTAAAAACACTTATGAAAACTAAGAAAATTTTTAAAATTTGGCCATTTTTAGCCTTATTAGCAAAACAAAACATTGAAAATTGGAAAACGTGAGGGCGTAGCAAAGCAAGTACCTATTTACCCCCCATACTAAAAGTAAACATTGTCCTCAATGTTTCGAGTCTAAAGGTGGAGCACCCCCATACTAGAGACGAAGAATCGAATGCTTAGGATCTAGCATGGAAAGGGTGATCAACAATATATCTAAAGCCGTTTATTAAGAATGCTAAAAGATAATTGTTAGAACAATAAAGGATATTTCATGGAATCGTGAAAAACTTCTTCAAACGATCGATGGAGGCTCACGTAAACGAACACGAGAGTCTTCAATCGTAGATGATGATGATGATCTTGATAACACAATGACAAACAATCACGAGACAACGAGTTGAAAGGGTACAAGTCCCCTTATTAGTGAATATAAAAGATAAGCATGGGATTTCCCCCACGAGGCACCTCGTTTTTGATTACCGAGTCATGAGCTCGACTCGATCCCCTCAAAATGTGAACATTTAGGGAAAATCATGGTGTGGTCAATTTTTGATGGGGCTTACATGATAAACAAGGCCCAAAAAGCAACCGGTATAAAGGACTAAGTCCTTAAATGATGCAAAATACCGGGGTCGAAGATGGCGTTCTCGTTTTCATTGGAAAAACAAATTAACACCACTTCAACATGTGCCATAAACTCAAAGAGTTTGAAGAAAAGAGATGAGAAGTAGAAGGGTGGGACAATTGGTAAGACAAACGTTTGAGCTACTCGAGGTAGACTCGCACCAAGAAAATAGAAAGATTTTCCATTTATTGCATCGGTGGAAGACCGAGATTTCCCTTTACATGAAATTCCGGGATCGAATATCTCGTCCTCGGTGGACAAGGATGAGGGAACATAAGGGGCTTCCCCCATACTAGAACCACACAAAGCATCGTCAAAAGGAGTAGACGAGTTTGTAGCACTCAAAACACGTGGTGATGACGGAGTTAGATTTGTAGAAAAATCTTTTAAATCACATTTAAGATCCTTTCCTTTTTTATCTTTTAAACTCTCCTTATGAAAACCCTTTTTAATTATGTCGAAAACATTTGGTGTTTCTAAGACGATGTTAGTCACACTAAAAATTCTCACATTTTGAAACCGTTTTGGTTTTGGTGGTGGCAAGTTCTCAAAACGTTTATCGACGAAGAAAACCTCCCCATCGGGGTCAACATATTCATCATCCGAAAGATTTTCCGTAGAAACCGGCAACTTATCAACACTTTTCAAGAATGAATGTTCGAGATGAGGCGAAGGATTTTCCGATTCAAGTATTGATGGTTTCTTCTTTGTAGGCTTTACACTCATAACCTCCACCGGCGGAGGAAATGGTAAATTGTTTTTGGAGACATTTCCTAAAACTCTTGGTGAAAATTCTTTGCAAACGACATTGGTTGAGTCACCATGGTTTAAAGTTGCAATAGAATATACATGAGAAAGATTGGAGTTTTGTGTTGCATTGATGACAAGTTCTTCCTCATTGAATCGAAGGGTGATTTTTCGAGCATGAACATCGATAAGTGCTCTTGATGTATCCAAAAATGAACGACCCAAAATGAGAGGAACTTTTCGATCGATAGGAATGTCTACAACGATAAAGTCAACGGGATAGTAAAACTTTCCGACTTTAACAAAAACGTCCTCGGCTACTCCACATGCTAAAATCGTAGAATGATCGGCCATTTCGATGGACATGTTCGAAGGAGTAAGAGCCGGAAGTGAAAGCGATTTGAAGATCTCGAGAGGCATTAAATTAATACTAGCACCAAGATCGGCCAAGGCGTAGCATTCCTCCATATCTTGAATAGCACACGGAATAAAAAATTTACCGGGATCACCGACTTTTTGTGGTATGCGGCTAAGAAAAACCGATGAACAACTAGACGATTGTTGTAACTTCTCTTTGTTGTTAAGCATACTTTTGAAGTTTGCGGCAAATCGAGGCATCATGATAAGAGCGTCGGCAAAACTTATGTTAAAATGTAGATCACGAAACATTTTCATAAATAGCTCAAATTGATAATTGTTCCGTTCTTGTGCTTTCTCTTTGTTACGTCTTGAAGGGTAAGGTAAAGGTGGTGTGGGTTGGTCATTAGGCAACGGCCTTGGAAACTCGGGTTCCACAATTGGTATTGGTTCAACCGTAGGTGTGGTTTGAGCGGTACTTCGTGGGATTGTAATATGCTCCTTTTCGACCATCACCTCGGGTTCTTTCTCGATTTTCTTCTCCTTAGAAGTACTTGTACGAGAGATTGGTTCCTTGAAAGTTTTACCACTTCGTGTAGCAACAACCTTCAATTCTCCCCTCGGGTTGTTAATGGTATCACTAGGAAGACCACTCGAAGAAGAGGGCTTACACATGATTGCTTCAAACATCTTAGCCATTCGGTCCTCAAATTTTGATTGCCTAGCATCCGCTTTCAATAACTCTTGCTTAATCTCATGTTGTCCTAATTCCATCTTTTGTTGGTTTTGTTGAAGACGTTGGACATTTCCTTCCATTTTGTTTGCATGAGTTTTAAGTTCATTAGCAAGTTCATTTTTAAGCTCGTTTTTCAACTCGGATCTTAAGCTAATCATCTCACGTTGCATATTATCAAATTTAGCATCATTTGCTTTTGCATAATCCAAAAATTCTCCTTGCAAATTTTTTCGTGTGAGCATTTTGAAAACCTTGTGTAGTGTTTTGAAAATCACGGTTTTGGTTTTGATTAGAGATTTGTCCATTCCCACTTTGATAATTCCCTTTGTTGTAATTGCGTGTGTTGCCTTGGTAATTACCTTGGTTGTTGTTTCGATAATTGTTAGCATTTTGGTTTGGTGGAGCTTGATTTTGGCGGGAACCTTGGCCGTTTTGGTTATAAGTTCCCGTTGCTACATAAGCACTCGAAGTGTTACCATCCGCGGTAATGCACTCGGAAAGATCATGAGCTCCCCCACAAGATAAACAACTCTTAGCAACCGCTTTAACCGAAGCGGAATTGGAAGCTTCTTGAGCCTTCCAATGGGACATTAGATTAGCAAATCTATCAAAAAACCGATTTTCCTCATTAGCTTCATCATGTAAGGCGTTAATGCTACGAGATGATTGTGACGAAGATGACGAACCCATATTGGCAACACTCGGTGTGTTACGAGGGTTATAAACCTTAGATCTATTTTCAATGATTTGTAAAGCCTCATTTGTCGTCTTGCACAAAAAATTACCACCCGCGGCGGCATTCAAATAATCTCGTTCATGATCATTAAGCCCATTATAAAAAGTATCCACTTGATGCAATTCCGTAAAATCATGGTGAGGACATTCATGTAACATCTCTTTAAAGCGTTCCCATGCCATTGAAAAACTTTCATTATTACGTTGCACAAATCGTGAAATCTCATTTTTTAAGTGTGTTGTTTTAGATGGTGGAAAAAACTTGTTCACAAACTTAGAAACGAGATCGGTCCATGTCAAAATCGAATTTGGCGGTTCTTTCTCGAGCCAAATTTTTGCGGGTCCATCCAACGAATATGGGAACAACATCATCTTAATGGCGTCATGTGGAACATCCTTAAACTTGCTAGTAGCGGTGAGACGGTTGAAATTCCTAATGTGGTAATGCGGGTTGTCTTTCTCGTGACCTCTAAACTTGTTTGCTTGCAACATCGACATTAAACCCGTCTTAATCTCGAAATTCTCCGCAAGGATGGCGGGAATAACAATAGCCTCTCCAAAACCCTCGGTGGGTGCTTGTAGCAACTCCATCATAGTACGATTAGCCATGACGACTTCTTGTTCTACAATAGGTTCAACAATTGGAGGTTCTTCAACAATCAACGATCCTTGATTTGCTTGCTTTTGAAGTCGTTTACGAGCTCGTTTTGCTTGATTACGAGTGATCATAAACTTCACGAAGAATGGGAGGTGAGCAAAGAAGATTCTTTTTGGTTGTTTTGTGAATTTTCAATTTTTTTGTGTTTTTGATGATATTTAATTTTTTTTTGGATTTTGGTGTATCTTCGTAGACAACAATCTACAAAATCTCTCCTCGAATCAAACTCTTGATTAAAGAAGCCTCAAAGGAATGAAAACGATCACGTGGAGTGAACGCCTTCGAATGACTTTAGAACTTTGGTGAAAACCAAATTGTTCAAGAGGGTTTAATCACAAAGAAAACCAAGCAAATATAGTATACGTAATAATACTTTGGGCGGCAAAACCCTCGATTAGCCTTCAAAATCAAATACTCACAAGCAAGCGGGGAAACGAGGCGGCGCTAAGCACTTAAGAGCCTTTTTCCTTAGGGTATATTTTATAATACCCGCCTTATACCCACCTTATAGTTTGTATTTTTCAAAATCGAGCTTCACGAAAGTATTTATCTATTTTTGCCTTTTTCTTTTTGTTTGAGATTCGAATACAATAATTAGGAGATCAAATCCCAATTAAGGTTGTGTTTTCACACTTTTGGAGATATTGTATATTGATTGTGATACTTAATACAATATAGTAATATTTATACAAAAAAAAAACAAGAAAACCGATAATACGTGTTAAGGGAGTTCCACTTAACACAAATACTTAATATGGATAATATCAAAAACAAAAGCTTCCAAATTAAAGCACAACACACCTCCCCGGCAACGGCGCCAAAATGATTGTAGTGTAAAACACGACTCTTGTTTAGGAAAACAAAAGAACGTATAAGAGCGGTAAGTATCGAGTGATGATTGTAGGAAAAATCAACACTAATGACCCAATCAAATAAAAGAGAGAAAGTTCGTTTCCCAAGGAGGTATATGTGTGTGTTTTAACTTGTAATTATTTGAGATTAATATTTGGTTTAGAAGGGGATTAGAAGAGAAAATGACGAAAGCGTAAAAATAAAAATTAATACAAAATCACTATTAGAAAGTTAAGACGTAGAACCTAAAAAATCACAAAAATAAAATAAATTCTAAAAATTACCAAAAATTTACCAAAAATCAAAAATAATAAACTAAGAGTTTACTAATGATCAAAACTTTTTCAAACCTTTTAAATAATTAAATATTCAATTTTTAAATGCTAATTAAAGCCCTAAAAATCAAATAAATTATCAAAAAGCCCAAATAAAGATTTTTCAATTGATAAACCTCTAAAATGACCTAAAATGATTAAAAGCTATTTTTAGAAATTTTAAAATTAATTAAAACTATTTAAAATGAATTAAAAACTATTGAAACTTAAAATAATTATAAAAATTATTCCATAAATGATAAAATTGTTCTAAAAGTTGCTAAATTCCTATTTTAATGTAATTAACCCAAGAAAAATGTAAAAAGTTGGAAAAAGTAAAATAAATAATAAAATAATATTAAAAATCCAAAAATTATAAAAAATTCTAAAAACTTGCAAACTAGTTTATTTTAACCTAAATAATCAGAAAATGAAAGTGAAATTACCAAAATATCCCTAATGGGCCCTCAAATGGGCCAAATCCAAAAACAGTCAACACAAATGGGCTTTTGGGCCCAAAAAGTCAAACTTGGCCCAATTGACTTGGAAAAGCCCTATCTGACTTAAAATTTAATTCTAAGAACAAAACTCTAAAGGCCCAAAAGCTGAAAATGTGCTTATCACAGCTTATTGACACAAAGCTTATTCTTATTGGGCTTTTCAGCCCATTAAGCCATAAGCTAATGCCATAAGCTCTAATTTGACACACAACCCTCTTTTTGGATGCTTAAGAGATCTGTCAAAAGAAATTTTCAATAAGCTCACTCAATAAGCCAGAAAATAGAAAAGCAAAATTCCACAAAACGACAAAATAGTCGTTTTTGAGAAATACTCAACCTCAGAAGCTGATTCAACTTGCAAAAGCTTTCAAATGGACTCAATAAGCAATATCAATCAACAAAAATCCAATAAGCACAAGAAATAAGCCAGAATAAGCACAAATGAACTTATGTAAAAGTCAAAGGACTTGGTTTTCTAGTCAAACCTAAAAGTCAACCACCCAAATGCTCCAGGATGAACAAATGGATCAAAATATGAGCACCTATTACAAAAGCCAAGTTGTTACAGGTTGGAATAAGCTATTATAGCTTATTGATAAGCTGACACCAAATTTAATACTAGCAGTGGTAACCAGCAGGGGAAAGGAGTTCCCACTGCTTGATATGCAGTTAAGATTTGGCTTGATTTCAAGCCTTGCTTGTTGCTGTTTGATGGAACAAAAGGCACCTCAATAAGCTTTGGCTTATTGAGAGTCAATACAAACACAAAAAACAACAAGTTGCACACAAGAATCAAGCAAAAATCACCAAGAACAGTCACTGATATGAATAAGAACAATATGCAGAAAGTTGCTGATCTAATTGACCACAGATCCAAATTTAAGCACTCAAATCTCTTTTCCTGGTGTAATTAACCTAGATTTAACACTTGTTAACCCTAGTCTATGATTAGATCTAGGTGTCCTCTAAATCCTAGCCAATTTTACCAAGTAACAAAGATTTTAAAGCCCTCTTATGGATTTGAGGTGTTTCAACCCTCAAATCCTGCAAACAGATGAACAAATACTCCCAAATACCAAAACTTGCATACAACACACAAGCACTTAACAAACGCTGACAGGTTTAAATCAAACGCTGATAAGATCAAATCAGACGTTGACAGACTTATGCAGTAATCCAAAACACTCCTTAATCAGTCACTTATCAAAGAAACTTGTGATTTCTTCTAATAACCTACTGATTTTAATGATCAAAAACTCTTACTAGGCAACTACTAACACAATCAAACACATAAATCACCAGCACAAACACAAATACTCAAAATCAAAGCATAAAATCCAAAACAGTCTTAAACATGAAATTTTTAGGGGAATCTTAACAAGAGCTTATACCTGTCTTCCACAACATCCTAGGAAGGCCAGCAATGCTCCTTGGACCTTGTTCAACAACTAGAACAAGACCAAGGTACTTCAATGAAGATGATGCAAACTGCCTTGGTTGATGGTTCAAAGTAGAACCTCAAGGACTTTATATCTTCAACACAAACAACAAACAAACTCAACCAAAGGCTTAGAATCCTTCCCAGGCTTGGTGTCAACAAGCTTGAAAGAACTCAAGGCTTAAGGTTAAGGGTTAGTACACACAAATAAGCCAAAATCAGAACCTAGGATTTCAAGGTTTTCAAACCTTAAAAACCTTTCAAACCAAGACGTGCCTTAACCACAAGATTAAGGTAGGCCTTCACAAACAAATGGAACTCAGAATTAGGCTACTCCAACACCAAACTTTTAACTAAATCAAAAAGAGATTTCACAATTTCAGAAATTCAAATTTTATTTAACTTAAAAAGGAATTACAAAGATTGATAGCCTAAAACTGGAACAAAAGCTCTCTCACATGTTGAGGAGTCTTTTTATAGGCAAATGCCTGGCTACACTGTTCATAAACCCTAGCAACTGAATTCTCTAAAATGCCCTTGCAGAATCTTCTAGGTGAGTTGCCAGCTGTTTTGGGAGGATCCTGGTCGTTTGTTGAGTGCTTAGGGACCAAGTAATGATTTGCAGCCCTTGATTTGGCCAAGTAAGGATCAAGTGCCAAGTGTCGTATTGTGAGTGGGGATGGGGGAATCATTCTGGTAGTGGGATTTAAGGTTTAAGGTGTGGGATGTGATTGAGGTGATGTGAATCACACGTGGGTTGAGTTAATTTTGATTTCCCCTTTGTTTTTGATTATTTTTGATCCTGGGTAAAAATTGTGTTCTTGCCTGGTAAAAATCCAAACAGTAAGTGTTTGGCGCAATTTTAGGGATTTGAAGTTTTGGAGTTGGCAGTTTAAGTCCTTGGGTTTTGAAAAAAAGTGAATAGCAAGTTTATTTTGTAAACAAAACGTATTCCTTTGTTATTCAACTTTCATCACTTGGCAGTTTTGGCCCAAACTTTCCAAAAAAGGTTATCAAGGGTTAATTTTGACACTTTTGCATATTTCAAGGGCTGATCTTGGACAATGTTGATCTTCAAAGGTCTTCATTGTATCTTTCACTTCATGAGGGACCATTATTGGCAATTTTGATTTGTTGAGGGACTAATCTAGCCATTTCTTCAAAGTTGAAGGACCTTTTGTGTAATTTTGACAAACTTAAGGGACCAAACTTGTAATTATGAATATACAAGGGTTTTAAGTGTCATTTCTTCAATAAATAAGGATCAATCTTGTTTGTCTTCAAGTCTTCAAGGGTATTTGTTGAAAATTCCATGATTAGGGCCCGGTTCTTTGTACGGCTTCGTTTCTCGTGTCCGTTTTTCCTTGTAACTTGTGATCTTTTGTCTTTTTTCACGATAATCATACCTAAAATACACAAGTAAACAAACACAAGCATATATATGGTATTTTATGACATTTTTATGCATTTAAAGCCCAAAAAGAATGATGAGATCATGTATAAATGCCATCTCATCACACACACTTGTGATACACTAAGCAGATTATAATCCAGTTCTTTTACCAGGAAGACATTCTCAAAACGTAGATTATTGGTGAGAAGGGTTCCTTTGCCTGTGATGGTGCCGTAGCCCCCTCCAAAGTATACCTTATCACCATCTTTAATAGGAGAGAAGTTCGTCAGATAGTCTTCCTTTCCTGTCATGTGCCTTGAGCATCCACTATCCCAATATCCATAATCATTGATCTGCTTTTGAATGCCCTGCACATAAAGAAAACAAATTAGTTTTCTTTGGGAACCCAAGTCTCAGAAGACTTGGATTCATCTGGTTGTTCAATAAGAACAGACTTAGTTCTCACAACAACCCCATTCTCATCCTTTTTAGGATGAAAAACCCATTTAACCCCAATTGGTTTTGTAATGACCTTTGAAATGTAATTAAACCTGTTGCAAGTCATTGAAATTCCATTATTATTAGGGTTTTGATCTTTCTTGGGTCTCCATGTTAAGCTTGAAGAAGCTTTTGACCCCATACCTTGTGGCTGCAAATACTTAGGTCTGGTCACGTTTCTGTCAGCGTTGGATTTTGTCCTGTCAACGCTGAAATTACCCTTGTCAGCGTTGAACCTAGGGTTTGCTACAGGAACCCATTGCCTATTTGACCAGGTGTTTGTTTTTTGAAAAGGTCTTTGTCCATGAGTGTTAGACCTTCTAGAGAAGAATAGGGCAGGTCTAATTACTTGTGGACTTTGCTGCACACAAGTTTTGGGTCTGACAACGTTTGACTTCCTAACAACGTTGACTTTCTTCCTATCAGCGCTGAAATTGTTCCTATCAGCGCTGGCTTTGGGAGCGTTGACACACTTGTATGCCAAATGTGAAAAGCTACCACAAGTATAACAGGCTTTCTTAGACACACTCTTAGGTCTAGAAGCAAAGAAACCTGTTCCATGATTGTTAACTTGGCTCTTGGGTGACCTATTATTTCTATACATCTCTGCATATTTAATGGTAGGTCTTCTAACAGTGTTTGAGCCTAGGTCAACAGCTTTACCAGTAACTGGGTGAGTAACCTTAATGGGTGGTGATTCATTGGGACTTTCACATAGCAAACCTCCCTTAACAAATACAGTAGGGTTAGCTTTCTTCCACTAATTTAGGTCAGTCATTTTTTGTTGATACTCTTCTACTGGAGTGACAACTCTTGGTGGAGGAATGAATTCCTCTTCTTGGCACTCTGGAATACCAGTCCAAGACAAATCCTTTCTAAGGACACCATAGTGTTGGAAATACGTTTTTCCCAATAAAGTCTCGGTCACATCTTAGTTAGCATAGATCACGAGATATAGACTATTTAGAACTTTGTAACTTGGAGCGACCTCCCTTAGGGGGAGATTGTTGGAAATACGTTTTACGTATTTATGAAGGATCGGTCGCTCCAACGATAATTATGTAATGGGCTCGTGATCTATTTACTTTATGTATGGTCCATATAGCCCACATGTAGGGTGGGCTATATATAACCCCTCCTAGCATGTTAGGAGGGGGTTGTTGATTCTCATTTTCTACTTAATCATTTATCATTTTACTTTCTCTCTCTACAATTCTCTCCCTTCTCTCCTTTCTCTCTCTAAACCTTCATCTAATTCCTTCATTTCTTCTTTAATTATCAATCAATCAACCAACCTAATCCACCAAATCCATGATATAGAATAGGCCATTAATCACGTAGACCTTCAATTGGTATCAAGAGCCATGGTTAGTTTGGTTTATTCTTATTTTATTTCTTTTTGATTTTGGTGGGTTTTGATTTAATCATGCTTAAACTTTAAAAAGTTTGTATCTTTTATAAAAAGTTTGTGTTTTTATGTGTTAAATCATATCGAGTCTTCAAATTTAATTACTTTTTAGATAAAAAATCACAAATTTTTTTATAAAAATCAAATTTCTCTTATATAAAACATTAAAAAGTTTGTGTTTATCAAAAAGTTGGTGTTTTTTTTTTATAAAAGTTTTTGTTTTTCTCTTTTTAAATTTTGTGTTTTTTATAAAAAGTTTGTATTTTTTTATTGTTTTTTATCACAAGTTTAATAATCAATTTATATAAAAAGTTGGTATGTTTTCTAAATTTTATCAATTTATATAAATTTTTATCCATTTTTATCCTTTTTTATTTTTTTAATCAGTTTATTATTTAAATTTCGTTTAATCAGTTGTGTCATTTTTTTGGTCAAGTTTTTCAGTTATCAGCTGTTATCATTTTTCTTTTGGATTTTTTCTCTTTTTTGGTCAGTTTTTTTTTTTTTTTTTTTTTTTTTTTTTTTTTTGGTCAACTGTCATACTGTCAATTGTTTCCTGGTTATCATATTCTGTCCAGTTGTCCAAATTTGTCCAAATATCTCAGTCCCATCAAAACTATTCCTAATGTTCAGAGTCTATTCCTAATGTTCAGAGTCTAAAAGTCCAGAATCAAACTAAAAGTTCCGTATCAATTTTTAAGTTCCGAATCAAATTCTTAAGTTCCGAATCAACCACTTTCGAACCAAACACTTCCGATTCGGAACTCTTCCGAATCAAAATCTTCCGGATCAAGCCAGAAGTTCCGGATCAAGAACTTCCGAACCAAGAACTTCCGGATCAAGCCAAAAGTTCCGGATCAAGAAGTTCCGGATCAAGAACTTCCGGACCAAGAACTTCCGGATCAAGAAACAAAGTTCCGATTCGGAACTCTTCCGAATGAAGCAATCATTCAAACATAACGGGAACTTTTGTTTTTGACTCGACTCCAATTTTAAAAGACTCATTTACCCACCCTTACCAGCACACCCTCGACCATTCCCTCATTCCCTCTCGACCCAAATTCAAACTCTCACTCACACCAAACAAATCACAACCCAAACAAATCTTTACACCAATCTCACAAGTTTCTCACACCTCCCGACTCAAACAACACACCCTCGACAAACCCTCTCGACTCATCCCTACAAACAGACTCGAAAAACCAAAATAACTCTCACTCGTCTCATCTCTCTGAACCCTCCACCACAGACTAAAACACCCTCTCGTTACGACTCTCCCACACCCCACATTTTACCCCACACTCAACACTCATCAAACCCATAAACACTCTAGTATTACAAGACACCCTCTCGACCATCACACAACAAACACCCTCATCAAACCCTCTCATAACAATCTCTCATCCTCTCATCACCAACCCACCACCGATTCATTACCCGACTCTAACCCCGACACCCTCACACCCAAACCGACTCTAACCCATCATACTCACACCTCACCCTCGTCCCCATCTGACCCTCGTCCCCCCCACCCAACCCAACACACCCCAAAAACATCAAACAGAAAGACACACAGAAGGACTCACAGTAGAAGAGAAAGACTCAACAAGAAGATTAAACGAAAACCTACCCGAGACCTCAATCCAAGAGATCTTGACGACGTGGCACTGAGAAGAAGATAATCAAGGGATTGTCTTGTCAGATTGAGTGGTGATTGGTTTGAGAGGCGGAAACAACAAGGAGATTGGAAACAACAAGATAATCAAGGGATTGTTTGTCAGATCTTAGTGAGAGAGAGAAAAGTGTGTTTTTTATGGTTATGTGAAAAGCGGATTAAACAAGAAAAAGAGAGAGGCGGAGTATTTTTAGTTTAGGGTTTGGTTGGATATGAGAGAGAGATAAACGAGATTGAGTGTTGTGAGAATTTTATTTTGGGAAGTTATTTAGTGGACGGAGTAAACAAGAAGGAGGACACGTGTGTGGTGGAACTTTCACTCAGCTTACAAGTGGTCTTCTTTCCTTTTAAGTTGTGATAATGTGACGGAGAAAACAAGATACAAGATTTTTTTTCACACATATTTTTGATATTATTACTATTTTTATATTATTTCTATATATACACGTTAGTTTTTATTTTCATTTTTTATTTTGCAAACTCTTATTTTTTTTTTATATTCATTCTCTTTAGATAATCATTTCTTTGATTTTTATTTTTATTTTTATTTTCATTTTTTATTTTTATTTTATTTTAATTTCATTTTTATTTTATTTTATTTCAAATTTTTTTTATTTTGAAAAACTTTATGATATTACGTGATTATCGTGACGAGTTATAGTGACGGGTTAAAAGTCTTGTGGCCGGATTTAAAGACAAACGTGACGAGTCAAAGTGACGAGCTTCATTTACACCATCCATCGAGGAATTTTAAGGGTCTTTCGTTTTAATCGATCTTTAATGGATTCGTTCGATTCGACATGTCAAAAGGGAGAGTTGTATTTAAGGCAAAACGAAGTTAAGAAAAGTGGCATCACCTCCTTTCAACTACTCCAGTCTCATCTTGTCACTCTTTCGGGGATTCAAGGAGGGAGTGAATTTGTGACAATCTTTGGACAAGATCGTCATATATTCATCGACTCCATTTTTACCGCTTTGACCCAACTCGCCGAGCAACTCAACCATGGAAACTTTAATCACTCTGCATCGGTACTTGCATATAAGGCTCTTGTGACACACCTCACGCCTTTCCTCCAATTTAATATCATCAAGCCTGAAAGTTCAATGATTTGCCAATCGTTTCTTCGAGATACACATACCGAGCTTCGAGTTTTCCGTGATACGATTTTGAAACTCATGTCATCGGTCTCGTCTTCGATATATCAAAGATCACAACTTCAGCAAGTGTATGTTAATGGAGTGCAAGAATCAATGACGCAGATGCAAGAGGATAATGGTCATACGGTTGACAACTTGGAGCCTAACGATGGCACGAGCACAGAATCAGGAGGACAACATGATGCCAGTGGCACGTCAGGGAATGTTCACGAGATTTCTCTTGATGACACCTTACCCATTTATGACGCAGAGCCTGCAAACATGGTACAATGTAATGTGGTTTATGATGTATATGCTGATGACATGCCGCATATTGAGCATTCTGAACCTAATTATGACAAACATGGGATGGACAAGAGTGATAGAAATACCACTTATGATTCATCCGATGTGAGTCATAATGGGGGAGAAAGTGTTCAAAATGTTACAGTTCATCATGATAAATGCTTTATAACTGCCTCGTTAACTGATTCTGATTCTAAGATTAAAGAGCTCGAAACGATCGTAGCTCGGCAATCTAAAGACCTTGAGGATGCCAAACTTGAATTTTCTAAGAAAACGGACAAATTTGAAACATACTTTGAAAAACTTGAAAAGTCAAACGTTGTTCTTGAAAGAAAATTGGATCAAACTGTTCTAGATTCTAAAGCTGAAAAGGATAATCTTTTGAAACAAATTCAACTGCTTGAATCTAAGTTGGCATCCCAAGATAACGTGCTCAAAGAAAATGAGACTTTAAAGGCCCAAGTACAGGAAAAGGTTTTTGCTATAGCTGCGTTGAAAAACGAGTTAAGGAAAAATAAAGGACCTAGTGTGGACACTAAGCTTGAAAAACCATCAATCTTGGGGAAACCGCCTACAAATCAGTTTGTCAGACAACCTACTGCATTTAGATCCGAGCGACCACAATCCTCGAGACCGCGGTTTGCCTCCCAAGTTGATTTGGTTCATCTTATTAGACCAGTTACTCCAGCAACTAGGCCCAATGTGATCACTCCAGCTTTAGCAAGACCAAATCATATGATTGCCTCTAGTTTCCCTAAAAATAACAAGAACACGTCTAGAACTAGTTCAAATGACGTTTGCCATGAATCTGATCTTAGGGAAGCTAAGCAAAAGACACATGTAAGAGATAGGAATTTCAAACCTAGTCAGATGCCTTCTAGTTTACCCAACACTGCTAACCGTAGCATGTCTAATCCTAGGAGCATCAATCAATCATCTAGGGATTCTAGATCTTACTCGGACATTAAATATGCTACTTGTAAAACATGTAGAAAATGTGTCTTTACGGCAAATCATGATGCTTGTATCAAAAAATTGCTTGATGAGGTGAACTCCCGTGCTCGAATTAAGTCCCAGTGGATAGATAAAATCAAACCCTTTGGTAAAGTTTGGCGCCCCACTGGTAGAAATTTCACTCTTGTAGGAAACGAGTGCCCTTTAACTAGGATAGTCTCTGATTCTACGAAGACTACTAGGGAGGAAATTGCAAATGATGATACATCACTTAAGCCTGAACTTAAGATTTTCTATAAAAGGAAACGTTTGCCAACTAAGACAAGTGAATCATCCCCTCAGGCCACCTCTGACACAAGTAAAGCCAACCGTGAACCCCCACGTGCTTCTAAAATAGATATCTCTAACCCATGCAAAAGTATACAAACTCCTAATGAGAATGCAGGTACCAAAGTTGATGTTCCAAAAGAACGAAGCGGTTCAATCGTTGTATACCGTTCAACTAAGGACACTCTCAGAGTTTGGTTGCTGAAGAAGCAGATATCAGAGAAACTAGTATCTCAGGGGATTCATGGTTAAGCTGCACACAAAGGACTTACAGTCACATAACAGACTGTAACTCGATCCTCAAAGAAAGGAAAGTTTATCGCCGATGGTAAACTTATCCTAACAACGAGAAATTCATTTTTCTCGGGCATGAGCTTATATAAAAAACATTCCAAGTTTTTAAGCTCATGCATTATGGCTTATCGTTAAATATCAGACGATAACCCGTGCATCAAATAAAGGAAAGTTTATCGCCGATGATAAACTTATCCTTACAACGAGAAATTAAATTTTCTCGGACACGAGCTTACATTAAAACCATTCAAAGGTTTTAAGCTCGTGTAAATGACTTACAGTTAAATGTCAGACTGTAACTCGAACTTAAAATAAAGGAAAGATTATCTTTTATGATAACTTATCCTCTTAACGAGAAATTCACCTTTCTCGGTCATGAGCTTGTATTAAAACATTCGAAGTTTTAAGCTCAGAAAGGAAAGTGTATCTTTTAAATAAGAGAACTTTTCCTCGTAACGAGAAATTAACCTTTCTCGGTCATGAGCTTTCCGTTAAAACAGTCAAAGTTTTCAAGCTCATGAACACGACTTCTAAGTAAATGTCAGCTTAGGACTCGTTCTTCAGATAAAAGGAAAGTTTATCGCCGATGATAAACTTATCCTTAACAACGAGAAGTTTACAACTTCTCGGACTTGAGCTCGTTTTTAAGATATTCAACATCTTAAGCTCAAGTAATTGTTTTTCAAAACTTTGAACACAATTTTTCGAGAATTTCTCAAAAGGTTTTTTCTAAATCTTTCAAAATTGTGTGTTCAAAAACGTTTTGATAAAACGAGCATGTCTTCTGGAATCGATAATATTTACGAACCTAGAAATGTCATTCAATAATGACACGGGGTTGTAAATAAAGTTCGAGCAGAAGTTCAAATGATTTTAAAACATGCTCCATATGGTTTGCTATTATTTCAGATAGCAACCCGCTTTTCATAATTAAGTCAAGCATTTCACCGGAAAGCTTTGACTCTACAACGAGAATTAATTTTCTCGGGGACGTGACGAGGTGACCAACATTCGTGAACAAGAACCATGTGTTTCTTTCATATGCTGTTCTCCATTATTCAGGTCCAACCTCGTACATTGCTAATCTTGTGAATTCATTATTATATATGATCTTTGCACGTAATAAATACCTTACACTTGTGTTTAAAAGGTATTTAATTTACGTTTCAAGTACACCCTCATTAATTTGAGGGGGAGCTTGTTAAACTCATGAAGATAATTGGATTTGCATTTTTCTTCCCAAATTTTCTTAAAATGCTATTAAATCAATTGATATTAAAAACATCGATTGGGTTAATATTTTTAATATGGGGGAGAAAATGTGATTTAATATGGGATATGATCAATCATAAATGGTTTGACTTAACGTGTTAGCTCATCCCGACATGTGCGAAATGTTTTCGAATATCGTAGCATATGTTAAGGGGGAGCAAAATGGATTTGCACTTCAAAATGGATTTCATGGTGACATACTCTTACCCAAAACATCTCTATTCACGACGGTGAAGATTGTGGTGACATAAGGATGGTAGGATAGGTTAAAGTCCAATGATTTCTCTAGAACCGGAGGAATCTTCCCAAGGACATTCCATAGCTAGAAATAGTAGTCCTTAGGAAAGATGGAGAAAGATTGTGAACGTAGCTGAATGCCGACCAAGTACTTAAGTTAGCACTGGAACAATCACAACAAGGTGCTAGTGATGACGTATTGGTAAGCATTGAAGGGGTTGAAGAATGAAAAAGAATTGTAAAGATAAAGGGTGTAAAGAAAGAAGCCCTCCTTACAACTTTAGGCAGAAACCGGGTCAATACATATGCTATTGAGGTCATTTTTGCTAATGATTCTCGATATTGAAGAAAGACGTCATGGACCCAGTGATGCAATGCACAACCCTTTCCAGCTTACTCAAATATCTCTCAAAAGGTATTTGTTTTAATCACACGGAGATCAACACGTTATCTATTGATTTATTCACTCCGAATAAATTGGTATTGAAAAGGTGGCACTCCTCTCCAGCCTCCGATCACTAAAAATCCAAAATGCACGATCGAGTCTAGAGCCATTTGAGATCATCAAATATCTCATTAGGACACACTTTCATTATTCCTTGCTTGTTCACACAATGTGAAAAGTAAGAAAGATCTTAAGAGTCCTACGCAAAATCTTCATGATCTTGCCTGAACATCCGAGTAATACGAAAGTATTTACAATGAAGATGGAAATCCTTCTTGAGCGAATATCAAAAAGCTCATGGTAGGTGACTTGTGCGATTCTTTATGAATCAAACTTGTGATAACTGGAAAGCAACAGTGGTTTAATTCTTAATTGAACTTAAACTCGTTCCAGGCCTCTTCGCATTATCATATGATCTTGCCAGAACACTCAGAGTGACTCTTTATTGATCACAGTGACGAGTGGAAATCCTTCTAGTGTTAACATCAAACAGCACTTGGTAGGTAACTTGCAAGATTCTATATGAATCAAGCTAGTGACAACTGGAAAGCAACGATGGTGCGGTTCTTAATTGAACTTCACTTGTTCCAGGAACATGAATTGACGGCTTCAAATCATGCGGATAATATTATCCAAATGATTCACTCTTTACGTTCGCAGTCAGCTTTGGACGGTCGAGTAAAGAGAACGGGTTTACCCGCGAAATCTTGTCAAGGAGGTTCTTTATTGAAACTACCTGCCACAAGTACGATATTTAATATCGTCCAACGGTCTTCACCGACTGGAGGTAAATTGCTACCGATTTAGAATGAAATGTTCAAGGCCATTTCATCCGTGTATATTGTTTGTTGCTAACTGTCTTATGCAGCGTAACAAGAAGGTGGCATTGCGGTGTACAATCCAGAAGAAGTCGTCACCACATGCTTATACTACATACAATTAGTACTTCAACAAATTCAAGAAAGCCTGAAGGTCAAGTCTTCCGCTGTATCAAACTCTGAAGCTTTCAAGAATTTAAAAGTATAAGTATGTGGAACATGAAGTCACAAAGAGGCAAATATCACAAGTGAAGAATGCACAAGGTCAAGGCAAGGAAACATGCTCAAGACTAAAGTCAAAGATCACATCAAGCATATTCACAAGAACAAGATCGAAGACTCAAGCATAGATGCTAGGTTTAAGATTTTGTAAAAAGATGTGACCTCCCTTAGGGGGAGATTGTTGGAAATACGTTTTTCCCAATAAAGTCTCGGTCACATCTTAGTTAGCATAGATCACGAGATATAGACTATTTAGAACTTTGTAACTTGGAGCGACCTCCCTTAGGGGGAGATTGTTGGAAATACGTTTTACGTATTTATGAAGGATCGGTCGCTCCAACGATAATTATGTAATGGGCTCGTGATCTATTTACTTTATGTATGGTCCATATAGCCCACATGTAGGGTGGGCTATATATAACCCCTCCTAGCATGTTAGGAGGGGGTTGTTGATTCTCATTTTCTACTTAATCATTTATCATTTTACTTTCTCTCTCTACAATTCTCTCCCTTCTCTCCTTTCTCTCTCTAAACCTTCATCTAATTCCTTCATTTCTTCTTTAATTATCAATCAATCAACCAACCTAATCCACCAAATCCATGATATAGAATAGGCCATTAATCACGTAGACCTTCACATAGAAGTCACCAGCTGGTGGTGGAACCAGAGAGTAATCATTCATCCCAATCCCAGTCATGTCCTTAGGATCCCTTTGTTTAGCTACACAGTCTCCTAGGGCTTGGGTGGCTCTATCAAATCTTTGAATCTTGAGGTCAACATTATCTTTATTCTTAATGGCCTCATCTAACTTAGCCTGTAGGTCTTTATTGACCTTTGACATGATATTTCTAATATCCATACTACCCTCTAGCTCATGTTTTAAGATATTTATCTTATCTTTTAAATCAAATTCCATTTTCTTGTATTCAAAAACGGTTTTCGCAGTTTCAGTAAGAGCTAGTTGGTAATTGGATAATTTACACCTTTCAGTGCTTATATCCTCTTTTAGTTTTAACACCTCTTTATTAAGTCTGTCAGTGTTTAACCTACAACCTTTGCTACAAAAAGCATCATCATATACCTCATTATCAGATGAAGAGGAGGAATGTGCCATGAGAGCATATTCAACATGCTCTTCTTCTTCAATATCAGCAATCAAAGCTTTGTCCTCTTCAGCATCCTTAGCCAGATAGCTCCAATCCCATCCATTACCATCAATTCCTTGAACTGCAACCATGGCTTTGGAGTCTTGAGCTTTAACAACCTGACTTGAGGGTTTACCAGCATCAGATCTTCTAGGAGATCTGCATTCCCTCATGAAGTGCCCCATGCGATGACAGTTGTAGCACTCAACTTTGGATTTATCAAATCCAGCAGTGTCTTTAGCATTGAAGGTCATCTTCTTCTTGAACCTTCTATTCTACCTATTTGCTCTTATACTAGCAAGAGCCATGTTACACTTGATGTCCATCTCTTCCAAGTGTTCATCACTTATCTGCTCAAGGTCCTCATATGTAATCACTGAACCATTGGGCAAAGAAGCAATGTAAGCACACACAGTATCCAAATCCAAACCAGCAGGTTTAACTCTTGGGCAGTCATTCATGAATGTGTCAGCATCTGAAAAAGAGACGTTGACAGGACTTGTTCCAGCGCTGACAAATGATGATCCAGTAACTGGATGCATAAAAGAGTCCTTCTGATTGAATTGACCTTCACTATGAGAGAAGAAGGCCATGTTGCTGGTGCTAGCTTTGCTTCCATGTGCTGAAAGAGTTTCATCTTCCAACAGTCTTAGTTTGTTGTAGATGTCATCAAACGAGGAGCTCTTGTAAGTATTATTGGCAAGAATAGATCTTGCCTCAATCTTCCATGCCTCACCAAGACTTTTTAGAAAAGTAGCATTGGTGTCAACATCACCAACTTGTGTCCCCATGAAGGACAACTTGCTTGTGATGTCAAGCAATCTGCTTCTCACACTACTCAGTTTCTCATTGGGCTGAGCTTTGAAGACAGCATAATCATGCAGAAGTTGCTTTTTCTTTTCTTCCTTAGTGTCTGCATTACCACCATATGCAACTTCAATTGCTTCCCAAAGATCCTTAGCAGATTCATAGCTTCTATATTTGTGCTGATTTTTTTGTCCCAAAGAGACTTTCAGAATATTTAGGGCTTTCATGTCAGCCCTTTTCTTTGCAATATCTTCAGCACTTACAGCTCTACCATCTCCAGGTTTTTCTTTCTTATCTTCATCAGGACATCCTTCAACAGCTGATCTTGCCGTAATGGCATCCTGAATCTTTTGAGCCTTATTGAATGAGTTTTCATATTCAATAATCTCCCAGAGTGTGTAGTCAAAGATCCCCAGATATTGTTCAAAGTTGAACCTCCATAAGTCAAAGTTGGTTGCATCAAGCATGGGAATCTTGATGTTTGGTAAGGGTGAGGAGGAGGAGGTTATCGCTTCAGACATGATGTTTTTAGGGTTTTGAGAAAATTAGGGTTTTGGTGTTCGTATATCGTTCTGGTGTTCTTTAAAGATCAAAAGTTCCTCAACAAGCTCTGATACCACTTGTTGATCCCAAACTTAGATCGATTAAGCTTTGTGTATACGAGATTAGATCAAGTAATACACGTAGAGAAACTTTTGATGTATTCGACAATCTAAGTATTATGCGGAAACTAATACTCAGAAAGAAGAACAACCAGAATATATGAATACCAAACTTTCACTTTGATTAATAATAACAATGAAAGATTACAATGAAAGTGTTATGAGATATGTGGAAAAGATGTATGTGAGATGCATCTTATGTCTAACCCTAAGGCCTCCTTTTATAGGTTTAAGGAGCCTTGTACAAAAAGATAAGATCAACTATTTTAGGAAGAGACATAAGATAAACATAACTTATTGACTAAATCTTTTTAAACATTAAGAATATATTCTGAATTCTTATCTTCATATTTTGTCCACCAGCTTGAAGAATTCATCATTGGCAGATTTAGTCCTTGTCTTTGTCTTAAGATTCTTCTTGTCAACGCCTTGATAATTCTTATCAGCGTCTCATCTGTCAGCGCCTCGTTTACTCTTGTCAGCGTCCAATTTCCTCTTGTCAGCGTTCCAGTGACTTAGCTAATTTTATTCCCAACAAAAGCAAGAACGCGCACATGTACGTAGGCTACTAACAAAGTAAATAAGCAACAAGAATAAATAAATAAGCACAATAAGCAAATTACATAAGCAACAAATTTAGGCAGAAATAAGTTAAAAAAAGGAGCAAAAATAACTCACATTGGGTCCAAGTTGTTTACTCTAACCAATCTTGCTATGAATCATCAACACCTTTTCATCAACTTATGATCTCCCAAAAGTCAGCTTATCGATGAGCTTATCCTCTATGAAACATCTACCACAGGGAACAATGGAACATAATTTACTATAATCTACTTGGGACCACCATTGTGTACCTAAAACAATGACAACGGAGAAAGGAAATACTTGTATAACAAGCCTTTATGCAAGCTTATTTTTCAAATAATCTTGCATAAAGAGCATATTATACAGTGAGTATACGATAGGAACCAA
Organism: Glebionis coronaria; assembly: GCA_025667525.1. NCBI lineage: Eukaryota > Viridiplantae > Streptophyta > Magnoliopsida > Asterales > Asteraceae > Glebionis > Glebionis coronaria. The sequence goes on from CM046877.1 coordinate 423,172,872, forward strand.
TACTTATGAAACAACTTTTGTAAATGAAATAAAGGGCAGCAAATGTAACATAAAGCAATAAACCAAATCCTCAAGCTTATTTTTTTGTCAGAAATAAGCTTGTGGACAGCTTATTACCTTATGGTTCTAAAAAAAGGGTTAAAACAAAACTTAAAAAAAAAAACTCTTTTTTTATAAAAGCAGGATAATTAAAAAGGAACAGAAAATAACTCCTCTTGGTAACTTGGTTTGTGATTCATGTGTCAGTTAAATCACAAATAACTTATCAAAAAGAGGTTCTCAAAAACTTTGAACAATCTTTTGAAATTTTTTGATAAAACTAAAATTAAAAAGAAACTTTAAATTAAATTTGACAAAAATGTAAATGCAAGTAAATTAAATAAATCTTAAAAAAAATGGAACTCAATTTCTATATAACAAAATGCGTTTCATACAAAATTTGAAAATACAAATTGGAACAAGAACCTAACTAAGAATGACTAGTCTATATATACTAATACAATGAGGTAAACCCTAACTCGAATTCGTCTTCAAATTTCCCAAAAAACCCTTGGCATATTCTTGAGCATATTCTGATTTTGAATTGATTATGGAAGCTTCACATGGTCTTGAACAAACACAAGCATACATTTGGTACTTTTTATGATATTTTAAGCGTTTTAAGCTCGATTTGGACGATGAGACTATGTATAATTGCAGTCTCATCATTCCTCCACGAGAAAACTTTCTTGTGGCGAACCTGTCACTAGACTAAAAATAATTCAGTCCATCATCAAATCGCACATTACATACTGTTGATACAAAATTTGGATGGACCGAGCTTGCCCCAATTTAGACTTAATTCGGCATCTTGTGGACTCCGGCTCTTGCACCAAGTGAACCTTGTTTAAAGACCCTATGCACTAAAACAGACACCGTTAGGCTTACCGTGGGTTTGTGACCCACGATTAGACTACGGCGTGAGAGTAAGTAATCGATTTGAGTATATTAGGGTTTAGGGTATTGTGTGTATCGTACCTTTGTGGAACCATGGGGGTTCTTTTTATACTCGAGAGAGTCTAGGCTGGGCTCCCTATTCTTACGGCCTAAGGAAGAGATAATGATCCAAAATAGATTGATCCTTATCGCATAACTAAGGTAAGTGTATATCCTCTTTCCTTAGGCGAATATAATCATAAGATAGATTATATTCTTGTCTGATCCTGTCGCAGTGCGACGAGGGCACGGTTAAGCAATGAATCGTATGTGTGGCAGCGACCTACAGGGCCTCCTGGACTGTGCGCACATCGCATAAGTATTAACCCATTCTTCATGGATACGGGTAGTACCCGTGAGTTGGACTATCCATCCCGACTAGGGACTATACGTCATCATGTCCCCCCAGTCTAGTGGTCGCAGGTTCTAACTGCGGCTACTAGACTATAATCTTCCACGTGCTCAAAAGACCAATACGCGCATAGACCACACATGAGAAATTAATTCAAACATTCCCGCCAAGAGGACAGTCATCCCCCCTTTTACCTAACCTCCTCGAAACCCGAGAAAAGCGTCTGCCACGTCATAGTTACCCGTTCATCTCCCACCGTTGGATCTAGCAAGTGGGTAACACGTGGCAAAGATCTAAGCTTTGAAAAGTAACGTAAGAAGGCTATAAAAATACCCATTACACCCCCTTGACTGGTTAATCACTTCAAAAAACTCTGAATCCTCCATTAACGTTTGCTAAAAAACTCCATCATCGCCAGATTCCTTCCTAGGTAACCTTTGCGACCACTTTACTTTATACGCGTAACCATGGTTAGACAGTTATCCGATGTCACTACGATCCTGACCATAGGGGAGCTTGACCAGTTCACGACAGACTACTACATACCGAATTATTTACACCCAGAAATTCCCAACCCACGGCATAATATCAGTCTGGCTCCAGTGGGAAAAATAGGAGTGTATACCCGGTTTTTTGACTACGCAAATCAGCCTATACCCATGTCGCGCTTTCTTGTTAGTGTGTTGATGCATTACGAGACCCACGTATCCCAATTGCATTGTATAGGGGCGGCCAAAATTTCTAACTTCGAATTTAATTTTCGTACATTAGATATAGAGCCCACTGTAGACTTATTTTGTTTCTTCTACCAACGGAAACTAGCCAATGGTTGGTTTTCCTTCGCTAAACGAAAGAGCGGGATGAAATGCTATGATAGGAAAATAGACTCCTTAAGGGGCTGGAATGATAGATTCTTTTGGGTTGACGAAGCCGCCTTTCCCTTTCATTTCCCCTTTTTGACCCCTGGAACGGTGAGGAAGGACCCAATGCCTGGCCCTAACTCCTACCACTCTGAGGACGCGGAGACCTTGAACAACAACCGCATCCCTGTGCAACCCTACCCTGAGACGTTGTTGGTAATCCTTGGTATGAGCCGCACAATCATCTGCGGCGCACATCAGATACCTTTCTACCGCACCCAGAGTGGCCAGGGTTAGTAGTTCTTCCCGCGTTCTTCGTAGCATTTTGTAAGTACCATCTTGTGTCAAAAACTAAAATTTGTTCTCTTGCTTGTCTGTTTGTTTGTCACACAGGCATGGATATTCTTGACCTTGTTCGTGGTGCCTTCCCTGAAGATTTGATAGTCTACTCCCGCCCTGAGAGGGAGAATGAGGAGTCAATTCAGGAACGTGCTCAAAAGAACACCATGGAGCTGGAGGTTGGGGAGGCTTCCGCAGCGCAAGAGCATGAGGACACCGGCGCAGACCAACCATCAACAACAACCACCAGCACAACAACAACCACCAGCACAACAGCAACCATCGCAGTTTCTCAGCTCCTCGCTATCGTCAGATAATCTTACTGAGGATGCTGAGATCGTCGTGCAACAATTTGAAGAAGAGGAGAACTCTGCTTTGGGTAAGAGGCAAAGGAGCCCCCCAGCAGCTTCGCGCAAAGCCGCTCGCACGGGGGCTGGGCCTTCCTGGACAGAGGCACGCGTGATTGAGAAAAGAGATTGAGGAGAATCTCGCGAGGACTCCTCCACGTACTCCTCCTGCCACCATCAACTTAAGTTAAACACTTGTCTTTGCAGTATGCTTATCGTCCATATTCCCCCTTATATTTCATTGATCGTTTCTTTCGTGTATCAATGATGACCAGGAAAAGTCCTCCGCGAAGGCTGATGTCACGCCTTAACCTTAAAAAGACACTTCAACAGCGGAGGAAGCGCGTTCCCTCAAGACCCCGTATTCACTCCCGATTAGGAGTTGCCCGTGTCCTCAGAGTTGACCGATGCGTTTGACTGTTCCAGCTTCTTGTACAACATCGTGCCCCCTGGCTGAGCTGCGATACTGGAGGGGATGAGCGACGTGGTTCTGGCAGACAAATTTACTTATTTTTCGTCGCAGATGGTGACATTGATGTCACATATCAAGAAGAGGTTCTTAGAGCTATCCACCCATGTTTAGACCACTGAAGAGAGACTTGGGCAAATTATTAAGGAGAAGTCTCTTGCCCTTGCATAAATGCAAGAAAAAATCAACCAAGAGGTCGAGAGAGGGTGACAAGATGCTTCCCTCATTCACTCCCTAACAGAAGAGAATGATAAGATAGCCTCCACACTTGATGAGTGCGCCTAGCTCAATCAACTAAAGGCCTACAATCAAGAAGCAATGGGGGCCTTTGAGGAGGGAAATAATAAATTTGTGGCGGATGTATATACGATGGGCGCAAGGGTTAAAGGAGAGGTGGGTGATCTCAGCAGCCAACTAAAGAGGTTGAGTATTGAGTTGGATGAAGACCTGTATCCACGTTTGATGAAGGAGGTAGCCGAGAAGCGATGGCTGGTACGCTATGGTTTGCGCCTAGCCTCCATGGGTGCTTTAGAAGACCCTACTTTACGGGCCTCTTTTGCCTAGTCTCTTATAGCTGCAGTGAATGAGGGTACTTCCAAGGGCTTAGTGAAGGCGCACAAAGCTGATTTATTGAAGAAAGATTTGACAGAGGTGCCCTTCTATGACCCTACTGCCGTGTCTAAGCTCACAGTCGCCCTGAAGGATATGAGTGTTTATCCGTTGCCATCTTTCGGTCTTAGCGACAGGGACCATGAGCTGCCCATTAAGATTGTGATGGAAGGCCTCACTTTGGCGCGTCATAAGGCAGAGGGCGCAGAAGAACAACCGGACTTTCACTTGAATCCTTCCGCGGAGCAGCTAACAATACCAATTTTCGCTCAGCCCGAGGATGTGCTTGACCCTTCCAGGGTTGAGAAGGAAGTGCCGTTGTCCGAGGTGCTCGCGGCACATGAAAGTCGTTCTGCTGTCAAGAAGGCTGTGCTGAACATAGAGGATGCACCTTCTGTTGGCGCGACCCACCTTTCTTCCTCCATCCCTATCCTGCCTTTTGCCGCTGCTAGAGAGGGATGCGCGCGTGCTGGATCTAATGGAGAAGGTCATGAAAGAGCATCACACCAAAACTTATCCCCCCCTGCTGAAGTTGAAGAGATCCTCGTCTGACACCAATTTACTTTCCAACAAGTTAGCTGATTTGTAAATATGTTGTGTACTTTGTAAGTGCGAATGATCTCCCTTTATTTGTAATTAACACTTCCTACTTTTTGTTATGAGAAATATGTTTAATGTTTATAGCGCAGATTCTTATTATGAGTTAATGTAAACTTCAAAATGGTCCTTATGGGTGAGTAAAACTCATTACGTGCTGTATACCGCTACTACCACAAGGACGGCCAGGTGAGGCTGACCAATTGTTAGGTGTGCACGATTGTGTCTTATCAGTCTCAGAGTGTACTGGCTGTATAACTTGCTACGACATCATTAATAGCAAGGGGCCTAACAAGGATACATGATCCATGGTCGATGGGGTTGCATCCCTCTTACCCGACGAGTCTAATTAGTAGGGTAGACTCATTCCTCTTATTTCTCCTAGAAACGTTGTGCACGCGTGCGCCAGCAGGCAACATATGACATAGACAAAGTGTACGTATGATGAAAATAAATATTTTTAGAATGCGCCGTGGAACTAGCTAGGAACCACGACAGTTTTATTAACACTTGTAAGATTCTTAATAGATGAAATAAAAGATAAACAATACATTGGTTTCAAAAGTTCGCTGCTAAAGGTAGCACTTCTTTAGGTGGCATATGTTCCAAGGCCTCTATAGGTCGTGACCATCCTTGTCGCGTAGTCGATATGCGCCGTTCCCCAATGCATATGTCACCGTGTAAGGTCCCTCCCACTTAGGCCCAAGTTTTCCTGTACTTTCAGCGCGGCTGGCCGCGTTTGAGCGATACACGAAATCCCTTAGCCTAAAGGAATACTTTCGTACCCTAGCATCGTATTAACCCTTCATTTTTGCTTTTGACTTGGCCTCATGGATAGCTGATAACTCTCTACGCTCCTCGATTATGTCCAGGTTCAATCGTAATTCATCATCATTTGTGAGTATGTCTACTTCTGCTGTGCGGAGCGTTTGTAATCCAATCTCGGCTGGGGTAACTACCTCTGTTCCGTATGTTAGGGCGAAAGGGGTATCGCCCGTAGCTATTTTATCATTGTGCGATGTGCCCACAAGACATGTGATAACTCATCGACCCATTTCTTACTGTGTTCCCCTAATCGCGCTTTTATGGCATCTCCCAGACTCCTATTTGCTCTTTCCACAAGTCTATTTGTTTGCGGATGGGCTACCGATGCGAACCTTTGGTTTATGTTGTTTTTCGCGCACCAATCTTTGAATGGGTTCTCCGCGAATTGTTTTTCATTATCAAAAACTATCTCCCTGGGTAGCCCGAAGTGACATACTATATTTTCCCATACGAACCTTTTTACTTGGTTCCCTGTGATTGTTGCGACTGCCTTTGCCTCAATCCACCTCGTGAAGTAATCCATCGCGACTATTAGGAACTTAATTCCACCCGCGGCTATGGGAAAAGGTCCTGCGATGTCTATTCCGCACTTGAATAATGGCCAAGGGGAAGTGATGGGTGTCAGTTCCTCTTAGGGTTGACGTGGTATCGGCCTGTGTACCTGGCAGTCATTGCATTTGTTTATGAGTGTACGTGCATCCGCGTACATGGTTGGCCAATAATATCTGCTCCACAACGCTGTTGCCACCATTGACCTTGGCCCTGCGTGTATGCCGCATGATCCCTCGTGTATTTCACTAATGGCATACTGCGCTTGCCGCGGCCCTACGCATCTTAGCCATGACTGAAGGAATGATCGTTTGTAAAGGATCCGTCCCTGACTCTGAACTGTCTCGAGCGTCTTCGTATTCGCCGAACTTCGATTTCTTCATGCGAGAGTGAATCTTTCGTCAAATAGTCTAGGATCGATGTCATCTATGTAGGACCTTCCTCCTCCACTACCGATGTGGCTTCTTGCTCTTTTATTGATTTGTCTTTAAGGATCTCTACCAGGACCTGTCTTGACAGGTGTGCAAAGTTGGTAGACGTTATTTTGCTGAGTGCGTCCGCTTTCTTGTTCTCCTCTCTAGGTACTTGGCGTATTAGGAACTTTTCGAATCCTTCAATCAATGACTTGGATTTTTGCAAGTATTGTACCATGTTCTCTTCTTTTGCATCGTATTCGCCAAGTATGTGGTTTGCTACCAGGCGAGAATCTACATTTGCTTCGAGATTGCGCACGCCCATTCGGGGTGCAATTCTTAGTCCTACTATAAGCGCCTCGTATTCCGCCTCGTTATTTGTAGCTGTGAACTCAAAACGCAGCGCGTATGTAAATTCCATTCCTTTAGGATTGGTGAGTATGAGCCTTGTGCCAGATCCATCAGTGCAAGAGGACCCATCAGTGAATAAGATCCATGGGTCTTGGTCTTCTTCCTTTTGTTTTGGCTCCTGAACGCCTTCTTCTGGTTTTTCGATGATGAAATCTGCCAGAACTTGTCCTTTTACGGCATTGCACGGTCTGTACGTAATGTTGTGTTCCCCAAGTAGAACACTCCACTTCTATAATCTGCCTACGACGTCCGGTTTTGATATTATCTGTTTTATGGGTTGATCTGTGATCACCACTATAGAATGTGCTTGGAAGTATCTGCGCAACCTTTTCGCTACAAATACTAGTGCGAGTACCAATTTATCCATTGGGGTATAATTTATTTCCGAGCATTGTAATGCTCTGCTTATGAAGTATACTGGTGTTTGCACATTTTCCCTATCCGTCATTAGCACCGCGCTGATTGCTCCGTGTGTAGCTGACAAATACATTATCAGTTCTTCTTTAGGGCGTGGTGCGACTATCATAGGGAGTGAAGCTAAATGTGTTTTTAGTTCCTCGAAGGCCTTCTCAGCTTCCTTTTTCCAATTGAAGTCTCCTTTCTTGATGTACTTCTTGAGTGTTTTAAATAAAGGGAGCGACTTCTCTACGGATTTGGACAAGAACCTATTCAACAATACGAGCTTCCTGTTTAGCGATTGCACTTCCTTTTTCGTCTTTGGGCTTTGAAGCTAAATGATTGCGTCTGTCTTTTTTGATGCCATTAGGGTCAATCATGTATCCTAGGAACATGCCTTCTGTTGCCCCAAAAGTGCATTTCTTTGGGTTTAACTTCATGTTTATTCTCCTAAGTGTTGAGAATGTTTCCTCTATATCCAGGATAAGTTCACTCTCTGTGTGACTTTTTATTACCAGGTCATCAGCATACACCTCCAAATTTCGCCCTAGTTGACCTTCGAACGCTTTATCAACCAACCGCTGGTACGTGGCCCTGCGTTCCGAAGTCCGAATGGAATTTTTGTGTAGCAATACACACCCTGGTTGGTATGGAATGTTGTTTTTTCTTCATCTTTCTCTGCTATTTGTATCTGGTGGTATCCCTTGTATGCGTCCAGGAAGCATTTAAAAGGATATCCACACAACGATTCTACTTTCCAATCTATCTCTGGGAGTGGATAGCAATCTTGGGGGCAAGCCTTATTCAGGTCTGTGAAGTCAACACACATGCGCCAGCTGCCATCATGTTTTTTTAACTACTAATGGGTTAGCGAGCCAATCATGGTAGTAAACCTCCCTCATGATTCATGCGTCTACCAGCTTCTTCACTTCCTCAAGTATCACCTTGTTGCGTTCTGAGGTCCGTCCTCTTTTCTTTTGCCTAACTGGGGGGTATCCTTCGCGGATTTGAAGCTTGTGTTTAGCTGTTGACCATGGTACCCCCGTCATGTCATCAGGTTCCCACGCGAAGACGTCTAGGTTGTCCTTTAAGAGGCGGCACATGTCAGCCTTTCCTTCATCAGACAATGTTCCCCCGATTGTTATCTATTGATCTGGATAATGCGTATGGACTGCCACTTTTAGGTTTGACGACGAGTCTATCCTGGGTTCCATTGTAACCCAAGGGGGTTCCACGATCTTGTTGCGCTCTGGGAGTGCTGTCGTTGTGTTGAAGATCGTTACAATTCCTCCCTCCACTGGGAAATTCATCATGCCATGGGTCGTAGAAGGTACTGCTCGCATTGCTAGTAAGGCAGGTCGCCCAATGATTCCGTTATACTGCGATGGAGATCGTATTATTAATAATTTCATTGAGACCTTTGTCGAATTTTCGTCATTTCCCACTTTTACTACTAGCTTTAGTTGGCCCAAAGGCCACACCGCTTCTCCACTGAATCCAATGAGCGGGGAGGTTGCAGGTACCATTTGGCTCCTTACTTCTGCGCTGAGTTTCAGGAAACAGTGTTCATACATTATTTCTGCTGATGAGCCTCCATCGACATACATACGAAGTATACTGTGTTCACTGATGTTTATTTCTATCACTAACGGGCCCTCTGCCATATTCCTCGCGCTGGGGGGCGGGAGGAGATGTCTCTTCTTTTCGAGAATTTTTGGCTCACCTTTTGTTTTGTCCTTCACTGCCATGCTTCTACCATGTAAACATTTGCGTTAGCGGTTTTTTGTTTCTCGTCCTCCGTGGTTTCTTTGACAAGGTGTTTTTTGCCTTCTCTTACCATATTCTCAATATGTTTTTGTAGCTGAATACATTCATTTGTAGCGTGCCCCTTCTCCTCATGGTATTCACTATATCTGTTGCCAATGCGCCTTTCTACCGGGGTGGTCATTGGCAATGGTATTGGGAAGTTCGCACCTTCTGATATAAGGATTTCCCTCGGAGTTAACTTAAGGGGAGTAAACCTGAAGTTACTGGCTCGCCCCTCTCTTTTATTTCCTTGGTAATCAAGAGGTACCTCCAGGCCTGCTTTGCCTGCTAGACCCTTTAGTAGGCGCCTCACGAGGTATATAACCATGGGCGTTTTGTATGACTTCTGAGGCAACTGATTCCCCCCTGTATGAAGGATTTTACTCGTCGTAGTACTTCATCAAAGGTTTCTGGTGTTCTTTCATTTAGCTTTTTTATTAGATAACTGTTGCGTATACCTGCCATGAAGCAAGATACTTTCAAGATCTCTGGGCATTCTTTTATTTGAAGACACTTCTAAAAAGTCCTCCAGGTATTCGCCCTGGTTCTGTGATACATGGTTTTTTGTATGGGTTCTTCTAAATCTCTCGAAATCCTCTCGAATTGATCTTGGTTCTAAGTGGAATGATTGTTCTTGGTTACTAAAAAGGGGAGTTGGTTTTCTAATCTACTAAATGTTAAATGCTCTAAAATGTAAACTTAAATGTGAAAGCAATTAAATTAATAACAATTAATAAAACTTGAATTAAAATTAAAATTAAAATTAAAATATAAATATGAAATGAAGAAACAGTAAGGAACAGTAACTCTTAAAAATACTCAAAGAAAATTGATTCGGAAGTAACCTTGATTCGGAAGTTGTTGATCCGGAACTTCGTTCGGAACCTTCACTCGGAAGTTGACTCGGAAGATTGATCCGGAACTTCGTTCGGAACCTTCACCCGGAACTTTGAGTCGGAACTTTACTCGGAACCTTGATTCGGAAGTTTGGTGATCCGGAAGTTTATTCGGAAGATTTGTAAAGAACATTCATTCGGAACTTTTTGAAAGAAAAACTCATTCGGAACTTTTTTAAAAACAAACATTCATTCGGAACTTTTGGAAATAACATTCATCCGGAACTTTTGTTCATTCGGAAGTATTGGTTCATCCGGAACTTTAGTTCATCCGGAACTTTCTAACTGATTCGGAACTTTTAAAAAGAAAACTAATTCGGAACTCTAAAAACTCATTCGGAACTTTTTTAACTAAAATGCTTCATGCGGAAGTTTTGTTCATTCGGAACTTAGTACTCATTCGGAAGTTTTGTTCATCCGGAACTTTATGTTCATTCGGAAGATTTGTTCATCCGGAACTTTATGTTCATTCGGAAGATTTTTGGTTCATTCGGAACCTGGGAATGCTCAAGAATAGTAACTATCCCGAAGAACAAGGAAAACGATTTTAATCCAAAATCAAGCTAAATAAGCGAAAAGGTTTTACCAAATTAACCACAAATCATCTAATAACCATAAGCAACAAATCCCAACAGTAAAAACACAAATTCAACAACTTTTTAAAATCAAAACTCAACCAAATAAGAACTTAAGAACTTGAAATAAAAGATGATGATGAACAAGATGAGATGGAAAGATTGCTATATTGAATGATTAATGTTTTAACAATCACAAAACAAATATTAAAATTACAAGATTTAAAAAACAAAGATCAAAATCACCAAACACCCTAGTGGTGTTGGTGATACCTACGAACAAGAAGAGAGAAAAAGAAGGAGATGAAAAAAAAACTAAAACTGGAACTATTGTGTGAGGGGATTCCTTTATATAGGTGTTCCCTTTGGTTGGTGAGTGGGCTTTCTCCCGTTCTTCTTGTCTTCTCGTCTTTTCAGAAAAGTTGACGTTTTCGATTCTGATTCGGGATTTGTCGTCGATTAAATTCAACCCGTATTTTAATTTCTTCGTTTAATAGACTTGAGTTTCTTCGACTTATATAAATCTTCCATCTTTGGTCCTTTTCTTCGATAAATCTTCGAATAGGCCCAGTGACTTCAAATCTTTTGCATCTCTTGGACAATAGACTTTATCTTGAGTATTTTTCTTCGGTAAAACCCGTGCAATCCCATGTTTTCTTCAATATTCATCCGGTTGGCTCTGAAAACACAATAAACACAAAAACCACGCATAATTCCAAACAAATGATATTAAATACGCGTTTTGGTCTCGTTTTAGCCAGAATTAAGTGGAAAAAGGATGGGTGTTTACACACCTATCAAATCCCCTACACTTAACCATTGCCATGCCCTCATGCAATGCTTAGTGATAAAGCAATTTTACACTTTTCTCATAATCAATCAACCTTGGCCTTATTAAAATACTACTAAACAAAAATTAAAGTACTAAGAGAAATTAAGGAAACAAAAGGATAGAAATAACTTGCAAAGAAACCAATGACTTACATTAGGGCTTTGGTGCTGCGAAGATTTATCACCCTCAAGTTTCACGTTCCCTAAACTAAGCTTAAAAACGAGATCATTGTTATTATAAGTTAGTAAATCAAACACTTACACACATGGCTTAATTAAATACTTAAACTCCCTTATTCCTAGGTGTATCTCTTATATTTTATTTTTGTCTTAGAATGATCATGAAGATGCATTTTTGGACTTATTTCGATAGTTTATTTAGGCTGAAAGCAAAGTAGGACGATTTGATCAATAGTTCGCTAAAGGACAAAATCTCTTAAAACTGCTTCTCGGGATATCAAAAAGTTCATATCTTGGTATAACTCGGTTCACGATTTGAGACCTTTCTCGGGCCGATATTTGGCATGTACTTCATACTTCATATCTTGAGAGACGTGCTTGAGATAATGGTCTTCTCATCGTTAATAGAGTTTCTTCACTTGGAGACTTTTGAGGGGTACTCCAACTTTGTTGACCACGACTTCATGATTATTTCTTCAATCTCTATTTGGGATTTTGAGATACAACGATCCGCCTCCTTTTCGGACTTGTATCTATTTATCCTCATACCTTGTTAGGGTCTTTTCGGATAGACTTCTCTATCATCTTTATGGAAGTTGATTGCTTTTCGTCGTGAGTCTTGATCCTTCATATTGACTTTGGGAATAATGCTTTTCACATCACCTTGGATCTTTAGCAATAAAATGGAATCCTCATGCCTTGTTAGGGCCTTTTCGGACTCGCCAATCTTCGCGCCCCGCTTCATAAGTTATGCCTTGGCTATGAACTCTTATCATTACCGAGCAACTTTTAAACGATCTTGGGCTAGAAGCTAAGTAACTTTTCAAATCGTACGACCTTACTTATTGCAGATAAATTATTAGCAAGTGATGGGAGAATAGGCAAATAATTACACCAAGTGAGCTTGTGCAAGAATACCGACTTATAATTGACTCTATCATTTCTCGTCCTCCACAATTTAAAATCTCAAGTAATGAGACTCGTGGATACTTAGCCTAATAAACAAATTAAGGTCTACATGGTTAAGGATACTAGCTAGAATAAACTTGGATAAGTCTATTCGGGTTGAGTCAAAATAAACGCAACGGGCCTAATATGTCAAAGATTTCTAAACTAGCTACACCACTTTATTAAAATTTGACTTTATTGCGGGATATATACATACGAAAGCAACGATAAAAATTTAAAAATTACGACTATATGGCCAAAGTTAATAAAAAATTTGAAAAATGTGTGAAAATAGGACTTTTCGGTTAAATGAAGGCATTTTCATGGAAAAGTCCACTTAAAACTTTGATAGAAGTCCCCCTACACTTAAGATAAACATTGTCCTCAATGTTTAAGCATGTGGGAAAAGTTTCCCCTACACTTATGACATTGTGCACGTTGGTTAACTCGAGTTAAGGAAGAGACGACTAAAGTGATCAATTTCAAATGTGAGTATGAAGAAAATTGAATCACGATAGTTGAGAGATAGAACCGGATTTCGGATAACACGGGAGCACGGTTCTTCAAAGATTCCAAGAGTGCACTAATCCCTGTAATCACATCACCACACAAATACAAACACGTATAGAAGTCCCCCTACACTTAGGAGGTTAAAACATAAAAGGATAGATACTCGGGCTGCCTCCCGAGGAGCGCTTGTTTTTGATAACCGAGTCACGAGCCTGACTCGACCCAAAATTAGTTCATGGGGAACGTGGTGAGGGATGGAATCACCTCCTGAGAGGTGTCCTCACCAAAGTACAACTTCACTCGTTGGCCATTCACCTTAAAATTAGGTCCATTAGGTTGAGCGAGCTCGAGAGTACCATATGAAAAAATTTGGGCAATGGTGAATGGGCCGGACCAACGAGATTTGAGCTTTCCCGAAAAGATTTTCAACCGAGAGTTAAAGAGTAAAACTTTGTCTCTAACTTGGAACTCTCGGTTCTTAATCTTAGAGTCGTGAATGAGCTTAGTCCTCTCCTTATAGATCAAAGAGTTTTCATAAGCCTCATTACGGAGTTCATTCAGCTCATTGAGTTGGATCTTGCGTAGGTCACCGACTTTGTTGATATCAAATTAGCCCACTTCAAGGCCCAGTAAGCCTTGTGCTCCAACTCAATGGGGAGGTGGCATGCTTTCCCGTACACGAGACGATATGGCGTACAACCAATCGGAGTCTTGTAAGCAGTACGGAAAGCCCACAAAGCATCATCAAGTTTATCAGCCCCTGAGGCACGATGCTCTCCCACGGTTCTTTCCAGAATTCGCTTAAGTCCTCGGTTGGATATTTCAGCCTGGCTATTAGTTTGTGGGTGGTAGGCTGTGGAAAGACGATGATTTACACCGTACTTAGCCATGACTCTTACGAATTGGTCATTGCAAAAATGAGTCCCACGATCACTAATAATGGCACGAGGCACACCGAATCTAGCGAAAAGAGCTTTTAAAAGTTACAAACCACCCTTGCGTCATTAGTCGGTAAAGCTTTGGCTTCAACCCACTTTGAAACGTAGTCAACGGATACAAGGATGTATTTGTTTCCTTTAGAAGAAGGGAATGGCCCCATAAAGTCGATACCCAAAACATCAAAGATTTCACATTCTTGAATGAAATTATGAGGCATCTCGTCTTTATGTGTGATCGTGCCTTGTTTTTGGCAAACATCACAGCGTTTAACCATATTGTGAGCGTCACGATATATGGAGGGCCAATAAAATCCCGAGTCAAACACTTTTTTGGCGGTGTAGTTGGGACCAAAGTGACCACCGGTGGGTCCCTTGTGGCAAGCATTAAGGATTTCCAAAGTTGCCGGTCCATCAACACATTGGCGAATAATCAAGTCGGCACATTGTTTGAATAGATACGGGTCATCCCAAAAGTAAGTCTTAATGTCTTTGAAGAACTTTTTCTTTTGCTGGGATGTTAACCCGTCAACGAGAATTCCACCCGCCAAGTAGTTTGCAAAGTCCGCAAACCACGGGGTTGCATCAGAATTCGAGTTAATAGACATTAAGGTCTCCAAGGGAAAAGAATCATTGATTTCTTTGTTCGGATGATCCCCCTGATAAGGATCCTCAAGTCTGCTGAGATGATCCACGGCTAGGTTTTCAGCTCCTTTTTTATCGCGAATTTCGATTTTAAATTCTCGGAGTAGCAAAACCCAGCGAAGAAGTCTTGGTTTGGAATCTTGCTTTGTCAACAAGTACTTCAACGCGGAATGATCGGTGTAAACGATTGTGGTGGAAAGGACAAGATAGGGGCGAAATTTTTCAAAGGCATAGACAACAGCTAAAAGCTCTTTTTCGATTGTCGTATAATGCAATTGTGCCCCCGTCATTGTCTTGCTAGCGTAATGGATTGGTTGGAAGTGTTTGTTCACTCTTTGTCCCATAACCGCTCCAATAGCAAAATCACTAGCATCGCACATCAACTCAAAGGAAGCTCCCAATTAGGGGTAACCAAGACGGGTGCCTTAGTTAGCTTATCCTTAAGCGAGTTGAAGGCTTCAAGACACTCATTGGAAAAGATAAAAGGAGTATCTTTTTCCAAGAGGTGGGTCATCGGGCGAGCGATTTGAGAAAAATCTTTGATGAATCGACGGTAGAAGCCCGCATGACCCAGAAAACTTCTCACACCCTTCACGGTTGAAGGTGGAGGCAACTTAGCGATAACATCGACTTTAGCACGGTCTACTTCAAGACCGGCTTTGGAGATCTTATGTCCTAGCACGATGCCTTCTTTGACCATGAAATGGCATTTTTCCCAATTCAGAACAAGGCGAGTGTCTTTGCACCGCTTAAGCATACGTTCCAAATTGGCAAGGCAAGAAGAGAAGGAATCCCCGAAGACCGAGAAATCATCCATGAAGACTTCCATGGTTTGTTCAACCATGTCATGGAAGATAGCTAACATGCACCTTTGGAAAGTCTCGGGGGCATTGCATAAGCCAAAAGGCATTCTTTTGTAAGCAAATGTGCCATAGGGACAAGTGAATGTTGTCTTCTCTTGATATTGGGGATCGATAGGTATTTGGAAATAACCCGAGAAACCATCAAGAAAGCAGTAATATTCATTACCCGCTAAACGTTCAAGCATTTGGTCCATAAAAGGTAGAGGGAAATGATCCTTTCTCGTGGCATCATTGAGTTTGCGGTAGTCTATACAAACTCTCCACCCAGTAACGAGACGAGTGGAAATCAACTCGTTGTGTTCATTGGGAACAACGGTTATTCCGCCCTTCTTAGGCACACAATGGACTGGACTAACCCATGGTGAATCCGAAATAGGGTAAATCATACCCGCATCAAGAAGTTTGATAACCTCCGTTTTAATGACTTCATGGATTTTTGGATTCACCCTTCGTTGGCTTTGAATTGTGGGCTTAAAGTCGTCCTCCATGAGAATTTTGTGTGTGCAGAAGTGAGGATCAATTCCGCGAATATCAGAAATTTTCCAAGCAATAGCCTTCTTATGATCTTTAAGCACGGCGATGAGGCGAGATTTTTCTTCTTCCTTCAAATCCTTCGCGATAATGACTGGCGACTTCTTCTCTTCTTCAAGGAACACGTACTCGAGATGAGGCGGCAACTCCTTAAGTTCTAAATCCGGAGGATTTTTGACGGGAGGCGGTTTCAAAGTCGGAGTATCGATAGAAATAACCGTGGGAGATGGAGGAGAAGGATTGTCTTCGTTGAGAAGGTTGTCAAAGAAATTCATGTCTTCATCCCCATCGGTGGGAGAATCATTAGTACCAAAATTCACATCTCCCATGGTGTCTTCAAGATTGTTCCAAAACAAATCACTTTCTCCAAATAGAGACAGTGATGAATCAATAGAGGAAACGGTTGCAACATTGGGAAGAGAGGTAGGAATACTCTTACAAGCATCATTAAAGTGTTCTTCACAAGCCTCATCCAGAACGTCAATACAATTAACACTCTCGTATGAATAAGGTTGTTTAGACAACTTTCCCATGTTGAAGACGATTTTATCGTCACCCACTCTCATGATAAGCTCACCAGCTTCAACATCGATAAGAGTGCGACCGGTCCTCAGGAATGGACGACCCACGATCAAGGGAACACGAGGGTCCATCTCGTAGTCGACGACGACGAAATCAGCAGGAAAAGTGAATTTGTTGACTCCTACAAAGACGTCTTCGGCTATCCCTACTGGATAAGCAACCGTACGGTTAGCTAACTCCAGAGTCATTTTGGTGGGGACTAGCTCAGGGAGAGATAATTGCTTCCAAACGCTTAGAGGCATAAGATTAATACTGGCACCTAGATCGGATAGGGCCATGCAATTCTCTACTCCAAGGAAATTGCAAGGGATTAAGAAACGACCCGGATCACTAAGCTTGGTTGGTAATTTCCTTAAGAGCACTGCAGAGCAATTCTCATTAAGTTGGGTGTTGGAAATATCGAGAAGCTTTTCCTTGTCACTCAGAAGATCTTTAAATATTTTCGCGTACTTTGGCATGTGAGCGAGAGCCTCAGCGAAGGAGATATTGAAATTCAGTTGTTTAAACATTTTAAGAAAGTTTGAAACCTGAATATCGTCCTTGCTTTTGAGCTTCTCTTTCCTCAACCTAGATGGATAAGGTATATTGGAAGAAGAGGAAGGCTTTGGGAGAATAGGATCACTCACATCCTTGGGTGGAGGAGGGGTAGAAGTAGGAGGTGGGGAAATTGGGGAAGGAGAAGGATGAGGAATAGGAGCAGGTGACTCGTTCTCCTTAGTCACAACCACCGGTGGAGGTATAGGAAGCTCGGGTTCCTTGGTACCTTTGCCACTGCGAGTAGTGATTGCTTTCATCTCCCCTCTTGGATTCGCAACGGTGTTACTCGGAAGAGTACCCGAAGAAGAGGGTTGATTACCTTGGAAGAAACTAGCCATCATGTTCTTCCAGTCATTCGTTTGACTATCCAACGTGTTTCTCATGTCAGCTCTCAGATCGTTTCCTTGTTTGACCAGGTCTGCTTTCAGGTTGAGCACTTCTCTCTGAAGATTTCCCACTATCACATCGTTAGTCCTCATATAAGTTTCCACTTCTTGGTGAAGAGCGGTGGGTTGGTTGGGAGGAGCATTATATGCGGGTGGTTGATAAGCAGGTTGCTGGTAAACTTGGTTATTTCGTTGAGGTGGTTGTTGCTGCTTGTGAGGTGGGATGTATGGTGTACGAGGTTGTTGTTGTTGTTGAGGAGGGCGATTAAGGTTTTGTTGTTGGTTTGGGTTGGTAGGAGGAAAACCGGGTGGTGAGAGGTAGTTGTTGGAGCGGTAGCTAAGCAAATTACGGTCACCTTGAGGTCTAGCTTGATAAGTGGGTTGAGGATAGGTGCCATATGCTGCATTCACATTTTCAGAAGGGTAGTCTTGGGTGGCAGTACAAGTGGTGTAAGAGTGAGGACCCCCGCATATCTCGCATGGTTGGCTAACAGCATTGACTTGAGTGTTTCTAGCGTTGTTGCTGTTGTTGTTGTTAACGGTGTGGGTAACAAGCGATTCAAGAAGCGTAGTGATTTTGTCAAGTCGCTTATCGCTGTCACTAGTACTAGCACTAGCAACATTGGTCCGAACACTCTTGGTTTGCACACGAGACTTATTCTCAATGATATCCCAAGCAGCATTGGAAGTCTTAGCCAAAAGATTACCCCCCGAGGCACTGTTTAGTGAATCTTGGTCACTCATGCTTAAACCATTGTAAAAAGTGTTAATTTGGTGCACTTTGGTAAAACCATGTTGTGGGCATTTTCTTAAAAGATCTTTAAAACGATCCCAAGATTCACTGAACGACTCATCGTACTTTTGTTCAAAATTTATGATTTCATTCCGCAAAGCGGTAGTACGAGAGGGTGGAAAAAAGTAATTGATAAACTTGGTTTCCAAATCCGTCCACGAGATAATACTCTGTGGCGGTTCCTTAGCAAGCCAATGTCGGGCTTGTCCCTCTAAAGAAAAGGGAAAAAGTTGTAAACGGATTACCTCTTGTGGAACACCATTGAATTTGACCGTGTTGGTGAGTTGTAGGAATCTCTTGATGTGGTCATGTGGATCATCAATGGTACGCCCCAAGAATGGTTGAGCGGAGACCATCTGGATAAAGCCTGATTTGAGCTTAAAGTTGTTGGCTGCAATTGCTGGTATAACAATTGGATCAGTGTTGCCATCTACATGAGCTTGCAGCAATTCAATCATCGGGCGATTATCCGGAAGGGGCTCATTGTTGTTGTTATTATTCATGTTGTTGAAAGGCGGGTTGTTGTTGTTATTGTTATTGTTTGGAGGTGGTATGTTGTTGTTGTTTTGAACACCGGCCATGTCTAAGTGATCGAGAGGCTCGGGCTCTTGATAAGACGTGGATCGAGTGCGCATACACCTGCAAAAGAACTAACAAAGAAAAAACAAAGCAATATTTTTGGTTTTTTATGTTTTTTTACTTTTTAGGATTTTTGAAAATTTTATATTTTTTAGTGTTTTTGAAATTTTTTATGAAAAAGTAACGTTCACGGGGAACGGATCCCAAAATCCAAGTTCTCACAAAAACTTTTGATCTTAACGAGAAGAGCCGGCAGCGGCGTCATTTGATACATATATTTTTCAATGGGATTCTCTAAATCTCTCAGAATCCTCTCGAATTGATCTTGGTTCTAAGTGGAATGATTGTTCTTGGTTACTAAAAAGGGGAGTTGGTTTTCTAATCTACTAAATGTTAAATGCTCTAAAATGTAAACTTAAATGTGAAAGCAATTAAATTAATAACAATTAATAAAACTTGAATTAAAATTAAAATTAAAATTAAAATATAAATATGAAATGAAGAAACAGTAAGGAACAGTAACTCTTAAAAATACTCAAAGAAAATTGATTCAGAAGTAACCTTGATTCGGAAGTTGTTGATCCGGAACTTCGTTCGGAACCTTCACTCGGAAGTTGACTCGGAAGATTGATCCGGAACTTCGTTCGGAACCTTCACCCGGAACTTTGAGTCAGAACTTTACTCGGAACCTTGATTCGGAAGTTTGGTGATCCGGAAGTTTATTCGGAAGATTTGTAAAGAACATTCATTCGGAACTTTTTGAAAGAAAAACTCATTCGGAACTTTTTTAAAAACAAACATTCATTTGGAACATTTGGAAATAACATTCATCCGGAACTTTTGTTCATTCGGAAGTATTGGTTCATCCGGAACTTTAGTTCATCCAGAACTTTCTAACTGATTCGGAACTTTTAAAAAGAAAACTCATTCGGAACTCTAAAAACTCATTCGGAACTTTTTTAACTAAAATGCTTCATGCGGAAGTTTTGTTCATTCGGAACTTAGTACTCATTCGGAAGTTTTGTTCATCCGGAACTTTATGTTCATTCGGAAGATTTGTTCATCCGGAACTTTATGTTCATTCGGAAGATTTTTGGTTCATTCGGAACCTGGGAATGCTCAAGAACAGTAACTATCCCGAAGAACAAGGAAAACGATTTTAATCCAAAATCAAGCTGAATAAGCGAAAAGGTTTTACCAAATTAACCACAAATCATCTAATAACCATAAGCAACAAATCCCAATAGTAAAAACACAAATTCAACAACTTTTTAAAATCAAAACTCAACCAAATAAGAACTTGAAATAAAAGATGATGATGAACAAGATGAGATGGAATGATTGATATATTGAATGATTAATGTTTTAACAATCACAAAACAAAGATTAAAATTACAAGATTTGAAAAACAAAGATCAAAATCACCAAACACCCTAGTGGTGTTGGTGATACCTACGAACAAGAAGAGAGAAAAAGAAGGAGATGAAAAAAACTAAAACTGGAACTATTGTGTGAGGGGATTCCTTTATATAGGTGTTCCCTTTGGTTGGTGAGTGAGCTTTCTCCCGTTCTTCTTGTCTTCTCGTCTTTTCAAAAAAGTTGACGTTTTCGATTCTGATTCGGGATTTGTCGTCGATTAAATTCAACTCGTCTTTTAATTTCTTCGTTTAATAGACTTGAGTTTCTTCGACTTATATAAATCTTCCATCTTTGGTCCTTTTCTTCGATAAATCTTCGAATAGGCCCAGTGACTTCAAATCTTTTGCATCTCTTGGACAATAGACTTTATCTTGAGTCTTTTTCTTCGGTAAAACCCGTGCAATCCCATGTTTTCTTCAATATTCATCCGGTTGGCTCTGAAAACACAATAAACACAAAAACCACGCATAATTCCAAACAAATGATATTAAATACGCGTTTTGGTCTCGCTTTAGCCAGAATTAAGTGGAAATAGGATGGGTGTTTACACACCTATCATTCTGCTTGATTCTGGCGAGTGATACAGCACTCCTATCATGTCTTTTCTGTTGCACATAATTTCTCTTGAATGCTTTCCACAACACTTCATACCCATTAAATGTTCGTGGCGGAAGTCTGTCAAATAAGATCTACGCGTTTCCTACGAGTGTAGAGTTGAACATATTGCACCATACAGGTTCGGGCCATTGCTCAATGCCTTCTTGGGATTCGAAGACCTTTAAGTGGTCTTCCGGATCTGAGGTGCCATCATATGTTTTTACGTTTGCTGGCATGCGACGCTTTCTCGTATCCGAGTAATACTGTATGCGTCTCGTGAAAGCATTTTTCCTGGCTCTTCTCCAAGGTTGTGAGAAGCCTTGGTCATTTGAGGAGTAACATTCACGCCTGCGCTTTGCAGGGTGGTTATCACTTGATCTTGATAGATTGCTCTCAGAGGATTCACCGTGTTCTGCGCGCTCCTTTCCTTTCTTCCCTTCTGATTTTTCCTGTATCTGGCAACTAGCGGGATGAGGGCTTGTAGATTATTAGCTACATATTCCTCCATCGCGCACGCCTCCGTAGCGATTACTTCCTTGCTTTCTTCGGGGAGTATTCTTCTCTTTTGTTTATTAGGAGGAGGGTGAGTTGACTCATGTTCTACGTTTCTTTCCTCAACAGTAGGTAGGGAGTTAAGAATAGTACACCTGTTCCATTGAAAGGTGGGTTTGTTACATCCCGAGTGTTTGCCTCGCTGGCAGATCCAGGAGTAACATTCGCGGATGCAATGTGACCATCTATCGTCGATGATCTTCGATGGCCTTCGTTCATACCCTTTTTTGTCATTGCTTATAGCTTTAGTGTAGGGTCCCACGGATGGCGCCAACTTGTTGATTCAAAAGTTGGATGGACCGAGCTTGACTCGATTTAGACTTAATTTGGGGTCTTGTGGACTCCGGCTCTTGCACCAAGTGAAACTTGTTTAAAGACCCCGTGCAGTAAAACATACACCATTAGGCTTACCGTGGGTTTGTGACCCATGATTAGACTCCAACGTGAGGTAAGTAATCGATTTGAGTATATTAGGGTATAGGGTATTGTGTGTATCGTACCTTTGTGGAACGATGGGGGTTCCTTTTATACTCGAGAGAGTCCAGGCTGGGCTCCCTATTCTTGCGGCCTAAGGAAGAGATAATGATCCAAAATAGATTGACCCTTATCGCATAACTGAGGTAAGTGTATATCCTCTTTCCTTAGGCGAATATAATCATAAGATAGATTAAATTCTTGTCTGATCCTGTCGTAGTGCGACAAGGGCACGGTTAAGTGATAGGTGTGTAAACACCCATCTTTTCTACCACTTAATTACAATAATAACCGGACCAAAACGTGTATTTTATGTCTTTTATGTCGGAATTATGCGTGGTTTGTGTTTTTGTTGTGATTTAGGATGAAAAGGTGAAAAGTGGAGAAAACACGGACCTTCACGGGCATTTACGGACTTTTATTGAAGAAAAGGATGAAAGACGAAGTCAAGAAGTCAAGAGTGCAAAAAGAACGGAAGTCCACGACCAATTCTGAAGATTTATCGAAGAAAAAGTCAAAAGACGGAAGTTTATCAAAAGCCGAAGAATTCAAGTCTATTTTATTGAAGAATTTAAAGACGAGTTCGAAGAAATCCCGAAGCCAAAAGTCCCTTAAGTCCAAGTTTAAAGAAGATTAGAAGAAAAGGACTAATGACGCAATTAATGAAGAATTAAGAAGAAAGGGACTTAATCTTGCAATTAACAAGAAAGGAAGGAGGGGAGGAAGCTTCCTTAATCCTCCCCTATATATAGATTAGACTTGTTTACATTTCATTCTTGTTGGCTAAGTGTGACAATTAGTCTTCCACATTTAAATACCTTGTCATTTAATTTCTTGTCAATTTAATTACCTTGTCTTGCACCTTAAATTCATTTAATTTCAAGTAAGTTTTCATTTAATTATTGTCAATCTTTATTTTATCTTGTCAATCTCTTATCTACCTTTCTTATTCTTTGATTCATGTGTTTATGTTATGTTCATGTTCATGCTTTTATTTTGATCCAAGTGGTTTTTGATTATTTTGGTTAAAGTTGTTTGATTTCGTGTTTTAAATTGTTTGTTGATGTTTATTTGTTGAATCGTTACTGTTTATATTTATCCGTGTGTTTGATTTTGATTAAATTTTTTATTTTTCTGCTGTTACTGTATCCCTTGTTCTTCGGGGGTGTTTGCTTTGTTTCTGATCTTTCCAGGAAAAGTTCCGAACCAAGAAGGAGGGAAAGTGTTCATTCGGAACTTCTAAAGTTCCGAATCAAGGCTTCATCCGGAAGATTTGGGATTAGAAAAACTTCCGAACCAAAAGTATTCGTTCGGAACTCCAAAGTTCCGAACCAACGGTTTCATCCGGAACTTCTCAAAAGTTCCGAATCAACTCAAAGTTCCGAATCAAGGACCAAGTTCCGAATCAAGGCTTTTCATTCGGAAGTCATAAACTTCCGAGTCAAGGGTGTTCATTCGGAAGTTCTAAACTTCCGAATCAAAGAGCTTCATTCGGAAACTTCCGAATCAAGGGTGACAAAATACTTCCGAATCAAGGCAGATTTTACAAGTTCCGAATCAGTTAAGTTCCGAACTAAGGATTGTTTTGGATAAGTGACATATTCAGATCAATTAGTTCCGGATCAAGGATTTTGGTAATATTCCAAGTAAAGAAGAATCATTTCAACCGAAGGTGACATTTAGGACGAGTGATTGTTCCAAACAAAGGTTTATTCCGAATGAGCTGTATTCAGGTTCTTATTAGTTTTTGTCTTTGATTTTTATTTTCAAGCTTACTTTTCCCGCTTTTATTTTAATTGCACTTTAAGTTAATTTGCCTTAGCTTAATTTTAGTTTTTGCCTTAGTTTAAGTTGCGTTTAAGTTTGCCTTAGATAGATTTAAGTTTAAGTCTTTACTTTAGTGCCCTTTAATTCCAGTCACGTTTTTAAATAACTGCACCTTTACTTTATTTAGACTTAGATTTACTTTAAGAGCACTTTTACTTTAATTGTTTTGCACATTTTATTTTAAACACTACAACGACACATCTTTGTTTCACCAAAAACAATAGAGTCACATAGAGAGCTTAGATCAATTCGATTAGACATACTTAAACGAACTTAATTTTCTTACCTGAGTAAAATCGAGTTATCAAATGGCGCCGCTGCCGGCTCTTTTCGTAAAGATCAACAGTTTTCTGTGAAAGACACGTTGCTTTTTGGGATCCGTTCACTTGTGAACGTTATTTTTCTTGCCTAAAAAATTCAAAAAAACAAAAAATTAAAAATTGATAAAACTCCATAAAAATTAAAAATTTCAAAAATCCAAAAAGATTTTATTTTTATTGTGTATATATATTGTCTTTGTGTTTGGTTTTGGTATTCTTTTGCATTTTCAGGTGTATGCGTACTAGATCTTCTAATTATCAAGAGCCCGAGCCTCAAGAAGATTTAGATATGGCAGGTGTTAACAACAATAATCAACTACCGCACCTCAACAATAACAACAATGCTCTTCCACAGCCCGATCTTCGGACCATGGAGGAACTTTGTCAACCAACCATGTTTGGACGAGGAGGACCGATTGCGCCGATGCAAATCAACTCTCCTGAGTTTTCGTTGAAGCACCACATGATTCAGCAAGTACAAACAAACCCATTTAGAGGATTGCCTGATGATGATGCCAACAAACACCTCGACAAGTTCATTACAATCACCCAAAGCATGAAGTTGCCTGGTGCCACGATGGATGTTCTCCGCCTACAACTCTTTCCACATACTTTATCGCATCATGTCGAGAAATGGTTTGATCGTCTCCCGAAGAATTCTATTCACACTTGGGATGATATGACTCAACGATTTTTATCGCGCTACTTTCCACCATCCATGGTCACAAGCCTTCGCAATCAGATCAGCGGTTTCATGCAAGACCCTGATGAATCTCTTTTTGACGCTTGGGAGAGATATAATGTCTTGATCGACCGTTGTCCAAACCACAACATGCTTCCCGTCACATTGATTGATACTTTCTACAACGGATTGACTTTTCGAGATCGTGATACGATTAATGCAGCCGCCGGTGGCACATTCATGAAAAGGAGACCCGAGGAGTGTAGAAAGTTAATTGAGAACATGACTACTCATCACAAGAACTGGGATTCCTCTGCATCTTCTAGGAACAACCCGAGAGTTAATGTTTCCTCAACCTCAGCAAACCCTGAGATGACCGAGCTCACCCGCATGATGGCCGAAATGAGCAAAAGTATTACGCTTCTCGCTTCAAACCAACAACAACAACAAGTTAAAGCGGTTGCTAATCCTTGTGAAACATGTGGCGGTCCTCACTCATACACCGATTGTCCTTCGACACAAGGAAATCCGGAAAATGTGTATGCTGTTGGAAATACGTTTTTCCCAATAAAGTCTCGGTCACATCTTAGTTAGCATAGATCACGGGATATAGACTATTTAGAACTTTGTAACTTGGAGCGACCTCCCTTAGGGGGAGATTGTTGGAAATACGTTTTACGTATTTATGAAGGATCGGTCGCTCCAACGATAATTATGTAATGGGCTCGTGATCTATTTACTTTATGTATGGTCCATATAGCCCACATGTAGGGTGGGCTATATATAACCCCTCCTAGCATGTTAGGAGGGGGTTGTTGATTCCATTTTCACTTTAATCATATTTTCCATTTTACTTTCTCTCTCTAATTCTCTCCTTTCTCTCCTTTCTCTCTCTAAACCTTCATCTAATTCCTTCATTTCTTCTTTAATTATCAATCAATCAACCACTTAAATCCACCAAATCCATAACATAGAATAGGCCATAAATAACGTAGACCTTCATATGCAGCTTACGGTAATTATTCACCGGAAAATTACCAAGCTAGACAACAAGGGGATAGAAATCTGCTGAGCTACCGTTCCAACAACTACCTTTCACCCGATTTTTCTCCTCAAAACCAAAACCCCGCCAACAACTACAATAGAAGCAACCAAATCCCACCTCGTGCTTCTAACCCTTATCAACCACCCACCCAACAACACCCACCCATTAATCCCGATGTTGACACCATCATGAGAACTCAAGGTGAGCAAATCAAGAATCTACAAAGCCAAATAATCAATTTGAAAGGAGATATCTTGAAGCAAGGTAATGACATCAGAACTGAGGTTCGTGATAATCTTCAATCCTCCTTCATCACTCAAACAACTGAATTAAAGAATCTTTTGGCTAGTTTCTTGCCCGAAGCTCAACCTTCTTCTTCTTCGGGTTCTCTACCTTCAAACACCGTCACCAATCCGCGAGCTAATGTGAGTGCTATAACTACGCGTAGTGGAATTACCATTGTCAATCCACCTGACTCACCACCATCATCTACACCTCTTCCACCACCATATATCCCTACTCCTCCTACACCTAGTGTTAGTACACCATTACCGTCTCCGCCTCGTCATGACGATGTATCTCGGAAGGACCCTTCAACATCACAACCTTCACTGACTACACCTTCACCTAACCCTTTTCAACCCAGAATCCCATACCCTTCTCGCATAGGCAAGACCAACGAGCTAACCAAGAATGACTGTCAAGTATCGAAATATGTGGATATGCTATCTAAAATGACCATCAACATTAGCCTTGTTGAAGCACTTTGCCACATGCCGAAATTTGTCAAAGCATTCAAGGAATTTCTTAGCAAGAAGGAGAAACTGATTGAACTCGCCAACACACGATTAAATGAAAACTGCTCTGCAGTCCTTCTTAGAGAACTTCCAGAAAAGCTTGGAGATCCCGGTCGTTTTGTGTTGCCTTGCGTGTTCAACAAAACTAAAGAATTTACTGCCCTTGCTGATCTCGGGGCTAGTATAAATTTTATGCTACTCAGTGTTTGGAAAACACTATCATTGCCCGACCTCATTCCAACAAAGATGACTCTTGAACTTGCAAACCGCACTCTCGCTTACCCCGTTGGTATAGCCGAAGACGTGTTTATCAAAGTTGGCACATTTACTTTACCGGTCGATTTTGTCGTAGTTGATTATGAAATGGACCCTCGTATTCCTTTAATACTTGGTCGGCCATTCTTGAGAACCGGACGAGCTTTAGTAGATGTGGCCGAAGGTGAGTTAATCTTACGAGTCAGGGATGATTCAAAAGTTTTTAAAATGGGGAAGCTTACAGGCAAATCCTTTGGAGGCCGAGAATCAGTAAATATGATTAATGTGCTCGATGATTTTGTCGTCTATGACAATCCTCTATTCGATTCTTCCACTGATAATCCACTCTTTGAAGATAATGTGGATGATTCTCTCCCTACTTTGGACGCTTCTCCCATTTATAATTCTCAACCGATCTTCGATGCTTATGATGATGATGATTCTAGCTCAGATTCAGATGATTTTGATTGTACTTCTGAGTATCCCGAGCTGCCCACTTTTGATGATTTTGATGAGGCTGATACTCTCTCGAGCGATTCTTCACATGCTGAAAATCCTCCGCCATCACTCGATCCTACTTTGGACGATTATTCATTTGAGGAAGCTTTCTCTTAATTTCTCAACACATACTTCCCTCATGAGAGTGATGCTCCTCCTTTGGACTTTGAAGATTATCGTCTTGATCCTACTTTGGATTTGAAGAGCATTTTGTCAAAGGAGAAGAAACCGGTCGACACCGAAATCCGTTGCACTTATGATTTGACACCTCTTTGTCCCACTTCTGAGGACGAGGTTGTGCTTCTTTGCGGATCTTCCTCACACTCGGCTGAGCCTGAGTGCTATTTTCCCTTAAAGGAAAAGGTGTTCGACCCCGGTATTGAAGTCTTTAAGCCATCTCAGTATCCACCTGATGAAATAAAAGGAAAAATCTTTGGAACTATTGAAGACATGCTTGCACCGCTTCCTACTTGCTTCCACCGTGCTCCATCGCTGCTTAAGGGAACCTTGCCTATTCTTCTTTGGCTTGCCTTGTTCGCCTTAAGCTCTTGCTTATTGATAGATGAAAACTATGTCTTTGATCCTGGTGGATATGTTTCATGCTTCTTCCGTTGATGATCAAGGTCGAGTCAGGCTCACGACTCGGTTAACAAAAACCAAGCGCTTCTTGGGAGGCAACCCATGCATCTATCTTTTCGCTTTCTTTATCATAAGTGTAGGGGGGGACCCTTTGGTTTGCTATTTCCTCTCCTCACTTCTTAATCAGGGATTCGAGCTTCAATGATCCACTCTTGATGATTCTTGATGACCCGTGATTCCGTGTTCTACTTCTTCCCGGTTCTATCCTAAACTCTTTTCGATTCACTATTTTATATATTTTCTCAATATTAAAATAGGAATCTCTTTAGTTGTCTTTTCCTTAGCGAGATTTAAACAAAGTGCACAATGTCCTAAGTGTAGGGGAGCTTACTCCCACATGCTTAAACATTGAGGACAATGTTTATCTTAAGTGTAGGGGGGACTTCTATCGAAGTTAAGTGGTCTTTTCCTTGTATTTGTCCTCATTTTAACCGGAAAATCAATTTTTCGACATTTTTCAAAATTTTTGATCTATTTTGGCCTATTAGTTTTTACCTTTGTATAGTTATTTCCTTTCCTTATTAGAATAAATGTATTAATAAGTGGTTTTAATTTTCAAACGTTGTGAATCTTTTGACTCAATCCGAGTTTACTCTAGCTAGTATCCTTAACGTGTTTAAATCATGTTTTGCTAGGCTTTTATATAGGGAGCTATAAAACGCGGAAGTCTTAACTCTCACGGGTTAAGAACAAGAACTTTTCGCAAGTTCCTATAATTGATCCTAGAGAGTCGTTTATCAAGGGAACTTTAAAATGCGATTTCTAAACTTGAAAGAGTCTAAGAATTTGCAAGATCCTATAGGCGACTCGAAAACCCAAAACTTTTATTTAATAGGCTAAGTATCCACGAGTCTCATTACTTGAGATTTTAAACTGTGGAGAACGAGAGGTGATAGAGCCAATTATAAGTCCGGTATTCTTTCGTGAATTTACGTGAGTTAATTATGAGCCTATTCTCCCATCGCTTGCTAATAATTTATCTGCTAATAAATAAGGTTGTACGATTTGAAAAGTTACTTAGCTTCTAGCCCCAGATCGTTTAAAAGTTGCTCGGTATGGATTAGAGTTCATAGCCAAGGCATAAATTATTGAAGCGGGACGCGAAGATTGGCGAGTCCGAAAAGGCCCTAACAAGGCATGAGGGCTATATTTTGTTGCTAAAGATCCAAAGTGATGTGAAGAATCATTTATCGAAAATCAATATGAAGGATCGAGACACACGACGAAAAGCAAATACTCCCCAAAAGTCATGGAGAAGTGTATCCGAAAAGACCCTAACAAGGTATGAGGATAAATAGATCCAAGTCATAAAAGGAGGCGGATCGTTGTATATCAAAGTCCAAAATAAAGATTGGAGAAAAATGAAGAAGTCGTGGTCCAAGTATGAATCTCTCAAAACTTCAAGTGAAGAAATTCCATTATGAAGAGAAGACCATTATTTCATGAACGTCTCTCAAGATTCGAAGTATGAAGTCGCTGCCAAATATCGGTCCGAGAAAGGTCTCAAATCGCGAAGCGAGTTATGTCAAGATATGAACTTTATGAGGTCCCGAGAAGCAGTTTTAAAAGATTTGGTCCTTTAGCTAACTATTGATTAAATCGTGCACTTTATTTTCAGACTAAATAACTATCTAAATAAGTCAAAAATGCATCTTCGAGATCATTCAAGACAAACAATAAAATATAAGAGATACCCCTAGGAATAAGGGAGTCTAAGTGAATAATTGGGCCACATGAATTCGTGTTAGTTTACTAACTTATAATAACAATGATCTCGTTTTTAAGCTTGGTTTGGAGAAAGTGAAAACTTGAGGATGATGATTATTCATAACATTTCCAAAACCCAAGGTATGCTTTTGATTTCTTTATTTTGTATGTTTTTAATTTTCTATCTTT
The DNA here is from genome assembly GCA_025667525.1 of Glebionis coronaria. Classification (NCBI taxonomy): domain Eukaryota; kingdom Viridiplantae; phylum Streptophyta; class Magnoliopsida; order Asterales; family Asteraceae; genus Glebionis; species Glebionis coronaria. The sequence continues at coordinate 423,202,612 of CM046877.1, forward strand.
TTAATAAAGGCCAATGTGGATTGATTATGATGAAAAGTGTAATCTTGCTTTGTAACTAATGCATTGCATGTGGACATTGCAATGGTCAATTGTAGGGGATTTGATAGGTGTGTAAACACCCATCTTTTCTACCACTTAATTACAATAATAACCGGACCAAAACGTGTATTTTATGTCTTTTATGTCAGAATTATGCGTGGTTTGTGTTTTTGTTGTGATTTAGGATGAAAAGGTGAAAAGTGGAGAAAACACGGACATTCACGGGCATTTACGGACTTTTATTAAAGAAAAGGATGAAAGACGAAGTCAAGAAGTCAAGAGTGCAAAAAGAACGGAAGTCCACGACCAATTCTGAAGATTTATCGAAGAAAAAGTCAAAAGACGGAAGTTTATCAAAAGCCGAAGAATTCAAGTCTATTTTATTGAAGAATTTAAAGACGAGTTCGAAGAAATCCCGAAGCCAAAAGTCCCTTAAGTCCAAGTTTAAAGAATATTAGAAGAAAAGGACTAATGACGCAATTAATGAAGAATTAAGAAGAAAGGGACTTAATCTTGCAATTAACAAGAAAGGAAGGAGGGGAGGAAGCTTCCTTAATCCTCCCCTATATATAGATTAGACTTGTTTACATTTCATTCTTGTTGGCTAAGTGTGACAATTAGTCTTCCACATTTAAATACCTTGTCATTTAATTTCTTGTCAATTTAATTACCTTGTCTTGCACCTTAAATTCATTTAATTTCAAGTAAGTTTTCATTTAATTATTGTCAATCTTTATTTTATCTTGTCAATCTCTTATCTACCTTTCTTATTCTTTGATTCATGTGTTTATGTTATGTTCATGTTCATGCTTTTATTTTGATCCAAGTGGTTTTTGATTATTTTGGTTAAAGTTGTTTGATTTCGTGTTTTAAATTGTTTGTTGATGTTTATTTGTTGAATCGTTACTGTTTATATTTATCCGTGTGTTTGATTTTGATTAAATTTGTTATTTTTCTGCTGTTACTGTATCCCTTGTTCTTCGGGGGTGTTTGCTTTGTTTCTGATCTTTCCAGGAAAAGTTCCGAACCAAGAAGGAGGGAAAGTGTTCATTCGGAACTTCTAAAGTTCCGAATCAAGGCTTCATCCGGAAGATTTGGGATTAGAAAAACTTCCGAACCAAAAGTATTCGTTCGGAACTCCAAAGTTCTGAACCAAGGGTTTCATCCGGAACTTCTCAAAAGTTCCGAATCAACTCAAAGTTCCGAATCAAGGACCAAGTTCCGAATCAAGGCTTTTCATTCGGAAGTCATAAACTTCCGAGTCAAGGGTGTTCATTCGGAAGTTCTAAACTTCCGAATCAAAGAGCTTCATTCGGAAACTTCCGAATCAAGGGTGACAAAATACTTCCGAATCAAGGCAGATTTTACAAGTTCCGAATCAGTTAAGTTCCGAACTAAGGATTGTTTTGGATAAGTGACATATTCAGATCAATTAGTTCCGGATCAAGGATTTTGGTAATATTCCAAGTAAAGAAGAATCATTTCAACCGAAGGTGACATTTAGGACGAGTGATTGTTCCAAACAAAGGTTTATTCCGAATGAGCTGTATTCAGGTTCTTATTAGTTTTTGTCTTTGATTTTTATTTTCAAGCTTACTTTTCCCGCTTTTATTTTAATTGCACTTTAAGTTAATTTGCCTTAGCTTAATTTTAGTTTTTGCCTTAGTTTAAGTTGCGTTTAAGTTTGCCTTAGATAGATTTAAGTTTAAGTCTTTACTTTAGTGCCCTTTAATTCCAGTCACGTTTTTAAATAACTGCACCTTTACTTTATTTAGACTTAGATTTACTTTAAGAGCACTTTTACTTTAATTGTTTTGTACATTTTATTTTAAACACTACAACGACACATCTTTGTTTCACCAAAAACAATAGAGTCACATAGAGAGCTTAGATCAATTCGATTAGACATACTTAAACGAACTTAATTTTCTTACCTGAGTAAAATCGAGTTATCAAATGGCGCCGCTGCCGGCTCTTTTCGTAAAGATCAACAGTTTTCTGTGAAAGACACGTTGCTTTTTGGGATCCGTTCACTTGTGAACGTTATTTTTCTTGCCTAAAAAATTCAAAAAACCAAAAAATTAAAAATTGATAAAACTCCATAAAAATTAAAAATTTCAAAAATCCAAAAAGATTTTATTTTTATTGTGTATATATATTGTCTTTGTGTTTGGTTTTGTTTTCTTTTGCATTTTCAGGTGTATGCGTACTAGATCTTCTAATTATCAAGAGCCCGAGCCTCAAGAAGATTTAGATATGGCAGGTGTTAACAACAATAATCAACTACCGCACCTCAACAATAACAACAATGCTCTTCCACAGCCCGATCTTCGGACCATGGAGGAACTTTGTCAACCAACCATGTTTGGACGAGGAGGACCGATTGCGCCGATGCAAATCAACGCTCCTGAGTTTTCGTTGAAGCACCACATGATTCAGCAAGTACAAACAAACCCATTTAGAGGATTGCCTGATGATGATGCCAACAAACACCTCGACAAGTTCATTACAATCACCCAAAGCATGAAGTTGCCTGGTGCCACGATGGATGTTCTCCGCCTACAACTCTTTCCACATACTTTATCGCATCATGTCGAGAAATGGTTTGATCGTCTCCCGAAGAATTCTATTCACACTTGGGATGATATGACTCAACGATTTTTATCGCGCTACTTTCCACCATCCATGGTCACAAGCCTTCGCAATCAGATCAGCGGTTTCATGCAAGACCCTGATGAATCTCTTTTTGACGCTTGGGAGAGATATAATGTCTTGATCGACCGTTGTCCAAACCACAACATGCTTCCCGTCACATTGATTGATACTTTCTACAACGGATTGACTTTTCGAGATCGTGATACGATTAATGCAGCCGCCGGTGGCACATTCATGAAAAGGAGACCCGAGGAGTGTAGAAAGTTAACTGAGAACATGACTACTCATCACAAGAACTGGGATTCCTCTGCATCTTCTAGGAACAACCCGAGAGTTAATGTTTCCTCAACCTCAGCAAACCCTGAGATGACCGAGCTCACCCGCATGATGGCCGAAATGAGCAAAAGTATTACGCTTCTCGCTTCAAACCAACAACAACAACAAGTTAAAGCGGTTGCTAATCCTTGTGAAACATGTGGCGGTCCTCACTCATGCACCGATTGTCCTTCGACACAAGGAAATCCGGAAAATGTGTATGCAACTTACGGTAATTATTCACCGGAAAATTACCAAGTTAGACAACAAGGGGATAGAAATCTGCTGAGCTACCGTTCCAACAACTACCTTTCACCCGATTTTTCTCCTCAAAACCAAAACCCCGCCAACAACTACAATAGAAGCAACCAAATCCCACCTCGTGCTTCTAACCCTTATCAACCACCCACCCAACAACACCCACCCATTAATCCCGATGTTGACACCATCATGAGAACTCAAGGTGAGCAAATCAAGAATCTACAAAGCCAAATAATCAATTTGAAAGGAGATATCTTGAAGCAAGGTAATGACATCAGAACTGAGGTTCGTGATAATCTTCAATCCTCCTTCATCACTCAAACAACTGAATTAAAGAATCTGTTGGCTAGTTTCTTGCCCGAAGCTCAACCTTCTTCTTCTTCGGGTTCTCTACCTTCAAACACCGTCACCAATCCGCGAGCTAATGTGAGTGCTATAACTACGCGTAGTGGAATTACCATTGTCAATCCACCTGACTCACCACCATCATCTACACCTCCTCCACCACCATATATCCCTACTCCTCCTACACCTAGTGTTAGTACACCATTACCGTCTCCGCCTCGTCATGACGATGTATCTCGGAAGGACCCTTCAACATCACAACCTTCACCGACTACACCTTCACCTAACCCTTATCAACCCAGAATCCCATACCCTTCTCGCATAGGCAAGACCAACGAGCTAACCAAGAATGACTGTCAAGTATCGAAATATGTGGATATGCTATCTAAAATGACCATCAACATTAGCCTTGTTGAAGCACTTTGCCACATGCCGAAATTTGTCAAAGCATTCAAGGAATTGCTTAGTAAGAAGGAGAAACTGATTGAACTCGCCAACACACGATTAAATGAAAACTGCTCTACAGTCCTTCTTAGAGAACTTCCGGAAAAGCTTGGAGATCCCGGTCGTTTTGTGTTGCCTTGCGTGTTCAACAAAACTGAAGAATTTACTGCCCTTGCTGATCTCGGGGCTATTATAAATTTGATGCCACTCAGTGTTTGGAAAACACTATCATTGCCCGACCTCATTCCAACAAAGATGACTCTTGAACTTGCAAACCGCACTCTCGCTTACCCCGTTGGTATAGCCGAAGACGTGTTTATCAAAGTTGGCACATTTACTTTCCCGATCGATTTTGTCGTAGTTGATTATGAAATGGACCCTCGTATTCCTTTAATACTTGGTCGGCCATTCTTGAGAACCGGACGAGCTTTAGTAGATGTGGCCGAAGGTGAGTTAATCTTACGAGTCGTGGATGATTCAAAAGTTTTTAAAATGGGGAAGCTTACAGGCAAATCCTTTGGAGGCCGAGAATCAGTAAATATGATTAATGTGCTCGATGATTTTGTCGTCTATGACAATCCTCTATTCGATTCTTCCACTGATAATCCACTCTTTGAAGATAATGTAGATGATTCTCTCCCTACTTTGGACGCTTCTCCCATTTATAATTCTCAACCGATCTTCGATGCTTATGATGATGATGATTCTAGCTCAGATTCGGATGATTTTGATTGTACTTCTGAGTATCCCGAGCTGCCCACTTTCGATGATTTTGATGAGGCTGATACTCTCTCGAGCAATTCTTCACATGCTGAAAATCCTCCGCCATCACTCGATCCTACTTTGGACGATTATTCATTTGAGGAAGCTTTCTCTGAATTTCTCAACACATACTTCCCTCATGAGAGTGATGCTCCTCCTTTGGACTTTGAAGATTATCGTCTTGATCCTACTTTGGATTTGAAGAGCATTTTGTCAAAGGAGAAGAAACCGGTCGACACCGAAATCCGTTGCACTTATGATTTGACACCTCTTTCTCCCACTTCTGTGGACGAGGTTGTGCTTCTTTGCGGATCTTCCTCACACTCGGCTGAGCCTGAGTGCTATTTTCCCTTAAAGGAAAAGGTGTTCGACCCCGGTATTGAAGTCTTTAAGCCATCTCAGTATCCACCTGATGAAATAAATGGAAAAATCTTTGGAACTATTGAAGACATGCTTGCACCGCTTCCTACTTGCTTCCACCGTGCTCCATCGCTGCTTAAGGGAACCTTTCCTATTCTTCTTTGGCTTTCCTTGTTCGCCTTAAGCTCTTGCTTATTGATGGATGAAAACTATGTCTTTGATCCTGGTGGATATGTTTCATGCTTCTTCCGTTGATGATCAAGGTCGAGTCAGGCTCACGACTCGGTTAACAAAAACCGAGCGCTTCTTGGGAGGCAACCCATGCATCTATCTTTTCGCTTTCTTTATCATAAGTGTAGGGGGGACCCTTTGGTTTGCTATTTCCTCTCCTCACTTCTTAATCAGGGATTCAAGCTTCAATGATCCACTCTTGATGATTCTTGACGACCCGTGATTCCGTGTTCTACTTTTTCCCGGTTCTATCCTAAACTCTTTTCGATTCACTATTTTATATATTTTCTCAATATTAAAATAGGAATCTCTTTAGTTGTCTTTTCCTTAGCGAGATTTAAACAAAGTGCACAATGTCCTAAGTGTAGGGGAGTTTACTCCCACATGCTTAAACATTGAGGACAATGTTTATCTTAAGTGTAGGGGGGACTTCTATCGAAGTTAAGTGGTCTTTTCCTTGTATTTGTCCTCATTTTAACCGGAAAATCAATTTTTCGACATTTTTCAAAATTTTTGATCTATTTTGGCCTATTAGTTTTTACCTTTGTATAGTTATTTCCTTTCCTTATTAGAATAAATGTATTAATAAGTGGTTTTAATTTTCAAACGTTGTGAATCTTTTGACTCAATCCGAGTTTACTCTAGCTAGTATCCTTAACGTGTTTAAATCATGTTTTGCTAGGCTTTTATATAGGGAGCTATAAAACGCGGAAGTCTTAACTCTCACGGGTTAAGAACAAGAACTTTTCGCAAGTTCCTATAATTGATCCTAGAGAGTCGTTTATCAATGAACCGTATGTGCGACAGCGACCTACCGGGCCTCCTGGACTGTGCGCATATCACATATGTATTAACCCATTCCTGGTGGATACGGGTAGTACCCGTGAGTCGGACTATCCAGCCCGACTAGGGACTATACGTCATCACATACAAAGCTGAAAAACCAAAACATGTCACAATTGACACATCAAAGAACTCTTCATCTCCTACTAAGAGTTCCAAAAAGAGACCAGCTACCATAAGCCCTCCAACTTTAACAAATAAGCGGAAAGCTATGCAAACTGAAGATGACATTCGTTATTCATATGCCTATTGTTATACAATAACTAAAAGATCTTAAGTTACAAATCAATAATACAAAATCACACATTATCTTCAAGGATGATCTAGCTAATGCACCTATACAAGATAGAGAACACAGTCCAAGAAACCTTGTGGACTTTATGGATAAAACAATCATCTCACTAAAAATTGTTTATAAAGTGATATTATGTATGAAATGTGAGAGAACTGTTCATAGAACATGTGAACACATGGAATACATGGTTGAAAAAACCAATGGTGAAGATCTTAGATATCAAGGTGAATCCTTACATTACAACAGGATAAACATGTCTTTCCCTCCATGTAAACATTGTGATTAACAATAATCGTTTTTATGATTGTTAATTCTACCCTATATGTGAAATATCCAGAAGGTATGATCATAGAAATCATGATTATAATTGGATTACCTCACTCAGGATATGAACCAAGCAAAGTAATCCTAACTTCATCATGCAAATGTTGTAAAACTTGTAGAAGCAATGTCCACACTACTACTGATCACAATAATATTGAGTGGTTTGGAAGGGGTGAATCTCTTTAGACCAAGAAAGCTCATGTTTAACGGGTTTTAAAATATAAAATGGTAGATTGACCTCAAGTATCTAATATGGTCCCTGGATAGTGGATGTTTAAGGCATATGACTAGTGTCAAGAGTTACTTGCACAAGTATGAGAAAGGGTCAGGTCCAAAAGTGGTGTTTGGAGATAACTCAACATGGTATACTAAAGGATATGGTTCAATAAAATATAATTGTATACTTTTAACAAAAGTATCATTTGTAAATGGACTAAAGTATAACCTCATTAGCATCAGCCAAGTGTGTGATGCCAGATATATGGTTATGTTTGATCATAAAGGAGGTGTAATCTTTAACTCGGATTATGAAGTTGTAGTGTCTACTCTAAGAGTAAAAGATGTTTATGTCCTTGACATGATGTCTACTCAAGACACATGTTTCTTTGTTGGATCAATTGAAAATATAAAATGGCTCTTCAATAAAAGGTTATCACACCTGAACTTCAAAACAATCAATCAACTAGCAAAACAAAATATTGTTATTGGTCTTCCTTACCTCATCTACTCAAAGGACAAACCCTTACTAGCATGTGAAAAGGAAAAGCACCACAGGGTCAATTTCAAATTAGAAAAAACATTCTTAATTAAAGAAAGTCTTAATCATATTTTTAAATATTTATTTGGTCGTATCACCCTTACAATCCTTAACCATGAAAAGTATACACATGTTATTTTTAATGAGTACTTAAGGTACACTTAGATTTACTTCTTGAAGAAGAAAAGTCGTGCTCCTGAAATCATTATGTCATTAACAAGAAGAGTTGAAAAACAAAATGACACATGTAACACCATAAAGTTTCGACTAATTCAAATATTAAATCCTAGTTAACGGGTTGACTTGCATGTCTATTGAATTTTTCTCGGTTAATTTCATACAAAGTGTGTGTTAATGCAACCAATTCCTAAAAATATTATTTATAATAACTAATCTTTCTTAGTTTTGATCACGACAAAGTGTAAGAACATTTATCATCATAAATAATCGAAAGACGAATTATTCAATAAACACTATCGTTAAGGTAATAATCACTTAAGTCTTACACAAACATATCTTATACATGTTTAGTGATCATAGAAAGTGATTACCCTCAAAACTCACATTTATACAAATGTGACAAAACATTATTATAAACTTTATTTTTAAGAAAATGTTTTATTAAAATAGAAAATGGAAATTCGAATTTGGTATATTCCAAATGATCTAAGAATATACTCTTGAGGTATAAACTTCATCAGATGGGATTTCCCCACTAAAGGACAAAAAGAAGCAGACTATAGAGCGAGTGACTCAGTATAGGTGTATGTGGCTCAATATCAATATTGAGCCACCAACCCATTTAATGAGTCGCGCCTAGAGAGCCATTACTTATTGTCTCCTATAAATAGTGGATTATTTATCTATTTTCTAAAGAACCTTTTTGGATAGTTTTCTACTTCTTATCATCATTATATGTTTCCAGTCATTGGTAATGATCATTTAATTTGTTAAGTATGTTTACCTATGATTATCCTCTTGATCCTGTTCTTTATTTGTCCAAAGAGAATATCACTCACACATTTGTGATGTGATAAAAGATGAAGCCTTGATGAAGATCATCCTTTCTTAGATCTAGTCATGTTCATCATTGTGTTTATTTTTGTCTTCTGTAGATCCAAGGTATTTGTGTATACTTGGATTAGTCTTGTGTAAATCCAAGTTATATGTGTATACTTGGATGTGCCTTGTGTTGTAATCTGTCTTGTGTGTAAGTTCTCATTGAACTAGAAAGTGATGTAATTGAGAGTATGAGTGTTGTGAGTTCTCACTTAACTAGAAAGTGATGTGTGTGTGTGTGAAAAATTGGTTCTAGCTTTGAATTAGTACTCGACATCTAGCCTTGTGTCGAAAAAGAAGATGGGCGACAAACATTGGTTCTAGCTTTGGACTAGGACTCGACATCTAGCCTTGTGTCGGAAAAGAAGATGGGCGACGAAGATTGGTTCTAGCTTAGGATTAGAACTCAAAATTTAGCTTAGTGTCAGAAAACATTGTAAGCGACGTTGTAAGGTTTTCTCCGCCAAGAAGGGAGCTTGTAGATATAGTGGAAATCTTGAGTAAGGTGTACTCGAGGAGTGGAGTATGAACGAAGAAAGAGCTTCGTTGTCAAACCACTATAAATCTTGGTGTCTTACCTTAGTTTGCTTCTTTCCCTACTCTTTACTTATTAATTTTCATATTTATGCATTGCATTTCCATAATCACTAGATATAACATATGTTTTGGAAATTGACTTAGCAACTATGAAACTAGTTTTCAAGTAAAATAAAATTTTAGGACCAAAATAAATTTACTTAGGACCTTAATTAGGAAAATATTCAACCCCCCCCCTCTTCTAGTTTCTACAATTGGTATCAGAGCGATGGTCACACAAGATCTTTGAAGTATATTGTGCTTTAAAGCTTGGATCGATCTATTGTCTCTACGAATTATAAGGGTTGGTTGCTCTAAAGTTTCTTTTTGGTCAAAACTATATTTCTTTAAAAGTATACCTTAAAATTATTGATATATCATCTCATCTTGATTATGGTCTTATTACTAGCTTTTATGCATTTTATATTTGCTATTGAAATGTATCTAATACTTTGAATCTTTCTTTGTGTAGGTACTCATTAAGGCTAATTATTAATTTGGTTGTGGATTTAGTTACTTACACTTGTTGAAGACTCATCTCCTTTTGATCTCCAACATCATGGTATGATGATATCAATAATGGTGGGTGTGATACTAGTCCTTAAAGAATTAGAATGCACTTTGGTCAAGTTTGGTTGTTGAATTAATCCCTAGAGGATTTGGGATGCACTTTGTGGCTAAGGTATGTTTTCGTCATTTCACACGCCCTTTGATCATTCTTTTGATAATTACTTTACTATGTGATTGTTCTTGGTATCCTTGCCTTGACATTTATTTGTGGTATGCGATTCTATTCTTTCACCCTCTCAAACCTTCATGGTCTTAGATACTTGACTCATATAGGTGTTGTAGAGCGAGTTAGTAGAAGCATAAAGTATCAAGCATGATTTACATGGTTTGAAACTCAGTACGGTTAGTAGTCCCAATATCATGTGCAGTATGTGCAATTGAGCTCATCTCATGTTGATTGATTAATCCTTTGAGATACCAAACTACATCATATGTTGTAGTTAGGATACTACAAATTTAGAATTGAAATATTCTTTTGATAATATCATTGTAAACCTAAAAAATGATATTTTTCCGATCACGAAGGATAGAAAGTGAATCTACATTCTTTCTCATGTTTTGTAAAATTTTAGGACATTTAGTAATAAGTATTCTTAATCTATATTAAAAAATAGCTTGATATGGTTCATTACCAAATCCGTTTCATCTTACGCCGGAAAGGCACGTCATGAACCACTATATATGACACAAGCTCTTCGTCTCAACATCTTGAATATTTTCATTCATCTTTTTAGCATTGATACTTGAATTTGATTTACTCTTCTTGGTTTCTCTCTTTTCTCCTTTTGTTTACAAGTAGTCGTTTCTTCACTTCGGTCTTTTTTTGTCTCGATTCCACTCGTAATCCTCCATTAAAGCATTATAACCTAGTCCTGAAGTGGTCCATTGATTTTCAAAAGGCTTAATATATGTTTTATGTATTTTAGAAAAACTTTCTTTGAAAAACTTCATTCATTTTCACGGACAAAACATATGTTATGTCCGCGGCTCATTAAACGGTGGTACTGGTCGGTTCATTATTGATAATGAGCCGCGCCGCACTGAGCTTAAAATAATGTTGGTTTTATTATTCAACACTTTTTTTAAAAACATCCCTTCCTTCTTTCTGCTGGTGCGACGAGGAGACTCTTAGAACCACCATTAACAACTTTCAAAACCTTCCAAATCACTCAAATTAACTGATTTTAAAACAATGGTTTCATACATCATTCATCTAACATCGATTAATTGTATGTATCTTCATTCAATTTCAACTAATTTGTTCTAGAATTCTTAATTTCATAATTTTAGATTTTCGAAATTAAATTGAATTAGAACCAAATTAGGAATGTGGGTATTCATAGTTTTAGTGTTATGAATCTTTAATGTTCATATTCCTTGTGATTTTACTAAACCCACTTATAGAACAAATCTCGATTTTAATCAAAGTAATTTGGTTTAATGATGGAATTAATATGAACCCTTGAACACTCTGGTAATTGCATTGTTAATGCTTACCTAAAAATGAATTTTGAAAACCAATGTTCAAATTCATGGTTGATTCGCATAAGTCATAGGCGTTTGTCAAAAATGAATTTATACATTATGAACATAAGAATGATAAGGAATCATCCTTTGGTTAGTCAAAAATGCCCTTTGGTCTTTTAAAAAAACCGTTGCTTTCATGAAGGATGATTGGTCTCTTCAAATCTCCTGGGAATGAACTCACCCGATTCATGTTCAAGTCCATTGGCTTTGATTGTTTACTTGAAATTGATGAGCCAATATTTCCTTCGTTTCTTATTGAATTCTTCAGTACGTTCTCATTAATATGCATCAATAATGGTTTGTCTATATGATTTTGCATTAATAGGAAATCTATCATATACTCTCTCGAAGAGTTCTGTACAATTCTCTAAATGCCATATGATGGTCAATGTAGGTTCATCGATGCTTGGAGTATTGATTCTTTGAAATCAGCCTCTACCGATGTACATTATGTGACCGAACTTCCCTCACATTTTTTCATTACTAAAGCTATCTCTAAGCCGCATGGACATTCTTTTCTTGGTTAATTTTAAAGAAACATTCGTCCTCTCACTCCTTGGGAATTGCTAACTAGCGAACTTAATGATTTTATGACCCCTTGGGCCGAAATCATTACGGATGACACAATTAGTCTCGGTGGTGATGGCAATCGCGTACCCGGATGTCTCACACATATGTTGTATTGCGTTGCTACCTCCACCCCATATAATCTTGCGTATTTTACCGCTAATAGGATTAGCTATGTTATCTTCAAATCCAAATCTAGTCTTCCTTTTGCTATGCTTCTTACTTGTCTTCTTAGAAGAGTTGATCATGTCTTTCCTCATCTAGAAGCATCATCCTACATCTCCGTTGATCGTGTAATGCTAACCTTTCACAAGAAGTTAGGAATGATTTGTGTGAGGAGAAAAATGATCTTCGAAGAGAAACTCATGATGTTGGGTATTAATTAACCTCAACTCTTTGGGAGGACAAGGTTGTGATCAATATCGGCATGAGTCTTCCGAGTAACTTTCAACCATCAATGTATAATTGCATCAATGGTTCTCCTCTTGAGTATAGTTCCTTTTTGTTCTCCTCTAACTCTCTTGTTGGTTCTTAAGACATTAGTCTTGAAACTTTTTATTTCCAATCCCTTTGTTTTCTAGAGGATTCTAGAGATTGATCTAAGCACATTGAAGAAATGTTCAAGAGAATGAGTGAGTAGAAGTATTGATCTCTGTGTAACATCCCGTCTAGGTGGAAACACGAGGTGTGACTTCATGAGTATAATCATAACACAATGGTGTCACTATAAAGAATATACTAAATGAAAAGTAAAGGAAATGACAAGAAAGTGTGACAATACCTCAACAATACAAAAGGAGTCTTGTATTAAAATGAAATTCCAAAACAATACATAGACAAACAACCATCAACAAAGTGTAGGAAACAAGTATGCATGCAATTCATAAATCAAAAACAAATAAGGAGATGTAATCCTACAGCAAATCCTAAGGTATCTCTAGCACATCTAGTCATGTAAACCATCTCGATAAGCACTTAAAAATGATGCTTAAATACATCAACATAAAGTTGGTGAGAGTCATAGGTTTAAGACACAAAACAATTATAATTAGCTGTGCTCAAAACTTTACCAAAAACTCATAATGGACAACAATCACTACCACATAAACATGCAATCATTTAATCATATTTCAACGCCTCACATCACAAACTGAGGATGAAACGCGCCTCCCGATCCATAGGCCTTTCCTCGGTGGGTTTTATGAACGTTAATTCGACATCCCCATAATGAGTTTTACGAACGTTAATTAAGCGTCCCCATCATGAGTTTCCACGAATGATATTTAACGTCCCCACATAATGTAAATTCCAAGGTGTGTGCTACATAACCACTCTCGATACATGCAACCTTATCATTAGCAAATCCCAATTAACATCATAATTCATGCAAGCCACATATAGCACATTGAAGTCCATACACGTTTAAAACATATTTCACAGCTAAGCTATCAAATCAAAAGCATCATTTCCATCCCAACTGAAATAAAATAATTAATGGATTTTGGGACTATGAATCTCACCTTGCGCTAGCAATCCAAATGTCCTTGTATGGCCAAGCTGAATCTATAGCACACTGATATGAGCTTAAACTCATATCCTTTTATCAACAAATAACCCTAAAACATGAAGCAAAATACCAATTTATTTGGCAAAAACAGTGTTATGTGGTATGTTTGTGTTTGTGTGCACTTGTGTAGGTAAGAAGATACATTTTCAAGCAAACAAGGAAAAATCAAGCTCAAATGGATGAAAAAGACAAAAGAGGATCAAAAGTGACAAGACTTTGAAGTTCAAGGACCTATCTTGACAAGTTATGAAAGTTGAAGGACCAAATATGTCAAAAGAATGAAGATTTCAGCTTGAAACAAGAATCTGCCAAAGTACAAGGACTTGTTTTGCCAAGTTTGGAAAGATATTAAGGCTTGATCCATGTGATTAATCAGTCAACCAATGGGAAGAGAGATACTACCTCACACGGATTGCCACTTAGGCTCATTTAATACCCACTATCGCCGCCTCTCATTTATTATACAATCTGAACAGTTTGATCCACAACTCACCCTCACAACAAATAAGGAAGCGACACGTGTCTTCTTCTTCAAAAGAAAAATTTGCCAGGATCGTGTTTCTTCTACACTCGATTTCATGACACGACTTCAACATCAATATTGCTCAATTTTGAAAGACGAGTTCAACGGTGCAATCCAATTAACAAGACATTCATCCAATCAAAAACACCCAATTCATTGTTCATACCTTCAAAATGAGAAATGCAGAATTCTCCACGTGGCAAGCTGGGATTGGCCCTGACACGTCACCAACCCCAACTAACTCTCCTCTCATGTCTATAAATACCTAGTTTAGTCTTCATTTTCAGTTGTAGCCTAATTTTGTAAAAAACACCTAGTTAACTTTTCCTTTCCTTTTTCCCTCAATTTTCCCCTAACTACTCAAGAGTCTGACAAACTCTTGAGTCAGTTAGTTAGTTGATAGCTTGTAACAAACTTTGTAACTGATTTCCCTCAATAAAATTCAAATTCACTTTTTCCCGCCAATTCTGTTCTTCTCATTCCAGTCAGATTCTTGCTTCATTTGGATAGTGTTGTTGCTGTTTGATGTTTGTTATGATCAATCATTGATCATAACTGACATTTGTGGAATTTGTTAGCTGTTTGATCACAATTCAGCCATTTCCTAGTTCCAATGGAGTTTTCAAGCAGTTTGACTGATTCCAGTTGATTTGTGGGTTGATTCTTGTTGATTTCTAGTGATAGGTGGTGGTTATCACTAGGGCAAGAGAGCTCAGCGCTCCTCTTCTTCTCAAAGGATATCTACATTTGGTTTTAAGCTTCTTGTTTTTGTTCCACTTAACAAGTCTATTGCATGCTACTTTTCCTAGTTAAATCTGATGGCTACATGATATACTTGTTAGTTGTTGCTGTTTGATTGGATTTTGAGTGATTGTAGTTCAGTTACTGCTTACTTGTTTGTTGGATTGAGATAATTGTAGTTACTGCATCATTTAAGTTACTTTTTGGCCTAATAGCTTATTTGAAGTTCTAGCCTTGTAAATTGTTTGTTTTCAGCTTTAAAACCTTTCATTTTGACCTTTGAATCTAGTCTGCTATAACATTTGAAACAGCTTAATTCAGTACCTAATAAGTCTTTGAAAAAGTTTGTAAGAAATCAATAAAGGAGTGTTTGGGAATAGATCTAAAGTAGTTTTCAAGTATTGAGAATTGGTGTTTTAGAGTTGATTTTCAGTCCTTAGGTGTTAACAAGTTGTTTAAAGTCATTTGCAAGTCAATTTCAAAGTCAAACAGGCAAATGGCACTAAAATTGTTTGGGTTAGCTCTTATTCAGTTTTGGTTTTAAAAACTTGCCTTTTTCATTTGCCTAGTTCTCATTCATTCCTTGAAGAAATTTCCTCAAATTTGTTTCCAGTTCTAGCTTATATCATAAAGTTTTAGATTCCAAGAGGAATTTCTACAGTATTAGCTTTTAAGCTGGGAATAAGCTTTTTGGTCCAAGGCTGAGCAAAGCTCATTCTCTGAGATAAAATAGTTACTGTTTTCTTAGATCTCCATATCCACTTCACAAATCTTGTGATTTTCTTTCATAAAATCAGTTAGTTAGTGTTCCTAATCAATTTCTGAAAGTTTGAGCTTTTTGCAAATTCTGGTCAAACTTGGTCAACATAAGCTCTTTTGGGCTTAATTCAGATTTCTAGCTTATTTCTTGATGAAAATAGTTCTGGTTTGATTTCCCATTCTTGAAAAAAGTTGCTTAATCAGTTTCATCACAAAAATCAAGTTGTGACTGTTTGGTTTAAGCTGTAGCTTATTTTGTGCTTATCAATAAGCACTCTTTTGCTTATTTTTAATCCTTAGCTTAATTCCTTGAACTCACGTAGCTTAAATTGGATTTGAAGTCTTTTGCAAGTTGTTTCATCTGATTTGGTTAAGTAATAAGCTCAAACGAGCTTATTGTTTCTTGTGTCCCGTTTTTAGTTAAAAAGTTCTCAAAATTGCACTTTGGTCCTTCCATTTCAGTCAGTCTTGAAAACTTGGCTAAACTTCCAAGGAATTAGGGTTTGCATAATTTTGGTCCCTGGAATTTGAAAGTTGTTTAAATTCAGTTAGAAACTTGTTGGTTTGTTACATTTTTAGTTAGTTTGTTATAGTTTTTGCATTTTTGATCCTTTTAGTTTACAGATTTACATTTTTAGTCCCTATAGTTGTTAGAATTTACATTTCAAGCATTTACATTTCATAGAATTTACAATTTCAGTCCTTTTAATTTCAAGTTTTGCATTTTACATTTTACTTGAATAAAAAACGTGGTATTTGCAATCTGTTTTACATATACGTAGGTATTATTTTTCCTTTTGGCAAGCATTTGTTGAATTAGCAATAGATTACCAAGCAAGCTTGACAACCAAGAACAATTAAAAATCCGATATTGGTTGGACTTTCTATTGGTTAAGAACTGAGAAAAACGAACTGCATTATACTACATTTCAAATAGCGCCGCTGCCGGTTCTTTGACTACACGAGAGACTATCGATTGACGGTTTTCATTGGCTTTTGGGATCCGTTCACTTTGTGAACGTTATTTTTACGTATCATAAATCAAAAACAAATAAAAAATCAAAAATATAAAAATATATAAAAACTAAAAAATAACAAAACAATTCTTTTCCTAAAGAATTGACCAAAAAAATTAAAAAATCCAAAAAGCAATCTTTTTCCTAAGATATTGCACCCAAAAATATATATTATTGGATTCTCTCGGTTTTTATGTACATATAGTATTTTCCTTTAAAAAACTCATAAATACAAAAATATTTTCCATATATTATTATAAGTAAATACGTATACGTATAAGAACAATCAATCTACATATCTTCCATAAGTATTGCCGAGGCAATACACCGTGTTGAGGGGCGCTCCGGTCCTTGACACGTGTATCGATCAAACAAAATAAAGCAAGAATAGATAAATACTCTCAATAAGCAACAATTCGAAGAATACGAACATTTAAGTGAATAGAAAGGCGATGTGCTATAAAATGCCATCTAAGGGTCAATAGGTACTTAAGTGCTTCGCGCCACCTAACCCCCCGTTCACTTGGGAGTATTCTAAGAAGGAAGGCTTCATTGAGGGTCTTGCACCCAAAGTAGTAACTACATATATTGTTATTTTCTTGTGGATATTTAATATTGAAACTCGAAGAGGATAATCCATTTCTCTTCAAAGTCACACGAGAGCTTCTCTCTCATTCCTCGTATTGAGTTGCATGCTCACTCGCGGGCGTGCACAAATACCGATTGGTGTACAACCTCTTCCTCCGAAAAGGAAGAAAAAGAGAAAGAGTAAGACCACCATCGTCCACCAAGCCGATCACGAGAATCGTGCTTTGTCACCACCACAAGTAGCCATGGCTATTGATAATCGTACTTTGTATGAACGGATGCAATCCAACATTCATGGATATTCTAGTGCCATTAAGATTCCCGACTTTCCCGCTAACACATTTGAGCTACATACATCTATGATCAATATGGTTGCTTTATCACCTTTCTTGGGAAAACAAAATGAGGATCCCCATGCTCACCTTAAGAGATTCCTTTCACTTTGCAATACCATTAAGCATAATGGGGTTCCACATGAGGTCATTAGATTGATGTTAGTGTCATTTTCCTTAGATGGGAGTGCTAAGCATTGGTTAGACACCCAACCACCCGATAGTATCACCACATGGGACGGTTTTACCACTAAGTTTTTGAACAAATTCTTTCCTCCACAAAAGACTATGGCTTTGAGGAATTTAATTATGGGCTTTACACAAAAACCTAGTCAATCCTTTAGTGATGCTTGGGAAGAGTATAGTGAGTTGTTGAGGCGATGCCCTAGCCATGGATTGGATGATGTAAACCAAATCAATACCTTCTATAATGGCCTTAAACCTCACCACCAAGATTCACTAAATGCTTCCGCGGGAGGGAGTATTCTTCTTAAAACATACCACGAGGCTTTGAACATTATTGAGACTAAGGCAATGGTTCAAACAAACAATCCATTTGAAGAAAGGGTTCATGTTATCCAAAACACTTCTCAAACTCCTTGTGACATCCAACTTCTTAAAGAGATCCTTCAAACAGTCAAACAAGGACAAGAAATGACTAATGACATGGTTCAAAATTTTAAGAGCATGACATTGAACAATTCCTCAAATAATGTGAATGCCATCGCCATTTCTTGTGTTACTTGTGGAGGCCCCCACTCTTATGAACAATGTGATAAGGTGCAAGGGTATCAAGGGGAATGCTATGCTTATCAAGAGGAACATCGTGAACACTTCAAGCCTAACATCAATCCAAATAACCTTTCTTACAAATCCCAAAATTACCTTACTCCACCCGGCTTCCCACCCCAACCACCCACCCAAATTCCACAAAATCCTCCTCAAATTTTAGCAAGGAATCAAGGGCAAAGACAACCATACCAAGGAAATAACTACAAGGCACCCAATCAATTTCAACCTCAAGCAAATACCTTTTATCCACCACAACAAGGATTTAATCAACCACTTCCATTCATTCCCAATCAAGCATATGCTCCAATACCAAATTAAGCTTACCCTCAAAATCCAAATCAAGGATATGGGATGCAAGAGACTCAAGAGTATGTTGACAAGAAAATGCGTGAAATTGAGAAGAGAATGAGTGACCAAGTGAAACGTACAATGGAGGAACAAATTAATAGGGTTTTAGTGGCGGTAACTCAAAGACCACAAGGGGCTTTACCTTCTAATACACAAACAAACCCTAGGGCCAATGTCAATGCTATTACAACAAGGAGTGGAACAACAACAAAGGATCCTTCACCTCCTAAACCTACTATTGTTTAACCCACTTGTGCTCCTACTTGTGACAAGCCTTCTACCTCTACTTCACCACCTCAAAATGTTCCCATTTCTCCAATTTCAAAGCCTATTCATGAAACACTCAATAAGGAAAATCCTTCATCCACACCTCAACCACAACCCAAACCAAGTCTTCCTTATCCCTCAAGATTGAGAAAAGAAAAGCTTAAGAACAAGGATGATATCCAAGTTTCTAACTTTTTGAGGATGTTCAAGCAACTTAACATCAATATCTCCTTTGCGGAAGCCTTAGCCAATA
Organism: Glebionis coronaria; assembly: GCA_025667525.1. Taxonomy (NCBI): domain Eukaryota; kingdom Viridiplantae; phylum Streptophyta; class Magnoliopsida; order Asterales; family Asteraceae; genus Glebionis; species Glebionis coronaria. The sequence goes on from CM046877.1 coordinate 423,221,728, forward strand.
TGCCTAAGTTTGCTAAGATGATTAAGGACTTGCTTTCTAACAAGGAAAGATTGGTGGATTTGCCTAATGCTTCTTTGAATGAAAATTGTTCCGCGGTGTTACGTAAGAAGTTGCCTACTAAGCTTGGAGATCCGGGGAGATTTTTGATTCCTTGCAATTTTCCGGGGGTGGAAAATTGTATGGCTTTAGCGGATTTAGGAGCAAGCATAAATCTTATGCCATTATCGGTTTGGAAGAGACTTTCACTTCCCGAGCTCACTCCTACTAAGATGACTCTTGAGTTGGCTAACCGTACTATAGCTTATCCGGTGGGAATTGCGGAAGATGTTTTTGTTGGGGTTGATAGATTTACATTTCCCGCGGATTTTGTGGTAGTTGATTATGATGTGGATCCTAGAGTGCCTTTGATTGTTGGTAGGCCATTTTTGAGAACGGGTCGTACTTTAATCGATGTGGCGGAAGGAGAACTTACAATGCGGGTAGGAGATGAGAGAGTGGTGTTTAACATGGGGAAGTTGTCCAAAAAGTCTAATGAGCCCGAAGCGGTAAAACATATTGATGTTGTGCATGAGGAGGAAACACAAGATGATCTTCTTGATGAAGTTTGTGATGAGTACTTTTATGAAGCTTGCTCAAGTGGAGACTATGATTACCCTCATATTGAGACCATTGCTTTCATTACTTCCTCCTTGGATTTTCATGAACCTCAAGAGCTAAACTTTAGTGAAATTACTTATGACAACCCATTTTTCCACAATACTAATCACTTTGATGAGGACTTAAGTAATGAGGGATCTTTTCTTTGTGATTCACCAACATATGATGACTATAGTGATGATGAGCTTTCTACTTGTGACTCTCCATTTGTTGATGATCATACTTCTTTTGGTTTTGAGGGATCACCCATTTTTGATAGTCCAATCTATGATGTCTATGGTGATGAGGAGGATTCTATCATTGATGACATTGATGAGTTTTTAGTGGAGGATATATCTTTTGAGTATACTCTTGGTTACCTTGATGAGGAGGGGGACATACTCTATTTAGAATCCCTATTGGATGAAGATCCTTCACCTTTTTCCTTGCCCATCTCAACCTTTCAAAGTGATAAAGGAAAACAAGTCATGATAGTTCCTTCCAAGAGCTTGTTGTTACCCATTCCTTCACAACCTTTCTCTCACCATGTGAACTACAAAGGAGAATCTTCTAAGGCAACCAACACTTGTTGTTTTCCCATCAAGGAACGGATTTTTGATCCTGGCATAGAGCTTGCTAAATCATCTTAGTATCCATCTGATGCAACAAAAGGAAACCTTGTGAAAGATTTGAGAACTTTACACCATCACCTTGGAAAGAACATATGGGAAACCATTTTAGAGAACTACACCTCATTCTTGTCACCATTGATTGGGAAGCTAGTTGTTGGCTTGAGTTATAAGTGGGAGGGTAATTATGTATTTGATCCTGGGGGATATTTATGGAGTTTTGATAAATGAACACTTGTTTTACCTCATCATGGAGATTTTTCTTAAAAAGGGTAAAAATTTTCTTCTCCATGATAGGTTTTAGACACTTTTAAGTGTGGGACGAGTCGAGCTAGAGACTCATTAACTCAAGGATCGTATAACTAGGTTTAGAGTGTTGTAGGTTAGAAATAAAGGCATAGATTTGGAGATAAGTGTAGGGGAGACCTTTTTTTTGTCTTCTTGATTGTTTGTAGGGTTGCTCACTCATCTCATGCTTTGGAGCTTATGGAGGAGGCCCTTGTATCCGGTTCACTTCGTTACTTTAGTGAATTTTCATTGACACCTTGTGCTTAAACATGATTTCACTAATAGTTGTCCTTTCCTTAACTTGGGTTAAGCAAAGTCTATTCATTGTCATAAGTGTAGGGGAAGTTTTTATACTTCCATGCTCTTAAACATTGAGGACAATGTTTAGCTTAAGTGTAGGGGGGTCTTCTATCGAAGTGACCTTACCTAGAACTTGTCATTGTCTTGCATGATAACATGAAAAAATGAATTTTCAACATTTTTCAAATTTTTGATCTACTTTGGCCACCAAAAATATGCATTCATAATTTTTGCATCAATCATTTTTCATTTTTGCATAACACATTTGCATTGTATATATTCTTTTATTTTTCATCAAAAATAAATAAAAAAAAATATAATAAAACATGGTTTTAACAAGTTTAGATTTCTTTGACATATTAGGCCCGCCATGGATATTTTGACTCAACCCGAGTTTGCTTATTTTAGCATTCTCTAGCTAGTATCCTTAACCATGTAGTCCTTCATTGGTCTATTAGGCTAAGCTTCCACCAATTTCATTATTTGAAATTTTAAATTTGTGGAGAATGGGAAATGATAGAGTTGAAGCAAGTGTAAAAGGGCTAGATAGACTTCATGGCAATTACTTGTGGCTAAACCCTTCTCTTCTTGACCTCTAATTTCTTCGCATGTATATAATTGTTAATAAATAATCAAGTACGGTTTTAATTGGTTTGTAATCTCTTATGCATTTTTGGCTAATCATTTATGGTTGATATGAGTACGTCTTAAGATTCTAAGTTAGCACGTTTTATGTGTACTAGACTTATGTCATGCTCCATATTTAGCGGGTGTTTTTCCTTTTCTTCTTTTCAAATTTCTTTGTGAGGAATAAAGAAAAATAAGAGCGGCTTATGAAAAAAAATGAGTGGCTAGAAAAAAAAAAGAAAAAGAAAAAAAAAATAATGCAAGACTCCCAAGAGGGGCAGTGTGGTGTTAATTATAGTGACTATTGAGTTCCAATATTACCTTGACGGGTTGCGGGGATTCAATAGATTGCTCCAATCCAATATTACCTTGACGGGTTGCGGGGTTGAAGATCCAAAGTCTCAAAAAGATGCGGATGTAAATTATTGCGTGAGTTTTATTTTTCTTTCCTTAGCGAGTGTGTAGTTACTTATGAAAGCATGACATGAGGATTTTACACATAAGGCGAATGACTTATTACTCCTAAAACGGACTTATATTAATTGTGAGCGGTTTTTCAAGTAACGGGTGAGAGGATTACTTAGGATTAAAACCGTGCTTCCTTATTTTTGGATTTTACACTTCTTATATTTCACACTTGAATAATGACAAATTTGCCCACAAGCAATTTGCTCAAATAATAACCGGTTCCACATTTAATTGTCATGAATAAGTTGATGCACTTTTTACTTGTGAATGCAATGATCCCATTTTTAAGCTTGGTATGGGGAAAGTGAAACTTGAGGGTGATAAGTATCCATGGTATCCAAGCCCTAATCCAAGTCATTGAATTCTTTATGAGTTATTTCCATCAAAACCATTTCAAGAAAAATCAAAAAGATATAGATAGAATTGTATTTTGATTCATTGCATTATTAAAAGTCAAAATCATGCATCATTTAGTTTAGAGTAGCATAGATGCATCTCATATGGCCAAGGTGGATTAATTATGAGGGAAATGTAAATTTTTAAGCCTTGAAATATAATATTGCATGAGGACATGGCAATGTTCAAGTGTAGGGGAATTTGATATGAGCTTAAACTCATATCCTTTTATCAACAAATAACCCTAAAACATGAAGCAAAATACCAATTTATTTGGCAAAAACAGTGTTATGTGGTATGTTTGTGTTTGTGTGCACTTGTGTAGGTAAGAAGATACATTTTCAAGCAAACAAGGAAAAATCAAGCTCAAATGGATGAAAAAGACAAAAGAGGATCAAAAGTGACAAGACTTTGAAGTTCAAGGACCTATCTTGACAAGTTATGAAAGTTGAAGGACCAAATATGTCAAAAGAATGAAGATTTCAGCTTGAAACAAGAATCTGCCAAAGTACAAGGACTTGTTTTGCCAAGTTTGGAAAGATATTAAGGCTTGATCCATGTGATTAATCAGTCAACCAATGGGAAGAGAGATACTACCTCACACGGATTGCCACTTAGGCTCATTTAATACCCACTATCGCCGCCTCTCATTTATTATACAATCTGAACAGTTTGATCCACAACTCACCCTCACAACAAATAAGGAAGCGACACGTGTCTTCTTCTTCAAAAGAAAAATTTGCCAGGATCGTGTTTCTTCTACACTCGATTTTATGACACGACTTCAACATCAATATTGCTCAATTTTGAAAGACGAGTTCAACGGTGCAATCCAATTAACAAGACATTCATCCAATCAAAAACACCCAATTCATTGTTCATACCTTCAAAATGAGAAATGCAGAATTCTCCACGTGACAAGCTGGGATTGGCCCTGACACGTCACCAACCCCAACTAACTCTCCTCTCATGTCTATAAATACCTAGTTTAGTCTTCATTTTCAGTTGTAGCCTAATTTTGTAAAAAACACCTAGTTAACTTTTCCTTTCCTTTTTCCCTCAATTTTCCCCTAACTACTCAAGAGTCTGACAAACTCTTGAGTCAGTTAGTTAGTTGATAGCTTGTAACAAACTTAGTAACTGATTTCCCTCAATAAAATTCAAATTCACTTTTTCCCACCAATTCTGTTCTTCTCATTCCAGTCAGATTCTTGCTTCATTTGGATAGTGTTGTTGCTGTTTGATGTTTGTTATGATCAATCATTGATCATAACTGACATTTGTGGAATTTGTTAGCTGTTTGATCACAATTCAGCCATTTCCTAGTTCCAATGGAGTTTTCAAGCAGTTTGACTGATTCCAGTTGATTTGTGGGTTGATTCTTGTTGATTTCTAGTGACAGGTGGTGGTTATCACTAGGGCAAGAGAGCTCAGCGCTCCTCTTCTTCTCAAAGGATATCTACATTTGGTTTTAAGCTTCTTGTTTTTGTTCCACTTAACAAGTCTATTGCATGCTACTTTTCCTAGTTAAATCTGATGGCTACATGATATACTTGTTAGTTGTTGCTGTTTGATTGGATTTTGAGTGACTGTAGTTCAGTTACTGCTTACTTGTTTGCTGGATTGAGATAATTGTAGTTACTGCATCATTTAAGTTACTTTTTGGCCTAATAGCTTATTTGAAGTTCTAGCCTTGTAAATTGTTTGTTTTCAGCTTTAAAACCTTTCATTTTGACCTTTGAATCTAGTCTGCTATAACATTTGAATCAGCTTAATTCAGTACCTAATAAGTCTTTGAAAAAGTTTGTAAGAAATCAATAAAGGAGTGTTTGGGAATAGATCTAAAGTAGTTTTCAAGTATTGAGAATTGGTGTTTTAGAGTTGATTTTCAGTCCTTAGGTGTTAACAAGTTGTTTAAAGTCATTTGCGAGTCAATTTCAAAGTCAAACAGGCAAATGGCACTAAAATTGTTTGGGTTAGCTCTTATTCAGTTTTGGTTTTAAAAACTTGCCTTTTTCATTTGCCTAGTTCTCATTCATTCCTTGAAGAAATTTCCTCAAATTTGTTTCCAGTTCTAGCTTATATCATAAAGTTTTAGATTCCAAGAGGAATTTCTACAGTATTAGCTTTTAAGCTGGGAATAAGCTTTTTGGTCCAAGGCTGAGCAAAGCTCATTCTCTGAGATAAAATAGTTACTGTTTTCTTAGATCTCCATATCCACTTCACAAATCTTGTGATTTTCTTTCATAAAATCAGTTAGTTAGTGTTCCTAATCAATTTCTGAAAGTTTGAGCTTTTTGCAAATTCTGGTCAAACTTGGTCAACATAAGCTCTTTTGGGCTTAATTCAGATTTCTAGCTTATTTCTTGATGAAAATAGTTCTGGTTTGATTTCCCATTCTTGAAAAAAGTTGCTTAATAAGTTTCATCACAAAAATCAAGTTGTGACTGTTTGGTTTAAGCTGTAGCTTATTTTGTGCTTATCAATAAGCACTCTTTTCCTTATTTTTAATCCTTAGCTTAATTCCTTGAACTCACGTAGCTTAAATTGGATTTGAAGTCTTTTGCAAGTTGTTTCATCTGATTTGGTTAAGTAATAAGCTCAAACGAGCTTATTGTTTCTTGTGTCCCGTTTTTAGTTAAAAAGTTCTCAAAATTGCACTTTGGTCCTTCCATTTCAGTCAGTCTTGAAAACTTGGCTAAACTTCCAAGGAATTAGGGTTTGCATAATTTTGGTCCCTGGAATTTGAAAGTTGTTTAAATTCAGTTAGAAACTTGTTGGTTTGTTACATTTTTAGTTAGTTTGTTATAGTTTTTGCATTTTTGATCCTTTTAGTTTACAGATTTACATTTTTAGTCCCTATAGTTGTTAGAATTTACATTTCAAGCATTTACATTTCATAGAATTTACAATTTCAGTCCTTTTAATTTCAAGTTTTGCATTTTACATTTTACTTGAATAAAAAACGTGGTATTTGCAATCTGTTTTACATATACGTAGGTATTATTTTTCCTTTTGGCAAGCATTTGTTGAATTAGCAATAGATTACCAAGCAAGCTTGACAACCAAGAACAATTAAAAATCCGATATTGGTTGGACTTTCTATTGGTTAAGAACTGAGAAAAACGAACTGCATTATACTACATTTCACACACACGTACACATACGTTAACATTGATCAAGGATACAATCCATTCCTCAATTTAACAACTTATATGATGTTATCAACTCAATCTCAGTCCTCTATGTGTTCCATACACTAGTTACTCACTAGTCTCAACTCGTTCCTATTTTACTCAAAACAGTCCTGATTTTAGTGTTCAAAAACGTTTGTAAATGCATTACTTAAACTCATGATCCTTTTCTGAAAATCAAACCCTATGACCTTACATGTCTTAGGTATATGCAATAATTATTCCTAAGCTTAATACCCAATTTAAGTCCTTGATATATATATATATATATATATATATATATATATATATATATATATATATATATATATATATATATATATATATATATATATATATATATATATATATATATATATATATATATATATATACTAGTTACAAAACCCGCCCGACGGACGGGTATGACATTTTTCTTTACATGTTTTTCTAATGATTTTACCTTTTGAATTTTTGTAGTTAGTTTAAATACTGAAAATGTATCATTTAGTATCTGGAAATTGTTTTGTTAGACTCATGTTATTTTAGATATGGATTTTGATAATTGTTTAAGTTCGTTATCGGTTCTTGTTATAGATTTTTTTAAAAATTGTGTAATTTTTAGTTTATTGTTAGCGTTATAAAAAAATTATTTTGTTAATTATTATTGACTATTATATTTTATTACTATTGTTTTTTGTTTATAATTTGGCATATGATTGTGTATTTAAGTTATGTTTTATCGTTGTATATGTTTATGTTTTTATTATTTTTTTATATGATAATATACTATTTTGTAAGTCAGGCTTTTGTTAGAACTTATGTACACTTAATAAAAGTCACATCCACAAATAATCTGAAACAAATGAACATGAAGTGATAAGAAATTAGGTCTATCTTGCATTAAAATAAAAAATATATTTTACCCTTAATGTGCAATACAAATAAACTTCCAAATGAAATAATATAAAGCTATTAAAAAGTAACAAAATATAAACTATTGAAATTTCATAAATCGTAATGGTAACAAAATAGTTAAACGTTATAATAAATCTACAATTGAAGTTAATTTTAATTTGCACCTCTATCTGTGTATTAGGCTAATTAACAAATTGATTGCTTACAACGCATGATATAAATACTACAACTAAACAATCGCACCATAACCTGAAAAAGATAGACCATATGATTAGCATCAAAGATGTGGATAAATAGAGATAACGATAGTGTACCTGGAATACAGTTTTCAAAAGAGATTTATGTGCAGCCTGTGCACGCCCAATATCTTGACAGCCTATATGACAAGAATTATCAGAAAGAATAACTCAAGTCTAGAAAAGGTTAGATTGGTACCATATTATCAAGATGCAACTACAATTAAAATGATGCGGGGATGTGTTTTGATTAATTTCCTCTGTCTGCTTGCTTTTTTGTGGGCTCAAGTTCATGTGATTGGATTATGACCTACTCCCTTCTTTCCTTCTCCGTACATGATTATAAAAAAGTTTTCAAAAAATTCTGAAAAAATTCCACGATGTCAGATTGTTGGTGCATAAAAAAGTTGTGAAGAACTTTTTTTAATTTTGAGTTTTTTACGTTTTTTTAATGCACAAAAAACAAAATTTGATGCCCAAAAAGGTGAAATTTCGTGTACAAATTTTTTTTCATGCACAAAATTTTCAGGTTATTTTACTTTGATGCGGTATCAAATTTTAATGCAAAAAGTCAAAAGAAATTGGGCATAAAAATGAATTCTTGATGCACAAAAAACGTAAAAAACTTAAAAAATATCATTTTTGTGTATCAAAATTTCGTTTTTGTGCATTAAAAAAAGTAAAAAACTTTATTTACAAATTTTTTTTGCACCAACATCTTAGAGCGGTATATAGATGATATTAAAACACTCTAACATAACTCAATATCTCTTAATGGATACTATTTCTGATAGAAAATAGAAACCTTAATGAAAAGTTGAATACAAACCTTTGTTATTTAAATACTACAAATTGTTAAACAAATTTTATAGCGTCGCAACAAAGTCACTAATCCATATCTGTTTTTGATAAAATTAAATAACAAAGGTTTGTATTTAAATTAATATCCCACTCGTCATGTTCATCTGGCTACCCCTACCCAAAGGATGTGCGGCACCTACAAAGTGTATATGAAACATTGTGAATTGCTAAAACAAAGATGCAAAACAGCATGAACTCATTAAATAACTTGCAAGTTCAATACATCTTCATATGCTATGGTAAATACTAAATTTTGAAAGCCGATTACTATTTTAAACTCTTGAAAGAAACAAAATGGTCTAGTCAAGGGTCATAATCCTTAGAAGAGGGGATTTTGACAATTCAACATTCGCATCAAATGATCCAAAACATGGTCCGCATCGTTCAAAAATGGGAACAACCATGATAGTTTTCTCATCAAATCGAGAGAGAAGCCAAATAGATCTCTACACCTGCAAACTTCATGTTACATTTTCTCATGAAAACGCATAGTTTAGAGCCTAGCCTAGCTAGATAGAACGTCACAAGAATAAGCATAAGATCCATGGCAGGAGAAAAGATTATGTTGTAGATAATGAATTTGATATCACTGTATTGTAGTCATAATAAAACGAAGGTGTTTTCTTGCATACATATTTGAACTTTTTGTGATCAAAGTATTTATGAGCCTTAGTTTCTGGTGTTAACAAAATGTGTAATGAGATTTTACAATTTAGTAAGCAACATTTACCAAATAGGACGGTGGTAGGACAAAAATGATAGGAGCTGTTTTTCACAACTTAATTTGGTGGTAACCTGCTAAGTAACATAATATATGTGTTTTGGCTTTTGATTGTCAAGTGATGGTTTAATATAAGTCATGAACCTATATAATGAAGTACTCATAATTAACTTCATTAATCCAAGTGATGATTTTATTCTTCCCTTCTTTCACGTAATTTATTAATCTTCCTGAAATTGCAAGTTGGGTTTAGAAATAATTAGAGGGAAATAAGTATTATGCAACATACGAAAAGTAACATTTTCTCCTTTGCACATAAATGTTGTACGCTCCTCCACTTGATTCATCATAGGGTTGTGCAAATAGTTCATCTCCAAGTTTAAGAATTGATAGAATAATGGGACCCCAAATCTTTTTCCATATAGGTATGACATTGGCATATATACAAATTAGACTGTAACACCACATTTTTGCTACATATAGATATGAAATTTAATTAGAAAAATTTGCAGGCATCAGGTTATGTACACATGCAAAAGAAGACTTTAACACTAACCTAGATACATATGTAAAAAAGAAGGGAAGAATAAAATCTTAAATTCTTCTCAAGATTGTATTTAGAAGAACGAAAATTTTATCATGTTTACTTGGTGCAAATAAGTTACATCAAGTCCACCAAAGTGAAAGAGAGAAAACCCAATTTTACCTTTTTGTGTGTTGTCAACATTACCCCATTTTGTCCTCCTGCACCAGTTGAGAACCCGTTCAGCAAATTGTCAGAATTTTCCTTCCGTTTGACTTTATCCAGGACCTATTGGTACATTGGCAACTGACCATGTCTTAGTAGTGGTGGAGGCAATGGTTGTAGACCACTGACACTATATGGAAGGAAACCTGAACCATAACCAAACGGGCTAGCAGATAGATAGTGGTTTGGATGAGGTAATGGCATCAGTCCATTAGTTGGGGCAATGGTCCTTGGAACTGAGCCCTGATGATAATAACTTATAGAAGCTTGAAACACCCAAAAATGTATACTCTGAGTTTGCAATGGTGGTTGCATAATATTATTCCCTTCAGGCTGAGATCCATTGGTGCTCGTCTTTCCTTAAGATAAATCCATTGGTGCATCTTTCCTATGTCAAAGTATGCAACAACTGAATATATTAATCTGAAAGTTATATTTAATAATCACGTATCACCTATTTTACCATAACCTTCTCCTATACCACCAGATCCTGAAGCAGGAGTTGAGTCGCCACCAAATAATTTTTAGCATTAGCTTTCTTCGCTTCCCTCTTGCTGGCTCTCGTCGCTCTTGCTGAATTGGACAAAACCGTTGGTAAGAGTTTCACAGCTGATGTGGCGATTGGTACAGTAGTTGGATTGGGGTATTCGAGCAATGAGAGCATTCCTTTATTGATGCGGATCCGATGCTACTTCTGCACCAGAATGTGAAACCAAATTAGGATATTTATGAACAAAGTGAACTGAGACATGTTGCTTGAATAACATAAAAAACTTGATATAGTGACTGTTCTGATGTAAGTCAATCATGTGAAAGACAACCAATAGTATGTTTTTGCTACAATATTAGAAACAAAAAACATCTAAACCAATAGTTAACTTACTAACAGCCTCTGACTATATTAGAACAGCTAAGCTACATAAAGTATGGACATTACGTATCATTAATGCCTTCCATAGCACCACAAACAACATGATGACTGCAATATCATATATATGACGTGTTGTTTTTGTTAGCCCAAACACCCGATCTGCATACAAAAATATGAGATTTAGCACACTTGCCCACGGGGATCTCATCACGTCAGACATACTCTTTGCCACGCTTCCAGTACGAATAATCCAGAACCCCAACTATAGTTTCTTGATCACTCAACATGTAGTTTAAATACAACAAATTGGAACACTTGCAGTTAATTTCAAATAGACACACACATGAACAAACATGCATTTTTAATACTTAGAGATATTGATAGTGATAAAGTTATAGATAATAAAAAAGGTCACCAGAATAAGTCATTCGCAAGAAAAATATTTGTGCATCTCCATCCTCACATAACACAGACCAATAATGGCCACAATTTATATTACAATCTAAATCAGTGATGATTTAAAACTAAATGAAATTACCTGATCGGTTGTTAAATAACATAAATTGAATTTGCTTGATTCATCACATGATACAAACCTAATGCAACCGCTTATGATACACTTTAAATTGGAATTGTTGTTACCGAGAAACAATGAAAATTATAATTTTAAATAAGGTATTTGTTATTATCACAACTGAATATATTGTGATAAGATCAGACGAATTTAAATAAATAGATTATTTACTTACATTCATTCACCTTACAATTATGAGAATTTTCATTTGAATCCAGTTTATTAGGGCAAAAATTGTAGGGGTTAGACGAGTTAATCGTGTATGGGAAGTTATTAAAGCCGTTGATAAAAAGTGAGTTGTCGTTTAAATATTTGTTTTTAATATTGATTCACAACTTGTGGAGTGATCTACTGGTTGAGAGGCTTCTATGTCGTACCACAACACAGGGTTCGAATCTTATTATGTACTAAATTCTAAATTTTTAGAAAAATTCGAATTTCATGATTGATGCTTTGGGGAGTGATGACATGGATTTAATGACTGCTTATGTGGCATTTCCCTCCTGTTATATATAATGTAAATATATATATTTAACTATCCAGTTTCTATTATACCCTAAAAATTTCACTCTAGGGGACGACCTTAACCAATTCCATTTGACTTATCCTTTAAATAAAGACTCACAAAACATATTAACAAGCCCTTACAATAATCCTAATGTCTATTTAAATGGTTAAGTACCCCAAACATCCCAAAACTTAATTTGAAAACCTGTTATCCTAAAGACAGCTTTGACTCTGAATCTTGCACAACGGTTTTGACCCACCTACATGCCTCAAATAATTACAAGTCTTACATTTTTGAAAACCAGACTTCCTGTAGATAATGTTAGGCTTTTGAAGCACTCAAAAATCTTTTCGTATGATCAAAATTTGATCAAAACAAGATGACTCAAAATTTCAGTCAGATTTAACTCCGAATTTAACATGACAATTAATCATACGTAAACTCTAATTAAAACCTAAAAACGTTTTACAATGATAAAAACCTATTAACTACATCACTAATTACATAGTATTAACAAACCGTAATAAAAATTATGAATCTCAAACCCTAATCCATCATATTAGGTTACATACGTAAAATAAACATTAATTGAACATAGTTTTAGTGTGTACCTTAAACCCTAATTGAATTTTTGTCTTTTCTTGATCCTCCATTTTTAATACACGACTGAGGTTAGGTTTAGGGGAGAGTCAAATCGTTTTTAGTGTTAAGTGGAGTAATATGGGTAGTTAAAACCAAACAGGAAGACTAATAGTACTCAAACTGGGCTCTCCTTCCTTTCCTTAAGCCTTAGTCGGCCCAAATCCAAGCCCAAACCCTTTAAGCCGACTCTTATACCTCATATACAAATAATTAATCATTACTAAACTATATCGTATCCTCGAGTTACTTCCGGGCCAAACCTGAAGGCATTACGTTAATTTTTCCACTTTTGCGCAGTTTCCGAACTAGCCTTCATTTCTGAAAGTTTCTAAATATGTAAAGTAACCCTAAAACCTATCCTTACCATATAACATATACATAATACATATATGGATATTTAACCTACGATACATACACGAAATCTTATAAAAACTATACCTGAACTCTCACGCAGTTCATTTCTGAATTCATTTCATTTCATTACGTTTCATTTCATTCTGTTTGAGCCACAAGTTGGATTTTCGACATAATCTTTGCTTTACACTGTTTTCTCTAAATCTTTGTAAACATGGATATAACTTTTGTTAAACACCATCTTGTTCCCAATCTAGCTTGGCAATTTTCATTATTCACCAAAAACATTTTTAACCCATAACCTTCTTTAGATCATCCTCTTCTCTTCTTAAACCATTCATGGTTGTTCTTCTTCTTCACATCCTCTAAGCCTTTTTTAAACCTTAAGCACACAACCATGGTGTCCACTAGATCCTCAATTTCCTCCAAAAACTCTTCCACTAAACGAAACCTTAAGATAAGGATTAAGATACGTGAGCAAGGTTCTTCATCTTTTCTTACACCTAAGAATGAGACTAATCCAATTCCCATGGTTTTACGTCTTCTTCATTCCAATCTAGGATGGATGAGTTGTCTTAACCTTTCTCTGCAAGTCCTTTCTTGATTGAGAACCCCATACGCCTCCAAAACATTCCCTTTGAGGATGACTTTGTTGAGGATTCACCTATTTCACCCATTTCACCTTTGGACACCATGCCTCCAACACTCCAATTTTGGGTGTTCCTGCCTCAAACCTCATGGGTGATCCATATTTCTTATATTTCTTTGTGGCAAATGGTACAAATTTTCCATGTTGTCTTCAGAACTTCTACATCATAGAATCTTTTAGGATGGAAATGTTTAAGTTTCATAGAAGGTTGGAAGAGCTCTTCCTAACTATTTTTGCCAACTTTCCTCCTCCTATGAGATGAATGATGATAATTTTAAAATATTTTTTTAAGAACTTATGCCCAAGTAGACTACTTAATCAGGATTAAAAATAGCTAGCTTTTTTAGTTAGTTGTTTTCTTTATTTCTTGTACTTCTTTTTTCTTCCCGAGTTTTCATGAAGTTGATTTATGGATTAAACTTCTGTGTGTTGTAACTTTTTTATTCTCACACCAATCAACTTCAATTTAAATTTAAATTGAACCTAAATCTATTGCCGCCTCTAAAACTTGATGAAACTTGATCAAAACGTTATCTAAATATATTATCACCCTTTGTCAAGATGCTATTGTGAGTATGTTGATCTTTATGCAACCATAGCCTAACCTAATGCTTGTAGAGGTAAAAATCCAATATTTGCTAAAATTTGAGAAAGTCTTGTCTTTTGTCAAACCTTCAGAAATTTGGATATTGGCGTCCCCTGTGGGCGGATCAATAAATAAGCCGCGGATCGATATCAATATTTAGCCGCATGTTTATTTATTGAACTGCAGGCAGGTAGCTATATTTTGGCTCGTTTTTTGGTCTTTCTTTTTTTGAAAAAATATTTTTTCAAGATTATTTGTTTGCCTATTTGTTGTCCCATGATTTTAACACGATTTAAAGAAAGAAAGTAAGAAAATAGATGATGTTTAAAGAGAGAAAGTAGAGAGAGAAAGTGGTTGGAACTTGGTGAATATTAGATTCAGAGAGAAAATGAAAATGAGTCAACCACCTCCTAACATGCTAGGAGATGTGTATATATAGTCCACCCACATGCGGGCTTGTTTGGGCTATATCTTAATGGGTCGGGCTTTCCTTTTAGGCTTTAGTTCCTTAAACATGAACTTTTAGCTTAAATTTAAGCCGTAATACCCGACTAACCTACTACCTATTACATCGTTCTAAAATACGATATATAATAAACCTATGACCGAACATTCTTGTTTGACTTAATATTTTGAGGCTAACAATCTCCCTAATGAGAGGTCATTCCTCTACGACATTTGGAGATTTACAGATGATGACACTACAATTATACATAGTCTCATCGTCCAAATCGGACTCAAAACGCTTAAAATATCATTAAAATACCCCAAACTATGCTTGTGTTTATTCATTGTGTATTTTAGGTACGGATATCCTGAAATCAACAAAAGATCACAAGAATCAAGAAAAAATGAACACGGGAAACGAAGTCACACAAAGAACCGGACCCGAATCATGATTTTCCAAAGAAGTCCTTGAAGTTTTGAAGATTGTCAAGAATTGTCCCTCAACTTTTGAAGACTTGTCACTTAATACCCTTGTAAATCTCAAATATTACAATAGGGTCCCTTAATTTTCAATAAAATATCATTCATGCCCTTGGAAAATGCAAACATTTCACAAAAGGTCATTGGAACAAGCTTATGAAAGTTTATGTGGTCAAAATGGGAAAAACAGAACTTGGTTTATAAAGGGAATTTGGTTTTGAGCTGTTTGAAACTCAAGCGACAAGAAGAAAGGAATCTAGGAACTAAATATGGGCAGACATTAAACCCCATCCCACCAATCATGGACTGCCATGTCACCTTGACCATTTGACCCACGAATCACCACATCCCATACCTACACGTCACCTTTCCACTTAATTATTTATTAACTGATTTTTGAAAAATCAGTTTAATAACTAATTAGTGTAGGAAACATATTTTTTAAACCCCAAAACAAATTAATTACCACTGCTCATCCACCCCCTTCCCATAAACCCTAAAAAACCCCAGTACTAATTAACCCAATTTCTTAATTATAATCTAATTAAATATAGGGTTTTTCATCATAACCCCACACCCGACACACTCCACAACCCAGAAAACGACCCATCCACCTTTTGTCCCCTCTCCTGCTACACCTCTCACGTGTCACTTGACCACATCAACGTCCCATATAGTTTTCTTGGTCCCAAAGTCTATTTCAACAGTTCATGGTCAAGTATATAACTGGAGCATCACAAGAAACCAAATTTGACCAAGAACCAAACAACATATTATGAGAATTATCCAAGGGCAATGTTGGTAGTTCATGATTAGGGTTTATGTTAGTCTAGTTGTTCTATTTCAGTATAAAAAGAGGAATTCGACATGTGAAGCCTCTAGTTCTAGATTTTGTACATTTTTAAAATTATTAATGACAATGAAACTTTTAAATCTTGTGCAAAACTAAGTTCCAAGTTTATTAGTTTTCTTAGTGTAATCAGTTTCATTCATTTACAAAATTAGTTTAAAGGTTTACAAAGTTTTCTTTATTTCACATAATATTTTCAGAAAATCAGTATTTTTTTTGAAAGATTTTGGACCCAAGGCTCATGTATTTGTGGATTATTGACGTGACAACTGAAATAAACCACAAAGATTGAGGCTTGTTACCTTTTTGTTTCAAAAAGTTAGTTTTACAAGTTTGGTGTATTAAGGTTTTGAAAAATCAGTTTTATCCAATTTTTTTACTTGACTGTTTACTGTAGCTTAAGCTACTGATAAGCTCTTTGACAAAGAGACTTATCAGTTAGTTAAGACTGCTTGAAGATTTTTCTTGGGTTGTTTTTGTTTGTGCAGGTAACAAGACCTCATTTCCATTTTCATTTCATGTACTCTTGAAGATATTGGTCAACCTCTCTACATCAAACAAATCTCTCTCATAAGCCCTTAAAAGCTAGCTATAAGATGATGGCATCAGCAGGCCATAGCCTGGCCTGGATGTAGGTCAGACAGGTATAGCTTGAACCCACCCTATTTTTATGATTTTTGATGATTATGTGACTTGTTGTGATGATTTGTGTTTGATAATGTTCATGTTTGTTTAAGTGTTTGATTCTGATTATTCAATGGTTAGAAGTATGTTAGAGTAAGATTTAATCACTTTGTTTGTGTTTTAACAAAAACTTCTTTGTTAAATCTTAGTATTAATTTAGTAAGGGGTGTTTGGGTTTGGGGTTTAAACTGACTTGGGTGACACTAGGGTGGTTTAAAACCAATTAAACTTACTTAAACCAGTAGTGGTAGGGTAAAGTGTTAGTTTACTTTGAGTTTGTAAGGTTTAAATAGATATTTTCTTGTTAGTTTTTGGTAAAAAATAGTCTAGGAAATCAGCAGGCCTAGAACTAACTTGTTTTAGTTAGTTCTGAGCTCTAATCTTGATAATCTGTTAGGGTTAGGGTACAAATAGGTTTGGATATTGTGGGTGGTGGTTTGGTAGTGATTTGACCACTTTATGGAGGTTTGAAACTCACCAAATAGCCAATTGCATCAGCTAAGTCTCATCAGACCCCTACTTGTTATCACAGTGACTGTATCTGCCAATTTTTGTGTGATTTTGTGTTGTAACTTGTTGTTTTTTATTGTTTACTTGACTCCCCACAACCCAACTGGTTGTGGGGGTGCCTTTGGTTCCAAGCAAAACTAAGTAACAAGCAAGATCCAAGCACAAAAGTGCCCATACCCGTTTTTTGCTTAGAGCAGTAGGAAGAAATTTCCCATTGCTCCTGTCTAAGTTCCCACTGCTTAGCAAAAGGACAAGAACCCCCCAGCTGTCACTATCAGCTTTTGGTTTTTTTGTCGTTAGTGGCTTGTTTTAAGCTTTTTACAGATTTTTCATTTTTCCTAGGTTTAAACATTTATTTTATGAATTTTCATTAAGTTTTATTTTATTTTACTGTTCATTTGCTATTTTTTAGATTTAATTTAATTTTAATTAGTTTTAATTAATCTGCTTTTTGTGTTTTTAGTGCAAAATTTTGATATTTTCAGATTTTCAAATTTTCTTAGTTTCAGAAAAATATTTTAAGATTTTTAGTTTAAAAAGTTTCACTGTTCACTCTTTTTTGTCTATTTTTTAGATTTAATTAAAGTTTAAATAGTTTTAAATTCAAACTGTTTTGTCTTATAGTGTAAAAAATTCCTTTTTCAACATTTTCTATTTTTCTTCTATTAAGTATTATAAAATAGGATTTTTGAAAAAGTAAGTTTATTTTTAGCTTTATTTTTTTTAATCATTATTTTAGTTTAAAAATTGTTTTTAGTGTTTTAAAAATAGAAAAATAGTTAGTAAAATTTAGGAAAAATACTTTTTAGTGTTAAAATAATATAAGTGAGATATTAGTTTGATAAAATAATATTTTGGGCTTTTTCTTAATTATATTTAATTTTAGGGCTTTAATTAGCATGTAAAATTGAATATTTAATTAATAAAATGTTTTAAAATTGATTTATTGAATTTTTGTTCTTATTTATATTATTTTAGACTTAGTTTTGATTTTCAAATTAAATTTAGCTTAAATTTTTAATTTTGTCACGTTTTACGTATTTACGTTCGCGTTTTACGTCATTACGTCGTAGTGTAATCGTAGTCGTAGCTCGTCTTTAATTTTCTCTCTTCTAAACCAAAAACGACACTAATCCAAACTTTGATTTTATATAATTGGCATACACAACATACACCTCCGCCGAGAACGAACTCGCACTTATTCGATTCGTCGGTTTTCCTAAACCGTCGAGTTTAATACTTGCCCATTATACGTCTTTTTCCTAAAAGCGTATTTTTACTACAATCAATTTTGGCGCCGCTGCCGGGGAGGTATGTTAGACTTATATATATATATATATATATATATATATATATATATATATATATATATATATATATATATATATATATATATATATATATATATATATATATATATATATATATATATATATATATATATATATATATATATATATATATATATATATATATATATATATATATATATATATCCTGTTTGTGTGAGTAGTGCGTTTTTTCTTTTCAATTTTTGGAAAGCGTATATAACGTACATACTCATTTTTATTATTTTTCCTTAATATATTATAGTATCCAAATAAATCGTGTTTAGTTTTCCTAAATTAAACACAAACCAATCTTTTAATATATTGTAGATATATTGGTTTTCGTTTTTCTTTGTGAATATTATTAATATATTGTACTACGTATCACAATAAATATACAATATCTCCAAAAGCGTGAAAACACAACCTTAATTGGGATTTCATCACTCAATTATTGTATTCGAATCCAAAGCAAAAGTTTAAAGGCAAAATAGATAAATACTTTCATGAGGCTTAATTTCGATTAACACAAACTATAAGGTGGGTATAAGGCGGTTGTATTTAACGACCTAAGGGAAAAAGGCTCTTAAGTGCTTAGCGCCGCCTCGTTTCTTCCGCTTGCTTGTGTGTGTTTGAGATAGAGGGCTAATCGAGGGTTTGCCGCCCAATTATTATCTACGTATCATATATATTTGCTTGTTTCAAGATTAAACCCTATTGAACGTTTTGGTGTTCCACCAACGTTCTAAAGTCATCGAAGGCGTTCACTCCACGTGATCGTTTTCGTTCCTCGAGGCTTCTTTAATCGAGAAATCGATTCGTGGAGAGATTTGTATATTTGAGTCTACGTAATACAACAAAAATCCAAAAAAATTAAAAAACAATCAAAAACCAAAAAAATTGAAAAATCGAAAAACCGCAAAAAGAATCTTCTTTGCTACCCCCATTCTATGCTTAGTGCATGTGCACTTGATCGAAGGATTATTCTAATTCTAGCGACGCTACGAATCGACGCAATCGTAATCGAAGGAATCGACGACGTAGACGAGAATTAGAAACCGACGTTCCTAATATCGTTGTTGAAGAAACCTTAGACGAGATGGCCGACAATCGTTCGATGATGGAATTGCTCCAAGCGCCCACCGAGGGTTATGGAGACGCGATCGTAATTCCCACTAACGAAGCGGCGAATTTTGAGATTAAGAGCGGAATGCTATCGTTAATTCAAGCTACGAAGTTTCGAGGTCGTGAAGTCGATAATCCTCACGACCATATTCGGAATTTTGATCGTCTTTTGGCCACGAGAAAGTTTAAGAACGTCGACACCGATGTCGTCAAGCTTATGCTTTTTCCGTACTCGTTCGATGGTGCCGCCAAGGATTGGTACGAGAAAGAGCCACCTAATTCGATAATTACGTGGAAGGATCTCGTTTCCAAATTCGTTAATCATTTTTTCCCACCGTCTAAGATGACGTTTTACAAAAACGAGATTACAAGATTTGAGAAAAAACCGAATGAATCATTTAGAGACGCGTGGGATCATTTTAAGGAATTGCTTAGGCAATGTCCTCACCGTGTATTTTTCGAGTTGCACCAAATAGATACGTTTTACAACGGTCTTAGTTTTCAAGAACAAGATTCGTTGAATTCCGCCGCCGGTGGCAACTTTTTGTGTAAGACTCTGAAAGATGCATTAATGATTATCGAGAACCGATCCAAGGTTTACCAACTCCGCAACGCACTGAGTGTTGCCAATGTCGCCAATGTTAGTAATTCTAATCACGATATTGAGAGAGTTGATGCGAAAGTCGATAAGTTGACGAATGTGTTTACGTCGTTCTTAATCGAGATTCAAAAGAAAGATGTTCCCGTTACGGTGAAAGCGGTTGAGGCATCGTGTACGTTTTGTGGTGGACCTCATAATTATTACGAGTGTGCGGCTACGGATGGAAAAACGTCGAGTGTTAACGCGTAAAACAACAATTTTCAAAATCAAAATAACGCGGGTGCATCACAAGGAAATTATAACCAAGGCAACAATTTTAATCAAAACCGAAACAATTTTCAAGGAAATAATCAACAAGGAAATTTTTCGAATCAAGGAGGATATAATCAAGTTCGTAATTTGAGTTGGCAAAATCGAGATAATAACAACAATCAAAACTCGAATTTTTCAAACAACAACAATCAAGGAAACAAATTTTCAAATGGTAATTGATACAATGGTTTTGATTGGTTCAAGATTAATCTCGGTATCTTCTCGAATTGATTCACAGCTCAAAGTGGAATGATTTGTTCTTGGTGACAAATAGGGGGTTTGGTTTTCTATTCTATTAAAAAGATAAATGAATGAAGTAAATAAAGATTTAAACCAAAACAATTACTTAAAACAATTACTTAAATAAAACTTGAATTTAAATTAAACAATTAAATGATAAAGCAGTAAAATAAACTCACTGAAAACTAGCTCTATTCGGAAAAATAGTCCTACTCGAAATAAGTGGTGCTATCCGGAATATATGACCATGCGGAATAAATGGCTACGAGGAGTAAAAGGCTTATTCGGAATAACAGTCCTATCTGGAATAAATGTGGCTACTCGGAATATATACCATCCGGAATATTAATGCTATTCGGAATACAAATGCTATGCGGAATAACTGGCTCTATGCGGAATAAATCCTATTCGGAATAATTACTACTCGGAATAAACATGCTATGAGGAATATTGGACTACTCGGAATATTAGGCTTACTCGGAATAATTACTACCCGGAATAAAAATGCTATGCGGAAGAATTGGCTATTCGGAATAAAGGACCCTATCCGGAATATGCAAATATTCCGAATAAGGGACAAGGCAAACAGACTATTCGGAATATACAAATATTCCGAATAAGAGACAAAGTAAAAAGCAATTCGGAATAACTGGGATTGAAGAACAGAGCACAGCGATAAAACAGGGGAACATGAATTTGTCAAAAATCAACCAAGGTTTTTACCAAATCTTAACCAAAACTAATAACAAATCATCTACTAACCATAAACTCCAAATTCCAATCATAAAAACACAAAACCCACTAACTTTTGAAGATCAAAATCAATCAAACAAGGACTTTAAAACTTTTAATAAAAAGAGAAGATGAACAAGATGAAATGGAAAGATTATATTGATGATTAAGGTTTAAACAATCAAAGGAAAAAGATTAAACTACAAGATTGGTAAGAACAAGAATCAAAATCACCAGACACCCTAATGGTGTTGGTGATGCATACGAACAGAAAGGAGAGAAAAAGGGAAAACAAAAATTAAAAACTGGCTAAATTGTGTGAGGGGATCTCCTTATATAGGTCTTCCATTTGGTTGGCGAGTGGGATTTCTCCCTTTCTTCTTGTCTTCTCGTCTTTTCAGAAACGTTGACGTTTTCGATTCTGATTCGGGATTTGTCGACGATTAAGTTCAACTCGTCTTTTAATCTCTTCGTTTAATAGACTTGAGTTTCTTCGACATATGTAAATCTTCCATTTTTGGTCCTTTTCTTCGATAAATCTTCAAACAGGCCCATTGACTTCAAATCTTTTGCATCTCTTGGACAATAGACTTCGTCTTGAGTCTTTTTCTTCGATAAAACCCGTGCAATCCCATGTTTTCTTCAATATTCATCCGGTTGACTCTGAAAACACAATAAACACAAAAACCACGCATAATTCCAAACAAATGATATTAAATACGTGTTATGGTCTTGTTTTAGGAAGAAATAAGTGGTAAAAGGATGGGTGTTTTCACACCTATCAAATCCCCTACACTTAACCATTGCCATGCCCTCATGCAATGCTTAGTGATAAAGCAATTTTACATTTTTCTCATAATCAATCAACCTTGGCCTTATTAAATATTACTAAACAAAAATTAAAGTACTAAGAGAAATTAAAACTTTAAAGTAAACAAAAGGATAGAAAACCATTTTCACTTGAAAATAGCTATATGGAAATAACTTGCAAAGAGATCAAGGACTTACATTAGGGCTTCGGTGCTGCGAAGATTTATCACCCTCAAGTTTCACGTTCCCCAAACTAAGCTTAAAAACGAGATCATTGTTATTATAAGTTAGCAAATGAAACACTTACACACATGGCTTAATTATATGCTTAAACTCCCTTATTCCTAGGTGTATCTCTTATATTTTATTTTTGTCTTAGAATGATCATGAAGATGCATTTTTGGACTTGTTTCGATAGTTTATTTAGGCTGAAAGCAAAGTAGGACGATTTGATCAATAGTTAGCTAAAGGACAAAATCTCTTAAAACTGCTTCTCGGGATATCAAAAAGTTCATATCTTGGCATAACTCGGTTCACGATTTGAGACCTCTCTCGGGCCGATATTTGGCATGTACTTCATACTTCATATCTTGAGAGACGTGCTTGAGATAATGGTCTTCTCATCGTTAATAGAGTTTCTTCACTTGGAGACTTTTCAGTGGTACTCCAACTTTGTTGACCACGACTTCATGATTATTTCTTCAATCTCTAATTGGGATTTTGAGATACAACGATCCGCCTCCTTTTCGGACTTGGATCTATTTATCCTCATACCTTGTTAGGGTCTTTTCGGATAGACTTCTCCATGATCTTTATGGGAGTTGAATGCTTTTCGTCGTGAGTCTTGATCCTTCATATTGATTTTGGGAATAATGCTTTTCACATCACCTTGGATCTTTAGCAATAAGATTGAATCCTCATGCCTTGTTAGGGCCTTTTCGGACTCGCCAATCTTCGCGCCCCGCTTCATAAGTTATGCTTGGCTATGAACTCTTATCATTACCGAGAAACTTTTAAACGATCTTGGGCTAGAAGCTAAATAACTTTTCAAATCGTACGACCTTACTTATTGCAGATAACTTATTAGCAAGTGATGGGAGAATAGGCAGATAATTACACCAAGTGGGCTTGTGCAAGAATACTGACTTATAATTGACTCTATCATTTCTCGTTCTCCACAATTTAAAATCTCAAGTAATGAGACTCGTGGATACTTAGCCTACTAAACCAATTAAGGTCTACATGGTTAAGGATAATAGCTAGAATAAACTTGGATAAGTCTATTCGGGTTGAGTCAAAATAATCGCAACGGGCCTAATATGTCAAAGATTTCAAAACTAGCTACACCACTTTATTAATATTTTTGACTTTATTGCGGGATATATACATATGAAAGCAACGATAAAAATTTAAAAATTACGACTAAATGGCCAAAGTTAATAAAAAATTTGAAAAAAATGATTTTCCGGTTAAATGAAGGCATTTTCATGAAAAAGTCCACTTAAAACTTCGATAGAAGTCCCCCCTACACTTAAGATAAACATTGTCCTTAATGTTTAAGCATGTGGGAAAAGTCTCCCCTACACTTATGACATTGTGCACGTTGGTTAACTCAAGTTATGGAAGAGACGACTAACGTGATCAATTTCAAATGTGAGTATGAAGAAAATTGAATCACGATAGTTGAGAGATAGAACCGGATTTTGGATAACACGGGAGCACGGTTCTTCAAAGGTTCCAAAAGTGCATTCAATCCTGTAATCACATCACCACACAAACACAAAGAACCTATAGAGGTCCCCCTACACTTAGGAGGTTAAAAAGGAAAATGATAGATACTCGGGCTGCCTCCCGAGGAGCGCTTGTTTTTGATAACCGAGCCACGAGCCTGACTCGACCCAAAATTAGTTCATGGGAAACGTGGTGAGGGATGGAATCATCTCCTGAGAGATGTCCTCACCAAAGTACAACTTCACTCGTTGGCCATTCACCTTAAAATTGGGACCATTAGGCTGGCCATTCAAAAAGTTACAAACCACCCTTGCGTCATTAGTAGGTAAAGCTTTGGCTTCAACCCACTTTGAAACGTAGTCAACGGCTACAAGGATGTATTTGTTTCCTTTAGATGAAGGGAATGGCCCCATAAAGTCGATACCCCAAACATCAAAGATTTCACATTCTTGAATGAAATTCTGAGGCATCTCGTCTTTATGTGTGATCTTGCCTTGTTTTTGGCAAGCATCACAACGTTTAACCATCTCGTGAGCATCACGATAAATGGTGGGCCAATAAAATGCCGAGTCAAACACTTTTTTGGCGGTGTAGTTGGGACCAAAGTGACCACCGGTGGGTCCTTTGTGGCAAGCGTCAAGGATTTCTAAGGCTGCCGGTCCATCAACACATCGGTGAATAATCAAATCAGCACATTGTTTGAATAGATACGGGTCATCCCAAAAGTAAGTCTTAATGTCTTTGAAGAACTTCTTCTTTTGTTGGGATGTTAACCCGTCGACGAGAATTCCACCCGCCAAGTAGTTTGCAATGTCCGCAAACCATGGGGTTTCATCAGAAGTCGAGTTGATAGACATTAAGGTCTCCAGGGGAAAAGAGTCATTCATCTCTTTGTTCAGATGTTCCCCTTGATAAGGATCCTCAAGTCTGCTGAGATGATCCGCGGCTAGGTTTTCAGCTCCTTTCTTATCGCGAATTTCGATTTTAAATACTTGGAGTAGCAAAACCCAGCGAAGAAGTCTTGGTTTGGAATCTTGTTTAGTTAACAAGTACTTCAACGCGGAATGATCGGTATAAACGATTGTGGTAGAGAGGACAAGATAGGGGCGAAATTTTTCAAAGGCATAGACAACGGCTAAAAGCTCTTTTTCGGTTGTCGTGTAATGCAATTGAGCCCCCATCATTGTCTTGCTAGCGTAATGGATCGGTTGGAAGTGTTTGTTCACTCTTTGTCCCAAAACCGCTCCAATAGCAAAGTCGCTAGCATCGCACATCAACTCAAAGGGAAGCTCCCAATTAGGGGTAACCAAGACGGGTGCCTTAGTAAGCTTGTCCTTAAGAAGGTTGAAGGCTTCGATACACTCTTTGGAGAAGATAAAAGGAGTATCTTTCTCCAAGAGGTGGGTCATCGGGCGAGCGATTATAGAAAAATCTTTGATGAAACGACGGTAGAAGCCCGCATGACCAAGGAATCTTCTCACACCCTTCACGGTTGAAGGTGGAGGCAACTTAGCGATAACATCGACTTTAGCACGGTCTACTTCAAGACCGGCTTTGGAGATCTTGTGTCCTAGCACGATGCCCTCTTTTACCATGAAATGGCATTTTTCCTAACTAAGAACAAGGCGAGTGTCTTCACACCGCTTAAGCATACGTTCTAAATTGGCAAGGAACGCAGAGAAAGAATCGCCATAAATCGAGAAATCATCCATGAATACTTCCATAGTGTCTTCCACCATGTCATGGAATATAGCCATCATACACCTTTGGAACATCCCAGGAGCATTGCATAAACCAAAAGGCATGCGTTTTTAAGAAAATGTTCTGTAGGGACAAGTGAATGTGGTCTTTTCTTGGTCCTTGGGATCGATGGGAATTTGAAAATACCCGGAGAAACCGTCTAAGAAGCAGTAATAGTCATTACCCTCTAGACGCTCGAGCATTTGATCCATGAAAGGAAGAGGAAAGTGATCTTTTCTCGTGGCATCATTGAGCTTGCGATAGTCAATACAAACTCTCCACCCAGTAACAAGACGAGTGGGAATCAACTCGTTGTGTTCATTGGGAACAACGGTTATTCCGCCCTTCTTGGGCACACAATGGACGGGACTTACCCAAGGCGAATCCGAGATAGGGTAAATCAAGCCGGCATCAAGAAGTTTGATAACCTCTTGTTTGATGATGTCATGAATGCGAGGATTAACCATTCTTTGGCTCTGGATCGCGGGTTTAAAGTCATCTTCCATGAGAATCTTGTGAGTACAAAAGTTCGGATCAATTCCGCGGATATCGTAAATTTTCCAAGCAATTGCCTTCTTATGATCTTTAAGCACGGCGATGAGGCGAGATTTCTCTTCTTCGTTCAAGTCCTTAGCAATGATGACGGGCGACTTCTTATTTTCTTCAAGGAACACGTACTCGAGATGGGGCGGTAACTCCTTAAGTTCTAAATCCGGAGGATTTTCGATGGGAGGCGTTTTCAAAGTCGGAGCATTGATAGCAATAACCTTGGGAGATGGTAGAGAAATATTGTCTTCTTTAAGAATGTTCTCAATGAGGCGAAGATCTTCATCCCAATCGGTGGTAGAATCGTCATTAGCTAAGTTCACATCTCCCATGGTGGCTTCCATATTTTTCCAAAGGAAATCACTTTCTCCAAATAGAGATAGTGATGAGTCAATAGAGGAAACGGTCTCAACATTGGGAAGAGAGGTAGGAATACTTTTACAAGCATCTTTAAAGTGTTCTTCACAAGCCTCATCAAGAACGTCAATACAATTAACACTCTCGTATGAATAAGGTTGTTTAGAAAGCTTTCCCATGTTGAAGACGATTTTATCGTCACCAACTCTCATGATAAGCTCACCGGCTTCAACATCGATGAGAGTGCGACCGGTCCTTAAGAATGGGCGACCAACAATTAATGGCACACGAGGGTCCATATCATAGTCGACGACGACGAAATCGGCAAGAAAAGTGAATTTGTCGACTCCTACAAAGACGTCTTCGGCTATCCCCACTGGATAAGCAACCGTACGGTTAGCTAATTCCAGAGTCATTTTGGTGGGGACTAGCTCAGGGAGAGATAATTGCTTCCAAACGCTTAGAGGCATTAAATTAATACTGGCACCTAGATCGGCTAAGGCCATGCAATTCTCTACTCCCGGGAAGTTACAAGGGATTAAGAAGCGACCCGGATCACCAAGCTTAGTTGGCAATTTCCTTAAGAGCACTGCAGAGCAATTCTCATTAAGTTGGGTATTAGCAATATCAAGAAGCTTCTCCTTGTCGCTAAGAAGATCTTTGGACATTTTCGCATACTTGGGCATGTGAGCGAGAGCCTCAGCGAAGGAGATGTTGAAATTCCATTGTTTAAACATTTTGAGAAAGTTCGAAACTTGAATATCATCCTTGCTTTTGAGCTTCTCTTTCCTCAACCTTGAGGGATAAGGTATATCGGAAGAAAAGGAAGGCTTTGGGATCGAAGGATCACTCACATCCTTGGGTAGAGGAGGGGTAGAAGTAAGAGGTGGAGAAATTAGGGAAGTAGAAGGATGAGGAATAGGAGCAGGTGACTCGTTTTCCTTAGTCACAATCACCGGTGGAGGTATAGGAAGCTCGGGTTCCTTGGTACCTTTGCCACTGCGAGTGGTGATTGCTTTCATCCCCCCCTTGGATTCGCAACGGTGTTACTCGGAAGAGTACCCGAAGAAGAGGATTGATTACCTTGGAAGAATCCAGCCATCATGTTCCTTAAGTCATTCGTTTGACTAGCCAAAGTGTTTCTCATATCAGCTCTCAGATCGTTTCCTTGTTTCACCATGTCTGCTTTCAAGTTGAGCACTTCCCGCTGGAGATTTTCCACAATCACATCATTGGTCCTCATGTAGGTTTCAACATCTTGGTGTAATGCGGTGGGTTGGTTGGGAGGGGGAGCATGGTAGGCGGGTGGTTGATAAGCAGGTTGTTGGTAAACTTGGTTGTTTCTTTGAGGAGGATATTTTTGTTTGTGAGGTGGTTGGTATGGTGCACGAGGTTGTTGTTGTTGTTGAGGAGGGCGATTGAGGTTTTGTTGTTGGTTTGGGTTGTTAGGAGGAAAACCGGGTGGGGAAAGAAAGTTGTTAGAGCGGTAGCTAAGCAAGTTGCGGTCACCTTGAGGACGAGCTTGATAAGCGGCCGGAGGATAGGTACCACATGCTGCATTCACATTCTCAGAAGGATAGTCTTGGGTAGCGGTACAAGTGGTGTAAGAGTGAGGACCCCCGTAGATTTCACATGGTTGGCTGACAGCATTGACTTGAGCATTTTTAGCGTTGATGCTGTTGGTGTTGCTAGCGGTTTGGGTAGCAAGCGATTAAAGAAGCGTAGTAATTTTGTCAAGTCGCTTGTCGTGGTCACTAGTACTAGCACTAGCGGCATTGGTCCGCACACTCTTGGTTTGCACACGAGACTTATTCTCAATGATATCCCAAGCGGCATTGGAAGTCTTAACCAAAATATTACCCCCCGAGGCACTGTTTATTGAATCTTGGTCATTCATGCTTAAACCATTATAAAAAGTGTTAATTTGGTGCACTTTGGTAAAACCATGTTGTGGGCATTTTCTTAAAAGATCTTTGAAACGGTCCCAAGATTCACTAAAAGACTCATCGTACTTTTGTTCAAAATTGATAATTTCATTCCGCAAAGCGGTAGTACGAGAGGGTGGGAAAAAGTAGTTGATAAATTTGGTCTCCAAATTCGTCCACGTAAGAATACTTTGTGGCGGTTCCTTTGCAAGCCAATGTCGGGCTTGTCCCTCTAGGGAGAAAGAAAAAAGTTGCAAACGGATTACCTCTTGTGGAACACCATTGAATTTGACCGTATTCGTGAGTTGCAAGAATCTCTTGATGTGGTCATGAGGATCATCAATGGTACGCCCCAAGAATGGTTGAGCAGAGACCATCTGGATAAAGCCGGATTTGAGCTCAAAGTTGTTGGCTGCAATCGCGGGTATGACAATTGGATCATTGTTGCTGTCTACATGTGCTTGCAGAAGTTCAATCATCGGGCGATTGTCCGGTAAAGGTTCATTGTTGTTGTTATTATTGTTGTTGAGAGGTGGATTGTTATTGTTGTTATTGTTTTGAGGTGGGTTATTGTTGTTGTTTTGTACACCGGCCATGTCTAAGTCTTCGAGAGGATCGGGCTCTTGATAAGACGTTGATCGTGTACGCATGCACCTGCAAAAGAACTAACAAAACAAACAAGAAATATTTTTGGTTTTTATGGTTTTTTATTTTTTTGTATTTTTGAAAATTTTATATTTTTAGGGTTTTTTGAAAGTTTTTATGAAAAAGGTAACGTTCACGGCGAACGTATCCCAAAATCCAAGTTCTCACAGAAAACTGTTGATCTTAACGAGAAGAGCCGGCAGTGGCGCCATTTGATACAATGGTTTTGATTGGTTCAAGATTAATCTCGGTATCTTCTCGAATTGATTCACAGCTCAAAGTGGAATGATTTGTTCTTGGTGACAAATAGGGGGTTTGGTTTTCTATTCTATTAAAAAGATAAACGAATGAAGTAAATAAAGATTTAAACCAAAACAATTACTTAAAACAATTACTTAAATAAAACTTGAATTTAAATTAAACAATTAAATGATAAAGCAGTAAAATAAACTCACTGAAAACTAGCTCTATTCGGAAAAATAGTCCTACTCGGAATAAGTGGTGCTATCCGGAATATATGACCATGCGGAATAAATGGCTACGAGGAGTAAAAGGCTTATTCGGAATAACAGTCCTATCCGGAATAAATGTGGCTACTCGGAATATATACCATCCGGAATATTAATGCTATTCGGAATACAAATGCTATGCGGAATAACTGGCTCTATGCGGAATAAATCCTATTCGGAATAATTACTACTCGGAATAAACATGCTATGCGGAATATTGGACTACTCGGAATATTAGGCTTACTCGGAATAATTACTACCCGGAATAAAAATGCTATGCGGAAGAATTGGCTATTCGGAATAAAGGACCCTATCCGGAATATGCAAATATTCCGAATAAGGGACAAGGCAAACAAACTATCCAGAATATACAAATATTCCGAATAAGAGACAAAGTAAACAACATTTCGGAATAACTGGGAATGAGGAACAGAGCACAGCGATAAGACAGGGGAACACGTATTTGTCAAAAATCAACCAAGGTTTTTACCAAATCTTAACCAAAACTAATAACAAATCATCTACTAACCATAAACTCCAAATCCCAATCATAAAAACACAAAACCCACTAACTTTTGAAGATCAAAATCAATCAAACAAGGACTTTAAAACTTTGAATAAAAAGAGAAGATGAACAAGATGAAATGGAAAGATTATATTGATGATTAAGGTTTAAACAATCAAAGGAAAAAGATTAAACTACAAGATTGGTAAGAACAAGAATCAAAATCACCAAACACCCTAATGGTGTTGGTGATGCCTACGAACAGAAAGGAGAGAAAAAGGGAAAACAAAAACTAAAAACTGGCTAAATTGTGTGAGGGGATCTCCTTATATAGGTCTTCCATTTGGTTGGTGAGTGGACTTTCTCCCTTTCTTCTTGTCTTCTCGTCTTTTCAGAAAAGTTGACGTTTTCGATTCTGATTCAGGATTTGTCGACGATTAAATTCAACTCGTCTTTTAATCTCTTCGTTTAATAGACTTGAGTTTCTTCGACATATGTAAATCTTCCATCTTTGGTCCTTTTCTTCGATAAATCTTCAAACAGGCCCATTGACTTCAAATCTTTTGCATCTCTTGGACAATAGACTTCGTCTTGAGTCTTTTCTTCGATAAAACCCGTGCAATCCCATATTCTCTTCAATATTCATCCGGTTGACTCTGAAAACACAATAAACACAAAAACCACGCATAATTCCAAACAAATGATATTAAATACGTGTTTTGGTCTTGTTTTAGGAAGAAATAAGTGGTAAAAGGATGGGTGTTTTCACACCTATCAGTAATCAAGGGAATTCTCAAAGAAGTAATCAAAACCAAGGGAACTTTAATTCAAATCAAAATAGTTCGTCAAACGATTTTCAAAATTACATGAAAACGAATGAGGCTAATGTGAGACGATTAGAGGGAAAAATTGGTACTTTGAAAAACGACTTTTCTAATACTTTGAAAATTCAAAACACGAAGATTGAACAAGAAAAAATCGACATATAAAAGATGTTTTCGGCTATTATGAACAAAGCCTCGGGTGCTTCATCGAGTTCGTTACCTAGTGAAACCGTTGCAAATCCGAAGGAAAAATGTAAAGCCACCTCGTCTCGTGAGAAAAGTCGTGTGATTACCCCTACCCTTGATGGATTTTGAGTTGTTCCTTCTTCTCAACCCTCGACTTCTAAGACGCCTTCTTGTTCTAAAGTCGATGGCGTGAACGTGGCGACCAAGGAAAAGAGTGCACACCCTCGTGTACCTCAAATTCCATCCACGGTTTAAAAAGAGAGCTTTATAGACCTTACCCAAGTAACCCTTGAAGAAACTTGTGCATCGATCCTTCTTAAAAACCCCAAAAGGAATATGCCGAGAAAGGAAGAGGATCCGGGCCAATTTCTCCTACCTTGTGATTTTTCCGAGATTCAGGGATGTTTAGCCCTTGCCGATTTAGGTGCTAGCATCAATCTTGTGCCTCATTCTCTTTGGAAATTGATGAGATTGCCTTCACTTACCCCCACGAACATGACAATCGAGCTAGCAGATTGTACACCACTTATACCAACAGGAATAGCCGAGGATGTCTATTGTAAAGTTGGAAAGTTTGTTTTTCCCGTGGATTTCGTCATTTCCGATTACGAGTGTGACCCTAAATGTCCCATTATTTTAGGCCGACCATTTTTATCGACGACTCGAACCGTAATCGACGTCCGCGAGTGGAGACTTACTATGAGATATGGGGAGGAACGAATGGACTTTTTCGCAAATAAATCCCAAGTGTCTAATGATCATGAAAAAGCCGAGGTTTCAAAACCTAATTTTTTAAATTCTAATGATTTCAAAATGTTAACTTTAGCGGAAAATATGAGGCTTTATGCATGTTTTGAAAGAATTAAAATGAACGGTTTTAAGGATAATGATTTTAATGATAAAGAATAAGTCTACTTAATTCAAAAGGTTATTCGTAGATTTATGGATGAAAAATCACTTTGGGATGTATTTGGCAAAACAAGTGAACAACCAATTCCGAAGGGCGACGTTAGTGCCATCACGATAATGAAAAAAATGGACTCTTCTTCACCACCTTCGAAGGACCACGTCTTTGAGGCTTCAACTTCTAAATCCATCGAAGTGCCTCCATTTCCTAGCCTAACACCCGTTGAGGCTAAAGGATTCATCGACATCGATCCTCTCGTCTTAGAAAAGTCACCTAAGCATAGTCATTTGACTTGTAAGACCATGGTTGTGAGTGCTCACATCGACTCTTTCTTTGATGATGACGATGGCGATTTTTCCGAGATTGATCACGTACTTCGAAATCCACATGCCATTTTTGAGGATTCTCCTAAAAATACCTCGTTACATGTGAAGTACGATGATTACGAGTTCGATCCCGAGATTGAGGAAATTATCGAATGAGAGCTAGCTCTTTTGCCTCCACTTCCACCTACGAGTGAGGTTGATTTTTCCAAGATCGACGATGAACTTGATGAGTTGGAACGTCTTATTTTTAATGACAGGCCAACTCACGTGACCAAAAATCCCATTCTCGAGGAGTTACCTAATCAACACTCCTCATTTGAGAATGACGTTTACCACACTCGTGAGGATCTAAATTATCAACGATCCCCATAAAAGTATGATGGTTTTGTGCTTGATCGTGATCTCCTCGAGAGAGTTTCTAAAATCATAAGTGAAGGGAATGAAAAACCTTGGTTTGACAAACCCATATATGATGAAGAAATCAAAGAGATCGACGTTCATGAGGATGACGAATATGTTGACCCCGAGGGGGCGGTGTTCTTTGTTGATCGACGTTTTGAGAATTTATACAACCCACCATCCCCTCACCGCGACTTAAATGTGAGGATTTTTAGTGTGACTAATCTTGAGTTTGAAACGCCAAATATTTTCGACATAATCAAATCGGGTTTTCATAAAGATTTTTTAAACGATGAAAAAGGAAAGGGTTTTAAAATTGGTTTAAATGAATTTTCTACAAGTTTAACTCGTCATCACCACGTTATTTGAGTGGTACCACCTCGTCTACTCCTTTTGACGATGGTGTGTGTGGTTTTTGTGTGGGGGAAGCCCCTTATGTTCCCTCACATTTCTCCACCGAGGACGAGATATTCGATCCCGGAATTGATTATAAAGGGAAATCTCGGTCTTCCACCGATGCAATAAATGGAAATCTTATATATTTGCTTGGTGTGAGTCTACATCGAGTAGCTCATAAGTTTGTCCCACCCATTTTCCCACCTTTCTACTTCTCATCTCTTTTCTTCTACCCCTTTGGGGTTTTAGCACGTGTTGAAGTGGCGTTGGTTCGTTTATCCCATGAAAACGAGGACGCCATCTTCGATCCTAGTATTTTGCATCATCAAGGGACTTAGTCCTTAGTACCGGTTGCTTTTGGGCATTGTTTATCATGTAAGCCCCACCAAAAATGACCAAACCATGATTATCCCTAAATGATCACATTTATGGGGATTCGAGTCGATCTTTTGACTCGATTATCAGAAATAAGGTGCCTCGTGGGGGATTCTCATGCTTATCCTTGTAAATATTATCGTTTTCTAATAGTGTAACGAGGGGACTTGTGCTCTTCCAACCTTTGTTCCGTGGTTGTTTGTGATTGTGATTTATTAGGTTCATCGTCATTATTGAAGCCTCTCGTGTTCGTTTTACGGATCACTCAAGCTTCGATCGTTGCCTTTGGAGATTCTGATATCCGATGATATCCTTTTTGTTCTAACGTTTATCTTATTAGCATAATTTATAAACGGCTTTTAGGTTATTCGTTTTACCCTTTCCATGCTCGAGATTAAGCATTCGACTTCGTCTCTAGTATGGGGGTGTTTCACCCCTAGACTCGAAACATTGAAGACAATGTTTAGTTTTAGTATTGGGGGGTGAGTAGATACTTCACCATGCTTACGTCACCACACAATCCAATATTCATCTTTTTGTTATCGTTTTGTTGCAAAATAAGGCTAAAAATGGCCAAATTTTAAAAATTTTCTAGTTTTTCCTAAGTGTTTAAGACACGAATGTAGGTTTTCTGATGGTGAGAATAAGAGTAATTTTTGACTCGACCGTGCTGTTGAGCACTTAGCTTCGATTCCTTAACTTTTTAGGCTAAGTCTCTTAAATGAGGACGAGAAATGATAGATTTATTTATAAGTCTCGTAATCTTTCACGATCTCATGTGTAGTAATTATTAGCTTATACTCCCCACGCTTTTGTTTAAATAAATGAAATAAGTAAGGTCGTACGATTTAAAAGGTTACTTAGCTTCTAGCCCAAGATCGTTTAAAAGTTGCTCGTGTTCGAATAGAGTTCATAGCCAAGGCATAACTTATTGAAGCGGGATGCGAAGATTGAAAAGTTCCAAAAAGGCCCTAACAAGGCATGAGGAGCTCCATTTTATTGCTAAAGATCCAAGATGATGTGAAGTATCATTATTCCAAAAATCAATATGAAGGATCAAGACACACGACGAGAAGCAATATACTCCCCTAAAGATCATGGAGAAGTCTATCCAAAAAGACCCTATCAAGGTATGAGGATAAATATATCCAAGTCCTAAAAGGAGGCGGATCGTTGTGTATCAAAATCCCAAATAAAGATCGAAGAAAAATGATGAAGTCGTGGTCCAAGTTTGAAGAAATTCTATATATGAAGAGAAGACCATTATTTCAAGAACGTCTACCAAGATTTGAAGTTCAAAACACATGCCAAATATCGGTCCGAGAAAGGTCTCAAATCGTGAAACGAGTTATGCCAAGATATGAACTTAAGGAGATCACGAGAAGCTGTTTTAAAAGATCGTGTCCTTCGGCTAACTATCGATTAAATCGTGCTACTTTATTTTCGGCCTTAATAAAATATCGAAATAAGTCAATGATGTATCCTCGTGATCATTAAGACAAAATAAATTATAAGAGATACCAATTAGGAATAAGGGAGTCTAGGTGCATAATTAACACTCATGAGTAATGATTGTGTTGCTAACTTATAATAACAATTATCTCGTTACACGCTTAGCATGGAATTGAGTGAAAATCGAGGATGACAAACTTATCTCTATGAGGCATTCACGTGTTCTTATTCTTTGACCCTAAAAGTGACTTTATCGTGATGAAAACAATACATTATGTCTAAAACACGTGTAGTAGTTTATTTAAGTTTACATTTTCAATAAATGTCACATAAAAATGATATTTGGAAGCGCTATGACACTTAATTCTAGCACCGCGTGGGGACACGGAAATGGTTTAGTAAGGGGGAGTGATGAGACTGCAATTATACATAGTCTCATCGTCAAAATCGGGCTCAAAACACTTAAAATATCATTAATATACCCCAAAATATACTTGTATTGTTCATTGTGTATTTTAGGTACGGATATCGTGAAATGAACAAAAGATCACAAGAATCAAGCAAAAATGAACACGGGAAATGAATCTGCACAAAGAACCGGACCCGAATCATGATTTTCCAAAGAAGTCCTTGAAGTTTTGAAGATTGTCAAGAATGGTCCCTCAACTTTTGAAGACTTGCCACTTAATACCCTTGTAAATATCAAATATTACAATAGGGTCCCTTAAGTTTAAAGAAAATATCATTCATGCCCTTGGAAAATGCAAACATTGCACAAAAGGTCCTTGGAACAAGCTTATGAAAGTTTATGTGGTCAAAAAGGGAAAAACAAAACTTGGTTTATAAAGGGAATTTAGTTTTGAGCTATTTGAAACTCAAGTGAAAAGAAGAAAGGAATCTAGGGACTAAAGATGGGCAGACATTAAACCCCATCCCACCAATCATGGACTGCCATGTCACCTTGACAATTTGACCCACCAATCACCACATCCCATACCCACACGTCACCTTTCCACTTAATTATTTATTAAATTATTTTTGAAAAATCAGTTTAATAACTAATTAGTGTGGGAAACATATTTTTTAAACCCCAAAACAGATTAATTACCACTGCTCATCCACCCCTTCCCATAAACCCTAAAAAACCCTAGCACTAATTAACCCAATTTCTTAATTATAATCTAATTAAATATAGGGTTTTTCATCATAACCCCACACCCAACACACTCCTCAACCCAAAAAACGACCCATCCACCTTTTGTCCCCTTCCCTGCTACACC
Organism: Glebionis coronaria; assembly: GCA_025667525.1. Classification (NCBI taxonomy): domain Eukaryota; kingdom Viridiplantae; phylum Streptophyta; class Magnoliopsida; order Asterales; family Asteraceae; genus Glebionis; species Glebionis coronaria. Next base: position 423,258,135 of record CM046877.1, read on the forward strand.
TCTCACGTGTCACTTGACTTCATCAACGTCCCATATAGTTTTCTTGGTCCCAAAGTCTATTTTAACGGTTCAAGATCAAGTAAACAGCTGGAGAATCACAAGAAACCAAATTTGACCAAGAAACAAACAACATATTTTGAGAATTATCCAAGGGAAATGTTGGTAGTTCATGATTAGGGTTTATGTTAGTCTAGATTGTTCTATTTCAGTATAAAAAGAGGACTTCGACATGTGAAGCCTCTTGTTCCAGATTTTGTACATTTTTAAAATTATTAATGACAATGAAACTTTTAAATCTTGTGCGAAACTGAGTTCCAAGTTTATTAGTTTTCTTAGTGTAATCAATTTCATTCATTTTAAAAATTAGTTTAAAGGTTTACAAAGGTTTCTTTATTTCACAAAATATTTTCAGAAAATCAGTATTTTTCTTGAAAGATTTTGGGCCCAAGGCTCATGTATTTGTGGATTATTGACGTGACAAATGAAATAAACCACAAAGATTGAGGCTTGTTACCTTTTTGTTTCAAAAAATTAGTTTTACAAGTTTGATGTGTCAAGGTTTTGAAAAACCAGTTTTATCCATTTTTTTTACTTGACTGCTTACTGTAGCTTAAGCAACTGATAAGCTCTTTGATAAAGAGACTTATCAGTTGGTTAAGACTGCTTGAAGATTGTTCTTTGGTTGTTTTTGTTTTTTCAGGTAACAAGACCTCATTTCCATTTTCATTTCATTCACTCTTGAAGATATTGTTCAACCTCTGTAACACCCCATTTTGATAATGGAAATGTCACACGTAATTATGGCGTGTCATCAAAGCATACAAGGAAAAATGTCTAAACATTACATGACCATAAAAGGAAAATACCGGAATCAAACATCGGTAGTCCAAAAGTAAAGCTCATCACACACAAACATAAGTATAGTAATGGAAAGGACTAAACAATGTCCATAGCAAATGTATCAAAGGAAAGATAATGCATAAAGTAAAGAAAGGCTAGAAAGCTTCCAGTCCATATGCACGTACGCTTAAAGTCTACGAGCGTCCCTGAGTACCTGCCGTTTTGGGAACATAGAAAAGGAAAACGGCTGAGCAATACGCTCAGTGCACAGATGTACAATAAAGCATGAATAGGATAAGCATATAACATATAACAGCGGAAGAAACTAAGTCCCGAGTAACCTGGTTAAGTCATGATAAAACTGGTTTTATAGTTTGAAAAGCCTTATGTTTATCTTGTAAAAACTGCTTATCATATTTTACCATTAGCCAATATAGGTCATGAAAATCCACCGTGCATGAATACTTGAAGGGGTGACCTCATCATGCAAATTAGAGGGGTTGCCTCTAATTTAATATACTGGTTTTTGGGTAGGAGGGAGCAGCTCCTTCTGAAGGATTCAAGGCACACACCACATTCACCATGAAATCCTGACTGAAAACATGTAACTAGGATGCACCCATACGCCCCACATGATAAATATAAAAATATGGCCAAAAGCTGAAAGGACGCCACGAGCAATCACTCCGCCGTGGTGAAGTCATAACATCAGTGCCTCTAATGTTATGGTTATGGTACCTCCATAACTAGGTGAAACTGGTCATGCATGTATATGGATATAGGTATTCTAAATTAAACATAAGAAAATCAAACACATAACTTATACTAAGGGAAAATATTTGGCTGCATACGGGGAATCCTAATAAGGAAAGAATGTCCATACTGAAAGGACGGGAATCCGTACCTTATGTCCAGTGAACGAAGAAGATGAACTGAGAGGAATCCTACTTCCGTATCACTAATGCTACATAAATACATACATGAATAAGTATCTGCTTACTAAATACGTAACTGGTTTTATGTCATGTCTTAACTTATTTTATATGTTCATATCATGTTGTACTGTTTAAAGCCTTAAACTGTGTTTATCTTATATTCTGTCTATTCTGATTAAGTATTTCTAGTATTTCATGTATTATTATACTTACTGTGTAATAATAAGTAACTTTACAAAATAGCCGGTTTCCTAAAATAGAAAGTTTCCAAAAATAGAAAGTTTCCAAAAATAGAAAGTTACCAAAAATAGAAAGTTTCCAAAAATAGAAAGTTTCCAAAAATAGAAAGTTTCCAAAAACAGAAAGTTTCCAAAAATAGAATTACTGCTTAAAATAGATAAGTTTCTAAAAAAAGAAAATTTCCATAAATAGATCAGCTGCCTTAAATAAGTTTCCATAAATAGATTAGCTGCCTGAATTAAATAAGTTTCTAAAAATAGAAAGTTTCCATAAATAGATTAGCTGCCTTATTTAAATAAGTTTCTAAAAATAGAAAGTTTCCATAATTAGATATAAGCTGGTTAAATAAGCTAAGTGTATAAGCCTAAGTGTTTTCATGATTATTTTCTAAGTCATATGATATAATGTATAGTTTATTAATTATTTCATGTAATTAAAATAAACTATAGGTTAAAATATTTAATTAAAGTATATCATGTTTTTAATTAAATAAGTTAAATACTTAGGTTAAAACATGTATTATTATTTATTAATAATATAACCTAAGTCATGTTAATTAATTAATTATAACCATGGCTTTTAAATAAATAATTAATTATAAGTCTAAAAATATAAAAATACTTAGGTTAACAATTTCATGATTTTAATAATTAATATAACCTAAGTCATGTTATTAAATTAATCATGTCATGTTTATTAATTTAATTTTAACATATGATTATAAAAATAATAATCTTAACATACACCGTGAACCGGATCTTGACTAAGAACCATGAACCGGACATGAAATCGACACCATACCCCGAACCACTTCGGGGTTCCCCTTGTCTTGCTACTGCCGTGGGACCTACACCAACCAACCGGGACCATATGGTCTCGGTGGTGGTCGAGTATCCAAACCGAGACCCCCTTGGGGTTCGGTTTAGGCGCCGGCCAAAACAAACACCCCTAAAACACCCTTTTTGATTTATTCCAAATTCATTTTCATGTTAGTGTTTTTAATTAGGTTTTAAAAACATCTTGTTCTTAATTTATTATTAGATCAAAATAAAAAGAAAAGGGATAAAAATAATATACCGAATGCGTGGATCTAACGAGGATGAACAAACATGAACACTTGCACGAAAACCAAGATCAAAAATCAAACAATCACCTCCTTTGGTGTGTTTGTGTGTGGCGGCCAAACAAAGAAAAAGAAGGAGGAGGAGAAAATATTTTTAGGTTTTTGGTTAATTCTTCTGTAAAGTGAAAATGAGTAGTAACTTTTCCCTTAACCCCTCTTTAGTGAATTTTGAGATGGGCTTGGCCCATCTCTTCCTTGTTGCCGCGGGTAGGGGCCCCACGTAGGGTAACCGTACCGTTTTCCGTGTCTCGATGTTTAATTTTTCGTTCATGTTTATTTGTGTTCGCGTTTAAATAATTACCGTGACCTAATATATTTATTTACGCTCATAATAAATACATATACGTAATTGATAATAGTTCGTGATTTAATTACGTTCATGATTTCATGATCGCATGTTCGTGATTAATTATTGTCAAATAATTATTGCGTGCTCGTGCGTAGTAAATACTTATCGTGTCCTAACACGTACGTAATACGTAAAATCCTAACACGTAATCGTAATCATGCTATAATAGGAAAGTTTTAATCTAGTACGTACGATCTTAAGGGTACTATTCATGGTAAAAGCATGCGGGTTTTACAACTCTTCCCCCCTAAAAAGAATAATTCGTCCCCGGATTATAGATAAAGTAAACTGAAAAGAAGAACATACCCGAATTCAAAATATGAAATGAGGGTAAGAAGCCCGGATAGACTTCTCTGTTTCCCAAGTGGCTTCCCGCTCGGTATGATCCCTCCATAAGATTTTGACGAATGGAATCGTCTTCCTTCTCATGACTCGTTCTTGTCTGTCAAGAACTCGTTCGGGTTCTTCTATAAAAGTGATATCTTCATGTATCTGTTCCAGTGGATACTGAACCATGTGAAAGGGGATGATACTGGTACCCTCTGAGTAAGGACACATGAAACACATTGTGCACATGCCAAAGCTGCAGAGGCAACGCCAATCGGTAAGATACTTCACCGACTCGTTCAATGATATCAAACGGTCCGATGAAACGAGGACTTAGCTTCCCTTTAATCCCGAAGCGTCTAACACCACGTGCCGGCGAAACCTTAAGGAAGACGTGATCTCCTACGTTAAAATGTATGTCCCTACGATGTTTATCGGCGTAACTCTTCTGACGTGACCGTGCTTCTTAAAGTTTCTGCTTAGCTACTGCGATCTTTTCATTGGCCATCTCTATGATTTCTGGTCCTTCAAGTATTCGCTCGCCAACCTGATCCCAGCAGATTGGGGCGCGACACTTCCTGCCATACAACATCTGGAAAGGAGCACACTTGATACTTACGTGCCAACTGTTGTTGTATGCAAACTCCACCAAACATATATAATCGTCCCAATCACCCATCCATTCCAACGCACATGACCTCAACATGTCCTCCAATGTCTGAATAGTTCGTTCCGACTGTCCGTCTGTTTGAGGATGAAAAGTCGTGCTAAGCTTAAGTTGTGTACCCCAAGCTTTCTGCAGACTCTTCCAAAATCGGGAAGTGAAACGAGGATCTATGTCTGAGACGATGCTGGATGGTGCACCGTGGAGTCTCATGATCTCTCTTCTGTACGTATCGGCGAGTTTACTTACCGGATCTTCCTTGCGGATCGGTAAGAAATGAGCTGATTTGGTTAGTCGATCTACGATAACCCGAATTGCATCTTGCTTCCTCTTGGTAGGCGGAAGACCGGTAACAAAATCCATGGTGATTTTGTGCCACTTCCACTCTGGAATATCTAACGGTTGAAGGAGACCGCCAGATCGCTGATGCTCGATCTTAACCTGCTGGCAGGTAAGACATTTGGAGACGTAAGTGGCCACATCCTGCTTCATACCACTCCACCAAAAGTACTGCTTGATGTCATGGTACATCTTAGTCGAACTAGGATGTATAGAGAATGGGGAGCTATGAGCTTCAGCTAACAAGCTTCTCGGGGTTCTTGGTCATCAGGAACACAAAGTCTCGTGCCCTACCATACGATACCATCTGCGTCTACTCTGAATTCCGTTTGTTTCTCCAAATTCTGTACTATCGCCTAGATTTCTCCGTCATCCTTCTGAGCTTCCTTGATCTTAGAAAGTAACTCGGGTTCTACTCTAAGATTAGCCCAGTAACCGTGTTGTCCATGTACCATGATCTCGATGTCTAGTCGCTCCAAGTCTCTTATGATTTCCTCTTCGATTTTAATGCCGTTGATCATTCCGGACTTCCTGCTAAGAGCATCTGCTACTACATTTTCCTTTTCGGGATGATACTGTAGATTAATGTCATAATCCTTCAACAACTCTAACCATCTCCTCTGCCTCATGTTCAATTCACGTTGAGTGAAGATATACTTCAAGCTCTTGTGGTCCGTGAAAATGTCACATGATTCTCCATACAAGTAGTGCCTCCATATCTTCAATGCAAACACAACTGCAGCAAGTTCCAAGTCATGCGTGGGGTAATTTTCTTCATAAGGCTTAAGCTGCCGTGAAGCGTACGCGATCACTTTCCCATGTTGCATGAGAACACAACCAAGTCCCTTCCCCGATGCATCACTGTAGATTTGAAATCCACCCGTACCAGATGGGAGAGTAAGAATAGGTGCAGATACAAGCTTCTGCTTCAGGTCTTCAAAGCTCTTCTCTCGTTCTTTAGTTCAGACGAATTTCTCCCCTTTCCGCATCAGTTTGGTCAATGGTAGTGCTAAGTAGGAAAAGTTCTCCACGAACCTATGGTAATAAACTGCAGACTTCTGTCGCTGATGTCGGCCTTGGCCACTTAGTAATGGCCTCAACCTTCGCTGGATCTATAGTGATTCCTTCTGCTGATACGATGTGACCTAAGAATGCCACCTTGTCTAACCAGAACTCACACTTGGAGAATTTAGCATACAACTGCTTCTGGCGAAGAATCTGTAGTACTGTACGAAGATGGTCTTCGTGTTCCTCCTTGGACTTTGAGAAAATCAGGATGTCATCGATGAAGACAATGATGAACTTGTCCAGAAATTCATGAAAGATTCTGTTCATCAAATCCATGAACACTGCTGGAGCATTTGTCAGGCCGAATGGCATAACACAAACTCGTAGTGGCCATAACGGGTACGAAAAGCAGTCTTGGCGATATCCTGCTCCTTGACCCGTAGCTGATGGTAGCCTGACCTAAGATCAATCTTGGAGAAGTGTTTGGCCCCTTGGAGTTGGTCAAATAGATCGTCTATACGTGGCAGTGGATATCTATTCCGGATAGTAATCTTGTTGAGCTCGCGATAGTCTATGCAAAGACGCATACTGCCGTCCTTCTTCTTAACGAACAAGACCGGTGCGCCCCATGGAGATGCGCTCGGTCGAATGAACCCTCATTCAAGAAGTTCTTGCAGTTGATCCTTCAGCTCCTTCAGCTCTATGGGAGCCATGCGATAAGGAGCCTTGGAGATTGGTTCAGCTCCTGGAATAAGCTCGATACTGAATTCCACTTCTCGTGCAGGTGGTATGCCCGGAAGTTCTGCTGGAAAAACATCTTGGAATTCCGACACTATAGGTTGATCCTGAATTGATGGGGATTCAGCATCCATGTCGTGAACCGTAGCTAGATAACCCTCGCAGCCATGTGACAGTAGTGCACGCGCTTGCAGGGTAGATATGATTTGTACAGACCGTCCGGGTATGAACCCGTTATGAATGTACTCTGGTGCATTAACATCACCGAAGATAACTCGATATGAATGGCAGTCTATGGTAGCATGATGCTTGGATAGCCAATCCATGCCCAAAATCATGTCGAAGTTATTCATGTCCAGCGGAAGTGCGTCAACAGGTCGAACCTTATCGTCAAATTCTAGGGGAAGACTCTTGTATACATGGGTGATTAATACAGATTCCCTCAAAGGCGTGGAAATAATAAGCAGTAAAAATATCCGAGTGAGTAGCACCCGTATCAAAAAGAACACATGCAGCTTGACCATACATATACAAGATTCCAGTGATGGTACCTGTAGACTTGTTGGCTTGGTCTCGAGATGTCGTGTAGACACGCCCGGTGGTAGGAGGCGGCTTGGAATCAGCATGTCCTGATGTACCCTCCATCTCGCCCTTACGGCAATCCTTCATGATATGGCCAGGAAGACCACACTTGAAGCATGCGTCAGTGTTATGGCGACATGGCCGTGGGTGCCTACGGTGGCAAGTAGAGCAAAGAGGATGAGTAAATCCTCCAGCAGGTGCTCTGGCTGGCTGGGAACCTGATAAAACATTTTACATAAGACATGATAATTGGGTACAAAGGACAATGCGGATAATCGTAAGATTGAATACCAGTGATAGCTGGACGGCTAGGCTGTGAACCTCTATGGTTCTGGTCCCTACCGTTTCCATGGTTCCTGGTAGAAGTTTTGCTAAAGTGTCAAAATATGAGTTATAACATGAAATCATAAGGAAATGCGTAAGTATTAGGACCTGCTGCTGTTGGAGTGTCCAACTTTGTTACGGTAATTATCATTACCGCTACGCCTATCCGTAGCAGAACGGTCGTTAGTCTGACCGTTTCCCTTGGGCTGATGAGGTTGCTGCTGAGTAGCCGGCTGAGACCGGTCCCCAGTTTTCTGCCTGGAAGATATATTTAAGAGATGAATAATTGACATATATGGAAAGAATATAGATTGATCACCGCTTGAATACAAATGTTTACCTCTTGTCGGGTCTCTTAGCTTCCCCGAACTCATCTCTCTCTTGCAGCATCTCCAGCTTACGTGCTGCATCGGCCACTTGTGCTACAGTGTTGAACGTAGCACACACCAGATTGTTTGCGACCGATGTGCGAAGAGCCCACCTAAAGTGGTGTGCCTCCTCTTCAGGAGTACCTGCTGCCGCACCAAGGAAACCAGCTAAGTGAAGAAAGCACTGCATAAACTCGTTGCTATTCTCCCCAGCTCTCTGTCGGATCCCATGGTACTCTCTCTTGAGCTTGTCCTGGTCAGCCTTGGGAAAGAACTGCTCCATCACCCTATCCTTGAACTGAGCCCAAGTCAAACCAGCAACCCACTCGTCACCACCCTCAGACTATATCAACGCTAACCACCAATTTAGCACATCGCGTTCGAACCGATAGCATGCCAACCTCGCCTTGTATGCGGGGTCACAACACATAGCACTGAAAATCTTCTCGATGTGAGCCAACCAGCTTTCAGCATCACTGGGGCTATCTGTCTTCTCAAATGCTCGAGGACGGGGCTTGTTGAATCTCTCCAGCCATACTGCTAATGTCACTGGAGGAGGAGGAGGAGGTGCCTGATTATGCTGCTGATTGTTGGCAGCTTGAACTTCAGCCCTGATGTCGTTCCTTAGTTGAGGAAGCAAAGCTTGCATAGCAGCTTGAATTGCAGCATTGAGCTGTTCCTGTTCGCGTGTGAGAACCATCTGGCAGTATAACATAAAACATATGATTAAACAGATCAAAACATAAAATATATATACATGAAAAAAAATTATACCAAAATTTCAAGAGAAAAATTTTATGCAAGAAAATTTTGTGTATGAATGCATGATGCAGTTTTATGAAAACTTTTGTATGCTCGAGGGTGAACGCCTATGGTCAGTTCACCCAAAAAAAAGACATGGCGAGGGGACGCCTATGAGTCGGTCCCAAATTTAAAAGTTTCGATAAAACACATGCGACTAAATAGGGCCAGTCCTGTACCAACCATTACTTAGTCATAAATCTGCGACAATGACATATATGTATGCATAAAAATGATGAATGCATGAAAAAAACTGTCAGTTCTAGGAAGACCATAGTGACTACCCACTAATCACAGGTCATATTTGAGAGCCTACAGGTCGAAACCTTGGCTCTGATACCATAATTGTAACACCTCATTTTGATAATGGAAATATCACACGTAATTATGGCGTGTCATCAAAGCATACAAGGAAAAATGGCTAAGCATTACATGACCATAAACGGAAAATAACGGAATCAAACATCGGTAGTCCAAAAGTAAAGCTCATCACACACAAACATAAGTATAGTAATGGAAAGGACTAAACAATGTCCATAGAAAATGTTTCAAAGGAAAGATAATGCATAAAGTAAAGAAAGGCTAGAAAGCTTCCAGTCCATATGTACGTACGCTTAAAGTCTACGAGCGTCCCTGAGTACCTGCCGTTTTGGGAACATAGAAATGGAAAACGGCTGAGCAATACGCTCAGTGCACGGATGTACAATAAAACATGAATAGGATAAGCATATAACATATAACAGCGGAAGACACTAAGTCCCGAGTAACCTGGTTAAGTCATGATAAAACTGGTTTTATAGTTTGAAAAGCCTTATGTTTATCTTGTAAAAACTGTTTATCATATTTTACCATTAGCCAATATAGGTCATGAAAATCCGCCGTGCATGAATACTTGGAGGGGTGACCTCATCATGCAAATTAGAGGGGCTGCCTCTAATTTAATATACTGGTTTTTGGGTAGGAGGGATCAGCTCCTTGTGAAGGATGCAAGGCACACACCACATTCACCATGAAATCCTGACTGAAAACATGTAACTAGGATGCACCCATACGCCCCACATGATAAATATAAAAATATGGCCAAAAGCTGAAGGGACGCCATGAGCAATCACTCCGCCGTGGTGAAGTCATAACATCAGTGCCTCTAATGTTATGCTTATGGTACCTCCGTAACTAGGTGAAACTGGTCATGCATGTATATGGCTATAGGTATTCTAAATTAAACATAAGCAAATCAAACACATAACTTATACTACGGGAAAACATTTGGCTGCATACGGGGAATCCTAATAAGGAAAGAATGTCCATACTGAAAAGACGGGAATCCGTACCTTATGTCCAGTGAACGAAGAAGATGAACTGAGAGGAATCCTACTTCCGTATCACTAATGCTACATAAATACATACATGAATAAGTATTTGCTTACTAAATACGTAACTGGTTTTATGTCATGTCTTAGCTTATTTTATATGTTCATATCATGTTTTACTGTTTAAAGCCTTAAACTGTGTTTATCTTATATTCTGTCTATTCTGATTAAGTATATCTGGTATTTCATGTATTATTATACTTACTGTGTAATAATAAGTAACTTTCCAAAAATAGCCGGTTTCCTAAAATAGAAAGTTTCTAAAAATAGAAAGTTTCCAAAAATAGAAAGTTACCAAAAATAGAAAGTTTCCAAAAATAGAAAGTTTCTAAAAATAGAAAGTTTCCAAAAATACAAAGTTTCCAAAAATAGAATTACTGCTTAAAATAGATAAGTTTCTAAAAATAGAAAGTTTCCATAAATAGATCAGCTGCCTTAAATAAGTTTCCATAAATAGATTAGCTGCCTGAATTAAATAAGTTTCTAAAAATAGAAACTTTCCATAAATAGATTAGCTGCCTTATTTAAATAAGTTTCTAAAAATAGAAAGTTTCCATAATTAGATATAAGCTGGTTAAATAAGCTAAGTGTATAAGCCTAAGTGTTTTCATGATTATTTTCTAAGTCATATGATATAATGTATAGTTTATTAATTATTTCATGTAATTAAAATAAACTATAGGTTAAAATATTTAATTAAAGTATATCATGTTTTTAATTAAATAAGTTAAATACTTAGGTTAAAACATGTATTATTATTTATTAATAATATAACCTAAGTCATGTTAATTAATTAATTATAACCATGGTTTTTAAATAATTAATTAATTATAAGTCTAAAAATATAAAAATACTTAGGTTAACAATTTCATGATTTTAATAATTAATATAACCTAAGTCATGTTATTAAATTAATCATGTCATGTTTATTAATTTAATTTTAACATATGATTATAAAAATAATAATCTTAACATACACCGTGAACCGGATCTTGACTAAGAACCATGAACCAGACATGAAATCGACACCATACCCCGAACCACTTCGGGGTTCCCCTTGTCTTGCTGCTGCCGTGGGACCCACACCAACCAACCGGGACCATATGGTCTCGGTGGTGGTCGAGTAGCCAAACAGAGACCCCCTTGGGGTTCGGTTTAGGCGCCGGCCAAAACAAACACCTCTAAAACACCCTTTTTGATTTATTCCAAAACCATTTTCATGTTAGATCTATGTTTTTAATTAGGTTTTAAAAACATCTTGTTCTTAATTTATTATTAGATCAAAATCAAAAGAAAAGGGATAAAAATAATATACCGAATGCGTTGATCTAACGAGGATGAACAAATACGAACACTTGCACCAAAACCAAAATCAAAAATCAAACAATCACCTCCTTTGGTGTGTTTGTGTGTGGCGGCCAAACAAAGAAAAAGAAGGAGGAGGAGAAAATATTTTTAGGTTTTTGGTTAATTCTTCTCTAAAGTGAAAATGAGTAGTAACTTTTCCCTTAACCCCTCTTTAGTGAATTTTGAGATGGGCTTGGCCCATCTCTTCCTTGTTGCCGCGGGTAGGGGCCCCACATGGGGTACCCGTACCGTTTTCCGTGTCTCGGTGTTTAATTGTTCGTTCATGTTTATTTGTGTTCGCGTTTAATGTGTTCTCGTTAAATAATTACCGTGACCTAATATATTTATTTACGCTCGTAATAAATATATATACGTAATTAATGATAGTTTGTGATTTAATTACGTTCATGATTTCATGATCGCATGTTCGTGATTAATTATTTTCAAATAGTTATTGCGTGCTCGTGCGTAGTTAATACTTATCGTGTCCTAACACGTACGTAATACGTAAAATCCTAACACGTAATTGTAATCATGCTATAATAGGAAAGTTTTAATCTAGTACGTATGATCTTAAGGGTACTATTCATGGTAAAAGCATGCGGGTTTTACAACCTATATACATCAAACAAAGCTCTCTCATAAGCCCTCAAAAGCTAGTTATAAGGTGATGGCATCAGCAGGCCATAGCCTGGCCTGGATGTAGGTCAGGCAGGTATTGCTTGAACCCACCCTATTTTTATGATTTTTGATGACTATGTGACTTGTTGTGATGATTTGTGTTTGATACTGTTCATGTTTGTTTAAGTGTTTGATTCTGATTATTCAATGGTTAGAAGTATGTTAGAGTAAGATTTAATCACTTTGTTTGTGTTTTACCAAAAACTTCTTTGTTAAATCTTGGTATTAATTCAGTAAGGGGTATTTGGGTTTGGGGTTTAAACTGACTTGGGTGACACTAGGGTGGTTTAAAACCAGTTAAACTTACTTAAACCAGTAGTGGTAGGGTAAAGTGTTAGTTTACTTTGAGTCTGTAAGGTTTAAAAAGATATTTGCATGTTAGTTTTTGGTAAAAACAGTCTAGGAAATCAGCAGACCTAGAACTAACTTGTTTTAGTTCGCTCTGAGCTCTAATCTTGATAATCTGTTAGGGTTAAGGTACAAATAGGTTTGGATATTGTGGGTGGTGGTTTGGTAGTGATTTGACCACTTTATGGAGGTTTGAAACTCACCAAATAGCCAATTGCATCAGCTAAGTCTCATTAGACCCCTACTTGTTATCACAGTGACTGTATTTGCCAATTTTTGTGTGATTTTGTGTTGTAACTTGCTGTTTTTATTGTTTACTTGACTCCCCACAACCCAACTGGTTGTGGGGGTGCCTTTGGTTCTAAGCAAAACTAAGTAACAAGAAGATCCAAGCACAAAAGTGCCCATACCCGTTTTTTGCTTAGAGCAGTGCGAAGAAATTTCCCACTGCTAGTGTCTAGGTTCCCACTGCTTAGCAAAAAGACAAGAACCCCCCAGCTGTCACTATCAGCTTTTGGTTATTTTTGTCTTTAGTGGCTTATTTTAAGCTTTTTCCAGATTTTTCATTTTTCCTAGGTTTAAACATTTATTTTATGAATTTTCATTAAGTTTTATTTTATTTTATTGTTCATTTGCTATTTTTTAGATTTAATTTAATTTTAATTAGTTTTAATTAATCTGCTTTTTGTCTTTTAGTGCAAAATTTTGATATTTTTCAGATCTTCAAATCTTCTTAGTTTCAGAAATATATTTTAAGATTTTTAGTTTAAAAAGTTTCACTGTTCACTCTTTTTATGTATTTTTTAGATTTAATTTAAGTTTAAATAGTTTTAAATTCAAACTGTTTTGTCTTTTAGTGTAAAAAATTACTTTTTTCAATGTTTTCTATTTTTCTACTATTAAGTATTATAAAATAGGATTTTTGAAAAAGTAAGTTTATTTTTAACTTTATTTTATTATTTTTAATCATTATTTTAGTTTAAAAAATGTTTTTAGTGTTTTAAAAATAGAAAAATAGTTTTTAAAATTTAGGAAAAATACTTTTTAGTGTTAGAATAATATAACTTAGATATTAGTTTAATAAAATAATATTTTGGGCTTTTTCTTAATTATATTTAATTTTAGGGCTTTAATTAGCATTTAAAATTGAACATTTAATTAATAAAAGGTTTTAAAATTTATTTATTGAATTTTTATTCTTATTTATATTATTTTAGACTTAGTTTTCATTTTCAAATTAATTTTAGCTTAATTTTTTAATTTTGTCACGTTTTACGTATTTATGTTCGTGTTTTACGTCATTACGTCGTAGTGTAATCGTAGTCGTAGCTCGTCTTTTACTTGATCTCTTCTAAACCAAAAACGACACTAATCCAAACTTTGATTTTATATAATTGGCATACACAACATACACCTCCGCCGAGAACGAACTCGCACTTATTCGATTCGTCGGTTTTCCTAAACCGTCGAGTTTAATACTTGCCCATTATACGTCTTTTTCCTAAAAGCGTATTTTTACAACAATCAATAGAGATTACTAATCTCGCCATAAATGGGTCGAGAACGTGTAATAGTACTCTTGTTCCTTCATGCTGTGATCTTTGAGCCTTTATCGTTGTCTTTCGACTTTGTCTTTAATCTTGAGATCATCAGTCTGTGACCGAATCATTCTTGACGATACAATATTTTGAGACTAACATCTCACTCACTGAGAGGTCATTCCTCTACGACATGCGAGTATTTATGGAGATAAATAATCTTTAGTATTGAAATCTTCAAAAATGACTGCTTTATTCTTGCTGGTCACCAATCACCATCCTTGACTTATCTTTGCCATCTTGCGATCTTGTGCCTTTATCCACATGCTCACACTATGCACCATCTTGAAAGCTTGCTAACAATCTCCTTTGAAGAGAGGTCATACCTCTACATAAATTGTTAAGTAAGATTCTGAGCATCGGAGTTGCGGAAGACTTTTGCTTTCTTAATTGTGAGTATGTCTTTGGGAATGAGTATGTGGTTTTGAATCTTCAACTTTGATGAGTACACCGTAACGCCACCTTCTCGAGACAAAACATAGACACGGACTGGATGGCTTTGACATTCGTCCTAAATCGGTAGCATTTTACCACCGGTCGGTGAAGACCGTTATACGATATTAAATACCGTACCTGTGATTAGGTAGATTCAATTAAGAATCTCATTGACAGGGTTTTGCGGCTGTACTAGCCGTTCTCTTTACTCGAACGTCTCAAAGCAAGCCTGAACATAAAGAGTAAATCAATTGGCTAAATATCCGCTTGATTAATGTCGTCAATTCAAATTCCTGGAACAAGTTTGATTCATAGAGAATCTTACCATTGTTCCTTTCTTGTTGACACAAGCTTGATTCATAAAGAATATTGCAAGTCACCTACCGTAGTGCTGTTTGAGGTTAACGCTAGAAGGATTTCCATTCATCACTGCGAATACTAATGAGTATTGATAACTAGCTTTTGACCAGGTTAAAAAGATTAAAGTTCGTTGTGTTGGTCTAATCGAATTGATCTAGGTTCTCTATGTGACTCTGTTTTATTTTGGTGGAACAAAAAGGTGTCGTTGTAGTATTTTAAAATAAAAATGCGAAACTTTAAAGTAAAAGTGCAATTAAAGTAAATCTAAATCTAATTAAAGTAAGTGCAACTATTTAAAAACGTGACTGAAATTAAAGGCACTAAAGTAAATGACGCAAACTTAAATCTAACTAAGGCAAACTTAAAACGCAACTAAAACTTAAACTAAGGCAAGGCTAAAATAAGGCTAAGACAAGTAATCTTAAAGTGCAATTAAATAAAAAGGCGGGAAAAATAAGCTTAAAAATAAAAGACTGAAATTTAAAAAGTAAGACTAAAAAAGAGCTGAAAGAAACCTTGATTCGGAAGTTCAAAACTTCCGAATGAAACAATCTTGACCCGGAACTTTTTCCTTCCCTTGATCCGGAACTTTCGTTCGGAAGAATTGACTCGGAACTTTTTGAGTTCCGAATGAAGTCTCTTGATCCGGAACTTTCTGAGTTCCGAATAAACAATGCTTGAGTCGGAAGTTTTGCTGATCCGGAAGTTTTCGTCCGGAACTTTGAAGTTCCGGATGAACAAGCTTGATTCGGAAGTTGTCCTTCGTCCGGAACTTTGAATGTTCCGGATGAACAAGCTTGACTCAGAAGTTTTTGCTGATCCGGAACTCTTCCGGATGAACCCCTTGATCCTGAACTTTGAAGTTCCGAATGAAAGAACTCTTGATCCGGAACTTTTGAGTTCCGAATGAAAGCTTTCTCTTCTCTTGGTTCGGAAGTTTTCCTGGGAACAAAGAAACAGAAACAAACACCCCGAAGAACAAGGGAATCACAGAAACAAGAATATAACACAGATTTAACCAAAATCAAGCAAACGATTAAGCTAAACTAATAACAAGACAACAGTAAATCATAAACAAACAATTTAAATCAACAAAACAAACAAATTTATCCACAATAATCAAAAACCCATTTGATCAAAATTAAGTCATGAACATAAACACAAACATAAACATAAAAATCAAAGATTAATAAAGGTAGATGAGAGATTAACAAGATAAAGTAAAGATTGACAAGGATTAAATGAAAACATACTTGAAATTAAAGGAATTTAATGTGCAAGACAAGGTAATTAAATTTGACAAGTATTTAAATGTGCAAGAAAATAAATGTGGAAGAGCTAATTTGTCAAGTTAGTCAACAACTAAAAATGATTAACAACTAAACTATATATAAGGGAGGATTAGGAAGCTTCCTCCCCTCTTTCATTTCTTCTTAATTGCGAGATTAAGTCCCTCCTTCTTTTAATCTTCATTAATTGCATCATTAGTCCTTTATTCTTCTAATCTTCTTTAAACTTGGACTTTAAGGACTTTTGGCTTGGGATTTCTTTGAACTCGTCTTTAATTTCTTCAATAAATTAGACTTGAGTTTCTCGGCTTTAAGTAAACTTCCGTCTTTTGACTTTTTCTTCGATAAATCTTCAGAATTGGTCTTGGACTTCCATTCTTTATGCACTCTTGACTTCTTGACTTCTTCTTTCATCTTTTTCTTCAATAAAAGTCCGTAAATGCCCGTGAATGTCCGTGTTTTCTCCACTTTTCAAATTTTCATCCTAAATCACAACAAAAACACAAACCACGCATAATTCCGACATAAAAGACATAAAATACACATTTTGGTCCGGTTATTATTGTAATTAAGTGGTAGAAAAGATGGGTGTTTACACCATTTGATAACTAGGATTTTACTCAGGTTAAAAAGATTCGTTGTACCAATCTAATCGAATTGATCTAGGTTCTCTATGTGACTCTATTGTTCTTTGGTGAAACAAATATTTTTGGTTGTTTTTAAATAAAGGTGCAAAACAATTGAAGTAAAGGTGCTCTTAAAATAAATCTAAGTCTAATTAAAATAATGGGCAAGTATTTAAAAGCGAGACGAGAAATTAAAAGACACTTAAAGTAAATGACGCAAACTTAAATCTAACTAAGGCAATCTTAAAACGCAACTACAACTTAAACTAAGGCAAGGCTATAATTTAACTAAGGCAAATAAACTTAAAGTGCAATTAAAATAAAGGCGGGAAAAATAAAGCTTGAAAATAAAAGACTGAAATTTAAAAAGAAAGACTAAAAAAGAACCTTACAGAACCCTTGATTCGGAAGTTCAAAACTTCCGAATAAACTGGCTTGATCCGGAACTTAGACCTTGATTCGGATCTTTTAAGTTCCGAATGAACAAAAAGATGTTGATCCGGAACTTCTTCCGAATGAAACACTCT
The DNA here is from genome assembly GCA_025667525.1 of Glebionis coronaria. NCBI lineage: Eukaryota > Viridiplantae > Streptophyta > Magnoliopsida > Asterales > Asteraceae > Glebionis > Glebionis coronaria. The sequence goes on from CM046877.1 coordinate 423,275,354, forward strand.
TGACTCGGAACTTATTGACCCGGAACTTGGTTCGGAAGATCTGGTTGATTCGGAACTTGTCCTTCGTCCGGAACTTTTAAGTTGATCCGGAACTTTTGAGTTCCGAATGAATCTTCTTGATCCGGAACTTTTTGAGTTCCGAATGAAGTCTATTGATCCGGAACTTTTTGAGTTCTGAATGAACAATGCTTGAGTTGGAAGTATTGATCCGGAAGTTTTCGTCCGGAACTTTGAATGTTCCGGATGAAGCCCACTGGTTCGGAACTTTGAAAGTTCCGAATGAGCAGCTTTTCTTGTTTTGGCTCGGAACTCTCTTGGGAATACAGAAACACAAACAAACACTCCCGAAGAACAAGGGATCACAGAAATAATCAATCTAACACAGATTAATCAAAATCAAAACAAAAGTTTCAACCAAACTAATAACAAAACAACTAATAATCATAAACAAACAATTTAAATCAACAAAACTAACAAATTTAACCACAATAATCAAAAACCCATTTGATCAAAATAAAGACATGAACATAAACACAAACATAAACATAAAAATCAAAGATTAAGAAAGGTAGATGAGAGATTAACAAGATAAAGTAAAGATTGACAAGGATTAAATGAAAACTTACTTGAAATTAAAGGAATTTAATGTGCAAGACAAGGTAATTAAATTTGACAAGTATTTAAATGTGCAAGAAAATAAATGTGGAAGAGCTAATTGTCACACTTCGCCAACAAGAAAACTAATTAACTAGTCCTAATCTATATATAGGGGGGATTAGGAAGCTTCCTCCCCTCTTTCCTTTTCTCTTAATTACAAGCTTAAGTCCTTCCTTCTTTAATTCTTCATTAATTGCATGCTTAGTCCTTTTCTTCTAATCTTCTTTAAACTTGGACTTAAATGACTTTTGGCTCGGGATTTCTTTTGAACTCGTCTTTAAATTCTTCAATAAATTAGACTTGAGTTTCTCAGCTTTTGATAAACTTCCGTCTTTTGACTTTTTCTTCGATAAATCTTCAGAATTGGTCTTGGACTTCCGTTCTTTTTGCACTCTTGACTTCTTGACTTCGTCTTTCATCTTTTTCCTCAATAAAAGCCGTGAATGCCCGTGTTTTCTCCACTTTTCACCTTTTCGTCCTAAATCACAACAAAAACACAAACCACGCATAATTCCGACATAAAAGACATAAAATACACGTTTTGGTCCGGTTATTATTGTAATTAAGTGGTAGAAAGGATGGGTGTTTACACACCTATCAAGTATCACCCTGAATTTTCAGGAAAGACCGTAAAGATATTGTGTAGAAACCTGAAACGAGTTTGAATGAATTCAGAATCAAATCACTGTTGCTTTGCAGCTTTGCACATGCTTAATTCATAAAGAATCTTACACATGAGCTGCAGTGCTGTTTGATGTTAACACTGGAAGGATTTCCACTCATCATTGTGAATACTAAGTAGTATCACTCTGAGTGTTTTAGCAATATCGCAAGGATATAGCGCATGACTCTCTTCTTTGTCATTCCGTATGTCCTAACGAGATTTTATTGATCTCTGGGCTCTAGACTCGATTATTGCACTTTTAGTGGTCGGAGGCTGGAGTAGATGCCACCTATTCAATATTAACTATCTCGGAGTGAGAAAGTAAATAAAAGTCGTGTTGATCTCCGTGACAATAAAACAAACTTCTTTTGAGAGAAGCATGAGTCAACTGGGGAAGGGTTATGCATTACATCACTAGGTCCATGATGTGTTGTCTTCATGATATGTTGACCCGGTTTCACCCTTTATCCTTACATTTCTTTTTCATTCTTCAACCCCTTCAATGCTTACCAAGAAGTCATCACTAGCACCTTGTTGTGATTGTTCCAATGCTAGCTTAAGTACTTAGTTGGCATTCAGCTACATTCACAATCTACTCCATCTTTACTAAGGACTTCTAATAATCTATTGGATTGCCCTAGGAAGATCCCTCCGGTTCTGGTTGGATCATAGGACATATACCTAACCACCTTTTGACACCAATAACGTCGTGAATTAAAGAGGTTGTGGGTATATAAGATCGTAACCATAAAAATACTTGTAAATTCTACCAAAGTGTTTGAAAAACATTTAACACCTTGGTATTTTTGTCGTTTCAAAAATGCTCCCCCTTCACATGTGCATCGATAATCGAAAGTGTTTGGCACATGTGGGTAAGAGTTAAAGTGCTTGAGTCTTATATGTTCATTTCATATATTTAGATCACATTTTAATCATATTTTCTCCCCTGTCTCTAATATATAAAATCATTTTATATTAGAGATACCAAATTTGATTAAAATATATCGTAAAACATAGTCTTGAAAACTTCGGAGAAGAATGTGTCTTACTAGCATGAATTTTTTGGAATGCTCCCCCTCAAGAGTTTATCCAATTGAATTGTCATTGTGAGGATGTGATCCATATTTCGCTTTTTGAGGATAGGGGTTGTTGAACACACAATTTTTGAAAGATTTTGAATAATCATTGAAAAAATCTTGAAAATTTGTGTTCAACGCTTTTTGAAAACCATTTCTTTTTGGCGACATGGTATTTCTAAAGCATAAACTTGAGTTCATATACTTTGAATGTCTTGACGAATCCACTCAAGTGTAAGAATATTTCTCTTCTTTTGCTGAGGGTAAGAGCACTAAATCGTACACTCTCCCGTAAATATAGAACTGGGTTGCAATCTGAAAGTGATTAGAAGCCATTGTATTGAGCTCAAAACATTGATTGTTTTAGTACAAGCTCAACGCAAGATAGATTGCTCTACTGTAGATTTGTAAATCTATGCTTATGTTTTTAGAGAGAGAAAGAGATAGAAAGATGGTGGATTTCACACTTCTAGAGAGAGAAAGTTAAGAACAACTATGTGTAAAATAATGAAAACCACACCCTCTCCATCAAAGGAGAGGGTTTATATACCCAAGCCTTGTAATGGGCTTGGGCTTACACTTTTGGGCCGGCCTACACATGTTGTAGGCTAGGCTTGGACTTGTTTGATAAGTAATGAAGATTAACTAAACTACGAGCTATTACATGGACTATTAATGGAGTGACCGATCCTTCTTAATACGTAAAACGTATTTCCAACAATCTCCCCCTAAGGGAGGTCACTCCAAACAAGGGCGTTACCCAAGTTACAATAATAAAATAAACCTAGCATACTATGCTTGTCTTGAGCTCGTAGTCTTCGTCTTTCTTTTTTTTTTTTTTTCTTTTCTGGTGAACATGCTGATGTGATCTTTGATATCAATCTTGAGCATTAATCTCTTGCCTTGATCTCGTGCATCCATCACTTGTGATCTTCGCCTCTTCGTGACACCATGTCCCACATACTTATACCTTCGTAATTCTTGAGCTTCAGAGTTTGATACAGCGGAAGACTTAACTTTTAGGCTTTCTTGAATTAACTAAGATATTAAGTGCATAAAGTATAAGCATGCGGGGACGACTTCTTCTTGGATCCCGCAACGCCACCGTCTTCAAATGCCGCAACATAAGTAGACACGAACGAAATGGCTTTGAACATTTCATTCTAAATCGGTAGCATTTTACCTCCGGTCGGTGAAGACCGTTGGACGATATTAGATATCGTACCCGTGACGGATAGTTTCAATTAAGTAACTTCCTGACAGGATTTCGCGGGTAAACCCGTTCTCTTTATTCGACCGTCCAAAGCTGACTGCGAACATAAAGAGTGAATCATTTGGATAATAATATCCGCATGATTTGAAGCCGTCAATTCATGTTCCTGGAACAAGTGAAATTCAATTAAGAACCGCACCATCGTTGCTTTCCAGTTGTCACGAGCTTGATTCATATAGAATCTTGCAAGTTACCTACCAAGTGCTGTTTGAGGTTAACACTAGAAGGATTTCCACTCATCACTGTGAACACAAAGGTATCACTCTGAGTGTTCTGGCAAGATCACTGAGATATTGCGTAGAGGCCTGGAACGTGTTTAAATTCAGTTAAGAATTAAACAGTTGTTGCTTTCCAGTTATCACAAGTTTGATTCATAAAGAATCGCACAAGTCACCTACCATGAGCTTTTTGATGTTCGCTCAAGAAGGATTTCCATCTTCATTGTAAATACTTTCGTATTACTCGGATGTTCAGGCAAGATCATGAAGATATTGCGTAGGACTCTTAAGATCTTTCTTACTTTTCACAGTGTGTGAAGAAGCAAGGAAATATGAAAGTGTGTCCTAATGAGATATTTGATGATCTCAAATGGCTCTAGACTCGATCGTGCACTTTGAATTTTAGTGATCGGAGGCTGGAGAGGAGTGCCACCTTTTCAATACCAATTTACTCGGAGTGAATAAATCAATAGATAACGTGTTGTCTCCGTGTGGTTAAAACAAATACCTTTTGAGAGATATCTGAGTTAGCTGGGATGGGTTGTGCATTGCATCACTGGGTCCATGATGTCTGTCTTCAATATCAAGAATCATTAAAATGATCTCAATAGCATATGTGTTGACCCGGTTTCTGCCTAAAGTTGTAAGGAGGGCTTCTTTCTTTACACCCTTTATCTTTACAATTCTTTTTCATTCTTCAACCCCTTCAATGCTTACCAATACGTCATAACTAGCACCTTGTTGTGATTGTTCCAGTGCTAACTTAAGTACTTGGTCGGCATTCAGCTACGTTCACATTCTTTCTCCACCTTTCCTAAGGACTACTATTTCTAGCTATGGAATGTCCTTGGGAAGATTCCTCCGGTTCTGGAAGAATCATAGGACTTAACCTATCCTACCATCCTTATGTCACCACAATCTTCATCGTCGTGAAATAATTGGGTTTTGGGTAAGTATATGTCACCATGAAAATCTATTTTGATATAGCAAATCTATTTTGCTCCCCCTTAACATATGCCACGGTATTCGAAAACATTTCGCACATGTCGGGATAAGCCAACACATTAAGTCAAACCATTTGTGATAATATCCCATATTAAATCACATTTTCTCCCCCATATTAAAAATATTAACCCAATCAATGTTTTTAATATCAATTGATTTAATGAAGTTTTAACAAAGGTTTTGGGAAGAAAAATGTAAGTCCGTTTTATCTTCATGATATCAAACGCATGAGATATGATACTGATTTGTAACATGATCACATATTCACCATATTAGAAAAGAATTGACAAGGTTGGACCTGATAGATGAGAACATCATATGATAAGATCAAATGGTTCTTGTCAGCATATGTTGGTCGCCTCGTCACGTCTGAAGTCATCTCTTGACACCACATGTACGATTGGTATTGTTGTCTTGACACCAACTTGTGAACTTGGCACGTTCGGCATCGAAGATTCTGAATGCTTGACAATTGCTCCCCCTTAATTGTTGACCCGTGTTCTATCGAAAGAGCGGTAGTCGTCATTTGAGTAGTCGCATCGTCGAGTATGTAGATACCAATTGTAGATAGTAATGGTTGTAGAGATGATAGCTTCATAAAAACAAGACTTCTCTTGTTTTAACAAATAAATGCACTGAAACGTACATATATTTGTGTTAGACCAAGTTATAAAGTAAACTTGATCCCTTACAAGGTTTTAAAGTAAACCTTGCCCGAGAAAATTAATTCCCGTTGTTAGCCAAAGCTTTCATAAGAAATACTTGACTTTAATATGAAAACCGGGTTGCAGTCAGAAATAACTACAAGCCATTTAGGCATGTTTTATGAAATATTTACAACTTTTGTACGAACTCTATTTATGGCGCCGTGTCAATATTAATCAACATTTCTAAGGCCGTAAATATTATCGTACCAAAAGACATGCCTTTGAAAAATAAAGTAAAAATATTTTTGGATTTTTCTGAATTTTTCAATTTTTATGGTTTTTATATGGTTTTATATTTTTGTATTTTGCTTTTGTGGATAAAAATATAAACAATATATACAAATGATCACCAAGGATACGGAGAATAGTTTTACCACCACTATTCTTTCGCTTCATCTGCGAGTTCCTTTAGAGTCTCATGCGAGAAAGTTCTCATTCCTAGCTTATCGGCCAAAAATTCAATTCGAGCACGATCTAAAGCCTTCGTGAAAATATCCGCCAGTTGATACTCAGATCGGACAAAGTAAAGCTCGATTACTCCATTTTCCACTTGCTCCTTGATGAAATGGTAGCGAATGTCAATATGCTTCGACCGGGAGAATTGAACATTGTTGCAGCATAAGGCAATTGCACTCTTGTTGTCGCAGTACATCGGAATTTTGTTGAAACCTAGACCATAGTCGGTTAATTGCGATCTCATCCAAAGAATTTGAGCACAGCAACCGGACATAGCTATGTATTCTGCTTCCGTACTTGAAATTGCAGCGCTTTTCTGCCTTTTCGATGCCCAACTGATTAGTCGATCTCCTAGTAGTTGCAAAGTTCCACTCGTGCTACGCCTTGTATCTTGACAACCCGCGTGATCCGCATCTGCATATGCCATTAGTGCAATAGAAGAGTCCTTCGAATACCAAAGTCCCCGATTAATGGTTCCTTTAAGATATCGAAAGATCCTTTTAACAGTAGCTAAGTGTAATTCAGTAGGCCTAGTTTGATACCTGGCACACATACATATAGCAAACTGAAGATCAGGTCGACTGGCTGTGATATACAGAAGAGTACCGATCATTCCACGATAAAGTGTCGGATCAACGGCAACTCCATGTGGATCTGCATCAAGCTTAGTTTTCTCCACCATTGGAGTGTCCACGGGGTCGCAAGATTCCATTTTATATTTCTTAAGCGATTCAAGGGCATATTTGGATTGATTAATAAAGATGCCTCTGGGACTCTGAGATATCTGAAGACCTAAGAAGAATGATACTTTGCCCATCATTGACATCTTAAACTTGGAAGACATGAGTGTCCCAAACTCATCCGATAAGGTTTGGGTCGAGGCTGCAAATATAATATCATCAACATATATTTGTACCATAATCATATCTTTACCTCGTTTCTGAATGAACAGCGTGGGATCCACCTTGCCTTTAGCGAAGCCTTGCGTAATGAGGAATTGTGACAATAGATCATACCATGCGCGTGGAGCTTGCTTCAACCCATAGAGAGCCTTCTTAAGCTTGTACACATGATTAGGATAATTAGGATTCACAAAACCATCCGGCTGTTGAACATAGACCTCTTCCTTGATTTCACCATTAAGAAATGCCGTCTTCACATCCATCTGATAGACGATCATATTCATATGGGCTGCATAAGCGAGGAATAGTCTAATAGCTTCCAAACGGGCAACAGGTGCAAAGGATTCCATAAAGTCGACGCCCAATAATTGCTTGTATCCACGAGCTACTAGTCGAGCTTTGTTTTTCAATATTCCTCCTAACTCATCGAGTTTCACCTTGTAAACCCATTTCAAAGTGAGTAACTGCACTTGATCCGGGCATGGGACAAGTTCCCAAACATCAAGACGTATGAATTCGTTAAGTTCTTCTTGCATAGCTTCTATCCAACAGGATTGAGTAAAAGCTTCTTTCCATGTCTTAGGTTCAACTTCAGTAAGAAAAGCATCAAAGTGACAAAACATTGCACTTTCTTGTAACTGACTTCGTGTGGATACAGGACGATTAGGGTCACCAATAATAGAATCTATAGGATGATCCTTTGTCCACTTGCTGTCATGTTCACGAATCCGTGGATTGGAGTAAACTGTAGAAGGAGCTTCCTCTGAGGTGGACGACCCGGCTTGATTAGGGTCGGGAATAGATACACCAAAGAATGGAAGTTCACGCATTTGAGCGAATTCTAAATCATGATCATCGTCATCTTCTTCATCATCAATAGGCATGACATGGGTAGTTGTTACTTGTGTTGGTTGAGAATTACTCGTTGTTGGTATATCTTGACCAATTGTTGGTGCAGATGTGTCTGATTGTGCTTCGGTTGCTGGAGCAACAACTTCGGTTACCGGAGCTATTACCTCAGGTTCTGGAGCAACAATAGTTGGAGGAGTAAAGAATTCATCAAAGAACGGTTGAAACAACGTATCCCATTCCTTCCTAGTAGGTGGTGTAAATGATGATGAAGTAGGGTTGTTTGGGACAAGACCAGAACTAATGTTACTGGGTCCCATTTCATGAAGTGCGGGTTCAGAGCTGCTTTGCTCAGAAGCCATTGCTGTCAGCTCATCAAAATCAACATTCATAGTTTCGAGGATCTTGCGAGAGTTACGGTTGTAGATTCGGTATGCCTTCTTTGCGGGTGCGTAACCAATGAAAATACCAATATCAGCCTTTGGTTGAAGTTTTCCCAAATTGTCACCATCATTGTTTGGATAGCAAAGAGAACCAAATACATGAAGATATGATAAATTTGGTACTTTTCCATGGAGAAGCTCATAAGGTGTTTTACCATGGCGTTTACGAATTAGTGACCGGTTTTGGGTGTACACTGCTGTAGATACTGCTTCTGCCCATAAAAACAATGGAGCCTTTGCGTAAATTAACATCGTTCGAGCAGCTTCCATAAGTGTGCGATTTCGCCTTTCAACGACACCGTTTTGTTGTGGAGTGCGTGCAACGGATGTTTCATGAGATATGCCAACTTCTTCATAATAATCACGCAAAATTTGATTCACAAATTCGGTTCCATTATCTGTACGAATGCGTCGGACAGTAGTGTTGAGACGCACTTGAATCATCTTGAGAAATCCGATGATGAATTTAGGTGCCTCATTCTTTGCTTTAAGAAATTTCACCCATGTAAACCGAGAGTAATCATCGACAATGACGAGGATGTACTTTTTGCCACTAAGACTTTCAACACGCATTGGCCCACAAAGATCCATATGCAAAAGATAAAGTTTCTCTTGGTTGGTGTCTTCCGTCTTGGGTTTGTAAGATTTCTTAGTGCTTTTCCCCATTGTACACGCGGAACACAAATGATCCTTGTGAAATGAAAGTTTAGGAAGACCACGAACAAGTTCGTTTTTCGCCAAGTGATTAATAGCGTCAAAGTTAAGATGAGATAACCGTCGATGCCATAACCAAGACTTAGTCTTCGATGCTTTGGAGAGAAGACATACGGGAGAAGCGGCCATCATGTCTTGTAGAGACAAAGTATACAAATTATTCCCTCGAGTACCTTTCAATAAATCCACCCCTTCCAAATTACGAATGAAGCAGGTATGTTCTCGAAACGCAACTTCTAGGTTTGCATCACAAAATTGTCCCACAGAAAATAAGTTGTGACCGAGACCTTCCACGTAATACACTCTTGAAATTATAACATTCCCAATATGATATTCACCATAACCCATTATCTTTGCAATATGATCATTTCCAAATCGAACCGTACCAAGAAACTTGCTGACGAAATTTCTGAGCTGAGAGCGATCTCCGGTCATATGCTTGGAGCAACCAGAGTCCAAATACCAGAGAACAATTTGGACCACCTGTTTTCAATCACAACAGTAGACAATGCATTGGAAACTATTGGTTCCGGAGTGTTAGCAGTTACAGATATGTTATTATCAGAATTGCTAACATTTTTGAGACCCTTAGATTTCCTGCGTTTTCTAATGATAGTTTTAGCACTAACAGGTTTTACTGTTCCAACTTTCTTAGGTTTTGGATTATTCGCGGGCACTACAGTGGGAGTAGACCTAGTTAAAGGGAACTTTGTTCCTACAGTAGTGTTGGTGTTCCTAGTTAAAGGACACGCTTGTGTTTTGGTAGCCTTGGTACTCCTAGTTAAAGGGCACGCTTTCTTCACTTCAGTGGGAGTGATCCTAGTTAAAGGGCACGTATTTCCTACTATAGTGAAAGTTCTACCAGTGGGACGCCACATCCAGCCAACTTGGGTTAACACCTTCCCAGTCGGTTTCCATTCTAATTTATTTTTCCGGGCATACATCTCATTCACATGGTCAATAAGGCAAGAATCATGACGACTAGAAAACATACATTCATTGCAATTCCAACATTTCAAATTAGAATTCACAGTAGGCTTAGAACACTGCACAACCGCAGAGCCTTTAGGTTTAGCTACATGATTCTTTTTATTCAAAACAGAAATAACATTCCTAGGATGGGCTTCTACTTTCTTCTTCACTTGACTACTAGATGGGGGCAAGATCCTATCATTCTTCTTGTTTCTTTTAAGCTTAGAACTTTGAGCCTTAGTAGTGATGCTTACTCCTGTAGAAGGCAACACGGGAATATTAGAAGCTGCTTTAGATTCCGCCTTATCTTTATTGACCAAAGTTTGAGATGGTTTAGTCCTAGGGCCCTTGTTAAGTGGTGTGACGGCAATAAGGGTTCTTTTGATTGCACTAGAGGACGATGCTGAGATAGTGGCTGCGTTATCCACAACATTCTTACCTTTGAGAGTACGAAGTGTTTCCTTTAACTCAGCCAAGACCAAGTTCTTATCACAAATTTGTTCCCTCAAATCAGATATTTCCACCGACTTTCGATTCAATTGTTCAATCAATGATTGATTCTGTGCAGTGGTATGAGCACATGCTGGCTGTACTGAATCGAAAAGTCGTGTATTTTTCTGTTTTAAGTTATCAACTTTGGACAATATCTTGGAAACTCGATTATCTAGATCAAGTTTAAAATTCTCAGCGGCCTCAAGTACGTTCACACAGTTAAGCTCCTTAGATTTCTCTATTTCTATCGGCAAAGAGTTAGCAACTTTGTCACTTGGCTGACGCTGTTTTGATTGTAAATTCAATCGAAAATTCTTTTCAAAATTTGCATCATCGATATTAACACCTTCGAATGACGTTTCAAAGATTTCTTGAATAAATTGTTGCTTGCATTCAAGCGAAATACAATGTGTTTGAATCTCATCAAAACGTTTTGAAAGCGATAAATATGAATCTTGAAGCTTTAAAAATTCAGCGTCAGATTCGTGACAAGTACTATCTACCACAGTATCCACAGATTCAACATTATGCACAATAGAATCATTATCAACACTTGTATTCACACAGACAGAAACTATATCATGAGACATCACTTGATTCAGAAGCAGATCATTATGGCGTGAAACTCGTTCTATTTCAAATAAACTGTTTTCATAAGCATATTCCATTTCATTGAAAACACGTCTAACTTCTTCTATTTCCAAAAACAAATCTTGATCAATAGTACGAAGGCAAGCTTTAACATTGTTTACAAACGGAACAATTTCATCTCGAAACGCAGCTCTAGTGTGCTCAAAGTTCCATTCACCTTCCGTTATGGCCGTGGCCGTCGTACGTTCCAAAATGACCTTGTCAAAATCGGCTAAGTGTTGGTGAACCGTATTTAAGTTAACGGACGCCTTACTTACCGGTGGAATTAACTTCGTTAAATCCTTTTTGACGAGTGTAGGAGACGTACTAGGAAGGTTTTCATTTGACAAACTTTGGGGCACAAGAACTGTTAATTCTGCTAATTCCTTTTGTAAGCGAATGCGTGTCTTTTTCGAAAATTGATCTTTGTTATGTTGATCATAATCAATTGTATGGAATTTTGAAAGCATTTTAGAATGAGTTTCATCCCCAAGTGATTGTGTCTCCTCAGTACTACGAACAAAAGGTGCTTCTTTCGATTTGCCAATTATGGTCATATCATAAAGGCCGGGAATATATTCCTGAGCTTGTTTTGCATAACCGGGATTAGGTGGTAAATCTTGAAGACGCTTAAGTTCGAATTCTTTAAATGATTTAGTTAAAAGATGAACCTTTTCTGTGGAAGCGTATTGTTTTAAAAGCTGTTGTTCTTTAAATTTAAGAAGTTTGGTAGCATTAATTTCCGATTCAACCTTTTTAGACTCGAGAGTTTCGAAATCCATTTTAAGTTTCTGAAAATCATTGACAACCGACTCTTTTTCTTTTAATTCATTGGAGAGATTAGCTTTTAATGATTCTATTTCTTTCAAGTGTTCAATCTTTTCAAAACGAAATTGGTCAAATTCAGAACATGTTATTTTCTCTTCTTGAGGGACCATTTCAAAAGTTTTGACCTTTTCTTTATGCAACGCAAGCTCAGCAGTTAGGGTGGAATTCGTATCTACGGATTGTCTGAGGGCCATATGCATTTGATCAATAATATGTTTAGGCACCATGACCAAATCATGTTGAGCATAAGATTCCATACCCGTTGTAGCATTTGGTTGAGGTTCACTCAAATGTGTTGGATTGGGTACCACTTTTTTTGAGTTACTAGTTCCCGAATGCTGTTCGAGGTTGTCATTTTCATGCCCAACTTGATGTTGGTTATCATCAATATTATTAGATGTGGTTGGTACCTCACTGATGACATCAGAACCATAGTGAGAAAGATTAGCAACAAGAGCAGCTTGGGCAGAGTGAATGTCATCACAATCAGAATCATATGCGTCAAGGTCATCTGCTTGATAAGCTGCATTAGAAGTAGAAACGACTGCAATGCCTTCAGTATCTGCTGCCCCTGGGTCTGCCAGAAATGCCAACTCCTCTGAATCCAAAATCTTCCCTTTAGACTGAGCATCAACCAAATACATCTTCTCACGAAACCATGCATCATCCCTTCTCCTTTTCGGCTGAGTGCATTCCCTAGCCATATGACCTTGTCCTCGGCAATTGTAGCAAGTCACAACCTTTTTAGGACCAATTGGACTCCCATTTCCACTAGCTTGAGCATTCACAGCTTGATTGTTCCCAGTCCTTGTAGGAGGTCCATATGAATTTTGCCTTCCCTGAATAGGTTGCACCGTCACTTGACCATCTTGAACAGTGGCTTGTTGTCGAGGATTTGAAGAGGTGCGGAGCTGATTGTTTGTTGGTGGAAATCCTCTAGTAGCAACAAGTTTTGACAAGTAAGCAGTGAGATGGTTTAGAACATCAGCTGGCGTATCATTTGGAGTAAAGACCGGTGCTTGGATTGGTGGAAGTTCATTAGAGTAAAAAGCCTGTGCTGATTGTGCTTCTATTGGAAAATATCCTTGCTGAGGAGTATAGCCCATTGGAGAAGTGTTGGCTTGTGATGGTGATGTCTGATATTGTGGTTGCTGTGGAAAAGATTGTTGATGAACACTTTGTTGATATTCTTGCTGTGGCATCATTGGTGGTTGATAAGATGGTTGTTGTGGTTGCTGATAGATGTGTGGTGGTGGCTGCTGCAAGTATGATGGTTGTTGATAAGTATAAGCCATGTTTTGTTGAGAAGCATACATTGCAAGTGGATCATGAACTTGAGGTGTAGACAACCGAGCCTCGATCACATGGCATTCATGTTGTTGAAGAAAAGCTTGAAGTTGATCCACATTGGTTTTATGCAAGTCCTTAGCCAATTTAACATCCGTCACGTATTTTTTCCATTCTGGAGGAAGAGTGTTCAAATACTTGGTGTTCAATTGAAAGGTAGGAATAGCCATGCCATAGATGTTAAGCTCATTCAACAATAGGGTAAATCTCAGATAGTAATCATTGAGAGTCTCCCCTGGCACATAGGCAAACTTATCAAAAGTATCATAAAGCTTACACTCTCGTTCTTGTTTAGTTAACGAGGTGCCTTGCATTAGAACACGAATTCTATCCCATAACTCTTTGGCAACTTTATGTTTGCTGACGAGTTTGTAGACATCTGGAGGAAGAGCTTGGAGAATGATGTTTGTAGCATACTTATCACATTTATCTTGAATCTTCATATCTCCAGTCAACTCACCCGTTGTGCGAGGACGAGTGGTCGTACCTTCTGTCACAATACCATAATCTAATGGTCCATTGAGCACCGATGCCCAAATTAGATGTCCATTCTCCTTGTTCAACATATAAAGTTCCATTCGGGAAGCCCATTCCTCATACATAGTCTTCACCAACATTGGTGGACGATTATCCGTACCCGAGAGGATGGACTTATCCGTAAGAGATGTATACTCCATTTCAATAAGTTAAGATTTACAAAGTTGATCGAACAATGAAATAAGGTTAAGTATTTTTGTGTTGTTGTGAGTTAAAACCGAGAAACAATGTTAAAATCCCCTAAAATATGTTCTCGATAAACCAAAAATTCCAAGTCAAAATTACACACGATTCGAAATTTTTTATGGAAAAAAATTGTGATTATCGGAATGCCAGATCGGAATGTCAGATCGTAATAATTGATCGGAATGTCAGATCGTAAAACCAGATCGGAATGTCAGATCGTAACACCAGATCGGAATGTCAGATCGTAATACCAGATCGGAATATAGCCCTGTTGAAATGTTGTTGGTATCGGAATGTTCAGATCGCAAAGCCCTATCGGAATGTTCAGATCGCAAAGTGGCTGACAAAATTTAAGCAGAGTAACGACTTAACAAACTTCCTTATACCCGTCGGAATCCCAGATCGCAAAGCACGATCGGAATGTCCAGATCGGAATAAGTAATAAAACCCACGATCGCAAAGTAGAAACCAATCCCTTTCCGATGGACGGTTATTGCGATGGAAGCCCAAGTACAATTATACTTTCCGATGGATGCTTCTGCTGAAATTTCGGAATGAAGAACACCCAACTTTTTTGCACTTTTGATCCAAGAAAGATGATGTTTTAACGAAAACCAAGATACCAAGAACAGTTAACACGAATCCCTATGTTATACTACTTTAAACTCCGATCCAACACCAAAAAAATTTGAAGATTCGGCTAAAAACAAACCACAATCTACGAAATGTTTAGAAAACAAAACGCAACACAAAAACAAACCTATATTTCATCCCAAGCTCTGATACCATTTGTAGATTTGTAAATCTATGCTTATGTTTTTAGAGAGAGAAAGAGATAGAAAGATGGTGGATTTCACACTTCTAGAAAGAGAAAGTTAAGAACAACTATGTGTAAAATAATGAAAACCACACCCTCTCCATCAAAGGAGAGGGTTTATATACCCAAGCCTTGTAATGGGCTTGGGCTTACACTTTTGGGCCGGCCTACACATGTTGTAGGCTAGGCTTGGACTTGTTTGATAAGTAATGAAGATTAACTAAACTACGAGCTATTACATGGACTATTAATGGAGTGACCGATCCTTCTTAATACGTAAAACGTATTTCCAACATCTACCCTTTGTTGGAATTTTTCTTTCCAAAATAGACATTTTCCTTTATTAAAAATAGAAATGACATGTTGAAAATATTTACAACTTTCATTCGAGCTTTATGTACACACCCGTGTCGTTATTGAGCGACATTTCTAGGTACGTCCATATTATCGATACTGAAAGACATGTCGAGAAGAATATTTTTGGTATTTTGAGAGATTTTTCCATTTTTTATTTTGTATTTCTATGTTTATATTTTGTATTTTGCTTTTTCAATGATATATACAAGTAGATGTTTGATAGATAAATAAAGTAGGCAACTTTGCCAGAATCTACAGGTCTGCTGGAGTCAAACATCTCATACCAATTTGCGTAACGAGGTACTCAAACCTATCTTTCGACAGAGCTTTCGTAAACAAGTCGACTAATTGGTAATCTGTTCTAACAATGTATAATTCAATGATACCGCGTTCAACTTGTTCCTTTATGAAGTGATATCTGACATCAATGGGCTTCGTGCGGGAATGATGTACCGGATTGTAGGATATGGCTATGGCCGACTTTGATTCACAGTACATGGGTGAAAGGCATCAAAAACCCACCATGGTTCGGGTGGTCGGGGATGATCAAAGAACATGTATGCCATTGTTGTTCTTAGTGAGAGAAAGTTAGAGAGAGGTGAAAGGAAAGTTATGTGTTTTATTTCAAGTGAAAGAAAACAAGGAAAAAGTAACAAACTTCCACACCCCCCATGGAGAGTCATGGGGGGTATTTATAGGCCTAACAAACTAGGACTATACAACCTTTACATAATAGGTCCTTGTGTTTAGTAAATGAAGTATGTCTAGTCCAACTCACGTGAAAGGCGCCAGCTTACCAAAAAGTAAGCTAACAATCTCCCTCCAAGATGGTGACTCACGTGAGTTGGTTACAATGATTCCTACAAGCAAAAATAAAGAAAATTGATAAGCTTGAATTCCAGCATTCCTTGAGACAGTCTTCAGCGACCTTCATCTTCTTGAATACTCCAGCTCTATTTCTTCAGCTATGTAGAATCTAGTTGAGTTTAACTCCCTCCCAACTAGAAGGCCTTTCATAAAACAAGCAGTAAAGACTGCTCCCTCCCAAACAGATCATACAGAGGAAATCTGTGGGAGGTGATAACGTCATCGACATTTTCTCACAAATTGAAGCAATCCCAGTCTTGATTCTATGATAGATTACCAGAAGTACACACTCTATCCCGAACATGAAGTCAAATTGTAGCACCAGAGTCAATTAAGTCCCGGAAATGCACATTTCTCCTGACAGGACAGTGATGATAAAAAGTTGCCACATCAAAGTCAATTAAGTCCCGAATGTAGTCAACTTATCCCTCTATGTAGAAACGGTAACACCAAAGTCAAGTGACCCCGCATGTACACATTTCTCCCTCCAGGATGATACCTAATAAGGGAATCATCCTTCATGTGTGTACGTGGTATGCCAACTGGAACCACTTACTTAGTAACCAATACTATGTGAAAAGATGTCAACGGAATCTCTCTAAACAAAATTCTCTCAAGATCACCCCGAACCGAATCCCCTTATCAACTCTGTTGGCTATTGATAGTGACCACTGATGAAGATAACCCGATAATCCAAACTTGAAACTGAAGTAGAATTCCCCAAACTTGATCTTAAGCTTGCACTATAGTAGAATGAAGAGCGATGCAGAGAAGTCTTAAACGTACCCCATACCAAAGGGCGGTATTAAAAAGGTACAACCTCTCTAAAGTACCCTATACCAAAACAGGCGGTATATGAAAAGGTACTACATCTCTTGAAGAAATCCACAACAGCAAGTGCGTGTGACACTGAGAACCGCAACGAAGCTCCCAAAAAATGATAGTTATCCATGTCGTCGTCCATCCTCCCCTTGACAATGGAAACTAGATACTTCAAGTCTTATTCATAACCGTATATGTTTGAACAAGTTATCTTAGAAAGTCGTAAGTACTCCTTTCAAGATAAAATAAAAACGCCTCTGAAAAATCTCACTTCAACCTCAAATAAGTAGCATCGAATCATCTTCGTAATAACATAAACCGTAATAGCCGTTAGGAATTTAGGTGAATTTTTGATAAGGATCGTTTTAGTGTAATGTATCGTGTTGTTGTGTTTGTTGTGTTTGTTGTTCGTGAAAAAGTGATATGATCGAAAACGGATACCCGGCCTTAAATGTCACAGTTTAGACGGCCTGCCAAAGTAATAAAATCTTGTCCCATAAGCATTTGACCCGACAAAATTTTTTACCACTTGGTTCTTTCGAAATACCCGGCCCAATCGAATAACCCCGTAACTCAACTCCGACATGATTAATTTTGCAATATTCGGAAATAGATTCAGTCATCCCGAAATATTACAAAAATTAATCGACCCACTATATACCTTCGGTTAATTAGTGATTGGCCCGTCAAAAACTTTATCATATGCCACAGATTACACGGGACATCACACCAATGTTGCAAGACCATGTGTAATTCGTTTCATGTAGTTGGCCCATTATCATATGAAGCTAACAATAGGCCCATTTGAGATTAACCAACCCGGTCCAATTGTAGCATTCATTTGTGAAGCCAAGATATTATCTAACTTGCACAAAGTCCCATTTGCATAGACACGTCACACGTGATACATCACTTTGAAACATCCGCCCCTTCCACGTGTTTAGGTGAGTTGGTCAAACAAAATCTGTACCCTAAATAAACTCACATAAATAACCCTCTCAAACCAAACCCACATAACTTCTTGATACCTCCGCCCCCCATTCTCAAAAACATAACTTCTTGTTTCTACCGCCCCTTTATTCACTCACCATTCTCAAAAACACCATCGCAATAGCTGCCATCACCACTCTCATCTCAAAACAAACTCATCCATTGTTATTGATCAGTGAATAAATTCTAAAAAATGGTACACCCGACCAAGATCTATGATGACATGAGATGTTACTCGCAAAAATCTTTTTAAAGAAAAAACGATTTAACAAATCCGAGACTGAGATCTTGATGATGCATGATGATGGTGATGGTTTGATGATGATGGCCGCAAGATTTGAGAAGGTTGCGGGTAAGTTTGATTGTACAGATACACTAACTGATCGATGATGATGATCTGATAAGTGTAAGATCATCAAAGATCTCGACATGCAAGTCGGAACACTAACAGGGTCTGAGATCAGTAGTGATAAAACAGATAAGATGATGTCAAAGAGAAAAGAAATTAATTCCAAATCTGTTTTGGTTCTTTCTCACTTTAGGAAAAATCTTAACTTTTAAAATAATAGATGGTTGAGTAGAGTCGGTATTGAAAAAATAGTGTAGATAGAGTCACGATTTTGGTCACGGTTTTGGTCACGGTATAGGATTGATTAAGCGAGTGTTGGTTTGCGTGAGCAAGTGACGGTTCTTAAAGAAACTGGTTTGAATGTTGTGGGAAAAAAATGGTTTTGCATTTATTGGTATTGATAAACTGATGTGAAGGATATGAACTGATGGTTTTTTGAAAAAAAATTTGAGTCTAAATCTGATATTACGTTTTGACTGATTTAAACTCTCTTCAAAATGGTACTCTACCATCCATCGCAATATATTGATTTCAGACCATCGTAATGTGAAGCATCATCCATCGCAATATTATCCAACCCCATCGCAATATATATTACAACCATCCATCGCAGCACTTTCCATCGCAATAAAGCACTTTCCATCGCAAAGTCAACGGGAAAAAATGGGCAGCATAACGACTTGACCTTCCATTTCGATGAATCAGGCCATCCATCGCAATGAGGACAGCCCAACCCATCGGAATGTAAAAAAAATCCATCGGAATACATCCGAAAAAGAAGCCGTCGAAATGTGATCCCATCGCAATGTGCATCGTAATATCCATCTGAAAAGGTTTTTGAACCATAACTTTTGTACCCCGAAAAAATTGGATCTGAACCAAAAAATTTCGTCCTTTTCCCCATAAATAGATATACAGGGACAAACAACAAAAAAACAGGGTAAAAAAAATAAGAGAATGGAGCAGACACAAACAGATTCGGACCAGAGATTCGTCACTTTTTAACAGAATAAAAGAACTTTTAACAGGATAAAAGAACTTTTAACAAAACCAAAAGATATCATAAAACCAAGACGTTTTAAAATCGGATAAAGATTTGAATCCAAAAAAAAAGTACGAACCTTGAATCTCGACAACATAACACGAATCTGAAGACACAACACAAACACACGGATACACGACACCCCCGGTTAGCTCTGATACCAATTGAAAGGCATCAAAAACCCACCATGGTTCGGGTGGTCGGGGATGATCAAAGAACATGTATGCCATTGTTGTTCTTAGTGAGAGAAAGTTAGAGAGAGGTGAAAGGAAAGTTATGTGTTTTATTTCAAGTGAAAGAAAACAAGGAAAAAGTAACAAACTTCCACACCCCCCATGGAGAGTCATGGGGGGTATTTATAGGCCTAACAAACTAGGACTATACAACCTTTACATAATAGGTCCTTGTGTTTAGTAAATGAAGTATGTCTAGTCCAACTCACGTGAAAGGCGCCAGCTTACCAAAAAGTAAGTCTAACAATGGGTACTTTATCAAAGTGCAGCCATAATCCGTGAGTTGTGTTCTCATCCAAAGAACTTGAGCACAACACGCAGATAGAGACGCATACTACGCTTCGGCTGATAAAAGTGACGTGTAATCCTGCTTCTTGGAAGACCATCCCACGAGCTTATCTTTTCCTAGAAATTGTGCACCACCAGAAGTACTTTTTCGTGTATCAAGACACCCTGCGTAATCAGAATCTGCATCGGCCGTTAGAAAGAAACCGGTTTCCTTCGGATACTAGAGTCCTAAATGAATGGTATTCTTGAGGTATCGAAAGATTCGTTTAACCTCCTTGAGGTGTTTTTAGTGGGTCTGGCTTGATATCGTGCACAATAGCATGTTGCATGTGAAATATCTGGTTTGCTTGTTGTCAAGTACATGAGGGACCCGATCATGGAACAATATCTCGTTTGATCTACGGGTAATCCCTCCAAGTCAGCATCGAGGGATTTGGTCGATAATGGTGTCCCAACGAGGTCACATGAGGTCATACCATGATTTTTGATTATCTCTTGACATTACTTAGCTTTGTTAATCAAGATACCACTTGGGGATTGGTGAACTTGAATTCCTAGAAAGAATTTTAGTTCTCCCATCATTAACATTTCAAATTTGTTGTGCATTAATTTTTCAAACCATTTTGAAAGTTTTGGGTTTGTGGACCCGAAAATAATGTCATCAACGTAAATCTACACAAGCAAAATATCATCCCCATATTTATATATGAACAAAGTTAGATCAATGGAACCTTTTGAGAAACCTTTGTATACCATAACTTTCGAGAGCTCATCGTACCACGCCCTTGGAGCTTGCTTTAGTCCATATAGTGCCTTGTGGAGACGATACACCTTGTCGAGATAATGTGGATTAACGAATCCTTCTGGTTGCGTGGCATAGACTTCTTCTTTCAAAGGACCGTTAAGGAATGCTGTCTTCACGTCCATTTGATAAACGATGAATCCCTTATGTGCAACATAAGCAAGAAAAATCCTGATCGCTTCCATACGAGCTACTAGTGGAAATGATTCTTCCAAATCAATACCCTCTCTCTGTCCATACCCCTTAGCCACTAGCCTAGATTTGTTCTTGATGATCGTGTTTTCTTCATCCATCTTGTTGAAGTTCATCTGTCATCGATTCAATCCAAGCATGATCAGTCATGGCTTCTTTGATGTTTTTCGATTTAGCTGTACTCACGACGAGTGCAAACATACAAACATTGCCATCAGTGTCTAGTTATCGTCTTGTACGAACGGGCTACTTGAACCAAAAGGGTGATCTCGAGTCCAATGATGTGTTGAAGGATGTCGCTGATAAAACGTATGCATATTTGACGGATCAACATGGCGAGTTGAAGACTCTCTAGTTTCGTATACCGATGTATCGAATTGGTTGTGAAAATCGTCATCGTCAGATAATGCATCGTTTGCTTGATTTGTGTTCTCTGGAGAAATGACTGTAGTTGTGGAAGTTGTAGGATCGGTTGTTGATGTGATATTCTGAGGAGGAAACTCTGCATCAACCCGTGTTGAAGTAGATGAAGTTGTATCCTTTTGTTGACGTGGATCGGTATCATCATTCTTATCATGAGTGACAGCAGAAGACTTTGGTACAACATGTTTCTCCCTCGAGAAATATTCATCAAATATTGGTCCATATAACATTTCCAACTCTTCAATTGTCGTGTCCACTATAATATATGCTCTTGGAACATTTCCTTGAACCAGTTTTGATCTTGACGGTTCATTGTTGTGGTCTTCAGTTCCGAGTTCCGTGCGGTTGTGCACAAAAGTCTTTTGTCGTTGTAGATCGGGACTTAAACTGCTTTGTTCAAGTGCCATTTCTTGAAATTCATCGAATCTGACATGAATAGTTTTGACTATAAATTTTGTTCTCTTATTCTAAACTCTATATCCCTTAGTCTGAGTTGCATATCCCACTAGAATACATGCATCACCTTTCTCTTTCATCTTATCTAGATTTTCACCATCTCAGATTATGTACCACGTACATCCAAAAACGTGAAGGTGTTTGAATGAAGGTTTGCGATCATGAATTATGTGGTATGGTGTCTTTTCGTGTCTTGGAATAATTAAAGAACGGTTTTGTGTGTAGCATGCGGTTGACACAGCTTCGGCCCAAAAGAATAGAGGTAGTTTTGAAGCGGATAACAATGTTCGAGCGACCTCAACCAAAGTACGGTTTCGTCTTTCAACAACGCCATTTTGTTCAGGTGTTCAAGCAATAGATGTTTCATGTTCAATCCCTTCGTCTTCAAAAAAATTCTTCAGAGTTGAATTCAAAAATTATGTGCCTCTGTCAGTACGTACCACTTTTACTTGAGCTTTAAGACCACGTTGTATCTGCTTAAGGAAGTTAATGAGAACTTCGGGTGTTTCATCCTTGGATCTCAATATGTGAGTCCACGTGTACCTTGAGTAGTCATCGACAATTACCATAATGTATTTCTTCCAATTGATGCTTTGAACACGCATGGGACCATAAAATCTATATGGAGAAGATCTAACCGTCCTTTAGATCTTGGTGTAATCTTTGTCTTGAAACTACTCCATTTAGCTTTACAAAGCTCACAAGAAGAACAAAGATGATCTTTGATGAATTTCAAGCTTGGAATGCCTCTCACAATATCTTTCTTGGAAAGCAAGTTAATGGTATCAAAGTTGAGATGTGATAGACGTTGATGCCATAACCATGCTTGAGTCATTGAAGCTTTAGCCATGAAGCAAATTGGAGTTGTGGAAGTTGTGTATTGAAGTGAAATTATGTAGAGATCTGTACCTCGTGAACCGGTGAGTAAATCATTCCCCTCATAATGATGAATGAAGCATGTCTTCTTTCGAAAAGCAACCTCCAAATCTGCATCACAGAATTGACCAACCGAGAAAAGATTATGATTGAGCCCTTCGACGTAGTATACCCTTTTTATCGTGATATTCCCCTGACCAAAATCTCCATATCCTAGGATTGGTGCAAATTGATCATTTCTGAATCAGACCGTACCCATGAACTTCTCCACAAAGTTAATTAGAAGATTAAGATTCCCCGTCATGTGCTTGGTGCACCCAGAGTCTAGTATGAAGAGAATTATTTCGATCACCTGCAGAAGAATTAGAACATGATGGAGAATTTGCTAAACTTGATTCTATGTTAGTTGTGATATCTGAATCATTAGTTTCCCTAGTTTCAAAACTTAAAGGCATGCTAACACTTGTAGTTACATTTTTTGTCCTAACCTTAGGTATCCATTTTTATCGTTGTCTTTCGACTTTGTCTTTAATCTTGAGATCTTCAGTCTGTGACCGAATCATTCTTGACGATACAATATTTTGAGACTAACATCTCACTCACTTAGAGGTCATTCCTCTACGACATGCGAGTATTTATGGAGATAATTAATCTTTAGTATTGAAATCTTCAAAAATGACTGCTTTATTCTTGCTGGTCACCAATCACCATCCTTGACTTATCTTTTCCATCTTACGATCTTGTGCCTTTATCCACATGCTCACACTATGCACCATCTTCAAAGCTTGCTAACAATCTCCTTTGAAGAGAGGTCATACCTCTACATAAATTGTTAAGGAAGATTCTGAGCATCGGAGTTGCGTAAGACTTTTGCTTTCTTAATTGTGAGTATGTCTTTGGGAATGAGTATGTGGTTTTGAATCTTCAACTTTGCTGAGTACACCGTAACGCCACCTTCTCGAGACAAAACATAGACACGGACTGGATGGCTTTGACATTTGTCCTAAATCGGTAGCATTTTACCACCGGTCGGTGAAGACCGTTATACGATATTAAATACCGTACCTGTGATTAGGTAGATTCAATTAAGAATCTCATTGACAGGGTTTTGCGGCTGTACTAGCCGTTCTCTTTACTCGAACGTCTCAAAGCAAGCCTGAACATAAAGAGTAAATCAATTGGCTAAATATCCGCTTGATTAAAGTCGTCAATTCAAATTCCTGGAACAAGTTTGATTCATAGAGAATCTTACCATTGTTCCTTTCTTGTTGACACAAGCGTGATTCATAAAGAATATCGTAAGTCACCTACCGTAGCGCTGTTTGAGGTTAACGCTAAAAGGATTTCCATTCATCACTGCGAATACTAATGAGTATCACTCTGAATTTTCTGGAAAGACCGTAAAGATATTGTGTAGAAACCTGAAACGAGTTTGAATGAATTCAGAATCAAACCACTGTTGCTTTGCAGCTTTGCACATGCTTAATTCATAAAGAATCTTACACATGAGCTGCAGTGCTGTTTGATGTTAACACTGGAAGGATTTCCACTCATCATTGTGAATACTAAGTAGTATCACTCTGAGTGTTTTAGCAATATCGCAAGGATATAGCGCATGACTCTCTTCTTTGTCATTCCGTATGTCCTAACGAGATTTTATTGATCTCTAGGCTCTAGACTCGATTATTGCACTTTTAGTGGTCGGAGGCTGGAGCAGATGCCACATATTCAATATTAACTATCTCGGAGTGAGAAAGTAAATAAAAGTCGTGTTGATCTCCATGACAATAAAACAAACTTCTTTTGAGAGAAGCATGAGTCAACTGGGGAAGGGTTATGCATTACATCACTAGGTCCATGATGTGTTGTCTTCATGATATGTTGACCCGGTTTCACCCTTTATCCTTACATTTCTTTTTCATTCTTCAACCCCTTCAATGCTTACCAAGATATCATCACTGGCACCTTGTTGTGATTGTTCCAATGCTAGCTTAAGTACTTAGTTGGCATTCAGCTACGTTCACAATCTACTCCATCTTTACTAAGGACTTCTAATAATCTATTGGATTGTCCCTGGGAAGATCCCTCCGGTTCTGGTTGGATCATAGGACATATACCTAACCACCTTTTGACACCAATAACGTCGTGAATTAAAGAGGTTGTGGGTATATAAGATCGTAACCATAAAACTACTTGTAAATTCTACCAAAGTGTTTGAAAAACATTTAACACCTTGATATTTTTGTCGTTTCAAAAATGCTCCCCCTTCACATGTGCATCGATAATCGAAAGTGTTTGGCACATGTGGGTAAGAGTTAAAGTGCTTGAGTCTTATATGTTCATTTCATATATTTAGATCACATTTTAATCATATTTTCTCCCATGTCTCTAATATATAAAATCGTTTTATATTAGAGATACCAAATTTGATTAAAATATATCGTAAAACATAGTCTTGAAAACTTCAGAGAAGAATGTGTCTTACTAGCATGAATTTTTTGGAACGCTCCCCCTCAAAAGTTTATCCAGTTGAACTGTCATTGTGAGGATGTGATCCATATTTCGCTTTTTGAGGATAGGAGTTGTTGAACACATAATTTTTGAAAGATTTTGAATAATCATTGAAAAAATCTTGAAAAAATTGTGTTCAACGCTTTTTGAAAACCATTTCTTTTTGGCGACATGGTATTTTTTAAAGCATAAACTTGAGTTCATATACTTTGAATGTCTTGACGAATCCACTCAAGTGTAAGAAGATTTCTCTTCTTTTGCTGAGGGTAAGAGCACTAAATCGTATACTCTCCCATAAATATAGAACTGGGTTGCAATCTGAAAGTGATTAGAAGCCATTGTATTGAGCTCAAAACATTGATTGTTTTAGTACAAGCTCAACCCAAGATAGATTGCTCTACCCTTTGTTGGAAATTTTTTCCAAAATAAACATTTTCCTTTATTAAAAATAGAAATGACATGTTGAAAATATTTACAACTTTCATTCGAGCTTTATGTACACACCCGTGTCGTTATTGAGCGACATTTCTAGGTACGTCCATATTATCGATACTGAAAGACATGTCGAGAAGAATATTTTTGGTATTTTGAGAGATTTTTCCATTTTTTATTTTGTATTTCTATGTTTATATTTTGTATTTTGCTTTTTCAATAATATATACAAGTAGATGTTTGATAGATAAATAAAGTAGCCAACTTTGCCAGAATCTACAGGTCTGCTGGATTCAAACATCTCATACCAATTTGCGTAACGAGGTACTCAAACCTATCTTTCGACAGAGCTTTCGTAAACAAGTCGGCTAATTGGTAATCTGTTCCAACAATCTATAATTCAATGATAACGCGTTCAACTTGTTCCTTTATGAAGTGATATTTGACATCAATGGGCTTTGTGCGGGAATGATGTACCGGATTGCAGGATATGGCTATGGCCGACTTTGATTCACAGTACATGGGTACTTTATCAAAGTGCAGCCATAATCCGCGAGTTGTGTTCTCATCCAAAGAACTTGAGCACAACACACAGATAGAGACGCATACTACGCTTCGGCTGATAAAAGTGATGTGTAATCCTGCTTCTTGGAAGACCATCCCACGAGCTTATCTTGTCCTAGAAATTGTGCACCACCAGAAGTACTTTTTCGTGTATCAAGACACCCTGCGTAATCAGGATCTGCATCGACCGTTAGAAAGAAACCGGTTTCCTTCGGATACTAGAGTCCCAAATGAATGGTATTCTTGAGGTATCGAAAGATTCGTTTAACCTCCTTGAGGTGTTTTTTAGTGGGTCTGGCTTGATATCGTGCACAATAGCATGTTGCATGTGAAATATCTGGTTTGCTTGTTGTCAAGTACATGAGGGACCCGATCATGGAACAATATCTCGTTTGATCTACGGGTAATCCCTCCAAGTCAGCATCGAGGGATTTGGTCGATAATGGTGTCCTAACGGGGTCACATGAGGTCATACCATGATTTTTGATTATCTCTTGACATTACTTAGCTTTGTTAATCAAGACACCACTTGGGGATTGGTGAACTTGGATTCCTAGAAAGAATTTTAGTTCTCCCATCATTAACATTTCAAATTTGTTGTGCATTAATTTTTCAAACCATTTTGAAAGTTTTGGGTTTGTGGACCCGAAAATAATGTCATCAACGTAAATCTACACAAGCAAAATATCATCCTCATATTTATATATGAACAAAGTTAGATCAATGGAACCTTTTGAGAAACCTTTGTATACCATAAATTTCGAGAGCTCATCGTACCACGCCCTTGGAGCTTGCTTTAGTCCATATAGTGCCTTGTGGAGACGATACACCTTGTCGAGATAATGTGGATTAACGAATCCTTCTGGTTGCGTGACATAGACTTCTTCTTTCAAAGGACCGTTAAGGAATGTTGTCTTCACGTACATTTGATAAACGATGAATCCCTTATGTGCAACATAAGCAAGGAAAATCCTGATCGCTTCCATACGAGCTACTAGTGGAAATGATTCTTCAAAATCAATACCCTCTCTCTGTCCATACCCCTTAGCCACTAGCCTAGATTTGTTCTTGATGATCGTGTTTTCTTCATCCATTTTGTTGAAGTTCATCTGTCATCGATTCAATCCAAGCATGATCAGTCATGGCTTCTTTGATGTTTTTCGGTTTAGCTGTACTCACGGCGAGTGTGAACATACAAACATTGCCATCAGTGTCTAGTTATCGTCTTGTACGAACGGGCTACTTGAACCAAAAGGGTGATCTCGAGTCCAATGATGTGTTGAAGGATGTCGTTGATAAAACGTATGCATATTTGACGGATCAACATGGCGAGTTGAAGACTCTCTAGTTTCGTGTACCGATGTATCGAATTGGTTGTGAAAATCGTCATCGTCAGATAATGCATTGTCTGCTTGATTTGTGTTCTTTGGAGAAATGACAGTAGTTGTGGAAGTTGTAGGATCGGTTGTTGATGTGATATTCTGAGGAGGAAACTCTGCATCAACACGTGTTGAAGTAGATGAAGTTGTATCCTTTTGTTGACATGGATCAGTATCATCATTCTTATCATGAGTGACAGCAGAAGACTTTGGTACAACATGTTTCTCCCTTGAGAAATATTCATCAAACGTTGGTCCATATAACATTTCCAACTCTTCAATTGTCGTGTCCACTATAATATATGCTCTTGGAACATTTCCTTGAACCAGTTTTGATCTTGACGGTTCATTGTTGTGGTCTTTAGTTCCGAGTTTCGTGCGGTTGTGCACAAAAGTCTTTTGTCGTTGTGGATCGGGACTTAAACTGCTTTGTTCAAGTGCCATTTCTTGAAATTCATCGAATCTGACATGAATAGTTTTGACGATAAAGTTTGTTCTCTTATTCTAAACTCTATATCCCTTAGTCTGAGTTGCATATCCCACTAGAATACATGCATCACCTTTCTCTTTCATCTTATCTATATTTTCACCATCTCGGATTAGTAACACGTACATCCAAAAACGTGAAGGTGTTTGAATGAAGGTTTGTGATAATGAATTATGTGGTATGGTGTCTTTTCGTATCTTGGAATAATTAAAGAACGGTTTTGTGTGTAGCATGCAGTTGACACAGCTTCGGCCCAAAAGAATAGAGGTAGTTTTGAAGCGGATAACAATGTTCGAGCGACCTCAACCAAAGTACGGTTTCGTCTTTCAACAACGCCATTTTGTTCAGGTGTTCAAGCAATAGATGTTTCATGTTCAATCCCTTCATCTTCAAAAAATTTCTTCAGAGTTGAATTCAAAAATTATGTGCCTCTGTCAGTATGTACCACTTTTACTTGAGCTTTAAGACCACGTTGTATCTGCTTAAGGAAGTTAATGAGAACTTCGGGTGTTTCATCCTTGGATCTCAATATGTGAGTCCACGTGTACCTTGAGTAGTCATCGACAATTACCATAATTTATTTCTTCCCATTGATGCTTTGAACACGCATGGGACCACAAAATCTATATGGAGAAGATCTAACCGTCCTTTAGAGCTTGGTGTAATCTTTGTCTTGAAACTACTCCATTTAGCTTTACAAAGCTCACAAGAAGAACAAAGATGATCTTTGATGAATTTCAAGCTTGGAAGGCCTCTCACAATATCTTTCTTGGAAAGCAAGTTGATGGTATCAAAGTTGAGATGTGATAGACGTTGATGCCATAACCATGCTTGAGTCATTGAAGCTTTAGCCATGAAGCAAATTAGAGTTGTGGAAGTTGTGTCTTGAAGTGAAATTATGTTGAGATCTGTACCCCGTGAACCGGTGAGTAAATCATTCCCCTCATAATGATGAATGAAGCATGTCTTCTTTCGAAAAGCAACCTCCAAATCTGCATCACAGAATTGACCAACCGAGAAAAGATTATGATTGAGCCCTTCGACGTAGTATACCCTTTTTATCGTGATATTCCCCTGACCAAAATCTCCATATCCTAAGATTGGTGCAAATTGATCATTTCCGAATCGGACCGTACCCAGGAACTTCTCCACAAAGTTAATTAGAAGATTAATATTCCTCGTCATGTGCTTGGTGCACCCAGAGTCTAGTATGAAGAGAATTATTTCGATCACCTGCAGAAGAATTAGAACATGATGGAGAATTTTCTAAACTTGATTCTATGTTAGTTGTGATATCTGAATCATTAGTTTCCCTAGTTTCAAAACTTAAAGGCATGCTAACACTTGTAGTTACATTTTTTGTCCTAACCTTAGGTATCCATTTATATCCTGGAGGACATTGATTAACAAACCACCATTTCCAAGAGTTTCTAGCAGACTCATATAATTCCTTAATTGTGCTTCTAGTGTTCTTAGTGATGGAGTCTGATGCAATACTTTTCTTAGGGGGGGCGGGGGGTGCACCAGAATGGTTCACTTTGCGTTTGGGTTTACTAGAACTAATAGGCATCGCAATTCGCTTCTTAGTTCTAGTATCTACGCCATTGACATTATTCAAAACACACATAGCATGATTAGCATTAGCACATTTTCCATATTTCACACAAACAAACTTAACATTCAAAGCATTCAAAATTGAATAATTCAAATCGTCATTACATGCAATTACAGACGTTTTATTCTTAGAAACATTCAAATTCCTAGGGTGGTCTTATACTTTCTTCATCTTCCTTTTACTCTTGTTTTGCCAAACCTTTTCATTCATTTGAGTGCTCTTAAGCTGAGACCGACTAACACTAGCAGTGGGTACTACTCCTGTAGTAAAAGACACACGTTTATTAGTGTTTCTAGATGTAAAACCCGCATGCTTTTACCATGAACAGTGCCCTTAAGATCGTACGTCCTAGACTAAACTTACCTTATTTAGTATTGATCACATTCACGTGCTATTAATTAAGTAAGTACATACGTGTATAACATGATAAGTATCGGTTACGTACGAACTCATGATAAACATTTAATAAGTATTTCACGTGAACATAATTAAATCATGAACACCATTAAAACATGAACTAAAATAATTACGTAAATGCATATAATATAATTACGAGCATAAAATAAATACGATAAGCTACATAATAAAATAAACGGAAACACGTAAAACACGAACACGATTAACCACGAACGAACACGAAACATCGGGACACGGGAAAAGGGTACGGGTACCCCATGTGGGGCCCCATACCCACGGCACACAAACCAAGGTGGGCTAAGCCCATTAACTTTTAGCATGAAAGGGGGGTAATGGTAAAAACTCTTTTCATTATTCACATTTCAAGAAATAAACATTTAACCTAAAAAGTTTTCCTCTCCTCCTCTTTGTTCTCTTGTGTGCCGCCACCTATAACACCACCATAGGTGGTTGTTGGTTGATTTTGATCATAAAAATAAGTGCTATAAACCGTGTTTGTTTATCATCTTCCAAGCTACGTATTGGTATATCATTTCTTAACCTTTCTTTTCATTTCTTTTAATCTTTCATTATTTTTATGAACATGTTATTATTGTTTTTACAAAAACACATTAATTAAACATTGATCTAACATGTTTTGATCATTAACTAAATCAAAGGATGATATAAGGGGTGTTTGTTTTTGGGCCGCAGGGTATAACCGACCCCAAGGGGGTTCGGTTTGTTTTAGCCGACCACCACCAAGACCTTTTTGGTCTTGGTTGGTGCGTATGGGTCCCACGGCAATAAGGGGACACGGGTACCCGGGTTGGTTCGGGGTACGGTGTCGAATTCATGCCCGATTCATGGTTCGTTGGTTAAAACCCGATTTATGCTAGATGTTAATTTTATGAATTATGAACTTAGGTTATAAATTAATTAATAAAATGATATATATTAATTAATAACATGACTTAGGCTAATTTAATTATTAATTAACATGAAATTATTTTAACCTAAGTATTTTCATATAGTAAGCTTAGAATTAATTAATTATTTTAAACCATGCTTATAATTAATTAATTTAACATGACTTAGGTTATATTATTAGTACATAATAATACACATTTTAACCTAAGTATTTAATTCTATTTTAATTAAAACATGTTATATTTTAGTTAAAATACTTTAACCTATAGTTTAATTAAAATACATGGAATAATGACTAAACTATACATTATAGAATATGATTTAAGAAATAAGCATATAAACACTTAGGCTTATATACTTAGCTTACGTAACCAGTTCAAATCTAATTATGGAAACCTTCTATATATGGAAACTTGTTTATTTCAGGCAGCTAATCTAATTATGGAAACCTTCTATATATGGAAACTAATCTATTTTAAGCAGTAATTCTATTTTTGGAAACTTTCTATTTTTGGAAACTTTCTATTTTTGGAAACTTTCTATTTTTGGAAACCTGCTATTTTTGGAAAGTTACTTATTATTGCACAATGAGTATAATAACACATGAAATACCAGTAATACTTAATCAGATTAATCAGAACATAAAATAAACACCGATTAAGGCTTAAAACAGTAAAACATGACTTAAAACATATAAATAAGTTAAGATAAGACATAAAACCCAGTACGTATTCAGTGATTCGATACTTATACACGTGTGTATTCATGTAGCGTTAGTGATCCAGAAGTAGGAGTCTTTCTTCCGTTCATTCACTGGACTTGAGGTACGGATTCCCGTCCTTTCAGTATGGACATTCTTTCCGTATTAGGATTTCCCCGTATGCAGCCAATTGTTTTCCCAGTACTTGTTTTATTGTTTTTGAATTGCTTATGTTTAATTTAGCATAACCTATAGCCATATACAAGCATGACCAGTTCACCTAGTTATGGAGGTACCATAACCATAACATTGGAGGCACCAATGTTATGACTTCCCCACGGCGGAGTGATTGCTCGTGGCGTCCTTTTCAGTTTTGGCCATATTATTATATCATGTGGGGCGTATGGGTGCATCCTAGTTACATGTTTATACAGGATTTCACGGTGAATGTGGTGTGTGCCTTGCATCCTTCACAAGGAGTTGATCCCTCCTACCCAAACCAGTTTATTAATTAGAGGCATCCCCTCTAATTTGCATGATGAGGTCACCCCTCTATGTATTCATGCACGTGACCTTTTCATGACCTATATGGGCTAATGGTAAATATGTTAAAACAGTTTTCATAAGATAAACATAAGGCTTTTCAAACTATAAAACCAGCTTTCTCAATACTTAACCAGGTTACTCAGAACTTAGTCTTCCGCTGTTATATGTTATATACTTATCCTATTCATGCTATATTGTACATCCGTGCACTGAGCGTCTTGCTCAGCCGTTTTCCTTTTCTATGTTCCCAAAACGGCAGGTACTCAAGGACGCTCGTAGATTTCAAACGTACATGCATATGGACTGGAAGCTTTACTGCCTTTCTTTACTTTATGCATTTCCTTTATTTTGAATGCAGCTTGCAATGGACATTGTTTCTTCCTCTCCTTTTATAGTACTTAAGTTTGTGTGTGATGAGCTTTACTTTTGGACTACCGATGTTTGATTCCGGTATTTTCCTTTTATGGTCAAATAATGCTTAGACATTTATCCTTGTATGCTTTGATGTCACGCCATAATTATGCGTAATATTCTATTGTCAAAATGGGGTGTTACAATTATGGTATCAGAGCCAAGGTTTCGACCTGTAGGCTCTCAAAAAAATGAACTGTGATTAGTGGGTAGTCACTACGGTCTTCCTAGAACTGACAGTCGTTTTCATGCATTCATCATATTTTTATGCATACATATATAAAGTCATATGTTACAGGGTTTTGACTAGTAATGGTTGGTACAGCACTGACCCATGTTAGTCGTATGTGCTTTTATCGAAACTTTTAACTTTGGGACCGACCCATAGGCGTCCCCGCGCCATGTCTTTTATTTGGGTGAATTGACCATAGGCGTTCACTCTCGAGCATACAAAAGTTTTCCAAACTGCATCATGCATTCATACACAAATTTTCTTGCATAAATTTTTTCTCTGATTTATTTGCATAAATTTTTTATTTCATGAATATATATAAATTTTATGCTTTGATCTGTTAATCATATGTTTTATGTTATACTGTCAGATGGTTCTCACACGCGAGCATGAGCAACTGAATGCAGCCATCCAAGCTGCAATGCAGGCTTTACTTCCTCAATTGAGGAATGACATCAGGGCTGAGGTTCAGGCTGCAAACAACCAGCAGCAACAGCAAGTACCTCCTCCTCCTCCTCCTCTAGTGACATTAGCAGTGTGGCTAGAAAGATTCAACAAGCTCCGTCCTAGAGCTTTTGAGAAGACCGATAGCCCCAGCGATGCTGAAAGCTGGTTGGCTCATATCGAGAAGATTTTCAATGCTATGGGTTGTGACCCCGCATACAAGGCGAGGTTGGCATGCTACCGGTTCGAAGGCGATGTACTCAGCTGGTGGCTAGCATTGACGCAGTCAGAAGGAGGTGATGATTGGGTTGCTGGATTGACATGGGCGCAATTCAAGGAGAGAGTGATGGAGCAGTTCTTTCCCAAGGCAGAGCAGGACAAGCTCAAGCGAGAGTACCATGGGATACGACAGAGAGCGGGCGAGAATAGCAACGAATTTATGCAGCGCTTTCTTCGCTTAGCTGGTTTCCTTGGAGCAGCAGCTGGTACTCCTGAGGAGCGGGCACACCACTTTAGGTGGGCACTTCGCACTTCGGTCGCGAACAATCTGGTGTGTGCTACATTCAATACAGTAGCACAAGTGGCCAACGCAACGAGGAAGCTGGAGATGCTGCAGGAGCGAGATGAGTTCGGGGAAGCTGAAAGACCCGACAAGAGGTAAACATTCGTATTCAAGCGGTAACCAAACCGCATCCTATCATTATATGTTCAATAATCATCTCGTAAACTGTATCTTCCAGGCAGAAAACTAGGGACCGGTCTCAGCCGGCTACTCAGCAGCAGCCCCATCAGCCAAGAGGAAACAGTCACACTAACCACCGTTCAGTTGTGGAAAGGCGTAGCGGTAATGATAATTACCGTAACAACGCTGGACACTCCAACAACAGCAGGTCTAATATTTATGCATTTTCTTACGATTTCATGTTATATCTCTTATGCTGACACTATATTAATCTCTACCAAAAACCACGGTAACGGAAGGGACCAGAACCACAGGGGTTCGCAACCTAACCGTTCAGCTGTCACTGGTAATCATCTTATGACGCATATGTCTTATACTCGTGCATATACCTTATCTTACACATTTTGTCATCAGCAGGCCCTCAGCAAGCAAGGACTCCTGCTGGAGGATTCACTCATCCTCTTTGCAATACTTGCCATCACAGACACCCTGGCCCATGTCGTCGTGACACCGACGCGTGCTTCAAGTGTGGCCTCCCTGGCCATCGTATCAAAGATTGCCGTAAGGGTGAGATGGAAGGTACTTCGGGTCATGCTGATAGTAAGCCTCCTCCTACCACTGGGCGTGTCTACACGACATCTCGCGATCAGGCCAACAAATCTACAGGTACCATTACTAGAATTTTGTATATGTACGGCCAAGCTGCATGTGTTCTTTTCGATACGGGTGCCACTCACTCAGTTATTTCTACTGCTTATGCTAAGAACATTAGGACGCTCCCCTTGCCATTAGAGAATAGACTTACTATTTCCACGCCTTTGAGGGACTCAGTATTAATTACTTATGTATACAAGAGTCTTCCTTTAGAATTTGACGATAAAGTTCGTTCAGTTGATGCACTTCCACTGGACATGATTGACTTCGATATGATTCTTGGCATGGACTGGCTATCCACGCACCATGCTACCATAGATTGCCACTCATATCGGGTGATCTTCGGCGACATTAATGCACCAGAGTACATTCATAACGGGTTCATACCCGGAAGGTCTGTACAAATCATATCTACCCTGCAAGCACGTGCACTACTGTCACATGGCTGCGAGGGTTATCTAGCTACGGTTCACGACATGATGCTGAATCTCCATCAATTCAGGATCAACCAGTAGTGTCGGAATTCCAAGACGTTTTTCCAGCTGAACTTCCAGGCATATCACCTGCACAAGAAGTGGAATTCAACATTGAACTTGTCCCTGGAGCTGAACCAATCTCTAAGGCTCCGTACCGTATGGCTCCCATAGAGCTGAAGGAACTGAAGGATCAACTGCAAGAACTTCTCGAACGAGGGTTCATTAGACCGAACGCATCTCCATGGGGCGCACCGGTCTTGTTTGTTAAGAAGAAGGACGGCAGCATGCGACTTTGCATAGATTATCGTGAACTCAACAAGATTACCATCCGCAATAGGTACCCATTGCCACATATAGACGATCTGTTTGACCAACTTCAAGGGGCCAAACACTTCTCGAAGATCGATCTAAGGTCAGGCTACCATCAGCTAAGGGTTAAGGAGCAGGATATTGCCAAGACTGCTTTTCGTACCTGCTATGGCCATTACGAGTTTGTAGTTATGCCATTCGGCCTGACTAATGCTCCAGCAGTATTCATGGATTTGATGAACAGAATCTTCCATGAATTTATAGATAAGTTCGTCATTGTATTCATCGATGACATCCTGATTTTCTCAAAGTCCACGGAGGAACACGAAGACCATCTTCGTACGGTACTACAGATTCTTCGTCAGAAGCAGTTGTATGCGAAATTCTCCAAGTGTGAGTTCTGGTTAGACAAAGTGGCATTCTTAGGTCACATTGTATCAGCAGAAGGAATCACTATGGACCCAGCGAAGGTCGAGGCCATCACTAAGTGGCCAAGACCGACATCAGCGACAGAAGTCCGCAGTTTCTTAGGCTTAGCTGGATATTATCGCAGATTCGTGGAGAACTTTTCCCGCTTGGCACTACCTCTAACCAAACTGATGCGAAAAGGAGAGAAATTCGTCTGGACGGAAGAACGAGAGAAGAGCTTCGAAGACCTAAAGCAGAAGTTAGTATCTGCACCTATTCTTACTCTCCCATCTGGTACAGGTGGATTTCAATCTACAGTGATGCATCGGGGAAGGGACTAGGCTGTGTTCTCATGCAACATGGGAAAGTGATCGCGTACGCTTCACGGCAGCTTAAGCCTTATGAAGAAAACTACCCTACGCATGACTTGGAACTTGCTGCAGTTGTGTTTGCATTGAAAATATGGAGACACTACTTATATGGAGAATCATGTGACATTTTCACGGATCACAAGAGCTTGAAGTATATCTTCACTCAACGTGAATTGAACATGAGACAAAGGAGATGGTTAGAGCTGTTGAAGGATTATGACATTAATCTATAGTATCATCCCGGAAAGGCTAATGTAGTAGCAGATGCACTTAGCAGGAAGTCCAGAATGATCAACGGCATTAAAATCAAGGAGCAGAACATGAGAGACTTGGAGCGACTAGACATCAAAATCATGGTACGTGGGCAGCACGGATACTGGGCGAATCTTAGAGTAGAACCCGAGTTACTCTCTAGGATCAAGGAAGCTCAGAAGGATGATGGAGAAATATGGGCGATAATTCAGAATTTGGAGAAGCAGACAGAATTCAGAATGGACGCAGACGGTATCGTTTGGCAGGGCACGAGACTTTGTGTTCCTGACGACCAAGAACTCCGGGAAGCATTGTTAGCTGAAGCTCATAGCTACCCATTTTCTATACATCCTGGTTCGACGAAGATGTACCATGACATCAGACAATACTTTTGGTGGAGTGGTATGAAACAGGATGTAGCCACTTATGTCTCCAAATGTCTTACCTGCCAGCAGGTTAAGATTGAGCATCAGCGATCTGGCGGTCTCCTTCAACCGTTGGATATTCCAGAGTGGAAGTGGGAGAAAATCACCATGGATTTTGTTATAGGTCTTCCGCCTACCAAGAAGAAGCACGATGCTATTTGGGTCATCGTTGATCGACTCACCAAATCCGCTCATTTCTTACCGATACGCAAGGAAGACCCGGTAAGTAAACTCGGAGATACGTACAGAAGGGAGATCATGAGACTCCACGGTGCTCCCTCCAGAATCGTCTCAGACAGAGATCCTCGTTTCACGTCGCGATTCTGGAAAGGTCTGCAAAAGGCTTGGGGTACACAACTTAAGCTTAGCACGGCCTTTCATCCTCAAACTGACGGACAGTCGGAGCGAACGATTCAGACATTGGAAGACATGTTAAGGTCGTGTGCGTTGGAATGGACAGGTGATTGGGACGATTACATCTGTTTGGTCGAGTTTGCATACAACAACAGCTGGCACGCAAGTATCAAATGTGCTCCTTTTGAAATGTTGTATGGCAGGAAGTGTCGCGCCCCAATCTGCTAGGATCAGGTGGGAGAGCGAACACTCGAAGGACCAGAAATTATAGAGTTGACCAACGAGAAGATCGAGGTAGCTAAGCAGAAGCTGCAGGAAGCACGATCGCGTCAGAAGAGTTATGCCGACAAGCATCGTAGGGACATACATTTTAACGTGGGAGATCACGTCTTCCTCAAAGTTTCGCCGGCACGTGGTGTTAAACGCTTCGGGATCAAAGGGAAACTCAGTCCTCGTTTCATCGGACCGTTTGATATCATAGAACGAGTCGGTGAAGTATCTTACCGATTGGCGATACCTCCTCAGCTTTCGCACGTGCATAACGTGTTTCATGTGTCCTTACTCAGAGGGTACAAGTATCATCCCCTTCACATGGTTCAGTATCCACTGGAACAGATACGTGAAGATCTCACTTTCATAGAGGAACCCGAACGAGTTCTTGACAGGCAAGAACGAGTCATGAGAAGGAAGACGATTCCATTCGTCAAAATCCTTTGGAGGGACCATACCGAGCGGGAAGCCACTTGGGAAACCGAGGAGTCTATCCGGGCTTCTTACCCTCACTTCATATTTTGAGTTCGGGTATGTTATTTCTTTTCCAGTCTACTTTATCTATAATTCGGGGACGAATTATTCTTTTTAGGGGGGAAGAATTGTAAAACCCGCATGCTTTTACCATGAACAGTGCCCTTAAGATCGTACGTCCTAGACTAAACTTACCTTATTTAGTATTGATCACATTCACGTGCTATTAATTAAGTAAATACATACGTGTATAACATGATAAGTATCGGTTACGTACGAACTCATGATAAACATAATAAGTATTTCACGTGAACATAATTAAATCATGAACACCATTAAAACACGAACTAAAATAATTACGTAAATGCATATAATATAATTACGAGCATAAAATAAATACGATAAGCTACATAATAAAATAAACGGAAACACGAACACGATTAACCACGAACGAACACGAAACATCAGGACACGGGAAAAGGGTACGGGTACCCCATGTGGGGCCC
Organism: Glebionis coronaria; assembly: GCA_025667525.1. Taxonomy (NCBI): domain Eukaryota; kingdom Viridiplantae; phylum Streptophyta; class Magnoliopsida; order Asterales; family Asteraceae; genus Glebionis; species Glebionis coronaria. The sequence continues at coordinate 423,313,652 of CM046877.1, forward strand.
CATACCCACGGCACACAAACCAAGGTGGGCTAAGCCCATTAACTTTTAGCATGAAAGGGGGGTAATAGTAAAAACTCTTTTCATTATTCATATTTCAAGAAATAAACATTTAACCTAAAAAGTTTTCCTCTCCTCCTCTTTGTTCTCTTGTGTGCCGCCACCTATAACACCACCATAGGTGGTTTTTGGTTGATTTTGATCATAAAAATAAGTGCTATAAACCGTGTTTGTTTATCATCTTCCATGCTACGTATTGGTATATCATTTCTTAACCTTTCTTTTCATTTCTTTTAATCTTTGATTATTTTATGAACATGTTATTATTGTTTTTACAAAAACACATTAATTAAACATTGATCTAACATGTTTTGATCATTAATTAAATCAAAGGATGATATAAGGGGTGTTTGTTTTTGGGCCGCAGGGTATAACCGACCCAAGGGGGTTCGGTTTGTTTTAGCCGACCACCACCAAGACCTTTTTGGTCTTGGTTGGTGCGTGTGGGTCCCACGGCAACAGGGGACACGGGTACCCTGGGTTGGTTCGGGGTACGGTGTCGAATTCATGCCCGATTCATGGTTCGTTGGTTAAAACCCGATTTATGCTAGATGTTAATTTTATGAATTATGAACTTAGGTTATAAATTAATTAATAAAATGATATATTAATTAATAACATGACTTAGGCTAATTTAATTATTAATTAACAAGAAACTATTTTAACCTAAGTATTTTCATATAGTAAGCTTAGAATTAATTAATTATTTTAAACCATGCTTATAATTAATTAATTTAACATGACTTAGGTTATATTATTAGTACATAATAATACACATTTTAACCTAAGTATTTAATTCTATTTTAATTAAAACATGTTATATTTTAATTAAAATACTTTAACCTATAGTTTAATTAAAATACATGGAATAATGACTAAACTATACATTATAGAATATGACTTAAGAAATAAGCATATAAACACTTAGGCTTATATAATTAGCTTATGTAACCAGTTTAAATCTAATTATGAAAACCTTCTATATATGGAAACTTATTTATTTCAGGCAGCTAATCTAATTATGGAAACCTTCTATATATGGAAACTAATCTATTTTAAGCAGTAATTCTATTTTTGGAAACTTTCTATTTTTGGAAACTTTCTATTTTTGGAAACTTTCTATTTTTGGAAACCTGCTATTTTTGGAAAGTTACTTATTATTGCACAATGAGTATAATAACACATGAAATACCAGTAATACTTAATCAGATTAATCAGAACATAAGATAAACATCGATTAAGGCTTAAAACAGTAAAACATGACTTAAAACATATAAATAAGTTAAGATAAGACATAAAACCCAGTACGTATTCAGTGATTCGATACTTATACACGTGTGTATTCATGTAGCGTTAGTGATCCAGAAGTAGAGTCTTTCTTCCGTTCATTCACTGGACTTGAGGTACGGATTCCCGTCCTTTCAGTATGGACATTCTTTCCGTATTAGGATTTCCCCGTATGCAGCCAACTATTTTCCCAGTACTTGTTTTATTGTTTTTGAATTGCTTATGTTTAATTTAGCATAACCTATAGCCATATACAAGCATGACCAGTTCACCTAGTTATGGAGGTACCATAACCATAACATTGGAGGCACCAATGTTATGACTTCCCCACGGCGGAGTGATTGCTCGTGGCGTCCTTTTCAGTTTTGGCCATATTTTTATATCATGTGGGGCGTATGGGTGCATCCTAGTTACATGTTTATACATGATTTCACGGTGAATGTGGTGTGTGCCTTGCATCCTTCACAAGGAGTTGATCCCTCCTACCCAAACCAGTTTATTAATTAGAGGCATCCCCTCTAATTTGCATGATGAGGCCACCCCTCTATGTATTCATGCACGTGACCTTTTCATGACCTATATGGGCTAATGGTAAATATGTTAAAACAGTTTTCATAAGATATACATAAGGCTTTTCAAACTATAAAACCAGCTTTCTCAATACTTAACCAGGTTACTCAGAACTTAGTCTTCCGCTGTTATATGTTATATGCTTATCCTATTCATGCTATATTGTACATCCGTGCAATGAGCGTCTTGCTCAGCCGTTTCCTTTTCTATGTTCCCAAAACGGCAGGTACTCAGGGACGCTCGTAGATTTCAAATGTATGTGCATATGGACTGGAAGCTTTACTGCCTTTCTTTACTTTATGCATTTCCTTTATTTTAAATGCAGCTTGCAATGGACATTGTTTCGTCCTCTCCTTTTACAGTACTTATGTTTGTGTGTGATGAGCTTTACTTTTGGACTACCAATGTTTGATTCCGGTATTTTCCTTTTATGGTCAAATAATGCTTAGACATTTATCCTTGTATGCTTTGATGACACGCCATAATTATGCGTAATATTCCATTGTCAAAATGGGGTGTTACACTAGAAGTCTAAGGTGATTGACTTTTTTGTTGTGTGTGGGTTTAGTGGTCAATCTATACATCCTTGGTTTGATCAGATTTATGTTCTTAATGCTTTGTGTTCGAATATTTATTTTAGGAGTAATCTATGTTAACCTATCCTTCCCATCTGTCTTGGGGGCAAACCCAGATTTTACAAATGAAGAATTTGAGAAAATAGATGGTTTTCCCAAGATGAAGGGTTTAGTCACTTTATACGTTGGGTTGTCTAACAACAGGTTTCTTAACTCTAGGTTCCACAATGTTCCCACCCATCTTAGCAACGAGTTTCTTCAACTCTTCGATTGCTATATCTTTTTCTTGTAACTGAGATTTCAAATCCGTAATTTCCATACACTTTTCATTCATTTCTCGAAACATTTTGGAAAGTTTTTCTTGCAAATTATTATCATGTGGAAAACTACCGACGTATTTTTACAAAGCAAGTTTAAGAGAATGACAATGTTTTTGAAGGAAATCACATCGGTGTTGAAGTAACGTAAAAGCCTTTTTGTCAACATTTTCTTTACGTTTCGAAAGCTCAGTTTCAAGACGTTCACACTCTTTGGTCTTATCAAGATATTTGCATGCAACATCAGAATATTTGTCTATATCAGCACAAGATTTAAGAGTAACACACAAAATATCTTTGGAGAGATATTCTTCTAGGAGTAGATCATATTCGTTTGAAACTCCGATTTTTTAGTTTGAAGTTCACCAATTTATTTTTTAAGAGACTCAACGTATTTCAAATCATCAAACATTTCTGACCGAATTAAGTTTTCAAATTCAAGAACATGTGTTTTTATTGATTCCGTATTCGGTGTCAAAATTTCTTTCACAAGCAAAGTTATATCGTGAGGAATTTCTTTTTTCCACTGATCATTTTCACGTTTTTCCTGTCTCTTTCAACGACTGAACATTATCAGTGTGATGTTTAAGAATACCAAGTGTTTGCCTACTCTTTCTTTTAGAAGCATCAAGAGGCATATAGTTAATGTATTTGAAAACGTTAGATTTCTTTTTGGCAAAAAATTTCTTCCATTAAATTCTTCATTGTTTGCTTTCCAAAACAATTGTTCACGAGACTTTTGCTTTTGTGGAGTAAAAAGACCATAAAGACTGTTTTCATAGGCATAAATATATGGTTTCACAAAATATTTATTGACCGGTGATCTACTCTCCTCTTCCCAAAGGTATGTCTCTTCATTATCAAGCCTAACAAGAAGACAATCAGGATCGGTCCATTCGACACATCCAGATAAAGGCGGGGTTTCTCGGCTTGAGCTTGGTCGAGGTACTTAGGACTTTCAAAACTAGCTTTACCCTTAAAAACTTTTCTTCAAAAATTTGATTTGTTCTTCTAGTTCTGTTACTTTTTCAGTATCTTTTCATGTCTACTTTTGAAATCTTGTTTTAACGTTTCAACTTCTTGTTTCTTTACATCAAGAATTTTAGCAAAATCAGTGTTATTCATGGAAAGCCTTTGTTCAAGTTCGTTAACTTTAGTTGTTGCAAGGTACGTTTTTTGACGTTCATCCATTAAGAAAACATTATACTAAAGTTTCTCTTTGTCTAATAAAGAAAGAGCTTCATTGTATTTATTTTCAAAATCATCCTTTTTAACGTTGATTAAACGACCTTTGTACCCCTCAAGCTCTTTGTCTGTTTGAAGAAGCTTAGCTCTATAACTATCTATAGTCTCATTTGATTTTATTAGAGTAGCTTTGCTTTCTTAAAATTTTTGTGTGAGCATTGCGTTTGCCTTCTTTAATTGCTTTTGACTCTTTCTAGTTTCATTGACATATTTTTGTAAACTAGAAATTAAATTAGCAAGCGCGACACGCTCCTCGTCATCATACTCATTTGCATGTTGATTATCCTCAAATTCATTATTACAAATGTCTGATGAATCCGGTGTGGTATTGCTATCAACCGTTTCCATCATACATGTGTCAGTAATTGTTGTTGGTAGATCACTATGTTCATGTGTATCACCAAACACATTATATTCATCATCATTTTGTACCTTATCAATTGGCTCGGTATCAAAGATAGGAGAATTTTCATCTTAAGTGACGTTGAGAACCTCATGAATCTTTGCCATGTATGAATAATGTGCTTCGAGTTCTTGGTCGGAGAGTTCATCATCTGTGTTGTCAAGCATTTCTCCTTCCTCAGCTGATAACTTGATCCAAGCTTCCATCTTCTTGCGTAGCAGCATCTTTTCCTTATGATAACCATAATCCTTAACCCTTTTCGGCTGCCTATATTCCTTAGACATATGCCCAAAACCTCTGCAGTTAAAACACTAATTCCCACTTTGTTGCACAACTTGAGTACCAACAGTTTCCCTATTTCCAACAACAGTAGCAACCCCCTGATTATCATACTTAGCGGTTTGTTGATCATATCTTGCATGACTCTCAGCACGCCTACGTGTGTCATACCTTGGAGGACTCTGAGCATAGTAGTTCCTAGTGTTGGATGATGTTCTAAGGTTGTTGTTGGTGGGTTTGTATATTTTGTTGTATTGCTTCATAATGAAAGCAATTTGTTGCTTGAATTTAGTATCCTTTTGAGCTTGTTCTTTATCACTGTCATTCTTCGGATGATTTCTCAAGTGGTGGTGATGGTGCTCTTGCAACTTCTTTGCCTCGTGATCTTGTTGGAACATGTGACTTATGTAACACCCCCAAATATATACAACTCAGTACAGCGGAAGACTCGTTGGTGTTACGGGATAGCACATTACTCACATCATAGACAACGCATGAAAATCACGTCGTTTAATAATAAAAGCATTTCCATTCATAAATATCAAAGTTACATCGGTCCCTAGTCATTATATTTCATACAAAGTTTTACAAAGTATTGGAATGGAAATTATTGTTTAAGTGCGGGCCATGAATTCTTGTCGTCTTCCCGAGAATCACCTTCAAGTACCTGAGATAAAACATGTTAAAAGAAAAGGTCAGCGATAACGCCGAGTGAATTCATAGAGTTTAATAAAAACCATCAATATAATATCAGTATAAAATTAGCACTGAAAACCATTTTGTACAAATCATTTTGATAGGCCATAAAATAGCCAAAATCATTTTATACAAATCTTTATCAAAATCATAATATAGGCATTTGCCTTAAAAATCATTATACGAGCCAATGTCGTAAAAACAATCATACAATACGTCTTATAACGTTGTATGAAAATAAAAACCGTTATATGAATATGGTTATGAAAAGCCTTAGAAATCATTATACGAGCCAATGTCATAAAAACGTCATACAATACGTCTTATAACGTTGTATGAAAATAAAAACCGTTATATTAATATGGTTATGAAAACCAAAACACAAACATAATATCAATAGTATGACCCTGTATCGTTAGTCAGGCAATACATCGTAATTCGGAGCATCTAGTAGTATTTCGTTAGTTTTAGATTATTATAAGCCGCATGACATTGTTACCTTACTAAACCAACAACGGGTAGCTAACCCGATCCACAATTTTCCCATCTAAAGTAGCGTGTCATCACAAAGGTCACGCTATGGAAATCTTCTCATACATAAATTCGCTTACCAATCAATGTGGCACGACGGGGATCAACCGTCAAGGCGCGAACTGGGGTGATCGTCCCCAAATAGTACTATTAAATGCATAAGCGTCTACCAACTCCCGGTAGTTCACAATTCATGCTAATGGGACTTTTAGTGACATAACCTAACTTTAATAATCCAATTTATTTCATCTATCGGGTCCATTAATCATTTATCGGGTCATACAATCGGGTCATTCAATCATTCGGGTCCAAAATCAATAAACAAACAATCGGGACAAATGGTGTCCTATTTTATAAAACTAACATGTTATCTTCCTCGCGGGTTTATAAAATATTTATAAAAACATTTAAAAGAGTGCGAGGCTATGAACTCACGTTGATGTGGGAAGGCGGGTTATCAGCAATTCGGACGTACGGTACGTGCTTCAATCACGGAAACCTAGACAAATAATACTCGTCTTAGACTCATGTCCAATGACTTTATAAAAATACCAATTATGTATACATATGATGATTATATATATATGATGATCAAGTGGGTTTACATATCCTCATTTACTCATTTTTGTGTTATGTGTCGATAACTTTTATACTAGTTTTCTCGTTTTACCTATTTACGTGTTTTAGGTTCAATAAGCCTATTATAAGTTCTTAACTTGTTTTAATCCTTGTTATACTTATTTTATCAGTATGTATACTTTCCAAGTTGGGCCCAAATGGGTTAAGCCCAATAAGTTCTTTTTATGAGTGTTTATCTCATTTAGTCCAATTATTAGCTCAAGTATTAGTCCACTATGTTTACTTAGCTCGTTAATGCCTGTATGCCCTATAGTTAGGGTTTTATCGGTTTTTACTTGTTATACATGTCTATATATCAGTATATAAGTTTTATAAAGTTTCCATTAGACGGGTCCAACCATCTAAGTTTTATTTAACAAAAACGTTAATTTTTACGGTATTAGCCGAAAAAGTCGTAAAAACAATGTTTATAGTTTTATAACTTATAAGTATTATTTCACTACCATTTATGTAAGTTATTCATTAATTTACCATTTTACATATTTATATAAATAAGTTTTATAAGTTAGTGGGTTTTAATTTATATTTTATACTATTTAAATTTTGAGTGCTTATATAATAGTATTATTCTTTAATTTCCAAAAATCTGATTTTTATCTTCACTTTCACCAAAACTGCCATATCTTGAGTTCTATAAGGAGATAGAAGCTCAACTTTTTATCACATAAACTACATGATATGTGCTACATTTAACTCTTCTATAGCTACTGTTGAATCATCTTCTAAATATTTTCTAAAAATCATCCAAAACAGTGAACTAAGATTTATACCTTAAACTTGTTTTGATCATATCTCACTCATTACTTTGATTCCATTGCATGGCCAACTCTCACATGTGTACAAGACATATAGCTTACTGTAAATAGATTCTACTTCATCATTTTATCAGTCCATGACCTGTTTCTTTACTGTTTTATACAGCCAACAAATTTAACCAAGATTTTAACCTTGTTTCTTATGGTTTTTCACCTTTTTAATCATGTTTATCAACACCAAATCCCCACATAACATTTTTATCATCATATAATCATCATATACATATACAATAGGAAATAAAATACATGTTTACATAATCAAATTAAAAAGAAGATGAGGAGGACAATCTTTATACCACCAAGTTGATGTAGGTTATGAGTTTGACATGGATTTGGATGGAGAAACTTGTGCATAGCCAAGACCATCTTCAAGACCATCAATCTTCATATAATCCTTGTGGAAAATCAGCCCTAAGACACCATGAATACTCTTCCTTGGATGTTATAAGTACCACCAATCAATAGGGTTTCAAAAGGGCTTCAACATATGCAAGTATAACATAAGATTTCATGGTTGAATCAAGATCAAAGGGTGTTTTTGGGGTGGATATGGGACGGCATAAACAAGGGAGTAGAGAGAAATGTGTAGTTGTTTGCATGAGTGTAAATGGACAAATGGTTTTGGTTTTGGTGGTTTTGTGGTAAGCTTAGCTTACTAGCTAAGCTAAAGACAAGTGTAAGCTTGTTAAATGAAGTTATTGACACATCACATGATGTGTTGGTTAGTTTTGGCCGCCCCATGTGTAGTGGGGTGAGATAAATTAGTTTGTCCCATCCCACTAATTTACGGGTATTCTTTGATTCTAGTTTCCTTGATTTGCGTGCCCTCGGGTCGTTTTACGAAAAACGTTTTTATAAATTATGAATCAACGTCACAAAACGAATCCAATAAAAATTGTCTCATCAAAAACGGAGTTCGAAAACGTAAATACGTAATCCTAGGGTTTCCGGTATAGTCATAAAGGACGTTAAAAATAAAATCGTAAGTCCTAATATCTTCTCGTAAATTTGTGAGTTTATGAACCATCTCAAATTTAAAACTCCAAAATAATATTCATGGACAAATTTATTTTCTCAAATGTCGGACTGTCACCAAAGACGGTGTATGTAAACGTAAGCGTGTAACGTTGAATCCTCCGGTTTAGACGTAGTCGATGCTACTTCAAGACGTAAATCCAAATTTCTTCCCAAAAATAAGTGAGTTCATATTGTAACATTAAAATAATGTTTTTAAATAATATTTGAGAATAAAATATCAACCATAAATTGACGGATTGTCACAACTTAGAGACAATGGAAGATCGTGGTGATGATGATTGAGTAGAGTAGGTCTTTGGAGCACGAGAGCGATGATCTGAGTAATGTTGAGTGGTAGACACCAAAGAAAGTGGATTTGCAACCTTTGCAACCCGTTTAGCTCAAAGTTCGTTTGCCTCATTTTGAAATTGTTTCAAAATGTCAAAGAGCGTGTGATATGAAACTTCGTATAACTTTTTTTGTTGTTTCACCAATGTGAAAAACCGTGTCCACTTTGGTTGAAGTTACTGTAGAAATTGGACATTGACTAGCATGGTGGAGACTTGCAAGTTTTTTCGTGTCATGTCATTCATCATTTTGTAGAATCAGGAGTAATATGAATCAGTTGATTCCCCATCCTTTGAAGTAAACTTGCCAAAGTTCCAAAACAGGTTTGTTTTCACATCTTGTTTGTTAAGTGATTCACCTTGTTGAATCTTTCAATAGCCGTCAACATTTCTTTAGTAGTAGGGAATGCATCAACTTTGGAGTAAATGTCATCTCCAATGCCACTGAGAATTAAGTAAATTGCTTCCTTCTCTGCATCAAACCACGCACGTTTCTCTGTTGTGAGGTTGGATCTCTTTTCATCACGTTCATATGTGGGTACTTCGTCATTTGTGTCAGTGGCTGGTACGGCAGGAACTTTGACCTTTCTAAACATATAGGGTCCATCAAAAAATGCATTGCCTTAAAGCATGACCGTTAGGTCTTGTGTCAAGATATCGTAGAAAACAGGATTTCCATTGACCATATCGACCAGTCACAAGCATTGGTGGTTTTTCTTTCTTACCCGCCACTATGATGTCGTTGTTTGTAACACTATACTCGATAATCTTTGAAACGTTAAAGTGAATACGGAACTTAAGTAGATGGTGTAGTGATTGTTGTTGAAGAAGCAATACGGAGTTTTACTAATAGTGGAGAAACCGAGAATTAAATTCGTGGGATTTTACAAACCACCGATTAAACCATAAATTTGCCTAGGTTCGTGTGTTGTTGACGAGAAAAGTTGTTGAAATCCCCTAACACTGTGTTCTTGATAAACCAAAAATTCCAAGACCAAATAACTCACGAATTTTAAGTCTAAATTTCGGAATATGTAACTTATAGATTTCGGAATGCACCTTTCACTAAAGATTTCGGAATAAGTATTCACCAAAGATTTCGGAATACTTGAAGCTAAAGATCTCGTAATGTATAATAAATATTTCAGAATGTGTAAGTCCAAAAATCTCAGAATATATACTTATGATTTCGGAATATGTAAATCCGAAGATCTAGGAATAACTCTTAATCTCGGAATATTGTAATGATTTCGGAAAAACACAAAGATTTTGGAATACTTCAATAATTTCGGAAAACACAAAGATTTCGGAATACTTCAATTATTTCGGAATACTGCAATGATTTCGGAAAAACACAAAGATTTTGGAATACTTCAATAATTTCAGAAAACACAAATATTTCGGAATACTTCAATGTTTTCGGAAAAATCAATGATTTCGGAAAAGGCAATAATATCGGAAAAAGATAATGATTTCGGAAAAAACCAAGATTTCAGAATACATAAATTTCTAAATAAATGATTTCGCAATAAGGTTAATTTCGGAATAAAGTTGTATATCGGATGAAAATACACTTTTTCGAGTTTTTGCCCCAAAATCAAGCTATAAGATCAAAACTTTTTGCGTTTTTCACCAAAACAATTAACCCAAATCCCTACCACGATTATGTAGCAGATTTCTATGAAGATTTTAGACCACGAAAACACATAAAAATTTGAGACACGAGGTGACTGAGTTTAAAAACCACATGAACACAATCAAAAACCAAAACCAATCACTAATCTCTCCCGTGGCGAATGATACCAATTGTTGTCCCATGATTTTAACATGAATTAAAGAAATAGAGTAAGAAAATAGATGAAGTTTAGAGAGAGAAAGTAGAGAAAGAAAGTGGTTGGAACTTAGTGAATATTATATTAAGAGAGAAAATAAAAATGAGTCAACCACCTCCTAACATGCTAGGAGGTGGGTACATATAGTCCACCCACATACGGGCTTCTTTGGGCTATATCTTAATGGGTCGGGATTTCCTTTTAGGATTTAGTTCCTTAAACATGAACTTTTAACTTAAATTTAAGCCCGTAATACCCGACTAACCTACTACCTATTACAACGTTCTAAAATACGATACATAATAAACCTATGACCGAACATTCGTGTTTGACTCAATATTTTGAGGCTAACACTATGTGAGCTAAACATTCCTTGAAACCTTTTGTTTTTCTTTCTATTCTTTGCCTTGTCTATTTTCTTTGAATTATCTTGTATCGGGAGTTCTCTTCTCATCCCTCACAATGTCTTATTCTTCTTAACTTAACCTTGACATCTCTTTGTCACAACCCTCTAAACCGAAAGCTTCTTCTTCTAAGCTTTCCAAGAAACCAAAAATTTCGGTAAAACACGCTTGGATCAAGAAGTGCAAGGATCACTATGAACCTTCTTCCCAAACCTTGCAAGACTTCTACTTTCTCTCCAAGAGTATTGGAATGAGTCTTACTCCATCAATCCAATTACCTGAGAAAAGGAAGCTCTTCCGCTACCACCGAAAACTTTCAACACACCTCAACTAAATGACCTCTCTTCTTTCACTAAACTCACTAAGTATTATGATGGTAACTTCTCTTATCCAAATTATCCTTCTCCTCCAGGACCTTCTTATTATGATGGACCTCCCTCATTAAATGATTTTGTTTTGCATCATGGGAGTTCGTGTGATTGTTGTAAATCTCAACAAACTGAACTTTCTCATGTGTGTGAGAAGTTATATTTTCTTGAATTTCTCCTCACTCGACCTCCTCTTCAAGTATTTGTTCCCGTGAGCAAATCTCTGGAAGATGCACATTCGTCTTATTTTTCCGGTTAAAACACACTTTGTTTTCTAATCGTTTGAGTCTAAATAAAAAACCTAAGCAATTTTGGAGGACTACTTCTACTAGAATAGTTTTTATGCTTATGTTGTTTATTTTCTTATTTCTTTTTTTTCATATTTTTTATATATGATCTCTAGTTGTTTGTGCTTTCATTTATATTCAGATATGAATGTGATGTGGGTTATTTCTTGTTTTGCTAATTCTTTTATCACACATAATGTTGAGAGTTGATATTGGTTAAACCTTGAGTTTTCTTCGGTGATTCGAAAAGTTCTATGTGTGACATTATATCTTCAAATTGTTGGATGTTTCTTTTCCACCTTTATTCCAACAATTGTGAATTGAGCTTGTCAAACTATTCTCCTTGGATACACTTAGCAAATACTTACTTAACAATTTGGGAATTCTTTTCTTTCTCCATATCAAATTATTTAGTGAGTAGTGACTATTGCACAAGGTTGTAGAAATTGCTAGGTGCTAGCCATGCGGTTGACGACCTTCGAGGTGGAATTCGTCTAGGCGGATTGAAATTTTATGCATATAAATATTATAAATAATATGTATGACATAAACAAATACTTCTAATTTCAAATAATTCTAAGTTCTTGCAAAATAGACAGTTAAACATAACAATTTATGTAACACCCCATTTTGATAATGGAAATGTCACATGCAATTATGGCGTGTCATCAAAGCATACAAGGAAAAATGTCTAAACATTACTTGACCATAAAAGGAAAATACCGGAATCAAACATCGGTAGTCCAAATGTAAAGCTCATCACACACAAACATAGTATAATAAAGGAAAGGACTAAACCATGTCCATAGCAAATGTATCAAAAGAAAGGAAATGCATAAAGTAAAGAAGGTTAGACAGCTTCCAGTCCATATGCACGTACTCTTAGTGTCTACGAGCGTCCCTGAGTACCTGCCGTTTTGGGAACATAGAAAAGGAAAAAGGATGAGCAAATACGCTCAGTGCACGAATGTACAATAAAGCATGAATAGGATAAGCATATAACATATAACAGCGGAAGAAAACTAAGTCCCGAGTAACCTGGTTAAGTCTTGGTAAAACTGGTTTAATAGTTTGAAAAGCTTTATGTTTATCTTGTAAAAACTGTTTGTCTTATTTTACCATTAGCCAATATAGGTCATGAAAATCCATCGTGCATGAATACTTGGAGGGGTGACCTCATCATGCAAATTAGAGGGGCTGCCTCTAATTTAATATACTGGTTTTTGGGTAGGAGGGATCAGCTCCTTGTGAAGGATGCAAGGAACACACCATATTCACCATGAAATCCTGACTGAAAACATGTAACTAGGATGCACCCATACGCCCCACACGATAAATATAATATAAATGGCCAAAAGCTGAAGGGACGCCACGAGCAATCACTCCGCCGTGGTGAAGTCATAACATCAGTGCCTCTAATGTTATGGTTATGGTACCTCCATAACTAGGTGAAACTGGTCATGCATGTATATGGCTATAGGTATTCTTAATTAAACATAAGCAATCAAACACGTAACTTATACTACGGGAAAACAGTTGGCTGCATACGGGGAATCTTAATAAGGAAAGAATGTCCATACTGAAAGGACGGGAATCCGTACCTTATGTCTAGTGAACGAAGAAGATGAACTGAGAGAAATCCTACTTCCGTATCACTAGTGCTACATAAATACATACATGAATAAGTATCTGCTTACTAAATACGTAGCTGGTTTTATGTCATGTCTTAGCTTATTTTATGTGTTCTTACCATGTTTTACTGTTTTAAAGCCTTAAACTGTGTTTATCTTATATTCTATTTAATCTGGTTAAGTATTTCTGGTATTTCATGCATTATTATACTTACTGTGTAATAATAAGTAACTTTCCAAAAATAGCAGGTTTCCCAAAATAGAAAGTTTCCAAAAATAGAAAGTTTCCAAAAATAGAAAGTTTCCAAAAATAGAAAGTTTCCAAAAATAGAAAGTTTCCAAAAATAGAATTACTGCTTAAAATAGATAAGTTTCTAAAAATAGAAAGTTTCCATAAATAGATCAGCTGCCTTAATTAAATAAGTTTCCATAAATAGATTAGCTGCCTGAAATAAATAAGTTTCTAAAAATAGAAGGTTTCCATAAATAAATTAGCTGCCTTATTTAATTAAGTTTCTAAAAATAGAAAGTTTCCATAATTAGAAATAAGCTGGTTAAATAAGCTAAGTATATAAGCCTAAGTGTTTCCATGATTATTTTCTAAGTCATAAGATATAATGTATAGTTTAATAATTATTTCATGTAATTAAATTAAACTATAGGTTAAAATATTTAATTAAAGTATAACATGTTTTTAATTAAATAAAGTTAAATACTTAGGTTAAAACATGCATTATTATTTATTAATAATATAACCTAAGTCATGTTAATTAATTAATTATAATCATGGTTTTTAAATAATTAATTAATTATAAGTCTAAGATATAAAAATACTTAGGTTAATTAATTCATGATAATTAATAATTAAAATAACCTAAGTCATGTTATTAAATTAATCATGTCATTTTATTAATTTAATTTTTTTAACATAAGATCATAAAATAAAATAAAACTAAACATACACCATGAACCGGATCTAGGATCAAAACCATGAACCGGACATGAAATCGACACCGTACCCCGAACCAACTTGGGGTACCCCTTGTCTTGAGGCTGCCGTGGGACCCACACCAACCAACCGGGACCATATGGTCTCGGTGTTGGTCGGTTGGCCAAACCGAAACCCCCCTTGGGTTCGGTGTAGGCTGCGGCCAAAACAAACACCCCTTAAAACCATACTTTTGATTTTTTTTAACCCTCAATTCATGTTAGATCCATGTTTATTTATTAGGTTTTTGTAAAAACATAACATGTTCTTGATTTATTAAAAGATCAAATCAAAAGAAAAGGTTTAAAAAGGATTTACCGAATTCGTGGATCAAAAGGACGACGAACAAACACGATCACCAACTAATATTCCAAGATCCAAGATCAACAACCACTTCCTTGTGGTGTTTTGAGGGTGGCGGCCAAACGAAGAAGAGAATGAGGAGGGTTTTAGGTTTTTGCAAAAAATCTTCTGTAAAGTAAAATGAGTAGTGTAAAAATCTTTAACCCCCTTTAGTAAAATTTACAAATGGGCTTGGCCCATTTGTCCCTTGTAGCCGCGGGTAGGGGGCCCCACATGGGGTACCCCGTACCTTTTTTCGTGTCTCGATGTTAAGTTATTCGTTCGTGATTATTTGTGTTCGCGTTTTATGTGTTCTCGTTACGTAATTATCGTGATCTAATAAGTTTAATTACGCTCGTAATAAATATATATACGTAATTAATAATAGTTCGTGTTTTAATTACGTTCATGATTTCTTGATCGCATGTTCGTGATTAATTATTGTCAAATAATTATTACGTGCTCGTGCGTAGTAAATACTTATCGTGTTCTAACACGTACGTAATACGTAAAATCCTAACACGTAATCGTAATCATGCTATATTAGGAAAGTTTAAATCTAGTACGTACGATCTTAAGGTAAAAGCATGCGGGTTTTACAACTCTTCCCCCCTAAAAAGAATAATTCGTCCCCGAATTATAGATAAAGTAAACTAGAAAAGAAGAACATACCCGAATTCAAATTATGAAATGAGGGTAAGAAGCCCGGATAGACTCCTCTGTTTCCCAAGTGGCTTCCCGCTCGGTATGATCCCTCCATAGAATTTTGACGAATGGAATCGTCTTCTTTTTCATGACTCGTTCTTGTCTGTCAAGAACTCGTTCGGGTTCTTCTATAAAAGTGAGATCTTCACGAATCTGTTCCAGTGGATACTGAACCATGTGAAGGGGATGATATTGGTACCCTCTGAGTAAGGACACATGAAACACATTGTGCACATGCGAAAGCTACGGAGGTAACGCCAATCGGTAAGATACTTCACCAACTCGCTCAATGATATCAAACGGTCCGATGATACGAGGACAGAGCTTCCCTTTAATCCCGAAGCGTCTAACACCACGTGCCGGTGAAACCTTAAGGAAGACGTGATCTCCTACGTTAAAGTGTATGTCCCTACGATGCTTATCGGCGTAACTCTTCTGACGTGACCGTGCTTCCTGAATTTTCTGCTTAGCTACTGCGATCTTCTCATTGGTCATCTCTATGATTTCCGGTCCTTCAAGTGTTCGCTCGCCAACCTGATCCCAGCAGATTGGGGCGTGACACTTCCTGCCATACAACATCTCAAATGGAGCACACTTGATACTTGCGTGCCAACTGTTGTTGTATGCAAACTCCACCAAACAGATGTAATCGTCCCAATCACCCGTCCATTCCAACGCACATGACCTCAACATATCTTCCAATGTCTGAATGGTTCGCTCCGACTGTCCGTCCGTTTGAGGATGAAAAGCCGTGCTAAGCTTAAGTTGTGTACCCCAAGCTTTCTGCATACTTTTCCAAAAACGCGAAGTGAATCGAGGATCTCTGTCTGAGACGATGCTGGATGGCGCACCGTGGAGTCTCATGATCTCTCTTCGGTACGTATCTGCGATTTTACTTACCAGATCTTCCTTGCGGATCGGTAAGAAATGAGCTGATTTGGTAAGTCGATCCACGATAACCCAAATTGCATCGTGCTTCCTCTTGGTAGGCGGAAGACTAGTAACAAAATCCATGGTGATTTTATCCCACTTCCACTCTGGAATATCTAACGGTTGAAGGAGACCGCTAGATCGCTAATGCTCGATCTTAACCTACTGGCAGGTAAGACATTTGGAGACGTAAGTGGCCACATCCTGTTTCATACCACTCCACCAAAAGTACTGCTTGATGTCATGGTACATCTTAGTCGAACCAGGATGTATAGAGAATGGGGAGCTATGAGCTTCAGCTAACAAAGCTTCCCGGAGTTCTTGGTCATCAGGAACACAAAGTCTCGTGCCCTGCCAAACGATACCATCTGCATCTACTCTGAATTCCGTCTGTTCCAAATTCTGAACTATCGCCCAGATTTCTCCGTCATCCTTCTGAGCTTCCTTGATCTTAGAGAGTAACTCGGGTTCTACTCTAAGATTAGCCCAGTAACCATTCTGTCTACGTACCATGATCTCGATGTCTAGTCGCTCCAAGTCTCTGATGATTTCCTCTTCGATTTTAATGTCGTTGATCATTCCGGACTTCCTGCTAAGAGCATCTGCTACTACATTTGCCTTTCCGGGATGATACTGTAGATTAATGTCATAATCCTTCAACAGCTCTAACCATCTCCTCTGCCTCATGTTCAATTCACGCTGAGTGAAGATATACTTCAAGCTCTTGTGGTCCGTGAAAATGTCACATGATTCTCCATATAAGTAGTGTCTCCATATCTTCAATTCAAACACGACTGCAGCAAGTTCCAGGTCATGCGTGGGGTAATTTTCTGCATAAGTCTTAAGCTGCCATGAAGCGTACGCGATCACTTTCCCATGTTGCATGAGAACACAGCCAAGTCCCTTCCCTGATGCATCGCTGTAGATTTGAAATCCACCCGTACCAGATGGTAGAGTAAGAATAGGTGCAGATACTAGCTTCTACTTCAGGTCTTCAAAGCTCTTCTCTCGATCTTCAGTCTAGACGAATTTCTCCCCTTTCCGCATCAGTTTGGTCAATGGTAGTGCTAGGCGGGAAAAGTTCTCCACGAACCTACGGTAATAGCCAGCTAAGCCTAAGAAACTGCGGACTTCCGTCGCTGATGTCGGCCTTGGCCACTTAGTAATGGCCTCAACCTTCGCTGGATCCTTAGTGATTCCTTCTGCTGATACAATGTGACCTAAGAATGCCACCTTGTCTAACCAGAACTCACACTTGGAGAATTTAGCATACAGCTGCTTCTTGCGAAGAATCTGTAGTACTGTACGAAGATGGTCTTCGTGTTCCTCCTTGGACTTTGAGAAAATCAGGATGTCATCGATGAAGACAATGACGAACTTGTCCAAAAATTCATGGAAGATTCTGTTCATCAAATCCATGAACACTGCTTGAGCATTTGTCAGGCCAAATGGCATAACTACAAACTCGTAGTGGCCATAACGGGTACGAAAGGCAGTCTTAGCGATGTCCTGCTCCTTGACCCGTAGCTGATGATAGCCTGACCTAAGATCAATCTTGGAGAAGTGTTTAGCCCCTTGGAGTTGGTCAAACAGATCATCAATGCGTGGCAGCGGATATCTATTCCGAATGGTAATCTTGTTAAGCTCGCGATAGTCTATGCAAAGACGCATACTGCCGTCCTTCTTCTTAACAAACAAGACAGGCGCGCCCCATGGAGATGCGCTCGGTCGAATGAAACCTCGTTCAAGAAGTTCTTGCAGTTGATCCTTGATATGAGCTTAAATACTCATATCATTTATATCTTATAACAATGAAATTATGCATGAAACATATGAATTTTGCCTTGTATGTGCATGTTTTGTTGTTTTATGTGTGTAGGTACCGAGATTACGAAAACCGGCAAAACCGACATGATTTTGAAGAAATATCAAGAAGCCAAAAGTCGAGCTTGATTTTATTCATGGATTTAAGTTTATGAAGGATTTTGATCATGTGGGTCCCACAATGCCTAATGGGCCTTTAAGCCCATTAATGGAGTTATGTTATGAATAAAGCCCAATTTGAGCCCATAATCACCAAAGTTATTTACGAATGGAGATTGGGTCAAAAGCCCAAAACCAAAAGAAGGCATGTTTAATAGACGGTGGATGTTTTTTATAATGGGTCAAAGGCCCATGTAAAAGTGAAACTTGGGGAGTATTATATACTCATTCGGTCAACATAGTTTGGTCAAAAGAAACAAACGAAGAGATAAATAAAATAAAAAGAAAAGACGCAGGAAGCAAATTGGGGAAGAATATATACGCAGCACTCAAGAACCCTAGATTTTAGGGGAATTCATTCAGGCAGAAATTGGGTTACACGCGCTTCATCTTCAGATAAATCAGGGCAAGAGGTGTGTAATATTCCACGAATATTCCTTGAACGAAGCTCCACGTGGCCGATTGATGCATCACTCTTCTCTTGTGATTGGTCAAGATACCTGCCATCAATCATTTGAGCCAATAAAATCTTGTCACTTCACCAAGAAACTAACACAAGATTGGCCACGTTGGCAATCTGTGTGCCTAGGCCAATTACATCCCTTAGATGATAACCGAAAAGAGAGAGAAAAAAGAAGAAAGGATCGGATGGCTCAAAATCGTTTCATCACCAACAAACTCACCCCTACACCCTCTCACCGAGCCTATAAAACCCGCATCCCAAAATCAGTATGGGGATCCCTTTTCTTTTTCCTAGAGTTATAATGGTAGTGTAGATTTAGAGTAATTTTGTATTATTTTTTCTTATTAAATATTGTAAGTTCCAGTTTTAATGAAATAAAATTCCGTTTACAGTCTTTGATGCTCTATTAATTTCAGTTTTATAAATCTCTTAATACTTTGGCATCCTAGATCTTAAAGTCTGTTATAACGAAAAGTTACATCGAGTTAGCTTAATTGGTAGCTAAATTGATTAACTGAATGAGATAGGGATATAATTGTTTATCCCCAATGGATAAATGACAAATTGATGCTGCAATTTCGATCCATACTAATGGGTTCGGGTTATATTAATGATTCTTGATGTTTGATGGTGTTTATTGGCGGAATTTTGGTGTCGATTTAGTCAAATCCGCTCAGCGCGTGATTTCTGCCCAACGGTTATCTACAAAAAATGGTTAAGCACTTAGTTAAATTAAATTTTTATTGTTATTTGTTTGAATGTTAAATGTGTGTTAATCTGTGAGATGTTATGATTTACGGGTTTTGATATAGTTAAATATACTGATATGTTTAATTTAGGAGTTTAATCTGAGTTTGGATTTGGATTTAGAATAACTGAATTAGACTTATTAATCTACTGAGATATTACTGATCTTGACGTTCGATTAATCTGACATATTAGTTTAATCTTGTCCTAATCTGTTGAACATTATTAGATGTTGAGTTTATGATTGCTAAATCTTTTGCGAGTCGAGAGGATGTTGATTTTTAGAGAGTCGGATATAATATCCTGAATGTTATTGAATGTAATTCTGCCGCCTTTTATCTAATTTGTGGAACTAAGCGTTTGTCAAGTTTTATTAGGGTTACTTTAAGTTATATGATTATCTGCTGCTATTATGTAACTTATAATATGCATTATATGTAGCTAGTTGTAATCTGTAGTGATTTAAGGTTGTTAGCGTCAAGATTTTGTATGTGTTACAGTAAGTGGAAAAGCATGAGTTTAGCATACGATTTTATTCTTGCTGATAAGTGAATTGATGGTTAATGTGAGTCAATGTCATTTGCCTGTTACGACATATTTCTTTCTATGGTGCTTAGCTAATAATGATTTATGCATAAGTGTAAACTGATTTGTTGCTTCACTCTGCTTGAGCTGTGTACGAATTCGTTGTCTGCTAATAAGAAGTCTCCATTACGGATTAATAATTTACAGTAATTACGTTCAGTGTTCGAATTTATTAACTCTCATTTGATCTTATACGTGACTTTTGTGCCTTCTGATTGCTGTGCTAATGTGGTTATGTCAGTTAATAGTCCACTGTTATGTTGATCCCAAACTTAGATCGATTAGCTTTGTGTATACGTGATTAGATCAAGTAATACACGTAGAGAAACCTTTGTATATGCTTTATGAATCTAAGTGTTATGCGGAATTTAACACTTAAACAAGAACACAAGATGTAAACAAAACTTTCACTTTGATTATGAATGTCGAACTTGCTTACAATGAAAGATGTTTACGAATGAAAACTTGATTAACTTGATAATAAACTTTAACCTAAAGGCCTTCTTTTATAGATACAAGAAGCCTTGTACAATAAGCTACGTATCAATTATTCTAGGTAAAGATAAACATAGAAAATACATTGTCGTTTCTATCCTTACTAGAAGTATTCTAGAATATAATAAACGTGTAGATTATATCTTCCATCAGTGCTTGTCTTCAATGTGTCAACGCTTGACTTTAACTTGTCAACGCTTGAGCTGTCAGCGCTTGCTTTGCTCTTGTCAACGCTTGAATTATTCTTGTCAGCGCTCAAGTGATTCTGGCCTTAATTTATTCCCAACAATCCTCCGCTAAACTTGATATCCACTCTTATGATCAAGTTTCTGAATAAGCATTAAGAACTAGGAGGAGTCTGACAAATCTTATCATATTGGTAATGAATAAATCTGATCAAATCCTTTGCCACGTCACTTGAATAATCTATCTCCAGCTGAGTGTCCTTCATCTTTTCCAAAACAGCCTTGGATATGAAATATTGAGCATCCACAAGTAGATACTCTGCAAACTTTGTAGAACTCAAATGGTATACACCAGCAGCTGAATATAACCTCCATTGAAGACCACTGAGGTCATCTTCAAGATCCTTCCATATTGCAGGATCTTCATCTTTTGGCCCACATATTCTTTTGAATGTGGTCCAAAGTTTTATTCCATTAGCTGAAGTTGGTGCTTCAGCCTCATACTTGGTCTCCAGCAACCTCCAAAGGTCCACCAAGTCTTCTCTATCACAACTTTCAAATAAAGATATGAGAGTGGTAAAAGTGTGTACCTCCTTGCCAAATCTGCCAATCTTCCAGAATCCACATTCATCTTCTTCATAGCTCACAATTGGATTCCTGGAATCTAATGGTAACACTTGCACCATATCTGAAGCTTCTAATGGGGAGAGCTTGAGGCTCTTTCTTATAACTGCTTCATTTGGATATAGTGGATCCATATCTTTTGG
The DNA here is from genome assembly GCA_025667525.1 of Glebionis coronaria. Lineage (NCBI taxonomy): Eukaryota > Viridiplantae > Streptophyta > Magnoliopsida > Asterales > Asteraceae > Glebionis > Glebionis coronaria. The sequence goes on from CM046877.1 coordinate 423,335,142, forward strand.
AAACTCAAATTTACTTCCCTTCTTCACTGGCCTGGGAATCATCATAGCTTTCTTGATTTCCATTTCTTCTGCAAGTTGCTCCTTTCTTTCATCTGAAAGAAGTCTGAGAGTGTTTGCTTCTTGCACTCTCACCCAAATGGGATAAGCCCTGTTTTCCAACTCATCAAATGTCAAAGCCTTCAACTTCTGATATGTCCATCCAACTCCATGACATCTGAGCAACATAAAGTAGAGCTCCCTTCTATCCCTTTTCAATTATGAGAGAATATTGCTTGCCTTGTGCTTCAAAATTACCTTACAATCTTGCTGAACTCTAAGAAGAAGTTCCAAACCCCATATTTGATCTGAAATGGTCAAGTTTGGATTATCCATGCAACTTTCTTCCCAAGAATTGTACATTTGAACCACCTCTGGCATGTCAAAGTCAACATGCAACTTCAACTCTCTCAGCTTCTCTTTGGCCAACTCATCTCCATACTCAAGCCTTTCAGGTTCTATAATCATTACACTTGAGTCTAAGCCAGCTCCATCACTTTCTTCTTCTGAAGACACAACAAATGGTGACTTCTCCTTTTCATCTTGTTCCATGATTTGTGCAGCTAATCTTCTATCAAATTCAACTTGAGCTGCATCTTTTGGAACTATCTCTTCTACCAATTTACCCTTACCCTTATCTGATGGTGCAATGGTTGGTAAGGTAGATGGTAATACCTGAGTAGAAACTTCCTTGATGATAGATGATGACTGGGATACATCACCTTCATGTGCAGGTCTGTCAACGCCCAAATTTATCCTATCAGCGCCCAAAATACTTCTATCAACGTCCAAATTTGCCTTGTCAACGCTCAAATATTTTCCCTCAGCGCCTTGTGTAACCTATCTCAACATAGCTTAATGGGGATGCATTCAAATACGCCACCATTTGTGTGTATTGAGGAAACAGAGTATCATCAGCAGCAAGATAAGCAATCATGTTTTGTTGAGACTTGAACCCCAATTCCAATTCTGCTGAGTTAAACTTTGGTGCCATTGATGAAAGCTGTGAATTTTAAGTATAGAAGATGAAGTTGATAAGAGAAAAGTGTTAGACAAGAATTATAGATACCCTGTTTAAAAATAGGAGCCAAATTTATAGGAGAGAAAGAATGCATGTGATTGGCCCAAAAATAGGCAAAGATTTTCAAAAATCAATCATGAAAATATTGAAAAAGTTATAAGTTTATCTCATGCATTAAATGAAAGTAACAACTCCTAAAATTACGGCTTGAAAATATGTCAAAAAGTAACAACTGGGTAGGTCCGATTGAGTGTCAACGGTAAAAAATAACCTATCAACGCCCAACGGCTATAATCTTGTCAACGTTTGCCTAAAGCCATGTCAGCGTCCAATTTGGTCACAACAACGCTTGGAAATTTCTTGTCAGCGTCCAAAAATAAAATTATTTTAAAAAGTGAAAAATGACCTTAACAAGTAATTTTTCCTAGAGAAGATAACCAAAAGCTGATAATTATTATAGGGCGGCAAGCACTGTCCAGTTATGCACACTTGCATAAGCAAGATAGACATAACAGTCCTCTAGTGTCCCTTGCTAACCAAAACTCTTAGCAACAAAGTTACCTTATAAAATCCTTGTTACTCCCAGGTAAATCCCATATCAAAATCATTCCCAAGTCTCCCAACAGACCACAACCAATTCTAGGCCAAAAATGTCTTGGCAGCATGCAAAGTTGATATACTATGCATGCTACAGTGCCTCATGATTTAGTAAGACTAACTCATACTCACCTGTGGACACAATCTAGAATTGCGATAAGAGTATCATATGGATACCCAAACATCCTAAAGGTTCCTAAAACCTCCCCTTAAACTATGATACAAAAAGTTTGCTAAAATCATGCATGAACATAAAAAATTTATGTCAAGATAGGAATGAAACATTCCAACCATCATCCATAAATAAAACTTGTCCAAATGCTTCTCCATTGATCCATAAGCAACTCTGTATCCAATGGTATACTTTTAACACCATCTGCACATTTAGATTGAAAACCACAAAACTAACATTGTTGCTGACAACGCCCCGATAACACATGACAGCGTTGAGGGAAGCTTTGTCAGCGTTAGACAATTATATTGCTGACAACGTTGCAAAAACACTTATCAGCGTTCAAGCAACCTTTGTCAGTGTTAGAAAAATATAGTGGAAAATCTAAGTCATCAATAAGACCAATAATAATAATGCATCAACCTGTACATACTTTTACAAAAAGAACCCAAAACACATATTATGTGAGATTAACCATTCCAATACTTGTTACCAAGTATTGAAATCTCCCAGCATCAAAAGGTTTAGTTAATAAATCTGACACATTTTCCTCAGTGTCAACCCTATCTGGTTGTATTAAACCTTTCTCAAAGCAATCTCTTATAAAATGGTGTCTAATTTCTATGTGTTTAGTTTTAGAATGATGTACAGGATTCTTAATGATGCATAAAGTACTATTATTGTCAACAAATATCTTAGTATGCATGAAATTATACTCATAGTCCAACAGCTGGTTCTGAATCCACAAAACTTGGCCACAACATGCAGCTGCAGCCACATACTCTGCTTCAGTTGTAGAATTAGCCACCACTGTTTGTTTCTTGCATTGCCAAGATATTAATCTGCTCCCAAGAAACTGACATCCAACAGTTGTGGATTTCCTATCAAACTTATCACCTCCATAATCACTATCTGAATATGCAATCAGCTCCAATGGTGAATCCTTTAGGTACCATAAACCAAGACTAGGATAGCATCTTAGGTACCTAAAGATCCTCTTCACAGCATAAAGGTGACATTCTTTGGGAGTCACTTGATGGCGTGCACAAGCACACACAGCAAACATGATATCAGGTCTAGAAGCAGTAAGATACATCAAGGATCCAATCATGGATCTATAATGCCTGACATCAACATCTTTCCCATCTCCAATCTTTCCCCAAGGGTGTTCTCTATCCATAGGAGTAGTAGCCCTCTTTTCATATGAAGAAAAGCCAAACTTCTTCAAGATTTCAGCAACATATTTGTCCTGGGAGATGAAGATACCATCCTCTTTCTGCTGAACTTGTAAACCTAGAAAGAAGTTCATCTCCCCCATAGCACTCATCTTGAATTTGTCTATCATAAGCTTGGAGAAATCCTCACTCATCTTTGGATCAGTAGACCCAAAAATGATATCATCAACATAGACCTGCACAAGCAACACATCCTTGCCTTTCTTCTTTGTAAATAGTGTCTGATCTATGGTGCCCCTCTTGAATCCATTGTCCACCAAATAGGTAGACAAAGTACCATACCATGCTCTAGGGGCTTGATGAAGGCCATACATAGCCTTTTTGACTCTATACACTTTATCTAGATGCTCTGGATCCTCAAAACCAGGAGGTTGCATCACATAAACTTCCTCAACAATAGTTCCATAGAGGAAAGCACTCTTGACGTCCATTTGATAGACTGTGAAGCCCATGCAGGATGCATAGGCTAGAAAAATCCTAATAGCTTCAATCCTTGCAACTGGTGCAAAGACCTCCTCATAGTCTATCCCCTCCTCTTGTGTATAACCTTGAGCCACTAACCTTGCCTTGTTTCTGACCACAATACCTCTTTCATCTCTTTTGTTCCTGAGAACCCATCTTGTCCCTATAGGTCTGACATATCTAGGACAATCAACCAGCTCCCAAACATCCTGAATTGCAAATTGATGAAGCTCATCCTGCATTGCTTCCACCCAACTTGGTTCTTTGAGAGCATCAAATATCTTCTTGGGTTCTTCTTGTGACAGAAAACATGCAAACAAACATGCTTGCACAAGAGGGGTATCAACCTTCTTGTGTATATTGGCAATAAATCCACCAAGACCTTGATGAGATCTTCTAGTCTGAACTGGAGTCATAATATCACCAATGATCTGAGATGTGGGATGATTCTTCATTGTGGAAGTGAGAACTCCTCCTTCAAACAGTCTGGTGTCCTCAACTTCACGCTCCATGTTGCCAATATCTTCTTCATCAGACTCTCTTTGATCAACAGGAATCTCTTCATGAACATTGGAAGGTCCACCTTGTTCAAAACTGGAAGAGAAAAGATGCCCATAAGTGTTGTCAACGTCTGAATCTTGGTTGTCAGCGTCTGGGCTAACAGCGCTTGAAATGTTGTTGTCAACGTCTGAGCCATCAACGTCTGAATTGGTCTTGTCAGCGCTAGATTTGCCTTTGTCAGCGCCTGTAGAACCATGCATGTTTGTATCTGGTGGTATTTGGAAACCACCATTATCTTGTCCAGCAGCAGCAGCAGCAAAAGCATCTGTCCAAATGGGAATTGTGACATATTCAAATGTAGGAGATGCCTTTTCTGCTTGTGATCCAACCTTCTCATGAACCTGTGTACCTGAAACATTAACAACTTGTTCCTCCACAACATTTGAAGTTACCTTCACAATGTCTGGATTAGTGACAGGCATATAATTTAAAGTTCTAGATAAGGGTTCCAAATCAAACAACCAATTAGGACCACTTTCAGGATCACTAGGTTTACTCTCTAAGAACCTAACATGTACTCTCTCAACTATACGTTTGTCCTCTTTAAGATAAACCCTATAACCCTTGCTCTGGACTGAATACCCCATGAAATAGCCCTCATCACCTTTTGCACTAAATTTCCCTAAGGCATCACTAGTATCTAATACTACTACATGACATCCAAAAGGTCTGAGAAAACCAATATTAGGTTTTCTTCCCCAAAGTAACTCATAAGGTGTTTTGTTCTGAATTCTGTTAACCAATGCTCTATTTTGCACATAGCATGCTGTATTAACAGCCTCAGCCCAAAAGGCTATTGGAAAGTGAGCATCAGCCAACATTGTTCTGGCTGCTTCAATTAGGGTTCTATTTTTCCTCTCAGCAACCCTATTTTGTTGTGGGGTTCTAGCAATACTGAATTGCCTAGTAATTCCTTTCCTGGCACAAAAATCATCTAGCTTCTTGTTCCTAAATTCTCCACCATTATCACTCATAAGCATTTTAACCTCATTTCCAGACCTTTTCTCAATCTGAGTGATAAAATCAATAAGAACATCAGCTGTGTCACTCTTCATAGCTAGAAAGAATGTCCAAGTAAACCTAGAAAAGTCATCTGTGACAACAAAGCAATATGACTTACCATTCAAACTCTCTATATTTGTTAGACCAAAGAGGTCCATGTGAAGCATATGAAGAGGTCTAGAACTAGTATGCACCTGTTTGGACTTAAATGAGACCTTGTGTTGCTTGCCTTTAAGACATGCAACACAAGAGTGGTCATTGTGGAAGGCCTTCTCAGGCAAACCATCAACTAAACCAAGCCTCACAAGCCTATTTATATTTTTAAAATTTATGTGCCCTAGTCTCCTGTGCCACAAATTACTCTCATCTACTGAGGCCTTAGCATAAAAACAAGACATATTTGTATTCATTTTAATCCCATTTAAATTCACATTATATATGTCCTTATGCCTAGGTGTTCTATACTCAATATATTTCTCATCAGGGATCTTAAAATCCTTGCTTAACACCAAACACTCAGTATCAGTAAAAAGAACCTTATTTTTGTTATCACAAACTTGTGATACACTAAACAGATTATAATCTAGTTCTTTTACCAGGAAGACGTTCCAAAACGTAGATTATTGGTGAGAAGGGTTCCTTTGCCTGTAATGGTACCATAACCACCTCCAAAGTATACCTTGTCACCATCTTTAATAGGGGTGAAATTCATCAGATAGTCTTCCTTCCCTGTCATGTGCCTTGAGCATCCACTATCCCAATATCCATAATCATTGATCTGTCTTTGAATGCCCTGCACATAAAGAAAACAAATTAGTTTTCTTTGGGAACCCAAGTCTGAAGAGACTTGGATTCATCTGGTTGTTCAATAAGAACAGACTTAGTTCTCACAACAACCCCATTCTCATCCTTTTTAGGATGAAATACCCAGTTAACCCCAATAGGTTTTGTAATGACCTTTGAAATGTAATTAAATCTATTGCAAGTAATTGAAATCCCATTTTCATTAGGGTTTTGATCTTTCTTGGGTCTCCATGTTAAGCTTGAAGAAGCTTTAGACCCCTTACCTTGTGGCTGCAAATATTTAGGTCTGGTCACGTTTCTGTCAGCGTTAGATTTTGTCCTGTCAACGCTGAAATTACCCTTATCAGCGTTGAACCTAGGGTTTGCTACAGGAACCCATTGCCTATTTGACCAGGTGTTTGTCTTTTGAAAAGGTCTTTGTCCATGAGTGTTAGACCTTCTAGAAAAGAATGGGGCAGGTCTAATCACTTGTGGACGTTGCTGCATACAAGGTTTGGGTCTGACAACGTTTGACTTCCTAACAACGTTGACTTTCTTCCTATCAGCGCTGAAATTGTTCCTGTTAGCGCTGGCTTTAGGAGCGTTGACACACTTGTATGCCAAATGTGAAAAGCTACCACAAGTGTAACAGGCTTTCTTAGACACACCCTTAGGTCTAGAAGAGAAGAAACCTGTTCCATGTTTGCTAACTTGGCTCTTGGGTGACCTATTATTCCTATACATCTCTGCATATTTAATGGTAGGTCTTCTAACAGTGTTTGAGCCTAGGTCAACAGCTTTACCAGTGATTGGGTGAGTAACCTTAATAGGTGGTGATTCATTGGGACTTTCACATAGCAAACCTCCCTTAACAAATAAAGTAGGGTTAGCTTTCTTCCACTCATTTAGGTCAGTCAGTTTTTGTTGATACTCTTCTACTGGAGTGACAACTCTTGGTGGAGGAATGAATTCCTCCTCTTGGCATTCTGGTATACCAGTCCAAGACAAGTCCTTTCTAAGGACACCATAGAAGTCACCAGCTGGTGGTGGAACCAGAGAGTAATCATTCATCCCAATCCCAGTCATGTCCTTAGGATCCCTTTGTTTAGCTACACAGTCTCCTAGGGTTTGGGTGGCTCTATCAAATCTTTGAATCTTGAGGTTAACATTATCTTTATTCTTAATGGCCTCATATAACTTAGCCTATAGATCTCTATTAACCTTTGTCATGATGTTTCTAACATCCATACTACCCTCTAGCTCATGTTTTAAGATATTGATCTTATCTTTTAAGTCAAATTCCATTTTCTTATATTCAGAAACGGTTTTCTCAGTTTCAGTAAGAGCTAGTTGGTAATTAGACAATTTACACCTTTCAGTGCTCATATCATCTTTTAGTTTTAACACCTCTTTGTTAAGTCTTTCATTGTTTAACCTACAACCTTTGCTACAAAAATCATCATTATATACCTCATTATCAGATGAAGAGGAGGAGTGTGCCATGAGAGCATATTCAACATGCTCTTCTTCTTCAATATCAACAACCAAAGCTTTATCCTCTTCAGCATTCTTAGCCAGATAGCTCCAATCCCATCCTGTGCCATCAATTCCTTGAACTGCAACCATGGCTTTGGAATCCTGAGCTTAAACAACCTGACTTGAGGGTTTACCAATATCAGATCTTCTAGGAGATCTGCATTCCCTCATGAAGTGCCCCATACGATGGCAATTGTAGCATTCAACTTTGGATTTATCAAATCCAGCTGTGTCTTTAGCATTGAAGGTCATCTTCTTTTTAAACCTTCTGTTCCACCTATTTGCTCTTATACTAGCAAGGGCCATGTTCCACTTGATGTCCATCTCTTCCAAGTGCTCATCACTTATCTGCTCAAGGTCCTCATATGTAATCACTGAACCATTGGGCAAAGAAGCAATGTAAGCACACACAGTATCCAAATCCAAACCAGCAGGTTTAACTCTTGGGGAGTCATTCTTGAATGTGTCAGCGTCTGAAAAAGAGACGTTGACAGGACTAGTTCCAGCGCTGACATATGATGATCCAGTAACTGGATGCATATAAGAGTCCTTCTGATTGAATTGACCTTCACTATGAGAGAAGAAGGCCATGTTGCTGGTGCTAGATTTGCTTCCATGCTCTGAAAGAGTTTCATCCTCCAACAGTCTTAGTTTGTTGTAGATGTCATCAAACGAGGAGCTCTTGTAAGTATTATTGGCAAGAATAGATCTTGCCTCAATCTTCCATGCCTCACCAAGACTTTTAAGAAAGGTAGCATTGGTGTCAACATCACCAACTTGTGTCCCCATGAAGGACAACTTGCTTGTGATGTCAAGCAATCTGCTTCTCACACTACTCAGATTCTCATTGGGCTGAGCTTTGAAGACAGCATAATCATGCAGAAGTTGCTTTTTCTTTTCTTCCTTAGTGTCTGCATTGCCACCATATGCAACTTCAAGTGCTTCCCAAAGATCCTTAGCAGATTCATAGCCTCTATATTAGTGTTGGTTTTCTTGTCCCAAAGAGACTTTCAGAATATTTAGGGCTTTCATGTCAACCCTTTTCTTTGCAATATCTTCAGCACCTACAGCTCTACCATCTCCAGGTTTTTCTCTCTTATCTTCATCAGGGCATCCTTCAACAGCTGATCTTTGAGTAATGGCATCAAGAATCTTTTGAGCCTTATTGAATGAGTTTCCATATTCAATAATCTCCTAGAGTGTGTAGTCATAGATCCCCAGATATTGTTCAAAGTTGAACTTACATAAGTCAAAGTTGGTTGCATCAAGCATGGGAATCCTGATGTTTGGTAAGGGTGAAGAGGAGGTGGTTATTGCATCAGACATGATGTTTTTAGGGTTTCTGAGAAAATTAGGGTTTTGGTGTTTTTAGGGTTCTGGTGTTCTTCAAAGATCAAAAGTTCCTCAACAAGCTCTGATACCACTTGTTGATCCCAAACTTAGATCGATTAGCTTTGTGTATACGAGATTAGATCAAGTAATACACGTAGAGAAAACTTTGTATATGCTTTATGAATCTAAGTGTTATGCGGAATTTAACACTTAAACAAGAACACAAGATGTAAACAAAACTTTCACTTTGATTATGAATGTCGAACTTGCTTACAATGAAAGATGTTTACGAATGAAAACTTGATTAACTTGATAATAAACTTTAACCTAAAGGCCTTCTTTTATAGATACAAGAAGCCTTGTACAATAAGCTACGTATCAATTATTCTAGGTAAAGATAAACATAGAAAATACATTGTCGTTTCTATCCTTACTAGAAGTATTCTAGAATATAATAAACGTGTAGATTATATCTTCCATCAGTGCTTGTCTTCAATGTGTCAACGCTTAACTTTAACTTGTCAACGCTTGAGCTGTCAGCGCTTGCTTTGCTCTTGTCAACGCTTGAATTGTTCTTGTCAGCGCTCAAGTGATTCTGGCCTTAATTTATTCCCAACATGTTAAAACTTGGTGTTGGCTATTTTATTTTGTTGAAGTCTGAGTAATTTTATGTATATAAATTGTTATGTGATTATTTCCTTGGGCTTTTTACTGCCAATTTAATCTTATCTGTGGTATTTGAAAGTTGATTTTTTTTTATTTTCCCTTTTTGCTTGACATTAGTTTACTGCTATTTGAGTCATGTTTTAATTTGGATTGGCCTATTTTACTAGTTTTTTTATATATCTGTGTGTTACAATTCGAATTCGGCAGCACCCTCGAATTGGGGATGTTTGGTCTGTTATATTATTCAAAATCCGAGCTCAAAAATAATATCCAAAAAGGATGCTTGCAGCAGGTCTCGAACTCGAGACCTGCATGTTATATGTAATATGTGTTAGCCAACTGTGCTAAGGGGTCTATTGTTTAAAATTCTGCTTAAGGGATTAGTTGTACATTTGAGATCTACTTGTCTTTACTTTTAATAGACGTTTTTACCTCCTAAACGTAAAGTAATACTTTCAATTAAATTTAGAAATAAATTGTTTTGATTTATTAGGAAATACTTGTTTGAAAATTTAAAAAAAAAATGTTGTTATCAATTTTAAAAGTTTAAATAGTTTTCAATTAATTAGATTTTTATTACTTTAGATTTAAATAAAAATATAGAATAGATTTGGTATAAGTAAAATTTAATAAAGTTAATCAGTTTAAAAAGTTAATTAGATTTTTAAAAAAATAGTTTAAAAGTAATCTTTAATTAAATAGAATCATTTTTATAGATTTTCAAATTAGTTTAATTTTTAAATAGTTTTAAATTTTAAGTAATTTTGATTTAGATTTAAATAATTTTGGGGTTTTACGATTCATGCACTTTAGGTTAAAACTAAATAGTTTAAAATTGGTAGAATTAATTTCTAGTTTAAAAACCGAAAACCAATTCAAATCAATTGTCCTAATCGAAACGAAACGTCTCAAATTCACTCGATCTTCGTGTACAACGAACTTGGTTCATCACGTGTTTAATTGAATTCGTCATTGGTAATATTAGTCTATTACTTTTTCCTAAAGGTAATTTTCTAATTTACCCTATAACGTATCTCAAATTATCACTATACACATCACGACACATCAAAAATTTTGGCGCCGCTGCCAGGGATCTTTTGTACGATTCGCTTTTGTGGAGATTTGTTGATCGTTGATTTGAAGACCCTTTCCGTCCTCAGAAAGTTTTGTTATTTTCTTATTATATAGTATGTATCGTTTTTATGAAAAATACCAAAAATAATCTTCTTAATCCTCTATCATGTTTAATTCTTTTTCTCCTCACCCTCCAAATTTTAATTCTTCCATGAATTCCTTCGTCGATTGTGTTGGGTGTGGAGAACCGTTATATGGTTTTTTACCATGTCAGTGGTGCACGTGTGAGCGTTGTGGAAATGACTTACGAAACGATGTACGAGTTGGATTTTGTCCTTCTTGTGATGATATTACTTCATGTGGAAATTCGAATTTTTCTAATAATTCTCTCGATTTCAATCCACCTCCACACCCTACATACGAGACACCATCGTGTGAGTTTTGTGGAAACGATTCTCATTTTGGTGATGATTATTCGCATCGATTCTCGCTTAGTTACGAGCAAGAACCGAGCTACAATCAAAACTTTAATGATAATTGTTATCCACAAGATTTACCGAGTTTATCACAACAATATCTTTGTTGTGAGTATTGTGGAGGTCCTCACGAGAGTTTTTGTTGTCAACCGAGAGATCAAAATTTTTATGAGCCTAATCCTTGCTATAATTCGATTCCATCCAGTTTTGACCAATCTCCACAATATTCTTTTGATATTGAACGATTTGAAAAGATGAATAAAAGAAATGTTGAAGTTGTTGAAAAACGAATAAAAGATTTGTTGCTTGAAAAGAGACAAATTAATCAAGAGATTAATGACATTACAAATGAATTAGGAAGTCGTCGATTTCATGGATAAATAATTGATGAGGGATTTAGAAGAGATTGTGAACTTAAGATTCGACAACTTTCGCAAGATTATAATGGATTAAGCATTGAGATTCAAAAGAAAGAAAAAATTCAAGAGGAAGAAAGATATCTTGCTAATCGTGAACTCGAACGTTCTCTTCTTTTGGATGATGATGAGGATAGTGGTATTTCTTTGCGGGATCTTATTGCTCTACATCCTTCGTCTAGTGCTATCGTATTTCCTATTCGTATCTTGCCGGCTATTGAGCCCGAGGATTCTCCCATCCTAGATGATGAGGAAATCTCTCATGACATCACCACTCCTATTCATGATTCTTCCATCGTGGAACCCAAAAATTCTCTAAGCAAGGGGGACGAGCATATTAGCACTATCCTTGTTCAAAACCCAAGAGAGTTTGACGGTATTTCCAATGAGATGTGTGATTTGCCACATTGTGATGACTCGACTTCTTCCATTCACTTTGATATTTTCTCCAATTCTAATGATGAAAATTGTGATGGAAATGAAGATTTTGAGGATGATTCTACTTCTAGTGAATTTCTTAATGAGGAGTTCTCCGATGAACTTTCTTATAAAGATGATGTTCACGACTCGGATTTTGAGGGTTTTACCGATGAACCTACTCTTCTTCACCCATTTCCACCGGGAAATGAGGATGATAGTGATCCGTTTTATGAGAGGTTCACTTTTGAACTTGCTCCTTTAGACCCATTTCCACCGGGAAATGAGGTTGATTTGACTATTCTGATCCTTGAGAAGTTCACCGATGAACTTACTCATTTAGATGTGGAAGACGTGGTTCTTCGTGAGAAGTTATCCAACGTCTATCTTCTCATATCTAGGATCGAGGATTTGAATTCCAAGCCTATTAGAAAGTCTTTCTCTCCATCTCCTATTCCCGTTGAGGATAGTGATCCGCTTATGGAGGAGATTGATACTTTTCTTGCTTCTCATGATTCGATACCACCGGGTGTTGATGATATCGACCCGGAGGGGGACGCTCTCTTTTTAGAAAATTTACTTGATGATGATTTCGTCCCAAGTCCTCCTCCCACCCACTTTGACCTTAATGTGCGGGTTTTTCATGTGTCTCATATTGAGTACCATGAACCGATTGATCACATTCCTAAGGGTGAAATGGTCGTTAAAACAAAGAATGTTGATTCCACTTTGGATGAAATTGTTATTCCACCATTACCATTTGCTTTCTATGATCATGGATTAGCATGGGGGGACGACACCGTGTTATCCATTCCTTTCTCCACCGAGGACGAGGTATTCGATCCCGGAATCGTTGATTTAGGGAAATCTCGGCCTTTCACCGATGCAATAATTGGAAGATTTTTCTATCATTTTGGTGCGAGTTTATCTCGAGGAGCATGCTATATCCATACCATTAGTTGTGACTTCTATCTCTTTTTAGAGATTTGTGTTGGAGTTTTATCCTTTCGTTTGTCATCGGACAACGAGGATGAGATCTTTGACCCCGGCATCGTGCTTTATCATGGATTCTATTCCATTATGCCGGTTTTCACCACTTTCCCTAAGGACCAATGAATGCGGGGATCGAGTCGAGCTCATGACTCGGTGAACAAAAACGAGGTGCCTTGTGGGGGAGTCCCATACATTCTATCTTCTTTCTATTTTCTAACACTAATAAGGCTTGATCTTTCAAGCTCGTGCTCGTGTTTTGTTGTGTTGTGATCTTAGGTACGACCCTTATATTTGAAGACTCTCGTGTTTGGTTTTTGCCGGTCCACTTGATCTTCTGTACTTTGAATGCCAAAAAGGGGCACACTCTTTACCCTTGATTTTTATCGACTAACGTTTTATCTTGAGGCATAATTAATAAACGGCTTATAGATTTGCGTGCTCTTTCCATGCTAGGAATTTACATTAGACTCTTCGTATTTTAGCAAGGGGGTGTTACTCTTGAGCTAAGAAACATTGAGGACAATGTTTGGTTTTAGCGTGGGGGAGTCAATCGATATAATCGCTTGCAATTGCTTTTGTCGTGTCCAAACGTATTGTTTTTTCTCATTTTTCAATAAAATTTTAAATTTTTAGTGTTATTTTTAAGTTTTAATAAATAAAATAAGTGTTTTTGACACGAATGTAGGCTTTCCGTTGGTGAAAATAAGAATAGTTTTTGACTCGACTCGGTTTTTAACCTTAGCTTTTCCTTAACATATTTGAATTAAGTTTTGCTAGGCTATTATATAGGGGGCTTTAAAACGCGAAAGTCTTAATTCATACGAGTTAAGAACAAGAACTTTTCGCAAGCTCCTATAGATGATCCTAGAAAGTCTTCTATCAAGGGAACTTTAAAACGCAAATTCTAAAACTTGAAAGAGTATAAGAAGATGCAAGATCCTATAGATGACTTGAAAACCCAAAACTTTGATTTAATAGGCTAAGTATCCATTGATTTCACATTTTTGAAATTTTACAATATGGAGAACAAGAGATGATAGAGCCAATTATAAGTTTGGTATTCTTTCGGGAATTTATGTGAGTTAATTATGAGCCTATTCTCCCATCGCTTGTTAATAAATATATTTGCAATAAATAAGGTTGAACGATTTGAAAAGTTACTTAGCTTCTAGCCCAAGATCGTTTAGAAGTTGCTCGGTATGGATTAGAGTTCATAGCCAAGGCATAACTTATTGAAGCAGGATACGAAGATTGGCGAGTCCAAAAAGGTCCTAACAAGACATGAGGGCTATATTTTATTGCTAAAGATCTCAAGTGATGTGAAAAATCATTTATCAAAAATCAATATGAAGGATCGAGACACACGACGAAAAGCAAATACTCCCCAAAAGTCATGGAGAAGTCTATCCAAAAAGACCATAATAAGGTATGAGGATAAATGAAGCCAAGTCCAAAAAGGAGGCGGATCGTTGTATATCAAAATCCCAAATAAAGATTGGAGAAAAATGAAGAAGTCGTGGTCCAAGTATGAATCTCTCAAAACTTCAAGTGAAGAAATTCCTATATGAAGAGAAGACCATTATTTCGTGAACGTCTCTCAAGGTTTGAAGTATAAAGTCGCTGCCAAATATCGGTCCGAGAAAAGTCTCAAATCGCGAAGCAAGTTATGCCAAGATATGAACTTTATGAGGTCCCGAGGAGCAGTTTTAAAAGATTTTGTCCTTTAGCTAACTATTGATTAAATCGTTCACTTTATTTTCGGCCTAATAAATTATCGAAATAAGTCAACAATGCATCCTCGTGATCATTCAAGACAACAATAAAATATAAGAGATACACCTAGGAATAAGGGAGTCTAAGTGATTAATTAGCCCACATGAGTTCGTGTTAGTCTACCAACTTATAATAGCAATGATCTTGTTCTTGCACTTAGCATGGAAAAGTGAAAAGTCGAGGACGATGAATCTATTTGAGTTTTATGATCCCTAAAGTTATTTTTCAATAATGAAAGTAATACATTATGTCTTTGCAAAATATAGTGTCATAAGTTGAATAATGGTGTAGTTAGTGTTTTATTTTATCATTGCGTGAGGACACGGCAATTGCTTAGCATGGGGGAATTTGATATGAGCTTAAATACTCATATCATTTATATCTTATAAAAATGAAATTATGCATGAAACATATGAATTTTGCCTTGTATGTGCATGTTTTGTTGTTTTATGTGTGTAGGTACCGAGATTACAAAAACCGGCGAAACCGACACGATTTTGAAGAAATATCAAGAAGCCAAAAGTCGAGCTCGATTTTATTCATGGATTTAAGTTTATGAAGGATTTTGATCATGTGGGTCCCATAATTCCTAATGGGCCTTTAAGCCCATTAATGGTGTTATGTTATGAATAAAGCCCAATTTGAGCCCATAATCACCAAAGTTATTTACGAATGGAGATTGCGTCAAAATCCCAAAACCAAAAGAAGGCATGTTTAATAGACGGTGGATGTTTTTTATAATGGGTCAAAGGCCCATGTATAAGTGAAACTTGGGGAGTATTATATACTCATTCGGTCAACATAGTTTGGTTAAAAGAAACAAACGAAGAGATAAAGAAAATAAAAAGAAAAGACGCAGGAAGCAAATTAGGGAAGAATATATACGCAACACTCAAGAACCCTAGATTTTAGGGGAATTCATTCAGGCAGAAATTGGGTTACACGCGCTTCATCTTCAGATAAATCAGGGCAAGAGGTGCGTAATATTCCACGAATATTCCTTGAACGAAGCTCCACGTGGTCGATTGATGCATCACTCTTCTCTTGTGATTGGTCAAGATACCTGCCATCAATCATTAGAGCCAATAAAATCTTGCCACTTCACCAAGAAACTAACACAAGATTGTCCACGTTGGCAATCTGTGTGCCTAGGCCAATTACAACCCTTAGATGATAACCGAAAAGAGAGAGAAAAAAGAAGAAAGGATCGGATGGCTCAAAATCGTTTCATCACCAACAAACTCACCCCTACACCCTCTCACCGAGCCTATAAAACCCCCATCCCAAAATCAGTATGGGGATACCTTTTCTTTTTCCTAGAGTTATAATGGTAGTGTAGATTTAGAGTAATTTTGTATTATTTTTCTTATTAAATTTTGTAAGTTCCGGTTTTAATGAAATAAAATTCCGTTTACAGTCTTTGATGTTCTGTTAATTTCAGTTTTATAATCTCTTAATACTTTGGCATCCTAGATCTTAAATTCTGTTATAACAAAAAGTTACATCGAGTTAGCTTAATTGGTAGCTAAATTGATTAACTGAATGAGATAGGGATATAATTGTTTATCCCCAATGGATAAATGAAAAATTGATGCTGCAATTTCGATCCATACTAATGGGTTCGGGTTATATTGATGATTCTTGATGTTTGATGGTGTTTATTGGCAGAATTTTGGTGTCGATTTAGTCAAATCCGCTCAGCGCGTGATTTCTGCCCAACGGTTATCTACAAAAAATGGTTAAGCACTTAGTTAAATTAAACTTTTATTGTTATTTGTTTGAATGTTAAATGTGTGTTAAATCTGTGAGATGTTATGATTTACGGGTTTTGATATAGTTAAATATACTGATATGTTTAATTTAGGAGTTTAATCTGAGTTTGGATTTGGATTTAGAATAACTGAATTAGACTTATTAATCTGCTGAGATATTACTGATCTTGACGTTCGATTAATCTAACATATTAGTTTAATCTTGTCCTAATCTGTTGAACATTATTAGATGTTGAGTTTATGATTGCTAAATCTTTTGCGAGTAGAGAGGATGTTGATTTTTATAGAGTCGGATATAATATGTTGAATGTTATTGAATGTAATTCTGCCGCCTTTTATCTGATTTGTGGAACTAAGCGTTTGTCAAGTTTTATTAGAGTTACTTTAAGTTATATGATTATCTGCTGCTATTATGTAACTTATAATATGCATTATATGTAGCTAGTTGTAATCTGTAGTGATTTAAGGTTGTTAGCGTCAAGATTTTGTATGTGTTACAATAAGTGGAAAATCATGAGTTTAGCATACGATTTTATTCTTACTGATAAGTGAATTGATGGTTAATGTGAGTCAATGTCATTTGCCTGTTACGACTTATTTCTTTCTATGGTGCTTAGCTAATAATGATTTATGCATAAGTGTAAACTGATTTGTTGCTTCACTCTGCTTGAGCTGTGTACGAATTCGTTGTCTGCTAATAAGAAGTCTCCATTACGGATTAATGATTTACAGTAATTACGTTCAGTGTTCGAATTTATTAACTCTCATTTGATCTTATACGTGACTTTTGTGCCTTCTGAATTATGTGCTAATGTGGTTATGTCAGTTAATAGTCCACTGTTAAAACTTGGTGTTGGCTATTTTATTTTGTTGAAGTCTGAGTAATTTTATGTATATAAATTGTTCTGTGATTATTTCCTTGGGCTTTTTACTGCCAATTTAATCTTATCTGTGGTATTTGAAAGTTGATTTTTTTTACTTTCCCTTTTTGCTTGACATTATTTTACTGCTATTTAAGTTATGTTTTAATTTGGATTGGCCTATTTTACTAGTTTTTTTATATATCTGTGTGTTACAATTCGAATTTGGCAGCACCCACGAATTGGGGATGTTTGGTCTGTTATATTATTCAAAATCTGAGCTCAAAAATAATATCCAAAAAGGTTGCTTGCAGCAGGTCTCGAACTCGAGACCTGCATGTTATATGTAATATGTGTTAGCCAACTGTGCTAAGGGTTCTATTGTTTAAAATTCTGCTTAAGGGATTAGTTGTACATTTGAGATCTACTTGTCTTTACATTTAATAGACGTTTTTACCTCCTAAACGTAAAGTAATACTTTCAATTAAATTTAGAAATAAATTGTTTTGATTTATTAGGAAATATTTGTTTGAAAATTTTTAAAAAAATGTTGTTATCAATTTTAAAAGTTTAAATAGTTTTCAATTAATTAGATTTTTATTACTTTAGATTTAAATAAAAATATAGAATAGATTTGGTATAAGTAAAATTTTAATAAAGTTAATCAGTTTAAAAAGTTAATTAGATTTTTAAAAAAATAGTTTAAAAGTAATCTTTAATTAAATAGAATCATTTTTATAGATTTTCAAATTAGTTTAATTTTTAAATAGTTTTAAATTTTAAGTAATTTTGATTTAGATTTAAATAATTTTGGGGTTTTACGATTCATGCACTTTAGGTTAAAACTAAATAGTTTAAAATTGGTAGAATTAATTTCTAGTTTAAAAACCGAAAACCAATTTAAATCAATTGTCCTAATCGAAACGAAACGTCTCAAATTCTGTAGAATATTGATAACCTATGAATCTATGAAGTGGGTTGATGTTTTCTAGTGAGAGAAACTAGAGAGAGAAAGTGAGAGAAAATGTGTGTGATTTTATTAATATGAAAGCATAAAATGAACAACAACCAACCCCTTTCCATGGTGGAAAGGGGTATTTATACTCCAAGCATACATTGGGCTTGGGCCGGTCCATGACAAGCCCATGGACCGGTTCTTACTTAACTTAATAAGTAATATTTAACTAATTGTTAACTACGAGCTATTACAACATAAATCATATTGTGGAGTGACCGATACTTCTAATATACGTTAAAACGTATTTCTAACAATCTCCCCCTAAGGGAGGTCACTCCACGTTACAAAGTTCTAAACCTAGCATACTATACTAAGTATTCGTTCTTTAGCTCGTAATCTTTTCTTCTTTTCTTTCTTTTGTTGTGAATATGTTGGTTTGATCTTTTTGGCTTTGACTTGAGAGCATTGTTCTTTGGCCTTTCACGTGCGATCTTTGCCTTTCTTGTGAATTTTGCCTCCTCGTGACTTCATGTTCCACACACTTACGTCTTTTTGTTGAATTCTCGAAAGCTTCAGAGTTTGGTACAGCGGAAGACTTCATCTTGTACTTTCTTGAATTTTTGCTGAACTTTGTTGCAAAAGACATAAGCATGTGAGAACGACTTTTACAGGTACACCGCAACACCACCGTCTTCACTGGTACACAGCAACGCCACCGTCTATAACAGGTACACAGCAACGACACGAATAAAATGGCTTTGAACATTTTATTCTAATTCGGTAGCATTTTACCTCCGGTCGGTGAAGACCGTTGGACGATATTAGATATCGTACCCGTGACGGATAGTTTCAATTAAGTAACTTCCTGACAGGATTTCGCGGGTAAACCCGTTCTCTTTATTCGACCGTCCAAAGCTGACTGCGAACATAAAGAGTGAATCACTTGGATAAATTATCCTTGTGATTTGAAGCCGTCAATTCATGAAAGCTAGAACAAGTGAATTTCAATTAAGATTTTCACCATCGTTGCTTTCCAGTTGTCACGAGCTCAATTCATAAAGAATCTTGCACGTCACCTACCAAGTGCTGTTTGATGTTAACACTAGAAGGATTTCCACTCGTCACTGTGATCAATAAAGAGTCATTCTGAGTGTTCTGGCAAGATCGTATGATAATGCGTAGAGGCCTGGAACGAGTTTAAGTTCAATTAAGAATTAAACCACTGTTTCCTTCCAGTTTTTCACAAGATTGGTTCTAAAAGAACCGCACGTGTAACCTACCATGAGCTTGTTTGATGTTGGCTCAAGCAGGATTTCCATCTTCATTGTAATACTTGCGTATTACTCGGATGTTCTGGCAATATTACAAAAATACTGCGTAGGACTCATAAAAATCTCTTACTTTTCACAGTGTGTGAGAAAGCAAGGAATAAATGGAAAGTGTCCTAATGAGACTTTTGATGATCTCTTGGCTCTAGACTCGATTGTGCGTTTTGATTTAGTGAGCGATGGCTGGAGAGGAGTGCCACCTTTTCAATACCAGTCTATTCGGAGTGAATAAACCAATAGATAACGTGTTGATCTCCGTGTGATTAAAACAAATACCTTTTGAGAGATATTTGAGTTAGCTGGGAAGGGTTGTGCATTGCATCACTGGGTCCATGATGTCTTTCTTCAATACCGAGAATCATTAGCAAAAATGACCTCAATAGCATATGTATTGACCCGGTTTCTGCCTAAAGTTGTAAGGAGGGCTTCTTTCTTTACACCCTTTATCTTTACAATTCTTTTTCATTCTTCAACCCCTTCAATGCTTACCAATACGTCATCACTAGCACCTTGTTGTGATTGTTCCAGTGCTAGCTTAAGTACTTGGTCGGCATTCAGCTACGTTCACATTCTTTCTCTATCTTTCCTAGGACTTCTAATTCTATCTAGGGAATTGTCCTTGGGAAGATTCCATCGGCTCTGATGAATCATTGGACTAAACCTATTCCTACCACCCTTTTGTCACCACATCGTCGTGAATTAAGTATGTTTTGGGAAGGAATTGCCACCATGAAAAATCATTGAAAATCACCTAAAGTACTTGTGATATTGAAATCAAAAGTTTTGTACCTTAGGTGTTTTGTTCATCAAAAACGCTCCCCCTTAACACGTGCTTTACACATATTAAGTTGGATAATCATTAAGTCTTTTTCATCTTTTAGCCAAGTATCATTTAAATCTCCTTAATCCCATTTTCTCCCCTTATCCAAAATGTTAACCATTAATATTTGGGATATTGAATGGATTAACCGGTCTTTGGGTAAAAATGAAATTGATGTTTGGCCATAGAACATGTTCATGCTCCCCCTTAAATTAATAAGGGATAGTTGTAGTGCTTTAGTATGATATGTTTTGAAAGATTTAGAATCTCGTGAGAAATTCTTGAAAAATTATCATACCTTAACACTACATCAAGCCATTAAAGCACAATATTCACAAATATACATATTCACAATTGAAAACCAATATAAAGTGGACCTGAAATGTACGACCCATTAGATGGATCGTTGCAGTAGCTTGTGGTGCACTAAATATGGTCTACCACCCACGAATCTTTCCAAGCTCCTCATCAATCTACGTTCACGGAGCTTTTGATCGATCTTCTTGATCACATAATTCGCCATCTGCCTATAACCCTTATGCCAATCCTCGGTCATCTCTGGCAAAGTGCCACCCGAGTTCAGATGCTCCAACTTTCCTCTGACTTGTAGAAGAGTCCCATCACTGTACTTATAAAGCTCACCCACCCTCATAAACTTCATTAAACCTCGACTGTTCAAGTAGAAAATGCCGCAATTCGGAACAGAGATGCCGGTATAAGGACATCTTTCTACATGTTGAGGTAGAACTTGATTCACTGGACGGGTTAAGTTGAGCTTCCTTTGATAGCTTTCGACTCCCAACTGAAGATCTTCAACTCTTTTCTTGATAACAACGCTTCGTGTGAACATACAAAGTGCTGTATTCAAGGCAATGAGGTCTTCACGAGGAATATGTGTGAGTTGATCTCGGGTCATCAGAAGCAACATATCTTCAATATCCTCAAGGCGAATGATAGAGAAATCTCCCTGCTGGATTTTGTATTCTCTGTCATCCTCCCTTTTCAAACGAATCTCTGTCACATGATAGTAGCCATTCTTGGCTTCAGTTTTCAACCCTAAGATGCTGGAGATGCGGATATCGGATCGAACGTTACTCCCTGAGTTGACTAGACAGCAGCCCCTGTACGCCCTTCGAACTCGTTCGTCCCAGTGTGATGCACCTATGACAGCATACATATCATAATTATGATTTACCTTTGGGACCCAGAGTCGGTTTACCTTTTCCTCGATAAAGGGTATTGTCCCCTAGTTGGCAGCTTTCAGCAAGGTCAGGGATGTTGCGTACTTTGAGGACCCCTTCAGAAGATACACAAGATCATTGGTGACGAAGAAGTCAAGAGCAATCTGATTATCTTGAGAAGGATCCATTGGAGGTGGAGCTCTTTCTGATTCATGAAGTCCTGGCCGTTGAACGGTATTCAGAGCCTTCAGGATCTCATCGGCATAATACTCGAACTCCATTTGGGTCAACCGGGTTTTGGCGCGTAGTCTCTTATCCTTCAGTGCTTTCTTCACCAAAGATGGAGTAACCGAAGTCTTATACTCATGAGCAAGAAATGCACATAAGTCAATCGGACTGCGGATACGAAGATACAAAACATCTTTGTCAGCGTCGGTGATCGGATCATACTGCGCCGCTGCCGTGATCCAAGCCTGTGGTGGTGCAGTCTCGTCAATCTCCAACGTGTCTGCCCAGTCCCTTGTGCTTGGAACAGTAGATTGTGGGTTTTGTTGCAGAGGAGTGGAGACGTGAACATCTGCTTGTTCTGTTTCAGGCATGTCGGCAGTGTCATGAACGGGTGAGTGTTGTGCAGCTTCAGGTTCGGTTACCGATTCTGCAATCACAGGAACAACAACAATAGAACTAACAGGGTTAGTGGTAACAGGTATGGATGCAGCGATAAATGTACCAGGAATAGATGACCCTGTAGTGGCATTCACATCGTGGCGCCACTTCGATCGTCTGGATTCCGTGGAAGTAGATTTTTCCTTTGCTGCTGCATCTTTCTTGGACTTGGTGCCAGACTTAACAGGTTTCTTTGAGCTGGCAACCTTATCCCCTTTCTCAGGCTGTTTACCCCCATCATCATCCTCATCATCATCCCCGTTGCTCCCCCGAACACTCTCCTCATTACCATCACCACCATCATCGCCATCATCATCATCGTCATCGTCATCCTCATCATCATCATCATTCTTATCATCATCATCCTCATCATCATCATCATTCTTGTCATCATCATCCTCATCATCATCATCATCCTTATTTTCTTCTTCTTCTTCTTCCTCTTCTCCACCAGTACCCTCTTCTTCTTCACTCTCTTCCCTTTCTTCCTCAGGGAGAATGTGGTAGGGTACCACACTTCCAAACGTCTTGAACAACCTATCATCCTCCATGATAGCGTCATTCAGGGATTTGAAGAGAGCCCATTGAATCCTAGATTTATCAAACGATCCAAGTTCCCTCATACGCGCTTTGAGGATCTTTTTCAATTCAAAATCCGTCAAGTCATAAGCAATCTTGTAGGCGGCTTCTGAAGGATTGGATGACTTGATCATCAAGTTGTCAGCAGCGAGTGTCTTCAACTCATCACGCAGTTTAGGCATTAGGGATTCAACGGAGTCTTTCACTCTCTGCTCAATAGAAGCTTCAAGAGCTTCTTTCTGCTCTTTAAGGTCATCCTTAATAGCTTTAAGTCTCGTAATTCGTGCTTGATGCCTATCAGCTTCAGCCTTTTTAACCCGAGCGAGTTCTTCTGCATGAGCTTTACGTGTAAATTCCATGTCTGCAGCGAACTTAGCAATCAACTCTTCTTGAGCTTTCCTAGATGCTTCTTCACTTTGAACTCGTCTACGTAGCTCTTGGCGAAGTTCATTCATCTCTCGTTTGTTATTGTCTGTATGTTTATCCAACATTTCGGCCATTACCAATGCGGCCATTGCAGACGTTGCAGAGCTGCTTTGGGTTGATGGAATAGGCTCGGTTGTAACTACGGTACTAAGGATGGGAGTTATTGGTGGTGGAAGAAATGGTGTTCCTTTTATACCACGATGAAGTGTTCCTTTTAGATACCGAAAGATCCTTTTAACTACATGTAGGTGCTTTTCGGTAGGCCGAGCCTGATACCGGGCACACATGCATACAGCAAATTGCAAATCAGGCCTGCTAGCAGTCAGATATAGAAGGGTGCCGATCATCCCACGGTAAAGTTTTGGATCGATAATAGTCTCATTCCTATCTTCATCTAACTTGGATTTCTCCACCATTGGAGTGTCCACGGGGTCACAATTTTCAAAGTTATATTTCTTAAGAGATTCTAAAGCATATTTGGATTGATTAATAAAGATGCCTCTGGGATTTTGAGAAATCTGTAATCCTAAGAAAAATGATATTTTTCCCATCATCGACATCTGAAAGCGTGTGGACATTATCTTCTCAAATTGATTAGACAATTCTATGTTAGTGGCAGCAAATATTATATCATCAACATAAATTTGTACCAGAAGCATGTCGTTGCCTTCCTTGAGAGTGAATAGAGTGGGGTCCACCTTGCCTTTGGAGAAGCCTTCCGAAATGAGATATGTTGACAGGAGATCATACCACGCGCGTGGAGCTTGTTTCAACCCATAGAGAGCCTTCTTAATCTTGTACACATGATTAGGAAACTCCGTACTGACGAACCCATCCGGCTGACTAACATAGACTTCTTCCCTTAGTTCACCGTTCAAAAATGCCGTCTTCACATCCATTTGGTAGACGATCATGTTCATATGAGCAGCATACGCAAGGAATAGTCTAATCGCCTCCAATCTAGCCACAGGAGCAAAAGATTCTTCAAAGTCTATACCCAAGGCTTGTTTATATCCTCTAGCGACCAATCTAGCCTTGTTCTTCAATACCGCACCCATCTCATCAAGTTTAACCTTATAAACCCATAACAAGGTAAGGATGTTAACCTTGTCAGGGAGAGGAACTAATTCCCATACTTCAAGTCGTTGGAATTCATTTAGTTCCTCCTGCATGGCTTCAATCCAAGATGATTGAGTCATAGCCTGCTGCCAATTTTTAGGTTCAACTTCAGAGAGAAATGCATCAAAGTAGCAATAGAGTGCATTCTCTTGTAATTGATGGCGTGTAGATACTGGTCGATCTAGATCTCCAATGACATTCCTAATTGGGTGATCTTTTGTCCATTTAGTGCTATGGTTTTCAATCCTAGGTGGTCTGGAGTGAACAATAGAAGGAGCTTCTTCTGAGGTAGACGCGGCTGAAGGGTTTTCAGGGATCGCTACACCAAAGAAAGGAAGCTCTTGCAAGTGAGCATATTCCAAGTCGTGATCAATAGAATCCTCTTCCACATCATTAGGCACAAGTAGGGGTGATGATTCAGGTGTAGTTTGAGAATCACTTGGTGAAGGTGCATCCGGTTCAATGTGAATTGTAGATGCATTAGATAAAGGTTCATTAGCTTGAGCAACCACTTCAGGTATTGGAGCAATTACTACAGGTGCTGGAACTTCATCAGTCAGGGGATCGAAGAATTCATCAAACAACGGTTGAAACAGTTTATCCCACTCGGGCCTTGTTGGTGGTAAAAATGATGTAGAAGTAGGATTATTGGGAACTAATCCGGAACTAATAGCACCGGTTCCCATCTCATGAAGTGCGGGTTCAGAGCTGTGTTGCTCAGAAGCCATTGCTGTCAGCTCATCGAAATCTGCGTCCATAGTTTCTACAATCTTGCCAAGACGACGGTTATAGATTCGGTATGCTCTCTTAGACGGTGAGTAACCAATGAAAATACCTATGTCGGCTTTCGGTTGAAGCTAACCCAAGTTCTCACTATTGATGTTTGGATAACAAAGAGCACCAAACACATGAAAAAATGAAACATCGGGTTTACGGTCATGTAGAAGCTCATAAGGTGTTTTTCCATGGCGTTTCCGAAGGATAGAACGGTTTTGGGTGAAACATGCAGTAGATATAGCCTCTGCCCACAAGAACAATGGAGCGTTCGCGTAAATAAGCATGGTCCTAGCAGCTTCCATAAGTGTACGATTCCGTCTTTCAACGACACCGTTTTGTTGTGGAGTGCGTGCAGCGGATGTTTCATGTGAGATACCAACTCCTTCATAATAATCACGAAGAGTCTGGTTGACGAACTCTGTACCATTGTCTGTACGAATACGGCGGACAGTAGTATTCAAACGTACCTGAATGAATTTCAGAAAAGTGATGATAGCCTTCGGTGCTTCATTCTTTGTACGTAGAAATCTAACCCATGTAAACCTGGAGAAATCATCCACAATGACGAGAATGAATTTCTTACCGCTCACACTTTCAGTTCTCATTGGTCCACAAAGATCCATATGCAAAAGATGAAGTTTTTCTTGATTGGTGTCTTCAGCTTTGGGCTTGTAAGATTTCTTGGTGCTTTTCCCCCTTGAACACGCGGAACATAAATGGTCCTTGTGAAATTTAAGCTTTGGAAGACCACGAACTAATTCGTTTTTAGCCAGATGATTAATAGCATCAAAGTTAAGATGAGATAATCTGCGATGCCATAACCATGACTTGGTCTTAGATGATTTAGAGAGAAGACATACTGGAGAGGCGGCCATCATGTCTTGTAGGGACAATGTATAAAGATTTGCACCACGAGATCCCTTCAACAAATCTTTTCCTTCCAAGTTGCGAATGAAACAAGTGTGTTGTCGAAAAGCAACCTCGAGGTTGGAATCACAAAACTGTCCTACTGAGAATAAATTATGACCAAGACCTTCAACATAGTATACCCTTGAAATCGTCACATTTCCAATCTGATATTCACCATACCCCATTATCTTTGCTATATGATCATTCCCGAATTTAACCGTACCAAGAAACTTGCTGACGAAATTTCGGAGCATCGAGCGATTTCCGGTCATATGTTTTGAACAACCGGAGTCCAAATACCACAGGATGATTTGGACCACCTGAAAATATCACCACACAAAGACAATGTAGAGGTATCGGAATCTGAGTGTTCCTTGTTATTAGCAGGTACAGATTTAATAATCTTAGATTTGCTAACTCTAGGTTTCTTAGATTTCCTAGCCTTCTTCTTCTTAATTGGTGGTGTAGATTCTAGTTGGCTTAAATCCTGAGGTATTTCTTCACTGATAGGCACTATAGTGGGGGCTGACCTAATTAAAGGGCGCTGTTTCCATACTTGAGTGCGAGTGTTCCTAACTAAAGGACGCTCAGACCTAACCTCAATGGATGCATTCCTAGTTAAAGGGCACATTTTTCCATCTAATGTAAAGGTCCTACCAGTGGGACGCCATTGCCAGCCAACTTGGGCACGAGTTCTACCCGTTGGCTTCCATTCAAGACCATTCTTAATTGCATTCATTTCATTCACATGCTCAATAAGACACAAATCATGACGTTGGGAAAACATACATTCATTACAATTCCAACAATTTAAATTAGAATTCACGAATGGTTTTGGCTTCTGCACAGGCGCAGAGCTTTTAGTCTTAACATGATTCTTCTTATTTAAAACTGAACTAACATTCCTATGGTGATCTTCTACTTTCTTCTTTTGGCACTACTAGTGGAGGGCTTGATCTTATCTTTCTTGAGTGGCGATCCTTTAGCCTTAGTAGTCTCTTTTAATCCTGTAGAAGGCAAAGTGGGAATATTAGCAACAGATTTTAAAGGTGCCTTACTTGATTGTGCCAATGACGGTTTTGCTCCTGGAGTCTTATTAAATGGAGTTACAGCAATGGGCCTATTAGTGAGTAGTGCAGAACCTGGTGTACCTATGTATTGTAAATATGCTAAGCAATATTGAACTCGCTTAATATATTCATGAGCCGAATAATAGTAGCTACTTGAGGGATCTAAGGCATAAAGATCGTCTAAAATATCCCTAACAAGATCTACATGCTTAATGGCATTCCTCATATAATCATCGTAGGTAACCGGGTTTCTCTTATGAAGTGGATTCTTATAAAGCACTACTGACTTGGTTGTTGGAGCACTAGTGGACGGTGCAGAGTCGGTAGCTAAGTTATCAACAACTTCTTGTCGGGTGAGAAGAAGTGTCTCCTTTAACTCGGCCAAAACCATATTTTTATCAATGAGCAGGATGTTCAAATCAGAGATTTCCTCGCACTTTTGGTTCAGTTGTTCAACATAAGATTGTTGCTGTGCCGCATTAAAAGCGAAGCGTTCTTCTAGTGAACCATAAAGAGCGGATAGTCCCTGTCTTGTCCGATCCATCTCCCCTAGAACAGACGAAAGTCTAATTTCTAAGACTTGGTTTTTAGACTCTGCAGCCTCTAGTTCCATTTTGAGTGTTTCATTTGATGACACATCTCTCTTCAATCTCATGATTTCTTCCTCTAATGTCTTAACAATTGCAATCATCTTGTCACTCGTCTCAACACCGTTTTCACAACCATTTGATATCAAAAGATTCTCATTTTGAGTTTGTTGTTTTAATTCTAAAGATATACAATGTTGTTCTAGTTGATTAAAGCGTTTTGAAAGTAAATTATAAGAATCTTGTAGCTTTAAAAACTCAGCGTTAGATTCGTGACAAGAATGATTATCTACCTCATTTATAGTATCAGCAACATTTACAGAGAGATCACAAACATCATCACAAATATCATTACAAATATTCACAGCATCACAATTAATCATAGCGGATGTAAGCTCATTCGAATAATTAACATTTACAGTGGTAAGCACATCACACGAGATTACTGCAGACAAGAATCGGTCATATTCGGTTAAAATCTTTTCTTTTTCAATTAGTTGTAGTTCGTAAGCGGTGTCCATTTCATAAAACACTTTTTGAACTTCACCAATTTCAAACACAAGATTTTCCTTAAGAGATGCAAAAATTCCTTTTAGACTTTCGACAAACGGATTGATCTCAGTTTTAAACACCTCGTTCATATGTTCGAAAGCCCATTCTCCGGCGTTTAGGCCATTTGAAGTCGTACGTTCCAAAATGACCTTGTCAAAATTAGTAAAGTATTGATTAATCTCTTGCAAGTTTAACCATACAGTGCTAACAGGTGGAAGATCCTTTGGAATTTCCTTAGGACCTTCCATATTGACAAGTGTAGGAAAAGTACTAGGGTTTTCTTCATCTAATATGTAGGTTGGTGCCGTTATGAGATCTTTGTCCATATGGAAGCGAATTCTAAAATCCGTTTTTGCAAGCTCCTTATTCAATTTAAAATAATCACACTCAGGATATTTTGCAGAATTGTATGACCAATCCTCATCAACTAGATCCTTACTTGTTCGATCATCGGGAAAAACAATCAGGTCTAAGGCCAATCCTAATTGAGTTGCATTATAAAGTCTAGGACTATGTCTTAAAGCTTTTTTTGCATACCGTGGATTAGGGGGAAGGCCTTTTAGACGTGATAAGTTAAATTCTCTAAATGAAGCATCAAATAAGTGAACTAGTTGAGAAGCAGCGTATTATCTTAAAAGCAAGTAATCTAGACTTCTAATCTTATTAGTAGCATTAATCTCCATTTCATTCTTCTTAGACTCGAGTGACTCAAAATCCGTTTGAAGTTTTTGAAAATTAGTGACCACTAACTCTTTTTCTTTAAGTTCATTAGAAAGATTTGCTCTTAAGTTTTCAATTTCTTGCAAGTGACCCATTTGTTTGTTTCTAAAATGATCATATTCGAGATTAGTTAGAACACTAGACGAGGGCACTAATTCCAAGGTTTGAACTTTCTCATTGCTTAAGGTAAGCTCATCAGACAAATTCTTATTCTTAGCTAAGGTTTCTAAGAGAGCAGCATTCATTTGGCTAAGTAATGTAGCAGGAACCATGACCAAATCTTGTTGAGCAGGAGTCGGCGTATGCGAAATGGGTCCCGGTTGTGATTCACTCAAAGTCTGGGGACTCACATTGATATTGCTATCATTGTTTGTCTCCTCGTTTGAAAGACTCACCACCGAAGATTCATTCGAATCAGCACTCTCTTGCACAACTTGATGTGGTTGAATACTAGCATCAGTGGTATTATCGGTGGTATTAATAAGTACCTCAGATCTCTTTTCTGGCCCTAAGCTGGAGATAGTTGCCATGAGAGCAGCCTTTGCAGATTGAAAGTCATCACAGTCTGAGTCATACGCATCAAGATCATCAGCTTGGTATGCTGCATTCTGTGTGGTGACAACGTCTTGTTCAGCAATCCCTGGATCAGCAAGAAATGCAAGCTCCTCTTCATCAAGTTCCCTTCCTTGTGCCTGAGCATTAACCAGATAGATCTTCTCTGCAAACCATTGTCCATCCCTTCTCCTCTTGGGTTTCTTACAATCCCTGGACATGTGACCCTCTTCCTTGCAGTTGTAGCATGTAATCATTCTCAACTTGCCCGTGGAATTAGCCCGTGGAGCAGGATTGGTCATTGGTGCCTGATTGACCGTGCGAGCATTGGTGGTTGATGTGGTAGGTCTCCCCTGATATGGTTGAATAGGCTGAACCATGACCCTGCCATTCTCAATAGTATCTTTTTGACGAGAATTGGATGAATTCCTCAACTGATTGTTGGTTGGAGCTGATCCTCTGTATCCTCGTTTGCTTAAAGTCCTTTTGAGATAAGCAGACATAGTGGTTAGCACTTCAACTGGGTCAGCTCCTTGTTGGAATACAGGAATGGGGACTTCCTCATCATCACAATACATTGCTTGGTCTTGATGAGCTGCATCATCACTAGAAGGAATATTCATTTGATCAGGGTAGCTTGTTGGATATGCTGCATTCTCTTGATAAGAAGAATATGAAGGCTGAGCATAAGGTGAAACATTTGCTGGATGAAGTTGTGAAGCATACTGTGGTGAAGGTGCATTGAACCGATATTGTTGCTGATGTGAGGTGGGTGGTTGTGGTAGAATCGAGTATTGGGGGAAGGTCGGTGTCATGTAAGGTGATGGATGATAGGCTTGATGTCCCAAGATATAAGGTGTGTTGTTGTGTGACAAGCTTGGTTGATTCGCCATCAAAGCTAAGGAATCAGGGTACATACCTCGAGGAGAACGGTGCATAATCACATGTTTCTCATGTTGCTGAAGAAAAGCATAGATTTGATCTAAATTGCACTTATGCAAATCCCGGGTTAACTTAACATCGGTAATATACTCACCCCATTCAGCTTGAGGTAAAGTATTCAAGAACTTGGTGTTAACCTGGAATGGAGCAATCACGAGATTGTATACATTCAGATCATTCATTAGAGTAGTGAATCTGAAGTAATAGTCGTGTAGTGTTTCCCCTGGGCTGTACGTGAATCGATCAAACAGATCATACAACTGACATTCCCTTTCCTGTTTGGTAAGTGACGTACCTTGTAGCAACACCTTTAGACGTTCCCATAAATCTTTGGCAACCGTATATTGACTAACCATGCGATAAATATCATGCGGAAGAGCTTGGAGAAGAGTATGTAGAGCCTTTTCATCAGCATCAGCAATGAGTTGTTGTGCCGGTGTGAGTTCTTCATATTCTCTTGGTCGAGACACGTTATTTGCCACAATGGTACCATAGTCGAGTGGACCATTCAAAATCGATTTGACCATAAGCCTTCCGTATGTTGGTTTGCCCTTTAAGTATTGCATCATACGGCCCTGCCATGCCTCAAACACCTCTTTAATAAGCATCGGTGGACGACTATCAGTCCCCGTTATGATTGAGATATCCGTAAGAGATGTCATCTGAGGCATTAATGAACTTGGATTCATTGTGATCACTTAAAAGACTCAAAGATTATCGGTTGATCGAGCAGTGAAGAAAGGTTGAGAATTTGTGTTGTGTTGGTTGTAATCAAGATTAAATCCACTAAAGATCGTCGAAAAAACTCAAATACCCCTTGAACTTGCTTATACGGAATAACCCTAACTCAGAATAACCCTATTCGGAATCAATCCTATTTGGAATAACCCTATGCTGAAAAACCCTTATACTGAATAACCCTATGCGGAATAACCCTATTCTGAAAATGCCCTATTCGGAATAACCCCTATGCTGAATAACCCTTATGCGGAAAAACCCTTATGCGGAATATTTCTTCAATTCGGAATATTTGGCAATTGGCTATTCGGAAAACTTGCTATTCGGAATAATAGGCTATTCGGAAAGCTATTCGGAAAGTATGGCTATTCGGAAAAATATTGGCTATTCGGAAAAATTTTGACTATTCGGAAAGTTTTTGGCTATTCGGAAAAAATTGCTATTCGGAAAGAATTGCTATTCGGAAAAATACTGCTATTCGGAATGTCTATTCGGAAAAAATCCTTCTATTCTGAAAACCTTCCTATTCGGAATGTGTATTCGGAATAATCTGCTATTCTGAAAACCTTCCTATTCGGAATCTCTATTCGGAATAAACTGGAGATATTAGTTCGAGACTTGAAAAACAGCTTTAAATCCGATTTTTTGATCAAAAACCACAAAAAGTTTTATGATTTTTACCAAAATAAGCTAAATCCAATCCTTATGAATCAATCCCAATAACAAAAACACCAAAAACAACAAGATTCAAGATTGATTTTTTCTAAAGATCACTAATTGATTCAAAAACTAAAAAAGCAACACAATCCTTACCTTAAATCACCCCATAGCTCTTGATACCAAATGTAGAATATTGATAACCTATGAATCTATGAAGTGGGTTGATGTTTTCTAGTGAGAGAAACTAGAGAGAGAAAGTGAGAGAAAATGTGTGTGATTTTATTAATATGAAAGCATAAAATGAACAACAACCAACCCCTTTCCATGGTGGAAAGGGGTATTTATACTCCAAGCATACATTGGGCTTGGGCCGGTCCATGACAAGCCCATGGACCGGTTCTTACTTAACTTAATAAGTAATATTTAACTAATTGTTAACTACGAGCTATTACAACATAAATCATATTGTGGAGTGACCGATACTTCTAATATACGTTAAAACGTATTTCTAACAAATTCACTCGATCTTCGTGTACAACGAACTTGGTTCATCACGTGTTTAATTGAATTCGTCATTGGTAATATTAGTCTATTACTTTTTCCTAAAGGTAATTTTGTAATTTACCCTATAACGTATCTCAAATTATCACTATTCACATCACGACACATCAATCCTTCAGTTCCTTCAGCTCTATGGGAGCCATGCGATAAGGAGCTTTGGAGATTGGTTTAGCTTCTGGAATAAGTTCGATACTAAACTCCACTTCTCGTGCAGGTGGTATGCCCGGAAGTTCTGCTGGAAAAACATCTTGGAATTCTGACACTATAGGTTGATCCTGAATTGATGGAGATTCAGCATCCATGTCGTGAACCGTAGCTAGATAACCCTCGCAGCTATGTGACAGTAGTGCACGCGCGCTTGCAGGGTAGATATGACTTGTATAGACCGTCCGGGTATGAACCCATTATGAATTTACTCTGGTGCATTAACATCACCGAAGATAACTCGATATGAATGGCAGTCTATGGTAGCATGATGCTTGGATAGCCAATCCATGCCCAAAATCATGTCGAAGTCATTCATGTCCAGCGGAAGTGCGTCAACAGGTCGAACCTTATCGTCAAATTCTAGGGGAAGACTCTTGTATACATGGGTGATTAATACAGAGTCCCTCAAAGGCGTGGAAATAGTAAGCCTATTTTTTAGTGGCAAGGGAGGCATCCTAATCTTCTTAGCATAAGCAGTAGAAATAACCGAGTGAGTAGCACCCGTATCGAAAAGAACACATGCAGCTTGACCATACATATACAAGATTCCAGTGATGGTACCTGTAGACTTGTTGGCCTGGTCTCGGGATGTCGTGTAGACACGCCCGGTAGTAGGAAGCGGCTTGGTATCAGCATGTCCCGATGTACCCTCCATCTCGCCCTTACGACAATCCTTCATAATATGGCCAGGAAGGCCACACTTGAAGCACGCGTCAGTATTACGGCGACATGGTCCTGGGTGCCTACGGTGGCAAGTAGAGCAAAAAGGATGAGTGAATCCTCCAGCAGGTGCTCTGGCTGGCTGGGAACCTGATAAAACATTTTACATAAGACATGATAATTGGGTACAAAGGACAAAGCGGATAATCGTAAGATTGAATACCAGTGATAGCTGGACAGCTAGGCTGCGAACCTCTCTGGTTTTGGTCCCTACCGTTTCCATGGTTCCTTGTAGAAGTTTTGCTAAAGTGTCAGAATATGGGTTATAACATGAAATCATAAGGAAATGCGTAAGTATTAGGACCTGCTGCTGTTGGAGTGCCCAGCGTTATTACGGTAATTGTCATTACCGCCACGCTTATCCGTAACAGAACGGTCGTTAGTCTGACCGTTTCCATTGGGCTGATGAGGCTGCTGCTGAGTAGCCGGCTGAGACCGGTCCCCAGTTATCTGCCTGGAAGATACATTTAAAGAGATGAATAATTGACATATATGGAAAGTATACGGATTGATCACCGCTTGAATACGAATGGTTACCTCTTGTCGGGTCTTTCAGCTTCCCCGAACTCATCTCTCTCCTACAGCATCTCCAACTTACGTGTTGCATCGGCCACTTGTGCTACAGTGTTGAACGTAGCACACACCAGATTGTTTGCGACCGATGTGCGAAGAGCCCATCTAAAGTGATGTGCCTGCTCTTTAGGAGTACCTGCTGCCGCACCAAGGAAACCAGCTAAGCGAAGAAAGCGTTGCATAAACTCGTTGCTATTCTCCCCAGCTCTCTGTCGGATCCCATGGTACTCTCTCTTGAGCTTGTCCTGCTCAGCCTTGGGAAAGAACTGCTCCATCACCCTGTCCTTGAACTAAGCCCAAGTCAAACCAGCAACCCACTCGTCACCACCTTCAGACTGCATCAATGCTAACCATCAATTAAGTACATCGCCTTCGAACCGATAGCATGCCAACCTCGCCTTGTATGCGGGGTCATAACCCATAGCATTGAAAATCTTCTTGATGTGAGCCAACCAGCTTTCAGCATCGCTGGGGCTATCTGTCTTCTCAAAAGCTCGAGGGCGGAGATTGTTGCATCTCTCCAGCCATACTGCTAATGTCACTGGAGGAGGAGGAGGAGGTGCCTGATTATGCTGCTGATTGTTGGCAGCTTGAACTTCAGCCCTGATGTCATTCCTCAGTTGAGGAAGCAAAGCTTGCATAGCAGCCTGAATTGCAGCATTGAGCTGCTCTTGTTCGCGTGTGAGAACCATCTGACAGTATAACATAAAACATATGATTAAACAGATCAAAACATAAAAATATATATATATACATGAAAAAAAAATTATACCAAAATTTCACGAGAAAAATTTTATGCAAGAAAATTTTGTGTATGAATGCATGATGCAGTTTTATGAAAACTTTTGTATGCTCGGGAGTGAACGCCTCTGGCCAGTTCACCCAAAACAAAAGACATAGCGAGGGGACGCCTATGGGTCGTTCCTAAATTTAAAAGTTTCGATAAAACACATGCGACTAAATAGGGCCCGTCCTGTACCAACCATTACTTAGTTAAAAATATGCGACAATGACATGTATATGTAAGCTTAAAAATGATGAATGCATGAAAACAACTATCAGTTCTAGGAAGACCGTAGTGACTACCCACTAATCACAGGTCATATTTGAGAGCCTACATGTCGAAGCCTTGGCTCTGATACCATAATTGTAACACCCCATTTTGATAATGGAAATGTCACATGCAATTATGGCATGTCATCAAAGCATACAAGGAAAAATGTCTAAACATTACTTGACCATAAAAGGAAAATACCGGAATCAAACATCGGTAGTCCAAATGTAAAGCTCATCACACACAAACATAGTATAATAAAGGAAAGGACTAAACCAAGTCCATAGCAAATGTATCAAAAGAAAGGAAATGCATAAAGTAAAGAAGGCTAGACAGCTTCCAGTCCATATGCACGTACTCTTAGTGTCTACGAGCGTCCCTGAGTACCTGTCGTTTTGGGAACATAGAAAAGGAAAACGGCTGAGCAAATACGCTCAGTGAACGGATGTACAATAAAGCATGAATAGGATAAGCATATAACATATAACAGTGGAAGAAAAGTGAGTCCCGAGTAACCTGGTTAAGTCTTGGTAAAACTGGTTTAATAGTTTGAAAAGCTTTATGTTTATCTTGTAAAAACTGTTTGTCTTATTTTACCATTAGCCAATATAGGTCATGAAAATCCACCGTGCATGAATACTTGGAGGGGTGACCTCATCATGCAAATTAGAGGGGCTGCCTCTAATTTAATATACTGGTTTTTGGGTAGGAGGGATCAGCTCCTTGTGAAGGATGCAAGGCACACACCACATTCACCATGAAATCCTGACTGAAAACATGTAACTAGGATGCACCCATACGCCCCACATTATAAATATAATATAAATGGCCAAAATCTGAAGGGACGCCACGAGCAATCACTCCGCCGTGGTGAAGTCATAACATCAGTGCCTCTAATGTTATGGTTATGGTACCTCCATAACTAGGTGAAACTGGTCATGCATGTATATGGCTATAGGTATTCTTAATTAAACATAAGCAATCAAACACGTAACTTATACTACGGGAAAACAGTTGGCTGCATACGGGGAATCCTAATAAGGAAAGAATGTCCATACTGAAAGGACGGGAATCCGTACCTTATGTCCAGTGAACGAAGAATATGAACTGAGAGAAATCCTACTTCCGTATCACTAGTGCTACATAAATACATGCATGAATAAGTATCTGCTTACTAAATACGTAGTTGGTTTTATGTCATGTCTTAGCTTATTTTATGTGTTCTTACCATGTTTTACTGTTTTAAAGCCTTAAACTGTGTTTATCTTATATTCTGTTTAATCTGGTTAAGTATTTCTGGTATATCATGCATTATTATACTTACTGTGTAATAATAAGTAACTTTCCAAAACTTTCTGTTTCCCAAAACAGAAAGTTTCCAAAAATAGAAAGTTTCCAAAAGTAGAAAGTTTCCAAAACTAGAAAGTTTCCAAAAATAGAAAGTTTCCAAAAATAGAATTACTGCTTAAAATAGATAAGTTTCTAAAAATAGAAAGTTTCCATAAATAGATCAGCTGCCTTAATTAAATAAGGTTCCATAAATAGATTAGCTGCCTGAAATAAATAAGTTTCTAAAAATAGAAGGTTTCCATAAATAGATTAGCTGCCTTATTTAATTAAGTTTCTAAAAATAGAAAGTTTCCATAATTAGAAATAAGCTGGTTAAATAAGCTAAGTATATAAGCCTAAGTGTTTCCATGATTATTTTCTAAGTCATAAGATATAATGTATAGTTTAATAATTATTTCATGTAATTAAATTAAACTATAGGTTAAAATATTTAATTAAAGTATAACATGTTTTTAATTAAATAAAGTTAAATACTTAGGTTAAAACATGCATTATTATTTATTAATAATATAACCTAAGTCATGTTAATTAATTAATTATAATCATGGTTTTTAAATAATTAATTAATTATAAGTCTAAGATATAAAAATACTTAGGTTAATTAATTCATGATAATTAATAATTAAAATAACCTAAGTCAAGTTATTAAATTAATCATGTCATTTTATTAATTTAATTTTTTAACATAAGATTATAAAATAAAAAAAACTAAACATACACCATGAACCGGATCTAGGATCAAAACCATGAACCGAACATGAAATCGACACCGTACCCCGAACCAACTCGGGGTACCCCTTGTCTTGAGGCTGCCGTGGGACCCACACCAACCAACCGGGACCATATGGTCTCGGTGGTGGTCGGTTAGCCAAACCGAAACCCCCCTTGGGTTCGGTGTAGGCTGCGGCCAAAACAAACACCCCTTAAAACCATACTTTTAATTTTATTAACCCTCAATTCATGTTAGATCCATGTTTATTTATTAGGTTTTTGTATAAACATAACATGTTCTTGATTTATTAAAAGATCAAATCAAAAGAAAAGGTTTAAAAAGGATTTACCGAATTCGTGGATCAAAAGGACGACGAACAAACACGATCACCAACTAATATTCCAAGATCCAAGATCAACAACCACCTCCTTGTGGTGTTTTGAGGGTGGCGGCCAAAAGAAGAAGAGAAGGAGGAGGGTTTTAGGTTTTTGCTAAAAATCTTCTATAAAGTAAAATGAGTAGTGTAAAAATCTTTAACCCCCTTTAGTAAAATTTACAAATGGGCTTGGCCCATTTGTCCCTTGTAGCCGCGGGTAGGGGGCCCCACATGGGGTAGCCGTACCTTTTTCCGTGTCTCGATGTTAAGTTATTCGTTCGTGATTATTTGTGTTCGCGTTTTATGTGTTCTCGTTACGTAATTATCGTGATCTAATATATTTAATTACGCTCGTAATAAATATATATACGTAATTAATAATAGTTCGTGTTTTAATTACGTTCATGATTTCTTGATCGCATGTTCGTGATTAATTATTGTCAAATAATTATTACGTGCTCGTGCGTAGTAAATACTTATCGTGTTCTAACACGTACGTAATACGTAAAATCCTAACACGTAATCGTAATCATGCTATATTAGGAAAGTTTAAATCTAGTACGTACGATGTTAAGGTAAAAGCATGCGGGTTTTACAATTTAAGTGCTTAAAACTTTAAACGTGAACATATAATTCAGTTGGTTCTAATTTCATACGAAAAACACATTACTCTATGTTTATAATCATTCGTTTATCTTTTATTTTAAGATGTTATGTTAAAATAAATATGGGCACCACATATTATAAAGAGAACCCTTAATTTTTTATAAAACAATATTGACTTTTTGTTGACTTTTTTGACCGCATAGGCCGCCTAGCTCCTAGGCGGAGTATGACCGCCTAGCACCTAGGCGCTGCCTAGCCCGTTTTTTACAACATTGCTATTGCATATACATTGGCGTTTATTTTCTTTCTACTAACCTTTGTATGTAGCTTGTCACCATAGCTCGATCACTTGGTGCCCCAAGCTAGGGGAGTAAGCACTAAAGGGGAGCTACTAGCAAAGTCGATTCTTCTCTTCTTCAAAGACTTGTGCTAACTTTTTGCTTCGACAAAGGGGAAGAAATGATAGTGATAAACATGTTAATAATTCGAAAACTTTTTATTTTTACATAAATGAGTTTATGTTTGTCGTAATAAAAAAAGGGAGATTGTTAATGTAACCGATGCCTAAAAACATTATTTGTAATAACTAATCTTTCTTAGTTTTGATCACAACAAACGGTAAAAACATTTATCGTCAAAGATAATCGAAAGACGAAATATTCAACAAACACTATCATCAAGGTTATAACCGTTTAAGTCTTACACAAACATATCTTATACATGTTTAGTGATCATAGGAGGTGATTAACCTCAAAACTCATATTTATACAAATGTGACAAAACATTTAATAAACTTTATTTTAAGAAAATGTTTTATTAAAATAGAAAATAGAAATTTGAATTTGGCATATTCCAAATGGTATTAGAATATACTCTAGAGGTATAAACTTTACCAGATGGGATTTCCCCACTAAAGGACAAAAAGGAGCGGAATCTAAAGCACGCGACTCAATAAAGGTGTTTGCGGCTCAATATAGGTACATGCGGCTCAATATCAATATTGAGTCGCTGGCTCATTTAATGAGCCGCGCCGAGGGAGCCGTTACTTATTGTCTCCTATAAATAGTAGGTCATTTCTCCATTTTCCAAAGAACCTTTTTGGACAGTTTCCTGCTTATTATCTTCTTTCTATGTTTCTAATCATTAGTAAATGATCACTTAATTTGTTAAGTATGTTTACTTATGATTATCCTCTTGATCCCTTCTTTACTTGTCCAAAGAGAAGATCACTCACACATTTGTGATGTGATAAAAGATAAAGCCTTGATGAAGATCATCCTTTCTTAGATCTAGTCATGTTCATCATTGTGTTTATTTGTGTCTTGTGTAGATCTAATGTATTTGTGTATAACTAGATTAGTCTTGTGTAAATCCAAGTTATATGTATATACTTGGATGTCTCTTATGTTGTAGTGTGTCTTGTGTGTAAGTTCTCACTTAACTAGAAAGTGTTGTGTGTGTGTGAAGATTGGTTCTAGCTTTGGATTAGGAATCGACATCTAGCCTTGTGTCAAAAAAGAAGATGGGCGATGAAGATTGGTTCTAGCTTTGGATTAGGAATCGACATCTAGCCTTGTGTCGAAAAAGAAGATGGGCGACGAAGATTGGTTCTAGCTTAGGATTAGAACTTGACATTTAGATTAGTGTCGGAAAACATTATAAGCGACATTGTAAGGTTTTCTCCGCTAAGAAGGGAGCTTGTGGATATAGTGGAAATCTCGAGTAAGGTGTACTCGAGGAGTGAAGTAGGAACGAAGAAAGAGCTTCGTTGCCGAACCACTATAGATCTTGGTGTCTTACCTTAGGTTGCTTCTTTCCTTACTCTTTACTTATTCATCTTCATATTTATGTATTTCATTTCCAGAATCACTAGATAATAGAATATGTTTTGGAAATTAACTTAACAACTATGAAACTAGTTTTCAAGCAAAAGGAAATTTTAGGACCAACATAAACTTAATTAGGACCTTAGGGAAACTAATCAATCCCCCTCCTTCTAGTTTCTATAGTGTGTACGTATCCATATGACGTTTAATGAGATTCATTTTTACGAAATCATTCCCATTGTGCTTATTGTTCTAACGTGTCACTAATATATTCTATGCGTACATCGTGTTTACATTTTGCATTTATGTACATTTACAAATTAAACGAAATCGAGAAACTCATAACCAAGACCCGTACATTTCATTTAATACTCACATACTCTTTAAAACCCTAGATTCCACACGTACAACACATAAACTAAACCCTAAGTCCTGTTTTACACCTAAGACGTCCTAATTAAGATTTCTATTCACTTGTAACCCCTTAAAGATCCATATGCCGTTAAATAACAACCATACATCACACGTACACTAAGATTCGACATTTTAAAGTATCTTAGGAATACTAAGGATATGTTTCTTGTTTGTGGGGGAGATATGAAACGGGAGATCAGAGTCGCTTGCTACACTGATGTTGGATATCTGAAAAATATTGATGACACAACGTCTCAAACTAGATATGTTTACGTTTTGAATGGAGGTATTGTTAGCTAGAAAAGCACGAAGCAGACTATCCATGCCATATCGTCTACAGAGGCTGAGTACATAGCCGCTTCGGAAGCTGCGAAAGAAGCAGTTTGGATTAGGAAATTTATTTTCTGGGCTCGGTGTTGTTCCTACAAATAAAGAACCTATGAAGATGTATTGTGACAATACTAGAGCCATTACTATAACTAACTAACATCACTAAAGGTGCGAAACATTATCGTGCTAAAGTTCAATACCCCCGAGAAGTGATTGAACTGAGTGACATTACACTAGATAAAGTTCACATATGACAACGTAGCTGACCCTTTTACGAAGGCTTTAGATTAGAAAAAATGCATTCAATGCTTACTACAAACATTGGATTGATTCTAGCTAGTAGTCTCATGTAAATTTGTGTTATGTTAGTATTTAGATAATTTGGATTGTAAGACAGTTGTTGGAAATGCATTTTTACGTATTTAGAAAGGATCAGTCACTCTAATGATATATACGTAGATTGGGCTCGTGATCTAGTTATGTAAGTATAACCCATACAGCCCACATGTAGGGTGGGCTATATATACCCTTCCTAGCATGTTAGGAAGGGTAGTTGTTGATTATCATTTAATTAATCATTCCATTTTTCTCTGATCCTCTCCTTTCTCTCTCTAACTTTCCCTCTCTAGTTCTTCATCTCTCTTCCTCTATTTAGATCATTACAACACATTAACAATAATAAGAAAACGTGTACCTACAATTAGTATCAAGAGCCATGGTTGATTGGTTTGTTCTTGTGTTTGTTCATCATTGATTTGTGAGTTTTGATCTAAAATCATTCGATCCAAAAAAATTGTGTTTTTTATGGTTAATCTTTCTAAGATCATCTACATAGTTGTGGTAGTGATTTTTGATATTTGTTTTGGTAAAAAGCACGAAAAAGTTGGAATTTTTGGATTGATTTTCTTGTAAAAATTACAAGTGTTTGAAATTTTTTGGTATAAGTCGGAATAAAAAGGTTTTACACATTCCAACTTATTCAATTTTACACATTCCGACATATTCTTTTTCCCTCCAAAGTTTGTCTTGTAGTTTATTATTCGGAATACCTAACAAGTTTGTTATTCGGAATACTGTGACTATTCTTTTTCCCTCCAAAGTTTGTCTTGTAGTTTCTTATTCGAAATACATTTCTACCTTTTTATTCGAAATACATATCAACTGTCTTATTCGGAATACAACAAATTTCTTATTCGGAATACAACAAGTTTCTTATTTGGAAAACATATCACGTTTCTTATTCGGAATACATTTCTTCTTTCTTATTCGGAATACATATCAACTGTCTTATTCGGAATACAACAACTTTCTTATTCGGAATACAACAAGTTTCTTATTCGGAAAACGTATCACGTTTCTTATTCGGAATATATATATCAAGTTTCTTATTCGGAATACCTATCAAAGTTGTTATTCGGAATACATGTTTAAAGTTGTTATTCAGAATACATGTTCAAGTTGTTATTCGGAATACATTCAGACTTGTTATTTGGAATTAAGTATTTGAAAAGTTGTTATTCAAAGTTGTTATTCTGACTTACAGACCAGCCTCTACCCACATAACTCGAACATCCAAACAAGACTCGAATACACTCAATCACAAGCTAGCCAAAAACCCACAAACTTGACTCGATTACTCACACACTGACACATCAAGAACTCTTTCGACACACCTAAACCACACTCGAATACACCAACAGATAGCATCAAAGACTCGCCCAGACTCAAACCAAAAGACAAACGATCTCAACAGACCAATCTGACTCGAATAAAAAACCTCCCTCAAGACTCGAACACTACCAATTAAACTCTATACACAACACTCGACCTCAAGACTCCTCAAAACGTGACTCAACTCTAAGTACCCAGACTCATATCGTGACTCGACTTCTCAAAAACAACACTCGACACAGACTCTCAACTCGACCCACATACTTACGAACAAAACCATACACAGATTCACATCCCACTTTGACTCCGGCACACAAAAACACTAGTCTCAAAACAACACTCGACTCACTCACACAAGACTCGACTCGATCGACCTAAACACCAACGCGAGACTTGACCCAAAGCATAAACCAGACACATAATCAAGATTCAAGAATCCCAAACACCAAACCAAAAGATAAAACGATCTCTGTCCTAAAACATCCTTGATCAAAGACTCGACCAAAAATAAAACCAAATGTTAGTACCTACCCGAGACCTTTGATTAAAAGATATTGACATCTTGATATTGCATGTCGAGGATCAAGTGACATCAAGTATGAATTGATACTTCAATTAGAGTATGATAGTTATATGGATCGATGGAGTGGATTTAGATCATGTGAGGTGATTGATTTGTGATTGATTCGATTTTCCATTTTTTAAGGAAAGACGGAGGAACCTAGATTTTAGGGGACGGGGGTTACAAAGTTTTGTATATATGTTGGTGGCTGCGTTTTATGAACATTAGACTTGGGGCATGTGAAATGAAGTTGGGTTAGGTTAATTGTTGATATATATTAATACGATTTTCACGTTTGGGAAGCCACGTGCAAGGATTACGTGTGTTCCTTTTGACTTTGACTGGGTCAATATGTGCATATCAGACTATTGGGCTAACGTGTATAGCATAAAAGTGCTTGGGCTATTTTTAGTTATATCCGGTTATTGGATCTCTGATTTTCAAACCAGACGGGTTATTATTGGATTTATGGGCTAACATACTACTAAATTGGTCGTTGGTGTTAAAGATTTGTTCGGGTATTGATAGTTGTAGAATTACGTCTTTTAGGAAAAAGAGCGTAAAATAGGGCAAGTGGGCACGACGATTTAGGAAAACCGTGTGTGAAAGACCCTAAAAGTAAGAGTGAGTTCGTTCTCGAGGAGGCACGTGTGTTGTGTTAAGAATTGATTAATGTTTGTGATTATATTGCTAAGAAAAAGAAAATAGAAATGAGATGAGAAAAGAGTGACGGTTACGAAGACGGATCGAGCTAAGACGAAAAAGCGTTCACGTAAAACCGTAAAAAACTACAAAATTAAAAATTTTAAAACCTAAAAATTAATTAAAAGCTAAAACAAGTCTAAAGAAATATAAATAAGAAATAAAATCCAATAAAAATATTTTAAAACCTTTTATTAATTAAATATTCAATTTTAAATGCTAATTAAAGCCCTAAAATTAAATATAATTAATCAAAATGTCCAAAATATTATTTTATTGAACAAATAACTTACTTACATTATTAAAAGACTAAAAAGTATTTTTCCTAATTTTTAAAAACTATTTTTCTATTTTTAAATTACTAAAAACTATTTTAAAACTAAAATAATTATAAAAAATAATAAAATAATGCCAAAATTAATTTACCAATTTTAAAAATCCTAAATTACTCTAATGAACAGTAGAAAATTGAAAAAGTTTGAAAAATAATAAATTTACCACTAAAAGACAAAAATAGTTTAATTTAAAACCCTAATTAACTTGAATTAATTCTAAAAAATAAATAAAAGATGAACAGTAAAAACTTTTTTAACTAAAAATCTTAAAATAATATTCTAAGTCTAGGAAAAATGTTTAAACTGAAAAATAAGTATTTTTGGCACTAAATGCCAAAAACAGAAACATTAAAAGTTAATTAAAAACGCA
Source organism: Glebionis coronaria (assembly GCA_025667525.1). Taxonomy (NCBI): domain Eukaryota; kingdom Viridiplantae; phylum Streptophyta; class Magnoliopsida; order Asterales; family Asteraceae; genus Glebionis; species Glebionis coronaria. The sequence goes on from CM046877.1 coordinate 423,379,279, forward strand.
ATAAAACCTAAAAAATACTAAATGAACAGTAAAATAAAAAATAATTAAACAAAAAAATCCTAAATTAAATTAGAAAAATAATGGCACAAGTTTAAAAGTCTAATTCACAAATTCAAGCACTAAAGACAAAAAAGAGAGATTTCTGATAGTGACACTTGTTGGACTTTTGTCCTTTAGCTTAGCAGTGCTAACAGATGGGCAAGCAGGGGGAACTATGTTCCCACTGACAGTGCAAAATTTAAGTCAGTTGACCAAATGAGCTTAGGAAAGCTCTTGATTGGGTTTTTCTTGGAAACAAGGGCACTCCCACAACCAGTTGGGTTGTGGGAAGTCAATCACACAAGAAAAATCACAAATTACTTAACAAAATTTCACACAAAAGGCACCAAAAGTTTCTGATTAAGCTATGAGCAGGTCTGTGAACAGTTTGCTGGTTTTATATGCACAAAAGCCAATTTCAACAAGCCAAATCTTGCATATAAGCTGACCAATTAGCATATAGATGATAGAAAACCCTAGTACAACCTTATATCTAGCAACTTATCAAGATTGGTGACAAAATTTCTACAAAAATCAAGCAAAACAAGGCAGTTTCTGATTTATGCTATGTTTAGCCAAATTTTTACATGCAAACCTTCTTAAAACTTATCAAAATGAAACCAAAATGCTTAAGTCACCTAATAATAAGCTAATGAGTGTGTTTAACCAGGTACTAACACAAATCTTTGTCACAAAACTTGGCTAATCCCTTATCCCAAACACCCCTTTATATTCAGAAAACCAAATTTTGTACTCCAAATCTATTCAAATCCAAGCCAAACTGCTTACAATAGCCTTAAATCATGCATACAACTTCTAAACAGTAGAATCAAACCAAAAGAAAACACTTAAACACTTGCATACAAATCACATGAATCCAAATTTCACAACTTTGAAACTGAAAATAAGAACAAGACTTTTACCTAGAGGGAACTACATCCAGGTCCCTCAGTGGCTGCTTAGCCACCTCCAATCAGGTCCGGACCTGAGCAGATCCTTGAACAAACAAGCAAGCTTAAAACCTGCTAAGAAAAAGCAATACAAATACAAAAATTTGATTTTTCTTCCCTTTTTTAAATCTTTTCAAAATCTTTCCAACCAATTTTCCTTTCAAAAACACTTACACAAATCAACCAACAATCTTGGAAAACCAAGATTCAGAACAAGATCTTGCCAAAAAAATTCACCTTTTTTCAGAAACTTGAAAAAATATGACTTTTGACAAATCTTTGAACTAAAAAAAACAAATGTGGAACTCAGATTTCTTTCACAAGTCACTACCAACTTTTAAAACAAGTAAAAAAGAATTACAATTTCATCACAAGAAAATACCAAACTTTTAATTAATTTAAAAAGGTATTACATAAACTTTGAAAAACAAATCTGGAACAGAGAAAAAGCTAAGCTAAGGGTGCTCTTATATATGAGCTTACAAAACAATCCAGAACATAAAACCCTAATGGCATGAAATGCCAATGCTACCCTTGGACGAATCTTCAAGTCTTGGTCAAAAAAGGCCCCATGTGATATGCCAGTTGTGATAAAGTGATCTTAGACGTTGGTGATGCCTTTGGGGGGAAGAAAATCACATGGGTCGTTTGATTTGCTGTCTCCTTTGTTTTCTTGCACAAAAGTGGGGTCAAGAGAGTCTCATTGAGGGGACAAGAGAGAGGGAGGTCGTTTTCTGGGTTGGGTCTTGTATTGGGAGTGGGGTTGTGGATAAAACCCCTAATGTTAATTGGGGTTTAAGTTAAGTATTAGGTCAATTAGAACTGGGGGTTTTTAGGGTTTATGTGTGATTTGGGGAAGGTTTAATCTGTTTTTGGGTGGGGTTAATTTAAAAAGTGTGTTTGGGGGGAAAATTAAGGGGGTTGACTGGATTAGTTGACCAGGTTTATTTAATAAACCTGGTGGGTTGGGTTGCGGGTTTGGGTAGGGTAAATGGGTTGGGTAAGGTGAGGTGTCATGATATGAGTGGTGGTGAGGGTTTGCTTGTTTGGCAGTATTAGTCCCCATACTCCTTTCTTTTGTTCATTTTGTTTTAAACAGCAACAAACTCTCATTCCTTTGTAAATGACTTTTCATCACTTGTCATTTTTGGCACAATTAAGTTTTCAAACTTAATGTAAGGACTTCAAATGTAATTTCTTCTATTTCCAAGGGCTAAACTTGTATAATCTTCATTCCTCAAGGACCATTCTTGCATAACTTGATTTATTCAAGGTCTTAACTTGCCAAGTCTTCAAAAATGAGGGACTAAAGTTGCCAATCTTCAAAACTTCAAGGGCATTTTTGGAAATTCCAGATTTGGGCCCGGTTCATTGTGCGGCTTCGTTTCCCGTGTTCGTTTTTGAATGATTCTTGTGATCTTTTGTCTTTTCCTCAATATCCGTACCTAAAATACACAAGCAACAAACACGAGCATATATTTGGCAGTTTTAATGATATTTAATGCATTTTAAGCCTGATTTGGACGATGAGACTATGTATAAAAGTAGTCTCATCACTCCCCCATACTAAACCATTGCCGTGCCCTCACGCAATGCTAGAATAACGTATCATAGCATCTCCAAAATTCATTTTTATTCGCTTTATTTGAACGATAAACTAGCTACACTACTACTTGCGTTTTAGACATAATGTATGATTTTCATCGCAAAATGGGACGTTTAGGTTCATAGAATAAGAACATGTGAGTGCTTCGTTAGAAATAATTTCATCGTCCTCGATTTTCACCCTAATTCCATGCTAAGCGTGCAACGAGATCATTGTCATTATAAGTTAGTAATGCTAACACTACTCATATGCCCTAATCACATACTTATCCTCCCATTATTCCTAAATTGTATCTCTTATATTTTATTTTGTCTTGAATGTTTCACGAGGATACATTGTTGACTTATGCGATAATAGAGATTTAGGTCTAAAAATAGAGTCCTAACGGTGTAACTAAGACCATCAAATCAATAACCCCTCCTAATAGACAACGATGTCAAAAAATTAAGTTGACAAGAAGAATCGATAAACACGGTTTTATAACGGTTTTGAACATGAGACTTATTACCAAGACTTTTATACGCCCCCTAACGAAAGGGCCTTATTATCTTTGGTTTACCTCCATCTTTTATTCAACTTCGCCATGAAGCTTTTATTATGATTTCGGTCTTGCCTTGCCTTTTATTATCCGCCTCATCGGTGGTTTTATTAGCCAAAGGCGTATATCCTCACGCTAAAGCGAATTTTGGATCTTTAAAGCTTCGAAGATTAAGACTTGATTCACTTTCAGTTTTGCATAGATTTTAGGCCTTGTGGGGCTTCAAATTGTTTGCTAGATTTAGGTGAGCACTTGAAATCTTATTATTGGGTGAAGCTTTTGATTATTCGGGTGCCAATACTTCAAAACCGTGACGCTGGCGATACCTTTATGTCTTCTCAATTTAATTACACGGAAGCTACTAGAAAAGACTAGAAACCCAACAATCCTAACTAAACCGCTAAGTCAATATTTATTAAGCAAAAAATATTTACATGCGAAGGGAGAATAAGCAAACAACGAGAACACATGAGTTTTTGAAAGAATACGAGTACTCTACGTTTAGCATAGTAACTTATAATTAACTCTATCATTTCTCGTCCTCATTTAAGAGACTTAGCCTAATGTGTAGTTAAGGAACCAAAGCTAAGTGCTCAACATGCACGGTCGAGTCAAAAATTACTCTTATTCTCGCCATCGGAAAACCTACATTCGTGTCTTCAAACACTTATAAAACATGAGAAAAAATTTAAAATTTGGCTATTTTTAGCCTTATTTTGCAACAAAACGTTAAACAAAAAGATAAACTTTGGAAAGCGTGAAGGTTTGGCAAGGCAAGTATCTATTCACCCCCCATACTAAAGTTAAACATTGTCCTCAATGTTTCGAGTCTAGGGGTGCAAACACCCCCATACTAGAGACGTAGTCGAATGCCTAATCTAGCATGGAAAGAGTGTAACCATTAAATTAATAGCCGTTTATGAAGTGTGCTATAAACCTAAGGTTAGAACATCAAAGGATATATCATTTGGATACTGAGAAATGTCTCCAAAGCAAACGATCGAGTGCTCCCATAAAACGAACACGAGAGGCTCCAATCGTGAAGATCATGATCTAAAAACCACAATGCACAAACAACCACGGAACAAAGGTTGGAAGGGCACAAATCCCCTCACATTAACTAATTAGAAATCAATAATATGTACATGGATAAGCATGGGTCTCCCCCACGAGGCACCTTGTTTTTGATAACCGAGTCAAAAGCTCGACTCGAATCCCCATAAATGTGATCATTTAGGGATTATCATGGTATGGTCAATTTTTGGTGGGGGCTTACATGATAAACAAGGCCCAAAAACAACTGGTATTAAGGACTAAGTCCTTTGATGGTGCAAAATACCGGGATCGAAGATGGCGTTCTCGTTTTCATTGGAAAAACAAATCAACGCCACTCCATCATGAGTCAACAAAAACCCAAAGGGTTTCAAGAAAATAGGAGAGAAGAAATAGAATGCTGGGACAATGGGTAAGTCATAAAAACCATGAGCTACTCGAGGTAGACTCGCACCAATCAAATGAAAAGATTTTCCATTTATTGCATCGGTGGAAGACCGAGATTTCCCTTTATAAGCAATTCCAGGATCAATATCTCGTCCTCGGTGGAGAAAGGGGAGGGAACATAAGGGGTTTCCCCCACACTAAGTCCACACAAAGCATCGTCAAAAGGAGAAGACGAGCTTTTAGTACTCAAAACACGTGGTGATGACGGAGTTAGCATTGTAGAAAAATCTTTTAAATTCAATTCAAAATCTTTTCCTTTTTCATCTTTTAAACTCTCCTTGTGAAAACCCGATTTAATTATGTCAAAAATATTTGGTGTTTCTAAAGCAATGTTAGTCACACTAAAAACTCTCACATTTGAAAAGCGTTTTGTTAAAGGTGGTGGCAAGTTCTCTAAACGTTTGTCAACAAAGAAAACTCCCCCATCGGGATCAACACATTCATCATCCGAAGAATCGCTCAAGATTGGAATCGTAGGCTTAACACTCTTAACCTCCACCGGCGGAGGGGACGGAACTTCATTTTTCTCAACAACTTCTAAAACTCTATTTGAAATCTTTTTGCAAATGTTTTTGATGGGATTGACATTGTACAAAGACGTGATAGAATACACATGAGAAAGTGTGTAGTTTTGAGTTGCATTAATGACGAGTTCTTCCTCATTGAAACGAAGAGTGATTTTCCTTGCATGCACATCGATAAGTGCTCTCGAGGTATCCAAAAATGATCGACCTAAAATTAACGGAACTTTAGGATATATGGGAATGTCAACAACAATAAAGTCTACGGGATAGTAGAACTTTCCAACTTTCACAAAGACGTCCTCGGCAACTCCACAAGCTAGAATCATAGAATGATCGGCCATTTCGATTGACATTCTTGAAGGAGTGAGATTTGGAAGATTGAGTGATTTAAAAATCTCAAGAGGCATCAAATTAATACTAGCACCAAGATCGGCCAAGGCGTAGCATTCTTCCATGTCTTGTATAGCACATGGGATTAAAAACTTGCCGGGATCACCGACTTTTTGAGGTATGCGGCTTAGAAAAACCGATGAACAACTAGATGATTTTTGCAATTTTTCTTTGTTATTCAAAATACTTTTGAAGTTCGCGGCAAATCGACGCATCATGACTAAGGCGTCGGCAAAACTTATATTGAAATGCAAGTCACGAAACATTTTCATGAAAAGTTCAAATTGATAATTATTTCGTTCTTGTGCCTTTTCCTTGTCTCGTCTTGAAGGGTAAGGTAAGGGTGGTGTGGGTTGGGGCATAGGCATAGGCAACGGCCTTGGAATCTCGGGTTCCATGATTGGTGTGGGTTCAACCGTAGGTGTGGTTTGAGCGGTACTTCGTGGGCTTGGAATTTGCTCCTTTTCTACCACCACCTCGGGTTCTTTCTCTTTTTCCTTCTCCATAAAAGTACTTGGACGAGAAATGGGTTCTTTGAAAGTTTTACCACTACGAGTAGTAATAACCTTCAATTCTCCTTTCGGGTTCACGATGGTATCACTAGGAAGACCACCTGAAGAAGAGGGTTTACACATGATAGCTTCAAACATTTTAGCCATTCGGTCTTCAAATTTAGATTGCCTAGCATCCGCTTTTAACAACTCTTGCTTAATCTCATGTTGTCCTTGCTCCATTTTTTGTTGATTTTGTTGGAGACGTGTGACATTTCCTTCCATTTTATTAGCATGAGTTTTAAGTTCATTAGCAAGTTCGTTTTTAAGCTCGTTTTTCAACTCGGATCTTAAGCTAACCATTTCACGTTGCATATTGTCAAACTTAGCATCATTAGCCTTAGCATAATCAAAAACTCTCCTTGAAGATTTTTGGTGTGATCATTTTGAAAACCTTGTGTAGTAGTTTGAAAATCACGGTTTTGGTTTTGGTTTGAAATTTGCCCATTTCCACTTTGATAATTACCCTTGTGGTAATTCCTTTGATTGCCTTGATAATTTCCACCTTGGTTGTTGTTTCGATAGTTATTAGCATTTTGATTTTGTGGAGCTTGACTTTGGCGGGAACCTTGGTCGTTTTGGTTATAAGTTCCCGTGGCTACATAAGCACTCGAAGTGTTACCATCCGCGGTAATGCACTCGGAAAGATCATGAGCTCCACCACACGACAAACAACTCTTAGAAACCGCTTTAACCGAAGCGGAATTCGAAGCTTCTTGAGCTTTCCAATGGGACATAAGGCTAGCAAATCTATCAAAAACCGATTTTCTTAATTTGCTTCATCATGTAAGGCATTGATACTACGAGACGATGACGAGCCCAATTTGGCAACACTCGGTGTGTTACGAGGGCTATAAACCTTAGACCTATTCTCAATTATGACCAAAGCTTTCTCAACCGTTTTACACAAAAAATTACCACCCGCGGCGGCATTTAAATAATCTCTTTCATGATCATTAAGTCCATTGTAAAACGTGTCAATTTGGTGCAAGTCGGAAAAACCGTGATGAGGACATTCATGTAACATTTCCTTAAACCTATTCCAAGCCGTTGAAAAACTTTCATTTGATTCTTGTGAAAATTTAGAAATCTCATTTTTCAAATGCGTAGTCTTAGAGGGCGGAAAAAATTGGTTCACGAACTTTGAAACGAGATCCTTCCACGTCAATATAGAATTGGGTGGCTCTTTCTCTAACCAAATTTTAGCGGGCCCCGCTAAGGAATACGGAAAAAGCATCATCTTAATCGAGTCATTCGAGACATCCTTAAATTTGCACGTGGCGGTAAGACGATTAAATTAGCGGATATGGTTGTGGGGATTGTCCTTCTCATCACCACGGAATTTGTTGTTTTGGATCATCGACAACAAACCCGTTTTCACCTCAAAATTCTCCGCAAGGATAGCGGGAATCACAATAGCTTCTCCATAACCCTCGGTGGGTGCTTGAAGTAACTCCATCATAGTTCGATTCGCCATGGTTGGTGCTTCTCTTACAATGGGTTCGTCAATAGGAGACTCCTCACTTGAATAAGTTGGAGTGGGAGTTTTGTTCTTTCGTCTACGTGCACGTTTTGCTTGATTACGAGTTAGCATAAACGTCACGTACAACGAGGGGACGAGCAAAGAAGATTCTTTTTGGTGTTTTGTATTTTTTCAATTTTTTTGTGGTTTTTGATGGTATTAACTTTTTTGGAAATTGGTGAATGTATTAGGTAGACACAAATCTACAAATCTCCTCCTTAATCAAATCTCTTGATTAAAGAAGCCTCAAGGAATGAAAATGATCACGTGAAGTGAACGCCTTCGATGACTTTAGAACGATGGTGGAACACCAAATCGTTCAAGAGGGTTTAATCAATAGAAACCAAGAAAATATATATGATATGTAATAATACTTTGGGCGGCAAAACCCTCGATTAGCTCTCAAATACAAATACTCACAAGCAAGCGGAGGAAACGAGGCGGCGCGAAGCACTTAAGAGTCTTTTTCCTTTAGGTCGTGAAATACAACCGCCTTATACCCACCTTATAGTTTGTATTTTTCAAAATCGAGCTTCACGAAAGTATTTATCTATTTTTGCCTTTTTTCTTTGGTTTGAGATTCGAATACAATGATTGGGTAATGACCTCCCAAGTCAAGGTTGTGATTTCTCACGTATTTGGAGTACTTGTGAATTTATTGTTCTACGTATACAATATAGTAATAGTATTCACACAAAAACCGAAAAACGATAATACGTATTAGTAGAGTGCTACTAATACAAATACTAATTATGGTTAGTATATAAAAACAACAATTGTTCAATCAAAACACAACACGCCTCCCCGGCAGCGGCGCCAAAATGATAGTTGTAGAATTACGTCTTTTAGGAAAAAGAGCGTAAAATAGGGCAAGTGGGCACGACGATTTAGGAAAACCGTGTGTGAATGACCCTAAAAGTAAGAGTGAGTTCGTTCTCGAGGAGGCACGTGTGTTGTGTTAAGAATTGATTAATGTTTGTGATTATATTGCTAAGAAAAAGAAAATAGAAATGAGATGAGAAAAGAGTGACGGTTACGAAGACGGATCGAGCTAAGACGAAAAAGCGTTCACGTAAAACCGTAAAAAACTACAAAATTAAAAATTTTAAAACCTAAAAATTAATTAAAAGCTAAAACAAGTCTAAAATAATATAAATAAGAAATAAAATCCAATAAAAATATTTTAAAACCTTTTATTAATTAAATATTCAATTTTAAATGTTAATTAAAGCCCTAAAACTAAATATAATTAATCAAAATGTCCAAAATATTATTTTATTGAACAAATAACTTACTTATATTATTAAAAGACTAAAAAGTATTTTTCCTAATTTTTAAAAACTATTTTCCTATTTTTAAATTACTAAAAACTATTTTAAAACTAAAATAATTATAAAAAATAATAAAATAATGCCAAAATTAATTTACCAATTTTAAAAATCCTAAATTACTCTAATGAACAGTAGAAAATTGAAAAAGTTTGAAAAATAATAAATTTACCACTAAAAGACAAAAACAGTTTAATTTAAAACCCTAATTAACTTAAATTAATTCTAAAAAATAAATAAAAGATGAACAGTAAAAACTTTTTAACTAAAAATCTTAAAATAATATTCTAAGTCTAGGAAAAATGTTTAAACTGAAAAATAAGTATTTTTGGCACTAAATGCCAAAAACAGAAACATTAAAAGTTAATTAAAAACGCAATAAAACCTAAAAAATACTAAATGAATAGTAAAATAAAATATAATTAAACATAAAAATCCTAAATTAAATTAGAAAAATAATGGCACAAGTTTGAAAGTCTAATTCACAAATTCAAGCACTAAAGACAAAAAAGAGAGATTTCTGATAGTGACACTTGTTGGACTTTTGTCCTTTAGCTTAGCAGTGCTAACAGATGGGCAAGCAGGGGGAACTATGTTCCCACTAACAGTGCAAAATTTAGGTCAGTTGACCAAATGAGCTTAGGAAAGCTCTTGATTGGGTTTTTTTTGGAAACAAGGGCACTCCCACAACCAGTTGGGTTGTGGGAAGTCAATCACACAAGAAAAATCATAAGTTACTTAACAAAATTTCACACAAAAGGCACCAAAAGTTTCTGATTAAGCTATGAGCAGGTCTGTGAACAGTTTGCTGGTTTTATATGCACAAAAGCCAATTTCAACAAGCCAAATCTTGCATATAAGCTGACCAATTAGCATATAGATGATAGCAAACCCTAGTACAACCTTATATCTAGCAACTTATCAAGATTGGTGACCAAATTTCTACAAAAATCAAGCAGAACAAGGCAGTTTCTGATTTATGCTATGTTTAGCCAAATTTTTACATGCAAACCTTCTTAAAACTTATCAAAATGAAACCAAAATGCTTAAGTCACCTAATAATAAGCTAATGAGTGTGTTTAACCAGGTACTAACACAAATCTTTGTCACAAAACTTGGCTAATCCCTTATCCCAAACACCCCTTTATATTCAGAAAACCAAATTTTGTACTCCAAATCTATTCAAATCCAAGCCAAACTGCTTACAATAGCCTTAAATCATGCATACAACTTCTAAACAGTAGAATCAAACCAAAAGAAAACACTTAAAAACTTGCATACAAATCACATGAATCCAAATTTCACAACTTTGAAACTGAAAATAAGAACAAGACTTTTACCTAGAGGGACCTACATCCAGGTCCCTCAGTGGCTGCTTAGCCACCTCCAATCAGGTCCGGACCTGAGCAGATCCTTGAACAAACAAGCAAGCTTAAAACCTGCTAAGAAAAAGCAATACAAATACAAAAATCTGATTTTTCTTCCCTTTTTTAAATCTTTTCAAAATCTTTCCAACCAATTTTCCTTTCAAAAACACTTACACAAATCAACCACCAATCTTGGAAAACCAAGATTCAGAACAAGATCTTGCCAAAAAAATTCACCTTTTTTCAGAAACTTGAAAAAATATGACTTTTGACAAATCTTTGAACTAAAAAAAACAAATGTGGAACTCAGATTTCTTTCACAAGTCACTACCAACTTTTAAAACAAGTAAAAAGGAATTACAATTTCATCACAAGAAAATACCAAACTTTTAATTAATTTAAAAAGGTATTACATAAACTTTGAAAAAAATCTGGAACAGAGAAAAAGCTAAGCTAAGGGTGCTCTTATATATGAGCTTATAGAACAATCCAGAACATAAAACCCTAATGGCATGAAATGCCAATGCTACCCTTGGACGAATCTTCAAGTCTTGGTCAAAAAAGGCCCCATGTGATATGCCAGTTGTGATGAAGTGATCTTAGCCGTTGGTGATGCCTTTGGGAGGAAGAAAATGACATGGGTCGTTTGATTTGCTGTCTCCTTTGTTTTCTTGCACAAAAGTGGGGTCAGGGGAGTCTCATTGAGGGGACAAGAGAGGGGGAGGTCGTTTTCTGGGTTGGGTCTTGTATTGGGAGTGGGGTTGTGGGTAAAACCCCTAATGTTAATTGGGGTTTAAGTTAAGTATTAGGTCACTTAGAACTGGGGGTTTTTAGGGTTTATGTGTGATTTGGGGAAGGTTTAATCTGTTTTTTGGGTGGGGTTAATTTAAAAAGTGTGTTTGGGGGGAAAATTAAGGGGGTTGACTGGATTAGTTGACCAGGTTTATTTAATAAACCTGGTAGGTTGGGTTGCGGGTTTGGGTAGGGTAAATGGGTTGGGTAAGGTGAGGTGTCATGATATGAGTGGTGGTGAGGGTTTTCTTGTTTCGCAGTATTAGTCCCCATACTCCTTTCTTTTGTTCATTTTGTTTTAAACAACAACAAACTCTCATTCCTTTGTAAATGACTTTTCATCACTTGTCATTTTTGGCACAATTAAGTTTTCAAACTTAATGTAAGGACTTCAAATGTAATTTCTTCTATTTCTAAGGGCTAAACTTGTACAATCTTCATTCCTCAAGGACCATTCTTGCATAACTTGATTTCTTCAAGGTCTTAACTTGCCAAGTCTTCAAAAATGAGTGACTAAAGTTGTCAATCTTCAAAACTTCAAGGGCATTTTTGGAAATTCCAGATTTGGGCCCGGTTCATTGTGCGGCTTCGTTTCCCGTGTTCGTTTTTGAATGATTCTTGTGATCTTTTGTCTTTTCCTCAATATCCGTACCTAAAATACACAAGCAACAAACACGAGCATATATTTGGCAGTTTTAATGATATTTAATGCATTTTAAGCCCGATTTGGATGATGAGACTATGTATAAAAGTAGTCTCATCAGGTATCAATATATCTGGCCAAGCCACGTGTAGTTCACACCGTCTTGTACCAACTCTGTATATCTGATATTAATCTCAGATATTTTTTAGTGGTTTCAGGTTTATCAACAATCTTGGGTATTATTATCTGATAGTTTTGCCACGTGTAGTTAACATTCTTGATAGAACCACGTTTTATCATCATTTTATATTTTTGATATAGTTGGATCTCTTAGTCTTGGATTTGTTTTATCAACGTTTGAACCAACCAAGAAATTTTTGAGACGAGAAAAAGATATATTACCAAACAAGGATCCAAGAAATTTTCATCGAAATTCAATGGAATCATTGAATTCGACGTTTCAAGACGAAGAATTGCCTCAGATGCAAGACAACGATAGAGAAAGTGGTATAACTTCATTTCGAATGCTTCAGTATCATCTAATGAATTTTTCATGGCTTCAAGGAGGGAGCGAATTTGTGACACTCTTTGGTCACGATCGTCATATATTCACGAAATTGATGTTCTTTAACTTGAACCAACTAGCAGAAAACCTCCACAGTGAAGAATTTAATCACTCTGCATCGGCACTTTCATGTAAGGCCCTCGTGACACAACTCACGCCTTTCCTCCATTTCAATATTGTTAAGTCTGAAAGTTCAGTAATTTTCCAGTCATTTCTTCGAGACACACATACCGAGCTTCAAGATTTCCGTGGTACACTATTGAAACTCATGACATCGGTCTCATCTTCGATTTATGAAAGATCTCGACTTCAGCAAGCATATGATAATGGAGTGCAAGTATCTATGATGCAAGAGGAAAATGGTCATACGATTGACGCATTGGAGGCTGCTAAAGATTGCAAGGACATGGAATCAACAGTTAAGAATGACATCAGCAACACGTCAGGGAATGTTACAGACATCTCTTATGATGACACCATACCCGTTTATGACGAAGAGCCTGCAAACATGGTATAATGTAATGTTGTATATGATGTATATGCTGATGAAATGTCGCATATTGAGCATTTCACACCTAATTATGACGAACATGGGATGGAAAAGTTTGATAGTTTTACCACTTCAGATTCATCCGATGTGAATCATAATGGGGGAGAGATTGTTCAGAATGCTATAGTACATCATGATAAATGCTTTATGACTGTTCGTTAACTGATTCCGATGCCAAGATTAAAGAGCTTGAAACGTTCATAGCTCAGCAATCGAAAGATCTTGAGGCTGCCAAACTAGAATTTTCGAACAAAGTGAACAAATTTGAAACATATTTTGAAAAACTTGAAAAGTCAAATGTTGTTCTTGAACAAAAATTGGATCAAAAAGTTCTAGATTTTAAAGTGGAAAAGGATAATCTTTTGAAACAAATTAAGTTGCTAGAATCTAAACTGGCATCCTAAGATAAATTGCTCAAAGAGAATGAGACTTTAAAGGCTCAAGTACAGGAAAAGGTCTTTGCTATAGCTGCGTTAAAAAACCAATTGAGGAAAACTAAAGGAACTAGTGTGAACACTAAGCTTGAAAAACCATCAATCTTGGGGAAACCGCCTACAAATCAGTCCGTTAGACAACCGACTGCATTTAGATCCGAGCGACCATAATCCTCGAGACCGCGTTTTGCCTCCCAAGTTGATATGGTTCATATTTCTAGAACAGTCACTCCACCGACTAGGCCTAATGTGACTAAATCAGCTTTAGCAAGACCTAATCACATGATTGCCTCTAGTTTATCTACGAATACAAATAACACGTCTCGAACTAGTTCAAATGATGTTCGCCATAATTTTGGTCTAAGGGAAGCTATTCAAAAGACACAAGTAAGAGAAAGGAATTTCAAACCTAGTTAGATTCCTTCTAGATTATCCAACACTGCTAACCGTAGCATGTCTTATCCTAGGAGCATCAATCAATTATCTAGGAATTCTAGATCTTACTCGGACATTAAATATGCTACTTGTAAAACATGTTGGAAATGTGTCTTTAAGGAAAATCAGGACTCTTGTGTCAAGAAATTCCTCCATGAGGTGAACTCCCATGCTAGAATTAAATCCCAGTGGTTAGCTAAAATCAAACCCATTGGTAAAGTTTGGCACCCCACTAGTAGAACTTTCACTCTTGTAGGAAACGAGTACCCTTTAACTAGGATAGTCTCCGATTCTACTAAGACTACTAGGGAGGAAATTGAAAAGGATGATACACAAATTAAGCCTGAACTTAAGGTTTTCTATAAAAGGAAACGTTTGCCAGCTAAGACAAGTGATCCATCTCCTCAGGTCACCTCTGGCACAAGAAAAAAAACTGTGAATCCCCGCATGGTTCTAAGATAGATATCACTTTTGAATGTTTAAATCTTCCATTTTAATGTTTAGATATGGACTGAATAGTTTAATAAGTTGTTTGATCTATAATTATGCCATACTTTGGTTATTTCTGTTTTGATTTCTCAAGTTTTCATTAATCTGTTGTTTGTTGTGCTTGATTACTTGCTGTTATGTTTATGTGATCATTAATGTAAATCGTAGTTGTTGAGTTCTAGTTGTTTGATTTTATCTACTACTGCAAAACTGATAGCTAGTACTTCTGGATTGGAAGTGAGTCGTAGTAACGTTTATTGTTGATGTGTTTCTATTGTATGTTTGTTTTCTGAGCTGATGATTTGCTTCGATAATTAAGTTGCTGTTTATGGTCAGTTGGATTGTGAGTTTTTGTTCTAAAAAGTTGAATGGATCTTTCAAAGTTTAGAACTGAAATACAGTCAATCTTGTAAGGGTTGGTTGCTGAACTTCTAAGTTACAGGTTTAATTGGGAAATTCATTTTTCTGGTTTTTAAAGTCATTCCGTTGGGGGTTTTGGTTTCAAACTACTATCCGCTGTACACTTCTGTTTACTTAATTACTTGCTGAACTGGGGAGTTTTCATCTGTTATTACTGCTGAAGAGCGCCATTAATTGAGCTGGTAGTCAAGAGTTTGTTGTCGTGATTTTTAAGCTGAATGTCTTTGGCCTAGAACTGCTGAGCATACCTTAAGAATAGCCTTTGTCTACAAGATAATTTCAACATGTACTTTGTTATCAAACCTTTGATGTCGTGAAGATTGATTCCTTGTCATATTTTTCTTTTGATATAATTCTTGCTAGTAGTATTGCTGTTGCTGAGTACACATCGAATAGCTTGCTGCGTATCAGTTTTGTTACTATTTATGTCTAATATGTTGCTACACACTAGTTTGGATTATGCTTGCTGATTGCTTGATAGTTGATGTGTATATGTCACTAGTTTATTGACCCATGTAAACACGGAGCCTTAAGAAACAGATCATTGCACTTTTTATAAGAATCGAGTTTTGCGCATAAAAAATTATGATACACAAAAGCGATTAAATATGAACATATAAAGTCACGGATAAAAGTACTAATATTGTCTCGTTAAAGTATGGAGTAGTAGTATTTTGATATTTTTACTGTAATAATTTTTAGTATAAAACAATTTATGTTTTGAAATAAATGTTAATATATTTTTTAATACATATCAATAATATATACAAAATAAAAAAAGGAACACATTTTATATTAAAAAAAGATGTTGTATTAAAAAATGCGGGGTTATTATATTTGTCTTATCTTTTAACATAAACCGAGTCTTAGCCCCAAAAAACACACACCTACACGTACTAAACAAACAGATTGCTCGAGTAACACCACACACAATAAGGTATTTGTTATTTCGATTTTAAGTTTTAGTATTTTATACCGTATAGATTACTGACCTTGAAATTGACGGAGCCTTAAGAAACCGTGATAGTGTTTTCATAAGAGATCGATTTACGATATTACGTAAATAAATTACATCTTAGCGACGTGAAATAAAACCTTTATAATCACAAATGAAATATGACAACACGACTAAATAAAGCTGGAAAATTGAACCGGCTAAAATACACCATTATGAACAACCATTACACTTGCACATGCTCAAGATATCGTTGACAATTTTTGTATAAGAGATTAATTTGTGGTTGTGTGAGGCCTTTATGAAAAATGGTTAAACTAATTATATCAGGTTGTGATAGGACAATGTAAAACGAACCAAATCCACCCTCCTTTACCGATAAGCTAAAAAAGTAAGTACCTAAACATATCGAAGGACGTGTGTTTGGCATTGCGCTCAAACTCTTAAATAATCAGTTTCCAAATCCTAAATCAGTAGTAATGGGACGTTGATTTGACACGTGCATAAGTATTCTAATCGTACATATAACATATCATATATTCACGTAATATAACAAATCAATCGCTTACATGAACAAATTTATTTTCATAATAAACTAAAAAAACTTATCTTATTTTATGAACTTGAATGGTGAAAATTACTGGAAATATATTAGTTTATGAACTTGAAAAGACCATGACACCAAAAATTATAATAATGTCAAATAGAAATACACAAGAATTATAAACCCGCGCTTTGCCGCGGTGACTTTTGCATTATCAACAGATTTTTTTTTTGTAACTAAGAAAACATGTTGTTACATATTCTGGTTTAGAATAAACTTTACATAAACATATAATCTTACCATATTTGATTGTGAACTCGTGATGGCCCAAAGAGAACAATTTAAATGGACTCTTAAATATTGCACAATTCACGTATAGGTTAAAAGAAGATTTCATCAGTATATACATTTTAGTAAGTGCCAATGAAGATTTAGTAAGTGCGAACAAAGAATGCCAACATCATTTAGAAGAAAAGACTTAAGACATGTAGAAACATCCTCCCGCTTGTATCAACATTTGCTAGTAACCATTTTCTAAATACGGATATGCAAACAAAAGCTATTACAGAAACATATCAAGCACCTCCTAAGAAGTTACCACCAACCCTATTAACATCTTTTCAGATCATCCTAATCGTATCTCACGTTGAAAAATGAAGTAGCAACATAGTCAGTCGGCTTTAATACGACCCTCTTCAAATCCACATATCTTCTCCATGCTCTTCCATATATCTTCTCCATGCTAAAGGCTTCCTACACATACAATCACACATTCATGACCATCTTTTGATAAAATCAATTGATGCTTATGCTTTAACTTAGAAATGTCATCTTCTACAACTACCCAAGACCCTGTATGATCAAATAAGATGAATAAAAGAACCTCCAAGATAGATATTCATAGACCCTTGCATATCTTGCAATATGATGTGCTAAAGCAGCAACTAAAAGCATGAAAATGAAAACTTAACTAATATTTCTTATAGTTATAGTTGGCCCATCTACTAACTTATTTTTCATATTCCAATGTTTTATTATTTTTGTATGAATTCACGCTTATTGAGAAAAAGTGGTTGGGTTGTATTTCTTAATGCTGATGACGTAGTAAGTATCTTAATTCTTCATAGACATACAACCCGGAAGGGCGTCAACATCATAATGGATGCACATAGAAAAAAGGACAATTCACGTTGTTAAATTTGAGAAAAATAATGTAAAAAAATTTAGAAAATGCTAGTCCTAATATGCTACTACCCCTATTATTAACTGTCATAGATAAATGCATAGGCTGTAGGATAAAGATGGTTGTAAATATTTCTAAATCTAATATAAAGGTTTAATTACCTGTAAGCTCTCACTCGCTACAGAAATATAAGTTGAGACAATGACATAATTTCATACTTAACTTGATCCTCATACTTTTTAGCCTTTTGTTCTTCAAATTTTGACTATATTGACGTGTATCCCATAACCAACTCCCGAGCTTCCAATCCGTAGTCCTTCTCGTTAACACCAACAACATACCTATAAATATGCATTCAGGAGCCAATAAAAATTTCCATTTTCCAATATGCTTTATCTAGGTTTTATCCAAGACTTTCTTGACCAAAAAAATGTTTGTCGTTCCATTCCTTGATGGAAATATATCAACGGTGAATTGATCCAAGAATCTTTGAAGCTCTCCTTTGTTCCACTCAGAGTAGTTTGTGTAGTTCCTCATTGTAGAGGTTTCTGACATATTTCTATACATGGCAGGGCTTTGAAACTAACTACACAGAAGCATACTCGATTCCATTATGAACCATCTTGACAAAGTTACACGAATCTATGATCGTGTTATTTTTCATTATACCATGTCTAAGCCTCTAGTCTTTTTCTGTAAACTACATAGCAGATAACTAAAAAGCTATTATAATTAAAATCCTATATGATATGAATTCCCTTCACTACACACATAGGCACTACCCGCACTATCGGAATGAAAAGCCGATCACATAAGAATAGTGTACATTATTATTTCAAGTAACTGTAGCGAGTACATGCGTAAAAATTATAATTACCTAAACTATAAGAAGCAACATGTCTTACAATTATATATTAATAATTAGTGGGAAAAAGGTCGAATATACGCTTATTGCAACATGAAGAAACCTACTTTGAAACGTTCAGGCAGATGATTCATAGGTGAGTCGTGCACAATTGCCGGTTGGTCTCGCGACAACAGATTAATAGTAATAGTTAAAGACAAAAGTGAGAAACTTGTGTCATTATATAGAAACTTAAAGTATATGTAACAAATATACATTCTGAATTTCCATATACCTATAACAGAGCATTAGTTAGAGCGATAAAAAATGTCTTACCTCATTCCTTAAATACATGACACAAGGTAGGAGCACCCGCGCTTCGCTACGGGGCCGTCCATCTTGAAAGCAACATTCACAAAAGTGGTCATTGCACCTGCGCTTTGTTGCAGAGCGTCAGGGTTTTCGTCTTTGTTGCTGCGTTAAACGAATTCATTTACAATGATAAATATATTTGGTAAATTTCTAATAGCATCTAAGCAAGTAATTCGTATAAATTCGTAAAGAGTTAAAAGCTACAAACCCTTTATTCATTCAAAAAGTGCTCCTGCTCCAAATGAAATTGCAGCACTCAACTCACATCTTTGTAACAGATTTTTTGCAACAAAACAATGTTTAAAACTGAGTATTTTCTTCATCTATTCATGAATTGTGTTGGGAATGCTTAGATACAAATTTATCCTAAATACGTACATAGTTAAGAAATTAGAATGTTCACTGAAGATGCCCATTTCTGTCTCGGTTGTCATTTACGCATAGAGTTGTTTTTTGCCACCTGCATAGACCACCAGGTTTAGTTGCTGAAGTCACCCTCACACTTTAACATGTAACAAATGTGATATCAATGATGTTATTCACTATTCTGTAACTGTCTCAATACTCATTCAGTTTATTTGTTTTTAACTAAAGAATATTCTTTAAAGCATGGTCTGTTTACTCAAATCAACTTATTTATATATAAGTGGGTTGAAATGGCTACCTTTTTTGAATTGGGTCGAATAATCAAATTTACAGTAGATTAATAACATAACTTTGTTCCATCTTTCCTATGTACCAAATCAAGATCTCCTAAAACCGACGACTCCAGACCTTCATGACTCACTATTGCAAAAGAACAAATTTTGTTTCAATTATTTCACCAAATCTTGTACGCTTTAAGCAAAAAACCTAAATAAAAAAAAACTAAACACCAGTAAACTTACGTATCAGTTACACTACTTATCATCAAAAAAGTGTTAGTAAAAAGATCTACCTAACTAATATGCATACCCTTAGTACTGTACATTGACAAAGCGACATATCCAGTATTGGTGAATTTGCAGACCTCTAAATCTATGGTTTCAGATTATCCTTCAGGTCCTACAACAAAAAAATAATGTTGGCTACGAATATCATCATGAATCAACAAAAAAACTGAATTAACCAATCAATGATGATTTCATACATGTTCCAAATGGGACAAAAGTAATATTTATACCTTAAGGCAACCTAAAATTGTGTTTTGCTTCATAAATAAATCCGCTTCATCTCAGATTCTGATCTTGACGCCCTAAAACAATTAAAAAAGTCGATTAATAACGAAGTTAGCTTCACACACATTTCATCAAACACATGGTGTGCATAGAGAACCCTCATTAAAAAAATAGAAAGATCTTGTTCAATTTTTTAAATAAAGATATTGATAAGATCGAAACTTATAATTTAAAAAATAGAAAGATCTTGTTCAATTTTTTAAATAAAGTAATGTGATAAGATCATTTTCATGATTATTTTTCTAAAGAATCGAAGATGCAAGACGATGAAATCAAAAGGCACATACCTTTTTATATGGTTGAATTGATGAATTCGTAAAAGTTTAACACCTAATCTGTAGAAAAAATAAAAATACGAAAAACAATCATAATTGCAAGAAGCTTGGGGGTTTATGAATCCACAAGAGGCACATACCTTTTTGTGTTTGGATCCGAGATGCAACCACGAATTTTTCTGATGATGATCCTAGGGTTAGTGAACAGGGGGTTTGATAATGAAACACCGTGAGTTATTAGCTTTGAATAAAATATAATTATGCCCGAAAATTATGTTAGAAGCTTTGACTATTTTTGTGGCTTGATGTGTAAGCTTTGTAAATTATTAAATGTTTACTAAAAGTAGGTTAAAACATGTTATATGACCAACTTAGACATGACTATATTTTAGATAAAAATTTTTCTTTTTTTCAAGGGGTATGAAATGTCTTTTTCTCTTCTCCTTTATTATAAAATATAGATAAGTTTTGTCAAATTTAAATAGCTATTTCATTTTATAAGTTGTTACCTCTGCTTTGAGTTTGTTGATTTACGTTTGCTGAGAATTTAGTTGATGCTGATTAAGTTTGCTTTGCTTTTCATAAAAATGCTGATTATTGTTCCATGAGATTTATCTTGCTGCCTTGTATTCCATAAAATTGTTTGCTGTTAATTTTGTTTGTAATTTTTGAGCCATTGTTAATGCTATAATGTTGATTTTTACTGCTTTAAATTGTGTGATTCTGCTCTTTGCAAGTTGACCCACTTTTAGGGGTTTTTGGATCTGTATTACTGTCTATCTGCTGGTGCATAGGGTGTTTGGAGGTTATTTGTGTGCCAGGATATTAACCATAATTTGTATAATAAAAAATTGTAATCAATCCAGTCTCAAACCTGTGACATGTAGTTTACACACCCAGCACCTTAACCAATTGCACTCAAAGTGATGTTTGATTTAATTGCACATTTAGTCAGCTTTATAGGTAAAACACTTTTGATACATTTTTTAAAATCTAATACAGTTAATTTTGTAAAATTAAGTCATTTCATTTACCCGAATTTTTTATTATAAAAAAATATATAAAAAAGAATAACTTTAAAAGTTTTTATTATTTTTAATAATTCGTCTTGATTCGTGTAACTTGCGGGATTTGCGATTTTAGCTTCGTCACTTAATTTATCTGATCATTGGATTTTTAATAAGAAATAATTTAAGATTAAATTTGAGAATGATTCATGCAATTTAATAAAAATGTAGGCTCTTTAGTCTATCAAACCGAAACCATTCAAGTTAATTGTCCAAATCAAAATGAAAGTCTCAAATTCACAATTTCTTCGTGTACAACGAACCAGGATCACTCTCGTGTTAATTAATCTGTCTTTAGCTAATTTTAGATTATTACTTTTTCCTAAAGGTAATTTCTTACAATTTTCTCTATAACGTATTACATTAAATACACCGACACGTTTCTCACACATCAAAAATTTTGGCGCCGCTGCCGGAGAAATTGTGTACGATTCTTTCGTGGCGGTTTGTCGATCATTGATTTGAAAACCCTTTCCATCCTGGGAAAATTTTGTTATTTTTCTATATAAATAAAATAAATATCGTTTTTTCGTGTTTTTTTTGCTAATATATTGTATCACGTAGAACAATAAATTTACCTACCTCCAAAAGCGTGAAAACGCAAACCTTAGTTGGGATTTCATCAATCGACTATTGTATTCGAATCCAAAACAAAAAAAAGGCAAAATAGATAAATACTAATAAAAAGTTTGAACTCGATTTATAAAAACTATAAGGTGGGTATAAGGCGACGTGCTATAAAATACCGTCAAAGTAAAAAGGTTTTTATGTCCTTTGTGCCACCTTGTATCCCCGCTTTCTTGTGCGTATATTGAGAGGGATGATCGATTATTGGTTTGCCACCTCAAGTAGTAATAAACCTTATTTTTGTCGTTGTTTACATATTGAACCTCGAGACGTTTAGGTTTTCACCTAGGTTTCAAAGTCGAACGAGGGTAGTTTACTTCCTAGTAATTATTCTCACTCCTTGTTTTTATCAATCTTTGGTTGATCTATGAAAAATAACAAAAAAATAATCTTCTTCTAATCTAATTTCTTTTCTTCAACCCTCTAAATTCTCGTCATTTTGGTGTATGCAACTTCATTCTAATCGACTTTTGATTAATCACGATAGACTTGAAAACATTCCTCGTAGGAATAGGAATCGTCAACAATGAGTAGTGGAACCCGAGCTTCCAACTATTGTTGTAAATATGGCCGATAACCGAACAATGGAGGAATTGCTTCGTGCACCCACCGAAGGGTACGGTGAAGCAATCGTTGTGCCGGATATTTTGGTAGATCATTATGAGATTAAGACGGGTCTTTTATCACTCATTCGTGTCGACCAATTTCGAGACAATGAGACGAATAACCCGCATTCTCACATTCGGAATTTTCTTCGTATCGCCTAGAGTCTCAAGTTTAGAGATGTGCCGAATGACGCGATTAATCTCATGCTTTTTCCGTACTCGCTCGAGGGAAACGCTAAGCGTTGGTAAGAAAAGGAACCACCGGGTTCGATTTTGACATGGGTCGATCTAGTGTCTAAGTTCATGAATTACTTCTTTCCATTATCTAAAACAACTAACTTTAAGAATGAAATAACTAGATTTGGACAAAAAGTGCATGAATCGTTTGGAGACGCTTGGGAAAGGTTTAAGGATTTGTTGAGACAATATCCACACCACGGTTTCACGGAGTTACACCAAATTAATACTTTTTATAATGAACTTAATATGGTTGAACAAGATTCTTTAAATGTCGTCGCGGGTGGTAATCTTTTAAGAAAAACTCCGAGAGATGCGTGGGGAATCATTGAGAATAAATCTAGAGTTCAATATTCACGAAACACACAGGTTGTTTCTCATGTGAATTCATCTAATCCTGAGATTGCTAGATTGAACTCTAAGATTGATACGATTTTGAATGAGATTAGGAAGATTCCTCATGGACCGATTAATGCGGTTGAGAATTTTTGTGTATTGTGTGGTGGAGCACATCCGAATTATGCTTGTTCAACCACGGGGTTTGATCAAGCTAGTGCTTTTGCGGCGACGGGAACTTATGGCCCTAACGGTCAAGCTCCTCGTCAAAACCATGTTGCTCCACCAGGTTTTCCACCGGTTCAAAATAGATACAACAATGGTAACAATGGGGATAATTTTAATCGTGGTAACTAAGGGAATTTTAATCAAGGAAATGGATTTCATGGCAACCAAAACAATCAAGGTTTTCAAAACAACAATCAAAATGATTTGTCAAGCTATATCAAAACAAATGAGGCAAATTTGAAGGCTTTTCAAAATAATCTTCAAGGACAAATGAACACTTTGAAACTCGATTTTCAAAATACGATCAAAGGGTAAAATAACAAGATTGAGCTTAATCAAACTCGATTATAGCAAAACCAAAACCGTATTGAGGGAAATCAAGCTAAATTTGAGAACACAATTCTTTTGATGTTTGAAGCAATAATGAACAAACCCTCCTCTTCTTCGGGTGGCTTACCTAGCAACATCATTCCAAACCCGAAGGGTGAGATGAAAGTTATTACCACACGTAGTGGGATGGATTTAGACGGACCTTTACTTCCACAAGTTAGTACCTCTCCGATGAGGGAAGTGGAGCAAGAACCCGAAGTGGTTAAAGAAAAGGAAATTACTAATCCACCAAATGTAGACCATGTGCCTATTCCAGAACTCGAGCTTCTGAAGAGTAAACCCACACTACCCTACCCTTCGAGACTTAATCAAGAGAAGCTTCGCGAAAGATCCAATGCTCAAATGTCTACATTTCTTAAGATGTTTAAGCAACTTCACTTTAATGTTAGTTTCGCGGATGCATTGCTTTATATGCCTAAGTTTGCTTCAACTTTCAAGAAATTGATTAGTGATAAAGGGAAGCTTGAAGAGCTTAATCATTCTCTTGATGCTAATTGTTCGGCGGTTCTCACCAAAAAGCTACCCGAAAAGCTTGGAGACCTCGGAAGATTTCTTATCCCTTGTGAATTTTCGAAAATGAAAGAATGTTTAGCATTAGCCGATCTTGGTGCTAGCATTAATTTGATGCCTCTTTCCGTTTGGGAAAGGTTATCACTTCCCGAGCCACACCTACTAGAATGACTCTCGAGCTTACGGATCGATCGACCGACCTTCTGGTAGGTATAGCCGAGGATGTCTTTGTTAAGGTAGGGAAGCTTAATTTTCCGGCGGATTTTGTAGTTGTGGATTACCCCGAAGATTCACGTGTGCCTTTGATATTAGGAAGACCATTTTTTAGTACGGCTAGTGCCTTAATTAACATGAAAAGTGGAAAAATGACCTTAAGTTTTGATGATGAGACGGTTACCTTTGATATCGGGCACGTTTCTAAGTATTCTTATGAGCATTTCGGGGAGTCAATCAATCGTGTCGATATGATTTATGTTTCTTGTAAGGAATATTCTCAAGAAGTGCTTGGATTCTCTGCTAATTCTGAAAGTGGCAATCCTTCTTTATCGGATCCTATTATTGTAACACCCCACTTTGATAAGTGGACCGTTACGCGTAATTATGGCGTGTCATCAAAGCATGCAAGGTAATATGTAGTAAAACATACATGACCGTAAGGAAAACTGGAATCAAACATCGGTTCCCAAACATAAGCCCAAAACATAAATAAAGTAAATGAACTAGGAAAGACTAGACAAGCATAAGTAAATGGCAAAAAGGAGAAGAATTCTATGGCAGCTTCCATCCTATGCACTTCCTCCAAATGCTTGAGTCAGTCCTTGGGTACTTGCCATTTTGGGACATGGAAAGGAAAGTAACGGCTGAGCATAAAGCTCAGTGCACGGATATACGACATAGTATGAATAGCTGAAACATAAATAAGACTAATAGTAGAAGAAATGTATAAGTCCTAGAAAACCTAGCTGTCTGTCATGTTAACTGGTTTTAGTTCTGAAAACATAGCTTATGTTACTTATTAAAATCTGTATTAGTTAATGTACCAAAAGCCAATATAGGTCATGAGGTTAACAACGTGCATGAATACTTGGAGGGGTGACCTCGTCATGCAAATTAGAGGGGATGCCTCTAATTAACTAGTAAGTGGGTAAGAGGGATCAGTTCCTTGTGAAGGATGCAAGGCACACACCACATTCACCATGAAATCCTGACTGAAACATGTAACTTGGATGCACCCATACGCCCCACGTGATAATATAATAATATAATGGCCAAATAACTAAAAAGGGACTCCACGAGCTATCACTCCGCCGTGGTGAAGTCATAATACTAGTGCCTCTAGTGTTATGGTTATGGTACCTCCATAACTAGGTGAAACTGGTCATGCATGTATATGGCTAAGGTAACTAATAAAAACATAATCATTTAATCTGTAACTACTGGGGAAAACAGTTGGCTGCATACGGGAAATCCTAATGAAAGAAGAGATTGTCCTTACTAAAGGACGGGAAATCTGTACCTTATGTCCAGTGAACGAAGAAGACGAACGGAAGGAAGTCCTACTTCGATCTCACTTATGCTACATAAATATTATATGTGTATAAGTATTCTGATTAGTGATTACGTATCTGATTTTATATCGTGTCTTTTCTTGATTTATATGTTCATGCCTTGTTTTACTGATTTTAATGTTATGTTGTGTTTATCATGTATTCTGTATGTTCTGGTTAAGTATTACTTGTATTTCTTGTATTATTATACTTTTGTGTAATAATAAGTAACTTCCTTAAAATAGCAGGTTTCCTAAAAAGAAAGTTTCCAAAAATAGATTAACTTCTGAAAATAGATAAATTTCTAAAAATAGAAGGTTTCTAAAAATAGTAAGTTTCCTGAATTAGAAAGTTTTCATATTTAGAAATAAGCTGAATTAATAAGATAATAATATAAGCTTAGTTTTACTGATTAAATTTACTAAGTCATGTGATTAATAATATAATTTATCAATTATAACATGTTAATTAGATAAACTATAGGTTTTAAGATTTAATTAAATATAAGCATGATTTAATTAAATTAAAGTGTATAAAATACTTAGGTTAAACATGTATTAATATCTATATTAATATAACCTAAGTCGTGATTATTAATTAATTATATGTCATGTTTCATAATTAATTAATTCTATAGTGTAAAATAAATAATTAAATACTTAGGTTAAAAACATGTATTATTTATAATAATAATTAACCTAAGTCCTTGTTTTAATTAAATTACGTATATATACCATGACAAATTAATTTAATTAACTTGTAAAATTATATACTAGTAAAATTAATCAAACTTGTAAAAATAATCATGAACCGAACCCGTGTATTATAATTTTAAACATGACGTGAACCGGACCCGGAACCCCATGATCTAGACCGAATTAATTTAATGATTCTTGTATAACTAAGGTTTAAATAACATAACCTATTTGACGAGATTAAATCAATATTAATTAGACTAAATAAAATTAATATTGCATGATGATTGTGGTAAAATACGACCTTTAGGAAAAGGTGCGTAAAAGCGGTAAATATTAAACAAATGACTTTAGGAAAAATCAAGTGTTAATGACCCAATGAAGTTCCAAGTTCGTTTGGCATATGTGTGTGACTAAGATGTAAAAGATTTGAGATTAATATTTGGTTTAGAAGGGGATGAGAAAAGAAGATGACGAAGACGTAAAAATAAAAATTATTACTACTAGAAAGTTAAAACGTAAAGCCTTAAAAACCACAAAAATAAAAATTAATTCTAAAAATTACCAAAAATTCACCAAAAATCAAAATAAATAAACTAAGAGTTTACCAATGATCAAAACTTTTTCAAACCTTTTAAATAATTAAATATTCAATTTTTAAATGCTAATTAAAGCCCTAAAAATCAAATAAATTATCAAAAAGCCCAAATAAAGATTTTTCAATTGGTAAACCTCAAAAATGACCTAAAAAGATTAAAAACTATTTTTAGAAATTTTTAAACTAATAAAAACTATTTAAAATGATTTAAATACTATTAAAACTTAAAATAATTATAAAAATTAATCTATAAGAGATAAAATTATTCTAAAAGTTGCTAAATTCCTATTTTAATGTATTAAACCTAAAAAAAATTTAAAAAGTTGGAAAATGTGGAATTTGAAAAATAATAATAAAATAATATTAAAATAATATTAAAAATCCAAAAATTATAAAAAATTCTAAAAACTTGCAAACTAGTTTATTTTAACCTAAATAATCAGAAAATCAAAGTGAAATGACCAGAATACCCCTATTGGGCCCTCAAATGGGCCAAAACCAAAAACAGTCAACACAATTGGGCTTTTGGGCCCAAAAAGTCAAACTTGGCCCAATTGACTTGGAAAAGCCCTATCTGACTCAAAATTCAATTCTAAGAACAAAACTCTAAAGGCCCAAAAGCTGAATATGAGCTTATCACAGCTTATTAAGCACACAACTTATTCTTATTGGGCTTTTCAGCCCATTAAGCAATAAGCTAATGCCATATGCTCTAATTTGACACACAACCTTCTTTTGGGATGCTTATGAGATCTGTAAAAAGAAATTTTGAAAAAGCTCACTCAATAAGCCAGAAATAAGCAAAGTATTATTTCACAAAACGACAAAATAGTCGGGTTTGAGAAATAAGGCACCTCAGGACTTGATTCAACTTGCAAAAGATCACAAATGGACTCAATAAGCCAAATCAATCAACAAAAATCCAATAAGCACAACCAATAAGCCAGAATAAGCACAAATGAACTTATGAAAAAGTCAATGAAGTTGGTTTTCTAGTCAAACCCTAAAGTCAACCCACCAAATGCTCCAGTATGAACAAATGGGTCAAATAATGAGCACCTATTACAAAATCAAAGTTGTTGCTGGTTAAAATAAGCTATTATAGCTTATTGATAAGTTGAACCCAATTTTACACTAGAAGTGGCAACTAGCAGGGGAAAGGAGTTCCCACTGCTTTGACTGTTTGACCAAGCTTATTTGAGAGTTCTGGTTGGATTCAATTGGAAACAAAGGCACCCTTGTGATCAGTGAATCACAAGGAGTCAATAGCAACAAGAAAATCACAATTTGGTTCACACAATAAGCCACAATCAATCAAACAGTCACCAGATACCACACAGACATGGAAATGAGCAGTTAAGCACTTAATAAGCAGATTTAGCAAGAATAAGCCAACCAAACTTAACAGGATGCATACACAAGCTATATAAACTAAGAATAAACACAAAGAAACAAGAATCAAACACTGAATCAAAGTAAACAACAAGATCAAAGCATGAAAAGTTACTGATGAACAATGAACATATGCAGAAACAAGTTTGCTGATCTATTTGACACTTGATCCAATTTCAGGCCTCAAATCCTTCTTCCCTGGTGTGATTAACTAAGGTTTAGCACTTGTTAGCCCTAGCCTAAACTTAGATCTAGGTGTCCTCAAAATCCTAGCCAATTTTACCAAGTATTCAAGATTTTATACCCTATTTTATGAATCTATGTGTTTAAACCCTCAAAACCTGCAAACAGATGAACAAATGCTCTCAAATAACAGATACCAACACTTAGCAACAATAAACAACCACTTAACAAACCACAAATCTAATTTATGCAGTAAACCCAAACACCCTTTTAAAACTTGTTTTCACAATTTTTCAAAGGCTTATGCAGATTTTACCCACAAATCAGTCTAACAACACCTCAATAACATCAAACCAAGCCAAATAAACAATAATCAAGCACAATATCACAGATTCAAGCACAAACATGCAATAATCACCAAATTCAGAAAAATAAAGGAGAAAATGAAAAGGGAGAAGGATGCAAACCTCCAAGACCTACATCCAGGCCCTAGATTGTTTGAGCTTAGGTACTAGCAGAACAAGTATCAGCTTCCAAGCTGCTAAGAAGAACAAACCACAAAGTGAGATCAAAATAATACCAACTTTCTTATTTTTGATGCAAAAGCTTTATCACTTAAAACCTTGCCTCAAAAACCTTCAAACAAGATTATGGAACTCAGATTTTAGCTTATCAAACACCAAACTTTTATAAATAACAGATTAGAATTCAAAATTTTAAGAAATTCAAACTTTATTTCATAAAAAGGAATTACAAAGATTTAAAAGCTAAAATCTGGAACAAAGGGACTCTCACATGTTGAGGTCTCCTTTTATAGGCAAATGCCTGGCTAAACACTATTCACAAACCCTAGCACTAAATTCTCTAAAATGCCCTTGGTCCTTCTAGACGTTTTGATGGAATGAGCTGTTCAAATGCATCTTGGACGTTCATTTCAACTTTGATATGAAGCAAAGAGTCTAGGCTGTTGATTTGGCCACGTCATTTTACTTGGAGGGCAAGTAGTGATGTGATAGGTGAAACGGTTTGAATGGTGGGGTCCTTTGGGTAAGTGGGAGTGTGAGTTTAGGCATGGGATTGATTCGTGTGAAGGTTAATTGTGTTTTGGTGTAGGTAATTGTAAAAACCCCCTTGCTGGTAAAAAGTTAAATCTGGGTTCATACGTGTGAATAGTGCCACGTTTGATCCGAATTTAGTGGGGAATTTGTGTTTGGCGCGTGTTTGTTAAGTTTAAACTTCTAAACTTGGCAACTTTGGTCCTTTTTCTTCCCTTCTTCTTTCATTTGTGAATAAAAGTGTGTCAGCGCCCAAATCCTTTGTAACAACTTTCAGGACTTGACACTTTTGGCACAAAACTTTCCAAAAAGGTTTATAAGGGTTATTTTTGCCACTTTTGCATATTTGAAGGACTGATTTTGGACATTCTTGATCTTCAAAGGTCTTCAATGTATCTTTGGCTTGATGAGGGACCATAATTGACAATTTTGAAATTATTGAGGGACTAATCTTGCCATTTCTTCAAAGTTGAAGGACCTTTTGTGTAATTTTGACAACTTAAGGGACCAAACTTGTAATTATTAATATACAAGGGTTTTAAGTGTCATTTCTTCAATAAATGAGGATCAATCTTGTATGTCTTCAAGTCTTCAAGGGTATTTGTTGAGTTTTCCATGAATTAGGGCCCGGTTCTTTGTACGGCTTCGTTTCTCGTGTCCGTTTTTCCTTGTATCTTGTGATCTTTTGTCTTTTTCACGATATCCATACCTAAAATACACAAGTAAACAAACACAAGCATATATATGGTATTTTAGGACATTTTAATGCATTTAAAGCCCGAAAAGAACGATGAGATCATGTATAAATGCCATCTCATCACTCCCCCATACTAAGCCATTGCCGTGCCCTCACGCAATGCTAGAATAAAGTATCTAAGCATCACCAAAGTTCAATTTTATTAACCTTTATTGAAAAGTAAAAGACTTGCAACATACTACGAAGATGTGTAAAGACATAATGTATGATTTTCATCACAAAAGGTGACTTTTAGGGTTAAAGAATAGAAACAAGTTAATGTCCCTTAGAGTAAACTTCGTCATCCTTGATTGTCATACATTCCATGCTAAGTGCAAAAACGAGATCATTGTTGGTACAAGTCACAATGCTAACACTACTCATACGTCCAAATTGTGTAATACTTTTTCTCCCCGCAATCCTAGTTATTATAAAAGGAAATGGGTTACTAGCATTTTTTATCTATTTGTCATGGATCACAAGTGATTCATATTGACTTATTTGAGTAATTATTAGTCCGAAAGCAAAGTAGCACGATTTGATCAATAGTTAGCCGAAGGACAAAATCTTTTAAAACGGCTTCTCGTGTATCTCCTTAAGTTCATATCTTGGCATAACTCGTTTCACGACACGATTTGAGACCTTTCTCGGACCGATATTTGGCATGTACTTCATACTTCAAATCTTGGGAAGACGTTCTCGAAATTATGGTCTTCTCTTCCTATATTTGGAATTTCTTCACTTGACGTTTTTGAGAGATTATTCATTTTGGACCATGACTTCATCATTTTTCTTCAATCTTTACTTTGGATTTTGATATACAACGATCCGCCTCCTTTTCAGACTTGGATATATTTATCCTCATACCTTGTTAGGGTCTTTTTGGATAGACTTTCTCCATGATCTTTAGGGGAGTAATTGCTTTTCGTCGTGTGTCTCGATCCTTCATATTGATTTAGGAATAATGATACTTCACATCATCTTTGGATCTTTAGCAAAAATAGAGCTCCTCATGCCTTGTTAGGGCCTTTTTGGATGATCGCCAATCTTCGCGTCCCGCTTCAATAAGTTATGCCTTGGCTATGAACTCTATTCAACCCCGAGAAACTTTTAAACGATCTTGCGCTAGAGGCTAAGTAACCTTTCAAATCGTACGACCTTACTTATTGCAATTATGATTTATTCCTAATGCATTGATCTTATGGGAAGAAAAAGCCACAATTAAAAACATAGGAGTTTTTGAAAGAACATTTTCATGTTCTACGTTTAGCATGATCACTTGTCTTACTCTATCATTTCTCGTTCTTCACTATATAAAGACCTCTAATTAAAGAGACTCGTGAATACTTAGCCATGCAAGTCATAATTAAGCCAAATTTGGATTAGCTTTCATTAAGACTATATCAAATCAAAGTTTTGGGTTTTCAAGCCACCTATAGGATCTTGCACTTTCTTGGACTTTTTCAGGTTTAGAGAATGCGTTTTGAAGTTCCCTTGATAAGTGACTTTCTACGATCAATTATAGGAACTTGCGAAAAGTTCTTTTTCTTAACCCGAAAGAGTTAAGACTTTCGCGTTTTAAAGCTCCCTATATAAAAGTCTAGCAAAACTTGAAATGAACGGGTTAAGGAATGTAAATGGCTCCAAATGCCCATCAAGTCAAAAATGAATTCTTATTCTACCCAACGGAAAATATACATTCGTGTCTTAACCCGAAAGAGTTAAGACTTTCGCGTTTTAAAGCTCCCTATATAAAAGTCTAGCAAAACTTGAAATGAGCGGGTTAAGGAATGTAAATGGCTCCAAATGCCCATCAAGTCAAAAATGAATTCTTATTCTACCCAACGGAAAATATACATTCGTGTCTTAAAAACACTTATGAAAACTAAGAAAAATTTTAAAATTTGGCCATTTTTAGCCTTACTAGCAACGAAACAAAACATTTGAAAATTGGAAAGCGTGAGGGCGTAGCAAAGCAAGTACATATTCACCCCCCCATACTAAAAGTAAACATTTTCCTCAATGTTTCGAGTCTAAAGGTGGAGCACCCCCATACTAGAGACGAAGAGTTGAATGCTTAGGATCTAGAATGGAAAGGGTGATCAACAATATATCTAAAGCCGTTTATTAAGTATGCTAAAAGATAATTGTTAGAACAATAAAGGATATGTCATGGATTCGTGAAAAACTTCTTCAAGCAAACGATGGAGGCTCAAGTAAACGAACACGAGAGTCTCCAATCGTAGATGATGATGATGATCTAGATAACACAATCACAAACAACCACGAGACAACGAGTTGAAAGGGTACAAGTCCCCTTATTAGTGAATAGTAAGCATAAAGGATAAGCATGGGATCTCCCCCACAAGGCACCTCGTTTTTTATTACCGAGTCATGAGCTCGACTTGATCCCCTCAATGCTAATTATCATTGGGGAAGGTGACTTGGTCGAGGGCAACCATTGAAGGAATTTCCCCACCAAAGTAGTGCTTAAGCCTATGTCCATTCACCTTGAAATTAGGACCATCATCTTGAGCTAGCTCAATGGTCCCATATGGAAACACTTGTGTAATGGTGAACGGACCCGACCAACGAGATTTCAATTTCCCGGAAAATATCTTAAGTCGAGAGTTAAAAAGCAACACTTGATCACCAACGTTAAAAACCCGGTTTTTAATCTTTGAATCATGAAACTTTTTAGTCTTTTCTTTAAAAATTAATGAATTTTCATAAGCATTATCTCTTAATTCATCCAATTCATTCAATTGTATTTTCCGGTGATCTCCCGCAGTCTTCAAGTCAAAGTTTGCATGCTTAAGGGCCCAATATGCCTTGTGCTCCAACTCAATGGGCAAATGACAATTCTTCCCATAGACTAACTTATAAGGAGTGCAACCGATAGGTATCTTATAAGCGGTCCTAAAGGCCCATAAAGCGTCATCGAGTTTGTCGGACCATGAAGCACGGTTTTCTCCAATTGACCTCTCTAAAATCCTCTTCAAAGCTCGGTTCGAAACCTCGACTTGCCCACTCGTTTGCGGGTGATAAGCCGTAGAAAGACGATGAGTAACTCCATATTTCTTTAGAACCTTTTCGAATTGGTCATTACAAAAATGGGTTCCACGATTGCTTATAATAGCACGAGGGGTTCCAAACCGAGAGAATAGTTGCTTCAAAAACTTCACTACCACACGAGCATCATTAGTAGGCAAAGCCTTAGCTTCCACCCACTTAGAAAGGTAGTCCACCGCAACGAGGATATATTTGTTGCCATGAGACGATGGGAGCGGCCCCATAAAGTCTATTCCCCATATGTCGAAAATCTCACACACTTGAATTACGTTTTGCGGCATTTCATCACGTTGAGACGATTTTCCTTGACGTTGGCACGAATCACACGACTTCACAAGTGTGTGTGCATCACGATAGATAGAAGGCCAAAAGAAACCGGCATCGAACACTTTCTTAGCCGTGAGATTAGCATCGTGGTGACCACCCGTGGGTCCCTCGTGACAAGCTCTAAGGATATTAGAAGCTTCGGCACCAAACACACAACGTCGAACGAGTTGATCCGCACAAACTCGAAAGAGATAAGGGTCGTCCCAAAAATAGAACTTGACGTCACGAAAGAATTTTCGTTTTTGTTGTGTCGTCATACCCTTGATTATGAAATTGCCCGCATGGTAATTTGCAATGTCGGCAAACCATGGGGTGGTGTCTTTAGAATTCACTACACCGAGAGTCTCGAGAGGAAATGTTTCGGTGATTTCCTTGTTCTCGAAAACATCTTTGTGAGGATCTTCTAGACGAGAGAGATGATCAGCCGCTAGATTCTCGGCTCCTTTTTTGTCACGCACGGTGACATCAAATTCTTGGAGGAGGAGCATCTAACGAAGCAATCTCAGCTTAGCATCTTGCTTAGCTAAGAGATACTTGATAGCCGAATGGTCGGTATACACAATGCTTTTAGTCAAGATGAGATAAGGTCGGAATTTCTCAAAAGCATAGACCACGGCAAGGAATTCCTTTTTCGTTGTGGTGTACCATAATTGAGCCTCGGTCATCGTGTTACTAGCATAGTGGATAGGACGGAAATGTTTGTCATAACGTTGCCCTAAGACGGCCCCTATAGCATAATCACTTGCGTCGCACATGATTTCAAAGGGTAATTCCCAATTAGGAGCAACAAGAATGGGAGCTTCGGTCAGTTTCCTTTTGAGAGTTTCGAAAGCCTTAACACAATCCTCATTGAAGTTAAAAGGAGCATCCTTCTCGAGAAGGTGTGTCATAGGTCGAGAGATTTTCGAAAAGTCCTTGATGAAACGACGATAAAAGCCCGCGTGGCCTAGGAAACTCCTAACTCCCTTAACGGTTTTGGGATGAGGTAACTTGGCGATGACGTCTACCTTAGCTTTATCGACCTCAATCCCCGCCTTCAACACCTTATGTCCTAAGATGATTCCTTGTTTACACATAAAATGACATTTTTCCCAATTAAGCACAAGATTGGTTTCTTCACAACGTTTTATCATTTACTCGAGATTAGATAAGCACGACGTGAACGAATTGCCAAACACCGAGAAGTCATCCATAAACACTTCCATCGACTTCTCGATCATATCATGAAAAATCGCCATCATACACCGTTGAAAGGTACCCGGTGCATTACAAAGTCCGAAAGGCATCCTACGATAAGCGAACGTTCCATAAGGACACGTAAAAGTAGTCTTCTCTTGATCACGAGGGTCGATAGGGATTTGAAAGTAACCGAAAAACCATCTAAAAAGCAATAGAATTCATTTCCCGCAAGTCGCTCCAACATTTGATCCATGAAGGGCAAAGGAAAGTGGTCTTTACGAGTGGCGTCATTTAACTTTCGGTAGTCAATACACACCCTCCAACCGGTCACAACACGAGTGGGAATTAACTCGTTGTTTTCATTAGGCACAACGGTCATTCCTCCCTTTTTAGGGACACAATGGATTGGGCTCACCCATGGGCTATCGGATATAGGATAAATCATTCCCGCGTCAAGGAGTTTAAGGACCTCCTTTTTAATGACATCATGAATTTTGGGATTCACCCTTCTTTGACTTTGAATTGCGGGTTTGTAGTCCTCCTCCATTAAAATCTTGTGAGTACAAAATTTTGGGTCAATACCCTTAATGTCGGATATTTTCCACGCAATTGCCCCTTTATGAGCCTTAAGAACTTTCAAGAGCTCGGTTTTTTCATCATTGGCAAGAATTTTTGCAATAATAATCGGCAACTTGTCATCACCTTCCAAGAATGCGTATTCAAGGTGAGAAGGAAGATCTTTCAATTCAAGGATAGGTGGTTCCTCGATTGAAGATTTTGGTTCAACACTCATAACTTCCATCGGCAGAAGAAATGGTGGAATAGAAGTATCATTACTAATCAACACCTCATCTTCATTGTCGATTTCATTTGAAGTGAGATCGCCTCCTTGGAATGGAGTGAGATTTGGTGTGGAATTAGCAAGAATCGGATCCAAAATAGTGGGATTGCCACTTGACGAGCTATCGGAAAAACCTAACACTTCTTGTGAAAACTCATCGCAAACCACATCAACGATGTCAATGTGATTGATGGTAGCGATTGCATAAACATGAGAAGGTTTCGAGTTTTGAGTAGCGTTTATAACAAGTTCTTCTTCGTTGAATCTCAAAGTGATAGTTCTTGCATGAACATCGATAAGCGATCTCGAAGTGTCTAAAAATGATCGACCTAAAATTAGAGGAACTTGAGGATCCGCGGGGATGTCAACTACTATAAAATCAACGGGATAGTAGAACTTCCCCACTTTCACGAAAACATCTTCGGCTACTCCACATGCCATAATCGTAGAATGATCGGACATCTCGATAGACATGTTCGAAGGAATAAGAGCCGGAAGCGAAAGCGATTTCCAAATGGAAAATGGCATCAAATTAATGCTCGCACCAAGATCGGCCAAGGCGAGGCATTCTTTCATATCTTGTATGTCACAAGGAATGAGAAACTTTCCGGGATCACCAACTTTTTCCGGTATGCGGTTAAGATAAACCGAAGAACAATTAGCAAGCTTTGAAAGCTTTTCCTTATCGCTCATCATACTTTTAAAAGTGGAAGCGAAACGAGGCATATACAACAACGCGTCGGCTAAACTCACATCAAAATGCACTTGTTGAAACATTTTTATAAAAAGCTCGATTTGTTGTTTGTTACCTTCTTGCAATTTCTCTTTGTTTCGTCTCGAAGGGTAGGGTAAAGGTGGTGTGGGTTGGTCATTAGGCAACGGCCTTGGAAACTCGGGTTCCACAATTGGTATTGGTTCAACCGTAGGTGTGGTTTGAGCGGTACTTCGTGGGATTGTAATGTGCTCCTTTTCGACCATCACCTCAGGTTCTTTCTCGATTTCCTTCTCCGTTGAAGTACTTGGACGAGAGATTGGTTCCTTGAAAGTTTTACCACTTCGTGTAGTAATAACCTTCATTTCTCCCTTCGGGTTTGCAATGGTATCACTAGGAAGACCACCCGAGGAAGAGGGTTTACACATGATTGCTTCAAACATCCTAGCCATTCGGTCCTCAAATTTTGATTGCCTAGCATCCGATTTTAATAACTCTTGCTTAATCTCATGTTGTCCTAATTCCATCTTTTGTTGATTTTGTTGAAGACGTTGGACATTTCCTTCCATTTTGTTTGCATGAGTTTTAAGTTCATTAACAAGTTCATTTTTTAGGTCGTTTTTCAACTCGGATCTTAAGCTAATCATCTCACGTTGCATGTTATCAAATTTAGCATCATTTGCTTTAGCATAATCCAAAAATTCTCCTTGCAAATTTTTAGTGTGAGCATTTTGAAAACCTTGTGTAGTAGTTTGAAAATCACGGTTTTGGTTTTGATTAGAAATTTGTCCATTCCCATTTTGATAATTCCCTTTGTTGTAGTTGCGTGAATTGCCTTGGTAATTACCACCTTGGTTGTTGTTTCGATAATTATTAGCATTTTGATTTGGTGGAGCTTGATTTTGGCGGGAACCTTGACCGTTTTGGTTGTAAGTTCCCGTTGCTACATAAGCACTTGATGTGTTACCATCCGCGGTAATGCACTCGGAAAGATCATGAGCTCCACCACAAGACAAACAACTCTTAGCAACCGCTTTAACCGAAGCGGAATTTGAAGCTTCTTGAGCTTTCCAATGGGACATAAGATTAGCAAATCTATCAAAAAACCGATTTTCCTCATTAGCTTCATCATGTAAGGCATTAATGCTACGAGATGATTGTGACGATGAAGACGAACCCAAATTGGCAACACTCGGTGTGTTACGAGGGCTATAAACCTTAGATCTATTCTCGATGATTTGTAAAGCCTCATTTGTCGTCTTGCACAAAAAATTACCACCTGCGGCGGCATTCAAATAATCTCGTTCATGATCATTAAGCCCATTATAAAAAGTATCCACTTGATGCAATTCCGTAAAATCATGGTGTGGACATTCATGTAACATTTCTTTAAATCGTTCCCATGCCATTGAAAAACTTTCATTATTTCTTTGCACAAATCGTGAAATCTCATTTTTCAAATGTGTTGTTTTAGATGGTGGAAAAAACTTGTTCACAAACTTAGAAACGAGATCGGCCCATGTCAAAATCGAATTTGGCGGTTCTTTCTCAAGCCAAATTTTTGCGGGTCCATATAACGAGTATGGAAACAACATCATCTTAATGGCGTCATGTGGAACATCCTTAAACTTGCTAGTGGCGGTGAGACGGTTAAAATTCCTAATGTGGTAATGCGGGTTGTCTTTCTCATGACCTCTAAACTTATTTGCTTGCAACATCGACATTAAACCCGTCTTAATCTCGAAATTCTCCGCAAGGAGTGCGGGAATCACAATAGCCTCTCCAAAAACCTCGGTGGGTGCTTGTAGCAACTCTATCATAGTACGATTAGCCATGACGACTTCTTGTTCTACAATAGTTTCAACAATTAGAGGTTGTTCTTCAATCAACGTCTCTTGATTGGCTTGCTTTTGAAGACGTTTACGAGCTCGTTTTACTTGATTACGTGTGATCATAAACTTCACGAAGAATGGGAGGTGAGCAAAGAAGATTTTTTTGGGTGTTTTGTGAATTTTCAATTTTTTTGTGTTTTTGATGATATTTAATATTTTTTGGATTTTGGTGTATCTTCGTAGACAACAATCTACAAAATCTCTCCTTGAATCAAACTCTTGATTAAAGAAGCCTCAAAGGAATGAAAACGATCACGTGGAGTGAACGTGTTCGTATGACTTTAGAACTTTGGTGAAAACCAAATTGTTCAAGAGGGTTTAATCACAAAGAAACCAAGCAAATATATTATAAGTAATAATACTTTGGGCGGCAAAACCCTCGATTAGCCTTCAATTTCAAAATACTCACAAGCAAGCGGGAAAACGAGGCGGCGCGAAGCACTTAAGAGCCTTTTTCCTTAGGGTATATTTTATAATACCCGCCTTATACCCACCTTATAGTTTGTATTTTTCAAAATCGAGCTTCACGAAAGTATTTATCTATTTTTGCCTTTTTCTTTTTGTTTGAGATTCGAATACAATAATTGAGTGATGAAATCCCAATTAAGGTTGTGTTTTCACACTTTTGGAGATATTGTTTATTTGTTGTGATACTTAATACAATATAGTAATAATATTTTTACAAGAAAAACCAAGAAAACCGATAATACGTATTAGTAGAGTTCTACTAATACAAATACTATTTATGGTTAATATTAAAAACAACAATACAAATTAATCACGACACACCTCCCCGGTAGCGGCGCCAAAAATGATTGTGGTAAAATACGACCTTTAGGAAAAGGTGCGTAAAAGCGGTAAGTATTAAACAAATGACTTTAGGAAAAATCAAGTGTTAATGACCCAATGAAGTTCCAAGTTCGTTTCCCAAGGAGGTATATGTGTGTGACTAAGATGTAAAAGATTTGAGATTAATATTTGGTTTAGAAGGGGATGAGAAAAGAAGATGACGAAGACGTAAAAATAAAAATTATTACTACTAGAAAGTTAAAACGTAAAGCCTTAAAAACCACAAAAATAAAAATTAATTCTAAAAATTACCAAAAATTCACCAAAAATCAAAATAAATGCTAATTAAAGCCCTAAAAATCAATAAGAATCTCAAATCTTTTACATCTTAGTCACACACATATACCTCCTTGGGAAACGAACTTGGAACTTCATTGGGTCATTAACACTTGATTTTTCCTAAAGTCATTTGTTTAATACTTACCGCTTTTACGCACCTTTTCCTAAAGGTCCTAAAGGTCATAATTTTTAGGGCTTTAATTAGCTTTAATTAGCAGATTTAGCAAGAATAAGCCAACCAAACTTAACAGGATGCATACACAAGCTAATTAAACTAAGAATAAACACAAAGCAATAAGAATCAAACACTGAATCAAAGTAAACAACAAGATCAAAGCATGAAAAGTTACTGATGAACAATGAACATATGCAGAAACAAGTTTGCTGATCTATTTGACACTTGATCCAATTTCAGGCCTCAAATCCTTCTTCCATGGTGTGATTAACTAAGGTTTAGCACTTGTTAGCCCTAGCCTAAGCTTAGATCTAGGTGTCCTCAAAATCCTAGCCAATTTTACCAAGTATTCAAGATTTTATACCCTATTTTATGAATCTATGTGTTCAAACCCTCAAAACCTGCAAACAGATGAACAAATGTCTCAAATAACAGATACCAACACTTAGCAACAATAAACAACCACTTAACAAACCACAAATCTAATTTATGCAGTAAACCCAAACACCCTTATGCAGATTTTACCCACAAATCAGTCTAACAACACTTCAATAACATCAAACCAAGCCAAATAAACAATAATCAAGCACAATATCACAGATTCAAGCACAAACATACAATAATCACCAAATTCAGAAAAATATAGGAGAAAATAAAAAGGGAGAAGGATGCAAACCTCCAAGACCTACATCCAGGCCCTGGATTGTTTGAGCTTAGGTACTAGCAGAACAAGTACCATCTTCCAAGCTGCTAAGAATAACAAACCACAAAGTGAGATCAAAATAATACCAACTTTCTGATTTTTGATGCAAAAGCTTTATCACTTAAAACCTTGCCTCAAAAACCTTCAAACAAGATTATGGAACTCAGATTTTAGCTTATCAAACACCAAACTTTTATAAATAACAGATTAGAATTCAAAATTTTAAGAAATTCAAACTTTATTTCATAAAAAGGAATTACAAAGATTTAAAAGCTAAAATCTGGAACAAAGGGACTCTCACATGTTGAGGTCTCCTTTTATAGGCAAATGCCTGGCTAAACACTATTCACAAACCCTAGCACTAAATTCTCTAAAATGCCCTTAGTCCTTCTAGAAGTTTTGATGGAATGAGCTGTTCAAATGCATCTTGGACGTTCATTTCAGCTTTGATATGAAGCAAAGAGTCTAGGCTGTTGATTTGGCCACGTCATTTTACTTGGAGGGCAAGTAGTGATGTGATAGGTGAAACGGTTTGAATGGTGGGGTCCTTTGGGTGAGTGGGAGTGTGAGTTTAGGCATGGGATTGATTTGTGTGAAGGTTAATTGTGTTTTGGTGTAGGTAATTATAAAAACCCCTTGCTGGTAAAAAGTTAAATCTGGGTTCATACGTGTGAATAGTGCCACGTTTGATCCGAATTTAGTGGGGAATTTGTGTTTGGCGCGTGTTTGTTAAGTTTAAACTTCTAAATTTGGCAACTTTGGTCCTTTTTCTTCCCTTCTTCTTTCATTTGTGAATAAAAGTGTGTCAGCGCCCAAATCCTTTGTAACAACTTTCAGGACTTGACACTTTTGGCACAAAACTTTCCAAAAAGGTTTATAAGGGTTATTTTTGCCACTTTTGCATATTTGAAGGACTGATTTTGGACATTCTTGATCTTCAAAGGTATTCAATGTATCTTTGGCTTGATGAGGGACCATAATTGACAATTTTGAAATTGTTGAGGGACTAATCTTGCCATTTCTTCAAAGTTGAAGGACCTTTTGTGTAATTTTGACAACTTAAGGGACCAAACTTGTAATTATTAATATACAAGGGTTTTAAGTGTCATTTCTTCAATAAATGAGGATCAATCTTGTATGTATTCAAGTCTTCAAGGGTATTTGTTGAGTTTTCCATGAATTAGGGCCCAGTTCTTTGTACGGCTTCGTTTCTCGTGTCCGTTTTTCCTTGTATCTTGTGATCTTTTGTCTTTTTCACGATATCCATACCTAAAATACATAAGTAAACAAACACAAGCATATATATGGTATTTTATGACATTTTAATGCATTTAAAGCCCGAAAAGAATGATTAGATCATGTATAAATGCCATCTCATCACATGATTAATTTAATACCCTAATTAAATTAATTAAAATGACTTGAAAAATGATACACCAAACATCCCTTTTAAGATTCTAAAACTGCCACCCAAACACCCTGACCAAAACCAACAGCCAAACACCCCCCTGTGTTGCTGCTGGTTGCGCAGCAGCCACTGGCAGTTGCCAGTTCCCCCTGCTGCGTCAAAAGTACCCACCAAGAGTCAAGAACCCTCGGTTCCCACTGCCTGAGCAACACGCAGCTCCTGCTGCTGCCACTGCTACACCAAACGCACCCCCGTGGGCTGCTAGCTTGCGACTGACACCATCAAACAGCCAGCGGCTGTTAAGAAAATCCCACAAAGACCCTATGTGGTCTCGGTTTTCGTGTCCAAAATAAAACCAACCCGATTCACATCGTGTAATTACTTATCTTAAATGCTTAATTCATATGTGTTCTTGGATCTTATTTAATTTATCAAATCAAAAGAAAAGAAATTAAAAGATTTAGTTAGGAGATACCGTGACGCGAAGTAATTATGAACACAAACATAACTAAACCCGAATCAAGATCAACCAATTCCCTTTTCTTGTTTTCTTCTTAAAATCCGGCGGCCAAAGAAACATGGTGGCTAGGGTTTTTGTTGTTTGTAAAAATAAATGTGTTATGTTTTTCCTGGGTTTCTCCTTTTCCCTAATTTAGTCAAACTCAAATGGGTTGGGCCCTTTTCCCTTCTCTTGTCCGCGGCTACATAGGGCCCACAAGGGCTTATCGGGCCTTGTTATGTTTCATTAATTTACGTGTTCCCTCGTTAATATATTCGTGTTAGTTCGTTGTTAAATGTTCGTGTTATAAATAAATACTTGTACGTAACGATATTAATCATATAATATTAATTAAGTACGTAATTACGTGTTCGTGATTTTTAAGTTCATGATTTCATGTTCGTGATTATAACTATTATTGTTAATAATTATCGTGTAATATCACGTACTTAATGCTTATAGTGTAATAACACGTACGTAACTTATGTAATTAATAATCGTGACACGTGTTCAATGTATAAAAAGAAAGTTTAAATCTTTCACGTACGATTATTAGTGTACTGTTCATGGCAAAAGCATGCGGGTTTTACAACTCTTCCCCCTAAAAGAATAATTCGT
This sequence comes from Glebionis coronaria, assembly GCA_025667525.1. NCBI lineage: Eukaryota > Viridiplantae > Streptophyta > Magnoliopsida > Asterales > Asteraceae > Glebionis > Glebionis coronaria. The sequence continues at coordinate 423,422,072 of CM046877.1, forward strand.
CCCCGAATTATAGATAAAGTAAACTGAAAGAGAAACCTAACCGAATCAAAACGGGAAAGATATGCAAGATAAAAGGACATGAAGGTGACATGCTAGAAGGAACGTGTAACGTGACATGGCTAAAAAGGACATGGAACGTGACGTGACTAAAGAATCTTATTGAATTATGGAAGGATTAGAGGATAAAATCCGGATGGACTCGTCCGTTTCCAAGTGGCTTTCCTCTCGGAAACGGTTCCTCCATAAGATCTTGACATAAATGATAAATCTTGGTCCTCCTAACCTTGACTTGAAAACACGAAGAGTTCATGGTTATCAACGCAAGATAGATCCCCTGAATTTGATCGAGGGAATAAGAATTAATGTGCACGGGTAACTGAAACGTTATAATGCGAAATAACCCAAATTAACTGATAATAGTATTGTCTTAGCAATGATACGCGAGACATACTGAAACGTAGTCATGAAAAAATGTGAACGTGATACATGAAGAATTTTGAACGTGATACGTGGAGATATGGTGAGTGTAGTATGAGCAAAAATAGCGTGATCAATGATACGTGTAACATATCGTGAACGTGATATGAGGAACGTGGAATGAACATGACATGTGAAACATATCATGAACATGGAATACGGCGGCGGTAACGCCAAATGCTATAAGGAGAGACGTGGAATGTGACGTGAAACGTCCATCTGAGGATAGAGAGCTATACTAAACTTGAGTCTGGTCCCTCAAGTTCTTGCAAAACTTCCCAGAATGAAAAATGGACGTGACATCATAAGCCAGGATACGATCATGAACGTGAATAATGTCATGAGCGTGAGTGCAAAAGCAAGTCGTAAAATTAGAACAAGGACGTGGACGTAAATAAGGAGCACAAATGCAAACCTTTGTCTTGCACGATAGTTGAGAGATTACCAAGTGATCTGATGAGCCTTGGCTGGAACATGTCCGATCAATCTGTTGGTTCTGAAATCCTTGCAGATGTAAGGATTCTGCAGATTTGATCGAACTGTCGGCAATAACCCAGATAACATCATGCTTCTTCTGAGTTTGCGTTAATCTGGTAACCAAAATCCGTGGAGATCTTGTCCTATTTCTGTTCATAATTTCTGATGTTGGAAAAACATCCCAGTCTGTTGGTGTTCTATCTTAGCATGTTGGTATGTCAGGTACTTAGATATGAATGTAAATGTATGTTGCTTCATAGAAACTGGATACGTAGAAGTTTGCAAAACTATGAGTCTCCTAAATTAGACTTTTATTAGCGTAGGATTTCCTTGAAACACCTAACGTAGTGTAGGGTTCTCACCTTTACGCATAAGCTGAGTCATGGTAAGATTAACCGTGAGAATCCATGCAATTCAGAGTGTCACTGTAATCAACCAGAATTTATATTGGAAAATTTAAGGGTGAAATTTCTCTTGTCGAAGAATTTGCAACATAGTGCAAAAATGGTCTTCCTGCTCTCTTAGACTTAGAGAAAATCAGGTTATCCTTGATGAAAACACTAACGAATTTGTTTACGAGTTCATGGAAACTCAATTTATTAAGTCCATAATGCTGCTGGGGCATTTATGAGACTAATACAAAATCATGAATCTAGCATGACCGAGTCGTGTACGAATAGCAGTCATGGAAATGTCTTGCTCTTTCACTCGTCACTGTTGGCAGCATGATCATGAATCCGATCTTGGAAAGTGCTTAACACCCTAAAGTCGATTGGACATGTTGTCAATACGTGGAGGAGAATAACAATTATGAATGGTGATTTGTTTAAATCGACGGTAGTCGACACATAATCTCATGTTACCGTCCTTCTCCTTGAAGGTTCTTATGGAATATATAGGAAGATTTTGGAATAATCCGCTGGTTATGCGTAAAAGGACTTCAGTGGTCGTGTCTTAACTGACAGCTAGAAAATTTTAGCAGTCATAGCTAACAACGCACGTGCTTGTAAAGCATAGATAATTTGTACAGATTTTCCTGATGGAAAACCATGCAGAATGTATTCAGGAGCCTGAACATTACTGTACAAAATCATGAATCGTAGCAGGGTGTGCTGTTCGTAGTCTATAATTAGGATTAAATGCAACTCGTGTCAGTCCGAGGTAATGCGTTAGCAGCTTGGATCTCATCATTAGGCTGAAGTAAAACCTTCGTATACATGGGGAATACGAATGGCGTCCTTTATGGTCATGAATATATGAAATATGGGTGCGAGAAATGAAAGTGTCATCGAGCAAACAAGACATATCTCACTGATACGCCGGTGATGGTACTGAAATTCTTGTGGCCTGATTAATACATGGCACAACAAAATGGATATACCCTTTGGAGGGTACCCTGAATTTCTTAGGGATGTTCCAGAATTTGACGTGAGTGATGTGTCTTGACTCGTGTCTTAGAAATATAAGCATGACATGTGTGTTAACTGGTGTCTTGACATGTGTCTTCAGAAAGTATACATGAGACATGTGTCGTGACTGATGTCTTGACATGTGTCTCGAGGTGTGAAACAAATAGAACTACAAATATTAGGTTATTATGCAAGAATTGGTAGATCGGTTAGACTACTGATCCTTTGTATTTCTGATCACGTCTGCGGCCGGAACTTCTGTTGCGATTGCTAGGATAGTTGCTGTCATAGTAGTGGTTACTATCATCTTGTCTGTCAGTTCCATGACGGTCATTATCATGATTGTGATTCATGTAACTATTCAGCTGAGTGGTCGGCTGGTACCGGTTCTCACTCATATGACTGAAACGAAAACTGAATGACGTGTGACATGTAACTAAGAATTAGGGAGAATGATTGATCGAAATCGTCTGGTGGTGAAGCATCTTCTCGTCTGATCGCTTTGACCTAACGCCTTTGTCATCGTATTATAAGATCTCCAGGTTGTGAACAGCATCAGCATCTCGTAGCGTCTCTAAAATCCGCAGCATCAACCCTTAGTAACATATCCAAGCTATGAGTGGCATCAGCAATTTGTAGAGTTGCAGCAAGTGGAATACGCACATGGGATACGGTACATGGAGTACACATGGAATGCACCTGAAATGATCGGTATGGGTTCGATCATCTGACATGATTTTAAAGGAAAATATTTGGTTAAACGGTTAGAAAGACCATCATGATAACCTCTCAATGACAGTATATACCTCATTCTGGTTGCATAAAGAAACGCTAACGTGTGGTTAAATGAATTTCAACGATGATTTTCCTGAAAGCATGATTAATGAAAATCAACCTTGACTATCATGAAAGCAGGATATAAATGAATCCCAATAGTGTCCTGCATGAAAGCATAAACAACAAAAGAGACGTAAGACGTAATCAATCATGAAGACGGAATCATCATGAAGAAACATGAAACAACTTAACATGAAAGATTATATAACATAATCAGCATGAAACTGAAGTTAACCATGACAATATGAAAACATACTTGACATAAAAACATAGTAACTTATGAGGGGACATGAAAAAATTTATGCCAATAAATCATGAGAAAATTTTTATGCATGAAAACAGTGCGTGAATGCATGATGCAGTTTATAAAAACCTTTATATGCGCGAGGGTAAACGCCTATGCTCACTTTACCTAAAATAAAAGACATGGCGAGGGGACGCCTATGGGTCGGTCCCAAAGTTAAAAGTTTCGATAAAAAACACATGCGGCTAAATAGGGTCAGTCCAGTACCAACTGTTACTTAGTCATAAACCTGCGACAATGATACATGAAATAAATAAATGAAACTCATATGTCAAAACTTAACAGAAAAAATTTTATGTGACCAATTATGAACTACTGGGGTTCAGTTCACATTACTCAGTTCACAAGGAACATTAATAACTTGAATTTTTGCAAATTGTTTTTAGATCTATTAATGTTCGTTTTCCTCGACTCGACTCGAATTGATTTCCGATTAAATGTAAAACTTATTTGTTCTTGGTGAAATGTATATTTTTGGTATTTTAAAAACTAATTAAAAACTATTTAATTAAAAACTATTAATTTAAAATTTAATCTAATTTAATGAACTAAAACCTTGCTATTTAAAATAAAACTAATTTAGACTATATTTAAAAACTATTTTTAATTTAAATAAAATAAATACTTCTATACTATGAAATGTAATGTAAAACCAGCATACTTTTACCATGAATAGTACCCTTAAGATCGTACGTATATGATTAGAACTTTCCTTTTTATAATATGTTTATGTTTCACGTATAAGAATTTCGAGTATTACGTACGTGTTAGAACACGATAAGTATTTATTACGTATGAACACACGATAATTATTCCAATAATAATTATAATCACGAACATGCGATCATGAAATCATGAACGTAAATTAATCACGAACTAATATTACGTATGCATATATATTTATTACGAACACGAATAAATATATTAAGTCACGATCGATAACTAATTAAAACACGTAAAACACGAACACGAGAACACACTTATTAATTAGACACGGAAAATGTTCGGGTTACCCCATGTGGGGCCCATACCCACGAAATTAGGAAGAAAAGGGCCAAGCCCATTATTTTATTTAACATGGAGAAAAAGGAAAAACATTCATTTTATTTCTAAACCTAAAAAAAAGTAAAAACCCTAGCCTCCTTTTCTCTCCCCTTTTCTCTTTGGCCGCCGGTTTGTATCATCACCACAAGGGTGATTGGGTTGATTTTGGTGTTGATTATTTACAAAGAGCATTAGTGTGTTCATCCTCCTTGATTCACGAATTCGGTAAACCTTAAAAACCCTTTTCTTTTAATCTTTTATTTTATTTGTACACATGAACTTATAAGGGTTTTGTTTTAATATGATTATCATGTTAATTAAATCAAGGGGGTAAATGTTTTGATGTTTTAGGGTTGTTTGTTGTGGCCGACGCAAGAACCGAGCCCCATAGGGGTCTCGGCTTGGCTTATAGACCACCACCGAGACCTCAAGGTCTCGGTTTGGTGGTGTGGGTCCCACGGCAGCAGCAAACAGGGGAGAACCCCGAAGTGGTTCGAGGTATGGTGTTGATTACGGGTCTGGTTCACGATTTCTAGTCACGATCCGGTTCATGGTTTATGTTAAGGTTTATGATTTTAATATTATATGTTAAGATTAAATTAATAAAACATGACATATTAGTTTAATAAAACATGACTTAGGTTATAATTTAATTATTAAATCAGGAAATTGTAACCTAAGTATTTATATTTCTAGACTTTATAATTAATTAATTATTAAAAACCATGGCTATAATTAATTAATTAACATGACTTAGGTTATATTATTAATAATTAATAATACATGTTTTAACCTAAGTATTTAACTTTATTTAATTAAAAACATGATATATTTAATTAAATACTTTTAACCTATAGTTTATTTAATTTACATGTAATAATTAATAAACTATACCTTATCATTATGACTTAGAAAAATAATCAGAAAAACACTTAAGCTTATATACTTAGCTTATTTAACCAGCTTATATCTAATTATGGAAACTTTCTATTTTTAGAAACTTATTTAATTAAGGCAGCTAATCTATTTATGGAAACTTTCTATTTTTAGAAACATATCTATTTTAAGTAGTAATTCTATTTTTGGGAAACTTTCTATTTTTGGAAACTTTCTATTTTTGGAGACTTTCTATTTTTGGAAACTTTCTATTTTTGGTAACTTTCTATTTTTGGAAACTTTCTATTTTAGGAAACCTGCTATTTTTAGAAAGTTACTTATTATTACACAATAAGTATAATAATACATGAAATACAGGTAATACTTAATCAGAATAGACAGAATATAAGATAAACACAGTTTAAAGCTTAAAACAGTAAAACATGACACGAACGTATAAATAAGCTAAGACATGACATAAAACCAATTACGTATTTAGTAATCAGATACTTATACACGTATGTATTTATGTAGCATTAGTGATACCGAAGTAGGACTCTCCTCAGTTCGTCTTCTTCGTTCACTGGACATAAGGTACGGATTCCGTCCTTTCAGTATGGACATTCTTTCCTTATTAGGATTCCCCGTATGCAGCCAACTGTTTTCCCGTAGTATAAGTTTATATGTTTGATTTGCTTATGTTTAATTTAGAATACCTATAGCCATATACATGCATGACCAGTTTGACCTAGTTATGGAGGTACCATAACCATAACACTAGAGGCATTGGTGTTATGACTTCCCCACGGCGGAGTGATTGCTCGTGGCGTCCCTTCATCTTTTGGCCATATTATTATATTTATCATGTGGGTCGTATGGGTGCATCCTAGTTACATATTTTTCAGCAGATTACTCAGTGTGAATGTGGTCTGTGCCTTGCATCCTTCACAAGGAGTTGATCCCTCCTACCCGAAAGCAGTATATTAGATTAGAGGTAGCCCCTCTAATTTGCATGATGAGGTCACCCCTCCAAGTATTCATGCACGGTGGATTTTCATGACCTATATTGGCTAATGGTAAAATATGTTAAACAGTTTTCATAAGATAAACATAAGGCTTTTCAAATTATAAAACCACTTTTATGAACATGTTCCAGGTTTTCCAGGACTTATACATTTCCGCTGCTATTAAGTCTTTATTATGTTTTAGTCATTTATGCTATGTCTATATCCGTTCACTGAGCGTTTTGCTCAACCGTTACTTTCCTTTCCATGTCCCAAAACGGCAGGTACCCAAGGACGGACTCGTGCATTTTGGAGGACATGCATAGGATGGAAGCTGCCATAGACTTCTTCTTCTCTTGCCTTCATATATTTGTGCTTGTTTAAGTCTTCCATTATTTCATTTACTTTATTATGTTTTGATCTTATGTTTGGGAACCGATGTTTGATTCCGGTTTACCCTATGGTCATGTAATGTTTTAGACATTTATCCTTGTATGCTTTGATGACACGCCATAATTACGCGTAACGGTCCAGTTATCAAAGTGGGGTGTTAAAATTATGGTATCAGAGCCAAGGCTTCGACCTGTAGGCTCTAAAACTCGACCTGTGACTAGTGGGTAGTCACCAGGAGCTTCCTAAGCCAACGTTTGTTATTCTACGTATTGATGTTTTCAGCGCATTGTTGCTTTAACCATGATGTTTTCAGCACCTTGAGGTTTGAACCTTGATGTTTTCATCGATATTGTTTTACTAATATGGATGGACAACCGTCATTCATATTTAGTTATGTGTCATTGTTTCATGCATAATGTTCCTCGTGAACTGTGGCTATGTGGACTGAACCCTAGTAGTTCATAATTAGTCACATAAAATTTTTTTTGATAACTCTTGACAGATGAGTTTCATTTATTTATGTTTCATGTATCATTGTTGCAGGGATTATGACTAAGTAATGGTTGGTACATGACTGACCCTATTTAGTCGCATGTGCTTTTATCGAAACTTTTAACTTTGGGACCGACCCATAGGCGTCCCATCACCATGTCTTTTGTTTTGGGACCGACCCATAGGCGTCCCCTCGCACATATAAAGGTTTTTATAAACTACATTACGCATTCATGCACTGTTTTTCATGCATAAATTTTTTATCATGATTTATTGGCATAATTTTTTTTATGTCCCCTCATAAGTTACTATGTTTTTATGTCAAGTATGTTTTCATACTGTCATGGTTAAACTCAGTTTCATGCTGATTATGTTATACACTCCTTCATGTTAAATAGTTTCATGTTTCTTCATGATAATTCCGTCTTCATGTGGATTACGTCTTACGCCTCTTTTGTTATTATGCCTTCATGCAAGGCATTGTTGGATTTCATTGAATTCTTCTTTCATGATAGTCATGGTTGGTTTTCATTGATCATGCTGTCAGGCAAATCATCGTTGAATTTTGTGCAACCACACTTTAACGTTTCTCGATGCAACCAGAATGAGGTATATACTGGCATTGCCAGGTTATCATGATGGTTTTTCTAACCGTCTAACCGATTATAGTTCCTTTAAAAACATGACAAATGATCGACCCCATACCGATCATTTCATGTGCATTCCATGTGTGCTCCATGTACCGTATTTCATGTGTATTACACGTACCTTAATCCACGTGTATTTCACTTGCAATACTTCACGAGTATTCACTAGTCGATTCTGAATCATCTCAGGCGTATGTTCACTTGCTGATATTCTACAAGATTGCTGATGCCGCTCATAACTTGGAGATGTTACTAAAGGTTGATGCTGCTGATTGTTGGAGACGCTACGAGATGTGGATGCTGTTCACAACCTGGAGATCCTACGAGACGAAGACAAAGGCGTCAGAACAAAGCAACTGGACGAGAAGATGCTTCACCACCAGACGAGTTCCATCAATCATTGTCCCAAATTCTTAGTTACATGTCACACGTCATTTTGTTGTCGTTTCAGCCATATGAGTGCAAACCGGTACCAGCCGGCCACTCAGCTGAATAGTTACATGAATCACGGTCATGGGAATGACCGTCATGGAACTAACAGACAGGACGATAGTAACCACTACTATGACAGAAACTATCCTAGAAATCGCAACCGAGGCTCCGGCCGCGGACGTGATCATACATACAAAGGATCAGTAGTCCAACCGATCCACTAAGTCTGGCATAATAACCTAATATTGTAGATCTATTGTTTTACGTCTCGCGACACATGTCAAGACATCAGTCAAGACACATGTCTCACATATACTTTCTGAAGACACATGTCAAGACATCAATCAAGACACATGTCTCACGTATACTTTCTGAAGACACATGTCAAGACACCAGTCAAGACATATGTCATGCTTATAGTTCCAAGACACGAGTCAAGACACATGACTCACGTCCAACTATGGAACATTTCTAAGAAATTCAGGGTACCCTCCAAGGGTATATCCATTTTGTTGTGCCATGTATTAATCAGGCCACAAGAATTTCAATACCAATATCGGCGCATCAGTGAGAACTGTCACGTTGCCGATGTCACTTTCATTTCTTTCAGTATAGTTCATATATTCATGAAATGAAGGACGCCTTTCATATTCCCACGTATACGAAGGTTTTCCTTTAGCTTAATGATGAGATCCAAGCTGCTAACACATTTCCTCGGATAGACACGAGATGAATTTTATCCTAACTATGGACTATGAACAGCACACCATGCTACGATTCATAATTATGTACAGTAACATTTAGGCTCCTGAATACATTCATCTTGATTTTCCATCAGGAAAAACTGTACAAATTATCTATGCTTACAAGCATGTGCGTTGTTAGCCATAGTCGCTAAAATTTTCTAGCTGTCAGTAAGACACGACTACTGAAGTCCTTTTACGCATAGCCAGTTGATTATTCCAAAATCTTCCCATACATTCCAGAAGAACCTACAAGGAGAAGGATGGTACCATGAGATTATGTGTCGACTACCGTCGATTTAAATAAATCACCATTCATAACCGTTATTCTCCTCCACGTATTGACAACATGTCCAATCGACCTTATAGTGTTAATCACTTTTCCAAGATCGAACTCATGATCATGCTGCCAACAGTGACGAGTGAAAGAGCAGGACATGTCCATGACTGCTATTCGTTCACGACTCGGTCATGCTAGATTTATGATTTTGAATTAGTCTCATCAATGCTCCAACGACATTATAAGAATGAGTTTCCATGAATTCATAGCAAATGCATCGGTGTTTTCATTGAGGATAACCTGAGTTCCTCTAAGTCTAGAGAAGAACAGGAAGACCATATTTGCACCATGTTGCAAATTCTATGACAAGAGAAATTTCACCCTGGAAATTTTCCAATATCAATTCTGTTTGATTACAATGACACGCTGAATCACATGGATTTCCATGGTTAATCTTACCATGACTCAGCTTATGCGTAAAGGATAGAACCCTACATTACATTATGTGTTCTAGAAAATCCTACGCTAAGAGTAGTCTAGATTCATAGACTCAGAGTTTCGCAAACTCCTATGTATCAGGTTCGATGAAGCAAGACACAGTTACGTTCATATCTTCATACCTGTCATACAAACAGGCTAAGATAGGATACCAACAGACTGGGATGTTTTCATCATCTAAAATTGTGAACAGAAATGGTACAAGATCTCCATGGATTTTGGTTACCAGATTAACGCAAACTCAGTAGAAGCAAGATGCTATCTGTGTTATTGCCAATAGTTTGATCAAGTCTGTAGAATTCTTACAACCGTACGGATTTCAGAAAAAACAGATTGATCAGACACATTCCACGCCAAGGCTCATCCGATAACTTGGCAATTCCTCAGTTATCGGGTCAGACAAATATTCATAATTGTGCTCCTTATTTACTTCACGTCCTTGTTCTAATTTCACGACTTGCTTTCGCGCTCGCGTTCATGACACTATTAACGTTCATGATGGCATCTCGGCTTACGATTTTATGTTCATTTATTTTCTCATTCTGGGAAGTTTTGCAAGAACTTGAGAGACCAGACCCAAGTTTAGTATAACTCCCTATCCTTAGATAGACGTTTCTCGTCATATTCTATGTCTCACCTTATAGTGTTTGGCGTTACCGCCATTATATTCTATGTTCATAATATGTTTCACATGTCATGTTCATTCCACGTTCCTCATATCATGATCAAGATATGTTACACGTATCATGGTCACGATATGTTTACTCATACTACACTCATCATATCTCAACGTATCACGTTCAAAATTTTTCACGTATCACGTTCAAATTTTTCACGTACTACGTTTCTTTATGTCTTGCGCATCGTTGCTAATTATCAGTTAAGTTAGAGTGTTTTGCACGATAACGTTTTAGTTGCCCTTACACGTTAATTCTTATTCCCTCGATCAAATTTAGGGGATCTACCTTACGTTGATAACCAAGAACTTCTTCGTATTTCAAGTCAAGGCCAGGAGGACCAAGATTTATCATTCGCGTCAAGATCTTGTGAAGGAACCGTTCCAGGAGGGAGGCCACTTGGAAACGGACAAGTTCATCCAGACTTCTTATCCGTTTTTCTCTCATCAATTAGATATGTCCTTTCAGTCACGTCACGTTCCATGTCCTTTCAAGACATGTCACGTTCCGCGTTCCTTCTGCCAGGTCTCATGGACGTTCATTTATCTTACATACCCTCTCGGTATGATTCAGGTATGTTTCTCTTTTAGTTACGTTATCTATAATTCGGGGACGAATTATTCTTTTTAGGGGGGAAGAGTTGTAAAACCCGCTTACTTTTACCATGAATAGTACCCTTAAGATCGTACGTATATGATTAGAACTTTCCTTTTTATAATATGTTTACGTTTCACGTATAAGAATTTCGAGTATTACGTACGTGTCAGAACACGATAAGTATTTATTACGTATGAACACACGATAATTATTCTAATAATAATTATAATCACGAACATGCGATCATGAAATCATGAACGTAAATTAATCACGAACTAATATTACGTATGCATATATATTTATTACGAACACGAATAAATATATTAAGTCACGATCGATAACTAATTAAAACACGTAAAACAAGAACACGAGAACACACTTATTAATTAGACACGGAAAATGTTCGGGTTACCCCATGTGGGCCCCATACCCACGAAATTAGGAAGAAAAGGGCCAAGCCCATTATTATATTTAACATTGAGAAAAAGGAAAAACATTCATTTTATTTCTAAACCTAAAACAAGGTAAAAACCCTAGCCTCCTTTTCTCTTTGGCCGCCGGTTTGTATCATCACCACAAGGGTGATTGGGTTGATTTTGGTGTTGATTATTTACAAAGAGCATTAGTGTGTTCATCCTCCTTGATTCACGCATTCGGTAAACTTTAAAAACCCTTTTCTTTTAATCTTTTATTTTATTTTTACACATGAACTTATAAGGGTTTTGTTTTAATATTATTATCATGTTATTTAAATCAAGGGGGTAAATGTTTTGATGTTTTAGGGTTGTTTGTTGTGGCCGACGCAAGAACCAAGCCCCATAGGGGTCTCGGCTTGGCATATGGACCACCACCGCACCGAGACCTCAAGGTCTCGGTTTGGTGGTGTTGGTCCCACGACAGCAGCAAACAGGGGAGAACACCGAAGTGGTTCGGGGTATGGTGTTGATTACGGGTCCGGTTCACGATTTCTAGTCACGATCTGGTTCATGGTTTATGTTAAGGTTTATGATTTTAATATTATATGTTAAGATTAAATTAATAAAACATGACATATTAATTTAATAAAACATGACTTAGGTTATAATTTAATTATTAAATCATGAAATTGTAACCTAAGTATTTATATTTTTCTAGACTTTATAATTAATTAATTATTAAAAACCATGGCTATAATTAATTAATTAATATGACTTAGGTTATATTATTAATAATTAATAATACATGTTTTAACCTAAGTATTTAACTTTATTTAATTAAAAACATGATATATTTAATTAATTACTTTTAACCTATAGTTTATTTAAATTACATGTAATAATTAATAAACTATACCTTATATCATTATGACTTAGAAAAATAATCAGAAAAACACTTAAGCTATATATACTTAGCTTATTTAACCAGCTTATATCTAATTATGGAAACTTTCTATTTTTAGAAACTTATTTAATTAAGGCAGCTAATCTATTTATGGAAACTTTCTATTTTTAGAAACTTATCTATTTTAAGCAGTAATTCTATTTTTGGGAAACTTTCTATTTTGGGAAACTTTTTATTTTTGGAAACTTTCTATTTTTGGAAACTATCTATTTTTGGAAACTTTCTATTTTTGGTAACTTTCTATTTTTGGAAACTTTCTATTTTAGGAAACCTGCTATTTTTAGAAAGTTACTTATTATTACACAGTAAGTATAATAATACATGAAATACAAGTAATACTTAATCAGAATAGACAAAATATATGATAAACACAGTTTAAAGCTTAAAACAGTAAAACATGACATGAACGTATAAATAAGCTAAGACATGACATAAAACCAGTTACGTATTTAGTAATCAGATACTTATACACGTATGTATTTATGTAGCATTAGTGATACCGAAGTAGGACTCTCCTCAGTTCGTCTTCTTCGTTCACTGGACATAAGGTACGGATTCCCGTCCTTTCAGTATGACATTCTTTCCTTATTAGGATTCCCCGTATGCAGCCAACTGTTTTCTCGTAGTATAAGTTTATATGTTTGATTTGCTTATGTTTAATTTAGAATACCTATAGCCATATACATGCATGACCAGTTTTACCTAGTTATGGAGGTACCATAACCATAACACTAGAGGCACTGGTGTTATGACTTCCCCACGGCGGAGTGATTGCTCGTGGCGTCCCTTCAGCTTTTGGCCATATTATTATATTTATCATGTGGGGCGTATGGGTGCATCCTAGTTACATGTTTTTTAGCAGATTACTCAGTGTGAATGTGGTGTGTGCCTTGCATCCTTCACAAGGAGCTGATCCCTCCTACCCAAAACCAGTATATTAAATTAGAGACAGCCCCTCTAATTTGCATGATGAGGTCACCCCTCTAAGTATTCATGCACGGTGGATTTTCATGACCTATATTGGCTAATGGTAAAATATGTTAAACAGTTTTCATAAGATAAACATAAGGCTTTTCAAACTATAAAACCAGTTTTATGAACATGTTTCAGGCTTTCCAGGACTTATACATTTCCGCTGCTATTAAGTATTTATTATGTTTTAGTCATTTATACTATGTCTATATCCGTGCACTAAGCGTTTTTCTCGGCCGTTACTTTCCTTTCCATGTCCCAAAACGGCAGGTACCCAAGGATGGACTCGAGCATTTTGGAGGACATGCATAGGATGGAAGCTGCCATAGACTTCTTCTCCTTTTGCCTTCATATATTTGTGCTAGTTTAAGTCTTCCATTTTTTCATTTACTTTATTATGTTTTGAGCTTATGTTTGGGAACCGATGTTTGATTCCGGTTTACCCTATGGTCATGTAATGTTTTAGACATTTATCCTTGTATGCTTTGATGACACGCCATAATTACGCGTAACGGTCCACTTATCAAAGTGGGGTGTTACATGTAAATAATTAAAACTTTTATTGCAAACTTTTTAAATTTATTTTTGAACAAAACTAAAATCTGTATTAACTAAAATTTAAACTAAATTTAAAAACATTTTAAAATACCTAAAAGTAATTAAAATATTTTTTTATCTTTTTATTTTTTTTCTAAAAACTAAATTAACGAAAATTGATATAAAACTTTTTAAATAAATTTAATTTAAACTAAAAACGTGAATTTAAAGTAAGAACTAAATCTGACAGCTTAACAATTAACCTATATTAATTAAATGACTTGAAGTATAACACAAATGAAGGACAAGATCAACTGGTAAGGGTGCAGGTCTAGTATACGAGAGGTCAGGGGTTCGAGTCCCCTGACATACAACATTTTGCTATATTTTTTTTTTTGGAATGATAAAATTCTTAGACCAAAAGAGTATGAGATTCAGCAATAATAATCAGATTAATCAAATAAGCTAGACAGCTTATACTAATAAGCAAACGAACAGATAAACTAAACAGAACCGAATCTAAGACAATAAGCAGACCGAAATAAATAAGCTAAATAAGCAGATCTAAAACACGAAACCAAATAAGCAGATAGAGATAACATTCAATAAGCTATAAGAGATTAACTGAAAATAAGCAAACAAGCATTAGCACCAACTAAGCAGTTATTAAAAAAACAAACTCGACGTAATCAAAGCAAATATAAGAATAATAAGCAAAAGTCTATGATAAACAATAAGCTAACTAATATGAACTTTAGAGCACGAAAAGCGACTATAACAGATTTAAGCAAACTAAAATCCAAACAACATGAGGCAAAACAATCTATAAAACTTAAATTCAAAATCAGTTTAAGCAAGCAGTGAAATCAAAAGCAGTTAACAAGAAACTAGATAAACAGAACAAAACAATTTTAAACTAGCACCAAAACTTTAAACCTGAATAAGCACTAAAACCAAATCAGCAAATAAAACTGGAATTTATCTTAAACTAAAAATAAGGCAGATTCAAAACCAAATTAAACAGATAAAACTAGCAGATCCAAACCAAACTAATAGCACATAATAAAACTAGCAGTTAACAAAAATAAATAAGCAGATCCAATTAAACTAAAATCCAAACAGTGACAACTTAACTAAACAAGCAGTTAAACTGAAAATTAAGATTAATCGAAACTTAACAGAAAAATAAGAATAAGAAAATATGAACCTTATGATGATTCCGTTGAGCCGAAGGTAAGGCGCTGAGCCCCCTTATGAACAAAACCGAAACCCACCATAACACATCAACAATCTTCGACTCACGATTCAAAGGCCTATCTCGAACAATCAAAACTTCCAGTGGGGAAGTTCTTTTTATTCCTTCTTTTTTTTACTTTTTTTAATGTTTATAAAAAAAACAGTAATAAAAGAAATATCATTCGCAAATTTAAAGCAGAAAAAGGAAATTGATAATTAGAATAAACACTAATTAATTAAAAATAAACTTTCATTAATAATAAAAAACGATTACAATACTCTAAAAATTGAAAATACAATTTACCTTCAATCTAATTTGCATAAAATTAAAACTAAATTAATCCTACTCCTAATTAATAAAAAAGACAGTAAAAATAAAGAAAAAAATGGAATATCTTCATTACAAGTTGTGGGAGGGGTTTTATAGGAAAACCCTAATCCTTTTGATGAACTTGGTGCCCACGGCTTATCATCCTGGCCGCATCTTTTCTTCTCTCTCTTTTTCTTCACTTGATCAACGGCTGAAAATAAATCCCCCATCACTTGGATTGCCAGGCTGGCGTGGGTGTGCTTCTTCATGCTGATTTGGCATCATTTGATTAGAGGAATGATTGGTGGTGATGAAATCCACCAATCAAAGGTAAGCTGTGATGAGAGAGGGTGCCACGTCACATTGAGGACCACCAGTTACTAGTTCCGGTTTCAGGGGGGATTTAATTGGGGGATGTGAAGAACACGCGCCTTAAAACATCAAATGGTGAAAACCTCCAATTTTTTAGGGTTTGGGTGATGGGAGAGAATAAGGTTGCGTCTGATTTGGGAGAGGAGAAAGGTGGGTGAAAGTTCTTTCTTTGTTATCATCGAAAGAAAATAAGTGGGTTGGGGTAAATAAGTTTTTATTTAAAACGTGTGTGGGGGTTAGATATGAGTTGACCAGGGAAAGACGTGTGTTTGTGTGTGAGTAAATGTTTGTGTTGACCAGTCAAACTTTTAACCGTCCCTTTTCTTAACTCAAATGGGCTTGGCCCAAAAAAAACTCCAACCGTCCCTTTTAATTAGCCAAATGGGCTTAACGTCCATTATTTAAAATTGGGCTATTAATGGGCTTTTGCAAAGAGTGAATAATAATATATCTACTATTGCGCTTTTGGGCCCAATAAGTAAATGTGGGACCCACTAAGCTCGAATATCTTCAAAAATATTAAATCCGCTAAAATCGAGCTCGATTTCGGCTTCCTTGATCATTTCTTCAATCCCGTGTTGATTTTGACGGTTTTCGTGAATTTCGGCACACTTTTGGTCTTTTGACTTTGTCTTCGTTTCTTTTTGGACTTTTCTTCAACATTTGACCGTGAAATCCCGTGTTTTCTTTCCTTTTGATCATTTTTACCTATTTCACACAAAAACACAAAACCACGCGTAATTCCGACTTTTACGACATCAAACACATGTTTAGGTCTTGTTTTTTATTGATTTTAGTGACAAAAGGATAAGTGTTTACACACTTATTAAATCCCCTACACTTGACCATTGCAATGACCCCATGCAATGCATAGTTTTAAAGCATTAAGGTTACATTTTTCTCATAATTAACCCATCTTGGCCTTTATTACTATTACTACTACTATTACGATGAAAAGATAAAAATTCAAAAGGAGACAAAAGTTATAACAATTTATTAACATGGAAATTATTGAAGGAAGAAACTCGTAAAGAAATATAAGACTTAAATTAGGGCTTTGGTGTCATGAATATCAATCACCCTCAAGTTTCACGTTCCCCATGCCAAGCTTAAAAAAAAGAGATAATTGTGTAATACTCTTTCTCCAATTCCTACGTTGTATCTCTAGATTTTATTGACTGTCATTCACCCGTAGGCTCATTTGACTTATTTGATAATTATTAGTCCAAAAATGAAGGCCAAACGGTGCAAACCCGATACTCAATACCTAACCTCGTCCTCAAAAACGTTGTCACTAAAGTAAGCCCACATCAAGGATGATTTAACACGATTGGGGGAATAAATTCCCGGACCCAAAATTTGGCCAATAATACTACTTATTAATTATTCCTCCAAAGTCATGTAGACTTTATGTGGAGTTTAGCAAATTCACATCATATACCCTTAGGCTCTTTAAGATGTAAAAATGCTCCTCATCTATTGTCCACACCCTAAGGCTCCTTGAACGATAAACGAGGGAATTGATTTTTGATCAATTTTTATTCAACACTTACCATGCCATACACCCTAAGGCTCTAATGACAAGGTTCGTGCTACATGCCCCACACCCTAAGGCTCCTTGAGGTCATGTTTTAATCTTATCTTTCTTTATTCATGATATGTATAGTAGGCCAAATTCCGCGGTCCCATGGTCTAAATACCTCCTACTTAGTGGTTATGAGCCACCTTAGTCGGAAGTCCACAACGCTGGCACCCTCAATGTGTTCATGCTTTAATTACAAGGAGAATAAAGATTTGGCTAAGAGTTAAGATATCGAATCGACACCGCAAAAATCCTCATTTATTAAGCAATTAAATATACAAGCGGGAAGAAAGAGCCACAAAACTCATATAAGGAAGAAGTAACCCTTAAACTTATTATCAACTCTATCATCTCTCGTTCTCCACAATTTAAAATCTCAAAGAATGAGACTCGTGGATGCTTAGCTTAATAAACCAATTAAGGTCCATATGGTTAAGGATACTAGCTAGAGTAAACTTGGATAAGTAAACTCGGGTTGAGTCAAAATATTCACGACGGGCCTAATATATCAAAGATATCTAAACTTGTTAAAACCATTTTATTCATTTATTTATTTTTTTGACTTTATTCTTGAAATGGAAAATATAAATACGATACGATGACAAAAGGAAAATAAATAAAAATACTACTAGGCCAAAATAGATCAAAAATTTGAAAAACGTTGAAATTTTTTTAAATTTTCCGGTTAAATGAGGTCAAATTCATGGAAAAGCCCACTAAAATTTGATAGAAGTCCCCCCTACACTTAACATAAACATTGTCCTCAATGTTTAAGCATGTGGGAGAATAAACTACCCTACACTTAGGACATTGAGTACGTTGTTTAAAATCGAGCTAAGGAAAGGACAACTAAAGTGATTACATTTATTCGTTTTATTTATATACAAGTATGAATCACAATAGCAAAAACTTATCGAAGGAACCGGGTACACGGGAACACGGGATCACGGGTCGCGTCAAAAACATAAAAAGTGGATCTTGAAAGCACACATCCTTGCACAACATCACAACACACAAACAACCTACTAGGCTCCCCCTACACTTATTTTAGAAAATAGATAAAATAATAGATCGTCGGGTTGCCTCCCGAGAAGCGCTTGTTTTTGTTAACCGAGTCACGAGCCTGACTCGACCCCGAATTAAATGGTCCATAGGGAAGCCTCTAATGTAATACCGGGATCAAAAATCTTATCCTCGGTCCCGAAGGAACATAATAAATGAGAGGCAGGAGGATAAGTCATGAAAGGTAGAAAAATCCTCTCAACATACGAAAAGTATGTGAGGTCGTGATCCACGGGAGGTGGGGTGGGTAAAGGAGACAAATTGTCATCCCCCAAAGACATTGGATGGTCACTATTCGGCAAAGCAGTAAAGGTATCAATCATAGAATGGTCAATGTCACCTCCCGGGTCAAAGCACTTATCCTCCGTAATGGTGTCTAAAGGAGTGGATGAAAGGTGCTCGGGAGGGGGACTTGGGATAATATCTTCATTAATAAAATCATCAAAGAGAATATCCCCCTCCGTGTCATCATCATCAATACCCGGAGGTATTGAGAGATTGTCAATTTCTTCCATATATGATTCATTATTCTCAACGGGACTAAAAGACGAAGGTAAAGATTCACTGATAGGAGTAGAATTCAACGCTTCAATTTGGGAAATAAGAAGATAAACTTTCAATAATTTATCGCGAAGAATAACGTCTTCCACCTCATCTAAAAGAGCAAGTTCATCGGTGAACTTCTCATAAGTCGGAGAGAATAAATCGTCATCGCCCGCATCTCCCGGTGGAAATGGGTGAAAAGGAGAAATTTCAAACGTGAAATCCTCATAACATGGAGAAATGTCATCCGTAAGAGCGACCTCATCCGTAAGCTCCGCAAAAGTCGGCACATCACAAACTTCATTAAAGAATTTGTCGAGACAAAAATCACTAATCTCACTCGATGTATCACAATCCTTAGATGCATTTGGGATATCGAGAGAAGGAATTACAATTGCACTAGGACATTGAGCACAAAGATCATTCCAAGAAATATAATTCTCATCGTCATCATCATCATAATAGTAAGAACGCACAAGAGGAGGAGTAAAAGCACTAAGATTAGATACTTGCTCTTGTTGTCTTTCGTCATGCAAGCTAATTTTGAGTTGTTTTAAGCTTTCTAGAATTTCATCCCAACTAGTGAGTTGTTCTTCAAAAGAAGGTTGATGAATGACGGAGTTTTGTGGGGGTTCAAAATTTTGAAAACCGGAATTATAGCACGGATGTGGCTCATAATTCATCAGTTGACAATAAGAAGTATCATGAGGGCCCCCACAATAGTTGCAACACGGGTATGGAGTAAAACCCGGTGCATTTTGCGGATAAGGATCCTCATATATGGGAAAGGTGAAATACGAATTGGCTGAATTACAAAGTGGACAAAATCCAAGTTGTGTATTGTCGAGATGGTAGCCGCATCGCTCACATGTACACCATTGGCATGTTTGATAACCATTCCATGGTCTCCCACACCTTACGCAATACGAATCCATGAAGAATTAAAAATAAGAGGGATAGAGAAAAGAATTAAACACAATAGAGGGTAAAGAGGAGTATTTTTGGTGTAATACTTTAGGAAAAGTATTAATTTTGGATTTTTTAATTTTTTTTGGTGCAGATCTTAGGAAAGAATTTGCTTTTGTTATTTTTTAAATTTTTTGTATTTTTATATTTTTGATTTTTTATGTTTTAGATTTTTTAACAACAAAAATAACGTTCAAAATTAAACGGATCCCAAAATCCAAATCGTCTCACGAAAAATCGTCAATCGTAACGAGCGAAGCGGCAGCGGCGCCATTTTAATAACTTGAATTTTTACAAATTATTTTTAGATCTATTAATGTTCGTTTTCCTCGACATGACTCGAATTGATTTCTGATTAAACGTAAAACTTATTTGTTCCTGGTGAAATGTATATTTTTGGTATTTTAAAAACTAATTAAAAACTATTTAATTAAAAACTATTAATTTAAAATTTAATCTAATTTAATGAACTAAAACCTTGCTATTTAAAATAAAACTAATTTAGACTATATTTAAAAATTATTTTTAATTTAAATAAAATAAATACTTCTATACTATGAAATGTAATTAATTAAAACTTTTGATGAAAACTTTTTAAATTTATTTTTAAACAAAACTAAAATTTATATTAACTAAATTTTTTACTAAATTTAAAAACATTTTAAAATTCCTAAAAGTAATTAAAATATTTTTTTATCTTTTTATTTTTTTCTAAAAACTGAATTAACGAAAATTGATATAAAACTTTTTAAATAAATTTAATTTAAACTAAAAACGTGAATTTAAATTAAGAACTAAATATGACAGCTTAACAATTAACCTATATTAATTAAATGACTTGAAGTATAAAACAAATGAAGGACAAGATCAACTGGTAAGGGTGCAGGTCTGGTATACGAGAGGTCAGGGGTTCGAGTCCCCTGACAGACAACATTTTGCTATTTATTTTTTTATTATTTTGGAATGATAAAATTCTTAGACCAAAAGAGTCTGAGATTCAGCAGTAATAATCAGAAAAATCAAATAAGCTAGACAACTTATACTAATAAGCAAACGAACAGATTACTAAACAGAACCGAATCTAAGACAATAAGCAGACCGAAATAAATAAGCTAAATAAGCAGATCTAAAACACGAAACCAAATAAGCAGATAGAGATAACATTCAATAAGCTATAAGAGATTAACTGAAAATAAGCAAACAAGCATAAGCACCAAATAAGCAGTTATAAAAAAAACTCGACGTAAGAAAAGAAAATATAAGAATAATAAGCAAAAGTCTATGATAAACAATAAGCTAACTAATCTGAACTTTAGAGCACGAAAAGCGACTATAACAGATTTAAGCAAACTAAAATCCAAACAACATGAGGCAAAACAATCTATAAAACTTAAATTCAGAATCAGATTAAGCAAGCAATGAAATCAAAAGCAGTTAACAAGAAACTAGATAAGCAGAACAAAACAATTTTAAACTAGCAGCAAAACTTTAAACCTGAATAAGCACTAAAACCAAATCAGCAAATAAAACTGGAATTTATCTTAAACTAAAAATAAGACAGATTCAAAACCAAATTAAACAGATAAAACTAGCAGATCCAAACCAAACTAATAGCACATAATAAAACTAGTAGTTAACAGAAATAAATAAGTAGATCCAATTAAACTAAAATCCAAACAGTGACAACTTAACTAAACAAGCAGTTAAACTGAAAATTAAGATTAATCGAAACTTAACAGAAAAATAAGAAGAATAATATATGAACCTTATGATGATTCCGTTGAGCCGAAGGTAAGGCGCTGAGCCCCCTTATGAACAAAACCGAAACCCACCATAACACATCAACAATCTTCGACTCACGATTCAAAGGTATATCTCGAACAATCAAAACTTCCAGTGGGGAAGTTCTTTTTATTCCTTCTTTTTTTTACTTTTTTTAATGTTTATAAAAAAAACAGTAATAAAAGAAATATCATTCGCAAATTTAAAGTAGAAAAAGGAAATTGATAATCAGAATAAACACTAATTAATTAAAAATAAACTTTCATTAATAATAAAAAAATGATTACAATACTCCGAAAATTGAAAATACAATTTACCTTCAATCTAATTTGCATAAAATTAAAACTAAATTAATCCTAATCCTAATTAATAAAAAATACAGTAAAAATAAAGAAAAAAATGGAATATCTTCATTACAAGTTGTGGGAGGGGTTTTATAGGAAAACCCTAATCTTTTTGATGAACTTGGTGCCTACGGCTTATCATCCTGGCCGCATCTTTTCTTCTCTCTCTTTTTCTTCACTTGATCAACGGCTGAAAATAAATCCCCCATCACTTGGATTGCCAGGATGGCGTGGGTGTGCTTCTTCATGCTGATTTGGCATCATTTGATTAGAGGAATGATTGGTGGTGATGAAATCCACCATTCAAAGGTAAGCTGTGATGAGAGAGGGTGCCACGTCACATTGAGGACCACCAGTTACTAGTTCCGGTTTCAGGGGGGATTTAATTTGGGGATGTGAAGAACACGCGCCTTAAAACATCAAATAGTGAAAACCCCCAATTTTTTAGGGTTTGAGTGATGGGAGAGAATAAGGTTTCGTCTGATTTGGGAGAGGAGAAAGGTTGGTGAAAGTTCTTTGTTTGTTATCATCGAAAGAAAATAAGTGGGTTGGGGTAAATAAGTTTTTATTTAAAACGTATGTAGGGGTTGGATAGGAGTTTACCAGGGAAAGACGTGTGTTTGTGTGTGAGTAAATGTTTGTGTTGACCAGGCAAACTTTTAACCGTCCCTTTTCTTAACTCAAATGGGCTTGGCCCAAAAAAAAACTCCAACCGTCCCTTTTAATTAGCCAAATGGGCTTAACGTCCATTGTTTAAAATTGGGCTATTAATGGGCTTTTGCAAAGAGTGAATAATAATATATCTACTATTGGGCATTTGGGCCCAATAAGTAAATGTGGGACCCATTAAGCTCGAATATCTTCAAAAAGATTAAATCCGCTAAAATCGAGCTTGATTTCGGCTTCCTTGATCATTTCTTCAATCCCGTGTTGATTTTGACGGTTTTCGTGAATTTCGGCACACTTTTGGTCTTTTGACTTTGTCTTCGTTTATTTTTGGACTTTTCTAACATTTGACCGTGAAATCCCGTGTTTTCTTTCCTTTTGATCATTTGTACCTATTTCACACAAAAACACAAAACCACGCGTAATTCCGACTTTTACGACATCAAACACATGATTAGGTCTTGTTTTTCCTTGATTTTAGTGGCAAAAGGATAAGTGTTTACACAGTTACTAAACATCGTGCATCAAACAATGACATGTAACTAAGTATGGATGACGGTTGTTCAGTCCATATTAGTAAAAGCGATACTGATGAAAACATCGTCGTTAAAACAACAAGGTGCTGAAACATCATGGTTAAAACAACAAGGTGCTGAAAACATAAATACATGGAATAACAAGCGTTAGCTTAGGAAGCTCCTGATGACTACCCACTAGTCACAGGTCAAGTTTTAGAGCCTACAGGTTGAAGCCTTGTCTCTAATACCATAATTATAACACCCCACTTTGATAAGTGGACCGTTACGCGTAACTATGACGTGTCATCAAAGCATGCAAGGTAATATGTAGTAAAACATACATGACCATAAGGAAAACCGGAATCAAACATCGGTTCCCAAACATAAGCCCAAAACATAAATAAAGTAAATGAACTAGGAAAGACTAGACAAGCATAAGTATATGGCAAAAAGGAGAAGTCTATGGCAGCTTCCATCATATGCACTTCCTCCAAATGCTCGAGTCCGTCCTTCGGTACTTGCCGTTTTGGGACATGGAAAGGAAAGTAACGGCTGAGCATAACGCTTAGTGCACGGATATACGACATATTATGAATGGCTGAAACATAAGTAAGACTAATAGTAGCGGAAATGTATAAGTCCTGGAAAACCTAGTTGTCTGTCATGTTAACTGGTTTTAGTTCTGAAAACATAGATTATGTTACTTATGAAAATCTATATTAGTTAATGTACCAAAAACCAATATAGGTCATGAGGTCAACAACGTGCATGAATACTTGGAGGGGTGACCTCGTCATGAAAATTAGAGGGGATGCCTCTAATTAACTGGTAAGTGGGTAGGAGGGATCAGCTCCTTGTGAAACATGTAACTAGGATGCACCCATACGCCCCACATGATAAAATAATAATATAATGGCCAAACAACTGAACAGGGATGCCACGAGCTATCACTCCGCCATGTTGAAGTCATAACACTAGTGCCTCTAGTGTTATGGTTATGGTGCCTCCATAACTAGGTGAAACTGGTCATGCATGTATATGGCTAAGGTAAATAATAAAAAGAGCATTTGTAACTACTAAGGAAAACAGTTGGCTGCATACGGGAAATCCTAATGAAGGAAGAGATTGTCCTTACTAAAGGACGAGAAATCCGTACCTTATGTCCAGTGAACGAAGAAGACGAACGGAAGGAAGTCCTACTTCGATCTTACTTATGCTACATAAATAGTATATGTGTATAAGTATTCTGGTTAGTGATTACATAACTGATTTTATATCGTGTCTTAGCTTGATTTATATGTTCATGCCTTGTTTTACTGATTTTAATGTTATGTTGTGTTTATCATGTATTCTGTATGTTCTGATTTAGTATTACTTGTATTTCTTGTATTATTATACTTGTTGTGTAATAATAAGTAACTTCCTAAAAATAGCAGGTTTCCTAAAATATAAAGTTTCCAAAAATAGATTAACTTCTTAAAATAGATAAGTTTCTAAAAATAGAAGGTTTCTAAAAATAGTAAGTTTTCTGAAATAGAAAGTTTCCATATTTAGAAATAAGCTGAATTAATAAGCTAATAATATAAGCTTAGTTTTACTGATTAAATATACTAAGTCATGTGATTAATAATATAGTTTATTAATTATAACCTAAGTCCATGTTTAATTAAATTAATTATATACCATGACAAATTAATTTAATTAACTTGTAAAATTATATACTTGTAAAATTAATCAAACTCGTAAAAATAATCATGAACCGAACCCGTGTATTATAATTTTTAAACATGACGTGAACCGGACCCAGAACCTCATGATCTAGATCGAATTAATTAAATGATTCTTGTATAACTAAGGTTTAAATAACCTAAACTATTTGACGAGGTTAAATCAATATTAATTAGACTAAATAAAATTAATATTGCATGATTAATTTAATAACCTAATTAAATTAATTAAAATGACTTAAAAAGGATACACCAAACATTCCTTTTAAAATCCTAAAACTGCCACCCAACCACCCAGACCAAAACCAACAGCCAAACACCCCCTATTTTGCTGCTGGCTGCGCAGCAGCCACTGGCAGTTGCCAGTTCCCCCTGCTGCGTCAAAAGTACCCACCGAGAGTCAAGGAGCCTCGGTTTCCACTGCCTGAGCAACACGCAGCCCCTGCTGCTGCCACTGCTACACCAAACGCACCCCCGTGGGCTGCTAGCTTGCAGCTGACACCACCAAACAGCCAGTGGCTGTTAAGAAAATCCCACCGAGACCATATGTGGTCTCGGTTTTCCTGACCAAAACCAAACCAACCCGATTCACATTATGTAATTACTTGTTTTAAATGCTTAATTCATATGTGTTCTTGGATCTTATTTAATTTATCAAATCAAAAGAAAAGAAATTAAAAGATTTAGTTAGGAGATACCGTGACGCGTAGTAATTATGAACACGAACATAACTAAACCCGAATCAAGATCAACCAATTCCCTTTTCTTGTTTTCTTCTTAAAATCCGGCGGCCAAAGAAACATGGTGGCTAGGGTTTTTGTTGTTTGTAAAAATAAATGTGTTATGTTTTTCCTGTGTTTCTCCTTTTCCCTAATTTTGTCAAAATCAGATGGGCTGGGCCCTTTTCCCTTCTCTTGACCGCGGCTACATAGGGCCCACAAGGGCTTACCGGGCCTTGTTTACGTTACATTAATTTACGTGTTCCCTCGTTAATATATTTGTGTTAGTTCGTTGTTAAATGTTCGTGTTATAAATAAATACTTGTACGTAACGATATTAATCATATAATATTAATTAAGTACGTAATTACGTGTTCGTGATTTTTATGTTCATGATTTCATGTTCGTGATTATAATTATTATTGTTAATAATTATCGTGTACTATCACGTACTTAATACTTATCGTGTAATAACACATACGTAACTTCTGTAATTAATAATCATGACACGTGTTCAATGTATAAAAGGAAAGTTTAAATCTTGTACGTACGATTATTAGTGTACTGTTCATGGCAAAAGCATGCGGGTTTTACAGTTATTGCCCTTTCTTCTCCACCCCTTACTCCATTTGGGGCTAGTGATTTTATCTTGGAGGAGGTTGATGCTTTTTTTAGCACATCGGATTTGCCATCGACGTATAATGAGGATTATCATGATACGGATGGAGATATCGACTTGCTTGAAGCATTTTTGAATGAAGATCCTTTTCGATCACCTCCTATGAAAATTAAAGTTGTGAAAGAAAATGAAACAAAAGTGAAAACCTCTCTTGAAGAAGCACCCGAACTTGAGCTTAAGGAACTTACCACTCATTTGGAGTATGCTTTTCTTGAGGGAACGGATAAATTACCGGTGATTATTGCTCAAGGATTGAAATATAACAAAAAGGATGAACTTATTAAGGTTTTAAAGAAACATAAACGGGCCATTGCATGGAAAATCTCTGACATCAAGGGTATTGACCCAAAATTTTGTACTCATAAAATTTTGATGGAGGAAGATTATAAACCAGCAATCCAAAATCAAAGAAGGGTTAATCCAAATATTCATGAGGTGATAAAAAAGGAAGTTATGAAACTTCTAGACACCGTAATGATCTATCCTATATCTGATAGCCCATGGGTTAGCCGCGTGCATTGTGTTCCAAAAAAAGAAGGAATGACGGTAGTGACTAATGGCGTGTTTATATTGACTATAGAAATCTTAATGATGCCACTAGGAAGGATCATTTTCCATTACCTTTTATGGATCAAATGTTAGAGAGACTAACGGGAAATGAATTCTATTGTTTCTTAGATGGATTTTCCGGCTATTTCCAAATTCCTATAGACCCTCGTGATCAAGAAAAAACCACATTAACTTGTCCTTATGGTACATTTGCTTATCGTAGAATGCCTTTTATATTATACAATGCTCCAGGGACTTTCCAAAGGTGTATGATGGCCATTTTTCATGATATGATTGAGAAAACCATGGAAGTCTTCATGGATAATTTCTCGGTTTTTGGGGAGTCTTTCACTTCATGTCTCTTTAACTTGGAACGAATGTTAAAACATTGTGAGGAAACAAATCTCGTGCTTAACTATGAAAAATGCCATTTCATGTGCAAAGAAGGCATTATTTTAGGACATAAGATCTCTAAGGCCGGTATTGAGGTAGATAGGGCCAAAATTAACGTGATTGCCAAATTACCTCCACCCACCACCGTTAAGGGAGTTAGGAGTTTTCTCGGCCATGCCGGCTTCTATAGACGTTTTATCCAAGACTTCTCTAAGATAGCTCGGCCTATGACCCATCTTTTGGAAAAAAAGACTCCATTCTTCTTTTCGGATGAGTGCATCAAAGCCTTTGAGATGCTTAAAAAGAAATTAACCGAATCACCAACTCTAGTTGCCCCGGATTGGGACCTACCTTTTGAAATAATGTGTGATGCTAGTGATTACACGGTAGGTGCAGTTTTGGGGCAACGTAAGACCAAACATTTCTTGCCTATACACTATTCAAGTAAGACTATGACGGATGCTCAAACTAAGTATACTACAACGAAAAAGGAGTTACTTGCCGTTGTATATGCTTTCGAAAAGTTTAGACCATACCTCATCTTGTGCAAAACCATAGTGTATACGGACCACTCGGCTATCAAATATCTTCTTAATAAACAAGATGCAAAGCCGAGATTGCTCCGGCGGATGCTCCTTCTTCAAGAATTTAATCTCAAAATTCTTGACAAAAAAGGAGCCGAGAATCTCGCGGCCGATCATCTATCTAGACTTGAGAATCCTCACCAAAGCGATCAAGAGAACAAGGAAATTAATGAAACATTTCCTCTCGAGACGCTTGGTATGATTGATTTTCGTGGTGATGATAGTACCCCATGGTTTACGGACATCACAAATTACCATTCGGGAAAGTTCGTGATTAAGGGTATGTCATCCCAACAAAAACGGAAATTTTTCAAGGACATATCTTACTATTTTTGGGACGACCCGTATTTGTATCGAGTGTGCGCGGATCAAGTGATTCGTAGGTGTATGTTTGGAAAAGAAGCTAAAGATATTCTTAAAGCTTTTCCTGAAGGACCCACCGGGGGACATCATGGTGCCAACTCTACCGCGAAAAAAGTCTTTGATGCCGGTTTCTCTTGGCCTTCCATATATCGAGATGCCCAAGACTTACTCAAGACTTGTGATGCTTGTCAATGTCAAGGAAAGAATTCACAAAGGGATGAAATGCCCCAAAATATAATACAAGTTTGTAAAATCTTTGACGTATGGGGAATCGATTTTGGGGGGCCATTTCCATCATCAAAAGGAAATAAGTATATTCTCGTAGCCGTGGACTATTTGTCAAAATGGGTTGAAGCTAAGGCTTTGCCTACTAATGATGCTCGAGTTATGGTGAAGTTTTTGAAACAACTCTTTGCTAGGTTTGTAACTCCGCGGGATATAATAAGTGATCGAGGGACCCATTTTTGTAATGAACAATTTGAAAAAAATCTAAAGAAATATGGTGTCACTCATCGACTTTCGACGGGTTATCACCCTCAAACGAGTGGTCAAGTGGAGGTTTCAAACCGAGATCTTAAGCGAATTATGGAGCGTTCTATTATAGAAAATCGCACTTCATGGTCGGATAAATTAGACGATGCATTGTGGGCTTTCCGTACGGCCTATAAGACTCCCATTGGTTGTACACCATTTAGGTTGGTCTACAGAAAGGCATGCCACTCTCTAATTGAACTCGAATATAAGGCGTATTGGGCTCTAAAGCGTTGTAACTTCGATTTAAGGACCGCGGGTGATCATCGCAAGGTTCAATTGAATGAACTAAGTGAATTAAGGGATCAAGCTTATGAGAATTCTTTGATCTATAAAGAGAAGACTAAGAGGATTCATGACTCTAAGATCCGAAACCGCATTTTCAATGTTGGTGATCAAGTCCTTTTATTCAACTCTAGACTTAAGATTTTCTCGGGCAACCTTAAGTCCCGTTGGTCTGGACCATTCACTATTTCACAAGTATTCCCTTATGGCACCATTGAGCTAGCTCAAAAAGACGGGCCTAACTTTAAGGTGAATGGTCATCGAGTTAAGCACTACTTTGGAGGGGACATACCTATGGAGGTTGTTCCAGATCTCCAAACTTTTCTTAAGTTACAATGAATGCGGGGATCGAGTCGAGCTCATGACTCAATTACCAAAAACGAGGTGCCTTGTGGAGGATTTTCATACATTCTATCTTCTTTCTATTTTCTAACACTAATAATGGCTTGATCTTTTCAAGCTCGTGCTCGTGTTTTGTTTTGATGTGAATCTTAGGTATGACCCTAATCATTGAAGACTCTCTTGTTTGGTTTTTTCCCCGTTCACTCGAGCTTCCATACTTTGATTGTCAAATGGGGAATTTGTTATCCTTTTATTTTTATCGACAAACGTTTTATCTTAAAGCATAATTAATAAACGGCTTATAGATTTGCGTACTCTTACCATGTTAGAAGTATTGCATTCGACTCTTCGTGTTCTAGCAAGAGGTGTTACTCTTGAGCCAGGAAACATTGAGGACAATGTTTGGTTTTAGCATGAGGGAGTAAATCGATATAATCGCTTGCACTTGCTTTTGTCGTGTTCTTACGTAATTTTTTTTCTCAAAATCATAAAAAATTTAAATTTTTAGTGCAATTTTGTGTTTAATAATAAAGAAAATAAGTGTTTTTGACACAAATGTAGGCTTTCCGTTGGAGAAAATAAGAATAGTTTTTGTTTCGACCGGTTTTTACCTTAGCTCATTCCTTAACCGCTTAAATCAAGTTTTGCTAGACTTTTATATAGGGTGCTTTAAAACGCGAAAGTCTTAACTCGAAAGGTTTAAGAACAAGAACTTTTCGCAAGTTCCTATAATTGATTCTAGAAAGTCATTTATCAAGGAAACTTTAAAACGCAAATTCTAAACTTGAAAAAAGTCCAAGAAGATGCAAGATCCTATACATGACTTGAAAACCCAAAACTTTGATTTAATATAGTCTTAATCTAGACTTGCAAGGATAAGTATCCATTAGTCTCACATCTTTAAGATTTTACAATATGGAGAACAAGACATGATAAAGTTGATCATAAGTTTTGAGGCTAAGTCTTCCTTATATAAGTTTTTGTGTGGTTCTTTCTCCTCGTATTTATTTTTCATGCTTGAATAATTAGTTGTTTTATAAATGAAGTTTTTAGCGGTTTAGGTTCAGTATCTTAGCTCTTAACTTCTTCTTTTTCTTCCCTTGTAATTAAAGTAAGAACACATTGAGGGTATCAGTGTCATGGACTTTTTGATCATCGGATTGCGGAATTTGGCTTACTATATGTATCATAAATAAAGAAGAATAAATAAAAACATGTTCTCTATGAGCCTTCGGGTGGCAGTCATGTAGCACTAGCCTTGTCATTAGAGCCTTAGGGTGTATGGCATGGTGAAGTGTTTAATAAAAATTGATTTATCATTATTTCAAAGAGCCTTAGGGTGTGAGGTGATGATGAATGTCAATTCCCTTGTTTATGATTCAAGGAGCCTTAGGGTGTGGATCATTGATAAGGAGCACTTTTACATCTTAAAGAACCTCAAGGTATATGATGTAAATGTTGCTAACTCCATTATAAAGTCAAATCGACTTTGGAGGAATAATTGTTGCTTAAGTAGTCCTATAAGCCAAATTTCGGATCCGGGAATTCATTCCTAAAATCGTGTTAAGTTATCCTTGATGTGGACTTCCTTTAGTGACAACGATTTTTTATCATGAGGTTAGGTTCTAAGTGTTGGGTTTACACCGTTTTTGCCTTCATTTTTGGACTAACAATTATTAAATAAGTCAAATAATCCTATGGGTGAATGATAATCTTTAAAATCTAGAGATACAACTAGGAATAAAGGAGATTGAGTTAACACAAATTACTTGTATGAGTGTACTTAACATTGGAACTTATGATTGACAATGATCTTGTTTTTAAACTTGGCATGGAAAGAGTGAAAAGTCGAGGACGATGAATATATTCGAGTTTTATGATCCTAAAAGTTATTTTTCAATAATGAAAGCAGTACATTTGTCTTTGTGAAATAAAGTGTCAAAAGTTGAATAAAAGTGTAGTTAGTTTCTTTATTTTATCATTGCGCGAGGACACGACAATTGCTTAGAAAGGGGGAGTTTGATATGAGTGTAATTACTCATATCATTTTTCACAAAACGGACATAAAATGCATATTTCACATGAATATAGTATTGTATATGCTTGTTTTGTTCTTTTCATGTGTGTAGGTACCAAGATCACAAAACCGACACGAGTTTGAAGATTTCACCAAAAGCCAAAAGACGGGATCATTTTATTCACGGATTTATAAAGTATTATTGGGACTTTGTGGGGCCCACTTGAGCTTAATGGGCCTGAAATCCCATTTATAAAGTTATGTTATTACTTTGGAAGAAGTTTATATCTTGGGTCAAAGCCCAAATGTGAGAAAGAATGAGACGACAAGGAGTTTATATAACTTTTGGGTCCAATTTCGTTCAAAGCCCAAAAGCAAGTAAAATTGAAGGATGAACGTTTATTCTTTGCCAAACAATAGTCAGGTCAAAGCCCAAAGGAATTGAAGAAAAGACGATAAAGTTTATATACTTTGTGTGGTCAACAAAGTCGGTCAAAAGAAACAAATAAAGAAGAGAAAAACGAGAGAAGAAAATAAAGAAAAAGGGGAAGAACGCAACAGCTATGAACCCTAATAATTAGCGCTTTTCAATTAATCAAGCAATTGATGGTCACGCGCTGATTCAGAGAAAGAAGGAAGATAGGAATGGTGCGTGTAATCACAAAGATACCAAGTGCTATGCTCCAACGTGGCACTTGGATTCGTCATCAAAGGCCCCTCATTGGATGATTTACTGCCATCCTGACAAGGATCAAATCACCTTCTGACACCTTAAACTCAAACTAGCACCCTTATTGCCATGTTGGCAATTAGTGTGAGGGTGATGTAGAAAATGATATACGTGTTTAGGAAAACAACGTATAAATGCGGCAAGTATTAATCGACACGATTTAGGAAAACCGTGAAGACGAATAAATTCCAAGTTCGTTCTCGAAGGAGGTGTGTGTATTAATGTGCCAAAATATAAAATAACAATGTTTGGATTAGTGACGTTTTTGGTTTAGAAGAGAAGAATTAAAGACGAGCTACGACTACGATTAAAACTACGACGTTGACGTAAAACGCGAACGTAAATACGTAAAACGTGACGAAATTAAAAATTAAACCTAAAAATTAATTAAAAGTTAAAACTAAGTCTTAAATAATATAAATAAGAATAAAAATCCAACAAATATATTTTTAAACCTTTTATTAATTAAATATTCAATTTTTAATGCTAATTAAAGCCCAAAAATTAAATATAATTAACAAAATGCCCAAAATATTAATTTATTGAACTAATAACTAACTTATATTATTTAAAGACTAAAAAGTATTTTTCTTGAATTTTAAAAATTAATTTTCTATTTTTAAATGACTAAAAACTATTTTTAAATTAAAATAATCCTAAAAAATAATAAAATAATGACAAAATTAATTTAACAATTTCAAAAATCCTAAATTACCCTAATGAACAGTAGAAAATTGAAAAAGTTTGAAAAATGTAAAATTTTGCACTAAAAGACAAAACTAGTTAATAATTAAACCCTAATTAACTTAAATTAATTATAGAAAATAATTAAAAAGGTGAACAGTAACTAATTTTTAAACTAAAAATCTTAAATTAATATTCTAAATCTAGGAAAAATTTTAAAACTGAATAATATAAACTTTTTACACTAAAAGACAAAAACAGATATATTAAAAAGTAATTAAAATAACAATTAAACCTAAAAAAAAATATTAAATGAACAGTAACTTAAAATTAAATTATACTGAAAAATTAAGAATAAAATAAGAAAAATAATGCAACAAAAATTAAATCCTAACTCCTATTTTTTACCACTAAAGACAAAAAAGTTAAAACTGAAAGTGACATTTTTCTTTGTTTTCTGTCTTTTTGTGAAGCAGTGGAAACAAAAGCAAAGGCAGTGGGAAAGGAGTTCCCACTGTTAATGAAAATAAACGGGTCTGAGCACTATTTGTGGCTTAACTTGCTTGTTTTTTAGTTTTATTGGGAAACAAAGGCACCCCCACACTCATGGAAGTGTGGGGAGTCAGTTTAAACACAAAAACACACAGGCACAATGCAAAAATCACACACAAAGGACCAAATATCAGTTACTGTATTGAAATAGGGTGCTGTGGGGGCAGTTGCTGATCTACTTTGCACTAGGGTGGATTTCAAAGCTCAAATCTTTGCATACAACCCAACCAAAACACTTACAATTGATCTAAAACCCTAGCTAGACCTAACCTCTAACATTGAGTGAGCTTACAGAATCTAAAAGGCACAAAAACAGTCAAAAACAGGACTTAACTGATTTTTAGCTATTTACACCAAATAGTGAGCATGCTAGTACTTTAAAAACCTACCAAACATGAAACAAAGAATCAAAACCAACCTAATACTACCTCTTGAGTATGTTTAGTCTGTTTTAGGCTAAATATTAATCAAACACTCACCCCAAAAAGCAGATCCAAACACCCCCTTAAAATCAGTTAACCAAAAATAACAAATGAAACCCTTGCAAATCTTAGCTAAACTTTATAAAACCTATCTAAACATGCATATTACAGCTAAATAAGCAAGATTGAATAATCATACAAACACAAAAAGCAATATCATGCAAATTCACAAGAAGTACATAGAAAATGTGAAAATTGAAAGCAGGGTTCAAGCCAATGATACCTTGGGCTGAGGCCTTCTGCTGGGCTTTTCAAACAAAATCTGGGAGCTTATGATGAGCTTTTAGACAGCTTTTGATGTAGAGAAATGCTAGGTGGGGACTACAACAGTCCCAAACACCCCAATAATATCTTCAACTTGAAGAATGATGAAACTTTTGGAACTTGTATCCTGCCAAGAAAACAAAAGAACAGAGAAAGTGACCTGTGCAAGGCAAAT
The DNA here is from genome assembly GCA_025667525.1 of Glebionis coronaria. Classification (NCBI taxonomy): domain Eukaryota; kingdom Viridiplantae; phylum Streptophyta; class Magnoliopsida; order Asterales; family Asteraceae; genus Glebionis; species Glebionis coronaria. The sequence goes on from CM046877.1 coordinate 423,456,605, forward strand.
AAGCTATAAAGCTAGCTTATAGCTGAGAATAATAAAAAAATTGAAAATGATTTTTTCTTTTTGAAATTTTTGGAACACAAAACATTGAAACCTGGATACCACAATAACCACAGCTTATACAAGCTCTCTTAGCTTATTTGGTTGTCAATCCAAATAAGTTAAGAAGCTTCTATAATGCTAATAAGAAAAACGTGTTTTAAGGCTTAAGTGTCCTCTTGCCCAAAAACCTTTTTCCTTGAAAGAATTCTACACTAAATTTTACAAAGAAGTAAATTAATATACTACTGAAAACAAAAGCAAGGAACTCAGTTATGCAAGATTAAAAGGGTTCATTTTCATTAATAGTTTTAAAGCTTACAAAAACTGGAACAAGAGCTTAATGCCACAAACGGCTAAGCTATATATACAAGTAGATAGAAAAATCTAGAAGCCCTAAAATGAAAACCCTAATCTTGTGAATATCCAGAATTGCCCTTGATTTGAATCTTCAAAAGTGGTCAATAGGGTGCCATGTGATTGTTGCTTGGATGCTTGTGGTGTTACAGCTGTGTTGATTGATCCAGGACGTTCAATTGCACTTGGGGGCCAAGGAAATATCATCCATCCGTTCATTTTGTCTCCCCATGGGGTTTTGTGGGATAGTGACGTAGCAGGGGAGCCCCATGTGGGTTTGTTGGGTTCTAGTTTGAGGTGGGGTTGGGATAAGAGTGGGTTAAATTAAGTATCTGGAGGTTTAGAAATAAAACCCCTTTGATTTAAAAGGGTAATTTAGGATGGGGTTTTTAGGGTTTATGTGTGGGAGGGAAAGAGGATTAAGGAGTTTAATCTGATCCTGGGGTATTAAATTTAAAAACGTGTGTTTACCACCAAAAACAAGTTTAATATTAAACTAGTTTTAAAAATAAGCTGGTGGATACTGACGTGGATGAGAGGGGAATGTTGATTGGTTGGAAGGGTGATGGGGGCTGACATGGCGTGATGGGAGTGGATGGGGTAAGTTTGTTTGTCTAGCCAGGTTTGCCCCCTCTATTCCTTTCACTTGATCACTTAGTATTTAAACAGCCATAACACTTATTTCCTTGTAAAATCTTTTAGCAACTTGTCACTTTTGGCACATGCACATCCAAACTTTGTTTAAAGGGCTTTTTATGCAATAGAAGCATTCTTCAAGGACCAAATGTGTATATTCTTGAAATATTAGGGACCCAATGTGTAATTTGAGTATTCACAAGGGTATAATATGACAAGTCTTCCAAAGTAGAGGGACCAAAGTTGCCAAATCTTCAAACTTCAAGGACTTCAAAGGAAATTCATGATTCGGGTCCGGTTCTTTGTGCGGCTTCGTTTCCCGTGTTCGTTTTTGCTTCATTCCTTTGATCTTTTGGTGAATTCACGATATCCGTACCTGAAATACACAATGAACAAATACAAGCACATATATGGGTATTTTGATGATATTTTAAGCGTTTTAAGCCCGATTTGGACGATGAGACTATGTATAAATACAGTCTCATCACTCCCCCATACTAAACCATTGCCGTGTCCCCACGCAATGCTAGAATTAAGTATCATAGCACTTCCAAAATTCATTTTATGATGACATTTATTGTAGACATAAATTTAAATAAACTACTACATGCGTTTTAGACATAATGTATTGTTTTCATCACGATTAAGTGACTTTTGGGATCATAGAACAAGAACACGTGAATGCTTCGTTAGAAATAATTTCGTCATCCTTGATTTTCACCCAATTCCATGCTAAGCGTGTAACGAGATCATTGTTATTATAAGTTAGCAACACGATCACATCTTATGAGTGTTAATTACAAACCTAAACTCCCTTATTCCTACTTGGTATCTCTTATATTTTATTTTTGTCTTAATGATCACGAGGATACATCATTGACTTATGTGTGAATAGAGATTAAGTCTAAAAATAGAAACTTAACGGTGTAACCAAAATCATCAAATCAATAATTCACCCCAATAGACAACGATGTCAAAAAATTAAGTTAACAAGAAGGATCGATAAACACGATTTTATAACGGTTTTGAACATGAGACTTATTACCAAGACTTTTATACGCCCCCTAACGGAAGGGCCTTATTATCTTTGGTTTACCTCCATCTTTTATTAAACTTCGCCATGAAGCTTTTATTATGACTTCGGTCTTGCCTTGCCTTTTATTATCCGCCTCATCGGTGGTTTTATTAGCCAAAGACGTATATCCTCACGCTAAGGCGAATTTTGGATCTTTAAAGCTTCGAAGATTAAGGCTTGATTCACTTTCAATTTGGGCATAGATTTTTCGGCCTTGTGAGCTTCAAATTTTTGCTTAATTTAGGTGAGCACTTGAAATCTTATTATTAAGTGAAGCTTTCGATTATTCGGGTGCCAATACTTCAAAACCGTGACGCTGGCGATACCTTAATGTTTTCCCAATTTAATTACATGGAAGCTACCAAAACAAATTAGAAACCCAACAATAGTGACTAAACCGCCAAATCAATATTTATTAACAATTATTTATGCAAAAGCGTTGGGAGAATAAGCTAATAATTACTACACATAAGATCGTGACGATTACGAGACTTATAAATAACTCTATCATTTCTCGTCCTCATTTAAGAGACTTAGCCTAAAAAGTTAAGGAATCGAAGCTAAGTGCTCAACACGCACGGTCGAGTCAAAAATTACTCTCGTTCTCACCATCGGAAAACCTACATTCGTGTCTTAAACACTTATGAAAAACAAGAAAAATTTTAAAATTTGGCCATTTTTAGCCTTATTTGCATAAAACGATAACAAAAAGATGAATATTGGATTGCGTGTTGACGTAAGCAAGGTGAAGTATCTACTCACCCCCCCCATACTAAAACTAAACATTGTCCTCAATGTTTCGAGTCTAGGGGTGTAAACACCCCCATACTAGAGACGAAGTCGAATGCTTAATCTCGAGCATGGAAAGGGTAAAATGAATAACCTAAAAGCCGTTTATGAATTATGCTAATAAGATAAACGTTAGAACATAAAAGGATATCATCGGATATCGGAATCTCTAAAGGCAACGATCGAAGCTCGAGTGATCCGTAAAACGAACACGAGAGGCTTCAATGATGACGATGAACCTAATGAATCACAATCACAAACAACCACGAAACAAAGGTTGGAAGAGCACAAGTCCCCTCGTTACGTTAACTAAGAAAGCAATAATATGTACAAGGATAAGCATGAGAATCCCCCACGAGGCACCTTGTTTTTGATAACCGAGTCAAAAGCTCGACTCGGATCCCCATAAATGTGATCATTTAGGGATAATCTTGGTTTGGTAATTTTTGGTGGGGCTTACATGATAAACAAGGCCCAAAAGTACATGGAGCACTTTTAAAAACCCGATAAACGTATACCGGGGTCAAAGATAGCGTCTTCGTTTTCGGATGAAAGACGAAACAACGCTACTCCAACACAAACCCCAATGGGGTAGAAGAAAAGAGATAAGAAGTAGAAAGGTGGGGCAATGGGTAAGTCAAACTTATGAGCTACTCGAGGTAGACTCACACCAAGCAAACGAAAATATTTTCCATTTATTGCATCGGTGGAAGACCGAGATTTCCCTTTACAAGCAATTCCGGGATCGTAAATCTCGTCCTCGGTGGAGAAATGGGAGGGAACATTTGGGGCTTCCCCCACACTAGATCCACACCAACCATCGTCAAAAGGAGTAGACGAGGTGGTAGCACTCATAACACGATGTGATGACGGAGTTAAACATGTAGAAAAATCATTTAAAACATTTTTAAAATCTTTTCCTTTTTCATCGTTTTTAAACTCTTTATGAAAACCCGATTTAATGATGTCGAAAATATTTGGCGTGTCAAATTCAAAATTAGTCGCGCTAAAAATTCTCACATTTAAGTCATTGGTGGGAGGGGGTGGCGGATTATATAAGTTCTCAAAACGTTTGTCAATAAAGAACACCGCCCCCTCGGGGTCAACATACTCGTCATCCTCATGAACGTCGATCTCATCGATTTCTTCATCAAAGATAGGCTTGTCAAACCAAGGTTTGTCATTCCCCTCCTTGAGTATCTTAGAAACTCTCTCGAAAAGATCACGATCAAGCACGAAACCATCATTCTTTTGTGGGGATCGTTGATAAGTTAGATCCTCACGAATATGGTAAACGTCATTCTCAAATGAGGAGTGTTGATTAGGTAACTCCTCGAGAATGGGATTTTTAGTGGTCACATGAGTTGGTTCGTCATCGAAAATAAGACGTTCCAACTCATTTAGTTCATCCTCGATCTTGGAAAGGTCGACCTCACTCGTAGGTGGAAGTGAAGGCATAAGAGCTAGCTCTCGTTCAATGATTTCCTCAATCTCGGGATCAAACTCATAATCATCTTACTTCACATGTTTCTTCTTAGGAGAATCAAAAATTGCATGTGGATGTCGAAGTACGTGATCAAGCTCGGCAAAATCGGCATCGTCATCGTCAAAGAAAGAGTCGATGTGAGCACTCACAACCATGGACTTACAAGTCAAATGACTATGCTTAGGTGACTTTTCTAAGACGAGAGGATCGATGTCGATAAACCCTTTAGCCTCAACGGGTGTTGGGCTAGGCAAAGGAGGCACTTCGATGGAGTTAGAAGTTGAAGCCTCAAAGACGTGGTCCTTCGAAGGTGGTGAAGACGAATCCATTTTGGTCATTGTCGTGATGGCATTAACGTCACCCTTCGGAATTGGTGTTTCACTTGTTTCGCTAAAAACATCCCAAAGTGAGTTTTCATCCATGTATTTACACATACCCTTTTGAATTAGGTACACGTATTCTTTATCATTAAAATCATCATCCTTAAAACCGTTTTTCTTAATTCTTTCAAAACATGCATCAAGCTTCATCCTTTCCGCTAAAGTAAACATTTTGAAATCATTAGAATTTGAATCATTAGGTTTTGAAACCTCGGTTTTTTCATTCTCATTAAATCCTTGGGATTTTCTAGCGAAAAAGTCTATTTTCTCATCCCCATATCTCATAGTAAGTCTCCCCTCGTGAACGTCGATTACGGTTCTAGCCGTCGATAAGAATGGTCGGCCTAAAATAATGGGACATTTAGGGTCACACTCGTAATCGGATATAACGAAATCCGCGGGAAAAACAAACTTTCCAATCCTAACATAGACATCCTCGGCTATTCCAATTGGTATAAGTGGAGTACAATTTGCAAGCTCGATTGTCATGTTCGTGGGGGTAAGCGAAGGCAATCTCATCAATTTCCATAGAGAATGAGGCATAAGATTTATGCTAGCACCTAAATCGGCAAGGGCTAAACATCCCTCAATCTCGGAAAAATCACAAGGTAGCAGAAATTGGCCCGGATCCTTTTCCTTTCTGGGCATACGCCTTTTGGGTTTTTTAAGAAGGATCGAAGCACAAGTTTCTTCAAGGGTTACTTTGGTAAGGTCGACAAAGCTCTCTTTTTGAACCATGAATGTAATTTGAGGTACACGAGGGTGTGCACTCTTTTCCTTGGTCGCCACGTTCACCCCATCGACTTTAGAACAAGAAGACGTCTTAGAAGTCGAGGGTTGAGAGGGATAAACAACACGGAATCCTTCAAGGTTAGGGGTAATCACACGACCTTTCTCACGAGACGAGGCGGCTTTACATTGTTCTTTCGGATTTGCAACGGTGTCACTAGGTAACGAATTTGATGACGAACCCGAGGCTTTGTTCATTATGGCCAAAAACATCTTTTTTATATCAATTTGCCCTTTCTCAATCTTCGTGTTTTGCAATTTCAAAGTATTTGTAAAGTCGTTTTTCAAAGTACCAATTTCTCCCTCTAATCGTCTCATATTAGCCTCATTCGTTTTCATGTAATTTTGAAAATCGTTTGACGAACTATTTTGATTAGAATTAAAGTTCCCTTGGTTTTGATTACTTCTTTGAAAATTGTTTTGATTCCCACTTGAAAAATTATTTCCTTGATTGTTATCTCGATTTTGCCAAGTTATATTACGACCTTGATTGTAACCTCCTTGATTTTGATTCGAAAAATTTCCTTGTTGATTATTTCCTTGAAAATTGTTTCGATTTTGAAAATTGTTGCCTTGGTTATAATTGCCTTGTTGTGATGGACCCGCGTTATTTTGATTTGAAAAATTGTTGTTTAACGCACTCACATTCGACGTTTGGCCATCCGTAGCCGCACACTCGTAATAATTATGAGGTCCACCACAAAACGTACACGAAACCTCAACCGCTTTCACCGTAGCGGGAGCGTCTTTCTTTTGCATCTCAATGAGATAAGACGTAAACACATTCGTCAACTTGTCGACTTTTGCATCGACTCTCTCAATGTCGCGATTAGAACTACTAACATTGGCGACATTGGCAACACTCGGTGCATTGCGGAGTTGGTAAACCTTGGATCGGTTCTCGATAATTATCAAAGCTTCTCTCGGAGTCTTACACAAAAAGTTGCCACCGGCGGCGGAATTCAACGAGTCTTGTTCGTGAAAATTAAGACCGTTGTAAAACGTATCCATTTGGTGCAACTCGGAAAAACCATGGTGAGGACATTGCCCAAGCAATTCCTTAAAGCGATCCCACGCGTCTCTAAAAGATTCATTCGGTTTTTGCTCAAATTTCGTAATCTCGTTCTTGAAAAACGCTGTCTTAGACGGTGGGAAAAAATAATTAACGAACTTGGAAACGAGATCCTTCCACGTAGTTATCGAATTAGGTGGATCTTTCTCGTACCAATCCTTGGCGGCACCATCGAGCGAGTATGGAAAAAGCATAAGCTTGACGACATCGGTGTCGACGTTCTTAAACTTGCTCGTGGCCAAAAGACGATCAAAATTCCGAATATGGTCGTGAGGATTATCGGCTTCACGACCTCGAAACTTCGTAGCTTGGATCAACGAAAGCATTCCGCTCTTGATCTCAAAATTCTCCGCCTCGATAGCGGGAATTACGATCGCGTCTCCATAACCCTCGGTGGGCGCTTGGAGCAATTCCATCATAGAACGATTGTCGGCCATCTCCTCTACGGTTTCTTCAACAACGATATTAGGAACGTCGGTTTCTAATTCTCGTCTGCGTCGTCGATTCCTTCGATTACGATTGCGTCGATTCGAAGCTTCGCTAGAATTGGAATAATCCTTCGATCGAGTGCGCATGCACTAAGCGTAGAATGGGTGGTAGCAAAGAAGATTCTTTTTGCGGCTTTTTGATTTTTTCAATTTTTTTGTTTTGATTGGTTTTTTAATTTTTTTGGATTTTTGAATGTATTACGTAGACACAAATCTACAAATCTCCCCTCGAATCGACTTTCTCGATTAAAGGAGCCTCAAAGAATGAAAACGATCACGTGGAGTGAACGTTCTCGATGACTTTAGAACGTTGGTGGAACACCAAAACGTTCAAGAGGGTTTAATCTTGAAAACACAAGCAAATATAATATACGTAGATAATACTTGGGCGGCAAACCCTCGATTAGCCCTCTTTCTCAAAACACGCACAAGCAAGCGGAGGAAACGAGGCGGCGCGAAGCACTTAAGAGCCTTTTTCCTTTAGGTCGTGAAATACAACCGCCTTATACCCACCTTATAGTTTGTGTTAATTGAAATTAAGCCTCACGAAAGTATTTATCTATTTTGCCTTTAAACTTTTGCTTTGGATTCGATTACAATGATCGAGTGATGAAATCCCGAATCAAGGTTGCGTTTTTACGCTTTTGGAGTACTTGTATTTTTATTGTTCTTACGTAGATACAATATAGTAATAATATATTCACAATAAAAACGAAAACCAATATATCTACAATATAGTAAAGATTGTTGTGTGTTTAATTTAGGAAAACTAAACACGATTTATTTGGATATTATACTATAATAGAGAAAAATAACAAAAATGAGTATGTACGATATTCACGCTTTCCAAAAATGAAAAGCAAAAACGCACTATTCACACAAACACGATACTAATAGTAATGGCACACAAACACCTCCCCGGCATCGGCGCCAAAAATTGATGTAGAAAATGATATACGTGTTTAGGAAAACAACGTATAAATGCGGCAAGTATTAATCGACACGATTTAGCAAAACCGTGAAGACGAATAAATTCCAAGTTCGTTCTCGAAGGAGGTGTGTGTATTAATGTGCCAAAATATAAAATAACAATGTTTGGATTAGTGACGTTTTTGGTTTAGAAGAGAAGAATTAAAGACGAGCTACGACTACGATTAAAACTACGACGTTGACGTAAAACGCGAACGAAAATACGTAAAACGTGACGAAATTAAAAATTAAACCTAAAAATTAATTAAAAGTTAAAACTAAGTCTTAAATAATATAAATAAGAATAAAAATCCAACAAATATATTTTTAAACCTTTTATTAATTAAATATTCAATTTTTAATGCTAATTAAAGCCCAAAAATTAAATATAATTAACAAAATGCCCAAAATATTAATTTATTGAACTAATAACTAACTTATATTATTTAAAGACTAAAAAGTATTTTTCTTGAATTTTAAAAATTAATTTTCTATTTTTAAATGACTAAAAACTATTTTTAAATTAAAATAATCCTAAAAAATAATAAAATAATGACAAAATTAATTTAACAATTTTAAAAATCCTAAATTACCCTAATGAATAGTAGAAAATTGAAAAAGTTTGAAAAATGTAAAATTTTGCACTAAAAGACAAAACTAGTTAATAATTAAACCCTAATTAACTTAAATTAATTATAAAAAATAATTAAAAAGGTGAACAGTAACTAATTTTTAAACTAAAAATCTTAAATTAATATTCTAAATCTAGGAAAAATTTTAAAACTGAAAAATATAAACTTTTTACACTAAAAGACAAAAACAGATATATTAAAAAGTAATTAAAATAACAATTAAACCTAAAAAAAATATTAAATGAACAGTAACTTAAAATTAAATTATACTGAAAAATTAAGAATAAAATAAGAAAAATAATGCAACAAAAATTAAATCCTAACTCCTATTTTTTACCACTAAAGACAAAAAAGTTAAAACTGAAAGTGACCTTTTTCTTTGTTTTCTGTCTTTTTGTGAAGCAGTGGAAACAAAAGCAAAGGCAGTGGGAAAGGAGTTCCCACTGTTAATGAAAATAAACGGGTCTAAGCACTATTTGTGGCTTAACTTGCTTGTTTTTTAGTTTTGTTGGGAAACAAAGGCACCCCCACACTCATGGAAGTGTGGGGAGTCAGATTAAACACAAAAACACACAGGCACAATGCAAAAATCACACACAAAGGACCAAATATCAGTTACTGTATTGAAATAGGGTGCTGTGGGGGCAGTTGCTGATCTACTTTGCACTAGGGTGGATTTCAAAGCTCAAATCTTTGCATACAACCCAACCAAAACACTTACAATTGATCTAAAACCCTAGCTAGACCTAACCTATAACATTGAGTGAGCTTACAGAATCCAAAAGGCACAAAAACAGTCAAAAACAGGACTTAACTGATTTTTAGCTATTTACACCAAATAGTGAGCATGCTAGTACTTTAAAAACCTACCAAACATGAAACAAAGAATCAAAACCAACCAAATACTACCTCTTGAGTATGTTTAGTCTGTTTTAGGCTAAATATTAATCAAACACTCACCCCAAAAAGCAGATCCAAACACCCCCTTAAAATCGGTTAACTAAAAATAACAAATGAAACCCTTGCAAATCTTAGCTAAACTTTATAAAACCTATCTAAACATGCATATTACAGCTAAATAAGCAAGATTGAATAATCATACAAACACAAAAAGCAATATCATGCAAATTCACAAGAAGTACATAGAAAATGTTAAAATTGAAAGCAGGGTTCAAGCCAATGATACCTTGGGCTAAGGCCTTCTGCTGGGCTTTTCAAACAAAATCTGGGAGCTTATGATGAGCTTTTAGACAGCTTTTGATGTAGAGAAATGCTAGGTGGGGACTACAACAGTCCCAAACACCCCAATAATATCTTCAACTTGAAGAATGATGAAACTTTTGGAACTTGTATCCTGCCAAGAAAACAAAAGAACAGAGAAAGTGACCTGTGCAAGGCAAATAAGCTATAAAGCTAGCTTATAGCTGAGAATAATAAAAAAATTGAAAATGATTTTTTCTTTTTGAAATTTTTGGAACACAAAACATTGAAACCTGGATACCACAATAACCACAGCTTATACAAGCTCTCTTAGCTCATTTGGTTGTCAATCCAAATAAGTTAAGAAGCTTCTATAATGCTAATAAGAAAAACGTGTTTTAAGGCTTAAGTGTCCTCTTGCCCAAAAACCTTTTTCCTTGAAAGAATTCTACACTAAATTTTGCAAAGAAGTAAATTAATATACTACTGAAAACAAAAGCAAGGAACTCAGTTATGCAAGATTAAAAGGGTTCATTTTCATTAATAGTTTTAAAGCTTACAAAAACTGGAACAAGAGCTTAATGCCACAAACGGCTAAGCTATATATACAAGTAGATAGAAAAATCTAGAAGCCCTAAAATGAAAACCCTAATCTTGTGAATATCCAGAATTGCCCTTGATTTGAATCTTCAAAAGTGGTCAATGGGGTGCCATGTGATTGTTGCTTGGATGCTTGTGGTGTTATAGCTGTGTTGATTGATCCAGGACGTTCAATTGCACTTGGGGGCCAAGGAAATATCATCCATCCGTTCATTTTGTCTCCCCATGGGGTTTTGTGGGATAGTGACGTAGCAGGGGAGCCCCATGTGGGTTTGTTGGGTTCTAGTTTGAGGTGGGGTTGGGATAAGAGTGGGTTAAATTAAGTATCTGGAGGTTTAGAAATAAAACCCCTTTAATTTAAAAGGGTAATTTAGGATGGGGTTTTTAGGGTTTATGTGTGGGAGGGAAAGAGGATTAAGGAGTTTAATCTGATCCTGGGGTATTAAGTTTAAAAACGTGTGTTTACCACCAAAAACAAGTTTAATATTAAACTAGTTTTAAAAATAAGCTGGTGGATACTGACGTGGATGAGAGGGGAATGTTGATTGGTTGGAAGGGTGATGGGGGATGACATGGCGTGATGGAGTGGATGGGGTAAGTTTGTTTGTCTAGCCAGGTTTGCCCCCTCTATTCCTTTCACTTGATCACTTAGTATTTAAACAGCCATAACACTTATTTCCTTGTAAAATCTTTTAGCAACTTGTCACTTTTGGCACATGCACATCCAAACTTTGTTTAAAGGGCTTTTTATGCAATAGAAGCATTCTTCAAGGACCAAATGTGTATATTCTTGAAATATTAGGGACCCAATGTGTAATTTGAGTATTCACAAGGGTATAATATGACAAGTCTTCCAAAGTAGAGGGACCAAAGTTGCCAAATCTTCAAACTTCAAGGACTTCAAAGGAAATTCATGATTCGGGTCCGGTTCTTTGTGCGGCTTCGTTTCCCGTGTTCATTTTTGCTTGATTCCTTTGATCTTTTGGTGAATTCACGATATCCGTACCTGAAATACACAATGAACAAATACAAGCACATATATGGGTATTTTGATGATATTTTAAGCGTTTTAAGCCCGATTTGGACGATGAGACTATGTATAAATACAGTCTCATCAGAGGGTGAGTGATTTTCCATCTTTGGATCAAAACAAACAGGAAAGAGAAGATGGAGATGCCCATCACACGGGTGAAAATTGAGCTAATCATCACCAACTCCTCACCCTCTACCCTCAGGTTCAAGTATAAATACCCCCTCATTTCATTGTATTTTCATCCCTTTCTTCTTAATGTTATAATGTCAATTTATAGTTAGAATTGTATTTTCTTTTTAAAAGTTTGTAATGCTATTTTGATTTAATAAAATTCGCATTTCAGTCTCAATCTTTTAATCTCGCGTTTTATTTTGCAATTTATTTATCTAAGTAATTGTTGCAATGTAAATCTATAAAGTTCATTATAATTGTGTATTGTTTATATAAGCTCACACTATAGCTTATGTGAATAATTGAGAGTGAAATAGGGATAAAGCTCATTCCCACTGAATGAGTTAAAAATAGGTATAAGCTGCTGAAAAATCGTGTTATGATGATGAATAAGGCGAATTGGAATGGTGTTTTATGATGTTTTCATGGCGTGGTTTTAGTGCCGAGGGTCGGCGATAGGTTTAGACTAGGTAATTGGTGTGTAGTCCGTGGCTCGTTAGCTACGGACGCAAAGAAAGCTCTATCGAGCAAGAATTGGGACCTTCGTTTTTGCAGAAGGTCGAGGTAACTCGATTTCTCTTTGGTTTTTTATAAGCTTATTTTGAATGTTATAAATCTGCCATTTTAATGTTTAGATATGGACTAAATAGTTTAATAAGTTGTTTGATCTATAATTCTGCCATACTTTGGTTATTTCTGTTTTGATTTCTCAAGTTTTCATTAATATGTTGTTTGTTGTGCTTGATTGCTTGTTGTTATGTTTATGTGATAATTAATGTAAATCATAGTTGCTGAGTTCTAGTTGTTTGATTTTATCTACTGCTGTAAAATTGATAGCTAGTACTTATAGATTTGAAGTGAGTCGTAGTAACGTTTATTGTTGATGTGTTTATATTGTATGTTTATTTTATGAGCTGACGATTTGCTTCGATAATTAAGCTGTTGTGTATGGTCAGTTGGATTGTGAGTTTTTGTTCTAAAAAGTTGAATGGATCTTTCAAAGTTTGGAACTGAAATAGAGTCAATCTTGTAAGGGTTGGTTGCTGAACTTCTAAGTTACAAGTTTAATTGGGAAATTCATTTTGCTGGTTTTTAAAGTCATTCCATTTGGGGTTTTTGTTTTCAAACTACTATCCGCTGTACACTTCTGCTTACTTAATTACTTGCTGAACTGGGAGTTTTCATCTGTTATTACTGTTGAAGAGCGCCATTATTAAGCTGGTAGTCAAGAGTTTGTTGTCGTGATTTTTAAGCTGAATGTCTTTGGCCTAGAACTGCTGCGCATACCTTAAGAATAGCCTTTGTCTACAAGATAATTTCAACATGTATTTTGTTACCAAACCTTTGTTGTCGTGAAGTTTGATTCCTTGTCATATTTTTCTTTAGATATAATTCCTGCTAGTAGTATTGTTGTTGCTGAGTACACATCGAATAGCTACCTTTGTATCAGTTTTGTTACTATTTATGTCTAACTTGTTGCTACACACTAGTTTAGATTATGCTTGCTAATTGCTTAATAGTTGCTGTGTATATGTCATAAGTTTTTTCTATTTTAAATAGCTATTCCATTTTATAAGTTGTTACCTCTGCTTTGAGTTTGTTGATTTACGTTTGCTGAGAATTCAGTTGATGCTGATTAAGTTTGCTTTGCTTTTTGTTAATGCAATAATGCCTAAAAACGTTACTTGCATTTTTCGGTCTCGCTTAGTTTTGATTACGACAATATGTAGAAACAATCATTTAAACAACGAAAAACGAATTCTTGAGTTTAAGTATTTTTCATTTTACCCATTTTCACTTAATGTATGAATAAACAAGTACTAACCTTAATCAAGTGATCAAGTGATTTAATCTTTTCTTAAAACTCACTTTTTATTAAGTGTGAAAAGTTTTTTTATTTTTCTTTTTAAGAAAATGTTTTATTAAATTAATTATTTGAAAGTTTGAAAATGGCATATTCTTTTTTTGATTTGGAATATCCTTTCAGGATATTTTATAATCAGATAAGACCTCCACCACTAAAGGACAAAAAGGAAGCGGAGTCTACTCCGGCGGTTCTCTAGTGCCTATGCGGTTCCTTATCGATAAGGTACCGCCGGCTGAGATAAGGAATAGCGGGCAGATATAGCCGTTGGCCCTTTGTCCTATAAATAGTGGACCATTCTTAGATTTTCTCTTCACCTCTTTTGCATATATATTTCCAGATTCAAACATACTTCTTAAATCACTCAAATCCTTGATCATTTGATTGATTACTACTTGTTTAGAAGTGAATCTATCCCATCCATCCCTTCCTCTCCAAGTGCAAAGAGAAGAACACTATCCTTGTGAAGTGTTGAGTCCACCACCAAAGATCCTTTGAAGATCAGATCTTATACATTTGTTGTTATGTCATAGTTGTGAAGATCCAAGTAGTTGTGTCTATTTGGAAGTTGTGTATGTACTAAGTATACTTGTGTAGATTGGTCCTAGCTACGATTAGGGCTCGACTTTTAGCTTAAAGTCAGAAATTGGTTAAGCAACGTGTACGGTTTTCTCCACCATAAGGAGCTTGTTGTGTAGTGAACTCTCGAGTAATGAGTACTCGAGGAGTGGAGTAGGAACGAGGAGTGAGCTTCGTTGCCGAACACTATAAATCCTTGGTGTTTGGTTTGATCTTTCTTTACCCTTAACTCTTTACATTCTTTATTCTTTGTGCATATACATTAGTTAGTATTAGTTTAGTCACACTATCATTTTTCATATTGTGCATAAGAAGATTTCACATATTTCCTCAAGCCTAAGTTTTTGAAAAAGGATTTTTTAAAAACCATCTTTTAACAAGTAAATATAAGAAACTATTCAACCCCCCCCCCCTTTCTAGTTTCTACAATTGGTATCAGAGCGTGGTTGCTCAAGAATTTTTAAAGTATATTGTATTTTAAAACTTGAATCGATCTATGGATTCCAACAAGTACCTAGAAGGGCAATCTATGCAAAGACCACCACTTTTTGAAATCGATAGTTTTATTTATTGGAAAAATAGATTTGAGACTTATGTGAAATCAAAAGATTTAGATCTTTGGCATGTTATTACCAATGGTGATTTTTTACCTTATCAATTTAATGAAGTTTATAAAACAAAAGAATTGGTCACTTTTGACAAATCTAATGACGATACTAAAGGAAACTTTCGAAAAATAATGAGACTAAAATGGTGATTTATAATGCTTTACCTAAGAAAGAGTATGAAAGGATTTTTATGTGTGAAACCGCTAAAGATATTTGGAACACTCTTTTAGTAACCCTCCAAGGTAATAGCCAAGTCAAAGAAAGCAAAATCGATCTTCTTGTCCAACAATATGAACAATTTGTCATCTTAGAAGATGAAACTATTGATAGTGCTTTTGCTAGATTTAACACTATTATTACTAGTCTAAAAGCACTTGATGAAGGTTTTTCTAGCAAGAACAATGTTAGGAAGTTTCTAAGGGCCTTACATTCGAAGTGGAGAGAAAAAGTCACGGCGATTGAAGAATCGAAAGATCTCTCAACTTTATCACTTGATGAACTCATAGGCAACTTGAAGGTTTATGAGATGATAATTTTGAAGGACTCGGAATTGGTAAAAACCAAGAGTGAAAGGAAGTCTCTTGCACTTAAAGCCAAGAAAGCACAAAGCGATCATGATAGTTCCTCGGATAGCGATGACAAGGAGTATGCATTGGCGGTGAGAGATTTCAAGAAGTTCTTTAAAAGACGAGGTCAACACGTGAGGCAAACCAACAATGACAAGAAACCATTCTCAAAGAATCGGTTTGCCAAGAACGAAAAAGGTGATAGGAATTGCTTTAGATGTGGTGATCCAAATCATTTCATTAGTAATTGTCCAAAGCCTTCAAGCGATAAGAATCACATGGCGTTCGTTAGTGGTTCTTGGAGCGATAACAGTGAAGATGTTGATGACAACCCCAAAGAGGAGAAATGTCTTATGGCTTATACTTCTAAAGAGGTACATTCCGAAACCGAATATTATAGCAATGATAGCTCTACCTTAGATGATATTGAATTAGAAGGCCAATATGATAATTTACACAAACTTAGTCTTAAATTCCTAGAAAAGAACAAAACCTTAAAATCAACCAAAACTAAGCTTGAAAATGAGATCAATGAACTTAGGAAGAAATTAGCCAAGCTTGAGAAAAATAAAGAAGTTGATTTAGGTTGCTTAAGTTGTGAGAAACTTAGATTAGAGAATGAAGATCTCAAGAGCACCTCCATTAAATTGGAAAAGTTCATGAAAGGAACTAGTGCTCTTGATGATATGTTAAACAAACAAATTCATTCTAAGGAAAGACTTGGTGTAGGTTTTAACTCAAATGAAGCATCAACTAGTGAACCTAAACAAGTCATATTTTCAGAAAAATCGTCTGTTGTACGTGGTCCCAGATTGTATGGGGCGGTTCCTTATCACTATGGAACCGCCGCCCTAGATAAGGAACCGCGACCAGAAAGAGATTTTGCTGAAAATCCTGAAATTTCTGAAAAGTCAAATTTAGGTGAACAACCAAAGCATCTTATTGTTAACAATGTAAAATTACCCATACTTGACGACAATGTCGTTGATAAGTTCTATAAGCCCTTGAGTAAACCTCTAATGGGAAATAGAAGTTTATCAAGACCATCCACTACTCCACCAATAGTACGGAATGAGTCTAGGCCTAAAAGTAGAACGACAACACCTAGAAGAGATAGTCAAAACAATTCACGACCTAGAAGTAAAACTCCAACACCTAGAAGGAATGACCACAACTCTAAACCAAGATCAAATACACATAGGAGAAATAATGAACAACAAAATGGTTATATGAATTATTATCCTCCTCCATTTTATTCCCCATGGGGAACCCCTCCTCCATTCATGCATCCCAACCAAATGCAAGGGATGTTTAGAACTAACAATTTTGGACCCATGGGATATTGAGGACCAAATGTTTGATCTTGTGTGTTGTTACCTAGATATGCTTGGGAATTGATTTGGAACCCGACGAGTGGATTAAGGATAGTGGTTGTTCTAAACACATGACAGGTAATCTAAGTTTGTTCTCGCACTACAAAGCATATGATGGAGGTAACGTCACATTCGCTAGTAGTCTACGTGGTAATATCATTGGCAAAGGTACGGTTTCTCTTGACTCCATGACCATTGAAAATGTTGAGCACGTAGATAATTTAGGGTTTAACCTTTTAAGTATAGGTCAAATTTGTGACAATAAGTGTAAGGTCATCTTTTCGGAACATGACAGTGAAATCGTAAAAGATGGAAAGGTCATTGGAAAAGGTGTTAGAAAGCATGGGCTTTATGTCATGAAGGTCAATAAGAAGTCAAAAGACAACATATGTCTTGCGACTATAGATGATAGTTCTACTCTTTGGCATAGGAGATTAGGTCACGCTAATATGCGTTTAATTCAATCTTTAGTCTCTAAGGAGTTGGTAAGACACCTCCCCAAGATGAAGTTTGATAGTCACTTTTGTGATGCTTGCAAAGTTGGAAAGCAAGTTCACTCAAGTCACAAAGCCAAGAATTTGGTTACAACCTCTCGGTGCTTAGAGCTCCTACATATGGATCTCTTTGGACCTTCCGCCATACGGAGTTATGGAGGTAACCTTTATACCCTAGTTATTGTTGACGACTATTCTAGATTCACTTGGACTAGATTTTTGGCATCCAAGAATGAAGCTTTCGATCATTTCGAAATCTTTAGTCGAAGAATTCAAAATCAACTAGGATGTCCAATTGTCTCTATTAGGACGGATCATGGTAGGGAATTTGATAATGAAATGAAATTTGGTGCCTTTTGTGAAGCTCATGGTATTACCCATAACTTCTCGGCTCCTCGCACTCCACAATCAAATGGGGTAGTTGGAAGGAAGAATAGGACCATCCAAGAGATGAGTAGGACAATGTTAAACGAGCAATCTTTGCCTCAAAATTTTTGGTGCAATGCCGTGGACACATCAACTTATATTCTCAACCGAATTCTTATTCGACCTTTCCTAGGAAAGACCCCCTATGAGATTCTTAAAGGTAAGAAACCCTCATTGGAATACTTTATGGTGTTTGGAAGCAAGTGCTTTATCCTCAACACCAAAGACTACCTTACCAAGTTCGACCCAAAGTCTTACGAAGGTATCTTTTTAGGTTATTCGCAAACTAGCAAAGCCTACATAGTCCTCAGTAGAACCTCGGGCGTAATTGAAGAATCACTTAACGTGACTTTTGATGAAACCCCTCCTTTACCCAAGACACCACCATTGGTTGATGACGACTTGAATGAAATAGAAGTAGTTAAAGCCAAAGAGGTTAGAAAAATAGGAGTTGAAGACCTTAGTGTTGAAAAGGAAGTAAACATTAAGGAGTCTAAGGATCATTCTCTCAATAATATCATTGGTAACTCAAAGGACCCTAAGATCTCAAGTCCAAAACCAAAGCAACTTCTTTTGTTTCGTCTCCTTGATTGAACCAAAGAATGTTAAAGAAGCGTTGACGGATGAGAGTTGGGTCATTGCGATGCAAGAAGAACTGAATCAACTCGTTGCTAATGATGTTTGGGAACTTGTTTCTCCACCTAGAAGTTCTACCATTATAGGAACCAAATGGGTCTATAGGAATAAGTTAGATGAGAATGGTGTTGTGTCTCGTAACAAGGCTAGACTTGTAGCTCAAGGCTATAATCAACAAGAAGGGATTGATTATGACGAGACATATGCACCGGTAGCAAGATTAGAATCCATTAGAATCCTTTTAGCCTACGCTTGTGCCTTAGAGTTTAAGATTCAACAAATGGATGTAAAGAGTGCGTTTCTTAACGGTTTGATCAATGAGGAGGTATATGTGGCTCAATCTCCCGGCTTCATTGATTTTGAGAAACCGGATCATGTTTACAAGCTTAAGAAGGCACTTTACGGTCTTAAACAAGCACCCAAAGCTTGGTATGATAGACTTAAAGAGTTTCTTGTTAAACATGAGTATACCATGGGGATGGTACACAACACGCTCTTTACAAAGAAGAAAGGTTCTCACCTCATAATCGTGCAAATATATGTTGATGACATTATATTTGGCTCAACTTGTCAAGAATTGTGTGATGACTTTGCCAAAATCATGCATGATGAGTTTGAAATGAGTATGATGGGAGAACTTAACTTCTTTTTAGGACTCCAAATTAAACAAATGGATGATGGTATTTTCTTTAGTCAATCTAAGTATGCTAAAGAAATGCTAAAGAAATTTGGATTAGAAGAATCTAGACCAATGAAGACCCCAATGGCCTCGGATACTAAACTCACCGTAGATGATGATTGTGAGTCGGTAGACAACACCAAATATAGAGGTATGATTGGTAGTTTGTTGTACCTAACGGCAAGTCGACCGGATATCATGTTTAGTGTTTGCCTTTGTGCTCGCTTCCAAGAGGCACCCAAAACCTCTCACCTTGAAGCGGCTAAGCGTATCTTCCGATAAATTAAGGGAACTATACATTTAGGATTATGGTATCCTAAAGGGACCGGCTTAGAAATCATTGTCTACGCGGACTCGGATCATGCGGGAGACTATGTGGACCGGAAAAGCACTAGTGGAGTTTCTACCTTCATGGGTTGTTGTTTAACTTTGGGCCTCCAAGAAACAAACCGCTCTTGCGATATCCACCACGGAAGCCGAGTATGTGAGTGCCGGAAAAGCATGCCAACAAGCTCTATGGATGAAGCAAGCGCTTGTTGATTACGGGATTTCTCTTGATAATGTTCCCATCATGTGCGACAATAAAGGTGCTATAGACCTTAGCAAGAATCCCGTGCAACATTCGCGAACCAAGCACATAGAAATTCACCACCATTTCCTTAGGGATAATGTTCAAAAGGGGAACATTTCGATTGAGAAGGTACCCTCTGAGGATAACTTAGCCGACATCTTCACTAAGCCACTTAAAAGGGAACCTTTTAATTACTTGCGTCTAGGTCTAGGATTAAAGGAACATATTTCTCCATTGCTTTCCTTTTATTGAGTCTCTTATTTTCTTTTGAGTCATTGAGTCTCCTAAACTCTTTTTGAAAATCTTCTCTTCTCCTTTTCAAAATTCTCGAAGTCTCTTTCGAAAATGGTTAAGAAATGCTTTTGACATTGTTAATTCAATCTAAAAACGTTTTTCATAGATTCTTGCTATTAATCTCGAGCTTACATAATTCATATGTATGATTCTCTCAAACATAGCAAGAACAAGATAGAATCATGGAGGATCATTGTGTCGTGACTTAAGGTCTTGTCTTACACACCTCCTACATCGATTTTTATTTTAAAATCCATGTATTTTGGTCAAATCTCTATTTGGTGAATTCGTATGTGTTTTCTTTGTCTATCTTTGCTTTTAAGCATATCCCTATGATTAGTTAGACTAGAAAAATAAGATTTGCTGAATTGAAAAATCTTCCTTCACCACCAAAACACAGCCTCTGTAGGCGGTTCCATATATGAACCGCGGTCCCTTTGTGATAAGGAACCGCCAGATGTGATAAGGAACCGCGTACAGTGCTTCCTTTTTCGAGTATTTCTAAAAATCCAAATTTGTTCCAACACTTTTGGGAATCTTTGTTTCAACCCTTTGACCACCCTAAAAATACCTTGAGCCTTCCCTATTTAACCATAAGCATTCTGCCATACTTCACATCCCAAAATGTCTTATTCTCCTAACGAAAGCCTTGATTCTCCTCCATTTTCCCCAATTGCTTTCAATCCCAACTCACCCAAGAACACTTTCAATCCAAATTCACCCAAGAACACTCTTAATCACATCTCTCCTACCAAGAATGTTGATTGTGGAACATCTTTTCTTCCACCACAATCCTTTAGTGTTCTTCCTCCTTCTCATGATAATTTCATGCACCATGGGACATATTGTCATTGTTGTCAATATCAACACCTTGCTATGGCACACATCTATGAGGAGTTGAGCTACATCAAGAGTCTCTTAATCAAGCCTCCTCTTCACTTTGATTATGAGATCTCCACCAAGGCACCACCACCACCTTCCGCCACTACCTTGTCTTTCAAATAAGCATTGGTTGCTTATCCACAAGACACCTAATTCAAGCAAATCTTAGAATTCTATATTAACTAGGATTAGATTTATGCTTTTGGCTTGTTTCCTTTTTCATACATCTTTGTATGATTTTTTTATGACTTGACTTGGATCTTAGTCTTTGTGTTTTCTTCTCTTTTTTATTTTATTTTTTGTGACCTATAGCTATCTCTTGTTGGTTGTCTCTTTTGTTCAACTAACCCTTCTATGTAGCTTGTCACCATATCTCGATTCCTCGGTACCCCAAGCAAGGGGGAGTAAGCACCAAGGGGGAGTCATTGCAAAGTCCGTCTCTTCAACACCGACTTGTGCAACCTTTTTGCTTCGACAAAGGGGGAGAAATGAATAAACTCGTCTTCGAAAATCTTGTTTTTGTGTGATTAAGTTTATGTATTGTCGGAATCAAAAAGGGGGAGATTGTTAATGCAATAATGCCTAAAAACGTTACTTGCATTTTTCGGTCTCGCTTAGTTTTGATTACGACAATATGTAAAAACAAGCATTTACGAAAACAACGAAAGACGAATTCTTGAGTTCAAGTATTTTTCATTTTGCCCATTTTCACTTAAGGTATGAATAAACAAGTACTAACCTTAATCAAGTGATCAAGTGATTTAATCTTTTCTTAAAACTCACTTTTTATTAAGTGTGACAAGTTTTTTTATTAAACTTTCTTTTTAAGAAAATGTTTTATTAAATTAAATATTTGAAAGTTTGAAAATTGCATATTCTTTTTTTGATTTGGAATATCCTTTCAGGATATTTGATATGAGCAAAAACTCATATCAATTAATCAACAAATCACCCTAAAACACATGGAAAATACCTAACTTTTGTGCTATAAAGCGGAATTATGTGGTATGTTTTGTGTTTGTGTTTAAATAGGTAAGAAGGATACATTTTCAAGCAAACAAGAAGAAATCAAGCTTATTTGGATGAAAAAGACAAAGAAGGATCAAAGATGACAAGACTTTGAAGATGAAGGACCTATCTTGACAACATGCCAAAATTGAGGGACTCAAAGTGTGAATTGGTCAAAGTCAAGATCAAAGTCAAACATGGTCAACTCCAAAGTCAACCAAGTCAAAGGGTCAAACTAGACAAGAATGCAAGTGGATGGACCAAAAATGTCATAAGTATGAAGTTTCTAGCTCATTTGGACATTCTGCCAAAGTATAAGGACTTAACTTGCCAAAACTACACAAAAATTGGTCTTGATCCGTGTTTATTGCTAACAGCCAATGAGAATGCAAGAAAGGGAGCACACGGATTGCCAGCTATCCAAGCCACATCACCAGCTCATTAATGAGCCGTTTTGCTACAGTACCATCCCACTAACTAAATTTCTAGCCAATCAGAAGCTTACAACCCATATTCATTTTATCCATTTTTGGATAGCAATCCGTGTGCTCATCTTCTGCCCAACCAAAGATTGCCACGTGGCGTCTTCTTCAACAAACGAACCTAGATTCGTTCTTGAGCTACAATGAATTTCAAGAGAAGATTTATACATGAAAATTTCTCATCTTCAAGGGAGGAACACATTGGGAACACTTAATCAAACTGAAACTCAAAGAATTAAAATCCCCCAATTCATGAAGAACACAAGAATTTACAATTGAGAAATTGGTGATACCTGGCAGCCTGCTATTGGATGGGATACGTCATCAACCCCAACTCACTCTCATTTCTGGTCTATAAATAGGGATTAGACCTTTCATTTGTTGTACGTAGCTAAGTGTGAAATTCACACACACTTCTATTTTTCTCCCTTAAATCTAATTAATTAGCTTTTAGCATAATAAACTCAAGAGCTTGACAACCTCTTGAGTTAGTTATAGTTAGTTGTAACCAATTACCTACTTCTGTAACCAACTTTCATATTTAAAATCAATAAAACACACATTTTCATTCAATCTTCTTATCTACTCTGCATTCCTGTTGAATCTTGTTGCTGTTATGAGTTTCTAGTGATCACACTTAATCATTAGAGGCTTGTTGAAGATTTGTAGTTGTTTCTGTTGATTCTAGTAGCTGAGTTGATATTTGTAGCAGAATTGTGGGTAGATTTGATCAGAATGATGAATGTAGATGGTTGATTGGTTGATTTTAGTGCTAAGGTGGTGGTTTATCATTGTTTAGGAGGCTCAGCGCCTACCTACTCCATCAATGGAGGCTTTAGGCTAAAAGGTTTCCATTTTCTGAGTTTTGTTCCACTTAACAGTCCATTGCTTGCTCAATTCTAGTTAAATACTAAATGTTGTTTTGATCAAGTGTGATTAGTCTGATTTAGCTTGATTCTGTTGACTAGATAGCTTAATGTTCGTTTGATAATCTTTTGCTTGCTTATACTTGTTCCTGTTATCATACTCTTCAGTCATTTAGCTTGTTGTTGAATTTTGAGTACTTGTGTGTTTACTAGCTTGTTCTTGGTGCATTTACACCTCAATTTGTTCATCAAGTTTGGTTAGATATAAGTCATAAATCAGATTAATCTTTTGCTCAAATTCTCTTTACAAAATTCTTAAACAGATCAGATAACTTCTGTTTGGATTTGCATACATTTTAGAGTTTAAGTGTAATAAACTGGTTAAACATAGTTCATTTCTCATCCTTTAGTCTTTTTAAACAAGTTTGTGTAGTTTTCAAGTCAACAATATGGTCAAACAGGCAAATGGTTGATAAAAAGTCTGGGTCATTATTTTTATAATAGTTCATCAGAAAAAGTAGCTTAATTCAATCTTATGCCATTTCTTCATTTCTTGATAAAAATCATTGAAACCTGTTTCTATTTGTCATTTAACATCTGAAGTTTAAGTGTTAGTAGGGAAATCATACAGTTTTCAAAATTAAGCTCAGAATCAGCTTTTTAATAAGCACTGAAACAACTTCAAGTTTCTGTAACAAAATAGCATTCTGATTTCTTAGATTGGCAAGTCTACTTCATAAAACTTGTGATTTTCTTCCACATTCCTACTTAGAAACATGTCATGAACAAATTCTGAGCTTTTCAGAAATTACACTTTTTGGTCAACAAAAGTCAATAAGTTAGGTTTCAGCTTATTTTCAAATTCCTGCTTATCTACTGGATCATTTTTCATAAGAAAAGACATTTCAGACTCACAATAAATTTCAGACTCACAATAAGCTGTTTAATCAGATTTGACTCTAAAATTGGAATGTGCATGTCTGGATTTCATTGTAGCTTATTCTTTGCTTATTGGAGTTGGCTTATTTGAGTTCTAGAGCATTTTAAGCTTTTTCCTTGGACAAGCCTAAGTGTTTTTCAATTTTAAGCAGTTTAAAACTTGTTAGAGCTTAATTGGTTCATTTTTGAACTTATACGAGCTTATTTGTTCTAGGTGCCCGTTTTGGTAAAATCTTCCTTTTATTTGCAATCTAGTCCTCATAGTTTGTAACTGATTTCAATACTGGCTAAACTTCCACTTAATTAGGGTTTGCAACTTTTCAGTCCATAACTTTTTAAAAGTTGCCATTTTCAGTTAGTTTGTTTTAAAAGTTGTTACATTTGGTTAGAAATTTGTTAGATTTTTCATAATTGGTCCTTTTACTTTCTCATTTTTACATTTCAAGCATTTAAGTTTCATTTAGTTACATTTTCAGCACATTACTTTCATAGATTTACAATTTTGTGCTTTTGCGAATAAAAATTTGGTATTTGCTAAATGTTTTATAGTCACGTAGCTTAATATTTTTTCACATTTTTACGTACTTGATTAAATAGACATAGAAAATCCAAATAACCCTATCAACCAAAAACGATAATAAACCTGATATTGTTAGGACTTTCAATTGGTTAAGAATCGAGAGAAACGAACTTCAGTTTACTACATATTAAATGGCGCCGCTGCCGGTTCTTTGACTTTACGAGAGACTATCGATTGACGGTTTTCATTGGCTTTTGGGATCCGTTCACCTCGTGAACGTTATTTTTACGTAGCATAAATCAAAAATATAAAAAAAAATCAAAAGATAAAAAATATAAAAACTAAAAAATAACAAAAACAATTCTTGAGTTGACCAAAAAAATTAAAAAATCAAAAAGCAATCTTTTTCCTAAGAGATTGCACCCAAAAATATATATTATTGGATTTCCTCGGTTTTTTATGTACAAATAGTATTTTCTTTAAAAAACCCAATAAATATAAAAATATTTTTCTCTATATTATTATATGTAAATACGTATATGTCACACCCCGCCGTGGCGGAAACACGGGGCAAGACGTATGGATATCATCACAACAAACGTTGTCTCTATAGAGAAAGCTAAATGCAAAAGAAATGTCATAAATGGCGACACAATGTCGTGACAATATCTCAACCAAAAGCAGGGGTCTAGGTAAGTAGATAACAGGCCTACCTCTTACCAAAGACAAACAAATAAACAAACATCAAACATATAGGTGTCTAAAATGTACCACTTATTCAAACATTAAATAAATACTAAGAGGAAAGGGATTCCTCCTAATGCAATCCTAGCAACCTCTAGACTCTAGCCACTTCTAACCTCATCCTTCATAACTACCTCACCTGAAAATGACACTAAAATCTGTCAACATAAAGTGGGTGAGGACATAGGTTTAAATCATCAAAACATCTTAAGAAACCTTGTCAACCGCTGTAAATAAGTTGAAGAAAAACAATTTATAGTAATGGACCATAATGTGATAATCATGTTACATGCATCCACAACAAAACTTAAACCAAGTATTGATCACATCTACTATTCACAAAGCACACTATAAGAATCAAGAATTATCCTGTCACACACACAAGAACACACACCACACTATTTGGATCTTTCCCACACCACCTGTGGAAGATGAACTATATCCCCGTCGAGATATCTTTCCTCCGAAGAGACGATGCACAAGTACTCAGGACGGATCGTGCCCCACGAACCAAGAACTCAGAACCAAGAACTCAGGACGGATCGTGCCCCACGCTCCACACACATCACAACTGATCCCATAGACCCCCATACATCTATGTACCAATCCCAATCATAACACAATCAAGATTCACATATCAGAACACATATGAAAGCACATATCAAAGCACATATGAGAACACATAAGCACGCAAGTCACACAATAACACATCTATATCCAAGCATTTATAAAAATATAGTACCAAAACATTTTAAGAACACTAAAAGTGTCATCTCCATCCCATACTAGAAGAAAACATTTAAAAACTCAATGAAAATGGGACTATGAACTCACCTGATAGCACATCAAGCTAGCACTCCTACAAACCTATAAAATCATACACGACACCCTTAGCTCAGGTCTTAAGACCCAAGTTAAGTAACAATCAAGGAGATGAATCTAATTCCCCAATCCCCACTATCTAGTTCTCCCGCTACAAGTTATTCTATACGTAAAAATCCAGTTTTTTCCCCATACGGTTTACTAGTCACTTAACGATCACATTAAGTGAACTTAGCACCACAATTGGTTCCTACCCTACTGGAGTTATGTTGTTATATGATCTAAGAAATCCAAAAACCAATTTTACTTTCTACTTACACATTTAACCCTTTCGTTTAGTCTCTACGCCAAAAGTCGTTTTCACCAAAACTGATTTTCTGTACATACTAAATGTTTGTCACCAAAATCCCGACCTAAACACCATAACTTTTATTGAAAACCTCCAGTACTTTCATATATATTATAAAGAGTTCCCAAATCAAAAATCTTTGGCTATCTCATTCGTTTGGTTAGGTTTTGACTCAAATTTCCAAAATCTAAATTTATTACTGAACTGCGCACTGTTTTTGTAAAAATTATTTGACGACCTTCCCGAACTCCATTTTCGACAAACCTTACATTTTTGAAAATTAGACTCTCTTAAATTAATTTAAAAAAAAAAGAAACTCGACCAAAGGTGCTACCTACTGCCCAGAACAGTCGACACAAGACAGCCCTAAAAATCAGACTGTTTTACGTCTTTATGCACTAACCTTCTAAACATCATTAATTACCCCTAAATTATTAAACAAGAACACTAAAATCATTAATAGATCTTAATTACTATATTTTTCCAGAAAATTAATAAAACCCTAATCATCTCTATGATGGTTAATTAACATTACAATCATGATTAATTAATAAAAACATGAATTATATTAAAGTTAAATTGATCACTTCCCTTGAATCAAGAAAATTAATGGAAACCCTAAAACCTTGTAGAAACACGTCCATTAAACAAAAGAGCTCGAGAAAATAATATGTTGTTTTTTATTTATACTAAAACAATAAGAATCCTAGCCCAATACAAATAATACTTTCCTTTTTTTATTTTTTTTTCCTTTTCCTTTTTTTCCACCGTCCTTAATAAAAATTTTACCAATTTTTTTTTAATTTTATTATTAAATTCATTTTTTAATAATGATTTCCTTAATTATATTTTTTATTAATACCTTAATTAATTATTTACACCTAAACCTTTTAACTAGTCAATTTTACGAGATTACCGTAAAATACGTAAAATATACAGTTTTATCAAAAATTCTTAAAATATGAAATAAACTTTATAACTAAGTCCTAAATGACTTAAAACCATCCCATAAATTATTCCCTTGACTAAATACCTCATCCGAGACCTCTAAACGCTAAACCCTAAATCGTAAAAATACGATTTACTATAATACTTATACGTACACATAAAATCCTAAAATAGCACCGCATTCTGTCATAGTTACATCCAAGTGAACAAATGAGCATGAACTAACCCCATCATAACATTATATAATGCACCACGCAATACACGAACGATGACTAACATCTGATCCAAGGATCAAATATAAACAGAATGCTCGTAAACGCACACTAAGCACATAATCAAAGTCAAACAGTCAAAAGTGACAAATCCAAAATCTAGGGTTGTCACATCACTATCTCCTAATAGAAATCTCGTCCCGAGATTTACTCCCAAGCTCAAACTTATTCTCAGCAAACAAACGAGGATACATATCCTTGATAAAACCTTCACGTTCAAACGTGAACTCAGTTTATACTAAAATAATCTCAACCAACAACACATGAGCCATAACCGTCCGCGAAGAAACTTATTAAAACCATAAAGTTATGTAACCAACCTAACTAAATCTCGCAACTCATCAAACAAGAACTGTCTTGAAACCAAGTTAGGAGTCATCACATAACTCGACGGGTTTAAAAGTGTCACCCCGATTTCAGTCTTACTCATAAATACCATAAATCAAAACTCATCAAAATATAACCACGTATTCTAAGGTCTAAAGAACTCTTAAATTCTACCCAACTTATCTCTCAGTTAACCCTCCAAGTGTTCATTACCCCCAAAATACCCAAAACACAAGTTTAAACCATGTTGTCCGAAAATTAACCTTGAACTTGACACTTGTACAGTTAACTAGACCTAGCTACTGACCTCCATTTACTAAACATTCTGAATATTTGAAAAGTACGTTTCGAGTACATAATTTTAGGCTTTTTAATCACCCAAAAAGCTTCAAAAACGAACAAGTTATGACCAAAATGATTTTTACCTAAAACCTGCCTAGGCATTAGCGACAGTTTCTGACAGTTTAGCGACAGAATTTGACAGTTTAGCGATAGTTTCTGCCTACTCCGATTTATACCCAAAAAACGATTTTAAACCCTAAAACCCCTTATTAATTACCAAATTCAAGCCCTAATTTATTTTAATTCTAGAAAATTAAAACTCTCACCCATCATACGATTAAATACATGATTTTAACATATTTAATTTAATAAGAACAAAAACTCTAACTAAAGAACAATAACTTTAGGTGATCAAAACCAAAATATTTTAAAATAAACAAGCCATGCTTATATGTTAAAAAAAATTATATTCCACCTTATTTCAAACACGTTTTCGACACTTTACCCTCATTTTATCGACTACCAACAACTATTTTTATTTTACTATTTGCAAGTTTTTTTTACCATGTAAGACTCAAAACAAAAGATATCGTTATTCCAAAAAGAAATCTCCACCCTCTCAATAGCCTCTACACCAAAAGTACTGTACAAACAAACACGTGAAATGAGGAATCGATAAATGCGCGACTACGGAAGTTGAACATCCCAAAGAGAAAAGAGCTAGAAAACCATCCTAAGAATACAACCGATAAGTAGAAGGGATAAATACATATATAGGCATACGCGTAGATAAACTCAAGTCCATCCAACATATACTATACAAGCATGTATTAACCCTCTTTCATGCAACCATACTTAGGAATCCATTGATGTCGTGGTACTTGTATAACTATGTTGGCCACCATACTTATACCAGTCCCCTTTCACTAATGCACTCCCTCCTATGATGACACTTATAAGAATTAATACTACACATAACACATCAGTCTACCAACTCAAATAAGCAGATAGATCCTACAACTCATATAAGCACATAATCCACAACATAACATAAGGTCCAAAATTCCATGTATTAAAATAACATAGCCAATGCATGAAAAAAATAAACTCGTAGTACAGCTGAACCAGCATAGACAAAATTCAAAATGTATAAAGAACATGAAAATATAATCAAACGAAATCCAACAATGACTAGCGTATACGACTATGGTTCAACCCGCACTAGTCAAAACTCGTAAAGAAAATAACATGTAGTTAAGTATGAACAATACTAGTTCATAACTTAACAAATATCGCAAAAATAACATCCAAACACATCAACTATTATAAAATGCACACATACCCCTATGACGCCTATATGCAGGGACCCTTAAGCTATAGAATAGGCTACGTGACTACGCAACCTAATTCTCTATAACCATTAGCTCTGATACCATTCTGTCACACCTCGACGTGGCGGAAACAAGGGGCAAGACGTATGGATATCATCACAACAAACGGTGTCTCTATAGAGAAAGCTAAATGCAAAAGAAATGTCATAAATGGCGACACAATGTCGTGACAATATCTCAACCAAAAGCCGGAGTCTAGGTAAGTAGATAACAGGCCTACCTCTTACCAAAGACAAACAAATAAACAAACATCAAACATATAGGTGTCTAAAATGTACCACTTATTCAAACATTAAATAAATACTAAGAGAAAAGGGATTCCTCCTAATGCAATCCTAGCAGCCTCCAGACTCTAGCCACTTCTAACCTCATCCGTTATAACTACCTCACCTGAAAATGACACTAAAATCTGTCAACATAAAGTTGGTGAGAACATAGGTTTAAATCACCAAAACATCTTAAGAAACCTTGTCAACCGTTGTAAATAAGTTGAAGAAAAACAATTTATAATAATGGACCATAATGTGATAATCATGTTACATGCATCCACAACAAAACTTAAACCAAGTATTGATCACATCTACAATTCACAAAGCACACTATAACAATCAAGAATTATCACGTCACACACACAAGAACATTCACCACACTATCCGGATCTTTCCCACACCACCTGTGGAAGATGAACTATATCCCCGTCGAGATATCTTGCCTCCGAAGAGACGATGCACAAGTACTCAGGACGGATCGTGCCCCACGAACCAAGAACTCAGAACCAAGAACTCAGGATGGATCGTTCCCCACGCTCCACACACATCACAACTGATCCCATAGACGCCTATACATCTATGTACCAATCCCAATCATAACACAATCAAGATTCACATATCAGAACACATATCAAAGCACATATCAAAGCACATATGAGAACACATAAGCACGCAAGTCACACAATAACACATCTATGTCCAAACAATTATAAAAATATAGTACCAAAACATTTTAAGAACACCACAAGTGTCATCTCCATCCCATACTTGAAGAAAACATTTAAAAACTCAATGAAAATGGGACTATGAACTCACCTGATAGCACATCAAGCTAGCACTCCTGCAAACCTATAAAATCATACACGACACCCTTAGCTCAGGTCTTAACACCCAAGTTAAGTAACAATCAAGGAGATGAATCTAATTCCCCAATCCCTACTATCTAGTTCTCCCACTACAAGTTATTCTATACGTAAAAATCCAGTTTTTTTCCCGTACGGTTTACTAGTCACTAAACGATCACATGAAGTGAACTTAACACCACACTTGGTTCCTACCCTACTGGATTTATGTTTTTATATGATCTAAGAACTCCAAAAACCAATTTTACTTTCTACTTACACATTTAACCCTTCCGTTTAGTCTCTACGCCAAAAGTCGTTTTCACCAAAACTGATTTTCTGTACATACTAAATGTTTGTCACCAAAATCCTGACCTAAAAACCATAACTTTTATTGAAAACCTCCAGTACTTTCATATATATTATAAAGAGTTCCCAACTAAAAAATCTTTGGCTATCTCATTCGTTTGGTTAGGTTTTGACTCAAATTCCCGAAATCTAAATTTATTCCTGAACTGCGCACTGTTTTTGTAAAAACTGTTTGACGACCTTCCCCAACTCCATTTTCGAAAAACCTTACCTTTTTTAAAAGTGGACTCTCTGAACTTGATTTTAAAAAAAAGAAACTCGACCAAAGGTGCTACCTACTGCCCGAAACAGTCGACACAAGACAGCCCTAAAAATCAGACTGTTTTACGCCTTTATGCACTAACCTTCTAAACATCATTAATTACCCCTTAATTATTAAACAAGAACACTAAAATAATTAATAGATCTTAAATACTATATTTTTCCTGAAAATTAATAAAACCCTAATCATCTCAGTGATGGTTAATTAACATTACAATCATGATTAATTAATAAAAACATGAATTATATTAAAGTTAAATTGATCACTTACCTTGAATCAAGAAAATTAATGGAAACCCTAAAACCTTGTAGAAACACGTCCATTAAAAAAAAGAACTGGAGAAAATAATCTGTTGTTTTGTATTTATACTAAAACAATAAGAATCCTAGCCCAATACAAATAATACTTTCCTTTTTTTATTTTTTTTTCCTTTTTCTTTTTTTCCACCGTCCTTTATAAAAATTTTACCAATAATAATTTATTTTTTTAATTTTATTATTAAATTCGTTTTTAATAATTATTTCCTTAATTATATTTTTTTATTAATCCCTTAATTAATTAATTACACCTAAACCTTTTAACTAGTCAATTTTACGAGATTACCGTAAAATACGTAAAATATACAGTTTTATGAAAATTCTTAAAATATGAAATAAACTTTATAACTAAGTCCTAAATGACTTAAAACCATCCCGTAAATTATTCCCGTGACTAAATACCTCATCCGAGACCTCTAAACGCTAAACCCTAAATCGTAAAAATACGATTTACTATAATACTTATACGTACACATAAAATCCTAAAATAGCACCGCATTCTGTCATAGTTACATCCAAGTGAACAAATGAGCATGAACTAACCCCATCATAACATTATATAATGCACCACGCAATACACGAACGATGACTAACATCTGATCCGAGGCTCAAATATAAACAGAATGCTCGTAAACGCGCACTAAGCACATAATCAAAGTCAAACAGTCAAAAGTGACAAATCCAAAATCTAGGGTTGTCACAGTATACGTATAAGAATAACAAATACACATATTCTCCATAAGTATTGCCAAGGCAATACACCGTGTTAGGGGGCGTTTCGGTCCGTGACACGCGTATCGATCAAATTCAATAAAGCAAGAATAGATAAATACTTCCAATAGGCAATAATTCGAAGAATACAAACTACAAAGTGAATAGAAAGGCGATGTGCTATAAAATGCCATCTAAGGGTCAATAGGTACTTAAGTGCTTCGTGCCACCTAACCCCCCGTTCACTAGTGCGTATTCTAAGAAGGAAGGCTTCATTGGGGGTCTTGCACCCAAGTAGTAATTACGTATATTATACTTTCTTGTGGATATTTCATATTGAAACTCGAAGAGGATAATCCTTTCTTCTTCAAAGTCAAACGAGAGCTTCTCTCTCATTCCTCGTATTGAGTTGCATGCTCACTCGCGGACGTGCATAAATACCGATTGGTGTACAACCCCTTCCTCCGAAAAGGAAGAAAAAGAGAAAGAGTAGGAACACCACCGTTCATCAAGCCGATCCCGAGAATCGTGTTTTGATCCACATACAACAAGAAGCCATGGCCGGAGTTGACACTCGACCTTTGATGGAGGACTTGCAATCCAATGTGCAAGGATATGCCGATGCTATCAAGATACCCGATATTCCCACAAACACATTTGAGCTAAAAACATCCATGATTAACTTGGTTTCAAACACACCATTTTTTGGGAATAAGAATGATAATCCACATGATCACCTTAAGAAATTTATTGCTCTTTGCAACACCATTAAGTACAATGGAATTCCCCATTATGCCATTAAGTTGATATTGGTGCTATTTTCACTAGAGGGTCCCGCTAAGCATTGGTTAGATACACAACCACCCGAGAGCATTACCACATGGGATGGTTTCACTAAGAAGTTTTTGAACAAGTTCTTTCCTCCATCTAAGACCACGGCTTTGAGGAACTTAATTATAGGCTTTCAACAAAAACCTAGTCAAAATTTTAGTGATGCTTGGGAGGAGTATATGGAGTTATTGAGGAGATTCCCTAACCATGGATTAGATGAAGTTCACCAAATCAATACTTTCTACAATGGCCTTAGACCTCATCACCAAGACTCGCTCAATGCTTCCGCGGGAGGAAATATTCTTGCTAAATCCATTCAAGACGCTTGGGACATAATTGAGACTAAAGCAATGGTTCAAACTAACACACAATTCGATGAGAGAGTACATGTCATTCAAGAAGGAGGTTCCAAACCATTTGAGACTCAACTCATTTCATCTATCCAAGAATTGACTCAAGCTCAAAAGGAAAGTCAAACAATTATGCAAAACACACAAAAGATGCAACAAACCATGATGAATGACTTTATGAAACTTTCTTTGGGCAATAATTCCACCAATGATGTGCATGCTATTACTCTTTCATGTGAGACTTGTGGAGGTCCTAATTCCTACCAAAAATGTGATAAGATACAAGGTTATCAAGGGGAGTGTTATGCATACCAAGAAGAACATAGAGAACATTTCAAACCCAACATCAATCAAAATAACCTTTCTTATAAGTCTCAAAACTATCTTGCACCACCGGGATTCCCACCCCAACCACCCACCCAACTTCAACAAAATCCCCCTCAATTGTTACAAAGGAACCAAGGGTCAAGGCCACAATACCAAGGGAACAACTATAGACCACCAAATACCTTTCACAATCAAGGAAATACCTTTCAAGGAAACAATCAAGGTTTTACAATCAACCTCCACCTTTCCAACCCCAAGGTTTTCAAAAAAATGTTTCACATGATTATAACATAATTGAGCTTCTTCACAAAATAAATTAAGAGAATGAAAGGAGGTTCCAAGCTAATGAGAAAAGAATGAGGGAAATGCACTAGGAAACAAACAAAAAGTTTATGATGCTTATCAATCAAAGGCCACAAAGAGCTTTACCCTCTAACACACAAAAAAACTCAAGGGAAAATGTCAATGCTATCACAACAAGAAGTGGAAAGAAAACTCATGATCCTTCACCACCCAAACCTAATTTGGTAAAGCCTACTATGATTCCTTCTTGTGATACGCCTTCTACATCTAGTTCACCATCCTCAAGTTCCCCCATTTCTCCCACTTCCACACCTACTCATGAAGAACCCAACAAGGAAAATCCTTCATCAACTACTCAACCACAACCAAAACCAATTCTTCCTTATCCATCAAGATTGAGAAATGACAAGCTTAAGAAAAAGGATGATATCCAAGTCTCAAACTTTTTGAGGATGTTCAAGCAACTTGTGATAAACATTTCCTTTGCGGAAGCTTTAGCCAATATGCCTAAGTTTGCTAAGATGATCAAGGATTTACTTTCTAACAAAGAGAGATTGGTGGATTTGCCTAATGCTTCCTTAAATGAAAATTGCTCCGCGGTTTTGCTTAAGAAGTTGCCTACTAAGCTTGGAGATCCGGGGAGGTTTTTGATTCCTTGCAATTTCCCGGGGGTTGAAAATTACATGGCTTTAGCGGATTTAGGAGCAAGTATAAATCTAATTCCATTATCGGTTTGGAAGAGACTTTCACTTCCCGAGCTCACTCCTACTAAGATGACTCTTGAGTTGGCCAACCGTACTATAGCTTATCCGGTGGGAATTGCGGAGGATGTTTTTGTTGGGGTTGATAGATTTACCTTTCCTGCGGATTTTGTGGTGGTTGATTATGATATGGATCCGAGAGTTCCTTTGATTGTTGGTAGGCCATTTTTGAGAACGGGTCGAACTCTAATAGATGTGGCGGAAGGTGAACTTACAATGAGGGTAGGAGATGAGAGATTTGTGTTTAACATGGGAAAATTGTCAAAGAAATCTAATGAGCCCGAAGCGGTGAAGCACATTGATGTTGTGAATGAGGAGGAAACTCATGATGATATCCTTGATGAAGTTTGTGATGAATATTTTTATGAAGCTTGCTCAAGTAGAGATTATGATTTACCTCATGTTGAGACTATTGCTTCCATTACTTCATCCTTGGATTTTCATGAACCTCAAGAGCTTAACTTTGGTGATTTTGTGATTTATTCCAATCCTCTTTTTGAAACCTCATATGATAATCCATTTTTCCACCATGATGAAGAAACCAATGAGGATTTTAGTGATGAAGAATCTCTTCTTTGTGATTCACCAACTTATGATGATTATAGTGATGACGAGCTCTCCACTTGTGACTCTCCATTTGTTGATGATCACACTTCCTTGGGTTTTGAGGAATCACCAATCTTTGATAGACCAATCTATGATGTTTATGGTGATGAGGAGGATTCTATCATGGATGAGAGTGAGGACTTTTTAGAGTTGGATATACCTTTTGAGTACACTCTTGGTTATATTGATGAGGAAGGGGACATACTCTATCTAGAATCTTTATTGCATGAAGATCCTTTACCTTCTTTCTTGTCCACTTCAACCTTTCAATGTGACAAAGGAAAACAAGTCATGATGGTTCCTTCCAAGATCTTGTTGTTACCCATTCCTCCACAACCTTTCTCTCACCATGTGACCTACAAGGGAGAATCTTCTAAGGCAACCAACACTTGTTGTTTTCCCATCAAGGAACGGATTTTTGATCCTGGCATAGAGCTTGCTAAACCATCTCAGTATCCGCCTGATGAAACAAAAGGAAAACTTGTGAACAATTTGAGAGTATCACCTTATCACCTTGTGAAGAACATATGGGCTACCATTTTGGACAACACCAACTCACCTTTTTCACCATTGCTTGGGAAGTTAGTTGTTGAATTGTGTTATAAGTGGGATGGAAATTATGTATTTGATCCGGGGGGATATTTATGGAGTTTTGATAATTGAAAACTTGTTTACCTCATCATGGAGATTTTTCTTAAAAAGGGAAAAACTTTTACTCTCCATGATAGGTTTTAGACACTTTTGAGTGTGGGATGAGTCAAGCTAGAGACTCCTTAAATCAAGCTTGAATAACTAGGTTTATAAGTTTTTAGATCTAGAGTGTTGTAGGTTAGAAATAAGGATAGAGAGTTGATGAGAAGTGTAGGGGAGACCTTCTTGTATCTTCATGTTGTTTGTAGGGTTGCTCACTCATCACGTGCTTTGGAGATTTTAGAGGAGGCCCTTGTATCCGGTTCACTTTGTTACTATTGTGATTTTTCATAAACACATTGTGCTTTAAAAATGAATTCATTATAATTGATCTTTCCTTAACTTGGGTTAAGCAAAGTCTATTCATTGTCATAAGTGTAGGGGAAGTTTTATACTTCCATGCTCTTAATCATTGAGGACAATGTTTAGCTTAAGTGTAGGGGGTCTTCTATCGAAGTGACCTTACCTAGACCTTGTCATTGACCTTCATGATAACATGGAAAATTAGTTTTTCAAACTTTTTCAAATTTTTTATCTACTTTGGCCACCAAAAATATGCATTCATAATTTTTTCGTTAATAATTTTTTTTCATTTGCATAACACATTTGCATTGTATATATTTCTTCTTTTATTTTTCATCAAAAATATATAAAAGGAAAAAATATAATAAGGACATGGTTTAACAAATTTAGACTTCTTTGACATATTAGGCATGCCATGGATATTTTGACTCAACCCGAGTTTGCTTATTCTAGCACTCTCTAGCTAGTATCCTTAACCATGTAGTCCTTCATTGGTCTATAAGGCTAAGCATCCACCAATCTCATTATTTGAGATTTTAAATTTGTGGAGAATGAAAAATGATAGAGTTGAAGCAAGTATAAAAGGGCTAGATAAACTTCATGATAATTACTTATGGCTAAACCCTTCTCTTCTTTACCTCTATTTTTTTCGCATGTATATATGTTAATAAATAATCAAGAATGGTTTTAATCGATTTGTAGTCTCTTATGCATTTTTGACTAATCATTCATGGTTGGTATAAGTACGTCTTAAGATTCAAAGTTAGAACATTTTATGTGTACTAGACTTAGGTCATGCTTAATATTTAGCGGGTGTTTTTCCTTTTATTCTTTTCAACTTTCTTTGTGAGGAATAAAGAAAAATAAGAGCGGCTTACAAAAAAACAAGTGGCTAGGAAAAAAGAAAAAAGAAAAAAATAATAATTATACAAGACTCCCAAGAGGGGCAGTGCAGTGTTAATTATAGTAACTCTTAGATTCCAATATTACCTTGACGGGTTGCAGGGATTTAATAGTTGCTCCAATCTAATATTACCTTGACGGGTTGCGGGATTGAAGATCCAAAGTCTCAAAAGGCGGAGGATGTAAATTATTGCGTGAGTTTTATTTTTCTTTCCTTAGCGAGTGTGTAGCTACTTATTAATGCATGACATGAGGATTTTACACATAAGGCGAATCACTTATTACTCTTGAAACGGACATATATTAATTGTGAGCGGTTTTTCAAGTAATGGATGAGAGGATTACTTAGGATTAAAACTGTGCTTCCTTATATTTGGATTTTACATTTCTTATATTTCACGCTTCAAATAATGACAAATTTGCCTTCAAGCAATTTGCTCAAATAATAACCGGTTCCACACTTCATTGTCATGAATAAGTTGATGCACCTTTTTACTTGTGAATGCAATGATCTCATTTGTAAGCTTGGTATGGGAAAAGTGAAACTTGAGGGTGATAAGTGTCTATGGTACCAAAGCCCTAATTTAAGTCACTGACTTCTTTATGAGTTTTTCCATCAAATCCATTTCAAGAAAAATCCAAAAAGATATAAATAGAATTGTTTCTTTTGCATTGCATTGTTCAAAATCAAAATCATGCATCATATAGAGTAGCATAGTGTAATAGCATTCCATATTGGCCAAAGTGGGTTAATTATGAGGAAAATGTAAATTTATGCTTTAAAATATGGCATTGCATGAGGTCATGGCAATGTTCAAGTGTAGGAGATTTGATATGAGCAAAAACCCATATCAATTAATCAACAAATCACCCTAAAACACATGGAAAATACCTAACTTTTATGCTATAAAGCGGAATTATGTGGTATGTTTTGTGTTTGTGTTTAAATAGGTAAGAAGGATACATTTTCAAGCAAACAAGAAGAAATCAAGCTTATTTGGATGAAAAAGACAGAGAAGGATCAAAGATGACAAGACTTTGAAGATGAAGGACCTATCTTGACAACATGCCAAAGTTGAGGTACTCAAAGTGTAAATTGGTCAAAGTCATGATCAAAGTCAAACATGGTAAACTCCAAAGTCAACCAAGTTAAAGGGTCAAACTAGACAAGAATGCAAGTGGAAGGACCAAAAATGTCATAAGTATGAAGTTTCTAGCTCATTTGGACATTCTGCCAAAGTATAGGGACTTAACTTGCTAAAACTACACAAAAATTGGTCTTGATCCGTGTTTAATGCTAACAGCCAATGAGAATGCATGAAAGGGAGCACACGAATTGCCAGTGATGAGACTGCTTTTATACATGGTCTCATCGTCCAAATCGGGCTTAAAATGCATAAAATGTCATTAAAACTGCCAAATATATGCTCGTGTTTGTTACTTGTGTATTTTTAGGTACGGATATTGAGGAAATGACAAAAGATCACAAGAATCAATCAAAAACGAACACTGGAAACGAAGCCGCACAATGAACCGGGCCCAAGTTTCGAATTTTGCAAAAAGACCCTTGAAGAATTGAAGATTGGCAACTTTAGTCCCTCATCTTTGAAGAACTTGTCACAAATGACCCTCCAGATGTCAATTGTACAAGAATGGTCCCTAAAGTTTGAAGATATTACAAGATCAGCCCTTGGAAAATGAAGAATATGCATTAATGGCCCTTATCTCAAGTTTATAAACCTTTTGTGCCATTTATGACAAGTTGCCAAAAGTTGATAAAGGGAAAATGGGCATTGATAGCCATTTATTACAAAGTGAAGAAAAGAGAGAAGCTTGGGGGGCAATTCTGCCAGACAGCCATACTTATTCCACCACTCAGAACTTGCCACCTCAGCATTACCCACCCATCCACCCATACCCATAACCCAACCCGTCCAAACCCGGTTTATTAATTAAACCAGTCAACTAAACCAGTCAAACCCTCCTAAATTTTCCCTCCTAACACTTAATTTAAAAATCTTTTTACCCAAAACGAATCAAACTCCCCCTAATCCCCTTATAAACCCTAATCCACCCCAGTCACAATCAAGAGCAAAACAAAGGGTTTTTACCCCAACCTTTCCAGATTTACTATTCACCCCACCATTAACCAATCCCCCAACCCAGATTCCATCCACAACACACCCATGTGGTTGTGGACCCCTACCCTGCACACGTCTCTTTCCCCCAAACCCTATAACCCGACCAAACCAACGTCCCATGTTACTCCTTGGCCCCCAAGTTCAAAATGGACGCCTGTGGTCACTTCACAACAGCTGGACATCACCAAGACTCTTCACATGATCACATGAAGACAAATTTTGACCATTTTCAGTCAAAACTCCAAGGGCTTTATTGGCATTTCAGCATTAGGGTTTTATGTATTCTAGATAGTTCCTAGACTAGTATATAAGGAGACGTTTGTGTCCCTTATCTCTTTGTTCCAGAATTTTTAGCTAAGCCTTGTAATGCCTTTTTAAGAAATTTAAAGTTTGTTATTTTTTATTTAAAATTGTAATTCCTTTTATCTCTTTTTAAAAGTTTGGT
The DNA here is from genome assembly GCA_025667525.1 of Glebionis coronaria. NCBI lineage: Eukaryota > Viridiplantae > Streptophyta > Magnoliopsida > Asterales > Asteraceae > Glebionis > Glebionis coronaria. Next base: position 423,496,670 of record CM046877.1, read on the forward strand.
ATTGGATAGCTATATTCTGAGTTCCATTTTAATTGTGTAACACTTGTGTGTTGAATTTTCAAAAGGTTTTCAAAAGTTTTCTTATTAAGTACAAATTTCAAATTTCAGAAACTCCTTTGAAGTGAAAGTGGATAAGGAGGGTTTGGATTTGTGAGTTTGGACTTGTTTTAAAACAAGTTTCAAGTTTCAAGTTGTGAAGGTTTGTGGATTTGTGAGATAGTTTCAGAAAATCAGTTATATTGGATTTTGTGCATTTTTGTGCTTTCTTTCTTAGCAGGTTTTGGAGTTTGATTTGTTCAAGTGATCTGCATAGGCCCGGGTCTATAGGAGGTGACTTGGCAGTCACAAAGGGACCTGGATGTGGGTCCCTTGAGGTAGAAAAATCTCTTCCATTTTCAGTTTTCATAAATTGTAGAATTTGTGTGATTTGTATGAGTTTGTGAAATCTGCATGCAAAGTTGTTTATTTGGTTTGATATTGCCATCTTTAGGTTTTATATGCATGATAAGAGTGTTTAGAAACAATTTGATTAGGATTTGAGTTCATTTTGTTTGAAAAAATTGAATATCTGAAACTTAAGGGGTGTTTGGATCTGCTGATTAAGTTGAAATTGGTTAAAGATTTTGAGTTAAAAAATGGTCTCAATCACTCATTAGGTTAGTTATAAGTGTAGGCTAGCTTTACTTTCTGTTTGGGTAAGATTAAAACACATTTGCATGATAAAGTTTGAAGAAAATGGGTAAAATCAGAAAACTGCCATTTGTGTTTAAATTTGTGTTAATTTGAGCTTTATAATCTTGCTAATTGTTAGATCCTAGGGTGTTTAAGGATTGTTGATTGGTTTTATGCTGATTGGGTGACTATTGTGCTAGGTTTTGGCCTTGAAATTTCATAAATGTGCATGTAAAATACCCTATCATTCATCAGTCAACATATTAGCTTATCAGAAACATTTGGTGTATTTTTGGTGCTTGATTTGTACTAGTGCTTCTTGATTTTGTGTTTGTTTTGACTCCTTGTACTCCAAAGAGTACAAGGGTGCCCATTGTCCATAAAAAAACACCACCAATCACACAGACAAGCTCCTCTTGTCTTTAATTTGCACAAGTGAAGAAAACAAGTATCCCTTGTGTTCATCAGTCACAAGGTCCTTAACTGAACCCGTTTTTGGATTTCTATTGACTTAATCTTTGTTAATTTGGACTTGTGTTTGTGTTATTGAGCTAAAAGGATAAACAGGTTTGGATTTTTAAAGTTTAAAAAGAAAAAAAAATTGCCAAAAAGGACGTGGCCAGGACTCGAACCTGCGCCACTCCTCTCACAACACAACACACTCACCACTGCGCCCTAGGGTCTTTGACTGCTAGGGTTGCTTTTGAAAGATATATAAGGAGTGTTTGTTTGGGCTTTTGTTAAATAAGCCGTAGATTAATAAGCCCATAACTGCTTATTGGCTTTGCTTATTTGCTCATTTCCAATTTTCCTAGGATTGTTATTAGGTTAGGGATTTTTCTGAACCAAGTTTGTATTTTTCTCCTTCTTTAATTATTTTTTATTATTTTTTAATTAGCCGTATATTATTAATTAGTTAAAAAATAGTTTAAAGAGTTTTTAATTTTTAGAAAAATAGTTTTTAGGCTTTGTTTAAGTAATTTGAGGTTTACATTCCAAAAAGTTTTCAAAAAGTCTTATTGTTAATTTTATAAGATTTTAGGGTTTTTTAACAACTTTGAAATTTAATATAAAATTAATAAAAAGGTTTTAGGAACTTTAATTTGCATTTTTATTTTAGTTACATTATTTAGGATTTTTGGTAATTTTTTAGAATTATTTTATAAACTTTTTATTTTTTTGATTATTTTATTATTATTTTATTATTAAAAATTCAAAGTTGTTTTTTTCTACTTTTTACATTTTTTCCTAGATTGTAGACATTAAATTAGGAACTTTGTAACTTTCCAAATCTTTTTAGGACTTTTCATTTAATTTCTAGATTTAATTTAAGTTTTAATAGATTTTAATAGTTTTTAAGTAATTAAAAATAGTTTAATTTGGTTTTAAAATTTTTAAAAATAGTTTTTAGCTTAATTAGGATATTTTTGAGGTTTACAAACTATTAAATCTTGTTTAGGGCTTTTTAATAATTAATTGTGATTTTTAGGGCTTTAATTAGCATTAAAAAGTCATTATCTAATTAATTAAAAGGTTTTAGCAAGTTTTGATTTTTTGTAAACTCTTAGAATATTATTGTGGATTTTTAGTAATTTTTAGGAATTTTTAGGTTAAAATTTTAAATATTGTAGTTTTACGGTTTTACGTTTACGCCTTTTTTCGTCTTAGTTTTAATTCGTCTTCGTAACCGTCTCGTCTTTCCTTTCTCATTTCTATTCTCTTTTCTTGTTAATAAAATCATCAATCAAAATCAATTCATTACACAACACACGTGCCTCCTTGAGAACGAACTCACTTCATTAGGGTCATTTACACACGGTTTTCCTAAATCGTCGTGCTCACTTGCCCTATTTACGCTCTTTTTCCTAAAAGACGTATTTCTACGACTATCATTTTTGGCGCCGCTGCCGGGGAGGCGTGTTGTGTTTTGATTGAAACATTGTTTTTTTATATTAGCCATAATAGTATTTGTATTAGTAGCACTCTACTAATACGTATTATCGTTTTTCGGTTTTTGTGTGAATATTATTACTATATTGTATACGTAGAACAATAAATTCACAAGTACTCCAAATACGTGAGCAATCACAACCTTGACTTGGGAGGTCATTACCCAATCATTGTATTCGAATCTCAAACCAAAGAAAAAGGCAAAAATAGATAAATACTTTCGTGAAGCTTAATCTTGATAATACAAACTATAAGGTGGGTATAAGGCGGTTGTATTTCACGACCTAAAGGAAAAAGGCTCTTAAGTGCTTCGCGCCGCCTCGTTTCCTCCGCTTGCTTGTGCGTATTTGATTTTGAGAGTGAATCGAGGGTTTTGCCGCCCAAAGTATTATTACATATCATATATATTTTCTTGGTTTCTATTGATTAAACCCTCTTGAACGATTTGGTGTTCCACCATCGTTCTAAAGTCATCGAAGGCGTTCACTCCACGTGATCGTTTTCATTCCTTGAGGCTTCTTTAATCAAGAGATTTGATTAAGGAGGAGATTTGTAGATTTTTGTCTACTTAATACATTCACCAATTTCCAAAAAGGTTAATACAATCAAAAACCACAAAAAAAATTGAAAAACACAAAATACCAAAAAGAATCTTCTTTGCTCGTCTCCTCGTTGTACGTGACGTTTATGCTCACTCGTAATCAAGCAAAACGTGCACGTAAACGAAAGAACAAAACTCCCACTCCAACTCATTCTAGTGAGGAGTCTCCTATTGACGAACCCATTGTACGAGAAGAACCAACCATGGTGAATCGAACTATGATGGAGTTACTTCAAGCACCCACCGAGGGTTATGGAGAAGCTATTGTGATTCCCGCTATCCTTGCGGAGAATTTTGAGGTGAAAACGGGTTTGTTGTCGATGATCCAAAACAACAAATTCCGTGGTGATGAGAAGGACAATCCCCACAACCATATCCGCCAATTTAATCGTCTTACCGCCACGTGCAAATTCAAGGATGTCTCGAATGACTCGATTAAGATGATGCTTTTTCCGTATTCCTTAGCGGGGCCCGCTAAAATTTGGTTAGAGAAAGAGCCACCCAATTCTATATTGACGTAGAAGGATCTCGTTTCGAAATTTGTGAACCAATTTTTTCCGCCCTCTAAGACTACGCATTTGAAAAATGAGATTTCTAAATTTTCACAAGAATCAAATGAAAGTTTTTCAACGGCTTGGAATAGGTTTAAGGAGATGTTACATGAATGTCCTCATTACGGTTTTTCCGACTTGCACCAAATCGACACGTTTTACAATGGACTTAATGATCATGAAAGAGATTATTTAAATGTCGCCGCGGGTGGTAATTTTTTGTGTAAAACGGTTGAAGAAGCTTTGGTCATAATTGAGAATAGGTCTAAGGTTTATAGCCCTCGTCACACACCGAGTGTTGCCAAAATGGGCTCATCATCGTCTCGTAGTATCAATGCATTACATGATGAAGCAAATGAAGAAAACCGATTTTTTGATAGATTTGCTAACCTTATGTCCCATTGGAAAGCTCAAGAAGCTTCGAATTCCGCTTCGGTTAAAGCGGTTTCTAAGAGTTGTTTGTCGTGTGGGGGAGCTCATGATCTTTCCGAGTGCATTACCGCGGATGGTAACACTTCGAATGCTTTTGTAGCCACGGGAACTTATAACCAAATCGGTCAAGGTTCCCGCCAAAATCAAGCACCACCAAATCAAAATGCTAATAACTATCGCAACAACAACCAAGGTGGAAATTACCAAGGAAATCAAAGGAATTATAACAAGGGTAATTATCAAAGTGGAAATGGGCAAATTTCTAATCAAAACCAAAACCGTGATTTTCAAAACAATGCCCAAGGTTTTCAAAATGATCACACCAAAAATCTTCAAGGAGAATTTTTGAATTATGCAAAGGCTAATGATGCTAAGTTTGACAACATGCAACGTGAAATGGTTAGCTTAAGGTCCGAGTTGAAAAACGAGCTTAAAAACGAACTTGCTAATGAACTTAAAACACATGCTAATAAAATGGAAGGAAATGTCACACGTCTCCAACAAAATCAACAAAAAATGGAGCAAGGTCAACATGAGATTAAGCAAGAATTGTTAAAAGCGGATGCTAGGCAATCTAAGTTTGAGTACCGTGTGGCTAAGATGTTTGAAGCTATCATGTGTAAGCCCTCTTCTTCGGGTGGTCTTCCTAGTGATACCATCGTGAACCCGAAAGGAGAGTTGAAGGTTATTACTACTCGTAGTGGTAAAACTTTCAAAGAACCCATTTCTCATCCAAGTACTTCTATGGAGAAGGAAAAAGAGAAAGAACTTGAGGTTGTGGTTGAAAAGGAGCAAATTACAAGCCCACGAAGTACCACTCAAACCACACCTACGGTTGAACCAATACCAATCATGGAACCCGAGATTCCAAGGCCTATGCCTATGCCTACTTTGCCTCAACCCACACCACCTTTACCCTACCCTTCAAGACGAGACAAGGAAAAGGCACAAGAACGAAATAATTATCAATTTGAACTCTTTATGAAAATGTTTTGTGACTTGCATTTCAATATAAGTTTTGCCGACGCCTTAGTCATGATGCCTCGATTTGCCGTGAACTTCAAAAGTATGTTGAATAACAAAGAAAAATTGCAAAAATCGTCTAGTTGTTCATCGGTTTTTCTAAGCCGCATACCTCAAAAAGTCGGTGATCCTGGAAAGTTTTTAATCCCATGTGCTATACAAGACATGGAAGAATGCTACGCCTTGGCCGATCTTGGTGCTAGTATTAATTTGATGCCTCTTGAGATTTTCAAATCGCTCAATCTTCCCAATCTCACTCCTTCAAGAATGTCAATCGAAATGGCCGATCATTCTAGGATTCTAGCTTGTGGAGTTGCCGAGGACGTCTTTGTGAAAGTTGGAAAGTTCTACTATCCTGTAGACTTCATTGTTGTTGATATTCCCATCGATCCTAAAGTTCCGTTAATTTTAGGTCGATCTTTTTTGGATACCTCGAGAGCACTTATCGATGTGCATGCAAGGAAAATCACTCTTCGTTTCAATGAGGAAGAACTCGTCATTAATGCAACCCAAAACTCCACTCTTTCTCATGTGTATTCTATCACATCTTTGTACAATGTCAATCCCATCAAAAACATTTGCAAAAGAATTTCAAATAGAGTTTTAGGAGTTCCGTCCCCTCCGCCGGTGGAGGTTAAGAGTGTTAAGCCTACGATTCCAATCTCGAGTGATTCTTCGGATGATGAATACGTTGATCCCGATGGGGAAGTTTTCTTTGTTGACAAAATATTTGAAAACTTACCACCACCTAAACCAAAAAGATTTCAAAATGTGAGAATTTTTAGTATGACTAACATTGCTTTAGATACACCAAATATTTTTGACATAATTAAATCGGGTTTTCACAAGTAGAGTGTAAAAGATGAAAAAGGAAAAGATTTTGAATTGAATTTAAAAGATTTTTCTACAATTCTAACTCCGTCATCACCACGTGATTTGAGTACTACAAGCTCGTCTTCTCCTTTTGACGATGCTTTGTGTGGACTTAGTATGGGGGAATCCCCTTATGTTCCCTCCCCTTTCTCCACCGAGGACGAGATATTTGATCCTGGAATTGCTTATATAGGGAAATCTCGGTCTTCCACCGATACAATAAATGGAAAATCTTTTCATTTGATTGGTGCGAGTCTACCTCGAGTAGCTCAATGTTTTCATGACTTACCCATTGTCCCACCCTTATATTTCACATCTCTTTTCTTGAAACTCTTTGAGTTTTTGTTGACCATTGATGTAGTGGCGTTGATTTGTTTTTCCAATGAAAACAAGAACGCCATCTTCGATCCCGGTATTTTGCACCATCAAAGGACTTAGTCCTTTATACAGGTTGTTTTTGGGCCTTGTTTATCATGTAAGCCCCACCAAAAATTGACCACACCATGATTATCCCTAAATGATCACATTAATGGGGATTCGACTCGAGCTTTTGACTCGGTTATCAAAAACAAGGTGCCTCGTTGGGGAGACCCATGCTTATCCATGTACATATTATTGCTTTCTAATTAGTTTAATGTGAGGGGATTTGTGCCCTTCCAACCTTTGATCCATGGTTGTTTGTGCATTGTGGTTTTTAGATCATGATCTTCACGATTGGAGCCTCTCGTGTTCGTTTTATGGGAGCACTCGATCGTTTGCTTTGGAGACATTTCTCAATATCCAAATGATATATCCTTTGATGTTCTAACCTTAGGTTTTTAGCACACTTCATAAACGACTATTAATTTATTGGTTACACCCTTTCCATGCTAGATTAGGCATTCGACTACGTCTCTAGTATGGGGGTGTTTGCACCCCTAGACTCGAAACATTGAGGACAATGTTTAACTTTAGTATGGGGGGTGAATAGATACTTGCCTTGCCAAACCTTCACGCTTTCCAAAGTTTATCGTTTTTGTTGCAAAATAAGGCTAAAAATGGCCAAATTTTAAAAAATTTCTCATGTTTTATAAGTGTTTGAACACACGAATGTAGATTTTCCGATGGCGAGAATAAGAGTAATTTTTGACTCGACCGTGCGTGTTGAGCACTTAGCTTTGATTCCTTAACTACACATTAGGCTAAGTCTCTTAAATGAGGACGAGAAATGATAGAGTTAATTATAAGTTACTATGCTAAACGTAGAGTACTCGTATTCTTTCAAAAACTCATGTGTTCTCGTTTTTTGCTTATTCTCCCTTCGCTTGTAAATATTTTTTGCTTAATAAATATTGACTTAGTGGTTTAGTTAGGATTGTTGGGTTTCTAGTCTTTTCTAGTAGCTTCCGTGTAATTAAATTGGGAAGACATTAAGGTATCGCCAGCGTCACGGTTTTGAAGTATTGGCACCCGAATAATCGAAAGCTTCACCTAATAATAAGATTTCAAGTGCTCACCTAAATCTAGCAAACAATTTGAAGCCCTACAAGGCCTAAAATCTATGCAAAATTGAAAGTGAATCAAGCCTTAATCTTCGAAGCTTTAAAGATCCAAAATTCGCTTTAGCGTGAGGATATACGTCTTTGGCTAATAAAACCACCGATGATGGCGGATAATAAAAGGCAAGGCAAGACCGAAGTCATAATAAAAGCTTCATGGCGAAGTTGAATAAAAGATGGAGGTAAACCAAAGATAATAAGGCCCTTCCGTTAGGGGGCGTATAAAAGTCTTGGTAATAAGTCTCATGTTCAAAACCGTTATAAAACCGTGTTTATCGATTCTTCTTGTCAACTTAATTTTTTGACATCGTTGTCTATTAGGAGGGGTTATTGATTTGATGGTCTTAGTTACACCGTTAGGACTCTATTTTTAGACCTAAATCTCTATTATCGCATAAGTCAATGATGTATCCTCGTGATCATTAAGACATAATAAAATATAAGAGATACAACTTAGGAATAATGGGAGAAAAAGTACGTGATTAGGGCATATGAGTAGTGTTAGCATTACTAACTTATAATGACAATGATCTCGTTGCACGCTTGGCATGGAATTAAGGTGAAAATCGAGGACGACGAAATTATTTCTAACGAAGCATTCACGTGTTCTTATTCTATGAACCTAAACGTCCCATTTTGCGATGAAAATCATACATTATGTCTAAAACACAAATAAAAGTAGTGTAGCTAGTTTATCATTTCAATAAAGAAAATAAAATTGAATTTTGGAGGTGTTACGATACTTTATTCTAGCATTGCGTGAGGGCACGGCAATGGTTTAGTATGGGGGAGTGATGAGACTGCTTTTATACATGGTCTCATCGTCCAAATCGGGCTTAAAATGCATAAAATGTCATTAAAACTGCCAAATATATGCTCGTGTTTGTTACTTGTGTATTTTTAGGTACGGATATTGAGGAAATGACAAAAGATCACAAGAATCAATCAAAAACGAACACGGGAAACGAAGCCGCACAATGAACCGGGCCCAAGTTTGGAATTTTGCAAAAAGACCCTTGAAGAATTGAAGATTGGCAACTTTAGTCCCTCATCTTTGAAGAACTTGTCACAAATGACCCTCCAGATGTCAATTGTACAAGAATGGTCCCTAAAGTTTGAAGATATTACAAGATCAGCCCTTGGAAAATGAAGAATATGCATTAATGGCCCTTATCTCAAGTTTATAAACCTTTTGTGCCATTTATGACAAGTTGCCAAAAGTTGATAAAGGGAAGATGGGCATTGATAGCCATTTATTACAAAGTGAAGAAAAGAGAGAAGCTTGGGGGGCAATTCTGCCAGACAGCCATACTTATTCCACCACTCAGAACTTGCCACCTCAGCATTACCCACCCATCCACCCATACCCATAACCCAACCCGTCCAAACCCGGTTTATTAATTAAACCAGTCAACTAAACCAGTCAAACCCTCCTAAATTTTCCCTCCTAACACTTAATTTAAAAATCTTTTTACCCAAAACGAATCAAACTCCCCCTAATCCCCTTATAAACCCTAATCCACCCCAGTCACAATCAAGAGCAAAACAAAGGGTTTTTACCCCAACCTTTCCAGATTTACTATTCACCCCACCATTAACCAATCCCCCAACCCAGATTCCATCCACAACATACCCATGTGGTTGTGGACCCCTCCCTACACACGTCTCTTTCCCCCAAACCCTATAACCCGACCAAACCAACGTCCCATGTTACTCCTTGGCCCCCAAGTTCAAAATGGACGCCTGTGATCACTTCACAACAGCTGGACATCACCAAGACTCTTCACATGATCACATGAAGACGAATTTTGACCATTTTCAGTCAAAACTCCAAGGGCTTTATTGGCATTTCAGCATTAGGGTTTTATGTATTCTAGATAGTTCCTAGACTAGTATATAAGGAGACGTTTGTGTCCCTTATCTCTTTGTTCCAGAATTTTTAGCTAAGCCTTGTAATGCCTTTTTAAGAAATTTAAAGTTTCGTATTTTTTATTTAAAATTGTAATTCCTTTTATCTCTTTTTAAAAGTTTGGTATTGGATAGCTATATTCTGAGTTCCATTTTAATTGTGTAACACTTGTGTGTTGAATTTTCAAAAGGTTTTCAAAAGTTTTCTTATTAAGTACAAATTTCAAATTTCAGAAACTCCTTTGAAGTGAAAGTGGATAAGGAGGGTTTGGATTTGTGAGTTTGGACTTGTTTTAAAACAAGTTTCAAGTTTCAAGTTGTGAAGGTTTGTGGATTTGTGAGAAAGTTTCAGAAAATCAGTTATATTGGATTTTGTGCATTTTTGTGCTTTCTTTCTTAGCAGGTTTTGGAGTTTGATTTGTTCAAGTGATCTGCATAGGCCCGGGTCTATAGGAGGTGACTTGGCAGTCACAAAGGGACCTGGATGTGGGTCCCTTGAGGTAGAAAAATCTCTTCCATTTTTAGTTTTCATAAATTGTAGAATTTGTGTGATTTGTATGAGTTTTGTGAAATCTGCATGCAAAGTTGTTTATTTGGTTTGATATTGCCATCTTTAGGTTTTATATGCACGATAAGAGTGTTTAGAAACAATTTGATTAGGATTTGAGTTCATTTTGTTTGAAAAAATTGAATATCTAAAACTTAAGGGGTGTTTGGATCTGCTGATTAAGTTGAAATTGGTTAAAGATTTTGAGTTAAAAAATGGTCTCAATCACTCATTAAGTTAGTTATAGGTGTAGGCTAGCTTTACTTTCTGTTTGGGTAAGATTAAAACACATTTGCATGATAAAGTTTGAAGAAAATGGGTAAAATCAGAAAACTGCCATTTGTGTTTAAATTTGTGTTAATTTGAGCTTTATAATCTTGCTAATTGTTAGATCCTAGGGTGTTTAAGGATTGTTGATTGGTTTTATGCTGATTGGGTGACTATTGTGCTAGGTTTTGGCCTTGAAATTTCATAATGTGCATGTAAAATACCCTATCATTCATCAGTCAACATATTAGCTTATCAGAAACATTTGGTGTATTTTTGGTGCTTGATTTGTACTAGTGCTTCTTGATTTTGTGTTTGTTTTGACTCCTTGTACTCCAAAGAGTACAAGGGTGCCCATTGTCCATAAAAAAACACCACCAATCACACAGACAAGCTCCTCTTGTCTTTAATTTGCACAAGTGAAGAAAACAAGTATCCCTTGTGTTCATCAGTCACAAGGTCCTTAACTGAACCCGTTTTTGGATTTCTATTGACTTAATCTTTGTTAATTTGGACTTGTGTTTGTGTTATTGAGCTAAAAGGATAAACAGGTTTGGATTTTTAAAGTTTAAAAAGAAAAAAAAATTGCCAAAAAGGACGTGGCCAGGACTCGAACCTGCGCCACTCCTCTCACAACACAACACACTCACCACTGCGCCCTAGGGTCTTTGACTGCTAGGGTTGCTTTTGAAAGATATATAAGGAGTGTTTGTTTGGGCTTTTGTTAAATAAGCCGTAGCTTAATAAGCCCATAACTGCTTATTGGCTTTGCTTATATGCTCATTTCCAATTTTCCTAGGATTGTTATTAGGTTAGGGATTTTTCTGAACCAAGTTTGTATTTTTCTCCTTCTTTAATTATTTTTTATTATTTTTTAATTAGCCGTATATTATTAATTAGTTAAAAAATAGTTTAAAGAGTTTTTAATTTTTAGAAAAATAGTTTTTAGGCTTTGTTTAAGTAATTTGAGGTTTACATTCCAAAAAGTTTTCAAAAAGTCTTATTTTTAATTTTATAAGATTTTAGGGTTTTTTAACAACTTTGAAATTTAATATAAAATTAATAAAGAGGTTTTAGGAACTTTAATTTGTATTTTTATTTTAGTTACATTATTTAGGATTTTTGGTAATTTTTTAGAATTATTTTATAAACTTTTTATTTTTTTGATTATTTTATTATTATTTTATTATTAAAAATTCAAAGTTGTTTTTTTCTACTTTTTTCATTTTTCCTAGATTGTAGACATTAAATTAGCAACTTTGTAACTTTCCAAATCTTTTTAGGACTTTTCATTTAATTTCTAGATTTAATTTAAGTTTTAATAGATTTTAATAGTTTTTAAGTAATTAAAAATAGTTTAATTTGGTTTTAAAATTTTTAAAAATAGTTTTTAGCTTAATTAGGATATTTTTGAGGTTTACAAACTATTAAATCTTGTTTAGGGATTTTTAATAATTAATTGTGATTTTTAGGGCTTTAATTAGCATTAAAAAGTCATTATCTAATTAATTAAAAGGTTTTAGCAAGTTTTGATTTTTTGTAAACTCTTAGAATATTATTGTGGATTTTTAATAATTTTTAGGAATTTTTAGGTTAAAATTTTAAATATTGTAGTTTTACGGTTTTACGTTTACGCCTTTTTTCGTCTTAGTTTTAATTCGTCTTCGTAACCGTCTCGTCTTTCCTTTCTCATTTCTATTCTCTTTTCTTGTTAATAAAATCATCAATCAAAATCAATTCATTACACAACACACGTGCCTCCTCGAGAACGAACTCACTTCATTAGGGTCATTTACACACGGTTTTCCTAAATCGTCGTGCTCACTTGCCCTATTTACGCTCTTTTTCCTAAAAGACGTATTTCTACGACTATCAGCCAGCTATCCAAGCCACATCACCAGCTCATTAATGAGCCGTTTTGCTACAGTACCATCCCACTAACTAAATTTCTAGCCAATCAGAAGCTTACAACCCATATTCATTTTATCCATTTTTGGATAGCAATCCGTGTGCTCATCTTCTGCCCAACCAAAGATTGCCACGTGGCATCTTCTTCAACAAACGAACCCAGATTCGTTCTTGAGCTACAATGAATTTCAAGAGAAGATTTATACATGAAAATTTCTCGTCTTCAAGGGAGGAACACATTGGGAACACTTAATCAAACTGAAACTCAAATAATTAAAATCCCCCAATTCATGAAGAACACAAGAATTTACAATTGAGAAATTGGTGATACCTGGCAGCCTGCTATTGGATGGGATACGTCATCAACCCTAACTCACTCTAATTTCTTGTCTATAAATAGGGATTAGACCTTTCATTGGTTGCACGTAGCTAAGTGTGAAATTCACACACACTTCCATTTTTCTCCCTTCAATCTAATTAGTTAGCTGTTAGCATAACAAACTCAAGAGCTTGAAAACCTCTTGAGTTAGTTATAGTTAGTTGTAACCAATTACCTACTTCTTTAACCAACTTTCATATTCAGAATCAATAAAACACTCATTTTCATTCAATCTTCTTATCTACTCTGCATTCCTGTTGAATCTTGTTGCTGTTATGAGTTTCTAGTGATCACACTTGATCATTAGAGGCTTGTTGAAGATTTGTAGCTATTTCTGTTGATTCCAGTAGCTGAGTTAATATTTGTAGCAGAATTGTGGGTAGATTTGATCAGAATGACGAATGTAGATGGTTGATTGGTTGATTTTAGTGCTAAGGTGGTGGTTTAGCATTGTTAGGATTCCGATGTCAAACAAGAGGGGGAGGCCATAATGAAAGTATGAGTACTTGTGTGTTTACTAGCTTGTTCTTGGTTCATTTACACCTCAATTTGTTCATCAAGTTTTGTTAGATATAAGTCATAAATCAGATTAATCTTTTGCTCAAATTCTCTTTACAAAATTCTTAAACAGATCAGATAACTTGTGTTTGGATTTGCATACATTTTAGAGTTTAATTGTAATAAACTAGTTAAACATAGTTCATTTCTCATCCTTTAGTCTTTTTAAACAAGTTTGTGTAGTTTTCAAGTCAACAATATGGTCAAACAGGCAAATGGTTGATAAAAAGTCTAGGTCATTATTTTGATAATAGCTCATCAGAAAAAGTAGCTTAATTCATTCTTATACCATTTCTTCATTTCTTTAGAAAAAATCATTGAAACCTGTTTCTATTTGTCATTTAACATCTGAAGTTTAAGTGTTAGTAGGGAAATCATACAGTTTTCACAATTAAGCTCAGAATCAGCTTTTTAATAAGCACTCAAACAACTTCAAGTTTCTATAACAAAATAGCATTCTGATTTCTTAGATTGGCAATTCTACTTCATAAAACTTGTGATTTTCTTCCACATTCCTACGTAGAAACATGTCACGAACAAATTCTGAGCTTTTCAGAAATTACACTTTTTGGTCAACAAAAGTCAATAAGCTAGGTTTCAGCTTATTTTCAAATTCCTGCTTATCTACTGGATCATTTTTCATAAGAAAAGACATTTCAGACTCACAATAAGCTGTTTAATCAGATTTGACTCTAAAATTGGAATGTGCATGTCTGGATTTCATTGTAGCTTATTCTTTGCTTATTGGAGTTGGCTTATTTGAGTTCTAGAGCATTTTAAGCTTTTTCCTTGGACAAGCCCAAGTGTTTTTCAATTTTAAGCAGTTTAAAACTTGTTAGAGCTTAATTGGTTCATTTTTGAGCTTATACGAGCTTATTTGTTCTAGGTGCCCGTTTTTGGTAAAATCTTCCTTTTATTTGCAATCTAGTCCTCATAGTTTGTAACTGATTTCAATACTGGCTAAACTTCCACTTAATTAGGGTTTGCAACTTTTCAGTCCATAACTTTTTACAAGTTGCCATTTTCAGTTAGTTTGTTTTAAAAGTTGTTACATTTGGTTAGAAATTTGTTAGATTTTGCATAATTGGTCCTTTTACTTTCTGATTTTTACATTTCAAGCATTTAAGTTTCATTTACTTACATTTTCAGCACATTACTTTCATAGATTTACAATTTTGTCCTTTTGTGAATAAAAATTTGGTATTTGCTAAATGTTTTACGGTTACGTAGCTTAATATTTTTCACATTTTTACGTACTTGATTAAATAGACATAGAAAATTCAAATAACCCTATCAACCAAAAACGATAATAAACCTGATATTGTTAGGACTTTGAATTGGTTAAGAATCGAGAGAAACGAACTTCAAATTACTACATATTAATATTTTATAATCAGATAAGACTTCCACCACTAAAGGACAAAAAAGGAGCGGAGTCTACTCCGGCGGTTTCCTAGTGCCTATGCAGTTCCTTATCGATAAGGTACCGCCGGCTGAGATAAGGAACCGCGGGCAGATATAGCCGTTGGCCCTTTTTCCTATAAATAGTGGACCATTCTAAGATTTTCTCTTCACCTCTTTTGCACATATATTTCCAGATTCAAACATACTTCTTAAATCACTCAAATCCTTGATAATTTGATTGATTACTACTTGTTTAGAAGTGAATCTATCCCATCCATCCCTTCCTCTCCAAGTGCAAAGAGAAGAACACTATCCTTGTGAAGTGTTGAGTCCACCACCAAAGATCCTTTGAAGATCAAATCTTATACATTTGTTGTTATGTCATAGTTGTGAAGATCCAAGTAGTTGTGTCTATTTGGAAGTTGTGTATGTACTAAGTATAGTTGTGTAGATTGGTCCTAGCTACGATTAGGGATCAACTTTTAGCTTAGAGTCGGAAATTGGTTAAGAAACGTGTACAGTTTTCTCCATCATAAGGAGCTTGTTGTTATGTGAACTCTCGAGTAAGGAGTACTCGATGAGTGGAGTAGGAACGAGGAGTGAGCTTTGTTGCCGAACCACTATAAATCCTTGGTGTTTGATTTGATCTTTCTTTACCCTTAACTCTTTACATTCTTTATTCTTTGTGCATATACATTAGTTAGTATTAGTTTAGTCACACTATCATTGTTCATATTGTGCATAAGAATATTTCACATATTTCCTCAAGTCTAAGTTTTTGAAAAAGGATTTTTTGAAAACCATCTTTTAACAAGTAAATATAAGAAACTATTCAACCCCCCCCCCTTCTAGTTTCTACACTTTTCATAAAAATGTTGATTATTGTTCTATGATATTTATCTTGCTGCCTTTTATTTCATAAAATTGTTTGCTGTTAATTTTGCTTGTAATTTTTGAGCCATTGTTAATGCTATAATGTGTATTGTTACTGCTTTAAATTGAGCCATTGTTAATGCTATAATTTTTGAGCCATTGTTAATGCTATAATTTTTGAGCCATTGTTAATGCTATAATGTGTATTGGATCTGTATTACTGTCTATCTGCTGGTGCATAGGGTGTTTGAGGGTTATTTGTGTGCCAGGATATTAACCATAATTCGTATAATAAAAAATTGTCATCAATCCGGTCTCGAACCTATGACCTGTAGTTCACAAACCAAGCGCCTCAACCAATTGCACTCAACGTGCTGTTTGATTTAATTGCACATTTAGTCAGCTTTATAGGTAAAACACTTTCGATAAATTTTTTAAAATCTAATGCAGTTTATTTTGTAAAATTAAGTCATTTCATTTACACGAAATTTTTATTATAAAAAAATAACTTTAAGAGTTTTTATTGTTGTTAATAATTCGTCTTGATTCGTGTAACTTGCGGGATTTACGATTTTAGCTTCGTCACTTAATTTGTCTAATCATAGGATTTTTAATAAGAACGACTTTAAGATTAAGTTTGAGAACGATTCATGCACATTAATAAAAACGTAGGCTCTTTAGTTTATCAAACCGAAACCATTCAAGTTAATTGTCCAAATCAAAATGAAAGTCTCAAATTCACAATTTCTTCGTGTACAACGAACCGGGATCACTCTCGTGTTAATTAATCCGTCTTTAGCTAATTTTAGATTATTAATTTTTCCTAAAGGTAATTTCCTATAATTTTCTCTATAATGTATTACATTAAATACACCGACACGTTTCTCACACATCGATCTTCCTAATATTAGGAAGAACTTGGTTTATAGTAGTGTTTTGAATAACTATGGTTATAAACAAGTGATTGAATCTAATAAATTTGTTTTATCGAAACATGGTTTGTTTATTGGTTTTGGTTATTTGAGCAATCAAATGTTTAGGCTCAGTATTGTTTATGAAACAACTAGCAGTATTAACTTAGTTAGTACTGGTAGTGCAAATATTTGTTCAGCCTTTGTGTCCACCAGTAAACTGACGGATTCATCACTATGGCATGCTAGGCTTAGGGCATGTACACTTTAAGAGGATGCAAGATATGTGTAAAGATGGGTCGATTCCAGATTTTGACATGGACACTGATAATCAGACTTGCATACTAAACAAAATAACTAAGAAAACAATTCAAGATGTAAAACTTGAAACTAAAGTTTTCGAGCTAATACATAGTGACCTGTGTGATATGCATTCTACTCCCTCATTAGGGAATAAGAAATACTTGGAAACATTTATTGATGATTCTTCTAGGTTTTGCTATGTTTATTTTGTTACATACTAAGGATGAAGCATTAGATAAGTTTAAAGTATTTAAAAATGAAGTTGAATTACAACAAGGAGTCAAAATCAAAAGATTTAGGACTCATAGGGGAGGTGAGTACATGGACACTTTGTACTTTCAGTCTATTAGAATAATCCATGAGACGACTGCCCCTATACCCCATAACAAAATGGTATACTTAAAGGAAAAATAGAGCACTGGAGGAGATGGTTAATTCCATGTTGTCTTACTCAGGACTGAGTCAAGAGTTTTGGGGTGAAGCTATGTTAACAGCTTGCTATTTATTAAATAGGGTTCCAAATAAAAGGAATATGATTAACCCTTATGAACTCTGGAATAAAAGGAAACTAAACTTGAACTACCTCAAAGTCTGGGGTTGTAGGGCCGTTGTAAGACTCCTTGACACAAAAGTGAAAACCTTGGGTGAAAGAGGCATTAAATGCATCTTTTTTGGATATGCTGAGCATTCCAAGGCCTATAGGTTCTATGTTATCGGACCTAATGATTCAGTTTTTATAAACTCAATCATTGAATCAAGGGATGCTAACTTTAATGAAACAAGGTTCTCATCAGTCCCTAGACCAAGAATCAGGACTCCTACTAGAGCTGAGGACATTGGTGCTTTAGTAGAACCTGAAAGGGTCACTAAGGAGGTTGTGGTACAACAACCTGAGCCTGAGCTTAGAAAAAGCACAAGGCATAGGACTACAAGGAAATTTGGGCCTGAGTTTCAACTATACTTAGTTGAAGGGACAAGAGATGAGGTCTCTTACTAACTCTACTATTGCTTTAATGTTGAGGATGATCCCAAAACATTTAATGAAGCAATGAAGTCCCAGGATGTTACTCTCTAGAAAGAAGCAATAAATGATGAGATGGATTCTATCATGGGTAACAACACTTAGGTGTTGGTTGATCTACCTCCAGGTTTTAATCCACTAGGTTGCAAATGGATTTTTAAAAGGAAAATGAAGGTAGATGGAACTGTTGAAAAGTTCAAGGCAAGGTTAGTCATTTGAAGCTTTAAACAAAAGTCAGGGATATACTTCTTTGATGCTTATTCTCCAGTAGCACGTATTAGTACCATAAGAATGTTGATTGCCTTGTCATCAATTCACAATCTGATTATTCATCAAATGGATGTGAAGACAGCATTCTTGAATGGTGATTTAGAAGAGGAGGTTTATATGAACCAACCTCAGGGATTCATTATGCCTGGTAATGAGCATAAGGTGTGTAAACTGATTAAGTCCTTGTATGGGCAGAAGCAGGCACCTAAGCAATGGCATCAAAAACTTGATGAAGTGGTTTTGTCTAATGGTTATTTACTTAACCAAGCTGACAAATATGTATATAGCAAATTTGATGAATTTGGTAAAGGAGTCATCATTTGCTTATATGTTGATGACATGTTCATCTTTGGTACCGACCAAGTTCAGGTTGACCTGACGAAAGAACTTTTGTCATCTAAGTTATCCATGAAAGACATGGGGAGGCTGATGTTATCCTTGGCATAAGGATCAAACATGAAAGTGATGGTATAGCAATTTCTCAGTCTCATTACATTGAGAAGGTACTGAAAAAATTCAATCACTTTGATTGTACTCTAGTGAGTACTCCTGTGGATACAAGTGAGAAACTAATGCTTAACAATGGTCATTGTCTTTCAGCTTGAGTATTCTAGGGTGATTGGTTGCTTGATGTATGTCATGACTTATACAAGGCCTGACATTGCTTTTGTCATGGGTAAACTGAGTAGGTACGCTAGTAATCCTAGTACTCAGCATTGGCAAGAAATTTAAAGGGTATTGAAGTATTTTAAAGGAACAATGAATTATTGTTTGTCATATACTGGATATCCTTCAGTGTTGGAAGGTTACACTAATGCAAGTTGGATCAGCAGTATTGAGGATAATTCATCCACCAGTGGCTCGTTATTCCTTATTGGTGGTGGTGCTATTTCTTGGGCATCCAAGAAACAAACTTGCATTATTGGTTCAACAATAGAATCTGAATTTGTGGCTCTAGCAGCTGCTGGTAAAGAGGCTGAATGGTTGAGAAACTTGCTTCTTAAGATTTCACTCTGGTTCAAACCTATGGCACCCATATCTATCCATTGTGATGGTGCAGCTACATTGGCTAAGGCATATAGTCAGATGTACAATGGTAAGTTGAGAGACTTAGGTGTTAAGCATAGCATGATTCGTGAGTTGATCATGAATGGGATGATTTCAATAGAGTTTGTGAGGTCTCAACAAAATTTAGTTGATCACTTAACGAAGGGATTAGCTAGAGACTTGGTTATAAATTCTGCTAAAGGGATTGGTTTAAAGTCCAACCTAGTCACTGAATGCTAAGACACCTAAATCCCTCTTGAGGAAACTTAGGAGTTGAGTTCAATGTGGAAAGCTGAATATTTAGAGGACTGAAGCACATGTTTTACATATCATCCCAAGGATGTGCTTGTACGTGCTGAAAGGAGGATGAAGTTGTAAACTTCCCAATGGTTAATTTCTTAAAAAAGTGTTAAAGTAGGAGCATGAAGTAAAGAGGAACCACCTATTTAAATTTTGAGGTTTCGCCGCCTAAGGAGCATGGACTTGGCTCTTACAATGTTTATGAATTGGATATGGACACATGGCTAGTAGTGTCAGGAGCGTTTAAGTGTTTGAAAACTTGTGTGTATTTTATCTTCAGGTATTCAATGTACTTGAAGGGTTCAATTCTTAGAAAACTCTGATTCTCGAATGTTTGAAGCGTAATTTACTAATATGGAAATTCAATCCTCATGATATTTTCATGTATGCACATGTTTGTTAAAGTTAATTTTCATGCAAAAGGAATTGTACTATATTGGGGAGGATTGTTGGAAATATAGTTCAATTGTGGGTTCAGTTCATACTGGTGAATGGGTCTAGAGGTACGAAGTGTACACCCATAAGTCCCTGAACACCCTGACTCAGATAGTGGTTAAATGTTTTTTAGCATCACTGATGATCTTCAGTGAGTTAACTCTTCAGGGAGTGTGACTCTGGACTGAAGGTATTCATCAGAAAGTAATTCCACTGAAGACTTGTGTTCAGTGTTTACTCATCAGTGAGTCTTCTTCAGTACTGAAGGCTTCAGCGGAACATCCTCAGGGGTTGGCTGATGCTTCATGGGACTGTAGGGTAGACAAAGTTGGAGCTGAATGAGTATACTTGTAACGGTCTTTGACCTATTCAAGTGACAGTTGAACTGCATTAATGACCTCGTTTAAATTGGTCATGTAACCATTATTCCTGGTATTATAGAGCACATTAAGAGGAGATTAATGGGCCGTTAATTTCTCTTAATACCATTGACTAGGGTTGAATACTTCACCTATAAATAGGTGATCATAACATAGCATGAGGATATACATAAAACAAGAAACACTTGATAGCAAAAGGTTATAGATTGGTGCCTATATCTATAACACACATTTGGTCTTATCTCAAGTAGATATTCGTGATACCAGGCACTAGAGTCGAATAGTTTACTTTGGAAAGTGATCACACGATTCCAAATGATATCCGATAACCGTTGTTCGGTACGTAGCTAGGTTTGATTATCTATACCCTGGTTGGGACGAATACACACCAAAAATAGGTGTCGGGTGTGACACGGGCTACACCCATTTTGAGGTTACGAAGTGCAAATTTTTTTTCAAACTATCTTTTTTGGTATGTGCAACCTACAAATTTTTTTATGTTACCTTAGTTTCTTATGATGTAACTTTAGTTGGTTTAATTTTTTTTATTTCTTTTTTTGCAACACTCTTTTTAAAATCTGCTCTTGGCTAAGCCTGAACATGTGTATGTTTGGCATGTCCGGCCTTTCCCGTCACCAGTGTTTGCTGATATCTTCACCGATGACATTCCTTTTACTTTGTTTTCGGAATTTTGAGACACATTGAGTGTGAGTGTTGATGTAATTTAATTATTAACAAGCCACTAAACAACACGTCCCGTTAGAGTTATGAGTTTGTATTCTTTGAGATATAAAAGAAAAAAACTAATTTTTTTAATCAAAATTATTTTTATTATAATAATTATAATTTACATGAAAAAAAAGGCGGGCAACAAGCTGCCGCTAGCTTTTTTTTTATAACAAAACTATCCAAGTTCTTCGTATTATCCAAGTTCTTCGTATACCACTGGTTCAGTTTCTTGTAGACAACATCGAAAATTCAAAACGATATTTATTTTTCTTAAACATTTTGTCGAGAAATTTAGCCCAAGTTAAAAATCGATAGACTTAAAATAATGTACAACTTTCATTACATTACACCATATACAATCACAGCATTCTCCAGAAAAGAATGATCTACCCAGATTTCATCTCATTTGAGACCAAAGAAAAAAAAGTAAAAACATCAAGTGCCCCTTGAGAACAAAATTCATGCTTGAATTTGCACATCCTTTTTACCCTTTTTCAATACAAATCGAAGCGCCCCAAAATTGCAAATTCCCTTTGCTTAGAACTTGACATTGTCTTTCAAGTAACACACCACTTCTTGCTGCAAAATTGTCAAAAGTCGTAGCAGAAACGTTTAGAAACTGATCATGAAATATTGTGTGCTATTCAGTAACCTAAACTATCAATATAAACATGAGAATATGGTACACCATGAACTATTGAGAAAGGATAACAATTTGTTTTTTTATTTTTATGCTTTTCCACGGTTTTTTTTCCCTGTGTTAATTGCCTTATAACATGGGACCGATGGTAAACCATATCGTTTACGAATTTATAGAACTACTATATTAATTAGTTCATATAGCCCATCTGAAAGTGTCTTGGCATGAATCAGGCTAGCTTTAGGTCATAAGACTGAATTTTTTTCAATTAAACAACCAAACTTACAATTAAACATAGAAGAAGACATCCAGCTGCTCCAGGAAATAGAACATACCAAAACTTCAACTGGTGAAACTTAGCCCCATCGATAAATAGTAAAGGCAAACTTGCAGCTACGTGCAGCAAAAACAAATTGACAAAAGTTATTTTTTTTTATCAAGACAAAAGTTTTAAATGATAGTGACTTGAGGAATATGTCATTTCCATACATACCTGGCGGATGAACAGCACGAAAATAGATCATGAACGCTAGTGACGCAGAAAGGGCAGTGCTGCGAGCAAGCCAACCTGGTCCCAAAAGTGCGAAGGCTATGACACCAATTGCTGCACAACCCATTTGAGCCATAAACATATTGTATTTCTGCAATTTTGCATTCACAGAAGAAAAAAGTACACAAGTTATTTTTTTCTAACGTTTTAAAACTATAAAAACATTACAACAATATATAGAACACATTGTGGATTATATTCATTACTATCAAAGCTTATCGATATAATTATTCATGTATCTACTTATCGTAGGGTTGAGTCCCAACAAATCTATTAATAACATAAACTGGATTTAGAGAAGCTTGAATCATCTCTATAATATCAAAGTTCAATTACATGAATTAATTTAGAACTATATATGAACATTATGTGATTTTATGTACATGTGAAATGCCTTGTCAAACGAATTCTAGCAACACTACTAACTTATTATAATTCTAACGAAATCTAGAATAGCATGAACTGAATATTGATCTTAACTTGAATTTCTTTAATATAATCTCATTGAGATGCTTATTTTGGACTACAAATAGAAAATTTAGGACTTTACTTACACACATGCTGGGCATACCAATTTCTGGTAACAACAATACATCATGAACCTTCCAATATGTTTAATAAATAACTCTTTAATGTTTTGTTAGTATATCTACATAGTATCTAGTTGAGCTTAATAAATCGGCCAGACTCGCTTGCATAGTTTTGTGTATAACAAATTTTAGTAATCACATCAACTGAATACAACATGGACGTCTTTAAGTACACATTAACTGAATACAACATGGACGTCTTTAACATGGATGTCGTCTTTAATCTCAAATCACATCAACTGAATACAACATGGACGTCTTTAAGTACTTTAATTTATAAGATTATATACATGCAACTAGCTGGAGGTAAAGAACTTTGGTGTGAACACGCACCTGTTTTATAGCTAAGCACTCAAATTCTCGAGATAAACCACTTGATATAAGGTAACTTTATTAGAGAAAATATCTCACAGCAAACACATAACTATATAACTGAGACTAGCATAAAAAATGAACCTAATTTAGATCTAAACAAATACTTCTAAATTCAGTTTTGATTACTGATTAGTTAATCAACAATCAGATAATATATATACTATCATTTGCATGTGACCTTGATCATAATAAAAATTTAGCAAAGACAGGAACTTATTACCATCACAATTCATATCATAAAATATCAAAACTGTTTGTTTCAAATTATTAAATTAATAGGAATCTTGTAAGATGGATCCTGAGGACATCGACAGGATCTTAAAAAGTTGGCTTCCACAGGATCTCAATTCTTTCTTAGGGTGTCTCATGTGACACAATTTTACACGTGAATCTTAATCTTTTGATATTACTTACAGTACTAGTAGTATTTTTCATTGGTTGAGATATGCCAGAGTGTAAAGCACCTTAGAATAAGTGATTTTTACCCATAAAGGAATGTAACGTTTTTACTAGACGTAAGACAATGCAAGGAATACCATAAATAAAAGATCACAAAAGGCTCGCGAGTGAAAAAAGTGTTGTTCTTTTACTAAAGATATGTGAAAAGTCTAAAACATCAAAACCAAAAGTGCAAAAGTGCAAGTTTAAATATTTTAATATTCGAATTATGTTTATTGATTAACCCCATTGCCATGTAATTTAGATTAAATCTAAATAAACAATCGAAATGCTGAAAAGGAATATCAGTATAAAATTTGATATTCTTCAGTATATTCCTCTTTACCTAAAATTCTCTTTAACCCTAAAAATGAAACCTTTTTTTTACCATGTTTTATTCCTAATAGTTGTATTTTCAATGTTTTAAATCTAAGGCCAAAGACCCTCGAAAGATTCGTTCCTAAAACAAATCATAACATATCTACTTATACTCTTTTATTTCCATCCAATGAAAATCCACAAATCGTATCATAATTCTTAATTGTATGGTTGGAGAATGGTTGGCTATAGCAAAATCAAGTTTAAAACAAACAACTTGTATTGTTCTTTCGTTGGACCACTTATATTTCTCGAATATATAAACGTGATTCAGGGTGGATTTCATGTATTATTCCTCTACTTATGCTTGTTAATATCAATATTTTTTTAGTTTAATGCTTAACAATAAAATTAATCTTTAAAAAAAAAATGCTTTTATAATTAATGTGTATCTCTTATAGTGTAATTGCATTAAATACATTTAAAGGTTTAATTATTCATAGTGATAAGTTTTTGCAAAAGCTTTTAATTTACAAAATCTTTCCTTTTAGAAAACCTTATGTGTCAATGCAAAAAAGCTTTTGTTTTACAAAAGCTTTGTAGAATAGTGTAACTAAAAACTTTTTAAGGTTTATGCATTAGAGATGCTGAACTAAACTATAAAAGACATAGACATTAGTGTCCTTTGATGTTGAAATATTTAAAACTAAATACAATCCTTTTGATTGCAACTGTCCATAAAGTTTAGGTTTAATAATATTTGGTTCTAGCTCCTAGTTGCATTAACAGTATTTGGTTCTAGCTCTTAGTTGCATAATAAAGAATTATAATACCAAAAATGTCTATATTAACATATATAGTAAGGAAAATCCCAAAAGAAATTAATAATAGAAGAAAGAGAGGTAGTGAATAGTACCCTAGCACCAGGTGTCGAAGGAGTAGCAAAAAGTACGGCACATACAGCTCCAAGTGGTGCTATTGTCATCGACACACCCTTCTGAACCAACATTTGATCCATCTTTCCTAGCACAGCCATTGCTGCAAATGCACCTGTTCATTTGTTCCAAAATGTCATAGTTTTTTCATTTATCAACCCAATGCGACTGACACTGTATATATATACATACACGTTGGTCGTACGTACCTGCAGAGGGCCACAAGATGTCACTAAGCAAAGGAGCTTTAGAACCCTGGTCAGGCTTCCAAGCATCCCAGTTGGATGTCAAGTTTGCTGATGCTTTAACACTAGCAGTTGGTCTTCTTTTGAGCATGATGATATCGGGTCGTAAACGTAGTCTTGTTGCATGGTGAGTTTGTTGGTTGATTTTGACAAGGTTTGAGATATATGAAGAGGAAGAAAATGCAGCCATGAGTGTGATTGGCTGATGTTGTAAACGAGGTTTTGATGAGCATTAATGTATGTTTTAGAATAAGAAAAAACAATGTGGTGACAAATTGAAAAGAGAGTGGACAAGTGTGTTGTTGGCCATTGAAGAGTGGGAAGAGGCAATTGGATGAATGAAGGGGCAAAATATGAGGCTAGTTTTATTTGTGATATCAGGTCAACTTGTTATCTCTATACAATTTGTTATCTTGTCTTATTTCTCTTTTGGGCTGCTCCGTATCATATTGTTCTTTATTATTCATAACTTTTGGCACTAATTAGCTATTCTTAATAAGCAATAAGGCTATATCGATCACTATCCTAAAAGGTTATGTCTATATGAATTGTGATGAGGAGAATTGTGATGAGGAGATAATTTAGGTAATTGCTCAGTAACTAGCAAAATATTTACGCGTTAGCGACTATGAGCATCAGATAATAAAAAATTTGTGACCAATATTTTTTAATAACATGTTTTTCTTGATAATGATTTTACGGACAAAAATTTTAAGAAGTAACTTTATCACACATTACTACTTTATATATAAATGTCTAGTAGACGTGCATTACGATGCAATATCGATATGAAAACGAAAGTGAATAGTTTTATAAGATAATGATAATTGATGGTGAAATGTTTTTGCTAATCAGTACATGTACGTGTTGTGTAACATTCACCATAATAGTATATACCGTTTAGACAAACATAATCTTCCTAATTCATATGATCACACGTTTTCATACATTATAAATCACTTTAAAGCCTTTTTACTTTGACATATATGAACAAATCGAATTTATTAGCAAAACGATTAACATTTCACAAAATTTGTACTAACTTACGTACACAGAGAGTTGAGATCAACATAGACCTTCTTTTTAGCATAGACCATATCAACCAATCACATTCATTCAAATTAACTCTCCACCTTTTTCTTAAAAATTAAATAACTCACAAACGGTAAATCGTCAAGTGACAAAAAATACACCATTACAACGAGAATTAAATCATCTTTCAAACGAGGGGCACATGTATATACTTTCGACGAACTTTTTTTTCGACTTTTTTTCTTAAGTCACGTTTGAGAGAATCATATATGATTCGTCACGAAACATATATGATTCGTCACGAAACATATATGATTCGTCACGAATCATATATGATTCGTCACGAAACATATATGTTTCGTGACGAATCATATATGTTTCGTGACGAATCATATATGATTCTCTCAAACGTGACTTAAGAAAAAAAGTCGAAAAAAAAGTTCGTCGAAAGTATATACATGTGCCCCTCGTTTGAAAGATGATTTAATTCTCGTCACGATGGTATGTTTCGTTTTGCGTAACGGTTAACGGTTTGTGAGATATTGAATTTTTAAAAAATATATTTTTGTTGTTAGATGAAAAAAATGGGTGGTTGTGATTGGTTGATTGAGTCTATGCTAAATAAAGGGTCTATGTAGAACTTTTTCCCGTACACAGATGATGCATGTTTTTTTTAACATGGAAATTTAAAAAAAAAAATTAATGTTTATAAGTAAACAAAAAATTAGCATTAAACTTACATTAATAAATACTTTAAATAGTTATAAAAATGTTTAAAAAAAATATTATTTATAAAATTAACTATTTGTAGATAGTGTATATTAATTTGTATTTCTTTATGTCATTTAATACCCGTTGCTCCCAAATAAAACATAAATAATAATTTGTGAAGTTTTGTGTTGTAAAAGTGTGTACAACATGCTTTAAATGTTGTATTACTTAAATTTATGGTTGTGGTGAAATGTTATATTAAATAATTGTACAATATGTTTCACAAGTTGGATTGCTTAGTTATTTATGTAATGGGGCCATTTTATCCGTTTTGACGGGTCTTCTCCGGTTCGTCTTCATATGGCTTTTATTGGCTAGCCGAATCATTGGTGATTCCGATTCCCGGTTAAATCCGTTGGTCTGATTCGACTTTCAAAATTATACACGTATCATTTTAAGAAGACAACAATGCGTTTTTGTTGATATATGCTTTTAATTGTTTTACGTGAATATATAATTCTAAGTAATTATGTGTATTAATTAAATATTAATTACTATGAATTATTTTTATTATCAAGGTATTATTTATTACTAGGGCTTTTGCCCGCGCTCCGCTGCGGCGGGCTCTGTTCGTGTATGTTAACGGTGTTAGGGGGAGGTAGAGACATCAGCTGCACCTGTACGAACATGCACCTGTACGAACAGAAAAAGGGTTGGAGCCACCATTAGCAGCAGCACTACTCGTTTCCATTGTGACGTGAAGTGTGGAAGTTTTTAGGAACATCCTGTGTGTTCGCTTTTGGGTTCATCAACTGCACCTGCAGGAATAACAAAAGGGTTGAGCATGGCCATAGTCCGACTAACTTTTAGTTTTCCGAATGAAAAACGTTCTACTGAATGTGTACCTGCCTAGATCATATCGTGATTAACTGCAACATCAACTCCTCACTCTTTCAGAACCTGACAACATATACTGGTTAACAATAGATTGTTTTGGCTAAAAACTTACATGTTTTGTAGCTGAAGCGTGCACACTGATCAACTGATGTGGCACACACCAGAAATCAAAAAATTAGGTCCCGACTACACCTACTTGATTTATCAGAAGGTCATTGAGTTGATATAAAAAACCGCCATTAGTAGCACCAGTTGGTTCACTTCAAGATCCTTATTAACACTATCTTTCAATTCAATCATCATAGGTGTTCCGTTGTTCTATTCGCTTTATCAACCCCAACTGCTCCTCTTAGTTCAAAACAATTCCAAGACCCTGGATGTGATAAAAATTACATTAAGCTATTTAATAAGCCTTTAGAAACAAAATGCAGTGAATAACAATAAAGAAAAATCTAACAAACATTTGAGGTACTTAACAGAGATTTGAATAACTCACCAAAATATCCTGAGCGGATTATACTATAAAGAAGCGCAACAGTGTTTTCTCCCTCAAAAGGACTTTGATACTCTTCATTTGCATAATGTTTACTGAAGTTTTCTTTGGTGGCTGCATACAAATAATTAAAAGTTTTTTCGTGACCACCGAAAACAGCTCTATGGATAGGTAATAATTTTTTGTTGTCAGAAATGAATAACAAAGACGGGTTTTTGTCAACCAGCATCTTTGCAGCAAAGTGAAATGAGTAGTTAACAAAATGGAGACAATACCTTGAGTTTATGTATTGCACCACATATTTCTGCCCCCACATTAGTCGCTGAACCCACCTGTTTTAGGCCCATTACAGAGTCCAAAGACCCCGATTTCAGGCCCACCCCAACCCATTTCAGTCCCCAAAGCGGACGTCTATTTCAGCTCCCGATTTCACTGTGGCCGTCTTGCCCCACCAAGACTTGAGCCCTTTCCAAAAGGGTCCATTTATTTTAACAGCAAGCGACATGTTGTCTAGCAAACGATTCAAGTGATGGCAAGAGACCAAGTGTTGGCTCAGAGTTAAAGGTGTCGTGCCGGCGATTCAAGTGATCGACCTGCTATGGCTGCAAACACGATGTCGTGCTGCCACGCCAAAACTCAGGTCGACGACATCTATCATGATCGCCAAACTATTAATAGTTGGAAACCGGCAAATAGACGCACAAAACAATTTCTTCATTGCCATTAGATTACTTTGCTAGCGACCAACCCGTAAAACTGAACACATACATGAAGTTTGTACACACACTATTGATCTAAATCTGATACGCATTGCATTGTCAGTATGCATATAAATCAGCCACGCATTGCATTGTGAGTATGCATATAAATCAGCCACCTAAAGCAGTCACGGTCACACATCGATCCACATCGCCACACACCATAACGGCTGCAATGAAGAGATCGATGGCGACATTTATGATAGGGTAACTGATTCTCGCCTATAATTAGTTTTAAAATCATGAGAGGGAATCACGAAAACAACAATAATGTTTACCATAACCTCTCCAGCCTAAACAAATCTCCAGCCTATATACAATGTATACATAGAGTGCATCACACATAGAGACCCCTACATAATAGCCTAAGCAAAAAAAATGATTTTAAATTTACCTTAACTGATTCAAGCTTGGTTAGCCCAAAAGCAGAAATAAAACATGAATACACCAACTGTAATCATGATCAGAACCACAACGACAACCAGTTGCGCCTCGTCACCATAATTCAATGAATCAAATCACCCGCAAAAGGAGGCACCCATCTAACCTCAGGGACGCCGCCTACCGACCAGCAACGCCACCTACCATAAATGGCGGCAACGAAGAAGCAGGTGGCAACGAACCCTATTAAAAATTATGGTTTCCGACAAAACCCAAAAAAATGAGGGATTTGAACCAATCAGGCAACAATAGAAACCGATCAAAATTATATAGATCAAAGATCCGGTCAAGATAAAAACCCGTTCAAGATTAGATAGGGTTGAGATAAATGAGTGGCTCAGAGTTAGAGGCGTGCTACTGGCGATTCAAGCCATCGACCTGCTATGGCTGCAAACACGACAGCGTGATGCCACGCCAAAAATCAGGTCGATGACAGCCATCATTATCGCGAAAGTATGTATACTTCGAAACGGGTGAAGACACGCATAAAACAGTATCTTCATCGCCAATTTTTAAACAATTCAGTGTGTCAATATCACACCATTCATAGGATATACCAAATGGTATACCGGTCACGGCTGCAAATCCAAAGATCTGCCACGCCAAGCAACAGGTAATACCAATGGTATGAAACAACCAAAAGCCGCAACAATAGCTATAATAATTGAATTATTTAAACTATAAACTTTGACACCCACAAAGGAAAACCGCCAACCTACGGTCAACACCGTCACAGTCTGCCACCAACGCCACGCACCATGATTGGTGGCAACGAAGGGGTGGACTGATTTACCCATGAATTATTTGGCTTCGCAAACCCATAGCAAGACCACCTAAAATTACCAATCAACCATCATCAGTACAACTCTAATCAAACGTAAGGATCAAAACCCCTAAATTATAAACTTAATAAAGGATGAATTTAATAAACGGTTAATAAAACGGCACGAAAGAAACGAACATACCAACCATAAGTAACCCCAAAACTGAAACCACATACAATCTACCCGATTCAGTGTACCTCTGCTTTACGCAATGATGTTATAGATTGTAACCTAATCCAAACACCCCCTCCCAAAAGAACAAAACCCACATGAACAAACAATGTTTCAAACTGAGATAGGTTATACTCAATTTGAGTAAAGTAAATAAGTTTTGAATATGTAGGCGTCTTTGACTTCTAATCAAACAATGAAATCTTTAAATCAATAAACTCAAACCTTACAACTATAAAATAAATCAGGTATATTAAATTAAATTTGAGGGGAAAATAATAACCTTCGATTAGCAGCAAGAACCACCATCCATGAAGTCACTATGATAGACCATAGAAGGGTAAAAATTGTACACAGAAACCTATACACGGATATCCAACATAAGCAAAGGAAACCCAAGATGGAAGGTACACTGTAGACACACCAACAATAATGTAAATCCCGATCGAAAACCTCGAGGGACGTGGGATATATATATACATGCTACAGTGAAAGACACGGGGCGACTTAGATCCATCCCCTATCCACCAATAACTTTCTGGGCCAATCTCAACCACAGGATCATTTTTTGTGTACAACCACCCCACAACGGAAAACGGCGAGACTCCAATCAACGGATGAAGCCAACTGTTAACCCCGTAACCCGTTCAATTACCAAATGAACGGCGCTGATCATACTTTAACCCACGAAATTGCCAAACGTGGGTGAATTCCAATTTTTTTATTAGATCTACAGTGGAGGAACCCATTTTTTATTAGGTGAGGAACCCATTTTTTATTAGGTGTCTACAGTGGAGGAGAAAGCTGTGTGTGTTGTTTGTGAGACGAAAGTATATAATAATATTGGTGTGAGGGGGGAACTGTTCATTGGGGAACGTGATTCCCCCCTTTTATTAAGGATATAATATATTAATTAGTTTAATTATGAGTATTAAATTATGTTTGTATGTTTTAGTTGTTACTAATTTTTAATTATGTTTGTATGGTTGTATATTATGATTCAATGCATGTAAGTTGAAATTTCAAGTATTTTAAAGTTAGAAGGCAAATATGCTTTATATCTAGTATAAATGTAGTATAAATTATAAATTGCATGTTGCGTGTTTAATTTAGTTCTCAAGCGGATTCTTTTCTGGTGATTTATGCGTCCAATAAACATTTTATGTATTAGGATTACTCCCTCCGTCCCAAAATTATTGTTACCAGACAAGAATAACACAGTTTAAAAAAATACATTTATTACACCTTTCTCTCTCTTACTTTTTAGCATAATGTCAATTTTACCCCTAACTAATTAATTAATTCTTCTTTAAAGTTTGTAATAACAATTTCAATCAAGGATAATATAGTAAATTTATCAAAGTTTCCTATCTATTTATACTATTGGACAATAATTTTAGGACAACCCAAAATAGAAAGGTGGACAATAATTTTGGGACGGGGGGAGTATTATTGACTAAAGTAATTTTAAGTTAAGTTCTAATACAATTTAATGGTAAGAATTGAGTTAGACCCGGACCAGATCGATAAAACATATTGGATCAAGACCGATTTAGTCTAAAATCATGGACCGATGACACGACTAAGTGTGTTTTGTCATGTTCGGTATGTGAAGACTAAATGGCCGGTTGTACATAAGACCGGTGTCACAACCGGTAAATTTTTAAACTTATAATATGTTGGTCCCTTGTAATTCGTTATTACTTATCAACCTTAAGTAATAACTCTTTAGCAAGACTCAAGTGTGTTGTTTTAACAATTAATAAGAACTAAGAACAATTAAAACAACAATATCATTAATAAATTTTCAGCGTATAGACTTTTATTAAAATTCAATAAAGAATCTATAACCCACTTTGTTTGCGGAATAACAAAGTGGTTGAATGACAATGTGTGGTGATCTCCTCTACTTAAACTTCTAACCAAAGTTAAGAGTCTAAGCTCCAATCTAAACTTCATATGTTATTTGGCTATATGGTTTAGTTGGTATTGAGAGAGAAGGGTTTTCTAGAGTTTCTACTCTTGTAATGGTTCCTTTTCTCTCTCAATATGTACTCCTTAAATAGGCATTGCAAAACTAGGGTTTGCATTTTGCATGTTCCTATGCATAGGTTTATCCAGTGGGTGGTTGATGCCCATGTTGGATAAACAGTACAGAGTACTTAATAAACTATTCTAGAAAAGATAAAGCTTGTACTTATAGCTAACTATACAAGCAACCTACTTTGACTTAAAGTAATCTTTTCCCGCCTAATGCAAACCATCAGAATACTAAAGTGTCTTCAGCATTCTAGAGGAGATCGACATCATTCAGTTTGGTATTGTCAAACCAAACTGAACTGAAAGCTCTTCTTCAGTACTTGTTCTTCAAAAACTAGACCGCCTAGTATTTGAAGCAAAGACTCATTTGTCTTCTAAGTTTACTGGAAGAGGAAAGCTGAACATCCTTCAGCAACATAGTCTTCAGTAAGAAGTTTGTTCCTCTGGTCATGCTTCAGCAGACTCACTTTACTGCTGAACATGAAACACTTAGGGGGATTTTATATTCAAATCCTAGAGTTGCTTTAGGGTCAGTAAATGCTGACCCAACAATCTCCCTCTATTTTGATATACAAATAGCCCAAGTCTAAAGTCAGTAGTAAGTGAGCATAACAACTTCTTCTTACTTGCACTGAACAATAAAGTACTTATAACATCATATAATCATTTATTAATAAAACATTACAAATTACAATAAAAGCAATACAAATGATTATTCAATCTTCCTTAGGCCTAAGTCCTTCAATGATGGGAGTGTGAATTAATGGATCTGAGTTTCTTTGGTCCAGTATAGCAAGTAAGCACATGCTGAAGGTTTTTGCAGCTTTAGTAAGTCCTGGGCCTCCATGCTGAGAATAAAAATCCTTTGAACATTCCAAAGAAGTTTATTGTTCATTTCACCGAGGTCACTGATGCCAATAAAGTCTTGACGTTCACGATGATTGAACATTATCATTCCCAATTCTGGTTCGTCTAGTACATGCCTAGGGAGATGATTTAGAAACTGAACAAGGCCTTTGTATTTCTTTATGGTGACAAAAATGTCACCCACATCAGGTTTGATCAGATTGGCTCTTTTTTTCAGCTCCAGTATAGGATCTTGATCCTCCAAAGAAACTCCAGTGCTGATGTTGAGAATCTCACCCAGTTTTTCATGATTTCTCATAAGGTGTTCAATTCTTGTGCGAACTTCATCCCATCTCTTGGATTTCCTTTTCTCAATTTTTTCACTCATTTCAATCCATTCAGTATAAGAAAGCTCCTTTCCTTGGAAGTCTTCTAAGATCTCATCAGTCTCATCTCTCCTATAGAACTTCAAATGAATATCACCTCTACTAGTAAGCATATCAACATTGATGATTGGTGAGAGATTTCTTTTGTTCAGTCTTGTTATACAAAAAATTTCATATAACATCTTTTTCTTGAAGAGGCTTTCAACTTTAGGTTTTCCAATTTTCTCATACAAGCTCAGCTTCAGGTTTTTTAGTTGTTCTTCTTTCTGGAGCTTGTACAACTTATCAAGTTCTTCTTGAGTGGCCACCCCAGCTTTGATTAGTTTTTCACTCAGTGTAAAATCACCTTTGTTCTTAGGTTGAATGAGAGGTGTACCACTGTCAGTTGTATCACTATTGGTGGTGAAACCATCAACATGACTGTCCTTGGCTGAATACTCCCCCTTAGCCTTAGCTGAACTCTTTTCAGCAAACGATGACTCATAGAAAACTAGTTGTTTATGAGCCTTCTTTTGAGCATGTTTTTGGAATAGCCACTGGATAGTGATTTTCTCCCCCTTAGCAGAAGATTGCCCAACAACTTCTAATGACCCACCAGCAGGGAAGAGAACACAAATATGATCAAGAGTAGAGGATACCTTGGCTAGCATTGCTGGTACATGTTCAAGGGCATTCAGCTTCTGTTGAACCTCTTCAGATAAGGTCAACTTTTGTTTCTCCAGCAATGCTACTATATCCTTAATCTTGGAAACAGAGTCACACAAATCATTAACTTGGCCAGGTATTGGTGTGAACTCTAGAGGAAACTCCATGGAAGCACCATTGATGGAGTCCATAAGCGATGACATCTCTTGCTTAAGGGAAGTGGTGGTGGCCACATCTTTGACTAATGGCTTCAGAGCAGCAAGAATGACATCCTTGATTTGATCAGCAGTAGGAGGAATTGGTCTTGCTTTAAGAGTTGTAAGTTTAACATCAGCAATAACCTTTTCCTCCTTGGTTTTAGCCACCTGTGAATGAAGAATTAACACTTGATTTGTCAATTCTTTTACCTGAACAGATCTGGGGGATGGTGGCTTTGATGTCAAGTCAGCAGTATTATCTTCAGGTTCATTATCATCAAGGTTGACTGGAACTCGTTCATTGAACCCAAGCTCATTCTATAAGTCATCTGAAGACATACTGAACATATAAGTAGGCAAGTGTCCCACCTTAACGCCAATGGTGAGAGGCAGTTCCTTTGTGGGCTTCTCAGCATCACTTCTAGTGTGAAGGTTAGTTTCTACTCCTTCACCACCAGGGTTGGTTTTACTTGATGGATCATGAGAAAAAGTCCCTGATGAGTTAAGATCAATGAATGTGTTTTTTGGTTCCTTTAGTAGAACCATGTTGTGGGGGTGCTACATCATTAGAAACAGATAGTCCAGGATCAGCATCAGTTGTTGTATTTGCTGACACCTCATGCTCTAATGCTGACTCAAAGTGACAAATGATAGAGTTTGGTAATGAAATTGGAAATGTATTCAGATTTAAATTACTTACCAATTCTGACTCTACACTACTGAGATGAGGGTGCACTTCATCTTCACCCTTATCCCCTAAAGAGGTTGGGATAGGGGTTGCCTTTAGGGCCTCTTTATACATGTCACCTCCAGCAGAGACTGAAGGTGACGACTGGCTTGGATTCTTGTCCTTGGCCAAGGACTTATGTTTCTTCAAAGCTTGGCCTTTGGAAGCATCAGCAACCTCCTTCGATGAAGATTGTGTGAGGGTTCTTCTTTTTCTGGACTCACGTCTACATTTCTCAGTATTAATAGACGTTTGCTTCTTACGTGGTCCAGAAGAAGCTCCGGGCGTTTTGCCCTTCAGATCCCCTTCTCTAGTTGGAGGAGTGTCTTGTGGAGCTTTGTACACTATCGGAGCATCTGCTGAGGAAATGTCCAGCATGGGTTGTGTAAAAGAAGGATAAATGGTACTGACTGGAATGTTCCAGCGTTTAAGATCGAAGGGTTGAAAAAACAATTTTTCTCCTTTCAGTTTAGAAAAATCATCTCCAAGATGGTCAGCAAATATGAGAGATAAAAATCTAGTGTAAAAAACATTTTTCTCCCTAGTCTTTTTCTCCATCTTCCCATGAAGATATTAGCCTCCCAAAATCAGCTTTGATCCCCTTGGCCAGACAATATAAAATTATTGCATCCTTTTGGTTTATCTGGTCAAGCCCTTCAGTTCCCCCCCCCCCCCCCCAAACACTCAATCAGAATGGTCATCAGCAATTTCCACTTAGGTGGCAAACAACACCTTTTCAAACCCCTTTTTTCAGTGATCTCTTCAGTATACCCAATTTCTTTAAAGAAAGTTTTAACAATGGAAAAATCATCAGGTATAGCCTTATAGTCACTAGGGTTTTCCAAATAGTTTATACCCAAAACCCTTCTAAACAATGTTAAACCGATTTTACCATGAATCCCAACAGGTTGTAGAATCAAACTCTATTGATTTCTTGTTGTGAGACACTTGTGCTGTGAACCAAAAGTCCTTTAATACATTTTGAAACATCATTCCTGGATCATAAAATAAAGCATCACGTAGTACACATTTTGACAAGAAAGTCATGACTTGATCCCTGAGAACTGATTTTATGGTATCTAGTTTGATTAAAGTGATGTTGTTGGGTTTGAAGATGATATCTTCAATGGGATAGTTGACATGAATGGATGGGTTAAGTATGATCTCACTATCTTGATGTGAAGATGATTTGGATGCCATTTATGTTTTGTGTGTGTTTTTTGAAAGAGAGAGTGAGTTTGTGTGTGTTTTGTGATGAAAGATTTTGCAAATTTGATATGAACTCCAATCTTCAAAGGATATATAAAACTTTAGACTGATTTGTAAAAGTTTTCTCTTAAACATTTGAAAAAGTTATGAAACTTTTAGGGTTTCTTTTGAACAATTGGCACAAACTCTCTCATTAATGTTCTGCAAAAGGGTATGATTATCTGTTGCTTTGAACAGTGAAACGCCTCATGTGTTAGGAAGTTGTTGACTGTGATATGGACGTTTGATATTTCCTAAATAAACAATTGACACCTTTTGAAAGAATGTTTTGTATTTATTCTTAAGAAATTTAATGCCATTTACTCCTTTTAAACACATGATTGATTTGTTTTAAAAGCTGTTGGCCAGATATGCTGAAGCTGATGGCAATACTTGTGAGATTCAGTGCGTCAGATGAGGCGACAAAACCCCAAATTCATGTTCACATAAGTGAACAAGACATATGACCTTGCACGCTCCTCTACTCAGGCCTAGCTACTCATTTGTATAAAAGAAACTTTGTTCAGATTTTTCTGAAGAGAAACTTTGATGACTGGTGAATATTTGTTCAACTTCAGTGAATCTGATAAGGAGACAAAACATCATATACACAATCACATATTGTGAGATAGACACATGACATTGCACACTCCTTTACTCATACACTGCTACTTCGCATAAATCAAAACTTTTTAAGAAATGATGAACCTTTAAGCTTCTTCAGTAAATGCTGAAGGTTCATGTTTTGTATCATCAATGTTCAGCATACCAAGCTCCACTATCAATCTTTTGAAAGTTGGTTCATCTAGTGGTTTGGTGAAGATATCAGCCAATTGGTAATGAGTGGGGATGAAATGTAATTCAATGTCCCCTGACACAATGTGATCTCTGATAAAGTGATATCTGATATCAATGTGTTTTGTTCTTGAGTGAAGGACTGGATTATTTGATATTGCAATAGCACTAGTTTTATCATAAAAGATTGGTACCTTTTCATATTCTACGTCATAATCAGCCAGTTAGCTTTTCATACAAAGAACATTGGGACAACATCCAACAGCTGCCACATATTCAGCTTATGTTGAAGACATGGCAACTGTTTGTTGCTTTTTAGCACTCTAACACACAAGTTTGCCACCCAGCAATTGGCAAGCACCAAAAGTGCTTTTTCTGTCCATATTGCATCCAACATAGTCAGAGTCTGAATACCTTTTAAGATCAAATCCTGAGGATTTAGGGTACCAAAGACCAAGACTTGGTGTACCTTTTAGGTATCTGAAGATTCTCTTTACAGCAGTAAGGTGTGATTCCTTTGGATCTGCTTAGTATCTTGCACAAAGGCATGTAGAGAATTGAATTTCAGGTCTGCTTGCTGTTAAGTACACGAGTGACCCAATCATACCTCTATACTGAGTCTCATTGACTGATTGTCCATTGAGATCACGTCCTAAGTTGTTAGGGGGTACCATTGGTATTTTTACTGAAGCACAACTGATATCATACTTCTTTAGCGGATCCTTGACATATTTTTCTTGATTGATGGAGATGCCTTTGTCAGGTTGTTTTATCTGAAGACCAAGGAAGTATGTGAGTTCTCCAATCATACTCGTCTCAAACTTGCTGGTCATAAGCTTGGAAAATTGTTTGCATAGTTTCAAGCTTGTTGAACCAAAGATGATGTCATCTACATAAATTTGTACCAGAATGGTGTCAGTTTTAGATTTATAGATACACAAGGTGCTATCTATTTTTCCTCTAACAAATTTATGTTCAATGAGAAATGTTGAGAGAGTTTCATACCATTCCCTTGGGGCTTGCTTCAGTCCATACAAAGCTTTGTAGAGTTTGTAGACATGATTTTGGTATTTACTACTCTTAAAGCTAGGAGGGTGTTTGACATAAACTTCTTTTAGGTTGCCATTTAGGAATGCACTTTTGACATCCATTTGATATATGGTGACGTTCATGTAAATGGCATAAGCAAGGAAAATTCGTATGGCTTCCATACGTGCAACTAGAGCAAAGGTTTGATCATAATCAACACCGGGCTCTTGATTAAATCCTTGGGCCACCAGCCTAGCTTTGTTTTTGGTCACCACATTAGTTTCATCTCTTTTGAGTTTATAAACCCATATGGTGCCAGTGGTTGATTTACCATATGGAAGAGGAACCAATTTCCAGACTTTATTTCTTTCAAATTGACTTAGTTCCTCTTGCATGGCATCCACCCATCTAGGGTGTGTGAGTGCTTCAGAGATCTCTGTAGGTTCAATTTCTGAAAGAAAGTTTGCATAGAGACATTCTCCATGTGAAGCAACACTCAGTTTCTTTGCCATTGATCTAGTGACTCTACCTTCTCCGGGATCGCCTATTATGTTCACCAGCTGTATGTGACTAGTATTAGTCCAAGATTTTTGTGGAGCTAGAGAATAAGCACTAGTGTCATGATGAGAGCTAGAGCTTCGAAGTCCATAACATGTACTTGGAATTGTATTATCTCTAGTGTCTACTAAAGGATATCCTATAGACAAAGGTTCAATCAATGGAGGACTTCCTTTTTGGTCAGAAGCAACACATCCAAGACCTAACTCCCTAGAGATAGTTGGAGAACATTGAGCAGGAGCTCAGATTGTTCATCATCAGCTTCATTTGATTGATCATTTTGATCATGTGTGTGAGCATGCTGATCATTTTGAGACTGACCATTTTGGTCATTTGTGTTAGCTTGCTGATCATTTTGATCATTTTGAGACTGATCATTTTGATCATTTGATTGACAGCCATCAGTATTTGCTACTGGAGGATTTCCTTTGTAGGACTTGTCATATCTTCAAATGGATCAATATGAGGAAGTGGATTGTTTGTCTGATATCTTTGAGAAGGTTCATAATCTTGAAATTCATCAGATGGATAATTGTGAGATTCATGAATATGAAGTTCATCATCTGATGGATTTTAAAATTTGAGAGCTTCAGAGCTTTCATTGAAGGTGATGTGGTAAGTTTCTTCAATACATTGTCTTTTTGTGTTGAAGACTCTTTATGCTTTAGATACTAGTGAGTATCCAAGGAAGTAACAATCATCAGATTTTTCATCAAACTTACCAATGTGATCCTTGTGATTGTGAATGAATACTGGACACCCAAACACATGTAAGAATGAAATGTTTGGAATTCTCCCCCTGAAAACTTCATAGGGAGTCTTCATGTGTCTCTTCACAATAATGGATCTATTTTAAGTGTAGCAAGCAGTGTCTACAACATCAGTCCAAAAATTCTTAGAGAGAGCAGATCCAACAAGCATTGTTCTTGCTGCTTCAATCAAAGTTCTGTTCATTCTTTCAGCCACACCATTTTGTTTAGGTGTGTAAGGAGATGAGAATTTTGAGAAATTCCTTTGTCATCACAGAATTTGATCAGTGTGTGATTTCTGAATTCAGTGCCATTGTCAGTTATGAGTTGCTTGACATGAGTGTCATTTTGATTTTCAACTATTTTGATGAAGGACATTATGGCATCTGGTGCATGGCTTTTCTTTGTTAGAAAATATACCTAGGTGTACCTAGAGTACTCATCAACAATGACAAGTGAATATTTTTCATGACAAATGGCCCTGGGTGATACTGGGCCAAATAAGTCCATGTGAAGTAGACGAAGACTTTCTTTACTTGAGAAAGTTTGTTTCGTTTTGAAACTGGCCCTATGGTGCTTTCCTTTTTCACATGCTGAGCATGCTTTGTCCTTTGAATAGACAAGTGAAGGAAGACCAATAACAAGATTTTCTTTTGCCAGCAGAGTGATGGTTTTGAAATATAGATATGAGAGCCTCTTATGTCAAAGCCAGTTAGTGATATTTGAGGCTTTAGCAAAGAAACATGTCTCCTGAGTAGAGTTCATGTTCATGACATAAACATCTTTGACTCTAGGAGCAATTATTACAATTTCATGATTGGAGTTAAAGATTGTACCTTTTTTGTCATCAAACAGGACCAAGTATTTTGCATCACAAAGTTGACTGATACTGATGAGGTTATGCTTCAATCCATTGACATATGCTACCCTTGAGAAAACTATACCATTGCATTTCACTGAACCAAATCCTTCAATAGTAGCTGATGAGTTGTCACCAAAAACAACCTTAGGACCTGGTTCCTCCTTATACTTGTGCAGATGACTTTTGGTGCCAGTCATATGCCTTGATCAGCCACTATCCAGGTATCAAATAGGCTTCCTAAGATCACACTACACAAGTTAAGGAAATGGTCTGTTTTGTTTTGAAACCCACCTTTGATGGGTGGTGGTTTTAGATCTGGAAGGTGTTCTAGATCTGGAGGGTCCTCTTGATGAGGATGAGTATGATTGCTCAGAAGAAGAAGATGTTTGAACAACATTTGCTTTCTTAGCCTGAAGGGCTTGACCTCTTCTGAACCACTTTATATGATTGTGATCAGATGTAGTGTGGACATTGCTTCCACAAGTTTCACAACATTTGGTAATAGTGTTTGGGTTTTTTGGTTTAATACCTCTTCTGAGTGAGATAATTTGATTATGTCCATGAGTGTCATGGTCATAACTTCCACAAATGTTACAAACAAGGTAATAGTGGCAGTCATCTGAGTGATGATTCCTCATACCACAATGAATGCATGGTGGGAAAGGCATTTTTCGCCTAGAATGAGATTCTTTGGTTTTATGAGCATCATCACTAGTTTTAGCAAGCATATATTTAGTATGTTCACAAGTGCGATGGTCAGTCCTCTCACATTTAGTACAATAAATCACTTTTAGGCATGTTTCACTGAGATGGTTGTTTAAACCACATAAATCACAAGCCTTTTTAAATTATGTCTTGTACCTATAATGTGGAGAGTCTGAAGGTTTATCCCTGAATCGAGTTGGGGTTTGCTGTTTCCTGAGTCGAAATTTAAGATCATTGAT
Source organism: Glebionis coronaria (assembly GCA_025667525.1). Lineage (NCBI taxonomy): Eukaryota > Viridiplantae > Streptophyta > Magnoliopsida > Asterales > Asteraceae > Glebionis > Glebionis coronaria. Next base: position 423,537,994 of record CM046877.1, read on the forward strand.
CTCTTGCATGACAAAAGACATTCTCCCATCTTCCTAAGTTCTAGCATTCTTCAGTTTATTTGTTGAAACTGAAGAGGTAGTTCCCTTATGTGAACCTTCAGCAGGAGTTGAAGAGTTTTTTTATGTGTCAGTTTTGACATGTTTTGAAGAACTACTTTTGTGTGTTGTGTGAGACTTGATGATTGACTAGATTGATTTTGGTCTAGTAGAGGATTCAGCACCAGCCAACTTCTCCAAAGAAGGAAGTGGAGTACTTACTTCCTTCTCTAAATCATCATCTGAGTCATCCTTAGTAACTGAAGACTCAATAGGTGCTGATGAATCAACATTTGCTTGAAACTCAGGGAGAAGCATACGTCCAGTGTCATGATTTGGTAAATTCTCTTCACCTGACCTTACAACATCAGGGATCGAGCTACCATCCTCATTTGAGGCTTTGACAAAGACAATACCATGAGAGTTGGTGCTGGAGGATCCTTCAGCACCAAGCATTTTCCTTTTTTGAGTAGAAATTTGTTCATTGATACATTGATTTACCCTATCAGAGTTTATAAGCCAAGATTTAACAATATCTTTTGCTTCTTTTAGTTCAAGTCTTAAGGAGTTGTTTTCATCCAAAATCTCTTTGTTCAATTGTTGAAAAGTAAGTACATCAAGTTTAGCCTCTTTTAGCTCTACTAGCTTACTTTCAAACTCATCAAGTTTAAGAACAAGTTTATGATATTTTTCAAGCAAGTTGTTTAATTGTTCTTTAAAAAATTTTAGATCAATACACAGGTAATCAAAGACAAATTTAATGTCATCCTTATCTTCTAATTCAAGAAGTGTTTGTACCTTTCTTATTGTGATATTGACTCATTCACCATTTTGAGCACTTTCTCTGGCCACAACATTAGAGTTAGATCCTTCATCATCAGCAAGTGCCATCAGCACTTTCACATTAACCAATTCATCATCATCTGAAGAAACATCTTCTTCATCCCATTCATAAGCTTCAGTAATAAGTTCCTTGTTCTTTTCTTGCTTGGTTGGCTTTGAGGAAGATCCTTCAGTGCTGAGTAGAGTCAGTCTAGCCTTGATTTCCCTAAACTTTGCTTCAAAATATTTTGCTGGTCTAAGTTCATCCCTGTGCTGTTGAAAAGAGGATGAAGCAATTTGTTTTTGTTCAAATGGGGATTGACCAGATGGTTTTGATTGAGCTGGTGAGGAATAAGAAGGAATGGATGTTTTGGAATAACAATCCTTAGCAAAGTGACAAGCCATTCCACATTTGTAGCAATCAGTGTCAGTTGTAGCTTTTGTTGTGCTGGAGAACTTGCCTCCTCTCTTAAAGAACCTTCTAGACTTGGCCAGAAGAGCTCTTTCATGAAATTCCTCTTTGAGGTCATTCAAATATTCCTCACTAGTTCTAGTGTCTTCTTCATCATCAGGACTATCTTGGTAATCCTGAATGATAGCTTCACTGAAGAAGGTTGTTGACAAGGGTGTAGCAATGGTTAATGCTTTACTCTTGCTTGAGCCTTCATAAATCCTATCAACTAAGTTTTCTTCATATTTTAGTTTCCCAAAAAGAGAGGCCATATCACAATCTTTAATGTGATTAACATTTCTCAAGCTTTGGCAGAAACTAAGCCACTTCTTTGGCAATGTATTAACAAAACTGTGTTGATTTCAAGTTTTGAAAGCTCAACACCATCATTCACTAGTTCATTCATCAGTGCTTTGTATCTGGTGAATGTCTGTGTGAGGGTTTCCCCTTCTTTGTGTTTGAAGGTGTTGTATTGAAGTTTTAAATCCATTATTCTTGTTTCTTTGACATCAGAGGGTCCCTCATGATATAGAATAATGTCCTCCCATGTAGATTTAGTTTTTTTTGCAATTTACAACAGCATTCATTTGGTTACCTAGAAGTACGAACATGATGAGACTTTTGAGACGCTGATCTAGGTTAGCAGCTTTTCTCTCATCGGCAGTCCATTGTAATTCAGGTTTTTTATTATCCCCAACCATGGGAACAAATGGACCATTTTCAATGATTCTAAGGAACTGAGGTTCGATTCCAACCATGTGGACAAGGAACCTTTTCTTGCAATTGGTGAAATTTGCTACCTCTAGGACAGGAGCAGCATTGAGTTGGCCACCCTTATACACTAGGGTTTGTGGTATAACTTGAGCCATCTTGGATCTTGATTTGAAAACTTTAAATGAGCAGCTTAATGAAAAATAAGAGTTTTGCTAATCAAACTACTCTGATACCACTTGTTGGTCCCTTGTAATTTGTTATTACTTATCAACCTTAAGTAATAACTCTTTAGCAAGACTCAAGTGTGTTGTTTTAACAATTAATAAGAACTAAGAACAATTAAAACAACAATACCATTATAACTTTTAAACATATAGACATTTATTAAAATTCAATAAAGAATCTATAACCCACTTTGTTTGCGGAATAACAAAGTGGTTGAATGACAATGTGTGGTGATCTCCTCTACTTAAACTTCTAACCAAAGTTAAGAGTCTAAGCTCCATACTAAACGTTCATATGCTCTTTGGCTATATGGTTTAGTTGGTATTGAGAGAGAAGGTTTTTCTAGAGTTTCTTCTCTTATAATGGTTAAACTTTTCTCTCTCAATATGCACTCCTTAAATAGGCAGTGAAAAAATAGGGTTTGCATTTTGCATGTTCCTATGCATAGGTTTATCAAGTGGGTGGTTGATGCCCATGTTGGATAAACAGTACAGAGTACTTAATAAACTATTCTAGAAAATATAAAGGTTATACTTATAGCTAACTATAAAAGCAACCTACTTTGCTTATAGTAATTTTTTCCCGCCTAATGCAAACCATCAGAATACTGAAGTGTCTTCAGCATTCTAGAGGAGATCGACATCATTCAGTTTGGTATTGTCAAACCAAACTGAACTGAAAGCTCTTCTTCAGTACTTGTTCTTCAGCAACTAGACCGCCTAGTATTTGAAGCAAAGACTCTTTTGTCTTCTAAGTTTACAGGAAGAGGAAAGCTGAACATCCTTCAGCAACATAGTCTTTAGTAGAAACTTTGTTCCTCTGGTCATGCTTCAGCAAACTCACCTTACTGCTGAACATGAAACACTTAGGGAGATTTTATATTCAAATCCTTGAGTTGCTTCAGGGTCAGTAAATGCTGACCCAACATAATACTTCAATATTCATCGTCGACCTTTTACATTTTTCATTTACGTTATTAGTTGACCTAAAATAGGGAAGTTATCCCATGAGCTGTGAAAAACGTCTTCACACACACACACCGACTAAGTATAGTTTACCCTTTTGTATGTCATGGACATCATGTGCATATGATCTGGTCATGACTATTTTCCCTGGTGATTTTTGCATAAACCGGCTAGGTTTTATGTTACATTATAATTCTTACGTAAACCAACTATGTTTTATGTTAGGAAACTAAGTCTTTTAGTTTTCTCTTAGTCATAGATTTAAACATAAATACGCTTTCATGTGCCTAGGAGGCAGGCAAGTACTGAAAGACTCACAAACGTTTTTACCTTTGTGAGCATCCACAGAGAAGTCCAAGTCAGAGATATTGTCAAACAAGTCGAAGATTACTTAAAGACATACTCATCAGTTTTGATGGATATCAGTTTAGATGTATCAGGTACTCTTAGTGGTTGAGTGTTAACAGGGGTGGCAATACCCTGTTAACTCTCTGTACCCTTTGGATATCTCTAAGTATTTAGGCGGGAACTATTTGAGCGGGTCAAATAGTTTCTTTGAATTAAAGCTGCCTAAAGTACAAGGTTATAAAGAAAAGGGAAACAATGCCCGCTATGTTTCCGAAGCTTAGTAGTAGCTTACCAAGAATAGAAAAGAATATTTGACAGATTTCTGACCCCACAAATCTTGTTAAGTTGATATCAACTCAACCTCTCAAGTCAACCTCGTACCACTATAAATAGAGATTATGCCTAGAGTTAATGATGTTCACTTTGTCAGTATTAATGCATTAACTTTTTCAAACTCATTGAAGAACAATTGTTCCTGTGTTCTTGAGTTTGCTAGTAAACTTATCACTTTTGTTAAGTTTACTTATCCATAGGGTATCTTACACATTGTCACTGAAACTATGTGATCTATAACACACTACAATACTTGTTATACAATAATAAAGTCTTACGTTTGAAAAGTATGTCGTGTTGTTAATCCATGATTAATCATTCAGTCGTGTATTTGGGAATTTCAATTCGTATCAGAGCGGTGTTTGATCATTAAAACTACTTTATAAACATTGTTCGTAGTTTTAAAATCAAGATCCACCATGCTTGAAACGAGCAACATTACCCCACCACCACCACCATTATCTGGGAACAACCAACCATCGCCTCGAGTTACCGTAACTCCTAATGAATACGATCTTCCTCAGTTACTTGAGACAAGAGGTGGTTCACATGTAACAAATGTACCGGTGTTTGACAAAGAAGACTTTGCAAGTTGGAAGAGTAAATTTATTGTGTATCTCGGTGGACTTGAACCATTTCTACTAGAAATTCTAGAGAATGGACCCTATGTTCCCATGACGGTTACGTCAAATGAAGAAAATCCACTTAAGAAACCTCTTAAGCAATTGACACATGCTGATAGAAAGTTGGCAAATTAAGATAAAAGACTCAAAAGTATCATAATCTCATGTCTTCCAAAACATATCATGAAGTCTGTCATTCAGTGCTTCACAACCAAACAAATGTATAAATATTTAGTTCTAGGTCATGAAGGACCATCAGGGACTAGGGATACCAAGATTCAAGCAATCAGACTTCATTTTATTGCATTCAAAGCATTGGAAGGTGAAAAAGTTCAACATACATATACTAGGCTGAAGATTCTACTAAATGATCTTGCCATGAATGAAGTCACCATTCCTCAAGCTGATGTAAATGCCACATTTGTCAATCACCTTCTAAGAAAGTGGCTGAAGATGAACCAGATGCAGAGAGCCAACAGTTCTATTAAGAATGATACTCTGGCTCAGCTTTATGGAAAGTAAAATTATGAAGAAGGTCAGATTGATGCTATATACAAGTCAGAATATGAAAGATTCATTGTTTAGTGAGCCAACTCAAAAGCCCTGATCTCTAACTTAGGATATCATGATAACGACTCAAATGTTGAAGAAGACAGTAGAAGCTGCCAAGAGTTCATGTCAGACCTAATCAAAGAAGGTACTTTAAAAGACCAGGGAGAGTTGGATCAGCTAGTAGAACCATTGACAAGTCTAAAGAAACATGCTTTGCCTGTGGAAAGACATGGCATTTTTGAAGATTGTCCTCTACTAAATCATCCTCACAAGCCTATCCATCATCATCCAAACCTTATAAGTTCAAGTCAGAGCAAAAAAAATTATTCCAACAATTCAACTTCTCTGATCATGGGAAGAAGGAATACAAGAACAAGTATAAGGCCTTGAAAGCTGCGCTAGAGCATGTGAAATTTGAAGTAGGAAGCTATCTCAAAGAAAAATACTGATAAAAAGTCTGAAAAGGGCTTGATAGCTGAAGCATATTATTGGAATGATGATCCGCTGACGTCAGATGAAGAAGATACGATAAGGGTCAGGGCATTTATGGCAATAGCTGAGGATGAACCAGCTGAGGGAAAGAATGATGCAAGATCAGACATTAATGGGTTGACATCACCATGAAAAAGGTACACGGGCTCATATCCATGCCTGAATGTGATGATCCAAAACATGTTATTGATTATAAAATTGTTGACCTCCACTTTGTAGAGGAAAACATGAAAAACTTGTTAAGTAAATATAACTTTGTCAAACAATAACTGTTAACTTGCAAGCCTGAATCTGAAAGCCAAAAAAATGTCAACTTTAAGAACATGAATTTTCAGAACGAAGTTACCAGATCAAATCTATTTAATGAAACTTTGTCTAATAAAGTAGTTGAATTGCAAAAGTCCATTAAAAATGGTCATGTAGCACGTTCACTATTGATGAGCTACGTGATGATTATTCCTGCTGACATCACTCGAGCTCTAGGAAGTAAAGGAAAAGGGTAAACCCGCGACTACCAAAGATATTATCTTTGATTCTATTGAGACCATTCGTGTGTTTGATGAATACTTGAAACCTTCACTTGTCTCAGAAAATGTGGATGAAAATCCAGTCCCTTTTCCCCCTCTTACTAAACCCTATGGAGTTGAGCCAAATAGTACATCTAGGGGAGCAAATCCTGATAATGAGCTTGTTAAGATCTTCTATGTGCCAGCTAAATTAAATAACAAGAAGCCTGTTTATAAGCCTGTTTATAGGCCTGTTGACTTAAATAAAAGAAGTGGAGAGTCTGAAAAAATAAATTAAGCCTTCCGTTGAATGTTCCTCTTCTGAATCTAATTCAAACACCTCAAGACCCATGATAAACAAAAAGGTTAAGCCCTATTGTATTGTTTGAAAAAATACTCATTACATGACCAAGGATTATGCTGAAGAAATAGCCATTGGGAGATCTATGGCTCAACCAAGAGCTAGACCTTAAATTGCTCAGGCGAGTAGGGGATCAACTGTTGTACCCAGACCTTTCCCACCTTGCAAATATCATGGTTTTAACAATCATAATTCTGATGGCTGTGAGTACTTTCCTGGATGTGATATTTGTAGAAGTTACACCCATGAGACAGCTGACTGTCCATCACAAGGTTGTAGGTACAACAGGAACCCAAGGAATACTAGTCAGCATTCCATGGAACCCACTAAAAAGTGGGTTCACCATAGAAACTATTAGTGCAAACATTACGATGTTTAATCAATATAATCTCTTTGTGTTTTGGTGACGACAAACGTATAAGTCGCAATACATTATGTAAAATGTGTAAGGTACTCGTAAACACTTATACATCCATATGTATACTTCTCTCAACATCTCCAAGATCGCATTCGACATGAATCACTCAAAGTATGAATAAACAAGTCATTAACCTTACTAAGTGATCAAGGATTAATATTTGCTTAAACTCACTTTTAATTAAAGTGACAAAGTATCTTTGAAATAAATTTATTTTTAATAAAATGTTTTATTAAAAAAAATAGAAATTTGAATTTGACATATTCCATATTGTATAGGAATATCCTTTTTGGGTATTAACTTCACCAGATGGCATTTCTCCACTAACTGACAAAAGGGAACGGAGTCTAGAGCCTGTGGCTGAATAAAGGTACCCGTGGCTCAATACCAATAAAGAGACGTAGAAAAATATAGTCGTTGCATCCTTATCCTATAAATAGTGGATCATTTCCAGCTTTTTAATTAACCCTATTTACAGCTTCTCTCTTAGTTTCATAAACACCTTAGATCCTTGATTAATTGGTAGATTAATCTTGTTTAAGATGTGATTCTCTTTTCCAATCCTCTCATCCTCTCAAGTGTAAAGAGAAGAACACTTTCATCACCATGAAGTGTTGGGTTCATAACATGATGAAGATCTCTCCTTCTATAGATCAAGTCATTATTGCACTTTTAATACAATGTAAATAATAAAGATCCAAGTGGTATGTATCCTTGGACTTTATGTGTATGTCGTAGATCTAAGTTGTGGGTTCACTTGTATGTCTTTGTAAAGGTAGTATATCCAAGTGATGAGTATCCTTGAATTAGGGGTTAGGAGTGTAGATCGAAGTTATGTATATACTTGGATATAGTGTAAGAGTCTTAGATCTAAGTGGCGTGTACTTAGATCTAGATGTTTTATGTTTTTAGGCCATAAAACACAAGGTTTGTTATGTTGGGCCATAAAACATAACTAGTGTTGTAATGGAAACAAGATTGGTTCTAGCTTAGATTAGGACTCTACATAGAGCATAGTGTTGGTAAAGAATGTAAGCTACCGATTTATGTGTTTGGACCATAAAACACAAGGTTTGTTATGTTGGGCCCTTCTTTTCTTATTGTCATTATCAATAACAAACACATCTCATATAAGTCAAGCTTAATCGGGAATTTGATACAAAAGATTGTTAAGGTTTAAAGTTAACAATGCTTTTACGTCCAATGTTGCTGGTTCATTAATTGAATCCGCAGATCTTTATCCATATTGAACCGCGACCATGTTTATTGAACCTCGGTCAGTGGATTTTAACGAAAAAGTTTTTTAAACTTAACTAGAAACGTATTCACCCCTACCGTTATACAAATGGTATCAGAGAGAGGTTATTCAAGATCTTTGAAGTATATTGTGCTTTAAAGCTTGGAACGATCTTTGCTCTCGTTTTCAAAACAAATGATTTTTTCTTAAACAAAGACGGTCCTTTTATCAAATTTCCCATGAAGAGTGATTACATATGAAATGTGTTTTGTTGTTTCATTCGTACAAGTTTTGGTGTTAAATAAACTTTGTATAATAGCTTGATAATAAATCTTTTCATTTTTAGATGTATAAAAATCTTTTGTGTCCTAATTAACTCTAAAACACAAATTCTACGTGTGAAAAATAATTTTTTTTAGAGTCCTAAGTCCCTCCATAAAGTCACCAAATGAATTTGCACAAAACTCATTTTTTGTCCTCTGATCGCGGATCATTAATTGTTCTCCAAGGTTTGTTATCAATAACGAACCACGGTCAGTCCGACACAGATTTTTGTACACTTTGAAAAATCCTATAAAATCAACCGTAAGTCCGTAGAAGTCGTACCACCTGCCATTTCGAACATTATTGAGTCTTATTTCATTTAAAAATACTTCCATATCTTTATTATAACTTTAAAATTTGGATGTTTTCTAAGTGCTATTCTTTGTCTAAAGAATTGAGTCTCAGTTTATCGTAAAACTTGTGTTTTACTCTTTTCTATTAAGTTGGACATCTCTTGTTGGTATATCTTTGAAAACTTATATATTTACAAAGGATTGAACTTAATTAAATTTGAAATGGGTCTAAAACTATTTTCAAATGAAATTAAGATATGTATACTTTGTTGTATCTAACACTCAAAACAAAGATGAATGCTTATGTGTTTTTCATATGTGATTTGGACATCTTTAAGTGATCATTACTATTGGTAGTAGTGTTACTTATTTGTCTAATCTTTTGTTCATTGCATATAGGATCAACATCTCTATGTTTACAAATGTTACATAAACATCTTGTATACCTTGGCTTGTTTATTAACACTCTTAGGTTTAAAGCATTGTAAGCTTGTCAATTTTATTAATGAGGGTCGTCTTACTCGATCATTGTGTTGTTAGTTCAAGTAGATTGATCTATCACTATAAAACATGAAATACTCTTTTAAAATTAATGGCGTATTGCATGGATATGGCCCATTGGGCCTAAAACCATACACCAAACCTTGGGCCTAGACGCAAGTACACAAAAGCCCACCACGGTGGCAAAAGCTCCAAGTGGATCCGCTCCCAGCAAGCGGAGCCGCGACGCAATGACTAGGCATACTTATGTCTGAGACCCCTGCAGATAAGTCTTCTAAGAATTAATCAGCATGGCACGATTAGACCACAAACAGACAAATGGGCCTTTGGACCATAAAGGCCCACTCCCAAGTACCATCCGAAAAACAAGGAAAGACCCAATACTTTCTCCTATAAATAGTACCCACTTGCACTCCAAACGAGGTACGATTTTCTCACTCATCCTTACACACACATATATCTCAGACGATATGAATACTTACTCTCACGCTGGAGTCTAATCCTGGGGTCCGTCCCCACGGTAAGGACTAATGGTATTACTTTACGTGTGCAGGAAATCCTCAACTACATCTCTTGATAGTACAAAATCCCCTCATAACACAAGGCATCTAAGTACTTCCTCACGAGTACTTAGATTTACTTTCGACCCCAACCGATCACTGTACTAACAAAAATCTTAGTTATTTTCTCTTAAATGAGTGTTCGTGGGAATCAAGAAAGATTTCGAATATATATCAATTCATTATTCAAATTATGATTGATATCATTATCGAATATAATTGACATGTTCTTTAGTGTAGAAATGTTCTTATGAATATACATCGGATCATAACTCACACTTGTGTTGATGATGTTACATGGAATCTACTTGTTCAAAATTGTTAGAAAAATTTGTTTAATAATCAAAATACACAATCGAGTCGGTTTGACGACTTGGTTGTCTCATCCGAAACACTCAAGTAATTTACATTGCAATGCAATTGGTAAATGTGTCATTTCCGAAAGACCAATCAAGAGTGTTCTAACAAATTGTGTAAACTTTGTCTATATTATTCAATGTTATTGGTCTCAAGATCTTTTAAGGTAAATAACCTTAACTAGACTCTTATTTTCAAGATATGAAATGGTGCATTCTTAAACCTCATTAGGTCATGCATTGTGTGGTTATACATATTTCATCCTTGCTACACTTCATTAGGCAAATGTAGGAATTACATTTTATCTAACTTGAGAATGACCACTAGAGAACCTATTGCACTAGAAATTCAAATTGACCAAACGGTTGAATTACTTCCATGTGAGAAGTTTGTCTATAACTCGTAAAAATGGTCGTGCTTAGCCTTAATTGAGCACCTCTAGTGATAGTTTCATACTCATTCTCTAAATTTATTAAATGGATCTTCCTAAATATGACTAATGATAGTGTACATCGATGAACTTTGTATGTCATTAGGAGTCCTTTACTTTTGTTGCCATTAGGTTTTTCTTAGCTTTCTTCCTACGTACTAATTGACCTTATGTGTTTTTTCCTTTGTGTACTTCTTAGTCTGTATTTGCTCTTTAGCATAGCTTTATGATAAGTTAGACTAAAACATTAGGATTTGCTGAATTGGATCAATTCCCTCATCCTCCAAAACACACCCACTGACCATGGATCATAAATTGCCCGTGAGTTTTTATATTTATTGAACCGCGTGCATAATTAATGAGCGCAAACAGAAGCTTCAAAAACAACGTATTTTCTGAACTTCTAAAACTATTTCAACATTTTTGGAATCTAAATTTCAAACACTTGCCACTCCCAAAATATCTTGTGATTTTTCTACTTAGCCCAAATCATTTTTGCATCTCTTTCACGCCAAAGCAAAATGTTTTATTCACCAAATGAAAGCCTTGATTCTCCACCATTTTCTCTAATCTCTTTCAAGCTAAATTCACCAAAGAGCACACAAAATGAAATATCTTCTCCTTCTAAGGAAAATGATTTTGTAAACTCTCCTTTTCTAGCTGTTGATACAAAAGTTGGATAGACCGAGCTTGACCCAAATAAGGCTTAATTTGGGGTCTTGTGGACTCCGACTCTTGCACCAAGTGAAACTTGCTTTGAGGACCCTGCGCACTAAACAGACACCGTTAAGCTTACCGTGGGTTTATGACCTACTATTAGACTCCGCGTGACAGTAAGTAATCAATTTGAGTATGTAGTGTTTAGGGTATTGTGTGTATCGTACCTTTGTGGAACCTATGGGGTTCCTTTTATACCCGAGAGAGTCCTAGCTGGGCTCTCCTACTCTTGCGGCCAAAGGAAGAGATAGTGACCTAAAATAGCTTGATCCTTATCGCATAACCAAGGCAAGTGCATATCTCTTTCCTTTAGGCCAATATATATATATATGATAGATTATACTCTTGTCTGATCCTGTCGCGCTGCGACAAGGACCTGGCTAAGTGATTAGCCTTATGTGCGACATCGGCTTACCGGGCCTCCTGGGCTTGCGCGCGCATCGCATAAGCATTTAATCCACTCCTGATGGATGCGGGTAGTACCCGTGGGTCAGACTATCCAGCCCGACTAGGGACTATACGTCATCATGTCCCCCTAGTCTAGTGGTCGCAGGTTCTAACCGCGGCTGCTAGACTATAATGTAACTAGAACAATCGCATAGTCAAGGTATGAACAAATATTTCAAACATTCCCGCCAAGAAGACATTCATCCCCCCTTTTACCTAACCTCCTTGGTACCCGGGAAAATCACCTGTTACGTCATAGTTACCCCTTCAACTTCTACCATTGGATTTAGCAAGTGGGACACGTGGCAAATATCTAACCGTGAACAGTAAATCAATAGGTATATATATATATATATATATATATATATATATATATATATATATATATATATATATATATATATATATATATATATATATATATATATATATATATATATATATATATATATATATATATATATATATATATATATATATATATATATATATATATATATATATATATATATATCCCTGACGCCTCCTTTCGACTGTTTACCAAGCACAAAAGTTCTCAAACCTTCATAAACGCTTTCAACATACGCCATTATCACCAGAGTTTAGCAAAGGTAACCTGCGCGACCACCTTATTATACATATAACACCATGGTGAAGCAATTATCCGCCATTACATCAACCCTAACCATAGAGAAGCTAGACGAATTCACCACTGAGTTCTACATACCTAATTACCTGCACCCAGAAGTTCCTAACCCCCGACATAATATAAGCCAGGCCCCAGTGGGAAAGATAGGGGTGTATACCCGATTCTTCGACTACGCAAACCAGCGTATACCCATGTCACGCTTCCTTCTAAGTGTGTAAATGCATTATGAGACCCATGTCTCGCAATTGCATTGTATAGGGGCGGCGAAAATTTCAAATTTCGAAATAAGCTGTCGTACCCTAGACATAGAGCCCACCGTAGACCTTTTCCGCGTATACTACCAACGGCAATTAGCCAATGGTTGGATGTCCTCCGCTAAGCGAAAAGGCGGGATGCAATGTTACGACGAAAAAGTAGACTCCCTAAGGGACTGGAACGAAAGATTCTTCTGGCTTGACGATGCCATCTTCCCTTTTCATTTCCCTTTTTTGACACCTGAAATGGTGGGAAAGGACCCCGCACCTGGCCGCAATTCCTATATCCCTGCAGACGCGAAGACATTAAACAACAATCGTATCCCCGTTCAGCCGTATCCAGAGAGTGTGCTAGTCACCCTTGGACTAAGCCGCGTACCGATTTTTGGTGCCCACAGGATACCCGTCTTCTGCACCCAGGACAACCAGAGTTAGTGGTTCTTCGTCCCATCCACCGTAGCATTCTGTAAGTACCTTCCTGTGCCAAGAAACTAGATTTTATCTTCCTGTTTGTCTGTTTGCTTGCTGTGCAGTTATGGATCTTCTAGAACTCGTTCGTGGTGCATTCCCAAAAGACTTGACGGTATACTCTCGTCCTGTAAGAGAAAATGAAGATTCCCTCCAAGACCGTGCCGACAAGAACACAATGGACTTGGAAGTCGGAGAGGCATCCGCTGCCCAAGAAAAAGATGACACGGGCGCGAATCATCCACCACCCTCACCATCAGCACAACAGCCACTAGCAGCACAACAGCCACCACTAGTACAACAGCTACCACCGCCCTTCCTCAGCTCATCGCTGTCTTCGGACGTTGAGAAAGGCGAAGAAGACTTTGACGAAGAAGACACATATACCTTGGGGAAAGACAAAGGAGCCCCCCGTTGTCTTCTCGCAAAGCTGCGCGCACAGGGGCCGGTCCCTCCTGGACAGAGGTACGCACAACCGAAGAAGAGTTTGAGGAGAACCTTGCCAAGACTCCCCCTCGTATTCCTTCAGTCACCATCAACCTAAGGTGACTTCCTTTCCACACATGGTAGTTTTTGTTGTTTTTTTTGTATTTTTTTATCTCACCACCATTCCTATGTATCAGTGATGACCCAGAGAAGTCTTCTGCGAAATCTGAGACCACGCCTTCCCCCCACAAGGAGACTTCATCAGCAGGGGGAAGTGCGTTTCTCCAAGATCCTGTCTTTGCTCCTAGCTGGGAACTGCCTGCATCTATAGACTTAACAAGCACTTTTGACAACACAAGTTTCTTGGATAACATCGTGCCCCCTGGCCGAGCGGAAATTTTGGAAGGAATGAGTGACATTGTTCTAGCCGATGAAGCCAACTACCTAGCAGCGCAGCATGTGACATTGACATCACACCTTAAGAAGAGATTCCTAGAGCTGTCTGCCCAAGTCCGCACCACAGAGGAAAGATTGAGGCAAGTCACTGAAGAAAAATCCATTGCGCTAGGGGATATGCAAGAAAAGATTGACCAAGAGATCGAGAGAGGCAGAAAGGATGCAGCTCCGCTCCACTCTTTGATAGAGGAAAGGAACAGGCTATCCAGCGCTCTAGGCGAAGAGCGCGCCCAGCTCAACCAGCTAAAGGCCTCCAACCAAATTGCTATGGGGGCCTTCAAAGAAGGAAAAAATAAGTTCGTAGCTGATGTTGACGCGTTGGATGGTAAAGTGAAGGAGGATGTGAGCGACCTCAGCGGTCAATTAAAGAGGTTGAGCCTAGAGTTTGATGAAGACTTGTATCCTTGCCTAATGAAGGAAGTGGCTGAGAAGCGGTGGTTAGTGCGCCATGGTTTGTGGTTAGCCGCGATGGGTGCCTTGGAAGACCCCACCTTGCGAACTTCTTTTTCCAAGTCTGTGATAGCTGCGGTGAACGAGGGTACTTCCAGGGGTTTGGTAAAAGCACACGAGGCAAAGTTACTTAAGAAAGATCTAGCAGAGGTGTCCTTTTATGACCCGAAGGCTGACTCCAAACTGACAACAGCCTTGAAGGATATGAAAGCTTGTCCATTGCCATCCTATGGTTTAGAGAATAAGGATCATGAGGTACCCCTAGAAGTTGTGATGGAGAGCCTTACACTGGCGCACCACAAAGCAGAGGGCGCAGAAGCATTGCCGGACTTCCACCTTAAGCCGTCTATGGAGCAGCTGACAATACCTATATTTGTGCATCCTAGGGACGTGCTGGATCCATTCAAAATTGAGAAGAAAGTTCCACCATTCGAGGTGCTTGCAGCCCATGAGAGCCGCGCTGCTGCCAAGAGGGCCCTTTTGAACATAGAGGTTGCACCATCTGTTGGCACCGCCCATCTTGCGCCTTTCATTCCTGTGCTACCACTACCACTGCTTGAGAGGGACTCTTGCATGTTGGACCGAATGGATAAGAGCTTAAGGACCATCACGCCACTGCTTACTGTCCACCGTTGCTGAAATTGAAAAGTTTATCATCCGAGACCCATTTGCTCACCAACCGTTCTAATGATTTGTAAATATGTTGCATATTTTGTGATGCGCAAATGTTCACTCTTGTTTGTAACAAACAATATTTTTTGATGTATGATAAGTGTGCTTAATGTTTGTAACACAACTTCGCTTAATGAGTTAATGAAAACTCATAAATGGTCCATATGGGTTTGAGAAGCTCATTACGTACGGTATACCGCTACTACCATAAGGACAGCCAGGTAAGGCTGACCAATTGTAAGGTGCGCACGATTGTGTCTTAACAGTCTCAGAGTTTACTGGCTGCATAACTTGCTACGACGTCATAAATAGCAAGGGGCCTAACAAGGATACACGATCCATGGTCGATGGGGTTGCATCCCACTTACTCGACGAGTCTAATTAGTAGGATAGGCTCAATCCTCTTATTTCACCTGGAAACGTTGTGCACGCGTGCGCCAATAGGCAATATATAATACATAAAAAAGAAAATATGTATGACAAAAAGAAATGTTTTCAGAATGCGCCGTGGAACTAGCTAGGTACCACGACAGTATTATTAACACTTACAAGTTTTAACATATAAAATAAAAGAAAAAAAATACATTTATTCAAGAAGTCCGCTGCTAAAGGTAGCACTTCTTTAGATGGCATATGTTCCAAGGCCTTTGCAAGTCGCGACCATCCATGTCACGCAGCCGATACGCACCATTCCCTAGTGCATCTGTTACTATATAAGGTCCTTCCCACTTAGGTCCAAGCTTTCCTGTATTCTCAGCTTGGCTGGCCACATTTGAGGGATACACAAAGGCACCTGGCCTGAAGGAGGTCTTGCGAACCCTAGCGTCATAATAGCCTTTCATTTTTTCTTTCGATTTAGCTTCGCGGATTTCTGTCAACTCTCGCCGCTCCTCGATAATGTCTAAGTTCAATCGTATCTCATCGTCGTTAGTAACCATGTCTACCTCCGCTGTGCGGAGTGTTTGCAATCCGATCTCAGCTGGGATGACTGCCTCTGTACCATATATTAGGGCGAAAGGGGTATCACCCGTGGCTCTCTTGATCATCGTGCGATGTGCCCACAAGATGTGAGAGAACTCATCGACCCACTTCCTATTGTGTTCCCCCAATCGTGCTTTTATGCCATCTCCTAAACTCCTGTTTGCTCTTTCCATAAGTCCATCCATTTGTGGATGGGCTACCGATGCGAATCGCTGGTGTATTCCATTCTTTGCACACCAATCTTTGAATGGGTTCTCCGCGAACTTCTTTCCATTATCAGAAACTATTTCACCGGGTAGTCCGAAACGACATACTATGTTGTCCCATACGAACCTCTTCACCTAGTTCCCCGTGATTGTTGCGACTGCCTTTGCATCAATCCATCTTGTGAAATAATCCTTCGCAACTATGAGGAACTTAATCCCGCCCGCGGCTACGGGAAAAGGTCCCGCGATATCTATTCCCCACTTGAAGAATGGCCAAGGGGAGGTGATCAGGGTGAGCTCCTCCTGGGGTTGACGAGGTATTGGCATGTGCACCTGGCAGTCATTACATTTATCAATGAGTGTTCGCGCGTCCGTATGCATGGTTGGCCAGTAGTACCCGCTGCGCAACGCTGTTTCTACCACGGACCATGGCCCGGCGTGCATGCCACATGACCCCTCATTGATCTCTCTAATGATGTATTGCGCCTGGTGCGGCCCTACGAATCTTAGCCATGGCTGGAGAAATGATCGCTTGTAAAGAACCCCATATCTGACTTCAGATTGCCTCGAACATCTTCGTATTCATCGTGACTCGGTTTTGTCATGCGGGAGTGTATCAATCGTCAAATAATCCACAATCAGTGTCATCCATGTAGGGCCTTCTTCCTCTACGACCGATGTGACCTCTTGCTCTTTTATTGACTTGTCCTTGAGATTTCCACCAGGACTTGTTTTGATATGTGTGCGAAGCTGGTAGATGCTATTTTACTAAGTGCATCTGCTTTCTTGTTCTCCCCATGGGTACTTGGCGTATTCGGAACTTATTGAAACCTTCAATCAATGCTTTGGCTTTTTGTAAGTATTGTACCATGTTATCTTCTTTCGCCTCGTATCCAAGTATATGGTTTGCCACCAGCCGAGAATCTATGTTTGCTTCGAGATTGCACACACCCATTCGCGCTGCAATTCTTAGCCCTGCTATTAGCGCCTCATACTCTGCCTCATTATTTGTGGTTGTGAACTCAAAACACAATGCGTAGGTGAATTCCATTCCTTCAGGGTTGGTAAGTATGAGACTCGCACCTGATCCATCAGTGCAAGAGGACCCATCAGTGAACAAGACCCACGGGGTTGAGTCTTCTTCCTTTTGTTCTAGCCCTTGAACTCCTTCTTCTGGTTTTTCAAGGAGGAAATCTGCCAAAATTTTCCCCTTTATGGCATTGTGCGGTCTGTAAGTAATGTTGTGTTCCCCTAGTAGAACACTCTATTTCTAGAATCTACCTGTGACCACCGGTTTTGATATTACCTGTTTTATGGGCTGATCAGTTATCACTATTATTGGGTGCGCTTGGAAGTATCGACCCAACCTCTTTGTCGAAACACCAGTGCGAGTACTAATATTTCCATTGGGGTATAATTTAGCTCCGAGCTTTGCAACGCTCTACTTATGAAGTATACTAGAGTTTGCACATTCTCTCTATCCATCATTAGCACTGCACTGATCGCTCCATATGTAGGAGACAAATACATTATTAGCTCCTCGTTAGGTCGTGGCGCGACTAACATAGGGAGCGAAGCCAAATGTGTTCTCAATTCCTCGAAGGCCTTTTCCACTTCCTTAGTCCAATTGAAATCCCCTTTCTTAATGCACCTTTTGAGCGTTTTAAATAAAGGGAGCGACTTCTCCGCTGACTTGGACAGGAACCTGTTCAGCCCTGCAAGTTTACCATTCGGCGACTGTACTTCCTTTTTTGTCTTTGGGCTTTGGAGTTGAATGACCGCATCTGTTTTTTCCTGACAGGGTTTGATGCCATTGGGGTCAATCATGTATCCTAGGAACATGCCTTCTGTTTCCCAAAAAGTTTACTTCCTGGGATTTAACTTCATGTTTATTCTCCTTATTGTTGAGAATGTTTCCTATATATCCCCGAGAAGCTCGCTCTCTGTGTGACTTTTGATTACCAAATCGTCGACATACACCTCCAAATTTCGCCCTATTTGGCCTTCGAATGATTTATCAACCAGCCGTTGATACGTGGCTCCTGCATTCTTGAGTCCAAATGGCATTTTGTGTGACAGTACACACCCTGGCTGGTATGGAATTCTGTTTTTCTTCGTCCTCTTCTGCCATTTGTATTTGGTGGTATCCCTTGTATGCGTCCATGAAGCATTTGAAGGGGTATCCGCACAACGATTCCACCTTCCAATCTATCTCTGGGAGTGGATATCAATCTTGGGGACAAGCTTTATTTAGGTCTGTGAAATCAACGCACATGCGCCAGCTACCATCATGTTTCTTTACCATTACTGGGTTAGCGAGCCAGTCATGATAGTAAACTTCCCTCATGATTCCTACGTTTACTAGTTTTTTCACTTCCTCTAGTATCACCTTGTTTCATTCTGGGGCTTGTCCTCTCTTCTTTTGCCTAACCGGAGGGTACCCTTCGCAGATTTGGTGCTTGTGTTCGGCTATTGACCTTGGTACCCCTGTCATATCTTTGGGTTCCCATGCGAAGATGTCTAGGGTGTTCTTTAAAAGGCGACACATGTCCGTGTTTCCTTTGTCAGACAGTGTTCCTCCGATTGTAAACTCTTGATCCGGATACTACGGATGCACTGCCACCTTTAGATTTGGCGGTGAGTTTACCTTAGGTTCCATTGTGACCCGTGGAGGTTCTGTGATCGCGTTACACTCCGTGGGAGTTATCGCTGTATTGAATATCATTACAATTCCTCCATCAACTGGGAATTTGATCACACCAGGAGTTGTGGAAGGCACCGCTCTCATTGCTAGTATAGCTGGTCGCCCTATAATCCCGTTATATTGTGACGGCAACCGTATGATCAGGAAATTCATTGAGACGTTTGTTGAGTGCTCATCGTCTCCTACTTTCACTACTAGCTTTAGTTGGCCCAAAGGCCACACCGCTTCTCCACTAAAACCAATGAGCGGAGAGGTTGCAGGAATCATTTGGCTCTATACCTATGCACTAAGTTTTTGGTAGTAGTGCTCATACATTATCTCTCCTGATGAACCTCCATCCACATACATGCGATGTATGTTGTGCTGACCGATGCTTATTTCTATAACTAACGGGCCATCCGCGAGGTTCCTCGCGTTGAGTGGGGGGGGGGGGGGGGGGGAAGGAAATGTCTTTTCCCTTCGAGAATTTCTGGCTCACCTTTTGTCTGGTCCTTCGCTGCCATGCCTCCACCATGTAAATACTCGCGCTAGCGACTTTTTTTCTTTGGTTTTTTGTGGTTTCCTTGACAAGGTGTTTCAGCTCGCCTTTCTTTACCATATTTTAGATATATTTTTGCAGTTGAATACATTCGTTCGTAGCATGCCCCCTCTCATCATGGTATTCGTAATATCTATTACCTACGAGCTTTTCGACCGGGGTGGTCATTGGTGTTGGCCTTTGGAAATTCGCACCTTCTGATACGAGGATTTATTTTAGGGTTAACTTAAGGGGAATAAACCTAGAGTTATTAGCTCGTCCCTCTCTTCTCTTTCCCAAGTAATCAAGGCCTAGAGGTCTGCCTTGCCTGCTGGGCCCTTCACTAGGCGCGTAGACAGTTCAGTAGTCATAAGTGTTTCGCGTTACTTCTGAAGTAGTTGATTCTCCCTGTATGAAGGACCTTACCCGCCTTAGTACTCCATCGAAGGTTTCGGGCGTTCTTTCATTCAGCTTATTTATTAAATCGTTGTTTCGTATGCACGCCATGAAGCAAGATACTTTCAAAATTTCTGGACAGTCTTTTATCTTAAGACACTCGCTTTTGAAGCGTTCCAGAAAGTCTTCCAGGTATTCGCCCTGGTTTTGCTTTACCCTAGCAAGTGATACAGCACTCCTATCATGTCTTTTCTGTTTCACATAGTTTCTTTTGAATGCTTTCCGCAACACTTCATATATGTTGATTGTTCGTGGCGGAAGCCTATCGAACCACATCCGTGCATTACCTACGAGTGTAGAGTTGAACATATTGCACCATACGGGCTCTGGCCATTGTTCAATACCTTCTTGGGATTCAAATACTTTTAAGTGGTCTTTCGGATCTGAAGTGCCATCATAGGTTTTCACGTTTGATGGCATGCGATGTTTTCTTGTATCTTTATAATACTGTATGCGCGTTGTAAAAGCGTTTTTTCTGGCTCTTCTCCATGGTTGCAAGAAGCTTTGGTCATCCGAGGAGTAACTTGCGCGCATGTGTTTTTCCGGGAGGTTATCACTCGATCCTGACAGGTTGCTTTTTGAGGATGTGGTGCGCTTCGTATGCTTTGCTTCTTTTATTATCTTCTCGTGTTTAGCAACCAAAGGGATGAGGGTTTGTAGGTTATTAGCTACGTACTCCTCCATCATGCGTGCCTCCGTAGCAACGACTTCCCCGCTCTCCTCTTGGAGCGTCCTTCTTTTTTGTTTATTGGGAGGAGGCTGAGTTGACTCTCGTTCCATGCTTCTTTCCTCCACAGCGGGTAAGGGAGTTGAAAACAATCTGCCTGTTCTTACGATTGGGGGATTGTTTAAATCTCGGGTGTTTACTTCACTGGTAGATCCAGGAGTAGCATTCACGGATGTGATACGGCCATCTACCGTAGAGGATCCTTGACGACCTCCATTCATGCCGCTTTTCGTCATTTGCTAGAGCTTAGTGTGGGTCCCATGTATGGTGCCAACTTGTTGATACAAAAGTTGGATAGGCCGAGCTTGACCCAAATTAGGCTTAATTTGGGGTCTTGTGGACTCCGGCTCTTGCACCAAGTGAAACTTGCTTTGAGGATCCTGCGCACTAAACAAACACCGTTAGGCTTACTGTGGGTTTGTGACCCACGATTAGACTCCGGCGTGAGAGTAAGTAATCGATTTGAGTATGTAGTGTTTAGGGTATTGTGTGTATCGTAACTTTGTGGAACCTATGGGGTTCCTTTTATACCCGAGAGAGTCCTGGTTGGGCTCTCCTACTCTTGCGGCCAAAGGAAGAGATAATGACCTAAAATATCTTGCTCCTTATCGTATAACCAAGGAAAGTTCATATCTCTTTCCTTTAGGCGAATATATCTATATGATAGATTATACTCTTGTCTGATCCTGACGCGTTGCGACAAGGACCTGGCTAAGTGATTAGCCTTATATGCGACAGCGGCTTAACGGGCCTCCTGGGCTTACGCGTGCATCGCATAAGCATTTAATCCACTCCTGATGGATGCGGGTAGTGCCCGTGGGTCAGACTATCCAGCCCGACTAGGGACTATATGTAACACCCTACTTTGATAAGTGGACCGTTACGCGTAATTATGGAGTGTCATCAAAGCATGCAAGGTAATATGTAGTACAACATACATGACCATAGGGAAAATCAGAATCAAACATCGGTTCCCAAAAATAAGCCTAAAACATAAATAATGTAAATGAACTAGGAAAGACTAAACAAGCATAAGTATATGGGGCAAAAGGAGAAGAAATCTATGGCAGCTTCCATCCTATGCAATTCCTCCAAATGCTCGAGTCCGTCCTAGGGTACCTGCCGTTTTGGGACATGGAAAGGAAAGTAACGGCTGAGAATAACGCTCAGTGCACGGATATATGACATAATATAAATGGCTGAAATATAACTAAGACTAATAGCAGCGGAAATGTATAAGTCCTGGAAAACCTAGTTGTCTGTCATGTTAACTAGTTTTAAACTCTGAAAACATAGCTTATGTTACTTATGAAAATCTGTATTAGTTAATGTACCAAAATAGCCAATATAGGTCATAAGGTCAACAACGTGCATGAATACTTGGAGGGGTGACCTCGTCATGCAAATTAGAGGGGATGCCTCTAATTAACTGGTAAGTGGGTAGGAGGGATCAACTCCTTGTGAAGGATGCAAGGCACACACCACATTCACCATGAAATCCTGACTGAAACATGTAACTAGGATGCACCTATACGCCCCACATGATAATATAATAATATAATGGCCAAATAACTAAAAAGGGATGTCACGAGCTATCACTCCACCGTGGTGACGTCATAACACTAGTGCCTCTAGTGGTATGGTTACGGTACCTCCATAACTAGGTGAAACTGGTCATGCATGTATATGGCTAAGGTAACTAATAAACATAAGGATTTAATCTGAAACTACTGGGAAATAAAATTGGCTGTATACGGGAAATATTAATGAAGGAAGAGATTGTCCTTACTGAAGGATAGGAAATCCGTACCTTAAGTCTAGTGAACGAAAAAGACGAACGGAAGAGAGTCCTACTTCGATCTCACTAATGCTACATAAATAGTATACGTGTATAAGTACTATGAATACTGAGTACGTAACTGGTTTTATATCATGTCTTAGCTTGTTTAACATGTTCATGTCTTGTTTTACTGATTCTAACGTTATGTTGTGTTTATCATGTATTATATATATTCTGATTAAGTATTACTTGTATTTCTTGTATTATTATACTTGTTGTATAATAACAAGTAACTTCCTAAAAAATACCAGGTTTCCTAAAATAGGAAGTTTCCAAAAATAGAAAGTTTCCACAAAATAGAAAGTTTCCAAAAATAGTAAGTTTCCTGAATTAGAAAGTTTCTATATTTAGAATTAAGCTGAATTTATAAGCTAATAATATAAGCTTAAGTTTTACTAATTAGATATACTAAGTCATGTGATTAACAATATAGTTTATTAATTATAACATGTTAATTAAATAAACTATAGGTTATATGATTTAATTAAATATAAACATGATTTAATTAAATTTAAGTGCATAAAAACTTTGGCTAAAACATGTATTAATATGGTATTAATAATAACCTAAGTCATGTTTGTTAATTAATAACATATCATGGTTAACTAATAACTATAGGTTATATTTGATTATTAATTACCAAGGAAATTTCATGGTTTAATAATTAATAATAACATCATGATAATATTTAGAAAACTTTACCTTAAATGGATATAAATTAATCAAACTATATATTAATTAATTTAAAACACATGAATAATTAAATTAATAATTATTAAATCGTAAGTTATATTTAAATAAAATGAATACCTAAATTAACATAATTTATTAAATAAAACTCAAGTCCTAAGTCATGTAACTAATTTATTAAATTAACATGTTTTAATTAGTAATTAAATATAATAGCTACATGGTTTTATGTTTAGCCAAACACCCCCTTAACTGCTGTAAAACACAAAACAAAACCGCCCCTTACTGTTTTTAAACCAAAAACCAAACAGCCCCAAACTGTTTGGTTCCCGCCGCCAGTACAATCTACCCACTGGTTTGATAAATTTTCCTGCTGCCCGTTTATGTTTTCCCACTGCATGTGATCGCTACCCCCTGCCGTCCTACATTTTCCCACCGAGACACATAAGTGTCTCGATTCCCACTGCTTTAACCAAAACCCCCTCGTGGGGTTGTTTGGGTTACCACTGACTGAACAAAAACCACATCGTCACCCATGGAGGGTTACGGCTGGTGGGAGAAAATCACCACCCAGACCTACTTGGTCTCGGTTTGTGTGTACTCCGGCTGTAACAACACCCAAACGACTTCACCCTTAATCCAATTTGTTTTTAACACGCATTATAGATTAGGGTTTTTTAACAGATTAACATAATCAATTAGAACACAAAGAAAAACGAGATTAGGGTTTCTTACATGTGTTTTAGGGTTTAGAACAATGGAACATGAACCTACTTTGAATCCTTGTCCGAAACACGATTAGATTGTTCTTGTTATGTTTCTTCTCACGTCGGCAGGGAGGAGACACCCAAAAATATAAGCGGCGGCCACTTTATTTCTCTTATTAGGGTTTCTTATGTTTCATCTTTCTTTTTGTATTAATAAAACACTCCCTCCCGTCCTTTATTTTGTATTAGTCGGTTTGTGTACAACATGGGCCTCGGCCCATATGTCTTGCCCCATTCTAAACGCATAACAAAACAATTGAGCCCTTATACTTCAATTAATTTCGCGACTTGATAATGTTACGCGATTCGTGTTTTAAATTGTCGTAAATTCTCATAGTTGTTCTTATACATGGTAGACGTAAACATTATGTACGTAATTACTTGTCGTGTTAATTTAATATACGTAATAATAATAATCGTGTTAAATGTTCGTGATTATATACTCGTGATTTATTCATTATAGTTAGTAATTATCGTGTATTAACACGTACGTAATAATTATCGTGTATTAACACGTACGTAATAATTATCGTGTAATAACACGTACGAAATTTCTGGATTCAACATTCGTGATACGTGTACGTGACATAATTAGTAAGTTTTAATAGGTTCGTAGTGTACTGTTCATGGTAAAAGCATGCGGGTTTTACAACTCTTCCCCCCTAAAAAGAATAATTCGTTCCCGAATTATAGATAACGTAAACTGAAAGAAAATGGACGTGGAACGTGACGTGCCTGGAAAGAATATAACTGAATTATGGAAGGATGAGAGGATAAAATTCGGATGGACTCGTCCGTTTCCATGTGGCTTCCCTCTCAGAACGGTTCCTCCACAAGATCTTGACGCAAATGATTAATCTTGGTCTTCATGAACTTGACTTGACAATACGTAAAAGTTCCTGGTTATCAACGTAAGTCGAATCCTCCTGATTTCAATCGAGGGGATGAGAATTAACATGGAAGGGTAACTGAAACGTTATGATGCAAAATAACCTAAACTAACTGATAATAGTAACGCGTTAGCAATGATGCGCGAGACATACTGAAATGTAGTACGTGAACAATTTTGAACATGATACGTGAACAATTGTGAACGTGATACGTGAAGATATGATGAGTGTAATATGATAAAACATATTGTGATCCACGATACGTGTAACATATCTGAACGTGATATGAGAAACGTGGAATGAACATGACATGTGAAACATACCGTGAACATGGAATACGGCGGTGGTAACGCCAAA
The DNA here is from genome assembly GCA_025667525.1 of Glebionis coronaria. Taxonomy (NCBI): domain Eukaryota; kingdom Viridiplantae; phylum Streptophyta; class Magnoliopsida; order Asterales; family Asteraceae; genus Glebionis; species Glebionis coronaria. The sequence goes on from CM046877.1 coordinate 423,563,216, forward strand.
TGCTATAAGGTGAGACGTGGAATGTACGTGAAACGTCTATTTGAGGATAGTTAGTTATACTAAACTTGAGTCTGGTCTCTCAAGTTCTTGCAAAACCTCCCAGAGTGAAAATAAACGCAAAATCGTAAGCCAGGATATGATTATGAACGTGAATAGTGTCATGAACGTGAGTGTGAAAGAAAGTCGTAAAATTAGAACAAGAACGTGAACGCAAATAAGGAGCATAAATGCGAACCTTTGTCTTGCCCGATAGTTGAGGGATTACCAAGTGATCGGATGAGCCCTGGCTGGAACATGTCCGATTAATCTACTGGCTCTGAAATCCTTGCGGATGTAAGGATTCTGCAGCCTTGGTCAAACTGTTGACAATAACCCAGATAGCATCATGCTTCTTCTGAGTTTGTGTTAATTTGGTAACCAAAATCCATGGAGATCTTTGTCCTCTTTCTGTTCATAATTCCTGATGGTGGAAAAACATCTCAGTCTGTTGGTGTTCTATCTTAGCCTGTTGGTATGACAGTGACTTAGATATGAACGTAAATGTATCTACCTTCATAGAAACTCGCTACATAGGAGTTTGCGAAACTATGAGTCTCCGAAATTAGACTTCTCTTAGCGTAGGATTTCTTGGCACCCCAATGTAGTGTAGGGTTCTCACCTTTACGCATAAGCTTAGTCATGGTAAGATTTACCGTGAGAATCTATGTGATTCAGCGTGTCACTGTAATAAACCAGAATTTATATTAGAAAATTTCAGGGTGAAATTTCTCCTGTCATAGAATTTGAAACATAGTGCACATGTGGTCTTCCTGCTCTTCTCTAGACTTAGAGAAAATCAGGTTTTCCTCGATGAAAACACTGCTGAATTTGTTTATGAGTTCATAGAACTAAAATTATTAAGTCTATAATGCTGCTGGAGCATTAATGAGACTAATACAAAATCATGAATCTAGCATGACCGAGTCGTGTACGAATAGCAATCATGGAAATGTCCTGCTCTTTCACTCGTCACTATTGGCAGCATAATCATAAATCCGATCTTGGAAAAGTGTTAAACACCCTAAAGTCGATTAGAAATGTTGTGAATACATGGAGGAGAATAACGGTTATGAATGGTGATTTGTTTAAATCGACGGTCGTCGATACATAATCTCATGTTACCGTCCTTCTCCTTGAAGGTTCTTCTTGAATGTATGGGAAGATTTTGGAATAATCGGTTGCTTATGCGTAAAAGGAACTTTAGTGGTCGTGTCTTAACTGACAGCTAGAAAATTTTAGCAGCCATGGCTAACAAAGCACGTGCTTGTAAAGCATAGATAATTTGTACAGATTTTCCTGATGAAAAACCATACTAAATGTATTCAGTAGCCTGAACATTACTGTACATAATCATGAATCATAGCATGGTGTGTTGTTCGTAGTCCATAGTTAGGATTAAATTCAACTCGCATCTGTCCGAGGAAATGCGTTAGCAACTTGGATCTTATCATTAAGATGGAGGGAAACCTTCGTATATATGAAATATGGTCGCAAGAAATGAAAGTGTCATCGAGCAACGTGACAGATCTCACTGATACGACGGTGATGGTACTGAAATTCTTGTGGCCTGATTAATACATGGCACAACAAAATGGATATACCCTTTGGAGGGTACTCTGAATTTCTTAGAGATGCAGGTGTCTTGACTCGTGTCTTGACATGTGTTTTCAGAAAGTATACGTGAGACATGTGTCTTGATTGATGTCTTAACATGTGTCTCGAGGTGTAAAACGAATAAAATTGAAACTCTTAGGTTATTATGCCAGAATTTGCAGATCGGTTGGACTACTGACCCTTTTTTTTCTGATCACGTCCATGGCCGGAGCTTCTGTTACGATTGCTAGGATAGTTGCTGTCACAGTAGTGGTTATTTTCATCTTGTCTGTCAGTTCCATGACGGTCATTCTCATGACTGTGATTCATGTAACTATTCAGCTGAGTGACCGGCTAGTACCGGTTCTTACTCATATGACTAAATTGACAACTGAATAACGTGTGACATGTAACTAAGAATTTGAGACAATGATTGATGGAAATCATCTGATTGTGAAGCATCTTCTCGTCCGATCGCTTTGATCTAACGCCTTTGTCTTCGTCTTGTAAGATCTTCAGTTTGAGAACAGCATTAGCATCTCGTAGCGTCTCTAAAATCCGCAACATCAACCTTTAGTAACATCCCCAAGCTACGAGCGACATCAGCAATTTGTAGAATATCAACAAGTGGAATATACCTTAGATGATTTAGAATCGACAAGCGAATACTCGTAAAGTATTGCAAGCGAAATACACATGGATTACGGTATGTATAATTGTTGGGTCCACTAGATATGGATCTTGCAACCTGTTAAGGATGGTGAACGACTTCTGTAATCACAAGTCTATTCACAGAGAGACTCTAGATGAAACACACAGTATAAGTGCGGAATACAAATACTATGAACAAGAAGAAACAGAATAACTAAACAACTTGATCCTTACTAAGGATTTCTACTATTAATATGAACTAAATAATGTTTGATGAAGATGTGTCTAACCCTTCTGCCAATGGTTCCTTTTATACTACAAGGAAACCCTAATACAACATTAAACCAAAATGTGTAACTTCTGATATGCATATCCTTTCCTAACATATCTCATGCATATCCTAAACAACTACTCAGAATAATAATGTTTGACTTTCTACTAAACCAGGAGCACGTGTTGCTCCTACTACTAATAGGACCAGGAGGAACTACATACCTCCTAGCATACATATTACAAATGTCTATTACAAAGGTCCTAACAATCCTCCCCTAAACTTGAATTTGACTTGTTGAGTTCAAGTTTCTTGGTAGATCTTGCAAAACAGCTTGAGGATTGAAACAACAACACAAACAACAGTCATATAACCATCAACATGAACAACACAAAGACTGCTGCAACGAGGAACACCTAGAAGCTTCTTGAAAGCTTGAAACAGATCTGCACCTTGTGGAAGCTTTACAGCAACATGAGCAGATTTGATGAGCCTTTACCAAGTAGCTGCTCGCTCTTGGGCTAGCTAGTCTTTGTGGTGGAATAAGCATCACCCTAGGAGACCAGAACCCAGCCCAACTCTTAGAACGTAAATCAATGGTGAGTGGGGGTAACCTAATGATTTTGGGCAAATCATCGCAGCCGTCAACGGATTTGATATGAGTCTTTACCAGAAGCCGTACCCTTCTGGACTAGCCAACTCTTATCAATGAAGCATCGGTGAGCTGAAACCCTATAGCTTTGAGCAAGCTATTACAGCTATCAACGGATTTGATATAGATCTTTACCAAGAGCCGTACCCCCTTGGACTAGCCACTTTTAAGTCTAGGACCAAGGCAAGTGAAAACCATCCAGTTTTTGGTAACCTGGCAACCATCAACAGATTTGATAATCACACCAGAGCCGTACCCTCATGGTGAATCAACTCTTTCTTGTCTGCAAGACATGGTGAGTTGAGCACCATTTGTTGTGTGGACTAGGTCCAACACCAGAAATACCTCTCAAAACAGCCCAAGTGTGAAAACTTCAAATGAAAAACAATGTCATGATGGAAAAGTAAAAGAAGATATTATATTATTTACAAGTTTGAAATTCCATCACATGTTTAAAGTATAAGCAGATATTATATAAAAAGTATTTTTTTATCTAAACAACTAAAGAATGTAAGTGACCAATCACTGTACATATTGGTGAAAAGAATGTAAGTATAACACATGAATAGAAGAAACAAACCAATCACTTACTAGAAGCTGCAACCTTGTCTGCATGCAGCCGGGCTTGAAGACCTTCAACTAAGGTAGTGGCCATGGCAGACTCATTACCAGAAGGAGCATTAGACACCAACAGATGACATTCCAACATAGCTTCCATGGTAGCAACAGTCAATGGATACTCCATATCAGTAAGCATAAACACAACGGCACCAGACTCAAGCTCTAACACATGAACACCACAACCAGCATACAACTTCCACCTCCTTATCACCCATTAAGGTTGATCCTTCCATACACCAGCATGGGGAGAATCAGGAGGGGAATCCAACATCAGCTTCAAATCACCCCAAATAGTCAACCCAGGCCAGTTAGGAAGCTCACTCGGAGACTTAGGAATCTCAGCATCCACCAAACCATACAACAGCATAATATCACGACGCTCCACCCAGGTCAAAATGTTTTGCAAACCAGAGACATAGCAAGTGTAGCGATCACTAGTCATAATTTTATGAGTAAAGGTACCACGAGAAATAGGGGATGGACGAACTTCCCAAGCTACAATCACACCCTTGACAAGGTGCAACTCTGTCTCACTATCTGAAGTAGCATCAATGAGATTGGTAGGATCTCTCTTCTCAAATGGGACAGACTTACCACGACGAGCCTACTTCTTTCTAATAGAACGGCGAGGTGAGGGGACACCAGAAGAAGATTCATCCTTGACATTTCCAGCAGCAGTAGAAACAAAGTCCTTAACAACCATAGGATCAGAATTAGCTGCACCAACTGATGAGGTAGGAAGTGGTTCAGTCACCGGTGTTGATGTTGGCTTCACAGCAGGAGTAACAAGAGTGGGATTAGCAGCAGGAGTGGTAGTAGCTTCATTGGTGGTGGTAGTATCAACATGTGAGTGAGTGGGATTAACATTTGAAGTGGTGGTGGTAGGAACAACAATAGAAGGAGCACTAAAAGATGGAACCCCAGAAGCAACCTTGTGAACATCTAACGAAGAGGTAGGACCAGCAGCAGGCTTAGAAGTGAGGACAACACGAGGAGGTGGGCGATAAATCAAGTGTTCAGGGACAGGTGTATTTTGACGCTTGATCATCTTTGTGTAAAGATACTTAAGCTCATCAAAGGACAACCTCCTCACCCTTTCCCATGTCCATCCAGTCTGATAGTAACTAGCCGATTGATTCTTAACATATTGTCGCATCAACATTCTCTCCTCAGTACGCGACAAAGGTCTGTTACGACATTATTCACGAAGTTGGGCAGCAAGAGGTAACTGTTGTTTACGCATCAAATCCATTGCCCGTTGAACACAGTTGCCTTGATTCACATCGGCACCTAACAAATCAGTGAACTGAGAGTAATCTGAAGTAAGGATGGTAAGCACCTTCATCCAGTCATTATCATTCCAATGCATGACGTTGTGCCTCAACTGCTCACGTCTTTGCTGTTGCAGAGCTTCATCCTCGGCCCTGGCTTGTTGGTCAAGCTCCTCTTGCAATCACTAAGCAACCTCTTCCCCCAATCTTTCTTCCTCTAATTGTCTGCGAGTACGCTTCCTGGGAGGAGAGGGTGTATCAGTCATAGGGGCTTTGCCCTTGGGATCATGAGAAGGACCAGCAGAAGGACCAGCAGAAGGACTAGCAGAATCATCCATTGTCTTGGGATCAGTAGCAGCATTAGGAATGCATGAAGGACTGGGAGGAGCAGGCAAGTCGTCACTCGGCTTATCAGCAAAGGTAGCCCTGGCCAAGATAGTCAGCCCATCCTCCTCAACATCTTCATCAGAATCAGAAAGCAGAACTTTCTTCTTTTGGCGCTTCAGCTGTGACTCCAATGCTTTAACCCTATTCGCCAGTGGAAGCACGAAGTCCCGTGTGAGCTTGCGGTGCTGATTGAGGTCATCTTTCAAAGAAACAACCTTCGCATAATACCTGTGCATAAGAGCTAGCAAAGAAGTTAGAGTAACAGGTTCCTCAGCTTCCCCACCAAGAGGACTTGGCTTGGGGGATGCATCAATGGGACCAGAAGCAACATATGGGTCATCCATATGAGCATGAGAGCTAGAAGGCTTCTCAGCAGAGTGCGGAGCTAGGCTAGGAGGGGGAGTATCAGCAAATGGGGACTCATGTGGGTGAGAAGAGGGGGCATCCTTTGAGGTGGATGACATTTCTACCACCACCTCTCTAGCAGGCTCCTCAACCTTCACATGAGGCACACCAGTAGTAGGGTGCTCCTCCAATGGAAGTTCCTCCTCGACTTCATCAGCCGGAGGAATTACATTAGGATCCCCTTGGGCAAGGCTCAGCAGAGCATCAGTAAGAGGCCTCATAGGACCCTTATATCCAAGTGCCATATTCGCATACACCTTGGAAGTAAACTTTAGGTTCACATATTCCTCCTTATTCCTAGGTAGGCACATAAGAACCTGCTACAAAAACCTAGGGTACATCAAGAACTTCTTCCTAGAGCCAGTATCACTAAGGTTACAAATCATGCCATCAAACAAGTAACGGGAAAAGTTAAAAGTACGACCCTGAGCAAGATAAACCAAACCAGTAGCAAGGGGGATGGGAAACGCATCCCAACTCCCAGACTTTGGACTCAAACAATGAATCAAGAAGTGAACTAGTAGCTTCTATTGAGGGGCAAATCTATTCTTTTGGAACTTAAACTTCCCCCCATGATTATAACCTATAGCAGCCATACAATCCAATACCTCTGAATTGGGAATAGAGACAATGCCATCTTCATCCTGGAGATGAAGGGAAGATCTAACGGATGCGTCGGACACCACATATGAACGACCATCTATGGTAGCATGGAGCTTTAATGGGTGACCCAAAACATAAACGAGGTGGGCAGTTGCCTAAAACTAACGTATAACAGTATCATACACAGTGGGGCAAACAGTAAGAGCATACCTTAGATTGGAAGCTTCAATGTATTCTAGGATGTCTGTGAACTCTTCTCTTTTAGGACCTTCGCCAAGATAGGCCACCTTGTTGTGATCGGGTTTGTACTGGACTGTGGCCATTGTTGATGATTAAAGCAGTGGAAGATGATTGATTGAAGAGGGTGAAGAGTAGGAGCGTATGTGTGTGTGTATGGTTGGGATGATTGAGTCAAATGAGGGATTTGACCATAAATAATGGTCATAAAACTATTCATTGACCCCTAATTATGGGGGTTGCCCTTTCAAAATTAAGTCATTAATGCAAGAGTAACCACTTGCCCCTTAAACCATTATTTGCAAATCTAGTTACCAAAGATAAACCAAAAAGATATACACCAGAAGTAACTCGTGTTGACTAAAAGTCAAAACGCGTAAAGGTCAACACTAGGAGCACCAAGTGGTCAATGAAAGTCAACGAAGTGAACAGTGACCCAAAATCGATACTAGAAGCCAACCATAAGTGAAGTATAAGGGTTTGTACCCACTAGGAACAGAAGACTGCCACTAGGAGTAACCAAAATCTTCCACTAGAAGTTGCACACACCGCAAATACCCATGAAAACTGTTGTTAGAATCTACCATATGTAAGACTATACAAGGAAATATGTACATTAAGCCTCCCCTTAGGCTTAGCCTCCCCTCAATCCTAGGCCTCAAGGATTGACCATACCAGTGTGAACCACCAAGTGGTTGAATCTCGGATCATCAAAGGCTTTAGTTAATAAATCAGCAACATTATCATCCGTATGCACTTTAAGAACCTGTATCAGCTTCTTCTCATTGGCATCCCTTATAAAATGGTGCCTAATCTCAATATGCTTGGTTCGTTGATGAAAGACAGGATTCTTCACAATGCAGATAGTGCTTTGATTGTCGATGAAAATTATGGTGTTCATGAAGTTGAACCCATAATCCAGCATCTGATTTTGTATCCACAAGACTTGTCCACAACAACTAGCAGCAGCTACGTATTCAGCTTCTGTTGAAGAGGTAGCTACTATTGTCTGTTTCTTACATTGCCATGAGATAAGTCTTCGACCTAAAAACTGACAACCACCAGTAGTAGATTTCCTATCATTATTGACACCTGCATAGTCACTATCACTATAGGCTTCAAGAACAAAAGGTGATTCCTTTGGATACCACAAGCCTAGCTTGGGTTGTGCCTTGATATACTTGAAGATTTTCTTGACTGCATTCAAGTTAGATACGGTTGGAGCTACCTGATGTCTAGAACAAGCACTTACTGCAAACATAATGTCCGGATGTGATGCAGTCAAATACATGAGTGAGCCAATCATTGACCTGTACATGTGAACATTTACCGGAGGATCTGGCTCATTCTTGAGTTTGACTTTAGTGACTTCATAAGGTGTTGATGCTGGTCTAAGAGGTTCCACATCAAACTTCTAAAGAATCTCATGAACATACTTGTCTTGACTTATGAAGATACCATCTGACTGCTGATTGACTTGAAGACCAAGGAAAAATGTGAGTTCTCCCAGGGGACTCATCTGAAATTCGTCTTTCATTAGTTGTTCAAACTCATCACATCATTCGTTCTTAGTAGAACCGAAGATAATATCATCCACATACACTTGAACTAGGATGATGTCCTTGGCATTCCTTTTAAGAAACAGTGTTATGTCAATAGTGCCTCTTTTGTAGCCGTGTTTCAACAAGAAAGTGGACAGACGCTCATACCAAGCTCTAGGAGCCTGATGAAGTCCATATAGAGCTTTGACCACCTTGTAAACTTTCTTGGGGTGAAGTGGATCCACAAATCCCTTAGGTTGAGTGACATAAACTACCTCATCAATCTTGCCATAGAGAAATGCACTCTTGACATCCATCTGAAAAACCTTAAAGCCAACATAAGAAGCAAAAGCCAAAAACAGACGAATGGCCTCAATCCTAGCAACAGGAGCAAAGACTTCAGTATAGTCAATTCCTTAAAGTTGTGTGTGACCTTGTGCAACCAGCCTAGCCTTATTTCTCACCACAATACCCCTTGCATCTTTCTTGTTCTTGAGAATCTATTTGGTACCAATTGCTGTCTTTCCATCTGGCAAGTCAACTAGGATCCAAACATTCTGAAACAAGAACTATTGCATCTCCTCCTGTATAGCCTCCACCCAACTTTGATCCTCAAGAGCATGTGAGACTGACCTAGGTTCCACCTGTCAAAGAAAACAAGCAAACAAGCAGTGAAGAAAGTCTGTGTGATTATTACAATTTTGGTCTTTAATGTAGCTCACAAGAGCATGATGATCAGACGTTGCTTTCTTATGCATGCGGTGAGTCTTGACAGTAGAAGCAGGACCTCCAATGATTTGAGTAGTAGGATGATCTTTATTGATCTGCTGAACATGAATAGGAGATACATCCACTTCTGGTGCCAAGTTATTAAGATCCCCAACAATATCATCATCATATGAAGCAGAGTCAAAAATGCCATCTATTGGTTGCTTATGAATATCATCCAGCTTAGTAGAAGTCTTATTTTGATAGTTTCCCAAGTCAGAAGGACCAGAGAATCTAGTTGTGGAAGCAGGATCACTAACCGGACTGCTAATAGGTGTTAAACTTACACTAGGAGTAACATTAGGAGCAATAGGAGTAACTGGTACAGCAAGAGTACTCAAGGGAAACTCAAACCCTCCTTGAGCAGCTGCTATAGTGGCATCTTGTTGTTGCTTGAGCAATGTGTCAAGAGCTCCTTGTGAGTCCACAATGTCTGATGGAGAGGCATCAATAGGAGTAGCATTAGTGTTAGGAGAGATTGTGGTGGAATAGGATGGAACAACAAAAATGTCATCATCCTCATCTGAGTCCGAAAAGCTAGAATGAGCACCTGCACTAGAAGTTGCAAACACTTGTAGACCTGCATCTTGGTTAGTTTTGAAATGAAAATATCCCAATGAGTCACTAAGATAATCAAGATCAAAATACCATTCAGGACCTTTACCTTGGATGTTTGTCTTCTCCTCAAAGTACTTGAGATGTATAGTTTGAATGACACGCTTGGCATGGAGATTATAGACACGATAAGCTCGAGAGTGAGCTGAATATCCCACAATGTAGCCTTTATCTGCATTGCCATCAAATTTCCCCAAATAGTCACTAGTATTCAGAATGGTGACAGGACAACCAAATGGATTCAAATGAGAAATCCTGGGTACTTTAGCTGTGAGTAGCTCATAGGAAGTCTTCTTATGGGGGTTGTTAATTGAAACCCTACTTAGCACGTAACTTGTAGTGTTGACAGCTTCTGTCCAAAACATAGTTGGAAGCTTGGAATCTGCAAGCATGGTTCTGGCAGCTTCTATTAGAGTCCTGTTCTTCCTTTCTGCAACACCATTCCGTTGAGGAGTCCTGGCAGCACTATCATCTCTTTTGATACCTTTGGAATTGCAAAGTGCTATGAGGTCTGCATTTTTGAATTATGTTCTACCTTTCACCTTCTTGGACAGCTGATTCTCAATGAGTGTTATGAATTCTTTGAGAACCGAGTAGATCTCACTTTTAGCAGCCAGAAAGAAAACCCACGTGAACCTGCTATACCCATCAGTTACCACAAGACAGTATTGTTTATGGTCAATGCTCCTAATGGAGGTAGGACCAAATAAATCCATGTGTAGTAGCTGCAATGGTTCAGTTATGAGGCTGAGAGTAGTAATGGCCTTGAAGGATGCTTTGTGTTGTTTGCCTTTGCTGCACGCAAGGCAATTGATGTCATTTCTGAAAGTTTTGGGAGGTAAACCATAGACCAAGTTCATATTTGCGAGTTTGTGAATGGTCTTGAAGTTTACATGTCCCATCCTTCAATGCCATTTAGTGGCTTCATCTTTTGATGCTTTAGCAACCAAACAAGCTAGTTGACCAGTAGGATTAAGTTTATTCAGATTGATACTATAGAGATTGTGTCTTCTAGGGATTTTGAGTAGAACTTGAGAGTCATCCGGTAGCTTCACAAATCTAAGAGACTGAGATCAAGTTGAAGTGTTGAAGTGCTTCCACATAGTAGACCTGCTCAAAATTAAGGTTAGGTGTCTGAATAGTTCCTTTGCCAAAGATCCTTTCTTCACCACCTCCGAAGTAGACCTTTCCGCCTTGAAATGGTACAAAGTTAGATAAAAGTCCTTTATTCCCTGTCATGCTCCTAGAGCATCCACTATCAACTATTCCAAGTGAAGGATCTTGGTATGGAGTAATCTACAACAACAGAAAAGTTATATGAAAAAGTTAGTGTCTTAAGGGGACCCAGACCTTTTCAGGTTTGAGTCTGCCTTGTGGATCTTTAGTAAATAGCCAAGAAGATTGATGAGATCCACTGTTGTTCTTAGGTTTCCTGTTCATCATATGAGTGTTATTTTGTGACCAAGAACAACCTGTTGAGGGCTTAACAGCAGTACCCAAATTTCCCAACCCAAAATACATTTGGTTTGAATTAAAAGCATAATTCTGATTAAAGTTCTGAAAATATTTGTTGGTTCGTCTATTGTAGGTACAACCATTGCTTCTCCAAAGATTAGAAGCTGAAGGAATGGTCCTTCTAGAAGAAGAATAGGATTGGGCACATGGGTTTAGTCTTCTAGAAGAAAAAGGAGCAACTCCTGGTGGACCAGGAGCAGGATAAGCTTGATAAACAGAAGGAGTTTGATCATAAAAATCACAATCCTTAGTCAAATGAATTTACTAACACAAACAAAACATGTTTTAAAAGACCTTTTATTCAAATGACATTGTTTCACATTGCTAAATTTATTACAAATAATTCTAGGAGAATCAACATTCCTAGGACTCAATAAACTAGAACTAGAAACAGTGGAGGTAGAAGCAACTCTCTCATTACTCATCCTAGCACTAGTAGTAGCAGGGTCATTTGTCTTGGAACTTGAAGGTCTTGACTCTTCACTTGAACCACAGGATGCATAATCACTGGCCTTGTCACTGAAAGAACAAGAGACAAAGTCATTAGAATTAGTAGAGCTTTTTGGAGACTCATTCATCTGTGATCCATCCAAGTCAGTATGCCTAGATATGGGCATAAAAGTTCCTGTAAGAGGTGGAGGAACAACATGCATTGCTGCAGCTGGTTTAAACCTATTGTAACTAGGTTTTCCCTCCTCCTCCTTGTCAGGATCAAAGACACTTGAAAAATATAAATCAAATACATCTTCTGAATCAATATATTTATCAAAGCCTAAATCTCTCTTAGTCCTACCAGACATGCTACTATCAATTAACTTTGAAATATTTTTGGGTGCTTTTTGCCATTTTTCAAATCGTAAAAGTGTAGCATCTAATTTTTCTTGCATGTCTTGCTTAGCCTTAATGTTGTCACTGTTTAGTTTTTAAGTATATGTAAGCATGTTAGTGGTGTTTTCTAAATCAATGCTTAGAATTCTAATTTTATCCTCATATTCACGTTGAGTATCTTGAAGCCACCTCTTTTGTTGTTCCAAAGTTTTTAAAGAACTATTATATGCTTGAACTTCTAGAAAATATTTGTCATTTTGCTCATTAAGTTCATTGTATTGAGTCAATAGTTCTGAGTATTTATCATGTCAACCAAGAGGGAAATTTTGTACCTGAGGCGAGATTCCTATAAGAGCAAATTCTTCTGCTTCCTTAGCATTAGATAGATTCCCCGCAATCATAGCAAATACATCAGTAGAAGCTTCAGCTAATTCCAAGGTAGCAGTCTGATGATCATTCCAGTTAACCATAGAGTCAACAGACACCAAAGCTTTCTTTTCATCCTTTAGCTCTTGAACCTTGAAGGCTGAATACATGTTCTTCTCCTGGTCATTTTTGTTAGGGCATTCCTTAGCAAAATGTCCTTGCTACTGGCAGTTATAGCATCTGACCTTGCTTCTATCAAACCTGGCTAGATCTCTTGGGTTGTAGTTGAATTTTCGACCGGCTTTCTTTTCAAACTTATGAACCCGGAGAGTGAGCATAGCCATCTGCCATTTTAGATCCATTTCATCCAAGTCAAGTTTATCAACCTGTTTGAAATCATCAAAAGCAAGCTGCTGTTGTGGATCAACATCAGCAACAAAAGAGTGAAGAACAGCTTCTACCATGCTACCAGTCTTGGCTTTTGGTTCAGGAGTAGAAGTATGTTGAGATGACAAAGTATAGCTTGGGCTACTAGCATAAGACATTGGACTAGATCCCATGGAACTCACAAAAGCAGAGTTAGCGGGAGTAGGAACGGAATCACTTGAGTATCCTCTCATATGAGGCTCAAAGGTTTTGAGTTTATAAAACAAGTCATCAAAATTAAGATAGTCAAGGCCACCTTTTGCTTTTAGAGAGATGACTACCTGATTCCATGAGTGAGGTAGGGCTCTAAGAAACCTGGCATTGATGTCTCCATTCTCAGGTTTGGACCTGAGTTGATTCAACTGGCTAAGTATCTTTTGGAACCTGTCATACCCCTGATGAATACCTTCAGTTTCTGAGATCTTGAATTCTATGAATTCATCTCTCAGCATGGATCTGCGCATTTTATTTGATTCCTCATTCCCTCCAAACCTTGCCTTTACTCCATTCCAAATCTCCCTAGCATCATCCAAGTGATAAAAGTCACCCATGTGATCATCAGGAAGGGACTGAAGCAAAATAGTTTTTGCTTTGATTTCCTTCTGAACAGCTGTGATTTCTTCATGAGTTTTAGGATCTTGAAGGATGACATTACCATTCTTGTCTCTTCCAGTAAGCTTCTTACTGTTGCCATTCTAAACAATTTTCCAAAGGTCTAGATTAGTATTGGTGATCCAGCATTCCATCTTCATGGTCCATCTATCATACTCATCCTTCTTCAAGAGTGGGAATTTTCCATTTGTATTGGAAAAAGTAGCAACGATTTGCTGAGGTTGCTGTGTTTTAGAGGTGCTTGCTTCTCTTGTTTCAGAAGAACTAGAGGCAGACATGATTAAACAAAGATGTTAGTAAAAATAAAAATTGATTCTTCTTGAGCAGAGACTCTCCCAGGCTCTGATACCACTTGTTGGGTCCACTAGATATGGATCTTGCAGCCTGTTAAGGATGGTGAACGACTTCTGTAATCACAAGTCTATTCACAGAGATAGACTCTAGATGAAACACACAGTATAAGTGCGGAATACAAATACTATGAACAAGAAGAAACAGAATAACTAAATAACTTGATCCTTACTAAGGATTTCTATTATTAACATGAACTAAATAATGTTTGATGAAGGTGTGTCTAACCCTTCTGCCAATGGTTCCTTTTATACTACAAGGAAACCCTAATACAGCATTAAACCAAAATGTGTAACTTCTGATATGCATATCCTTTCCTAACATATCTCATGCATATCCTAACCAACTACTCAGAATAATAAAGTTTGACTTTCTACTAGACCAGGAACACGTGTTGCTCCTACTACTACTAGGACCAGGCAGAACTACATACCTCCTAGCATACCTATTATAAATATCTATTACAGAGGTCCTAACAATAATACACATGGCATACTATACATGGAGTACCCATGGAATGCACATGAAATGATCGGTATGAGGTCAATCATTTGACATGATTTGAAGGAAAAATAATCGGTTGAACGGTTAGAAAACCATCATGACAGCCTAGCAATGCCCGTATAGACATCATTCTGGTTGCATAGAGAAACGCTAAATGTGTGGTTAAACTAATTCAACGATGATTTGCCTGAAAACATGATTAATGAAAACCAACCATAACTATCATGAATGCAGGATTAAACGAAATCCAGCAATGTCTTGCATGAAAGCATAAACAACAAAAGAGACGTAAGACGTAGTCAACATGAAGACGAAATCATCATGAAGAAACATGAAACAACTTAACATGAAGGAGTATATAACATAATCAACATGAAAATGAAGTTAACCATGATAGCATGAAAACATACTTGACATAAAGACATATTAACTTATGAGGGGACATGAAAAAAAAATTATGCTAATAAATCATGAGAAAAAAATTGTATGCATATAGACAGTGCGCGAATGCATGATGCAGTTTATGAAAACCTTTATATGCGCGAAGGTAAACGCCTATGATCAGTTTACCCAAAACAAAAGACATGTCGAGGGGACGCCTATGGGTCGGTCCCAAAGTTAAAGTTTCGATAAAAGCACATGCGACTAAATAGGGCCAGTCCTGTACCAACCGTTACTTAGTCATAAACCTGCGACAATGATACATGGAATAAATGAATGAAACTCAACTGTCAAAACTTAACAGAAAAAATTTGTATGTGAATAATTATGAACTACTGGTTCAGTTCACATTAGCCACAGTTTACAAGGAACATCGTGCATGAAACAATGACACGTAACTAAGTATGGATGACGGTTGTTTTGTCCATATTAGTAAAAGCAATACTGATGAAAACATCATGGTTAAAACAACAAGGTGCTAAAAACATCATGGTTAAAACAACAAGGTGCTGAAAACGTAAATACATGGAATAACAAGCGTTAGCTTAGGAATCTCCTTATGACTACCCACTAGTCACAGGTCAAGTTTTAGAGCCTACAGGTCGAAACCTTGGGCTCTGATACCATAATTGTAACACCTCACTTTGATAAGTGGACCGTTACGCGTAATTATGGCGTGTCATCAAAGCATGAAAGGTAATATGTAGTACAACCTACATGACCATAGGGAAAACCAGAATCAAACATCAGTCCCCAAACATAAACCCAAAACATAAATAAATTAAATGAACTAGGAAAGACTAAACAAGCATAAGTATATGGGGAAAAAGGAGAAGAAATCTATGGCAGCTTCCATCCTATGCGATTCCTCCAAATGCTCGAGTCTGTCCTAGGGTACCTGCCGTTTTGGGACATGGAAAGGAAAATTACGGCTGAGCATAACGCTCAGTGCACGTATATATGACATAACATAAATGGCTGAAACATAACTAAGACTAATAGCAGCGGAAATGTATAAGTCCTGGAAAACCTAGTTGTCTGTCATGTTAACTGGTTTTAAATTCTGAAAACATAGCTTATGTTACTTATGAAAATCTATATTAGTTAATGTACAAAAATAGCCAATATAGGTCATGATGTCAACAATGTGCATGAATACTTGGAGGGGTGACCTCGTCATGCAAATTAGAGGGGATGCCTCTAATTAACTGGTAAGTGGGTAGGAGGGATCAACTCCTTGTGAAGGATGAAAGGCACACACCACATTCACCATGAAATCCTGACTGAAACATGTAACTAGGATGCACCCATACGTCCCACATGATAATATAATAATATAATGGCCAAATAACTGAAAAAGGACACCACGAGCTATCACTCTGCCGTGGTGAAGTCATAACACTAGTGCCTCTAGTGTTATGGTTATGTTACCTCCATAACTAGGTGACACTGGTCATGCATGTATATGGCTAAGGTAACTAATAAACATAAGCATTTAATCTAAAACTACTGGGAAAAACAGTTGGCTGCATATGGGAAATCCTAATGAAGGAAGAGATTGTCCTTACTAAAGGACGGGAAATCTGTACCTTAAGTCCAGTGAACGAAGAAGACGAACAGAAGAGAATCCTACTTCGATCTCACTAATGCTACATAAATTATATACATGTATAAGTATTCTGATTACTGAGTACGTAACTGGTTTTATATCATGTCTTACCTTGTTTAACATGTTCATGTCTTATTTTACTGATTCAAACTTTATGCTGTGTTTATCATGTATTCTATATATTCTGATTAAGTATTACTTGTATTTCTTGTATTATTATACTTGTTGTGTAATAGTAAGTAACTTCCTAAAAAAAATAGCAGGTTTCCTAAAATAGGAAGTTTCCAAAAATAGAAAGTTTCCAAAAATAGAAAGTTTCCAAAAATATATTAACTTCTTAAAACAGAGCAGTTTCTAAAAATAGAAAGTTTCCAAAAATAGTAAGTTTCCTGAATTAGAAAGTTTCCATATTTATAATTAAGCTGAATCTATAAGCTAATAATATAAGCTTAAGTTTTACTAATTAAATATACTAAGTCATGTGATTAATAGTATAGTTTATTAATTATAACATGTTAATTAAATAAACTATAGGTTATATGATTTAATTAAATATAAACATGATTTAATTCAATTTAAGTGCATAAAATACTTAGGTTAAAACATGTATTAATATAGTCTTAATAATAACCTAAGTCATGTTTGTTAATTAATAACATATCATGGTTAACTAATAACTATAGGTTATACTTGATTATTAATTACCAAGGAAATTTCATGGTTTAATAATTAATAATAACGTCATAAGAATATTAATAAAACTTTATCTTAAAAGGATATAAATTAATTAAACTATATATTAATTAATTTAAAACACATGAATAATTAAATTAATAATTATTAAATCGTAAGTTATATTTAAATAAAATGAATATAACTAAAATAACATGATTTATTAAATAAAACTCATGTCTAAGTCATGTAACTAATTGATTAAATTAACATGTTTTAATTAGTAATTAAATATAATAGCTACATGGTTTTATGTTTAGCCAAACACCACCTTAACTGCCGTAAAACCCAAAACCAAACAACCCCTTACTGTTTTTAAAACCAAAAACCAAACAGCCCCTTATTATTTGGTTCCCGCCGCCAGTACAATCTACCCACTGGTTTGATAAATTTTCCTGCTGCCCGTGTATGTTTTCCCACTGCATGTGATCGCTACCCCGTGCCGTCCTACATTTTCCCACCGAGACACATAAGTGTCTCGGTTCCCACTGCTTTAACCAAAATCCCCTCGTGGGGCTGTTTGGGTTACCACTGACTGAACAAAAACCACATCGTCACCCAGGGAGGGTTGCGGTTGGTGGGAGAAAATCACCACCGAGACCAACTTGGTCTCGGTTTGTGTGTACTCCGGCTGTAACAACACCAAACCGACTTTACCCTTAATCTAATTTGTTTTTAACACGCATTATAGATTAGGGTTTTTAACAGATTAACATAATCAATTAGAACACAAAGAAAAACGAGATTAGGGTTTCTTACATGTGTTTTAGGGTTTAGAACATTGGAATACGAGCCCACTTTAAATCCTTGTCTGAAACACGATTAGATTGTTCTTGTTATGTTTCTTCTCACGTCGACAGGGAGGAGACACCCAAAAATATAAGCGGCGGCCACTTTATTTCTCTGATTAGGGTTTCTTATGTTTTTATCTTTCTTTTTGTCTTAATAAAACACTACCTCCCGTCCTTTATTTTGTGTTAGTCGGTTTGTGTACAACATGGGCCTCGGCCCATATGTCTTGCCCATTCTAAACGCATAACAAAACAATTGAGCCCTTATACTTCTATTAATTTCGCGACTTGATAATGTTACGTGATTCGTGTTTTAAAATGTCGTAAATTCTCATATTTGTTCTCATACGTGTTAGACGTAAACATTATGTACGTAATTACTTGTCGTGTTAATTTAATATATGTAATAATAATAATCGTGTTAAATGTTCGTGATCATATACTCGTGATTTATTCATTATAGTTAGTAATTATCGTGTATTAACACGTACGTAATAATTATCATGTATTAACACGTACGTAATAATTATCGTGTAATAACACGTACGAAATTTCTGGATTCAACATTCGTGATACGTGTACGTGACATAATTAGTAAGTTTTAATAGGTTCGTAGTGTACTGTTCATGGTTAAAGCATACGGGTTTTACACTATACGTCATCACCACCACTTCCCTTTTGTGTTCTTCATCCATCACATGATTATGTCATGCATCATGAAACATATTGTCTTTGTTTTCAATATCAACATCTTGCCATGTCTCATATCTATGATGAGTTGAATTACAAGATTATCACCAAGCTTTCTCCACCAAATTCTGCTACCTCATCGTCTTCTAATTAAGCAAGTGTCTTGCTTATTAATAAGACATCTAATTCAAGCAAAACCTAGGATTCTAGTGTAACTAGGATTAGAATTATGCTTAAGTTTTATGCTTATGTTTCATACATCTTAGTATGATCTTTATTTTCTTGTATTTCGTTTCATGTTTTTCAACATGATTTATCTATGGGTCTTGGATCTCGTTGTTCTTGTGTTCTTTCTTTTATTCTTTATTTTCCTCACTCGGTTGTCAAGGAAATTTAGATTTTAATCTAATTCATCTCTATGTAAGATTGACAACTTAAATATTTCATTCAAAATATTCAAGTAAGTTTAACTTGCAACTGCAATTGTTAAAAGTCATATCTGAAACTTGACATTCAAGACATTTAGCAACTTATGTTAAATTGTTTGGCCAAGTGATTTATTTTGAGTCGAAAGTCGTTTTTGGATGCCCACTATCCACGGTTCCTCAAATGAACTTGCGGATCATTATCGATAATGAACCGCGACCCTATTTAACAAACTGCGGCCAGTGAGTCCCTTTGTTCGTTTTTGGTCTATTTCTCTTTTTGACCAGTTTTCTTGAAAAATCCTTGTTTTCTTTTATCTTTAGTTTCTTCTCTCGTTTTCTTTCAAGATTTCACTATCACCTACTGTTGGGATTTTGAAACTAGTTAAACCATTAACTACGAGTACACAGCGGAATGGATCTAGTATAACATACATGATTAAGCACATAATAAAAAAAATTTAAAACCAACCTTTATTAACTGATTAAATCAATTAATGCGTCTTTATCTTGATCTTGAACTTTAACGGTTAAATTACCGTCTCTATCGTTTGCTCACACGACACGTCAAACGAACACACCACGATGCTAGTGTAACTTCACTTCTCATACAACGAGTGTATAATCCTGTAACTAGAAACCCTAGATCCAAAACCCTTATTGGGATTACGTAAGGATCGCTTTATAAACGTTACAAGATTGATTACCCAAAAAATTCACATAAACCCTAATTAGGGTTTATGTAGTCGACGAACCACAAGGGTAAAAACCAAAGGGACTAAAACCTTGACAAGAGTATCAAGGATTTAGTATAAGGCTTAGTTACTTCACAAGGGAGTACCAAAAGGTAGTCGATCTTTCAAAGGTTTACACTTTAGGTGTTTTAGGGTTTTTAGGGATTATACCAACCGAAAATTCGGTTAGGGTTGTGGTGTGAGGGAGGAAAATTATGACGAGGGTGTGGGGTTTATATAGCCTTCACACCTCCTTAGTTTTCTTGCTCCCTATTCCAAGTTAAGGCCCAAGGAATATTTAGTTTCCTTTTTAGCTTAACCAAAAAATCTTCTAGAAAACCCCTAGCAAAAATCCAGCCGACTAGGGCCCTAGGTTTTTCTAGAGTTGATTTTTAGTCCCTCAATTTAATAACGCATTCCCGATGAATTAATTAAACATGTAATTATTTTAACCACTGTCAATTAAAAAAATAAGTGAACTTTTTATTAAACGTTTAATTATAAATAATAAAACGTATAATAAAGTGTGTTCTCCGTATTGAGTGTGTGCCCCCGATAGGCCTGCGCCTTTCCGGTGGCTAAACGATCGCATATCCCAACAGCTCCCACTTGTGAGAGTTTAGACATAGTCCGTCCATAATAAAGTATCTAGCAACACTTTATTATAACCGTAAATGATTTGGTATAGGTTCAAGAAGAATATCTCAAAAATATAAATGGTATATGATTATGTGACTTGCTAATAATCATCCCTTTGTTACTAGTACCGTTAAACCATGTATATGGATCCTAACTCATTCCATATAGTTTAACTTTTAGTTTCTCGCTATAGAAGTTAATTCAGATATACCTAGGGATGAGCTCGGTACCGGTCCCGTCCCGAACCCGTCCCGAATTAGTGGTACCGATTATTTCCCGAGCATAAATTTATGGTACCGGTACCGTACCGAACGGGATTCGGGTATCGGTACCGGTACGGGAATCGGTACCGGTACCGGGAAATCGGGATTTTCCCGTTCTTTTTCGGGAATTTCCCGATTTGGTACCGGTCCCGTCCCGAATTAGTGGTCCCGAATTTTTTTTCACCTTATTTCGTAGTCCCGGTACCGTACCGAACGGGATTCGGGTATCGGGAATCGGTACGGTTCCGGGAACGGTTCGGGTTCAATTCGGGATTCGGGTCCAAATGCTCATCCCTAGATATACCAAATGTAAACAAGTATCATCTTGATTTACTCTTTGGGTGCGGCCACACAATTACTAGATTAATTCTAGAGAGGGCCCAGTGGTTCTAATCTGCACTATATCAAGTGGAGGAACAAATTCTATATTGACTACAAGTGTTTATGGATCGCTGCTTCACAACACTTCTAACTATAGCTTTTATAACTATCACTTGCGAGATAGCGTTTAACATATAATCAAGAAGTGATATTCACACATGCACAAACTTGATTGCATCTCAAGTCTAAGGACGACTTAATCACCATTTCTAAAATCTTACTCATGACAAGGATCCAAAAGTAACGATTCGAAAGTTCGGGGTGTCCAATATGCAACCCTTATGAATAACACATGAGTTTGGTGGGAACCGTCCATATATTCAACGAATATAACCAACACTCACATTTGTCTTAATGTAGACAATATTCCCATATTGCTAACCGACAATGGACATATTTAAGAATAATCAAATATTCAAGGATTTAAACATACAAATATAGGAAACAGTAATTATATGAATGAATGCAAATATAAAGTATCTTTATTCATCAGAAAATAATAAATGTCTTACCATCCCACTTATCCAAATATTAAAATAGATTGCATGAAACTAATTTAGCAAGTTAAAGTCAAATGTCTCCAACATTCTCAACTTTTCTTTACAAGAATACTAAATAGTCAATTAAGTAAACTTACCGAATACTTATTTCAAATTTCACAAATTGTAAAAGATTTGAAAAACAAGATGAGTGTCTTATCCTACATGATCATAGTATGAGGATATCGTCATACCTTGTATAAGGTATTTAAAATCAACGATATACTGACAGTTATCTTCAAAGTTCCTTAAAATGTAAAGTATTCTTATTCATTAATGTGTAATGCAAAAATGCTCATTGTGAGCTCATCTAGTTTAGCATATTTATCATCAATAAGAAAATCTTACATTACTAGAATTGATTATCCTCTAGCATCAATGTACACATACAACGCTATGATTTATAATTCGTAAACATTTGTATTGACAATAATCTAAATAATCTCAATTAGATATTGTTGTTGTCATCCCACTTTGCTCTTTTACAAAAGTGACAACAACGTCATATACACAATATAATATATACATAATGAATCCTTGGTTAAAAACATAAGGTTTCCATTCATGCAATAAATTATGTCTAGTGAAATATATCATTCAAGACTTGCTTCAATGATGTATTGCATTGTGTTGGACTTAATTACCGCATATTATAATAAACATTTATTCCAAAGTCATTAGGATTATTCTACAAATTCTCAAATGAAGTTTCATTCCAATCTTAAGGATTACATCTAGCTTAAATGGAATGATGTCTTCAATATGTTATACAACATATGAATTTTAAAGGAAAAACATAGTGCTCCCACTTAATGTCAAGTGTACTCAAGGCTATCTAAATTTAAACAAAATCATTTGTAATTAAATTCTAGATTTAGCTCCTAGATGCATGATTTAATCCATACTTGGATTATTTATCTCGTATACCCAATAAAGATTTTATAGACTCGTTATCCTTTTGATTATACACCACCCTTGCTAAAGGTAATCATAAAGGAGAACTATAAAGTTTAATTGACATATTCCATATACATAGAAACATATATGACAATCAATTATCTTTATTAAATCAATGCGTGTATGGAAGAATGATTTAATCATAGTCAATTGTTTGAGTATAACTAAAAGCTTCCTATTATTAGCCATGCATTAATTATGTATACCATTTTGTCCTTGTGAGTCTTTTTTCAAAAGAAACTCTTTCCATCCTCATAGGTTTATAATTAGGCGAAATATCAATCAATTTCAAATGATTAATTTTCCCTCTTAAGGACTGCATCTTATCATTCATAGTTCTAGTAAATTCATCTTATTTAAGATATGATAATATTTATTAGCACTTAATAGATTACAAAGATCTCCTAACTTATATTCCTCAACATTGATATTAAAATATCAATCAAGTGATGAGGCATCCTTGCGGATATATGAACGAGAGTAACATTTACTTTGGTTTGACATTTTCATGCTTAACCAAAATATGACATCAACAAGTGGATTTTGAAGGTATTGGAAATACGTTTTTACGTATTTGAGAAGGATCGGTCACTCCAACGAGATACATCTAGTATGGGATCGTGATCTAGTATGTAATAGTATAAACCACAAAGCCCACATGTAGGTTGGGCTATATATACCCCCTCCTAGCATGTTAGGAGAGGTTGGTTCTCATTTTCACATTTAATCCAATATTACTTTCTCTCATTCTCTCCTTTATCTCTCTAGCTTCTCTCTCTAAGATCTTCATCTATCTCTCTATTTCTTAATCATTCTAACACATAGACAATCCAAGAATTACGTGGACCTACAATTGGTATCAAGAGCCATGGGGTGAAATAAGGTTTTTTGTTTTGTTAGTTTTGGTTTTGTGTTCTTCTAATCAAGTTTTATCCGTGGTTTAAAATTTTTTCGTGTTTTTCATCCGAAATCTTTCTTACAAATTGCCTACATAGTTGTGGTAGGGATTTGTGTATTCATATTGGTGATTGTTACGTAAAAACTGATAGTTTTGGCTTTATTATTGGGTAAAAACACGAAGTACAAGCGTTGATATTTTTTATTAAAATTCAGAATCTTAGGGTTTGGCATTCCGACTTTTAAACAACTCTATTTTCCGACTTTAGTTCCAAGACTATGTTCCGACATTTGTTCCAAGTATACTCTGCCAAATTTGTTTAGAAGTCTCTATTCTGACATTTGTTCCAAGGTACATTCCGAATTTTGCCAACGTACAATATTCCAACTTTAAGGTGTACATTCCGAATTGTGTCAAGGTTCACATTCCGACATTTTACTTTGGTACATTCCGACATTTACTTTGGCACATTCCGACATCTTGGGTGCAAGTTATTCCGACATTAATTTGGAAGTATCATATTCCAACATTTCCTTTTCTTTTTCATTTTCTGAATTCTTCTTCTTACTTTTTTTCATATTCCGACATTTCCTTTTATTTCTTTTTCAGTTTCCGAATTTTTCGTCTTACTTTTTTTCATATTCTGACGTTTCCTTTTCTTTTTCATTTTCCAAATTCTTCTTCTTATTTTTTTCACATTCCGACATCTCATTTTTTTCATATTCCGAACCCAACAAGTTGTTTTCTATATATTCCGAATCCAATATTCTACATTATGAATATAATTTTCCGTATCCAAAGACTCGACTCCAACACAGACTCCAATCCAACCTAGATCACTCGACTCACGACTCACGACTCACGATTCGTCTCAAAAACTGGTTCATCAAATCTTTTTGTATTCGACTCACGACTCGACTCGAACCCAAACAAACCTATTACTCAAGATCTCACATTCGTCGCAAGTTCGAAGTATATCATCATAGATATGTTTTCTCTATACGAATCTAAAAGAAAATACCTCAAACAAGAATGTTTGGTTCATGCTTTCTTTGATTCGAGACCAGACTCAATACACATGAAATAAAACATTGACACCTACCTGAGACCTCATAAGAGATCTTGAAGCAATATCATCTTGGTTTACAACGACCTCTTGTTAGTACAATAGGTTTTGATTCGTTGAAAGGCGGTTTGACAACTGATTCATGTGTATAAAGATTTGAAGTGGGGGCGGGGTTAACGAGATTGGGTAAAACAACTTCGACTTAATTTGTTGAGATTGGTTAATTCGGGGATAGTAAGACATTGAAGACGGTTGTCATTTGGTGGCTGAGTGAAAGAGGCAGACTTGGTGAAAGGGGATGGATTGAAAGAGGTATACTTGGTTGGTTACAGAGAAAGACTGAGGAAACCACATATTGACTTGACCAAAATAAATAGGGCGGAGGTTAAAAATATATTACTGCCACTTTTGGGAGTATTTGGCCAAGCCATGTGTGTGGTGACAATCTAAGTGCTGTTTAAGAGTTGTTCTTTTAAGTTTTATGAGTGGGGCGGAGGTTACAAAGCCAAGAATAAACAACTAAGGCTTTTATTTTATTTCATACTATTTGATAATGTTTTGTCGGTTAGGGTATACACACATTTGGCCAAGCCACGTG
Source organism: Glebionis coronaria (assembly GCA_025667525.1). Classification (NCBI taxonomy): domain Eukaryota; kingdom Viridiplantae; phylum Streptophyta; class Magnoliopsida; order Asterales; family Asteraceae; genus Glebionis; species Glebionis coronaria. Next base: position 423,588,235 of record CM046877.1, read on the forward strand.
TTGATCATAATTTATGTGTTGATAATATTTTAGTGGGTTCAAAGAAACGGGCTATATAATCTTTTAGTGGGCCGTATAGTTAACATTCTTAAATTTATCAACATTTTATATTGTTGATATATGACCTATTAGTCTCAGGTTTGTTTTATCAACGTCTGAGCCGACCAAGAAATTATTGAACCGAGAAAAGAAAATTATCATCAAACAAGGATTTTTACGAAGTTTTACGGTTTATTCGTTGGTGTGTAAAATCTCGCAAATTCGACTTCACGGTTTCTCCACGAATTGTCAAATATCGTATTGGTTTTTCGACAACTAACACAATTACCTTTATTGAACTTCAATGGAATGGTTGAATTTGACATTTCAAGAGGGAGACTTGCATCAAATGCAAGACAAAGCTAGAGAAAGTGGCATCACTTCATTTCGACTACTTTAGTCTCATCTAGTGACTCTTTCATGGCTTTAAGGAGGGAGCTAATTTGTGACACTCTTTGGTCACGATCGTCATATATTCACGGAATTGATGTTCTTCAACTTGAACCAACTAGTAGAAAACCTCCACAATGAAAAATTTAATCACTCTGCATCGTCACTTGCATATAAGGCTCTCGTGACACAACTCACGCCTTTCCTCCAATTCAATATCGTCAAGTCTGAAAGTTTAGTGATTTTCCAGTCATTTCTTCGAGACACACATATCGAGCTTCAAGATTTCTATGGTACACTGTTGAAATTCATGACATCGGTTTCATCTTCAATTTATGTAAGTTCACGACTTCAACTCGCATATGATAATGGAGTGCAAGCCTATACGATGCAGATGTAAGAGGAGAATGGTCATAAGATTGACATATTAGAGGTTGCTAAAGATTGCAAGGGCATGGAATCAATAGCAAAGCAAGATATCAACAACACGTCAGGGAATGTTAGCGACATCTCATATGATGACACCATACCCATTTATGACGAAGAGCCTACGAACATGGTACACTATAATGTTGTATATGATGTATATGCTGATGAAATGCCACATATTGAGCATTCCGAACCTAATTATGACAAACATGGGATGGAAAATAGTGACAGCGATACCATTTCTGATTCATCCGATGTGCGTCATAATGGGGGAGAAAGTGTTCAAAATGCTAACAATCATGATGATTGCCTTATGACTGCTTCATTAGCTGCTTCTGATTCCAAGGTTAAAGAGCTCGAAACGATCGTAGCTCAGTGATATGAGTGAAATCTCATATCAATTATATCATATTTAACCCTAAAACACAAAGTTAAATACCAGATTTTAATGTGTAAAAGCAATATTATGGGTATTCTTTGTTGTTTGTGCTTGTGTAGGTAAAAAGATACAAATTTGATGCAAACATGGAATTCAAGTCATTAATGATGAAAAAAGACAAAAGGAGGACAAAAGATGACAAGTCAAAAAAAGTCAAAGGACCTTTCTTGACAACTTGCAAAGTAGATGTTGGAAATACGTTTTTCGTATTTAGAAAGCCTCGGTCACACCAACAATATAGTTAAGGGCTCGTAGTATAAGTTAGTTAAATTTTATATTAGTCCGACTGATACCTGATTTTGTTATGGGGTTCAGATTAGTTCTCGGTATCTTCTTGAATTGATCACGGTTCAAAGTGGAATAGTTTGTTCTTGGTTACTAAAAAGGTGTTGGTTTATTATCTACTTTAAGCTAATTGTAAATAAATGTAAATGCCGGAAAGTGAAAAGAGTTTTAAAGATTAAACTAAAAAGACGAGTTAAAAATAAATGCTTGAAAACTTAAAGACTATATTAGAAAAAAAATACTTGAACACTTAATAAATCTAAAACTTGGAAATTTTGTAAAAACAAGAAATCAAACCATCGGAATGCAAAATGAAGTCAGATCGGAATATGCTGGTCGGAAAATAAGATCGGAATACAACCTGATCGAAATACTAGGGAACAATCGTGATCGGAATGTTGAAAAACGAGGCTGTCGGAATGTTTGAAGAAAATGCCAATCGGAATATCATAAAAACCAAGCAATCGAAATATATCGAAAAAGATTCTGATCGGAATGTTTAGAAACAAACCCAATCGGAATGTTGACAAAAACTTGCTGTCGGAATGTCACAAAACCACCCTAATCGGAATCTTTAAAACCCTAATCCGATCAAAGGATCGGAATATTGGAGCTTCAATCGGAATGGGTTAAAATACCCACAATCGGAAAGTTCAAAACCCTTTTCCGATCAGACGATCGGAATAAAGGGGGGTGTGCTAATCGGAAAGTACCAAATCGGAAAAGGGTTTATACCTTTTCTAATTTATAAGGGATTCAAAAATAAGCCAAGGTAATAAGCTATAGGAATAAGCCAACACCAAAACTAGAACGAATCAAATATGAAAAAGGCTAAATAAGCACGAATAACAACTTATCCAATCTTAAAGTAAGCAAATTTTAAATCAAACTAAAAAGAGATAAACTTTTTAAGAAAATCTTTTCAAAAAGTAAATAAGCTAAACATAAAAACAAGCCAATAAGCACAAAGATCTTAAAGCTTATTCTTATGAAAACTTAAGTAAGCATATAAAGATTAACTTTTTAAGCACGAAATCAATAAGAACAACACGGATCAAATGAAATTCGCACCAAAATTAATCTAAAAATCAAAGAAAGGTAGAAAGAGATGAAAGATCAAAAGCTTAAACTTAAACTTGATTAATGAAATCAACAATACAAAAGGTTTAATCTTGAAAGATTAAAAGAAAGAAAGATGAAAACTTAGTGAGAGAAAGTTGAGAACTTTCTCTCTCTAAGACTAGAAAGGAAAATGAAAAGTGAAACTAAAAACTAAAAAACTAACTAGCCTCTAAAATTGTGAGGAGAAGTCCTATTTATAGGCGTTTGCTTGTGGGCTTGTGAATGGGCTTTGTTCATGGGCTTCTTTTCTTCTTTCTTCTTTAGTCTTTTCGTTTCTTTAATTAAACGTTTCTGACTTTGGATTTTGAGAAGTGTCGGTGAATAATTCCAACTCGTCTTATAATCTTTTGTTTAATAGACTCGAGTTCTTACACATATAAGAATCTTCCATCTTTGGCCCTTTTCTTCGATAAATCTTCAAATAGGCACAATGACTTCAAATCTTTTGCATCTCTTGGACAATAGACTTCGTCTTGAGTCTTTTTCTTCGATAAAACCCGTGCAATCCCATATTTTCTTCAATATTCATCCGGTTGACTCTGAAAACACAATAAACACAAAAACCACGCATAATTCCAAACAAATGATATTAAACACGCGTTTTGGTCTCGTTTTAGCCAGTTATAAGTGGTAAAAGGATGGGTGTTTTCACACCTATCAAATCCCCTACACTTAACCATTGCCATGCCCTCATGCAATGCTTAGTGATAAAGCAAATTTACACTTTTCTCATAATCAATCAACCTTGGCCTTATTAAAATACCAGTAAACAAAAATTAAAGTACTAAGAGGAATTAAAATCTTTAAAGTAAACAAAAGGATAGAAAACCATTTCCACTTGAAAATAGCTAAATGGAAATAACTTGCAAAGAGATGAAGGACTTACATTAGGGCTTTGGTGCTGCGAAGATTTATCACCCTCAAGTTTCACGTTCCCCAAACTAAGCTTAAAAAACGAGATCATCGTTATTATAAGTTAGCAAATCAAACACTTACACACATGGCTTAATTATATGCTTAAACTCCCTTATTCCTAGGTGTATCTCTTATATTTTATTTTTGTCTTAGAATGATCATGAAGATGCGTTTTTGGACTTATTTCGATAGTTTATTTAGGCTGAAAGCAAAGTAGGACGATTTGATCAATAGTTAGCTAAAGGACAAAATCTCTTAAAACTGCTTCTCGGGATATCAAAAAGTTCATATCTTGGCATAACTCGGTTCACGATTTGAGACCTTTCTCGGGCCGATATTTGGCATGTACTTCATACTTCATATCTTCGAGAGACGTTCTTGAGATAATGGTCTTCTCTTCATTAATTGAGTTTCTTCACTTGGAGACTTTTGAGGGGTACTCCAACTTTGTTGACCACGACTTCATGATTATTTCTTCAATCTCTAATTGGGATTTTGAGATACAAGATCCGCCTCCTTTTCGGACTTGGATCTATTTATCCTCATACCTTGTTAGGGTCTTTTCGGATAGACTTCTCCATGATCTTTATGGGAGTTGATTGCTTTTCGTCGTGAGTCTTGATCCTTCATATTGATTTTGGGAATAATGCTTTTCACATCACCTTGGATCTTTAGAAATAAGATTGAATCCTCATGTCTTGTTAGGGCCTTTTCGGACTCGCCAATCTTCGCGCCCCGCTTCATATTTTATGCCTTGGCTATGAACTCTTATCATTACCGAGCAACTTTTAAACGATCTTGGGCTAGAAGCTAAGTAACTTTTTAAATCGTACGACCTTACTTATTGCAGATAAATTATTAGCAAGTGATGGGAGAATAGGCAAATAATTACACCAAGTGAGCTTGTGCAAGAATACCAACTTATAATTGACTCTATCATTTCTCGTTCTCCACAATTTAAAATCTCAAGTAATGAGACTCGTGGATGCTTAGCCTAATAAACCAATTAAGGTCTACATGGTTAAGGATACTAGCTAGAATAAACTTGGATAAGTCTATTCGGGTTGAGTCAAAATAATCGCAACGGGCCTAATATGTCAAAGACTTCTAAACTAGCTACACCACTTTATTAATATTTTTGACTTTATTGCGGGATATATACATATGAAAGCAACGATAAAAAATTTAAAAATTACGACTATATGGCCAAAGTTAATAAAAAATTTTAAAAATGTTGAAAAAGATGATTTTCCGGTTAAATGAAGGCATTTTCATGGAAAAGTCCACTTAAAACTTCGATAGAAGTCCCCCCTACACTTAAGATAAACATTGTCCTCAATGTTTAAGCATGTGGGAAAAGTCTCCCCTACACTTATGACATTGTGCACGTTGGTTTAATCAAGCAAAGGAAGAGACGACTAACATGATCATTTTCAAATGTGAGTATGAAGAAATTTGAATCACGATAGTTGAGAGATAGAACCGGATTGCGGATAACACGGGAGCACGGTTCTTTAAAGGTTCCAAAGTGCATTCATCCCTGTAATCACATCACCACACAAAGACAAACAACCTATAGAGGTCCCCCTACACTTAGGAGGTTAAAACGGAAAAGGATAGATACTCGGGTTGCCTCCCGAGGAGGGCTTGTTTTTGATAACTGAGTCACGAGCCTGACTCGACCCAAAATTAGTTCATGGGGAACGTGGTGAGGGACGGAATCATCTCCTGAGAGATGTCCTCACCAAAGTACAACTTCACTCGTTGGCCATTCACCTTAAAATTAGGTCCATTAGGTTGAGCGAGCTCGAGAGTACCATATGGAAATTTTTTGGCAATGGTGAATGGGTCGGACCAACGAGACTTCAGCTTGCCCGAAAAGATTTTCAACCGAGAGTTAAAGAGTAACACTTTGTCTCCAACTTGGAACTCTTGGTTCTTAATCTTAGAGTCGTGAATGAGCTTAGTCCTTTCCTTATAAATCAAAGAATTTTCATAAGCCTCATTCCGGAGTTCATTCAGCTCATTGAGTTGGATCTTACGTAGGTCACCGGCTTTGTTGATATCAAAATTAGCCCACTTCAAGGCCCAGTAAGCCTTGTGCTCCAACTCAATGGGGAGGTGGCATGCTTTCCCGTACACGAGACGATATGGCGTACAACCAATCGGAGTCTTGTATGCGGTACGAAAAGCCCACAAAGCATCATCGAGTTTATCGGCCCATGAGGCACGATGCTCTCCCACGGTTCGTTCAAGAATTCGCTTTAATCCTCGGTTTGAGATTTCCGCCTGGCCATTAGTTTGTGGGTGGTAGGCGGTGGAAAGACGATGATTGACACCATACTTAGCCATGACTCTTGCGAATTGATCATTGCAAAAATGAGTCCCGCGATCACTAATAATGGCACGAGGCACACCGAATCTAGCGAACAACGATTTCAAAAAGTTACAAACCACCCTTGCGTCATTAGTGGGTAAAGCTTTGGCTTCAACCCACTTAGAAACGTAGTCAACGGCTACAAGGATGTATTTGTTTCCTTTAGAGGAAGGGAATGGCCCCATAAAGTCGATACCCCAAACGTCAAAGATTTCACATTCTTGAATGAAATTCTGAGGCATCTCGTCTTTATGTATGATTTTGCCTTGTTTTTGGCAAGCATCACAACGTTTAACCATCTCGTGAGCATCACGATAAATGGTGGGCCAATAAAATCCCGAGTCAAACACTTTTTTGGCGGTGTAGTTGGGACCAAAGTGACCACCGGTGGGTCCTTTGTGGCAAGCCTCAAGGATTTCTAAAGCTGCCGGTCCATCAACACATCGGCGAATAATCAAATCAGCAGATTGTTTGAATAGATACGGGTCATCCCAAAAGTAAGTCTTAATGTCTTTGAAGAACTTCTTCTTTTGTTGGGATGTTAGCCCGTCAACGAGAATTCCACCAGCCAAGTAGTTTGCAATGTCCGCAAACCACGGGGTTTCATCAGAAGTCGAGTTGATAGACATTAAGGTCTCCAGGGGAAAATAGTCATTGATCTCTTTGTTCGGATGTTCCCCTTGATAAGGATCCTCAAGTCTGCTGAGATGATCCGCGACTAGGTTTTCAGCTCCCTTCTTATCACGAATTTCGATTTTAAATTCTTGAAGTAGCAAAACCCAGCGAAGAAGTCTTGGTTTGGAATCTTGTTTAGTTAACAAGTACTTCAACGCGGAATGATCGGTATAAACGATTGTGGTGAAAAGGACAAGATAGGGGCGGAACTTTTCAAAGGCATAGACAACAGCTAAAAGCTCTTTTTCGGTTGTCGTGTAATGCAATTGTGCCCCCATCATTGTCTTGCTAGCATAGTGGATCGGTTGGAAGTGTTTGTTCACTCTTTGGCCCAGAACCGCTCCAATAGCGAAGTCGCTAGCATCGCACATCAACTCAAAGGGAAGCTCCCAATTAGGGGTAACCAAGACCGGTGCCTTAGTTAGCTTATCCTTAAGAAGGTTGAAGGATTCAACACACTCATTGGAAAAGATAAAAGGAGTATCTTTTTCCAAGAGGTGGGTCATCGGGCGAGCGATTTTAGAAAAATCTTTGATAAAGCGACGGTAGAAGCCCGCATGACCAAGGAAACTTCTCACACCCTTCACGGTTGAAGGTGGAGGCAACTTAGCAATAACATCGACTTTAGCACGGTCCACTTCAAGACCGGCTTTGGAGATCTTGTGTCCTAGCACGATGCCCTCTTTTACCATGAAATGGCATTTTTCCCAATTAAGAACAAGGCGAGTGTCTTCACAGCGCTGAAGCATACGTTCTAAATTGGCAAGGCAAGCAGAGAAAGAATCGCCATAAACCAAGAAATCATCCATGAATACTTCCATAGTTTCTTCAACCATGTCATGGAAGATAGCCATCATACACCTTTGGAACGTCCCAGGAGCATTGCATAAACCGAAAGGCATGCGTTTGTAAGCAAATTTTCCGTAGGGACAAGTGAAGGTGGTATTTTCTTGGTCTTTGGGATCGATGGGTATTTGAAAATACCCGTAGAAACCGTCTAAAAAGCAGTAATAATCATTACCAGCTAGACACTCGAGCATTTGATCCATGAAAGGAAGAGGAAAGTGATCTTTTCTCGTGGCATCATTGAGCTTGCGATAGTCAATACAAACTCTCCACCCAGTAACGAGACGATTGGGAATCAACTCGTTGTGTTCATTGGGAACAACAGTTATTCCGCCCTTCTTGGGCACACAATGGACGGGACTTACCCACGGCGAATCCGAAATAGGGTAAATCAAGCCGGCATCAAGAAGTTTGATAACCTCTTGTTTGATGACGTCATGAATACGAGGATTAACCCTTCTTTGGCTCTGGATTGCGGGTTTAAAGTCATCTTCCATGAGAATCTTGTGAGTACAAAAGTTTGGGTCAATTCCGCGGATATCAGAAATTTTCCAAGCAATTGCCTTCTTATGATTTTTAAGCACGGCGATGAGGCGAGATTTTTCTTCTTCGTTCAAGTCCTTAGCAATGATGACAGGCGACTTCTTCTTTTCTTCAAGTAACACGTACTCGAGATGGGGCGGCAACTCCTTAAGTTCTAAATCCGGAGGATTTTCGATGGGAGGCGTATTCAAAGTCGGTTCATCGATAGCAATAGCCTTGGGAGATGGTGGAGAAATATTGTCTTCTTTAAGAAGGTTATCAATGAGGCGAAGATCTTCATCCCAATCGGTGGGAGAATCGTCATGTTCTAAGTTCGCATCTCCCATGGTAGCTTCCAAATCTTTCCAAAGGAAATCACTTTCTCCAAATAGAGATAGTGATGAATCAATAGAGGAAACGGTCTCAACATTGGGAAGAGAGATAGGAATACTTTTACAAGCATCTTTGAAGTGTTCTTCACAAGCCTCATCAAGAACATCAATACAATTAACACTCTCGTATGAATAAGGCTGTTTAGAAAGCTTTCCCATGTTGAAGACGATTTTATCGTCACCAACTCTCATGATAAGCTCACCGGCTTCAACATCGATGAGAGTGCGACCGGTCCTCAAGAATGGACGACCAACAATTAATGGCACACGAGGGTCCATATCGTAGTCGACGACGACGAAATCGGCAGGAAAAGTGAATTTGTCGACTCCTACAAAAACGTCTTCGGCAATCCCCACTGGATAAGCAACCGTATGGTTAGCTAATTCCAAAGTCATTTTGGTGGGGACTAGTTCAGGGAGATATAATTGCTTACAAACACTTAAAGGCATTAAGTTAATACTGGCACCTAGATCGGCTAGGGCCATGCAATTCTCTACTCCCGGGAAATTGCAAGGGATTAAGAAACGACCTGGATCACCAAGCTTGGTTGGCAATTTCCTTAAGAGCACTGTAGAGCAATTCTCATTAAGTTGGGTGTTAGCGATATCAAGAAGCTTCTCCTTGTCGCTAAGAAGATCTTTGAACATTTTCACGTATTTAGGCATGTGAGCGAGAGCCTCAGCGAAGGAGATGTTAAAATTCAATTGTTTAAACATTTTGAGAAAGTTCGAAACTTGAATATCATCCTTGCTTTTGAGCTTCTCTTTCCTCAACCTTGAGGGATAAGGTATATCGGAAGAAGAGAAAGGCTTTGGGATCTAAGGATCACTCACATCCTTGGGTGGAGGAGGGGTAGAAGTAAGAGGTGGAGAAATTGGGGAAATAGAAGGTTGAGGAATAGGAGCAGGCGACTCGTTTTCTTTAGTCACAATCACCGGTGGAGGTATAGGAAGCTTGGGTTCCTTGGTACCTTTGCCACTGCGAGTGGTGATTGCTTTCATCTCCCCTCTTGGATTCGCAACGGTGTTACTCGGAAGAGTACCCGAAGAAGAGGGTTGATTACCTTGGAAGAAACTAGCCATCATGTTCCTTAAGTCATTCGTTTGACTTGCCAAAGTGTTTCTCATATCAGCTCGCAGATCGTTCCCTTGTTTCACCATGTCTTCTTTCAAGTTGAGCACGTCCCGTTGGAGATTGTCCACGATCACATCATTATTCCTCATTTAGGTTCCAATATCTTGGTGTAATGCGGTGGGTTGGTTGGGAGGAGCATTGTAGGCCGGTGGTTGATAAGCAGGTTGTTGGTAAACTTGGTTGTTTCTTTGAGCTGGATATGGTTGTTTGTGAGGTGGTTGGTATGGTGCACGAGGTTGTTGTTGAGGAGGGCGATCAAGGTTTTGTTGTTGGTTTGGGTTGTTAGGAGGAAACCGGGCGGGGAAAGAAAGTTGTTTGAGCGGTAGCTAAGCAAGTTGCGGTCACCTTGAGGACGAGCTTGAAAAGCGGCCGGAGGATAGGTACCGTATGCTGCATTAACATTCTCAGAAGGATAGTCTTGGGTGGCGGTACAAGTGGTGTAAGAGTGAGGACCCCCGCATATTTCACAAGGTTGACTAACAACATTGACTTGAGCGTCTTGAGCGTTTTTAGCGTTGATGCTGTTGGTGTTGTTAGCGGTGTGGGTAACGAGCGATTCAAGAAGCGTTGTAATTTTGTCAAGTCGCTTGTCGTTGTCAGTTTGTCACTAGTACTAGCACTAGCGGCATTGGTCCGAACACTTTTGGTTTGCACACGAGACTTATTTTCAATAATATCCCAAGCGGCATTGGAAGTCTTAACCAAAATATTACCCCTTGAGGCACTGTTTAGTGAATCTTGGTCATTCATGTTAAACCATTATAAAAGTATTAATTTGGTGCACTTTGGTAAAACCATGTTGTGGGTACTTTTTTAAAAGATCTTTAAAACGGTCCCAAGATTCACTAAAAGATTCATCGTACTTTTGTTCAAAATTGATAATTTCATTCCGCAAAGCGGTAGTACGAGAGGGTGGGAAATAGTAGTTGATAAATTTGGTTTCCAAATCCGTCCACGTCAGAATACTTTGTGGTGGTTCCTTTGCAAGACAATGCCGGGCTTGTCCCTCTAAAGAAAAGGGAAAAAGTTGTAAACAGATTACCTCTTGTGGAACACCATTGAATTTGACCGTATTCGTGAGTTGCAAGAACCGTTTGATGTGGTCATGAGGATCATCAATGGTACGCCCCAAGAATGGTTGAGCGGAGACCATCTGGATAAAACCGGATTTGAGTTCAAAGTTGTTGGCTGCAATCGCGGGTATGACAATTGGATCATTGTTGCCCTCCACATGTGCTTGTAACAGTTCAATCATAGGGCGATTGTCCGGTAAAGGTTCATTGTTGTTGTTATTATTGTTGTTGAGAGGTGGATTGTTATTGTTGCTGTTATTATTGTTGTTTTGAGGTGGGTTATTGTTGTTGTTGTGTACACCGGCCATGTCTAAGTCTTCGAGAGGCTCGAGCTCTTGATAAGACGTTGATCGTGTACGCATGCACCTGCAAAAGAACTAACAAGAAATATTTTTGGTTTTTTGGTTTTTTAATTTTTTTGTATTTTTTGAAAATTTTATATTTTTTAGGGTTTTTAATTTTTTTTATGAAAAAGTAACGTTCACGGTGAACGGATCCCAAAATCCAAGTTCTCACAAAAACTGTTGATCTTAACGAGAAGAGCCGGCAGCGGCGCCATTTGATACCTGATTTTGTTATGGGGTTCAGATTAGTTCTCGGTATCTTCTCGAATTGATCACGGTTCAAAGTGGAATAGTTTCTTCTTGGTTACTAAAAAGGTGTTGGTTTGTTATCTACTTTAAGCTAATAGTAAATAAATGTAAATGCCGTTAAGTGAAAAGAGTTTTAAAGATTAAACTAAAAAGACGAGTTAAAAATAAATGCTTGAAAACTTAAAGACTATATTAGAAAAAAAATACTTGAACACTTAATAAATCTAAAACTTGGAAATTTTGTAAAAACAAGAAATCAAACCATCGGAATGCAAAATGAAGTCAAATCGGAATATGCCGGTCGGAAAATAAGATCGGAATACAACCTGATCGGAATACTGGGGAACAATCGTGATCGGAATGTTGAAAAACGAGGCTGTCGGAATGTTTGAAGAAAATGCCAATCGGAATATCATAAAAACCAAGCAATCGGAATATATCGAAAAAGATTCCGATCGGAATGTTTAGAAACAAACCCAATCGGAATGTTGACAAAAATTTGCTGTCGAAATGTCACAAAACCACCCTAATCGGAATCTTTAAAACCCTAATCCGATCAAAGGATCGGAATATTGGAGCTGCAATCGGAATGGGTTAAAATACCCACAATCGGAAAGTTCAAAACCCTTTTCTGATCAGACGATCGGAATAAAGGGGGTGTGCTAATCGGAAAGTACCAAATCGGAAAAGGGTTTATACCTTTTCCGATTTATAAGGGATTCGAAAATAAGCCAAGGTAATAAGCTATAGGAATAAGCCAACACCAAAACTAGAACGAATCAAATATGAAAAAGGCTAAATAAGCACGAATAACAACTTATCCAATCTTAAAGTAAGCAACTTTTAAATCAAACTAAAAAGAGATAAACTTTTTAAGAAAATCTTTTCAAAAAGTAAATAAGCTAAACATAAAAACAAGCCAATAAGCACAAAGATCTTAAAGCTTATTCTTATGAAAACTTAAGTAAGCATATAAAGATTAACTTTTTAAGCACGAAATCAATAAGAACAACACGGATCAAATGAAATTCGCACCAAAATTAATCTAAAAATCAAAGAAAGGTAGAAAGAGATGAAAGATCAAAAGCTTAAACTTAAACTTGATTAATGAAATCAACAATACAAAAGGTTTAATCTTGAAAGATTAAAAGAAAGAAAGATGAAAACTTAGTGAGAGAAAGTTGAGAACTTTCTCTCTCTAAGACTAGAAAGGAAAATGAAAAGTGAAACTAAAAACTAAAAAACTAACTAGCCTCTAAAATTGTGAGGAGAAGTCCTATTTATAGGCGTTTGCTTGTGGGCTTGTGAATGGGCTTTGTTCATGGGCTTCTTTTCTTCTTTCTTCTTTAGTCTTTTCGTTTATTTAATTAAACGTTTCCGACTTTGGATTTTGAGAAGTGTCGGTGAATAATTCCAACTCGTCTTATAATCTTTTGTTTAATAGACTCGAGTTCTTCGACATATAAGAATCTTCCATCTTTGGCCCTTTTCTTCGATAAATCTTCAAATAGGCACAATGACTTCAAATCTTTTGCATCTCTTGGACAATAGACTTCGTCTTGAGTCTTTTTCTTCGATAAAACCCGTGCAATCCCATATTTTCTTCAATATTCATCCGGTTGACTCCGAAAACACAATAAACACAAAAACCACGCATAATTCCAAACAAATGATATTAAACACGCGTTTTGGTCTCGTTTTAGCCAGTTATAAGTGGTAAAAGGATGGGTGTTTTCACACCTATCACCGACCCATGAGCATGTTCATGGGCCGGAGGCCCAAGTCCACTAATGGACTTGGGTATATAAACCCATTTCCTTCATGGAAAGGGGGTTGGTTGTTTCATTTCATTAATAGATTTCACACATTTTCTCTCATCTTTTTCTCTCTACTTTCTCTCACTAGAAACATCAACCCTCTTGTTAGATCATAGATTACCACGGTTCTACAATTGGTATCAAGAGCCATGGGATGAAATAAAGGTGGGTTTTATGTTGTTCATGCTTATTTTAGTGTGTTCATGTGTTTTTGATTGATTTATACCTAAGTTTAAAAAAACAATTCGTGTTTTTGTTGTTCCAAGTGATCCACATATCTTCTACATAGTTGTGGTAGAGATTTGGGTGCTTTGGTTTGGTTAAAATCACGGATTTCTAGGCAAAAATCTCTTTTCTTTCTTTCAAAATACGAAACAGTACCTATATTGTGGCACACTGCTTGAAATTCCATCGCAATATCCTAGGGTTTCTGGATTGCGACACTTATTGCGATACATTTTACGATAGGGTTTCTCGATTGTGATACATATTACGATAGGGTCTAAGTTAGGTATTGCGATAGATCAGTCTTTGTGTTATTGTGATACACATTGCGACAGAATCATTTGTGTGCATTGCGACATAATCATTTGTGTGCATTGTGACAGAATACTTCTTTGGTGTTGCGAAGACTCTGAGTTTTGTTAACATTGTGAAGATTGGGATTATTGCGAAGGATTTTGGGTATTGCGAAGGGTTTGAAGTTGAGATACTACGAAGGTTTGCTAACATTGCGAAGACTTAGCATTTTCCAACATTGCGAAGCTTGATTTGAACATTGCGAAATCTTGTCTAATTTTTGCACAACTTAGAGGATTTTAGACTTTGAATTTCTTTGTAGACTTTCACAAAAACACACAACCAAAAGATAACAACATATTGTTTCAACAACACTAAAACACTTAACCTTATTTCATTGCTCGATCATTTTGGTAATCTTTCTTCAAGTGATCAAAAATGAATTCACATTCATTCATGACTACAATAACATCGCTTACTGACCTTTCTATCATCTTGGGTACCGGTACCCGTCCACCGTTGCTTATCAAAGAGCTATTTGAAGCATGGCAAGGTCGCATGATGTCTTATATTATTGGTAGACCCAGTGGGAGACTTATGGTTAAATCCATTGAGCAAGGACCACTCAATTGGGGCAAAATTACTATAGACAATGTGACTTGGCCAAGGCAATTTCATGAGTTAACGGCTGCCAATCAAATCATTGCCGATGCGGATGAGAAGGCCATTCAGACTATACTTCAAGCTCTTCTACCCGATATTTATCGTATGGTAAGCAAACACAAGGTAGCAAAGGAACTTTGGGATCGCTTAACGGTTTTGTTACAAGGGACTTCACTTTCCAAGCAGGAACGAGAGTGTCAACTTTATGACTTGTTCGGTAGGTTCTCATACATTCCAGGGGAAACTCTTCAGACTACTACTGGCGCTTCACTACATTGATGAATGATTTGAATGTGTATAATCTAACGATTGCTCAGTTTCAACTCAACACCAAGTTTTTGAACACGTTACCCCCAGAGTGGAGCCAATACGTCACTGACGTTAAATTGATTCTGGATTTGCACAAATCAAATTTATATCAACTATATGCTTTCTTGCAACAACACGAGAAGCATGTGCTCTAAAAATGCATGTATCAAGGATCTTATTCCGAACCATTGGCGTTAATAGCAAATCATCCAACATTGTCATATAACAACACTCCGTATGCTATGGGACAACAATCTTATCACAAACCCAGGTTTCAAACTCCAAGCTTTCCACAGTATTCGATATTACCACAACCACCTACATCATATCAGCAACAATATCAACTACCAGCACCATCATCACAATATTTTTTTGAACGGCAGTTTGGTGCAGCGGAGTATCTTGCGTGCCACCAAGGCACCAAGTCTCTCGACCCGAGTTTGAATCATCTCACGAAGAGAATATCAACCCCCATGCTAGCCATCCAGTTTCCCATTAAGGGGCTTCAAGGCATTGCGATGGGATTCAAACCCAATTCTAGGATATGCTCAACAACAATACTCTCCTTATCAACCACCTACAAATTCTGCCATCACCTACCAGCAATAAGAAGTTCCCCAACCCCACTATTCACAACATGTCAGTAGTCCTTCAAGTGTGTATGCAGCTCCACCAACACCAGTTTTCTACTGCAATGATGAGGTTCCAGTTTTGAGTTTAAACAAGGGGATAATCCTATTTATGTACTAGCACAAATATCTACCTATATAACTCAAACTTTGAACAAAAGAGGTTACAGAGGACCATCTCCAACAAATAGTCAGTTGAGAAATTCTTCCAACTGTCGTCAACAAGCAACAATTCAAGATGGTAGAGTTACGGTGCAACCACTTCAGGGGAGACCAAGTTCATCCAATACTAGTGCATGCCTATTCAACACTGCTCCAAGAGGAAACACTACTGGCAAAGTGAAGATGATTATCTGCTACAACTGCAAAGGAAAAGGACACATGGCTAGGGAGTGTAAGCAACCCAAAAGGAGAAGGGATGCTTCCTGGTTTGAGGAGAAGGTCATGTTGGTAAAAGCTTAAGAAAATGGTCGTGAGCTAGATGAAGAGGAATTATCATTTCTAGCAGATCTAGGAGTTGCAGACACTGAAGGACTCACAACAGCTTTCACTAAAAATGCAGCATATCAATGCGATGATCTTGATGCATATGATTCAGACTTTGATGACTACAACACCGCCAAGGCAGCTCTTATGGAAAATTTCTCACTCTATGGGTCTGACCAAATCTCTGAGGTACCAAATACTTCCAATAATACTAGTATTGTACCTTATCAAGTTGAGCAAGCGTCTCAGTATCCGGAACAGCCTCCGGTGGTTAATAATTCAAGTGAGGAGACAAACAATGATAGCGATATCAATGCAAGTCCCCAGACTTTGAGTGAAACACAGCCGGGAGCTATTACGCTACGAATTCTCCTGCTCAACAAGATTTGGTTATGGTTTCAACATTTATGCTTGGCCAAATGAATATTGCGGTCCTTGAAACCCTAAGTGTTAATCAGACCTTATCTGTCGAGCTTGCTTATTACAAGGAAAAGGTTCAAACCTTGGAATTAACTCCATCGACCAATACCTTAACTAATCCAGAGTTTGATAAGTTTAGGAAAGTCCAAATGGATAACCTGCTAGAGATTGAATATTTAAGAGCAAATCTTTCAACAGAACTTAAAGAAAAAGAGTTAGTCGTTACTAATTTTCAAAAAACTACAAACGGATTTCGAACTTCTTGAGTCTAAAAGGGTTGAAGCGGAAATTAAGGCATCTGAGAAAATTAAAAAGACTGAAATTTTGCTTTTAAAACAATACTCCGCTTCACATTTAGTACACTTGTTTCATTCATCTTTTAAGGAAGTTCCTCTATCGCGTCTAACAGACCTGCCACCTAACCCAGGTTATGCAAAGCAAGCTCTTAACCACAACCCGCGACTTTATGATGCAAGAAAATTAGGTTTGGTCTTTGATCCGATTAGTAATTCGGGTGATTCCGAGTATATATCACTAGTTGACGAGAATCAGTCAAAAATGCTTTTGGAATATCCTAAGTTTGATTATGATAAACAAAATCAAGAGAATGCAAAAACGGATTTTAAAACTCGCTTTAATATACAAAAGGAATTTATCCATACACCAACTTACGTCTCCACTAGAGAAAACCCTAGTATATTTCCTACACTTGTCAACCCGAATGAACCTAAGGAAATTCCTAAGGGTCTTCCACCGGTAAGTACAGTATTGGAAAGCTTGAAAGAGATTAGACGATACTTTACCGGTTTTGACAAGGTCATTAAGGAATGTACGACTCCAACGTCTTAGAACGCCGGAGAATGGGCTTTCGAACACATGAAATCGGTGTTTGAGAAAGAGATTGTTCCGTTTCTAAAAAATCTTAAAGAGGGCTTTCTGGATCTCGGAGATAATCTAAATTTCGAAATGGATGAAGATCAAAAAGTTTTCTATGAAATAGATGATGCTTATGAGCAACATTTAATTGATAAAGAAAAGATTTTGTCCGAATATGACCGATTTTTGGAACAAGTGGTGTCTCTCGAAGTGATGCAAGTGGTGACTATTAATTGTGCTATTGAGATTACATCTGTTGTAAATAAATGTGATGATGTGCATGATCTCCCTGTGAATATTGTTGAGCATGTGAATAATGTAGATAATCATTCTTGTCACGAATCTAACACTGAATTTTTAAAGCTTCAAGATTCTTATAACTCACTTTTAAAATGTTTTGACGAGCTTCAACAACATTGTATATCTCTTGAAATTGAATAACAATCCAAAAATGAAACTCTTTCAAAAACAACTGATTGTGAAAAAAACGTTGAGACAAGTGACAAGATGATTCAAGTGGTTCTGGTTTTTGAGGAAGAAATCATGAGACTTAAGAGAGAGTCATTAGCAGAGAAAGTGGAACTAGAGGCTGTAGAGAATAAAAACCATGCCTTAGAAAATAGAATTAATTCTATGCTAGGGGAGTTTGATAAAGTAAAGCAGGGTTTCTCACAAATTTATGGTTCACTAGAAGAACGCTTCGCTTTTAATGCGGCATAGCAAAACTCACTTGTTGACTAACTGAACCAAAAGTGTGAGGAAATCTCCGACTTAAATATTCAGCTCATAGACAAAAACATGGTTTTAGCTGAATTAAAGGAGACACTTCAACTCAAAGGACAAGAAGTTGATAATGCAGCTACAATCTCTGCCCCGACCTCTAGTGCTCCAAAAACAAAAGAAGTGATGCTTTATAAGAACCTGGACCTTAAGAATTCAATGGTTTACATGGATTATATGAAAAAGGCAATTAGGCATGTGCTTCTTACAAGGGACATTAGATGACTTATATGAATCTGATCCCACAAACAACGAGTATAATGCAGCTCATTTATATATTGAGCGGGTTCAATGTTGCCTATCATACCTTAACTTCATAGGCCCAACAAGTTCTGCACCACTTAAACAACAACCCCCACCATTGCCATGACTCCATTCAATAAGACCCTAGGAGATAAGCCTACTTTAAAAACACCCATCAAGGATAAATCAAAATCTACCACTAATGTTCCCTTGCCTTCTACAGGAGTAACCGCGTCGAATAAGGCTAAAGGATCTCAAGTAAAGAAAGATAGGATCAAGCCTTCCAATAGTAGCACTTTGAAGAAGAAAGTAGAAGTTCACCCTAGGAATGTTATTTCAGATTTAAATAAAAAGAATCATGTAGCTAAGACAAAAGGTTCTGCCTCTATGCAGAAGCCTAAGCAAAATGTGAATTCTAATTTGAGATGTTGGAATTGTAATGAATGCATGTTTTCTCAGCGTCATGATTTATGCCTTGTTGACCATGTTAATGAAATGTATGCCATTTGAAACAACCTTGAATGGAAACCAACAGGGAAGAAATTTACCCAAGTTGGATGGCAATGGCAACCCACTGGTAGGACCTTCACTGCAAATGGAACTAAGTGCCATTTAACTAGGATCACATCCACTGAAGTTAGGTCTCAGCGTCCTTTAAATAGGAACTCTAGCACTAAGAAATGGAAAAAGCGCCCTTTAACTAGGTCTGCGTCCACTATTGTGCCTACCAGTGAAAAAGTACCTCAGGATCTTATACAACTAGAATCTAAGCCGACATCTAGGAAGAAAATTTGGAAACTTAAGAACTATTTTGATAGCAAATCTAAGATAATTATATCTGTACCTGCTAACATAGAGGAACCATTAGATTCTGATACATCGTCTTTGTCTGGTGATATTTTCAGGTGGTCCAAATCATCCTCTGGTACTTAGACTCTAGGTGCTCAAAGCACATGACCGGAGATCGCTCGATGCTCAAAAATTTCGTCAGCAAGTTTCTAGGGACGGTGATATTTGGTAATGACCATATTGTAAAGATCATGGGTTATGGCGAATATCAGATTGGGAATGTCATGATTTCAAGGGTGTATTATGTGGAAGGACTCAGTCATAACTTATTCTCAGTGGGACAATTTTGTGATTCAAACCTTGAGGTTTCTTTTCGACAACATACTTGCTTCATCCATGATCTTGTAGGAAATGATTTGTTAAAAGGTTCTCGAGGGGATAATCTCTACACACTGTCCATTCAAAACATGATGGCCACTTCTCCAGTATGCCTTCTCTCCAAAGCATCTAAGATCAAGTCATGTTTGTCGCATCGACGGCTATCTCATCTTAACTTTGATGCAATTAATCATTTGGCTAAAAACGAACTTGTTCGTGGTCTTCCAAAGCTCAAGTTAACAAGGATCATTTATGTTCCCCGTGTTCATTGGGGAAAGCACCAAGAAGTCTTACAAACCTAAAGCTGAAGACACCAACCAGGAAATTCTACATCTTTCGCATATGGATCTTTGCAGGCCAATGCGTACGGCTAGTGTGAGTGGTAGGAAATACATCCTCGTCATGGTGGATGATTTTTCTAGGTTTACATGGGTCGAGTTCTTAGCGACAAAGGATCAAGCACCAGAACTTATTATCAAATTTCTTAAGATAATCCAAGTGCGTCTTAATGCTACTGTTCGCCGCATTCGAACTGATAATGGAACTGATTTCGTTAATCATACTCTACGAGAATACTATGAAGAGGTCGGTATTTCACATGAAACTTCAGTTGCTCGCACTCCACAACAAAACGGTGTCGTGGAAAGACGTAACACTTATGGAAGCTGCTAGAACTATGTTGATTTATGAGAATGCTCCTTTATTCTTATGGGCTGAAGCAGTGGCAACCGCATGTTATACCCAAAACTGCTATATCATTCGTAAGCGCCATGGAAAACACCATATGAGCTTCTTCATGGACGTAAACCCGATATATCATTTCTTCATGTATTTGGTGCACTTTGTTATCCAAATACAATAAGTGAGAATTTGGGAAAACTTCAACCGAAGGCTGATATTGGTATTTTCATTGGTTACTCACCCGTAAAGAAAGCTTACTGGATTTACAACCGTCTTCTTGGCAAGAGAATAGAAACTATTGATGTCGATTTTGATGATCTGACAACGATGGCTTCTGAGCAACGCAGCTCTGAACCCGCACTTCATGAGATGGGAACCGGTATTATCAGTTCCGGATTAACTCCCAACAATCCTACTTCTCCATCATTTACACCACCTAAAAGGCTCGAGTACGATGAGTTATTTCAACCTATGTTTGATGAATTCTTTGATCCTCCGCGTGATGATTCTCCAGCACCTATAGTAGTAGCTCTGATTCCCCAAGTTGTTGTTCAAGATAATGGAAATTAATCTGATGCATCTACAGTCACTACTAAACCGGATGCACCATCCCCCGACAATTCTCAAACTATACCCGAATCAACACCCCCACTCGTTCCTGATGATGTTGAAGAGGATTTTGATGATCACGATTTGGAAATTGCTCACCTACAAGAGCTTGCATTCTTTGGTATACAAATACCCGAAAACCCTAACAGTGTGTCTACCTTAGAGGAAGCTCCTGCTATCGTTCACTCCAGACCACCACAGATTGAAAATCACAACACAAAATGGACAAAGGATCACCCAATCCGCAATATTATTGGTGACATCGACCGACCAGTCTTAACACGCCATCAACTACAAGAGCACACATTATATTGCTACTTTGATGCGTTTCTCTACGAGAGGGAACCTAAAACTTGGCAACAAGCAATGACACAATCTTCATGATTGAAGCCATGCAAGAGGTACTTAATGCATTTCAATGACTTGAAGTACGGGAATTAGTTCCTTTACCCGACAAAGTCGACATTCTTACTTTGTTGTGGGTTTTTAAAGTTAAGCTCGATGAGTTGGGTGGAGTTTTAAAGAACAAGGCTAGATTAGTTGCTCGAGGTTACAAACAAGCACTGGGTATTGACTTTGAAGAATCCTTTGCTCCTGTTACAAGATTGGAGGCGATTAGACTATTCCTTGCTTATGATGCTCGCATGAATATGATCGTCTACCAAATGGATGTTAAGACGGCATTTCTCAACGGTGAATTAAGGGAAGAAGTCTATGTTAGTCAGCCGAATGGATTTGTCAACCCGGAGTATCCTAATCATGTGTACAAGCTTAAGAAGGCTCTTTATGGGTTGAAACAAGCTCCACGCGCGTGGTACGATCTCCTATCGTCTTATCTCATCTCAGAAGGCTTCTCCAAAAGCAAAGTGGACCCGACATTGTTCATTCTCAAGGAAGGAAACGACATGATACTGGTACAAAATTATGTTGATGATATAATATTTGTTGCCACTACTCAAAGACTGTCTAACCATTTTAAAATGTCGATGATGGGAAAAATTTATTTTTTCTTAGGGTTAACAATTTCTCAAAATCCCAGAGGCATCTTCATTAATTAGTCCAAATATGCTCTTGAATCTTTGAAAAAGTATCACTTTGAAAACTGTGACCCCGTGGATACTCCAATGGTGGAAAGATCCAAGTTGGATGAGGATAGGGATGGGATTGCTGTCGATCCTAAACTTTATCATGGAATGATCAGCACCCTTCTCTATCTGACTGCTAGCAGGCCTGATTTGCAATTTTCTATATGTATGTGTACCCGGTATCAGGATCGGCCTACCGAAAAGCACTTACATGTTGTGAAAAGGATATTTCGGTACCTAAAAGGAACACTTCCTCGTGGTCTATGGTATTTGAAGGACTCCTATATTTCACTAATATTTATGCATATGCGGATCACTCTGGGTGTCAAGATATTAGATGTAGTACATATGGCAGTGTGCAACTTCTTGGAGATAAACTGATTAGTTGGGCATCCAAATGGCAGAAAAGCGCTGCGATATCAAGTACAGAGGCTGAATACATTGCCATGTCCGGTTGTTGTGCTCAAGTTCTATGGATGAGATGACAACTGACTGACTACGGTGTTGGATTCAACAAAGTTCCGATGTTCCGTGACAACAAAAGCACCATCGCCCTTTGCTGCAACTATGTTCAACACTCTAGGGCGAAGCATATTGACATTCGCTACCATTTCATCAAAGAGCAAGTGGAAAATGGAGTGATTGAGCTGTATTTTGTCAACACTGAGTATCAGCTAGCAGATATGTTCACAAAGGCTCTAGATCGAGGACGTATCGAGTTTTTGATCGACAAGCTGGGCATGAAATCATTCTCACCGGCGACTTTTCAGGAGTTGGCAGAAGAATCTACATAATAGTGGTGGTATACTATTCTCGAGTATCCTTTTATCGTGATCTTGTAAATTATCGTATATATATAAACCATCAAAAAGAAAATAAAAAACATAAAACCTACAAAAACCATAAAAAATATAAAATCAAGAAAATAAAAATAATTATTTTAAATCGGGCATGTCTTTTAGTACGATAATATTTACGGCCTTAGAAATGTCGATTAAAATTGACACGGCGCCATAAATAGAGTTCGTATAAAAGTTGTACATATTTTAAAACATGCCCATATGGCTTGTAGTTATTTCTGACTGCAATCCGCTTTTCGCATTAAAGTCACATATTTCTTTTGAAAACGTTGGCTCACAACGAGAATTAATTTTCTCGGGCAAGGTTTACTTTAAAACCTTGTAAGGGATCAAGTTTACTTAATAACTTGGTCTAACACAAATTTATGTACGCTTCAGTGCATTTATTTGATAAAATAGGAGAAATCTTATTGCCACCAGAATCGTTTCCTAAAATCACTTAACGGAAAACTTCTTCATAGGTGTTTGACTCTTTAAAACAATGACTACAACTCTTTAAATAGAAAACGGGTCAATGTTTAAGGGGGAGAAAATATCTTTTCGTCTTGGATTTACAATTGGTCTTCAAAAAGTATTTTTAGAAAAATGCAAAACGATGTATGTCCTCTTTATGTGCTAGTGTGCCTTATGTGGAATTGAATTGGCCTTAGATTATATCTCATATGCCTTAAGTCATAAAGTTAGGTGCGTTAGTGATGTGTTCGTTTTATCGAGAAAGTTAAAAGGTAACGGGAGTTTTGTTCCATTTTTATACTTGGTTCAAACTGGGGGGGGGGGACCAAAATGCAAAATTTACAAAAAGGGTTATGTGTTGACCAAAGTCAAACCCCCTGGTTCTCTTTCTCATACTTTGCAAAAACCACAAACACATACTCTCTCTACCAGTCGCCATTTTCGAAATCCCAATCTTTGATCTTTCTGTGTTACTTGCTGTGATCCTACATCCAAGACTAGGTATTAAATAGTAATATATGTTTATCTATTTTCTCATATGTGCTTTTCATTTCAAACGAACGCTATATCTCGTTTAATTAAGATTAGGGTTTCGATATGTTTTCTGATCAAACATGAAATTTATTGAGGGGTATCATGGGTTTTGGATAGATGAACATAAGATAGTGCTTGGTATTGCTTAAATCATTGTATCGAACCCGTAATCGAAACAAACAGATTTGCCTCGTAATACCCGTCAGGAACATTGCGAAATGTCCTAGTGACATTACGATGGATACTCGATGTTATATTGCGATGGACATTGCGACATGTTTGGCTGATAAACATTGCGATACATGGGATCTATTGACATTACGACAAGTTATCATTGCGACAGGTTGTCATTGCGACAGGCTGTCATTGCGACAGAATGGCATTGCGATAGGTTGTCATTGCGATAGGTTGTTATTGCGATGGGAATGTTGGACTTACATTGCAACACATGTGTATTGCGATAAGTATTGCGATGGATAATGCGACACATGTTATTGCGAAATGTTCTGTATTGCGACATGTAGAAAATCTTGACTTTGCGAAACTATCATGATTGCTTACATTACGATAAGTGCATACCTATACATTGCGAAAAATGGGACTAATAGACATTGTGATATGTGGAATTAATTGACATTGCAACATTGCGAGATTAAAATTTTTGAACATAAAAATTGCTAAGTGTTGATTCTTCTCAAATTTGACATAATTCATGTTACTCTAAGATTAATCCGACACCATTTGATATGATAAGTATAAAATGACTTAGGATTTATTCTTAGATACCGTCATCAAGCAAATTTATGTGACTTGACACGTTTCTCCATGCAAAAATGTTTACATGATGTATGATATATATAATTCTTTATCTATCATTTGCATATGTTGCTTATCTAAGCAGGAAAATGTCGATCACCGAAGAACAACATCTACAGCTAGATCTTGCAGTTGTTCCACTCAGTGACAGGCTGCCACCTGCAGAGAAAAATCTTCATCTAAAAGACGATTTTGATCCAACTTTTGCAGCCTTCAAAGTTGCAATGGATATCCTGGACATGTCACCACTGAAGGATGCCTTAAGAGCCACCGCATCAGTCCCTGAAGTTTACATGCACGAGTTTTGGGCAACTGCATCAATCTCACTGGACAGACAATTATCAAAGAAGACTATTACCTTCAAGATAAACAAGAAGACAATGACGCTTGACTTAAGGCAGTTCATAAAGTTGTTCAAGTTCCCTAAGTTAGCCAAAGGAGAACAACATGTGCCTAACCCAGAGACAAATGATATGCTTAGTATAATTCAATCTCTGAACTAAGAGGGAGAGATTCGTAATCTGTCTCAGTTTCACACTTCACACATCGGGCAACCTTGGAAAGCAATTTTTACTATCATTATCCGGTGCTTCACTTCTAAGTTTAGCGGATCAGACACAATGAGACCCCATCAGGCTCATATATTTTGGGGTCTCTACACTGGAGCTAAAGTGTATTATGCTCTACTACTTTGGGACGAATTTTGCTACCAGCTCACTAACACCAAGAAGAAGTCTATGCATCTTCCATTTCCACGGTTCACAAAGCTCATCATCAATCACTTCATGAAGATTAACGCATCCATTGATAAGCGTGGGAACGTTTTCTACCATACACCAGATAGAGACTATGTGATGGATCATATGAATGTTGACGGTATTTCCACTAACTACTCACTGCGTCCAGCTCTAGTGCCTGATGTCATGGTCAATGAAGGGATCAAGGAGAGTGAACCATATAAACAAATGCTCAGGGATATTGAAGCACAGATGAACAAGTCAAAAGAAGATCCATCTGCTAAGCAAAAGGGTAAAAGGAAGAAAAACATTGCCAAGCGCCAAAAGACTTCTTCATCCACAGCTAAAGGCAAGGCTAAGGGGAAAGAGCAAATCCATGATGAAGATGAAGAGGAGGAAGATACTACAGCATCAATGTCTAAAGACAAACAGATGAGAATAGCACTTCAGAAGAGTCGGTTGGAATAACTTGCTAAGAAAAAAGGTAGTGGTTCTGGATCAAAGACTCCTGAAGAAATAGCTCATGAAGCTTTTGGAAATCTAGACAGTTCAACTGATGAAGAAGAGCCAGAGACCAGAAAAGAAGAAGGTCCCAAAAAATCAATCCAAGATAATGATATATTAGACAATTTTATCAACTATGATTATGAAGACCAAACTCTAGAAGGTGGGAGAGAAGACGATATGTAAATTGTTCTGTGCGGGGACGTCAACCTTAATAAACCACTCCCCACTCCATCAGCAATGATTGCATCAGACGACTCTCACCTGATGTTGACTCCCACAACACAACAAACACCTCCTCCGCCACCATTGTTTAGCACTGTCGTGACAACCGTTCCCTTGATCGAACCCACAATCGAACAACAAGTACCAACCACCACCCTACAACCAGTACCTACCACCGCCCAAACGACTGTCCCAACACCGCCACCAATCATCCAAGAACCTGTACTAACCACCACCCCACAACTTGTACCATCCACAACCCCTCTAACACTCATGGTAACACCTCTACCATCAACAGTACAACAAGTACCATCCACCTCCAATCCATTTCTCACGGTCAATGATGCTGTCATTCAGAACCTTCAAAAACAATTGGAGGCTCAGGCAAAACAGATTGCAAATCTAAAAACATCGATCACTAATTATGATACATGACTCTTTAGAGCAGAGAAACGTGATGATTCCAAACTTCAGGAGATATACGGCAGCGTCAAGAAACTTATAGAGCAACATGAGGAGTTTATTGCCGAAAAGGAAGAACATGACAAAGAAAACCTTACCTTCATCGATTCCATTAATTATACTATGACTAACATCATTCAACGTGAAGTCAAGTCATGTGTTCATCAGGAGCTTCCAGCACTACTAACAAAAGGCCTTACCGACCTTGAGTTAATGAAGACTTTGGAGACTCGATTAACCAAAATTGAGTTACCTAAAACAAAGGCTCAACACAAGCTTCAGCGAGCTCTTGCTAAAGTAATATTGGAAGCTTCTCACACATCAACATCGGATGACACTGAGGTTCCTCAAACCACACACAAAAGGAAACATCAAGAGCCTAAAAATGAGGATGAGGATGTCAATGATGAAGATAAGGAAGAGGATGAAGAGGAGGAAAATACTAATAAGAATGAGGAAGAGGATGAGGATGCGGATGACGAAGAGGAAGAGGACGAGGAAGAAGAGGATGAGGATGATGGGGAGGATGAGGTTAGTGATGGCGATGAGGATGATGACAATGATGACAGTAATGGTAATGGTAATGGTAAGGGAAAAGGGAATGGTGATGATGGTAAAGGTGATGGTACTGATGGTGAAGAATCTAAGGAATTTGAGAAAGTTGATGAGGAGGAACAAAAAGAGAGTGCAACTGAAAAGGATGACGGGGATGATGAAACCAAAGACAGCAGCAAGGAGGATTCAACATGCATATCACTCACTAGTGATGATGGCAATAGAGAAAATCGTCAAAAGAATCTCCATGGCACCTTCATCTCTAGAGAATCTACATCCAAAGACATAGGTTTGTCTACTGAACTGGTTCCTACTACTATTTCACCAATAGAACTTGTAGAACCTGTGTACGAAGACGAACCTATGCATGAAGACGAACCAATACCGTCTGTGGAACATCACTCTCCACCTCCAACAACTATTCAGCATTACACCGATATGGATATTGAAGACATAACTCAACCAGATCCTGAGTTTGCTGACACATTCAATGTTGATGAGACTGTTCCAGAGCAGCCCTGGCTCACACAAGCAGCAACTACACGTATAATCTCTGACCATGAAAAGGCGGATCTTACACAATTTCTCAATAATCCAATCGATTTCTCTGGATTCCTAGTGGACAAATATGGAGTACCTACCATGGATCCAAATGTACTTCAAACAATGCTTAAAGATAAAAGCTTTTGGGATACTATGAAGATTGGCAAAGATGAGGGAGCATATCACACCAATGAGCTCATGAAAGCAATGAAATCAACAACTTCAGGTGAACAAGCTCCAATACTTCTTCCATTAACAGCTTCTGTCATTGCTGCAGCCAAGCACCTTCCAATGGCGTATTTTGTCAATCGTGACCTTGATTACTTAGAAAGGCGCGAACAAGTACGCCACATCGTTAACCATGGGAAAGGCAGTAAACTTGGAGAATGTTCCCTAGATTAAAGATAAGGTACCAAACCTATGGAGTAGAGTGCTTGTTAAAGAATACGATCCATATGCGGAACTAGGTATCTCTCATTGGTATGGCAAGAAGAGGTTGGCTTACAACTTCTTTAATCACGAGAAATCAGGTAAACTCATCACTTCAAACCGTCGAATTACAAGCATACAGGGAGTTACTATTCTACAAATATTCAGGTACTCAGACTTGCAAGAGATCAGATTCAAACGAGGTGACGGTAAGATTTATGCTGTAAGTGAAGGAGATCTCCAATTTCTACGTCTTGAAGATATAGAAGATTTCCTACTTATCCTGGCTCAAGGTAAGGTCCCTCACTTAGAACCTGAAGTTTTCATTGCCTTAAGTTCCAACAGTCGCCAATATACTCGAAGAGTTGTGATCAAGCGTCAGGTTGAAGACTTACAACTTGGTGTGGAGAGTTATGAATCCAGGCTAAATCTGCAACGTCCTCACACAACGCCTTTGAGTCTTTATCACCAAGATAAGAAGCCATATATGGGTACACTTAAACCGGAAATGGGCATCTTCTACCTGAATGAAGCAGAGGTCAAGCAATATATGAGAATATCATAACTGCACAAATTCAGCGATGGTACTCTCAAGCATGTTCGTGACAAGCTGTTGACGCTCAACTCCAAACAAGGCCTTCCAGAAGTAAAGTATGATTGGACAGGCAGGTTAATCAAGAGTGCCAACTACACCATCCAGAAGATTGAGGAGAAGTTAAGGGAACGACGGTTGATCCGTAGTCTGGAACGATTCGTGGGTGGTAGACCATATGGAGTTCACCACAGGCTTATGGAACGATCTATTTAAACATGGTGATCGTACTACGTCATGTCAGCTTCACACTCACTTGTGAATATGTATATTTCATGTGTACATTAGGCTTTTGTGGCTTGTTGTAGTGTGAAAGTATGATATTTTTCAAGAATTTCTCAAGAGATTCTAAATCTTTCAAAATATATCGTACTCAATCACTACAACTAACCCTCATTAATTTGAGGGGTAGCATTAATATGTTCTATGGCCAGCAGTCAATTTTATTTTGTTACCCAAAGACCGGTTAATCCATTAATATCCAAAGTATTGATGGTTAATATTTTGGATAAGGGGAGAAAATGGGATTAAGGAGACTTGTAAATATACGTGGCTAAAAATGAAAAAAGGCTTAATAGAAAATCCAACTTGATATGTGCTATGCATGTGTTAAGGGGGAGCATTTTGTTGTCAAAAAATGTTGAAGGTACAAAAACTCTTGATATTTATATCAGAAGTACTTCATTGATTTTTTAGGAATTTTCATGGTGACGAATACTTACCCAAAACACACTTAACTCACGATGGTTGTGGTGACAAAAGGTGGTAGGATTAGGTACTAGTCCAATGATT
The DNA here is from genome assembly GCA_025667525.1 of Glebionis coronaria. Classification (NCBI taxonomy): domain Eukaryota; kingdom Viridiplantae; phylum Streptophyta; class Magnoliopsida; order Asterales; family Asteraceae; genus Glebionis; species Glebionis coronaria. Next base: position 423,617,253 of record CM046877.1, read on the forward strand.
CTTCCAGAACCGGAGGAATCTTCACAAGGATAATTCCATAGTTAGAAAATAGAAGTCCTTAGGAAAGATGGGGAATGGATTGTGAACGTAGCTGAATGCAGACCAAGTACTGATGCTAGCACTGGACCAATCACAACAAGATGCTAGTGATGATGTATTGGTAAGCATTAAAGGGGTTGAAAAATGAAAAAGAAATGTAAAGATAAAGGGTGTAAAGAAAGAAGCCCTCCTTACAACTTAGGCAGAAACCGAGTCAACTCATCTTGAAGATGAAAGTATCATGGACCCAGTGATGCGATGCACAACCCCTCCCAGCCAACTCAAATATCTCTCAAAAGATATGTGTTTTAATGTCACGGAGTTCAACACGTTATTGATTGTGGTAAAAATACGTCTTTTAGGAAAAAGAGCGTATATGAGCGATAAGTATTAAATACGACGGTTTAGGAAAGCCGTGTACTAATGACCCTTAAAGGTGAAAGTTCGTTTCCCTAAGGAGGTATTTGTGTGTGATTAAAATGTAAATGATTTGATATTAATATGAGAAAGAAAGGATAAGAAAATAGAATGACGGATACGTGAAAATTATTACTACGACGACTAAATTAGAAATCGTAAAAAGTGCTAAAATAAAAATTAATTCTAAAAATTCCCAAAAAAATTACCAAAATTCAATAAAAACAAACTAAGAGATTACAAATGATCAAAACTTTTTCAAACCTTTTAATTAATTAAATATTAATTTTTAAATGCTAATTAAAGCCCTAAAAATCTAATTAATAATTAAAAAGCCCAAATAAAGATTTTTCACTTTGTAAAACTCTAGAATAACTTAAAAAGACTAAAAAATATTTTTATGAAATTTTAAACTAAGGAAAACTATTTTTAAATGATTAAAAACTATTAAAATATTAAAATAACTCTAGAAATTAAGAAAATGATGCTAAAATTAATCTAAGAGTTTTAAAAATCCCATTTTAATGTATTTGACCTATGAAAGATGTAAAAGTTGCAAAATTGTGAAAAATGAAATTTAATAATAAAATAATATTAAAATATTATTAAAGATCCAAAAATTCTAAAAAATTTTAAAAACTTGCAAAGTAGTTTATTTTAACCTAAGTAAACAGAAAATGAAAGTGAAATTACCAAAATACCCCCACTGGGCCCCCAAATGGGCTAAAATAAAAAACAGCCAATGAAAATGGGCTTTTGGGCCCAATAAAATGAAACATAACCAAATAAGTTGAAAATCACTAGTATAGCTTAAAATTCAAGTCTAAACACAAAAGTCTGAAGGCCCAAAAGCTGAAAGTGAGCTTATCACAGCTTATTAGAATAACAACTTATTCTTAATGGGCTTTTTGGCCCATTAAGCTATAAGCCAATGCCATAAGCTCAGATTTGACACACAACCTTCTTTTGAGATGCCTAAGAGATCTGTGAAAAGAAATTTCAAGTAAGCTCAACCAATAAGTCAGAAATAAGCAAAGGAAGTTTTCACTAAAAGACAAAATAGTCGACTTAGAGTTCTAGACCACCTCAGACCTTGAAATAAGTTGCAAAAGACTCTAAATGATTTAATTAAGACAAATCAACAAAGAAAAGTTCAATAAGCCAAGCCAAATAAGCTGAATAAGCAATTAAGCACTTATGTAAAATTCAAAGTAGTTGGGTTTCACTGTTCCTTATCCGCCTAAACCGTTACACTAATCCTCCTTCCTAACCTTAATCATCCATCATCCTTTCCTTAAACCTTATCTAAACCATGATTCATGTCTAATCTTTCTATGACTACTCCGGTGGGTTCTGTTGAACCATCTCCGGTGGAGGTTGTTGGACCTCCTCTGGTGACGACTTTTGTTCCACCTCCTAGGAAATCAGGGAAGCTTAAGCCAGTGAAGACGACTAGGAATATGAATCCTAGTTCAGGTAAAACCATGAAATATATTGATAAAGATTTTTTAGAGCATCCTGAGAATATTGTTGTTAAAAAGGGGGTGAATACTCGTTCTAGTGTTAGGTCAGGTGATTTGGGTGGTGTTGTTGAAGAAATGGAGATTGTTGATGAAGTGGGTATTAAGAAGGGTGATAAAAACGTCTTAGTAAACTCAGGTGAGGATACTGAGATGTTTTGGGGTCCTAATAGGGAGAATGAAGAAAGGGGTAAGGGTGAAGTAGGTGATAAGAAGGTTGAAGTAGCATCTGGGTCTAAAGGGGTAGGTGATAACTCTGTTGCTGCTAAAAGTGATAATAGTAGTAAGCCTAGTGTTGTTAAAAATATTGTTAAGAATATTGATAAGGGGAATCAGGGTAAGGGTAGTTCTGAGGGTTCTCCTATGCCAGTTCCTTTTACTGAAAACCCTGTTTTCAATCCTAAGGTTGTTAATGGAAGTAAACCTAGGAGCCCTGTGAAAGTTAGTTTTGGTGGGGAAAAAAGGCCGGGTATGTTTAAAGTTAGTAGCGTGGATGCTAGTAATGGAATTAAATCAGTGATTAATTTTGAGGTTGGTGAAGGGAGTGGTGTAAAGGATGAGCAGATGAAGGATAGTGAGGCTAGTAATAAGAAGCCGTTTTCATTTGTTAAGGCTTTAACAGGTGATAATATAAGTGGTAATAATGGATTGAAGTTTGTTGAAGGTTTGGTGAATAGCAAAGGAAAAGAAGTTGCTGATATGGATCCAATAGTTGAATCAGGTAGTGCTAAATGGAGCAGGACTCTCATTGGTCACTTTGTCGGATATCATATGAGTCATAGGGAATTATTGGGGAATTTGAGAAGGATGTGGAGGCCATACCAATTCAGTGATGTGATGATGAATAATAGCGGTTTATATTTCTGTAATTTTAACTCTGTTGATGGTATGCAAACTGTGCTTGAGAATGGCCCATGGTTTGTAGATAACAAACCGTTCTTCGTTCAAAAATGGGAACCGGGGATTTGTTTGTCTAAACCAGAAGTCACTAAAGTACCAGTATGGGCTAAGATTTTTAATGTACATTTGGAAGCCTGGAATGTTGATGGAATTAGTCGTATTGCTAGCAGACTTGGGATTCCTATCATTATGGATAGAATCACCACGGAGATGTGTGAAAAAACATATGGTAGGGCTAGTTTTGCTAGGGTTTTAGTGGAGGTTGATTCTTCAAAGGAGCTTTTGAATGAGGTGGAAATTTATTATAAGAGTATTGATCGCTCTATGGTTTTGGAAGTTGAATATCCATGGAAGCCTCCGGTTTGTGAAAATTGTAAAGTATTTGGTCATATTTTGAAGAATTGCATTGTTAAGAAAGGAGGAGATAGTACTAAGCCTGCTGTGAATCATATAAGAGCAACTAATACTAATAACGCAAGCAATGCCAGCAATGATGGATGGACTAATGTTGTTAATAGAAGAGGAGGTTATAGTAGGGGAGGTTTTAGTAACTCAGGAAGAGGTTCATATAATGGTGGAAGAGGTAATGGTGTTTATGGTGGTAGAGGAAATGGTGCTGTGAGACAGGGTGTTCAAAACAATAAAAGTGATCAAGTTAATAATAGTAGTAAGCCAGTGGTGCAAGAGACAAAGGAAGATAAGAGTAAGAAAGTTAATGAAGTCAAGAAGAAAGTTGTTGTTCCTAGTGATAAGAAGTCAACTCCAAATGAGGCTCCAAAAAAAGTCAATATGGTCCATGAGGTGACTACAGGAAACAGATTTGGTGTTCTAGTTAATGAAGGAGAAAAGGAAACAAGTGATAAGAAGAAGAAATTTATTGATGTTATTGTAGAATCGGGTGTTGTTGTGACAGAAGAAGACAAGAAGAAATGGTCTGCGGAAGAGTTGAAATATTATGAGGAGAAGAGTAATAGTATGAATGTTGATCCAAAGTCACAGGAAAGTATTATAAAACATAGAATTGATGAGATACAAGCGAGTATTTCTGCTATTAAATAAGGTCTTCATGAGACTGCTACAAAGGTTGCTAAAAAAAGAATCGTTGATGAGTGTGGAGGAAAAAAGAATAATGTAGCCTTTGGTAAGTTTTATGAACAAGCGATGAAAAAAGAATCTGACAAGGTGGTTATGTTGGCTTGGGAAAGGGATAAGTTGAGAGTGGATTTATTTGTATACTTGGGTATGACTCTGACGGATGAAGTTAAAGCTACATGGTCAGAAGATATGGTTGAGTATTACGATGATGCACTTGAGAACATCTATCAGGATAGGATTAATGGACATTATAATGATGTAGAAGGTGCTCTGAACGCCACTGCAGAGTTTGTGTCCAAAAATGAAATGAGTAATGTACATGATGTGTCCATGGCAGAAATGCAAGGGGGTGTGGCAGCAGATCCTTCAAGTTTTCAATGATAGGTAAAGTAGTCGTGTGGAATGTACAAGGGTTAAATTCTACCCTTATGCAGAAAGAAGTAAAATATTTTATCAACGAAAATCATGTGAGTATGTTTGGTATAGTTGAATCTAGATTGAGGAAGAAATCGGTTAAGGATGTGTGTGATAATGTGTTTGGGGAATGGTTGTGGGTGTCAAACTCTGTAGATAGTAGAAAGGGTTGTAGGCTAATTGTTGGCTGGAATCCTTTGGCTATTAATGCTAGTTTAATATCCCATATAGATCAAGTAATGCATTTTGAGGTGTTGTTTATGAATGATCAAAGGAGGTTCTTTGTCTCTTTTGTATATGGTGAGATAACTGAAATGAGCCGAAGACTCCTATGGAAAAATTTGGTTGAGTACAAGTCTGATATTGGAGATTCCCCATGGCTGTTAATTGGGGATTTCAATGTTATATTATCCTTTGAAGAGAGCTCAAGGGGTTATACATCTAGAATTAGTGGAGTGGATGACTTTCGAGAGTGTGTCCATTTTATTGAAATGGAGGACTTATGCAGCAGTGGTATGTTTTACACTTGGATTGAGAAGCGAAATGATCCTAATAGTGGTATTCTTAAGAAACTGGATAGGGTTATGTGTAATGAAAGCTTCAATCATATGTTTGGTAGAAGTTTTGCTAATTTTTTACCTTATTTGACTTCAAACCATTGTCCTGCTCTTTTCACTTTTCCTGAGGTAACTAGTATGAAGCCGAGGTCATTCAGATTTATGAATTTCTTGGCTGAGAAGGAGGGTTTTGTTGAAAGGGTGAAGGAAAACTGGTTTATTGAGGTTAATGGCTTTTCCATGTATGTGTTGGCCAAAAGACTGAAAAATATGAAGAAATATATGAGAAGATTTAACAGAGAAAACGGTAATGTGTTTGAGAAAGTGAAGACTTGTAAGGATAAGCTTAAGGATGTGCAGCGAAGACTTGATTCAAATCCTCTCAACCCGTCCTTGAGAGAATAGGAGAGATTGTTCTCTAAGGCTTATCATGATGCAGTCCTTGATGAAGAACGGGTTCTAAGACAGAAGACCAAGGTAGAATGGCTTAGAGAAGGAGACAACAACACGACATATTTCCATAAGCTTCTCAAAGGCAAGAAGAGTAGGAGAAGAATTGAAGTTGTTTGTGATGATGAAGGTCATACCTATTATGGGTGTGATGTTTATGATCGGTTTGTTGACCATTACAAGAAGTTTTTCCAGAAAGATGATGATATTTACCAGATTGAAGATATTGATGTTTTATTCTCCAAGAAACTTGATCCTTTGATTGCTGACCATATGATTAGACCCGTATTAGATGAGGAAATAAAGATTGCTATGTTTGGGATAAAGGATGATAAAGCTGCAGGCCCGGATGGTTATACTTCCAAGTTTTTCAAGAGAGCTTGGAGTGTCGTTGGTCCGGATGTTTGTAAAGCTGTGAAGGAGTTTTTTGTCTCAGGTAAAATTCTAGGTGAGTTGAATACGGATCTCATTACTCTTATTCCTAAGCTTAAAGTTTCTAGAAAGTTTTCAGATTATAGACCAATAGCATGTAGTAATCTTGTTTACAAGTGTCTTAGCAAGGTTATAACTAATAGGCTTAAGGAAGGTCTTGATAGCCTTGTGGATAGTAATCAGTGTGCTTTTGTTCCGGGTAGGCACATAAGTGATAATATTTTGATTATGCAAGAGTTATTGGTGGGTTATGATAATTCTACTAGTTCTAAGAATTGTGCCTTTAAGGTTGACATTAAGAAAGCTTATGACACAGTTAATTGGGATTTCCTTAAAACCATTCTTGCTAAGTTTGGCTTTCATAACACAATGATTAATTGGATTATGGTTTGCCTTACGACTGCATCCTTCTCTTTATGCATTAGTGGAGAAGTTCATGGTTTTTTTAAGAGCGGTAGAGGTTTAAGACAGGGTGATCCTATATCGCCCAATCTTTTTACCTTGGTAATGGAAGTTTTGAATCTTATGATTAAAAGGCATATTAATATGGATAAAAGATTTAAGTTTCATTCTTTTTGTAAGGAGCTGAACTTAACACATTTATGTTTTGCGGATGACTTATTGCTTCTTTGTCATGCTGATGAAATATCGGCTAGTATTCTTAGAAGAGGATTGGATGAGTTCAGTATGTGCTCTGGTTTATACCCAAGTATGGAGAAAAGCACTGTTTATTTTAGTAATGTTTCTCATGATATCAAAGCTAGAATTTGCTTAGCTATGCCGTTTCCTGAAGGAAAGCTTCCTGTTAAGTATCTAGGAGTCCCTATGGTTACCAAGAAGCTTCGTAATATTGATTGTAATTTTCTGATGGACAAGCTTAAATGCAGAATTCTTGATTGGAAGAACAAGTATCTCTCGTATGCAGGTAAGTTACAACTTATTTCATCTGTTCTATCCTCGTTAAGTGTTTATTGGGCGTCTATGTTTATGTTGCCTGAACATGTTTGTTCTAGTATTGACAAACTGTTGAAGAATTTTTTATGGGGTTTTAATGAGGGAAGAAAGGGATTTACTAGCGTTGCCTGGAAAGATATTTGTAGACCTAAAAATCAGGGTGGTTTAGGCATTAAGACTACTAGGAGTATGAATGACAGTCTGATGATTAAGCATTTGTGGAATGTGTTTAGTAGAAAAGAGTCGTTATGGGTAAAGTGGATTAATAGTTATAGGCTTAAGGGTTATAGCATTTGGAGTTGTCAGATTAAGAGTCATGCTTCTTGGTCTTGGAGACACATTCTAATGCTAAGAGATAAAATTTAGAATTTCGTTGGTGTTAAGATTGGTGATGGTAAAGACTGTTTTCTTTGGGTTGATAAGTGGCATGCTAAAGGTCTCCTTTGTGATATCATTTCTGATGCCCTTAAAGAGTCTAGTGGTTATAATATCAGAGAAAAAGTGGCGGAGAGAGTTAATGGGATTGCTTGGTCTTGGCCACATGATTGGAATAGGAGAGATAGAAGTTCGCTTAATTTTGAGGTCCCTGTTCTTAGTGATAATAATGATAAGGCCATTTGGTTTAATAAGCATAGGGAGCCGACTAACTTTCGTGTGAGTGAAGTTGGTAAGGTTTTAAGACAGGATGACCCTAAGGTTCTATGGTATGAGCATGTTTGGTTTCCTCAATGCATACCTCGCCACTCATTCATTTTATGGCTTGCGGTTAGAGGGAGGCTGAAAACACAAGATAAATTATCTAAATGGTTTCGTATGGACATGGTTATGTATCCTTTGTGTAATTCTGTTTTGGAAAGTGTACCTCACCTGTTCTTTGACTGTAATTTTTCTAGATATGTTTGGGATAGAATGAAAGCCCTTGCTAAATTAGACAACCTTTCATATGTTTGGGCTGAGGTGGTTTCTGGGGTTTGCATTAGAAAGGTCAACAAGTCTATTTGGAGCGTTGTCCAAAGACTTGTATGGGGTGCTACTGTTTACTATATATGGCAAGAAAGAAACTCCAGAATTTTTGCGAAGACTTCAAGACCTGCTGAGGCTGTGGTAAGTATCATTACGAGAGTGGTGAGATTGAAAATCCTTGGGCTTAATTTCAACTGGTCCACTGATGTTCATATTGCTTCTAAGCTTTGGGATCTTCCTGATCTTATAGCTAAGGAGATTTGTGATGGTGTTACGGATATGCAAACTGATGATAGGTAGTTCTTTAGTTTTATGCTCTATTGTATGCTGATGAGAGGTATGCAGATTGTTTGGGTGTTGTTTGGTCCCGTTTGTTTCTTTCAGGTTACTTGCTTCCTTTGGTGGAATGAAGGGTTCCAAGACGATGGTTTAGAGTGTGGAGTAGCTTGGGTATTCCATTTTCTGATGGGGTGTTTGGGAGGACATTTGGGGTGGATTGTGGAGGTTTGATGTGCTATTAGTGGTCATTAGGGTAGTTCTTGGTGGAGTGATCTATGCCTTCTAGAGCGTGCTGAAAGATGTGCCGTCTTGCTAGGTATGGTTCATTTCTTTCTTTGTTTCTACCCTTTTGAACAATTTTTTAGATCCCAAACCTGTTTATGTTGATGCTTTGTCCTCCCTTGTTATCTTTTTAACCTTGTATCTGTTGATTGTCAAGCTAATAGATATATAGGTTTTGCATCATTGAGAGGATTCATGTTCAGTTGTACTCTTTCCCCCTTCTATGGTTTCCCACTGGGTTTTACATAGATGGGGGTTTTGAGGAGGCAATGAATGTGATGTGCTACACTGGCACCTCTCTTATTTCCTGCATTTAGTCTGATGGCGTTTTAAGTAGGTCTCTTTTATCTACTCTGCTTGTTTCTTAGTTGTGGTGGGGTTTTCCATTGGGATGGATTGGTTGGTCTTGGTTGCTTCCCTTTGTGGTTGAATCAAGATCAATCATGGATTCCGAAGTGGTTTCCTTATCACAAGCTAAGAACTTGCCTTGTCAGGTGTGTCATGGATTGCAGAAGCTTGGTCTTTTCTACTGGGATCAAGATTGTGTTATGGGGAGTAACTATTTGTCATTCTTTTAGTTACTTGTTTATTTGTATTGAGCATGGGGCTTGTCCATTGCCTTTACTTGTAGTATTTTAGAGTACGGGATGTTGTCCATACCTTTTTTGTTGCTATTGCTTGTTAGTTGGGGATGTGTCCCATCTAATTTTTGTCAAGCTTTAGCTTTGTACTTCTGCCTTTGTGGCCTTTTCTTAATAAATTTACCGTTAAGAATAAAAAAAAAGTAGTTGGTTTTCTAGTCAAGGCTCAAAGTCAACCCCTCAAATGCTCCAGTATGAACAAATGGGTCAAATAAGTAACACCTATTACAAAATTAAAGTTGTTGCAGGTTAAAATAAGCTAGAACAACGTATTGATAAGTTATCTGGGAAATAACACTAGCAGTGGCTAGCAGCAGGGGAAAGGAGTTCCCACTGCTTTGACTATTTGACTGTCTTTTTAGAGACATCCAGTTGGATTCAATGGAAAACAAAGGCACCCTTGTAATCAGTGGATCACAAGGAGTCAATATCAATCAATAAATCACAATTTGGTTCAGCCAATAAGCACAGAATAAGCAAACAGTCACCAGATATGATACAGACATGCGAATAAGCAGTTATGAACTAAAAAGCAGTCTTAGCATGAATAAGCCAACCAAATTGAACCATGATGAGATGGCATTTATACATGATCTCATCGGTCTTTTCGGGCTTTAAATGCATAAAAATTGTCATAAAAAACCATATATATGCTTGTGTTTGCTTACTTGTGTATTTTAGGTATGGATATCGTGAAAAAGACAAAAGATCACAAGAAACAAGGAAAAATGGACACGAGAAACGAAGCCGTACAAAGAACCGGGCCCTAGATCATGAAATATTCAACAAATACCCTTGAAGACTTGAAGACATGCAAGATTGATCCTCAATGAATGAATAAATGACACTTAAAACCCTTGTATATTGATAATTACAAGTTTGGTCCCTTAAGTTTGTCAAAATTACATAAATGGTCCTTCAACTTTGAAGAAATGGCAAGTTTAGTCCCTCAACAATTCTAAATTGCCAATTATGGTCCCTCATGGAGTTAATGTTGCATTGAAGACCTTTGAAGATCAACAATGTCCAAGATCAGCCCTTGAAATATGCAAAAATGGCAAAAACAATCCTTATAACCCTTTTTCCAAAAGTTTGTGCCAAAATTGTCAAGTGGTGAAAGATATTAACAAAGGGATACAAGTTTTGTTGCTAAATAAACACGTTTTACATTATTTCCCAAAGAACAAGGACTAAAATGGCCAAAGTGAAACATTTAAACCCAAAAATGCGCCAAACACTTTTCACTTCCCCTAATATCAGAACAAAATAGTTACTGTTCACCCCTATGGAACCCAGTAACTATCATCACTTAACCAAAGGGTAAAATGAAATTACCCTTACCCACACTTGATTCACACGCCCAGAATCCCATCCCAACCTTAAAACACTCACTCCCACTCACCAAGAGGCCCCACCACCCAAAACCGTTTCACCCTCATGTGACAACTTATTCCCCAAGGCTTGCCACGTGTCAAGATCAACAGCCCACATCCTCTGCTTCATATCAAAGTTATTTTAAACGGTTTGGATCAATTTGGATAGCACACTCCATCAAAACGTCTAGAAGACTCAAGGACATTTAGGGAATTTCACTTCTAGGGTTTGTGAATAGTGCTAGCCTTGGCATTTGCCTATAAATAGACTCCTCAACCTGTGAGAGAGCTTTTGTTCCAGTTTTAGGCTATTAAATCTTTGTAATTCCTTTTTAATTAATAAAATTTGATTTTATGCATTTTTGAGAAATCTCTTTTATATGTTGTTAAAAGTTGGTGTTAGAATAGCCTGATTCTGAGTTCCATATACATGTTTGAAGGTTTTTGAGGCAAAGTTTTAGTTGATAAAGCTTGGGTTTCAAAAATCAGAAAGTTTGGTTTATTTTGATCTCACCTTTGTGGTTTGTTCTTATTAGCAGCTTGGAAGCTGGTACTTGTTCTGCTAGTACTTCAGCTCAAACAATCCAAGGCCTGGATGTAGGTCTTTGAGGTTTGCACCTTCTTCCCTTTTCATTTTCTCTCTTAATTTTCTGAATTTTGTGATATTGGCTTGTTTGTTCTTGAATATGTGATTTGGTGGTTGATTATTGTTAATCTGGTGTTGTTTGATGATATTTAAGTGTTTGAGGTTTGATTTGTGGTTTGAATCTAGATGATCCTTTGAAAAGTTGTGAAAACAGGTTTTTAAGGGGTGTTTGGGTCAACTGCATAGATTGGATTTGTGGTGTTTTGAGTGGTTGTTTTGTGTTTGCAAGTGTTAGTATCTATTTATTTGGTGCTATTGTTCATCTGTTTGCAGGTTTTGAGGTTTGAAACACCTTGATTCATAAATTGAGTATAAAATCTTGTTTACTTGGTAAAATTGGCTAGGATTTTGAGGACACATAGATCTAAGCTTAGGCTAGGGCAAACAAGTGCTAAACCTTAGTTAATTACACCAGGAGAAGAGATTTGAATGCTTGAATTTGGATCTAGTGTCAAATAGATCAGCAAATAGGTTTCTGCATATGCACTTTGTTCATTAGTAACTTTATATGCTTTGATCTTGTTGTTTACTTTGATTCAGTGTTTGCTATAAGTTTGTTTGTGCTTATTCATAGTTTATATAGTTTGTGTATGCATCCTGTTGAGTTTGGTTGGCTTATTCAGTCTTAATCTGCTTATTATTGCATAACTGCTTATTTTCCATGTCTGTGCATGATCTGGTGACTGTTTGATCATTTGTGGCTTATTGTGTGAACCAAATTTGGATTTTCTTGTTGCTATTGACTTCTTGTGATTCACTGATCACAAGGGTGCCCTTGTTTCCAATTGAATCCAGCTAAAACTCTCTAAAAAGCTTGGTCAAATAGTCAAAGCAGTGGGAATTCCTTTCCCCTGCTAGTTACCACTGCTAGTGTTACTTGGGTTTCAGCTTATCAATAAGCTATAATAGCTTATTTTAACCAGCAACAACTTGGATTTTGTAATAGGTGCTCATTATTTAACCCATTTGTTCATACTGGAGCATTTGGTGGGTTGACTTTAGGTTTTGACTAGAAAACCAACTTAATTGACTTTTTCATAAGTGCTTATTGGCTTATTCTGGCTTATTGGTTTTGCTTATTGGAATTTTGTTGATTGTTTTAGCTTATTGAGTCCATTTTTGATCTTTTGCAAGTTGAATCAAGTCCTAAGGTGCCTTATTTCTCAAAAACGACTATTTTGTCTTTTAGTGAAATAATACTTTGCTTATTTCTGGCTTATTGAGTGTGCTTTTTCAAAATTTCTTTTTACAGATCTCATAAGCATCCCAAAAGAAGGTTGTGTGTCAAATTAAAGCTTATGGCATTAGCTTATTGCTTAATGGGCTAAAAAGCCCAATAAGAATAAGTTGTTTGCTTATTAAGCTGTGATAAGCTCACATTCAGCTTTTGGGCCTTTAGAGTTTTGTGTTTAGAATTAAACTTTGAGTCAGATTGGGCTTTTCCAAGTCAATTGGGCCAAGTTTGACTTTTTGGGCTAAAAAGCCCATTTAGGTTGACTGTTTTTGGTTTTGGCCCATTTGAGTGCCCAATAGGGGTATTCTGGTTATTTCACTTTGATTTTTTGTTAATTTAGGTTAAAATAAACTAGTTTGCAAGTTTTTAGAATTTTTTATAAATTTTGGATTTTTAATATTATTTTATTATTATTTTTCAAATTTTACATTTTCCAACTTTTTACATTTTTCTTAGCTTAAATACATTAAAATAGGAATTTAGCAACTTTTAGAATAATTTTATCACTTTTAGATTAATTTTTATAATTATTTTAAATTTTAATAGTTTATAAATAATTTCAAATAATTTTTATTAGTTTAAAAATTTCTAAAAATAGTTTTTAATCTTTTTAGGTCATGTTAGAGGTTTACCAATTGAAAAATCTTTATTTGGGCTTTTTGATAATTTATTTGATTTTTAGGGCTTTAATTAGCATTTAAAAATTGAATATTTAATTATTTAAAAGGTTTGGAAAAGTTTTGATCATTGGTAAACTCTTAGTTTATTTATTTTGATTTTTGGTAAATTTTTGGTAATTTTTAGAATTAATTTTTATTTTTGTAGTTTTTACGATTTTACGTTTTGTCGTCGTAGTAATAATTTTCACGTCTCCGTCATCTTCTTTTCTCATCCCCTTCTAAACCAAATATTAATCTCAAATCATTTACATCTTAGTCACACACATATACCTCCTTGGGAAACGAACTTCATTGGGTCATTAGTGCTTGATTTGCCTAAATCATCACTTAATACTTACCGCTTTTACGCACCTTTTCCTAAAGGTCGTAATTTACCACAATCATTTTGGCGCCGCTGCCGGGGAGGTGTGTCGTGATTAATTTGTCTTGTTATTTTTAATATTAACCACAAATAGTATTTGTATTAGTAGAAATCTACTAATACGTATTATCGGTTTTCTTGGTTTTTCTTGTGAAAATATTATTACTATATTGTATTAAGTATCACAACAAATAAACAATATCTCCAAAAGTGTGAAAACACAACCTTAATTGGGATTTGATCTCCTAATTATTGTATGGAATCTCAAACAAAAAGAAAAAGGCAAAAATAGATAAATACTTTCGTGAAGCTCGATTTTGAAAAATACGAACTATAAGGTGGGTATAAGGCGGGTATTATAAAATATACCCTAAGGAAAAAGGCTCTTAAGTGCTTCGCGCCGCCTCGTTTCCCCGCTTGCTTGTGAGTATTTTGAGATTGAAGGCTAATCGAGGGTTTTGCCGCCCAAAGTATTATTACGTATAATATATTTGCTTGGTTTCTTTGTGATTAAACCCTCTTGAACAATTCGGTTTTCACCAAAGTTCTAAAGTCATTCGAAGGCGTTCACTCCACGTGATCGTTTTCATTCCTTTGAGGCTTCTTTAATCAATAGTTTGATTCGAGGAGAGATTTTGTAGATTGTTGTCTACGAAGATACACCAAAATCCAAAAAATTTAAATACAATCAAAAACAAAAAAAAAATTTGAAAATTCACAAAACACCCAAAAAGAATCTTCTTTGCTCACCTCCCATTCTTCGTGAAGTTTATGATCACTCGTAATCAAGCAAAACGAGCTCGTAAACGTCTTCAAAAGCAAGCCAATCAAGAGACGTTGATTGAAGAACAACCTCCAATTGTTGAACCTATTGTAGAACAAGAAGTCGTCATGGCTAATCGTACTATGATGGAGTTGCTACAAGCACCCACCGAGGGTTTTGGAGAGGCCATTGTGATTCCCGCCATTCTTGCGGAGAATTTCGAGATTAAGACGGGTTTAATGTCGATGTTGCAAGCAAATAAGTTTAGAGGTCATGAGAAAGACAACCCGCATTATCACATTAGGAATTTTAATCGTCTCACCGCTACTAGCAAGTTTAAGGATGTTCCACATGACGCCATTAAGATGATGTTGTTTCCATACTCGTTAGATGGACCCGCAAAAATTTGGCTTGAGAAAGAACCGCCAAATTCGATTTTGACATGGGGTGATCTCGTTTCTAAGTTTGTGAACAAGTTTTTTCCACCATCTAAAACAACACATTTGAAAAATGAGATTTCACGATTTGTGCAAAGAAATAATGAAAGTTTTTCAATAGCATGGGAACGCTTTAAAGAAATGTTACATGAATGTCCACACCATGACTTTTCGGAATTGCATCAAATTGATACTTTTTACAATGGGCTTAATGATCATGAACGAGATTACTTGAATTCCGCCGCGGGTGGTAATGTTTTGTGCAAAACGACCAATGAGGCTTTACAAATCATCGAGAATAGATCTAAGGTTTATAGCCCTCGTAACACACCGAGTGTTGCCAATTTGGGTTCGTCATCGTCTCGTAGCATTAAAGCCTTATATGATGAAGCTAATGAGGAAAATCGGTTTTTTGATAGATTTGCTAATCTTATGTCCCATTGGAATGCTCAAGAAGCTTCAAATTCCGCTTCGGTTAAAGCGGTTGCTAAGAGTTGTTTGTCTTGTGGTGGAGCTCATGATCTTTCCGAGTGCATTACCGCGGATGGTAACACTTCGAGTGCTTATGTAGCTGTAATAACCCGTACTTTAAAATCAACATTTAGAACGAGATCTAATCTGATTTCTAGTGTGCGGATCAATATTTATTACTCGACTTTTATTTTTCATGTTCGTTCAACGAATAATATGGATTTCTCGGCGAATCGGCGAGGTTAAGACTTTAAAGTATCCAATACGTTTTGTTTATTATTTATCGACAAAATTTATGTTCGTCATCCACCGTAAATATCCTCGTTATGACATAGAAATATTTTCTATTGGCGTCATTTTAATTTCTCATTTTATGATAATTCTTGATAATTTACGTTAAGCCTTTAGGCGTCATTCGTTTAGGCGACGCGTTAACGTTTATTTAATTATAAGTCCTCCTTTATTTATTGAAATATCAATGTTCTTCGAATGTCAATGTTTTTATTTTATATTGAGCGTTTATTTTTCGTGTTTTAGGTGTACCTTTTAAATTGCGTAACTTTTAAAATACCAGGTGTCGATAATACCCGCGTTATCAAATTACGGAGCAAGTTTATTATATAAAACTTACCCCAATCAACCACAGTACACGTTCTTTCCTTAGATGGTAACACGTCTAGCATATGTGTCAAATAGCCTTATGTTTTCTTATGTAATACATATCATCCATTCATAAACATTCATTCTTACTAAAAACAACCAATAATCCTTTTCTTATATCTTCTTTCTGCCGAGCCTAAATGAACCTAGATTATCAATTTCATCAAAACTATTAGTTTTTTTATTATGTTATGTTCATGGTTCAAAGTCCCTAGTGATTATTGTTGGTGTTGATTCTTAGTTATTGATTTTTCATCAATCCTTTGTAAGTGTTCATCACTTATATTCTTCCTTTTTATGTTTTCTATTTTATTTTGTATACTAGTACATATCATCTCACTTCTGAAAATGATGGTTTGTAATAGTATATAAAGAGTTTTGGACATTGTATGTATGTATTTGACTTAAGAAAACAAGCCAAGACAAGCTCTAGATTAAGTTGTGATGGTTGGAATTTAAAACAGTAGCTAAAACGTGTAACCTGGGAAATATCAGTAGGTTTTGACCTATTAAAATAATATAGGGTTATAGTTCTATGGTTTGTGGTGATTTTGTCGGGTGACGCGTCTCGTGACGATACCCGATGAATTAGATATGGCCGAAACGATAAAAAGTGTAAAATCTGAACATGCTGTGTAAACGGACAGAAAACTCCTATAAGAACTCACAACCAGTGAAAAAGGTAAAACTATGGGTTGTAGATAAAATCATGAACAACTAGAATCAATTGGATAGTCCACCAATTATTTACGGTTTAGAAATGACGGTCGAAACGGTAAGAACGAGATTGGCAGCCAAAAACAGCCAACTCTGCTAAGTGAGAAAATAGGCAAATGAGCTATAATAAATATAAATTAGGGGCAACTGAACTTATAATAAGTAAACTACATAAGTTAAGAATGGATTTGGTAAAAATAACTCATCTATATTATTTATGGTTTATGAGAAACAATCTAATTAACGAGACATGTCGTGAAAATTATAAGGATTGGACTATATTAAATTAACGTTTAACGTGACGATTTTTATAAAAACTGAAGCGGTATGACCCACTTATAGGGAATTAGAGACCCATTTACATACTGATAATTAGAATACCTGAGACCCAACCAACGTGAAATATTAAGTGGACATTGTTTGGAGGCGTTTTAGGACCCGAAAAGCATATAAAGTGGATTTGGGCCACAAAAGCCCAACATACACTTATAATGGCTATTGAGCCATTATTGGACTTGAGATTCATAATAAGTTTGATATTGATTTTGAAATGTACTTAACTCACATGAATATATAAGGGGCCAGTTGCATGAGCTTTAATGGGTTTAATTGTCAAAATGGGAAAATATATGATAAATTGTTATCAAAAGTCTTATGAAAAGTTTTATAAAACTTATACAATGTCCAAACTTACTAATGTGACTATTTACATATATGTATGACTTATTTATAGTCTCGGACCTAAGACGCGTCACGTTATTTTAGGTCTCGTTCGGTCATTTTTTGATCTTTGGGAAACTCGTTCTCGATCTATGAGGGATGGATATCTCGTGAAGTTGTTTATCGATTATTGTTCGTTTCGTCCTTGATAAATGTGTGATAGCTATACCAGGTGAGTCTATAGCCTCACTTTTATATTAACTTGTAAATGATTTTAAACCCGCGAGGGGGAATACATGTTGTTTTATAAAATGAACACAAGTTGTTTTCGGTATGTTGGACCCGAATATGATGATAAATGCCTAAGTACCATTGTCTTATGAAGTCCCTGAATTTCATGAACTGTTAATTACCTTGCGAGGTAAACGCTAATACATTTGATAGATCTATTTGGTTTGACAGCCTTATCCTAGGGTATGTATCCTTGTGATCACCTGAGAGGGATATAATGTATAAGAGGTCGCTGGTATATGACAATATTACCTTTCAGTAGGGGCGCCGTAAGTGACTCGGTTTGACGTGTTGGTTAACGTTCAGTTGCATGAGCTTAAGGCATTTATCGATATATATATGACTTGTCTGTGTGACAAGCTTGAGATGATTAAAAATTCTTGTGTTCAAATGATGATTTGCAAAACCTATAGACTTGCTCAACCATTGTGTTGATGATTTTAAGCATGTATTTCAGGTAATCAAGATGGATAGCAGCGGAGCATGCAAGGAGGAAGTTGGTGCTTACTTGTCTAAAGTTTATATTATTTTCCATCCTTTGAAATGAACTAAATGACTTTTATGTCTTTGATGAATGTGATGTGTTGCTAACGGTTTTTGGGACTAAACGCTACTCTGATTTATATATTGGGATGGAAAACTTTTTAGACAAGATTGTATAATATTTTAACATCTCTTTTGAGGTCGTTGTCTATGATTGTGTGTGATGTGCTATGAGTAGCGCCCCAAAATGATATTCCGTTGCGTGGTAAATTGGGGGTGTTACAGAATTGTATCAGAGCCACAAGTTATAGAGAACTAGGTCGATTTTGAAAAACCTAAACTATAACTTTGGTGTGTTCTAAAAAGTTTTAAGCACGTAACTACTCTGCATGGCTCCGGTAAGGCTATTCTTGTATTACTTTATGATTGATTGGGAATATGTGAACCTATGTGTATGTAGGAATGGTAGTATGTATATATATGATCATACTATGGTATTTAAAGGCATTGCACGTGAAGCAATGTTCCTTGAATGATTGTCGTACATTTTATAATGCGATTTTTGTAGCGGATTTGGTCTCACCGCAAATCACCGATCTTGATAATTATGTATTATCTGAATACGAGTGTGAAACTCGTTTGATACTTTGAGTATGTATATATTGTCTTGTAATATATCGCATATCGACTTGTTTAAGTTCGGTTGCTATCATCGTATCGTGATGTGCATTTTAGGACATCTCCTTTCGAAACGTAATTGATTGATGTGATATTCGTGTTCTGAGTACTTCTTATGATTTTGAAGTATCATTTATCGAGGCAACATCTTCTATGTAATGTGACGTGTGATTTGATTTTATATGACTACGTTTTATTGGCGAAAATGAGGATGCCAATGTTGGACCCAAATATATATGTGTCCAAATCAACTATATAGTTGGGTAAAACAAAGATATGCTCGTAGTAGTCATTCAGTTGAGTGATTTAATACCTTGTATCTGAATGGAATGGGACATTTAGATATAGAGATTTTAACTCGCCCAACTATGAGTTGTTTAAGGTTGTCTTATTGAAATGGGTTGGGACATTTGAATAAGAAAATTTTAAACCACCGGACCTAAGATTGTCGTGTTTTCCTTATTCAAATGGAATGGGACGTTTGAATACGGAAATCATGATGTAAGTTTATTAACACCTTGTACTTACTATGGTATGTAATTTGGATTTGACATCTTGTTGAGAGGTAGTAATACTTGAGTAGGATGACTTATAATCGTCTCGTTGAAATGGATTGGGACGCCTTTTCATTTGAACAAGAAAGTTATAAGTTCCTGAACCGTAAATTTATAAATTCTTGTATACATGGAAAGGGACGCCTTTTGATGTAGACAAGGAGTTATAAATGAGTGGGCCCAAGTATGTCTGGCTCGATTTGTGAGTGTTTGGTGTGCGTACGTCTTCCTTCAGATCGTGTTTCGTTGGTATGAATCGTTCAGTGCCGTCATTATTATGATGATCGTCGATTATCATCTAAGTACGAGTAATCCGTTGGACTTCTCTCGAGTTATGATTTATTTCGATGGACCATTTTTAATGTGTCTTGGTGATCGCGAGCTTTATAAGCAGATTGTTAGGAACCGTTAACCGTTCCGAGAATAGGCGACTTGTTTAAGTGTCACCAAGATTTATGCGTGTACTTGTGGATTGACAGAGGATCAAGTTATCAACGACGACTTATCGTGGATGTGAATATTTTGTCATTTTACTTGCTATTATTGAAGGGTTCATTCAAGTTTTTTTCAATGATCAACAGTGGAGATTTATATTCGATGTTTATATTCGACATTTGCTTTTTAAGTACTTATATGGTATGTGATCGAGTCGAATGATCGTAAGTTGTGCGAACTTGAGACGGCATTGTCCAATGACGTCCGATCATGGATAACGTGTACCATATAATATCTTTTGACCATCCTTGGAAACCTAGACGATGACTTAATTGTTTTTCACTCTTCACTGTTAGACTGAAGACTATTGAGACGAATTAAGCGTCGGGACGTCGCTTACAAAAGGGTTAGATGATGTAATAACCCGTACTTTAAAATCAACATTTAGAACGAGATCTAATCTGATTTCTAGTGTGCGGATCAATATTTATTACTCGACTTTTATTTTTCATGTTCGTTCAACGAATAATATGGATTTCTCGGCGAATCGGCGAGGTTAAGACTTTAAAGTATCCAATACGTTTTGTTTATTATTTATCGACAAAATTTATGTTCGTCATCCACCGTAAATATCCTCGTTATGACATAGAAATATTTTCTATTGGCGTCATTTTAATTTCTCATTTTATGATAATTCTTGATAATTTACGTTAAGCCTTTAGGCGTCATTCGTTTAGGCGACGCGTTAACGTTTATTTAATTATAAGTCCTCCTTTATTTATTGAAATATCAATGTTCTTCGAATGTCAATGTTTTTATTTTATATTGAGCGTTTATTTTTCGTGTTTTAGGTGTACCTTTTAAATTGCGTAACTTTTAAAATACCAGGTGTCGATAATACCCGCGTTATCAAATTACGGAGCAAGTTTATTATATAAAACTTACCCCAATCAACCACAGTACACGTTCTTTCCTTAGATGGTAACACGTCTAGCATATGTGTCAAATAGCCTTATGTTTTCTTATGTAATACATATCATCCATTCATAAACATTCATTCTTACTAAAAACAACCAATAATCCTTTTCTTATATCTTCTTTCTGCCGAGCCTAAATGAACCAAGATTATCAATTTCATCAAAACTATTAGTTTTTTTATTATGTTATGTTCATGGTTCAAAGTCCCTAGTGATTATTGTTGGTGTTGATTCTTAGTTATTGATTTTTCATCAATCCTTTGTAAGTGTTCATCACTTATATTCTTCCTTTTTATGTTTTCTATTTTATTTTGTATACTAGTACATATCATCTCACTTCTGAAAATGATGGTTTGTAATAGTATATAAAGAGTTTTGGACATTGTATGTATGTATTTGACTTAAGAAAACAAGCCAAGACAAGCTCTAGATTAAGTTGTGATGGTTGGAATTTAAAACAGTAGCTAAAACGTGTAACCTGGGAAATATCAGTAGGTTTTGACCTATTAAAATAATATAGGGTTATAGTTCTATGGTTTGTGGTGATTTTGTCGGGTGACGCGTCTCGTGACGATACCCGATGAATTAGATATGGCCGAAACGATAAAAAGTGTAAAATCTGAACATGCTGTGTAAACGGACAGAAAACTCCTATAATAACTCACAACCAGTGAAAAAGGTAAAACTATGGGTTGTAGATAAAATCATGAACAACTAGAATCAATTGGATAGTCCACCAATTATTTACGGTTTAGAAATGACGGTCGAAACGGTAAGAACGAGATTGGCAGCCAAAAACAGCCAACTCTGCTAAGTGAGAAAATAGGCAAATGAGCTATAATAAATATAAATTAGGGGCAACTGAACTTATAATAAGTAAACTACATAAGTTAAGAATGAATTTGGTAAAAATAACTCATCTATATTATTTATGGTTTATGAGAAACAATCTAATTAACGAGACATGTCGTGAAAATTATAAGGATTGGACTATATTAAATTAACGTTTAACGTGACGATTTTTATAAAAACTGAAGCGGTATGACCCACTTATAGGGAATTAGAGACCCATTTACATACTGATAATTAGAATACCTGAGACCCAACCAACGTGAAATATTAAGTGGACATTGTTTGGAGGCGTTTTAGGACCCGAAAAGCATATAAAGTGGATTTGGGCCACAAAAGCCCAACATACACTTATAATGGCTATTGAGCCATTATTGGACTTGAGATTCATAATAAGTTTGATATTGATTTTGAAATGTACTTAACTCACATGAATATATAAGGGGCCAGTTGCATGAGCTTTAATGGGTTTAATTGTCAAAATGGGAAAATATATGATAAATTGTTATCAAAAGTCTTATGAAAAGTTTTATAAAACTTATACAATGTCCAAACTTACTAATGTGACTATTTACATATATGTATGAATTATTTATAGTCTCGGACCTAAGACGCGTCACGTTTTTAGGTCTTGTTCGGTCATTTTTCGATCTTTGGGAAACTCGTTCTCGATCTATGAGGGATGGATATCTCGTGAAGTTGTTTATCGATTATTGTTCGTTTCGTCCTTGATAAATGTGTGATAGCTATACCAGGTGAGTCTATAGCCTCGCTTTTATATTAACTTGTAAATGATTTTAAACCCGCGAGGGGGAATACATGTTGTTTTATAAAATGAACACAAGTTGTTTTCGGTATGTTGGACCCGAATATGATGATAAATGCCTAAGTACCATTGTCTTATGAAGTCCCTGAATTTCATGAACTGTTAATTACCTTGCGAGGTAAACGCTAATACATTTGATAGATCTATTTGGTTTGACAGCCTTATCCTAGGGTATGTATCCTTGTGATCACCTGAGAGGGATATAATGTATAAGAGGTCGCTGGTATATGACAATATTACCTTTCAGTAGGGGCGCCGTAAGTGACTCGGTTTGACGTGTTGGTTAACGTTCAGTTGCATGAGCTTAAGGCATTTATCGATATATATATGACTTGTTTGTGTGACAAGCTTGAGATGATTAAAAGTTCTTGTGTTCAAATGATGATTTGCAAAACCTATAGACTTGCTCAACCATTGTGTTGATGATTTTAAGCATGTATTTCAGGTAATCAAGATGGATAGCAGCGGAGCATGCAAGGAGGAAGTTGGTGCTTACTTGTCTAAAGTTTATATTATTTTCCATCCTTTGAAATGAACTAAATGACTTTTATGTCTTTGATGAATGTGATGTGTTGGTAACGGTTTTTGGGACTAAACGCTACTCTGATTTATATATTGGGATGGAAAACTTTTTAGACAAGATTGTATAATATTTTAACATCTCTTTTGAGGTCGTTGTCTATGATTGTGTGTGATGTGCTATGAGTAGCGCCCCAAAATGATATTCCGTTGCGTGGTAAATTGGGGGTGTTACAGTAGCAACGGGAACTTACAACCAAAACGGTCAAGGTTCCCGCCCAAATCAAGCTCCACCAAATCAAAATGCTAATAACTATCGAAACAACAACCAAGGTGGTAATTACCAAGGCAATTCACGTTACTACAACAAGGGGAATTATCAAAGTGGGAATGGACAAGTCACTAATCAAAACCAAAACCGTGATTTTCTAAACACTACACAAGGTTTTCAAAATGCTCACACTAAAAATCTTCAAGGAGAATTTTTGGATTATGCTAAAGCAAATGATGCTAAATTTGATAACATGCAACGTGAGATGATTAGCTTAAGATCCGAGTTGAAAAACAAGCTTAAAAATGAACTTGCTAATGAACTTAAAACTCATGCAAATAAAATGGAAGGAAATGTCCAACGTCTTCAACAAAATCAACAAAAGATGAAATTAGGACAACATGAGATTAAGCAAGAGTTGTTAAAAGCGGATGCTAGGAAATCAAAATTTGAGGACCGAATGGCTAAGATGTTTGAAGCAATCATGTGTAAACCCTCTTCCTCGGGTGGTCTTCCTAGTGATACCATTGCAAACCCGAAGGCAGAAATGAAGGTTATTACTACACGAAGTGGTAAAACTTTCAAGGAACCAATCTCTCGTCCTAGTACTTCTACGGAGAAAGAAATCGAGAAAGAACCCGAGGTGATGGTCGAAAAGGAGCACATTACAATCCCACGAAGTACCGCTCAAACCACACCTACGGTTGAACCAATACCAATTGTGGAACCCGAGATTCCAAGGCCGTTGCCTAATGTCCAAGCCACACCACCCTTACCCTACCCTTCGAGACGAAACAAAGAGAAATTGCAAGAACGTAACAAACAACAAATCGAGCTTTTTATAAAAATGTTTCAACAAGTGCATTTTGATGTGAGTTTAGCCGATGCGTTGTTGTATATGCCTCGTTTCGCTTCCACTTTTAAAAGTATGATGAGCGATAAGGAAAAGCTTTCAAAGCTTGCTGATTGTTCTTCGGTTTATCTTAACCGCATACCGGAAAAAGTTAGTGACCCCGGAAAGTTTCTCATTCCTTGTGACATACAAGATATGAAAGAATGCCTCGCCTTGGCCGATTTTGGTGTGAGCATTAATTTGATTCCATTTTCCATTTGGAAATCGCTTTCTCTTCCGGCTCTTATTCCTTCGAACATGTCTATCGAGATGGCCGATCATTCTACGATTTTAGCATGTGGAGTAGCCGAAGATGTTTTCGTGAAAGTGGGGAAGTTCTACTATCCCGTTGATTTTATAGTAGTTGACATCCCCGCGGATCCTCGAGTTCCTCTAATTTTAGGTCGTTCATTTTTAGACACCTCGAGATTGCTTATCGACGTTCATGCAAGAACTATCACTTTGAGATTCAACGAAGAGGAACTTGTTATAAACGCTACTCAAAACTCGAAACCTTCTCATGTTTATGCAATCGCTACCATCAATCACATTGACATCGTTGATGTGGTTTGCGATGAGTTTTCACAAGAAGTGTTAGGTTTTTCCGATAGCTCGTCAAGTGGCAATCCCACTATTTTGGATCCGATTCTTGCTAATTCTACAACAAATCTCACTCCATTCCAAGGAGGCGATCTCACTTCAAATGAAATCGACAATGAAGATGAGGTGTTGATTAGTGATGATACTTCTATTCCACCATTTCTTCCGCCGATGGAAGTTATGAGTGTTGAACCAAAATCTTCAATCGAGGAACCACCTATCCTTGAATTGAAAGATCTTCCTTCTCACCTTGAATACGCATTCTTGGAAGGTGATGACAAGTTGCCGGTTATTATTGCAAAAGGTCTTGCTAATGATGAAAAAACCGAGCTCTTGAAAGTTCTTAAGGCTCATAAAGGGGCAATTGCGTGGAAAATTTCCGACATTAAGGGTATTGACCCAAAATTTTGTACTCACAAAATTTTAATGGAGGAGGACTACAAACCCGCAATTCAAAGTCAAAGAAGGGTGAATCCCAAAATTCACGATGTCATAAAAAAGGAAGTATTGAAACTCCTTGACGCGGGAATGATTTATCCTATATCTGATAGCCCATGGGTGAGCCCAATCCATTGTGTCCCTAAAAAGGGAGGAATGACCGTTGTGCCTAATGAAAACAACGAGTTAATTCCCACTCGTGTTGTGACCGGTTGGAGGGTGTGTATTGACTACCGAAAGTTAAATGACGCCACTCGTAAAGACCACTTTCCTTTGCCCTTCATGGATCAAATGCTAGAGCGACTCGCGGGAAATGAATTCTATTGCTTTTTAGATGGTTTTTCTGGTTACTTTCAAATCCCTATCGACCCTCGTGATCAAGAGAAGACTACTTTTACGTGTCCTTATGGAACGTTCGCTTATCGTAGGATGCCTTTCGGACTTTGTAATGCACCGGGTACGTTTCAACGGTGTATGATGGCGATTTTTCATGATATGATCGAGAAGTCGATGGAAGTGTTTATGGATGACTTCTCGGTGTTTGGAAATTTGTTCACGTCGTGTTTATCCAATCTCGAGCAAATGTTAAAATGTTGTGAAGAAACCAATCTTGTGCTTAATTGGGAAAAATGTCATTTCATGTGTAAACAAGGAATCGTCTTAGGACATAAGGTGTCGAAAGCGGGGATTGAGGTCGATAAAGCTAAGGTAGACGTCATCGCCAAGTTACCTCATCCCAAAACCGTTAAGGGAGTTAGGAGTTTCCTAGGCCACGCGGACTTTTATCGTCGTTTCATCAAGGACTTTTCGAAAATCTCTCGACCTATGACACACCTTCTCGAGAAGGATGCTCTTTTTAACTTCAATGAGGATTGTGTTAGAGCTTTCGAAACTCTCAAAAGGAAACTTACCGAAGCTCCCATTCTTGTTGCTCCTAATTGGGAATTACCCTTTGAAATCATGTGCGATGCAAGTGATTATGCTATAGGGGCCGTCTTAGGGCAACGTTATGACAAGCATTTCCGTCCGTGATCCACTATGCTAGTAAGACGATGACTGAGGCTCAATTAAAGTACACCACAACGGAAAAGGAATTCCTTGCCGTGGTCTATGCTTTTGAGAAATTCCGACCTTATCTCGTCTTGACTAAAAGCATCGTGTATACCGACCATTCGGCTATCAAGTATCTCTTAGCTAAGCAAGATGCTAAGCCGAGATTGCTTCGTTGGATGCTCCTCCTCCAAGAATTTGATGTCACCGTGCTTGACAAAAAAGGAGCCGAGAATCTAGCGGCCGATCATCTCTCTCGTCTAGAAGATCCTCACAAAGATGTTTTCGAGAACAAGGAAATCACCGAAACATTTCCTCTCAAGACTCTCGGTGTAGTGAATTCTAAAGACACCACCCCATGGTTTGCCGACATTGCAAATTACCATGCGGGCAATTTCATAATCAAGGGTATGACGACACAACAAAAACGAAAATTCTTTCGTGACGTCAAGTTCTATTTTTGGGACGACCCTTATCTCTTTCGGGTTTGTGCGGATCAACTCGTTCGACGTTGTGTGTTTGGTGCTGAAGCTTCTAATATCCTTAAAGCTTGTCACGAGGGACCCACGGGTGGTCACCATGGTGCTAATCTCACGGCTAAGAAAGTGTTCGATGTCGGCTTCTTTTGGCCTTCTATCTATCGTGATGCACACGCACTTGTGAAGTCGTGTGATTCGTGCCAACGTCAGGGAAAATCGTCTCAACGTGATGAAATGCCGCAAAACATAATTCAAGTGTGTGAGATTTTCGACATATGGGGAATAGACTTTATGGGGCCGTTCCCATCATCTCATGGCAACAAATATATCCTCGTCGCGGTGGACTACCTTTCTAAGTGGGTGGAAGCTAAGGCTTTGCCTACTAATGATGCTCGTGTGGTAGTGAAGTTTTTGAAGCAACTATTCTCTCGGTTCGGAACCCCTCGTGCTATTATAAGCGATCGTGGAACCCATTTTTGTAATGACCAATTCGAAAAGGTTCTAAAGAAATACGGAGTTACTCATCGTCTTTCTGCGGCTTATCACCCGCAAACGAGTGGGCAAGTCAAGGTTTCGAACTGCGCTTTTAAGAGGATTTTAGAGAGGTCAATTGGAGAAAACCGTGCTTCATGGTCCGACAAACTCGATGACGCTTTATGGGCCTTTAGGACCGCTTATAAGACACCTATCGGTTGTACTCCTTATAAGTTAGTCTATGGGAAGAATTGTCATTTGCCCATTGAGTTGGAGCACAAGGCATATTGGGCCCTTAAGCATGCAAACTTTGACTTGAAGACCGCGGGAGATCACCAGAAAATACAATTGAATGAATTAGATGAATTAAGAGACAATGCTTATGAAAATTCACTAATTGTTAAAGAAAAGACTAAAAAGTTTCATGATGCAAAGATTAAAAACCGGGTTTTTAACGTTGGTGATCAAGTGTTACTTTTTAACTCTCGACTTAAGATATTTTCCGGGAAATTGAAATCTCGTTGGTCGGGTCCGTTCACCATTACACAAGTGTTTCCTTATGGGACCATCGAGCTAGCTCAAGATGATGGTCCTAACTTCAAGGTGAATGGACATAGGCTTAAGCACTACTTTGGTGGGGAAATTCCTTCAATGGTTGCCCTCGACCAAGTCACATTCCCCAATGATAATTAGCATTGAGGGGATCAAGTCGAGCTCATGACTCGGTAATCAAAAACGAGGTGCCTCGTGGGGGAGATCCCATGCTTATCCTTTTATGCTTACTATTCACTAATAAGGGGACTTGTACCATTCCAACTCGTTGTCTCGTGGTTGTTTTTGATTGTGTTATCTAGATCATCATCATCATCTACGATTGAATACTCTCGTGTTCGTTTACGTGAGCCTCCATCGTTTGCTTGAAGAAGTTTTTCACGAATCCATGACATATCCTTTATTGTTCTAACAATTATCTTTTAGCATACTTAATAAACGGCTTTGGATATATTGTTGATTACCCTTTCCATGCTAGATCCTAAGCATTCGATTCTTCGTCTCTAGTATGGGGGTGCTCCACCCTTAGACTCGAAACATTGAGGACAATGTTTACTTTAGTATGGGGGGGGTGAATAGATACTTACCTTGCCAAACCTTCACGCTTTCCAAAGTTTATCTTTTTGTTTATCGTTTTGTTGAAAAATAAGGCTAAAAATGGCCAAATTTTAAAATTTTTCTCATGTTTTACAAGTGTTTTTAAGACACGAATGTATATTTTCCGATGGGTAGAATAAGAGATAATTTTTGACTTGATGGCCATTTGGAGCCATTTACATTCCTTAACCCGCTCAATTCAAGTTTTGCTAGACTTTTATATAGGGAGCTTTAAAACGCGAGAGTCTTAACTCATTCGGGTTAAGAACAAGAACTTTTCGCAAGTTCCTATAATTGATCCTAGAAAGTCACTTATCAAGGGAACTATAAAATGCATTCTCTAAACTTGAAAAAGTCCAGGAAAGTGCAAGATCCTATAGGTTGCTTGAAAACCCAAAACTTTGATTTGATATAGTCTTAATGAAAGCTAATCCAAATTTGGCTTAATTTTGACTTGCATGGCTAAGTATTCACGAGTCTCTTTAATTAGAGGTCTTTATATAGTGAAGAACGAGAGATGATAGAGTTAGACAAGTGATCATGCTAAACGTAGAACATGAAAATGTTCTTTCAAAAACACATATGTTTTTAATTGTGGATTTTTCTTCCCATAAGATCAATGCATTAGTAATAAATCATAATTGCAATAAGTAAGGTCGTATGATTTGAAAGGTTACTTAGCCTCTAGCGCAAGATCGTTTAAAAGTTGCTCGGGGTTGAATAGAGTTCATAGCCAAGGCATAACTTATTGAAGCGGGACGCGAAGATTGGCGATCATCCAAAAAGGCCTTAACAAGGCATGAGGAGCCCTATTTTGTTGCTAAAGATCCAAAGATGATGTGAAGTATCATTATTCCTAAATCAATATGAAGGATCGAGACACACGACGAAAACCCTAAAGATCATGGAGAAAGTCTATCCAAAAAGACCCTTACAAGGTATGAGGATAAATATATCCAAGTCCGAAAAGGAGGCGGATCGTTGTATATCAAAATCCAAAGTAAAGATTGAAGAAAAATGATGAAGTCGTGGTCCAAATATGAAGAATCTCTCAAAAACGTCAAGTGAAGAAATTCCAAATATATGAAGAGAAGACCATAATTTCAAGAACGTCTTACCAAGATTTGAAGTATGAAGTACATGCCAAATATCGGTCCGAGAAAGGTCTTATATCGTGAAACGGGTTATGCCAAGATATGAACTTAAGGAGATACACGAGAAGCCGTTTTAAAATATTTTGTCCTTCGGCTAACTATCGATCAAATCGTGCTACTTTGCTTTCGGACTAATAACTACTCAAATAAGTCAATATGAATCACTTGTGATCCATGACAAATAGTTAAATAATGCTAGTAACCCATTTCTTTTTATAATAACTAGGATTGCGGGGAGAAAAAGTATTACACAATTTGGATGTATGAGTAGTGTTAGCATTGTGACTTGTACCAACAATGATCTCGTTTTTGCACTTAGCATGGAATGTATGACAATCAAGGATGACTAAGTTTACTCTTAGGGACATTTACTTGTTTCTATTCCTTGACCTTAAAAAAAGTCACTTTTGTGATGAAAATCATACATTATGTCTTTACACATCTTCGTAGTATGTTGCAAATCCTTTACTCTTCAATAAAGGTTAATAAAATTGAACTTTGGTGATGCTTAGATACTTTATTCTAGCATTGCGTGAGGGCACGGCAATGGCTTAGTATGGGGGAGTGATGAGATGGCATTTATACATGATCTCATCGGTCTTTTTGGGCTTTAAATGCATAAAAATGTCATAAAATACCATATATATGCTTGTGTTTGCTTACTTGTGTACTTTAGGTATGGATATCATCAAAAAGACAAAAGATCACAAGAAACAAGGAAAAACGGACACGAGAAACGAAGCCGTACAAAGAACCGGGCCCTAGATCATGAAATATTCAACAAATACCCTTGAAGACTTGAAGACATGCAAGATTGATCATCAATGAATGAAGAAATGACACTTAAAACCCTTGTATATTGATAATTACAAGTTTGGTCCCTTAAGTTTGTCAAAATTACATAAATGGTCCTTCAACTTTGAAGAAATGGCAAGTTTAGTCCCTCAACAATTCTAAATTTCCAATTATGGTCCCTATGGAGTTAAAGTTGCATTGAAGACCTTTGAAGATCAACAATGTCCAAGATCAGCCCTTGAAATATGCAAAAATGGCAAAAAAATCCTTATAACCCTTTTTCCAAAAGTTTGTGCCAAAATTGTCAAGTGGTGAAAGATATTAACAAAGGGATACAAGTTTTGTTGCTAAATAAACACGTTTTACATTATTTCCCAAAGAACAAGGACTAAAATGGCCAAAGTGAAACATTTAAACCCAAAAATGCGCCAAACACTTTTCACTTCCCCTAATATCGGATCAAAATAGTTACTGTTCACCCCTATGAAACCCGATAACTATCATCACTTAACCAAAGGGTAAAATGAAATTACCCTTACCCACACTTGATTCACACGCCCAGAATCCCATCCCAACCTTAAAACACTCACTCCCACTCACCAAGAGGCCCCACCACCCAAAACCGTTTCACCCTCATGTGACAACTTATTCCCCAAGGCTTGCCACGTGTCAAGATTAACAGCCCACATCCTCTGCTTCATATCAAAGTTATTTTAAACGGGTTGGATCAATTTGGACAGCACACTCCATCAAAACGTCTAGAAGACTCAAGGACATTTAGGGAATTTCAGTTCTAGGGTTTGTGAATAGTGCTAGCCTTGGCATTTGCCTATAAATAGACTCCTCAACCTGTGAGAGAGCTTTTGTTCCAGTTTTAGGCTATTAAATCTTTGTAATTCCTTTTTAATTAATAAAATTTGATTTTCTTCATTTTTGAGAAATCTCTTTTATATTTTGTTAAAAGTTGGTGTTAGAATAGCCTGATTCTGAGTTCCATATACATGTTTGAAGGTTTTTGAGGCAAAGTTTTAGTTGATAAAGCTTGGGTTTCAAAAATCAGAAAGTTTAGTTTATTTTGATCTCACCTTTGTGGTTTGTTCTTCTTAGCATCTTGGAAGCTGGTACTTGTTCTGCTAGTACCTCAGCTCAAACAATCCAAGCCCTGGATGTAGGTCTTGGAGGTTTTCACCTTCTTCCCTTTTCATTTTCTCTCTTAATTTTTTGAATTTTGTGATATTGGCTTGTTTGTTCTTAAATATGTGATTTGGTGGTTGATTATTGTTAATCTGGTGTTGTTTGATGATATTTAAGTGTTTAAGGTTTGATTTGTGGTTTGAATCTGGATGATCCTTTGAAAAGTTGTGAAAACAGGTTTTTAAGGGGTGTTTGGGTCAACTGCATAGATTGGATTTGTGATGTTTTGAGTGGTTGTTTTGTGTTTGCAAGTTTTAGTATCTGTTTATTTGGTGCTATTGTTCATCTGTTTGTAGGTTTTGAGGTTTGAAACACCTTGATTCATAAATTGGGTATAAAATCTTTTTTACTTGGTAAAATTGGCTAGGATTTTGAGGACACCTAGATCTAAGCTTAGGCTAGGGCTAACAAGTGCTAAACCTTAGTTAATTACACCAGGAGAAGAGATTTGAATGATTGAATTTGGATCTAGTGTCAAATAGATCAGCAAATAGGTTTCTGCATATGCACTTTGTTCATCAGTAACTTTATATGCTTTGATCTTGTTGTTTACTTTGATTCAGTGTTTTCTATTAGTTTGTTTGTGCTTATTCATAGTTTATATAGTTTGTGTATGCATCCTGTTGAGTTTGGTTGGCTTATTCAGTCTTAATCTGCTTATTATTGCATAACTGCTTATTTTCCATGTCTGTGCATGATCTGGTGACTGTTTGATCATTTGTGGCTTATTGTGTGAACCAAATTTCGATTTTCTTGTTGCTATTGACTTCTTGTGATTCACTGATCACAAGGGTGCCCTTGTTTCCAATTGAATCCAGCTAAAACTCTCTAAAAAGCTTGGTCAAATAGTCAAAGCAGTGGGAACTCCTTTCCCCTGCTAGTTACCACTGCTAGTGTTACTTGGGTTTCAGCTTATCAATAAGCTATAATAGCTTATTTTAACCAGCAACAACTTGGATTTTGTAATAGGTGCTCATTATTTAACCCATTTGTTCATACTGGAGCATTTAGTGGGTTGACTTTAGGGTTTGACTAGAAAACCAACTTAATTGACTTTTTCATAAGTGCTTATTGGCTTATTCTGGCTTATTGGTTTTGCTTATTGGAATTTTGTTGATTGTTTTAGCTGATTGAGTCCATTTGTGATCTTTTGCAAGTTGAATCAAGTCCTGAGGTGCCTTATTTCTCAAAAACGACTATTTTGTCTTTTAGTGAAATAATACTTTGCTTATTTCTGGATTATTGAGTGTGCTTTTTCAAAATTTCTTTTTACAGATCTCATAAGCATCCCAAAAGAAGGTTGTGTGTCAAATTAAAGCTTATGGCATTAGCTTATTGCTTAATGGGCTAAAAAGCCCAATAAGAATAAGCTGTTTGCTTATTAAGCTGTGATAAGCTCATATTCAGCTTTTGGGCCTTTAGAGTTTTGTGTTTAGAAATAAACTTTGAGTCAGATTGGGCTTTTCCAAGTCAATTGGGCCAAGTTTGACTTTTTGGGCTAAAAAGCCCATTTAGGTTGACTGTTTTAGGTTTTGGCCTATTTGAGGGCCCAATAGGGGTATTCTGGTCATTTCACTTTGATTTTCTGTTAATTTAGGTTAAAATAAACTAGTTTGCAAGTTTTTAGAATTTTTTATAAATTTTGGATTTTTAATATTATTTTAATATTATTTTAATATTATTTTTCAAATTTCATGTTTTCCAACTTTTTACATTTTTCCTAGCTAAAATAAATTAAAATAGGAATTTAGCAACTTTTAGAATAATTTTATCACTTTTCAATTAATTTTTATAATTATTTTAAGTTTTAATAGTTTTTAAATAATTTTAAATAGTTTTTATTAGTTTAAAAATTTCTAAAAAGAGTTTTTAATCTTTTTAGGTCATTTTAGAGGTTTACCAATTGAAAAATCTTTATTTGGGCTTTTTGATAATTTATTTGATTTTTAGGGCTTTAATTAGCATTTAAAAATTGAATATTTGATTATTTAAAAGGTTTGGAAAAGTTTTGATCATTGGTAAACTCTTAGTTTATTTATTTCGATTTTTTGTAAATTTTTGGTACTTTTTAGAATTAATTTTTATTTTTGTAGTTTTTACGATTTTACGTTTTGTCGTCGTAGTAATAATTTTCACGTCTCCGTCATCTTCTTTTCTCATCCCCTTCTAAACAAAATATTAATCTCAAATTATTTACATCTTAGTCACACACATATACCTCCTTGGGAACGAACTTCATTGGGTCATTAGTGCTTGATTTGCCTAAGTCATCACTTAATACTTACCGCTTTTACGCACCTTTTCCTAAAGGTCGTAATTTACCACAATCAAACCATATGCATACACAAGCTATTATAAAGTCCAATAAGTACAATCAAACTTGTTTCAAACACTGGATCAAAGATTAGAAGCAGATTCAAGCTTATGTAGTTACTGATAAACAAAGGCACTTTTCAAAATCCTTTTGCTGATCTATTTGACTTCCAATCCAATTTTAAACCCTTAAATCCCTTTCCCTGGTTATGTTAACTAAAACTTAGCACTTGTTAACACTAGTCTACCCTTAGATCTAGGTGTCCCCAAAATTTTAGCCAAAAATTCCAAGTAAAATAGATTTTATGGTCCTTTGATGGATTTAGGTGTTAAGACCCTCAAAACTTGCAGATAAATGACCACTTAAACCAGATAAACAATAACCACCACAAAGGAACACAATACAACTACACAAGTTGCCTTAAACCTTGGTAGATCAGTTAACCCAAACACCCCTTTGGAAACTGATTTCTCAAGTTTTCAAAGGATTGTTATGATTTAACCCTCAAACCAATATCTAAACAACCCTTGATGAGATGGCATTTATACATGATCTCATCGTTCTTTTCGGGCTTTAAATGCATAAAAATGTCATAAAATACCATATATATGCTTGTGTTTGTTTACTTGTGTGTTTTAGGTATGGATATCGTGAAAAAGACAAAAGATCACAAGATACAAGGAAAAACGAACACGAGAAACGAAGCCGTACAATGAACCGGGCCCTAATCATGGAATTTTCATCAAATACCCTTGAAGACTTGAAGACAATACAAGATTGATCCTCCAAGAATGAAGAAATGACACTTAAAACCCTTGTATATTAATAATTACAAGATTGGTCCCTTAAGTTTGTCAAAATTACAAAAAGGTCCTTCAACTTTGAAGAAATGGCAAGATTGGTCCCTCAACAAATTCAAATTGCCAATTATGGTCCCTCATGAAGTAAAGATACAAAGAAGACCTTGGAAGATCAACAATGTTCAAAAACAGCCCTTGAAATATTCAAAATGGCAAAATTCATCCTTTAAAACACTTTGGAAAAAGATTTGAGCCAAAAGTGACAAGTCATGGAAGTTATTTGTGAAGGAAAGTCAAGTTTTAGGGCTGGAAACCTTAAAAGCCAAAAATAACAAAACACAAGGACCATTTGTGCCAAACCTGAAACATTTAAAAAAAGGGGCGCCTAACACCCAACCCACCCCCAAAATCGGATCAAAGGGAGTACTATTCATCATTTTTACTTCCCAGAAATTACCACCACAATTACTTGGGTAAAACTCAATTAAACTTGCACACAAGTAATTCACACACTCACAAACCCTTCCCACTCCTAAAAACCTGCATCCCACACATGTGCACCAAAACCCCAATTCCCCAATCCACCAATCACATCATTCCTTAGCCCCCAAGCATCATGACGTGGCTTAAATCAATGGCCAAGATTATTTGCTTCCTCCCAAAGCAAAATAAACGTCCAAGATCAAATGAGAGGACAAAATGCACTCAAGGGCACATTTGGGATTTTCTTATGATTAGGGTTTAGTTTTTTTTCTATTCTAGATTGTTCTATAGGCTCTATAAAAGGAGACCCAAGCTGTGGTGATCCCTTTGTTCCAGTTTTTAAGCTTGCACATGTAATACCTTTTTAAAGAAATAAAAAGTTTGGTTTTTGAAATATTCAAGTGTAATTCCTTTTTTATTGTTTTTAAAAGTTGAGTGTTGTGTTAAGCTTAATTCTGAGTTCCAAGTTTTAATTTTGGTGAAGTGATTTGTGTTTCAAAACTTGTTTTCAAGTTTTTGAAAATTGGAAAATTTTGGTGAGAATTGTTCTAAGGTTTGGATGTTAAGAAGTTTGGATTAATTAGTGTTTTAAAACGTATTTAAAAGGTTGGTTAAGGTTTTGAAAGTATTTTGGAAAGAAGAAAAAGGAACCATAAAAAAATATATATTGTTATATTATTTTGTTGTTTTCTTGTTTTGTGATTACAATAGGTTGAAGGCTTGTTGATTTAGTTCAGCTCCAACCCGAGTTGGATTGGAGGAGGATTTTCATCCTCTAGGTTCTTGGATGTAAGAACCTTAGGTAAACTCCTTTTTCTTTTGAAAGTTCAAAAATAGCAAGTTGTATGATCTTAAGTGATTTGGTGATTAAGTGTGTTTATATTGCATGATTTGTGTTCTAGTGTGTATGTTTACATGTTAGATGCACTTGGAATCAATTTGGTAGCTTTTGTAAGCATGTTGGTATGTTAAAAGTTGGTTTTTAGATTTTAAAAGGGTGTTTGGCAACAGGTTTAAGCAGGACATCTAGATTTGTTTTGATAATTAAAAGGTGTTAGATTGCTTGTTTAGGGTTGATTAAGGTATTTAGTAAGTAGTTAATTAGTTTGGAACAAGATTTGAACAAGTTTGTTAGGTTTTTAAGGAAAGAGTAAGTTAAAAATCTGCATCTTCACTTATTTGCCAATTTTCTTGCTTTTTTGTGCTTGATTTGCTTATTTGTGGTGTGCTTAAGTGTTTAATTTGTGTTGTTCTTGACTTCTTTTGATCAAAGGATCACAAGAGTGCCATTATTGTCCAATAAGCATCCTCCAAATAAGCCATAGGACCAAGCACCTCTTGGTCCTTTTGAAATCTGTGAAAGCTTGAACACAAGTAGCTAAACCAGGCACGTTATACAAATTGCGCCGCAAGTACTACCTGTTGCGGCGCAACTAAAGGAGCTGCAGATCTTGGTATTCCCGTTTCACACGTTGCGCCGCAAGACCTATCAGTTGCGGCGCAACTGAAGGAGCTACAGACCAAAGGTGCTATCGTTTCACTAGTTGCGGCGCAAGAAACAAGCGTTGCGGCGCAACTAAGTGATAAAAAGGGGGGGTTTCAGGATTCGAACCCTGGTCACCACGTTCACACCACACCACACTCACCACTACGCCCTAGGGTCTTTGACTACTAGGGAGTGGTTTTGTTTTTTACTTAACCTATTTTTCTTTTGTCTTATTTTAAATAAGCCATATCATTTTTCATTTTTCCTAGCTTATTCTTTAAGCTTATTTTACATTTCTTATTTTTCCTAGGTAAGTTA
This sequence comes from Glebionis coronaria, assembly GCA_025667525.1. Lineage (NCBI taxonomy): Eukaryota > Viridiplantae > Streptophyta > Magnoliopsida > Asterales > Asteraceae > Glebionis > Glebionis coronaria. The sequence goes on from CM046877.1 coordinate 423,653,707, forward strand.
TAGCTTTATTGATTTTTCAAAATTGGTTTCACATTTTTCCTTTTATTTGTTTATTTTCTAGAATTTAATTAATATACGTTTTTAATAAATCCATAAAAAATACCAAAAAGAGTTTTTGTTTATAGGAAAAATAGTTTTTAGTTTTTAAAATATATTTTTGAGGTTTACATCTAATTTTGGTTTCAAAAACTTTTATTTTTAATTTTATAATATTTTAAGGTTTTTTATAAACTTTAAAGATTTTTATAAAATTATTAAAAAAGGTTTAGGAGCTATAATTTGTGTTTTTCTCTTAATTATATTATTTAGGATTTTTATAGATTTTTTATTTTAAATTTTAGTAACTTTTATTTTTTAGTATTATTTTAATATTATTTTATTATTTAATTTTCAAAATTTTATTTTTCTTTCTTTTTTCATTTTTCCTAGGTTCTTTGTCATTAATTAGGACTATTTCCATTTTTAGAATAATTTTCTAGCTTTTAGATTTATTTTTATAATTATTTTAAGTTTAATTAGTTTTTAATTAGTTTAAATCATTTTTAGAGTTTTAAAAAATAGTTTTAATTTTTAGGAAATTACTTTTTAGTCTTATAATAATATAAGTTGAGTAATTGTTCAATAAAATCATATTTTTGACATTTGAATTAATTAAATTTGATTTTAGGGCTTTAATTAGCATTTAAAATTAATTATTTAATTAATAAAAGGTTATAAAATATCTTTGTTGGATTTTTATCTTTATTTATATTATTTAAGACTTCTTTTTATCCTTTTCTTGATTTTGTTTTTAGTCTTAGTTTAATTTTTAATTTGGTTGTTTTTCTACGGCTTTACGTTTACGTTTTAGTTTTCACGTATCCGTCTTTTCTTCTTCTCACCCCCATTCTTCTTAATATTAATCTCAAATAAATACAAGTTAATTCACAACACCATACCTCCTTGGGAAACGAATCTTTTCATCTCTTTTATTTGATTGTGGGTCATTAGTGTTGATTTTTCCTAAAATCATCACTCGATACTTACCGCTATTTACGCTCTTTGTTTTCCTAAACAAGAGTTGTATTTTACTACAATCAATTTTGGTGCCGCTGCCGGGGAGGTGTGTCGTGTCTTAATTTGGAAAATTTTGTTTTTGATATTATCCATAATAGTATTTGTGTTAAGTGGAACTCCCTTAACACGTATTATCGGTTTTCTCGGTTTTTCTTTGTGAATATTATTAATATATTGTATTAAGTATCACAACCAAAATACAATATCTCCAAAAGTATGAAAACACAACCTTGATTCGGGATTTCATCACTCGATCATTGTATTCGAATCTCAAACAAAAAGAAAAGGCAAAAATAGATAAATACTTTCGAGAAGCTCGATTTTGAAAAATACAAACTATAAGGTGGGTATAAGGCGGGTATTATAAAATATACCCTAAGGAAAAAGGCTCTTAAGTGCTTCGCGCCGCCTCGTTTCCCCGCTTGCTTGTGAGTATTTTGAGATTGAAAGCTAATCGAGGGTTTTGCCGCCCAAAGTATTAATACGTATACTATATTTGCTTGGTTTTCTTTGTGATTAAACCCTCGTGAACAATTTGGTTTTCACCAAAGTTCTAAAGTCATTCGAAGGCGTTCACTCCACGTGATCGTTTTCATTCCTTTGAGGCTTCTTTAATCAAGAGTTTGATTCGAGGAGAGATTTTGTAGATTGTTGTCTACGAAGATACACCAAAAAACCAAAAAAATTAAATATCATCAAAAACACAAAAAAATTGAAAATCCACAAAACAACCAAAAAGAATCTTCTTTGCTCACCTCCCATTCTTCGTGAAGTTTATGATCACTCGTAATCAAGCTAAACGAGCTCGTAAACGACTTCAAAAGCAAGCAAATCAAGGATCGTTGATTGTTGAAGAACCTCCAATTGTTGAACCTATTATAGAACAAGAAGTCGTAATGGCTAATCGTACTATGATGGAGTTGCTACAAGCACCCACCGAGGGTTTTGGAGAGGCCATTGTTATTCCCGCCATCCTTGCGGAGAATTTCGAGATTAAGACGGGTTTAATGTCGATGCTACAAGCAAACAAATTTCGAGGTCATGAGAAAGACAACCCGCATTACCACATTAGGAATTTCAACCGTCTCACGGCCACTAGCAAATTCAAAGATGTTCCGCATGACGCCATTAAGATGATGTTGTTTCCATATTCGTTGGATGGACCCGCTAAAATTTGGCTCGAGAAAGAACCGCCAAATTCGATTTTGACATGGGCCGATCTCGTTTCTAAGTTTGTGAACAAGTTTTTTCCACCATCGAAAACAACACACTTAAAAAATGAGATTTCACGATTTGTGCAACGTAACAATGAAAGTTTTTCAATGGCATGGGAACGATTTAAGGAGATGTTGCATGAATGTCCTCATCATGATTTTTCGGAATTGCATCAAATTGATACCTTTTATAATGGGCTTAATGATCATGAACGAGATTATTTGAATGCCGCCGCGGGTGGTAATTTTTTGTGTAAGACGACAAATGAGGCTTTACAAATCATTGAAAATCGATCTAAAGTTTATAGCCCTCGTAACACACCGAGTGTTGCCAATATGGGTTCGTCATCTTCGTCACAATCGTCTCGTGGTATTAATGCCTTACATGATGAAGCTAATGAGGAAAATCGGTTTTTTGATAGATTTGCTAATCTAATGTCCCATTGGAAGGCTCAAGAAGCTTCCAATTCCGCTTCGGTTAAAGCGGTTGCTAAGAGTTGTTTATCGTGTGGAGGAGCTCATGATTTATCCGAGTGCATTACCGCGGATGGTAACACTTCGAGTGCTTATGTAGCAACGGGAACTTACAACCAAAACGGCCAAGGTTCCCGCCAAAATCAAGCTCCACCAAATCAAAATGTTAACAATTATCGAAACAACAACCAAGGTAATTACCAAGGCAACACACGCAATTACAACAAAGGGAATTATCAAAGTGGGAATGGACAAATCTCTAATCAAAACCAAAACCGTGATTTTCAAAACACCACACAAGGTTTTCAAAATGCTCACACGAAAAATTTGCAAGGAGAATTTTTAGATTATGCAAAAGCAAATGATGCAAAATTTGATAACATGCAACGTGAGATGATTAGCTTAAGGTCCGAGTTGAAAAACGAGCTTAAAAATGAACTTGCTAATGAACTTAAAACTCATGCTAATAAAATGGAAGGAAATGTCCAACGTCTTCAACAAAACCAACAAAAGATGGAATTAGGACAACATGAGATTAAGCAAGAGTTATTGAAAGCGGATGCTAGGCAATCAAAATTTGAGGACCGAATGGCTAAGATGTTCGAAGCAATCATGTGTAAACCCTCTTCTTCGGGTGGTCTTCCTAGTGATACCATTGCAAACCCGAAGGGAGAATTGAAGGTTGTTACTACACGAAGTGGTAAAACTTTCAAGGAACCAATCTCTCGTCCAAGTACTTCTACGGAGAAGGAAATCGAGAAAGAACCCGAGGTGATGGTCGAAAAGGAGCACATTACAATCCCACGAAGTACCGCTCAAACCACACCTACGGTTACACCAATACCAATTATGGAACCCGAGATTCCAAGGCCGTTGCCTAATGACCTACCCACACCACCTTTACCCTACCCTTCAAGACGAAACAAAGAGAAAATGCAAGAACGTAACAAACAACAAATCGAGCTTTTTATTAAGATGTTTCAACAAGTTCATTTTGATGTGAGTTTAGCCGACGCGTTGTTATACATGCCTCGTTTCGCTTCCACTTTTAAAAGTATGATGAGCGATAAGGAAAAGCTTTCAAAGCTTGCTAATTGTTCTTCGGTTTATCTTAACCGCATACCGGAAAAAGTTGGTGATCCCGGAAAGTTTCTCATTCCTTGTGACATACAAGAGATGAAAGAATGCCTCGCCTTGGCCGATCTTGGTGCGAGCATTAATTTGATGCCATTTTCCATTTGGAAATCGCTTTCGCTTCCGGCTCTTATTCCTTCGAACATGTCCATCGAGATGGCCGATCATTCTACGATTATGGCATGTGGAATAGCCGAAGATGTTTTCGTGAAAGTGGGGAAGTTCTACTATCCCGTTGATTTTATAGTAGTCGACATCCCCGCGGATCCTCAAGTTCCTCTAATTTTAGGTCGTTCATTTTTAGACACTTCGAGATCGCTTATCGATGTTCATGCGAGAACTATCACTTTGAGATTCAACGAAGAGGAACTTGTTATAAACGCTACTCAAAACTCGAAACCTTCTCATGTTTATGCAATCGCTACCATCAATCACATTGACATCGTTGATGTGGTTTGCGATGAGTTTTCACAAGAAGTGTTAGGTTTTTCCGATAGCTCGTCAAGTGGCAATCCCACTATTTTGGATCCGATTCTTGCTAATTCCACACCAAATCTCACTCCATTCCAAGGAGGCGATTTCGCTTCAAATGAAATCGACAATGAAGATGAAGTGTTGATTAGTGATGATATTTCTATTCCACCATTCCTTCCGCCGATGGAAGTTATGAGTGTTGAACCTAAATCTTCAATCGAGGAACCGCCTATCCTTGAATTGAAAGATCTTCCTTCTCACCTTGAATATGCATTCTTGGAAGGTGATGACAAATTGCCGGTTATTATTGCAAAAGATCTTGCTAATGATGAAAAAACCGAGCTCTTGAAAGTTCTTAAGGCTCACAAAGGGGCAATTGCGTGGAAAATTTCCGACATTAAGGGTATTGACCCAAAATTTTGTACTCACAAGATTTTAATGGAGGAGGACTACAAACCCGCAATTCAAAGTCAAAGAAGGGTAAATCCCAAAATTCACGATGTCATTAAAAAGGAGGTCCTTAAACTCCTTGACGCGGGAATGATTTATCCTATATCCGATAGCCCATGGGTGAGCCCAATCCATTGTGTCCCTAAAAAGGGAGGAATGACCGTTGTGCCTAATGAAAACAACGAGTTAATTCCCACTCGTGTTGTGACCGGTTGGAGGGTGTGTATTGACTACCGAAAGTTAAATGACGCCACTCGTAAAGACCACTTTCCTTTGCCCTTCATGGATCAAATGTTGGAGCGACTTGCGGGAAATGAATTCTATTGCTTTTTAGATGGTTTTTCCAGTTACTTTCAAATTCCTATCGACCCTCGTGATCAAGAGAAGACTACGTTCACGTGTCCTTATGGAACGTTCGCTTATCGTAGGATGCCTTTCGGACTTTGTAATGCACCCGGTACGTTTCAACGGTGTATGATGGCAATTTTTCACGACATGATCGAGAAATCGATGGAAGTGTTTATGGATGACTTCTCGGTGTTTGGTAATTCGTTCACGTCATGTTTATCTAATCTCGAACAAATGTTAAAACGTTGTGAAGAAACCAATCTTGTGCTTAATTGGGAGAAATGTCATTTCATGTGTAAACAAGGAATCGTCTTAGGACATAAGGTGTCGAAGGCGGGGATTGAGGTCGATAAAGCTAAGGTAGACGTCATCGCCAAGTTACCTCATCCCAAAACCGTTAAGGGAGTTCGTAGTTTCCTAGGCCACGCGGGCTTTTATCGTCGTTTCATTAAGGACTTTTCGAAGATTTCTCGTCCTATGACACACCTTCTCGAGAAGGATGCTCCTTTTAACTTTAATGAGGATTGTGTTAAGGCTTTCGAAACTCTAAAAAGGAAACTTACCGAAGCTCCCATTCTTGTTGCTCCTAATTGGGAATTACCCTTTGAAATCATGTGCGATGCAAGTGATTATGCTATAGGGGCCGTCTTAGGGCAACGTTACGACAAGCATTTCCGTCCTATCCACTATGCTAGTAAGACGATGACCGAGGCTCAATTAAAGTACACCACAACGGAAAAGGAATTCCTTGCCGTGGTCTATGCTTTTGAGAAATTCCGACCTTATCTCGTCTTAACTAAAAGCATTGTGTATACCGACCATTCGGCTATCAAGTATCTCTTAGCTAAGCAAGATGCTAAGCCGATATTGCTTCGTTGGATGCTCCTCCTCCAAGAATTTGATGTCACCGTGCTTGACAAAAAAGGAGCCGAGAATCTAGCGGCCGATCATCTCTCTCGTCTAGAAGATCCTCACAAAGATGTTTTCGAGAACAAGGAAATTACCGAAACATTTCCTCTTGAGACTCTCGGTGTAGTGAATTCTAAAGACACCACCCCATGGTTTGCCGACATTGCAAATTACCATGCGGGCAATTTCATAATCAAGGGTATGACGACACAACAAAAACGAAAATTCTTTCGTGACGTCAAGTTCTATTTTTGGGACGACCCTTATCTCTTTCGGATTTGTGCGGATCAACTCGTTCGACGTTGTGTGTTTGGTACCGAAGCTTCTAATATCCTTAGAGCTTGTCACGAGGGACCCACGGGTGGTCACCACGGTGCTAATCTCACGGCTAAGAAAGTGTTCGATGCCGGTTTCTTTTGGCCTTCTATCTATCGTGATGCACACGTACTTGTAAAGTCGTGTGATTCGTGCCAACGTCAAGGAAAATCGTCTCAACGTGATGAAATGCCGCAAAATATAATTCAAGTGTGTGAGATTTTCGACATATGGGGAATAGACTTTATGGGGCCGTTCCCATCGTCTCATGGCAACAAATATATCCTCGTCGCGGTGGACTACCTTTCTAAGTGGGTGGAAGCTAAGGCTTTGCCTACTAATGATGCTCGTGTGGTAGTGAAGTTTTTGAAGCAACTATTCTCTCGGTTCGGAACCCCTCGTGCTATTATAAGCGATCGTGGAACCCATTTTTGTAATGACCAATTCGAAAAGGTTCTAAAGAAATATGGGGTTACACATCGTCTTTCTACGGCTTATCACCCGCAAACGAGTGGGCAAGTCGAGGTTTCGAACCGAGCTTTGAAGAGGATTTTAGAAAGGTCGATTGGAGAAAACCGTGCTTCATGGTCCGACAAACTCGATGACGCTTTATGGGCCTTTAGGACCGCTTATAAGACACCTATCGGTTGTACTCCTTATAAGTTAGTCTATGGGAAGAATTGTCATTTGCCCATTGAATTGGAGCATAAGGCATATTGGGCCCTTAAGCATGCTAATTTTGACTTAAAGACCGCGGGAGATCACCGGAAAATACAATTGAATGAATTAGATGAATTAAGGGATAATGCTTATGAAAATTCATTAATTTTTAAAGAAAAGACTAAAAAGTTTCATGATTCAAAGATTAAAAACCGTGTTTTTAACGTTGGTGATCAAGTGTTGCTTTTTAACTCACGTCTTAAGATATTTTCCGGGAAATTGAAATCTCGTTGGTCGGGTCCGTTCACCATTACACAAGTGTTTCCATATGGGACCATTGAGCTAGCTCAAAATGATGGTCCCAATTTCAAGGTGAATGGACATAGGCTTAAGCACTACTTTGGTGGGGAAATTCCTTCAATGGTTGCCCCCGACCAAGACACCTTCCCCAATGATAATTAGCATTGAGGGGATCGAGTCAAGCTCATGACTCGGTAATCAAAAACGAGGTGCCTCGTGGGGGAGATCCCATGCTTATCTTTATGCTTATTATTCACTAATAAGGGGACTTGTACCCTTCCAACTCGTTGTCTCGTGGTTGTTTGTAATTGTGTTATCTAGATCATCATCATCGTCTACGATTGAAGACTCTCGTGTTCGTTTACGTGAGCCTCCATCGTTCGTTTGAAGAAGTTTTTCACGATTCCATGACATATCCTTTATTGTTCTAACAATTATCTTTTAGCATAATTAATAAACGGCTTTAGATATATTGTTGATCACCCTTTCCATGCTAGATCCTAAGCATTCGATTCTTCGTCTCTAGTATGGGGGTGCTCCACCTTTAGACTCGAAACATTGAGGACAATGTTTACTTTTAGTATGGGGGGTGAATAGGTACTTGCTTTGCTACGCCCTCACGTTTTCCAATTTTCAATGTTTTGTTTTGCTAATAAGGCTAAAAATGGCCAAATTTTAAAATTTTTCTTAGTTTTCATAAGTGTTTTTAAGACACGAATGTATATTTTCCGATGGGTAGAATAAGAGTTAATTTTTGACTTGATGGGCATTTGGAGCCATTTACATTCCTTAACCCGCTCAATTCAAGTTTTGCTAGACTTTTATATAGGGAGCTTTAAAACGCGAAAGTCTTAATTCATTCGGGTTAAGAACAAGAACTTTTCGCAAGTTCCTATAATTGATTCTAGAAAGTCACTTATCAAGGGAACTTTAAAACGCATTCTCTAAACTTGAAAAAGTCCAAGAAAGTGCAAGATCCTATAGGTGGCTTGAAAACCCAAAACTTTGATTTGATATAGTCTTAATGAAAGCTAATCCAAATTTGGCTTAATTTTGACTTGCACGGCTAAGTATTCACGAGTCTCTTTAATTAGAGGTCTTTAAATAGTGAAGAACGAGAAATGATAGAGTTAGACAAGTGATCATGCTAAACGTAGAACATGAAAATGTTCTTTCAAAAACTCATATGTTTTTAATTGTGGCTTTTTCTTCCCATAAGATCAATGCATTAGGAATAAATCATAATTGCAATAAGTAAGGTCGTACGATTTGAAAGGTTACTTAGCCTCTAGCGCAAGATCGTTTAAAAGTTGCTCGGGGTTGAATAGAGTTCATAGCCAAGGCATAACTTATTGAAGCGGGACGCGAAGATTGGCGATCATCCAAAAAGGCCCTAACAAGGCATGAGGAGCTCTATTTTTGCTAAAGATCCAAAGATGATGTGAAGTATCATTGTTCCAAAATCAATATGAAGGATCAAGACACACGACGAGAAGCTATTACTCCCCTAAAGAATGGAGAAAGTCTATCCAAAAAGACCCTAACAAGGTATGAGGATAAATATATCCAAGTCCGAAAAGGAGGCGGATCGTTGTATATCAAAATCCAAAGTAAAGATTGAAGAAAAATGATGAAGTCGTGGTCCTATATGAAGAATCTCTCAAAAACGTCAAGTGAAGAAATTCCAATTATATGAAGAGAAGACCATAATTTCGAGAACGTCTTCCCAAGATTTGAAGTATGAAGTACATGCCAAATATCGATCCGAGAAAGGTCTCGAATCGTGAAACGAGTTATGCCAAGATATGAACTTAAGGAGATACACGAGAAGCCGTTTTAAAAGATTTTGTCCTTCGGCTAACTATTGATCAAATCGTGCTACTTTACTTTCGGACTAATAACTACTCAAATAAGTCAATATGAATCACTTGTGATCCATGACAATTAGATAAAAAATGCTAGTAACCCATTTCCTTTTATAATAACTAGGATTGCGGGGAGAAAAAGTATTACACAATTTGGACGTATGAGTAGTGTTAGCATTGTGACTTGTACCAACAATGATCTTGTTTTTGCACTTAGCATGGAATGTATGACAATCAAGGATGACGAAGTTTACTCTAAGGGACATTGACTTGTTTCTATTCTTTGACCCTAAAAGTCACCTTTTGGTGATGAAAATCATACATTATGTCTTTACACATTCTCGTAGTATGTTTCAAGTCTTTTACTCTTCAATAAAGGTTAATAAAATTGAACTTTGGTGATGCTTAGATACTTTATTCTAGCATTGCGTGAGGGCACGGCAATGGCTTAGTATGGGGGAGTGATGAGATGGCATTTATACATGATCTCATCGTTCTTTTCGGGCTTTAAATGCATAAAAATGTCATAAAATACCATATATATGCTTGTGTTTGTTTACTTGTGTGTTTTAGGTATGGATATCGTGAAAAAGACAAAAGATCACAAGATACAAGGAAAAACGAACACGAGAAACGAAGCCGTACAATGAACCGGGCCCTAATCATGGAATTTTCATCAAATACCCTTGAAGACTTGAAGACAATACAAGATTGATCCTCCAAGAATGAAGAAATGACACTTAAAACCCTTGTATATTAATAATTACAAGATTGGTCCCTTAAGTTTGTCAAAATTACAAAAAGGTCCTTCAACTTTGAAGAAATGGCAAGATTGGTCCCTCAACAAATTCAAATTGCCAATTATGGTCCCTCATGAAGTAAAGATACAAAGAAGACCTTGGAAGATCAACAATGTTCAAAAACAGCCCTTGAAATATTCAAAATGGCAAAATTCATCCTTTAAAACACTTTGGAAAAAGATTTGAGCCAAAAGTGACAAGTCATGGAAGTTATTTGTGAAGGAAAGTCAAGTTTTAGGGCTGGAAACCTTAAAAGCCAAAAATAACAAAACACAAGGACCATTTGTGCCAAACCTGAAACATTTAAAAAAAGGGGCGCCTAACACCCAACCCACCCCCAAAATCGGATCAAAGGGAGTACTATTCATCATTTTTACTTCCCAGAAATTACCACCACAATTACTTGGGTAAAACTCAATTAAACTTGCACACAAGTAATTCACACACTCACAAACCCTTCCCACTCCTAAAAACCTGCATCCCACACATGTGCACCAAAACCCCAATTCCCCAATCCACCAATCACATCATTCCTTAGCCCCCAAGCATCATGACGTGGCTTAAATCAATGGCCAAGATTATTTGCTTCCTCCCAAAGCAAAATAAACGTCCAAGATCAAATGAGAGGACAAAATGCACTCAAGGGCACATTTGGGATTTTCTTATGATTAGGGTTTAGTTTTTTTTCTATTCTAGATTGTTCTATAGGCTCTATAAAAGGAGACCCAAGCTGTGGTGATCCCTTTGTTCCAGTTTTTAAGCTTGCACATGTAATACCTTTTTAAAGAAATAAAAAGTTTGGTTTTTGAAATATTCAAGTGTAATTCCTTTTTTATTGTTTTTAAAAGTTGAGTGTTGTGTTAAGCTTAATTCTGAGTTCCAAGTTTTAATTTTGGTGAAGTGATTTGTGTTTCAAAACTTGTTTTCAAGTTTTTGAAAATTGGAAAATTTTGGTGAGAATTGTTCTAAGGTTTGGATGTTAAGAAGTTTGGATTAATTAGTGTTTTAAAACGTATTTAAAAGGTTGGTTAAGGTTTTGAAAGTATTTTGGAAAGAAGAAAAAGGAACCATAAAAAAATATATATTGTTATATTATTTTGTTGTTTTCTTGTTTTGTGATTACAATAGGTTGAAGGCTTGTTGATTTAGTTCAGCTCCAACCCGAGTTGGATTGGAGGAGGATTTTCATCCTCTAGGTTCTTGGATGTAAGAACCTTAGGTTAACTCCTTTTTCTTTTGAAAGTTCAAAAATAGCAAGTTGTATGATCTTAAGTGATTTGGTGATTAAGTGTGTTTATATTGCATGATTTGTGTTCTAGTGTGTATGTTTACATGTTAGATGCACTTGGAATCAATTTGGTAGCTTTTGTAAGCATGTTGGTATGTTAAAAGTTGGTTTTTAGATTTTAAAAGGGTGTTTGGCAACAGGTTTAAGCAGGACATCTAGATTTGTTTTGATAATTAAAAGGTGTTAGATTGCTTGTTTAGGGTTGATTAAGGTATTTAGTAAGTAGTTAATTAGTTTGGAACAAGATTTGAACAAGTTTGTTAGGTTTTTAAGGAAAGAGTAAGTTAAAAATCTGCATCTTCACTTATTTGCCAATTTTCTTGCTTTTTTGTGCTTGATTTGCTTATTTGTGGTGTGCTTAAGTGTTTAATTTGTGTTGTTCTTGACTTCTTGTGATCAAAGGATCACAAGAGTGCCATTATTGTCCAATAAGCATCCTCCAAATAAGCCATAGGGCCAAGCACCTCTTGGTCCTTTTGAAATCTGTGAAAGCTTGAACACAAGTAGCTAAACCAGGCACGTTATACAAATTGCGCCGCAAGTACTACCTGTTGCGGCGCAACTAAAGGAGCTGCAGATCTTGGTATTCCCGTTTCACACGTTGCGCCGCAAGACCTATCAGTTGCGGCGCAACTGAAGGAGCTACAGACCAAAGGTGCTATCGTTTCACTAGTTGCGGCGCAAGAAACAAGCGTTGCGGCGCAACTAAGTGATAAAAAGGGGGGGTTTCAGGATTCGAACCCTGGTCACCACGTTCACACCACACCACACTCACCACTGCGCCCTAGGGTCTTTGACTACTAGGGAGTGGTTTTGTTTTTTACTTAACCTATTTTTCTTTTGTCTTATTTTAAATAAGCCATATCATTTTTCATTTTTCCTAGCTTATTCTTTAAGCTTATTTTACATTTCTTATTTTTCCTAGGTAAGTTATAGCTTTATTGATTTTTCAAAATTGGTTTCACATTTTTCCTTTTATTTGTTTATTTTCTAGAATTTAATTAATATACGTTTTTAATAAATCCATAAAAAATACCAAAAAGAGTTTTTATTTATAGGAAAAATAGTTTTTAGTTTTTAAAATATATTTTTGAGGTTTACATCTAATTTTGGTTTCAAAAACTTTTATTTTTAATTTTATAATATTTTAAGGTTTTTTATAAACTTTAAAGATTTTTATAAAATTATTAAAAAAGGTTTAGGAGCTATAATTTGTGTTTTTCTCTTAATTATATTATTTAGGATTTTTATAGATTTTTTATTTTAAATTTTAGTAACTTTTATTTTTTAGTATTATTTTAATATTATTTTATTATTTAATTTTCAAAATTTTATTTTTCTTTCTTTTTTCATTTTTCCTAGGTTCTTTGTCATTAATTAGGACTATTTCCATTTTTAGAATAATTTTCTAGCTTTTAGATTTATTTTTATAATTATTTTAAGTTTAATTAGTTTTTAATTAGTTTAAATCATTTTTAGAGTTTTAAAAAATAGTTTTAATTTTTAGGAAATTACTTTTTAGTCTTATAATAATATAAGTTGAGTAATTGTTCAATAAAATCATATTTTTGACATTTGAATTAATTAAATTTGATTTTAGGGCTTTAATTAGCATTTAAAATTAATTATTTAATTAATAAAAGGTTATAAAATATCTTTGTTGGATTTTTATCTTTATTTATATTATTTAAGACTTCTTTTTATCCTTTTCTTGATTTTGTTTTTAGTCTTAGTTTAATTTTTAATTTGGTTGTTTTTCTAGGGCTTTACGTTTACGTTTTAGTTTTCACGTATCCGTCTTTTCTTCTTCTCACCCCCATTCTTCTTAATATTAATCTCAAATAAATACAAGTTAATTCACAACACCATACCTCCTTGGGAAACGAATCTTTTCATCTCTTTTATTTGATTGTGGGTCATTAGTGTTGATTTTTCCTAAAATCATCACTCGATACTTACCGCTATTTACGCTCTTTGTTTTCCTAAACAAGAGTTGTATTTTACTACAATCAACCCTAATAACAACAATCAAACCTCAGAAACACAAATCAACCGCAATAACACACTTTCACAGATCAAAATCCAAATTCACCAAAATTCATATAAATTTTAGAAAAATAAAAGGGATAAAAAATTCAAACCTCCAAAATGTACATCCATGTTGGGCCAATGAAAGTTTTAACTATGGCCCAGTCTAGATTTGTTTAAATTAGACTAAGTGTTACTGATCGCCGAGAGGACCAGCGACAGAGACCAGACCAGTGGAAGGCAAAGCCTCAGCTGGCACACCAGGAACATTCAAGTCAAAGACAACGTCAGAGAAGTCGAAGACAATCTGAAGTCATACTCACCAGCAATTATGGATAGCTGGGATGTAGAAGGAATGTGCTGGTGTTCAAGGATCTCTGAGTTGACAATACTCAGAGATCACTTAAGAACCCTATAAGTCTGAGACAAGCAAAGCTTGCCCAATCCTTTATAATTTAGGCGGGAGAATCTACCAATTGTTTTGAGCGGGACAAAACAAGAGATTCAAGATAAATCCTAGTACGACCTAGTGGGATAAAAGGTAAACAGTTGGCAGAACTGTTCACCTGAAGTTGTTTAAAGGTATGTCTCGATTTGGACATGTATTTAATACGTTGTACTCTTCCATTCAGAAGATGACACGTATCAACTACTCCCACTAAGGAAGCAACCTCGCACCACTATAAATAGGAGTGAGAAAGGAGAACTAAACCAACCCTTGTGCTTGGATAAATTATCTAAGTTATTTCTCACTTTGGAACCGCTGAGCCCTCAGCTGTCTACCAGCGTCTCATTGGTTCCCTTGTAAACTTGAGTCTCGAATCTAGTTTACTTGTTCTAGGGTTCATTTCTTATTGTTATTCAACGAGTGTATTCATAGCACTTTGTAATACTTTGTTTATAACAGTTAATAAAGCATTACGCGTTTGAAAAGTATTTCATTGTGTTTTCGTGGTTATACGAGTTATAGTTTCAACAATTGTCATATTAAGGGACTTTCAATTGGTATCAGAGCGGTTTGATTTATAAAACATTTTATAAACCGTTCTTGTTTTTAAAATCAAGATCCTAATATGACTGATACTATACCTCCTCCACCCTTTGGTCAAACCAATCAAGGTACCAACAATTGTCATATTAAGGGACTTTCAATTGGTATCAGAGCGGTTTGATTTATAAAACATTTTATAAACTGTTCTTGTTTTTAAAATCAAGATCCTAATATGACTGATACTATACCTCCTCCACCCTTTGGTCAAACCAATCAAGGTACCACTTCGACCGCCGCACCGGCCACCATATCTACTACCATGCCTACACCAGTTGTAAGCACTGTAATAATGATGATGACCTTCCCCAACCGCTTGATGTTCGTGGGGGGTCACATGTGTCCAATGTTCCAGCGTTTGATGAAGAAGATTTTTCAAGTTGGAAAAGTGAATTTCTTATATATTTAGATGGCTTAGAACCCTTCTTGATAGAAATCTTGGAAAATGGTCCCTATGTACCACTGGTCGTTTCCTCTACCCTGAGAGACCCATAAAGAAACCTGTTAAGCAATGGTCTCCAGCGGATAGACGTCTGGCTAACAAGGACAAGAGACTCAAATGTATCATAGTCTCTTGCCTACCCAAGAACATTATGAAGTCCATCATAAAATTCAATTCTGCTAAGGAGATGTGGACTGAGTTAGTTCTAGGGTATGAAGGTCCAGAGACAACAAAAGAAACCAAAATCCAAGCCCTTAGACTTAAGTTTAATACTTTTAAAGCTTTTGAAACATAAACTGTTGCTCAAACTTATACTAGGATTAAGATTTTGTTGAATGATTTGGGAAATAATGGAGTTGTTCTACCTAAGGCTGAGGTTAATGCTACATTTGTCAATAGTTTACCTAGAAAATGGCTTAGCCTAAATCAGACCTTAAGAACAAATAATGCTATCAAAAATGATACTTTAGCCCAACTATTTGGTAGATATAACTATGAAAAAGTGCTAATTGACTCCATTTACAAATCAGAGACTGATAGGTTTACTGATAGGTGTGTAAACACCCATCCTTTTACCACTTAATTCTGGCTAAAACGAGACCAAAACGCGTATTTAATATCATTTGTTTGGATTTATGCGTGGTTTTTGTGTTTATTGTGTTTTCAGGGCCAAACGGATGGATAATGGAGAAAACATGGGATTGCACGGGTTTTACCGAAGAAAAAGACTCAAGATGAAGTCTATTGTCCAAGAGATGCAAAAGATTTGAAGTCACTGGGCCTATTCGAAGATTTATCGAAGAAAAGGACCAAAGATGGAAGATTTACATAAGTCGAAGAAACTCAAGTCTATTAAACGAAGAAATTAAAAGACGAGTTGAATTTAATCGACGAAAAATCCCGAATCAGAATCGAAAACGTCAGCTTTTCTGAAAAGACGAGAAGACAAGAAGAACGGGAAGAAGCCCACTCACCAACCAAAGGGAACACCTATATAAAGGGTTCCCCTCACACTTTTCATTCAGTTTTTAGTTTTTCTTCTCCCCTCTTTTTTCTCCCTTTCTGTTCGTAGGTTTCACCAACACCACTAGGGTGTTTGGTGATTTTGATCTTTGTTTTTCAATCTTGTAATTTCATCCTTGTTTTGTGATTGTTAAAACCTTAATCATTCAATATATCAATCTTTCCATTTCATCTTGTTCATCTTCATCTATTTGGTTAAAAGTTTAAGTTCTTATTTGATTGATTTGATCTTTAAAAGTTATTGGGATTTAAGATTTTATTGATGGGATTTGTAGTTTATGGTTAGTATATGATTCGTGGTTAGTTTTATTTAATATTTAGTGAAAAACTTGTTGATTTTTGGCTCGAAATCGATTTACCCTGTTTTTCGGTATAGTTACTGTTCTTGAGTTTCCCAGGTTCCGGATGAACAAAAGTTCCGGATGAACACAAACTTCCGAATGAGTCTTAGAAGTTCCGAATGAAAGTGTTTTCAAAAGTTCCGGATGAGTTTTAAAAGTTCCGAATAAATTTCCTTTCAAAAAGTTCCGAATCAATTTTTAGAAGTTCCGAATGAATGCTCTTTTTAAATCTTCCGGATAAACTTCCGGGTCAAAAGTTCCGAGTGAACTTCCGGATAAACTTCCGGACCAAAAGTTCCGGACGAACTTCCGGATCACCAAACTTCCGGGTGAACTTCCGAATCAAGTTCCGACACAAAGTTCCGGGTGAACTTCCGAAGAAAGTTCCGGATCAATCTTCCGAGTCAACTTCCGAGTGAAGTTCCGAGTTAAGGTTCCGAACGAAGTTCCAGATCAACAACTTCCGAATCAAGGTGACTTCCGAATCAATTTTCTTTGAGTATTTTTAAGTATTACTGTTCCTTACTGTTTCTTCATTTTTACTTTATATTTTAATTCAAGTTTTTATTAATTGTTATTAATTTAATTGCTTTTAAATTTAAGTTTACATTTTCGTGCATTTAAACTTTTAGTAGATTAAAAATCCAAACCCCCTATTTGTCACCAAAAACAAATCATTCCACTTAGAACCAAGATCAATTCGAGAGGATATCGAGAGAATATAGAGAACCCCAATGAAAAACTGAGTATCAAATGGCGCCGCTGCCGGGGATCATCTCAGTAGACTTGAGGATCCTTACCAAGGGGATCATCCGAACAAAGAAATCAATGATTCTTTTCCCTTGGAGATCTTAATGTCTATCAACTCGAATTCTGATGAAACCCCGTGGTTTGCGGACTTTGCAAACTACTTGGCGGGTGGAATTCTCGTTGACGGGTTAACATCCCAGCAAAAGAAAAAGTTCTTCAAAGACATTAAGACTTACTTTTGGGATGACCCGTATCTATTCAAACAATGTGCCGACTTGATTATTCGCCGATGTGTTGATGGACCGGCAGCTTTGGAAATCCTTGACGCTTGCCACAAAGGACCCACCGGTGGTCACTTTGGTCCCAACTACAACGCCAAAAAAGTGTTTGATTCGGGATTTTATTGGCCCACCATATATCGTGACGCTCACAATATGGTTAAACGATGTGATGCTTGCCAAAAACAAGGCAAGATCACACATGAAGACGAGATGCCTCAGAATTTCATTCAAGAATGTGAAATCTTTGATGTTTGGGGTATCGACTTTATGGGGCCATTCCCTTCTTCTAAAGGAAACAAATACATACTTGTAGCCGTTGACTACGTCTCCAAATGGGTTGAAGCCAAAGCTTTACCCACTAATGACGGAAGGGTGGTTTGTAACTTTTTGAAATCTCTATTCGCTAGATTCGGTGTGCCTCGTGCCATTATTAGTGATCGTGGGACTCATTTTTGCAATGACCAATTCGCAAGAGTCATGGCTAAGTATGGTGTAAATCATCGTCTTTCCACAGCCTACCACCCACAAACTAATGGCAAGGCTGAAATCTCTAACCGAGGATTAAAGCGAATTCTGGAAAGAACCGTGGGAGAGCATCGTGCCTCATGGGCTGATAAACTTGATGATGCTTTGTGGGCTTTTCGTACTGCATACAAGACTCCGATTGGTTGTACACCATATCGTCTCGTGTACGGGAAAGCATGCCACCTCCCCATTGAGTTAGAGCACAAGGCTTACTGGGCCTTGAAGTGGGCTAATTTTGATATCAACAAAGCCGGTGACCTACGCAAGATCCAACTCAATGAGATCAATGAACTCCGTACTGAGGCTTATGAAAACTCTTTGATCTATAAGGAGAGGACTAAGCTCATTCACGACTCTAAGATTAAGAACCGAGAGTTCCAAGTTGGAGACAAAGTTTTGCTCTTTAACTCTCGGTTGAAAATCTTTTCGGGCAAGCTGAAATCTCGTTGGTCCGGCCCATTCACCATTGCCCAAATTTTCCATATGGTACTCTCGAGCTCGCTCAACCTAATGGACCTAATTTTAAGGTGAATGGCCAACGAGTGAAGTTGTACTTTGGTGAGGACACCTCTCAGGAGATGATTCCATCCCTCACCACATTCCCCATGAACTAATTTTGGGTCGAGTCAGGCTCGTGACTCGGTTATAAAAAACAAGCGCTCCTCGGGAGGCAGCCCGAGTCTCTATCTTTTTCCGTTTAACCCCCTAAGTGTAGGGGGGCCTCTATAGGTTCTTTGTCTTTGTGTGGTGATGTGATTACATGGATAAGTGCACTCTTGGAATCTCTGAACAACCGTGCTCCCGTGTTATCCGAAATCCGGTTCTATCTCTCAACTATCGTGATTCAATTTTCTTCATACTCACATTTGAAATTGATCACTTTAGTCGTCTCTTCCTTAACTTGAGTTAACCAACATGCACAATGTCATAAGTGTAGGGGAGACTTTTCCCACATGCTTAAACATTGAGAACAATGTTATCTTAGGGGGAATTCTATCGAAGTTTTAAGTGGACTTTTCCATGAAAATGCCTTCATTTAACCGGAAAATCATATTTTTCAACATTTTTCAACATTTTTCAAATTTTTTTTATTAACTTTGGCCATTTTGTCGTAATTTTTAAATTTTTATCGTTGCTTTCATATGTATATATCCCGCAATAAAGTCAAAAATATTAATAAAGTGGTGTAGCTAGTTTAGAAATCTTTGACATATTAGGCCTGTTGCGATTATTTTGACTCAACCCGAATAGACTTATCCAAGTTTATTCTAGCTAGTATCCTTAACCATGTAGACCTTAATTGGTTCATTAGGCTAAGTATCCACGAGTCTCATTACTTGAGATTTTAAATTGTGGAGGACGAGAAATGATAGAGTCAATTATAAGTCGGTATTCTTGCATAAGCTCACTTGGTGTAATTATTTGCCTATTCTCCCATCACTTGTTAATAATTTATCTGCAATAAGTAAGGTCGTACGATTTGAAAAGTTACTTAGCTTCTAGCCCAAGATCGTTTAAAAGTTGCTCGGTAATGATAAGAGTTCATAGCCAAGGCATAACTTATGAAGCGGGGCGCGAAGATTGGCGAGTCCGAAAAGGCCCTAACAAGGCATGAGGATTCCATTTTATTGCTAAAGATCCAAAGTGATGTGAAAAGCATTATTCCCAAAGTCAATATGAAGGATCAAGACTCACGACGAAAAGCAATCAACTCCCATAAAGATCATGGAGAAGTCTATCCGAAAAGACCCTAACAAGGTATGAGGATAAATATATCCAAGTCCGAAAAGGAGGCGGATCGTTGTATCTCAAAATCCCAAATAGAGATTGAAGAAATAATCATGAAGTCGTGGTCAACAAAGTTGGAGAACCCCTGAAAAGTCTCCAAGTGAAGAAACTCTATGAACGATGAGAAGACCATTATATCAAGCACGTCTCTCAAGATATGAAGTATAAAGTACATGCCAAATATCGGCCCGAGAAAGGTCTCAAATCGTGAACCGAGTTATGCCAAGATATGAACTTTTTGATATCCCGAGAAGCAGTTTTAAGAGATTTTGTCCTTTAGCTAACTATTGATCAAATCGTCCTACTTTGCTTTCAGCCTAAATAAACTATCGAAATAAGTCCAAAAATGCATCTTCATGATCATTCTAAGACAAAAATAAAATATAAGAGATACACCTAGGAATAAGGGAGTTTAAGCATATAATTAAGCCATGTGTGTAAGTGTTTGATTTACTAACTTATAATAACAATGATCTCGTTTTTAAGCTTAGTTTGGGGAACGTGAAACTTGAGGATGATTAATCTTCGCAGCACCTAAGCCCTAATGTAAGTCCTTGATCTCTTTGCAAGTTATTTCCATATAGCTATTTTCAAGTGAAAATGGTTTTCTATCCTTTTGTTTCCTTTAAAGATTTTAATTTCTCTTAGTACTTTAATTTTTGTTTAGTAGTATTTTAATAAGGCAAAGGTTGATTGATTATGAGAAAAGTGTAAAATTGCTTTATCACTAAGCATTGCATGAGGGCATGGCAATGGTTAAGTGTAGGGGATTTGATAGGTGTGTAAACACCCATCCTTTTACCACTTAATTCTGGCTAAAACGAGACCAAAACGCGTATTTAATATCATTTGTTTGGAATTATGCGTGGTTTTTGTGTTTATTGTGTTTTCAGGGCCAACCGGATGGATAATGGAGAAAACATGGGATTGCACGGGTTTTACCGAAGAAAAAGACTCAAGATGAAGTCTATTGTCCAAGAGATGCAAAAGATTTGAAGTCACTGGGCCTATTCGAAGATTTTTCGAAGAAAAGGACCAAAGATGGAAGATTTACATAAATCGAAGAAACTCATGTCTATTAAACGAAGAAATTAAAAGACGAGTTGAATTTAATCGACGACAAATCCCGAATCAGAATCAAAAACGTCAACTTTTCTGAAAAGACGAGAAGACAAGAAGAACGGGAAAAAGCCCACTCACCAACCAAAGGGAACACCTATATAAAGGGTTCCCCTCACACTTTTCATTCAGTTTTTAGTTTTTCTTCTCCCCTCTTTTTTCTCCCTTTCTGTTCGTAGGTTTCACCAACACCACTAGGGTGTTTGGTGATTTTGATCTTTGTTTTTCAATCTTGTAATTTCATCCTTGTTTTGTGATTGTTAAAACCTTAATCATTCAATATATCAATCTTTCCATTTCATCTTGTTCATCTTCATCTATTTGGTTAAAAGTTTAAGTTCTTATTTGATTGATTTGATCTTTAAAAGTTATTGGGATTTAAGATTTTATTGATGGGATTTGTAGTTTATGGTTAGTATATGATTCGTGGTTAGTTTTATTTAAGATTTAGTGAAAAACTTGTTGATTTTTGGCTCGAAATAGATTTACCCTGTTTTTCGGTATAGTTACTGTTCTTGAGTTTCCTAGGTTCCGGATGAACAAAAGTTCCGGATGAACACAAACTTCCGAATGAGTCTTAGAAGTTCCGAATGAAAGTGTTTTCAAAAGTTCCGGATGAGTTTTAAAAGTTCCGAATAAATTTCCTTTCAAAAAGTTCCGAATCAATTTTTAGAAGTTCCGAATGAATGCTCTTTTTAAATCTTCCGGATAAACTTCCGGGTCAAAAGTTCCGAGTGAACTTCCGGATAAACTTCCGGACCAAAAGTTTCGGACGAACTTCCGGATCACCAAACTCCCGGGTGAACTTCCGAATCAAGTTCCGACTCAAAGTTCCGGGTGAACTTCCGAAGAAAGTTCCGGATCAATCTTCCGAGTCAACTTCCGAGTGAAGTTCCGAGTGAAGGTTCCGAACGAAGTTCCGGATCAACAACTTCCGAATCAAGGTGACTTCTGAATCAATTTTCTTTGAGTATTTTTAAGTATTACTGTTCCTTACTGTTTCTTCATTTTTACTTTATATTTTAATTCAAGTTTTTATTAATTGTTATTAATTTAATTGCTTTTAAATTTAAGTTTACATTTTCATGCATTTAAACTTTTAGTAGATTAAAAATCCAAACCCCCTATTTGTCACCAAAAACAAATCATTCCACTTAGAACCAAGATCAGTTCGAGAGGATATCGAGAGAATATAGAGAACCCCATTGAAAAACTGAGTATCATTTACCACCAAGATCACTGGATCAAAAGCTCTTGTTGCTAACATTCTTTTCAGGATAGCGACTCTGACATAAAAGAGGACACTAGAAGAAGTCAAGAACTTCTTAATGAATTACATGCTGTGTTCCATGGCAGAGCCCTTCTAGCTGACCAAAAGAGGTACTACCAGAGATCTGGTAGAGTTGGAGCTGCAAAGGTTGATAAATCCAAGGTGTCATGCTACACTTGTGGAAAGACTGGTCACTTTCAGAAAGATTGCTGGTCAAATAAAACCTCCTCTCCAAGCTTTCCTTCATCCAGCAACAACCACAACAGCAAGAAGAAGTTTTCTACCTCACCTTTCAAGCAAACTTCCCACTCTGACTCAGAGGGAAAGAAGGACTACAAAGTTAAGTACAAAGCCTTGAAAGCTGAGCTGTTAAAACTCAACCAGAAAGCTGATGATGCAGCTAAGAAAAAGGATGTTAAGAAGACTGAAAAAGGTCTGATTGCTGCTTCATTCGACTGGGATGATGAACCCCTCACATCTGAGGATGAAGGAACCACTACCGTCAGAGTGTTTATGGCTGTCGCTGATGAAGAACCCGCTGTGGGTAAAAGTGAAGCAAGATCTGGTCAATGGGTGGACATCACCATGAAAAAGGTACAAAGACTGCTATCTATGCCTGAAGGTCCTGATAGAGACCATTTCAGTGACTATACCTTGGTTGACCTCCACTTTGTGGAAGAGCAAAGAAAACAACTGTTAAACAAATTTCATAGTCTTAAAACAGAGTTAAATCTTTGCTAATCTGAATTAACAAATCTTAAACCATTTGTGAATCTTGCTAATCAACTTCAAAATGAAGTAAGAAAATTGTCCATTGAAAATGAGTCTTTAACTGATGAAAATACTGAACTCGGAAAAACCATTGAAAAATGGAATTTGGCTCAATCCACAGTGGAAGAAATAGTTGCTGAAGCCATACCAGGAGATGTGGTTCAGGCTATTGGGGGAAAGGGTAGATACAAAAATCATATACTTGTACCCAGTGTTAAATTTGTCCCTTCAGATGTTTCTTCTCCATCTTCTACCTCTGTGGATGAGATAAACTCTGACAAGCAATTAGAGGTACCAGCCTTACTAAGACTCGCTGGTGCTAACCCATCTGATTCCTTGCATGGCCCAAAACCTCCAACCAAAACCCCTGGGAATTCAATTCTCAAAGTCTCTGATAAAGCGAACAAAAAGGTTTTTGTGGCCACGGACTCCAACAAACCCACTCCTCCCCCTGAAGAGCTTTCACCCACCAAACAACTTCTCCTCACCTTGATGGAAGAAGTAAAGGGGTTGAAAGAATAAATCAACCCTAGAGTTAATTGTCCATCTGTTAACTCTCTTGGTGAAGGATCTAGTAGCTATAAGGGGAGAGCTTTAATCAGGCCTTGAAAGCATTGTGGTTTCAAAAATCATTTCTCTGAGGATTTCTCAAAGAAACCAGAATGTATCACATGCGAGTCTACTGAACGTACCTCTAGAGAGCATGAGGAGATCATTACGGTTTAAAGAACCAGAACTCAATTGAGATAAAAAAAACTCCTCACGGGCCCTCTAGAAGAGCTGAGCCCAAACCTAGAGACAATTCTCAGGGTTACAGACCAAATCCCCCATGCAAGTACTGCGGCTTCTTCGACCATCACTCTGATGAGTGCGAGCATTATTCCGGATGTGACATTTATGGAAGTATGCGTCATGAACCCAGAGACTGCAACCAAAGAGGGGGAGATAGAAACCAGAAAAGGAACAATGTCGCTGGTCAGCGACAGCATGGACCCACTGGAAAGTGGGTTCAACATAGAAACTAATCTGGCTTTGTTATATCTATGTAGGAATATTTAAAGAAATCTGTATGGTATCTGGATAGTGGGTGCTCCAGACATATGACAGGGGTTAAACAATATATGCATAGATATAATAAGGAGTCTGGTCCAAAAGTAGTCTTTGGAGATGACTCCTCAGAGGCTACTAAGGGTTATGGCTCAGTGGATTGCAACGGAATAACCTTCACAAGGGTCTCTTATGTCAATGGACTGAAGCACAACTTAATCAGCATTAGTCAACTCTGCGATGCTGGCTTCAAAGTTCTGTTCACTAAGACCCAAGGAACAATCTTCAATCAAAATGATGATGTTGTTCTAATTGCACCCAGAAGAAGGGATGTGTATGTCATTGATATGACATCATGTCAAGAAGGGACAAACACCTGTCTCTATGCCAAAGCATCTGATAGTGAAAATTGGCTATGGCATAAGAGACTCTCCCACCTCAACTTCAAAAATATCAACAAACTGGCCAAGAATTATTTAGTAGTTGCGCTTCTCTCTCTTACCTTCACCAAAGACAAACCATGCTCAGCCTGCGAGAAAGGGAAGCACCATAGAGCCTCATTTAAGACGAAACAATCATCCTCCATAAATAAGTGCCTCCATCTTCTTCACATGGACTTATTTGGACCAGTAAAACCTCAATCCCTTAATCACAAAAAGTATACACTAGTCATTGTAGATGAATTCTCCAGATTCACATGGGTATTCTTTCTCAAAAGAAAGAGTGATGCTGCTGAAAGAATAATGTCCTTCATCAGAGAAATAGAGAACTTCAATGACTGCAGAGTTAAGGCTATCAGAAGTGACAATGGCACTGAATTCAAGAACCATGCCATGGAAGCCTTTTGTGATGAAAAGGGAATATCACAAAACTTTTCTAACCCAGGCACCCCTGAACAAAATGGTTTCGCTGAAAGAATAAATAAAACTCTCATAGAGGCTGCTAGAACCATGCTCAACGAATCAAGACTTCCAAAACAATTTTGGGGTGAAGTTGTGACACAGCCTGTTACACACAAAATAGATCCATTATAGTGAAGAGACACGGCAAGACCTCTTATGAAGTGTATAGGAAGAGAGCCCCTGATGTAAGCTACTTCCATGTCTTTGGTTGCCCTGTTTTCATTCACAACTACAGAGATCACCTGGGAAAATTTGATGAAAAGTTTGATGATGGATTCTTTGTTAGCTACTCTCCCACCTCCAGAGCCTATAGAGTATTCAACATCCACAGACAAGAACTAGAAGAATCCATCCATGTCACCTTTAATGAAGTGGATGTTGTCATTAATCACACCAACACAGAAGAATGTAACATCGACTTCAATGAAGTTAAATCATATCCAGAGGATGATTTCTCAAATCCCAAGGAATCATCTAAGGCCTGTCACAAGGACTTTCCCTATGTTCATGCATTTGATCCTCATTCAATCTCTGACATCACTTTAGAGGTTGAAAATGCTGAACCAATCACTCCACCCACTATAGTGAATGCTGGTCTCATCGAACCAATCTCTCCCCTTGATGAAGAGATTATGGATGAAGAAATAAAATGTGAAGATCCCCCAGCATTCATTGAACCTGCTGTGACTCCTGAACCCACGGACACACCTATTCCTCAATCCAAATGGAGTAGGAACCAAGATATTCTTCTGGTGAATATTCTTGGTGAACCCTCTGAGGGAGTCAACACCAGAGGCAAATTGAGATCTCTGGAAACCGCCTCAGCGAATGAATGCCTTTTCGCTGATTTTCTCTCTGAAGATGAACCTAAGAATGAGGTTGTTGTGCTTCTAGATGAAGGGTGGGTTGTTGCCATGCAAGATGAGTTGAATCAGATCAAGAGGAACAAGGTGTGGACTCTGGTAAAAGCTCCAGCTGGGAAACAAGTGGTTGGAACTAAATGGGTCTACAGAAACAAGAGGGATGAAGCTGGCATGATTGTTAAAAACAAGGCTAGGCTTATGGTGTTGGGGTACAATCAATCTAAGGGTATTGACTATAATGAAACGTTTGCACCAGTAGCTAGATTGGAAGCTATCAGAATCTTCCTAGCCTTTGTCGCTTATATGGGGTTTACTGTATACCAGATGGATGTGAAGAGTGCTTTTCTAAATGGTAAGCTTGCAGAGGAAGTATATGTCTATCAACCCCCAGGGTTTGAAAGCAGTGAGTATCCTGATCACGTCTGCAGACTTCACAAAGCACTCTATGGGCTGAAACAAGCACCTAGAGCCTGGTATGAAACCCTATCAAAATTCTTACTTGAAAATAAATTTGTAAGAGGTACTATTGATCAAACCCTGTTCACTTATAGGTCCAAGGGTGATGTCATTTTAGTACAGATTTATGTGGATGACATTATTTTTGGTTCAACCAATGTTACCTTGAGCAAACAATTTGCCAAACTTATGACCAAAAAGTATGAAATGAGCATGATGGGGGAATTAACTTTTTTCTTAGGTTTTCAAATAAAACAAAATTCAAAAGGAATTTCTATTTGTCAAGAAAAATATGTTAAGGATTTGCTCAAGAAGTATGATCTGTCTGATTGTGCATCAGTGAAATGCCCCATGCTTCCTCCCAACAAATTAGGAGCTGATGACTCAGGGGTCTCTGTTAATGAGACCTTATATAGAGGCATGATTGGGTCACTGATGTACCTCACAGCAAGCAGACCAGACATACAATTTGCCACATGTCTCTGTGCTAGGTACCAAGCTAACCCCAAGGAATCCCACCTTGTAGTTGTCAAAAGAATTTTTAGGTACTTAAAAGGATCTCCCACTCTGGGTCTCTGGTATCCAAACGGATCAGGCTTCGACCTCAAAGCCTACTCAGACTCTGACTACGCTGGGTGCTGTCTTGATAGAAAAAGGACCTCTGGGAGTTGTCAAATCCTTGGAGGAAAGTTAGTATGCTGGAGTGCTAAGAAACAAAACTTTGTGGCCATGTCATCATCTGAAGCTGAATACGTAGTGGCCACTGGTTGTTGTGCTCAAGTTCTCTAGATGAAAAGTCAGTTGGCTGATTATGGGATCACTTATGAAAAGGTTCCCATATTCTGTGACAACACAAGTGCTATAGCCATCTCCAATAATCCGGTACTTCATTCCAGAACTAAGCATATTGACATCAGGTATCACTTTATCAGAGACCATATTTTAAAAGGTGATATTGAGCTTCACTTTATACCCACTGAATACCAGCTCGTTGATATATTCACCAAGCCTCTGGCTGAGCCAAGTTTTACCAGGTTGGTTGCTGAGCTGGGTATGCTCAATATCGGTAAACAAATCTGATAAATGATTTCTGTCTATGGGCATTTAAGGGAATTGAATGTAACGAGGTAGTTACATTCCAATGGGAGTTAATATATTCCCATATTTAATTTAAATGATTATCCTTTATTGTCAACAACTTTCCCACTTTCCAAGGGACAAGAAAAATCACATGCAGAGTCAAGGGGTCCCACTTTTCCTAAAAGGTAAACTTTTTCATTAAATGCTTTAATTGAAAAACGGATAAACCTTTTATCAAAACCCTTGAATCATTTTTCAAACATCACATTACTCATTACTTTCACACACACATACTATTCATCTTCTTCACAACCCCCATTTCTTCCTTCCATCAACAATGGCGTCTTCATCTACAAACACATCTTTCACCGTCTTGGTCGCCTCAAACGTAGATTTTGGGATAACCGATGGAAAGATTCCCTTAATAACTGTGTAGCTCTTTTGGAACATAACAATCCCCTCTACCATCCTTTGTTCTCCTTCCTCAAGAACTCCACCATTTTTGAAGCCATTACTAGAGAACCTTCCACATGTTATCACCAATACTTAAAGGAGTTCTGGTAAGCACCAAAGTTGATCAAACCTCTTCACACATCACCTTCAACCTTTCCACACATCCACAACCTCTCACCTTTGATCTTCATACTTTTTCCAAAGTCATTGGACTTCCAGTCAATGAAGGCATGTCCGATGTGCCTGCCAGCTCCACTGTGAAGAAGGCGCTGGCTACCCTTCATCCTCATGACGACAATGACAAACCTTTCACCACCCAAGTTTTCCAGAACAAATCACTGATCAAAGTGAATTACTTTTCACCCATCTGGAGGACGCTGATGCTGTACATTATGAAATGTCTGGGAGGAAACCAGGGGTCACATGATCAGCTTAATGGTGCTCAGCAAGCAATTGCTTATAGCTTAATCTAGGGGCAAGATATAGGGATCTCTCACATACTTTACTCTGACCTCATTGCTAAGCTGGAAAACAAAGGGAAGAAGAATCGACTGGCCACCATATGCTATACAAGATATCTCTCTCTTCTCATAGAAGATATGCTTGGTGAAGCCTAAACAAATGATGAACTTATCTCCTCCTATCCTTATCACATCACTGCAGCCTCACTGAAGACTCCCTTGGAGGATGAAGTACCTCTTAGCAAGCACATGATGCAGGTTGTTGGGTTACTCGTTGCTGATGGAGAGCCCTTGATCCTTCACAATAAGGTGAATGCTGAAAGACCAACTGATAAGTCTCTGTCCAAGACCTTTGTGCAGTCCTCTTCTCAGCCCAAGGCGCCCAAGGACAAGAAGAAGAAGAGGAAAGACATCCCCCTTTCCTCTGAAACCCCTTCTGTTAATCCTTCCAAGACAAAGAAGACCAAGAAGAACCCATCCCCTTCTCTGGTGGATGTGGCTGAAGAGCCTGCCGCTGACAAACAACGTGAGTCTAGCGTCTCCCAGTCAACAGAGACGACTAAAAACCTTCTCAACGCTGATATCTCTCAGGTATTATTTTACCATTTTATTCTCTTGGAGGTTCACATACAATCACTCTCAACATTCTATAGGAGAGAGTGATGAAGTCTTAGGGTTTGCCTCAACCCATAGTGTAAGACCCCACTTGGATAAGTGGACCGTTACGTGTAATTATGGCGTGTCATCAAAGCATAAGGTAAATGTCCTAGAACATTAACTGACCATAAAGGAAATACCGGAATCAAACATCGGTATTCCAAACATAAGCTTAAAACATAAAAAAATAAATACTAAAGGAAAGGACTAAACAATGTCCAAATAAGCAGAATAATGTAAGTGCATAAAGTAAGAAGTCTGGATAGCTTCCATCCCAATGCACGTGCTTTCAGAATCCTAAGAGCGTCCCGGTGTACCTGCCGTTAGAACATGAAAGGAACTACGGCTGAGCATAACGCTTAGTGAACGGATATAAAGCATGATAAGGAATTACTTAAATGAACAGATGATAAAATACTGGAGCTGTAAGACTGATAAGTAAAGTTGCAGCGAAAATCTGTGTATAATCCGTAATGTCTGATTTATAAATAATAAAGCTGAACTGTTATCTGTTAAATCTGAAAACATGCATTTACTGTATTTTAATTGCCAGAGCTTATATAGGTCACGTGCTGTAACAACCATGCATGAATAACTGGAGGGGTGACCTCTAAATAACTGTAGAGGGGTGACCTCTAAATACTGTGCTGGGTGGAGGGATCAGCTCCAATGTGAAGGATGTAGAGCACACACCACATTCACCCTGATAACTTGTAAACTGATAAGCCTAGGATGCATCCATACGCCCCACTAAACATACATATAAAAATGTCCAAACTAAACATGAGTGGGACGATGCAGGATATCACTCTCCTGCATGTGAGTCACGACACCGGTGCCTCTAGTGTCGTGGTTACGGTACCTCCGTAACTAGTACATAAACTAGTAATGCTTGTATATAATGCTCAGGCAATTTATTTAGTTATTAACATGATTACTGATAAGCTTAAACATATACTGGGGAAAACATTTGGCTGAAGACGGGGAATCCTAATCATGCATAAAAAGGAAGTCCTTACTGAAAGGACGGAAAATCCGTACCTCGTGTCCAGTAATGAAATAAGAATGAAATCTGAAGGATCGACTCCGACTTCACGGATACTACATAAATAAGGGACGTGAATGAGTTGTCTGATTATTGACTCTGATTACTGTTTATTATTGTTCTTAATTTATTTTGCGTGTCCTCGTATTATTTTACTGGTTGCGTATAAACCGATTAATCTGATTGTCTGGCGTACTTCTGATAAATCCGACTGCACTTAAATTATTTACTGCATAACGTATATCATGTATTTCTGATTTCTGTAATACTGATATTAGTAACCTACTAAAAATAGCAAGTTTCCTAAATTAAAAAGTTTTCCAAAAATAAAACGTTTCCAAAATTGCTTCTATGAGAATTAAATCATTATATAAAACCAAGCAT
The DNA here is from genome assembly GCA_025667525.1 of Glebionis coronaria. NCBI lineage: Eukaryota > Viridiplantae > Streptophyta > Magnoliopsida > Asterales > Asteraceae > Glebionis > Glebionis coronaria. Next base: position 423,683,728 of record CM046877.1, read on the forward strand.
TTAAATTAATAACTATTTAAATTATTTTAATTAAATTTTTCTATTTAAATAAATGAAACATTTAAAACTTGATTAATATAAGATATAAAATTATTTGCTAAAAAAATGATTTACATTCTTAGTTAAATAAGTCCGTTGTTTTAATCTTTTAACCGAACACCCGAAGCCCGTGTCAAAACCTTCCCGAGACACTCATGTCTCGGTTAGCTCAAAACCGAACCCCACCACAGCCCTTGGCTGTGGTCCCCTGCTGCCGTCAAACAAAAAGTAGCCACCGGCTTCAGCCGGCAGCCGCTGCTGCCCTGGTGGTTCCCACTAGTAGCCCAGTGGTTCCCACTGGTTTGTTAACCCAAACACACCCTTACTGATTATACACCCAAATGCACCCTGTTTGTTTCTGTTGGCTGTCGAGAGTACCCAGACCACCACCGCACCCTTGTGGTTCGCGGCTGGGCAAAATTGGAACCCACACTGAGACCTATTGGTCTCGGTTTTCCCTGATTTCATCCAAAACCTGATACCCGCTTGCGTTTGTGGTTAAAGTCTAACATCAAAAGCCACAACCAAGAATCCTTGACTCTCGGTTTTCCAGAGACCAACACAACCCGACACCCCCTGTTTGTATTCGTGATTAATCAAACATAAAGAAGAAAACAGAAACGCGATTTGGGGGTTTACCTTAATTCGTGTATAAGAAAATTATTACAAACATAAGACGGGATTCATTGCAGAAAATTGAATCCCTTTTCTTTTTGTTTTGATCTCAGCCGTCGGCCACCATGAATACACCAACCCTAATTGCTTTGCCTCTTTTTCTTTTTTTCGTCTGGTGATAACACAAAGGGGGTAAACCCCCTTTTTTCCCAAATGGGCTTGGCCCAAGTCTTTCTTTCCTTTTTCTTTTACAACAAACCAAACTGGCCCTTTTCTCTTTTTTTTGTATACTTTTAATTTTTTATTATTTATTTATTTTTTTTATTTTTTTCGTGCTGTCGTATTTAATTCTCGCAATATTTCTGACTATATAATTATTTTCGAAGTAATTAAATGAATAGCTTTTAATAAATTAAAACTGCGTATTTTAATATTCGACTATTTAAATACGGGTTTTACAATTCTTCCCCTCTAAAAGAATAATTCGTCCCCGAATTAAAGATACGACCATACTGGTTTTACAATTCTTCCCCTCTAAAAGGAAAAATTCGTCCTCGAATTATCGGTAATTTAAACTGATCGAAGTAAAAGCTAAAAGTATACGTAAGCTGGAAGACGTATAAGCTGAAAGGACACATATGTTGAAAGAGCATGAAGGCTTAAAGGCATATAAGCTGAAGGATCTTTCGTCCTTGATTTAGAACATAATGCCGCTGAAAGGGTATAAACATGACATGACTGAAGTGAACATGTAACGTGACATGGCTGAAGAGAACATGGAACATGACATGACTAAAAGGGCTTAACTAATTTATTGAAGGAAAAGTGATGAGAGGTCTGGATGGACTCCTCCGTTTCGAGTGGCCTCCCGCTCGAAACGATTCCTTCAAAGGTCTAAACATAATAAAAAAATATTGGTCCTGATGACCCTGTCCTGATGATGCTGAATGGTTTCTGGTTTCATACTTAAGATAGATTCTCTGAATATGATAGAAAGAATAAACTATAGCATGTAGAATACATGGAACGGTACTTACAAATATTTAGAAAAGATAATATTCATATCTCTGGGTAAGCTGCTGAACGTATAAATGGACGAACTACGTGAACAATTGTGAACAACCTACGTGAGCAATTGTGAACGTGGTTCACGGTTATATGAGGAATGATGGGCATGGAATATATTGTGCCCGATGATACATGAAACATACTGTGAACGTGATGCTAGGACATATCATGAACATATGCTGGCTGAGGAAAGAATGACAAACGATATGGCCTGAGACGTGAAACGTCTGCCTGGGTATGGAGAAGCTCTGCTAACTTGAGTCTGGTTTCTTAAGCTTTCTGTATCCGTATTCGGTAATAAACCATGAAACGTGTATTGCGAAATGGCACATGAACTTGAACGTGAACAATGTTACGAACGCTAACGTGAGCTTAAATCATGAGATAGCACAAAGCATGAACTGAAACAGCTTCATACTGCGAATGAGACTTAAATGTGAAAGTGAAAATAAACGTGAACGTAAATGTGAAAGTATACGTGATTGTGAATATGAACGTGAGCGTGATTCACGAACGCTAATTTCAATCTGACAAGATTGTTGATGGAATACTTTGGAATAATACGACCTATTGCTGAATTTCCTGCAGCATATCGGTGTCCTATCTTGAACCTGAGGTAGGTCGGGCATCCAGATATGAACATAGTTGCATCAATTATGTTATACTACTTCTATCAAAATTCTACCTGGGATTATGGTAGCTTCTGGTGGAATCTGAGTGATTAGTCATGAAAGAATTTTGAGTCTCGGTAAAAATAGATCTCTTGTAGCGTAGGATCTTATGGAATACAAAATTTTAGTGTAGGTCCTCTCCTTTATGCGAAAGCTTAGCCATAAAAAGCTAATCATGAGAACTTCCAGCAATTTCTGCGGTAGTAGCCAACTGAATTCTAGAAATTTTGTACTCCGTTCACCGGCGTCGGTCGTGACCATCTGGTGATGGCCTTCACTTCGCAGGATTGTCTGAAATTCCTTTCTACTGAAATAGTGTGGTCCAGAAATGCCACCTTGTTCTACTGGGATTCATATCTAGAAAGCTGCGTATATAATTTTTCTCCTATCAGAGAATCTATACAACTGTGAGAAGATGTTATCTTGTACCTCTCTAGAACTTAGAAAATCAAAATGTTATCAAAGTACATACTGACAATTTTGTCTGCGAAGTCATAAAAAAATTTATTCATAAATTTCATACTATAGCTGGAGCATTAGGGAGCTCAGAAGTATAATTCAAAAAATTTTAGAGTGACTATAATATGTCTCTCTCACCACTGATGGTGACATGATCATGAATTGTTCTGGAATATATAAGAAGTCATAGCAGATCAGATAAACCTGCTATTCATGGAATGAACATCGAGTAAAAATGATGATCTTGTCAAAATATTGGTGGTCGATACATGATCTCATGTTACCGGCCTTCTTCCTGATAGAAAGAAAATGATACACCTCATGGTGGTGCGCTAGGGAGAATAAGCCTCGTTCCGATAACTCTTGCAGCAATTGCTGCAACTCTTTTAACTTAGCTAAAGCCCTGGAGTAAAGAGTTCTGGAAACAGTTTATGTCCTTGAGACAAGCTCGATATTAAACTCTGTCTGGTGGTTAGGAAGGGATTTCTGGAAAACCTTCTGGAATGATATCTGGAAACTTTAGGATGAACTGCTGATCATGAATTTAAGGAATTTCAGAAGTCACATCATGAATGGTGATTAGAAATCTTCGCAGCTACAAGATAATGATTCACGTGCTTGTAAAGCTGAAACAATTTATACTGATTTTTTTTTTTCTGGCAAAATGTAATAAACAAATCAGGAATTAGTAAGACGAATCTAGTTTTCAACTGGAAGAAAAGTCTCTATAAACTGTGGAGTCTTTTCTGGCTGCAAGGTAGGTAATACATGATTTAAGAATAACCTGACATAAGAATACGTGAAGTAAATGTGGCAACTTTTACTGATTGTGTTCATCTGTAACCTCACAGAATGAACACTGCGTGTCTAACCTGAATAATACTCCGGTGGTAATAACTGAATTGTAATGGTCTGATTTATGCGTGACATAACATAACAAGTATACCCCTTGAAGGGTACCCTGAATTTCTGAGGATCTGGTTTAGAAGGCAAACTGGTGTTATAAATCTGACTCGTACTTTGAGAAGATAATCATATGACGTGTACTATGACTGATGTCCTAATATGTGTCTTCGGAAATGATAGTTGAGACATGTGTCTTGACTGTTGTCTGGACATGTATTTTAGTGGATGAATCTGGACAAGGCTAACAATTTTTGGTAACTGCTATGATTGGCGGACCGGTTAGACTACTGACCTTTGTATTTCTGGTCATGTCCGTACCGGAGTTTCGATGGTTACTGGCTGATTAATTATAAGCAGGGTGGTTGTCACTACTGCTTTGTCTGTCACTGTATGACAGTCATTATCATGACCGTGATTCATATAACTATTCTGCTGAGTGGCCGACTGGGTTCCGGTTCCCACTCTTCTTAATGAACGGTTAGCTGCGTGAAGTGTGGCATCTAGCTAAGAAGGTAAAAGTAGGGAATGGAATGGTAGTGTCTGAGGGTTGAAATTTATTCTTGTCGGAAATTTCAAATATATAGTTTTCGTCCTTGTTCTGCAGAGTCTTCATAGTATAAAAGGCATCAGCATCCTGAAAAATCTCCAAAGTATCAGCAGCATCAGCATTTGTGAGGTCTTCAAAGTGTTAGTAGCATCAGCATCTGGTAAAATCTTCAACTCACGAGCAGCATCAGCACCTGGTAGAATATCGACAAGTGGAAACACCTGAGATGATTGAGGATCGATTAGCAATATCCATGGAGTATGGTACCTGGTGTACACCTGGACGACTGTACATGAAGTATAAAGTGAATACTGCACATGGAGCATATCTGAGACACTGTACGTGGAGTACACATGAAATACTATACATGGAGTATAATTGAAACACTATACGTGGGGTATACATGGAATACTGTACATGGCACTGGTGGAAATTTTATGGTATGATCGATACTGGTGTCGCTTGTCTGACATGATCAAGCAAATAATTTGATTTAGATGGTAGTAAACTGATCTGAAATAAGTAACATGATAGGCTGACAATTCCTGCGTAGACTTACTGCTGGTTGTATCGAGGCTGAACAGTATGATATAATCAAAGTCCCAACAGGGTCAACATGAAGCATGATTAATAAAGGGCAATCATGATTTATCATGAAAACGGGTTTTACTGAAATTCTTGTGTATCTTAACATGAAAATATCATTACTTTTGTTGAAAACATAATCCTCGTAAGGAGACATGAAACTGAATCATCATGAAGACGACGTCAACGTGAGGGTATGCAAATTTGACTGTTACAAGGAACATAAAAGTCTAATCAACTGAGGTGTAATATAGATTGATGAGGAAGGCTATGGTTCAATCCACATAATTCAAAGAAGAAAACATGTGACTAAGTATGGGCTATTCTGGTTCGATCCATACTTGTCAAAATTTCATGAGAACTGTCATGTATAGAATTTACAATCTGGGGCTAAATATGGATGGCTGTAGTCCAATCCATACTTGTCAAAATATATGAAATGTCCTGATATGACAAAGGTGAATAACGGTGGATCGGTTCACAAAACATCATTTGACTGAAAAGTATGAAATTTGACTTGAGAAATGGTTAACATTTATGGCTAGTTCCCTAAGTAATATTCGACTGGAAACATGAATCTGACATGAGTAAGGGTAAACGCCTATGGGTCGTTTTACCAATACAAAATCTGAACGGGCAAGGGTGAACGCCTATGGGTCGGTTCACCAAAACAAAATTCGCAGAAAAGCACATGCGACTAAATATGGCCAGTCCTGTACCAACCTTTTACTTAAAAAAACTTTAAGAAACCTGAATGACAATTGAAGAAAACAGACTAATAAATGCATGAGGAATATGAAAGATAACAACGCCAAAATCTGGGAAGTTCCTGGTGACTACCCACTAGTCACAGGTCAAGTTTTAGAGCCTACAGGTCAAACCTATATCTCTGATACCATAATTGTAACACCCCACTTGGATAAGTGGACCGTTACGTGTAATTATGGCGTGTCATCAAAGCATAAGGTAAATGTCCTAGAACATTAACTGACCATAAAGGAAATACCGGAATCAAACATCGGTATTCCAAACATAAGCTCAAAACATAAAAAAAAAATACTGAAGGAAAGGACTAAACAATGTCCAAATAAGCAGAATAATGTAAGTGCATAAAGTAAGAAGTCTGGATAGCTTCCATCCCAATGCACGTGCTCTCAGAATCCTAAGAGCGTCCCGGTGTACCTGCCGTTAGAACATGAAAGGAACTACGGCTGAGCATAACGCTCAGTGAACGGATATAAAGCATGATAAGGAATTACTTAAATGAACAGATGATAAAATAATGGAGCTGTTAGACTGATAAGTAAAGTTGCAGCGAAAATCTGTGTATAATCCGTAATGTCTGATTTATAAATAATAAAGCTGAACTGTTATCTGTTAAATCTGAAAACATGCATTTACTGTATTTTAATTGCCAGAGCTTATATAGGTCACGTGCTGTAACAACCGTGCATGAATAACTGGAGGGGTGACCTCGTCATGCTGTAGAGGGTGACCTCTAAATAACTGTAGAGGTGTGAGCTCTAAATACTGTGCTGGGTGGAGGGATCAGCTCCAATGTGAAGGATGTAGAGCACACACCACATTCACCCTGATAACTTGTAAACTGATAAGCCTAGGATGCATCCATACGCCCCACTAAACATATATATAAAAATGGCCTAACTGAACATGAGTGGGACGATGCAGGATATCACTCTCCTGCATGTGAGTCATGACACCGGTACCTCTAGTGCCGTGGTTACGGTACCTCCGTAACTAGTACATAAATTGGTCATGCTTGTATATAATGCTCAGGAAATTTATTTAGTTATTAACATGATTACTGATAAGCTTAAACATATACTGGGGAAAACATTTGGCTAAAGACGGGGAATCCTAATCATGCATAAAAAGGAAGTCCTGACTGAAAGGACGGAAAATCCGTACCTCGTGTCCAGTAATGAAATAAGAATGAAATCTTAAGGATCAACTCCGACTTCACGGATACTACATAAATAAGGGACGTGAATGAGTTGTCTGATTATTGACTCTGATTACTGTTTATTATTGTTCTTAATTTATTTTGTGTGTCCTCGTATTATTTTACTGGTTGCGTATAAACCGATTAATCTGATTGTCTGGCGTACTTCTGATAAATCCGACTGTACTTAAATTATTTACTGCATAACGTATATCATGTATTTCTGATTTCTGTAATACTGATATTAGTAACCTGCTAAAAATAGCAAGTTTCCTAAATTAGAAAGTTTTCCAAAAATAAAACGTTTCCAAAATTGCTTCTATGAGAATTAAATCATTATATAAAACCAAGCATTTAAATTAATAACTATTTAAATCATTTTAATTAAAATTTTCTAATTAAATAAATGAAACATTTAAAACTTGATTAATCTAAGATATAAACTTATTTGCTAAAAAAATGATTTACATTCTTAGTTAAATAAGTCCGTTGTTTTAATCTTTTAACCGAACACCCGAAGCCCGTGTCAAAACCTTCCCGAGACACTCATGTCTCGGGTTAGCTCAAAACCTAACCCCACCACAGCCCTTGGCTGTGGTCCCCTGCTGCCGTCAAACAAACAGTAGCCACCGGCTTCAGCCGGCAGCCGCTGCTGCCCTGGTGGTTCCCACTCGTAGCCCAGTGGTTCCCACTGGTAGCCCAGTGGTTCCCACTGGTTTGTTAACCCAAACACACGCTTACTGATTATACACCCAAACGCACCCTGTTTGTTTCTGTTGGCTGTCGAGAGTACCCAGACCACCACCGCACCCTTGTGGTTCGCGGCTGCGCTAAATTGGAACCCACACCGAGACCTATTGGTCTTGGTTTTCTCTGATTTCATCCAAAACCCGATACCCGCTTGCGTTTGTGGTTAAAGTCTAACATCAAAAGCCACAACCAAGAATCCTTGACTCTCGGTTTTCCAGATACCAACACAACCCGACACCCCCTGTTTGTATTCGTGATTAATCAAACATAAAAAAAGAAAACAGAAACGCGATTTGGGGGTTTACCTTAATTCGTGTATAAGAAAATTATTACAAACATAAGACGGGATTCATTGCAGCAAATCGAATCCCTTTTCTTTCTGTTTTGATCTCAGCCGTCGGCCACCATGAATACACCAACCCTAATTGTTTTGCCTCTTTTTCTTTTTTTCGTCTGGTGATAACACAAAGGGGGTAAACCCTGTCTTTTTTTTCCCAAATGGGCTTGGCCCAAGTCTTTGTTTCCTTTTTTTACAGCAAACCAAACCGGCCCTTTTCTCTTTTTTTTATACTTTTAATTTTTTATTATTATTATTTATTTTTTTTCGTGTTGTCATATTTAATTCTCACAATATTTCTGACTATATAATTATTTTTGGAGTAATTAAATGAATAGCTTTTAATAAATTAAAACTGCGTATTTTAATATTCGACTATTTAAATACGGGTTTTACACATAGAGTGTCTGTGTCAGCACCTAGAACTCTTAGGATTATATGTACACTCTGTCTTAACACAATGATATGATTCATTTGTGCTCATAACGCACCCCGATGATCCTTCACCCTCTGGACTGTGCTCTTGTCCATAACAACTTGAGCATGCTATAAGTCCCGACCTAGAGTCTCTGTACCTCACGTGGTCTCTGGGTCCCCTCATATGAAAAGAGTCCCAAATAATTTATTCTTTTGGGGGGACTGAATAATCACCCTTAGTCTTCCTAGGGGCAGCGATAAAAGGTGACCATTACCTTCAAATATGTCACAACTAAAAGAGTCCCAAAGAATTTATTCTTTTGGGGGGACTGAATAATCACCCTCAGTCTTCCTAGGGACAGCGATAAATGGCGACCTTTAACTTCCATGAACTCATAATTAAAATAGTCCCAAGAAGCAATCCTTCGGGGGGGAGCTGGATAATCACACCCAGCTATCCTAGGGGCAGCGAACGGCGACCATTCACCATATAACTTTCACAAATCAAAAGAGTCCCGAGGAGTAATCCTTATGGGGGAGCTGGATAATCACACCCAGCTATCCTAGGGGCAGCGAATGGCGACCCTTCAACATATCTGTTTCACACTAAAAGAGTCCCAAGGAGAAATCCTTAGGGGGGGTTGGATAATCACACCCAGCTTTCCTAGGGGCAGCGAATGGCGATCTATAACTTCATTTTTTCACACTGGTTACTAACAAATGTCATAACAGGCTCATAATCTTCATGAAGAACATCAAAATGATGATGCCTATTCCATTGCTGGTGATGAAAATGTTGAAGCCCCCCACATTGATCTGGAAACCATGTCACACATTGATTCTATGCCAGAAGATGAGGTCTTCATTATTGAAGATGACCTGACCATTTTAGACTATGCTGATATGGATGCTGATGATGATCAAGTCACCTTAGAATTAAAACCCATCTCCTTCCCATCAATGACAAATGTTCAAGAACTAGCTGCCAAGCAGCTATTGGACCATAGGCTCCGTACACCAACCCCAGTTCCCTTCCCCACTTTGCCAAATGTCATGGAACTGGGGGCGATGAAACACTTAGAACATTTACAAAACCTCAAGCCTGTCCATGTTCCTCAAATGAAAGATGTTCAGGAACTAGCCGCTAAGGATCTTTGGGTCAAGAGGGGAGACATCAGTAAAACCAAGCCTAAAGTCACAAATGATGTCATCCTCTCTGAATTAAAAACACTCACACATGCTGTTGAGGAACTCACCACCTCCTTATAGACTTCACTAACTTCATCTGTGGGATCCTCTATGACTGCACTGCTTTCGCAACTGCTGGAAAATGCCTTGCAAACTCACCTCCCAGAAGTTCTAAACCAGAGTCTTCAGCAATACATACCATCTGTCCTCACCGCAGTTGTGAAAGCAAATGTTGCTGCTATTGCCAAGGCATCTGAGCCTTCCAGGCACTTTCTTCAGAAGCTATTACAGGCAGAACTCAAAGAAATTTGCCTATATGTTCATCAAGAATTTGTTAAGTTCCTTAAACCTGGATCAGGCACAGCTTATGTCGGCGCTATGCCTGAGGGGGAGAATTCAGCAACCTCCACCTCTGAAGAAGAAGCAGACACTACTCCACCTAAGGGGGAGCAATCACTCAAACAATCAGCTACCTCAAAATTGATCCCAACACCAAAACCCATCAGATCCTTCAAACCCATCGCTGAGGTAGCACAGGACAAGGGTAAATGAATTGCCATTGAGGTACCTAAAACAACCCTGCACTCTCTCCAAGAAGAAGGTGGATCCACAGCCAAGCACTCTGACTTGAACAAATTTAAGAGCGCTGATGAACCACCACTAACCCCAGAGCAGGCAAAGGCTCAAATCTTGGAACAAAAAAGGTTAGCAGACATCAGAGTTGCTGAAATCAAAAGCAAAGAAGCTCTAAACAAAGTACTCTCTCCAGCTGTTAAGGAAGCTCAGCTGAATAAGCTCAAAGAACTTGAAGTAAAAAGGAGCAACCTTCAAAAGGAATATGAGAGGATAGTGGACCAAAGAGCAGAGCCCGGTCAAATCACCAAGTACGCATGTTACACTGACAAAGACAAAAGAGTGGTGATGAACCTATACAGAGAAAACCAACTGACCAACTACAAAGTCTTTAGTGACTTTAAACTCAGAGATCTGGGCCTCTCTGAATGGTTAGAAATGTTGTCTCTTGCCCAAAAGAAGACTGGGCCTGGTGCTACCCAAATGATGAAAAACATTCAAGCAAAGCTGAATTGGGTAAGAGACACTGCAAAGAAGCTGAAGGTACCACTTCCTCCTCAACAGTCACAACAACATCCTTCTCAAGGACAAAGAAAAAGGAAAACCCAAATGGGGCCTCTGGTGGAAAAGTTGTTCACTAAGAATATTGTTGTAGTTGGGATGCACAGAAACCTGGTACTGCCCAAAGAGATCACTAAACCAGTAGGGGGCCAAGTATACTCAGAACCAGAGACAGGTATGGTCTTCATGAATGGTAATTGTGAGTATTGCTTTCAGCGGATGAATAAACTACATCTGGCGTCAACTATCCAACTCATCAGACTCAAACAGGGCATCCTAAGGAATTGCAAATTAGTTGATGATTTTGAGTTTGAAGTTGAGCTGGTCATCAACTCTAGGAGTGACAAAGTTGAAGCTCAGAGAATCTATGATCAAGGCCTGGATCGCTGAAGAACCTTTTATTTTTGTTTATGTTTACACCACTCGGTGTTCTTGTAATAGACTAGGTTCTTTATGTTTAATAAAACTTTGAGGTATGTTTGTTAAATTATGTGTAAGAAGAAGCTGTGTACTCACTTACAATAATTTTAGACTTAGTATAATTTATAAACAAATAGGGGGAGATTGTTGGGCCAATGAAAGTTTTAACTATGGCCTAGTCTAGATTTGTTTAAATTAGACTAAGTGTTACTGATCGCTGAGAGGGCCAGCGACAGAGACCAGACTAGTGGAAGACAAAGCCTCAGCTGACACACCAGGAACATTCAAGTCAAAGACAACGTCAGAGTAGTCGAAGACAATTCGAAGTCATACTCACCAGCGATTATGGATAGCTGGAATGTAGAAGGAATGTGATGGTGTTCAAGGATCTCTGAGTTGACAATACTCAGAGATCACTTAAGAACCCTAGAAGTCTGAGACAAGCAAAGCTTGTCCAATCCTTTATAGTTTAGGCGGGAGAATCTACCAAGTGTTTTGAGCGGGACAAAACAAGAGATTCAAGATAAAGCCTAGTACCACCTATTGGGACAAAAGGTGAACAGTTGGCAGAACTGTTCACCTAAAGTTGTTTATAGGTATGTCTCGATTTGGACATGCTTTTAATACGTTGTACTCTTCCATTCAGAAGATGACACGTATCAACTACTCCCACTAAGGAAGCAACCTCGTACCACTATAAATAGGAGTGAGAAAGGAGAATTAAACCAACCCTTGTGCTTGGATAAATTATCTAAGTTATTTCTCACTTTGGAACCGTTGAGCCCTCAGCTGTCTACCAGCGTCTCATTGGTTCCCTTGTAAATGTGAGTCTCGAATCTAGTTTACGTGTTCTAGGGTTCATTTCTTATTGTCATTCAACGAGTTTATTCATATCACTTTGTAATACTTTGTTTATAACAGTTAATAAAGCATTACGCGTTTGAAAAGTATTTCATTGTGTTTTCGTGGTTATACGAGTTATAGTTTCAACAATTGTCATATTAAGGGACTTTCAATCCATAATTTGGATTGTTTGAGCTGAGGTGCTAGCAAGAATAAGCACCAGCTTCCAATAGCTGCTAAGAACAACAAACCACAAAGTTATCCAAAACAGATTATCACTTAATTTTTGAAAACAAGATTTTTAAACCTTAAAACCTTTCCTCAAAATCAATCAAACATATAAATGGAACTCATATTTCAGCTAATCAAACACCAAACTTTCATAAAACACAAAAGGGAATTCATAATTTTCAGAAAACCAAACATTTTATTTATAAAAAGGAATTACAAAGTATTAGCCAAAATCTGAAACAAAGGGGTCTCACATGTTGAGGCCTCCTTTTATAGACTGCATAGACGGTTCTAGAATGGGAAAATATAAGAAACCCTAGCTAGAAAATATCAAAATTGCCCTTGAATGCTTCTAGATGCTTCTTGTGTTTTGAGCTGTCAAATTTGATCCAAAACATTCATTTATCCTTTGGGTCCAAGGAATGAGCCTAAAGCGTTGATCTTGCCATGTCAGCTTGCTTGGAGAGGAAGTTGTCATGTGATTGGGGAACGGGTTGAATGGTGTGGTCACATGATGAATGGGGATTGGGGTTTTAGGTGTGGGATGAGTTTGTGTGCGTGTGAATTAAGCATGGGACAAGGTAATTTGAGTTTACCCTTTGTTTAAGTGGGTGGTAAATCTGGGTTCATAAGGTAAATAGTAACTCCATTTGATCCGGTTTTGGTGGATTGTGTTTGTGTTTGGCGCAAAATATGTTTGAATGTTTCATTTGTCCAACAATAGCCCTTAGTATTTGGAAAACAATGAATAACAAGTTTATTTTTTAAGTAAACCCGTTTTCCTTTGTTAACTAAGTTTCTGATTTTAGGTTTTGGCCACAAAAAGTTTTGGAAAAGGGAATTAGGGCTTTTATAAGTTTAGGCTAATTATAATTTCAATCCTTTTGACATTTTAACCATTTTAAAAGGACTAGAATTGTAATATTCTTGATCTTAAAGGGATTCTTTGGATCTTGGACTTTATGAAGGACCATTCTTGACATTTTGAATTTGTTGAAGGACTAATCTTGCCAATTCTTCAAACTTGGAGGACCTTTTTGTAATTTTGACAAACTTAAGGGACCAAACTTGTAATTATGAATATACAAGGGTATTAAGTGTAATTTCTTCATAAATGAGGGCTCAATCTTGTATATCTTCAAGTCTTCAAGGGTTTTTCTTTGATAAATCACAAACTAGGGCCCGGTTCATTGTGCGGCTTCGTTTCTCGTGTTCGTTTTTCCTTGTTTCTTGTGATCTTTTGTCTTTTTCACGATATCCATACCTAAAATACATAAGTAAACAAACACAAGCATATATATGGTATTTTATGACATTTTTACGCATTTAAAGCCCGAAGAGAACGATGAGATCATGTATAAATGCCATCTCATCACTCCCCCATACTAAACCATTGTCGTGCCCTCACGCAATGCTAGAATAAAGTATCTTAGCATCTCCAAAATCCAATTTTATTAACCTTTATTGAAATGTAAACTTGCAATAATACTACGAAGATGTGTAAAGACATAATCTATGATTTTCATCACGTGTGTGACTTTTAGGGTCGATGAATAGAAACAAGTGAATGTCCTATAGAATAAAGTTCGTCATCCTTAATTGTCATACATTCCATGCTAAGTGAAAAAACGAGATCATTGTTGGTACAAGTCACAATGCTAACACTACTCATATGTCCAAATTGTGTAATACTTTTCTCCCCACAATCCTAGTTATTATGAAAAGAAATTGGTTTCTAGAATTTTTTTAACTATTTGTCATGGATCACAAGTGATTCATATTGAATTATTTGAGTATTTATTAGTCCGAAAATAAAGTAGCACGATTTAATCGATAGTTAGCTGAAGTACAAAATCTTTTAAAACGGCTTCTCGAGTATCTCCTTAAGTTCATATCTTGACATAACTCGTTTCACGATTTGAGACCTTTCTCGGACCGATATTTGGCATGTATTTCATACTTCAAATCTTGGGAAGACGTCCTTGAAATTATGGACTTCTCTTCATATTTTGGAATTTCTTCACTTGACGTTTTTGAGAGATTCTTCATACTTGGACCACGACTTCATCATTTTTCTTCAATCTTTATTTTGAATTTTGATATACAACGATCCACCTCCTTTTTGGACTTGGATATATTTATCCTCATACCTTGCTAGTGTCTTTTTGGATAGACTTTCTCCATGATCTTTAGGGGAGTAATTGCTTTTCGTCGTGTGTCTCGATCCTTCATATTGATTTTGGAATAATGATACTTCACATCATCTTGGATCTTTAGCAACAAAATAGAGCTCCTCATGCCTTGTTAGGGCCTTTTTGGATCTTCACCAATCTTCGCATCCCGCTTCAATAAGTTATGCCTTGCCTATGAACTCTATTCAACCCCGAGCAAATTTTAAACGATCTTGTGCTAGAAGCTAAGTAACCTTTCAAATCGTACGACCTTACTTATTGCAATTATTTTTATTCCTAATGCATTGATCTTATGGGAGAAAAACCCACAATTAAAAATATATGATTTTTTGAAAGAACATTTTCATGTTCTACGTTTAGCATGATCACTTGTCTAACTCTATCATTTCTCGTTATTCACTATTTAAAGACCTCTAATTAAAGAGACTCGTGAATACTTAGCCATGCAAGTCAAAACTAAGCCAAATTTGGATTAGCTTTCATTAAGACTATATCAAATCGAAGTTTTGGGTTTTCAAGCCACCTATTGGATCTTGCACTTTCTTGGACTTTTTCAAGTTTAGAGAATGCATTTTATAGTTCCCTTGATAAGTGACTTTCTAGGATCAATTATAGGAACTTGCGAAAAGTTCTTGTTCTTAACCCGAATGAGCTAAGACTTTCGCGTTTTAAAGTTCCCTATATAAAAGTCTAGCAAAACTCGATTCGAGCGGGTTAAGGAATGTAAAGGGCTCCAAATGCCCATCAAGTAAAAAATTAACTCTTATTCTACCCATCGGAAAATATACATCTGTGTCTTAAAAACACTTATGAAGACTAAGAAAAATTTTAAAATTGGGCCATTTTTAGCCTTATTAGCAACAAAACATTGAAAGTTGGAAAACGTGATGGCATAGCAAATCAAGTATCTATTTACCCCCCATGCTAAAATTAAACATTGTCCTCAATGTTTCGAGTCTAAAGGTGGAGCACCCCCATACTAGAGACAAAGAGTCGAATGCTTAGGATCTAGCATGGAAAGGGTGATCAACAATATATCTAAAGCCGTTTATGAATTATGCTAAAAGATAATTGTTAGAACAATAAAGGATATGTCATGGATTCGTGAAAAACTCTTCAAGCAAATGATCGAGGCTCACGTAAACGAACACGAGAGTCTTCAATCGTGGCGATGATGATGATCTAGATAACATATTCACAAACAACCACGAGACAACGAGTTGGAAGGGCACAAATCCCCTCTCATTATTTATTAGAAAGCAATAATATATACAATGGATAAGCATGGGATCTCCCCCACGAGGCACCTCGTTTTTTATTACCGAGTCATGAGCTCGACTCGATCCCCTCTAAATGTGATCATTTAGGGAAAATCATGTTATGGTCAATTTTTGGTGGGGCTTACATGATAAACAAGGCCCAAAAAGCAACCGGTACTAAGGACTAAGTCCTTTGATGATGCAAAATACTGGGATCGAAGATGGCGTCTTCGTTTTCATTGGATAAACAATTCAACGCCACTTCAACACGTGTCATAAACTCAAAGAGTTTGAATGAAAAAGATGAGAAGTAGAAGGGTGGGACAATTGGTAAGACAAACTTTTGAGCTACTCGAGGTAGACTCGCACCAACAAATAGATATAGTTTCCATTTATTTCATCGGTGGAAGACCGACATTTCCCTTTATAAGCAATTCCGGGATCGAATACCTCGTCCTCGGTGGACAAAGATGAGGGAACATAAGGGGATTCCCCCATACTCAAACCACACAAAGCATCGTCAAAAGGAGAAGACGAGCTTGTAGCACTCAAAACATGTGGTGATGACGGAGTTTGATTTGTAGAAAAATCTTCACATTCAAAATCTTTTCCTTTTTTATCTTTTAAACTCTCCATATGAAAACCCGTTTTGATTATGTCAAAAACATTTTGTGTTTCTAAAACGATGTTAGGTACACTAAAAATTCTCACATTTTAAAACCATTTTGGTGGTGGTAAGTTCTCAAAACGTTTGTTGACAAAGAAAACCTCCCCATCGGGGTCAACATATTCGTCATCCGAAAGATCTTCCGTAAGAACCGGCAACTTATCAACACTTTTCAAAAATGGATGTTCGAGGTGAGGCGAAGGATTTTTCGTTTCAAGTATTGACAGTTTCTTCTTTGTAGGTTTAACACTCATAACCTCCACCGGCGGAGGAAATGGTAAATCGTTCTTGTTGACACTTCCTAAAACTCTTGGTGAAAATTCTTTGCAAACGACATTGGTTGAATCACCATGGTTTAAAGTTGCAATAGAATAGACATGAGAAAGCTTGGAGTTTTGTGTTGCATTGATGACAAGTTCTTCCTCATTGAAACGAAGGGTAATTTTTCGAGCATGAACATCAATAAGTGCTCTCGATGTATCCAAAAATGAATGACCCAAAATGAGAGGAACTTTTCGATCGATGGGAATGTTTACAACGATAAAGTCAACAGGATAATAAAATTTTCCAACTTTGACGAAAACGTCCTCGGCTACTCCACATGCTAAAATCGTAGAATGATCGGCCATTTCGATGGACATGTTCGAAGGAGTAAGGGCCGGAAGCGAAAGCGATTTGAAAATCTCAAGAGGCATAAAATTGATACTAGCACCAAGATCGGCCAAGGCGTAGCATTCCTCCATATCTTGTATATCACAAGGAATGAGAAACTTCCCGGGGCCACCAAATTTTTTCCGGTATGCGGTTAAGATAAATCGAAGAACAATTACCAAGCTTTGAAAGCTTTTCCTTTTCGTTCATCATACCTTTGAAAGTGGAAGCGAAACGAGGCATGTATAACAACGCGTCGGCTAAACTTACATCAAAATGAACTTGTTGAAACATTTTTATAAAAAGCTCGATTTGGTGTTTGTTACGTTCTTGCAATTTCTCTTTGTTTCGTCTCGAAGGGTTGGGTAAGGGTGGTGTGGGTTGGACATTAGGCAACGGCCTTGGAATCTCGGGTTCCATAATTGGTATTGGTTCAACCATGGGTGTGGTATGAGCGGTACTTCGTGGTCTTGTGATATGCTCCTTTTCGACCATCACCTCGGGCTCTTTCTTGATTTCCTTCTCCGTAGAAGTACTTGGACGAGAGATTGGTTCCTTGAAAGTTTTACCACTACGAGTAGTAATAACCTTCATTTCTCCCTTCGGGTTTGCAATGGTATCACTAGCAAGACCACCCGAGGAAGAGGGTTTACACATGATTGCTTCAAACATTTTTGCCATTCGGTCTTCAAATTTTGATTGCCTGGCATCCGCTTTTAACAATTCTTGCTTAATCTCATGTTGTCGTTATTCCATTTTTTGTTGATTTTGTTGAAGACGTTGAACGTTTCCTTCCATTTTATTAGCATGAGTCTTAAGTTCATTAGCAAGTTCGTTTTTAAGCTCGTTTTTCAACTCGGATCTTAAGCTAATCATCTTACGTTGCATACAAACTTAGCATCGTTTGCTTTTGCATAATCCAAAAATTCTCCATTAAGATTTTTAGTGTGAGCATTTTGAAAACCTTGTGTAGTGTTTTAAAAATCACGGTTTTGGTTGTGATTTGAAACTTGTCCATTCCCACTTTGATAATTTCCTTTGTTGTAATTACGTGAATTCCCTTGATAACCACCATTCTGATTGTTGTTTCGATAGTTGTTAGCATTTTGATTTGATGGAGCTTGATTTGGGCGGGAACCTTGGCCGTTTTGGTTGTAAGTTCCCGTTGCTACATAAGCACTCGAAGTGTTACCACCGGCGGTAATGCACTCGGAAAGATCATGAGCTCCACCATAAGATAAACAACTCTTTTCAACCACTTTAACCGATGCGGAATTCAAAGCATCTTGTGCTTTCCAATGTGTCATAAGCGTCGAAAACCTGTCGAAAAACCGATTTTTCTCATTTGCTTCATCATGTAAGGCATTAATGTGACGAGACGATGACGATGATGACGAACCCATATTGGCAACACTCGGCGTGTTACGAGGGTTATAAACCTTAGATCTATTCTCGATAATCTCGTTCATGATCATTAAGCCCATTATAAAAAGTATCTATTTGATGCAATTCCGAAAAATCATGGTGTGGACATTCATGTAACATTTCTTTAAATCGTTCCCATGCCATTGAAAAACTTTCATTATTAAGTTGTGTAAACCTTGAAATCTCATTTTTCAAATGTGTTGTTTTAGATGGTGGAAAAAATTGGTTCACAAACTTAAAGACGAGATCACCCCATGTCAAAGTCAAATTTGGCGGTTCTTTCTCGAGCCAAATTTTTGCGGGCCCATCCAACAAGTATGGAAACAACATCATCTTAATGGCGTCATGCAGAATATCCTTAAATTTGCTTGTTGCGGTGAGACGATTAAAATTACTTATGTGGTAATGTGGGTTGTC
The DNA here is from genome assembly GCA_025667525.1 of Glebionis coronaria. Classification (NCBI taxonomy): domain Eukaryota; kingdom Viridiplantae; phylum Streptophyta; class Magnoliopsida; order Asterales; family Asteraceae; genus Glebionis; species Glebionis coronaria. The sequence continues at coordinate 423,702,512 of CM046877.1, forward strand.
TTTATCATGACCTCTAAACTTATGTGCTTGCAACATCGACATTAAACCCGTCTTAATCTCGAAATTTTCCGCAAGGATGGCGGGAATTAGAATAGCTTCTCCAAAACCCTCGGTGGGTGCTTGAAGCAACTCCATCATAGTACGATTAGCCATGGCGACTATTGGTTCTACAACGGGTTCGAAAATTGGAGTTTGTTCTTCAATCAAAGGCTCTTGATTTCCTTGACTTTGACGACGTTTACGAGCTCGTTTTGCTTGATTACGGGTTAGCATAAACTTGGCGTAGAATGGGAGGTGAGCAAAGAAGATTCTTTTTTGGTGTTTTGTGGATTTTCAATTTTTTGTGTTTTTGATTGTTTTTAATTTTTTTAGATTTTGTATGTATTTGTAGACAACAATCTACCAAATCTCTCCTCGAATCAAACTCTTGATTAAAGAAGCCTCAAAAGAATGAAAACCGATCACGTAGAGTGAACGCCTTTGAATGACTTTAGACCTTTGGTGAAAACCAAATTGTTCAAGAGGGTTTAATCACAAAGAAACCAAGCAAATACATATGATACATAATAATACTTTGGGCGGAAAAACCCTCGATTAGCCTTCAATCTCAAAATACTCACAAGCAAGCGGAGAAACGAGGCGGAGCAAAGCACTTAAGAGCCTTTTTCTTTAGGGTATATTTTATAATACCCGCCTTATACCCACCTTATAGTTCGTATTTTTCAAAATCGAGCTTCACGAAAGTATTTATCTATTTTTGCCTTTTTCTTTTTGTTTGAGATTCGAATACAATAATTAGGAGATCAAATCCCAATTAAGGTTGTGTTTGCACACTTTTGGAGATATTTTGTATTTGTTGTGATACTTAATACGATATAGTAATAATAATTTCACAAGAAAAACGAAAAAAAACCTGTAATACGTATTATTAGAGTTCTACTAATACAAATGCTATTTATGGTTAATATTAAAAACAAAATGACAAATTAATCACGACACACCTCCCCGGCAGCGGCGCCAAAATGATTGTGGTAAAAATACGTCTTTTAGGAAAAAGAACGTATATGAGCGATAAATACGACGGTTTAGGAAAACCGTGTACTAATGACCCTTAAAGGTTAAAGTTCGTTTCCCAAGGAGGTATTTGTGTGTGATTAAAATGTTAATGATTTGAGATTAATATGAGAAAGAAAGGATGAGAAAATAGAATGACGGATACGTGAAAATTATTACTACGACGACTAAATTAAAAACCGTAAAAAGTGCTAAAATAAAAATTAATTCTAAAAATTCCCAAAAAAATTACCAAAATTCAATAAAAACAAACTAAGAGTTTACAAATGATCAAAACTTTTTCAAACCTTTTAATTAATTAAATATTAACTTTTAAATGCTAATTAAAGCCCTAAAAATCCAATAATTATTAAAAAGCCCAAATAAAGATTTTTCACTTTGTAAAACTCTAGAATAACTTAATAAGACTAAAAACTATTTTTATGAAATTTTAAACTAAGGAAAACAATTTTTAAATGATTAAAAACTATTAAAATACTAAAATAATTCTAGAAATTAAGAAAATGATGCTAAAATTAATCTAAGAGTTTTAAAAATCCTATTTTAATGTATTTGACGTAAGAAAAATGTAAAAATGGCAAAAATGTTAAAAATGAGATTTAATAATAAAATAATATTAAAATATTATTAAAAATCCAAAAATTATAAAAAATTCTAAAAACTTACAAACTAGTTTATTTTAACCTAAATAAACAGAAAATGAAAGTGAAATTACCAAAATACCCCTAATGGGCCCCCAAATGGGCTAAAATAAAAAACAGTCAATGAAAATGGGCTTCTAGGCCCAATAAAATGAAACTTAACCAAATAAGCTAAAAATCACTAGTCTAACTTAAAATTCAATTCTAAACACAAAAGTTTGAAGGCCCAAAAGCTAAAAGTGAGCTTATCACAGTTTATTAAAACAACAGCTTATTCTTAATGGGCTTTTTCGCCCATTATGCTATAAGCCAATGCCATAAGCTCAGATTTGACACACAGCCTTCTTTTGAGATGCCTAAGAGATCTGTGAAAATAAATTTCAAATAAGCTCAACCAATAAGTCAGAAATAAGCAAAGTAAGTTTTCACTAAAAGACAAAATAGTCGACTTAGAGTTCTAGACCACCTCAGACCTTGAAATAAGTTGCAAAAGACTCTAAATGACTTAATTAAGACAAATCAACAAAGAAAAGTTCAATAAGCCAAGCCAAATAAGCTTAATAAGCAATTAAGCACTTATGTAAAAGTCAAAGTAGTTGGTTTTATAGTCAAGGCTCAAAGCCAACCCCTCAAATGCTCCAGTATGAACAAATGGGTCAAATAAGTAACACCTGTTACAAAATTAAAGTTGTTTCAGGTTAAAATAAGCTAGAACATCTTATTGATAAGTTATCCTGAAAATAACACTAGCACTGGCTAGCAGCAGGGGAAAGGAGTTCCCACTACTTTGACTATTTGACTTGCTTTTATAGAGAGATCCAGTTGGATTCAATGGAAAACAAAGGCACCCTTGTAATTAGTGGATCACAAGGATTTAATATCAATCAATAAATCAGAATTTCGTTCAGCCAATAAGCACATAATAAGAAAATAGTCACCAGATATGATACAGACTTGCAAATAAGCAGTTATGAACTAAAAAACAGTTTTCGCATGAATAAGCCAACCAAATTGAACCATATGCATACACAAGCTATAATAAAGTCCAATAAGCACAATCAAACTTGTTTCACACACTGGATCAAAGATTAGAAGCAGATTCAAGCTTATGCAGTTACTGATAAACAAAGGCACTTTTCAAAATCCTTTTGCTGATCTATTGGACTTCTAATCCAATTTTAAACCCTTAAATCCCTTTCCCTGGTTATGTTAACTAAAACTTAGCACTTGTTAACCCTAGTCTACCCTTAGATCTAGGTGTCCCCAAAATTTTAGCCAAAAATTCCAAGTAAAACAGATTTTATGGTCCTTTGATGGGTTTAGGTGTTAAGACCCTCAAAACTTGCAGATAAATGACCACTTACACCAGATAAACAATAACCACCACAAAGGAACACAACAAAACTACACAAGTTGCCTTAAACCTTGGTAGATCAGTTAACCCAAACACCTCTTTGGAAACTGATTTCTTAAGTTTTCAAAGGATTGTTATGATTTAACCCTCAAACGAAGATCTAAACAACCCTAATAACAACAATCAAACCTCAGAAACACAAATCAACCACAATAACACACTTTCACATATCAAAATCCAAATTCACCAAAATTCATATAAATTTCAGAAAAATAAAAGGGATAAGAGATTCAAACCTCCAAAGTGTACATCCACACTTTGGATTGTTTGAGCTGAGGTGCTAGCAAGAACAAGCACCAAATTCCAATGGCTGCTAAGAACAACAAACCACAAAGTTAACCAAAACAGATTATCACTTATTTTTTGAAAACAAGAGTTTTAAACCTTAAAACCTTTCCTCAAAATCAATCAAACATATAAATGGAACTCAGATTTCAGCTAATCAAACACCAAACTTTCATAAAACACAAAAGGGAATTCACAATTTTCAGAAAACCAAACTTTTTATTTATAAAAAGGAATTACAAAGTATTAGCCAAAATCTAGAACAAAGGGGCTCTCACATGTTGAGGCCTCCTTTTATAGACTGCATAGACGGTTCTAAAATAAGAAAATACAAGAAACCCTAGCTAGAAAATCTCAAAATTGCCCTTGAATGCTTCTAGATGCTTGTTGTGTTTTGAGCTGTCAAATTTGATCCAAAACGTTCATTTATCCTTTGGGGCCAAGGAATGAGCCTAAAGCGTTGATCTTGCCATGTCAGCTTGCTTGGAGAGGAAGTTGTCATGTGATTGGGTAACGGGTTGAATGGTGGGGTCACATGGTGAGTGGGGATTGGGGTTTTTGGTGTGGGATGAGTTTGTGTACGTGTGAATTAAGCATGGGACAAGGTAATTTGAGTTTACCCTTTCTTTAAGTGGGTGGTAAATCTAGGTTCATAAGGTAAACAGTAACTCCATTTGATCCGGTTTTGGTGGATTGTGTTTGTGTTTGGCGCAAAATATGTTTGAATCTTTCATTTGTCCAACAATAGCCCTCAGTCTTTGGAAAACAATGAATAACAAGTTTATTTTTTAAGCAAACCCGTTTTCTTTTGTTAACTAAGTTTCTGATTTTAGGTTTTGGCCACAAAAAGTTTTGGAAAATGGAATTAGGGCTTTTACAAGTTTAGGCTAATTACAATTTCAGTCCTTTTGATATTTTAACCATTTTAAAAGGACTAGAAATGTAATATTCTTGATCTTCAAGGGCTTCTTTGGATCTTGGACTTTATGAAGGACCATTCTTGACATTTTGAATCTGTTGAAGGACTAATCTTACAAATTCTTCAAACTTGGAGGACTTTTTTGTAATTTTGACAAACTTAAGGGACCAAACTTGTAATTATGAATATACAAGGGTATTAAGTGTCATTTCTTCATAAATGAGGGCTCAATCTTCTACATCTTCAAGTCTTCAAGGGTTTTTCTTTCATAAATCACAAACTAGGGCCCGGTTCATTGTGCGGCTTCGTTTCTCGTGTTTGTTTTTCCTTGTTTCTTGTGATCTTTTGTCTTTTTCACGATATCCATACCTAAAATACACAAGTAAACAAACACAAGCATATATATGGTATTTTATGACATTTTTATGCATTTAAAGCCCAAAAAGAACGATGAGATCATGTATAAATGCTATCTCATCAGTTATCTATTGGTTTATTCACTTCGAATAAATTGATATTGAAAAGGTGGCAATCCTCTCCAGCCTCTGCTCATCAAAACAAAATGCACTATTGAGTCTAGAGCCATGAGATCATCAAAAGTCTCATTGGGACACAAATTTAAACCAAGAAAGATTTTTATGAGTCCTACGCAATATTCTTGTAATATTGCCAGAACATCTGAGTGATACGAAATTATTACAATGAAGATGGAAATCCGGCTTTAGCCAACATCAAACAAGCTCATGGTAGGTAACACGTGTGGTTCTTTACGAACTAATCTTCTGATAACTGGAAAGAAACGATGTTTTAACTCTCAATTGAGATTAAACTTGTTCCAGGGCCTCTACGCAAAATCCAAGTGATCTTGCCAGAACACTCGGAGTGGCACTCTTTAGTGTTCACAGTGAAGAGTGGAAATCCTTCCAGTGTCAACATCAAACAGCACTGCGGTAGGTGACAAGCAAGATTCTATTAGAATCGAGCTCGTGACAACTGGAAAGCAACGATGGTGAAAATATTAATTGTAATTCACTCGTTCCGGGTTCATGAATTGACGGCTTCAATCATAAGGATATTTCTTATCCAAATGATTCACTCTTTATGTTCGCAGTCAGCTTTGGACGGTTTAATAAAAAGAACGGGTTTACCCGCGAAATCTTGTCAAAGAGATCCTTAATTAGAACTACCTGTCACAAGTACGATATTTATTACCGTCCAACGGTCTTTACCGACCGGAGGTAAAATGCTACCAATTCAGAATAAATTGTCAAAGCCATTTTATTCGTATCTGATTATGTTGCTGCATTTGAAGACGGTCGCGTTGCGATGTACCAAATGAAGTCGTCCTCACATACTTATTCCTTCTGCATCAAATATTTTAGCAAAATTCAAGAAAGTCTGACCTAAAAGTCTTCCGCTGTATCAACTCTGAAACTTTCAAGAATTCAACAAAGGATAGGTATGTGGGACATGAAGTCACGAAGAGGCGAACATCACAAGAAGGCAAAGACTGCACGTGAAAGGACAAAAGAATATGCTCTAAGCCAAAGCCTGATGGTAATCAACACAAATTCACAAGTATGAATAAAAGAAAATGAGGAAAAGAGAAAGTGGACTACGAGCACGAGAATGAAGATCTAACATGTTAGAATAGGACTGTGTAATTTGGAGTGACCTCCCTTTAGGGGAGATTGTTGGAAATACATTTTTCGTATTTAGAAAGTCTCGGTCACCCCAACAACATAGTTAAGGGCTCGTAGTATAAGTTAGTTACATTTTATATTAGCCCGACCCATGAGCATGTTCATGGGCCGGAGGCCCAAGTCCACTAATAACTAGGTTTTCACTCAGTTATAAAAAAGTTATCGTCCGATCTTTTCGAATTAATTACTAGTTAAGAGTGCGACTCAGTCGTTCTTGGTGGAAAAGAAAAGGGTTTGATTATCTATTTTAAGCTAAAAATGAAAATGTCGTTGAGTAAATAAGTAAAAATGAAAGCTTGAAAATTTAAAACTAAAAATAAAGACTTTAGAAAATAATTAAAAAGTTAAAGATTAAAACTAATAAAAATGTAAACTTAAAAGATTAAACTAAAACAAGACAAGTTAGAATAATGCTAAGTAAAAAGGCGGGAAAAATAAAGTTTGAATTAAAAACTGGGAATTACAAATCCTTATCCGGAATCAGAATTATCTGGCCTTATCCGCAAAATGTACTTACTGGGCTTATCCGGAAAGGGTGTAAAAAGCTTATCCGCAAACCTTCTTCATGAGCTTATCCGGAATGTGGTTAGTTGGCCCTTATCCAGAAAACGTGCTCCAGAGCTTATCCGGAATCAATCTAAAATACCTTATCCGGAATGTACAATTCCTACGCTTATCCGGAATATGAGAAGATTGCTAATCCGGAAAACGGGCTTCGGGTTCTTATCCGGAAAACAAAAATAAAACCTTATCCGGAATACAAGATTCTAAGGCTTATCCGCAAAACACCTTCGTTGCCTTATCCGGAATCCAGTTTATGGAGCTTATCTGGAAAATGTCTCGTGGCCCTTATCCGAAAAACGTGATAAAAAGCTTATCTGGAATGTTGTAATAAAAAGCTTATCCGGAAAGTGATGTTTCTTTGGCTTATCTGGAACAAGGGATTTATGACCCTTATCCGGAAAAAGAGGGATATAATAGGTTATCCGAAAAAAGAATTTTATAACTCTTATCCGGAATTAGGGATATCAAGGGATTTCGTATAACAAAACTTAGCAATAAGCAAAAATAAGCCAAAAATCAATAAGCACTTTACCAAAAGCTAAACCAAAATGATTTTAAAAAAAGGTGAATAAGCTAGAATTTAAAAACTTTTAAAACACTAAATAAGCTAGAAATCGAAAAGCACTTTTTATAAAATTATTAAACTTAACAAAATCAACTTATTATCAATAAGCCAAAGACACCAAAATCAACAAAATCACATCCACTACATGATTATCAAAGCAAAACCATGGATTATTAAGAAAGGAAGAATGAGAATTAAGAAATAAGCTTGATTTGATTAAAGATTAATATCAAAGATTACAAGATTAAAGTAAATATTTAATAAGCTTGAAAGAAAAACTAGAGAGAAAAATAAAAACACACTTAATAAAAACTAAAAATTAACTACAAACTAACTAACTAACACCCTCCTAATGACATATTAGGAGGGTATTTATAGGAGGTGGGGAGGTTAAGTGTTTAAGCTTTCTTCTTTCTTTCTTCTCAACTCGATTTAATTTCTTTGTCTTTGTCGACGTCGTCTCGGGATTTGTCGATATAAATTGAACTTGTCTTATAATTTTCTTCTATAATTAGACTTGAGTTCTTTGACTTCATTTGTTGATCCCAAACTTAGATCGATTAGCTTTGTGTATACGAGATTAGATCAAGTATAACACGTAGAGAAACCTTTGTTATATGCTTTGTGAATCTAAGTGTTATGCGGAATTTAACACTTAAACAAGAACACAAGATGTAAACAAAACTTTCACTTTGATTATGAATGTCGAACTTGCTTACAATGAAAGATGTTTACGAATGAAAACTTATATAAAACTTGATTCTAAACATTAATCTAAAGGCCTTCTTTTATAGACTAAGAAGCCTTGTACAATAAGCTACGTATCAACTATTATAGGTAAAGATAAACATAGAAAATACATTGTCGTTTCTATCCTTACTAGAAGTATTCTAGAATATAATAAACGTGTAGCTTACATCTTCCATCAGTGCTTGTCTTCAATCTGTCAACGCTTGACTTTAACTTGTCAACACTTGAGCTGTCAGCGCTCAATTTGTTCTTGTCAACGCTTGAGTTGTTCTTGTCAGCGTTCAAGTGATCTGGCCTTAATTTATTCCCAACAATCCTCCCCTAAACTTGATATCCACTCTTATGATCAAGTTTCTGAATAAGCATTAAGAACTTCGAGGAGTCTGACAAACCTTCTCATATTGGTAATAAATAAATCTGATCAAATTCTTTGCCACGTCACTTGTATAATCTATCTCCAGCTGAGTGTCCTTCATCTTTTCCAAAACAGCCTTGGATATGAAATATTGAGCATCCACAAGTAAATACTCAGCAAACTTTTTAGAACTCAAATAGTATACACCAGCAGCTGAATATAACCTCCATTGAAGACCACTGAGGTCATCTTCAAGATCCTTCCATATTTCAGGATCTTCCTCATTTGTCCCACACATTCTTTTGAATGTGGTCCAAAGTTTTATTCCATTAGCTGAAGTTGGTGCTTCAGCCTCATACTTGGTCTCCAGCAACCTCCAAAGGTCCACCAAGTCTTCTCTATCACAACTTGCAAATAAAGATATGAGAGTGGTAAAAGTGTGTACCTCCTTGCCAAATCTGCCAATCTTCCAGAATCCACATTCATCCTCATCATAACTCACAATTGGATTCCTGGAATCTAATGGTAACACTTGCACCATATCTGAAGCTTCTAATGGGGAGAGCTTGAGGCTCTTTCTAATAACTGCTTCACTTGGATATAGTGGATTCATATCTTTTGGAAACTCAAGTGTAAATCCCTTCTTCACTGGCCTGGGAACTATCATAGCTTTCTTGATTTCCATCTCTTCTACAAGTTGCTCCTTTCTTTCATCTGAAAGAAGTCTGTAAGTGTTCTCTTCCTGCACTTTCACCCAAATAGGATAAGCCCTATGTTCCAACTCATCAAATGTCAAAGCCTTTAACTTCTGATGTGTCCATCCAACTCCATGACATCTGAGCAACATAAAGTAGAGCTCCCTTCTATCCCTTTTCAACTCAGAGAGAATATTGCTTGCCTTGTGCTTCAAAATCACCTTACAATCCTTCTGAACTCTAAGAAGAAGCTCCAAACCCCATATTTGATCTGAAATGGTCAAGTCTGGATTATCCATACAGCTTTCTTCCCAAGAATTGTACATCTGAACCACCTCTGGCATGTCAAAGTCAACCTGCAACTTTAAATCTCTCAACTTTTCCCTGGCAAGCTCATCACCATACTCAAGCCTTTCTGGTTCTATAATCATCACACTTGAGTCTGAGCTAGCTCCATCACTTTCTTCTTCAGAAGTCACAACAAATGGTGACTTTTCTTTTTCAACTTGTTCGATCATTTGTTCAGCCAATCTTCTATCAAATTCAACTTGGGCTGCATTCTTTGGAACAAATTCTTCTACCAATTTACCCTTACCCTTATCTGATGGTGCAATGGTTGGTAAGGTAGATGGTAATACCTGAGTAGGAACTTCCTTGATGATAGATGATGTCTGGAATACATCACCTTCATGTGCAGATCTGTCAACGCCCAAATTTCCTCTATCAGCGCCCAAAATACTTCTATCAGCGTCCAAATTTGTCTTGTCAACGCTCAAATATTTTCCCTCAGCGCCTTGTGTAACCTCTCTCAACATAGCTGTAAATGATAAATTTAGATTGGTTGGAGAGATTAAGGACGTATCAAAACCTGTTTGTTCCTTCAAAGTAGTAAGAGCTTCAGCAACATCCATTGATTGACCATCTTGACTGCTCTTATCACTCAGATTTCTTTGATCTTCCTCCCCTTTGGAAGACTCCTCCATACCCCTCCTAGCATGATCACTCTCCAAAACAACAATCCTCTCCCTCAATTCCTTGAGTTCAAGGCCTTGTGAGCTGACAATTTGTACTAAGTCTGCATTTTGCTTTTGCAAGCTAATGCAGACTGCCGTCAATTCCAAAATAGTCATTGGTTCCAGTCTGCCCTCTTCTGAAATGGGGATTTGACCTCCCAAGTCAGGTTCATTGGGCATGGATGAGGACTTAAGTATGGTCGGACTGCCTTGGCCAGCTTCTAAGCCAGAACCAATAGTCCCAGCCTCATCCAGGTCACCAGCCACACTTGTGGTGGTGGTTCTCTCTGCTTCATGGCTAGGACCACCAGAGGAGAACACTCCAGTAGTCCTTTGGCGTTTGATCAACCTATATTCAGGTGGTGTGGAAGATGGTGTGGAAGAATGGGTAGATGTGGGTTGGTTAAGGGGTGTTTGGGATTGTGATGGTTGGGTGTCAGCGTTGGAAATAGGCACATCAACGCCAACATTTGATGTGTCAGCGTCAAAGGGTTCTTGGTCTATTTGCATTTGTTCAGGTGAGGGTAAAGGTTCAGGAATAGGTTCAAGTTGTGGTTGAGGGTCAATTTGAGGTTGGGGGTCTGGTTGGGGTTGTGCTGCTGCAATAACAGCAAGCATGGCTGGGGTTAAAGGTAAGTCTCTATGAGGTGGTGAATTCATCTTTGTAAAAATAGCTTTCTTTTTTTCAGGGATTTTATAAAAATCATTGTGATCCCTTGAACAATATCTTTGATCATCAAAAATCATTTGCAGAAAACGGGGATAAGCTAAAGTCATTTTTGTCCCCTTGTTTTTACACATCCCTTCAAAAATCATTTTAGAATAGTTATATTTTTGCCCTGTTGCAATGCACACAATAGCAGTTGCAATGGATCTATTGATCTCATTGTGTGCAGTACATTTGAGACTCAAACATTGAAGGATAATGTGAATGAGGTACTTCCAGGCTGGGGGAAATTCCTGCTTATGGTACTTATTAAGAGTACCTTCATCAGGAATAGGATATCCCAAAGCCCTAAGCCCTTGTTCTATTTCATTTATGGGAAGGATGGTTATACCATCAGCATCATCAAGATGCAAGGCCTGGCGTACCAAGGCCTCAGTAACCACCCAAGACCTCCCATGAACAATAGAAGTTAATGTGGTCACTCCATTAACTGTTGAGGAACTAACAGTGTTCCAAAACTGCTTAATGTGTGTGACTGGAATGAGTGGTGCATGAGAAAGAGCATACCTTAAGGGGGATGCGTTCAAATACGCCACCATTTGTGTGTATTGAGGAAATAAATCATTATCAGCAACAAGATAAGCAATCATGTTGTGTTGAGACTTGAACCCCAAATCCAATTCTGCTGAGTTAAACCTTGGTGCCATTGATGAAAGCTGTTAATTTGAAGTGTAGAAGATGAAGGTTGATAAGAGAAAAGTGTTAGACAAGAATTATAGATACCCTGTTTTAAAATAGGAGCCAAATTTATAGGAGATAAAGAATGCATGTGATTGGCCCAAAAATAGGCAAAGATTTTCAAAAACTAATCATGAAAATATTGAAAAAGTTATAAGTTATCTCATGCATTTAATGAAAGTAACAACTCCTAAAATTACGGCTTGAAAGTATGTCAAAAAGTAACAACTGGGTAGGTCCCATTGAGTGTCAACGATCAAATATAACCTATCAACGCCCAACGGCTATAATCTTGTCAACGTTCGCCTAAAGCCATGTCAGCGTCCAATTTGGTCACAACAACGCTTGGAAATTTCTTGTCAGCGTCCAAAAATAAAATTGTTTTAAAAAGTGAAAAATGATCTTAACAAGTAATTTATCCTAGAGAAGATAACCAAAAGCTGATAATTATTATAGGGCGGCAAGCACTGTCCAGTTATGCATACTTGCATAAGCAAGATAGACATAACAGTCCTCTAGTGTCCCTTGCTAACCAAAAGTCTTAACAACCAAGTTACCTTATAAAATCCTTGTTACTCCCAGGTAAATCCCATATCAAAATCATTCCCAAGTCTCCCAAAAGACCACACCCAATTCTAGGCCAAAAATGTCTTGGCAGCATGCAAAGTTGATATACTATGCATGCTACAGTGCCTCATGGTTTAGTAAAACTAACCCATACTCACCTGTGGACACAATCTAGAATTGTGATAAGAGTATCATATGGATACCCAAAAATCCTAAAGGTTCCTAAAACCTCCCCTTAAACCATGATACAAAAAGTTTGCTAAAATCATGCATGAACATAAAAATTTATGTCAAGATAGGAATGAAACATTCCAACCATCATCCATAAAAAAACTTGTCCAAATGCTTCTCCTTTGATCCATAAGCAACTCTGTATCCAATGGTATACTGCTAACACCATCTGCACATTTAGATTAAAAACCACAAAACTAACATTGTTGCTGACAACGCCCCGATAACACACAACAGCGTTGAAGGAAGCTTTGTCAGCGTTAGACAATTATATTGCTGACAACGTTGCAAAAACACTTATCAGTGTTCAAACAACCTTTGTCAGTGTTAGAAAAATATAGTGGAAAATCTAAATCAATAATAAGACCAATAATAATAATGCATCATCCTGTACATACTTTTACAAAAAGAATCCAAAACACATATTAAGTGAGATTAACCATTCCAATACTTGTTACCAAGTATTGAAATCTTCCAGCATCAAAAGGTTTAGTTAATAAATCTGACACATTTTCCTCAGTGTCAACCCTATCTGGTTGTATTAAACCTTTCTCAAAGCAATCTCTTATAAAATGGTGTCTAATTTCTATGTGTTTAGTTTTAGAATGATGCACAGGATTCTTAATGATGCATAAAGTACTATTATTGTCAACAAATATCTTAGTATGCATGAAATTATACCCATAATCCAACAGCTGGTTCTGAATCCACAACACTTGACCACAACATGCTGCTGCAGCCACATACTCTGCTTCAGTTGTAGAGTTAGCCACCACTGTTTGTTTCTTGCATTGCCAAGATATTAATCTGCTCCCAAGAAACTGACATCTACCAGTTGTGGATTTCCTATCAAACTTATCACCTCCATAATCACTGTCTGAATATGCAATCAGCTCCAATGGTGAATCCTTTGGGTACCACAAACCAAGATTAGGGAAACATCTTAGGTACCTAAAGATCCTCTTCACAGCATAAAGATGACATTCTTTGGGAGTCACTTGATGACGTGCACAAGCACATACATCAAACATGATATCAGGTTTGGAAGTAGTAAGATACATCAAGGATCCAATCATGGATCTATAATGCCTGACATCAACATCTTTCCCATCTCCAATCTTTCCCCAAGGGTGTTCTCTATCCATAGGAGTAGAAGCCCTCTTTTCATGTGAAGAAAAGCCAAACTTCTTCAAGATCTCAGCAACATATTTGTCCTGGGAGATGAAGATACCATCTTCTTTCTGCTGAACTTGTAAACCAAGAAAGAAGTTCATCTCCCCCATAGCATTCATCTTGAATTTGTCTGTCATAAGCTTGGAGAAATCCTCACTCATCTTTGGATCAGTAGACCCAAAAATGATATCATCAACATAGACCTGCACAAGCAACACATCTTTGCCTTTCTTCTTTGTAAATAGTGTCTGATCTATGGTGCCCCTCTTGAATCCATTGTCCACTAAATATGTAGACAAGGTACCATACCATGCTCTAGGGGCTTGATGAAGGCCATACATAGCCTTTTTGACTCTATACACTTTATCTGGATGCTCTGGATCCTCAAAACCAGGAGGTTGCATGACATAAAATTCCTCAACAATGGTGCCATACAAGAATGCACTCTTCACATCCATTTGATAGACTGTGAAGCCCATGCAAGATGCATAGGCTAGAAAAATCCTAATAGCTTCAATCCTTGCAACTGGTGCAAAGACCTCCTCATAGTATATCCCCTCCTCTTGTGTATAACCTTGAGCCACTAACCTTGCCTTGTTTCTGACAACAATACCTCTTTCATCTCTTTTGTTCCTGAGAACCCATCTTGTCCCTATAGGTCTGACATATCTAGGACAATCAACCAGCTCCCAAACATCCTGAATTGCAAATTGGTGAAGCTCATCCTGCATTTCTTCCACCCAACTTGGTTCTTTGAGAGCATCAAATATCTTCTTGGGTTCTTCTTGTGACAGAAAACATGCAAACAAACATGCTTGCACAAGAGGGGTATCAACCTTCTTGTGTATATTGGCAATAAATCCACCAAGACCTTGATGGGATCTTCTTGTCTGAACTGGAGTCATAACATCACCAATGATCTGAGATGGGGGTGATTCTTCATTGTGGAAGTGAGAACCCCTCCTTCAAAAAGTCTGGTGTCCTCAACCTCATGCTCCATGTTGCCAATATCTTCTTCATCAGACTCTCTTTGAGCAACAGGAATCTCTTCATGAACATTGGAAGGTCCACCTTGTTCAAAACTGGAAGAGAAAAGATGCCCATAAGTGTTGTCAACGTTTGAATCTTGGTTGTCAGCGTCAGGGCTGACAGCGCTTGAAATGTTGTTGTCAACGTCTGAATTGGTCTTGTCAGCGCTAGATTTGCCTTTGTCAGCGCCTGAAGAACCATGCATGTTTGTATCTGGTGGGATTTGGAGACCACTATTATCTTGTCCAGCAGCAGCAGCAGCAGCAAAAGCATCTGTCCAAATGGGAATTGTGACATATTCAAATGTAGGAGATGCCTTTTCTGCTTGTGATCCAACCTTCTCATGAACCTGTGTACCTGAAACATCAACAACTTGTTCCTCCACAACATTTGAAGTTACCTTCACAATGTCTGGATTACTGACAGGCATATAATTTAAAGTTCTAGATAAGGGTTCCAAATCAAACAACCAATTAGGACCACTTTCAGGATCACTAGGTTTATTCTCTAAGAACCTAACATGTACTCTTTCAACAATACGTTTGTCCTCTTTAAGATAAACCCTATAACCCTTGCTCTGCACTGAATACCCCATGAAGTAACCTTCATCACCTTTTGCACTAAATTTCCCTAAGGCATCACTAGTGTCCAAAACTACTACATGACAACCAAAAGGTCTGAGAAAACCAATATTAGGTTTTCTTCCCCAAAGTAACTCATAAGGTGTTTTGTTCTGAATTTTGTTAACCAATGCTCTATTTTGCAAATAGCATGCTGTATTAACAGCCTCAGCCCAAAAGGCTATGGGAAAGTGAGCATCAGCCAACATTGTTCTGGCTGCTTCAATTAGGGTTCTATTTTTCCTTTCAGCAACCCCATTTTGTTGTGGGGTTCTAGCAATACTGAATTGCCTAGTAATTCCCTTCCTGGCACAAAAATCATCTAGCTTCTTGTTCCTAAATTCTCCACCATTATCACTCCTAAGCATCTTAACCTCATTGCCAGACCTTTTCTCAATTTGAGTGATAAATTCAATAAGAACATCAGCTGTGTCACTCTTCATAGCTAGAAAGAATGTCCAAGTAAACCTAGAAAAGTCATCAATGACAACAAAACAATATGACTTGCCATTCAAACTTTCTATATTAGTTGGACCAAAGAGGTCCATGTGAAGCATATGAAGAGGTCTGGAACTAGTATGCACCTGCTTGGACTTGAATGAGACCTTGTACTGCTTGCCTTTAAGACATGCAACACAAGAGTGGTCATTGTGGAAGGCCTTCTCAGGCAAACCATCAACTAAACCAAGCCTCACAAGTCTATTTATATTTTTAAAATTTATGTGCCCTAGTCTCCTGTGCCACAAATTACTTTCATCTACTGAGGCCTTAGCATAAAAACAAGACATATTTGCATTCACTTTAATCCCATTTAAATTCACATTATATATGTCCTTATGCCTAGGTGTTCTATACTCAATATACTTCTCATCAGGGATCTTAAAATCCTTGCTTAACACCAAACACTCAGTATCAGTGAAAAGAACCTTATTTTTGTTATCACAAACTTGTGATACACTAAACAGATTATAATCCAGTTCTTTTACCAGGAAGACGTTCTCAAAACGTATATTATTGGTGAGAAGGGTTCCTTTGCCTGTAATGGTGCCGTAGCCCCCTCCAAAGTATACCTTATCACCATCTTTAATAGGAGTGAAGTTCGTCAGATAGTCTTCCTTTCCTGTCATGTGCCTTGAGCATCCACTATCCCAATATCCATAATCATTGATCTGCTTTTGAATGCCCTGCACATAAAGAAAACAAATTAGTTTTCTTTGGGAACCCAAGTCTCAGAAGACTTGGATTCATCTGGTTGTTCAATAAGAACAGACTTAGTTCTCACAACAACCCCATTCTCATCCTTTTTAGGATGAAAAACCCAGTTAACCCCAATTGGTTTTGTAATGACCTTTGAAATGTAATTAAATCTATTGCAAGTCATTGAAATTCCATTATTATTAGGGTTTTGATCTTTCTTGGGTCTCCATGTTAGGCTTGAAGAAGATTTAGACCCCTTTCCTTGTGGTTGCAAATATTTAGGTCTGGTCACGTTTTTGTCAGTGTTGGATTTTGTCCTGTCAACGCTAAAATTACCCTTGTCAGCGTTGAACCTAGGGTTTGCTACAGAAACCCATTGCCTATTTGACCAGGTGTTTGTCTTTTGAAAAGGTCTTTGTCCATGAGTGTTAGACCTTCTAGAGAAGAAGGGGGCAGGTCTAATCACTTGTGGACTTTGCTGCACACAAGGTTTGGGTCTGACAACATTTGACTTCCTAACAACGTTGACTTTCTTCCTATCAGCGCTGAAATTGTTCCTATCAGTGCTGGCTTTGGGAGCGTTGACACACTTGTATGCCAAATGTGAAAAGATACCACAAGTATAACAGGCTTTCTTAGACACACTCTTAGGTCTAGAAGCAAAGAAACCTGTTCCATGATTGTTAACTTGGCTCTTGGGTGACCTATTATTTCTATACATCTCTGCATATTTAATGGTAGGTCTTCTAACAGTGTTTGAGCCTAGGTCAACAGCTTTACCAGTAACTGGGTGAGTAACCTTAATGGGTGGTGATTCATTGGGACTTTCACATAGCAAACCTCCCTTAACAAATAAAGTAGGGTTAGCTTTCTTCCACTCATTTAGGTCAGTCAGTTTTTGTTGATACTCTTCTACTGGAGTGACAACTCTTGGTGGAGGAGAGAATTCCTCTTCTTGGCATTCTGGTATACCAGTCTAAGACAAATCCTTTCTAAGGACACCATAGAAGTTACCAGCTGGTGGTGGAACCAGAGAGTAATCATTCATCCCAATCCCAGTCATGTCCTTAGGATCCCTTTGTTTAGCTACACAGTCTCCTAGGGCTTGGGTGGCTCTATCAAATCTTTGAATCTTGAGGTCAACATTATCTTTATTCTTAATGGCCTCATCTAACTTAGCCTGTAGGTCTCTATTGACCTTTGTCATGATATTTCTAATATCCATACTACCCTCTAGCTCATGTTTTAAGATATTTATCTTATCTTTTAAATCAAATTCCATTTTCTTGTATTCAGAAACGGTTTTCTCAGTTTCAATAAGAGCTAGTTGGTAATTGGACAATTTACACCTTTCAGTGCTCATATCATCTTTTAGTTTTAACACCTCTTTGTTAAGTCTATCAGTGTTTAACCTACAACCTTTGCTACAAAAAGCATCATCATATACCTCATTATCAGATGAAGAGGAGGAGTGTGCCATGAGAGCATATTCAACATGCTCTTCTTCTTCTATATCAGCAATCAACGCTTTGTCCTCTTCAGCATCCTTAGCCAGATAGCTCCAATCCCATCCAGTACCATCAATTCCTTGAACTGCAACCATGGCTTTGGAGTCTTGAGCTTTAACAACCTGACTTGAGGGTTTACCAGCATCAGATCTTCTAGGAGATCTGCATTCCCTCATGAAGTGCCCCATGCGATGACAGTTGTAGCACTCAACTTTAGATTTATCAAATCCAGCAGTGTCTTTAGCATTGAAGGTCATCTTCTTCTTGAACCTTCTATTCCACCTATTTGCTCTTATACTAGCAAGAGCCATGTTCCACTTGATGTCCATCTCTTCCAAGTGTTCATCACTTATCTGCTCAAGGTCCTCATATGTAATCACTGAACCATTGGGCAAAGAAGCAATGTAAGCACACACAGTATCCAAATCCAAACCAGCAGGTTTAACTCTTGGGCAGTCATTCATGAATGTGTCAGCGTCTGAAAAGGAGACGTTGATAGGACTTGTTCCAGCGCTGACAAATGATGATCCAGTAACTGGATGCATAAAAGAGTCCTTCTGATTGAATTGACCTTCACTATGAGAGAAGAAGGCCATGTTGTTGGTGCTAGCTTTGCTTCCATGTGCTGAAAGAGTTTCATCTTCCAACAGTCTTAGTTTGTTGTAGATGTCATCAAACGAGGAGCTCTTGTAAGTATTATTGGCAAGAATAGATCTTGCCTCAATCTTCCATGTCTCACCAAGACTTTTTAGAAAGGTAGCATTGGTGTCAACATCACCAACTTGTGTCCCCATGAAGGACAACTTGCTTGTGATGTCAAGCAATCTGCTTCTCACACTACTCAGTTTCTCATTGGGCTGAGCTTTGAAGACAGCATAATCATGCAGAAGTTGCTTTTTCTTTTCTTCCTTAGTGTCTGCATTACCACCATATGCAACTTCAATTGCTTCCCAAAGATCCTTAGCAGATTCATAGCCTCTATATTTGTGCTGATTTTCTTGTCCCAAAGAGACTTTCAGAATATTTAGGGCTTTCATGTCAACCCTTTTCTTTGCAATATCTTCAGCACCTACAGCTCTACCATCTCCAGGTTTTTCTTTCTTATCCTCTTCAGGGCATCCTTCAACAGCTGATCTTTGAGTAATGGCATCCTGAATCTTTTGAGCCTTATTGAATGAGTTCCCATATTCAATAATCTCCCAGAGTGTGTAATCAAAGATCCCCAGATATTGTTCAAAGTTGAACTTCCATAAGTCAAAGTTGGTTGCATCAAGCATGGGAATCTTGATGTTTGGTAAGGGTGAAGATGAGGAGGTTATTGCTTCAGACATGATGTTTTTAGGGTTTTGAGAAAATTAGGGTTTTGGTGTTTGTGTACCGTTCTGGTGTTCTTCAAAGATCAAAAGTTCCTCAACAAGCTCTGATACCACTTGTTGATCCCAAACTTAGATCGATTAGCTTTGTGTATACGAGATTAGATCAAGTATAACACGTAGAGAAACCTTTGTTATATGCTTTGTGAATCTAAGTGTTATGCGGAATTTAACACTTAAACAAGAACACAAGATGTAAACAAAACTTTCACTTTGATTATGAATGTCGAACTTGCTTACAATGAAAGATGTTTACGAATGAAAACTTATATAAAACTTGATTCTAAACATTAATCTAAAGGCCTTCTTTTATAGACTAAGAAGCCTTGTACAATAAGCTACGTATCAACTATTATAGGTAAAGATAAACATAGAAAATACATTGTCGTTTCTATCCTTACTAGAAGTATTCTAGAATATAATAAACGTGTAGCTTACATCTTCCATCAGTGCTTGTCTTCAATCTGTCAACGCTTGACTTTAACTTGTCAACGCTTGAGCTGTCAGCGCTCAATTTGTTCTTGTCAACGCTTGAGTTGTTCTTGTCAGCGTTCAAGTGATTTGGCCTTAATTTATTCCCAACATCATTAAACTTCCGTCTTTAGACTTTTTCTTCGATAAATCTTCAGAATAGGCCTTGAACTTCCGTTCTTTTTGCACTCTCGATCTTTAGACTTCGTCTTTTGTCTTTTTCTTCGATAAAAGCCCGTGATAGCCCATGTTTTCTTCCTTTTGCATATTTTTATCCTGAAACACAATAAAAACACAAACCACGCATAATTCCGACTTTTACGACATAAAATACACGTTTTGGTCTTGTTATTATTGGAAATAAGTGGTAAAAGGATAAGTGTTTTCACACTTATTAAATCCCCTACACTTGACCATTGTAATGCCCTCATGCAATGCATTAATTTCAAAGAACATATTACATTCTCATCATAAATAACCCACCTTGGCCTTTATTAAATACTAAACACTAAGGAAACTAAAAGAACAAAATAAGTAAGAAATCAAAGACTTACATTGGGGTTTTGTCATGAATGTTTATCATCCTCAAGTTTCACGTTCCCCATACCAAGCTTAAAAACGAGATCATTGTTATTATAAGTTAGCAAACTAACACGAACTCATGTGGTCCAATTATTTACTTAGACTCCCTTATTCCTAGGTGTATCTCTTATATTTTATTTTTGTCTTGAATGATCACGAGGATGCATTGTTTGACTTATTTCGATAGTTATTTAAGCTAAAAATAAAGTGGGACAATTTAATCAATAGTTAGCTAAAGAACAAAATCTTTTAAAACTGCTTCTCGGGACCTCATAAAGTTCATATCTTGGCATAACTTGCTTCACGATTTGAGACCTTTCTCGGACCGATATCTGGCAGCGACTTCATACTTCAAATCTTGAGAGACGTTCATGAAATAATGGTCTTCTCTTCATAATAGGAATTTCTTCACTTGAAGTTTTTGAGAGATTCTTCATATTTAGACCACGACTTCTTCATTTTTCTCCAATCTTTATTCTGGACTTTGATATACAACTATCCGCCTCCTTTTAGGACTTGGATCTATTTATCCTCATGCCTTGTTAGGGCCTTTTTGGATAGACTTCTCCATGATCTTTAGGGGAGTTTTTGCTTTTCGTCGTGTGTCTCGATCCTTCATATTGATTTTTGATAAATGATTCTTCACATCACTTTTGGATCTTTAGCAACAAAATGTAGCCCTCCTGTCTTGTTAGGACCTTTTTGGACTCGCCAATCTTCACATCCCGCTTCAATAAGTTATGCCTTGGCTATGAACTCTAATTAATACCGAGCAACTTTTAAACGATCTTGTGCTAGAAGCTAAGTAACTTTTCAAATCGTACAACCTTATTTATTGCAGATATATTTATTAACAAGCGATGGGAGAATAGGCTTATAATCAACTCACATAAATTCACGAAAGAATACCAAACTTATAATTGACTCTATCATCTCTCGTTCTCTACAATTTAAAATCTCAAGGAATGAGACTCGTGGATGCTTAGCCAATTAAATCAAAGTTTTGGGTTTTCGAGTCATCTATAGGATCTTGCAAACTCTTAGACTTTTTCAAGTTTAGAAATCGCATTTTAAAGTTCCCTTGATAAACGAATCTCTAGGATCAATTATAGGAACTTGTGAAAAGTTCTTGTTCTTAACCCGTGAGAGTTAAGACTTTCGCGTTTTAAAGTTCCCTATATAAAAGCCTAGCAAAACTTGACTTAAACACGTTAAGGATACTAGCTAGAGTAAACTTAGATAAGTAGACTCGGGTTGAGTCAAAATATTCACGACTTTGAAAAATTTAAAACCACTTTATTAAACTTTTATTTTAGCAAGGAAAGTAAATAACGATAGCAAAGGAAAATTACGAGGCCAAAATAGATTAAAAATTTTGAAAAATGTCGAAAAATTAGATTTTCCAGTTAAAATGAGGGCAAATTCATGGAAAGCACCACTTACTTCGATAGAAGTCCCCCTACACTTGATATAAACATTGTCCTCAATGTTTAAGCATGTGGGAGTAAACTCCCCTACACTTATGACATTGTGCACTTTGTTTAAATCTTGCTAAGGAAAGGACAACTATAGTGATTTCAGTGTGAACATATAAGATATGAAATATTGAATCACGACAGTTTAGGATAGAACCGGGAAGACGGGTACACGGGTTCACGGTTCGTCAAAAGTCATCGAGAATGGATATTTGAAGCTTTAATCCCTGCACATAAGAAGAAACAAGACAACAAACACATACGGGGCTCCCCCTACACTTATTATGAAAACGGTAAAGGATAGATCAACGGGTTGCCTCTCGAGAAGCGCTTGTTTTTGTTAACCGAGTCACGAGCCTGACTCGACCCAGAACTAATTCAAGGGAAATGTGGTGAGGGATGGAATCATCTCATGAGATATGTCCTCACCAAAGTACAACTTCACGCGCTGGCCATTCACCTTAAAATTGGGCCCATTTGGCTGAAAAAGCTCAATGGTGCCATAGGGGAAGACTTTGGCGACGGTGAATGGACCAGACCAGCGGCTCTTCAGCTTGCCCGAGAAGATCTTCAACTGAGAGTTAAAGAGTAAAACTTTATCACCAACGTGGAACTCTCGGTTCTTAATCCTAGCATCATGGATGATCTTGGTCTTCTCCTTGTAGATCAATGAGTTCTCATAAGCTTCATTCCTTAGTTCATTTAGCTCATTGATTTGAATCTTTCAAAGATCGCCGGCTTTGTTGATGTCAAAATTGGCCCACTTCAAGGCCCAGTATGCCTTATATTCCAGCTCGATAGGGAGGTAGCATGCCTTCCCGTACACAAGACGATAAGGTGTACAACCAATCAGGGTCTTATAAGCGGTATGGAAAGCCCACAAAGCATCATCTAACTTATCAGCCCACGAGGCACGATGCTCTCCCACAGTACGCTCAAGAATTCGCTTCAATCCACGGTTAGATATCCCGGCTTGACCATTTGTTTGAGAATGATAAGCGGTGGAAAGACGGTGATTGACACCGTACTTAGCCATGACTCTAGCAAATTGATCATTGCAAAAATGAGTCCCGCGGTCACTGATGATAGCACGAGGAACACCGAATCGAGCAAAAAGTTGTTTCAGAAAGTTTACAACCACCCTCGCATTGTTCGTAGGGAGAGCCTTAGCTTCAACCCATTTAGAAACGTAGTCAACGGCTACAAGGATGTACTTGTTCCCTTTAGATGATGGAAATGGCCCCATAAAGTCGATACCCCATACATCAAAGATTTCACATTCTTGTATAAAATTTTGAGGCATCTCATCTTTATTTGTGATCTTGCCTTGGCGTTGGCAAGCATCACAATTTTTAACCATCTCGTGAGCGTCACAATAAATGGTGGGCCAATAGAATCCAGAGTCAAATACTTTCTTCGCGGTGTAGCTAGGACCAAAGTGACCACCGGTGGGTCCTTTATGGCAAGCTTCGAGAATGTCTAAAGCTGCGGGTCCATCAACACACCAACGAATAATCAGATCAGCACATTGTTTGAAGAGATAAGGGTCGTCCCAAAAGTAAGTCTTAACATCTTTAAAGAACTTCTTCTTTTGTTGGGATGTTAACCCTTTGATGAGAATACCACCCGCTAAGTAGTTTGCAATGTCCGCAAACCACGGGGTGTCATCAAGATTGGAATTGATAGACATTAAGTCCTCAAGGGGAAAAGAGTCATTGATCTCTTGATTCGGATGATCCCCTTGATAATGATCCTCAAGTCTACTTAGATGATCCGCGGCTAGGTTTTTGGCTCCCTTCTTGTCACGAATTTCAATTTTGAATTCTTGAAGGAGTAAAACCCAACGAAGAAGTCTTGGCTTATAATCTTGTTTAGTTAACAAGTACTTCAACGCGGAATGGTCGGTATAGACAATGGTGGTGGAAAGAACAAGATAGGGGCGGAATTTTTCAAAAGCATACACTACAGCTAAAAGCTCTTTTTCGGTAGTGGTATAATGCAATTGAGCCCCCGTCATTGTCTTGCTAGCATAATGGATTGGTTGGAAATGTTTGTTCACTCTTTGGCCCAAAATCGCTCCAATAGCAAAGTCGCTAGCATCACACATCAATTCAAAAGGTAGCTCCCAATTAGGGGTAACCAAGACCGGTGCCTTAGTTAGCTTGTCCTTAAGAAGATTGAAGGATTCAAGACACTCTTTAGAAAAGATAAAAGGAATATCTTTTTCCAAGAGGTGGGTCATCGGGCGAGCGATTTTAGAAAAATCTTGAATGAATCGACGATAGAAGCCCGCATGACCAAGGAAACTTCGCACACCCTTCACGGTTGAAGGTGGAGGTAATTTGGCTATGACATCCACTTTAGCACAGTCCACTTCAAGACCGGCTTTTGAGATTTTATGTCCGAGCACAATGCCTTATTTTACCATGAAATGGCATTTTTCCCAATTTAGAACAAGGCGAGTGTCTTCACACCGCTTAATCATGCGTTCCAAATTGGTAAGGCAATGAGAGAAAGAATCACCATAGACCGAGAAATCATCCATGAAGACTTCCATAGTTTCTTCAACCATGTCATGGAAGATAGCCATCATACACCTTTGTAATGCCCCAGGAGCATTGCATAAGCCGAAAGGCATTCTTTTATAAGCAAATGTTCCATAAGGACAAGTGAATGTGGTTTTCTCTTGGTCTTTGGGATCGATGGGAATTTGAAAATACCCGGAGAAACCGTCTAAGAAGCAATAATAGCCATTACCCGCTAGACGTTCAAGCATTTGGTCCATTAAAGGAAGGGGAAAATGATCTTTTCTCGTAGCATCATTGAGTTTGCTATAGTCGATACAAACTCTCCACCCTGTAACGAGACGAGTAGGAATCAACTCGTTGTTTTCATTGGGCACAACGGTGATTCCACCTTTCTTAGGCACACAATGGACGGGACTAACCCATGGTGAATCCGAGATAGGGTAGATCTTCCCGCATCAAGAAGTTTGATAACCTCTTTTTTGATAACGTCATGGAGCTTGGGATTCACCCTTCTTTGGCTTTGAATAGTGGGTTTAAAGTCGTCCTCCATGAGAATTTTTTTGTGTGCAAAAGTAAGGATCAATTCCACGAATATCGGAGATTTTCCACGCAATCGCTTTCTTATGATTCTTCAGCACGGCGATAAGTTGGGATTTTTCATCTTCTTTCAAATCCTTTGTGATGATGACGGGTGACTTGTTATTATCTTCAAGGAAAACGTATTCAAGATGAGACGGTAGGTCCTTAAGCTCTAAATCCGAAGGATTTTCGATGGAAGGCGTAGTCAAAGTCGGTTCATCGATAGAGATATCCTTAGGAGATGGTGGAGAAATATGGTCCTCATTGAGAAGTTTCTCAATGGTACGAATGTCTACATCCTAATTGGAGGGAGAATCGTCATATTGCAAGTCCACATCTCCCAAAGTTGCTTCAAATTCTTTCAAGATGAAATCACTTTCTCCAAATGGAGTTAGTGATGGAGAAATAGAGGCAACGGTCTCAACAATGGGTAGAGAAGAAGAACCACTTTTGCAAGCGTCTTTGAAATGTTCTTCACAAGCCTCATCAAGAACGTCAATGAAATTAACGCTCTCGTTTTCAGAGGGTTGCTTAGAAAGTTTACCCATGTTGAAGACGATTTTATCGTCACCAACTCTCATGATTAATTCTCCCGCGGCTACATCAATGAGAGTGCGACTGGTCCTCAAGAACGGATGTCCAACGATTAATGGAACACGGGGGTCCATCTCGTAGTCAACGACAACAAAATCCGCCGGAAAGGTGAATTTGTCGACACCGACGAAGACATCTTCGGCTATCCCCACCGGATAAGCAACCGTACGGTTGGCTAATTCCAAAGTCATTCGTGTGGGGACTAGCTCGGGTAGAGACAATTGTTTCCAAACACTTAGAGGCATTAAGTTGATATTAGCACCTAGATCGGCTAGGGCCATACAATTCTCTACCCCGGGGAAGTTGCAAGGAATGAGAAAACGACCCGGATCACCAAGTTTGGTGGGTAATTTCCTTAAGAGCACTGCGGAGCAATTCACGTTAAGTTGGGTCTGAGCGATGTCAAGAGGTTTCTCCTTATCACTGAGAAGATCTAAACATTTTAGCATATTTGGGCATGTGAGCGAAAGCCTCAGCAAAAGAGATATTGAAATTCAGTTGTCTAAACATTTTGAGAAAGTTAGAAACCTGAATATCATCCTTGTTCTTCAATTTCTCTTTCCTCAACCTTGAGGGATAACGTATATTGGGTTGAGATGAAGGCTTTGGAATAGAATTCTCAGTCACATCCTTGGGTGGTGTAGGGGTGGAAGTAGAAGGTGGAGGAATTGGAGAAGTGGAAGTTGGAGGAATTGGAGAAGGGGACTCGTTTTCCTTTGTCACAATCACCAGTGTAGGTGTAGGAAGCTCGGGTTCCTTTAAACCTTTTCCACTGCGAGTGGTGATTGCTTTTGATGAGATGGCATTTATACATGATCTCATCGTTCTTTTCGGGCTTTAAATGCATAAAAATGTCATAAAATACCATATATATGCTTGTGTTTGTTTACTTGTGTGTTTTAGGTATGGATATCGTGAAAAAGACAAAAGATCACAAGATACAAGGAAAAACGGACACGAGAAACGAAGCCGTACAAAGAACCGGGCCCTAATCATGGAATTTTCATCAAATACCCTTGAAGACTTGAAGACAAAACAAGATTGATCATCATCTATTGAAGAAATGACACTTAAAACCCTTGTATATTAATAATTACAAGTTTGGTCCCTTAAGTTTGTCAAAATTTCAAAAAGGTCCTTCAAGATTGAAGAAATGGCAAGATTAGTCCCTCAACAATTTCAAATTGCCAATAATAGTCCCTCAACAAGTAAAAGACTCATTGAAGACCTTTGAAGATCAACATTGTCCAAGATTAGTCCTTGAAAAATCACCAAATGTCAAATTACATCCTTGATAACCTTTTATCAAAAGTTGGTGCCAAAATTGTCAAAGTGGGAAAGTTAATTATCAAAGGGATGCAAGTTTTAGGCTGAAAATCTTTAAAAGCCAAAAAAACCAAAAACCAAGGACCAAAAGTGACAAACCTGAAACATTTGAACAAAATAGTGCGCCTAACACCCACACCACCCCCAATTTCGGATCAAATGGTACTTGTTCATCATTCTTACCACCCCAGATTTTACCCTCACTTTTACTTGGGTAATTCTCAATTAAACTTGCACACAAGTAATTCACACATGCCAAAACCTATCCCACTCCTAAAAACCTGCATCCCACTCATGTGCACCAAACCCCCAATTCCCCAATCCACCAATCACATCATTCCTTAGCCCCCAAGCACATGACGTGGCTTAAATCAATGGCCAAGATTATTTGCTTCCTCCCAAAGCAAAATAAACGTTCAAGATCAAGAGAGGACAAAATGCACTCAAAATCATTCAAGGGCACATTTGGGATTTTCTATGTATTAGGGTTTTATGTTTTTATGCTTCTAGGATGTTCTATAGGCTCTATAAAAGGAGCTCACAACTTGTGTGAAGCCCTTGTTCCAGTTTTTAAGCTTGCACATGTAATACCTTTTTGAAGAAATAAAAAGTTTGGTTTTTGAAATATTCAAGTGTAATTCCTTTTTTATTGTTTTTAAAAGTTGAGTGTTGTGTTAAGCTTAATTCTGAGTTCCACACTTTTATTTGGTTAAGCAACTTTGATTTTCAAAGTTGTTTAAGGTTTTGAGATTTTGAGAGATTTTGGTAAAATCTTCTCAAAAGGTATTTTGGTGTTCTTGGTTCATGATTTTGGTAATTTAAGGGTTTATGATACGTTTTAAGTAATTGGAAAAGGTTTTGGAAGAGTTTTAAAAAGAGAAAAAAAAAGAATCATATCATATCATATTATTTTTGTTGTTCATGTTTCTTTGTTTTGTGTTCAAATAGGTTGAAGGCTTGTTGATTTAGTTCAGCTCCAACCCGGGTTGGATTGGAGGAGGATTTTCATCCTCTAGGTTCTTGGATGTAAGAACCTAAGGTATCTTCCTTTTACCTTGAATCCCCCATACTAAGCCATTGCCGTGCCCTCACGCAATGCTAGAATAAAGTATCTAAGCATCACCAAAGTTCAATTTTATTAACCTTTATTGAAGAGTAAAAGACTTGCAACATACTACGAGATTGTGAAAAGACATAATGTATGATTTTCATCACCAAAAAGGTGACTTTTAGGGTCAAAGAATAGAAACAAGTTAATGTCCCTTAGAGTGAACTTCGTCATCCTTGATTGTCATACATTCCATGCTAAGTGCAAAAACAAGATCATTGTTGGTACAAGTCACAATGCTAACACTACTCATACGTTCAAATTGTGTAATACTTTTTCTCCCCGCAATCCTAGTTATTATAAAAGGAAATGGGTTACTAGCATTTTTTATCTAATTGTCATGGATCACAAGTGATTCATATTGACTTATTTGAGTAGTTATTAGTCCGAAAGCAAAGTAGCACGATTTGATCAATAGTTAGCCGAAGGACAAAATCTTTTAAAACGGCTTCTCGTGTATCTCCTTAAGTTCATATCTTGGCATAACTCGTTTCACGATTCGAGACCTTTCTCGGACCGATATTTGGCATGTACTTCATACTTCAAATCTTGGGAAGACGTTCTCGAAATTATGGTCTTCTCTTCATGGAATTTCTTCACTTGACGTTTTTGAGAGATTCTTCATATAGGACCACGACTTCATCATTTTTCTTCAATCTTTACTTTGGATTTTGATATACAACGATCCGCCTCCTTTTCGGACTTGGATATATTTATCCTCATACCTTGTTAGGGTCTTTTTGGATAGACTTTCTCCATTCTTTAGGGGAGTAATAGCTTCTCGTCGTGTGTCTTGATCCTTCATATTGATTTTGGAACAATGATACTTCACATCATCTTTGGATCTTTAGCAAAAATAGAGCTCCTCATGCCTTGTTAGGGCCTTTTTGGATGATCGCCAATCTTCGCGTCCCGTTTCAATAAGTTATGCCTTGGCTATGAACTCTATTCAACCCCGAGCAACTTTTAAACGATCTTGCGCTAGAGGCTAAGTAACTTTTCAAACCGTACGACCTTACTTATTGCAATTATGATTTATTCCTAATGCATTGATCTTATGGGAAGAAAAAGCCACAATTAAAAACATATGAGTTTTTGAAAGAACACTTTCATGTTCTACGTTTAGCATGATCACTTGTCTAACTCTATCATTTCTCGTTCTTCACTATTTAAAGACCTCTAATTAAAGAGACTCGTGAATACTTAGCCGTGCAAGTCAAAATTAAGCCAAATTTGGATTAGCTTTCATTAAGACTATATCAAATCAAAGTTTTGGGTTTTCAAGCCACCTATAGGGTCTTGCACTTTCTTGGACTTTTTCAAGTTTAGAGAATGCATTTTAAAGTTCCCTTGATAAGTGACTTTCTAGAATCAATTATAGGAACTTGCGAAAAGTTCTTGTTCTTAACCCGAATGAATTAAGACTTTCGCGTTTTAAAGCTCCCTATATAAAAGTCTAGCAAAACTTGAATTGAGCGGGTTAAGGAATGTAAATGGCTCCAAATGCCCATCAAGTCAAAAATTAACTCTTATTCTACCCATCGGAAAATATACATTCGTGTCATAAAAACACTTATGAAAACTAAGAAAAATTTTAAAATTTGGCCATTTTTAGCCTTATTAGCAAAACAAAACATTGAAGGTTGGAACACGTGAGGGCGTAGCAAAGCAAGTACCTATTCACCCAAAATGATAGTAGTAAAAACACGTCTCTTGTTTAGGAAAACAAAAAGAACGTATATGAGCGGTAAGTATCGACGAGTGATTTAGGAAAACCACAAGTAATGACCCACAATCAAATAAAATGAGATGAAAGATTCGTTTCCCAAGGAGGTATGGTGTTGTGAATTAACTTGTATTTCTTTGAGATTAATATTGAGAAGATGGAATGACGGTTTCTTGGAAATTACACTATGACGTAAAAAACGAAACGTAAAACCGTAGAAAAACCACAAAAATTAAAAATTATTAAAACCAAAAACAAAATATCAAAAATGAAAAGACTAAAAAGAAATCTAAAGTAATATAAATAAAGATAAAAATCCAACAAAGATATTTTAAAACCTTTTATTAATTAAATAATTAATTTTAAATGCTAATTAAAGCCCTAAAATTAAATTTAATTAATTCAAATGTCAAAGATATGATTTTATTGAATAATTACTCAACTTATATTATTATAAGACTAAAAAGTAATTTTCTAAAAATTAAAACCTATTAAAACTATTTTTAAAACCCTAAAAATGATTAAAAATGATTAAAACCTAATTAAACTTAAAATATTTATAAAAATAAATCTAAAAGTGATAAAAATAATCTAAAAATGGAAATAGTCCTATTTAATGCTATAGAACTTAAGAAAAATGAAAAATAAAGAAAAAGAAAATTTTGAAAATTAAATAATAAAATAATATTAAAATAATACAAAAAAAAATATAAAAGTCACTTAGTTGCGCCGCAACTAGTGGGGTCTTGCGCCGCAACTAGTGTTGCGAGATCACCAAGATCAGCAGCACCTTCAGTTGCGCCGCAATGCTTCTGTCTTGCGCCGCAACTTGTGAAACGGGAACACCTTTGGTCTGTAGCTCCTTGTGTTGCGCCGCAACTAGTTGGTCTTGCGGCGCAATAAGTGTAACGTGCCTGGTATTTTTGCTGATGAACCAAATAAGTGCACACTTGTGCACTTTTGATGCCAAGAGGAGCTTGGTAATGAGCTTGTTTGATGGATATGTTGGAACAATTGGGCACCCTTGTGCTCAATGAAGCACAAGGAGTCAATAACACACAAATTAAACACCAAACACACCACAAAGTAAGCAAAACAAGCACTCAAGGATCTAGCATCAAAATCTTCACAAAAATGAGCAAAATATGGTTATGCAGATTTTTAGCACCCTTAATCCTTTTTAAACACTCCAAATTCACTCCAAACTTGATCAAATGATTACACAACAATAAAACAATCTATCTCAAACCTTTTTCAATTATACTAACACCTATTTAAAACATGAATCAAATTCTTACCCTGCTTAAACCTGTTGCCAAACACCCTTTAAACTTTTTGAAATCCAATTTTTCCAAATCAAAACCTTATGAAACCTAACCAAATTGTTATCAAAGCTTCATAACATGTATATCAACTCCAAATAACATCAAATCAACAGCTAAATCACACTTAAACACATAATCAAATAATATCATACAACTAGCTATTTTTGAACTTTTTCAAGGTAAAAGGAAGATACCTTAGGTTATTACATCCAAGAACCTAGAGGATGAAAATCCTCCTCCAATCCAACCCGGGTTGGAGCTGAACTAAATCAACAAGCCTTCAACCTATTTGAACACAAAACAAAGAAACAAGAACAACAAAAATAATATGATATGATATGATTCTTTTTTTTTCTCTTTTTAAAACTCTTCCAAAACCTTTTCCAATTACTTAAAACGTATCATAAACCCTTAAATTACCAAAATCATGAACCAAGAACACCAAAATACCTTTTGAGAAGATTTTACCAAAATCTCTCAAAATCTCAAAACCTTAAACAACTTTGAAAATCAAAGTTGCTTAACCAAATAAAAGTGTGGAACTCAGAATTAAGCTTAACACAACACTCAACTTTTAAAAACAATAAAAAAGGAATTACACTTGAATATTTCAAAAACCAAACTTTTTATTTCTTCAAAAAGGTATTACATGTGCAAGCTTAAAAACTGGAACAAGGGCTTCACACAAGTTGTGAGCTCCTTTTATAGAGCCTATAGAACATCCTAGAAGCATAAAAACATAAAACCCTAATACATAGAAAATCCCAAATGTGCCCTTGAATGATTTTGAGTGCATTTTGTCCTCTCTTGATCTTGAACGTTTATTTTGCTTTGGGAGGAAGCAAATAATCTTGGCCATTGATTTAAGCCACGTCATGTGCTTGGGGGCTAAGGAATGATGTGATTGGTGGATTGGGGAATTGGGGGTTTGGTGCACATGAGTGGGATGCAGGTTTTTAGGAGTGGGATAGGTTTTGGCATGTGTGAATTACTTGTGTGCAAGTTTAATTGAGAATTACCCAAGTAAAAGTGAGGGTAAAATCTGGGGTGGTAAGAATGATGAACAAGTACCATTTGATCCGAAATTGGGGGTGGTGTGGGTGTTAGGCGCACTATTTTGTTCAAATGTTTCAGGTTTGTCACTTTTGGTCCTTGGTTTTTGGTTTTTTTGGCTTTTAAAGATTTTCAGCCTAAAACTTGCATCCCTTTGATAATTAACTTTCCCACTTTGACAATTTTGGCACCAACTTTTGATAAAAGGTTATCAAGGATGTAATTTGACATTTGGTGATTTTTCAAGGACTAATCTTGGACAATGTTGATCTTCAAAGGTCTTCAATGAGTCTTTTACTTGTTGAGGGACTATTATTGGCAATTTGAAATTGTTGAGGGACTAATGTTGCCATTTCTTCAATCTTGAAGGACCTTTTTGAAATTTTGACAAACTTAAGGGACCAAACTTGTAATTATTAATATACAAGGGTTTTAAGTGTCATTTCTTCAATAGATGATGATCAATCTTGTTTTGTCTTCAAGTCTTCAAGGGTATTTGATGAAAATTCCATGATTAGGGCCCGGTTCTTTGTACGGCTTCGTTTCTCGTGTCCGTTTTTCCTTGTATCTTGTGATCTTTTGTCTTTTTCACGATATCCATACCTAAAACACACAAGTAAACAAACACAAGCATATATATGGTATTTTATGACATTTTTATGCATTTAAAGCCCGAAAAGAACGATGAGATCATGTATAAATGCCATCTCATCACTCCCCCATACTAAGCCATTGTCGTGCCCTCACGCAATGCTAGAATAAAGTATCTAAGCATCACCAAAGTTCAATTTTATTAACCTTTATTGAAGAGTAAAAGACTTGCAACATACTACGAGATTGTGAAAAGACATAATGTATGATTTTCATCACCAAAAAGGTGACTTTTAGGGTCAAAGAATAGAAACAAGTTAATGTCCCTTAGAGTGAACTTCGTCATCCTTGATTGTCATACATTCCATGCTAAGTGCAAAAACAAGATCATTGTTGGTACAAGTCACAATGCTAACACTACTCATACGTTCAAATTGTGTAATACTTTTTCTCCCCGCAATCCTAGTTATTATAAAAGGAAATGGGTTACTAGCATTTTTTATCTAATTGTCATGGATCACAAGTGATTCATATTGACTTATTTGAGTAGTTATTAGTCCGAAAGCAAAGTAGCACGATTTGATCAATAGTTAGCCGAAGGACAAAATCTTTTAAAACGGCTTCTCGTGTATCTCCTTAAGTTCATATCTTGGCATAACTCGTTTCACGATTCGAGACCTTTCTCGGACCGATATTTGGCATGTACTTCATACTTCAAATCTTGGGAAGACGTTCTCGAAATTATGGTCTTCTCTTCATGGAATTTCTTCACTTGACGTTTTTGAGAGATTCTTCATATAGGACCACGACTTCATCATTTTTCTTCAATCTTTACTTTGGATTTTGATATACAACGATCCGCCTCCTTTTCGGACTTGGATATATTTATCCTCATACCTTGTTAGGGTCTTTTTGGATAGACTTTCTCCATTCTTTAGGGGAGTAATAGCTTCTCGTCGTGTGTCTTGATCCTTCATATTGATTTTGGAACAATGATACTTCACATCATCTTTGGATCTTTAGCAAAAATAGAGCTCCTCATGCCTTGTTAGGGCCTTTTTGGATGATCGCCAATCTTCGCGTCCCGTTTCAATAAGTTATGCCTTGGCTATGAACTCTATTCAACCCCGAGCAACTTTTAAACGATCTTGCGCTAGAGGCTAAGTAACTTTTCAAACCGTACGACCTTACTTATTGCAATTATGATTTATTCCTAATGCATTGATCTTATGGGAAGAAAAAGCCACAATTAAAAACATATGAGTTTTTGAAAGAACACTTTCATGTTCTACGTTTAGCATGATCACTTGTCTAACTCTATCATTTCTCGTTCTTCACTATTTAAAGACCTCTAATTAAAGAGACTCGTGAATACTTAGCCGTGCAAGTCAAAATTAAGCCAAATTTGGATTAGCTTTCATTAAGACTATATCAAATCAAAGTTTTGGGTTTTCAAGCCACCTATAGGGTCTTGCACTTTCTTGGACTTTTTCAAGTTTAGAGAATGCATTTTAAAGTTCCCTTGATAAGTGACTTTCTAGAATCAATTATAGGAACTTGCGAAAAGTTCTTGTTCTTAACCCGAATGAATTAAGACTTTCGCGTTTTAAAGCTCCCTATATAAAAGTCTAGCAAAACTTGAATTGAGCGGGTTAAGGAATGTAAATGGCTCCAAATGCCCATCAAGTCAAAAATTAACTCTTATTCTACCCATCGGAAAATATACATTCGTGTCTTAAAAACACTTATGAAAACTAAGAAAAATTTTAAAATTTGGCCATTTTTAGCCTTATTAGCAAAACAAAACATTGAAGGTTGGAACACGTGAGGGCGTAGCAAAGCAAGTACCTATTCACCCCCCCATACTAAAAGTAAACATTGTCCTCAATGTTTCGAGTCTAAAGGTGGAGCACCCCCATACTAGAGACGAAGAGTCGAATGCTTAGGATCTAGCATGGAAAGGGTGATCAACAATATATCTAAAGCCGTTTATTAATTATGCTAAAAGATAATTGTTAGAACAATAAAGGATATGTCATGGATTCGTGAAAAACTTCTTCAAACGAACGATGGAGGCTCACGTAAACGAACACGAGAGTCTTCAATCGTAGACGATGATGATGATCTAGATAACACAATCACAAACAACCACGAGACAACGAGTTGGAAGGGTACAAGTCCCCTTATTAGTGAATAATAAGCATAAAGATAAGCATGGGATCTCCCCCACGAGGCACCTCGTTTTTTATTACCGAGTCATGAGCTCGACTCGATTCCCCATAAATGTGAACATTTAGGGATATCATGGTGTGGTCAATTTTTGGTGGGGCTTACATGATAAACAAGGCCCAAAAAGCAACCGGTATAAAGGACTAAGTCCTTAGATGATGCAAAATACCGGGGTCGAAGATGGCGTTCTCGTTTTCATGGAAAAAACTAATTAACACCACTCCAACATGTGCCATAAACTCAAAGAGTTTGAAGAAAATAGATGAGAAGTAGAAGGGTGGGACCATTGGTAAGACAAACGTTCGAGCTACTCGAGGTAGACTCGCACCAAGCAAATAGAAAGTTTTTCCATTTATTGCATCGGTGGAAGACCGAGATTTCCCTTTACATGAAATTCCGGGATCGAATATCTCGTCCTCGGTGGACAAGGATGAGGGAACATAAGGGGTTTCCCCCATACTAGAACCACACAAAACATCGTCAAAAGGAGTAGATGAGTTTGTAGTACTCAAAGCACGCGGTGATGACGGAGTTAGATTTGTAGAAAAATCAATTAAATCACATTTAAGATCTTTTCCTTTTTTATCTTTTGAACTCTCCTTATGAAAACCCTTTTTAATTATGTCGAAAATATTCGGTGTTTCTAAGATGATGTTAGTCACACTAAAAATTCTCACATTTTGAAACCGTTTTGGTTTTGGTGGTGGCAAGTTCTCAAAACGTTTATCGACGAAGAAAACCTCCCCATCGGGGACAAATATTCATCATCCGAAAGATCTTCCGTAGAAACCGGCAACTTATCAATACTTTTCAAGAATGAAGGTGAAGGATTTTTTGATTCAAGTATTGATGGTTTCTTCTTTGTAGGCTTAGTACTCATAACCTCCACCGGCGGAGGAAATGGTAAATTGTTTTTGGAGACATTCCCTAAAACTCTTGGTGAAAATTCTTTGCAAATGACATTGGTCGAGTCACCATGGTTTAAAGTTGCAATAGAATATACATGAGAAAGATTGGAGTTTTGTGTTGCATTGATGACAATTTCTTCTTCATTGAAACGAAGGGTGATTTTTCGAGCATGAACATCGATAAGTGCTCTTGATGTATCCAAAAATGAACGACCCAAAATGAGAGGAACTTTTCGATCGATGGGAATGTCTACAACGATAAAGTCAACGGGATAGTAAAACTTTCCGACTTTAACGAAAACGTCCTCGGCTACTCCACATGCCATGATCGTAGAATGATCGGCCATCTCGATGGACATGTTCGAAGGAGTAAGAGCCGGAAGCGAAAGCGATTTGAAAATCTCGAGAGGCATTAAATTAATACTAGCGCCAAGATCGGCCAAGGCGAGGCATTCTTTCATTTCTTGTATAGCACACGGAATCAAAAATTTACCGGGATCACCGACTTTTTGTGGTATGCGGCTTAGAAAAACCGATGAACAACTAGACGATTGTTGTAACTTCTCTTTGTTGTTTAGCATACTTTTGAAGTTTGCGGCGAATCGAGGCATCATGATTAAAGCATCAGCAAAACTTATGTTAAAATGCAAATCACGAAACATTTTCATAAATAGCTCAAATTGATAATTGTTCCTTTCTTGTGCTTTCTCTTTGTTTCGTCTCGAAGGGTAAGGTAAAGGTGGTGTGGGTAGGTCATTAGGCAACGGCCTTGGAATCTCGGGTTCCACAATTGGTATTGGTGTAACCGTAGGTGTGGTTTGAGCGGTACTTCGTGGGATTGTAATGTGCTCCTTTTCGACCATCACCTCGGGTTCTTTCTCGATTTCCTTCTCCGTAGAAGTACTTGGACGAGAGATTGGTTCCTTGAAAGTTTTACCACTACGAGTAGCAACAACCTTCAATTCTCCCTTCGGGTTTGCAATGGTATCACTAGGAAGACCACCCGAAGAAGAGGGCTTACACATGATAGCTTCAAACATCTTAGCCATACGGTCCTCAAATTTTGATTGCCTAGCATCCGCTTTCAATAACTCTTGCTTAATCTCATGTTGTCCTAATTCCATCTTTTGTTGGTTTTGTTGAAGACGTTGGACATTTCCTTCCATTTTATTTGCATGAGTTTTAAGTTCATTAGAAAGTTCATTTTTAAGCTCGTTTTTCAACTCGGACCTTAAGCTAATCATCTCACGTTGCATATTATCAAATTTTGCATCATTTGCTTTTGCATAATCTAAAAATTCTCCTTGCAAATTTTTCGTGTGAGCATTTTGAAAACCTTGTGTAGTATTTTGAAAATCACGGTTTTGGTTTTGATTAGAGATTTGTCCATTCCCACTTTGATAATTCCCTTTGTTGTAATTGCGTGTGTTGCCTTGGTAATTACCTTGGTTGTTGTTTCGATAATTGTTAGCATTTTGGTTTGGTGGAGCTTGATTTTGGCGGGAACCTTGGCCGTTTTGGTTGTAAGTTCCCGTTGCTACATAAGCACTCGAAGTGTTACCATCCGCGGTAATGCACTCGGATAAATCATGAGCTCCTCCACACGATAAACAACTCTTAGCAACCGCTTTAACCGAAGCGGAATTGGAAGCTTCTTGAGCCTTCCAATGGGACATTAGATTAGCAAATCTATCAAAAAACCGATTTTCCTCATTAGCTTCATCATGTAAGGCGTTAATGCTACGAGACGATTGTGATGACGATGACGAACCCATGTTGGCAACACTCGGTGTGTTACGAGGGCTATAAACCTTAGATCGATTTTCAATGATTTGTAAAGCCTCATTTGTCGTCTTGCACAAAAAATTACCACCCGCGGCGGCATTCAAATAATCTCGTTCATGATCATTAAGCCCATTATAAAAAGTATCTATTTGATGCAATTCCGAAAAATCATGATGAGGACATTCATGTAACATCTCCTTAAATCGTTCCCATGCCATTGAAAAACTTTCATTGTTACGTTGCACAAATCGTGAAATCTCATTTTTTAAGTGTGTTGTTTTCGATGGTGGAAAAAACTTGTTCACAAACTTAGAAACGAGATCGGCCCATGTCAAAATCGAATTTGGCGGTTCTTTCTCGAGCCAAATTTTAGCGGGTCCATCCAACGAGTATGGAAACAACATCATCTTAATGGCGTCATGCGGAACATCTTTGAATTTGCTAGTGGCGGTGAGACGGTTGAAATTCCTAATGTGGTAATGCGGGTTGTCTTTCTCGTGACCTCGAAATTTGTTTGCTTGTAGCATCGACATTAAACCCGTCTTAATCTCGAAATTCTCCGCAAGGATGGCGGGAATAACAATGGCCTCTCCAAAACCCTCGGTGGGTGCTTGTAGCAACTCCATCATAGTACGATTAGCCATTACGACTTCTTGTTCTATAATAGGTTCAACAATTGGAGGTTCTTCAACAATCAACGATCCTTGATTTGTTTGCTTTTGAAGACGTTTACGAGCTCGTTTTGCTTGATTACGAGTGATCATAAACTTCACGAAGAATGGGAGGTGAGCAAAGAAGATTTTTTTTGGTTGTTTTGTGGATTTTCAATTTTTTTGTGTTTTTGATGATATTTAATTTTTTTGGTTTTTTGGTGTATTACGTAGACAACAATCTACAAAATCTCTCCTCGAATCAAACTCTTGATTAAAGAAGCCTCAAAGGAATGAAAACGATCACGTGGAGTGAACGCCTTCGAATGACTTTAGAACTTTGGTGAAAACCAAATTGTTCACGAGGGTTTAATCACAAAGAAAACCAAGCAAATATAGTATACGTATTAATACTTTGGGCGGCAAAACCCTCGATTAGCCTTCAATCTCAAAATACTCACAAGCAAGCGGGGAAACGAGGCGGCGCGAAGCACTTAAGAGCCTTTTTCCTTAGGGTATATTTTATAATACCCGCCTTATACCCACCTTATAGTTTGTATTTTTCAAAATCGAGCTTCTCGAAAGTATTTATCTATTTTTGCCTTTTCTTTTTTTGTTTGAGATTCGAATACAATGATCGAGTGATGAAATCCCGAATCAAGGTTGTGTTTTCACACTTTTGGAGATATTGTATTTTGGTTGTGATACTTAATACAATATATTAATAATATTCACAAAGAAAAACCGAGAAAACCGATAATACGTGTTAAGGGAGTTCCACTTAACACAAATACTATTATGGATAATATCAAAAACAAAATTTTTCAAATTAAGACACGACACACCTCCCCGGCAGCGGCGCCAAAATGATAGTAGTAAAAACACGTCTCTTGTTTAGGAAAACAAAAAGAACGTATATGAGCGGTAAGTATCGACGAGTGATTTAGGAAAACCACAAGTAATGACCCACAATCAAATAAAATGAGATGAAAGATTCGTTTCCCAAGGAGGTATGGTGTTGTGAATTAACTTGTATTTCTTTGAGATTAATATTGAGAAGATGGAATGACGGTTTCTTGGAAATTACACTATGACGTAAAAAACGAAACGTAAAACCGTAGA
This sequence comes from Glebionis coronaria, assembly GCA_025667525.1. NCBI lineage: Eukaryota > Viridiplantae > Streptophyta > Magnoliopsida > Asterales > Asteraceae > Glebionis > Glebionis coronaria. Next base: position 423,741,645 of record CM046877.1, read on the forward strand.
AAAACCACAAAAATTAAAAATTATTAAAACCAAAAACAAAATATCAAAAATGAAAAGACTAAAAAGAAATCTAAAGTAATATAAATAAAGATAAAAATCCAACAAAGATATTTTAAAACCTTTTATTAATTAAATAATTAATTTTAAATGCTAATTAAAGCCCTAAAATTAAATTTAATTAATTCAAATGTCAAAGATATGATTTTATTGAATAATTACTCAACTTATATTATTATAAGACTAAAAAGTAATTTTCTAAAAATTAAAACCTATTAAAACTATTTTTAAAACCCTAAAAATGATTAAAAATGATTAAAACCTAATTAAACTTAAAATATTTATAAAAATAAATCTAAAAGTGATAAAAATAATCTAAAAATGGAAATAGTCCTATTTAATGCTATAGAACTTAAGAAAAATGAAAAATAAAGAAAAAGAAAATTTTGAAAATTAAATAATAAAATAATATTAAAATAATACAAAAAAAAATATAAAAGTCACTTAGTTGCGCCGCAACTAGTGGGGTCTTGCGCCGCAACTAGTGTTGCGAGATCACCAAGATCAGCAGCACCTTCAGTTGCGCCGCAATGCTTCTGTCTTGCGCCGCAACTTGTGAAACGGGAACACCTTTGGTCTGTAGCTCCTTGTGTTGCGCCGCAACTAGTTGGTCTTGCGGCGCAATAAGTGTAACGTGCCTGGTATTTTTGCTGATGAACCAAATAAGTGCACACTTGTGCACTTTTGATGCCAAGAGGAGCTTGGTAATGAGCTTGTTTGATGGATATGTTGGAACAATTGGGCACCCTTGTGCTCAATGAAGCACAAGGAGTCAATAACACACAAATTAAACACCAAACACACCACAAAGTAAGCAAAACAAGCACTCAAGGATCTAGCATCAAAATCTTCACAAAAATGAGCAAAATATGGTTATGCAGATTTTTAGCACCCTTAATCCTTTTTAAACACTCCAAATTCACTCCAAACTTGATCAAATGATTACACAACAATAAAACAATCTATCTCAAACCTTTTTCAATTATACTAACACCTATTTAAAACATGAATCAAATTCTTACCCTGCTTAAACCTGTTGCCAAACACCCTTTAAACTTTTTGAAATCCAATTTTTCCAAATCAAAACCTTATGAAACCTAACCAAATTGTTATCAAAGCTTCATAACATGTATATCAACTCCAAATAACATCAAATCAACAGCTAAATCACACTTAAACACATAATCAAATAATATCATACAACTAGCTATTTTTGAACTTTTTCAAGGTAAAAGGAAGATACCTTAGGTTCTTACATCCAAGAACCTAGAGGATGAAAATCCTCCTCCAATCCAACCCGGGTTGGAGCTGAACTAAATCAACAAGCCTTCAACCTATTTGAACACAAAACAAAGAAACAAGAACAACAAAAATAATATGATATGATATGATTCTTTTTTTTTTCTCTTTTTAAAACTCTTCCAAAACCTTTTCCAATTACTTAAAACGTATCATAAACCCTTAAATTACCAAAATCATGAACCAAGAACACCAAAATACCTTTTGAGAAGATTTTACCAAAATCTCTCAAAATCTCAAAACCTTAAACAACTTTGAAAATCAAAGTTGCTTAACCAAATAAAAGTGTGGAACTCAGAATTAAGCTTAACACAACACTCAACTTTTAAAAACAATAAAAAAGGAATTACACTTGAATATTTCAAAAACCAAACTTTTTATTTCTTCAAAAAGGTATTACATGTGCAAGCTTAAAAACTGGAACAAGGGCTTCACACAAGTTGTGAGCTCCTTTTATAGAGCCTATAGAACATCCTAGAAGCATAAAAACATAAAACCCTAATACATAGAAAATCCCAAATGTGCCCTTGAATGATTTTGAGTGCATTTTGTCCTCTCTTGATCTTGAACGTTTATTTTGCTTTGGGAGGAAGCAAATAATCTTGGCCATTGATTTAAGCCACGTCATGTGCTTGGGGGCTAAGGAATGATGTGATTGGTGGATTGGGGAATTGGGGGTTTGGTGCACATGAGTGGGATGCAGGTTTTTAGGAGTGGGATAGGTTTTGGCATGTGTGAATTACTTGTGTGCAAGTTTAATTGAGAATTACCCAAGTAAAAGTGAGGGTAAAATCTGGGGTGGTAAGAATGATGAACAAGTACCATTTGATCCGAAATTGGGGGTGGTGTGGGTGTTAGGCGCACTATTTTGTTCAAATGTTTCAGGTTTGTCACTTTTGGTCCTTGGTTTTTGGTTTTTTTGGCTTTTAAAGATTTTCAGCCTAAAACTTGCATCCCTTTGATAATTAACTTTCCCACTTTGACAATTTTGGCACCAACTTTTGATAAAAGGTTATCAAGGATGTAATTTGACATTTGGTGATTTTTCAAGGACTAATCTTGGACAATGTTGATCTTCAAAGGTCTTCAATGAGTCTTTTACTTGTTGAGGGACTATTATTGGCAATTTGAAATTGTTGAGGGACTAATCTTGCCATTTCTTCAATCTTGAAGGACCTTTTTGAAATTTTGACAAACTTAAGGGACCAAACTTGTAATTATTAATATACAAGGGTTTTAAGTGTCATTTCTTCAATAGATGATGATCAATCTTGTTTTGTCTTCAAGTCTTCAAGGGTATTTGATGAAAATTCCATGATTAGGGCCCGGTTCTTTGTACGGCTTCGTTTCTCGTGTCCGTTTTTCCTTGTATCTTGTGATCTTTTGTCTTTTTCACGATATCCATACCTAAAACACACAAGTAAACAAACACAAGCATATATATGGTATTTTATGACATTTTTATGCATTTAAAGCCCGAAAAGAACGATGAGATCATGTATAAATGCCATCTCATCAGCTTTCATCTCCCCTCTTGGATTAGCAACGGTGTTACTCGGAAGAGAACCCGAACCAGAGGCTTGATTACTTTGGAAGAAACTAGCCATCGTATCCCTTAAGTCATTCGTTTGACTGGCCAAAGAGTTTTGCATATCAGCTCGAAGATCATTCCCTAGTTTCACCATATCTCCTTTCAAGCTAGCCATTTGCCGCTGAAGATTCTACACTATTGCGTCATTAGTCCTCAAGTTAGTTTCAACTCATGATTAAATGCGGTAGGTTGGTTGGGAGGAAGAGCATGGTAGGCAGGTGGTTGATAAGCGGGTTGTTGGTGAATTTGATTATTTCCTTGAGGTGGATATGGGTTTCTTTGGGTTTGATATTGATTTGGAGCTCGTGGTGGGTTTTGATTGTTGCGATTGAGGTTGTTTGGGTTTTGTGGGGGAAAACCGGGTGGTGAAAGAAAGTTGTTTGAGCGATAGCTGAGCAAATTACGGTCACCTTGAGGTCGTGCTTGATAGCCTCCCGTGGAATAGTTACCGTTGGCGGCATACACATTTTCCGGATTGTCATGAGTCGAAGGACAATCGGTGTATGAATGAGATCCCCCGCATATTTCACATGACTGACTCATAGCATTAACTTGTGCATTGATAGCTTTAGTGTTGTTAGCGGTTTGGAGAGCAAGTGTTTCAACAAGCGAAGTAAGCTTATCAATTCTCTTGTCGCTCTCATTAGTGCTAGCACTAGCCACATTAGTCCGAACACTCTTGGTTTGCACTCTAGACTTGTTCTCAATAATATCCCAAGCGGCATTAGAAGACTTAACCAAAATGTTACCCCCCGAGGCACTATTTAGTGAATCTTGGTCATTCATGCTTAAACCATTGTAAAAAGTATTAATTTGATGTACTTTTGTGAAACCATGTTGTGGACACTTTCTTAAAATTCCTTAAAACGGTCCCAGGATTCACTAAATGTCTCACCATACTTTTGTTCAAAGGTAATGATTTCATTTCGCAAAGCGGTAGTACGTGAGGGTGGGAAAAAATAGTTGATGAATTTAGTCTCTAAATCCGTCCACGTAAGAATACTTTGTGGCGGTTCCTTATCAAGCCAATTCCGGGCTTGTCCCTCTAAGGAGAAAGGAAAAAGTTGCAAGTGAATCACTTCTTGTGAAACCCCATTATACTTAACCGTATTAGTGAGTTGAAGGAACCTTTTTATATGGTCATGAGGATCATCAAGCAAACGCCCCAAGAAAGGTTGAGCAGAGACCATTTGAATGAAGCCGGATTTGAGCTCAAAATTGTTGGCTCCAATCTCGGGTATGACAATAGCATCGGTGTTGCCCTCTACGTGCGATTGCAAAAGCTCGATCATTGGTTGATAGTCCATGGTGATAATACGTGGAGTTATGACTTCGGATTGAATTGTTTTCTTCTTATGAGCACGAGTACGCATGCACACCTACAAAAGGAAGAGAAAAATAGACAAGAAGTTTTTTTTTGTTTTTATGTTTTTCTTTTTTTTTGGATTTTTGAAAAAAAAATTAATTTTTATGGATTTTTGAAAATTTTTAAGCAAGAAAAATAACGCTCAAAAATGAACGGATCCCAAAATCCAACGCGTCTCTCACTAAAAACCGTTAATCTTAACGAAAAGAGCCGGCAGCGACGCCATTTAATAACTAGGTTTTCACTCAGTTATAAAAAAGTTATCGTCCGATCTTTTCGAATTGATTACTAGTTAAGAGTGCGACTCAGTCGTTATTGGTGGAAAAGAAAAGGGTTTGATTATATATTTTAAGCTAAAAATGAAAATGTCGTTGAGTAAATAAGTAAAAATGAAAGCTTGAAAATTTAAAACTAAAAATAAAGACTTTAAAAAATAATTAAAAAGTTAAAGATTAAAACTTATAAAAATGTAAACTTAAAAGATTAAAACTAAAACAAGACAAGTTAGAATAATGCTAAGTAAAAAGGCGGGAAAAATAAAGTTTAAATTAAAAACTGGGAATTACAAAACCTTATCCGGAATCAGAATTATCTGGACTTATCCGCAAAACGTACTTACTGGGCTTATTCGGAAAGGGTGTAAAAAGCTTATCCGCAAATCTTCTTCATGAGCTTATCCGGAATGTGGTTAGCTGGCCCTTATCCGGAAAACGTGCTACAGAGCTTATCCGGAATCAATCTAAAATACCTTATCCGGAATGTACAATTCCTACGCTTATCCGTAATATGAGAAGATTGCTTATCCGGAAAACGGGCTTCGGGTTCTTATCCGGAAAACAAAATTAAAACCTTATCCGGAATACAAGATTCTAAGGCTTATCCGCAAAACACCTTCGTTGCCTTATCCGAAATCCAGTTTATGGAGCTTATCCGGAAAACGTCTCGTGGCCCTTATCCGGAAAACGTGATTAAAAGCTTATCCGGAATGTTTGATATGAGCTTAAACTCATATCCTTTTATCAACAAATAACCCTAAAACATGAAGCAAAATACCCATTTATCTTGTAAAAAGCAGTGTTATGTGGTATGTTTGTGTTTGTGTGATCTTATGTAGGTAAAAGGATACAATTTCAAGCAAACAAGGAAAAACCAAGCTCAAATGGATGAAAAAGACAAAAGAGGATCAAAAGTGACAAGACTTTGAAGTTCAAGGACCTATCTTGTCAATTTGTGGAAGTTGAAGGACTTAAAGTGCAAATTATGAAAAGTCAAGATTCAAGTCAAACCTGGTCAAACTATCAAGTCAACTTAGTCAAAGGGTCATTTTGTACAAGTTTTGGAAGTTAAAGGACCAAAAATGTCAAAGGAATGAAGATATTAGCTTGAAAGTGGAATCTGCCAAGTACAAGGACCTAATCTGCCAACATTGGAAAGTTATGCAAGTTGAATCCATGTGCTTTAGCTCTCAGCCAATAAAAAGAAGGGAAACAAGTCACACGGATCAAGTATTAAATACCCACTTACAGCCGCCTCATTTATTACCATATCACAACAGTGCAATCCGTGTGACGCCCTCACAACCAACCAGAAGACGCCACGTGTCCTTCTCCTTCAACAAAAATATTTACCAGGAACGGGATTTTGATTGAAGCCGTTTCAAGAGAAGATCAAAACACCAAAGTTACTCAATTTTGAAAGACGAATCCAATGGTGTTATCCAATTAACAAATAATCCATTCAATCAAAAACCCCCAAATCAGTTCATCACCTTCAAAGAGGATTTGCAGAATTCTTCCACGTGTCAAGCTATGATTGGCCTGAACACGTCACAAACTCCAACAGAATCTCCTATCTTGCCTATAAATAGCTAGGATGTATCTCATTTCAGTTTGTAGCTTAAATTTGTAAACACATAGTTCTTAAATTTCTCCTTTCCCTTTTTCCCTCCTTTTCACCTAACTACTCAAGAGTCTGACAAACTCTTGAGTCAGTTAGTTAGTTAGAAGCTTGTAACTACTTTTGTAACTGAAATCTCTCAATAAAATTCAAATTTCCTTTTTCCCGCCAAATTCTGTTTCTCAAATTCCTGTTGAATCTTGTTGATATTGGATATACTAGTTGCTGTTTGATGTTAGTTATGATCAACCATTGATCATAGCTTACATTGGAGGAGTTTTGTAGCTGTTTGTTCAAGAATTCAGTTCATTCCTAGTTTCTTGAAGATTTCATGGCAGATTGATGATTTGCAGTTGTTTGATTGTTGATTTGAGTTGAAAAACTAGTGATAGGTGGTGGTATCACTAGGGCAAGAGAGCTCAGCGCTCCTCTTCTTCCCAAAGGACCTCTACATTAGGTTTCAAAGCCCTTGTTTTATGTTCCTCTAAACAGTCAAACTGCATGCTCAATTCTCTAGTTTAATGTTGATGGCTGCCTGATTTTACTTGTTAAGTAGTTGTTGATTGATTGATTCTAGTGTTTTGAAGTTTGATCTTGTGCATTTGTGTTAAACTTTCTAGTTTCTAGCTTATTTTCAGTTATATTTTGGTCTAATAGCTACTTACTGCTCTAGCCTTGGTTATTGTCTGATTTCAGCTTTATTAGCCTTCATTTTGTCCATTGAATCAAGATTGCTATAGCTTTTGTTTCAGTTTAAACCATAACTCATAAAGTCTTTGTAAAAGTTTGATTAAAACCTTTTAAGGAGTGTTTGGGAGTAGTTATAAATCAGTTTTCAAGTGTTAGAAATTGTTGTTTAGAAGTTCATTTCTACTCATTAGGAGTTAACAAGTAGTCTTGAGTCATTTACAAGCCATAAAAAAGGTCAAAAAGGCAATTGGTATAAAAATAGTTTGGGTTATACTAGTTAACAGCTTTGGTTTAGGAACTTATCAATTTCATTTGCTTAGTTCTCTTTCATTACTTGGTTAAAATTGCTCAAATTTGTTTCCAGACTTAGTTCACATCATAAACTTTTAGACTTTAAGAGGAAAATCTACAGTATTCAGGATTAAGCTAGAAAACAGCTTATTAGCTCAAGCTTGAGAATTTTCCATTCTCTGTGATAAAGAGGTTACTGTTTCACTAGTTCTCATAATCCACTTCATAAAAGTTGTTGTTTTCTTTCACATTTCCATTTAGAAAGTATTGAATATGAAGTTTTGAAATTTTGAGCTTTTTCCAAAATTTGGTCAACGTTTGGTCAACATAAGCTCATTTTAGCTTATTTCAGATATCTAGCTTATTACTGGATGAAATTTGTTCTAATTTGATTTCCCCTTCTTTAAATCAAGTGCTTAATCAGTTTTGATAATAAAATCAAGTTGTGGATGTTTGGATTAGGCTGTAGCTTATTTTGAGCTTATTGATAAGCACTCAATTGCTTATTTTGGATTTTTAGCTTATTTCCTTGAACACACGTTTCTTAAATTGGATTTAAAGTTGTTTGCAAGTTGTTTCAGCTTATTTGGTTGAGTATTAAGCTCAAACGAGCTTAATCTTTCTTGATGCCCGTTTTTTAGTTAAAAGATTGGTTAATTGCACTTTAGTCCCTAGAATTCTAATCAGTTACTAAACCTAGCTAAACTTCCTAATTTTCTGGATTTTGCATAATTCAGTCCTTTACTTTGCAAAGTTGTTAATTTCAGTTGTTAAAGTTTGTTAGTTTGTTAAAATTTGGTTAGTTTGTTAAAGTTTTTACAAGTTTGGTCCTTTTAGTTAACTGTTTTGCATTTATAGTCCTTATAACTTTTAGAATTTACATTTCAAGCATTTTCATTTCATAGAAATTACGTTTTCAGTCCTTATAGTTTTAAATTTTGCATTTTTATATTTTGCTTGAATAAAATTTGGAATTTGCAATTTGTTTTACGTATAAGTAGGTTTATATTTTTCATTTTTAAATAGTTTTGTTTGAATTAGCAATAGATTACCAAGCAAGCTTGAACAACCAAAAACAATTATAAATTTGATATTGATTGGACTTTCTATTAGTTAAGAACTGAGAAAACGAACTTGCATTATACACATTTCAAATGGCGCCGCTGCCGGTTCTTTGACTACACGAGAGACTATCGATTGACGGTTTTCATTGGCTTTTGGGATCCGTTCATTTGGTGAACGTTATTTTTACGTATCATAAATCAAAAACAAATAAAAAAATCAAAAATATAAAAATAACTAAAAAATTAACAAAACAATTCTTTTCCTAAAGAATTGACCAAAAAAATTAAAAAATCCAAAAAGCAATCTTTTTCCTAAGAGATTGCACCCAAAAATATATATTATTGGATTCTCTCGGTTTTTATGTACATATAGTATTTTTCCTTTAAAAACTCATAAATACAAAAATATTTTCCATATATTATTATAAGTAAATACGTATACGTATAAGAACAATCAATCTACATATCTTCCATAAGTATTGCCGAGGCAATACACCGTGTTGAGGGGCGCTCCGGTCCTTGACACGCGTATCGATCAAACAAAATAAAGCAAGAATAGATAAATACTCTCAATAAGCAATAATTCGAAGAATACGAACATTTAAGTGAATAGAAAGGCGATGTGCTATAAAATGCCATCTAAGGGTCAATAGGTACTTAAGTGCTTCGCGCCACCTAACCCCCCGTTCACTTGGGAGTATTCTAAGAAGGAAAGCTTCATTGAGGGTCTTGCACCCAAAGTAGTATTACATATATTGTTATTTTCTTGTGGATATTTAATATCGAAACTCGAAGAGGATAATCTTATTCTTTTCAAAGTCACACGAGAGCTTCTCTCTCATTCCTCGTATTGAGTTGCATGCTCACTCGCGGGCGTGCACAAATACCGATTGGTGTACAACCTCTTCCTCCGAAAAGGAAGAAAAAGAGAAAGAGTAAGACTACCACCGTCCACCAAGCCGATCACGAGAATCGTGCTTTGTCACCACCACAAGAAGCCATGGCTGTTGATAATCGTACTTTGTATGAACGTATGCAATCCAACATTCATGGATATGCTAGTGCCATTAAGATTCCCGACTATCCTGCTAACACATTTGAGCTACATACATCTATGATCAATATGGTTGCTGCATCACCTTTCTTTGGAAAACAAAATGAGGATCCCCATGCTCACCTTAAGAGATTCCTTTCACTTTGCAACACCATTAAGCATAATGGGGTTCCACATGAGGTCATTAGATTGATGTTAGTGTCATTTTCCTTAGATGGGAGTGCTAAGCATTGGTTAGACACCCAACCACCCGATAGTATCACCACATGGGATGATTTTACCACTAAGTTTTTGAACAAATTCTTTCCTCCACAAAAGACTATGGCTTTGAGGAATTTGATTATGGGCTTTACACAAAAACCTAGTCAATCCTTTGGTGATGCTTGGGAAGAGTATAGTGAGTTGTTGAGGCGATGCCCTAACCATGGAATGGATGATCTAGGCCAAATCAATACCTTCTACAATGGCCTTAAACCTCACCACCAAGATTCACTAAATGCTTCCGCGGGAGGGAGTATTCATTTTAAGACATACCATGAAGCTTTGAACATTATTGAGACTAAGGCAATGGTTCAAACAAACGATCCATTTGAAGAAAGAGTTCATGTTATCCAAAACATTTCTCAAACACCTTGTGATAACCAATTCCTTAAATATCACCAAGAGATCCTTCAACAAGTCAAACAAGGACAACAAGAAATGACTCAAGAGTTAGTTCAAGCCTTGAAGAGCATGACATTGAACAATTCCTCAAACAATGTGAATGCCATTACCATTTCTTGTGTTACTTGTGGAGGCCCACACTCTTATGAACAATGTGACAAGGTGCAAGGGTATCAAGGGGAATGTTATGCTTATCAAGAGGAACACCGTGAACACTTCAAGCCTAACATCAATCCAAATAACCTTTCTTACAAATCCCAAAATTACCTTACTCCACCCGGCTTTCCACCCCAACCACCCACCCAAATTCAACAAAATCCTCCTCAAATTTTAGCAAGGAATCAAGGGCAAAGACAACCATATCAAGGAAATAACTACAAGGCACCAAATCAATTTCAACCTCAAGCAAGTACCTTTTATCCACCAACTCAAGGATTTAACTCCCAACCTTTACCTTTCCAACCTCAAGGTTTTCAAGGTTATGTGCCACAAGAGTTAAACACAATGGATCTTTTGCAAAAGATGAATCAAGAGAATGAAAAGAAATTCCAAGCTATAGACAAGAAAATGAATGACCAATTCAATAAGCTTTTGATGGCATTAAATCAAAGACCACAAGGGGCTTTACCGTCCAACACACAAACAAATCCAAGGGCCAATGTCAATGCCATTACAACAAGAAGTGGTACAACAACAAAGGATCCTTCACCTCCTAAACCTACTATTGTTCAACCCACTTGTGCTCCTACTTGTGATAAGCCTTCTACTTCTACTCCACCTCCTCAAAGTACTCCTATTCACTCAAACACACCTTCTCAACTACCTCATACTTCTCCTTTACCTTCCACACTTCCCAATGAAGAGGCTAACAAAGACAAATCTTCCACTACAACACCTATTCCACCTACACCCAAACCTACTCTTCCATACCCTTCAAGGTTGAAAAAGGACAAGTTAAAGAACAAAGATGACATACAAGTCTCTAATTTCTTAAGGATGTTCAAGCAACTCAATATCAACATATCCTTTGCAGAAGCTCTTGCTTATATGCCAAAGTTTGCTAAGATGTTCAAGGATTTGCTCTCCAACAAAGAAAAATTGGTTGATTTGCCCAACACATCACTTAATGAAAATTGTTCCGCGGTGTTACTTAAAACCTTACCAACAAAACTTGGAGATCCGGGGCGCTTCTTGATACCTTGTAATTTTCCCGGTGTTGAAAATTGCATGGCTTTGGCGGATTTAGGGGCAAGCATCAATCTCATGCCTTTATCGGTTTGGAAACAACTCTCTCTTCCCGAGCTCACCCCCACTAGGATGACTCTTGAACTAGCCAACCGAACCATAGCTCACCCCGTAGGTATAGCGGAAGATGTGTTTGTAGGTGTGGATAAGTTTACCTTTCCGGCCGACTTTGTAGTGGTCGATTATGACATGGATCCTAGAGTGCCTTTGATTGTTGGTAGACCGTTTTTGAGAACGGGTCGTACCTTGATAGATGTGGCGGAAGGAGAATTAATTATGAGAGTAGAGGATGAGAAAGTGGTGTTTAAGTTAGGGAAAGTTTGTGATAGAAAAGAGGTTAAGGAGTCTAGACCTTGTGAGACGATTAACATTGTGGATGTGTTAGATGAAGTGTGTAATGAACACTTTCATGATGCTTGTAAGAATGCTAGTGATGAGATTCCACATGTTGAAACCGTGGCCTCAATTGCTCCCTCTTTAACACCTTTTGGAGAGAGTGATTTCCTCTTGGAGGAATTTGAGTCCAACTTTCTTGGTGATGATGATTCTCCCATTAATTGGGAAGAAGATATTCTTACAATCCAAAAGTTGCTCAATGAGGACCCTATTCCTTCTCCTATTCCACAAGAGATTACCATTGAGGAACCTTCCATAGTAAAACCTTCCATAGAGAGTCCACCTCCCATTAAACTTAAGGAACTTCCATCCCACTTAGAATATGCTTTCTTAGAAGGAAAAGACCAATTACCGGTGATTATTGCTAAGGAATTGAAAGAGGATGAGAAGGAGCAACTCATTGAAGTCCTTAAGAAACATAAGAAAGCTTTAGCATGGAAAATATCCGACATAAGGGGAATTGATCCACATTTTTGTACTCACAAAATCCTTATGGAGGATGATTATAAACCCGCCATTCAAAACCAAAGGAGAGTTAACCCAAAAATTCATGAGGTTATTAAGAAAGAAGTGATTAAACTCTTAGATGCGGGTATGATTTACCCCATTTCCGACTCTCCATGGGTTAGCCCGGTTCATTGTGTTCCAAAGAAGGGTGGAATCACCGTGGTGCCTAATGAGAACAATGAGCTTATTCCCACGAGACTTGTAACCGGTTGGAGAGTTTGCATTGATTATAGAAAACTCAATGAGGCAACTAGGAAAGACCATTTCCCGCTTCCCTTTATGGATCAAATGCTTGAACGCTTAGCGGGAAATGAGTACTATTGTTTTCTTGATGGCTTTTTGGGTTATTTCCAAATACCCATTGACCCTAAGGATCAAGAAAAAACCACATTCACTTGTCCATACGGTACATTTGCTTACAAGAGGATGCCTTTTGGCCTATGTAATGCACCGGGGACGTTTCAAAGGTGCATGATGGCAATTTTCCATGATATGATAGAGCAAACCATGGAGGTTTTTATGGATGACTTTTCCGTATTTGGGAACTCCTTTAGCTCTTGTCTCACCAATCTTGAGAGAATGCTTAAGCGTTGTGAGGAAACACGTTTGGTGCTTAATTGGGAGAAATGTCACTTTATGGTGAAAGAGGGGATTGTTTTAGGACACAAGATATCCAATAAGGGATTAGAAGTTGATCGAGCCAAAATTGATGTGATTGCTAAGCTTCCCCCACCCACCTCGGTTAAAGGTGTGAGGAGTTTCTTAGGTCATGCGGGTTTTTATAGGCGCTTTATACAAGATTTTTCTAAGATAGCTAGACCGATGACTCATCTCTTGGAGAAGGAGGCTCCTTTCATTTTTGACCAAGCTTGTTTAGAATCTTTTGAGACACTTAAGGAAAAATTGACAAAGGCTCCCGTTTTGGTTTCTCCAAATTGGGAATTACCTTTTGAGCTTATGTGTGACGCTAGTGATTATGCGGTGGGGGCCGTCTTAGGACAAAGAGTTAATAAGCATTTCCAACCTATACACTATGCGAGTAAAACCATGACCGGTGCACAACTTCATTACACTACCACGGAAAAAGAGTTGCTTGCTATAGTATATGCTTTTGAGAAGTTTAGACCATACCTTGTGCTTTCCAAGACCGTAGTGTATACGGATCATTCCGCTCTCAAGTATCTTATGACAAAACAAGATGCTAAGCCTAGGCTTTTGAGATGGGTTTTGTTGCTTCAAGAGTTTAAGATAGAGATTCGTGATAAAAAAAAGGGGCCGAGAATTTAGCGGCGGATCATTTGAGTAGACTTGAGCATCCTTTTCAAGGAGATTTCCCACATCAAGAAATCAATGAATCCTTTCCATTAGAGGAGCTCATGTCTATCTCTTCCCAAGAGGATGCCACACCTTGGTTTGCGGATATTGCAAACTATCTTGTGGGCAATGTGCTTATTGAGGGTCTTACTTACCAACAAAAGAAAAAGTTTCTTAAGGAAGTTAAGTATTACTTTTGGGATGATCCATATCTTTTTAGGCAATGTGCGGACCAAATCATTAGACGGTGTGTAGATGGGCCCGAGGCATTTAAAATCTTAGAGGCATGTCATAAAGGACCTACGGGTGGACATTTTGGGCCTAACTACACCGCCAAGAAAGTCTTTGATTCGGGTTACTATTGGCCTTCCATTTACAAGGATGCCCAAGAGATGGTGAAATTTTGTGATGTTTGTCAAAGACAAGGAAAAATTACACAACGTGATGAGATGCCACAAAATTTTATCCAAGAGTGTGAGATATTTGATGTGTGGGGAATAGATTTCATGGGACCTTTTCCATCCTCTAAGGGAAACAAGTATATACTTGTGGCGGTGGATTATGTGTCCAAGTGGGTGGAGGCTAAAGCCTTACCTACTAATGATGCTAGAGTGGTTGTAAAGTTTTTGAAACAATTGTTTGCTAGATTTGGTGTACCTCGGGCCATCATAAGTGATCGTGGTACGCACTTTTGTAATGATCAATTCACGAGAGTTATGAAGAAATATGGAGTGAATCATAGACTTTCTACCGCGTATCACCCTCAAACAAATGGTCAAACCGAGGTCACAAATCGTGGTTTAAAGAGAATTTTAGAGAGAACGGTGGGAGAGCATAGAGCTTCTTGGTCGGATAAGCTTGATGATGCTTTGTGGGCGTTTAGGACGGCTTTTAAGACACCAATTGGTTGTACTCCTTATAGGCTTGTCTATGGAAAAGCGTGCCACCTTCCATTTGAGTTAGAACATAAGGCATCTTGGGCTCTCAAGTGGGCTAACTTTGATTTAAACCAAGCCGGTTCACATAGGAAAGATCAAATCAATGAGATGGATGAGTTGAGAGCCAATGCCTATGAGAATTCTTTGCTATACAAGGAAAAGACTAAGAAATTGCATGATGCTAAGATTAAGAATCGTGAGTTCAAAGTTGGAGAGTCGGTTCTCCTCTTTAACTCAAGATTGAAGCTTTTTGCGGGCAAGCTTAAGTCGAGATGGTCCGGTCCATTCACTATTGCTCAAGTGTTTCCAAATGGAACTCTTGAGTTGTCCCAACCCGATGGTCCAAATTTTAAAGTGAATGGTCACCGTGTTAAGCACTACTTTGGGGAGGACATTTCCGTTGAAATGGTCCAAGAGATCCCCATTTTCCCCATGAATTAATTCATTGAGGGACGAGTCGAGCTAGAGACTCATTAACTCAAGCATCGTATAACTAGGTTAGAGTGTTGTAGGTTAGAAATAAAGGCATAGATTTGGAGATAAGTGTAGGGGAGACCTTCTTTTGTCCTCATGCTTGTTTGTAGGGTTGCTCACTCATTTCATGCTTTGGAGCTTATGGAGGAGGCCCTTGTATCCGGTTCACTTCGTTACATTTAGTGATTTTTAATTGACACCTTGTGCTTAAACATGATTTCACTAATAGTAGTCCTTTCCTTAACTTGGGTTAAGCAAAGTCTATTCATTGTCATAAGTGTAGGGGAAGTCTTTATACTTCCATGCTCTTAAACATTGAGGACAATGTTTAGCTTAAGTGTAGGGGGGTCTTCTATCGAAGTGACCTTACCTAGAACTTGTCATTGTCTTGCATGATAACATGGAAAATTTAATTTTCAAACATTTTTCAAATTTTTGATCTACTTTGGCCACAAAAATATGCATTCATAATTTTTGCATCAATCATTTTTTTCATTTTGCATAACACATTTGCATTGTATATATATTTCTTCTTTTATTTTTCATCAAAAATATATAAAAAGGAAAAATATAATAAAACATGGTTTTAACAAGTTTAGATTTCTTTGACATATTAGGCCCGCCATGGATATTTTGACTCAACCCGAGTTTGCTTATTTTAGCACTCTCTAGCTAGTATCCTTAACCATGTAGTCCTTCATTGGTCTATTAGGCTAAGCTTCCACCAATTTCATTCTTCGAAATTTTAAATTTGTGGAGAATGGGAAATGATAGAGTTGAAGCAAGTGTAAAAGGGCTAGATAGACTTCATGGCAATTACTTGTGGCTAAACCCTTCTCTTCTTTATCTCTATTTTCTTCGCTTGTATATAATTGTTAA
This sequence comes from Glebionis coronaria, assembly GCA_025667525.1. Taxonomy (NCBI): domain Eukaryota; kingdom Viridiplantae; phylum Streptophyta; class Magnoliopsida; order Asterales; family Asteraceae; genus Glebionis; species Glebionis coronaria. The sequence goes on from CM046877.1 coordinate 423,757,369, forward strand.
TAAATAATCAAGTACGATTTTAATTGGTTTGTAATCTCTTATGCATTTTTGGCTAATCATTTATGGTTGATATGAGTACGTCTTAAGATTCTAAGTTAGCACGTTTTATGTGTACTAGACTTGTGTCATGCTCCATATTTAGCGGGTGTTTTTCCTTTTCTTCTTTGCAAATTTCTTGGTGAGGAATAAAGAAAAATAAGAGCGGCTTATGAAAAAAAAATGAGTGGCTAGAAAAAAAAAAAAAAAAAAAAAAAAAAAAAAGAAAAAAAAAATAATAATGCAAGACTCCCAAGAGGGGCAGTGTGGTGTTAATTATAGTGACTATTGAGTTCCAATATTACCTTGACGGGTTGCGGGGATTCAATAGATTGCTCCAATCCAATATTACCTTGACGGGTTGCGGGGTTGAAGATCCAAAATCTCAAAAAGATGCGGATGTAAATTATTGCGTGAGTTTTATTTTTCTTTCCTTAGCGAGTGTGTAGTTACTTATGAAAGCATGACATGAGAATTTTACACATGAGGCGAATGACTTATTACTCTTAATACGGACTTATATTAATTGTGAGCGGTTTTTCAAGTAATGGATGAGAAGATTACTTAGGATTAAAACCGTGCTTCCTTATTTTTGGATTTTACATTTCTTATATTTCACACTTGAATAATGACAAATTTGCCCACAAGCAATTTGCTCAAATAATAACCGGTTCCACATTTAATTGTCATGAATAAGTTGATGCACTTTTTACTTGTGAATGCAATGATCCCATTTATAAGCTTGGTATGGGGAAAGTGAAACTTGAGGGTGATAAGTGTCCATGGTACCCAAGCCCTAATCTAAGTCATTGAATTCTTTATGAGTTATTTCCATCAAAACCATTTCAAGAAAAATCAAAAAGATATAGATAGAATTGTATTTTGATTCATTGCATTATTAAAAGTCAAAATCATGCATCATCTAGATTAGAGTAGTGTAGATGCATCTCATATGGCCAAGGTGGATTAATTATGAGGAAAATGTAAATTTTTAAGCCTTGAAATACAATATTGCATGAGGACATGGCAATGCTCAAGTGTAGGGGAATTTGATATGAGCTTAAACTCATATCCTTTTATCAACAAATAACCCTAAAACATGAAGCAAAATACCCATTTATCTTGTAAAAAGCAGTGTTATGTGGTATGTTTGTGTTTGTGTGATCTTATGTAGGTAAAAGGATACAATTTCAAGCAAACAAGGAAAAACCAAGCTCAAATGCATGAAAAAGACAAAAGAGGATCAAAAGTGACAAGACTTTGAAGTTCAAGGACCTATCTTGTCAATTTGTGGAAGTTGAAGGACTTAAAGTGCAAATTATGAAAAGTCAAGACTCAAGTCAAACCTGGTCAAACTATCAAGTCAACTTAGTCAAAGGGTCATTTTGTACAAGTTTTGGAAGTTAAAGGACCAAAAATGTCAAAGGAATGAAGATATTAGCTTGAAAGTGGAATCTGCCAAGTACAAGGACCTAATCTGCCAACATTGGAAAGTTATGCAAGTTGAATCCATGTGCTTTAGCTCTCAGCCAATAAAAAGAAGGGAAACAAGTCACACGGATCAAGTATTAAATACCCACTTACAGCCGCCTCATTTATTACCATATCACAACAGTGCAATCCGTGTGACGCCCTCACAACCAACCAGAAGACGCCACGTGTCCTTCTCCTTCAACAAAAATATTTACCAGGAACGGGATTTTGATTGAAGCCGTTTCAAGAGAAGATCAAAACACCAAAGTTACTCAATTTTGAAAGACGAATCCAATGGTGTTATCCAATTAACAAATAATCCATTCAATCAAAAACCCCCAAATCAGTTCATCACCTTCAAAGAGGATTTGCAGAATTCTTCCACGTGTCAAGCTATGATTGGCCTGAACACGTCACAAACTCCAACAGAATCTCCTATCTTGCCTATAAATAGCTAGGATGTATCTCATTTCAGTTTGTAGCTTAAATTTGTAAACACATAGTTCTTAAATTTCTCCTTTCCCTTTTTCCCTCCTTTTCACCTAACTACTCAAGAGTCTGACAAACTCTTGAGTCAGTTAGTTAGTTAGAAGCTTGTAACTACTTTTGTAACTGAAATCTCTCAATAAAATTCAAATTTCCTTTTTCCCGCCAAATTCTGTTTCTCAAATTCCTGTTGAATCTTGTTGATATTGGATATACTAGTTGCTGTTTGATGTTAGTTATGATCAACCATTGATCATAGCTTACATTGGAGGAGTTTTGTAGCTGTTTGTTCAAGAATTCAGTTCATTCCTAGTTTCTTGAAGATTTCATGGCAGATTGATGATTTGCAGTTGTTTGATTGTTGATTTGAGTTGAAAAACTAGTGATAGGTGGTGGTATCACTAGGGCAAGAGAGCTCAGCGCTCCTCTTCTTCCCAAAGGACCTCTACATTAGGTTTCAAAGCCCTTGTTTTATGTTCCTCTAAACAGTCAAACTGCATGCTCAATTCTCTAGTTTAATGTTGATGGCTGCCTGATTTTACTTGTTAAGTAGTTGTTGATTGATTGATTCTAGTGTTTTGAAGTTTGATCTTGTGCATTTGTGTTAAACTTTCTAGTTTCTAGCTTATTTTCAGTTATATTTTGGTCTAATAGCTACTTACTGCTCTAGCCTTGGTTATTGTCTGATTTCAGCTTTATTAGCCTTCATTTTGTCCATTGAATCAAGATTGCTATAGCTTTTGTTTCAGTTTAAACCATAACTCATAAAGTCTTTGTAAAAGTTTGATTAAAACCTTTTAAGGAGTGTTTGGGAGTAGTTATAAATCAGTTTTCAAGTGTTAGAAATTGTTGTTTAGAAGTTCATTTCTACTCATTAGGAGTTAACAAGTAGTCTTGAGTCATTTACAAGCCATAAAAAAGGTCAAAAAGGCAATTGGTATAAAAATAGTTTGGGTTATACTAGTTAACAGCTTTGGTTTAGGAACTTATCAATTTCATTTGCTTAGTTCTCTTTCATTACTTGGTTAAAATTGCTCAAATTTGTTTCCAGACTTAGTTCACATCATAAACTTTTAGACTTTAAGAGGAAAATCTACAGTATTCAGGATTAAGCTAGAAAACAGCTTATTAGCTCAAGCTTGAGCATTTTCCATTCTCTGTGATAAAGAGGTTACTGTTTCACTAGTTCTCATAATCCACTTCATAAAAGTTGTTGTTTTCTTTCACATTTCCATTTAGAAAGTATTGAATATGAAGTTTTGAAATTTTGAGCTTTTTCCAAAATTTGGTCAACGTTTGGTCAACATAAGCTCATTTTAGCTTATTTCAGATATCTAGCTTATTACTGGATGAAATTTGTTCTAATTTGATTTCCCCTTCTTTAAATCAAGTGCTTAATCAGTTTTGATAATAAAATCAAGTTGTGGATGTTTGGATTAGGCTGTAGCTTATTTTGAGCTTATTGATAAGCACTCAATTGCTTATTTTGGATTTTTAGCTTATTTCCTTGAACACACGTTTCTTAAATTGGATTTAAAGTTGTTTGCAAGTTGTTTCAGCTTATTTGGTTGAGTATTAAGCTCAAACGAGCTTAATCTTTCTTGATGCCCGTTTTTTAGTTAAAAGATTGGTTAATTGCACTTTAGTCCCTAGAATTCTAATCAGTTACTAAACCTAGCTAAACTTCCTAATTTTCTGGATTTTGCATAATTCAGTCCTTTACTTTGCAAAGTTGTTAATTTCAGTTGTTAAAGTTTGTTAGTTTGTTAAAATTTGGTTAGTTTGTTAAAGTTTTTACAAGTTTGGTCCTTTTAGTTAACTGTTTTGCATTTATAGTCCTTATAACTTTTAGAATTTACATTTCAAGCATTTTCATTTCATAGAAATTACGTTTTCAGTCCTTATAGTTTTAAATTTTGCATTTTTATATTTTGCTTGAATAAAATTTGGAATTTGCAATTTGTTTTACGTATAAGTAGGTTTATATTTTTCATTTTTAAATAGTTTTGTTTGAATTAGCAATAGATTACCAAGCAAGCTTGAACAACCAAAAACAATTATAAATTTGATATTGATTGGACTTTCTATTAGTTAAGAACTGAGAAAACGAACTTGCATTATACACATTTCAATGTTGTAATAAAAAGCTTATACGGAAAGTGATGTTTCTTTGGCTTATCCGGAACAAGGGATTTATGACCCTTATCCGGAAAAAGAGGGATATAACAGGTTATCCGGAAAAAGAGTTTTATAACTCTTATCCGGAATTAGGGATATCAAGGGATTCCGTATAACAAAACTTATCAATAAGCAAAAATAAGCCAAAAATAAATAAGCACTTTACCAAAAGCTAAACCAAAATGATTTTAGAAAAAGGTGAATAAGCTAGAATTTAAAAACTTTTAAAACACTAAATAAGCTAGAAATCAAAAAGCACTTTTTATAAAATTATTAAACTTAACAAAATCAACTTATTATCAATAAGCCAAACACACCAAAATCAACAAAATCACATCCACTACATGATTATCAAAGCAAAACCATGGATTATTAAGAAAGGAAGAATGAGAATTAAGAAATAAGCTTGATTTGATTAAAGATTAATATCAAAGATTACAAGATTAAAGTAAATATTTAATAAGCTTGAAAGAAAAACTAGAGAGAAAAATAAAAACACACTTAATAAAAACTAAAAATTAACTACAAACTAACTAACTAACACCCTCCTAATGACATATTAGGAGGGTATTTATAGGAGGTAGGGAGGTTAAGTGTTTAAGCTTTCTTCTTTTTTTCTTCTCGACTCGATTTAATTTCTTTGTCTTTCTCGACGTCGTCTCGGGATTTGTCGATATAAATTGAACTTGTCTTATAATTTTCTTCTATAATTAGACTTGAGTTCTTCGACTTCATTAAACTTCCGTCTTTAGACTTTTTCTTCGATAAATCTTCAGAATAGGCCTTGGACTTTCGTTCTTTTTGCACTCTCGATCTTTTGACTTCGTCTTTTGTCATTTTCTTCGATAAAAGCCTGTGATAGACCATGTTTTCTTCCTTTTGCATATTTTTATCCTGAAACACAATAAAAACACAAACCACGCATAATTCCGACTTTTACGACATAAAATACACGTTTTGGTCTTGTTATTATTGGAAATAAGTGGTAAAAGGATAAGTGTTTTCACACTTATTATCCACTAATGGACTTGGGTATATAAACCCCTTTCCTTCATGGAAAGGGGTGTTGGTTGTTTCATTCCATTAATAGATTTCACACATTTTCTCTCATCTTTCTCTCTCTAATTTCTCTCACTAGAAACATCAACCCTCTTGTTAGATCATAGATTACCAAGGTTCTAGAGTAGAGGGACTAAAAGTGTCAAGTTGTAAAATTCAAGAACAAAGTCAAATATGGTCAAAGTCAACAAGTCAAGGGTTCAATTATGGTCAAGTATGAAGTCAAAGGGACAAGTTATTGAAGTTTGAAGTTCAAGATACAAGGCTGATAACAAGAGGGACTAATATTGCAAAAAATGAAAGACAAAGAAGACTTGATCCGTGTGACAACCCTTTCATCCAATCACAAGCCAGCATTTCTATAACTGGGATCGTTGACTGGTCTCATTTAATGAAGGGAGAGAGTGGCTATTAATAAACGCATCAAATCCTAACAGTGAAACACACTCACTCATTTCCACCAATCACATGCATACACTTCACATCCTTTACTGTTATACTGGATAATGATCTGAGTGATGATTATTGGACAAATCATGGCATGACACGTGGCTTCCTCTAAACCGAGATCGTAGAGCAAGATTTATACACTCTCATGGAAAGTTGTCAAAATCAAAAGTGATTGTCATCACTAGACGAACATAACCCAACTACCCAATCAAGCTGAAACTCACTCAATCAAAAAGGCCCAATTTGGATCAAGAACACGATTTTTCAATAGAGAAGATGAAGACATGTGGCTTTTTGTGAGTGGATGCAACACGTCATCACACCTCACCAGCACTCAATTTCATTCAATAAATAGACCTTGTAGCATTCATTTGTATCAGTTAGCTAAGTGTGTAAAAACACACACTTTTACCTTTCTCTCTCAATCTCCTTTTTAGTTGGTAGTTTTAACTTCTCAAAGTGTCTGACAAACACTTTGAGAGAGTTAGTTAGTCTGTTAGAACCACTTGTAACTGAATCACTCCATTAATAAAATTTCAGTTTCCCTAAATTCACTTCTCATTCTCAATTCACTTGCACATTCATACTATCCTGTTGTTCTACTTTGATTCTGGTGTTCTTGATTGAACAATGGAGTTTGTTGATTGATTTTGAAGATTGTACAAGTATTCAACAGTTGCAGTTCATAGCCATAGCACAGCCATAGCCAAATTCCTTGATCAGACATTATAGCAGAGCAGTTTTGATGATGATGATGGTTGATTGTGGTTGTAGCAGTGTAGATTAGTTTATTTGGTGTTGATTGAGTCACAAGTGAGCTCAACGCTCACTTTTGCATCAAAGGAGCCTTCAATAAGTTCTAATAAGTCATTTCTTTAAAATTCCTCTAAAATCCTAGTTTGCATGCTCAATTTTGTTTCTTAGTATAAACATAGTTTCTATTGCATGTTACTTGTTCAATTTGAGGTATCTAATATGCTATGATTTGGTTATTAGCTTTATCAGTTAGATTTGTAAAGTCTTCATTGCTTATCCTTGTGCTTATTCTGTTAACCAGTGTTTGGATTAGTTCTCAATCTTGGATTGAGTCATAGAAAGTTGTTGTTAGAACTTTGTATACACTTAGTAGTTGGTAACAAGTAAACCTGCAAAGTTTTGGAGTCAAATTGTAAAGTAAAAAAGGCAATTAGTCCACTAAAAACTTTGGGTCAGAATTATAGCTTAAACATGCCTATTTCAATCAGCTACCAAATCTTCATTACTTAGAGTTAGGAAGTGAATTTTGTTTAGTGAAGCTTATCATCCCAGCTTTTCAGTCATATAAGATAGACCATACAGTTCTCACTATTAAGCTAGGAATAAACCATAGAATAAGCCCTTGAGCAAAGCCAAGTTTCTGTGAATAAGGCTTAACAGAATTTCATTACAGGCTTATTCTCTTCATAAAAGTGTCAATTTTCTTTCATAAAAAAATTGCATAAGCTGAGAAAATAAGTTTTGACCAAGGTCAAACTTGGTCAACCTTGGTCAACGCCTGGTCAACATAAGCCCAATTTAGCTTATTTGATTTTCTGGCTTATTCTTTGGAGCTTTTTGAGATTTTCTTGGATAGGTCTTTCTTATTTGGCCTATTGATCATATTTTGAGCAATTCAGCTTTAGTGCTTATCTCAGTAAGTTGATTCAATAAAAGTGGCTTATTATAAATTTGTTTATTTGGCTTATAGGACATTTTAGCTTATCTCGTTGAAACTGACTAGGTATAACTGAATTAGAAATATTTTAAAAGTAATCTCAGCTTATTTGGTGGACTAGAACTCTTATTCTAGCTTATTGAAGTCTAGGTGCCCGTTTTGCTTAAATAGTTTTAAGTAACTGCATTTAGGTCCCTTGTTTTTAGGAGTTAGTGTAATCTGTTATAGTTAGTTAATAACTTTTTAGGTTTTGCACTTTAATCCCTGGAATTAGTTGTTAGTTACATATTCAGTTAGATAGTTTGGTAAGTAGTTACATTTTGGTTAATAGTTTGTTATAATTTCATTTTTAGTCCTTCAAGTTTCTGAATTTACATTTCTAGTCCTTATACTTTTGTTAACTTTACATTTTGAGCAATTTTACATCTTGTGCATTGATTACTTGTACTTTTAGCATTATGTGTAGTATGTGCACTTTGTTTTTAGCTTAGTACGGATACGTAGATATCATATTTTTACCTTTTTACGTGCTTTGTGATAACTAGATCTAGATTACCAAAACTTTATAAATCTAACGCCAAAAATAATTAGTTAACCTAATTTCTATTGGATGATCAATTCATATTGAGTCAAGAATAACAAACTTAAAAAGATAAATATTAAATGGCGCCGCTGCCGGTTCATTACGTGGAGATTGACGATTGATTGACGGTTACGTATTGGATTTTGGGATCCGTTCACTTGTGAACGTTCCTTTTATGTATCATAAATCAAAAATATAAAATACAAAAAAAATCAAAAATATAAAAATATAAAATAAAAAAAAACCACAAAAATAAATTCTTTTCCTAAAGAATTGAACCAAAAAAATAAAAAAAATTCAAAAGTAATCTTTTTCCTAAAATATTACACCAAAACTATATTGTATATTGGTTTCACTCGTTTTTACGTGCATACTATACTTTCATAAAAACAAATAAATACAAAAATATTTTTGATATATTATTATATGTAAATACATATACGTAGATACGAACAACCAATTTACCTACTTCCATAAGTATTGTCGAGGTAATACACCGTATTTGGGGGCGTTCCAGTCTTAAGTATGTGTATCAATCAAAGTTAATTAAGGCACAATAGATAAATACTGCAATCTACTTGAACTTGAGAAAGAGGCCAGGGTGTGGGGGGTATAAGGCGAGTGTATTTCACATTCTAAAGAAGCAGGCTCTTAAGTGCTACGCGCCGCCTCGTTTCTCTGCTTCCTTGTAGGTCTTTCAAAGGTGATAGTAGTGAGTGGTGTGCCACCGAATTAGTACTACATATCTATATATTTTCTTGTGGATATTAATTATTGAACCTCGTACAAGATAATCTCTTCTTTTCCAAAGTCGACCGAGAGCTCCTCTCTCATTCCTTGAGTTGAGTTGCATGCGCACTTGAGCGCCTGCACATATACCTATTGGTGTACAACCCCTTCCTCCCAAAAGGAAGAAAAAGACCAAGAACAACACCGTCCATCAAGCCGATCACGAGCATCGTGCTTTTAACAATTCACAAGAAGCCATGGACAATAGACCATTGATTGAGATTCTCCAATCCAATGTATATGGGAATGCGAATGCCATAGTCATTCCCAAGATAGCCACTAAAGATTTTGAGCTTAAGACATGCATGATTACTATGGTTTCTTCTATCCCCTTCCTAGGGAGACCTATGGATGACCCTCATGAACATCTCAAAAGATTCATGTCACTTTGTAATACCATTAAGTATAATAGGGTACCACCCGATGCGGTTAAGATGATCTTATTCCCTTTTTCTTTGGAGAGAAATGCTAGGAATTGGCTAGATAAGCAACCTTCTAGTAGCATTTTCACTTGGGATGCTTTGAAGAAGAAATTTGTGAATAAGTTTTTTCCTCCTTCACGAACCACCGCCTTGAGAAACTAAATCATAGGTTTTCAACAAAAGCATGACCAAAACTTTAGTGAAGATTAGGAAGAGTTCAAAGAGTTGTTGAGAAAGTGCCCAAACCATGGTTTTAACCTAGTTCACCAAATTAACACCTTCTACAATGGTTTGAGATCTCACCATCAAGATTCCCTTAACTCGGCCGCGGGTGGGAACATTCTTTCAAAATCCACACAAGATGCATGGGATATCATTGAAGCAAAATCCATGGTTCAAAGAAATAGGGATAGAGATGAGGTAGTACATGTGGTGCAAGAGGGTGATACTCAACCAATTGACAAGGTTTTATATCAAAAGGTTGATACTATTAGTGATATGGTTTTGAAACTTTGTGAGATCACCTTGAACAATTCTTCTACCAACAATGTCAATGCCATCACCCTATCTTGTGAGACATATGGAGGTCCTCACTCCTACTTGCAATGTGACAAAGTTAAAAACTTTCAAGGAGAATGCTATGCTTATCATGATAAACGAAGAGAGCACTTTAAACCCAACATTAATCCTAATCACCTCTCTTACAAGTCCAACAATTACCTTGCTCCACCCGGTTTCCCTCCCCATCCACCCACCCAAAAACAAACAAACACTCCACAATTTCTTAATAAAAACCAAGGGCCAAGGGGAAATTACCAAGGGAACAACAACAATAGAGGGCCTAACACCTTTCAAAACCAAGGGAATAACTTTCATGCAAATAACCAAGGGTTTCACCAAAAACCTCCACCTTTCCACAACCAATGATATAATCAAGGGCATGGGTAAAATGACACCTTTGAGCTAATTCAAAAGATGAATCAAGATACCTAAAGAAGTATCCGTGAGAGTGAAAAGAGGACTCAAGATCAATTGAGGGCTATGCATGAGGAAACAAACAAGAAATTTATGTTGCTCCTAAATCAAAGACCACAAGGTGCTTTACCCTCTAACACTCAAACCAATCCAAGGGTAAATGTTAATGCAATCACTACATGGAGTGGGAAAAACCTACACCTTCTAGTTCTACACCTTCAAATTCTACACCTACCAATCCTTCACCTTCCACACCTATCATTGAAGAAACCCCAAAAGAGAGTCCTTCAATAACTACTACTCAACCTTTACTAAAACCAAATCTTCCATATCCTTCTAGATTAAGAAAGGAGAAAGTTAAGAACAAAGATGATATACAAGTGTCCAACTTCTTGAGGATGTTTAAGCAATTGAATATCAATATATCTTTTGCGGAAGCCTTAGCTCATATGCCTAAGTTTGCCAATATGTTTAAGGACCTTCTTTCAAACAAAGAGAAATTGGTTGATGTGCATAATGCTTCATTGAACAAAAATTGTTCGGCGGTGTTGTTGAAGAAATTGCCTACTAAACTTGGTGATCCGGGCCGGTTCTTGATTCCTTTTAATTTCCTGGGGTTAGAGAATTGCATGGCACTTGCGGATCTTAGTGCAAGCATATATTTGATACCTTTATCGGTTTAGAAACGACTACCCCTTCCCGCACTTACACCTAATAAAATGACACTTGAATTGCCAAACCGTTCAATTGCTTATTCGGTGGGGATTGCGGAAGATGTTTTTGTAGGAGTTGATAAATTCACATTCCCTGCGGATTTTGTAGTTGTTGACTATGACATGGACCCTAGAGTTCCTCTCATTGTAGGAAGGCCTTTCTTAAGGACGGGTCGTACTCTTATTGATGTGGCGGAAGGTGAACTTATAATGAGGGTGGAAGATCAAAAGGTTGTGTTTAACATGGGGAAGTTGTCTAAGAAATCCAATGAGCCCAAGACGGTTAATCATGTTGATGTTCTTGATAAAGAAGTGAATAACGTTGATATTCTTGATGAAGTATGTGATGAATATTTTCATGAAGCTTGTATAAGTGGTGAATATGATCTTCCCCATGTTGAGACTATAGCCTCCATCACATCTTCATTTCCTCCCTTTGATGAAGGTGATTCCCTTATAGATGAATTTGAGGCAAGCTTAGGGAATGTGGATTATGGAGTTTATTCTTCTACTTCAAATGGGAAAGGAGAGGTTCTTGAAATTGAAAGATTGCTTAGTGAAAATGACTTGATTAATGAAGAGATTTAAAATTATCTTAAGAGGGATGATCTTGTGGTTGATACATCACCTTCCAATTGGGATGAGGATATTCGTAAACTAGAGAGATTTCTTTATAGAGATACTATTCTCACTCAACCTTTTCATGAACCTTCACCTACTACTCTTTCTTATCCACCTTGTGATACACCTCATACCTATAATGCTTCACCTATTTCACCACCTTTCTTACAACCAACTTCAAATCCTTTTGTTGAGCCTTCAATTGATCAACCAATTTTTGAGAAGTTTCAAGATGATAGTGATTTATATCATTTCGATGTTGAATTAGAGAGATTCTTTATGTCACCTTATGAGGATATTTTTGATGAGGAATTCTATAAGAACAAGAAAGACCTTGTGGTTTCCTCTACAAGTGTGTTGACACTTACTACTCCATAACCTTTCTCTCAAGAAGTAAAGTTTAAGGGGGAATCTTCTAAGGCAACCACCACTTGTTATTTTCCCATGAAGGAAAAGATTTTTGATCCTAGTATAGAGATTGATGAGCCAACTCAGTATCCACCTGATGCAATAAAAGGAAAACTTGTGGGAGATTTTAGAGTATCACCTCATCATCTTTTGGAAAACTTATGGGAAAGACTCATGGATAAGGAAACCTCACCCACCTCACTATTGATTGAGATGTCTACTTTTGGATTGTGCTACTCGTGGGATGGAAATTATGTATTTGATCCGGCTGGATATTTATGAGGTTTTGTGTACTTGAGAACTTGTTTTACCTTATCATGGAGAGTTTTTCTTAAAAGGGTAAATCTTTTACTCTTCATGTTAGGTTTTCTATAGACACTTTAAGTGTGGAAGAGTCGAGTTAGAGACTCCTTAAATCAAGCTTGAATAACTAGGATTAGATCATTTAGCCTAGAGTGTGGTAGGATAGGAATAAAGGGTATATAGATGATATGAAGTGTAGGGGGTACCTCTCTTTTATCTTATAGGTGTTTGTAGGGTTTCTCTCTCTCATTGCATGCATTGGAGCTTATGGAGGAGGCCCTTGTATCGGGTTCACTTTGTTACTTTTGTGATTCAAAATTGACTCTTAATAATGTCTAAAATGAATTCACTTTAGTAGACCTTTCCTTAGCTTGGGTTAAGCAAAGTTATCAATGTCATAAGTGAAGGGGAGTTTACTCCAATACTCTTAAACATTGAGGACAATGTTTATCTTAAGTGTAGGGGGTCTTCTATCGAAATGACCTTACCTAGAACATTGTCATTGCCTTCATGATAATTGAGAATAATAATTTTTCAAACAGTTTTCAAATTTTTGATCTACTGTGGCCGCCAAAAATATGCATTCATAATTTTTTCATTAATCATTTTTCATTTGCATAACACATTTATATTGTATATATGTCTTCTTTTATTTTTCATCAAAAATATATAAAGGAAAAAATATAATAAAGGATATGGTTTAACAAATTTAGACTTCTTTGACATATTAGGCCCGCCATGAATACTTTGACTCAACCCAAGTTTGCTTATTCAAGCTTACTCTAGCTAGTATCCTTAACCATGTATACCTTCATTGGTTTATTAGGATAAGAATCCACTAGTCTCATTATTTGAGATTTTAAACTATAGAGAAAGAGAGATGATAGAGTTTGAAGTAAGTGTAAAGGGCTAGATAAACCTCATATTAACTAATTGTGGCTTTTATATCCCCTTTTGTAACCTTAACTTTTTTGTCAATGCATGTATATATGTTAATAAATAATCAAGAACGGTTTTAATTGGTTTGTAGTCTCTTATGCATTTTTGACTAATCATTCGTGGCTGGTATAAGTACGTCTTAAGATTCTAAGTTAGAACGTTTTATGTGTACTAGAATTATGTCATGCTTAATACTTAGCGGGTGTTTTTCCTTTTATTCATTTCATTTTATTTGTGAGGAATAAAGAAAAATAAGAGCGGCTTATAAAAAAATGAGTGGCTAGAAAAAAAATTATACAAGAGGGGCAGCGAAGTGTTAATTATAGTAGTTATTGAATTCCAATATTACTCTCACAAGGGTTGCGGGGATTTAATAGTTGCTCCAATCCAATATTACCTTGATGGGTTGCGGGATTAAAGATCCAAGGTCTCAAAAAGGTGGCGGATATAAATTATTGCGTGAGTTTTATTTTTCTTTTTTTAGCGAGTGTGTAGCTACTTATTAATGCATGACATAAGGATCTTACACATAAGGCGAATGAATTATTATTTTGGGTCAGACTTATATCAATAGTGGGCGGCTTTTCAAGTAATGGATATGATGGCTATTTAGGATTCAAACCGTGCTTCCTTATTTTCAGATTTTACACTTCTTATATTTCACGCTTTAAATAATGACAAATTTGACCAAAAGCAATTTGCTCAAATAATAACCGTTCTTAGATGCATAATAAGTGGGGGTATAATAGTAACATAATTAAATTGTATGAATAAGTCTATGCACTTTCACTTATGAATAACAATGATCTCGTTTTTAAGCTTGGTATGGGGAAAGTGAAACTTGATTATGATAAGTGTTCATGGTACCAAAGCCCTAATTAAAGTCCTTGATTTCTTTATGAGTTATTTCCATCAATATCGTTTCAAGAAAAATAAAAAATATGTAAATAGAATTGTATTCCTTGCATTGCATTGTAAAAATCAAAATCATGCATCATATAGTGTAGTGTAGTGTAAAAGCATTTCATCATGGCCAAGACGGATTAATTACGAGAAAAATGTAATTTGGTGCTTTGACATGTGGCATTGCATGAGGTCATGGCAATGATCAAGTATAGGGGATTTGATATGAGTGAAATCTCATATCAATTATATCATATTTAACCCTAAAACACAAAGTTAAATACCAGATTTTAATGTGTAAAAGCAGTATTATGGGTATTCTTTGTTGTTTGTGCTTGTGTAGGTAAAAAGATACAAACTTGATGCAAACATGGAATTCAAGTCATTAATGATGAAGAAAAGACAAAAGGAGGACCAAAGATGACAAGTCAAAAGAAGTCAAAGGACCTTTCTTGACAACTTGCAAAGTAGAGGGACTAAAAGTGTCAAGTTGGAAAAGTCAAGAACAAAGTCAAATCTGGTCAAAGTCAAAGTCAACAATTCAAGGTTTCAATTATGGTCAAGTATGAAGTCAAAGGGCCAAAAATGACAAGTTATTGAAGTTTGAAGTTCAAGATACAAGGCTCATAACAAGAGGGGCTAATATTACCAAAAATGAAAGACAAAGCAGACTTGATTCGTGTGAAAACCCTTTCAGCCAATCACAAGCCAGCATTTCTATAACTGGGATCGTTGACTGAGCTCATTTAATGAAGGGAGAGAGTGGCTAGTAATAAACGCAGCGAATCCTAACAGTGAAACGCGCTCACTCATTTCCACCAATCACATGCATACACTTCACATACTTTACTGTTATACTGGATAATGATCCGAGTGATGATTATTGGACAAATCATGGCATGACACGTGGCTTCTTCCAAACCCAGATCGTAGAGCAAGATTTATACACTCTCATGGAAAGTTGTCAACATCAAAAGTGATTGTCATCACTAGACGAACATAACCCAACTACCCAATCAAGCTGAAACTCACTCAATCCAAAAGGCCCAATTGGGATCAAGAACACGATTTTTCAATAGAGAAGATGAAGACACATGGCGTTTTGTGAGTGGATGCAACACGTCATCACACCTCACAAGCTGATGAGATGGCATTTATACATGATCTCATCATTCTTTTTGGGCTTTAAAATATCATAAAATACCATATTATGTGCTTGTGTTTGTTACATGTGTATTTTAGGTATGGATATCATGAAAAAGACAAAAAAATCACAAGAAACAAGCAAAAACGAACACGAGAAACGAAGCCGCACAATGAACCGGGCCCTAGTTGTTGTGATTTTCCAAGAAAAAGTCCTTGAAGAATTGAAGATGTACAAGAAAGTTCCTTCATCATTGAAGAAATGACACTTTATACCCTTGTATATTCATAATTACAAGTTTGGTCCCTAAAGTTTGTCAAAATTACAAAAAGGTCCCACAACTTTGAAAAATTGGCAAGAATAGTCCCTAAAAATGAATACTTGTCAATATTGGCCCTCCTCAAATTCAAACATACAATGAAGACCTTCAAGATACAAGAAAGAACAAGTTTGGTCCTTCAAATATCAAGAAATGACGAAACAAGTCCTTTTAAACACTTTGGAAAAGTATTTGTGGCAAAAGTGTGAAGAATGAAACTTTGATAACAAAGGAAATGGAGTTTTATGCTGTCAAGGTGGAAATGAAGACAAGATAAAAGAATAGGGGTAGAATCTGCCAAGACAAGAAACCTTACCTAGACCAACCAGCTGCTCCCGCCTCACCCCACTCACCCTCTCCACCAATCAGAATCCACCTAGCCTCCACATCACCCCCCACTATCAAACAGATTAATATTACTTAATTGCATTTGAATATTGGCGCCTAACACATTCCTTAAACCCAAAATCAGATTAAACTTAACCATTATTCGCCATATGAACATAATTAGGGGATTTCTGTTTAATGATAACCAAACCACCATCTCCTCCAGATTTATGATTAATCATATGCTAAACAAAACCCAAACCTCATTTTGGTCCCCCCCCCCCATCACCCAAGAGTGCTACACGTGGCTCCCCTACACTCCTTATTCGTCTAACATACAGCCAAAACCAAAGTTCCCATCCAACAACCAAAGGCATTTGCTTGGTCCCTACACATCATTGGACGCTTGAGATCACTCCATACCAGCTCAGCATCAGCAAAACGCCAAGAACTCTATCCAAAGTTTAAATTCAACAAGGGCATTTGTGAAACTTCATTAGCTAGGGTTTTCAGCTTTCCTTTATGTTTCTAGAATCATTGTAGCCCTGTATAAGGTACCTTTAGTCATAGCTTTGTTCTTGTTCTTAGTTTTTCCTTTGTCAAGCCTTGTAAAGCCCTTTTCTGTTAATGAAAGTGTGGTACTGTGTCGTGATTAAAAATTGAGTTCCATTATCTTTTTATTGTTTTAAGCTTTTGTTGTCACGTTTTTGTACTTAAACAAAACCTTGAACAAGTCCAAAGATCTCCTAATAAGCCTATGAATCTCTTGTTCTTTGTGTGATAAAGAAATTGGTTTGTGCTTGGGAGAGGATTGTTCATTGAGGTGTTTACTTAAGTGACACAAGTCACATTCAAACTGCTTAAACAAATTGGGAAGTGTTACAAGTTTTCTTAACAAAATCTGTCAAGTGGTTTGCTAAGTACTTGTGGTTCAACAGCTTGGTTATTTGAGCTTAAGGGTGATCATAACCTCCTAATCTTGACTGATTAAGGGGTAGTGAGACCTTAAGGGAGGATTCAAGCCTTGTAGGGACCTAAGCGTTGCAAAGACTTGGTCCTTTGGTCACTTTATTCTGCTTATTTGTGCTAACCATAGGTCTAAGCCTTGGGCTGGGACTTTTCTTTATTCTTAGCAGTGGAAAGCTGGTGCTTGTTTAGCTAGTACCTAAGCTCTTTGATTCCAAGGTGTGGATGTACATTTTAGAGGTTTTAACACTCTCGTTTTCATTTTTCTGTTTAACAAGTGTATGATATGTGAGTTGGTGATACATGCTTAAAAGTTGTGTTCTTTGTGCTTGAATCTGTCACATAGGTTTGTAGTAACTTATCTCAGTCATAATTGCATGTTACAAGGTTAAAATCAACAATTACTTTGAAATCAGTAGGTTTAAGTGTTGTTTGGATTAGCTTGTTGTTAGGGCTTAAGGCCTTTGGCCTTTTGTTCTTTGACTCTTGCTTCATTTGTTTGGTCATTTTAAGGAATATTTGGTATATGCTAAGTGTTGAAAACAGATAACAAAGAGTTTGCATGCTAACCACTTTTTCACTTGAAATTAGGTCAAACACATCAGAAAGGATAAATTGTTTGTTTGTTTGATTTAGAGTCTGAAATTTGGTTTGCTTGTAGTTCATGTTGGTGGTTATCTCTACATAATCTAGTTTTACATTTTGGTGGCTTATAGAAAAAGTTATTGCTTATTGAATCTCAACTTTTTGGTCAAGTATATCAGTAAAATGCATGCTATGTGATTTTCTATTCTTGAACTTAGTTGTGTGGTTTTTTGCTTTATACTTGTTCATTGTTGCCAACTTGTTGTGTTTTAAGTGTTTGCAGCTTATCTCATAAGCTCTTAAGCTCACTTGGCTTATTGAGCTTTCTGTCCATAAAACAAGCAAGCTCATCAACTGGTGAGGCTTGTTCATTGGCTTTTAAACTCAAAAGCTTCCTCCATATAAGCTATTTGACTACCTTAATAAGCCTTAAAAGCCATAGTTCAAAGAAAACAAAGTTTGACTTTTGTTGACTTTGGTCAACAAGCTTATTGAATCTGTTTAGCTTATTGGTGTGTGCAACAACTTTAATTTTGTGATAGGTGTCATTTTTCTCAGCTTATAATCAATATTGGAAGTTTGTAGCTCTTTTGGTTAAGCTTTTACTAGGAAACCAGCTTTTTGTGCTTTTTCAGAGTGCTTATTGCCTCCTACAACTTATTTGACTTAGCTTATTGGAAATTTTATTGTTGATTATTCTTAGTTAAGCCATTTAGAAGCTTTTGCAAAAAGAATCAAGTCCTGAAGTGGTCTAGAACTCTAACCCGACTATTTTGTCGTGTAGTGAAAAAGAACTTTGCTTATTTTTGGCTTATTTATTGAGCTTTTTCAAAATTTCTTTTTACAAACATCTTTGTAATCCCAAGAGAAGGTTGTGTGTCAATTTTCAACTAATAGCTTAATGGGTTTATTGGCCCATTAAGAATAAGTTGTTTAGTTATTAAGTTGTGATAAGCTCACTTTCAGCTATTGGGCCTTTAGAGTTTTTTGTTTAAAATCAAATTTTAAGTAAAACTGTGCTTTTTGGGCTTATTTGGTTAACTTTTTTTCTTATTGGGCTAAAAAGCCCAATTAGGTGGACTGTTTTTACTTTTGATCCATTTGAGGGCCCAATAGGGGTATTTAGGTAATTTCACTTTCATTTTCTGATTATTTAGGTTAAAATAAACTAGTTTGCAAGTTTTTAAAATTTTTTATAATTTTAAAATTTTTATTATTATTTTATTATTAAAAATTGTTTTTAGGGTTTTTAATAGATTTAATAGGTTTAAAATTTTGGAAAAATAGTTTTCAGCTTAGTTAAGACATTTTTTTAGGTTTACAAGTTGAAAAATTTTTGTTTGGGCATTTTGTTAATTTATTTTATTTTTAGGGCTTTAATTAGCATTTAAATATTAAATATTAATTAATTAAAATGGTTTGAAAAATTTTTGATCATTTTTAAACCCCTAGTTTATTTTTAGGAATTTTTGGTGATTTTTTGGGAATTATTAGAGTAAAATTTTATTTTGTCACTATTCACGGTTTTACGTTTTATCATTCATCGTAGTTTAACTTTAATCGTATCCGTCATTTTCTTTCCCCTTATTTCTCTCAATATTAATCCAAAATCATACAAATTAAACACACACTTTAGTCCTCCTTGGTGAACGAACTTACATGGGTCATTATTGCTTGATTTTCCTAAATCATCTCGCTTAATACTTACCATACATACGTTGTTTTCCTAAACACGTATTTTTACCACAATCACCAGCACTCAATTTCATTCTATAAATATACCTTGTGGCATTCATTTGTATCAGTTAGCTAAGTGTGTAAAAACACACACTTTTACCTTTCTCTCTCAATATCCTTTTCAGTTAGTAGTTTTAACTTCTCAAAGTGTTTGACAAACACTTTGAGAGAGTTAGTTAGTCTGTTAGAACCACTTGTAACTGAATCACTCCATTAATAAAACTTCATTTTCCCTAAATTCACTTCTCATTCTCAATTCACTTGCACATTCATACTATCCTATTGTTCTACTTTGATTCTATTGTTCTTGATTGAACAATGGAGTTTGTTGATTGATTTTGAAGATTGTACAAGTATTCAGCAGTTGCAGTTCATAGCCATAGCCAAATTCCTTGATCAGACATTATAGCAGAGCAGTTTTGATGATGATGATGGGTGATTGTGGTTGTAGCTGTGTAGATTAGTTGATTTGGTGTTGATTGAGTCACAAGTGAGCTCAGCGCTCACTTCTGCATCAAAGGAGCCTTCAATAAGTTCTTATATGTCATTTCTTTAAAATTCCTCTAAAATCCTAGTTTGCATGCTTAATTTTGTTTCTTAGTATAAACATACTTGCTATTCCCTGTTACTTGTTCAATTTGAGGTATCTGATATGCTATGATTGGTTATTAGCTTTATCAGTTAGATTTGTAAAGTCTTCATTGCTTATCCTTGTGCTTATTCGGTTAACCAATGTTTGGATTAGTTCTTAATCTTAGATTGAGTAATAGAAAGTTGTTGTTAGAACTGTAAAACCCCAAATTTTGGGCTTTTAACATGTCACCGGTTTCATTATTATTATCGTTCATCATTTAATATTTTACGGACCATCTTTACAATATATCCTCATAAGACTTATCACGTACAAAAATCATCATTTTAGTATATAAAATAGTGGAGTATTTTATTTCACTATAAGGTATATCGTCATATTTAAAAACACAACTTATAACTAGACTAATAGTTAATTTATATTTAATTATTCAGAAGTTTTTCGATAAAACGATTAATTAAAATTGTTTAATATTTCATTGTAAAACTTACGAAGAAATTTAATGAGAAGTTATTTTAAAACGATATACTTATTTTTATTTAAAACGATATACTTTTTAAAACGATAAATAAACGTCATTTAAATGAACGAGATCAAAATATAATAAATATTATTTATTTATATATATTACTTAAAAGCTTGACATTTTAACCATAGAGCTATTTTATTTATTTATCTATAGACAAATTTTATGTACTTAAACAATTATTAATTATATTATAATTAATAATAGCAATCCAAAATATTACGCATTAAAGCTATACACATTAATTTTTAGACATAAACTTTTAGACTCGACTCAATAAAATATCTTAGAACACCTGGAGCATTTATTTACAACACAAATCAAACACTAAACTATCCTAGCAACCTTAGTTTAGCCGAATACCACATGAACCATACATACATTACTAAAAATCTTACAAAACCACATTAGACTTAAAATTAAACTTGTAAAACTTTATACAACTATGGTAAACACTATTAAGCTTACCCCTTGTCTCCTCTTGACCATATGCGATGGCTCAAAAACCTCAAAAAGGCAAGGTACTTGTTTGAACAATCAAGTATTAGTACTTGCATATCCCATCCAAGATCCCTAGTACACTTAAAATCTAACATTTGCATCTCTCTTGTCGTGTACACAAACCGAACCACACACCCTCGTTTGGTTTTGGGAATATACACGACTATACAATCTCACCAAATCTATGCAAGATTCCTCCTAACTGTGTACATATACTAACCACAAAATTAAATCCCACATTCTACATCTATCTCTCTCCTCTACATGAACCTACTAACATTTTCATTTTTCTCCATTTCACTTTCATGGTGCAAGAACAATTTCTTTTCCATACTCATATAATTCACATACAAACATACAAAGAATCCCTCTCTCTCTCTCTGTCGAATCAAACACCAAACCTTCACCTTTCATTTTCATGTCTCAAGTTCAAGTATACAAGTACCTTACATATAAATCACATTCACATATACAAACACATACTATTCAAATTTAAGAACACACGAAAACAACCAATATGGTACACGCGGAGCTATGGTTTCGCACGGGTAGAGTTTCGTTCGTGGGTTGGAGCTACGACAATCTTGGTTTCAGATTTGGTCGTCATTGGATGTTAAGGACGAGCTCGAGTTTCAAGCTAAGGTTGCGTTTTAGGGTTTCTTTAGTGTGGTTCGCGGTTACTCGTTAGTGTCACGACTTCGATAGCCTCGTAAGCCACTCAACTCCATCATTATTTTTATTGTTAATCGTTTCATATACTTACATAATCATAATCACACGAATTGAGAGCATATAAACTAGTTCTCTCATGGTAACCTACATATTAGTTCAAAAATGACTAAGTGAGTACGTTGAAAACATGAACAAAACTATAATTTCGAATGTAAAAACGTTATATATAAGTAACACAATCCATGTAAACGAAAGGTTCCAAAAATCATAAGCTAAGAATGAGTTTTGAGTTTTGTGTAACACAAATTGCTTCATTCGAATAAAAAGAGCCAAAACCACATATAAAGGTCGCGTTTTTGTCGTGTGATTTGTAGCCACTAAGCCATAGATCAACATGCAACTCGTAGTTTTAAAAATCATTAAGAAACGAAGTCACAATTTGGATTACAAGTCACGAATTTAGTTTTGGAAGAAATGGTGTTGTGTTTTGACAAAAATAAAGAAAGAGAATGAGAAGAGAATATTTTTTTTTATTTATTTAATAAATTATGCAAGTGGGCCCCACTATGGCAGATTGTGTAAGGTGGGGGGACCATTTGTAGACATGTTTTGTAAGGGGTGACCTTCCTTTTCAAAAACTACCCCATAGTTCACTTTTAATACACTTTTAACCCACTAGTTTGACTTAATATTTACTTTATATTTAAAAGTTGATGAATAATAAAACATGTACATATTTTTCGTGACTTTAAAGAAGTATAAGGACCAACTTTATCATTTCTAAAAGTGTAGGGTGCAAACCGAGAGCCAACCAAACCATAAGAACTATTTTGCCACTTTGGAAACTTATATAAAACCATAGGTTACTTTTGTGCCCTAAATAAATATTTTCGACACAAGGGACTAGTTGTGTCATTTTGGAAACTTAAAACAAACCCTATCCCCTTATTAATTAATTCCGAGACTTAGGGGGGTGTTTTGTCATTTCCCCAAAGTGTTATAAGCCCTAGGGGCGTTTTTGAAAATAAACATAACGGACTAGGACTAACGACGTGATATACTTAACGAACGAAACTTAAAGGTTATTTTTGGAAGTTATTATACTACAAGGACTTACGTGTAATTTTAATTTAATTAAAAATATTAATAAATTATTTTATTAATAAATTAAATTAAGTCATTTTGATTATTAAATAAATTGTTAAGATTTATTTACGAAACCTTATAAACAGACAAATCATATTAATTATATTGGATCCTTAAGAAAACGTAATGAAATTTATTACTTTCTTACAATTAACTAATTAAATAAAAATATCTTTATTTAATTTATTACACTTTAGTTGAACGATTTAAATATATTTTTTAGATACTAAAAATATATGTTATATTAGTAATAGTTCACTATAAGTTTAACACTTAAACGATCGTAACAATTTATAAATTCGTGATCATGCATTTTCATCAACTGCATTTATATGTGCATTATATTTGTACATATACTGAGACCCACATAAATTACTTAGGTAATTCTACTGCTTCGTGATCATACTGTGCCAGCATACTCAGTGACTTATTACTACTGCTCCATTATTGAGGTGAGTTCATGGCCCATCTTTACTGTTTTATAACTGGGGGAGAAAACATACAAAAAACTATATATATTTTAAATATGCAAAACATGCACTGATAACAACAACAACTTATTGCCTATTGTTTGCCCCATACCCGTGGACTGTAATAGTTAATAGTGTAGCGCGAAATGTGTGAATAGATCTATTTGGGTATTGACAATACCCGGCCTGCGTGACTTGCTATCACGAAACGCTTAGGCCAAGCAACAGGTTTACATCATTGTCGGACTGAGGGAACAACATCAGGACAGATCCAAATGGGCGTATTGAACAACTTTTTGTCTAGCTTCTATTACAGGGCAATAGGAACTAATATAGTATGTAGCTTGGTGCTCTACTATCTTCGTGATGTTTTGGCATATTATTAACTTATTATTTAAACTAAACCTGTGAATTCACCAACTTCGTGTTGACCCCCACATTTTACTCTATATGTTTTCTCAGGAAAATAAGCAGGTTTATGTGCATTGGAATTCCAGCATCATAGGAAGCATCATCTTTACCATCGGGCTAGGATATTTCTACAAATAATAACAAATGTTGATTTCAAGACAATTTATTAAATTTGTACATTTTATTCATGTAATATGTTTAAATGATAATTTATGACCATGCTCTGTACACTATTTGCTATCGATCCACCAAAGTAACACCCCAATTACTATTCCGCTGCATTTGACCAACTTGGGGGTGTTACAAGAACTTTGTATACACTTAGTAGTTGGTAACAAGTGAACCTGCAAAGTTTTGGAGTCAAATTGTAAAGTAAAAAAGGCAATTAGTCCTCTAAAAACTTTGGGTCAAAATTATAGCTTAAACATGCCTATTTCAATCAGCTACCAAATCTTCATTACTTAGAGTTAGGAAGTGAATTTTGTTTCTGAGTGAAGCTTATCATCCCAGCTTTTCAATCATATAAGATAGACCATACAGTTCTCACTATTAAGCTAGGAATAAGCCATAGAATAAGCCCTTGAGCAAAGTCAAGTTTCTGTGAACAAGGCTTATCAGATTTTCATTACAGGCTTATTCTCTTCATAAAAGTATCAATTTTATTTCACAAACAGTTGCATAAGCTGAGAAAATAAGTTTTGACCAAGGTAAA
This sequence comes from Glebionis coronaria, assembly GCA_025667525.1. Classification (NCBI taxonomy): domain Eukaryota; kingdom Viridiplantae; phylum Streptophyta; class Magnoliopsida; order Asterales; family Asteraceae; genus Glebionis; species Glebionis coronaria. The sequence continues at coordinate 423,781,508 of CM046877.1, forward strand.
ACTTGGTCAACCTTGGTCAACGTCTGGTCAACATAAGCCCAATTTAGCTTATTTGATTTTCTAGCTTATTCCTTGTAGCTTTTTGAGATTTTATTGGAAAGGTCTTCCTTATTTGGCCTATTGATCATATTTTGAGCAATTCAGCTTTAGTGCTTATCTCAACAAGTTGATTCAATAAAAGTGGCTTATTAAAAAATTGCTTATTTGGCTTATAGGACATTTCAGCTTATCTATTTGAAACTGACTAGCTATAATTGAATTAGAAATCTTTTAAAAGTAATCTCAGCTAATTTGGTGGACTAGAACTCTTGTTCTAGCTTACTGAAGTCTAGGTGCCCGTTTTGCTTAAATAGTTTTAAGTAATTGCATTTAGGTCCCTTGTTTTTAGGAGTTAGTGTAATCTGTTATAATTAGTTAATAACTTTTTAGGTTTGCACTTTAATCCCTGGAATTAGTTGTTAGTTACATATTCAGTTAGTTAGTTTGGTAAGTAGTTACATTTTGGTTAATAGTTTGTTATAATTTCATTTTCAGTCCTTCAAGTTTCTGAATTTACATTTCTAGTCCTTATAATTTTGTTAACTTTACATTTTGAGCAATTTTACATCTTGTGCATTGATTACTTGTACTTTTAGCATTATGTGTGGTATGTGCACTTTGTTTTTAGCTTAGTACGGATACGTAGAGATCATATTTTTACCTTTTTACGTGCTTTGTGATAACTAGATCTAGATTACCAAAACTTTATAAATCTAACACCAAAAACAATTAGTTAACCTGATTTCTATTGGATGATCAATTCGTATTGAGTCGAGAATAACGAACTTAAAAAGATAAATATTACTCAGCAATCAAAAGATCTTGAGGATGCCAAACTTGAATTTTCTAAGAAAACGGACAAATTCGAAACATATTTTGAAAAACTTGAAATGTCAAACGTTGTTCTTGAATGAAAATTGGATCAAAAAGTTCTAAATTCTACAGCTGAAAAGGATAGTCTTTTGAAACAAATTAAGTTGCTAGAATCTAAGTTGGCATCCCAAGATAAGTTGCTCAAAGAGAATGAGACTTTAAAGGCTCAAATTCAGGAAAAGGTTTTTGCAATAGCTGCCCTGAAAAATGAGTAGAGGAAAACTAAAGGAACTAGTGTGGATATTAAACTTGAAAAACCATCAATTTTGGGGAAACCGCCTCAAAATCAGTCTGTTAGACAACCGACTGCATTTAGATCCGAGCGGCCAAAATCCTCGAGACTGCGGTTTGTCTCCCAAGTTGATATGGTTCATCTTTCTAGACCAGTCACTCCACCAACTAGGGACAATGTGACTAAATCAACACTTGTAAGACCTAATCACATGATTGCATCTAGCCTCCCTAGACTTAGTTTGAAGAATACATCTCGAACTAGTACAAATGACGTTTGCCATAAATTTGGTCTAACGGAAGCTAAGCAAAAGACATAAGTAAGAAATAGAAATTTCAAACCTAGTCAGATGCCTTCTAGATTACCCAACACTGCTAACTGTAGCATATCATATCAAAGGAGCATTAATCAATCACCTAGGAATTCTAGATCGTACTCGGACATTAAATATGCTACTTGTAAAACATGTAGGAAATGTGTCTTTAAGGCAAATCATGACTCTTGTGTCAAGAAATTCCTTAATGAGGTGAACTCCCATGCTAGAGTTAAATCCCAGTGGTTAGCTAGAATCAAACCCATTGGTAAAGTTTGGCGCCCCACTGGTAGAACTTTCATTCTTGTAGGAAACGAGTGCCCTTTAACTAGGAAAGTCTCCACTCCCACTAAGACTACTAGGGAGGAAACTGAAAAAGATGATACATCACTTAAGCCTGAGATTAAGTTAGCCTATAAAAGGAAACCTTTGATAGCTAAGAAAAGTGAATCATCTATTAATGTCAACTCTGGCACAAGTAAAGCCAACTGTGGACCCCCACATGGTTTTAAAATAGATATCGCTAACCCATATAAAAGCATACAAACTTCTAATGTGAATGCAGGTGCTAAAGTCAACGTTCAACAAGAACAAAGCGGTCTAATCTTTGTATACCATTCAACTAAGGACACTCTCAGAGTTTGGTTGTTAAAGAAGCTGATATCTAAGAAACAAGTGTCTCAGAGGATTTGCAGTTAAGCTTACAGAAATTATATGGCTCATAGTCAAATCACAGTCTATGACCCGAACTTCAAATAAAGGGAAGTTTATCTTGTCAGTGATAACTTACCCTCAAAACGAGAAATTAAATTTTATGGACACGAGCTTACATTAAAACTATTCAAAGATTTTAAGCTCGTGTATATGGTGTATAATTATATCTCAGATTATGCCCCGGACTTCAAAGAAAGGAAAGTTTATCGCCGATGATAAACTTATCCTCACAACGAGAAGGGCATGAGCTTATATTAAAAACATTCGAAGTTTTTTAAGCTCATGCACAATGACTTACAATTAAATATCAGACTGTGACTCGGGCTTCAATTTTACGAAAGTCTATCTTTAATGATAACTTATCCGCGTAACGAGAAATTATTTTTTTTTCGGTCAAGAGCTTGTATTAAAACATTCAATGTTTTAAGCTCCGAAAGGAAAATGTATCTTTCAAATAAGAGAACTTTTCCTCATAATGGGAAATTAATTTTTCTCGGTCATGAGCTTTCCGTTAAAACATTCAAAAGTTTTCAAGCTCATGAAAACGACTTCTAAGTAAATGTCAACTTAGGACTCATTCTTTAGTTAAAAGGAAAGTTTATCGCCGATGATAAACTTATCCTCACAACGGGAAGTTTACAACTTCTCGGACTTGAGTTCGTTTAGTAAGATATTCAAAATCTTAAGCTCAATTAATTGGTTTATTAAAACCGTTGAACACAGTTTTTCAAGAATTCTCAAAAGGTTTTTCTAAATCTTTCAAAATTGTGTGTTCAACAATGTTTTAATAAAAAGAGCATGTCTTCTAGAATCGATAATATTTACGATCCTAGAAATGTCATTCAATAATGACACGGGGTTGTAAATAAAGTTCGAGAAGAAGTTTAAATGTTTTAAAACATGCTCAATTTGGCTTGCTATTATTTCCTGTAACACCTGCATGCTTTTACCATGAATAGTACCCTTATGATCTTACGTACATGATTAGACATTTCCTTTTATAGCATGTTTACGTTTCACGAACAAGATTTACAAGTATTACGTACGTGTGATAACACGATAAGTATTTAATACGTATTAAGACACGATAGTTATTTCAATAATAATTATAATCACGAACATACGAACATGAAATCATGAACGTTAACAATCACGAGCTTAGTATTACGTATTTAAGTATATTTATTACGATCATGAATAAATATAATAAGACACGAACGATAACTATTTAAATCACGTAAAACACGAACACGAGAACACACTTAATATTAGACACGAGAAAACGTATGGGTTACCTCATGTGGGCCCATATACCAGCGGCTAGAAACAAGACAAAGGGCCAAGCCCATGCAATTTTTACTAAACAAGGAAAAAAGGGAAAAACTTATTTTCATAATTACAAGAATTAGAAAATAATCAAAAACCCTAATCTCTTTTTGCTCTCTCCTTGGCCGTCGGGTACAAGCACACACCAAGTGTGTGTTGGTTGATTTTTGGTGTTTGATTTATTGCAAGTGTGTTAATGTTATCGTTCTCCTTTGTTTCACGCCATCGGTAAACCCTAAACCTCTTTTTCTTTTATGTTCTTGATTTATTAAACACATGAAATCATGAATGGTATAAAACAAGTAATTACATGTTATAAAATCATGGGGGTAAAATTAATTAAGGTTTAAGGGGTGTTTGTTGTTGGTCGACGCAAGGAACCGAGACCTAAGGGGGTCCCGGCTTGTTTTTATTCACACCAACCGAGACCTCAAGGTCTCGGTGTGTGTCGTGTGTCTCGGCCGCAGGAGAAAAGGGAACCCTGACCTCGGTCGGGGTGTGTTTTGGCTCGGGTGGGTCTCGGCTAAGACAAGGACCACCACCGGCTTATGCCGGTGGCTAAATAAAGAAAGCAGGGGGAACCCCAAGCCGCGGCAGCAAGGGGAACCACCGGCTAGCCGGTGGGAACTTTTGCTAGCCGGCGGCTAGACATGACCAAGGGTGCGTTTGTTTACCGGTTCACGGGTTAAAACCGGTCCGGTTCACAACATGTTTAGATTAAAACACGGGTTCGGTTCATGGGTGATTTTTGCAAGTTAATTATTTTATAAGGTTAATTATATTTACAAGTTTATTTTTTTTACAAGATTAAATTAAATTAATTAAAACATGCACATGATTAATTTAATTTATACATGACTTAGGTTATTAATATTATTATTAATACATGAATTTTAACCTAAGTAATTATCATTTTAATTAGACTATATAATTAATTAATTATTGAAATCATGACTTATATGTAATTAATTTACATGACTTAGGTTATATTATTAATAGATAATAATACATGTTTTAACCTAAGTATTTTTACTTATATTTAATTAAATACTTTAACCTATAGTTTATTTAATTTACATGAAATAATTAATAAACTATACTATTTAATTACATGACTTATAATATTAATCGGTAAACACTTAAGCTTATAATATTAGCTTAATAGTCCAGCTTATTTCTATTTATGGAAACTTTCTATTTTTAGAAACTTATTTAATTAAGGTAGCTAATCTATTTATGGAAACTTTCTATTTTTAGAAACTTATCTATTTTAAGCAGTAAATCTATTTTTGGAAACTTTCTATTTTTGGAAGCTTTCTATTTTTGGAAACTTTCTATTTTAGGAAACCTGCTATTTTAGAAAGTTACTTATTATTACACAACAAGTATAATAATACAAGAAATGCTTAATCAAAATAGAAAGAATACATGATAAACGCAGTATAAAGCTTAAATCAGTAAAACATGACATGAACATATAAAACAAGCTAAGACGTGATATAAAACCAGTTACGTACTCAGTAATTAGGTACTTATACACGTATGTATTTATGTAGCATTAGTGATACCGAAGTAGGACTCTCTTCCGTTCGTCTTCTTCGTTCACTGGACACAAGGTACGGATTCTCCGTCCTTTCAGTATGGACATTCTTTCTTATTAGGATTTCCCGTATGCAGCCAACTGTTTTCCCTAGTATATGTTTTATATGTTTTTGAATTGCTTATGTTTAATTAGATACCTAAAGCCATATACATGCATGACGAGTTTCACCTAGTTATGGAGGTACCATAACCATAACACTGGAGGCACCAGTGTTATGACTCCACCACGACAGAGTGATAGCTCGTGGCGTCCCTTTAGCTTTTGGCCATATTATTATTATCAGGTGGGGCGTATGGGTGCATCCTAGTTTACATGTTTCAGTAGATTATTCAGGTGAATGTGGTGTGTGCCTTGCATCATTCACAAAGAGCTGATCCCTCCTACCCAAACCAGTATATTAAACTAGAGGCAGTCCCTCTAATTTGCATGACGAGGTCACCCCTCCAAGTATTCATGCACGTTGATAATTCATGACCTATATTGGCTAATGGTAAACATGTTAAACAGTTTTTATAAGATAAACATAAGGATTTTCAAACTATAAAACCAGTTTTAATAAGATATACCATGTTATCCAGGACTTAGTCTTTTCAGCTGCTTTGTGCTTATATGCTTATGTTATTCATGCTTTACTTGTATATCCGTGCACTGAGCGTTATGCTTAGCCGTTTTCCTTTTCATGTTCCCAAAACGGCAGGTACTCAGGGACACTCATAGACTTTAAGCGTACGTGCATATGGATTGGAAGCTTCCTAGCCTTCTTTACTTTATGCATTTCTTTATACTTTGATACTCATTTCCATGGACATTGTTTAGTCCTTTCCATTTACAGTACTTATGTTCGTGTGTGATGAGTTCTACTTTTGGGGTACTGATGTTTGATTCTGGTATTTCCTTTATGGTCATGTGATGTTTAATACATTATCCTTGTATGCTTTGATGACACGCCATAATCACGCGTAACATTCCATTTATCATAATGGGGTGTTACAATTATGGTATCAGAGCCAAGGCTTCGACCTGTAGGCTCTCAAAACACGACCTGTGATTAGTGGGTAGTCACTATGGTCTTCCTAGAACTGACAGTCGGTTTTCATGCATTCATCATTTTCATGCATACATATATATGTCATTGTCGCAGGTTTATGACTAAGTAATGGTTGGTACAGGACTGGCCCTATTTAGTCGCATGTGCTTTTATCGAAACTTTTAAATTTGGGACCGGCCCATTGGCGTCCCCTCGCCATGTCTTTTGTTTTGAGTGAACTGACCATAGGCGTTCACTCTCGCGCATACAAAAGTTTTCATAAAACTGCATCATGCATTCATGTACTAGTTTTCCTACATAAAATTTTTCTTGTGTGTCTAATCGAATTCAATTCGAATTGACTATTGGTTTAAAGTGCGACTCAGTCGTCTTTTGGTGAAAAAGAAATAATTTTGGTCGTTGTTTAAAATTAAAATTGCAAAACTTAAAAGTAAAAGGCAAGGTAAAAAGGTAAAAGTAATTAAAAAGTAAATGGTGTGAAATTAAGACTTTGAAAGTAAATTAATTAGAAAACGAGAAATTAAAGCTTGACGAAAAGTAAATAAACGATATTAAAAACAATTATGAAATCGAAACAATTAATAAAAATAAAATTAAAATACGAAATTAACTATCGACTCGAAAATAAAGTTTACTTAATAAAAAAGGAGAAAATAAAACTAAAATGGTACTTTAAAGTTAAACGAGGCAAAACCTAAAGCGGGTACTAAATAAAAGATAAAACTTGAACTTTACGAAAAAATATTAATTTTAAAAATTGACGAAAAATTCAGCTAAAAATACGTGACTTTCAAAATTAAAATCGGAACAACTTTCAGATAAAACTAAACAATTACGGAACAATACTAATAAATAAACAAGCTAGCAGCCAGCTAGCTCAAGCTAGCAAGCTACCTGGTCAATTTTTGGCGCGAAAGTAATAAAAGCAGGCAGGAAGGCACGTCTTTCGCAATACAGTGTTCTTCGGAATACTAAACTTATTTCGCAATAATGATTTCTTCGCAATATATATTTCTTCGCAATAAGTTCATTTTCAGAACTTATTTCGGAATTCTCTCTTTTTTGGAACTTTATGTTTTCAGAACTTTTTTTTCGGAATAATGTTTTTTTTCAGATTTTTTTACTTTTTCAGAGTTTTTGACTTTTTCGGAATAACAAACTTTTTCAGAGAAATTTTCGGAGAAATCAACCTTTTCAGAGAAATAAACAATTTCAGGAAAAATAATTTCAGAAAAAGGAAGAACTTCGGAATAATAAACCCTAATCCGAAAATATGAAAAAAAAATACAATAACACTAAAAATCAGAAAATAAGCCACGAATAAGCTAAAATCAAATAAGCAATTTACCAAAACTTAATCTAAAACACTTTTAAGAAAAACTAATTAAACCATAAATTAAAAACTTGAAAAACACTAATAAAACTAAAAATTAAAAATCAACTTTTAATAAAATAAACTAATAAAAACACTTAACTAAAATCAAATCAAACACACAATAAGCTATAAAATCAATAATCTAACACAATCAAAAACATAAAAGCATAACAAACAATCAAATAAGCATAACAATAAGCACATAAACATAAAGATTAACAAATATAAGAAAGGTAGAATATGAGATTAATATAAAAACTTGATTAAAATTAAAGATTCAACAACAAAATTAAGAGACTTACTTGAAATTAAAGGAAAGAATTTAAATGACAATTAAGTAAATGACAATATGAAAGTGCTTGGAAAATAAAATGGAAATACTAATGTGTCAAATTAGCTAACACCTCCTAATGACACATTAGGAGGGTATTTATAGGAGGATTAGTATGTCTAGATGCTTTCTTCCTTTTCTCGTTTTTTCGTCTTTATAAATTCTTCGACTTTCTCGACTTTGTCTCGGGATTATTTGAACTCGTCTTATAATTTCTTCATTTATTAGACTTGAGTTCTTCGACTTCATTAAACTTCCGTCTTTAGACTTTTTCTTCGATAAATCTTCAGAATAGGCCTTGGACTTTCGTTCTTTTTGCACTCTTGATCTTTTGACTTCGTCTTTTGTCTTTTTCTTCGATAAAAGCCCGTGAAAAAACGCGTTTTCTTCCCTTTTCACATTTTGATCCTAAATCACAACAAAAACACAAACCACGCATAATACCGACATTTACGGCATAAAATACACGTTTTGTCTTGGTTATTATTATAATTAAGTGGTAAAAGGATAAGTGTTTTCACACTTATTAAATCCCCTACACTTGACCATTGCAATGTCCTCATGCAATGCATTAATTACAAAGCAAGTTTTACATATTTCATCATAATCAATCCATCTTCGCCTTTATTAAACACAAGACATAAAAGAGATAGAAAACAAGTAAAAAGATCAAAGACTTACCTTAGGGTTTTAGAATGTCATGAATGTTTATCACCCTCAAGTTTCATGTTCCCCATACCAAGCTTAAAAACGAGATCATTGTTATTATAAGTTAGCAAACTAACACAAATTCATGTGGCACAATTATTCACTTAGACTCCCTTATTCCTAGGTGTATCTCTTATATTTTATGATTCTCTTGAATGATCACAAGGATGCATTGTTGACTTATTTCGATAGTTATTTAGGCTGAAAATAAAGTGGGACGATTTAATCAATAGTTAGCTAAAGGACAAAATCTTTTAAAACTGCTTCTCGGGACCTCAAAAAGTTCATATCTTGGCATAACTCGCTTCACGATTTGAGACCTTTCTCGGATCGATATTTGGCATTAACTTCATACTTCAAATCTTGAGAGACGTTCATGAAATAATGGTCTTCTCTTCATAATAGGAATTTCTTCACTTGAACTTTTTGAGAGATTCTTCATATTTGGACCACGGCTTCTTCATTTTTCTCCAATCTTTATTTGGGATCTTGATATACAACGATCCGCATCCTTTTAGGACTTGGATATATTTATCCTCATACCTTGTTAGGGCCTTTTTGGATATACTTCTCCATGATCTTTACGGGAGTATCTGCTTTTCGTCGTTATCTCGATCCTTCATATTGATTTTTGATAAATGATTCTTCACATCACTTGGGATCTTTAGCAACAAAATTTAGCCCTCATGCCTTGTTAGGGCCTTTTCGGACTCGCCAATCTTCGCATCCCGCTTCAATAAGTTATGTCTTGGCTATGAACTCTAATTAATACCGAGCAACTTTTAAACGATCTTGTGCTAGAAGCTAAGTAACTTTTCAAATCGTAGAACCTTATTTATTGCAATTAAATTCATTACGCGATGGAAGAAAAAGCTCATAATCAACTCACATAAATTCATGAAAGAATACCAAACTTATAATTGACTCTATCATCTCACGTTCTCTATAATTTAAAATCTCAAGGAATGAGACTCGTGATGCTTAGCCAATTAAATCAAAGTTTTGGGTTTTCAAGTCATCTATAGAATCTTGCAACTTCTTAGACTTTTTCAAGTTTTAGAATTCGCATTTTAAAGTTCCCTTGATAAATGACTTTCTAGGATCAATTATAGGAACTTGCAAAAAGTTCTTGTTCTTAACCCGTAAGAGTTAAGACTTTCGCGTTTTAAAGTTCCCTATATAAAAGCCTAGCAAAACTTGACTTAAACACGTTAAGGATACTAGCTAGAGTAAGCTTAGATAAGTAAACTCGGGTTGAGTCAAAAGATTCACAACGTTTAAAAATTAAAACCACTTTATTAAAATTTATTCTAGCAAAGAAAGAAAATAACTATAACAAAGGTAAATACAACTAGGCCAATATAGATCAAAAATTTTGAAAAATGACGAAAAATTAATTTTCCGGTTAAAATGAAGACAAATACAAGGAAAAGCCCACTTAACTTCGATAGAAGTCCCCCCTACACTTGATATAAACATTGTCCTCAATGTTTAAGCATGTGGGAGTAAACTCCCCTACACTTAGGACATTGTGCACGTTATTTAAATCTTGCTAAGGAAGAGACAACTAAAGTGATTCCTATTTTAATATTGAAGAATATAAAGTAGTGAATCAAAAGAGTTAGGATAGACCCGGGAAGACGGGAACATGGAATCACGGGTCGTAAAAAGTCATCAAGAATGGATCTTTGAAAGCTCGAATCCCTTCACATGATAAGAAAGAAAAGAACAAACACATACTAGGGTCTCCCCCTACACTTATTATATTAAAAAAAAGGATAGATACTGCGGGTTGCCTCCCGAGAAGTGCTTAACCGAGTCGTGAGCCTGACTCGACCTTGATTATCATGGTAAGAAGCTTGAAGAACATCCACCGGGATCAAATACATGGTTTTCGTCCATCAAATAGCACAAGCTTAAGGCGAACAAGGCAAGCCAAAGAAGAGTAGGTAAGGTTCCCTTAAGCAGTTGTTGAGCACGGTGGTAGCAAGGGTGAAGAGGTGCAAGCATATCTCCATGGTTTCCAAAAATCATTCCTTTTATTTCATCAGATGGATACTGAGATGGCTTGAAAATTCCAATACCGGGATCGAACACCTTTTCCTTTAGGGGAAAATAACACTCAGGCTCAGTAGACCTTGAAGAGGATTCGCTCATAAATCGCACAATCTCATCCTGAGAAGGTGGATAGAGAGGTGTCAAGACATGAGTACTGCGGATATCGGTGTCTTCCGGCTTCTTCTCCTTTGAAACGGGTGTCTTCATATCCAAAGGAGGATAAAGACCATAATCATCAAAGTCCAAAGGAGGAGAATCACTCTCATTTGGGAAGTAAGTGTTGAGAAAAGTAGCAAAATCTTCCTCAAATGAGTAGTCATCCAAAGTAGGATTAAGCATTGTTGGTGGAGGATCTTCATCAAAAGTAGGAGTAAGGTCATCATGAGAATAATCACTCGAGAGAGTATCAGCATCATCAAAATCATCATAAGTGGGCATGTCTGGATACTCAGAAGTAAAATCATCAGAATCATCCATATCAGAACTCGAATCATCATCGTAGTCATCATAGATCGGTGGAGACTCATGAATTGGTGGAGGATCTAAATTGGAGAGAGAATCATCCACATCATCTTGGAAGAGTGGATTATCGTAGAAAGAATCGAATAGAGGATTGTTGTAGACGACAAAATCATCAAGCACATTAATCATATTCGTTGATTCTCTTCCATTGGGTTTGGTTGTGATCTTCCCCATTTTAAAAACTTGTGCATCATTCCCGACCCTTAAAATGAGCTCACCTTCGGCAACATCGACTAATGCTTTTCCGGTTCTCAAGAATGGCCGACCAAGTATTAACGGAATACGAGGGTCCATTTCATAATCAACAACAACAAAGTCGACCGGAAAAGTGAAGGTGCCAACTTTAATAAACACATCTTCAGCAATACCAACGGGGTAAGCGAGAGTGCGATTTGCTAGCTCAAGAGTCATCTTTGTTGGTGTAAGATCGGGTAATGATAACTTTTTCCAAACACTTAAAGGCATCAGATTTATACTTGCCCCGAGATCGGCTAAGGCAGTAAATTCTTCGGTTTGGTTAAAAGTACATGGTAGCACAAAACGACCGGGATCGCCAAGTTTTTCCGGAAGTTCTTTAAGAAGGACTGCAGTTTTCATTCAATCGAGTATTAACAAACTCGGCCATCTTCTCCTTCTTACTAAGCAATTCCTTAAACATCTTAACAAATTTAGGCATTTGGGCAAGAGCTTCAACAAGGCTAAAGGTGATGGTCAGTCCTGAAATCTTCTTCAAATAGTTCGACACTTGAATGTCATCCTTGGTGAGCAATTTGTCCTTGTCTAAACGAGAAGGATAAGGAATGTTAGGTTTGTAGGTGGAAGGTGTAGCAGGTAAAGGTTGAGATGTTGAAGGGTTAAAGGTGGAAGGTGGGGTTGGTGAAGGGTTCTTCTTGGGTACTTCAGTAAGAGGTGGAGACGGTAATGGAGAACTAATACTAGGCGTGGGAGTAGGAGAGATAAATGGTGGTGGAGGAGGTGTAGATGGAGTAACTGGGGGACGGATAGAAGGTCCTACTAAGGTTGCTCCACTGCGTGTAGTAATAGCACTCACATTCGCTCTCGGGTTGGTGATGGTGTTTGAAGGAAGAGAGCCCGAAGTAGAGGGTTGAGGAGTTGGTAAGAAAGTAGCTAGCATATTCTTCAAATCATTTGTTTGAGTGCTGAAGGAGGTTTGTATATCATGTTGAAGCTCGGATCTAATATCATTCTCTTGCTTAGTGATATCTCCTTTCAAGTTAATGATTTGGCTTTGAAGATTCTTGATTTGCTCTCCTTGGGTCCTCATTAAAGTTTCCACATCTTGATTAATGGGTGGTGCTTGTTGAGCAGGTGGGTGATAAGGATTAGAATCTCGAGGTGGGTTTGGGTAGCTTCTATTATAGTTGTTGGGGTTGTGGTTTTGAGGAGAAAAACCGGGTGCAAGAAAGTTGTTAGAACGGTAACTTAGCAAGTTACGATCACCTTGAGGTTGGGCTTGGTAGCTTTCGTTGAATAGTTACCATGAGCCGCATACACGTTTTCCGGATTGTCATGAGTAGAAGGACAATCAGTGTATGAATGAGGACCCCCGTAAATCTCACAAGAAATTGCAACAACTTTAACTTGTTGTTGTTGATTTGTAGCAAAAAGTTGCATGTTTTTGCTCATTTCGACCATTGCGCGGGTCAATTCGGTGATATCAGGGTTTGAAGAAGTAGAAGACACATTGACTCTTGGGTTTGATCTTGAGCATGTGGATGAATCCCGATTTTTGTGATGAGTAGTCATGTTCTCTATAAGCTCTCTACACTCCTCGGGTCTTCTTTTCATAAATGTGCCACCGGCGGCTGCATTAATCGTATCACGATGACGAAAAGTTAAACTGTTGTAGAAAGTATCAATTAAAGTGACGGGGAGCATGTTGTGGTTTGGAATCGATCAATCAAAATATTATATCGTTCCCAAGCATCAAAAAGTGATTCATCGGGTTCTTGAGTAAATCCACTAATTTGATTTCGAAGGCTCGTGACCATGAATGGTGGAAAGTAGCGCGACAAAAAGCGTTGAGTCATCTCATCCCAAGTATGAATTGAATTCTTCGGAAGACGATCAAACTATTTTTCAGCATGGTGGGATAAGGTGTGTGGAAATAGGTGAAGGCGAAGAAAATCCATAGTAACCCCGGGCAACTTCATGCTTTGAGTAACGGTAATGAATTTGTCGAGGTGTTTGTTGGCATCATCATCCGGCAATCCGCGAAATGGACAAGTGTTTTAAACTTGTTGGATCATGTGATGTTTCAAAGAAAACTCTGGAGCCGTGATTTGCATCGGCGCAATCGGTCCTCCTCGTCCATTCATCGTTGGTTGACAAAGCTCCTCCATCGTTCGAAGGTCAGGTGGGGGAACATTGTTGTTGTTATTCATGTTGGGGTGGGGTGGATTATTGTTGTTGTGCACACCAGCCATATCTAAATCTTCACGAGTCTCGGGCTCAGAATAAGTTGAAGATCTAGTACGCATACACCTGCAAAAGAAAAAGAAAAAGATACCAAAGAAATAGAGAATATTTATGTACGTGTAAAAATAAAAATAAAAATAAAAATCTTTTTGGATTTTTGAAAATTTTTAATTTTTATGGATTTTTAAAAATTTTTGAGAAAGAAAAATAACGTTCACGAGTGAACGGATCCCAAAATTCAATGCGTCTCTCACAAAAAACCGTTAATCTTCACGAAAAGAGCCGGCAGCGGCGCCATTTTAATAACTGGATTTTATTATGTGAAATTGTTCTTGTGTGTCTAATCGAATTCAATTCGAATTGACTATTGGTTTAAAGTGCGACTCAGACGTCTTTTGGTGAAAAAGAAATAATTTTGGTCGTTGTTTAAAATTAAAATTGCAAAACTTAAAAGTAAAAGGCAAGGTAAATAAGCTAAAAGTAATTAATAAGTAAATGGTGTGAAATTAAGACTTTGAAAGTAAATTAATTAAAAAACGAGAAACTAAAGCTTGACGAAAAGTAAATAAACGATATTAAAAACAATTATGAAATCGAAACAATTAATAAAAATAAAATTAAAAGACGAAATTAACTATCGACTCGAAAAAGAAGTTTACTTAATAAAAAAGTAGAAAATAAAACTAATATGGTACTTTAAAGTTAAACGAGGCAAAACCTAAAGCGGGTACTAAATAAAAGATAAAACTTGAACTTTACAAAAAAATATTAATTTTAAAAATTGACGAAAAATTCAACAAAAAATACGTGACTTTCAAAATTAAAATCGGAACAACTTTCAGATAAAACTAAATAATTACGGAACAATACTAATAAATAAACAAGCTAGCAGCCAGCTAGCTCAAGCTAGCAAGCTACCTGGTCAATTTTTGGCGCGAAAGAAGCAGGCAGGAAGGCACGTCAATTTTTTCGCACAGTGTTCTTCGGAATACTAAACTTATTTCGCAATACTGATTTCTTCGCAATATATATTTTTTCGCAATAAGTTCATTTTCAGAACTTATTTCGGACTTTCCCTTTTTCGGAACTTTATGTTTTCAGAACTTTTTTTTTTCGGAATAATGTTTTTTTTAGATTTTTTTACTTTTTCAGAGTTTTTGACTTTTTCGGAATATCAAACTTTTTCAGAGAAATTTTCGGAGAAATCAACCTTTTCAGGGAAATGAACAATTTCAGGAAAAATAATTTCAGAAAAAGGAAGAACTTCGGAATAATAAACCCTAATCCGAAAATATGAAGAAAAAAAATACAGTAACACTAAAAATCAGAAAATAAGCCACGAATAAGCTAAAATCAAATAGCAATCTACCAAAACTTAATCTAAAACACTTTTAAGAAAACTAATTAAACCATAAATTAAAAACTTAAAAAACACTAATAAAACCAAAAATTAAAAATCAACTTTTAATAAAATAAACTAATAAAAACACTTAACTAAAATCAAATCAAACACACAATAAGCTATAAAATCAATAATCCAACACAATCAAAAACATAAAAGCATAACAAATAATCAAATAAGCATAACAATAAGCACATAAACATAAAGATTAACAAAGATAAGAAAGGTAGAATAAGAGATTAATATAAAAACTTGATTAAACTTAAAGATTCAACAACAAAATTAAGAGACTTAATTGAAGTTAAAGGCAAGAATTTAAATGACAATTAAGTATATGACAATATGAAAGTGCTTGGAAAATAAAATAGAAAGACTAATGTGTCAAATTAGCTAACACCTCCTAATGACACATTAGGACGGTATTTATAGGAGGATTAGTATGTCTTGATGCTTTCTTCCTTTTCTCGTTTTTTTGTTTTTATAAATTCATCGACTTTCTCGACCTTGTCTCGGGATTATTTGAACTCGTCTTATAATTTCTTCATTTA
Organism: Glebionis coronaria; assembly: GCA_025667525.1. Taxonomy (NCBI): domain Eukaryota; kingdom Viridiplantae; phylum Streptophyta; class Magnoliopsida; order Asterales; family Asteraceae; genus Glebionis; species Glebionis coronaria. Next base: position 423,797,039 of record CM046877.1, read on the forward strand.
TTAGACTTGAGTTCTTCGACTTCATTAAACTTCCGTCTTTAGACTTTTTCTTCGATAAATCTTCAGAATAGGCCTTGGACTTCCGTTCTTTTTGCACTCTTAATCTTTTGACTTCGTCTTTTGTCTTTTTCTTCGATAAAAGCCCGTGAAAGACCGCGTTTTCTTCCCTTTTCACATTTTGATCCTAAATCACAACAAAAACACAAACCACGCATAATTCTGACATTTACGACATAAAATACACGTTTTGGCTTGGTTATTATTTGGTAAAAGGATAAGTGTTTTCACACTTATTACTATTTTTTCTGCATAAAATTTTTCTCATGATTTATTAGTATAAATTTTTTTTCATGTATATAGTTTATGTTTTAATCAGTTTAATCATGTATTTTATGTTATACTGTCAGATGGTTCTCACACGCGAGCAGGAACAACTCAATGCAGCAATCCAAGCTACAATGCAAGCTATGCTTCCTCAGCTGTGGAACGAAATCAGGGTTGAGGTTCAGGTTGCCAACAACCAGCAGCAACACCCAGTACCTCCTCCTCCTCCAGCAACATTGGTCACATGGCTGGAGAGATTCAATAAGCTCCGCCCTCGAGCTTTCGAGAGAACAGATAGCCCCAGTGAAGCTGAAAGCTGGTTGGCTCTTATTGAGAAGATCTTCGATGCTATGGGATGTGTCCCTGTCTTCAAGTCAAGGTTGGCTTGCTACAGATTCGAAGGTGATGTACTATCATGGTGGATGGCACTAAAGCAATCTGAGGGAGGTGATAATTGGGTGGCTGGTTTGACTTGGACTCAGTTCAGGGATTTGGTGATGGGACAGTTCTTTCCCAAGTCTGAGCAAGACAAGCTGAAGAGGGAGTACCATGGAATCCGACAGAGAGCTGGGGAGAATAACAACGAGTTCATGCAGCGCTTTCTTCGCTTGGCTTGATTCCTTGGTGCAGCAGCAGGTACTCCTGAAGGGCAAGCACACCACTTCAGGTGGGCTATTCGTACATCGGTCGCAAACAACTTGGTGTGTACTACGTTCAACACGGTAGCACAAGTGGCCGATGCAGCGCGTAAGCTGGAGATGCTGCAGGAAAGAGATGAGTTCGGGGAAGCAGAGAGACCCGATAAGAGGTAAACATTCGTATTCAACGGTGACCAGTCCGTATTCTTTCAGTATATGTCAATATTTCATCTCTTTAAACTGTATCTTCCAGGCAGAAGACTGGGGACCGGTCTCAGCCGGCTACTCAGCAACAGCCTAATCAGCCCAAGGGAAACGGTCAAGCTCACGACCGTTCTGCTACGGATAGGCGTGGCGGTAATGATAATTACCGTAACAACGCTGGACACTCCAACAGCAGCAGGTCCTTATACTTACTCATTTTCTTATGATTACATGTTATAATTCTTAATTTTGACACATTAGCAAGTCTTCTACCAGGAATCCTGGTAACGGGAGGGACCAGAACCAGAGAGGTTCACAGCCTAACCGTCCAGCTATCACTGGTATTCCATCTTATGACTTATCCGCATTGTCCTTTGTACCTTTTACCATGTCTCATGTATATTGTTCTTATCAGGCTCTCAGCCAGTCAGGACACCTGCTGGAGGATATACTCATCCTCTTTGCTCTACTTGCTATCGTAGGCACCCAGGGCCATGTTGCCGCGACAACGACGCATGCTACAAGTGTGGTCTTCCTGGCCATCGCAAGAAGGATTGCCACAAGGGCGAGACGGAGGGTACATCAGGACATGCTGATACCAAGACGCCTCCTACTAGTGGATGCGTTTATACGACATCTCGCGATCAGGCCAATAAGTCTACAGGTACCTTCACTGGAATCTTGTATATGTATGGTCAAGCTGCATGTGTTCTGTTTGATACGGGTGCTACTCACTCGGTCATTTCTACTGCTTATGCTAAGAATGTTAGGATACTTCCCATGCCATTAGAGAATATACTGAGTATTTCTACGCCTTTGAGAGACTCTGTACGCATAACCCATGTGTACAAGAGCCTTCCCCTAGAGTTTGACGACAAGATTCGTCCTGTTGACGCACTTCCGCTGGACATGAATGATTTTGACATGATTTTGGGCATGGATTGGCTATCCAAGCATCATGCTACCATAGACTGCCATTCATATCGAGTCATCTTCGGTGATGTTAATGCACCAGAGTACATTCACAACGGGTTCGTACCCGGAAGGTCTGTACAAATCATATCAACCCTTCAAGCACGTGCATTACTTTCACATGGCTGTGAGGGTTATCTAGCTACTGTTCATGACATGGATGCTGAATCTCCATCAATTCAGGATCAGCCGATAGTGTCAGAATTTCTAGATGTATTTCCAGAAGAACTCCCGGGCATACCACCTGCACGTGAAGTAGAATTTAACATCGAGCTCATCCCAGGAGCGGAGCCGATTTCTAAGGCACCTTATCGCATGGCTCCCGTAGAGTTGAAGGAGCTGAAGGATCAATTGCAAGAACTTCTGGAACGAGGCTTCATTCGACCGAGCGCATCTCCATGGGGCGCACCGGTCTTATTCGTTAAGAAGAAGGACGGCAGTATGCGTCTTTGCTTAGACTATCGCGAGCTCAACAAGATTACCATCAGGAATAGGTATCCTCTACCACGCATAGACGATCTGTTTGACCAACTCTAAGGGGCCAAACATTTCTCCAAGATTGATCTAAGGTCGGGCTATCATCAGCTACGGGTTAAAGAGCAGAACATCGCCAAGACTGCTTTCCGTACACGCTGGCCACTACGAATTTGTAGTCATGCCATTTGGCCTTACTAATGCTCCAGCAGTGTTCATGGATTTGATGAACAGAATCTTCCATGAATTTCTGGACAAGTTCGTCATTGTCTTCATAGACGACATCCTGATATTCTCTAAGTCTAAGGAGGAACACGAAGACCATCTTCGTACAGTACTATAGATTCTTCGCCAGAAGCAGTTGTATGCTAAATTCTCCAAGTGTGAGTTCTGGTTGGACAAGGTGGCATTCTTAGGTCACATTGTATCAACAGAAGGAATCACGATGGATCCAGCGAAGTTTGAGGCTATTACCAAGTGGCCAAGGCCGACATCAGCGACTGAAGTCCGCAGTTTCCTAGGCTTAGCTGGTTATTACCGTAGATTCGTGGAGAACTTTTCCCGTTTAAAACTACCATTGACCAAACTGATGCGGAAAGGGGAGAAATTCGTCTAGACTAAAGAAAGAGAGAGAAGCTTTGAAGACCTAAAGCAGAAGTTAGTATCTGCACCGATTCTTACTCTCCCATCTGGTACAGGTGGATTTCAGATATACAGTGATGCATCGGGAAAGAGACTTGGCTGTGTTCTCATGCAACATGGAAAGGTGATCGCGTATGCTTCACGGCACCTTAAGCCTTATGAGGAAAATTACCCTATGCATGACTTGGAACTTGCAGTAGTCGTGTTTGCATTGAAGATATGGAGGCACTACTTTTATGGATAATCATGTGACATTTTCACGGACCACAAGAGCTTGAAGTACATCTTCACTCAACGTGAATTGAACATGAGACAGAGGAGATGGTTAGAGCTGTTGAAGGATTATGACATTAATCTACAGTATCATCCCGACAAGGCAAATGTAGTGGCAGATGCACTTAGTAGGAAGTCCGGAATGATAAACGGCATTAAAACTGAGGAGGAAATTATAAGAGACTTGGAGCGACTAGACATAGAGATCATGGTATGTGGACAGCACGGTTACTGGGATAATCTTAGGGTAGAACCCGAGTTACTCTCTAAGATCAAGGAAGCACAGAAAGATGATGGAGAAATCTGGGCGATAATTCAGAATTTGGAGAAGCAGATAGAATTTCAAGTAGACGCAGATGGTATCTTATGGCAGGGCACGAGACTTTGTGTTCCTGATGATCAAGAACTCTGGGAAGCATTGTTAGCTGAGGCTCATAGCTCCCCATTCTCTATCCATCCTGGTTCGACCAAGATGTACCATGACATCAAGCAGTACTTTTGGTGGAGTGGTATGAAACAGGATGTTGCTACTTACGTCTCCAAATGTCTTACCTGCCAGCAGGTTAAGATCGAGCATCAGCGATCTGGCGGTCTTTTTCAGCCGTTAGATATTCTAGAGTGGAAGTGGGACAAAATCACCATGGATTTTGTTACTGGTTTTCTGCCGACAAAGAAGAAGCACGATGCAGTTTGGGTTATCGTTGATCGACTTACCAAATCAGCTCATTTCTTACCGATCCGCAAGGAAGATTCGGTCAGTAAAGTCGCTGATACTTATAGGAGGGAGATCATGAGGCTTCACGGTGCTCCATCCAGCATCGTCTCGGACAGAGATCCTCGGTTCACTTCGCGATTTTGGCAAAGTCTGCAGAAATCTTGGGGTACAAAACTTAAGCTTAGCACGACTTTTCATCCTCAAACAGACGGGCAGTCAGAGCGAACGATTCAGACATTAGAAGACATGTTGAGGTCATGTGCGTTGGAATGGACGGGTGATTGGGACGATTATATCTGTTTGGTGGAGTTTGCATACAACAACAGTTGGCACGCAAGTATCAAGTGTGCTCCTTTCGAGATGTTGTATGGCAGAAAGTGTCGCGCCCTAATCTGCTGGGATCAGGTTGGTGAGCGAACACTTGAAGGACCAGAAATGATAGAGCTGACTAATGAGAAGGTCTCAGTAGCTAAGCAGAAACTACAAGAAGCACGGTCACGCCAGAAGAGTTACGCAGACAAGCACCGTAGGGACTTACATTTTAACGTAGAAGATCACGTTTTCCTTAAGGTTTCGCCGGCACGTGGGGTTAGACGTTTTGGAATCAAAGGGAAGCTCAGTCCTCGATTCATCAGACCGTTTGATGTCATTGAACGAGTCGGTGAAGTATCTTACCGTGTAGCGTTACCTCCGCAGCTTTCTCATGTTCACGATGTTTTCCATGTGTCTTTGCTAAGAGGGTACAAGTATCATCCCCTTCACATGGTTCAGTATCCACTGGAACAGATTCGTGAAGATCTCACTTTCATAGAAGAACCCGAACGAGTTCTTGACAGACAAGAATGAGTCATGAGAAGGAAGACGATTCCATTCGTCAAAATCCTTTGGAGGGATCATACCGAGCGGGAAGCCACTTGGGAAACAGAGGAGTCTATCCGGGCTTCTTACCCTCATTTCATATTTAGAATTCAGGTATGTTCTTCTTTTCCAGTTTACTTTATCTATAATTCGGGGACGAATTATTCTTTTTAGGGGGGAAGAGTTGTAAAACCCGCATGCTTTTACATGAATAGTACCCTTATGATCGTACGTACATGATTAGAACTTTCCTTTTATAGCATGTTTACGTTTCACGAACAAGATTTACAAGTATTACGTACGTGTGATAACACGATAAGTATTTAATACGTTTTAAGACACGATAGTTATTTCAATAATAATTATAATCACGAACATACGAACATGAAATCATGAACGTTAATAATCACGAGCTTAGTATTACGTATTTAAGTATATTTATTACGAACATGAATAAATATAATAAGACACGAACGATAACTATTTAAATCACGTAAAACATGAACACGAGAACACACTTAATATAAAATACGAGAAAATGTATGGGTTACCCCATGTGGGCCCATATACCCGCGGCTAGAAACAAGACAAAGGGCCAAGCCCATGCAATTTTCACTAAACAAGGAAAAAAGGGAAAAACTTATTTTCATAATTACAAGAATTAGAAAATAATCAAAAATCCTAATCTCTTTTTGCTCTCTCTTTGGTCGTCGGGTACAAGCACACACCAAGGGTGTGTTGGTTGATTTTTGGTGTTTGATTTATTGCAAGTGTGTTAGTGTTATCGTTCTCTTTTGTTTCACGTCATCGGTAAACCCTAAACCTCTTTTTCTTTTATGTTCTTGATTAATTAAACACATGAAATCATGAATGGTATAAATCAAGTAATTACATGTTATAAAATCATAGGGGTAAAATTAATTAAGGTTTAAGGGGTGTTTGTTGTTGGCCGACGCAAGGAACCAAGACCCAAGGGGGTCTCGGTTTGTTTTTTATTCACACCAACCAAGACCTCAAGGTCTCGGTGTGTGTCGTGTGTCTCGGCCGCAGGAGGAAAGGGAACCCTGACCTCGGTCGGGGTGTGTTTTGGCTCGGGTGGGTCTCGTCTAAGACAAGGACCACCACCGGCTTATGCCTGTGGCTAAATAAGGAAAGCAGGGGGAACCCCAAGCTGCGGCAGCAAGGGGAACCACTGGCTAGCCGGTGGGAACTTTTGCTAGCCGACGGCTAGACATGACCAAGGGAGCGTTTGGTTGCCGGTTCACGGGTTAAAACTGGTCCGGTTCACAACATGTTTAGATTAAAACACGGGTTCGGTTCATGGGTGATTTTTGCAAGTTAATTATTTTACAAGGTTAATTATATTTACAAGTTTATTTTTTTTACAAGATTAAATTAAATTAATTAAAACATGCACATGATTAATTTAATTTATACATGACTTAGGTTATTAATATTATTATCAATACATGAATTTTAACCTAAGTAATTATCATTTTAATTAGACTATATAATTAATTAATTATTGAAATCATGACTTATAATTAATTAATTTACATGACTTAGGTTATATTATTAATAGATAATAATACATGTTTTAACCGAAGTATTTTTACCTTTATTTAATTAAATCATGTTATATTTAATTAAATACTTTAACCTATAGTTTATTTAATTTACATGAAATAATTAATAAACTATACTATTTAATTACATGACTTATAATATTAATCGGTAAACACTTAAGCTTATATAATTAGCTTAATAATCCAGCTTATTTCTATTTATGGATACTTTCTATTTTTAGATACTTATTTAATTAACGCAGCTAATCTATTTATGGAAACTTTATATTTTTAGAAACTTATCTATTTTGAGCAGTAAATCTATTTTTAGAAACTTTCTATTTTTGGAAACTTTCTATTTTTGGAAACTTTCTAGTTTTGGAAACTTTCTATTTTAGGAAACCTGCTATTTTTAGAAAGTTACTTATTATTACACAACAAGTATAATAATACAAGAAATACAAGAAATGCTTAATCAAAATAGACAGAATACATGATAAACGAAGTATAAAGCTTAAATCAGTAAAACATGACATGAACATATAGAACAAGCTAAGACATGATATAAAACCAGTTACGTACTCAGTAATCAGATACTTATACACATATGTATTTATGTAGCATTTGTGATACCGAAGTAGGGTCTCTTCCGTTCGTCTTCTTCGTTCACTAGACACAAGGTACGGATTCTCCGTCCTTTCAGTATGGACATTCTTCCTTATTAGGATTTCCCGTATGCAGCCTACTGTTTTCCCTAGTATATGTTTTATATGTTTTTGAATTGCTTATGTTTAATTAGATACCTAAAGCCATATATATGCATGACCAGTTTCACCTAGTTATAGAGGTACCATAACCATAACACTGGAGGCACCAGTGTTATGACTCCACCACGACGGAGTGATAGCTCGTGGCGTCCCTTCAGCTTTTGGCCATATTATTATCAGGTGGGGCGTATGGGTGCATCCTAGTTTACATGTTTCAGCAGATTATTCAGGTGAATGTGGTGTGTGCCTTGCATCCTTCACAAGGAGATGATCCCTCCTACCCAAACCAGTATATTAAATTAGAGGTAGCCCCTCTAATTTGCATGACGAGGTCACCCCTCCAAGTATTCATGCACGTTGATAATTCATGACCTATATTGGCTAATGGTAAACATGTTAAACAGTTTTTATAAGATAAACATAAGGCTTTTCAAACTATAAAACCAGTTTTAATAAGATATACCAGGTTATCCAGGAATTAGTCTTTTCCGCTGCTTTGTGCTTATATGCTTATGTTATTCATGCTTTACTTGTATATTCGTGCACTGAGCGTTATGCTCAGCCATTTTCCTTTTCATGTTCCCAAAACGGCAGGTACTCAGGGACGCTCGTAGACTTTAAGCGTACGTGCATATGGATTGGAAGCTTCCTAGCCTTCTTTATTTAATTCATTTCTTTATACTTTGATATTTATTTCCATGGACATTGTTTAGTCCTTTCCATTTATAGTACTTATGTTTGTGTGTGATGAGTTCTACTTTTGGGGTACCGATGTTTGATTCCAGTATTTCCTTTATGGTCATGTGATGTTTAATACATTATCCTTGTATGCTTTGATGACACGTCATAATCACGCGTGACATTCCATTTATCAAAATGGGGTGTTACATTTCCGATAGTAACCCGGTTTTCATATTCAAGTCAAGTATTTCACTGGAAAGCTTTGACTCAACAACGGGAATTAACTTTCTCGGGCATGGTTTACTTTATAACCATGTAAGGGTTTTTGTTTATGTTATAACACAATTTAACACGAATTTATGTACGCATCAGTGCATTTATTTGTTAAAACAACAGAAATCTTGTTTTTATGAAGTTATCATCTCCACAACCCGCAACAATCTACAATTGATATCTACATACTCGATAATGCGACTACTCAAACGGCGACTACAACTCTTTCGATAGAACACGGGTCAAAAATTGAGGTGGAGCACTTGTCAAGCGTTCAGAATCTTTGATGTCGAAAGTGCCAAGTTCACAAATTGGTGCCAAGACAACGATATCAATTGTACATGTGGTGTCATGAAAAATTACCTCTTTTCAAAAAGGAGGAGATAATTTCAGACGTTACGGGGGAGACCAACATTCGTGAACAAAAACCATGTGATTCTATCATATGATGTTCTCATCATTCAAGTCCAACCTCGTAAATTATCAATCTTGTGAATACATTATCATATAGGATCTTTCCACGTGATAAGTACCTTACACTTGCGTTTAAAAGGTATTTAATTTATGTATCAAGTACAACCTCATTAGTTTGAGGGGGAGCTTGTATAAATCATGAAGATAATTGGATTTGCATTTTTCTTCCCAAATTTTCTTAAAATGTTATTAAATCAATTGATATTAAAAACATCGATTGGGTTAATATTTTTTAAATGGGGGAGAAAATGTGATTTAATATTGAGATCAATAATGGTTTGACTTAATGTGCTGGCTCATACCGACATGTGCAAAATGTTTTCGAATATCATGGCATATGTTAAGGGGAGCAAAATGGATTTGGATATCAAAATGGATTTCATGGTGACGTACACTTACCCAAAACATCCCTATTTACGATGATGATGATTGTGGTGACATAAGGATGGTAGGATAGGTTAAAGTCCAATGATTCTTCTAGAACTGGAGGAATCTTCCCAAGGACATTCCATAGCTAGAAATAGTAGTCCTTAGGTAAGATGGAGAAAGATTGTGAATGTAGCTGAATGCCGACCAAGTACTTAAGTTAGCACTGGAACAATCACAATAAGGTGCTAGTTATGATGTATTGGTAAGCATTGAAGAGGTTGAAGAATGAAAAAGAATTGTAAAGATAAAGGTTGAAAAGAAAGAAGCCATCCTTACAACTTAGGCAGAAATCGGGTCAACACATATGCTATTGAGATCATATTTAATGATGCTCGATATTGAAGATAGACATCATGGACCCAGTGATGCAATGCACAACCCATCCCAGCTAACCCAGATATCTCTCAAAAGGTATTTGTTTTAATCACACAAAGACAACGCATTATCTATCGATTTATTCACTCCGAATATATTGATATCAAAATGGTGGCACTCCTCTCCAGCCTCCGATCACTAAAAATCCAAAATGCACGATCGAGTCTAGAGCCATTTGAGATCATCAATAATCTCATTAGGACACATTTCCATATTTACTTGCATCTTCACACACTGTGAAAAGTAAGAAAGATATTAAGAGTCCTACGCAAAATCTTCATGATCTTGCTTGAACATCCAAGTAATTCGCAAGTATTTACAATGAAGATGGAAATCCTTCTTAAGCGAACATAAAAAAGCTCATGGTAGGTGACTTGTGCGATTCTTTATGAATCAAACTTGTGGTAACTGGAAACCAACAGTGGTTTAATTCTTAATTGAATTTAAACACGTTACAGGCCTCTACGTAATATCTTAATGATCTTGCCAGAACACTCAGAGTGACACTCTTAAGTGTTCACGGTGATGAGTGAAAATCCTTCTAGTGTTAACCTCAAACAGCACTTGGTAGGTAACTTGCAAGATTCAATATGAATCAAGCTCGTGACAACTAGAAAGCAACGATGGTGCGATTCTTTAATGAATCAAACTTGTTCCACAAATCAGAATTGAAGGCCTCAATCATGCGGAATGATTCACTCTTTATGTTCGCAGTCAGCTTTGGACGGTCGAATAAAGAGAACCGGTTTACCCGCGAAATCTTGTAAAGGAGGTTCTTAACTAAAACTACCTGTCACAAGTACGATATTTAACATCGTCCAACGGTCTTCATCAACCGTAGGTATAATGCTACCTAATTAGGTTGAAATGTTCAAAGCCATTTCATCTGTGTCTTTGTTTTGTTGCTAATTGTCTTATGCAAAGTAATAAGACGGTGGCATTGCGGTATCCGAGAAGAAGTCATCCACACATGCTTATACTTTCTACACTTAATACTTCAACAAATTCAAGAAAGCCTAAAAGTCAAGTCTTCCGCTGTATCAAACTCTGAAGCTTTCAATAATTTATAAAGGTATAAGTATGTGAAACATGAAGTCACGAGGAGGCGAATATCACAAGTGATGAGTTCACAAAGTCAAGGCAAGGAAACATGCTCAAGACTAAAGTCAAAGATCTCATCAGCATATTCACAAGAACAAGATTGAAGACTCAAGCATAGTATGCTAGGTTTAAGATTTTGTAAAATGGTGTGACCTCCCTTAGGGGGAGATTGTTGGAAATACGTTTTTCCAAAGAAAGCCTCGATCACATCATTGTTAGCATAGATCACGAGCTATATACTATTTAGGACTTTGTAATTTGGAGTGACCTCCCTTAGGGGGAGATTGTTGGAAATACATTTTTACGTATTTAGAAAGGATCGGTCACTCCAAAGAGATACATCTAGTATGGGCTCGTGATCTAGTGTGTAATAGTATAACCCACAAAGCCCACATGTAGGTTGGGCTATATATATACCCCCTCCTAGCATGTTAGGAGGGGTTGGTTATCATTTTCACATTCAATCCAATATTACTTTCTCTCATTCTCTATTTTCTCTCTCTAGATTCTCTCTCTAAGATCTTCATCTATCTCTCTATTTCTTAATCATTCTAACACATAGACAATCCAAGGATTGCGTGGACCTACATAAGGTTATGTATTTTGCACTTGAATATTTTCAAGATTTGTTATAACTCCCACTTACTTTTGTAAGTAGAGATAATTCTCTTAATACTAAGTATTTAAGCAACAATAAGTTGTTCTTAATAGAGAGACTACAAAACACATTTTAAATTCTTATCTCAAGTTGTTAATAATATGCTTCAAAAGATATTAACAAATTAAAGAACTTTAATCAATACATATTGGGATTTCTCCCAAAAACCCTAATTAGGGTTTGTAGTATAAACCCCAATTCTTGCATCACTTTTAACCAATAACCTTCGGAAAGGTTTGTGTTACGTCAAGCTAGGAGAAACACCAAGACTACAACCGTCAAGCAAGGAGGTGTAGAAAATCAAAAAACCTAAAAGCTTTTAGGATTCGATTGGTTTGAGTGAAACAACCGAAAGTCCCTGATAAATTAGGGGTTTTCAATTATGTGTTGTCTCGAATACCTTCTAGGTTTGAACTATATTGAGTGTATCAATGACACACACAATTTTCTAACCTTGATAGATCATGGAGGTAGAGTAATTAAAGTTATCGTGAATCAAACTATACGAATATAGTTCGTTTCAACTCTTTAGACATACCATAATAATTTCGTATTCTATGAGTATTGGAATTGTGAGACTACATCAGAATTCCATAGATAACTTAATTCTCTTTGGATTAAATACTTTGTCAATTGGATCGTGTACCAAATTACAATATCAGTATTTTAAATCTAGGTGCATGCTATAATGTATATTCCTTTAATAATACAAGAACCATGTGTTTACAAGAAAACATAACAGTTCAAGAATTATATGTTCATGCGTTTACAAGAAAATAGACCATATCAAGTAAACATTATAAGTCTTTGAATAATTCAAAGAACTTATGTTTATGTGTTTAACAAGAAGACATAACTATTTTACTACATACTTAATGTTATAAGTCGGTGAGTAATTCAAGGACGTTATAATTATGTGTTATCAAGAAAACATAATTATACTAACTAAAGTAATCATGAACGCAAACTCTTGAGTTCAATAGTAATTTCAAGTTGATTTTTATACTTCAAAATTTATGATTATTATATCACAATCATAATTATATTTACTAAACATGTAGTAAAAATGTTGAAGTAGCTTTTCACTATATCATTACATTTGAATGTAGTAGGGCAACAAACATCTTGTGTGTTCAAGTCCTAGTAGAATTATTAGCTTTCTTACCTCGAGGGAAAGTGAAACCAATTATATGTTGTTCCTTGCACATACTTTAAGATTTCTCCCACTTGTGTAAGGCACAACATCATATTATGAAGACAAAAAATCACAAAACGTGTTTGATTGTGTAAATAATATGATTATGTCATGGATATTATAAGTAGATTTAGAACCATAACTTTAAATAAAGAATGGTGGATTATTATTTTATAGATAACGTTTCATAAGGCAAAAGGCAGTGTGTTATCTTAAAAAATAAAATGCAATTTTCCTTTAAGTAATAGTCGTTCATATTTGGAAGTGATAAATTATTTCAAAACAAGTTCGAAATAATACGGGTGACTAAACAAGAAAATAAATCTTGTAGCTCCCACTGAAATTGACAATATTGCATGGATATTATTTCAGTAATAAACTGCAACGCACCCACTGGATTTGTCAACATAAGAGATGTTACATCAGTATAAAGCAAATAGAAATTTATTGACTTCCTTGTCTATAAAAAATGCCTACAAGTATACATGTACTTAGGTATTTGAGCAAATTATATGAAATTCTACTTGTGTAGATGAGGGACTAGCCGTTCATGCTTTCAATTAACTTGACTATTTAGCATGCAATTCCTCCTTTATCATCTACATAGCCATAAGGGTATTTAGCACTTTAAGGAATAACAAGAGCCCAATAAAGATACCTAGCAGAGTGCTAGTAAATTCTTTACTCTTTGCGGTTTAAACTCATACATCGTGCCAAGTGCAAGATGTCATTTATTTTGGTAGCTATTAACAAAAGTACTCTAGATACACAAAATATGTTATCTTTCAATGATTTCAGAACCGGATTAGGATAATGAAATATTAAAAGTGAGTTTAAGTACAATAGATAATTATTAGATTATGATCCGATTTTATTTTTATCAACTAATGAGAATATATAGGAGCAAGTTTCGCTTTTCTTACCAGGAAAAGAGACTGTGTTTGTTTTCTATAAGAAAACATCTTGTGTTTACGAATTAGTCGCAATAACACAATTAATTGGAACATAGAAAGTTTAATTTAGTATTTTTGATAATTAAATTTATAATAGAATTAACTACCCAATTAATTACTAATAAGACTAAGATCCTTACTTGCACTCCCACTTAATATTAGAGGTCTGACCATATAATAATAAGTATGGCAAGAAGGTAAGCGTCGAACGTTAATTTCATTACAAGTACAACTCTTAGATTTATGAGACGATTCATGAATTTTATTGTTGCAGAGTGTTTGGATGGGACGTTCTCACAACTCTTTTGAGTACCAATGAACATCTCAAACAAACTTGTTCTACATGTAAGAAAATCATGAGTATGTTTCATCTTATCTTATGCCTCGGGTTCTGAATCTGACCGGGAACTCGACTTAAGTCATACCAATTTAAATCATGCAATAATTGGCATAGGTCTGACCTATGACAAAAATCGCCTTGGGTGCATGATTCGCCCTAGGTCTGACCAGATGGCAAAAAAACACTGCAAGTGCTATTAAATTGGATATACTTAAAAATTCAAATAGGTATCACATAAGTTTAGAAAACAAATGTCAAAAGTGTGTAAAAAGATGCATGAAATCATCTTTTTAGCACAAGTTAAGAATAACTTTTTGTTAACTTTTGTTTAAGCGTGTTTACCGCGGGAAAAGATTAAAGAAGGATCAAACCCTATATCCTACTCTTCATGCGCCCGAAGGCGCAAGTGCTTGGGATAATTATCATATAGATGCGAAACATGTATATGACACGGGAAAACATTAAAGATCCTTCAAACCCTAGATATCTTGACTAGAGCACGTAGTGCAATAGCAAGTCCATCATTAGTAAAGCACAAAACAAGTTGTTTTTAAGTATTATAAACAATTAATTTTTGCAAATCACGTCGTTGAGAAGATAGTTTATAAGCCATCATTACGGTATGTAAGCCCAACTTGAGTGACAATATGATTTCGCAAAACAATTAGATTATAATAAAAATAAGTTTCATCGATCTTATGTCAATATTAGGATTTGTTCAAAAACAAGTTTTTAACAAATAACACATAGCCGATTCGCAAGGAGAATATGTTGTATTAATATGACATACTTTTAAAGCTAGTTTCGATATAAGTCGAGATCCGTTTTTATGATTCCTAGAATCTTGAATTATTACGTTTTGCAATTCATAATGGAAAAGAAATAAGCACATAAAAACAGACTAGAAAGGGGTAGATGTAGAAGATAGACTCTATATGAAAGCAATAACATATAAGATCCAAGTCTCGAATGAGTCTTCCCCAAATTGAGGACCAAAGACCCTCATCAAGTTTTCGAGCAAGGTACTTGATGACGTGCATGAATCACAAAATTGATATGCAAAAGTCTTTGACGGATAATAAAAACAATCGTAATATTAACCGGTTCAATTTAACCTACCCAATTTTAACCATTATCTAGATCAAGATTAAAACTTTATGGCAAGAATGCATGTTATTGCCATAGAAAATAAATAAGGAGAGTTTTTAAGCGGATCTAGCGTGTTCATTCTATGTGTAACCCATGAATGCCATACGATTTGACTCGTGATGCCACTGTTGGGATTTTGAAACTAGTTAAACCATTAACTACGAGTACGCATCGGCATAATAAAAACAATTTAAAACCAACCTTTATTAACTGATTAAATCAATTAATGCGTCTTTATCTTGATCTTGAACTTTAACGGTTAAATTACCGTCTCTATCATTTGCTCACACAACACGTCAAACGAACACACCACGATGCTAGTGGTAACTTCACTTCTCATACAACAAGTGTATAATCTTGTAACTAGAAACCCTAGATCCAAAACCCTAATCGGGATTACGTAAGGATCAGTTTATAAACGTTACAAGATTGATTACCTAAAAAAATCACATAAACCCTAATTAGGGTTTATGTAGTCGACGAACCACAAGGGGAAAAACCAAAGGGACTAAAACCTTGACAAGAGTATCAAGGATTTAGTATAAGGCTTAGTTACTTCACAAGGGAGTACCAAAAGGTAGTCGATCTTGCAAAGGTTTACACTTTAGGTGTTTTAGGGTTTTTAGGGATTATACCAACCAAAAATTTGGTTAGGGTTGTGGTGTGAGGGACGAAAATTATGAAGAGGGTGTGGGGGTTTATATAGCCTTCACACCTCCTTAGTTTTCCTGCTCCCTACTCCAAGTTAAGGCCCAAGGAATATTTAGTTTTCTTTTTAGCTTAACCAAAAAATCTTCTAGAAATCCCCTAGCAAAAATTCGGCCGACTAGGGCCCTATGATTTTCTAGAGTTGATTTTTAGTCCCTCAATTTAATAACGCGTTCATGATAAATTAATTAAACATGTAATTAATTTAACCACCGTAAATTAAATAAATAAGTGAAGTTTTTATTAAACGTTTAATTATAAATAATATAAACGTATAATAAAAGTGTGTTCTCTGTATTGAGTGTGTGGCCCTGATAGGCTCACGCATTTTCGATGGCTAAACGATTGCATATCCCAACACCTACTTGCGTATAGTATTCTTGAACTATCTTGTAAAGTTATCTTTAACTTCTTTGTTGAGTCTCTCTCAATTTCGTTTAATCGTGCCTTTCTAAGTCGAGTCTTTCTCTTATCTCTCCTTTATTCTTTCTTAAACAAGTCGAGTCGAGCCTCACCCTTTCCTCGTCATATAATTGTTCTTTGAACATTCACAATGATTGAGAAGAGCTACAAAACTTTGGGCATGTAGTTTATCGTAAGCGTAACACCTTTCATCGTGCTTTTTCCTTTCTTTGGCTTCTTTGATCTCTTTCTCTATATCAAGGAGTCCTCTTTTTATGTCGACATTCATAGGCATCCTTGCCTATAATGTCTATATCTAGTGTATTTCGAAATGAAATGAGTATTTTCTTGTCTTCAAAGAGTCTTATCTATGTCTTCATCTCTTTGCCTTAAGGCTCCTTCTTTCTTCTAATAGTTTTGTGACTATTAGTCTTTATCGTTTTTTTACATCTTGATTATTTCATTCGATGTATTTAAGTAATTTGCGTAATGCAGTTGTCATTCTTTTTCATTTATTTCCACTTCTTGAAAATGATGAACATGAAGAACCTTTTATCGCTTTGACTTTTATCGAGTCACATATTGTTGAGAGTTGATTTTGGTTAAATCTTTAAGGGGGAGAGGCTATGACAACCCATAAATTTCACATCTATGCTATGTGGTATGATTGTATGAGTATGAATTATTTTTTTTGCTTTTATGCCTTACTTGGTAAAATGAATTGCTTCTCACAACCTGAACTCCTATATCAACATATTCCTATATGTTGCAAACACAATGTATATATCAAGTCTAAGTTCTAAAAGTAATCTAATAAGTACATTATGAATAAGAACATCTCAATTATAACTATGATGCCCTAAATTCCCTTAAAAACCCTAGAATCCCTATAAATGAGTTGTAAACTCAAGAATTGTGAAGTATGAATATACAACATCTATGAATAAGTAATCAAAGATTATAAACAAGTTGTAAACTATCATTTGAATACATAATATTATCTAAGAATGGTAAGAACAAACCATACAAAGGTAAGTGCAAATAAATATAGATAATAGTCCAGATCACCACCTAGAAATCCCTAGTAAACTAATATTTCATGCAATATAATTACACAATATCTATATATGAATATCAAATACTAATGTATAAGTTATACTCTAAAATATAGAAAACATATTTGATTATAAAACACTAGGAATAATTAGTCTAAGACTAATTACAAGTATAAGACCTAGTAACCAAGATTAACACCTAAAATCTATTTCACAATGAATTAAAACCTAATATTTTGAAACCAAATAAGAAAATAAACTAAGTATCATATTAAGGCTATAATTTCACTTCAAGTTAATGTACAAATAATTAATGCACAAGGTATAGGTTTTCAAAGCATATGATTCTAATTACACCTATTACCTCTTAGGATATGATTAACCTATACAAACCCTTAAACTAAGTATGTAGAATATTTAAAAACCTTAAACACATAATATAAGCCCTAGAATAAGTTTATATGAGGAGATAAATACTAATTACCCAAAGTACAAAGTCATTAGGCTTAATTACGTAGAAACCCTTATATTAAGGATTTTACATAGAATCAACAGCTAGTGTTTTACCCAAGTCTACAAATACTCATAGAATTACATTTAGGTTATAAAATTATATTAAGACAATGTAAAAGTACCCTAAAACACAAGGTACAACATTTCAATGCATGGCTTATAAATTAGGTCAAAATAGGTATTTTCACCTTTTGGACATTTTTACTTGGAATAACTTAGTAAAACCAATGTAGAGACTTAATGAACACACAGAGGACAATGTAGGATGTATAATTGAGTTTAAATCAGTAGCTAAATCAAGGATAATGGCTTTTAGAAGGATTGAATCCTAGATCACTAATAAACTTAACCCGACTAGGTTTTCTTCCTAATTTCACTCTAAACCTTTGTTAAACTTAAAACCAAAGACCCAAACTTATTAATTACAATGTATAAACCATAATTATACCCTAATCCATCACTAATCACATTCCTAAACCCTTAATTACAAGAATTACAAAGTTACAAGCCAAAAAACTAGATCCGACTAGGTTTTTCCCTCCAAAAACCCATTTAAAACCTTTCCCTCCCAAATTAAAACTTAGGATCAGACATAATATATATATTTTGGGATATTTCTAAGTAGGTGATGCACCTACTTGTATCTTACACATCATTGTTCTCATCTTAATCTTGCCGTGACTATTTCTAGCCACAAACCATTGATAACCTTGAATATAGGCTTCATGACTCATTACTAGACTTGTATGGACCTTCCCTAGAATCCATTAGTTACTAACATACTGACCTTACACGTTTACAATCCTTACTTAGAGCCTAAGGGTTGAAACTAGTATAAATAGTGGGGAAATGCTCATAAGTTTCTTCATCCCCAACTTTCTTACCTCAACACCCATACATTATGATATTACACTTCTATCAAAGTCCTAAGGATGCCTAAAGACCAGAAGCCAGGTTTGAGAAGTATCCTTTGAAGTTTTTGAAGCTTTAGAAGTAAAAGAAGTTCATAAGGAGCCCTAGAAGTCATTTTGGAGCTACCTAGGTAATCACTTTGTTATCTAAGCTTAGATATTGTTATAATGCTTTTCTAAGACTTGTTATAATGCTTAAGATGTTAATAAGCTAATATAATAAGCCTTAGTTCATATAATAAGCTAAAATGGAAGTTATAAGCTAAAGATATCTTAAAACCCTAGTTTTATAAATTACATGAAATAATGAGATAAAATCTATTTCAAAAGCTATAGTTCGGAAAAGTAATGTTATTATGATTATAAAAGTGTTCATAAACTTTGTTTTAAGTTCTTAGATCATTTGGTACAATTTTGAGATTGTTACGTAATTTTAAGCAAGTATTGGGACTATAAGTATTAATATTGTTAAGTTTGAAACCTTGAGGTTAACATTAGAAGGTTGAAATTGTAAATACTTAAAATATATACTTAAGGGGTTAAGAGTCTAATTAAGGTAAAGTATAACTAAAAGGGTAATTTTTGCCAACTTTGAAACTAACGGATATAAAGTATATATATTATGCTATACTTATCATTTTAATAAAGTAATGAATGTATCATGTTAGTAGGGAGCTTTGTTCAAAGATGTTTCATCTCGATATTACGTTCTGACTGAGTGGTTGAGTTTATGATTTAAAGTGCCCTCGCTCCTCAAACGTTTATAGAATGGCTCCTAAGTATGATGGCCCGAACAATGATGTTATAATTACCATAATTTATAAATCAAAGAATACATAACTAATACTTAAAAGTATTAAACTCAAGATCAAAGACTTGATACTATACAAAATATGTTAATCCAGGTTTGTGTGACCAAGTTGTTCATCTGTGAATGAAATATATCTGATATAGCTCAGACTTTATGGATCCCAGGTGAGTTCATATCCTCAGTAAAGTTAACTACTTTTAAATGATTTAAAAATCCGTGAGGGGATATATGCTAAATTAGAATATAAGTGTTTTGTATGCTGCCATATATGATTATTGACATTACGTTTACTTATTGCCATTAAGTCCCTTTTTAATCGTGACCGCTAATCATTTCTAGAAAATAAGCGTTAATATTGTGAATAGTACTATTTGGGGACTGACATCCCCTATCTGGGCAAGTCGCACTTGCTGGAATACCGACTCGTTCCTACCTAGGCTAAACGGATACACTTTATTTTGCTAAACTCAAGAGTCCGGCAAACTACCTGCATAAGGGCAATTTGTTGGATTTTTGTTAATGTCAAGTAGCAATGCATGAGCTAATGCAATAAGAATTAATTATTTTGTGTGGGCGAATAACAATGTAGCTCAGAAAAGGATCTTGTATTCAAAAAGATTTCAAACCTATGAATTAACTCAACCATTGTGTTGATTTTAAGCATATATCTCAGGTATTAAAGGTTTTTTTAGCATGAAGCAGCATGAGGATGGCATGAAGAGGCACAAACTTGAAATTATTATTCTACATTTTGGGAACCTCATATTGTAAAACTCTGATTTTTAAATGATATATAAAGAAAGTTGACATAACCACTCTTTTGATTTTTTTTCTATCATTATGACTTGTGTTCTATAAAGTAATACCCTAAATCAATGTTTCGATGCGTTAAGGTAAAAATGGGGGTGTTACAACAAGTACCATTTTTGTGTTTGTAACATTATACAAAAATACATGAGTTTAGAAAAAGACTTGTAGTAATGTTACAAGTAACTTGTACATTTTATGTTATGTATTACAAGTTACATGTTTGTCATCAACAAAACATACAAGAATGTATAGATTAAATATCGTAACATTTTCACAGACAAAGTCTTACGTTTGGAAAGTATATCGTGTGTTGTTAATCCTTGATTAATCATTTTAGTCGTGTATTAGCGACTTTCATTTTACTTGTTCATTTATGTTACTACGTGAACTACTTATATTTCATAATTATCATTTCTATGTATGCATGCAGTTTTGTTACCCTCAATATATTGAGTCGAATAAAGAAGTTCGTTCATTATGAGTATTGTATCAGCCAGTCAATTATGTAATACCAGTCATCCTATTTCCAAAGTAAAGAATCCCAATTTAACCACATCCTGTCATCCTATTTCCATCCCGACACCAAAAACCTCAACCAACAGAAACCCTAGCTCCACTACTTCTCTAATGCACCATGTTTATGCTTGAAATAATAACCAAAGCATCATCACAACACACACCATCCGATTCACAATACCCAATAGTCATCAACCCAAACCTCATTTTCCCAACTTAAAACCCATATCTAAACACTCTTAATCTTTGCTCACACCCCTTGAAGGATGGTCAATATACTAGGGGAATAATTGTTACTATATTATTGACAAGGACCGTTGGTCTCAGACAAGGTTTAGATATAGAAAGTAAAGAGAATGTGAAGAAAATTAGGAGGTTAGATTAGAGAGAAAAATACAATGTAACCAACACCTTTTTTTTATTTTGGAAAAAAAGTATATACTACTAGCCTTACATTTTACTAGTGGGATTAGTATATGAGTCGGGCTCGGGTTTTGTGGGCTTTAATCCCGTTAAATAAACGATATTATCTTAAGTAATAATCTTGACACCCGTTATAACCTGTTACAACATAAGATAATAATGACCAATATTACATAAATGAACGACCGAAACCTAATATCTATAGTGAACGAACTTTCTTGTCCGACTCAAGATTTTGAGGCTAACACTATATCCTAACATGCACATAACTAATCAAGAAGCAATAAACACATAAGAATCACATTATAACTTTCATGCAATCATACACAAACACTAGTTAACTTAACCAAGCATAGCAAGAGAAAAAAATATAAAAGACATAATCATATAACACATAGACATGGTAATGATTAAATGAGTAAAACATTTTTCTTCATTTGATATGGATGATAAGATGGATTTTTAAGGGTTTAGATACCCTAAAATCAACCTGCAATAGCTGCTAAAAAATAACCCAAAAGTTGTACATGGACTGTATGTTTACAAAGGGGCAAATGTATAGAGAATGGTTCCAGACTGCGTCGGATATATCCACGATATCGACTGGACGTCGAATCTTCATGGGGTTTATATAGCTGACATGTAGCAACGACGCCGGGCTTTAGCGATTAGATGGGTATAACGATGCCATCAGGTTTTAATGGCGACACCCTATATATCTCTTGTTGTCACTATCTCTGTCTTCTTGAGAAACTCGTGCATCCTTATCCCTATTTCTTCCATACTTCACATAAATGATTGAAAATGTTCCAAAAACATCTTCAAATCAGCTCCAATTGCTTCCAAAATTGCTAAAACAACAGAACGAAAGGATTTAGGACGTTTTTAAAGCACTTTTATAAGACACTTCTAAACAAATATAAAGATAAAATGACCTTAAAAATATGTACAAAATAACACTTTATCAATAGTGCACGAGATTTATAAGTAGTATATATAAAGTCAAAATTTAACTAAGCTAACTTTTCTTAATACCAAACTGAACACTTGTTTTTATTTTCATTTTTGAGACTACAAAGGCCCAAAGTGAAGAAGCCCAAATTTAACCACATCCTGTCATCATATTTCCACCAAAAACCTCAACAATCATAAACCCTAGTTCCGCCACTTCTCCTCCATCTTCACCACCATGTCTATGCTTGAAATAATAACCAAAGCATCATCAGACCACACACCATCCGATTCACAATACCCTATAGTCATCAACCCAGACCCCATTTTCCCCAACCTAAAACCCATATCCAAACACTCCCAATCTTTCCTCACACCTCTTCAAGGATGGTCACTCCCAAACTCAGATACCCAAATCATAGAGTTGACCCGAAATTTCTTCAAGACTCTAAAAACCAAGCTGAAAAACACCAAGTCTTTTACTAAAGACGAGTTTTTTACTCTTTTTAATGCTTTTCTCGAAAAGGGTATGGAACAGATCGGTTTTTCGGTGTCGAAAGATGCCAAGGATTTGGAAAATGGGGCTGCTTATAGTACCTTCCTTATTGAGAAAGGTGGATTTTTGATGGGTGAGAGTGTGATAAGTTTAGTGATTGAGGCGTGTTTGGTGTTTGAGATATTGGAGGTTTTGGAGTGTTTGATTGTTGGTGGATTGGTTAATGGGTCGTCTTCGAAAGGTTTAGTGAAGGGTTTAGTTGAGAAAAGAAAGGGTGAGTTGGTTTGTTTGTGTGTTAAGTATGTTAGTGGGCTTGAGGTTTATGACGTGCTTGCGGTTTTGAGGTTTTTTCTTTCGGGTGAGAGAGTGAGTGTTGTTAAGGATGAGTGGGAGAGGGAGACGGTTTCAGTTATTGAGATGTGTAGTGATAAGAGTTTAGGTGAGGAGAGGTTGAGTTTGGTTAAGGATGTTGCGGTTTTGCTTATGATGGGGTATGATGAGTTCACAAGTAGGGAGATTTGTTTGCATTATTTGGTATCGTCTTCGAATGTTGATGAAGTGATATTCTCGGCGTGTATTGGAAAGTTAAATGGTGTGGAGATTATGGGGTTTGTGAGGTATTTGAAGAAGTGGTTGGTCAAGTATCAGAAGTTTCCGCAAGCGTGTGTGAGTTCTAAGAGTTTGAGTTTGTATGGGGTGAAAGCTATTGAGTCAGTTCCATCACTTGAGACTGTTACCAAGTGTTTTGGGTTGGTGATTGATGAACATTTTTCTTCATTGGTTATGCATCCAGAGTTTTGTGAAGACGTGAAGTCTATTGAGTTGGTTGTGAATTCTTTGGCATCGGAAGCAAGGCTTTGTTGTACTTTGGCGAACTTAAGTGCAAATTTGAAAAACTGATGTTAAAGGTATAAACATTTGAAGTACTTTTCTGTTCAATTTTATTGTGTTTCATGTCTTACGGAAAATCACTGAATCCTTTAATTGGAGACTGTTTTTGCGTTTGTTTATCATATTGCTGTTGGTTCTGCGTATGAGAAAAATATCCATTGGACTTTTACAGAGCGACTTTTTACGTCATCAACAGTTTCCATTCGCACATGCTAATTAAGTTGAAAATTTGTCGCAGGTCTGAACCATTAGGTTTTGGAGACTCATTACAGGAAACTAGAGGGTATAAACCTTAGCAGAAGCTATTCTGCAGATGACAACGAATGTCTTTTTTAGCCCTACAACTTTGTGTTAGTATTAGCGATTTGAAACACTTGCTAGAGTCGGGAATATGATAGTGTAAAATGGAGAAGATTTCTTTTTTGTTTTTTAAATTTGTATCATGGATTAATGAAAAGTTGGTGAAACTTGCGTAGTTTTTTGTTATTGTTTCATTGTCTAATAGCTTTGAGACGTCTCTTTTCACATTTTAAGATTAGGCGGACTTACTGTTTTCATCTGATATTTGCAACACGTACAGATTCTCATTAGTGAACATGACCACTTGATTGAATCTCTCTTTCATCGATGGCATTATCAGATGTTATAATCATCATGTTGCTGTATATGATGGGCACATTAGGGCTAAATTTGGTACCGTATATCTAGATACACACGGCATTGTCAGTTGTTGAATCATTATGTTATTTATCCCGTATTCTATTGTTGCCATACTTGGTATTTGACTAGAAAGTTTAGCCTAGATGTTTATTAAGTACATAACTGTCTAGACTTGGCAAAATGGATGGGCGCTTCGAAAACTGCTACCTTTATTCATAAAACTAAACCATCTCATCTAAATTGTTATGCAATACATTTTGAGTCGATGATAACTCCATGTTACAACTCGTTGAATGTGGTCAACTTCGATCCTCGATAAACGAAGGACTAATAATGTATTTATTCGCTGCGAAAGTAGTTCAAGTAGAAGGTGGGATTTGCCAGTTGTGTGGGACCGGACCAACATCGTATATGACTTCTCTATGGCATGACCACACGAGTTTTATAGCTTCGGGAGTCCCTATTCCCGCTCCTCTTGGATCTCCAGCCGGCCCAAACCTGCGAAACAAAACAAAAGTTGATTCACAACTCACAAAGAAATTTAGTGTCATTTCTTTGATTATATTGGTCTTACATAGTAAAACAGCCATTATTCTTATGCATAAACAGGACAATTCCTATCCATTTACTTGCTAATTTGTCAATCCAGGTTATTTTCTATCTCTAATGTGTTAAACAGATAAAATCAGCAAAATTATCTATAAAGAGTCAAATAAGTGGAAAGTCACCCAAAATGAGTTATTCATCCATATAAACTCCAGAATCATCTTCTTTTTTTTAAAGGTTAGGGACAGGAAGCATTTTGGGTCAAAATGAAGCAAACCTTACAAAAACCATCTGTTTTGACCAATTTCTTAACCCCCATGACACCCAGTTTTCCACCTCCATAAAATAAAAACGCCAAAAAACACTAATATTTGCAAGAATGGGCCATTTTGATTAAAAGTATATGTTTTCAATATGACTTAAAATTTGGTTCAGGATTGCCATATCCTATAAACAATGTACATTTTAATTGCAAAATTTAAAAAATGACCTTTTGTTTCCAAAAAAAGAACTAGGCAAGTAGGTATAATACTCCAAAACATAAATACCTTATACCAAAGAAAATGTTTTTTTACTGTACTCACCAGTGATTCTGTGGTGCCCCTGTGGTTCTAGCTCTAAGTCCAGCATAAGTGGTTCCGTTTACTGTTTTCCCAATAACTTCCTGCAAGAAAATTGTAAGTATATTGGATACCAGATGCGAAATTTTGATAAAGGGTAAATGGAACAATCTTGTCACACTTTACCTATAAAGTAGTCAAATGAGTAAACCTTAAACATTCACTATGATTGGAGCAGATTCAGTGGTTCAACCGGTAGAAATTCACCGAAATTATATACAAATTTGCATAATATCAAAACTAGTTTTTATTGTATTATAATAGTATTTGAATGATATACAAAACATTAGTTATTTATATAATTCATGAAGGGATAAAGAAGTATTTGCAGGTCACACGACCAACCCGTTTCTACATGCACCAAGTTCCAGTATGAACCTCTTGGGCGGTTACCCAACCCATCCCACCTGCCCATTCCAAATGACCCAATAAAGATATAATGGTCTGCTGTGCATTAGACAAAAATCCTACAAGAATATACAGCATCAGTTTTTAGTTGTGTTTTGAACATGTGTCAAACTTTTCAGTAGTTGATAATCTGTAGGACTATTTCCTTGTCAAACTAGTACATGTCCAGAATAAAAAGTTTACTAGCTACGGATTACAAAAAAATAAAAATGACATATGGAGAAAGAGGTGAAACCTGAATAAACAATTGATCATTTGAAACCACAGCAGCTGTTAAGTGTGCGTGCATCCTTTCAAGGGCATCCAACACCAGTTGGAGTTGATTGTCTTTGTACTCCGTGATGATCTGACGAAAGAAAACAGTCATACGGAGACCGATATAAAGAAAAAGGAAATTTTGTTAGTCCTATAAAATGTTAAACTCTATTAGCTTATTACCTGAAATGGTCCAAATATCTCTTTTGTAACGAGTTCATAATTCTCATCCTTGAGTATTTGTTCAATTGGAACAAATACAGCTGTTGGTTTTATTGCACCATATATTGAAGGAATATAATGGTTTTCCAGCTCTTCGCCACCAAAGAGTAGCTTGGATCCAGGAATCTGAAGCAATTTTTTCATGTGATCTAGCATAGCTTCAGTTGTAACCTGCATCAAAAGAATAGTTTTAGTGGTTTTGCTTTGATGTTAACTCATATATATGTGTTCTATGTGCTACTAGTAATCGTGTTTCACAAGTATACTCATGGACACGACTTCATTTACTTTACAGATGGGTTGATGTATATTATGTAATTTCTCAAGGATCATTGGAAGTAAAAAATCACTGAAAAGTTTTTTTAATGCATACAACAACCAAAATCCATTGGTTCCAATGTATCTACTGTATAACTCATAATAAAAATATAAGCTTTATAACACTATAAATTACTTACGAATGTAAAATATTAACTTCTGAAATTAAGTGCTTATGTTAAAGTCAAACCCAAGCCTTTCCAAATGGTACACAATTACCCATTTGACCCATTACCCTAATTTGCTCGACCTGCCCATTTTGCCACCTTCAATCTTTTCACACATTTTATTTAGGGACAAAGTTGGCATACTTACGGTAAGAACTGGACCGATGGTTAAGTCTTCAAGCTTCCTCCTTGCAGCAAGGTCAGTCAATTGACGCAAGAGTGATGTTTTGCTCCAGTTCTACATATATAATTTAAAAGGAGAGTTGGTTAATGATTGACACAAGTTCAGAACACTACTTGAAATTGCAATATTCCCTTCAACCTGAGATCCAGTTAACAAATTTTCGTTGTCCAAAAAGGCAATGTATGGAATTCTGTCACTAACTATACTTGAAGTCTTTCTTTTTCAAAGATTTAATCAAGAGACGCTAAATTAATTTCACTCATTAGTGGGCGTATCGGTTGAAGTAGATTCTTCTTTTTTATCAATCAAAACCCCTTCCCGAACTGTACAAGCTTCTTCCAAAGCATACGGCTTTCTGGATGTAGATGGTGATATCTATACAGATGGATCTTATATATACGCTATATAATTCTTCCGTTTTATTGGATGGAATTTCAATGAATTAGATCTATAAGAACCCCCAAGTCTTAGCTTTTCAATAAAAAATGAATCCGCTAGAGCTCGGATTTCTAGCTCATTCTATTTTGGATTTTGGTAGTTCGACCGCGGAATTTCTTTGTTTCTGTATTTCTGGAATATGAGTGTGGGGATTGTCCATTATACTGTAAATGTCTTCTGATTGTTGCCTAATTTTAGAGTTGGCCTCTTTTGGGACATAAGGGGCCATTCTATAATACTTGTATGAGATGGCGTAGAAGCTAACCTCATGCATGAAAAGCATAGACTGCGCTGAGCACTTTTGACCACTGCATGCATATGCATCTTGATCGCAAACCCATGAAACGTAATCAACCTGCCAATATATAATTAAAGTTCAAGTTGCGAAACAGAATAAGAATGGTTTCAGAATTTTCTGATATTGCTCATTTTGCTTATTGCATTTTCGTTCTTGATAGAACACGTTATGAGATAAGCAAACTCAAAGTAAAAGTTTGAGGTTGTTTGAGAATGCCTAATTGATTAACTGTGTGTGGTATAATATGGAATAAGCAGTATACAGTGGCTATTTCAAACAACTTATTGCAAAAAAGCAATATTGTATAAAGTCGTTCATTTGACAGCTAAAAAAGATATGCACTCTCTTGTTCGTATGTCTGTCTATGAGGGAAATAATAAGAAGTTTTAATAATTCCCAAACACCCCCTTACCTGCAGAAAGTCCACAAATAGTGTTTTTAGGCACCGCCGTTTACAAGAGGTGGCAATTTATACACACTTATGGTTAAACGGGCCAATTTGGGATATATCTTTTCTCTAACAGATCAAACGAGTAGAACTTAGAATAGTTACTAGAATGAAAATGGTTGAGCATGTCAAATGACCAAACGCCCAAACTGTTCGAAAGTCGCAACATACATAACAAATTATTTAAAACCTCAATTAAAGTCCTGTCATTATAATACAATTCGTTAATGATAATAAAAAAATAGTTATTTTTAAATTTAACAGAAAAAAAAGAGAAGATGGTGAGTGTGAGTCGACCAAACCAAACCCGCCCATTTTAATGCATTACTCGACCTGCCCTTTTGCTAACTCTAATGCTCTAAAATTTATGTACCTCATGAACATCAGGGCCAAGGATTTTCCAGTCAAATCCCGCATCTTCCAATTTGATTCTACCATTTAGATCATCTGCTAACTTGTCTGCTATTCTGGAGCTACCAGTGAAGAGAGTCATCCGTGGTTTTGCCTGAATACAGACATTGATAGGTCACTGAAAATGATATTATTGAATAAAAACTACAATTATCAAACATTTGAATTATTTATCCAAACAATAGAATTCCTTTTACACATTACATCATAATGTACTAATTATCGTAATGGAACTGCCCTCCAATGTATACCTCTAGAAGTAGCTTGTTCATTGTCTTTCCATCAGAATTGATGAAATCAACGTCATCCAGAGGCATCCCACAATCATGGAGCAATCGAAGCATTTGTTCCATAACAATGCATACCTACAAAAGTGCTAAGATGTATCATTCAAAGATAATAGAAGGGCTAATAAATATGAAGCAATTAGTGGACAACAATGCGCACTCTGAAGTATATCAATTCATATGTCTAAAACGCACCTTGCTGTCAACCTTAAGGACAGGCTTGTTTCCCATATAAAGAGCTCCCATCAATTGGAGCAGAGGAATCTCTAGAGGGAAATTGAAAGGTGTAATCACTGCCACCTGAAATACATAAATAAACATATGCAATATTACAGGTTAAGGATATTTCAAAACTTAATGTACCTCACAAACATTCAAAGATGTAAATGCTTAAGCTTGTAACGACATACAAAGAACTACATAAAACAGACTTCCTTTCATAATGATTTAGTTTTCAGCGGCAACCTATATATAAATAAGTTAAGGAGCTCTTACAGGTCCATAAGGCCAGCGGAAACCATGACTCTGCTGCCCAAGATGATTCCCAGGAACTCCGAAGGACCTTGCCAGGAAACGTACCTGTTAAACATACAGAATGTAGAATTCAAAATCAAGGAGGGCAACTGCAGTTAACTGCGATATTACATATGACCTATAATTACATGAAATACCTAACACATGCAGCATACTAAAAGAAGTAATGAAATAATCTGTATAACCCATAAAGATTTGCATCTCTGTTAAAAAGAAGAATTTTAAAATGCGATAGATAACAATCAAGTACCTGATCACCAGAGAAGTTTTCTAGAAACTTCCCAGTAACATAAACTTCACCAAAAGCCTGTTGGTAACTCTTAGGAGCAACCCTTTGTATCAACTTAGCAAAAAAATCAGCAACCTGAGAGGATAGAAACATACAAACTTACTATAAAACTAATGACGACTTTTTCAAGTCAGATAGTGATGAGAAAATGTTGATGTAAATTGCTCTCGATATAAGTGTAGTACCTCAGGTTGGGAAAGCATATGACCTGCTTTTGAAGATATGTCACCATACAGAAGGTACCTGCACACGACTGGTACTGTTAGCACCTATATCGTTTTCTAAGTGTAAAATCAGTATCCCTTTGATAATTACTGTACTACTGTAGACCAACCTCTCAGGGGATTTAAAAGGGTTGTGCAAGCCATGTTTGGGACACTTAGACAGGCTCTCTACAAAAGGCTGCATAAGAAGTAAAGAGATATGCGATAAGAACTTGAAGAGCGTATAGAGAAAACGTTATTGTACTACTAATAAACCAGCCTGAACAATTAAGATACATACCTTGATTCCACTTTCATCTACTTCTGTAACTGTAATAAACTTTTCTCCATTTAACGGATCCTTAATAGTGTTCAAATTGGTAGTTTTAATCCATTTCCCCTGAACTGCAGAAAGATGATTAGTTTAAAGTCAGTAGATCAATGCATTTGTCCTATTTACCATACACAATGACACCAGTTTCCCGAAAATACGTTTGTTTTGAGGTTTTGATGTTGTCAACAGCGATCATTTGGGAGAAACCGAGTATTTAGTGGTCTAAAGGATGTGCCATGTGGTGGTTAGACGTCACACAGAAGTTGCAAAATTTACAACAAACAACAGTATCAAGAAATAGATTAGCCGCATCATAACACACAAGATATGTAATTTGATTGCTCAAGAAACAGACTAACAGCCGAATTCAACTGAATCTGATCACTAAACCCTATTATTCAGATATAACACTAGTCGTTTCATGGCGTAGACAACACTTTCTAACTAAATTATTGTAACATATTTCTGCAGACCTAGAAGATATACAAGGCAAATCAGAGTAGTTACCCAAGTTCTGTACTTCAGCAGGGCGAGACTCAGAAATCTCTTCAGGTTTCACTGTCGCAAATCCAAGCGAATGAGCGAGTCTGCATCACACAAGAATCTTAAAAGATAATTTACAAACAAATAAAAGCCATGATTTATACATAAAACTAATCGCTGGTACTTGTAAGTAACTAAACTGTCTTTTTTACTAAGATTTAAAATATCCAACTACTAAATAATCGATGACCCTTATCAATATCCCAATCTTAACAGCTGATAAACCAATTAAATCGTACTCAAACTCACAAAGACTTTAGCTTTTAATTCGACATACAAAGGAGGCACGAATAATGAAGCCCATAACTTATCCATCCAATCTTTACCGTATTATGGGGTGTACAGGATTACTTACTTTTTCTATCTGTGTATTTTTATGCAGAAGCAGTTTTGTGTGATCCAAACTAGGGAGCTAAAATAAGCACTTTCTGATTAACATATAGGAGGCTGCTTGATTTAAAGTGCTTATTTGAGTCGAAATTAAGGGGGTGTTTGTTTCGGCTTTATATGTGGGCTTATGAGCTTATTTGATTTTGGCTTATATTTCATAAGCCCCGATTCTATGGCTTATATTGAGCTTATATAAGTTTATCATATCAGAATAAACATATATAAGCCACAAGTCTCAAAATAAGCCGGAGAATCGGGGCTTATGAAATATTAGGCGAAATCAAATAAGCTCATAAACCCACATATAAGCCGAAACAACCACCCTGTATATCTTTACTTTCATATTCGACCTTACGCCTATTATAAATGGATTTGACCAAAGTTATCTTAGAAATTGTTATTATTATTGCATCTTTACAAAATAAGCAAATCCAATCAGTATTTGGTGAAGTTGTTGATATGTAGTTATATTTATAAGCTGAAAATAAGCAACCCCGCATACCCACAAAGTTAAAATATAACTAAAAAACATATTAAAGCACTGATCTAGCTAATGACATTCATAACATAAAACAAGTATCCAATAAAAAGAAACATACTGTATATATGATTGTAATAAAAAAAAAAACATACCTAGAGAATCTAAGTGAATAAAGATAATCTGAAGATGCTGCTGATGTACGAGAAACATTTGATTTGATACCTTTATTAAAAAGTCGAAATAATGACATTTTTGTTTGTGGAAACTCGAATAAGTGATTCTTGTTACATGCAAGTAATAAGTCAAAATACTCAAGTTTTATAAGTAGACAGACAGTTGATGTGTGTTTAATGATATTTCATGGGTAACAGGTTAGCATTGCTGAAAATAATATTAATATCTGAGTCATGCTGACACATGTCTTATTTGGATCCTTGACATAATTGGACAAGATCCTTTTCTGCTGCTCCATCGTTTCACAAACACGTGTTTCTTTTGTCCTTCTATCATTTTGTTGTTGTTGATAAAATCCTACTATGAATTTTTGGATTTAAAATATATATAAAATAATTATTTGATATAGATGATAATTTTTGTGTTAAGAGGAGGATATATACCCAATTATTAGTTTAGGCTGAATATATATACAATTTTGAGTTTTTGAAAGAATATATATATGCAATTGCCTCTTTTTCATTTTTTGATGGAAAACATGAATTTAACAATCAGTGGATACATCTTTTGCTGCTAAAACGGATTTTGCTGCTAAAACGGATGTATGATTTGAAACTTCGCCTTCTAATATTACATTGTTATTACATCTAGACGCCCATGAGACAATACTATGAGCTACCATATTCCCCTTCCTTCTTGCAAATGACCATTCACACATATTAAAAGCACGTGACTTTGACAGAATATCCGGAAACAAGGTCATTCATCAAAAAAAACTGTCCAAAGTAAGATGAACATATAAACTATCTTTATAGAGTAAACACGATTTAGCAGCATACTCGATGCAATAAAAAGCCAACTAGCGCAACGTTTTATACGTTAATCCATTTGACTAGTTTACTTTAAAGCAATAATTATCCTTATTGTTGTTTTTACCCATTCAGTCAGTTACAAAATAAATACAGTAAGTATGACTCAGATATAGCATGTAAAAAATAACATCTTAATCATAAGTGAATCCAATTGTCAACAACTGCTACAAGAAAAACATAACCAAAATTGAGTGTGCCTGATAATGTGATCAGCTCATCGACGCTTATACAAGCATGGCTTTAGTTCAGGCCATTCAATCTCCTTCTTTGAATTGTTCTTTTCCTGCAATTACATTACAGAAATCAGTAAACATTGTTCCATAATGAACCAAGCCATGCATTTCTTAGTGTTTAACTTGGAAAGGTACAACGATAAAATTCAGAAAACGGGGAAAACAAGGCTTACTGACCTTTTTCCTAAAGTATAGAAGTATGAACATTTTATTGGAGAAGTCCTGCAAACAGAAATATATTAGCATGAAAATACTATGACAATTTTTGCACTTGGCAGGATGAGCGGCATACAATATACATGATTGTTCAAAACCGATTCCAATTAAGATGGGATACTTTACAACAAAGATGGGTGAGATGGGGGTGAAACACTTTTGGTCAAACATGACTAGGAATTTCATGCATCAAATATACAGGTTTTGCCGATTTTGTATCCACTTGACCTAGTCTATTTTAAGCAAACATTCGTTTTACTATATCTGTTCAACACATAATACATAGCCCAAATTAACCAATCCATTAATCAATGGATTGATTTTGCCACCTCTAGCAAATACCAAAGGCTTTCAGAAAAGATGAACAAACCTTTGATACGGATTTAAACCCTAGTTGACAAACAGCCTGTATAAACTTATCCGGATCTGCTCCTCCATTGGTTGGATCAAGTCTGCTCTTCACCTCCGCTATCAAAAGCCAGCCACTGAGACAAAATTATGACTTAACAAGGGAGATTATGCTAATGAGATGACTAAAGAGTTTGAAAAAGTATTAAGCACATACTTTGGTTTAAGTACTCTGTGTGCCTCTTGAATAAACTTCGGGAAGTTGGTGCCCATCAGTGAAAGACAGAAAACAGCAACATCTACTGATGAAGATTCAAGGGGTGTCTGCAAATATAGCCATTCGATATGTATAATTTATAGCATTATCAGTGCTTCAATGCAATGTAATGACTAATGAGAGACTTACATTTGACATGTCACAAGCGATCACTGAAGGGTCATTTGAGACGAGGTCTATAGAAAAGACCTTATTCTTTACACCTTTTGATAGACGAGCATCCCCTGTCATACACCAACATGCGACACTAGATTATTAAGTAAACTGATAAGTGGAAGATGAAATAGATAACCTAATCTATACATATCTTTAAAAATGTTCTTACCACAGCCAAAATCGGCCACGACTAAAGATGAGCTGTGATCCTTCAGCCACTTCATGATAATATTAACCGGTTGTTCAGGCCAACGTGACATTTGCTCTTGATATCCTGTATGATACTGACCATAGAACTTGAATATTAGTTATTTACAATAGATGGGCCTTATCCAAGACAATAACTAGTCAAAGGGTCAGCAGGGTACAGGTTTAATCTTCAGCAAGAGGATGTGGACAATATATCTAACCCGTTAATTTGAAAGTTACCAAGTCCACTTTGATACTCACAGGTTTAGTTAGGGACTGTTTATGGTTTTGGATAATTCTAATTTTGGTTGTCTAATATTCAATGGTCAAATAATTGGATTCATACCAGCTTTGAGGACAGCAAAACTGATAATTTCAGTAAAAACCAAATGTACTTATTTACCCCTTTTCTTACACAATGCAAGTCTTTTTTATATATATTTCTCATTCTTAATATTATATGCAAATGATCAGTCACTTTATCAGTTATCACTTTATCAGTTAAATTATCAACAGCTTATTTTCTTATTATTACAACTTAAAGCAGCTGCAGCCTGATGTATTGAGAATTACCAATACTCATCTGACTCTAATGATTTAGTATCAAGACGCACACACAAACATGAAACACCCCAAAAATAAGTTATAAAACAAGCTACTTACTAATATAGTATTTATGACCATTCCTTTAAGGTGTCAATGTTTTAAAATCATATACTTTCTTTTTTGAAAGAGATTATGTACTACTGTAAGCAAATACTTGAGCTTCTACTTTTCATTATTTAACCCATCTGTAAAACTGAGACGAACATCAAACACACCTGTATCAGTTACGTGCCAAAATAATTAACGTTTAATATGATTTTACAGCATCGAAGTTACGAAAACATATGCTATGGTATATCTATATCTATATCTATCTATACTACTTTATAAAACATTTACATCCTTTCTAAATAAAGAAGTCTTAAAATTTTAAGCCTAAAACATTTCCTATTAAAGAAATTTTTAAAATCTGAAATTTATATAGTATAAATAAAAATTATTGCATACATAAATATCTTTCAATTTTGTAACATTCTACCAGCAAAAACAACAACATTAGTACACACATTTAAGATTTTAAAGAAGATTTAATGGTCATTTTTAAAACGTGTCTAACCCATCTAAAATGTAACAGTTAAGCATTTTGTAACAACTTAATCATAATAGCCTATTTATAAAGCCCATTTAATAACGTCTCCTCAAACCATATATAAGCTTAACCCGTAAGAAAATGTCATTCGCTCATTTCTTCTCTCTATGTTTTTCTTTTTTTTCTCTCCAAAAAACACACACGAACCCTTCTTTGCTGCCACTGAAACTGCCGACACCATAACCAACCATTCTGTTGGTTATTAGGGTGGACTGGGTAGTTTTAGTAGGTGGTTTTGTTGTTGGTTCGTTAAGTATGTTCTTTCCTTTTCGCTCGGATCCCGTTGAGCGTTAAGACATTTGGTAATGTTTTCGGTTGTTTTGTTTGGTTTATTAACAGGCGTGAAGGTATTACCGTGTAAGCGTTATCAGTTTGTTCGTCCCGAAATATAGTTATTGGGTACCCGCCGCCGCATTGCGCGGGTACCCTGCTAGTATATACTTAAGTATAAAAGTATCATACCATATTAAACAACGAAGGGTCTTCTTTAAAGTAACTCAGGGCTTCATCTCCACTGCATATATATAAACTATTAGTTAGCTCATCTGACGAACCATACAAATTTAATTATTTCCAAATGAGATGTCGAAAGTCACGAATTTATTTCAGTGTCAAACGAATATTTCGTGACTCGATGAAGTATATAATTTAACGCTAATGACATGACACCTCCATAAGAAAGACCCTCGTCAAGCATTATACAGACTTTAAGATAGAGATTAGGTTTTTTTCCCTAATAATACACAATCTCTTGAATGCACACGGTAGCATCAAGACAAAATTAAAGTTGTTTGTAATGCAAAAAAAAATAAAAATTGTAGGACTTACGAGCAGGTATAAAGCTTCTCATTAATCATACGAAAATGACCTCCTGCTAACTTTGCTTTCATCTGGAAATACAATCAAATTTCATCTATATGATCAATTTAGAAACAAGAAGGCCAACAATGAGTAGTGGCAAAGAGAGTAACCTTTTCAAGGTAGGATAAGGGTTTTGAGGAACTTTTAGAAACAGCAGACGCAGGTTGATTTTTTACAGTAGGTTGAGCAACAACAGTTGTAGTGGCCTTGACGTTCTGCTTTGTTGAGGAAGTATCAGTTTTCTGACGCGAGGAACTTTTAGAAACAGCAGACGCAGGTTGATTTTTTACAGTAGGTTGAGCAACAACAGTTGTAGTGGTCTTGACGTTCTGCTTTGTTGAGGAAGTATCAGTTTTCTGACGCTTGTTTCTCCTCTTACGCTTTCGACTCTGACCACCCGCCTCTGGATTCATTGCGCACCGGGTATCAACTTGAGTTCCTTCGGTAATGTACTCTTGGGGGAGCTATGAAATTTTAACCTACAAATACACCATGAGGGATCAATTATAAATGTATAGCTGTGCTTTGCATTTTTATCTGCTTATTTACCCTATAATAAGGAGTTCCATCTGACAATCCACAGACAACACTAAAACGGCTTATTTGCTTCGAAATTAAGCGGATAAGCCCTTAAATAAGCAATCCCCGAGCCCTTTCAAATATGGTTTTCAGAGATACTAAAAGGGAAGCCAACAAAGTGTATATTTGTGTCAGCATGAAAAAAGATCAAATGGTCACAAACAATAGTGATGAATTATGTACATTACAACTTATTAACATTCAAATCTTACTATATTATAAAGCATTTGGGACTTTTGTAACAAACTTTTTTTTGGCTGAATTTTAAGACTTTTTCACATAATATATGAATCAAGTTGTTAAATATATATCTTCCTCTTAACAACCTTTTGTAACAACTTTTTGTAACAAACTTTTATAACAATATATTAAAATAACATCTTTAATTTTGAGATAAAATATTATTTTCATAATCTAAATTCATCATATTTTCTAAAATTTTGTGCTTTTTAATTCAATATCAATTTCGTTAAATTTTATTAACTTTTTTTATTTCCTTTTTTAGCGGGTTTATTTTGCTTTAACTTTTTTACCATTTTAAATTAATGTAAATACGAACTTGATAGGTAAAATAGTTACATTTGTGTGCTTCAAAAATCGTCATTAAGTACTCGTCGCCGTTTTGCGCGGGCACTCTACTAGTAAGATAAAATAGCTACAAGAAATACCTTTTTATAATATATATTTATGCTAACTTATTCTAATGTCCAACACTCCAAAACATGCATATACAAGCCCATATCCAATACCCCCTTCAATTGCCACGCGCCTTAGGGGCTCCGAGGCACACTCCTTTATACACGGCACCTATATACTATAGCATTGTATTTCATACAGTAAAACTTGCAGCATGTGCAATCCACAACCTCCTAGTTACAAAATATATAAGACAGACATTTTTTCATGCACACGTAGCGCATATAAAAGATGCAGAAAAGTGAACGTGTTGCCAGCAGACAAGTTCCATGTCAACCAATAATCATATGGCATGTCATAACAATACTGAAATATCTAATTAGAATTACAAAAAAGCAAAAGCCTCTAAAAACAATTAGTGAGTGGGTGTTTGGGACTGCTAATATTTCCAAAGTGCTTATCTACTTATTTTGAGGTAAATATGCAAAAACAAATTTCGATAAGCAGATAGGAAGCTGCCTACTTTAAAGTGCTTATTTATGAAACTAAAATTATTTTTACCATCCTATCTAACCAAAAACCTTTTATAAATAATATTTTTTCTGCATATTCTACAAAATAAGCACAACTTGCAGAAGCACAAGAAAAAAAAACAATCCTGAACAGTTTTCACGTAATTACAGATTTTAAGACTAAAAGGGTTTGAATTTACCAATTATAGGCACGAACCATATATAAATTCAAGAAACCCAGTTCAAAAATAATAAAATTTAAGATTTAACTTACGGTGTTTTCCGGCAAGTGTCCGTAAGACGGCGGAGGTCTAAAGTGATGAAGAAGTCGGCGACACTTTGGTTTCTTGTACCAATTTTCTTTTTTAGTTATGTTAAATGGCCACAAAGGTTTCACTTCTTATAAATTAACCACCAATGTTTTTTACATTTTATTAAAGGACCCTAGACATTTGCTAAATGAGTCAAGTCATACTATTATTAATCCGATTTAATAAAAGTTTTAATTTTGTTAAACAGAATGTGTTTTAAGATTGTAAAAAATGGTGTACACTTTTATTATACTAGGTGAATACCCGTGCATAGCTGCGGAATCGCATAGCGGCAATTATGAAACGATAAGCTTTATTAACCCTCTCTCTAGGGCCGATCTACGAAATGGACTATACAAAACGTCATTCGCCTTGTAAAGAAATTCAAATCCTGTAGGTCCTTTAACATGTTGCAATAGTACACGCAGATAAAATCGCTCCTTCAGCCGGATTAGCCGAAACCATTATTCCTCTCATTTTCCATTTTTTTTCTAAGGTTCCACTTACGGGTACTCTTGTTCTATGTGTAGAACCTCGGGATGTCCCTATACAAATGTTGCCTTGCATCTACGTCTCTTTGGTTCAATTCAAAAAAGGCAGTCAACATCGATCTTTTATCCTTTTCTCTTTCAAGAATGTCTGTCAGTACATCGTCTTCAGCGAATCGAACCAACTGTTGATTTGGCAAATGAACTTGCAATGACATGACCGACGGATACATATTAGATAAAGGGAAGCCATATATTCGCCACATTGCTTCGGTGGTTGATACATAACGCGCATAGCGGCGGATCTGCTTAGCGATAGAACATTTATGAAACAGCATATTATGGTAAGCTCAAATTGTATTAAAGTGTCGTAACATAGGATGATTCAACTTTAGGTAGAATCTCAAATAAGCATGTATGCAATCGAATCATTATATTTTGGATCGATATAAGTTTTTAACATGTTCTTATCTAAGTACAAACTATTAGTATATAGAACGTCATTTTCTCTAAAATACGGTTTCTCCAAAATACGGTTTATATGACTCATTTGTTTCCTAGTTTTTGTTTACATTCGTGTATAAAACAACAAAGTATTAGTATAAGCGAGTTGGCCCATATCACTTAAAAAAGAAATTAAAACGGATATAAGAAGTATCATACTCCATTAAATTAGAGGCCTAACATCCAAATTCAGTTACAAAACGGAACACTGATAATATTAAGAAATACCATAATACATTCCTATTCTTTATGCGGGTATAGGAATAACATCTAAGTTTAGAGGGATGGTCTTTGCACAACATGTCTTCACAGAAATCAACATCAGTTCCGTTGATTCAACCGGAAGTGTTATGATTGATTTCTTGTTGATGTTGAACTCAACAATGGTACCGCTGTCCTCCAAAACAATTCCATCAATGCTCAGATCTTAGCTTTCACATTGTCAGTTGTGTAAGCGTTTGACTTCTAAAGATTCATTCCAGTAAATGTCTTGATTAATATTTCCTTCATTATGTGAAACTGTAAAGAGTATCCATACCCTTGAGAAAACCATTTTGATCTCCTTGTTATACCGAAAAATTAAGCATAGATGAAATGTAAGACATGCTTTCAGGTCCATTAGAGTATATAGATAAAAACATATGTATCTTAAAAAACAGTGTTCAAACCAAGATGCAAGAAACCAGGGGAAGTGAGTTAGGGTTAGATAACTGCAAGCATCATTAAACTTTATCAAATGTACAGTAAGTGTGACTTCAAAAAGTGTTCTTCGATTGAGATATAAGATTGTTTATCTATGCTCGAAACGTGTTCATCCATACACACAATTTATTAATAGCGTTTTCAAGGGAAAAAGACTCGCCGACTATTGCATTTCTGTATGTATGCACCAAAACATCAACATCATGGTAGCATTTCAACCAATAAACTATTACCTTGATGATCATTTGCAGTGAACACTATATTTTATGTCTCTCTCATCTAAGAGACATTGTATAACTTTTTTCCTATTGCATATATGGGTCCATAAATCAAATTCATTGACAAAAAATGTAAAACCTATAAATTTGATTTCTACTTTATTGCATTATTTTGAATATAATCGAAAGCTTAATTTGCAATGGGTTTAACAATCAAATACTAATAATAAATAAATAGAGATAAATTATGTACTCACATCAGATTTAATGTAATTATAACCAAGTCAAAGATTTGATCATGCAATGATTCCGATAAACGTTTTCATATACCGGCATTTTTGACATGACAGTTTTTTTTTAAACCCTTGACTTTCTCCATCTGTTACACATTCACGCAATAAAAAAAAGAAGATTTGACTAACCATTTATAAGACTCTTATCTATAGCAACTCATTAATTCACGTGAAATGAATTCTCAATTTAGACGCATTATTTTGCTCCAAGTCTGCTCCTTTTTTTGAAAAGTTATAAAGCCTCATTTAGTCCAATAACAAACTTAAATAACAGACATAAATCCTTTTGGAGAGAATAAAATAAGGAATGAAGATGCGCCATTTTGAGCCACATCATACACGGATCAATTTGTGTCGTTCAAGTTGAAGATGTTTGTGTTCGCAAACATGCATAGTGCATGATACACGTTAACATTCAAGGCTGGAGTGAGTTTTAGTTTGGTGCGTCAGATCGAAGGACACACGGCAGGAATTTCTAAAGTGCGATTTAGTGTGTGTGCGTATGTGGGTTATGCTTTGGTTTCATTCTTGGTGTGTACTGATAGTATACATATGGGTTTGGTTCGGTTCTTTCTCGCTAAATTTTGTACTCGAGTTGATGTCGATCTTCCTTATGTCATCGGTTCTATTGTTGGGTTGCTTGAAAGTAAACGTTAAACTATATTTTTGAATATCGATGTGTATGATGCTAATGCCCGTAATATTTTCTTTAGACCGCACGACTCTATTAGATATAGTGAATAATACTAATAACGAGGGTTTTGGTACACATTGGTTAATATATGATCTTTATGTTTTACATGTTTTGATGGGAATAATCATGCAGAGGATTACTAACGTTAAGAACTTGGTCTTTGTAGAAACTAGAAGGGGGTGGGGTTGAATAGTTTCTTATATTTACTTGTTAAAATGTGGCTTCCAAAAATCCTTTTTCAAAAACTTAGGCTTGAGGAAATATGTGAAATCTTCTTATTCACAATATGAACAATGATAGTGTAACTAAACTAATACTAACAAAAATATATCCACAAAGAATAAAGAATGATAGTGTAACTAATCTAATACTAACACATGTATATACATAAAGAATAAAGAATGTAAAGAGTTAAGGGTAAAGAAAGATCAAACCAAACACCAAGGATTTATAGTGGTTCGGCAACGAAGCTCACTCCTCGTTCCTACTCCACTCCTCGAGTACTCCTTACTCAAGAGTTCACTACA
This sequence comes from Glebionis coronaria, assembly GCA_025667525.1. NCBI lineage: Eukaryota > Viridiplantae > Streptophyta > Magnoliopsida > Asterales > Asteraceae > Glebionis > Glebionis coronaria. The sequence continues at coordinate 423,838,607 of CM046877.1, forward strand.
CAACAAGCTCCTTATGGTGGAGAAAACCGTACACGTCGCTTAACCAATTTCCGACTCTAAGCTAAAAGTCGAGCCCTAATCGTAGCTAGGACCAATCTACACAACTATACTTAATACATACACAACTTCCAAATAGACACAACTACTTGGATCTTCACAACTATGACACAACTACAAGTGTATAAAATTAGATCTTCAATGGATCTTTGGTGGTGGACTCAACACTTCACAAGGATAGTGTTCTTCTCTTTGCACTTGGAGAGGAAGGGATGGAAGAACAAGATTCACTTATTAAACAAGTAATAATCAAACAAATGATCAAAGATTTGAGTGATTAAAGAAAGGGTTTGAATCTGGAAATAAATGTGCAAAAGAGGTGAGATGAAAAGCTGAGAATGGTCTACTATTTATAGGACAAAGGAGCCAACGGCTAGTTCTGCCCACGATACCTTATCTTAGCCCGCGGTACCTTATCGATAAGGTACCGCCTAGGTGCTAAGGTACCGCCGGACTAGACTCCGCTCCTTTTTGTCCTTTAGTGGTGGAGGTCTTATCTGGATATAAAAAATATCCTGAAAGGATATTCTTAACCAAATAAGAATATGCCATTTTCAAATTTCAAATAATTAATTTAATAAAATATTTTCTTAAAAAGAAAGTTTAATAAAAACTTGTCACACTTAATAAAAAGTGAGTTTTAAGAAAAGATTAAATCACTTGATCACTTGATTAAGGTTAGTACTTGTTTATCCATACCTTAAGTGAAAATGGGTAAAATGAAAAATACTTGAACTCAAGAATTTGTTTTTCGTTGTTTTCGTAAATGCTTGTTTTTACATATTGTCGTAATCAAACAAGGCGAGACCAAAAAATGCAAGTAACGTTTTTAGGCATTTATTGCATTAACAATCTCCCCCTTTTTTATTCCGACAATACATAAACTCAATCACACAAAAACAAGATTTTCGAAGACGAGTTTATTCATTTCTCCCCCTTTGTCGAAGCAAAAAGGTTGCGTAAGCCAGTGTTGAAGAAACGGACTTTGCAAAGACTCCCCCTTGGTGCTTACTCCCCCTAGCTTGGGGAACCGAGGAATCAAGATATGGTGACAAGCTACATAGAAGGGTTAATTGAACAAAGGAAACAACCAACAAGATATAGCAATAGGTCACATAAAAAAAAGAGAAGAAGGACACAAAGATAAAGATCCAAGATAAGTTACAAAAAAAACATCATACAAAGTTGTATGGAAAAAAGAGAACAAGCCAAAAGCATAAATCTAATCCTAGTTATTCTAGAATTGTAAGATTTGCTACAGTTTGGTGTATTGTGGATAAGCAACCAATGCTTATAAGAAAGACAAGGTAATTGCGGAGGGTGGTGGTGGTGGCTTGTTGGAGATCTCATAATCATAGTGAATAGGATACTTGATTAAGAGACTCTTGATGTAGCTCAACTCCTCATAGATGTGTGCCATAGCAAGATGTTGATATTGACAACATTGACAATATGTTCCATGATGCATGACATTATCATGAGAAGGAGGAAGAACACTAAAGGGTGGTGGTGGAAGAAAAGATGTTCCACAATCAACATTCTTGGTAGGAGACATGTGATTAAGAGTGTTCTTGAGTGGGTTTGGATTGAAAGCATTTGGAGAAAATGGAGGAGATTCAAGGCTTTCATTGGGAGAATAAGACATTTTAGATGTGAAGTAATGCAAAATGCTTATGGTTTAAATAGGGAAGGCTTAGGGTATTTTTGGGGTGGTCAAAGGGTTTGAAACAAAGATTCTCAAAAATGTTGGAGCAAATCTGGAGTTTCAGATAAAAACCCGAAAAAGGAAGGCACTGTAGGCGGTTCCTTATCTAGGGTGGCGGTACCTTATCAATAAGGTACCGCGGTTCACATATGGAACCGCCTGCAGAGGCAGGGTTTGGTGTTTGGAGGAAGATTTTTTCAGCAAATCTTATTTTTCTAGTCTAACTTATCATAGGGATATGCTTAAAAGAAAAGATAGACAAAGAAAACATATGCAAACTAACCAGATATAGATTTGACCAAAATACATGGATTAAAAAATCGATGTAGGAGGTGTGTAAGACAAGACCTTAAGTCATGACACAATGATCCTCCATGATTCTATCTTGTTCTTGCTATGTTTGAGAGAATCATACATATGAATTATGTAAGCTCTAGATTAATAGCGAGAATCTATGAAAAATCGTTTTTAGATTGAATTAACAATGTCAAACGAATTTCTCAACCATTTTCGAAAGAGACTTTGAGAATTTTGAAAAGGGTAGGAGAAGATTTTTCAAAAGGAGTTTAGAAGACTCAAAGACTCAAAGTGATAAACTATAAAAAGAAGGAAATCAAGGAAGATGTTCCATTAATCCTAGACCTAGACGTAGGTAATTAAAAGGTTCCCTCTTAAGTGGCTTAGTGAAGATATCGGCTAAGTTGTCCTCGGAGGGCACCTTTTCAATAGAAATGTTCCCCTTTTGAACATTATCCCTAAGGAAATGGTGTCTAATTTCTATGTGTTTGGTTCGCGAATGTTGCACGGGATTCTTGCTTAGGTCTATAGCGCCTTTATTATCGCACATGATGGGAACATCATCAAGAAAAATCCCGTAATCAACAAGCGCTTGCTTCATCCATAGAGCTTGTTGGCATGCTTTTCCAGCACTCACATACTCGGCTTCCGTGGTGGATATTGCAAGAGCGGTTTGTTTCTTGGAGAACCAAGAAGTTAAACAACAACCCATGAAGGTACAAACTCTACTAGTGCTTTTCCGGTCCACATAGTCTCCCGCATGATCCGAATCCGCGTAGACAATGGTTTATATGCCGGTCCCTTTAGGATACCATAATCCTAAATGTATAGTGCCATTAATGTATCGGAAGATACGCTTAACCGCTTCAAGGTGAGAGGTTTTGGGAGCCTCTTGGAAGCGAGCACAAAGGCAAACACTAAACATGATATCCGGTCGACTTGCCGTTAGGTACAACAAACTACCAATCATACCTCTATATTTGGTGTTGTCTACCGACTCACAATCATCATCTACGGTGAGTTTAGTATCCGAGGCCATAAGGGTCTTCATTGGTCTAGATTCTTCTAATCCAAATTTCTTTAGCATTTCTTTAGCGTACTTAGCTTGACTAAAGAAAATACCATCGTCCATTTGTTTAATTTAGAGTCCTAAAAAGAAGTTAAGTTCTCCCATCATACTCATTTCAAACTCATCATGCATGATTTTGGCAAAGTCATCACACAATTCTTGACAAGTTGAGCCAAATATAATGTCATCAACATATATTTGTACGATTATGAGGTGAGGACCTTTCTTCTTTGTAAAGAGTGTATTGTCTACAATTCCCATGGTATACTCATGTTTAACAAGAAACGCTTTAAGTTTATCATACCAAGCTTTGGATGCTTGTTTGAGTCCATAAAGTGCTTTCTTAAGCTTGTAAACATGGTCCGGTTTCTCAAAATCAATGAAGCCGGGAGGTTGAGCCACATATACCTCCTCATTGATCAAACCGTTAAGAAATGCACTCTTTACATCCATTTGTTGAAGCTTAAAATCTAAGGCACAAGCGTAGGCTAAAAGGATTCTAATTGATTCTAATCTAGCTACTGGTGCATATGTCTCGTCATAATCAATACCTTCTTGTTGATTATAGCCTTGAGCTATAAGTCTAGCCTTGTTACGAGACACAACACCATTCTCATCTAGCTTATTCCTAAATACCCATTTGGTTCCTATAATGGTAGAACTTCTAGGTGGAGGAACAAGTTCCCAAACATCATTGGCAACAAATTGGTTCAATTCTTCTTGCATCGCAATGACACAACTCTCGTCCGACAAAGCTTCTTTAACATTCTTTGGTTCAATCAAGGAGACGAAACAAAAGAAGTTTCTTTGGTTTTGAACTTGAGATCTTAGGGTCCTTTGATTTAAGTCACCAATGACATTATTGAGAGTATGATCCCTAGAATCCTTAATGTTTACTTCCTTTTCAACATTAAGGTCTTCAACTCCTATTTTTCTAACCTCTTTGGCTTTAACTACTTCTAATTCATCCAAGTCATCATCAACCAATGGTGGTGTCTTGGGCGAAGGAGGGGTTTCATCAAAGGTTACGTTGAGTGATTCTTCAATAACCCCCGTGGTTCTATTTAGGACTATGTAGGCTTTACTAGTTTGGGAATAACCTAAAAAGATACCTTCGTAAGACTTTGGGTCAAACTTGGTAAGGTAGTCTTTGGTGTTGAGGATAAAGCACTTGCTTCCAAACATCCTAAAGTATTCTAATGAGGGTTTCTTACCTTTAAGAATCTCATAGGGGGTCTTTCCTAGGAAAGGTCGAATAAGAATTCGGTTGAGAATATAAGTCGATGTGTCCACGACATTGCACCAAAACTTTTGAGGCAAAGATTGCTCGTTTAACATCGTCCTACTCATCTCTTGGAGAGTCCTATTCTTCCTTTCAACTACCCCATTTGATTGTGGAGTGCGAGGAGCCGAGAAGTTATGGGTAATACCATGAGCTTCACAAAAGGCACCAAATTGCACTTCATTATCAAATTCCCTACCATGATCCGTCCTAATAGAAACAATTAAACATCCTAGTTGATTTTGAATTCTTTGACTAAAGATTTCGAAGTGATCGAAAGCTTCATTCTTAGATGCCAAAAATCTAGTCCAAGTGAATCTAGAATAGTCATCAACTATAACTAGGGTATAAAGGTTACCTCCATAACTCCGTATGGCGGAAGGTCCAAAAAGATCCATATGTAGGAGCTCTAAGCACCGAGAGGTCGAAACCAAATTCTTGGCTTTGTGACTTGAGTGAACTTGCTTTCCAACTTTGCAAGCATCACAAAAGTGACTATCAAACTTAATCTTGGGGAGGTGTCTTACCAACTCCTTAGAGACTAAATATTGAATTAAACGCATATTAGCGTGACCTAATCTCCTATGCCAAAGAGTATAACTATCATCTATAGTCGCAAGACATATGTTGTCTTTTGACTTCTTATTAACCTTCATGACATAAAGCCCATGCTTTCTAACACCTTTTCCAATGACTTTTCCATCTTTTACGATTTCACTGTCATGTTCCAAAAAGATGACGTTACACTTATTATCACAAATTTGACCTATACTTAAAAGGTTAAATCCTAAGTTATCTACGTGCTCAACATTTTCAATGGTCATGGAGTCAAGAGAAACCGTACCTTTGCCAATGATATTACCACGTAGACTACTAGCGAATGTGACGTTACCTCCATCATATGCTTTGTAATGCGAGAACAAACTTCGATTACCCGTCATGTGTTTAGAACATCCACTGTCCTTAATCCACTCATCGGGCTCCAAATCAATTCCCAAGCATATCTAGGTAACAACACACAAGATCAAACATTTGGTCCCCAATATCTCATGGGTCCAAAATTGTTAGTTCCAAACATCCCTTGCATTTGGTTGGGATGCATAAATGAAGAAGGGGTTCCCCATGGAGAACAAATGGAGGAGGGTAGTAATTCATGTAACCATTTTTTTGTTCATTATTTCTCCTAGGTGTATTTGATCTAGGTTTAGAGTTATGATTATTCCTTCTAGGTGTTGGAGTTTTACTTCTAGATCGTGAATTGTTTTGATTATCTCTTCTAGGCGTTGTCGTTCTACTTCTAGGCTTAGACTCATTCCGTACTCTAGGTGGAGTAGAGGATAGTCTAGATAAACTTCTATTTCCCATGAGAGGTTTACTTAATGGCTTGTAGAACTTACCAATAGCATTGTCGTCAAGTATGGGTAATTTTACCTTATTAATAGTAAGATGCTTTAGTTTTTCATCTAACTTAGACTTTTCAGAAAGTTCAAGATTTTCACCAAAATCATCCTCTGCCCGCGGTACCTTATCTATGGCGGCGGTTCCATAGTGATAAGGAACCGCGCCATACAATTTGGAACCGCGTATAGTGGGCGTTTTTTGTGAAAACCTGACTTGTTTTGGTTCACTAGTTGAGGCTTCATTTGAGTTAAAACCTAGACCAAGTCTTTCCTTAGAATGAACTTGTTTGTTTAACATATCATCAAGAGCACTAGTTTCTTTCATGAACTTTTCCAATTTAATGGAGGTGCTCTTGAGATCTTCATTCTCTAATCTAAGTTTCTCACAACTTAAGCAACTTAAATCAACCTCTTTATTTTTCTCAAGTTTAGTCAATTTCTCCCTAAGTTCATTGATCTCATTTTCAAGCTTAGTTTTGGTTGTTTTTAAGGTTTTATTCTTTTCTATGAATTTAAGACTAAGTTTGTGTAAACTATCATATTTGCCTTCAAATTCAATATCATCACAAGTGGAACTATCATTGCTATAATATTCGGTTTCAGAATGTACCTCTTTAGAAGTGTGAGCCATTAGACATTTCTCCTCTTTGGTGTTGTCATCATCATCTTCACCGCTATCGCTCCAAGCGCCACTAACGAACGCCGTGTGGTTCTTATCACGAGCGGGCTTTGGACAATCACCAATGAAGTGATTTGGATCACCACATCTAAAGCAATTCCTATCACCTTTTTCGTTCTTGACAAACCGATTCTTTGACAATGGTTTCTTGTCATAGTTGGGTTGCCTAACGTGTTGACCTTGTCTCTTGAAGAACTTCTTGAAATCTCTCACCGCCAATGCATACTCCTCGTCATCGCTTTCCGAGGAACTATCATGGTCACTTTGTGCCTTCTTGGCTTTAAGTGCAAGAGATTTCCTTTCATTCTTGGTTTTCACTAATTCCGAGTCCTTCAAAATTATCATCTCATGAACCTTCAAGTTTCCTATGAGTTCATCGAGTGATAAAGTTGAGAGATCTTTCGACTCTTCAATCGCCGTGACTTTTGCTCTCCACTTTGGATGTAAGGCCCTTAGAAACTTCCTAACATTGTTCTTGCTAGAAAAACCTTCATCAAGTGCTTTTAGACTAGTAATAATGGTGTTAAACCTAGCAAATGCACTATCAATGATTTAATCTTCTAAGATGACAAATTGTTCATATTGTTGGACAAGAAGATCGATTTTGCTTTCTTTGACTTGGCTATTACCTTGGTGGGTTACTAAAAGAGTGTTCCAAATATCTTTAGCGGTTTCACACATAAAAATTCTTTCATACTCTTTCTTAGGCAAATCATTATAAATCACCATTTTAGCCTCATTATATTTTGAAAGTTTCTTTTTAGTATCGTCATTAGCTTTGTCAAAAGTGACCAATTCTTTTGTTTAGAAACTTCATTAAATTGAAAGGGTAAAAAATCACCATTGGTAATAACATGCCAAAGATCTAAATCTTTTGATTTCACATAAGTTTCAAATCTATTTTTCCAATAAATAAAACTATCGGTTTCAAAAAGTGGTGGTCTTTGCATAGATTGCCCTTCTAGGTATTTGTTGGAATCCATAGATCGATTCAAGTTTTAAAATACAATATACTTTAAAAATTCTTGAGCAACCCGCTCTGATACCAATTGTAGAAACTAGAAGGGGGGGTGGTTGAATAGTTTCTTATATTTACTTGTTAAAATGTGGTTTCCAAAAATCCTTTTTCAAAAACTTAGGCTTGAGAAAATATGTGAAATCTTCTTATGCACAATATGAACAATGATAGTGTAACTAAACTAATACTAACAAAAATATATCCACAAAGAATAAAGAATGATAGTGTAACTAATATAATACTAACACATGTATATACATAAAGAATAAAGAATGTAAAGAGTTAAGGGTAAAGAAAGATCAAACCAAACACCAAGGATTTATAGTGGTTCGGCAACGAAGCTCACTCCTCGTTCCTACTCCACTCCTCGAGTACTCCTTACTCGAGATTTCACTACACAACAAGCTCCTTATGGTGGAGAAAACCGTACACGTCGCTTAACCAATTTCCGACTCTAAGCTAAAAGTCGAGCCCTAATCGTAGCTAGGACCAATCTACACAACTATACTTAATACATACACAACTTCCAAATAGACACAACTACTTGGATCTTCACAACTATGACACAACTACAAGTGTATAAAATTAGATCTTAAATGGATCTTTGGTGGTGGACTCAACACTTCACAAGGATAGTGTTCTTCTCTTTGCACTTGGAGAGGAAGGGATGAAAGAACAAGATTCACTTCTTGAACAAGTAATAATCAAACAAATGATCAAAGATTTGAGTGATTAAAGAAGGGGTTTGAATCTGGAAATAAATGTGCAAAAGAGGTGAGATGAAAAGCTGAGAATGGTCCACTATTTATAGGACAAAGGAGCCAACGGCTAGTTCTGCCCGCGGTACCTTATCTTAGCCCGCGGTACGTTATCGATAAGGTACCACCTAGGTGCTAAGGTACCGCCGGACTAGACTCCGCTACTTTTTGTCCTTTAGTGGTGGAGGTCTTATCTGGATATAAAAAATATCCTGAAAGGATATTCTTAACCAAATAAGAATATGCCATTTTCAAATTTCAAATAATTAATTTAATAAAACATTTTCTTAAAAAGAAAGTTTAATAAAAACTTGTCACACTTAATAAAAAGTGAGTTTTAAGAAAGATTAAATCACTTGATCACTTGATTAAGGTTAGTACTTGTTTATCCATACCTTAAGTGAAAATGGGTAAAATGAAAAATACTTGAACTCAAGAATTCGTTTTTCGTTGTTTCGTAAATGCTTGTTTTTACATATTGTCGTAATCAAAACAAGGCGAGACCAAAAAATGCAAGTAACGTTTTTAGGCATTTATTGCATTAACAGTCTTTAGATCTTAAAATGGAGTTTGTTAATGGTTTAAAAATAAGTCAAGGGTAAAATGAAACTTTGGTCTAATATATGTTAGTGAGGAAGAAGATGTAGTTTTGATAAATGTTTCTTTCTTTAAATACTAAATGTAAAACCCGTACGCTTTTACCATGAATAGTACATATATAATCGTACGTACATGATTAAAACTTTCCTTTTATATCACGTTAATGTTTCACGAATAGGAATTTCAAGTATTACGTACGTGTTATTACACGATAAGTATTTATTACGTATTAAGACACGATAATTATTATCAACAATAATTATAATCACGAACATGAAAATCATGAACGTAAATAATCACGAACCTATTATTATGTATTTACGTATATTTATTACGATTACGTATAAATATATTTTACGACACGAACGATTAACAAATAAATCACGTAAACACGACACGAGAACACGTAAATAAATAGAACATGGAAAAACAACGGGTTTCCCCTTGTGGGCCCCTCATAGCCGCGGCATAGAACAAAAGGAAGGGGGCCAAGCCCACTTAAAATTTAACTAAAAAGAAAAGAAGGAAAATAGATTTTTCATAATACAGAATATTAGAAAAATCACAAAACCTGTTAATGCAAGTGATGCCTAAAAACATTATTAGTGTTAACTAATCTTTCTTAGTTTTGATCACAACAAACCATACAACACATTTAGTGTAAAACACAAAATGAATTATTTAACTAACACTATCATCAAGGTAATAATAATATCACTAACCTTTCTTAATCATACTTAGTGATCATCAAAATGATTATCCTTAAAACTCACTTTTGTTAATATGACAAAAGACTTTTTAATAAACTTTCTTAGAAAATGTTTTATTAAAATGGAAAATGAAAATTTGAAAATGGCATATTCCAAATGCTGTTAGAATATCCTTTGAAGGTTTCAAATACCTCAGATATTCCCACCCCACTAAAAGACAAAAAACGGAGCGGAGTCTAGTGGCGGTACCTTAAGTACCTACGTGGTACCTTAGCGATATGGTACCGCGGGGTGAGATAAGGTACCACGTACAGCTAGCCGTTATAGATCCGTTATACTTTGTCTCCTTTAAATAGTGGGTCAAATCTCATTTTCCAGTAAGCCTCTTGGACGTTTTTCTCAGCCCTCTTTCTATTTTCTATAGCATAATCATTAGTAAATGATCACTTAAGTTGTTAAGGATGTTTACATATGATTATCCTCTTGATCCCCTCCTTTACCTTGTCCAATGAGAAGATCACTCACTCACTAGTGTTTTGATAAAGATGAATCTATGAGCTAGTCATATTCATCATGATACCTTTTTTGTTTTAGGTCAATCCAATGTATTTATGAATACTTGGACTAGTTGTGTTCATCCAAGTTATTTGTGGATACTTGGATTTATTGTGTACATCCGTTGCATATGTGTTTGCTTGGATTTGTGTTGTGTAAATCCAAGCTACATGTGTGTACTTGGATAAGTCTAGTTGAGTTGTAATAGATTTGATTAGGAGTTCTCACTAAACTATAAAGTGATGTGGTTGTGTCTTGTGAGTTCTCACTAAACTTAAAAGTGATTAGTAGTTGTGTTGTGTGAAGTTCTCACTTAGCTTCAAAGTGAAGAGTCGTGAAGATTGGTTCTAGCTTTCGATTAGAACTCGACATCTAGCCTTGTGTCGTAAAATGGTGAAGTAGGAAACGTCGTGAAGATTGGTTCTACCTTAAGATTAGAACCCGACATCTAGCCTTGTGTCGTTAAATTGTGAAGTAGGCAACGTCGTGTAGATTGGTCCTAGCTAAAGATTAGGTCTCGACATTTAGCTTAGTGTCGGAAAATAATGTAAGCAACGATGTAAGGTTTTCTCCGCCGAGAAGGGAGCTTGTGGATATAGTGGAAATCTCGAGTAAGTGTACTCGAGGAGTGGAGTAGAAACGAGGATAGAGCCTCGTTATCGAACCACTATAAATCTTGATGTCTTCCCACTAGGTTGTCTCTTTCCTTACTCTTTACTTATTTCATTATCATTATACTTACCTATTATCTTTGCTAGTGCATTTGAATTGAACCTAATCATTATGCAACTTAGTCTCAAGTAAAAGATAGTTTTGATACAAACCAAATTGAAAGTAATTTTAATTTGGTCACCAATCGAAGAGAAACTATTCAACCCCCCCTTCTAGTTTCTACAATTGGTATCAGAGCGATGGTCACTCAAGATCTTTGAAGTATATTGTACTTTGAAACTTGGATCGATCCATTGTCTCCTCAAATTAGAAGGTCTAGTTGTACTAAAGTTTATCTTTGGTCAAAACTATGTTTTCTTTGAAAATAGGTCTTTTAATTGATAATATTGCATCCCACTTAAGATTAGTAGCCTTTATGCATTTTAGATATACTCTTGAAATGTATCTACTAGTTTGCATCTTGCTTTGTGTAGGTACTCATGAAGATCAATCACTCAATTGATTGTGGATTGAGTTACTTGCACTTGTAGAAGACTCATCTTCATTGATCTTTAACATCTTTGAATGATGATACCAAGATGATTGGGAATGATACTAGTCCTTGAAGACTTAGTACTCATCATAGTCATTGATTGGGCATAGCACTTATTCCTTCATGGATTGCTCTTTGTGACCAAGGTACGCTTTCATTCTTCCACACGCCCTTTGATCATTCTTTTGATCATTACTTGACTATGTGCTTGTTCTCGGCATCCTTGCCTTGACATTTATTTGTGGTTTGTGCTTCTTTTCCTTTATCCTCTCAAACCTTCATTGCTTGGATACTTGACTCACTATGGTGATGTAGAGTGAGTTAGTAGAAGCTTAAAGTATCAAGCATGATTTCCATGGTTTGCACCCATACGGTTAGTAGGCCCTTTGTGGGAGAGAAAGTGAATTAATACCTTGCTCATATTTTGGTTTAAACTAAGACTATTATTGAAAGTGATCTTAGTCTATACTTGAATAATTACTTTGTGCTTATTCATTACCAAAGCCGTTTAACGTTTCGCCGGAAAGGCACGTCTTAAACCTCTATATATGACACAAGCTCTTCGTTACAACTATTTGAAGATTGTCACTAATCCCTTGAGCATTGGTCCTAGTCTTGATTCACTTCCCTTGACTTCTCTCCACTTAGTCGTTTTGCTACGAGTAGTCGTTTGTCCGTTTCGGTTCTTTTCGATCTTGATTTAACTCGTAATCCTTCGTTAAGGCATATTTCTTAGTGTTATGATGATCCAATGATATTCTAAAAGGCTCATGATTTAATCTTAAGTATTTTAGAAAAACTGGATTTTCAAAATTTGGCGTTTTTCATAGATAAAAACCTGCCTCTGTAGGCGGTTCCTTATCTATGCGGCTCAAACCCGCGGTTCCTTATCGATAAGGTACCGCGGGCAGTAAGTCTTGTCAGAGCACCAGTTTGAATATTTTATTCATTTTCAAACCACTATCTCTCTCTCCCAAAAACACACAGCGTCGGTTTTCTTGTTTTTCCACCATTGTTGAAGCTTCCAAAACCTTCAATCACTCAAATTAATTGATTCCAAGTTGTGGGTTTCACTCATCCTTCATCTAACATCAATTAATTGTAAGTATTTTCTTTCAATTTCATCTATTTTGTTCTAGGGTTCATCCTTTCATAATTGGAGATTTTTAAAATTGAAATTGAATTAAAACCTTAATAGGAATGTGGGTTGACATGGTTATTTTACTATGATTCCTTAGGTTGATATTCATTAAGATTTCACTAAAACCCACTTGTAGAACAAATCCGAATTTAGGCTAAATGATTTTGGTTGAACGATGGATTTGAGATGAACCCATGAACAAGTAGGTAATGACATTGTTAATGCTTACCTAAAAACCTTGTTTTGAAAAACCAATGTTCTAATCTATTGTTGACCTAACATAGATCATGTGTTCTTGGTCAATGATGGAATAGACACATTGTGAATGTAAAACCCGTATTAAATAGTCGAATATTAAAATACGCAGTTTTAATTTATTAAAAGCTATTCATTTAATTACTCCAAAAATAATTATATAGTCAGAAATATTGCGAGAATTAAATGCGACAGCACGAAAAAAATAAAAATTAATAAACAATAAAAATAAAAATACTTAAGGCTTTAAAAAGAAAAAGAAAAAAAAATTAAATTAAAAGTATATAAAAAAGGGTGGGTTTGGTTTTTTGTAAAAAAAAAAGGAAAGAAGACTTGGGCCAAGCCCATTTGGGAAAGAAAAAAAAAAGACGGGGTTTACCCCCTTTGTGTTATCACCAGACGAAAAAAAAAGAAAAAAGAAAAAGAGAGGCAAAACAATTAGGGTTGGTGTATTCATGGTGGCCGACGGCTGAGATCAAAACAGAAAGAAAAGAGATTCGTTTTTCTGCAATGAATCCCGTCTTATGTTGTAATAATTTTCTTATAATTAAGGTAAACCCCCAAATCGCGTTTCTTGTTTTCTTCTTTATTTTGAGTAATCACGAATACAAACAGGGGGTGTGGGTTCCAATTTGGCCCAGCCGCGAACCACAAGGGTGCGGTGGTGGTCTGGGTACTCACGACAGCCAGCAGAAAAAAAAAGGGTGCGTTTGGTTATTTTTCTGAAAATAAGGGTGCGTTTGGTTGTAAAACAGAACAAGCAGTGGAAACTTTCCATTATAACTAGCAGTGGGAACGTAGTAACAAATCAGTGGGAAGAAATAGATAGAAAACAATGGCATTTTAAAAGGAAATTAGCGACAGTTTTGCGACAGAACTTTCTGTCGCAGAATTATCTATTGACAGTTTTTGAATTTTATACTTTTGGTGACAGTTTTTAGTGACAGTTTTTCTGTAGCTATTTCATATAGACAGATTTTATTAGATATTGTTTAATTGTTTTAGTGCGACCGAGAAGGGAAATCTCGGTAGGCTCGGGGCATAATTATGATAATAAAAATGAACATTTTTATATTATACCTTTTATTACTTGTTTTATAAATGTTTTAAATTGTATTTAAATGATTAAATTAAAATAGTTTTTAATATTTTAAAAGGGTATAATTTATTATATAAGTTAAATTGTTTTAGAAACTTTCTAATTAGAAACCTTATGTATTAACGAGTTAATTATAATAGTATTAAATAACGTTAGAACACGTTTGTATCATAAGTATTAGTAGGTCTTTAACATATTTGAAAGAATTATTATAAGATCAGATTAATCAGTTAAAATACGTACAGAATTTCAGAAATAAATAAATAAAGATCAGATCACTTATTCGCGTCTATTATTATTGTAGCTTACGTGAAGCCCGAGTAGTTTCGTTCAGTCTTCCATTCAGTCAGTTACTGGACAAGAGGTACGGAATTTCCGTCCTTTCAGTAAGGACTTCCTTTCTATGCATGATTAGGATTCCCCATCTTCAGCCGAATGTTTTCCCCAGTATATGTTTAAGCTTATTAGTAATCAAGTTAATAATTAAATAAATTGCCTGAGCATTATATACAAGCATGATTAGTTTATGTACTAGTTACGGAGGTACCGTAACCACGACACTAGAGGCACCGGTGCCGTGACTCACATGCAGGAGAGTGATATCCTGCATCGTCCCACTCAGCTCAGCTTGGCCATTTTATCAGTATTATTAGTGGGGCGTATGGATGCATCCTAGGCTACAACTTACAGTTTAGCAGGTGAATGTGGTGTGTGCTCTACATCCTTCACATTGGAGCTGATCCCTCCACCCAGCACAGTATTTAGAGGTCACCCCTCTACAGCATGACGAGGTCACCCCTCTATGTATTCATGCAGCAATTGTTACAGCACATGACCTATATAAGCTCTTGGCAATTAAAATACAGTAAATGCATGTTTTCAGATTTAACAGTTCAGCTTTATTATTTATAAATCAGATTTTACAGATTATACACAGATTTCCGCTGCAACTTTACTTACCAGTCTTACAACTCCAGTATTTCATCATCTGTTCATTTCAGTAACTCCTTATCATGTTTTATATCCGTTCACTGAGCGTTATGCTCAGCCGTAGTTCCTTTCATGTTCTAACGACAGGTACACCAGGACGCTTTTAGGATTCTAAGAGCATGTGCATTGGATGGAAGCTATCCAGACTTCTTACTTTATGCATTTCTTACATTATTCTGCTTATTTGGACATTGTTTAGTCCTTTCATTCAGTATTTTACTTTTCATGTTTTGGGCTTATGTTTGGATTGCCGATGTTTGATTCCGGTATTTCCTTTAGGGTCAGTTAATGTTTTAGGACATTTACCTTATGCTTTGATGACACGCCATAAATACACGTAACGGTCCACTTATCCAAGTGGGGTGTTACAATTATGGTATCAGAGCGCAAGGTTCGACCTATAGGCTCTAAAACTTGACCTGTGACTAGTGGGTAGTCACCAAGAACTTCCCAGATTTTGGCGTTGTTATCTTTCATGTTTCTCGTGCATGTATCAGTCATTTTTCTTCAGTTATCAGTCGGATTTCTTAAATTTTGACTAAGTAAAAGGTTGGTACAGGACTGGCCATACTTAGTCGCATGTGCTTTTCTACAAATTTTTGTTTTGGTGAACCGAACCATAGGCGTTCACCCTTGGCCGTTCAGATTTTGTATTGATGAACTGAACCTAGGCATTCATCCTTATTCATGTCAGATTCATGTTGTCAGTCAAGTAACTCTTGGTGAACCAGCCATAAACGTTCACCATTGTTCAGGGCAAATTTCATGCTATTCAGTCAAAGGTTGTTTTGTGAACCGACTCATAGTTGTTCACCTTTGTCATATCAGGACATTTCATAAATTTAGACAAGTATGGGCTGGACTATAGCCAACCATATTTAGTCCCAGATTATGAATTTCTATACATGACAGTTCTCAGAAATTTTTGACAAGCATGGATCGAACCAAAATCGCCCATACTTAGTCGTATGTTTTGTTCCTTGAATTCTGTGGATTGAACCATAGCCATCCACATCAGTTGATGTTAAACCTCAGTTGATTATTCTTCTATGTTCTTTGAACCAGTCAAGTTTATACTCTCACGTGAATGTCGCTTTCATGCTAACTAAGTTCATGTCTCCTTACGAGGATTATGTTTCAGCAAAGTAATGATGTTCTCATACACAAGAATTTCAGTAAAACCCATTTTCATGATAAATCAGGATTGGCCTTCATTAATCATGCTTCATCCTGACCACTGTTGGGACTACGATTATATCTTACTTTCAGTCTTGATATAACTAGCAGTAAGTCGACGCAGGAATTACAGGCTATCATGTTACTTATTTCAGACCAGTTTACTACCGTTTAAATCAATTTATTTCCTAGATCACGTCAGACAAGCGACACCAGTATCGACCATCCAATAAAATTCCCACCAGTGCCATGAACAGTAGTCTATATGGACCCTCTGTATAGTGCCTCAGTTATACTCCTTGTACAGTGATACATGTGTACTCCACGTACAATGTCTCGATATGCTTCATGTACAATATTCATTTTGTACTTCATGTACAGTAGTCCAGGTGTACACCAGGTACCCTACTCCATGGATATTGTTAATCGATCCTCAATCATCTCGGGCGTTTCCACTTGTCGATATTTTACCAGGTGCTGATGCTGCTCGTGAGTTGAAGATTTTACCAGATGCTGATGCTGCGAACACTTTGAAGACCTCGAAATTGCTGATGCTGCCGATACTTTGGAGATTTCTCAGGATGCTGATGCTGATGCTGTTATACTATAAAGACACCGCAGAGCAAGGACGAAAACTATAAATTTGAACTTTATGTCCAGACAAAGTTTCAACCATCAGACACTACCATTCCATTACATACTTTTACCTTCTGAGTTAGATGTCACACTCCACTCAGCCAACCGTATATTCAAAGAGTGGGAACCGGAACTCAGCCGGCCACTCAGCAGAATAGTTACATGAATCACGGTCATGATAACGACCGTCAGGAAAGTGACAGGTAAAGCAGTAGTGACAACCATCGTACTTATAATTAATCAGTCAGTAACCATCGGAACTCCGGCACGGACGTGACCAGAAATATAGAGGTCAGCAGTCTAACCGGTCCGCCAATCCTAGCAGTTACCAAAATTGTTCAGCCTTGTTCATATTCATCTATTAAAACACGTGCCAAGACATCAGTCAAGACATAGTTCTCAGGTATCATTTCGGAGGACACATATCAGGGCACCAGTCATGATACACGTCATACGAATATCTTCTCAGAGTACGAGTCCGAGCTCCTAACTCCAGTATGTTCTAAACCAGGCCCTCAGAAATTCAGGGTACCCTTCAGAAAGGGGTATACCCGTTCTATTATGCACGCATGAATCAGATCATTAAAAATTCAGTCACCACCACTAGAGTATTATTCAGATTAAACACACGATAATCATTCTGTGAGGTTACAGACGAAACCACTCAGTGGAAGTCGCCACGTTACTCCACGTATTCCTATGTCAGCTTTATGTCAATCAGGTATTTACCTACCTCCCAGCCGAAAGGACTCCACAGAATCACCTATATTATTAAGGTTACCTTTCAATTAACGACGAGATCTATCTTACTAATTCTAAATATATTATTATACTTCCTGCCAGAAAAATTAGTACAAATTACGTCTACCTTACAAGCACGGGGCTCGTCAGTTCATAGCTACGAAGACTTGTACCTACCTGTTATAAATTCACTTCTGAAATTCCTCGAATTCATGATCAGCAGATTATCCTAAAATTTCCAGATGTTATTCCAGAAGGTGTTCCAGAAATTCCTTCCTACCCACGAGACATAATTTAACATCGAACTTATCTCAAGAATAGAACCAGTTTTCAAAACTCTGTATTCCAGGGCTTAAGCTAAGTTAAAAGAGTTGCAGAAATTGCTGCAAGAGTTATCAAAACGAGGCTTAATTCGCCCTAGCGCACCACCAGGAGGTGTTACATTCCTGTCTATCAGGAAGAAGGCTGGTAACATGAGATCATGTATCGACCACCGATATTTTGACAAGATCACCATTTTTAATCGATGATTCATTCCACGAATAGCAGGTTTATCTGATATGCTATGACTTCTTATATATTTTTCTAGAACAATTTCGGATCATGCTACCATCAGTGCTGAGAGAAAGAACATGATGTTATCCAGACTGATGTTGCACACATTACAGTCTTTCCAATTTTTTTTTTTTTGATTTTATGCTTCCGAACTCCCTAATGCTCCAGTTATATTATGGAATTTATGAATAAAATTTTCCCATAATTCTCAGACAAAGTCGTCGGTATATTCATTGATCACATTTTGATGTGCTAAATTCTAGAGAACACGAGAATCATCTTCTCACAGTTGTACAGAATCTTCGATAGGAGAAAGTTTTATACACAGCTATCCAGATATAAATCTCACTTGAACAAAGTGGCATTTCTAAGCCACCACATTTCAACAGAAAGAAATTTCAGACAATCCTGCGCAGGTGAAGGCCATCACCTGATGGTCCCGACTGACGCCTATGAACGAAGTACAATTTTCTAGAACTCAATTGACTACCACCGCAGAAATTGCCGATAGTTCTCACTAAAAATGTTTTAAGACTATTCAACCAGATTTCCACCAGAATGTTCCATAAACTTTGATAGAATCCGCATCACACATTAATGCAGTTATGTTCATATCTAGATGCCTGACCTACCGCAGGTTCAAGATAGAATGCCTTCATGTTAGTGTGTTACCATTAGAAAAATCTGAACAGAATGAGACAGGATTCCATGGAGGTTATTGTCAGTTACCACAGACTTTGACGAAGTATGATACTATCTAAGTTATCGTCAACCATGTAATCAGCCTACGTGCTTCTTTCATCCGAAAGGATCACGCAGTAACAGATCTGTAGAAAATTTAGGAATTCAGCAGTAAATCGTACGAATGCAAGGCATTCCTTTGACCATCATATCAGACATGATTCATGTTCACGATCAAGTGCATGTTTACGCCCACTTTAAGTTCGCGGTTATTTTCACTTTCACGTTTACGTCTTATTCGCAGTATGATGCTGTTTCAGTTCATCTTTATGCTGTCTCTTGATTTAAGCTCACGTTTGTGTTCATAACATTGTTCACGATCAAGTTCGTGTGCCATTTCATGATACACGTTTCTCAGTCTATTACCGAATACGATTACAGAAAGCTTGAGAGACCAGACTCAAGTTTAGCACAACCATTCCATAACCAGGCAGACGTTTCACATCTCAGGTCGTAGTGTTTGGCATTCATTCCTCAATCAGCATACGTTCATGATATGTTCTAGCATCACGTTCACAGTATGATTCACTTATCATATTCTAATTCCATGCCAGCGCTCCTCATATAATTATGAACCACGCTCACGATTGCTCACTTAGCATGTTCACAATTGTTCGCGTAGTTCGTCCCTATATATATTCTCAACAGCTTGCTCAGAGATATAAATGTTATCTTTTCAGGATAATTGTACGTACCGTTTCATGTATACTACATGCTATAGCTTATTCATTCAGGTTCAGAAAATCCATCTTAAGTATGGAACCTGAAGGTATTCAGCATCATCAGGAAAGGGTCATCAGGACCAAGATTTTTTTATTATGTTTAGACCTCTGAAGGAATCGTTTCGAGCGGGAGGCCACTCGAAACAGAGAAGTCCATCCGGACCTCTCATCCCCTTTCCTTCAATAAATCCAGTTAAGTTCTTTCAGTCATGTCACGTTCCATGTTCTCTTCAGCCATGTCACGTTACATGATCATTTCAGTCATGTTAGGTTTATACCTATCAGCAGCATTATGTCTTAATTAGAAGACAATTCATCCTTCAGCTTAATTGTCTTTTCAGTCTACGTGTTCTTTCACTTCTTATAACTTCATCAGCTTATTACCTTTAATTCGAGGACGAATTTCTCCTTTTTAGAGGGGAAGAATTGTAAAACCCAGTATAGTCGTATCTTTAATTCGGGGACGAATTATTGTTTTTAGAGGGGAAGAATTGTAAAACCCGTATTAAATAGTCGAATATTAAAATACGCAGTTTTAATTTATTAAAAGCTATTCATTTAATTACTCCAAAAATAATTATATAGTCAGAAATATTGCGAGAATTAAATACGACAGCACGAAAAAAATAAAAATTAATAAATAATAAAAATAAAAATACTTAAGGCTTTAAAAAGAAAAAGAAAAAAAAATTAAATTAAAAGTATACAAAAAAAGGGTCGGTTTGGTTTTTTGTAAAAAAAAAAGGAAAGAAGACTTGGGCCAAGCCTATTTGGGAAAGAAAAAAAAAGACGGGGTTTACCCCCTTTGTGTTATCACTAGACGAAAAAAAAAGAAAAATGAAAAAGAGAGGCAAAACAATTAGGGTTGGTGTATTCATGGTGGCCGACGGCTGAGATCAAAACAGAAAGAAAAGAGATTCGATTTTCTGCAATGAATCCCGTCTTATGTTGTAATAATTTTCTTATACACGAATTAAGGTAAACCCCCAAATCGCGTTTCTTGTTTTCTTCTTTATTTTGAGTAATCACGAATACAAACAGGGGGTGTGGGTTCCAATTTGGCCCAGCCGCGAACCACAAGGGTGCGGTGGTGGTCTGGGTACTCACGACAGCCAGCAGAAAAAAAAAGGTGTGTTTGGTTATTTTTCTGAAAATAAGGGTGCGTTTGGTTGTAAAACAGAACAAGCAGTGGAAACTTTCCATTATAACTAGCAGTGGGAACGTAGTAACAAATCAGTGGGAAGAAATAGATAGAAAACAATGGCCTTTTAAAAGGAAATTAGCGACAGTTTTGCGACAGAACTTTCTGTCGCAGAATTATCTATTGACAGTTTTTGAATTTTATACTTTTGGTGACAGTTTTTAGTGACAGTTTTTCTGTAGCTATTTCATATAGACAGATTTTATTAGATATTGTTTAATTGTTTTAGTGCGACCGAGAAGGGAAATCTCGGTAGGCTCGGGGCATAATTATGATAATAAAAATGAACATTTTTATATTATACCTTTTATTACTTGTTTTATAAATGTTTTAAATTGTATTTAAATGATTAAATTAAAATAGTTTTTAATATTTTAAAAGGGTATAATTTATTATATAAGTTAAATTGTTTTAGAAACTTTCTAATTAGAAACCTTATGTATTAACGAGTTAATTATAATAGTATTAAATAACGTTAGAACACGTTTGTATCATAAGTATTAGTAGGTCTTTAACATATTTGAAAGAATTATTATAAGATCAGATTAATCAGTTAAAATACGTACAGAATTTCAGAAATAAATAAATAAAGATCAGATCACTTATTCGCGTCTATTATTATTGTAGCTTACGTGAAGCCCGAGTAGTTTCGTTCAGTCTTCCATTCAGTCAGTTACTGGACAAGAGGTACGGAATTTCCGTCCTTTCAGTAAGGACTTCCTTTCTATGCATGATTAGGATTCCCCATCTTCAGCCGAATGTTTTCCCCAGTATATGTTTAAGCTTATTAGTAATCAAGTTAATAATTAAATAAATTGCCTGAGCATTATATACAAGCATGATTAGTTTATGTACTAGTTACGGAGGTACCGTAACCACGGCACTAGAGGCACCGGTGCCGTGACTCACATGCAGGAGAGTGATATCCTGCATCGTCCCACTCAACTCAGCTTGGCCATTTTATCAGTATTATTAGTGGGGCGTATGGATGCATCCTAGGCTACAGCTTACAGTTTAGCAGGTGAATGTAGTGTGTGCTCTACATCCTTCATATTGGAGCTGATCCCTCCACCCAGCACAGTATTTAGAGGTCACCCCTCTACAGCATGACGAGGTCACCCCTCTATGTATTCATGCAGCAGTTGTTACAGCACATGACCTATATAAGCTCTTGGCAATTAAAATACAGTAAATGCATGTTTTCAGATTTAACAGTTCAGCTTTATTATTTATAAATCAGATTTTACAGATTATACACAGATTTCCGCTGCAACTTTACTTACCAGTCTTACAACTCCAGTATTTCATCATCTGTTCATTTCAGTAACTCCTTATCATGTTTTATATCCGTTCACTGAGCGTTATGCTCAGCCGTAGTTCCTTTCATGTTCTAACGGCAGGTACACCAGGACGCTTTTAGGATTCTAAGAGCATGTGCATTGGATGGAAGCTATCCAGACTTCTTACTTTATGCATTTCTTACATTATTCTGCTTATTTGGACATTGTTTAGTCCTTTCATTCAGTATTTTACTTTTCATGTTTTGGGCTTATGTTTGGATTGCCGATGTTTGATTCCGGTATTTCCTTTAGGGTCAGTTAATGTTTTAGGACATTTACCTTATGCTTTGATGACACGCCATAAATACACGTAACGGTCCACTTATCCAAGTGGGGTGTTACAGTGAACATGAGAATGATATGGATTCAATCCTATGTTAGTCAAGAAATTGATATAACACATTCTCATATTCTTTGTTTGTTGATTTTAATTTTTCATATGAGTGATTGGAAAGATATTTTCGTGTTTAGGTACTTGTCATGTCTTCAAGATATCAAAAAGATCACGAACGAACACGAGCATACATGCCCTCTTACCCTCATTTAATTCACTCTCACAAAAACTCGTCTAAGTCTCTTGAACATCGTTGTTTCTATGAAGGACGCATCGTTTATTCTAATTTCGCAAATGAGTTTATTCGCTTCATGTTTAAGTCTATTGGGTTTGATTGCCTTCTTGATATTGATGAGCCAATATTTCCTTCGTTTCTTATGGAGTTCTTTAGCTCATTCACATTGATAAGCATCAATAATGGTTTGTCTATACGATTTTCCATTATGGGGAAAATCATTATTTACACTCTTGAAGAATTCGGTGATATTCTTGGAGTGCCATCTAATGGTCAATGTCGATTCACCGATGCTTGGAGTTTAGAATCTTTAGAATCGGCCCCTATTGATGCTCATTATGTGACCGTGCTTCCAACTCCTTCGGATATCACTCATACCATTACTAAACCTCGTGAGCATCCTATTCATGGTAAATTTCAAGGAGCTGTTCGAACTCTCTCTCCTTGGGAATTACTATCTAGTAATATTAATGATTTCATGACTCCTTGGGCCGAAATCATTAGGGAAAATGCAATGTGTCTTGATGGGAATCAGGATTTAGTACCCGCTTGCCTTGTACACATGTTGTATTGTGTTGCCACCACAACTCCTTACAATCTCGCATTTTTCATGGCTAGAAGAATTAGGTTTGCTCTTCTTGAGTCTAAGTCAAGTCTTCCCTATGGAATGCTTCTTTCTCGTCTTCTTAGAAGAGTCCTTATTGACTTTCCGTATCTTCTATCTTCTCCTTATCACTCCGTTGATCGTGTCATGTCTCCCATTCAAGGGAACATTTCACCCGAGATCAATGTGAACTCATGTCAAGTCGAAAATACTTCTCAAGAAGAGTCTTCTAGTAACCCTCCCTCAAATTTCAATAACTTCATGTCCTCTTCAATCTCCATCTTGTCCTCCCATGAAGTTGATTCCGACTATCAATTTTATCTCAATCATCTTCTTCGATAACGCCTCAGAAGTGAATCAAGGAATTAGATGTTATGCTCATGGTGACTTGCAACACTCATCCAGGATGATTTCATGTCTTTCTTCTCTTCATTTGGTTATGTATTAACTTATGCTTGGATTATTATTTACTTTGATCCTAAATGTTGCTTTTGCAATGATGTTTGTGATTTACATAGCTTTGTGCATGCCTTATGATAGTTAGCTTATTAGATTATGATCTGTAGTTAACTTTGGCTTGTAAACCTTTTTGGTAAAAATCTGGGTTTATCAAAAACTGGGATGGGAAATTTTTGAAAACCCTCTGGTCGTGGTTCCATATCGACCCGCGGTTCCTTATCGATAAGGTACCGCCGGTCCTAGATAAGGAACCGCTGGTCACTGTGCACGACAACATCTTTGCTTTACACTGTTTTCTTAAATCTGTGTAAACCTTGCATGATTTTCAGTAATAAACTGCACATTTCCTAAACTAGGTTACCTAAATTCATTATTCACCTAAAATGATTTTAACCCATTACTAGTTTGGATCATCCCCTCACCCATTTAAACCCACCTTGTTTGCCATGTTCTTCACACATCAAACATACTTCCCTAAACCTTAAACCACCCTAATCAACCATGGTGTGTACCAAAACCTCAAACACTTCCAAGACCTCCACCCCAAGGAAAACACTCAAAATAAGGATTAAGGTAGCTAAGCCTAACTCCTCACCTTTCCACACACCTAAGAATGAGATGGCTCCTATCCTCATTTCATCATCACCTTCCCCACCTCTTGCACCATGCAATACATCATCCACCCATGGTACTAACCTTGGTTTAAAAATGCGTTTTGCGATCCATTGCGCTAAAGGTCCAAAAATCCGTTGCGTAATGCGTGATGCGATTGCGAGCGCAATTTGGACGCGATGCGTTTAGTATAAAATAAAGTAAATAATTTATTTAAAAATAGTAGAGTTTCTCAAGTATGAAGTAAGTGAAATAATGTTACAAAATAAGTTACTAGCATATTGTAATTAGGCGTATAATCCTTTATAATACAAATAAGTCGAAAGTAAAGCTTGAAAAAAAACACTCAACAAACTGCAAGATACTAAATATTCATTATTGTGTTTGCTTTTTAACAAGTCTTATCTTTAACGATCCATTAAAATATGTAGGTCTCTTTTATATTGTTAAAATTTGATAAAAATGACCTAAGTACTAGATTGCGAAAATTGCTACCGTTGCTAGCATCACACAAATGCGGTAAATTGCGGCTTAATGCGAACGCAATCTGGGATGGCAATGCATTAGGCACCCTAATGCGAAATTTTGAATGCAACGCATTGATGCGTGCAATTTGCGCAATGATGCGCGCATTTTTAAACCAAGGTACTAACCACTCCATTGGTTCTACCTCCTCTTCATTCAACTCAAGAATGAATGAGCTCTCTTTACCCTTCACTCCAAGTGCACCCTTGGAAGTGACCACACAACCCCAACCAATCCAAAGCATTCCTTTTGTGAATGACTTTGATGACACTTTGGTGACTTCACCATTTACCCCTCACAACTCACCCATTTCACCAACCTTGGAGAATTTACCTCCACACTCACCCATTTCCCCTTTAGGGAACATGCCTCCACTTTCACCCACATCACCCTTGGAGAACATGCCTCCTCCACCTCCACCCAACTCAAACATCCCAATTTTGGGTGTTCCACTTTCCCTCCTTTTGGGTGATCCATACTATGGGTTTCAACAAACTCATAGTCCTAGTTGTCCATGTTGTCTCTACAACCACTACATCATCCATAACCTAAGGATGGATATGTATGGACTACATAGGAGGTTGCAAGAGTTCTTGCTTGCCTTGTTCTCCATGCCTCCTCCTAGGAGATGAATGATGGAGTTTTCTTAATAAGAGTTTTCAACAAAACCAAGCCAAAGAAAAGTACTTATCTAGATTTAATGTTAAGATAACTATGTATTAGTTAGTTTTATTTGTCTTTATACTTGCTTCCTTAATGAATGTTTCATGTTGTTGTCTTATGGATTTAGCTTTGTGTTTATATCCTTTTGTGCACACTAATCAACTTTAATTTGAAATTAAAATTGAACCTAAATCTATCACAACCCCTAAACTTGACTAAAATTGGTTCAAAATGATATCTAAATTATTTTGTCACCCTTTGTCAAGACATTCTTTGTGAATGTGTTGCTTTATGCAACCCTAGCATATTTTGGTGCTAATAGAGGTAAAATTCCAAGATTTGCAACTTTTTGAAAAAGTCTTAGTTTTTCCCAAAACCCAGGAAAAACATGGTTTCAAGTCCACTGGACGCGGTTCCTTAAAGTCCCGCGGTTCCTTTGCGATATGGAACCGCCGGTCTCTATAAGGTACCGCGGACAGTAAGTGGCTTTTGACGAATTTTTGGTCAAAACTTTTAAAACCCTTTACCCTGTCAAGATTCCTTGTTTACTCAAATTGACTAAACATTCCTTGACACTACACATTTTGTATTAAAATTCTTACCTTGATTACATTTTACTTATACCCCAACTGATGACGTATAGTCCCCAGCCGGGTCATGGACCCGGCCCATGGGTACTACCCGTGTCCGGCCCATCACAGATGGGTGGAATAATGTCATTCAGGCTTATGGGCTTGGATGAACAGTAACCGCACATGTGTGCGGCTCACGGCCCGTTGCGGCCGACATGGCCGACATAGGGTTAGACAGAATAATATTCTGTCTAGGAATATCTTTATCCCAATAAGAGAGGATATTCACTACCAAGATTAGAAGATAACAATCATTCTGATTCTGGTGATTATCTCTTCCTTGGGGCCGAAGCATCAGTGGAAGCCCATTAGGGTTTCACTGCCTATAAAAGGAACCCTCAAGGGTTCCACAAAGATATTACGACTTGTACTCTAAACTCACATAAACCTTAAATCGATTACTTACTCTCACGCTGGAGTCTAATCGTGGGAAACATTCCCACGGTAAGCCTAACGCGTACTGTTTAGTGTGCAGGATCCCAACCAAACGATTCACTTGGTGTAGGAGCCGGAGCCCAGCCAACCCGAATTAAGCCTAATTCGGGTCTAGCAAGGATCAACCAACTTTTGCATCAACAAGTTGGCGCCATCCGTGGGACCCATAACACTAAGCTAGAACAAAACCTCATCTCGAATCTCCAATGACGAAGGGGCATCCGCAAGCTAACCCCAGGAACGTGAATCCCGGGAACCGGAAGTCCCAAGGGGAAGGGATTCTCATCCCCAACCAATCACCTAGCCGCCTCGCTGGCGGGTCGGGTAACCGTAGCGGTTTTCAGCCCGTGGGGGTGACGAGCACGATCTCGATGACACCCCCGCCTACTTCAACCCTGGACAACCCTGATCCGGGGAGTGCGCCAAACCCTCCTAACAAGGAACCGCGCAGACCCTCGACGGAGGAAGAAGTGGAAGTCCTACCACTCAGTGAGGAGGATCTTACTCGAGTTCTCACGCAGAACTTCGAAAGGATCGTCCCAGGGATCGCATCAAGGTTGAATCTAGGGAGGAACCTCCAAGCCAGACTCAACTTTGGTGACACCGGACCAACCACCTCCTCCCAAAATTAGAGGAAAAGGAGAGCTCGGCCTCAGGAGCAGGGTACCTTTGAGGAAACCCCTCAACCCCGGAATGTGTTTGAGCGCATAGGAGACCGCCTTATACAGGAATTAACGCAGTCTCGAGAAGGAGAAAGGTCGGATGGCTCACCCGAGCGACCAGATCGAGAGCTGGCCAGAACCACACGTCGCCCGAGTGTGTGGGACAGGATGAACACTGGGAAAAAGGCTCCTGGTTCATCCCAAAAAAGTGGTCCCTATGCAAAGGATGGGGCACCACCGCCGTCCCCGGACCCGTCCGGAGAGGACTCAGATGACCATCCGCCTAAGCGTCGCCGACCTAGGCGCACCCCTCTACCACCACCAAACAATGATGGGTATTATGATGGTCCTTACTATCGAGATGCAGAAGCGGAGGATCTTTCGCGTCCATGGTGTGAACCATGGGATGACCCTAGGCTTACCCGGCTATGGGCGGATCCCAGGGAAGACCCGTTCACCCTCCGCATAAGGAACTATTCTGAGGACACCAAGCGTCGCATGCCGGCGTGTATCAAGACTTATGATGGGTCCGGTGATCCGGTCGATCACCTTAAAATATTTGATACACAGGCTAAAATTGAGCGATGGCCCATGCCTATATGGTGCCAAATGTTCAATTCGACCTTGATCGGAAATGCCCGCGACTGGTTTGAGGCACTCCCTCCACGGAGCATTGATAGTTTCACGGAACTACGCACTGCCTTTGAGAATAATTATACTCAAAGGAAGAAGTATAATAGGGATCCAGTCTCATTGGCAACTGTCAAGCAACGGCCGGGGAGTCCATAGAAGCCTTCACTGAACGCTTCAATGATGAGTGCACGCGCACGAGAACCATGCCGGAGCTCCTGAAGATCTCTGACTACATGCACGCCATAACAGACAGAGAATTGATCAGGCGCCTCAATGACAAGCGTCCAGAGAGATATGATGACCTCATGGAAAGGGTCAGAAATTTCATAGAAGGAGAAACAGCTGTTGCCGCGGCCTACCCATCACGAGGAAATGGGTACCGGTCAAATGATCAGTCCCGGAGGCAGTCGGGCGGTCAAGGTAATCAGAACAATAACAAGGGCTCAGACTATAAGAGCCAAAGCAAAGGAGGACGGTCGGACGATAAGTTCACCCCCCTAAAGATGTCCTACCGGGAGATCTTGCTGACAGAAGGGGCGAACTTTCCGAGGCCTCCCCCAATGACCACTCCCCCGGAACATCGGCAACGAAATCGCTTCTGCGAGTTCCATAATGACAAAGGCCACGCCACGGAGGAGTGTATCCAGCTCAAGAAGCATATTGAGTCGCTGATCAAATCAGGCAAACTCAAGCACCTAGTTAAGGATTGGAAGGATGGAAAAGACAACAACAAGAAGTATGATAAGAAGGATCCTCAAAAGGACAAACCTTCGACCATATACATGATCCAATCCATACAGAACCGCACGAGGCAGAAAGTTGGCCAAAAATTTTCACGCGGCAGGGAAATCTCATTCCCTCCCATCACAGCAAGCGATGTGATTGATGCGCCTCTCACTGTTGAGATAAGCATTGGAACACACAACGTTCGTCGCATGTATGTGGATGGAGGATCATCAGCAGAGGTACTGTATGAACACTGTTTTGTGCAGTTATGCCCAGAAATAAGAAGCCAATTAGTACCGGCCACGTCGCCGCTTACTGGCTTTAGTGGAGACACTATCTGGTCGATAGGGAAATTGCGTTTGCTTGTAACCATTGGGAATGAGGAACATTCCACTACGACGTGGATGAACTTCATGGTGATACGCTCACACTCTCCGTATAATGGGATCATAGGCAGACCATGCATTTTGGCTATCTGAGCAGTACCCTCTACGGCACACGGAATGATCAGATTCCCCGTTGAGGGGGGAATCGTTACTATTTACAACACAGTCGTACCAACATCCGAGTGTCACACCGTGACAACACCGGCTCCACCTGTCCCACCCAAGGATGGATCACCACCTCCCAACTGGAAGGTAGCAATTCACCCTGACTATCCGGAACAGGTGGTATCCATAGGAGGGGCGCTCTCGGATAGCGGCAAAAGGGCCATGTGCTCTCTTTTGAGGGCAAACCTAGATATATTCGCATGGGAGCCAAAGCATATGACAGGCATGCCACGTGCGATAGCAGAGCATAAGCTCCAGATCCGCCAAGGGTACCAACCCGTTAAGCAAAAGAAGCGCGGCCAGGCGCCCGAGCGTAGCCAAACGATATTGGAGGAAGTACGGAAACTAGTGGATGCAGGCATCATGCGCGAGGTATACTACCACGAGTGGTTATCCAATCCGGTCATGGTCAAGAAACATGACGGAAGTTGGCGCATGTGTGTGGATTTCACGGATCTAAACAAGGCCTACAGGACTGTTACCCGTTACCGGAAATCGACTGGAAGGTGGAGTCCTTGTGTGGATATCCTTTCAAATTCTTCTTGGATGCATATAAAGGGTATCACCAAATCCAGATGGCGGAGGAGGATGCAGAAAAAACGGCGTTCCA
Source organism: Glebionis coronaria (assembly GCA_025667525.1). Classification (NCBI taxonomy): domain Eukaryota; kingdom Viridiplantae; phylum Streptophyta; class Magnoliopsida; order Asterales; family Asteraceae; genus Glebionis; species Glebionis coronaria. The sequence goes on from CM046877.1 coordinate 423,868,219, forward strand.
TACGAGCCAGGGCGTATATTGCTATACGAAAATGCCGTTTGGACTGAAGAACGCCGGCGCTACATATCAGCGGTTGGTGGACAAAGCTTTTGAATCACAAATAGGACGCAACCTGGAAGTCTATGTTGATGACTTGGTGATAAAAAGTCACACGGAGGAGGCACTTCTCCGGGATGTCCAAGAGACATTCGACACGCTGAGAAGGATTAACATGAAGTTAAATCCAAAGAAATGTACGTTTGGAGCAACTGAGGGAATGTTCCTCGGATATTTGATTGATCCAAATGGCATCAAACCTTGCCCGGAGAAGACGGACGCAGTGATACAACTGCCGTCCCCTCAGACACGGAAGGAGGTGCAGTCCCTGAATGGGAAGTTAGCCGGGCTGAATAGATTCCTATCTAAATCCGCAGAGAAGTCATTACCCCTATTTAAGACACTCAAGAAGTGTATTAGAAAGGGAGACTTCCGCTGGACGAAGGAAGCCGAGGAAGCTTTCGGCCAACTAAAGCAGCATCTTGCATCTCTCCCTATGCTAGTAGCTCCTCGGCCAAAGGAGGAACTCATTATGTATCTCTCAGCTACTCATGACGCAATAAGCGCGGTACTTATGACGAATAGAGATACAGTACAAACTCCGATCTACTTTATAAGTAGAACACTACAAGGGCCGGAGTTGAATTATTCCTCCATGAAAAAATTGGTGTTAGCACTAGTGTTTGCTACAAAGCGGTTGCGCTGGTACTTTCAGGCGCACCCAATTGTGGTCATTACGGATCAGCCAATCAAGCAGGTTATTTCTAGACCGGACGTAGCAGGGAGGCTACAGAAATGGAGTATCCTATTGGGGGAGCACAATATATCTTACAGACCAAGGACGGCTGTTAAAGGCCAGATCTTGGCAGATTTCTTGATTGAGAAGCCGGATGAGGAAGGACCAATCATTAGGCAAGACGAGATCCCAACGGAACCTTGGGTGTTATTCACGGATGGATCCTCGTGTACGGACGGGTCCGGAGCAGGTCTCATCCTCACAAACCCGGAAGGAATGGAATTCACGTACGCCCTCCGTTTTGAGTTCACGGCCACTAACAACGAAGCGGAATATGAAGCATTAATTGCGGGTTTAAAAATCGCCGCTAGAATGGGGGTCCGCAACCTTGAGGCCTACGTGGACTCACGGCTTGTCGCGAACCATATTCTAGGTGGGTATGTGGCTAAGGAGGACAACATGGTCAGGTACTTGGAAAAAGTCAAGTCGCTAATCGCGACTTTCAGTAAGTTTTCCATCAAGCAGGTGCCAAGGGGCGAGAACAAGAAAGCGGACGCTCTTAGCAAGATCGCATCCACAAGCTTCGCTCACTTGTCTAAACAAGTTTTGGTGGAAATACTCAAGGAGAAATCTATAACGGAAGGGGAGGTTGCCGCTATAGTTGAGGAGGAGGGACCTACATGGATGACCCCAATCATCAACTATTTGACTAATGAGACCCTTCCAGATGAGGAAAAAGCAGCAAGGCGCATTAAAAGGAAGTCGCAGCATTTCGAACTTCGAGAAGGCATCCTTTACAAGCGCTCTTTCTTGCAGCCGTGGCTGCGGTGTGTTGGACCACGCCAGGCAGCTTACATAATCAGTGACATACACGAAGGGTTGTGCGGCATGCATGCAGGCCCACGATCCGTGGTAGCTAGAGCCTTACAAACAGGATATTATTGGCCTACCATGCATAGAGACGCGCGCGACATGATTCACAAGTGTAGTGATTGCCAAGTGCATAGGCCAGTACCGCGGCACCCGCAGCAGGAGCTTACACCTATCACGTCCCCATGGCCATTTTATAAGTGGGGAATTGACATTGCAGGACCATTTCCTATAGCTGCGGGGGGGGGGGGGGTTAAATTCTTGATTGTTGCAATGGACTACTTCACACGATGGATAGAAGCCAAGGCAGTCAAGTCTATCACAGGCAAACAAGTTAAGAAGTTTGTCTGGGAGCATATTGTGTGCCGTTTTGGTTTACCAGGAGAAATCATCTCGGATAACGGCAAGCAATTCACGGACAACCCGTTCAAAGATTGGTGTGCATCATTGAACATCAAGCGTCGCTTCGCATCTGTTAAGCATCCGCAGACAAACGGCCTTGTCGAACGAGCTAATAGAAGCTTGGGGAATGGCATCAAGGCGCGTCTGGATGAACGAAGTGGTAAATGGGTAGATGAGTTATCACATGTGCTATGGGCGCATAGAACTATGATCAAAACAGCCAACGGAGATACTCCATTTGCATTGGCTTACGACACTGAAGCTATTATACCAGCAGAAATAGGAATGCCTACCATCCGCACGGCGGAGGTTAATGTCGTCACGAACGATGAACAGCTGTGAATCAACCTGGATCTGTTGGAAGAAAAAAGGGAAATAGCAGCCATCAATGAGGCTAAATCCAAGGCTAAGATGAAGGCTTATTATGACGACAAGGTCAAGGGCGTTTCCTTTCGACCGGGAGACTACGTCTACCGTGCTAACGAAGCAAGTCGAGCGGAGAACACAGGAAAGCTGGGCCCTAAGTGGGAAGGACCGTATGAAATCACTGAAGCCTTGGGACGAGGCGCGTACAAGCTACGTGACATGGATGGCCGCGACCTTGAGCGCACATGGAATATTTCCAATCTCAAAAGGTGCTATCTTTGAAAGCTACGGCTTCCGCATGAGGAACTTCGCTATGTGCGGTTTTAGTAAAGAACCATGCGGTTTTATCTGTTTTGTTTTGTCTTATGTTTGTTTAGATTCCTTTCTTATTCTTTAGGACTTGTCATTATTTTTCAAACAAAAGTGTAAACGTTCTAATAAAATGCCGTGGTGCCTAGCTAGCTCCACGGCCTGTTTCGTGCAAATCGTTTCTTAGAGTTTTTTAGTTGTATGAATTTTGCTTATCTCATAATATGTCTTATTCATATGCATTCTTTCAAATTATTGTACATGTACTATACGCCTCCAGGCGGGGTAAGAGGATTAAGTGAACCTACTAATTCCACTTGCCGCGTAAGAGGGATGCAACCCCAGCCGCACGGATCATGTATCCTTACTAGACACCTTACTTACAAGACGTTGGGGTAAGTTCCATATGCTGAAGCCGCACAATGCTCCGCATATTAAAGACGCACGTCGCATGTCTAGTAAAATATGGACTTGTATGTATTTTTTCTCTTTGTGTGTAAGACGTGATATGTCATGCAGTATTGTGGTACAATATTTAAACACAGTCAAAATACACAAGTTTCCAAAATAGATAACAAAATTGCCGTGGTCACTCACGGACTTATATACAAAACACAAATATTGTTAGCCGTGTACATGCACGGACGAATAGAAACAATACATATTCATAGGTTACAAACCAAAGTGTCTAAAAGGGATCATAAAGTAGGAGCATCCTACATAGAGGGGAAAAACTTACCCATTTCTGCTTGCTCTTCGACCAGACACGACAACCATTCATCACTTTCTCCCCGCTTCTGGGCTTGAGCCGCAGTCCTCTCCAGCACCACACTTAAGGGTTCTTCGTCAAGCACGATCCTAGTTACGTCCTCGTATATGGGAAGTGTCAGGTGGCTGGGGGATGGAGTAAAGGCATCATGGGCGGACGGGCTAGGACTGAGCCGTGCCATGATTTCTATATTTGACGCATCCTTGGTGGCCTCCAGTTCGTCCAGGAATGGGTAGTGCAGATCTCGCATCGCGGCCATAGAGGCAGTCATCTTGCTAGCAGCTTCAGGCTTAAAGAAGGCATGATTGGCGACATCCTCTCCCTTCGTGATCAGCTCAGCGGCCTCAACCATTCCCTCGTGCCGTCCGTGGTCAATACCATCAGACACAAGGTTCGCGAATTGTTGCACAAATTCCGGTGCCTCTAATACCTTCATGACGGCCAGGCGTGCTCCGTGCCCAACCATCCACCTACGGCCGGCAATAGCTGTTAGCAGTTGGGGGCATAGCACATTGTCATGCTCGGCAGTGAGGGCATCAATCATCAACTCTTTTTGGGCAAATGCCTCTTTCAGCTCTTGGATGACCGCCCTCTCATCAGCAAGGTCCCTCTGTACTTTCTCCATGTTTTGGACGGCCAGGTGCGCGTCTTCCAGTTTCTTGTTAAGCACGTCTACTTGGCTGGAGTACGAGTGGGCAGAAGCTTCCGCCGTGGCTACCTATAGGGAAAACACGTGTTAGCATATATTCCTTTTATAAGTATGGGTGGTGCGGCACGGATATGTACCTTGGTGGTTGCAGCATCTAGTTGTGACTCAAGATTGGCTACTTGCTGGTCGTATTCACTCGCGCGGGCTGACTGTTTTTTAATGGTCGCCTCGGCATTGGCCAGTTGGGATTGGAGGTCGGCAATTTGAGCTTCATTATCTTCAATCATTTTCTCCCTCCGTCCAACTTTCCTCTTGAGAGAGTCAACATGCCCAAGCGCGGCTTCAAACCTAACCCTCATCGAGGTTCCCATCGCCATTTGGTGTACCAGGGTACCATTGTACTCATCCGCCAAATCTGCATGACTGAGCGAATTTACCTCTCGCACCAAGCTTGGTGGTATACAATTGTTGAGGTACTCCCGGCACTCATCAGCGTCCCTCAGTCGTGACGCCGTGGTAATATTCCATACGGGATTGAACGGTTGAGGGGCGCTAGATGCGGGAAAATCTTGGGAGGCTGCGGGTGAACCTTCTTCAAATACAGGGCCGGACTTAGTGGGGGCCGTAGGGTCTCTTTCCACTTCTTTCCCTTTCCCCTTATCAACTTGGGTGTCAGAAGGAGGTGCGGCACCGGTCTGGTCGTCCCTGTGAAACAAGTATTACAAAATATCTTAAGTATTGCTTACAAGGAAACTTGTCATTCTTACATACTAAGATGGGGTCTTACATGTTGTTTCTTGCTAATTCGGAGGCGGTTGGGACAATCTGAGTGACGGGATCGACATGAGCGGCCCGGTTAGCCTCGGAACCCTGGGTAGCACTCCCGACAGATTGATACAAGGGGTGGTCTTCTCGAAGTCTCTTGGCAGGAGCATTGTGTTCGCCAATCTCAACTGAAGCAGTTCTCCTCACACGGTTGCTTCTTTTGCGTGTACGCCTGGCGACGGGCTGCATTGTTGTTTCGTCGATCTCCGCCTCGACTTCATCCTCCTCTTCTTCTTCCAGGTTGACTTGTTGCTGTACTTCTTCATCATCATCGCCCATCAGTCGGCGAATGCTGGAGGTGGTTAATTCAATATTATCCCCCTGCTGCTCCCTATGTGGTGAGGAGGGCCCGGCTCCTCCTTCATTCACTTGGTTATCACCATCAACATTATTTCCATGATCTTCCTCGTCCGAATGAGGATCTGGCACGGCTTCAAGAGCAACCGTCACAGGGCGGGTATGCTCAAGAAGGGGTTGTTCATTCTCACGAAGAGGACGAAGACCCTCTGGCACCAGCTTCGGGTCGCCCTGGCGTAAAAGTCCAAAGAAGTTCATTTCTGTTCAGCACGAAACAACATGTGTTAGCTATTTATCAAATAATTGTATGCATTTTTTGCGTACGGATGTTAGCCTACCTTCGCCCTGCCTTCTCCAAAAAACGGGATACCTATTGGAAGGACCAAAGTAATTGCGGCTAATCCCTAGCAAACATAGGAATGATTCGGGAAGGTTTCTATGGAACCCAGTCCTATTCAAATCTAACTCTTGGGAATGACGGGGGTTGTATGTACTTGTGTGCGACTTGGGGTCGTGAGGGATCCTAGTTCTGATGATATAATCGCCCGGCCATACCACTGCGTCAATGAAAAAGTAGTGATCATACCAATTTTTCAATGAATCCATGGGTTTGTTGTGCGATTGGGGACTGTTGGAGGCTCGTTTCTTGAAAGATACCCAGCCGTTTACTATGTTGGGAACATAAAAGAGCCGGAATAATTCTACAGTTGGGGGGATTCTCCTAGCACGGCAGAGGATCTCGAATTGACTAATTTTACAGGCACCTATGCAATGGAGCTGACTAATGTGTACATCATAGTATCCTAACAGATCTACAAGAAAGTGGGTGAAGGGGATGCGGTAATTAGCCGCATCAAAGAGGCGAGTATACAGGCCAATCTTACCCGCTGGAGCCTCAGTTCTGAGGTCTATAGCGCCACGAAGTGAGGGGTGTAGGTTGGTAGGGATGAAATAGTTTGTACAAAAGTGGTTTAATTGGTCTTGGGTCATGACATTCAGCACGGATCCAATGGTAGGGCTGTTTCTATGAGCCATTACTAAAAAAGAGTGTAAGGACGTGGGGTTCTAACCTGCGTATGAAGGGATTCGTGCGTATTTGGTTCAAGCTAAGAGGAAAGCTTTAATGGCAGAAATGGAGGTTATAACTGTGTGTTTCACACAGCCGTGGGGGTGGCTTATTTATAGGGTTGCCTCATGGGTCACGACCTGTTGGATGTGTGACACGTGTTGGCCACTATCTTAATCGTGTGGTTAGGGGGCAAGTGGCAAGTGAAACGTCAGGTAGGACCCACGGGTCACTTCTGACTCACACGTTTGCACTGCTCGAGGTTCTGACGGTTTGCACTTTTGTCAGTCAAACAAGTCAGATGAACAGTTATTAATGTCGGGTTATGCGGCTCTTACGTAAGACTTGACATTTAATGATATATTTAATTTGTCTCGGTTGCTATATGCGGCTGAGATATTGATAAGATAACTTCTTAAGCCAGGTTGCCACGTGCGGCCAATATAAATTCTTGGACAATTTGTCATTCACTATGGTTTCCTTGGTACGTCCGGGGAGCATCTTTGTAGTCTAGAGGTTCCACCTATGGTTGTAACAACTAGACTAGGGGGACATGATGACGTATAGTCCCCAGCCGGGTCATGGACCCGGCCCATGGGTACTACCCGTGTCCGGCCCATCACAGATGGGTGGAATAATGTCATTCAGGCTTATGGGCTTGGATGAACAGTAACCGCACATGTGTGCGGCTCACGGCCCGGTGCGGCCGACATGGACGACATAGGGTTAGACAAAATAATATTCTGTCTAGGAATATCTTTATCCCAATAAGAGAGGATATTCACTACCAAGATTAGAAGATAACAATCATTCTGATTCTGGTGATTATCTCTTCCTTGGGGCCGAAGCATCAGTGGAAGCCCATTAGGGTTTCACTGCCTATAAAAGGAACCCTCAAGGGTTCCACAAAGGTATTACGACTTGTACTCTAAACTCACATAAACCTTAAATCGATTACTTACTCTCACGCCGGAGTCTAATCGTGGGAAACATTCCCACGGTAAGCCTAACGCGTTTGGTTTAGTGTGCAGGATCCCAACCAAACGATTCACTTGGTGCAGGAGCCGGAGCCCAGCCAACCCGAATTAAGCCTAATTCGGGTCTAGCAAGGATCAACCAACTTTTGCATCAACACCAACCTTGAGATTTCATTCTCACACCTTCCCAACCTTGAGAATTCACTCTCACACAACCTTGAGATTTCATTCTCACATCTCCCCAAACCTTGAGATTTATTCTCACATAACCTTGAGATTTCATTCTCACACTCTCACAATGCCTAACTCCTACATTCCTAACCTTGACATTTCTTTGTCACAACCCCACTCACCCAAAGCTTCCTCATCCAAGCTTTCAAAGAAACCGAAAATTTCGGTTCGACCTATTTGGGTTAAGAAGAATGAACCATCTTCGTCCAAACCACCCAAAAACCCTACCTTCTCTCCAATCAAGTATTGGAATGAGACTTATACCATAAACCCCATCACCGAGCAAAAGAAAATGTTCCCCCACCGCCACAATCCTTCAATACCCCTCAACTCAATGACCTTTCAACCTTCCTAAACCTCACAAGGCATTGTGAAAACACTCCCAAACCCATTACCCCACCACCACCAAACCCTAAGTTTGATGCCATACCCCCATCAAACGATTTTGTGTTGCATCATGGATCCTCGTGTGCTTGTTGTCGATTTCAACAAATTGAACTTGCTCATGTGTATGAGAAGTTAAATTTTCTTGAATTCCTCCTCACTCGACCTCCTATTCAAGTTTTCGTTCTGGTGGACAAAACTTCGAATGATGCATCGTCGTCTTTTTAGTCCTTTATTTTTTTTGGCAATCTTGGAAAATATCACTATTAGAATAGCTTATGCTTAGTAGTTTACTTTCCATATTTATTGCTTTTAGATACTGATATTGTGTATATGAGTATCCTCTTTGTTGTGTCTCTTTTCTTTATGTAACCTTTGTGTTGTTTGTGTGCTTTTTTTTTCATTTGTTCTATTTTGAGTTGATCATGGTTAATTTTTACAATTGCTTATGGGTGATTCCATCAATTCTAAGCTTTAACCCATTGACAACTTATCATCTTCATTGGATTGAAGTTTGATTTTGTCAATTAACTCTTTGGACATACTTAGCAAAATATTTACTTCTAATTTGAGATTTCTTCTCTTTCTCCCTCTCAAGTTACTTAGTAGGTAGTGATCATATATACATTGGTGTTTCTTTCCTTTCTACTAACCTTTGTGTAGCATGTCACCTTAGCTCACAAACTTGGTGCCCCAAGCAAGGGGGAGCAACCACCAAGGGGGAGCTACTAGCAAAGTTCGATGTTCTTCAAAGACTTGTGCTAACCTTTTTGCTACGACAAAGGGGGAGAAATGATAGTGATAAACTAGTTAATAATTCCATATTTTGTGTTTCTACGTAAATGAGTTTATCGTTTGTCGTAATCAAAAAGGGCGAGATTGTTAATGCAAGTGATGCCTAAAAACATTATTAGTGTTAACTAATCTTTCTTAGTTTTGATCACAACAAACCATACAACACATTTAGTGTAAAACACAAAATGAATTATTTAACTAACACTATCATCAAGGTAATAATCATATCACTAACCTTTCTTAATCATACTTAGTGATCATCAAAATGATTATCCTTAAAACCCACTTTTGTTAATATGACAAAAGACTTTTTAATAAACTTTCTTAGAAAATGTTTTATTAAAATGGAAAATGAAAATTTGAAAATGGCATATTCCAAATGCTGTTAGAATATCCTTTGAAGGTTTCAAATACCTCAGATATTCCCATCCCACTAAAAGACAAAAAACGGAGCGGAGTCTAGTGGCGGTACCTTAAGTACCTACGCGGTACCTTAGCGATATGGTACCGCGGGGTGAGATAAGGTACCACGCACAACTAGCCGTTATAGATCCGTTATACTTTGTCTCCTTTAAATAGTGGGTCAAATCTCATTTTCTAGTAAGCCTCTTGGACGTTTTTCTCAGCCCTCTTTCTATTTTCTATAGCATAATCATTAGTAAATGATCACTTAAATTGTTAAGGATGTTTACATATGATTATCCTCTTGATCCCCTCCTTTACCTTGTCCAATGAGAAGATCACTCACTCACTAGTGTTTTGATAAAGATGAATCTATGAGCTAGTCATATTCATCATGATACCTTTTTTGTTTTAGGTCAATCCAATGTATTTATAAATACTTGGACTAGTTGTGTTCATCCAAGTTATTTGTGGATACTTGGATTTGTTGTGTACATCCATTGCATATGTGTTTGCTTGGATTTGTGTTGTGTAAATCCAAGCTACATGTGTGTACTTGGATAAGTCTAGTTGAGTTGTAATAGATTTGATTAGGAGTTCTCACTAAACTATAAAGTGATGTGGTTGTGTCTTGTGAGTTCTCACTAAACTTAAAAGTGATTAGTAGTTGTGTTGTGTGAAGTTATCACTTAGCTTCAAAGTGAAGAGTCGTGAAGATTGGTTCTAGCTTTCGATTAGAACTCGACATCTAGCCTTGTGTCGTAAAATGGTGAAGTAGGCAACGTCGTGAAGATTGGTTCTACCTTAAGATTAGAACTCGACATCTAGCCTTGTGTCGTTAAATTGTGAAGTAGGAAACATCGTGTAGATTGGTCCTAGCTAAAGATTAGGTCTCGACATTTAGCTTAGTGTCGGAAAATAATGTAAGCAACGATGTAAGGTTTTCTCCGCCGAGAAGGGAGCTTGTGGATATAGTGGAAATCTCGAGTAAGTGTACTCGAGGAGTGGAGTAGAAACGAGGATAGAGCCTCGTTGTCGAACCACTATAAATCTTGGTGTCTTCCCACTAGGTTCTCTCTTTCCTTACTCTTTACTTATTTCATTATCATTATACTTACCTATTATCTTTGCTAGTGCATTTGAATTGAACCTAATCATTATGCAACTTAGTCTCAAGTAAAAGATAGTTTTGATACAAACCAAATTGAAAGTAATTTTAATTTGGTCACCTATCGAAGAGAAACTATTCAACCCCCCCCCCCCCCTTCTAGTTTCTACAAAACCCTTTCCTCCTCCTTTTTCTCCATTGGCCGCCGGGTATACACACACCAAGAGGGGTGTTCATTGATTTTTGAAGATCCAATTCTTGCAAGATCGTTCGTGTTATTATTCCTTTTGTTTCATGCATTCGGTAAACCTTAAACCTCTTCTTTTTAATTATTTATTAGATCTAAGAACACATGAATCATGGGTTTATTAAAAACTATTAATTAAAACATGTTAATTAATTAGATCTAATCATGGGGATATTAAAAACATGGGTTTAAGGGGTGTTTGGTTCGGCTGGCGCACACAAACCGAGAGCCTTAGCTCTCGGTGTGGCTCGTGTGACCATCAACCGAGACCTCAAGGTCTCGGTGTGGGTTTTGTGGCTCGGCAGCAAGCAAACCAAGGGACCCCGACGCATGTCGGGGTTAGCCTTGTGGTTTGGGGGTCTCGATTGAAAAACAAGAAGCACCACCGGCTTAAGCCGGTGGCGGTTTGACTAAACTGTGGCAACCGGTCAAGCCGGTTTGCCACAATTAAGGGTTTGTTTGGTCCAGTTCAAGGGGTTTTACGGACCGGTTCACGTGTTAATATTTAAAACACGGGTTCGATTTATGACTTATTTTGACAAGTTAATTATTTTTTTTTCAAGTTAAATAATTACAAGATCAATTAAATTAATTTAACATGTTATATAATTAATTTAATTTAGACATGTAATATGTGTATAGTTGAAGTTCGTTTTTCTCAATTCTCAACAAATTGAAAGTCCTAACAATATCGGGTTTTTAATTGTTCTTGGTTGGTAATGCTTTTTGGATATTCTATTGCTAATTCAAACAAGCCTTGCAAAAATGAAAAATATCGTCTACTTATATTTAAAACACAGTGCAAATACCAAGTTCTTATTCAATTAAAATGCAAAATGTAAATTTTACAAACTATAAGGACTAGAAATGTAAATTCTATGAAATGTAAATGCTCAAAATGTAAAGCTGAAAAGTACAAGGACTAAATGTGCAAAAATAGTAAACTATGAGGACTTAAGATGAAAATTATCCAAACTAGTAACTAATTCTCAACAAAATTTAAACTTCCTAACTGAATTTGAACAAACTGGAAAGTATAAGGACTGTGTTTTTGCAAAACCTAAAAACATGCAAGTTTAGCTAAAGTTAAGAACAGATTAATACATCAAGGACCAAAGTGCAATTTTTCAAAACTTTTAACCAAAAACGGGTTACAAACTTTAATAAGCTCGTTTGAGCTTATTACTCAACCAAATTTGACCAAACCACTTGCAAATGATTCAAAATCAGAAATAAGCTAGACCTATCCAAGGAAATTTGCTAAAAGTGACTAAAAAGCTGATAAGCTAGTTTCAATAAGCACAAAATAAGCTATAAGCTAATTCAGACTTGCACAACTAGATTTTAGTGAAGATTCTTGTTAATAAGCTCAAAATAAGGACGGGAAATTAAGTCTCATGAAAAAGCATCCAGTAATAAGCTCAGAAACTTAAAATAAGCAAAAAGAGTGCTTATGTTGACCAGCGTTGACCAAGAATTTTCAATAAGCTCAAAATCTCAAAAATTAACTAGGAACACTTGCTGAATGAATTTGTGAAAGAAAATCGACCAATTAATGAAGTGGAAATTGAGTTATGAAAAAGCAATCACCAAGTTACAGAAACTTGAGTTTGCTCAATGTCTTAAACTTTTGCTTATTTCTTGCTGAATACCTAATACTGTACAATTTCCTTATAGATTTTGAAACTTCATATATTGATTGAGAAATGAAAGCTGGTTTGGTTGAATTTCATTAACTAACAAAGAAATGGTAAGCAAATCAATTTGCCAACTTTCTGAATAGGAACTAGAAGAAAACTGACCCAAACTTTTTGTATTACCAATTGCCTTTTTGACCAAGAGTTTGACTTAAAAATGACTTAAAGCTATTTGTTATGACTAGTTAACTGAAATTTAAGCAAAGTTTACCAATTTCTAACACTTGAAAATCACTTTTAGGCTAGAACCAAACACTACTTTACTGATTTTTATGAACTTTTTGTGAAGACTTGTTGATCAAAAGGTTAAACTGAGACAAGAGCTTTAGCAGGCTAAGTTTAGTATCCAAAATGAAGTATGTGAGAACTAGTTACAAGAAGTGAACACGACTAGAACACAAAATGATAAGCAAAACTATTGTGACTGATAAAAGCTGAAAACCAGTCAAGTATTTAAGCTATAAGCTATATTAAGCTACAATTCAACTACCAAATCACTAAGATCAAATCAGAAACAGAATAGAACAACTTTGATCATGAAATCAAACAAGATTATCTAAGAATTGAGCAGGCATCAACAATTTAGAGGAACTAAAATCAGAACATCAAAACCTTTATGCAAAGGCCTCCTTTAGGGAGTAGAGGAGCGCTGAGCTCTCTATTCTAGTGCTAACCACCACCTTAGCACTAGATCACACTAATCAACAACCAAATCAACAGCTATAACAATCAAGAATCACCATAATGGACTTGAAATCATCAAATTCTACTAGGAATGAACTGGATCAACAAATTAGCTACAATCTTCTCAATTAGTTCACTATGATCAGGTTATGATCATAACAAACTAACAACAACAACAAATGGATCAATGAAGCAGGTAATGAACAGTAAGTAGTATGAGAACTTTTGGAGGGAAAATGAAATTTGAATTTTATTGAATAAGGAAAGTAGTTACAAGGGTAGTTAAGCTATTACAACTAACTATAACAGACTCAAGAGTGTGTCAAACTCTTGAGTTGTTAAGCTAAGAACTAAGAAATGAGATGAGAGGAAAACTAAGTGTGTGTGATTTCACACTTTCTACAACTACAAGAAATGAAAGCTAAACATGGTATTTATAGACTTTAGGAGTAAAGCAGTTGGGGTTGGTGACGTGTTGGAACCAATCCCAGGCTTCCACGTGTCAAAAATCTGCATATTGGATTTTGCTGATGAAGAACTCTTTTGGGCTTTTCTTTATTAATGATCTTCAGGCTAATTAAGCACGTGGGATCTCTTCCTCTCTTGATTTAGACCAACTTTGATGTTTTGATCTTTAGCTGAAATTACCTCTAGCTCTGAAACGATTCTGGCCATTCTTGTTGAAGGAGATGATACGTGGCAGGATTTGTTAGAAATACGTTTTAACGTATATTAGAAGTATCGGTCACTCCACAATATGATTTATGTTGTAATAGCTCGTAGTTAGTAATTAGTTATTATTTGCTTATTAACTTAAGTAAGAACCGGTCCATGGGCTTGTCATGGACCGGCCCAAGTCCACTTATGACTTGGAACTATAAATACCCCTTTCCACCATGGAAAGGGGTTGGTTGTTGTCATTTCATGTTTTCCATATTAATAAAATTCACATAGTTTCTCTCACTTTCTCTCTCTAACTTTCTCTCTCTAGAAATCAACAAACCCCTTCATAGATTCATTGATTATCAATATTCTACATTTGGTATCAAGAGCTATGGGGTGATTTAAGGTAGTGATTTGTGTGGTTTTTTAGTTTTTGATTGTATTAGTGTTCTTTAAGAAAAATCATCTTGATTCTTGGTGTTTTTGGTGTTTTTGTGATTGGGATTAGTGGATAAGTATTAGTTGTTACTTATTTTAGTCAAAAACACAAAACTTTTTGGGTTATTTGGTCAAAATCTGGGCTTAATCTTCATTGTTACTGTTCGACTGTTCATCGGGAAAGGTTTCTGTTCATTCAGCAAAACTTCCGGATCAAGGAGTTCCGGATCAAGAAGTTCCGGATCAAGAAGTTCCGGATCAAGAAGTTCCGGATCAAGAAGTTCCGAGTCAAGAAGTTCCGAATCAAGAAACTTCCGAACCAAGAAGTTCCGGATCAAGAAACTTCCGAACCAAGAACTTCCGAGTCAAGAAGTTCCGGATCAAGCCAAAGTTCCGAACCAAGAACTTCCGAGTCATGAAGTTCCGGATCAAGCCAAAGTTCCGAACCAAGAACTTCCGAACCAAGAAGTTCCGGATCAATCCAAAAGTTCCGAATCAAGGTAATCTTCCGAATCAACAAAAAAGTTCCGAATCAAGGTAATCTTCCGAATCAAACTTCCGAATCAACAAAAAGTTCCGAATCAAGGGTTATTTTGCTTGTTTTTTCGACGATTTTTTTAGAGGATTTAATCTTGGTTTCTTACAACAAAAACACAACACAATTCACAAGCTTTACTTCACTGCTCGATCAACCGATAATCTCTGTTTCTTTGAAGAAAAACAAAATGAATCCAAATTCAGTAATGCCTCAGATGACATCTCTTACGGATATATCGATCATAACGGGAACTGATAGCCGTCCACCGATGCTTATTAAAGAGGTGTTTGAGGCATGGCAAGGTCGAATGATGCAATATCTAAAGGGAAAACCGACATACGGAAGGCTTATGGTCAAATCGATTTTGAATGGTCCACTCGACTATGGTACCATTACGGTTGACAACGTGACTAGACCACGAGAATTTGAAGAACTCACTCCAGCTCAACAACTTGTTGCAGATGCAGATGAAAAAGCTCTTCAAACAATTCTCCAAGCTCTTCCCCATGACATCTATAGGATGGTGAGTCAGTATACGGTGGCAAAGGATCTATGGGAACGTCTTAAGGTGTTGCTACAAGGAACGTCTCTCACCAAACAGGAAAGGGAATGTCAGTTGTATGACCTGTTTGATAGATTCACCTACAACCCAGGGGAAACACTTCACGATTATTACTTCAGATTCACCACACTCATGAATGATCTGAATGTATACAATCTTGTGATTGCACCATTCCAGGTTAACACCAAATTCTTGAATACTCTACCTCAAGCTGAATGGGGTGAGTACATTACCGATGTCAAGTTAACCAGGGATCTGCATAAGTGCAATTTGGATCAAATATATGCCTTCCTTCAGCAGCATGAGAAGCATGTGATTATGCACCGTTCTCCTCGTAGTATGTATCCAGATTCCTTAGCTTTGATGGCGAATCAACCAAGTTTGTCTCACAACAACACACCTTATATCTTGGGACATCAAGCCTATCATCAATCACCTTACATGACTCCAGCCTTTCCCCAATACTCGATTCTACCACAACCACCCACCTCACATCAGCAACAATATCGGTTCAATGCACCTTCACCACAGTATGCTTCACAACTTCATCCAGCAAATGTTGCACCTTATGCTCAGCCATCATATTCTTCTTATCAAGAGAATGCAGCATATCCATCAAGCTACCCTGATCAAATGAGTATTCCTTCTACTGATTATGCAGCTCATCCAGATCAAGCACTATATTGTGATGATGAGGAAGTCCCCGTTCCTGTATTCCAACAAGGAGCTGACCCAGTTGAAGTGCTAACTACTATGTCTGCTTATCTCACAAGAACTTTAAGCAAACGAGGATTCAGAGGATCAGCTCCTACCAACAATCAGTTGAGGAATTCATCCAATTCTCGCCAACAAGCTACAATTGAGAATGGCAGGGTAATGGTTCAGCCAATTCAACCATATCAGGGGAGAACTTCCACTTCAACCAATGTTCGCACCGTCAATCCTGCTCCTGCTCCAATGGTCAACAACCCTCCACGGGCTAATACAGGCAAGTTGAGAATGATTACATGCTACAACTGCAAGGAAGAGGGTCATATGTCCAGGGATTGTAAGAAACCCAAGAGGAGAAGGGATGGACAGTGGTTTGCAGAAAAGATCTATCTGGTAAATGCTCAGGCGCAAGGAAGGGAACTTGATGAAGAGGAGCTTGCATTTCTTGCTGACCCAGGGATTGCTGAACAAGACATTGTCACTACGTAGAATGCAGCTTACCAAGCCGATGATCTTGATGCGTATGATTCCGACTGTGATGACTTTCAAACTGCAAAGGCTGCTTTCATGGCAACTTTCTCCAGCTTAGGGCCAGATAAGAAATCTGAGGTACTTATTAATAACACCGATAATGCCACTGATGCTAGTATTCAACCACATCAAGTTGGACAAGAGAGTGCTGATTCGAATGAATCTTCGGTGGTGAGTCTTTCAAATGAGGAGACAAACAATGATAGCAATATCAATGTGAGTTCCCAGACTTTGAGTGAATCACAACCGGGACCCAGTTCGCATACGCCTACTCCTGCTCAACAAGATTTGGTCATGGTTCCTGCTACATTACTTAGCCAAATGAATGCTGCACTCTTAGAAACCTTAGCTAAGAATAAGAATTTGTCTGATGAGCTTGCCTTAAGCAATGAGAAAGTACAAACTTTGGAATTAGTGCCTTCGTCTAGTGTTCTCACAAATCTCGAATATGATCACTTTAGAAACAAACAAATGGGTCACTTGCAAGAAATCGAAAACTTAAGAGCAAATCTGTCTAGTGAACTTAGAGAAAAGGAGTTAGTAGTCACTAATTTTCAAAAACTTCAAACTGATTTTGAATTACTCGAATCTAAGAAGACTGAAATGGAGATTAATGCTACTAATAAGATTAGAAGTCTAGACTACTTGCTGTTAAGACAATACGCTGCTTCACAACTAGTTCACTTATTTGATGCTTCGTTTAAAGAGTTTAACTTATCACGTCTAAAAGGCCTTCCCCCTAATCCACGATATGCAAAACAAGCTTTAAGACATAGTCCTAGACTTTATAATGCAACTCAATTAGGATTGGCTTTAGACCCGATTGTTTTTCCCAATGATCGAACAAGTAAGGTTCTAGTTGATGAGGATCGGTCATACAATTCTGCAAAATATCCCGATTGTGATTATTTTAAAATGAATAAGGAGCTTGCAAAAACTGATTTTAGAGTTCGCTTCCATATGGATAAGGATCTCATCACAGCACCAACCTACATGATAGAGGAAGAAAGCCCTAGTACATTTCCTACACTTGTCAACATGGAAGGTCCTAAGGAAATTCCAAAGAACCTTCCACCTGTTAGCACTATATGGTTAAACTTGCAAGAGATTAACCGATACTTTACTAACTTTGACAAGGTCATCTTGGAATGTACGACTTCAAATGGCTTAAACGCCGGAGAATGGGCTTTCGAACACATGAACGAGATGTTTAAAACTGAGATCCATCCGTTTGTCGAAAGTCTAAAAAGAAGTTTTGCATCTCTTAAGGAAAATCTTCAGTTTGAAATTGGTGAAGTTCAAAAAGTGTTTTATGAAATGGACACCGCTTACGAACTGCAACTAATTGAAAAAGAAAAGATTTTAACCGAATATGACCGATTCTTGTCCGAAGTAATCTCGTGTGATGTGCTTACTACTATAAATGTTAATTATTCGAATGAGCTTACATCCGCTATGATGAATTGTGATGCTGTGCATATTTGTGATGATGTTTGTGATATTTCTGTAAATGTTGCTGAAACTGTAAATGAGGTAGATAATCATTCTTGTCACGAATCCAACGCTGAGTTTTTAAAGCTACAAGATTCTTATAATTTACTTTCACAACGCTTTAATCAACTAGAACAACATTGTATATCTTTAGAATTAAAACAACAAAATCAAAATGAAAATCGTTTGATATCAAATGTTTTTGAAAACGGTGTTGAGAATAGTGACAAGATGATTGCAATTGTTAAGACTTTAGAGGAAGAAATCATGAGATTGAAGAGAGAGGTATCATCAAAGGAAACATTAAGAATGGAACTAGAGGCTGCAGAGTCTAAAAACCAGGTCTTAGAAATTAGACTATCAACTGTTCTAGGGGAGATGGATCGGACAAGGCAGGGACTATCCGCTCTTTATGGTTCACTAGAAGAACGCTTCGCTTTTAATGCGGCACAGCAACAATATTATGTTGAACAACTGAACCAAAAGTGCGAAGAAATCTCTGACTTGAACATCCTGCTCATAGACAAAAATATGGTTTTGGCTGAGTTAAAGGAGACACTTTTTCTCACCCGACAAGAAGTTGTTGATAACTTAGCTACCGACTCTGCACCGTCCACTAGTGCTCCAACAACCAAGTCAGTAGTGCTTTATAAGAATCCGCTTCATAAGAGAAACCAGGTTACCTACGATGATTATATGAGGAATGCCATTAAGCATGTCGATCTTCTTAGGGATATTGTAGACGATCTTTATGCCTTAGATCCCTTAAGTAGCGACTATTATTCGGCTCATGAATATGTTAAGCGAGTTCAATATTGCTTGGCTTATTTGCAATACATAGGTACACTAGGTTCTGCACTACTTAACAATAGGCCCATTGCTGTCACTCCATTTAATAAGACTCCAGGAGCGAAACCGTCATTGGCACAATCAAGTAAGACACCTTTAAAATCTGTTGCTAATGTTCCCAATTTGCCTTCTACAGGATTAAAAGAGACTACTAAGGCTAAAGGATCGCCACTCAAGAAAGCTAAGATCAAGCCCTCCACTAGTAGTGCCACAAAGAAGAAAGTAGAAGTCCACAATAGGAATGCTAGTTCAGTTTTAAATAAAACGAATCATGTTAAGACTAAGAGCTCTGCGCCTGTGCAGCAGCCTAAACCATTCGTGAATTCTGATTTAAATTGTTGGAATTGTAATGAATGTATGTTTTCCCAGCGTCATGATTTGTGTCTGATTGATCACGTTAATGAAATGAATGCTATTAAGAATGGTCTTGAATGGAAGCCAACGGGTAGAACTCGTGCCCAAGTTGGCTGGCAATGGCGTCCCACTGGTAGGACCTTTACACTAGATGGTAAAATGTGCCCTTTAACTAGGAATGCATCCATTGAGGTTAGGTCTGAGCGTCCTTTAGCTAGGAACACTCACACTCAAGTATGGAAACAGCGCCCTTTAATTAGGTCTGCCCCCACTATAGTGCCTATCAGTGAAGAAATACCTCAGGATTTGAGCCAATTAGAATCTACACCACCAATTAAGAAGAAAAGGAAGGCTAGGAAATCTAATAAACCTAGAGTTAGCAAATCTAAGATTATTAAATCTGTACCTGCTAATAACAAGGAACACTCAGATTCCGATACCTCTACATTGTCTTTGTGTGGTGATATTTTCAGGTGGTCCAAATCATCCTGTGGTATTTGGACTCCGGTTGTTCAAAACATATGACCGGAAATCGCTCGATGCTCCGAAATTTTGTCAGCAAGTTTCTTGGTACGGTTAAATTTGGGAATGATCATATAGCAAAGATTATGGGGTATGGTGAATATCAGATTGGAAACGTGACGATTTCTAGGGTATACTATGTAGAAGGTCTTGGTCATAACTTATTCTCAGTAGGACAGTTTTGTGATTCCAACCTTGAGGTTGCTTTTCGACAACACACTTGTTTCATCCGCAACTTGGAAGGAAAAGATTTGTTGATGGGATCTCGTGGTGCAAATCTTTATACCTTGTCCTTACAAGACATGATGGCCGCTTCTCCAGTATGTCTTCTCTCTAAAGCTTCTAAGACCAAGTCTTGGTTATGGCATCGCAGATTATCTCATCTTAATTTTGATGCTATTAATCATCTGGCTAAAAACGAGTTAGTTCGTGGTCTTCCTAAGCTTAAATTTCACAAGGACCATTTATGTTCTGCGTGTTCAAGGGGGAAAAGTACCAAGAAATCTTACAAGCCCAAAGCTGAAGACACCAATCAAGAAAAACTTCATCTTTTGCATATGGATCTTTGTGGGCCGATGAGAACTGAAAGTGTGAGCGGTAAGAAATTCATTCTGGTTATTGTGGATGATTTCTCAAGGTTTACATGGGTTAGATTTTTACGTACAAAGGATGAAGCACCGAAGGCTATCATTACTTTTCTGAAGTTCATCCAGGTACGTTTGAATACCACTGTCCGCCGTATTCGTACAGACAATGGTACAGAGTTCGTCAACCAGACTCTTCGTGATTATTATGAAGGAGTTGGTATGTCACATGAAACATCCGCTGCACGCATTCCACAACAAAACGGTGTCGTTGAAAGACGGAATCGTACACTTATGGAAGCTGCTAGGACCATGCTTATTTATGCGAACGCTCCATTGTTCTTGTGGGCAGAGGCCATTTCTACTGCATGTTTTACCCAAAACCGTTCTATCATTCGGAAACGCCATGGAAAAACACCTTATGAGCTTCTACATGACCGCAAACCCGATGTTTCATTTTTCCATGTGTTTGGTGCCCTGTGTTATCCAAACATCAATAGTGAGAACTTGGGTAAGCTTCAACCAAAAGCCGATATAGGTATTTTCATTGGTTACTCACCGTCCAAAAGAGCATACCGAATCTATAACCGTCGTCTTGGCAAGATTGTAGAAACTATGGACGCTGATTTCGACGAGCTGACAGCGATGGCTTCTGAGCAACACAGCTCTGAACCCGCGCTTCATGAGATGGGACCCGGTGCTATAAGTTCCGGATTAGTTCCCAACAATCCTACTTCTACATCATTTTTACCACCATCAAGGCCCGAGTGGGATAAACTGTTTCAACCGTTGTTTGATGAATTCTTCGATCCCCCGACTGATGAAGTTCCAGTACCTGTAGTAATTGCTCCAATACCTGAAGTGGTTGCTCAAGTTAATGAACCTTTATCTAATGCATCTACAATTCACATTGAACCGGATGCACCTTCACCAAGTGATTCTCAAACTACACCTGAATCATCACCCCTACTTGTGCCTAATGATGTGGAAGAGGATTCTACTGATCACGACTTGGAATATGCTCACTTGCAAGAGCTTCCTTTCTTTGGTGTAGCGATCCCTGAAAACCCTTCAGCCGCGTCTACCTCAGAAGAAGCTCCTTCTATTGTTCACTCCAGACCACCTAGGATTGAAAACCATAGCACTAAATGGACAAAAGATCACCCAATTAGGAATGTTATTGGAGATCTAGATCGACCAGTCTCTACACGCCATCAATTACAAGAGAGTGCACTATATTGTTACTTTGATGCATTTCTCTCTGAAGTTGAACCCAAAAATTGGCAGCAGACTATGACCCAATCATCTTGGATCGAAGCTATGCAGGAGGAACTCAATGAATTCAAACGACTTGAAGTATGGGAATTGGTTCCTCGTCCTGACAAAGTTAACATCCTTACTTTGTTATGGGTTTATAAGGTTAAACTTGATGAGATGGGTGCGGTATTGAAGAATAAAGCTAGATTGGTCGCTAGAGGATATAAACAAGCCTTGGGTATAGACTTTGAGGAATCTTTTGCTCCTGTGGCTAGATTGGAGGCGATTAGACTATTCCTTGCGTTTGCTGCTCATATGAACATGATCGTCTATCAGATGGATGTGAAGACGGCATTTTTGAACGGTGAACTAAGGGAAGAAGTCTATGTTAGTCAACCGGATGGGTTCGTCAGTACGGAGTCTCCTAATCATGTGTACAAGCTTAAGAAGGCTCTCTATGGGTTGAAACAAGCTCCACGCGCGTGGTATGATCTCCTATCAACATATCTCATGTCGGAAGGCTTCTCCAAAGGCAAAGTGGACCCCACTCTATTCACTCTCAAGGACGGCAACGACATGCTTCTGGTACAAATTTATGTTGATGATATAATTTTTGCTGCCACTAACATAGAATTGTCTAAACAATTTGAGAAGATAATGTCCACACGCTTTCAGATGTCGATGATGGGAAAAATTTCATTTTTCTTAGGATTACAGATTTCTCAGAATCCCAGAGGCATCTTTATTAATCAATCCAAATATGCTCTAGAATCTCTTAAGAAATATAACTTTGAGAATTGTGACCCCGTAGACACTCCAATGGTGGAGAAATCCAAGTTAGATGAAGATAGGGATGGGATTATTGTCGATCCGAAACTTTACCGTGGAATGATCGGCACCCTTCTCTATCTGACTGCTAGCAGGCCTGATTTGCAATTTGCTGTATGCATGTGTGCCCGGTATCAGGCTCGGCCTACCGAAAAGCACCTACATGTTGTGAAAAGGATCTTTCGGTATCTAAAAGGAACACTTCATCGTGGTCTATGGTATCCGAAAGATTCCTCGATTGCTTTAATATCATACGCAGATGCCGATCATGCTGGATGTCAAGATACGAGGCGTAGCACTTCTGGATCTGTGCAACTCCTTGGAGATAGATTGATCAGTTGGTCTTCAAAAAGGCAGAAAAGCGCTGCAATTTCTAGCACGGAGGCTGAATACATTGCCATGTCCGGTTGTTGTGCTCAAGTCCTTTGGATGAGATCACAATTAACTGACTACGGTCTTGGATTTAACAAAATCCCGATGTATTGTGACAACAAGAGCGCCATTGCCCTTTGCTGCAACTATGTTCAACACTCCCGGGCCAAGCACATTGACATTCGCTACCATTTCATTAAGGAGCAGGTGGAGAACGGAGTGATCGAGCTGTACTTTGTCACTACTGAGTATCAGCTGGCGGATATGTTCACCAAAGCCTTAGATCGAGGACGAATCGAGTTTTTGATCGACAAGCTTGGCATGAAATCATTTACTCCAGCGACTCTCAAAGAGTTGGCAGAAGAATCAGCTGAATAGTCGTGGTAAACTATTCAGAGTATCCTTTGGTTGTGATCATGTATATTATCGTAAATATATAAACCACAAAAAGAAAATACAAAAATATAAAACCAACAAAAACCATAAAAAAAAAAAATATAAAACCTAGAAAAACCATAAAAAATATAAAACCAAGAAAAACCAAAAATATTTTTCGTTTTAAATCGGGCATGTCTTTTAGTACGGTAATATTTACGGCCTTAGAAATGTCGATCAATATTGACACGGTGCCTTAAATAGAGTCCGTATAAAAGTTGTACATTTTTAAAACATGCCCATTATGGTTTGTAGTTATTTCAGACTGCAACCCGGTTTTCATATTAAAGTCACGTATTTCCTTGGAAAACGTTGGCTCAGAACGGGAATTAATTTTCTCGGGCGTGATTTACAAGCCAAATCATGCAAAGGGATCAAGTTTACTTTACAACTTGGTCTAACACGAATTATGTGTACGTCTCAGTGCATTAATTTGTTAAAATAAGAGAAATCTTATTTAAACCACGAATCAAACTTTTTCAAGAGATAAATTGGAAATGCTTTCATCAATATTTGACTCTTTAAACAATGACTACAGCTCTTTAAATAGAAAACGGGTCATCGTTTAAGGGGGAGAAAATATTAAAATCATCTTCGTCATTAAAATTGTTCTTCAAAAATGATTGTGAAAATTAAGGGCTTCATGGTAATTGAGTGGTTTTGCTTTAGAAAACGACTTGTGTTCGTTCTAAGTGATAGGCATGGTTTTTAGATATTGGAGATATGCTAATAGATGCGTTTGCCAAATTGTGTGTACGTTTAACAAGAGTTAGGTGAAATGGAAAAATTAGAAACAAAAAGGAAAAGTTTAGAAAATGTAGGGACTAAAGTGATATTAGTTGAAACTAATCAAAGTTTTGACCTAAGTCAAAAACAATTCACCCCGCCCCTCACTATTTTCCTTTCACTGTTTACTCACTCCTTTGCCGCCATTGTTGAAAACATCACACACACACAACTCTTTCAAACATCTCGTATAATCATTCCATCCTGTTCATTCGTTTAATAAGGTAATAACATTGAATCTTTGACTTATTAATTCGTTTAAATCATCATCTATATCCTCTTAATTGATTCAGATAATTAACAAGTATCAGATTTAGGGTTCTTGATTAAATTAGGCTAAATTGATTAGGGAATTAAGGTGGGTTTTGCTCGGAATAGGTTCTATGATGTTTAAATTGCCTTAGTTTGCCTTAGAAACTCACAAACGCACTAGATCAAACATCTGAGTTTAGTTTGTAAAAGTTCCGAATGAACATGGCTTAAAACTTCCGAATGAAGGATTTCTTCTGAAAAACTTCCGAATGAGGAAGTTCCGAATGAAGAACTTCCGAATGAAGGAAGTTCCGAATGAAGAACTTCCGAATGAAGGAAGTTCCGTATGAAGAACTTCCGAATGAAGGAAGTTCCGAATGAAGAACTTCCGAATGAAGGAAGTTCCGAATGAAGAACTTCCGGATGAAGGAAGTTCCGAATGAGGAGAAGTTCCGAATGAAGAATGTTCCGGATGAAAATGTTCCGAATGAGGAAAAGTTCCGGATGAGTTGTTTGATTATTCTTGTTTGCATGCTATATATGTACTTGTTGTTTTATGAAATGTGTTATGCTTAGAAGTAAGAATGATATATATCTATATGCTTTTGTGCATCAACCTTTCATGTCTTATCTTAAGCAGATACAATGACTAATCCAACGGTACAAGCTATCCAAGAATCTAGAGAAGCCGATATTGCTAAAGCTCGAACCCTTAAGTTTATACCCAACAACTATAGGCTGAAGCAAGTTTCTAAATCCACTCACCATGGTTTTAAGGTCGCCATAGCCATTCTTGATAACTCTCATTTCAAGAACGCCCTTAGGAGTACAGCCTCGGTGCCTTATGAGTATATGTTTGAATTTTGGGCAACCAAGGAAATCACTTCGAACAAGATCACCTTCACCATCGACAACAAGCAGCAGACACTCACCGTTTCAGACTTCCGTAAGATTCTTGGTATACGGGATACACCCAAGGGCATGTCTTTCTCAAGGGATCCTACTAAAGATGAACTCGTGGAGTTATTTGACGCACTTGGATGTCCGGAAATACGAGTTGCATCTGAGTTTACAACTGCTAAGGTGGGACAACCTTGGAGAGCATTGATGGGTATTCTCAGTAAATGTCTTACGCCAAAAACGAGTGGCCATGATGCACTGCGCAGTCCCATAATAAACCTCTTCTATGGCATGTACAAAGCTGCAAATTCAGATTATGCTTTGTTGATATGGGAAGAATTCACCTTTCAACTCTTCTACAACAAGAAGCTGAAGACAAACTTCTTTCCTTATCCTCGGTTTATTAAGCTTATCATAAATTATTTTATGAAGCTTGATGCTACTATTGATAGGCGTGCAGGAGGTCGCTATCACACTGAAGAAGCTGATGATACTGTAGATCTGAGGCATGAAGGACCATCTATTGGTGTGATTCCGGGTCCTGTTCCTGATTACCTTCTATCTGATAAAATCAAAGGTTCTGCAGATTACAAGCTACTGCAGATAGAAATCAAAAGGCTGAAAGAAAACCTTCAGACTGGAGAAGACTCATCGACAACGGTTAAGAGTAAAGGTAAACGCAAACAACCAGCTGCGTTACCTGAACCCGAACCCAAGAAGAAGAAGACAGAGGGTAAGAAGGGAAAGGGTAAGGATTTGATGCGTCTACGTGATGAAGAAGATATTGTTGATCCTACTCTTGATAAATCCGAGCAACAAATGATGAAGATTGCTATTAAAAGGAGTAGGAAAGATACAGGCGGTAGTGGTTCAGGTGCGAGGGTAGATATCGAGGATGAGTACGAGGAACCGGATGATGTTGATGAGTTTGGGTCACCTGAACACTATTCCACTTCGAAGGAGCCATCAATCCCTATTTCAGCAAGTGTGGAAAAGGAACCTGTTGCTCCTACGATCGTGGTGTCAACTCAACCCTTAACAACTCAACCTCCACCCATACAACCTTTACCAACCCGACCGGCTTCAACACCATTTCTTCCACCACCCATAATCCCCATCCTTAGTACAGCAGTAACAACCGAGCCCCTCCAGTCAACCCAAAGCAGCTCTGCAACATCTGCAATGGCTGCATTAGTGATGGCCGAACTGTTTGATACTAACAAACGCGAAATGGATGAACTTCGCCAAGAGTTGCAAAGACGAGCTCAGAGGGAAGAAGAATCTAGGAAAGCCCAAGAGGAGATGATTGCTAGGTTCGCTTCAGATATGGAGTTCACTAGAAAAGCACATGCAGAAGAACTTGCTCGGGTTAAGCAGGCTGAGGCTGATAAGCATGCTGCACGTATTACCAGACTTCAAGCGATGAGGGATAAATATAAGGAACAAAAAGAAGCACTTGAAGCATCTGTGAAAGAAAGAGTGCAAGAATCCGTTGAATCCTTAATGCCTAAACTTCGCGATGAGTTGAAGACACTTGCTGCTGACAACTTGATGGTCAAATCATCCAACCCTTCAGAAGCCGCCTACAAGATTGCTTATGACCTGACGGATTTTGAATTGAAGAAGATCCTTAAGGCTCGTATGGTGGAACTTGGGTCGTATGATAAGTCGAGGATTCAACGGGCTCTATATAAATCCCTGAATGATGCTATCATGGAGGATGATAGATTATTCAAGACGTTTGGAAGTGTGGTACCATATCACATCTTACCTGAGGAAGAAAGGGAAGAAAGTGAAGAAGAGGGTACGGGTGAAGAAGAGGAAGAAGAAGAAGAAGAAGGAGAAAAGGATAAAGACGATGACGAGGGTGGTGATGATGATGAGGATGATGAGGATGATGACGAGGGTGATGATGATGATGGCGACGATGGTGGTGATGAGAATCAGGAGAGTGTTAGGGATAGTAACGGGGATGACAATCAGGATGATGATGATGGGGGTGAACAGCCGAAAGAGGGAGACAAGGTTACCAGCTCCAAGAAAACTGCTGCTAAGACTGGAACCAAGTCCACAAAAGATGCAGCACAGAAGGACAAATCGACATCCTCGGAATCAAGACGAACTAAGTGGCGCCACGATGTGAATGCCACTACAGCGTCTTCGGCTCCCGGTATCTCTATCGCTGTATCTTTACCTATTACCACTAACCCCATTAGTTCTGTTGTTGTTCCTCCTGTGATTGCAGAATCAGTGACGGAACCCGAAGCTGCACAACACTCCCCAGTTCACGACACTGCCGAAATGCCTGAAACTGAACCAGTAGATGTTCGCACTTCCACTCCTCTACAACAAGCACAACAATCTATGGTTCCTGAACCAAGCATTCGTGCCTGGGAAGACACGTTGGAGATAGACGAGTCTGCACCACCACAAGCTTGGATCACGGCAGCAGCACAATATGATCCGATCACAGATGCTGACAAAGATGTGTTGTATCTCCGTATCCGAAGTCCGATTGACTTATGTGCATTTCTTGCTCATGAGTATAAGACTTCGGTTACTCCATCCTTGGTGAAGAAAGCACTGAAAGATAAGAGACTGCGTGGCAAAACCCGATTACCCCGAATGGAGCTCGAGTACTATGCCGATGAAATCCTGAAGGCTCTGAATACCGTTCAACGGCCAGGTCTTCATGTATCAGAACGAGCTCCACCTCCAATGGATCCTGCTCAAGATAATCAGATCGCTCTTGACTTCTTCGTCACCAATGATCTTGTGTATCTACTAAAGGGGTCATCAAAGTACGCAACATCCCTGACTTTGCTGAAAGCTGCCAACTGGGGGACAATACCCTTCATCGAGGAAAAGGTAAATCGACTCTGGGTCCCAAAAATGAATCGTAATTATGATATGTATGCTGTCATAGGTGCATCTCATTGGGACGAACGAGTCCGAAGGGCGTACAGGGGTTGCTGCTTGGTCAATTCTGGAAGCAATGTTAGATCCGACATCCGCATCTCAAGCATCCTAGGAATGAAAACTAAAGCCAAGAACGGCTACTATCATGTGACGGAGATTCGTTTGAAAAGGGAGGATGACAGGGAATACAAAATCCAGCAAGGAGACTTTTCCATCATTCGCCTTGAGGATATCGAAGATATGCTGCTTCTGATGACCCGAGATCAACTTACACACATTCCTCGTGAAGACCTGATTGCTTTGAATACAGCACTTCGCATGTTCACACGAAGCGTTGTCATCAAGTCACGAGTTGAAGATCTTCAGTTGGGAGTCGAAAGCTATCAGAGGAAGCTCAATTTAACCCGTCCTGTGAATCAAGTGCTACCTCAACATGTAGAAAGATGTCCTTATACCGGCATTTCTGTCCCGAATTCCGGCATTTTCTACTTGAACAGTCGAGGTTTGATGAAGTTTATGAGGGTGGAGGAGCTCCACAAGTATAGTGATGGAACTCTTATACAAGTTAGAGAAAAGCTGGAGCATCTGAACTCGGGTGGGACTTTGCCAGAGATGACGGAGGATTGGCATCCGGGTTACCGGCAGATGGCAAAGTATGTGATCAAAAAGATCGATCAAAAGCTCCGTGAACGTAGATTGATGAGGAGCTTGGAAAGATTCGTGGGTGGAAGACCGTATTTAGTGCACCACAAGCTACTGCAACGATCCATTTGATGGGTCGTACATCTCAGGTCACTTTATATTGGTTTTCAATTGTGAATATGTAAATTTGTGAATAATGTGCTTGAATGGCTTGGTGTAGTGTTAAGGTATGATAATTTTTCAAGAATTTCTCACGAGATTCTAAATCTTTCAAAATATGTCATACCAAAGCACTACAACTATCCCTTATTAACTTAAGGGGGAGCAATAACTTGTTCTATGGCCAAACATCGGTTTCATTTTTACCCAAAGACCGGTTAATCCATTCAATATCCCAAATATTAATGGTTAACATTTTGGATAAGGGGAGAAAATGGGATTAAGGAGACGTAAGTGATACTTGGCTAAAAGATGAAAAAAAAAGACTTAAAGATTATCCAACTTAATATGTGTAAAGCACGTGTTAAGGGGGAGCGTTTTTGATGAACAAAACACCTAAGGTACAAAACTTTTGATTTCAATATCACAAGTACTTTAGGTGATTTTCAATGATTTTTCATGGTGGCAATTCCTTCCCAAAACACGCTTAATTCACGACGGATGTGGTGACAAAAGGGTGGTAGGAATAGGTTTAGTCCAATGATTCATCAGAGCCGATGGAATCTTCCCAAGGACAATTCCCTAGATAGAATTAGAAGTCCTAGGAAAGATGGAGAAAGAATGTGAACGTAGCTGAATGCCGACCAAGTACTTAAGCTAGCACTGGAACAATCACAACAAGGTGCTAGTGATGACGTATTGGTAAGCATTGAAGGGGTTGAAGAATGAAAAAGAAATGTAAAGATAAAGGGTGTAAAGAAAGAAGCCCTCCTTACAATTTTAGGCAGAAACCGGGTCAATACATATGCTATTGAGGTCATTTTTGTTAATGATTCTCGGTATTGAAGAAAGACATCATAGACCCAGTGATGCAATGCACAACCCTTCCCCAGCTAACTCAAATATCTCTCAAAAGGTATTTGTTTTAATCACACGGAGATCAACACGTTATCTATTGGTTTATTCACTCCGAATAAACTGGTATTGAAAAGGTGGCACTCCTCTCCAACCATCGCTCACTAAATCAAAACGCACAATCGAGTCTAGAGCCAAGAGATCATCAAATGTCTCATTAGGACACTTTCCATTTATTCCTTGCTTTCTCACACACTGTGAAAAGTAAGAGATTTTCATGAGTCCTACGCAATATTCTTGTAATATTGCCAGAACATCCGAGTAATACGTAAGTATTACAATGAAGATGGAAATCCTGCTTGAGCCAACATCAAACAAGCTCATGGTAGGTTACACGTGCGGTTCTTTTAGAACCAATCTTGTGAAAAACTGGAAGGTAACAGTGGTTTAATTCTTAATTGAACTTAAACTCGTTCCAGGCCTCTTCGCATTATCATATGATCTTGCCAGAACACTCAGAGTGACTCTTTATTGACCACAGTGACGAGTGGAAATCCTTCTAGTGTCAACATCAAACAGCACTTGGTAGGTAACGTGCAAGATTCTTTATGAATCGAGCTCGTGACAACTGGAAAGCAACGATGGTGAAAATCTTAATTGAAATTCACTTGTTCCAGGTTTCATGAATTGACGGCTTTTAATCACAAGGATAATTTATCCAAGTGATTCACTCTTTATGTTCGCAGTCAGCTTTGGACGGTCGAATAAAGAGAACGGGTTTACCCGCGAAATCCTGTCAGGAAGTTACTTAATTGAAACTATCCGTCACGGGTACGATATCTAATATCGTCCAACGGTCTTCACCGACCGGAGGTAAAATGCTACCGAATTAGAATAAAATGTTCAAAGCCATTTTATTCGTGTCGTTGCTGTGTACCTGCTAAAGACGGTGGCGTTGCTGAGTACCTGTTGAAGACGGTGGCGTTGCTGTGTACCAGTGAAGACGGTGGTGTTGCGGTGTACCTGTAAAAGTCGTTCCCACATGCTTATGTCTTTTGCAACAAAAATTCAAGAAAGTACAAGATGAAGTCTTCCGCTGTATCAAACTCTGAAGCTTTCAAGAATCCAACAAAAAGACGTAAGTGTGTGGAACATGAAGTCACGAGGAGGCAAAGTTCACAAGAAAGGCAAAGATCGCACGTGAAAGGCCAAAGAACAATGCTCTCAAGTCAAAGCCAAAAAGATCAAACCAACATATTCACAACAAAAGAAAGAAAAGAAGAAAGGACTACGAGCTAAAGAACGAAGACTTAGTATAGTATGCTAGGTTTAGAACTTTGTAACGTGGAGTGACCTCCCTAAGGGGGAGATTGTTAGAAATACGTTTTAACGTATATTAGAAGTATCGGTCACTCCACAATATGATTTATGTTGTAATAGCTCGTAGTTAGTAATTAGTTATTATTTGCTTATTAACTTAAGTAAGAACCGGTCCATGGGCTTGTCATGGACCGGCCCAAGTCCACTTATGACTTGGAACTATAAATACCCCTTTCCACCATGGAAAGGGGTTGGTTGTTGTCATTTCATGTTTTCCATATTAATAAAATTCACATAGTTTCTCTCACTTTCTCTCTCTAACTTTCTCTCTCTAGAAATCAACAAACCCCTTCATAGATTCATTGATTATCAATATTCTACAGGATTATATTGGTTATGGGGGTGTCACACGGATTGTTATCCAAGTCCTTATTTCCTATTGGTTGAAAGAAAGCTAGTGCGTTGTACTGTTGAGATTTCATATTAAATGAAGTGGCGGCTGAGTGGAAATAAATGCAGCTTAGTTGGTGATCCATGTATCACTTTTCTTGGCTTCCCATTGGTTTAGAGCTTTAGACACGGATTAAGCACTATTGACTTTCTAAAAATGGCAGAAATGATCCCTTGACTTGGCAGTTTTATGATTTAAGCTAGAATCTTCATTCTTTTGGCAATTTAAATCCTTCCACTTGCTAACTTGATCAAAAAGCCACTTTGACTGAGTTGACTTGAAGATTGACCTTGTTTTGACTATGATCTTGACTTTTTCCAAATTTTGCACTTTTGGTCCTTCATCTTTGGCAGATTGTCAAGATAGGTCCTTTGTCTTCAAAGTCTTGTCACTTTTGATCCTTCTTTGTCTTTTTCATCAAATTAAGCTTGATTTTCCTTTGTTTGCTTGAAAATGTATCCTTCTTACCTATTTGAGCACAAACACAAAACATACCACATAATTCCGCTTTATAACACAAAGTTTAGGTATTTTTATTGTGTTTTAGGGTAATTTGTTGATAAATTGATATGAGTTTTTGCTCATATCAACATGACGTAGGTTATATTATTATTATTAATAATGCATGATTTTAACCTAAGTATTTTATGATTTAATTTAGACTAAGGTAATTAATTAATTATTAAAACATGACATGTAATTAATTAATTTTCATGACTTAGGTTATATTAATAATAAATATTAATACATGTTTAACCTAAGTATCATTTACCCTTTTATTTAATTAAATCATGTTATATTTAATTAAATCTTATAACCTATAATTTATTTAATTTACATGTAATAATTAATAAACTATACTAATAATCACATGACTTAGAATATTAATCAGTAAAACTTAAGCTTATCATATTAGCTTAATAATCCAGCTTATTTCTAAATATGGAAACTTTCTATTCTTAGAAACTTATCTATTTTAAGCAGCTAATCTAATTATGGAAACTTTCTATTTTTAAAAACTTATTTATTTTAGGCAGCTATTCTATTTTTGGAAACTTTATATTTTTGGAAACATTCTATTTTTGGAAACTTTCTATTTTTGGAAACCTGCTATTTTTAGAAATTTACTTATTATTACACAAGTATAATAATACAAGAAATACAAGTAATACTTAATCAGAATAGACAGAATACATGATAAACACAACATAACGTTAAAATCAGTAAAACATGACATGAACATATAAAACAAGCTAAGACATGATATAAAGCCAGTTACGTACTCAGTAATCAAAATACTTATACACGTATATTATCTATGTAGCATTAGTGAGATCGAAGTAGGACTCTTTTCCGTTCGTCTTCTTCGTTCACTGGATACAAGGTACGGATTCTCCGTCCTTTCAGTATGGACATTCTTTCCTTATTAGGATTCCCCGTATGCAGCCAACTGTTTTCCCAGTATATGTTTTATATGTTTTGATCTGCTTATGTTTAATTAAATGCCTAAGCCATATACATGCATGACCAGTTTTACCTAGTTATGGAGGTACCATAACCATAACACTGGAGGCACCAATGTTATGACTTCACCACGGCGGAGTGATAGCTCGTGGCGTCCCTTTCAGTTTTTGGCCATATTATTATGTTATCATGTGGGGCGTATGGGTGCATCCTAGGTTACGTGTTTTTTTACAGATTTTTCAGGTGAATGTGGTGTGTGGCTTGCATCCTTCACAAGGAGCTGATCCCTCCTACCCAAACTTATATTAATTAGAGGCAACCCTTCTAATTGCATGACGAGGTCACCCCTCCAAGTATTCATGCACGTTGATATTTCATGACCTATATTGGCTAATGGTAAACATGTTAAACAGTTTTTATCAGATAAACATAAGGCTTTTCAAACTATAAAACCAGTTTTACTAAGTTATACCAGGTTTTCCAGGACTTAGGCATTTCCGCTGCTATATGTTGTTTATGCTTATGTTATTCATTCTATGCTTGTATATCCGTGCACTGAGCGTTATGCTCAGCCGTTTTCCTTTCATGTTCCCAAAACGGCAGGTACTCAGGGACGCTCGTAGACTTTAAGCGTACGTGCATATGGATTAGAAGCTTCCTAGCCTTCATTACTTTATGCATTTCTTCATACTTTTGATACTCATTTCCATGGACATTGTTTAGTCCTTTTCATTTACAGTACTTATGTTTGTGTGTGATGAGCTTTACTTTGGGATACCGATGTTTGTTTCTGGTATTTCCTTTATGGTCATGTAATGTTTAATACATTTATCCTTGTATGCTTTGATGACACGCCATAATCACACGTGACATTCCATTTACCAAAATGGGGTGTTACAATTATGGTATCAGAGCCAAGGCTTCGACCTGTAGGCTCTCAAAACACGACCTGTGATTAGTGGCTAGTCACTATGGTCTTCCTAGAACTGACAGTCAGTTTTCATGCATTCATATATATGTCATTGTCGCAGGTTTATGACTAAGTAATGGTTGGTACAGGACTGACCCCCTATTTAGTCGCATGTGTTTTATCGAAACTTTTAACTTTGGGACCGACCCATTGGCATCCCCTCGCCATGTCTTTTGTTTTGAGTGAACTGACCATAGGCGTTCACTCTCGCTCATATAAAAGTTTTCATAAAACTGCATCATGCATTCATGTACTAGTTTTCCTACATAAAATTTTTCTCATGATTTATTGGTATAATTTTTTTTTTCATGTATATATTTTATGTTTTGATCAGTTTAATCATGTATTTTTATGTTATATTGTCAAATGGTAAACACACACAATATCCCGGAGATGGTTGCTGCTGCCAATGTAGATTTGCAAGACATCCTTCACCAAAACGACAACTATCCTCCCCCACCTCATATCTTCCCCACGGAGGGAAGGAATACGCTCATGAGAGAATACTACGCCATTAGGCAGAGAGCTGAGGATTATAGAAACGATTTCATGCAGCGTTTCCTTCAGTTCGCTGGTGTCTTGAGAGCAGCAGCGGGCACTGCTGAAGAGCAGGCACACCATTTTCGTTGGGCCCTTTCTCCAATGATTGCCAATAACTTGGAGGGCACTACCTTCAACACGGTGGCACAAGTGGCCGATGCAGCACGTAAGCTGGAGATGCTGCAAGAAAGAGAAGAGTTCGGGGAAGCAGAGAGACCCGATAAGAGGTAAACATTCGTTATTCAGCGGTGACCAAACCGTATTCTTTCAGTATATGTCAATTTTTACATCTCTTTTAACTGTATCTTCTAGGCAGAAGACTGGGGACCGGTCTCAGCCGGCTACTCAGCAACAACCTACTCAGCCCAAGGGAAACGGTCAGACTCACGACCGTTCTGCTATGGATAGGCGTGGCGGTAATGATAATTACTGTAACAACGCTGGAAACTCCAACAGCAGCAGGTCCTTATACTTACTCATTTTCTTATGATTACATGCAATAGTTCTTAATTCTGACACATTAGAGAATCTTCTACCAGGAATCATGGTAACGGGAGGGACCAGAACTAGAGAGGTTCACAGCCTAACCGTCCAGCTATCACTGGCTCTCAGCCAGCAAGGGCACCTGCTAGAGGATATACTCATCCTCTTTGCACTACCTACAACCGTAGGCACCCAGCGCCATATCGCCGTGACAGCGACGCATGCTTCAAGTGTGGTCTTCCTAGCCATCACATGAAGTACTGCCGCAAGGGCGAGATGGAGGGCACATCGGGACATGCTGATACCAAGTCGCCTCCGACTAGTGGACGCGTTTACACAACATCTCGCGATCAGGCGAACAAGTCTACAAGTACCATCACTGGAATCTTGTATATGTATGGTCAAGCTGCATGTGTTATTTTTGACACGGGTGCTACTCACTCGATCATTTCTACTGCTTATGCTAAGAATGTTAGGATACTCCCCATGCCACTAGAGAATATACTGAATATTTCCACGCCTTTAAGAGACTCTGTACGCATAACCCATGTGTACAAGAGCCTTCCCCTATAGTTTGATGACAAGATTCGTCTTGTTGACGCACTTCCACTGGACATGAATGATTTTGACCAGATATTAGGCATGGACTGGCTATCCAAGCATCATGCGACCATAGATTGTCATTCATATCGAGTCATCTTCGGTGATGTTAATGCACCAGAGTACATTCACAACGGGTTCGTACCTGAAAGGTTTGTACAAATAATATCAACCTTGCAAGCACGTGCATTACTTTTACATGGTTGCGAGGGATAACTAGCTACTGTTCATGACATAGATGCTGAATCCCCATCAATTCAGAATCGGCCGATAGTGTCAGAATTTCCAGATGTATTTCCAGAAGAAATACCACGTGCACGTGAACTAAAGTTTAATATCGAGCTCATCCCAGGAGCTGAGCCGATTTCCAAAGCTCCTTATCGCATGGCTCCCATAGAGTTAAAGGAGCTGAAGGATCAATTGTAAGAACTTATGGAACGAGGCTTCATTCGACCGAGCGCATCTCTATGGGGCACACCGGTCTTATTCGTTAAGAAGAAGGACGACAGTATGCGTCTTTGCATAGACTATCGCGAGCTCAACAAGATCACCATCAGGAATAGATATCCTCTACCACGCATAGATGATCTGTTTGACCAACTCCAAGGGGCCACACATTTCTCCAAGATTGATCTGAGTTCGGGCTATCATCAGCTACGGGTTAAAGAGCAGGAGCGCCAAGACTGCTTTCCGTACACGCTATGGCCACTACGACTTTGTAGTCATGACATTTGGCCTTACCAATGCTCCAACAGTGTTCATGGATTTGATGCGAATCTTCCATGAATTTCTGGACAAGTTCGTCATTGTCTTCTTTGACGACATCCTGATATTCTCTAAGTCTAAGGAGGAACACGAAGACCATCTTCGTACAGTATTACAGATTCTTCACCAGAAGCAGCAATATGCTAAATTCTCCAAGTGTGAGTTATGGTTAGACAAGGTGGCATTCTTAGGTCACATTTTATCAGCAGAAGGAATCACTATGGATCCAGCAAAGGTTGAGGCTATTACCAAGTGGCCAAGACCGACATCAGCGACTAAAGTTCGCAGTTTCCTAGGCTTAGTTGGTTACTACCGTAGGTTCGTGGAGAACTTTTCCTGTTTAGCACTACCACTAACCAAACTGATGCGGAAAGGGGAGAAATTCGTCTGGACTGAAGAACGAGAGAAGAGCTTTGAAGACCTGAAGCAGAAGTTAGTATTTGCACCGATTCTTACTCTCCCATCTGGTACAGGTGGATTTCAGATCTACAGTGATGCATCGGGGAAGGGACTTGGTTGTGTTCTCATGCAACATGGGAAAGTGATCGCGTACGCTTCACGACAACTTAAGCCTTATGAGTAAAATTACCCTACGCATGACTTGGAACTTGCAGCAGTCGTGTTTGCATTGAAGATATGGAGGCACTACTTGTATGGAGAATCATGTGACATTTTCACGGACCACAAGAGCTTGAAGTAAATCTTCACTCATCGTGAATTGAACATGAGATAGAGGAGATGGTTAGAGCTGTTGAAGGATTATGACATTAATCTGCAGTATCATCCCAGCAAGGCGAATGTAGTGGCAGATGCACTTAGCAGGAAGTCCGGAATGATAAACGGCATTAAAATTGAGGAGGAAATTATAAGAGACTTCAAGCGACTAGACATTGAGATCATGGTACGTGGACAGCACGGTTACTGGGCTAATCTTAGAGTGGAACCCGAGTTACTCTCTTGGATCAAGGAAGCTTAAAAAGATGATGGTGAAATCTGGGCGATAATTCAGAATTTGGAGAAGCAAACAGAATTTCGAGTAGACGTAGACGGTATTTTATGGCAGGGCATGAGACTTTGTGTTCCTGATGATCTAGAACTCCGGGAAGCATTGTTAGCTGAGGCTCATAGCTCCCCATTCTCTATTCATCCTGGTTCGACCAAGATGTACCAAGACATCAAGCAATACTTTTGGTGGAGTGGTATGAAACAGGATGTTGCGACTTACGTCTCCAAATGTCTTACCTGCCAGCAGGTTAAGATCGCGCATCAACGATCTGGCGGTCTTCTACAACCGTTAGATATTCCAGAGTGGAAGTGGGACAAGATCACCATGGATTTTGTTACCGGTCTTCCGCAGACAAAGAGGAAGCACGATGCGATTTGGGTTATCGTTGATCGACTTACCAAGTCAGCTCATTTCTTACCGATCCGCAAGGAAGATTCGGTCAGTAAACTCGCCGATACTTACAAGAAGGAGATCATGAGACTTCATGGTGCTCCATCCAACATCGTCTCAGACAGAGATCCTCGTTTCACTTCGCGATTCTGGAGAAGTCTGCAGAAAGCTTGGGGTACAAAACTTAAGCTTAGCACGACTTCTAATCCTCAAACAGACGGGCAATCAGAACGAACGATTCAGACATTAGAAGACATGTTGAGGTCATGTGCGTTGGAATGGACGGGATATTGGGATGATTACATCTGTTTGAGTGGAGTTTGCATACAACAACAGTTGGCACGCAAGTATCAAGTGTGCTCCATTCGAGATGTTGTATGGCAGGAAGTGTCACGCCCCAATCTGTTGGGAACAAGTTGGTGAGCGAACACTTGAAGGACCATAAATGATAGAGTTGACCAACGAGAAGGTTGCAGTAGCTAAGCCGAAATTACAAGAAGCACGGTCACGTCAGAAGAGTTATGCCGACAAGCATCGTAGGGACTTACATTTTAACGTAGGAGATCACGTCTTCCTTAAGGTATCGCTGGCACGTGGTGTTAGACGTTTTGGAATCAAAGGGAAGCTCAGTCCTCGATTCATCAGACCGTTTGATGTCATTGAGCGAGTCGGTGAAGTATCCTATCGTTTAGCGTTACCTCCGCAGCTTTCTCATGTTCACGATGTTTTCTATGTGTCCTTAACTCCTTACTCAAAGGGTACAAGTATCATCCCCTTCACATGGTTTAGTATCCACTGGAACAGATTCGTGAAGATCTTACCTTCATAGAGGAACCCGAACGAATTCTTGATAGAAAAGAACGAGTCACGAGGAGGAAGACGATTCTATTCATCAAAATCCTTTGGAGGGATCATACCGAGCGGGAAGCCACTTGAGAAACAGAGGAGTCTATCCGGGCTTCTTACCCTCATTTCATATTTTGAATTCGGGTATGTTCCTCTTTTCCAGTTTACATTATCTATAATTTGGGGACAAATTATTCTTTTTAGGGGGGGAGAGTTGTAAAACCCGCACGCTTTTACCATGAACAGTACATATATAATCGTACGTACATGATTAAAACTTTCCTTTTATAGCACGTTAATGTTTCACGAATAGGAATTTCAAGTATTACGTACGTGTTATTACACGATAAGTATTTATTACGTATTAAGACACGATAATTATTAT
This sequence comes from Glebionis coronaria, assembly GCA_025667525.1. Classification (NCBI taxonomy): domain Eukaryota; kingdom Viridiplantae; phylum Streptophyta; class Magnoliopsida; order Asterales; family Asteraceae; genus Glebionis; species Glebionis coronaria. The sequence continues at coordinate 423,906,937 of CM046877.1, forward strand.
CAACAATAATTATAATCACGAATATGAAAATCATGAACGTAAATAATCACGAACCTATTAGTATGTATTTACGTATATTTATTACGATTACGTATAAATATATTTTACGACACGAACGATTAATAAATAAATCACGTAAACACGACACGAGAACACGTAAATAAATAGAACATGGAAAAACAACGGGTTTCCCTTTGTGGGCCCCTCATAGCCGCGGCATAGAACAAAAGGAAGGGGGCCAAGCCCACTTAAAATTTAACTAAAAAGAAAAGAAGGATAATAGATTTTTCATAATACAAAATATTAGAAAAATCACAAAACCCTTTCCTCCTCCTTTTTGTCCTTTGGCCGCCGGGTATACACACACCAAGAGGGGTGTTCATTGATTTTTGGAGATCTAATTCTTGCAAGATCGTTCGTGTTATTATTCCTTTTGTTTCACGCATTCGGTAAACCTTAAACCTCTTCTTTTTAATTATTTATTAGATCTAAGTACACATGAATCATGGGTTTATTAAAAACAATTAATTAAAACATGTTAATTAATTAGATCTAATCATGGGGTATTAAAAACATAGGTTTAAGGGGTGTTTGGTTCGGCCGGTGCACACAAACCGAGAGCCTAAGCTCTCTGTGTGGCTCGTGTGACCACCAACCGAGACCTCAAGGTCTCGGTGTGGGTTTTGTGGCTCGACAACAAGCAAACCAAGGGACCCCGACGCATGTCGGGGTTAGCCTTATGGTTTGGGGGTCTCGACTGAAAACAAAGAAGCACCACCGGCTTAAGCCGGTGGCGGTTTGACTAAACCGTGGCAACCGGTCAAGCTGGTTTGCCATAATTAAAGGTTTGTTTGGTCCGGTTCAAGGGGTTTCACGGACCGGTTCACGACATGTTAATATTTAAAACACGGGTTCGGTTTATGACTTATTTTGACAAGTTAATTATTTTCTCTTTCAAGTTAAATAATTACAAGATTAATTAAATTAATTTAACATGTTATATAACTAATTATATTTAGACATGACTTAGGTTATATTATTATTATTAATAATGCATGATTTTAACCTAAGTATTTTATGATTTAATTTAGACTAAGGTAATTAATTAATTATTAAAACATGACATGTAATTAATTAATTTCCATGACTTAGGTTATATTAATAATAAATATTAATACATGTTTAACCTAAGTATCATTTACCCTTTTATTTAATTAAATCATGTTATATTTAATTAAATCTTATAACCTATAGTTTATTTAATTTACATGTAATAATTAATAAACTATACTAATAATCACATGACTTAGAATATTAATCAGTCAAACTTAAGCTTATCATATTAGCTTAATAATCCAGCTTATTTCTAAATATGGAAACTTTCTATTCTTAGAAACTTATCTATTTTAAGCAGCTAATCTAATTATGGAAACTTTATATTTTTAGAAACTTATTTGTTTTAGGCAGCTATTCTATTTTTGGAAACTTTCTATTTTTTGGAAACTTTCTATTTTTGGAAACTTTTTATTTTTGGAAACCTGCTATTTTTAGAAAATTACTTATTACTACACAACAAGTATAATAATACAAGAAATACAAGTAATACTTTATCAGAATAGACAGAATACATGATAAACACATCATAACGTTAAAATCAGTAAAACATGACATGAACATATAAAACAAGCTAAGACATGATATAAAACCAGTTACGTACTCAGTAATCAGAATACTTATACACGTATATTATATATGTAGCATTAGTGAGATCGAAGTAGGACTCTTTTCCGTTCGTCTTCTTCGTTCACTGGACACAAGGTACGGATTCTCCGTCCTTTCAGTATGGACATTCTTTCCTTATTAGGATTCCCCGTATGCAGCCAACTGTTTTCCTAGTATATGTTTTATATGTTTGATATGCTTATGTTTAATTAAATGCCTAAGCCATATACATGCATGACCAGTTTCACCTAGTTATGGAGGTACCATAACCATAACACTAGAGGCACCAGTGTTATGACTTCACCACGGCGGAGTGATAGCTCGTGGCGTCCCTTTCAGCTTTTGGTCATATTATTATGTTATCATGTGGGGAGTATGGGTGCATCCTAGGTTACATGTTTTTTTATAGATTTTTCAGGTGAATGTGGTGTGTGCCTTGCATCCTTCACAAGGAGTTGATCCCTCCTACCCAAACTTATATTAATTAGAGGCAGCCCCTCTAATTGCATGACGAGGTCACCCCTCTAAGTATTCATGCACCTTGATATTTCATGACCTATATTGCTAATGGTAAACATGTTAAACAATTTTTATAAGATAAACATAAGGCTTTTCAAACTATAAAACAAGTTTTACTAAGTTATACCAGGTTTTCCAGGACTTAGGCATTTCCGCTGCTATATGTTGTTTATGCTTATGTTATTCATTTTATGCTTGTATATCCGTGCACTGAGCGTTATGCTCAGCCATTTTCCTTTCATGTTCCTAAAACGGCAGGTACTCAGGGACGCTCGTAGACTTTAAGCGTACGTGCATATGGATTGGAAGCTTCCTAGCCTTCAATACTTTATGCATTTCTTCATACTTTTGATACGCATTTCTATGGACATTGTTTAGTCCTTTTCATTTATAGTACTTATGTTTGTGTGTGATGAGCTTTACTTTGGGGTGCCAATGTTTTTTTTAGGTATTTTCTTTATGGTCATGTAATGTTTAAGACATTTATCCTTGTATGCTTTGATGACACGCCATAATCACGCGTGACATTCCATTTACCAAAATAGGATGTTACACTAAATAGGACCAGTTTATAAAAATATATGGTCAACTGATTTACATAATAAGGTATGAGTTGTCGTACATTTTGTTTTGAAACCTTTTTGGTCGGTAACTTAATGACATACACATGAAACTTACTAAATAAAACTAATCACGGTGGAAATTGTATGAAATAGTAATAGTGATTTAAGTAGAGATATTAGTACATAAATATATAAATATTATAAAGTCAGAATACGTGTTATACCATAATTAATGATAGAACAGGAATACGTTAATCAGAAATATTAGAACATTCAGACTTATCAGTTATATATTAATAGTATTACAAGAATAAATAAGTTAACTAAGTACAATTGAGATAAACAAAATAAACGAATATCAGTTAACTTATTCGCGTCCTTTATTCATGTAGCTCGCGTGAAATCAGAGTAGAATTTATGTCAGTTGATCTCGGTCGTTTACTAGACACGAGGTACGGATTTTCCGTCCTTTCAGTAAGGACTTCCCTTCTATGCATGATTAGGATTTCCCGTCTGCAGCCAAATGTTTTCCCCAGTACATGTTATAAATCATCTGAAATTATTTTAATAACTAAGATATTTCTTGAGCCTTAAATACAAGCATGACCAGTCAGTAGTACTAGTTACGGAGGTACCGTAACCATGACACTTAAGGCACCGGTGTCATGACTCACCTGCGGGAAAGTGATATCCCGCAGCGTTCCACTCAGTTTAGCTTGGCCATTTTATCAGTATTATTAGTGGGGCGTATGGATGCATCCTAGGCTTATCAGTTTACAATTATTTGGTGAATGTGGTTGTGTGATCTACATCCTTAACATTGGAGTTCATCCCTCCATCCATCACATTATTTAGAGGTCACCCCTCTACAGCATGACGAGGTCACCCCTCCAGTTATTCATGCAACAGTTGTTTCAGTACATGACCTATATAAGCTCTTGGAAATTAAAATACAGTAAATACATGTTTCCAGATTTAACAGATAAAGTCCAGCTTTATTATTTATAAATCAGACTTTTCATATTTTAAACAGGTTTCCGCTGTAACTTCATTTATCAGTCTTACAGCTTCAGTATTATATCATCTGCTTCGTTTCAGTATTTATTATTATGCTTTATATCCGTTCACTGAGCGTTATGCTCAGCCGTAGTTCCTTTCATGTTCTAACGGCAGGTACACCAGGACGCTCTTAGGATTCTGAGAGCATGTGCATTTAGATGGAAGCTATCCAGACTTCTTACTTTATGCACCTCTTATATTATTCTGCTTTTGGACATTGTTTAGCCCTTTCCTTTAGTATTTACTTTTCATGTTTTGAGTTTATGTTTGGATTACCGATGTTTGATTCTGGTATTTCCTTTATGGTCAGTTAATGTTTTAGGACATTTACCTTATGCTTTGATGACACGCCATAAATACACGTAACGGTCCACTTATCCAAGTGGGATGTTACAAAAAATCTCAACTTATTCCAACATTTTGAATAAATTTCTCATTTCATGTTCATCGTGATTGTAGTAAGAAATCATCACATTATTAATAATTGCATAAAAATAAAATAGCTCCACTACAACATCATATCAAGTTTTTGTCCACTAAAGTAAGAATATAGTGTTAAATAACAGTTCCATTAAACATTAGAAAAGAATTCGAAAGTGTGTAACTGGTTTATAGGGGTGTTTAAATTTGATTATATTATTTTGTATATTGCTCAAAGTAGCAATTGCTTTTGTACATCTTTGAAAAGCAGACCAAAGACAACTAGAGAGTAAAACACTGAAAAGTAGTATACAAATAACTGCTTTTGTAAAGAGGTTGTTTATGTGACCCTAATCATTACCGTTTAAACAGAACTGAGTAACATAACATTTTTTCATATAAATTGTTTCAAAATCACAAGAAAATCAAGAAAATGAATTCGACATGAATAATCACAATGTATAATCATAAGCATGCATTATTGTGATGACTCATAAACATCACATGTTCCCAAAAGAATCATTTAGGAGAGTGACGATGGGCATGTGTCAATACTCACGAGGTAGAATTGATATCACATATACTAAGGACACCAACATTAGTTGACAACATGCCATTCTTTCACCATAGAAACCTAAGTATCATATGCATGTTAGAAGGTTAAAAGTTTGCTTATCTAAATGTAATCTAGCGATATTAGGATTTTGCAAAACACTATCCAAATATACAAATGTGTGATGTGATGTTACAGGAGACAAGGTCACGATCAAAAGTAGCCACGTAATTCATCATCAGTTAATATTCTATAGGAGGATTCCATTATTCCACCATCACAAAAAAGTGTATATGTACTTCGGGATGGGTCTAAGTTTTAGCACACTAGCCTTTGTTCATTGATAGCGAAGTCCTAAAACCGTATCTTTCCTAAAGAATTGTAGCACCTCATTTTGATAAATGGAATATCATAGGATAATTATGGAGTGTCATTAAAGCATACAAGGTAAATGTCCAAAACATTAAATGACTATAAAGAATCCGAAACAACATCGGATCCAACATAAGCTCTACACACAAAATGCATAAGTATAGAATGTAAAGGAAATGACTAAACAATGTCCAGCAATGCAAAAGTATGTAAATGAATTAAAGAATGAAAGAAGATTGGCGCCTCATTCCATGTACGTACTCTTGAATCCTAGCTTTGCCCTTTAGTACCTGCCGTATTGGGACATGAAAAAAAGAAATACGGATGAGCAATACGCTCAGTGTGTGGATATATAACAATGAATGTAAAACATAAACATAAGCAAGTAATGAAATGAAATGAATAGCAGCGGAACAAATGTATGTCCTGGAAAATCTGGTTTCAGTTCATAAGACTGTTTATATTTCGGAAAAAGACTTATGTTTAGTTTATCTTGAAAATCTGTATTTTAAATATGCCCGGAGCCCATATAGGACATGTTATATCAACGTGTATGAATACTTAGAGGGATGACCTTATCATACAATTAGAGGGGTTGACTCTAATTAATATATATATATAATGAGTGAAGGGATCACCTGTGAGATCTCGTATTTTCCAAGTAATTATTTTACTCTTATACATTATTTTAATCATTATTAATACTTATGTTGTCCCATAAATTTGTGATTGATTAAGCAATGAAGAAAGAAAGAAAATAGATGAAGAAGAGATGAATTCCTAGAGAGAGAAAGTAGTGAGAGAAAGTAGAGAGAGAGATGATTAACTTGGTGAATATTAGATTAAGAAAAGATTTGTTACAAATGACCATCCACCCTCCTAACATGCTAGGAGGGTAGTATATATAGTCCACCCACATGCGGGCTTTAATGGACTATATATTGGGCCGGGCTTGTCTTTTGGCCTTTAATTAGTTTAAATCCAAGCCCGTGAACCACGACTAAATAACTACCTATTACAACGTTCTAATAAATATTACAATAGAAACCTATGACCGAACATTCTTGTTTGACTCAATATTTTGAGGCTAACAACTTATTTGAAATTATAAATTATTTTTATTTTATATTTCCATATTTATTTAAATCAAATATTTTGATTTAAAAGCACCCGCGTGCATTTTTTACAAAAGTTTACTTGAATCAACGGAATGAGAACCGAGGGCTAAATATTTCGACCTAAAGATGTTAATCTTTACATTGTATTAAGTCTAGAGCGATAACATGCACAATATTAAATTCTTGTATTTCACATTTTCACTGTCGATTGTTTGAATGTTCGACGTTTTCGATGTTTTCTTTTAGTGATGCGTTAAGTCAAGTCGGGAGTCTATATTATCTTACTTTTAGTGCGTTTTAACTTTTGAGAAGTATTTTTACGAAACCCGAGTCCCGTAAATATTTGTATAATTGACTAATAGTCATTTCCCACTTTTTAACAAAGTATTTACTCTTTAGTCCAAAAGTTTCAAAACTTGGCAATTCTAGTCCCTACACCTAACACCATATATTAACCAAATTTCTTCCACTAAACACATAGTATACATTCATTAATAAAATAACACAACCACCTCTCCCCATCTCCTCCTTGCCGTGACTTACACCCCAAAAACACCCTTTGATCATCATCATCTACTTCGATTTAACTAAAACAAAAATTAGACCACCTCTTAGAATTGAAAGGTGATTCTAAATATGTAAAAATCTTACACATGCAATAAGATCTCATGATTTTATGATTTTATGGTTGGGATGATTCTTGATCATCATATATGTGATGATCATGGCTAGATCATCATATTTTGACGTTAAAAAGATAAAGTTTTTGATTTTTGATTTTTGTTTTTGATGGATGCAAGGGTTAAGATTATTAGGGATTGGTATTAAGGTGTTAGTAGTAGTAGAAAAATGGATGATTTGTGTTAAAAAAGTGTTTTGACATGATTTTTAGAGTGGTGATTCTAGGCAGTAAGTTAAGGCTGATTTTGGGTATTTTAAACTTGGAATATTGTTGTACTATTAAGATAGGGCTGTAGAGATTTTCCTTACCTTGGATTTGATATGAATTAGAGCTTCTAACTCAAAACGAGGAGGAAGTTACGATAGTTTGATTATTCGTGTACTGGGAGACGAGTATCGGCACAATTCGAATTTGTTGTCGATATTTGGATCGAATCTCGGGGACTATAGAATGAGTTTTAAGAATATTCAAAGGCTGTTCTTGGACTATAAACCTAGGGTTGTGAGTCTATTTTCAAACCTGAGTGTCGGTTTAGTAAATGGTATTGTTTAGAAGGTCAAAATGGTTTTACGAGTCAAAGACGTAATTCTCTCCGATTTTTGTAAGTCAAAGTTGTGTGGGGCGGGTAGTCTTAGAAGTATAAACTTTTGACGAGATTTTTAGAGGACTTTCTATAGATAGTAAATGAGTTCCTCAAGTCGTTTCATAAACTTTTGACGTGTCTAAGTAAGGTAAAACAGCCCGTACATTTGGTATGTGCCGACATATTTTTATCGAGAGCATTGTCTAGTTAAAAGTAAACTTTTAGAGGTGTCTAGAAGTATCACTTGCATGGATTTTCTTACGTGTCTTAGCATGGTTTATGTTCTACTTTACATTCGAGTGTTTTCTAAACATTTATTTTCATATCTTCTAAACTTTCGCGTCCCGTTATTGTAGGTCTCGGATGACTTAAAGTTGCTTGATTTTTCGTTGTTACTACTAAGCCTTCCAGTTCTGTGTTGATTTCACCTTATAGCTAAGGTGAGTTCATATCCCCTTTAACTATTTTTCATAGCCCCTTTAACTATTTGTTCATTGTTCCAAAATGCGAGGTGAGATTGTCATGTTGGAACACAATCTTTTAAACTGTATGCTATCCAGAACTGTATGCTGCCAGATGAATTCATTGATATTATTGCTTTTAGTCTATAGCCTTAAGTTTCCTCTCTTGATCATGAACCGTAAATTGTCCCGTATGCTTTGTGCTAAGCGCGAATGTTGTGAGTGGATCCATTGGGATTGACAATCCCCGTCTTGATTACCTTGACGCACTTACATTTGTTTATACTTGAGTATTAGGCTAAAATCACTAAAGGAACTTACAGTGATTGTTAAGCTTCGGTTTCATGAACTAAATAGCAATAATATATATCATGACTGTGGATAATGTTCCTAGTCATCCCCCCCATTACTTGTTTTACAAACTTTATTGTGTTCTATTACTTAGCTTACAAAACCTATGAATATCACTCAAGTTTTTTGTTGAAGGGTTTTACATGTTTTAATCTCAGGTAATAATGCTTAATATGCTTGGATGAGGTTCCACAGGATGTTGGAAGCTTGGAAGCTCTTTGTTATATTTATGCTTTTAATATAAATAATGTTGTCAAAGTCTTCCACTTATCTTTTGGTATCTTAAAACTTTAATACCATGATGTAATGGTATTTTGTTATATTTTAAAACTTATGGGACCTATGCTTTTAAAATCTGATAATATGTGATGTAATATGTATGTCTTTTATTATGTTATTTTCGAGTCATTTATAATTCATTGTCACTTGTACCATGACGTGTTACCCCCTCGTTGCCTAGTTGTTCCATGTCAGATTCTGGGGGTCTCACAGATTGGTATCAGAGCGATGGGTATAGGGAATTGAGTCATTTTCAAAACTTGGTCTATAACTAAATTTCAAAACATTTCATGCTTTAGAAGTGTCAAACATATAATCTGCCAATGTTGTTCAATATCTGCGTGGGTAATTCTCTAATCCTTATTGTTTATCTTAATTATTCTTGTAATATTTCATACCTTGATTTCATTTTGAAATATATATTGGTTTCACTACGATACTTATTACCTCCTTCCAAACCCCTCGTGCTTATTATATATATATATATATATTCTGCTCCTCAGTGTTGCATTCCTTGTTGACACTCAGTTATGCATATCTAAAATCTCTTCTTATTCTATTTTCTCCATTTATCATGAATCTTGAAATAGCATACTTATACAAATTCTCACTGAATTTTGTATTGGGTTGTTGACTGAAACATGTCGCCTACCAGAATTCGTAGAGCTGATGGACCCAATAGATCTCGTCGGGCTACTATGGAGAGAATTATTGCGAAAAGGGTAAAGAAAGCTGTTGTTGAATACAAAACGAGCCGAGAGACTCAAGCTAATGGCAAAAATTCTTCAAGTGCAAAAGGATGTTCACACAAGACCTTCATGTCTGGAAAACCCCACTCCTTCAAAGGGACCAAAGGCGTTGTTGGGTTAACACGTTGGTTTGAAAAGATGGAGCAAGTGTTTGGAACTTGCAAATGTGCTGAAGAGGATAAGGTAATTTATGCTGCTAGTACTTTGGAAGGTATTACACTTACATGGTGGAATGGGAATATTCGAACCTTAGGTCTTGATAATGCAAACAAAATCCATTGGAGCGAGTTCAAAATAATGATGACTACTGAATACTGCCCTGAGACTGAGATAGCTCGAATGGAGCATGAGTTACGGAATTTACAAATGAAGAATGATGATATTTAAGCTTACACTAATAGGTTTCATGAGTTGGTCTTAATGTGTCCTGAAATGGTTCCAGATGAGAAGAAGAAAATAAAAAGGTATGTCAAGGGCTTTCCTGAAAGGATTAAAGGACACATTACTTCATCAAAACCTTCCTCTCTACATGAAGCAGTGAACATGGCTCGTGAATTGGTCGAGCAGTCTGTGGAAGGTAAAGCTGCTAAGTCAAATGCTGATAGCAAGCAGAAATTGGAGGATAATAATGGAAACAATGAAGGGAATAATCAGGGCAATAACCGTAACAAAAACCGCGGCAATACTAGAAACTCTAATAGGAACAACAATAACCGACAAGCCAACAAGATACAAGAGTCAGCAACCATGTATGCAGCTGTTCCTGCTGCTCCTATTACTCCTGTTGCTTCTGCTACTCCTGCTGCTCCTATTGCTCCTGCTACTCCTGCTGGTAGACAAGGTTATACTGGGAATCTGCCTAAGTGTGATCTATGCAATTGGCATCATCCTGTTGGTGTGTGTCCTCCTAAGTGTGCAACTTGTAAGAGGATTGGCGATAAGGAAGGGAACTGTAATGTAGTGTGCTTTAGCTGTGGTGAAAAAGGTCATTTCCAGAATAGGTGTCCAAAGGCTAAGGATCCGCAAAACGATGAAGCTCGAGGCAGGGTGTATCATGTGGGTAATAACGCTCAGCAGAATCCTCAAGTGGTCGCAGATACGTATCTTCTTAACGATCACTATGTTAGTGTTTTATTCGATTCTGGTGCTGAGAAAAGTTTCGTTTCTTTTGCCTTTACTCCTTTCATTGATATTACTCCTTCTGCTTTAGACACTAGCTATGAAGTAGAATTAGCAGACGGTAAGATTGTTAGTACCAATACAGTCTTGCGTGGCTGTACCCTTGATTTGCTTAGTCATTTGTTTTTAATCGACCTTTTATCGACGTGTCTTGGCAGTTTTGATGTTATTGTTGGTATGGATTGGTTAGCATCTCATCGTGCTATCATTGTTTTTTTTGGACGAATCGTGCATATTCCTCTTTCTTCGGGTAAAACCTTAGAACTTCGTGGTGAGAAGCCGTATGACAATCCAAATTCTCTTCTTTGTATCAAGGCTGATGAGAAAAATCTTGATAATATTCGTATCGCTTGTGAATTTCCTGGAGTATTACCAGATGACTTGTCAGGATTACCTTTTGTGCGCGAAGTTAAATTCCGTATCGACCTTATTCCGGGTGCACTGCCTGTTGCCAAGTCGCCTTATCGTTTAGCCCCGTCTGAAATGAATGAATTATCGAATCAGCTTAAGGAATTACAAGAGAAAGGTCTCATTAGACAGAGTCATTCGCCGTGGGGAGCGCCTATGCTCTTTGTTAAGAAAAAGGATGGTGCAATGAGAATGTGTATTGACTATAGGGAATTGAATAAGCTGGCAATCAAGAATCGTTACCCTCTTCCTTGTATAGATGACTTATTTGACCAATTGCAATGTGCTTGTTGTTTCTCCAAAATAGACCTTCATTCAGGTTATCATCAGTTAAGAGCAGTGTTGTAAAAAGCGGGCTAGGTGGCGCCTAGGCGCTGGGCGGTCATACCCCGCCTTGATTTATGGCTAGGCGGTCAAGCTAGGCGGAAAAGTCAAAAGGCGGTCAAACATCCGCCTAGGCGGTGCTAGGCGGCGCCTAGGCGGAGCTAGGCGGCCTAGGCGGTCAAAAAGTCAAAGAAAGTCAACAAAAAGTTAATATTTTTTTACAAAAAATTAAAAAATGTCTTTCTAATATAAAATTTCCATATTTATTTTAACATAACATCTTAAAATCAAAGATAAACCTATGATTGTTAACATGAAGTAATGGATTTTTCGTGAGAATTGGAACCAACTGAACTGTATGTCACGTTTGAAGTTTTAAGTCTTTAAATTGTTATGTTTATTTGTCTATTTTGCAACATCAAGCTATGTGAACTTTTAATTATTAGACATTAGACGTATTTTGTCATGTTATACGTATTATTTATAATTTTTTATGCATAAAATTCCAATCCGCCTAGGCGGCGCCTAGGCGCCGCCTAGACGTATTCCGCCTCGAAGGTGGCCAACCGCCTCACTAATGCCTAGCGATTTCTGCAACCTTGGTTAAGAGTGCATGAAAGTGACATCTCCAAAACCGCTTTTAGAACCCGTTATAGTCACTTTGAATTTATCGTTATGCCATTCGGTCTTACCAATGCTCTTGCCGTTTTTATGGATCTAATGAACAATGTCTGCAAGCCTTACCTTGATAAGTTTGTTATAGTCTTTATTGACGACATCCTCATTTAATCGAAATCTAAAAAAGATCATGAACACAATCTAAGAACAATTTTAAGTCTTCTGGAGAAAGAAAAGTTGTATGCCAAATTCTCTAAGTGTGAATTTTGGTTGAAAGAGGTTTAGTTTTTAGGACACGTGGTAAATCAGGATGGTATACACGTGGATCCTAGTAAAGTTGAAGCAGTTAAGAATTGGAAATCTCCTAAATCGACTACTGAGGTCCGTTTAGTTCTCAGGTTAGTCGGATACTACCGCAGATTCATTGAAAATTTCTCCAAAACTGCCAAGCCTTTAACCCTGCTTACACAAAAGAACAAGTTGGAATGAAGAGCAAGAGCAAGCCTTTTGCTTATTAAAGGAGAAATTGTGTAATGCTCCAGTATTAACACTTCTAGATGGACCAAATGATTTGTAGTTTATTGTGATGCATCCCATCAAGGTTTCGGGTGTGTCTTAATGCAACGAGGAAAAGTGATTGCTTATGCCTCCAGACAACTTAAAATCCACGAACAGAACTATACTACTCACGGTTTGGAGTTAGGTGCAGTAGTATTTGCCTTAAAAATATAGAGATATTATCTTTATGGGACGAGAAGTGTGATATACACTGATCATAAGAGTCTCCAGTATATCTTTAACCAAAAGGATTTGAATATGCGCCAAAGGCGTTGGTTAGAACTCCTTAGTGACTACGAATGTGAAATTAAGTATCACCCAGGAAAGGCTAATGTTGTGGCAGATGCTCTAAGTCGAAAGGAAAGGCTTAAACCTAGGAGAGTGCGTGATATGAGTATAACCATTCAATCAAGCCTCAAGACTAAAATTTTAGAAGCACAGAAGGAAGCTGCAAAGGACCTTAAGGCTCCAGCTGAATTGCTGCGAGGATTAGATGCTCAATTTGAAAGGAAAGAGGATGGAACAATTTACTTTGTCAGACGGATATGGATTCCATTAGTTGGAGGATTAAGGAAGGTAATAATGGACGAAGCTCATGCTTCAAGATATTCTATTCACCCTGGTGCAAATAAGATGTACTACGATTTAAAGGATGTTTATTGGTGGCCTGGTATGAAGAAAGACATAGCAGAGTACGTTAACAAGTGTCTGACTTGTTTAAAGGTTAAAGCAGTACATCAGAAACCTTCAGGTCTTTTACAACAACCAGAAGTCCGTGAATGGAAATGGGAAAGGATTATAATGGACTTAGTCACAAAGCTGCCTAGAAGCAGTGGTGGTTTTGATGCAATTTGGGTAATTGTTGATAGATTAACCAAATCTGCTCACTTTCTCCCTATTCGTGAGGATTATAAAACAGAAAGATTAGCTCGAATTTACATCAATGAGATTGTTGAAAAACACGTAGTACCAGTGTCGATTATTTCTGATAGGGATGGTCGTTTTGCGTCTCATTTATGGAAAGCACTTCAAAAAGTGTTGGGTACGCAAGTATTAATGAGTACAACATATCTCCCAGAGACGGATGGACAGAGTGAATGCATTATCCAAACTTTGGAAGACATGTTGCGGGCATGTGTTATGGATTTTGGTGGTAGCTGGGACACTCATATACCTTTGGTTGAATTCTCATATAACAATAGTTATCATAAAAGTGTCAAGTGTTCGCCATTCGAGGAATTATACTAACGTAAATGCAGATCACCAGTGATATGGAATGAAGTAGGTGAAAGTCAACTGATAGGGCCTGAATTAGTCCTAGAAACTATAGACAAGATTGTACAGATTAGGGAAAGACTGAAAACTGCTAGAAATCGTCAAAAGAGTTACGCAGACAAAAGACGTAGACCTCTTTATTTTCAAGTTGGAGACCGTGTGCTGCTACGTGTATCTCCATGGAAGGGTATTGTGAGGTTCGACAAAAGAGGAAAACTTGCACCACGTTTTGTAGGACCATTCGAGATCATTGAGCGTGTTGGTTCGGTAGCCTATCGACTGAAGTTACCTCAGGAGTAAATTGTGTTCATGATGTATTCCACGTTTCCAACCTTAAGAAATGTTTAGCCGAATCAGATGTTCAAATACCGTTAGAAGAAATAAGGGTGGACAAGAAAATGTACTTCATTGAAGAACCGATTGAGATCGTGGATCACCAAATCAAGAAGCTAAAACGTAGTTGGATTCCTATCGTTAAGGTTCGTTGGGATTCACGTCGGGGTCCTGTGTTTACTTGGGAAAGCGAAGATCAGTTCAAGGCTAAGTATCCCCATTTGTTCGTGTCTTCTTCTTCCATCTCCAGTTAAACTCTGAGGGACCAGAGTTCCTTTAGGGGGGTAGACTATGAGATCTCGTATTTTCCCGGTAACTATTTTACTATTATACATTATTTTAATCATTGTTAATACTTATTCGAAATTATAAAATTATTTTTATTTTATATTTCCATATTTATTTAAATCAAATATTTTGATTTAAAAGTTTACTTGAATCAACGAAACGAGAACCGAGGGCTAAATATTTCGACCTAAAGATGTTAATCTTTACATTGTATTAAGTCTAGACCGATAACGGGCACATTATTAAATTCTTGTATTTCACATTTTCACTATCGATTGTTTCAATGTTTGACGTTTTCGATGTTTTCTTTTAATGATGCGTTAAGTCGAGTCGGGAGTCTATATTATCTTATTTTGAGTGCGTTTTAACTTTTGAGAAGTATTTTTACGAAACCCGAGTCCCGTAAATATTTGTAAAATTGACTAATAGTCATTTCTCACTTTTTAACAAAGTATTTTATTTTTAGTCCAAAAGTTTCAAAACTTATCAATTCTAGTCCCTACACCTAACACCATATATAGACCAAATTTCTTCCACTAAACACATAGTATACATTCATTAATAAAAAAAAACACAACCACCTCTCCCCATCTCCTCCTTGTCGTGACTTCCACCCCAAAACACCTATTGATCATCATCATCTACTTTGATTTAACTAAAACAAAAATTAGACCATCTCTTAGAATTGAAAGATGATTCTAAATATGTAAAAATCTTATACATGCAATAAGATCTTATGTTTTTATGATTTTATGGTTAGGATGATTCTTGATCATCATATATGTGATGATAATGGCTAGATCATTATATTTTGATGTTAAAAAGATGAAGTTTTTGATTTTTGATTTTTATTTTTGATGCATTCATGGGTTAAGGTTATTAGGTATTGATATTAAGGTGTTAGTAGTAGTATAAAAATAGATGATTTGTGTTGAAAAAGTGTTTTGACATAATTTTTAGAGTGGTGATTCTAGGCAGTAAGTTAAGGCTGATTTTGGGTATTTTAAACTTGGATTATTGTTGTACTATTAAGATAGGGCTGTAGAGATTTTCCTTACCTTCGAGTTGATATAAATTAGAGTTTCTAACTCAAAACGAGGAGGAAGTTATGATAGTTTAATTATTCGTGTACCAGGAGACGAGTATCGGCACAATTCGATTTGTTGTCTATATTTGGATCGAATCTCGAGGACTATAGAATGAGTTTTAAAAATATTCAAAGGCTGTTCTTGGACTATAAACCTAGGGCTGTGAGTCTATTTTCAAAACCGAGTGTTGGTTTAGTAAATGGTATTGTTTAGAAAGGTCAAAATAGTTTTACGAGTCAAAGACGTAATTCTCTCTGGTTTTTGTAAGTCAAAGTTGTGTCGGGCAGGTAGTCTTAGAAGTATAAACTTTTGACGAGCTTTTTAGAGGACTTTCTATAGATAGTAAATGAGTTCCTCAAGTCGTTTCATAAACGTTTGACGTGTCTAAGTAAGATAAAACAGCCCGTACATTTGGTATGTCCCGTCATAATTTTATCGAGAGCATTGTCTAGTTAAAAGTAAACTTTTAGAGGTGTCTAGAAGTATCACTTGCATGGATTTTCTTACGTGTCATAGCATGTTTTATGTGCTACTTTACATTCGAGTGTTTTCTAAACATTTATTTTCATATCTTCTAAACTTTCGCGTTCCGTTATCGTAGGTCTCGGATGACTTAAAGTTGCTTGATTTTCCGTTGTTACTACTAAGCCTTCTAGTTCCGGGTTGATTTCACCTTATAGCTAAGGTGATTTCATATCACCTTTAACTACTTGTTCATTGTTCCAAAATGCGGGGTGAGATTATCATGTTGGAACACAATCTTTTAAATTGTATGCTATCTAGAACTATATGCTGCCAGATGAATTCATTGATATTATTGCTTTTAGTGTATAGCCTTAAGTTTCCTTTCTTGATCATGAACCGTTAATTGTCCCGTATTCTTTACGCTAAGCACGAATGTTGTGGGTGGATCCATCGAGATTGACAATCCCCGTCCCGATTACCTTGACGCACTTACATGTGTTTGTACTTGAGTATTAGGCTAAATACTCACTAGAGGAACTTACAATGATTGTTAAGCTTCATTTTCATGAACTAAATAGTAATAATATATATCATGACTATGGATAATGTTCCTAGTCACCCCCCATTACTTGTTTTACAAACTTTATTGTGTTCCATTACTTATTTTACAAACCCTATGAGTATCACTCAACTTTTTGTTGACGGGGTTTACATGTTTTAATCTCAGGTAATAATGCTTAATATGCTTGGATGAGGTTCCGCAGGATGTTGGCAGCTTGGAAGATCTGTGTTATATCTATGCTTTTAATATAAATAATGTTGTCAAAGTCTTTCGCATATCTTTTGGTATCTTAAAACTTTAATACCATGATGTAATGGTATTTTGTTATGTTTTAAAACTTATGGGACCTATGCTTTTAAACTCTGATATTATGTGATGTAATATGTATGTCTTTTATTACGTCATTTTCGAGTCATTTATAATTCATTGTCACTTGTACCATGGCGTGTTACCCCCTTGTTGCCTAGTTGTTCCATGTCAGATTCTGGGGGTCTCACATCACCTCCTGTAACGGATGCAAGGCACACACCGCAGTTATCATGAAATCATACTACTTGTCCTAGGATGCACCCATTCGCCCCACATGATAATAATAACAAAGACCAAATACTGTAAAGGGACGCTGCGAGCAATCACTCTCATCGCAGACGAGTCATAACACCGGTGCCTCTAGCGTTATGGTTATGGAACCCCCACAACTAGGTGAAACTGGCATGCATGTATATAGCTCTGGCAATCTAAAATAGTCATAACATATACTGATGTGTTTAAGACACTTAAACTATTGAGAAAAACAGATGGCTGCAAACGAGTAATCATAATATAGGAAGAAAGTTGTCCTTACTGAAGGATGGAATATCCGCACCCTATGTCCAGTAAATGAAGACGAAAACGAACGCAGAAGATCACTTTGACTTCACAATAGCTACATAATGAAGGGACATGAATAAGAGTCGGTTTTACTTATACATACTTGTTAATTAGTTTACTTGACGTGTTCATACTTATAATACTTGTTCTTGTCTTGTCTTATTATTTCATGTTTAAATCATGTATTTCTTAGTGTTTCATGTGTTTTAGATTCATGTATTTCATGTTTAAAGTGTTATAGTACTTGTTATAACATAATGAGTAACTTTCTAAAAATAGTAGGTTTCTATATATAGTAACTTTCCAAAAATAGCATAGTTTCCATATATAGTAACTTTCCAAAAATAGCAAGTTTCCTTAAATAGTATGTTTCTAAAAATAGAAAGTTTCCTTAATTAGTAAGTTTCCAAAAATAGAAAGTTTCTATATTTAGCATGTTTCTATAAATAGCATGTTACCATATTTGATGTATTTCCATAAATAACATGTTACCATATTTAGTGTGTTTCCATATTTATCATGTTGCCATAATTAGTAAAAATTATATAATTAACATGTTTCCATAATTAATCGTATGCTTATTTATATCATGTATAATTATATTATAAAGTTTAATAAATAATAAATACTTAACTTAACTTATTATTATTTGTTAATAATGTCATGTCATGTTATTATAAGTTAATATTAATTAATAATATTACATATTTCATGTTATTAAACTTTATCTTAAAAGATATTAATTAATTAACCTAAGTTTTAATTAATTAATTCAATCTACATGAATAATTAAATTAATAATTATTATAACACAAGTTTATTTAAATAAATGTACATACATGTTATATCATGATTTTATTTAAATAAACATAACATAAGTTTTTATTTTAATTAAACTATAAATTAATTAATACAATTAATTAATTAAAACATAACGTAAAGTATTTTTCCTACATAACGGTTTAATTACGTGTTCATGAAAAGTGATAAGTTCCTGAGCCCAAATCCCGAGACCCGACCACCAAGCACCACAGCCCGAAGGCTGCGGCCTCGCTGTCGTGCCCCGTCCGAACCACAACCACCACACCGAGAGCCGAAGCTCTCGGCTTCGCTGTTGCGTCCAAAACAAAGTTAACTCCAACGTGAGCTGGGGTCCCCTTCGCAGCCCGAGAACACGCCGAGTCCCACATGGGGTCTCGGTTGTTGCTGATCAAAAGCCACAGCCCCCGTTTGGGGGTGTGGTGTCGCGGTTGTCCACAACCACCAACGCCGACCCCTAAGGGTGCGACGGTTGGTCACCGAACGCCACCGAGAGTCACATGACTCTCGGTTCGCGTGTACCCAACAAACAAACCAAAAAGTACCCGATCCCCATGTTTGATCTTTTTATTTAACATGTTTTCATACTTGTTTTTAATGATATATTAATATAGAAAATAAAATAAAAAGATTAGAGATCAAGGATACCGTATGCGTGAAAAGGTTTAAGACACGAACACTATACCGTAGCAATTAATAAACAAAAATCAACAACGAATCGTCCTTGTGTTTTGGTGTGAGGCGCGACAAGGAGGAAGAACAAGGGTAGGGTTTTGATGATTTTTCTGTAAAAGTGGTTAACGAAAACTCCTGTGATTTTTATTAATTATCTAGAAAATATCATGGGCCGGGCTTGGCCCATCTTGCCCCTTTCCTTCTCTTTTGGCCGAAACACAACAAACACCCCTTATGGTTTCATGTTTGTTTTTCTTGTCTAAATATTATCGTGTGTGTTCGTATTTAATTATCGTGTTTTTGTTTCTTGAATGTTTTCTTAATATTATACGTATATTCTTATCGTGTATTAATATTCATGTTTACATACATGATACTTATCATAATTAATTAATATACATATTGTTTGTATTAAATATTCATGATTCATGGCGTATATTAATTAATTAGAAAGTTTAAATTTAACCGTAAATTCGTGCATTTAATGATCTTAGGATTTTTAAAGCAGGTTTTACAACTCTTCCCCTCTAAAAGAATAATTCGTCCTCGAATTAGAGATACGATAAGCTGATGAGATAATAAACGCTGAATTGACATAAAAGCTGGAAAGACATGTAAGCTGAAAATGACATACCCGAGTCAGAACTGGAAATGAGGGTAAGAAGTCCGTATAGACTCCTCCGTTTCCCAAGTGGCTTCCCGCTCAGAATGACCCCTCGAATGGATTTTAACGAATGGAATCGTCTTTCTCCTCATGACTCGTTCTTGGCGATCGAGAACTTCCTCGGGTTCCTCAATATAAGATAGATCCTCTCGAATCCTCTTGAATGGATATGCAACTTTATGCAATGGATGGTAGTTGGAACCTCTGAGTAAGGATACATGGAATACATCATGCACATGAGATAGCTGGGGAGGTAAAGCTAGACGATATGATACTTCACCGACACGTTCGAGGATTTCAAACGGTCGGATGAAACGAGGACTGAGCTTGCCCTTGAGTCCAAAACGCTTAACACCACGTGCTGGTGATACTTTAAGGAAAACATGGTCGCCGACATTAATCGCTAGATCTCTATGATGCTTATCAGCATAGCTCTTCTATCGAGCACGAGCTTCTTGTAGCTTTGCCTTGGCGATGTCAACCTTCTCATTAGTCACCTCTATCATTTCTGGTCCTTCAAGGATTCGTTCTCCAACTTGATCCCAACAGATTGGAGCACGACACTTTCTGCCATAGAGCATCTCGAAAGGTTCACACTTAATACTTCCATGCCAGCTCTTGTTGTAGGCAAACTCCACCAAACAAATGTAGTCGTCCCAACTTCCTGACCATTCCAATGCACAAGCCCGCAGCATGTTTTCTAAGGTCTGAATGGTACGCTCCGATTGACCATCGGTCTGAGGATGAAAAGTAGTGCTAAGCCTAAGTTTAGTGCCCCAAGCTTTCTACATACCTTTCCGGAATTTTGACGTGAAACGAGGATCTCGGTCTGGTATGATGTCAGAAGGAGTTCCATGTAGTCGTATGATGTCCTTAAGGAATATATCTGCCAATTTGCTAACTGAGAAATCCTTGCGAATTGGAAGAAAATGAGCTGACTTGGTTAAACGATCAACTATGACCCATATAGCATCATGTTTGCTCAGAGTAAGCGGAAGTCTGGTGACGAAATCTATAGAGATTTTGTCTCACTTCCATACGGGAATCTCTAACGGTTGCAGTAAACCACTAGCCCGCTGATGCTCGATCTTAACCTGTTGGCAGGTTAGACACTTGGATACGAAAGTGGCAACATCCTGCTTAATGCCACTCCACCAGAAATGTTGTTTAATGTCATAATACATTTTGGTGGATCCTGGATGAATAGAGAATGGAGAGCTGTGAGCTTCTTTCAATAGAGCTTCTCGGAGATCCTGATCATCCAGAACACATAGCTTAGTTCCTTGCCATACGATGCCTTCCTCGTCTACACGAAATTCTGTCTACCTATCAAGATTCTGAATAATAGCCCAAATCTCACCATCATCTTTCTAAGTTGCCTTGATCTGAGATATTAAGTCTGGCTCAACTCTCAGATTAGCCCAGTACCCATGTTGTCCACGTACTAAGATTTCCATGTCTAGTTGCTCTAAGTCACATATGATTTCTTCTACTATCTTGATGCCATTAGTCATACACGACTTCCTACTGAGAGAATCTGCCACTACATTCGCCTTGCCAGGATGGTACTGAAGATTGATGTCGTAGTCCTTGAGTAGTTCCAACCATCTTATCTGTCTCATGTTAAGCTCTCTCTGAGTGAATATGTACTTGAGACTCTTGTGATCAGTAAAGATGTCACATGATTCACCATATTGATAATGTCTCCAGATTTTAAGTGCAAAGACTACTGCTACTAGCTCCAAGTTATGTGTAGGATAATTTTCTTCATAAGGCTTTAGCTGACGTGATGCGTATGCAATCACTTTCCCATGTTGCATGAGTACACAACCTAATCCTTTACCCGAAGCATCGCTGTAGATCTGAAATCCACCTGTACCAGATGGGAGAGTAAGAATGGGTGCAGATACTAACCGCTTCTTGAGTTCTTCAAAGCTCTTCTCCCGCTCATCAGTCCAAACGAATTTCTCTCCTTTCCGCATCAACTTGGTCAAGGTAAGGCTAGTCTTGAAAAATTCTCCACGAATCTACGATAATAGCCAACTAAGCCTAGGAAACTACGAACCTCAATAGCAGACGTTTGTCTTGGCCATTTAGTGATAACTTCAACCTTCGCAGGATCCATAGTAATCCCTTATGCGAAGACAATGTAGCCTAGAAATGCCACCTTGTTTAGCCAAAATTAACAGTTAGAAAATTTGGCAACTTGGTCAAGGTAAGGCTAGTCTTGAAAAATTCTCCATGAATCTGTGATATTAGCCAGCTAAGCCTAGGAAACTACGAACCTCAGTAGCAGACGTTTGTCTTGGCCATTTAGTGATAGCTTCAACCTTCGCAGGATCCATAGTAATCCCTTATGCAAAGACAATGTAGCCTAGAAATGCCACCTTGTTTAGCCAAAATTCACACTTAGAAAATTTGGCATACAACTGTTTCTGACGAAGAATCTGTAGCACAATACGTAGATGTTCTTCATGTTCTTCCTTGGATTTAGAGAAGATGAGGATGTCACCGATGAACACGATAAATTTTTTTGTCTAAGTACTCGTAGAAGACGCGGTTCATAAGGTCCATGAAAATCGCAGGAGCATTAGTGAGTCCGAAAGGCATGACTACGAACTCATAATGGCCATATCTAGTGCGTAAAGCAGTATTGAGAATATCCTGCTCTTTAACTCGCAGCTGATGATAACCGGATCTTAAATCAATCTTGGAGAAATGCTTGGCACCTTGAAGTTGGTCAAACAGATTATCGATTCGCAGTAATAGATAACGGTTCATAATCATGAACTTATTCAGCTCACGATAGTCAATGCATAAACAGATGCTGCCATCCTTCTTCTTGACGAAAAGTACCGGTGCACCCTATGATGATACACTCGGACGGATGAAACATCGCTTCAGTAATTCATGTAGCTGATCTTTTAACTCATTGAGCTCTACGGGAGCCATGAGATAAGGAGACTTAGAGATTGGTTGAGCTCCTGGAATACGCTAAATGTTAAACTCTACTTCTCGGGTAGGTGATACACCTAGAAGTTCTTCTGGGAATAAATCAGGAAATTCTGAAACAACTGGTTGATCTTGGATTGATGGAACTTTGGCAGTAATATCCTGAGTTAAAGCTAAGAAGCCCTCACAACCATGAGATAGTAAGGCCCGAGCTTCTAATGTAGAGATGATTTGTACAGACTTTCCTGGTATAAAACCATTGTAAATGAACTCTGGTGCTTGAACATCACTGAAAATAACCCGATAGGTATGACAATCAATAGTAGCATGATGCTTGGATAACCAACCCATGCCTAAGATGAGATCAAACTCGTACATATCCAAAGGAAGTGCGTCTACTGGGCGAATCTTATCATCAAATTCTAGTGGAAGATCTCTGTACACCTGGGTGATGCGCACAGAGTCTCGCATAGGCGTAGATATACTTAAAATATTCTCTAATGGCGTAGGGATTTTATTAATACTAGTGGCATACATAGTGGATATAATTAAATGAGTAGCACCAATATCGAATAAAACGCAAGCAACATGACCGTTCATAAAGAGGATGCCAGTGATAGTACCTGAGGACTTATTAGCTTGGTCCCTTGTGGTAGTGTAGACACGCCCTAAGGCTAGTGGCTTAGGAAGAGCAGCACTAGAAGTACCAGCAATATCTCCCTTATTGTAATCTTTCAACATGTGTCCGGGTAGTCCACACTTGAAACAGACGCCAGCTGACTTACAGCATGGTCCAGGATGTCTACGACTACAAGTCGTGTAGATGAGGTAGGTGTAACCTCCTGGAGGTACCCTTGCTACCTGGGAGCCTATTTAAGAAATGTGCGTGAGACATGATTATTTGGCATAAACATGACTGCACTGAAGTTTAAAATGATAGTTTACCAGATGAAGATGAGTTGTTGGACTACTGACCCTTAGCATGTTGGTCACGTCCACTCGCAGAGTTCCTGTTTATGAGGCTGACATGTTAGTATGTAAAACATACAACAACTTAACATAGAAAAGTTTAAGAATTTAGGGACCTGTTGTTGTTGGACTGGTTGTTGTTGTTATGGTAATTGTCATTACCGTTCTTCTTGTCAGATCCATAACGGTCATTAGATTGACCGTGCCCCTTGTTGGCATTCTGCTGAGTGGCCGGCTGGGACCGTTCTCCACCCTTCTGCCTGAATATACAATTGGAATAGGAAAAGGTATAGATGAACATAAAGATTGAAATGAAATGATAACGCTTGATGACTGAATTTTATACCTCTTCTTTGGACGAGCTTGTTCCTCGTAGTCATCACGCTCATGTAGCATTTCTAAGCTACGTGCTGCATCATTAACTTGTGCCACATTAGCATATGTAGCACTAAGTAAACGATCTGCTGTAGATGCGTGCAGAGCCCAGCAAAAGTGCTTGGCTTGTTCTTCCGCAGTACCCGCAGCTAGGGGTGAGCATCGGGACGAAACCGACCCGTCCCGACCCGATACCGACTCATCCCGAAACCGAAATCACGAAAAACTCAAACCGAATCCCGACCCGAGTTAGGCCCGAGTCCCGAACCGAACCGATTTAAGCCCGAGTTACTCCCGATTTGTGCGGTTTTCTTTGTTCGATCCCGAATTAATCCCGAGTCCCGACCCGACCCGAGTCCCGAAATCATGAAAAACCCATCCCGAATCCCGACCCGAATTTGGTCGGTTTGTGTCGGTTGGTTTCGGTTTCGGTCGGTTTGTGTCGGTTTTCGGTTGTCGGTCGGTTTTGCTCACCCCTACCCGCAACAACGCCTAAGAATCCATCCAACCTAAGAAACCTCTTCATAAACTTAGTGCTAGTATCTCCAGTTCTCTGACGATTGGAATGATAGTCCCTCTTGAGTCCCTCCTGCTCAGATGTCGGAAAGAACTGCCCATAAAACGGAACTGTTCCCAAGTCAACGCAGCTAACCACACATCACCTCCATTCGCTAACTTGTATGCCCTCCACCAATGCAAGGCATCTCTTTCAAACTTATAGCAAGCCAACCTTTCCTTGTAGACACCATCACATCCCATAGCATCGAAAATTTTCTCCATATGTGAAATCTAGTTTTCCGCATTAGATGATATCTCAGCTTTCTCAAAAGATCTAGGTTTCTGCTTGTTAAACCTCTCAAGCCAAGTGTGTAGAGTAACCGGTGGAAGAGAAGGAGGATTGTTCTGATTGGGAATGTTCTGGTATTCATTCCAAATCTGGTTCCTGATTTGGGGAAACATGGCTTGCAGAGCTGCTTAGACAGCTGCTAGCTCTTATTCGCGTGTCATGACCATCTGACAGTTTAAAAATGAAAAATGAAATGATTAATCTGA
Source organism: Glebionis coronaria (assembly GCA_025667525.1). Taxonomy (NCBI): domain Eukaryota; kingdom Viridiplantae; phylum Streptophyta; class Magnoliopsida; order Asterales; family Asteraceae; genus Glebionis; species Glebionis coronaria. The sequence goes on from CM046877.1 coordinate 423,931,843, forward strand.
TTAGAACATATGGTAAACATAATAAAATGATGCATGAAACAGTTTATGAAGGCATAGCCAACGAAAATGACATGAGTTTGGTTGAATGCCTATGGGTCCGTTCACCAAAACAAAATTGGCATGACGAGGATGAACGCCTATGGGTCGGTTCATCAAAACAAAATGACATGAGCTAATGTGAACACCTATGGGTCGGTTCACCAAGCAAAATAATTCGTATAAAAGCACATGCGACTAAATATGGCCAGTCCTGTACCAAACATTACTTAGTCAAAATTCCTACAACAATGATACATGAAATAAATGCATGAAAAAAAATTGTCAGTTTTAGGAAGACACTGATGACTACCCACTAGTCACAGGTCAATTTTAAGAGCCTACAGGTCGAAACCTTGGCTCTGATACCATAATTGTAACACCCCATTTTGATAAATGGAACATCACAGGATAATTATGGAGTGTCATCAAAGCATACAAGATAAATTTCTAAAACATTAAATGACCATAAAGAATCCAAAACAACATCGGATCCAACATAAGCTCCTCACACGAAATGCATAAGTATATAATGTAAAGGAAAGTACTAAACAATGTCCAACAAAGTAAAAGTATGTAAATGCATTAAAGAATGAAAGAAGACTGGCGCCTCATTCCATGCACGTACTCTTGAATCCTAGCTTTGCCCTTTAGTACCTGCCGTATTAGGACATGGAAAGAGAAATACGGCTGAGCAATATGCTCAGTGTGCGGATATATAACAATTAATGTAAAACATAAACATAAGAAAGTAATGAAATGAAATGAATAGCAGCGGAATAAATGTATGTCCTAGAAAACCTGGTTTTAGTTCATAAGACTGTTTATATTTCTGAAAAAGACTTATGTTTAGTTTATCTTGAAAATCTGTATTTTAAATATGCCCGGAGCCCATATAGGTCATGTTATATCAACGTGCATGAATACTTATAGGGGTGACCTCATCATGCAATTAGAGGGGCTGCCTCTAATTAATATATATAAAATGAATGGAGGGATAACCTCCTGTAACGGATGCAAGGCACACACCGCAGTTACCATGAAATCATACTACTTGTCCTAGGATGCACCCATTCGCCCCACATGATAATAATAACAAAGGCCAGATAATGTAAAGGGACGCTGCGAGCAAGCACTCTCACCGCAGACGAGTCATAACACCGGTGCCTCCAGTGTTATGTTTATGGAACCCCCACAACTAGGTGAAACTGGCAAGCATGTATATAACTCAGGCAATCTAAAATAATCATAACATATACTTATGTGTTTAAGACACTTAAAATACTAGGAAAAACAGATGGCTGCAAATGGGGAATCCTAATATAGGAAGAAAGATGTTCTTACTGAAGGACGGAATATCCGCACCTTATGTCCAATAAATGAAGACGAAAACGAACACAGAAGATCACTCCGACTTCACAATAGCTACATAATGAAGAGACATGAATAAAAGTTGGTTTTACTTATACATACTTGTTAATTAGTTTACTTGACGTTTCGTACTTATAGTACTTGTTCTTGTCTTGTCTTATTATTTCATGTTTAAATAATGTATCTCTTAGTGTTTCATGTGTTTTAGATTCATGTATTTCATGTTTAAAGTGTTATAGTACTTGTTATAATATAATGAGTAACTTTCTAAAAATAGCACGTTTCTATATAGTAACTTTCCAAAAATAGCAGGTTTCCATATATAGTAACTTCCCAAAAATAGCAAGTTTCCTTAAATAGTAAGTTTCTAAAAATAGAAAGTTTCCATAATTAGTAAGTTTCTAAAATAGAAAGTTTCCACATTTAACATGTTTCTATAAATAACATGTTACCATATTTGATGTATTTCCATAAATAGCATGTTACCATATTAAGTGTTGTAACACCCCAAATATTCATACTTTGGTTCAGCGAAAGAGTCGTTGGTGTTACGGGATAACACATTACTCAAATCATAGACAACGCTTAAAAATCGCGTCATTTAATAATAAAGCATTTTCTATTCATGGATATCAAATTTACATAGGTCCCAAGTCATAGTATTTCATACAATATTACAAAACATTTGAATAGAAATTGTTATTTAAGTGCGGGCCATAAATTCTTGTTGTCTTCCCAAGAATTACCTTCAAGTACATGAGACAAAATATGTTAAAAGAAAAGGTCAGCGAAAACGCCGAGTAAATTCATAGAGTTTAATGAAATCCATTAATATATTATCGGTATAAAATTATTACCGAAAATCATCTTGCACAATTCTTTGTCGTAGGCCATAAAATAAGCCAAAAATATTTTATACAAATCTTTGTTGTAAATCATACTATAGGCTTTTGCCTTCAAATCCATTATATGAACCAATGTCTTAAAAACATCATACAATACGTTTTATAACGTTGTATAGAGTTAAAATAAAACCTTATATGAATATGGTTATGTAAAACCAAAACACGAACATAATATCAATAATAAGACCCTGTATGCTAGTTAGGCAATAAATTGTAATTCAATGAGTATAACAATATTTTCGTTATTGGATTATTATAAGCCGCATGAAATTGCTACCTTACTATACCAAACAACGGGTAGCTAACCCGAAACTCATTTGCCATCTAAAACAGCGTGTCGTCACAATAATCACGCTTATATAATTCTTCTCATACATAAATTCGCTTACCAATCAATGTGGCACGACGGGGATCAACCGTCAAGGCGCGAACTGGGGTGATCTTCCCCAAATAGTACTATTATATGCATAAGCGTCTACCAAATCCCGGTAGTTCACAATTCATGCTAATGGGACTTTTAGTGACATAACCTAACTAATAATAATCCATTTTATTTCATTCATCGGGTCATATAATCATTCATCGGGTCATACAATCATTCGGGTCCAAATCAATAAGCAAACAATCGGGACAAATGGTGTCCTATTTTTTATTAAAACTAACATGTTATCTCCCTCGCGGGTTTATAAAATATTTCATAAAACATTTAAAAGAGTGCGAGTCTATGAACTCACATTGATTGGTAAAGGCGGTTATCGGCGATTTGGATGTATGGTACGTGCTTCAATCACGGAAACCTAGACAAATAATACTCGTCTTAGACTCTTGTCCAATGACTTTATAAAAACAATGGCTATGTATATATATGATGATATCATGAGTATGATGATGATCAAGTGGGATTTTATATCTTCATACACATTATAGTGTTATGTGTTAGTCAAATTTTTGACTAATTACACTAGTTTCAATCCAATTCTATATTGAGGCCCAATAAGCCCATTAAAAGCCCCTTACATTATATTAGTCTATTTATACTTTTAATACCAGGACTTTACTCATATGTTGGGCCCAATTGGGTTAAGCCCAATGAGTAAGTCCATTAGTATTTAGCCAAACTTGTCGGGTCAATAGTCCAATAAGGCTACTTTGGCCCGTTAATGTCCATAAGTTATAAAGCTCGGGTTTATCGGTTTTTACTTGTCAAATGTACTTAAACATCAGTATATGAGTTATAAAAAGTTTACATTAGACGGGTCCGACCGTCTAAGTTTTAATTGACGAAAACGTTAATTTTACGGTTTTAGCCGAAAAGACGTAAAACTTATGTTTATAGTTTTATAACTTATAAACTTATCAAATTGTCATTTTTATAAAATGTTAATTTTATTTATCAAAGTAAATACTTATTTATATGTAATATATAAGTTAGTGGGTTTTTAGGTATACTTTTTATATTATATTTACTTTAGTGCTAATGTTATACTATATACTTTATTTTACAAATCTGATTATTATTTTCACTTTCACCATTTTTACCATATCTTGAGTTCTACAAGGAGATAGAAACTCATTTTTGGACACCATAAACTAAATGATATGTGTTACAATTAACTCAGTTTTAGATACTGCTCAATCTATCTCTAAATGTCTCTAACAGTTCGTCCAAAACAGACTATACAGATTTGGACTTTAATATTGTTTTTTATGGATTCCATTGTGTGGCCAACTCTCACATATGTACAAGTCTTATAAATTACTGTATATTAATTCATCCATGCCATTTTAACAATTTAACATAAGGTTCTTTACTGTTTTTATACAACCAACTATTTTAAGCATGATTTAACCATTTTTACATGTAGTTTTCAATCTTTTTAGCCAAGTTTATCAACACATGATCCCCACATAATATCTTTATCATCATATATCATCATATACATATACATTAGGAAATAAAATACAATTTACATTTACAAAAATAACAAAGAAATGGGAAGGATGATCTTGTTACCACCAAGATTATGAAAGTTAAGATCAATCTTGACTTTTGTTGGCAAAACTTGTGATACACCAATATCAACTTCAAGATCACCAATCTAACGCCTTGTGAAAAATCAGCCCTAGGACCCCAACAAATATCCTCCTTGGATGTTAAAATCACCACCAATCAATAGAGCTTCAAGAGGTTTCCATCATATGTGTGAATAACATAAGATTTTGTGGTTAATTTTGATCAAATGAGGGTGTTTTAAGTGGAGTTGGGACGGAAATGGTAGAGAGAAAAGAGAGAGTGTTTAGTGGTTTGCATGAGGTGCAAATGAGGAAGTGGTTTGTGTTTGAGTTGTTTTATGCATTAAGTGGTTTTGCAACAAGGCTAAGACAAGTGTCTTAGCTTGTTGTGTAAGGTTGACACCTTTATGGTGTGGTGGCTTATACTTGCCGTCCCATGTAGTGGGGGTGGGGCAAGTTTACCTTGTCTCATCCCCATTTAATTACGGGTACTCCTCGATTCTAGTTTCCTTGATTTACGTACCCTCGGGTCGTTTTACGAAAAACATTTTTATAAATTATGAATCAACGGCACAAAACGAATCTAATAAAAATTGTCTCATAAAAAACGGAGTTCAAAAAAGTAAATACGTAATCCTAAGGTTTCCGGTTTAATCGTAAAGGACGTTAAATTATGAACGTAAGTCCTAATCTCTTCTCGTAAATTTGTGAGTTTATGAACCAACACAAATTTAAAACCCCAAAATAATATTCACGGATAAATTTATTTTCCTGAAATGTCGGACTGTCACCAAAAAACGCGTATGTAAACGTAAGCACGTAACGTAGAGTCCTCCGGTTTAGACGTAGTCGATGCTACTTTAAGACGTAAACCCAAATTTCTTCCCAAAAGTGAGTTATTTCATAATATAACATTAAAATAATGTTTTTAAATAATACTTGAGAATAAAATATCGACCATAAATTGACGGATTGTCACAGCATTTACCCCTAAGCAGGATTTTTGTCCTCAAAGATCGATTTATCTTACTACTCGCTTCTTATAGAGTTAAAGCCATGTGGGTATTTCCTCCACGTTCGGTCTTTTCTCTCAAGTGTAATTCATTAAAATACGCGAGTTTCATCAAACATAACTACGGGAATACGATCAGGCTTAATGTTGACTTACTTTCTCTATCCATGATGTTCACGGGTTTTTGATGAATGCAACTTTTCGCCGATCCAAACTTCATCAAGAAGTAATCAGATTTTCACTTGATAGACATTTTATCTAGTTCGATATACGAAACATAATTCACGCAACCCTTGAAGTCCTAGGGTAGATCTAGCTTATATGCCTTTCAAACCAACTTTTACATTATCTCAATGGTCCCATACAACGAGGAATTATTTCCCATGATCTTTTAGATCATCAATTCACTTTTCCATGGTGAAAAGTCTTGGCATAACTTCGCTACCCATCCTGCACTTCAAGATCTACATTTCATATTCACATAACCTCCTGCCCACTATCGGCAGTCAATAATCAGATCCTAATTTCAACAATCACTTCAGGTCTCACGGGTTGGGTATTTTGTAAGGTTAGGTTTGTCATCACAGGCAACCTTAAACCTATAAGACATGTCCAAATCACAATGGGTGTATGTCGGGTGTCTTCATCCCAACTCCTGCTTACAGATGCTCTCATATAGATCCTCACAAGATTCAATCTCGATCCTAATACGAAAATTTTCAATGATAATCTCTCCAAAAGAAAACGATTATATGGTTCATTACCAAAGGTTAATCGTTTAAGCATAAAACAACACTTCTAGTGTTTTGTATCGTTACTTTACATCGTCCCTTCGGTTGGGGTGGTAAACAGTACCCTCATCAAGGTTCGTTCCCAATGACTTCTGAGCAAATCTCTAGAAATTCGATGCGAAGCGAGGACCTTAATAGAGATGATCGATACAGGCACACTATGTTTACATAACTCCTTTAAATACAAAAGAGTCAATTTCTTCATCGAGAACCTATCATTAACGAGAATGATATTAGTAGATTTGGTCAGTCTGTCGACGATGAACCAAATCGAATCAAATTCAGATGATGACCTTTGCAATAGTTAGACGTTTACTAATGTATGAGGCGATGCCTGCCTTCATAATTTGCTATCAGTACAACTTCTTTAGATAAAGATACATTTTATCAGAAATGACATGAATAGAATACGTATACTTATGAGATTCTAATATGACTAAATCTTAAAATCCTCCATATTTAGGCAACCACAAGCGGCCTTTTATAAATTTAACGCTATCGGCTTCTCAATTCTAATGGTTCGCATTAGCCGCGAACCCCTTTTATTATCTATATTATCCTTTTTACAAGCATCGGCTATTTTTAAATTGCTCGGCAATTTATTTTGCACAGTCATTACTAAGGAACACATCCTAATTGATTCTTTATCCTTTCTACATAATGTGTCAGTAATTACATTCACCTTCCCCGATGAAATAAATATCATGACCGTATTCATTCAAAATTTCATTCTTCATATTTTCTAAGTTTTAGTTTCGTCTCAACTATAATTTTTATCAGTTTTGCTCAATCCGACGTCTAAAGCATCGATAACTATTACACGTAATTAAATAATAAATATTTAATTTTTATGAAACATAAACGTAAAAAGTTTTAAATTTCTCAGTTCGTCCAATTATAGAAAAATGTTCAAAATAAATTTGAATTTAGTTAACATGATCTTTGTTGATTTATCGAAAATAATTAATAAGATTCGTAAATGTTCGAAAAATCTTTGTTTATATTTTGGTCAAAATTTTCTTTGTTGAAAAGCAAAAATAGTCATTTCAAATTCCAAGTCATGGTTTAAATGGTTTCCTCAATCCCTTTTAGGTTGTCTTGAGGTATGCACAAACATTTAACCCTAAAGGAGTTTAGTTACATGATCTGGGTATAAGGGAATAATCCCTTAAAAATTCTTTTGATAAAACATATGTCAAAATATATTTGCACTTTCTTTTTGGTAAAACCTAAAGTATCAAATGGCTCTAATTTTTGAAGAGTCAATATAGATTACATTATCTTATTAATCACACGGTCAAATCATGTAAAGGATTAAGTCTTTCATCACATGTTAAATACTCAAGGTACAGGTTTTCATTGCTCGGCCAATTCAGGGCAGTCTATAAATAATTATTAACTCATTCTTATTCTTAGAAACAAACAAATGGTCCTTAATGATCACAAACATGAATTTATCAAATTACAGCCTACACACGTGATTCACCAAATTTATGAATGCTACATGTGCATCGGTCTATCCAAACGACATCACGTGAAACTCATAATGTTCATTACAAGTTCTGGATGTAGTGATTGGAATAGATAATCTTTTTCGCGGATGCGAAGTTGATGATAACCATGTCGTGGATCAAATTTTTGAATATACGCTAGAACCTTGTAAATGATCGAACAAATCTTTCATCTTGGGTACTGGATGTCAATTTTGATCGTCAATTTACTTAGTTCACGGTAATCAATAAATATAAGGAATGATAATATCATATCTCTTCATGATGACGAGCTTGGTGAAATAAAAGCTTTCTTCGACAACTCTCTCAGTTGTACGGTAACTTTTTCGATTCAGATGGTGCTGAAGTAGGGTGCACACGCCACAGGTGCAGCACCGGGAATATAATCAATACCAAATTTAACTTGCCTTAATGGTGAAAGTCTAGGTAATTCACTAGAAAATACCTCCTAAAGTTTCAGATAACAAAAACATCTTTTAATAAATCTACATTAGGTTCTTTCTAGATTACAAGATTTATGACTAGTTCATAACCATTCATGGTATAATTTCAAGTCTAAATGCAGGATATGGTCATCCATCAATAATTATTTAAATCACCTTTGATAATCAACATCTTATCTTTTAGGGGATTTCTACTCGAGTTCCCATCAATTAAAACAATGACATCATGTCATAATCAATCAATCCATTCTATTGGCACTACCAACTTTTCAGTTTTGTTGCCGTTGATAAGATATGAACTTCTCAAAAGACTAATAATAACTCATAATCCTTCACAGATTCAAGGATATCTGGGGACATAGCTACCATTAAAAGAGTAAGGTCAACGCATAATCTATGCGAGAGAATTTCAAATCAGATACAGACGAAAACATTAACGAATATGAGTATATCCCATGTTTTCATGAATTGAGTACGCATTCGAAATCTCCTCGGATCGTTACCCAGGTCATTCAAATGAAATCTAATCAAAAGAAATGATAGGAACGTCGATACACCCAGTTGGGTATTAATACTCGGTAATCAGATACTTTTCCAAAGAATCTTGCCATAAAAGAATAGGACAAGAAAGGGTTGTCAATTGTCAAATAAGACAATATCCACAGATGAGTAAATTCGACTCAGAAGAATAAATGGTACGGGCACATATGTAGGTGGTCCTAACAATATGTCCCTATTTTTCACTTCTTGCAGATCTCATAAAATTTAATCTTTCACAATCTTCAAAGAAAATTTAGTGTTTATTAATAATTTTCATGGTGACTACTAATCAGCCTTGCATGGTCCCTTCCAAATTGTATGTAGGCGCGCAACTATATACAATTTTAAGATTAACGATGCAATACTCAGTTCGTCAAAATTTTATCATGTTTATAATAAAAATATTTTCATGCTTAATTCTTGAATAAGAATCAAAATGAATTTATAGAGATGTTATGGAAACAATTAAGTTTTCCAAGGTGTTTCATAAACAACTTTATTTCAATAACGATTACTTATAAATCTCACTTTAAATAATTCCTTACGATGATGAAAAATCCAATCCTTATCAAGGGATACTGTTTTAACTTATAAAACAATGAGTGATCTGTAAAAGAGTGATGAAAAGTTGTTCACCAAGAACTAACTACAATATAATAGGAAATGAGCTTAGCCAATTAATCATGAGGTTCATGACCTCGATGGCGCTAAAAAAGAATAATCCACAACGTAACTCAAATCGAGATGAGTACTTGTTCAATGGTTGCATCACTAATGCGAACATTAGGATGAAGCAATAGAAGATAGATAACATCGATACATGTAAAATTTAGCAATCAAAGGTAGTATTTTCATTTATCACAAACAAGTCAAAACTGTACCGTAACACATTACGTGTCACTATGTCATACAATTCCAAGAACTCATCCTACCAACTGATGTCTCAGTTAAGTTAGGGATTTTTAAAAGACACCACAATATGAATACTAATCTACAATAGTCATTAGGTGTTCCACATGTCCCGGAAGATCCATCGGTCCCTATTTCAGAAGAAGATTTCTTCAATTTATTTCTTGGACACTGGGCATCCTCGTCATTGGACAATGGTCTAGGAACAACCCTTAACACGAACCAACAATCATTTAAAACCTTATAATTCAATCACAGGACTTAACGACTTCCTCTTAACAATTTCTTATTCCATACAAGTTAAATTTTCAATCAACTTATACTCAATGCAACATCCTACCTCATTCTCCAATACTTTCAACCTTATTCTTAGGCCTTAAAAGGGCAATAAAAGCTCAATATGAACAACACTTAATTTCCAATCCTATGGTTCCTTACAACAATAGTTATCAAATGAGTCACTAGTATGAAATGACTCACACATTCAATTAGACTTCTCGGAAAGGTACTAGTGGCATGAGGCTTTTGGGTAATGGTTCTAATGACAGCCTCAAGTGAAACATTCACCCTTTCGATTTCAAATTTAAGAATTGGGTGACAACGAATCAGATGACACCTTTCCAGGTGGTAAGGTTTTGTCAAACTCCACTCTATAAGGAAAGATCGTCATGACATCGATATCAGTTTTAATCTCGCCAATTCTTCTTCAATATCACAATCAACTAATATCAACATTTCTACGAATCTCAACCACTTTATTGGGATCATAAATATCCAAAACTTGGTTTAGATCTGGAATAGCTAGAATTTCCTACAGGAATAGCTTCGATTTATTTGCTAGGGGAGTTAGGGTTTCTTGTGACAATCTACGTCGTATAAATACCTCGTATAAATATAGAAATAATCATCAAACAATCATGAAATCAAATTACTACATATACATATATATAATCCAAGTTATATATATTAAAATAATACTTCTCAGTCTCGCCTTGTCGGTAACTCGGGAATTCTTCGGCACCGTTATAGTCAAAAGATTTTTAGACATTTTGTGAAAAATGTTTTTAATTAAAAGATTTTGAAATGTTTTATTCAAAACCTTGGTTTTAAAAATCTTTCGTTCTCTATAACGAGAGCTCCGGTACCAAACCGTGACACCCCCAAATATTCATACTTTAGTTCAGCGGAAGAGTCGTTGGTGTTACGAGTAGCACATTACTCAAATCATAAACAACGCTTAAAACTTGCGTCGTTTAATAATAAAGCATTTTCCATTCATGGATATCAAATTTACATAGGTCCCAAGTCATAGTATTTCATACAATATTACAAAACATTTGAATGGAAATTGTTATTTAAGTGCGGGCCATAAATTCTTGTTGTCTTCCCGAGAATTACCTTCAAGTACCTGAGACAAAATATGTTAAAAGAAAAGGTCAGCGAAAACGCCGAGTGAATTCGTAGAGTTTAATGAAATCCATTAATATATCATCGGTATAAAACTATTACCGAAAATCATCTTGCACAATTCTTTGTCGTAGGCCATAAAATAAGCCAAAAACATTTTATACAAATCTTTGTTGTAAATCATACTATAGGCTTTTTCCTTCAAATCCGTTATACGAACCAATGTCATAAAAACATCATACAATACGTTTTATAACGTTGTATAGAGTTAAATTAAAACCGTTATATGAATATGGTTATGTAAAACCAAAACACGAACATAATATCAATAATAAGACCCCGTATTGCTAGTCATACAATATATTGCAATTCAATGCGTATATCAGTATTTTCGTTATTGGATTATTATAAGCCGCATGACATTGCTACCTTACTATACCAAACAACGGGTAGCTAACCCGAAACTCATTGCCCATCTAAAACAGCTTGTTGTCACAATAATCATGCTTATATAATTCTTCTCATACATAAATTCGCTTACCAATCAATGTGGCACGACGGGGATCAACCGTCAAGGCGCGAACTGGGGTGATCTTCCTCAAATAGTACTATTATATGCATAAGCGTCTACCAAATCCCGGTAGTTCACAATTCATGCTAATGGGACTTTTAGTGACATAACCTAACTAATAATAATCCATTTTATTTCATTCATCGGCTCACATAATCATTCATCGGGTCATACAATCATCCGGGTCCAAATCAATAAGCAAACAATCGGGACAACTGGTGTCCTATTTTTATTAAAACTAACATGTTATCTCCCTCGCGGGTTTATAAAACATTTCATAAAACATTTAAAAGAGTGTGAGGCTATGAACTCACATTGATTGGGAAAGGCGGTTATCGACGATTTGGATGTACGGTACGTGCTTCAATCACGGAAACCTAGACAAATAATACTCGTCTTAGAGTCTTGTCCAATGACTTTATAAAAACAATGGCTATGTATATATATGATGATATCATGAGTATAATGATGATCAAGTGTGATTTTATATCTTCATACACATTATAGTGTTATGTGTTAGTCAAATGTTTGACTAATTACACTAGTTTCAATCCAATTCCATATTGAGGCCCAATAGGCCCATTAAAAGCCCATTACATTATATTAGTCTATTTATACTTTTAATACCAGGCCGTTACTCATATGTTGGGCCCAAGTGGGTTAAGCCCAATGAGTAAGTCCATTAGTATTTAGCCAAACTTGTCGGGTCAATAGTCCAATAAGGCTACTTTGGCCCGTTAATGTCCATAAGTTATAAAGCTCGGGTTTTATCGGTTTTTACTTGTCAAATGTACTTAAACATCAGTATATGAGTTATAAAAAGTTTACATTAGACGGGTCCGACCGTCTAAGTTTTAATTGATGAAAACGTTAATTTTACGGTTTTAGCCGAAAAGACGTAAAACTTACGTTTATAGTTTTATAACTTATAAACTTATCAAATTGCCATTTTTATAAAATGTTACTTTTATTTATCAAAGTAAATACTTATTTATATGTAATATATAAGTTAGTGGGTTTTTAGGTATACTTTTTATATTATATTTACTTGAGTGCTAATATTATACTATATAGTTTATTTTACAAATCTGATTATTATTTTCACTTTCACCATTTTTACCATATCTTGAGTTCTACAAGGAGATAGAAGCTCATTTTTGGACATCATAAACTATATGATATGTGTTACAATTAACTCAGTTTTAGCTACTGCTCAATCTATCTCTAAATGTCTCTAACAGTTCGTCCAAAACAGACTATACAGATTTGGACTTTAATATTGTTTTGATCATATCTCACTCATAATATGGATTCCATTGTGTGTCCAACTCTCACATATGTAAAAGTCTTATAACTTACTGTATATTAATTCATCCATGCCATTTTAACAATTTAACTTAAGGTTCTTTACTGTTTTTATACAGCCAACTATTCTAAGCATGATTTAACCATTTTTACATGTAGTTTTCAATCTTTTTACCCAAGTTTATCAGCACATGATCCACACATAATATTTTTATCATCATATATCATCATATACATATACATTAGGAAAGAAAATACATTTACATTTACAAAAATAACAAAGAAATGGGAAGGATGATCTTGTTACCACCAAGATTATGAAAGTTAAGATCAATCTTGACTTTTGTTGACAAAACTTGTGGTACACCAATATCAACTTCAAGATCACCAATCTTCAAGAACGCCTTGTGAAAAATCAGCCCTAGGACCCCAACAAATCTCCTCCTTGGATGTTAAAATTACCACCAATCAATAGAGCTTCAAGAGGTTTCCATCATATGTGTGAATAACATAAGATTTTGTGGTTAATTTTGATCAAATGAGGGTGTTTTAGGTGGAGTTGGGACGAAAATGGTAGAGAGAAAAGAGAGAGTGTTTAGTGGTTTGCATGAGTTGCAAATGAGGAAGTGGTTTGTGTTTGAGTTGTTTTATGCATTAAGTGGTTTTGAAACAAGGCTAAGACAAGTGTCTTAGCTTGTTGTGTAAGGTTGACACCTTTATGGTGTGGTGGCTTATACTTGCCGTCCCATGTAGTGGGGGTGGGGAAAGTTTATCTTGTCTCATCCCCGTTTAATTACGGGTACTCCTCGATTCTAGTTTCCTCGATTTACGTGCCATTGGGTCGTTTTACGAAAAACGTTTTTATAAATTATGAGTCAACAGCACAAAACGAATCTAATAAAAATTGTCTCATCAAAAACGGAGTTCAAAAACATAAATACGTAATCCTAAGGTTTCCGGTTTAATCGTAAAGGACGTTCATTTATGAATGTAAGTCCTAATCTCTTCTCGTAAATTTGTGAGTTTATGAACCAACACAAATTTAAAATCTCAGATTAATATTCACGGATAAATTTATTTTCCTGAAATGTCGGACTGTCACCAAAAACGGTGTATGTAAACGTAAGCACGTAACGTAGAGTCCTCCGGTTTAGAGGTAGTCGATGCTACTTCAAGACGTAAACCCAAAGTTCTTCCCAAAAATTAGTAAGTTCATAATATAACATTAAAATAATGTTTTTAAATAATACTTGAGAATAAAATATCGACCATAAATTGACTGATTGTCACAAGTGTGTTTCCATATTTATCATGTTGCCATAATTAGTAAAATTCTATAATTAACATGTTTCGATAATTAATCGTATGCTTATTTATATCATTTATAATTATATTATACAGTTTAATAAATAATAAATACTTAGCTTAACTTATTATTATTAATTAATAATGTCATGTCATGTTATTATAAGTTAATATTAATTAATAATATTACATATTTCATGTTATTAAATTTATCTTAAAAGATATTTGTTAATTAACCTAAGTTTTAATTAATTAATTCAATGTACATGAATAATTAAATTAATAATTATTATAATATAAGTTTATTTAAATAAAAGTACATACATGTTATATCATTATTTTATTTAAATAAACATAACCTAAGTTTTTTATTTTAATTAAACCATAAATTAATTAATACAGTTAATTAATTAAAACATAACGTAAAGTATTTTTCCTACATAACGGTTTAATTACATGTTCATGAAAAGTGATAAGTTCCCGAGCCCAAATCCTGAGACCCGACCACCGAGCACCACCGCCTGAAGGCTGCAGCCTCGCTGTCGTGCCCCGTCCGAACCATAGCCATCACACCGAGAGCCGAAGCTCTCGGCTTCGCTGTTGCGTCCGAAACAAACATAACCCCAATGTGAGCTGGGGTCCCCTTCGCTGCCCGAGAACACGCCGAGCCCCACATGAGGTCTCGGTTGCTGCTGATCAAAAGCCACAACCCTCGTTTGGGGGTGTGGTGTCGCGGCTGTCCACAACCACCAACGCCGGCCCCTAAGGGTGCGGTTGTTGGTCACCGAATGCCACCGAGAGTCACATGACTCTTGGTACGCGTGTACCAAACAAACAAACCAAAAAGTACCTGATCACCATGTTTGATCTTTTTATTTAACATGTTTTCATACTTGTTTTTAATGATCTATTGATATAGAAAATAAAATAAAAAGATTAGAGATCAAGGATACCGTATGCGTAAAAAGGTTTAAGACACGAACACTATACCGTAGTAATTAATAAACAAAAATCAACAACGAATCGTCCTTGTGTTTTGGTGTGAGCCACGACAAGGAGGAAGAACAAGGGTAGGGTTTTGATGATTTTTCTATAAAAGTGGTTAATGAAAACTCATGTGGTTTTTATTAATTATCTAGCAAATATCATGGGCCGGGCTTGGCCCATCTTGCCCCTTTCCTTCTCTTTTGGCCGAAACACAACAAACACCCCTTATGGTTTCATGTTTGTTTTTCTTGTCTAAATATTATCGTGTGTGCTCGTGTTTAATTATCGTGTTTTCGTTTCTTGAATGGTTTCTTAATATTATACGTACATTCTTATCGTGTATTAGTATTCATGTTTACATACATGATACTTATGATAATTAATTAATATACATATTGTTCGTATTAAATATTCATGATTCATGGCGTATATTAATTAATTAGAAAGTTTAAATTTAACCATAAATTCATGTATTTAATGATCTTAGTATCTTTAAAGCGGGTTTTACAAGAATCCTACTCTTTTCTAGCTTAAATATGAGCACAGTGAGAAATATGATGTATGAAAATCCAGTTGTGATCTTTAGTAAAACACCCTGTTGTATAAGCAGCTCGATCATAACTGTTAATACAAAAGTTGGATGATCCTAGCTTGACCCGAATTAGGCTTAATTCGGGTGCTTGGGCTCCGGCTCCTGCACCAAGTAAACTTCGGGTTGAGATCCTGCACACTAAAAGTAACACGCTGTTAGGCTGACCGTGGGAACGTATCCCACGATTAGACTCTAGCGTGAGAGTAAGTAATCAGTTTAGGGTTAGAAATCGGTTGTTGTATGAGAGTATGAAGAATGCGATACCTTTGTGGAACCCTTGGAGGTTCCTTATATAGGCGGTAAAACCCTAGTGGGCTTTCACCGATGCTTCGACCTCAAGCAAAGGATAATTACCATAATTAGCTTGATTGTTATCTTCTAACTACGGTTAGTGTATATCTTATACATTAGGGTAAATCACAATCCCAATTGGTTTGTGATTCTGTCTAACCCTGTACCGGCTGTGCCGGGCCGTGGGTCGCACATAACCTATGCGGCCACTGTTCATTCGAAGCCCATAAGCTTAAATAACACTAATCCAACCCATCCGTGATGGGCCAGATACGGGTAGTACCCGTGGGCCGGGTTCATGACCCGGCTGGGGACTATACGTCATCATATCCCCCCCAGTCTAGTTGTTACAGCCGTAGGCGTAACCTCTAGATTACCCTATGTCCCTTATGCTCTCTTTGACGAAAACGTCCGCATACAAAAAATGTCGATCGGGACAACATTAATGAATGCATTAATGGTGGTCAAGGTCGAGATGACTTTTCGGTTGTTTCTCTTTAAAAGTGCACCACGTGGGCCCACCCTTGAGCCACGCAAAACTATTTAAGAGGTGACCCGTAGGTCCCTCTGACGTTTCAATCGTGTCAGTAATCCCATCCGTTGGATGGGCGTAGTGGATTACACGTGGCAGTCATCCAGGCACCTCATAAACCGAGGCAACCCTATAAAAAGCCTGTGTGTGTGACTATGCACACACACACACAATTCATACCTTCCACCACCATTGTTGCACTCTCCTTCATTCCTTCTACTTTCTTTCCACGGATATCCGTTGTACCAGGTTAGATTACCACGCCCTTCTCAATATGTTTATAAATCATGGTGAAAGATAACCCCACAATTACGACCGTACTCAATGTATTGTCCGCGGAAAAATTTCTAGATTTCTTGTCTGACTATTATATTCTTGAAAGAGTACACCCCACCTAACCGGGTGATGGTGAAGCTATCACGGATGCTCCGGCTGGGAAAATAGGTGTATATACACGCCTATTTGACTCGGCCAACTACCGTATCCCGTTGTCAAGGTTTCTCGTAGACATTCTGATATATTATGATTTTCACATAACCCAACTGCATTGTATAGGGGCGTGTAAGATCAATCAATTTGAGATCACATGCCATACATGTGACGTAGCCCCCACCGTAAGTCTTTTTAGGGTCTTCTATATACCACAATGGTTAACGGCTGGTTATCGTTTAAGAAACGCCCGGGAAATACGCCCATGTGCTATAGCAAGGCCTTAGATTCTCTAAAAAGCTGGTACCATCATTACTTCTTTGTAGATGCCAAGGTCTTTCCTGCCCCCTTTGTTCTAAAAACCAAAGCCCGAGACGATTATCCACCCCCAACAAATGAATATAGTAGTAGGGATGTGAGAACCTTAGATACCCATCGCACTTATTTCCATAAGGACCTGCCGGAGAACTTCCATTGCTTGGTAGGTATTAGCCGTAACTACTTCGGCAGGGAGGACAGATATCCGTGCTTCTTGGACTCCCGTAGACAGGGTGGGTATACTTTATTTACCAAACACATATGTAACATGTTTTATATAGAACTAACACATTGTATTCATATGTCCGCAGAGATGCGGCTATTCGGTCTGCTACGCCAAGGAGACCCTAAAAAGGTCCTTGAAGGCTCTCGACCACTACGCAAGGATGAGCCACTACTACTTGAGGCTACTCAAAACCTGACCGTCCCCCTGGAAGATGTGACAGAGCCCCACTTTGATATGGGCGAAGAGGGAATAGAGAAGTCGCCGTTGGAATTCCTGAATGAAGATGGTGACAACCTCTTGCTGGGAGGTGGTGAGGACATAGCAAAAAACACCACGACTCCTCACCCAGAGAACCAAGATGACAATTCATACCAATTGTCAAAGGATATCGACCAGATGCTTGAATCCGAGGAAGAAGAAGAAGCCATGAACCAGTTGCCACTACACAACCAAAACTTGCCATAAAAGGCGCAAGCTGAAGAGGAAAGTTGTGAAGACAACGGAGGAAAAGGCGGGTGCGTCCAATGTGCCTGCCAAGAGGTTGCATAAGGACCACCCTCAATACCGAGAGGGTAGCAACACAACCGCGCCAGAAATCAACCCGATGCCTCCCTCAACCGCGACAAGCAGCCAGGCAGAAAAGATTATGCGGAAAGCTACTCCTGTAAGCACTATGGCCCCCATCATCACTGACCCGATGATAACATCAACGTAAGTTTCCCTCTCTACCCCTTGTATCCTTGTCTTTTCCTTTGTTTTGCAAGTAAAACTCAAAAAAGACTGATAAGTTCATTTAAATAACAGGGTGGATCCTACGATCGTGCCGCATGAGGGGAACGCTGTCAGGGAACCATCTCCCATGATAACAGTCACTCTATCCTCTCCTCCTCCCACTAATGTGGAAGAACCACAATCTGAAGGCCCAACTCTCCGCCTTTGCCCACCATGGAACTTGTCCGAGCTGACTAGGCTAGAGACAGAGGAGGAGTGTAAGGAGTTTGTTGATCACTTGACGCCTCCTAGCGTAGCTCAGGACCTGAATGAACTTACCCATAGAGCTCTTCTTAACCAGTTCAATGTGGCCACTGCGCACTAGATGACTGTAAGTGCGGCTCTGCGACACCGTTTCGAAACGACCTTGGGTCATGTACGGAGTGCGGACAGGAAAGTTGCCCGTAGGGAAAAGCTGTTAGAAAAACATGAGCAAACCATATCTATCTTTCAGGCGGATTTGGCCATGGCCGAGGCAACCATAAAAGAGCAGGCAAGCCATGCCGCCGTCCGTGAAAGCCGTATTGCAGAGCTGGAAGCCGAGGCTCAAGCTCTTCATGAGAAGGTACGCCACCCCATCCTGCTTATTTCCTCTATGGATAATGGCAAAACTTGTAGAATAACAACTTATTATTATACTAACAGGTAGTAGCCGTAGAGGAAACTGCCCAGTCGTTGACAAAGGACGTGGCTGACCTCACCAAGGAGCGTAATGATCTACGCCTAATGGTGAAGGGTGAGGAACAGCTGGCATCGACCTTTGTGGACTATAGGGTCGAGCATGAAAAGGTCGTGGAGGAGTGCCTAGGGGAGCTAGACACACGCATGGACGTCATAGCAGTGGACTTTGATGAGGAGTTGTACCCTCACATGCTTACAGCGATTGCTGGCCGCAGATGGATGATAGGATCCGGCCAGAGGTTGGTCGTGAACAAGATTGCAGATTCTCCTGAAGTGGCCAAGTCTTTTGCCAACGTTGTGTCTGATGGCATAGACCGTGGTAGGTATGAGGGGCTTGTAGCTGGGGCTGAGTGGATAGGCCAGGGCAAAGATGTCAAATACCATGCCTATCACAAGCCATATGCTGAAACGAAGATGACTGCGTCCATGGCAGCTTTATACGAAGTGGAGTATCTGTTGCTGGACAAGATCGAAGCTTTGAAAGACGCGCCCATTGACATGGTCATGGAACAACTATATGTAGTGGCGGACTTCAATTCGCAGCTGACGATCCCTCTCTATGCAGATAATCCTCCTCCAGAGGACCCATGGGCCCTTAAGGAGGAGAAGATCTTGGGAGAGGCCATCAAAGCCAATGTGTATCGCGCCTTAAGGAAGAAAGGGAGCAGAACATATGCCGCACCCCTACCGCAGGATCGACCCATCTACCGAGGTCTGACGGGGTGGCCGTAACAGCCCCGAACCTACATGGGACTACCTTGTTAGCGTAGAGCCACGTTACTCCAGAAGGATCTTTTCTTGAGTCTTTGGCGCAACGTAGGAAAGAGCTCGAGGAGTTTATGCTACCCCATTGATTAGTCTTTGCTTGTAATAAACGATAACTTATGCTTTCTAATATTCGTCTGTGGGTGTCCACGTCACTTAAACACTTGATATTTTGTACAACAGTTTGTATTGTAACAACTTTGGCCGTGAATGTTCACGGTATTTTGATGTATGTATTTGAAACTTGTCTTTTTTGTTTAAAATTGTATATCCCCTGGATTTTAATATCCATGCATGATTTATCACGTCTTAAAAAAAACAAGTCTATAATTTACTAGACGTGCACTGTGTGTCTTTGGCATGTCCATCCCTACGTAAGGTGTCTGGCAAGGATTCATGATGCGCGTCGCTGGGGTTGCATCCCTCTTATGTGACTAAGTTGAATTAGTAGGTTCACTTAATCCTCTTGCTCCACATGGGAACGTATAGTACATGTACGGCTGAATGAATGCATGTGAATAAGAAGTAACACTTAAAAAATTGAAACAAGAAGTAATCCTAAGACAAATAAAAGACTCAATTTGCACAAGAACAAGTCGTGGAGCTAGCTAGGCACCACGGCGTTTTATTATCACGGTTACGATTTTTGACAGAATGATAAAATCCTAAGACAAATAGAACCTAGAAAACATAAAAACAAAATTACATGGACATCCGTGGGGCTGTCTACAACGAAATGTCCATGCGAAGGCCGTATCCTACTAGAGATAGCATTTTTTGAGGTTGCAAATGTTGCATGAACGGTCCAGGTCACGACCCTCCGTGTCACGTAACTTGTACGCGCCTAGCCCCAAAGCTTCCGTGACTTCATACGGTCCTTCCCAATTTGGTCCTAGTTTCATTGTGTTCTCCGCGCGGCTTACCTCGTTTGCACTATAGACAAAATCCCCTGGTCGGAAGGAAACACCCTTGACTTTGGAGTCGTAATAAGCTTTCATCCGTTCCTTAGCTTTAGCTTCGTTTATGGCTGCTACCTCCCTTTTTTCCTCTAACAAGTCTAAATTGACCCTGAGTTCCTCATCGTTTGTGACGACGTTGACCTCCACCATGCGGATTGTTGGCATCCCAATATATGTTGGTATGACTGCCTCGGTTCCATAGGCTAATGCAAATGGAGTGTCCCCATTAGCTGAATTGATCATCGTTCTGTGTGCCCATAGGACATGTGGAAGTTCATCCACCCACTTGGCGCTTCTCTCATCTAAGCGCGCTTTTATTCCGTCACCTAGGCTTCTATTCGCCCGTTCCACTAAACCTGTTGGAAATACGTTTTTCGTATTTAGAAAGTCTCGGTCACTCTAACAATATAGTTTTAGACTCGTAGTATAAGTTTAATTAAAGTTTACATTAGCCCGACCCATGAGCATGTTCATGGGCCAAAGGCCCAAGTCCACTAAGGGACTTGGGTATATAAACCCCTTTCCACCATGGAAAGGGGTGTTGGTTGTTTTATTTAGTAATATTACTTTTACATTTTCTCTCACCTCTCTCTACTTTCTCTCACTAGAAACAACAACCCTCTTGATAAATCATAGATTATCATACTTCTACAATTGGTATCAAGAGCCATGGGATGAAATAGAGGTTGGTTTTGTGTTGTTCATACTTATTTTTTAGTGTGTTCTTGTGTTTTTTATTGATCTTTACCCAAGATTCAAATTTTTTCGTGTTTTTGTGAGTCCAAGTGATCCATATATCTTCTACATTGTTGTGGTAGAGATTTGGGTGCTTTGGGTTGGTTAAAATCACGGATTTCTTGTCAAAAATCTCACTTTTTTAACAAAAATCTCGGAACAGTACCGTATTGCGATTGGAACCCATCGAAAAGGAAAAGGGTTTATCTTTGCGATTCACATTGCGATTCATATTACGATTGGGGTATTTTAGTAACATTGCGATTGATATTGCGATTGGGGTCCTTTAGTGACATTGCGATTGGGATCATTTGGTAACATTGCGATTGATATTGCGATTGGGGTCTTTTGGTAACATTGCGATTGATATTACGATTGGGGTCTTTGGTAACATTACGATTGGGATCTTTTGGTGACATTGCGATTGATTTGCGATTAAGGTCATTTGGTGACATTGCGATTGATATTGCGATTGAGGTCATTTGGTGACATTGCGATTGATATTGCGATTGGGGTCATTTGGTGACATTGCGACAGAAGTCTTGGGTAGTATTGCGATACGTGTGAACTTTGGGTATTGCGACAGTACTTGCCTAATTTAGAGGATTTTTCAATCTTGCAACTTTCACAAAAACACACAACATAGAGATAACAACATCTTTGTTTCAACAACATTAAAACACTTAACCTTATTTCATTGCTCGATCATTTTGATAATCTTTATTCAAGGGATCATAAAATGAATTCACATTCATTTATGCCAACAATGACATCGCTTACTGACCTTTCTATTATCTTGGGTACCGATACCCGTCCACCATTGCTTATCAAAGAGCTTTTTGAATCATGGCAAGGTCGCATGTTGTCTTATATTATGGGTAGACCTAGTGGGCGACTCATGGTTCAATCCATTGAGCAAGGACCACTTGATTATGGTGAGATAACTGTCGATAATATGACTAGGCCAAGGCTATTTCATGAACTAACGGAGGCAAATAAAATTATTGCCGATGCGGATGACAAAGTCGTGCAAACCATCAAGCAAGCTCTTCCACCCGATATTTATCGTATGGTAAGCAATTACAAGGTAACAAAGGAACTTTGGTATCACTTGACAGTTTTGTTACAAGGGACTTCACTTACTAAACAGGAACGAGAGTGTCAACTCTATGATTTGTTTGATAGGTTCTCATACATTCCCGGGGAAACTCTTCATGATTATTACTGGTGCTTCACTACTTTGATGAATGATATGAACGTGTATAATCTTACAATTGCCCAGTTTCAAATCAACACCAAGTATTTGAACACGTTACCCCAAGAATGGAGCCAATATGTCACGGATGTTAAATTGATTCGGGATTTGCACAAATCAAATTTAGATCAGCTTTATGCTTTCTTGTAGCAACATGAGAAGCATGTGCTCCAGAAACGCATGTCTCAAGGATCTTATTCCGTACCTCTGGCATTAATGGCAAATCATCCAACACTGTCATACAACAACACTCCGTATACTATGGGACAACAATCTTATCAGAAGCCCATGTTCCAAACTCCAAGCTTTCCACAGTAGTCGATCTTGCCACAACCACCTACATCTTATCAGCAACAATACCAGCAACCAGCAATATCATCACAAGGAGACTCACATCATTTACCTTATGCTTCACAACCATACTCATCTTACCAACCTCCAACAAACCCCGCCATCACTTACCAACAACATGAGGCTCCTCAACCCCATTACTCACAATAGGTCAGTGCTCCTTCAAATGTGTTTGTAGCTCAACCAGCACCAGTATTATATTATGATAATGAGAATCCAGTCCCTGAGTTTAGACAAGGGGATAATCCTACTGATATACTTGCTCAAATGTCTGCTTACATCACTCAAGCGTTGAATAAAAGAGGTTACAGAGGACCATCTCCAACAAGCAATCAGTTGAGGAACTCTTCTAACTCTCGTCAACAAGCTACAATCCAAGATGGCAGAGTTACTGTGCAACTACTTCAGGGGAGAACAAGTTAATCCAATGCTGGTGCACGGCCATTCAAAAATGCTACAAGGGGAAATAACACTGGAAAAATGAGATGATCATTTGTTATAACTACAAAAGGGGAGGACACATGGCTCAGGAGTGTAAGCAACCTAAGAGGAAGAGGGATGGCTCATGGTTTCAGGAAAAGATATACTTGGTGAATGCTCAAGCACAAGGTCAAGAGCTCGATGAAGAAGAGTTGGCATTCCTTGCAGATCCAAGAGCTACGGATATTGAAGGATTCACAGTAGCTTCTACCAACAATGCAGCATACCAATGCGATGATCTTGATGCATACGATTCCGACTGTGATGATGTCAATACCGCCAAGGCAGCTCTCATGGTAAATCTTTCACTGTATGGAGCTGACACAATCTCTGAGGTACCAAATACTGCAAATGATACTAGTATTGTACCTTATCAAGTTGAGCAAGTGTCAGTGTATCCGGAACAGCCTCCGGTGGTTAATAATTCAAACGAGGAGACAAACAATGATAGCAATATCAATGCAAGTCCTCAGACTTTGAGTGAAACACAACCGGGAGCTATTACGTCTACAAATTTGTCTGCTCAACAAGATATGGTTATGGTGTCGGCATCTTTTCTTGGCCAAATGAACAATGCGGTCCTTGAAACCCTCGGTGTTAATAAGACACTATCAACCGAGCTTGCTTTGTATAAGGAAAAGGTTAACACTTTGGAATTAACTCTAGTGACCACTACCTTAACCAATCCAGAATTTGATAGGTTTAGGAAAGTCCAAATGGATAACTTGCTAGAAATTGAAAGTTTAAGAGCAAATCTTTCAAAAGAACTTGAAGAAAAAGAGTCAGTCATTAATAATTTCCAAACTTCAAACGGATTTCGAAATTCTCGAGTCTAACAGGGTTGAAACAGAAATTAAGGCGCCTGAGAAAGTTAAAAAGACTGAAGTTTTGCTTTTAAAACAATACTTAGCTTCACATTTAGTACACTTGTTTCATTCATCTTTTAAGGAATTCACTTTATCGTGTCTTATAGACTTACCACCTAACCCGGGGTATGCAAAGCAAGCATTTCACCACAACCCACGACTTTACGATGCAACCAAGTTAGGATTGGTATTAGATCCGATTGTATTTCCGAATGAATCCGAGAATTTATCACTACATGAAGAGAATCGGTCAAAAATGATTTTTACATATCCTGAGTATGATTATGCACAGGTTAATGCAGAGAATGCAAAAACGAATCTTAGAATTCGCTTTAACATGCAAAAGGAATTTATCCATACACCAACTTTCATGTCTACTAGAGAAAGTCTTAGTATATTTCCTACACTAGTCAATCTGAATAAACCTAAGTAAATTCCAAAGGATCTTTCACCGGTGAGTACAGTATTGCTAAGCTTGAAAGAGATTAGGCGATACCTTACCGGATTTGACAAGGTCATCACGGAATGTACAACTTCAACGGCTCAAACCGCTGGAGAATGGGCTTTCGAACACATGAAAACGGTGTTTGAGAAAGAGATCGTTCCGTTTGTAAAGAATGTTCAAGAAGGTCTTCCAGATCTTGGGGACAATATTAACTTTGAAGTGGCTGAAGTTCGAAAAGTTTTCTATGAAATGGATGATGCTTATGAGCAACATCTAATTGAGAAAGAAAAGATTTTGTCCGAATATGACCGATTCTTGGAACATATAGTGTCTCTCGAAGTGATGCAAGTTGTTACTATCGAATATGCTTCTGAAATGACATCTGTTGACTGTTGTGAATAAATGTGATGATGTGCATGACATCTCTGTGAATATTGTTTAACCTGTGAATAATATAGATAATCATTCTTGTCACGAATCTAACGTTGAATTTTTAATGCTTCAAGATTCTTATAACTCACTTTCAAAACGTTTTGATAAGCTTCAACAACATTGTATATCTCTTGAAATTGAAAATCAATCTAATAATGAAACTCTTTCAAAAACAAATGATTGTGAAAACACCGTTGAGACTAGTGACAAGATGATTCAGGTGGTTCAGGCATTAGAAGAAGAAATCATGAGACTTAAGAGAGAATCATTAACTGAGAAATTGGAACTAGAAGCTGTAGAGATTAAAAATCATGCCCTAGAAGATAGAATTACTTCTATGCTAGGGGAGTTTGATAAAGTAAAGCAGAGGTTTTCATAAATTTATGGTTCGTTAGAAGAACGCTTATCTATTAATGCGACAGAGAAAAAGTCACTTGTTGACCAACTGAACCATAAGTGTGAGGAAATCTCTGACTTAAATATTCAACTCATAGACAAAAACATGGTTTTGGCTGAATTAAAGGAGACACTTCAACTCAAAGGACAAGAAGTTGTTGATAATTGATGAGATGGCATTTATACATGATCTCATCATTCTTTTCGGGCTTTAAATGCATAAAAATGTCATAAAATACCATATATATGCTTGTGTTTGTTTACTTGTGTATTTTAGGTATGGATATTGTGAAAAAGACAAAAGATCACAAGAAACAAGGAAAAACGGACAAGAGAAATGAAGCCGTACAAAGAACCGGGCCCTAATTCATGAATTATCCAAGATTAAACCTTGAAGACTTGAAGATATGCAAGATTGATCCTCAAACAATGAAGAAATGACACTTAAAACCCTTGTGAATTCATAATTACAAGTTTGGTCCCTTAAGTTTGTCAAAATTGCAAAAAGGTCCTTCAACTTTGAAGAAATGGCAAGATTAGTCCCTCAACTATTCAACATTGTCAATTATGGTCCCTCATGAAGGCAAACATCTATTGAAGACCTTTGAAGATCAAGAGTGTCCAAAACCAGCCCTTGAAATATCTAAAAATGACAAAAACAACCCTTAAAACCTTTTTGGAAAAGTTTGGTGGCAAAAGTGTGAAGAATGGAAGTTTGTTTGTGAAGAGAATTCGTTTTTAAGGCTGAAAATCTTATTATACATATTTTCCCAAAGAACAAGGACTGCTTTTGCCCAATTCCAAACATTTAAACGAATATTGCGCCAAACACTTACCTTTCCCCCAATTTCGGATCAAAAGGAGTTACTGTTCACCATGATGAACCCAGTAACCCCCATCACTTAAACAAAGGGTAAACTTCAATTACCCTGGCACACGTTTGATTCACCTCACTCTAAACCTATCCCAACAATAAAATCCCTCTTCTCCACTCACCAAGGACCCCACACCCAAACCCGTTCCACCTATCACATGACAACTTCCTCACTAAGGAATGCCACCTGTCAAGATCAACGATTTACATTCACTCCTTGGCCCTAAAGCATAAATGAACACTCGAGATCAAATTGGACATCTCATATCAAGGATTCGTCTAGAAGCACTCAAGGGCAATATTGAGAATTCACATCTAGGGTTTATGAATAGTGTTATGTATGCATTTGCCTATAAAAGGAGACCTCAACCTGTGAGAGTCCCTTTGTTCCAGATTTTGGCTATCAATCTTTGTAATTCCTTTTTAGTTAAATAAAATTTGAATTTCTTAAAATTTGTGAAATCTCTTTTATGTTTATTAAAAGTTGGTGTTTGAATAGTTGAAATCTGTGTTCCATTTGATGTTATAGACCTTCCTTAATCTTGTGGTTAAGGCACGTCTATGTTTATAAGGTTTTCAAAGGTTCAAAAACCTTGAAATCCTTGTTTCTGTTTTGGTTATTATCTTGTACTAACCCTTAGCCAAAAGACTTAAGCTCCTTCAAGCTTGTTGACACCAAGACTGAGAAGAGTTTTAAGCTCTTGGTTGAGTTGTTTGCTCATTTGTGTTGAAGAAATATCATAATCAAAACCTTGTTCTACTTTGAACATCAACAGGTTTTGATCTTCTTTTTGAAGAACCTTGGTCTTGTTCTAGTTGTTGAACAAGGTCCAAGGAGCATAGCTGGTCCTCCTAGGATGTTGTGGAGGACAGGTATAATCCCTTGTTTAAGTTTCCCCTAGAAATTTCATGTTATTGCCTGTTTTTGATTTTGAGCTTTGATTTTGTGTTCTTGTGTTTAAGGTTGTGATTTTTGAGTTTGAATCTGTTAGTAGTCATCTAGGAAGTGTGTTTGATTCATAAAATCAGTAGGTTGTTAGTTGAAATCACAAGTTGCTTTGGAAAGTGGTGGATTAAGGGTTGTTTGGGATAACAACCTGTTTTGGATTTGTGTTATTTTGAGTTGATGCTTTGTGTTGGAAACTGTCTCATAGGTGCTAAGTGACATTTATATACAAGCTTTAAGCATATAAACACCTAGATCTTAAAATAGGCTCTAAAATCTTGTATACTTATTAAAATTGGCTGTGGTTTAAGGGACACCTAGTTCTAATCATAGACTAGGGTTAACAAGTGATTAAACCTAGTTAGTTACACCAGGGAATTAGGATTTGAGTGTTGAAATTGGATCTTTGGTCATTTATATCAGCAAAATGTGCATCTGTTCTTGAAGTTCATATCAGTAAGTATAATCTGCTTTGATCTTGTTCCATACTTTGATTCAGTGATTGATTTAAGTTCGTTTGTGCTTAATAATAGTTTATATATCTTGTGTATGCATCTGGTTGAATTTGGAGTGCTTATTATAGCTTAAAACTGCTTAAGTGTTCATAACTGCTTAATATCCATGTCTGTGCTAGATCTGAGAATTGTTTGATTTTTCTGTGCTAATTGGTGATACTGAAGTGTGTTTTTGTGCTTGATTGTGACTCCTTGTGATTAACTGATCACTTGGGTGCCCTTGTCTTCCAATAAAACATACATAATCTCTCTAAAAAGCCAGGTCAAATAGTCAAGGCAGTGGGAACCAGTTCCTACTGAAAGTTCCCCCTGCTAGTGTTAATTGGACATCAGCTTATCAATAAGCTATTCTAGCTTATTTTAACCAGCAACAACTTGGATTTTGTAATAGGTGCTCATCATTTGACCCATTTGTTCATACTGGAGCAATTGGTGGGTTGACTTTAGGGTTTGACTAGAAAACCAACTTAATTGACTTTTTCATAAGTGCTTATTGGCTTATTCCAGCTTATTGGTTTTGCTTATTGAATTTTGGTTGATTGATTTGGCTTATTGAAGTCATTTGAAACATTTTGCAAGTTGAATCAAGTCCTGAGGTGCCCTAGAACTCTAACCCGACTATTTTGTCTTTTAGTGGATTTGTACTTGGCTTATTTCTGGCTTATTTCTGGCTTTTTCAAAATTTCTTTTACATATCTCTTTAGTATCCCAAAAGAAGGTTGTGTGTCAAATTAGAGCTTATGGCATTAGCTTATTGCTTGATGGGCTTATTGGCCCAATAAGAATAAGTTGTTTGTTCATTAAGCTGTGATAAGCTCACTTTCAGCTTTTGGGCCTTCAGAGTTTTGTGTTTAGAATTAAATTTTGAGTCAGATAGTGCTTTTCCAAGTCATTTGGGCTTATTTTGACTTTTTGGGCTAAAAAGCCCATTAAGGTGGACTGTTTTTGCTTTTAGCCCATTTGGGGGCCCAATAGGGGTAATTTGGTAATTTCACTTTCATTTTTTGATTATTTAGGTCAAAATAAGCTAGTTTGCAAGTTTTTAGAATTTTTTATAATTTTTGGATTTTTAATATTATTTTATTATTATTTTTCAAATTTCACATTTTTGCACTTTTTATATTTTTCTTAGCTTAAATACATTAAAATAGTAATTTTGCAACTTTTAGATTAATTTTATCATCTTTAGATTAATTTTTATAATTATTTTAAGTTCTAATGGTTTTTAAATCATTTTAAATAGTTTTTCTTAGTTTAAAAATTTATAAAAATAGTTTTTAATCTTTTTAGGTCATTTTAGAGGTTTACCAATTGAAAAATCTTTATTTGGGCTTTTTGATAATTAATTTGATTTTTAGGGCTTTAATTAGCATTTAAAAAAATAATATTTAATTAATTAAAAGATTTGAAAAAGTTTTGATCATTGGTAAACTTTTACGTCATTTATTTTGATTTTTGGTGAATTATTGGTAATTTTTAGAATTAGTTTTTATTTTTGCTCATTTTACGGTTTTACGTGTAGTCGTAGTAGTAATTAATTTCACGTCTTCGTCATTCTCTTTTCTCATCCCCTTCTAACCAATATTAATCTCAAACCAATTACGAATTATTCACACACATATACCTCCTTGGGAAACGAACTTGAACTTCATTAGGGTCATTTGTACACGGTTTTCCTAAACCGTCGTATTTAATACTTTCCCTATTTACCTCCTTTTCCTAAAGGTGTGGTAAAACACTGCAATCATTTTTGGCGCTGCTGCCGGGGAGGTGTGTCGTGATTAATTTGTCTTGTTGTTTTTAATATTAACCATAAATAATATTTGTATTAGTAGAAATCTACTAATACGTATTATCGTTTTTTTTTTGTTTTTCTTGTGAAATTATTATTACTATATTGTATTAAGTATCACAATCAATACAAAATATCTCCAAAAGTGTGAAAACATAACCTTAATTGGGATTTGATCTCCTAATTATTGTATTCGAATCTCAAACAAAAAGAAAAAGGCAAAAATAGATAAATACTTTCGTGAAGCTCGATTTTGAAAAATACGAACTATAAGGTGGGTATAACGCGGGTATTATAAAATATACCCTAAGGAAAAAGGCTCTTAAGTGCTTCGCGCTGCCTCGTTTCCCCGCTTGCTTGTGAGTATTTTGAGATTGAAGGCTAATCGAGGGTTTTGCCGCCCAAAGTATTATTACGTATAATATATTTGCTTGGTTTTCTTTGTGATTAAACCCTCTTGAACAATTTGGTTTTCACCAAAGTTCTAAAGTCATTCGAAGGCGTTCACTCCACGTGATCGTTTTAATCCTTTTGAGGCTTCTTTAATCAAGAGTTTGATTTGAGGAGAGATTTGATAGATTGTTGTCTACAAAGATACACCAAAATCCAGAAAAATTAAAAACAATCAAAAACACAAAAAAAATTGAAAATTCACAAAACACCCAAAAAGAATCTTCTTTGCTCACTCCCATTCTTCGTGAAGTTTATGATCACTCGTAATCAAGCAAAACGAGCTCGTAAACGTCTTCAAAAGCAAGCAAATCAAGAGACGTTGATTGAAGAACAAACTCCAATTGTTGAACCTATTGTAGAACAAGAAGTCGTCATGGCTAATCGTACTATGATGGAGTTGCTACAAGCACCCACCGAGGGTTTTGGAGAGGCCATTGTGATTCCCGCTATCCTTGCGGAGAATTTCAAGATTAAGACGGGTTTAATGTCGATGTTGCAAGCTAATAAGTTTAGAGGTCATGAGAAAGACAACCCGCATTACCACATAAGGAATTTTAATCGTCTCACCGCAACTAGCAAGTTTAAGGATGTTCCACATGACGCCATTAAGATGATGTTGTTTCCATACTCGTTAGATGGACCCGCTAAAATTTGGCTTGAGAAAGAACCGCCAAATTCAATTTTGACATGGGGTGATCTCCTTTCTAAGTTTGTGAACAAATTTTTTCCACCATCTAAAACAACACATTTGAAAAATGAGATTTCAAGATTTGTGCAAAGAAATAATGAAAGTTTTTCAATGGCATGGGAACGCTTTAAAGAAATGTTACATGAATGTCCACACCATGATTTTTCAGAATTACATCAAGTTGATACTTTTTATAATGGGCTTAATGATCATGAACGAGATTACTTGAATGCCGTCGCAGGTGGTAATTTTTGTGCGAAACGACCGATGAAGTTTTAAAGATTATCAAGAATAGATCTAAGGTTTATAGCCCTCGTAACACACCGAGTGTTGCCAATTTGGGTTCGTCATCGTCTCGTAGCATTAATGCCTTACATGATGAAGCTAATGAGGAAAATCGGTTTTTTGATAGATTTGCTAATCTTATGACTCATTGGAAGGCTCAAGAGGCTTTGAATTCCGCTTCGGTTAAAGCGGTTGAAAAGAGTTGTTTGTCTTGTGGTGTAGCTCATGATCTTTCCGAGTGCATTACCGCCGGTGGTAACACTTCGAGTGCTTATGTAGAAACGGGAACTTATAACCAAAACTGCCAAGGTTCCCGCCCAAATCAAGCTCCACCAAATCAAAATGCTAATAACTATCGAAACAACAACCAAGGTGGTAATTATCAAGGCAATTCACGTAACTACAACAAAGGGAATTATCAAAGTGGGAATGGACAAGTCACTAATCAAAACCAAAACCGTGATTTTCAAAACACTACACAAGGTTTTCAAAATGCTCACACTAAAAATCTTCAAGGAGAATTTTTGGATTATGCTAAAGCAAATGATGCTAAGTTTGATAACATGCAACGAGAGATGATTAGCTTAAGATCCGAGTTGAAAAACGAGCTTAAAAACTAACTTGCTAATGAACTTAAAACTCATGCAAATAAAATGGAAGGAAATGTCCAACGTCTTCAACAAAACCAACAAAAGATGGAACAAGGACAACATGAGATTAAGCAAGAATTGTTAAAAGCGGATTTAAGGCAATCAAAATTTGAAGACCGAATGGCAAATTTTTTTGAAGCAATCATGTGTAAACCATCTTCCTCGGGTGGTCTTCCTAGTGATACCATTGCAAACCCGAAGGGAGAAATGAAGGTTATTACTACACGAAGTGGTAAAACATTCAAGGAACCAATCTCTCGTCCAAGTACTTCTACGGAGAAGGAAATCGAGAAAGAGCCCGAGGTGATGGTCGAAAAGGAGCATATTACAATCCCACGAAGTACCGCTCATACCACACCTACGGTTGAACCAATACCAATTGTGGAACCCGAGTTTCCAAGGCCGTTGCCTAATGTCCAACCCACACCACCCTTACCTTACCCTTCGAGACGAAACAAGGAGAAATTGCAGGAACGTAACAAACAACAAATCGAGCTTTTTATAAAAATGTTTCAACAAGTGAATTTTGATGTGAGTTTAGCCGACGCGTTGTTATACATGCCTCGTTTCGCTTCCACTTTAAAAGTATGATGAGCGATAAGAAAAAGCTTTCAAAGCTTGCTAATTGTTCTTCGGTTTATCTAAACCGCATACCAGAAAAAGTTGGTGACCCCGGAAAGTTTCTCATTCCTTGTGACATACAAGATATGAAAGAATGCCTCGCCTTGGCCGATCTTGGTGCGAGCATTAATTTGATGCCATTTTCCATTTGGAAATCTCTTTCGCTTCCGGCTCTTACTCCTTCGGACATGTCTATCGAGATGGCCGATCATTCTACGATTTTAGCATGTGGAGTAGCCGAAGATGTTTTCGTGAAAGTGGGGAAGTTATACTATCCCGTTGATTTTATAGTAGTTGACATCCCCGCGAATCCTCAAGTTCCTCTAATTTTAGGTCGTCCATTTTTAGACACCTCAAGATCGCTTATCGACGTTCATGCAAGAACTATCACTTTGAGATTCAACGAAGAGGAACTTGTTATAAACGCTACTCAAAACTCAAAACCTTCTTATGTTTATGCAATCGCTACCATCAATCACATTGGCTTAGTTGATGTGGTTTGCGATGAGTTTTCACAAGAAGTGTTAGGTTTTTCCGATAGCTCGTCAAGTGGCAATCCCACTATTTTGGATCCGATTCTTGCAAATTCTACACCAAATCTCACTCCATTCCAAGGAGGCGATTTTACTTCAAATGAAATCGACAATGAAGATGAGGTGTTGATTAGTGATGATACTTCTATTCCACCATTTCTTCCGTCGATGGAAGTTACGAGTGTTGAACCAAAATCTTCAATCGAGGAACCACCTATCCTTGAATTGAAAGATCTTCCATCTCACCTTGAATACGCATTCTTGGAAGGTGATGACAAGTTGCCGGTTATTATTGCAAGAGGTCTTGCTAATGATGAAAAAACCGAGCTCTTGAAAGTTCTTAAATCTCATAAAGGGGCGATTACGTGGAAAATTTCCGACATTTAGGGTATTGACCCAAAATTTTGTACTCACAAGATTTTAATGGAGGAGGACTACAAACCCGCAATTCAAAGTCAAAGAAGGGTAAACCCCAAAATTCACGATGTCATAAAAAAGGAAGTTTTAAAACTCCTTGACGCGGGAATGATTTATCCTATCTCCGATAGGCCATGGGTGAGCCCAATCCATTGTGTCCCTAAAAAGGGAGGAATGACCGTTGTGCCTAATGAAAACAACGAGTTAATTCCCACTTGTGTTGTGACCGGTTGGAGGGTGTGTATTGACTACCGAAAGTTAAATGACGCCACTCGTAAAGACCACTTTCCTTTGCCCTTCATGGATCAAATGTTGGAGCGACTCGCGGGAAATGAATTCTATCGCTTTTTAGATGGTTTTTCCGGTTACTTTCAAATCCCTATCGACCCTCGTGATCAAGAGAAGACTACGTTTACGTGTCCTTATGGAACGTTTGCTTATCGTAGGATGCCTTTCAGACTTTGTAATGCACCAGGTACGTTTCAACGGTGTATGATGGCCATTTTTCACGATATGATCGAGAAGTCGATGGAAGTGTTTATGGATGACTTTTCGGTGTTTGGCAATTCGTTCACGTCGTGTTTATCTAATCTCGAGCAAATGTTAAAACGTTGTGAAGAAACCAATCTTGTGCTTAATTGGGAAAAATGTCATTTCATGTGTAAACAAGGAATCGTCTTAGGACATAAGGTCTCGAAAGCGGGGATTGAGGTCGATAAAGCTAAGGTAGACGTCATCGCCAAGTTACCTCATCCCAAAACCGTTAAGGGAGTTAGGAGTTTCCTAGGCCACGCGGGCTTTTATCGACGTTTCATCAAAGACTTTTCGAAAATCTCTCGACCTATGACACACCTTCTCGAGAAGGATGCTCCTTTTAATTTCAATGAGGATTGTGTTAGAGCTTTCGAAACTCTTAAAAGGAAACTTACCGAAGCTCCCATTCTTGTTGCTCCTAATTGGTAATTACCCTTTGAAATCATGTGCGATGCAAGTGATTATGCTATAGGGGCCGTCTTAGGGCAACGTTATGAAAAGTCTTTCCGTCCTATCCATTATGCTAGTAAGACGATGACCGAGGCTCAGTTAAAGTACACCACAACGGAAAAGGAATTCCTTTCCGTGGTCCATGCTTTTGAGAAATTCCGACCTTATCCCGTCTTAACTAAAAGCATCGTGTATACCGACCATTCGACTATCAAGTATCTCTTAGCTAAGCAAGATGCTAAGCCGAGATTGCTTCGTTGGATGCTCCTCCTCCAAGAATTTGATGTCACCGTGCTTGACAAAAAGGAGCCGAGAATCTAGCAGCCGATCATCTCTCTCGTCTAGAAGATCCTCACAAAGATGTTTTCGAGAACAAGGAAATCACCAAAACATTTCCTCTCGAGACTCTCGGTGTTGTGAATTCTAAAGACACCACCCCATGGTTTGCCGACATTTCAAATTACCATGCGGGGAATTTCATAATCAAGGGTATGACGACACAACAAAAGCGAAAATTCTTTCGTGACGTCAAATTCTATTTTGGGACGACCCTTATCTCTTTCGGGTTTGTGCGGATCAACTCGTTCGACGTTGTGTTTTTGGTGCCGAAGCTTCTAATATCCTTAGAGCTTGTCACGAGGGACCCACGGGTGGTCACCATGGTGCCAATCTCACGGCTAAGAAAGTGTTCGATGTCGGCTTCTTTTGGCCTTCTATCTATCGTGATGCACACGCACTTGTGAAGTCGTGTGATTCGTGCCAACGTCAAGGAAAATCGTCTCAACGTGATGAAGTGCCGCAAAACATAATTCAAGTGTGTGAGATTTTCGACATTTGGGGTATAGAATTTATGGGGCCGTTCCCATCGTCTCATGGTAACAAGTATATCCTCGTCGCGGTGGACTACCTTTCTAAGTGGGTGGAAGCTAAGGCCTTACCTACTAGTGATGCTCGTGTGGTAGTGAAGTTTTTGAAGCAACTATTCTCTCGTTTCAGAACCCCTCGCGCTATTATAAGCGATCGTGGACCCCATTTTTGTAATGACCAATTCGAGAAGGTCTTAAAAAAATATGGAGTTACTCGTCGTCTTTCTACGGCTTATCACCTGCAAACGAGTGGGAAAGTCGAGGTTTCGAACCAAGCTTTGAAGAGGATTTTAGAGAGGTCGATTGGAGAAAACCGTGCTTCATGGTCCGACAAACTCGATGACGCTTTATGGGCCTTTAGGACCGCTTATAAGACACCTATCGGTTGTACTCCTTATAAGTTAGTCTATGGGAAGAATTATCATTTGCCCATTGAATTGGAGCACAAGGCATATTGGGCCCTTAAGCATGCAAACTTTGACTTAAAGACCGCGGGAGATCACCGGAAAATACAATTGAATGAATTGGATGAACTAAGAGACAATGCTTATGAAAATTCATTGATTTTCAAAGAAAAGACTAAAAAGTTTCATGATGCAAAAATTAAAAACCGGGTTTTTAACGTTGGTGATAAAGTGTTACTTTTTAACTCTAGACTTAAGATATTTTCCGGGAAATTGAAATCTCGTTGGTCGGGTCCTTTCACCGTTACACAAGTGTTTCCTTATGGGACCATCGAGCTAGCTCAAGATGATGGTCCTAACTTCAAGGTGAATGGACATAGGCTTAAGCACTACTTTGGTGGGGAAATTCCTTCAATGGTTGACCTCGACCAAGTCACCTTCCCCAATGATAATTAGCATTGAGGGGATCGAGTCGAGCTCATGACTCGGTAATCAAAAACGAGGTGCCTCGTGGGGGAGATCCCATGCTTATCCTTTTATGCTTACTAATAACTAATGAGAGGGGATTTGTGCCCTTCCAACTCGTTGTCTCGTGGTTGTTTGTGATTGTGTCATCTAGATTATCATCATCTACGATTGAAGACTCTCGTGTTCGTTTACGTGAGCCTCCATCGTTTGCTTGAAGAAGTTTTTCACGAATCCATGACATATCCTTTATTGTTCTAACAATTATCTCTTAGCATACTTAATAAACGGCTTTAGATATATTGTTGATCACCCTTTCCATGCTAGATCCTAAGCATTCGATTCTTCGTCTCTAGTATGGGGGTGCTCCACCTTTAGACTCGAAACATTGAGGACAATGTTTACTTTTAGTATGGGGGGTGAATAGGTACTTGCTTTGCTACGCCCTCACGTTTTCCAACTTTCATTGTTTTGTTTTGTTGCTAATAAGGCTAAAAATGGCCAAATTTTAAAAATTTTCTTAGTTTTCATAAGTGTTTTTAAGACACGAATATATATTTTCCGATGGGTAGAATAAGAGCTAATTTTTGACTTGATGGGCATTTGGAGCCCTTTACATTCCTTAACCCGCTCAATTCAAGTTTTGCTAGACTTTTATATAGGTAACTTTAAAACGCGAAAGTCTTAGCTCATTCGGGTTAAGAACAAGAACTTTTCGCAAGTTCCCATAATTGATCCTAGAAAGTCACTTATCAAGGGAACTATAAAATGCATTCTCTAAACTTGAAAAAGTCCAAGAAAGTGCAAGATCCTATAGGTGGCTTGAAAACCCAAAACTTTGATTTGATATAGTCTTAATGAAAGCTAATCCAAATTTGGCTTAGTTTTGACTTGCATGGCTAAGTATTCACGAGTCTCTTTAATTAGAGGTCTTTATATAGTAAAGAACGAGAAGTGATAGAGTTAGACAAGTGATCATGCTAAACGTAGAACATGAAAATGTTCTTTCAAAAACTCATATGTTTTTAATTGTGGCTTTTTCTTCCCATAAGATCAATACATTAGGAATAAAAATAATCGCAATAAGTAAGGTCGTACGATTTGAAAGGTTACTTAGCCTCTAGCGCAAGATCGTTTAAAAGTTGCTCGGGGTTGAATAGAGTTCATAGCCAAGGCATAACTTATTGAAGCGGGACGCGAAGATCGGTGAATATCCAAAAAGGCCCTAACAAGGCATGAGGAGCTATATTTTGTTGCTAAAGATCCAAGATGATGTGAAGTATCATTATTCCTAAATCAATATGAAGGATCGAGACACACGACGAAAAGCAATTACTCCCCTAAAGATCATGGAGAAAGTCTATCCAAAAAGACCCTTACAAGGTATGAGGATAAATATATCCAAGTCCGAAAAGGAGGCGGATCGTTGTATATCAAAGTCCAAAATAAAGATTGAAGAAAAATGATGAAGTCGTGGTCCAAATATGAAGAATCTCTCAAAAACGTCAAGTGAAGAAATTCCAAATATATGAAGAGAAGACCATAATTTCAAGAACGTCTTCCCAAGATTTGAAGTATGAAGTACATGCCAAATATCGGTCCGAGAAAGGTCTCAAATCGTGAAACGAGTTATGCCAAGATATGAACTTAAGGAGATACACGAGAAGCCGTTTTAAAAGATTTTGTCCTTCGGCTAACTATCGATTAAATCATGCTACTTTGCTTTCGGACTAATAACTACTCAAATAAGTCAATATGAATCACTTGTGATCCATGACAAATAGTTAAAAAATGCTAGTAACCCATTTCCTTTTATAATAACTAGGATTGCGGGGAGAAAAAGTATTACACAATTTGGACGTATGAGTAGTGTTAGCATTGTGACTTGTACCAACAATGATCTCGTTTTTGCACTTAGCATAGAATGTATGACAATCAAGGATGACGAAATTTACTCTAAGGGACATTTACTTGTTTCTATTCTTTGACCCTAAAAGTCACATTCATGATGAAAATCATACATTATGTCTTTACACATCTTCGTAGTATTGATGCAAGTCTTTTACTTTTCAATAAAGGGTAATAAAATTGAATTTTGGTGATGCTTAGATACTTTATTCTAGCATTGCGTGAGGGCACGACAATGGCTTAGTATGGGGGAGTGATGAGATGGCATCTATACATGATCTCATCGTTCTTTTCGGGCTTTAAATGCATAAAAATGTCATAAAATACCATATATATGCTTGTGTTTGTTTACTTGTGTATTTTAGGTATGGATATCGTGAAAAAGACAAAAGATCACAAGAAACAAGGAAAAACGGACACGAGAAACGAAGCCGTACAAAGAACCGGGCCCTAATTCATGAATTATCCAAGATTAAACCTTGAAGACTTGAAGATATGCAAGATTGATCCTCAAACAATGAATAAATGACACTTAAAACCCTTGTGAGTTCATAATTACAAGTTTGGTCCCTTAAGTTTGTCAAAATTGCAAAAAGGTCCTTTAACTTTAAAGAAATGGCAAGATTAGTCCCTCAACTATTCAACATTGTCAATTATGGTCCCTCATGAAGGCAAACATCTATTGAAGACCTTTGAAGATCAAGAGTGTCCTAAACCAGCCCTTAAAATATCCAAAAATGACAAAAACAACCCTTAAAACCTTTTTGGAAAAGTTTGGGGGCAAAAGTGTGAAGAATGGAAGTTTGTTTATGAAGAGAATTCATTTTTAAGGCTGAAAATCTTATTATACATATTTTCCCAAAGAACAAGGACTGCTTTTGACCAATTCCAAACATTCAAACGAATATTGCGCCAAACACTTACCTTTCCCCCAATTTCGGATCAAAAGGAGTTACTGTTCACCATGATGAACCCAGTAACTCCCATCACTTAAACAAAGGGTAACTTCAATTACCCTGGCACGCATTTGATTCACCTCACTCTAAACCTATCCCAACAATAAAATCCCTCTTTTCCACTCACCAAGGACCCCACACCCAAACCCATTCCACCTATCACATGACAACTTCCTCACTAAGGAATGCCACCTGTCAAGATCAACGATTTACATTCACTCCTTGGCCCCAAAGCATAAATGAACACTCAGGATCAAATTGGACAGCTCATATCAAGGATTCGTCTAGAAGCACTCAAGGGTAATATTGAGAATTCACATCTAGGGTTTATGAATAGTGTTATTTATGCATTTGCCTATAAAAGGAGACCTCAACCTGTGAGAGTCCCTTTGTTCCAGATTTTGGCTATCAATCTTTGTAATTCCATTTTAGTTAAATAAAATTTTAATTTCTTAAAATTTGTGAAATCTATTTTGTGTTTATTAAAAGTTGGTGTTTGAATAGCTGAAATCTGTGTTCCATTTGATGTTATAGATCTTCCTTAATCTTGTGGTTAAGGCACGTCTATGTTTATAAGGTTTTCAAAGGTTCAAAAACCTTGAAATCCTTGTTTTTGTTTTGGTTATTATCTTGTACTAACCCTTAGCCAAAATACTTAAGCTCCTTCAAGCTTGTTGACACCAAACCTGAGAAGAGTTTTAAGCTCTTGGTTGAGTTGTTTGCTCATTTGTGTTGAAGAAATATCATAATCAAAACCTTGTTCTACTTTGAACATCAACAGGTTTTGATCTTCTTTTTGAAGAACCTTGGTCTTGTTCTAGTTGTTGAACAAGGTCCAAGGAGCATAGCTGGTCCTCCTAGGATGTTGTGGAGGACAGGTATAATCCCTTGTTTATGTTTCCCCTAAAATTTTCATGTTATTGCCTGTTTTTTATTTTGAGCTTTGATTTTGTGTTCTTGTGTTTAAGGTTGTGATTTTTGAGTTTGAATTTGTTAGTAGTCATCTAGGAAGTGTGTTTGATTCATAAAATCAGTAGGTTGTTAGTTGAAATCAAAAGTTGCTTTGAAAAGTGGTGGATTAAGGGTTGTTTGGGATAACAACCTGTTTTGGATTTGTGTTATTTTGATTTGATGCTTTGTGTTGGAAATTGTCTTATAGGTGCTAAGTGACATTTATCTGCAAGCTTTAAGCATATAAACACCTAGATCTTAAAATAGGCTCTAAAATCTTGTATACTTGTTGAAATTGGCTGTGGTTTAAGGGACACCTAGTTCTAATCATAGACTAGGGTTAACAAGTGATTAAACCTAGTTAGTTACACCAGGGAAGTAGGATTTGAGTGTTGAAATTGGATCTTTGGTCATTTATATCAGCAAAGTGTGCATCTGTTCTTGAAGTTCATATCAGCAAGTATAATCTGCTTTGATCTTATTCCATACTTTGATTCAGTGATTGATTTAAGTTTGTTTGTGCTTAATAACAGTTTATATAGCTTGTGTATGCATCTGGTTGAATTTAGAGTGCTTATTCTAGCTTAAAACTGCTTAAGTGTTCATAACTGCTTAATATCCATGTCTGTGCTAGATCTGAGCATTGTTTGATTTTTCTATGCTAATTGGTGATTCTGAAGTGTGTTTTTGTGCTTGATTGTGACTCCTTGTGATTAACTGATCACTTGGGTGCCCTTGTCTTCCAATAAAACATACATAATCTCTCTAAAAAGCCAGGTCAAATAGTCAAGGCAGTGGGAACCAGTTCCTACTGAAAGTTCCCCCTGCTAGTGTTAATTGGACATCTGCTTATCAATAAGCTATTCTAGCTTATTTTAACCAGCAACAACTTGGATTTTGTAATAGGTGCTCATCATTTGACCCATTTGTTCATACTGGAGCAATTGGTGGGTTGACTTTAGGGTTTGACTAGAAAACCAACTTAATTGACTTTTTCATAAGTGCTTATTGGCTTATTCCAGCTTATTGGTTTTGCTTATTGAATTTTGGTTGATTGATTTGGCTTGTTGAAGTCATTTGAAACATTTTGCAAGTTGAATCAAGTCCTGAGGTGCCCTAGAACTCTAACCCGACTATTTTGTCTTTTAGTGGATTTGTACTTGGCTTATTTCTGGCTTATTGAGTGTGCTTTTTTAAAATTTCTTTTTACAGATCTCTTTAGTATCCCAAAAGAAGGTTGTGTGTCAAATTAGAGCTTATGGCATTAACTTATTGCTTAATGGGCTTATTGGCCCAATAAGAATAAGTTGTTTGTTCATTAAGCTGTGATAAGCTCACTTTTAGCTTTTGGGCCTTCAAAGTTTTGTGTTTAGAATTGAATTTTGAGTCAGATAGTACTTTTCCAAGTCATTTGGGCTTATTTTGACTTTTTGGGCTAAAAAGCCCATTAAGGTGGACTGTTTTTGCTTTTAGCCCATTTGGGGGCCCAATAGGGGTAATTTGGTAATTTCACTTTCATTTTCTGATTATTTAGGTTAAAATAAACTAGTTTGCAAGTTTTTAGAATTTTTTGGAATTTTTAGATTTTTAATATTATTTTAATATTATTTTATTATTATTTTTCAAATTTCACATTTTTGCACTTTTTATATTTTTCTTAGCTTAAATACATTAAAATAGGAATTTTGCAACTTTTAGATTAATTTTATCATCTTTAGATTAATTTTTATAATTATTTTAAGTTTTAATAGTTTTTAAATCATTTTAAATAGTTTTTCTTAGTTTAAAATTTTATAAAAATAGTTTTTAATCTTTTTAGGTCATTTTAGAGGTTTACCAATTGAAAAATCTTTATTTGGGCTTTTTGATAATTAATTTGATTTTTAGGGCTTTAATTAGCATTTAAAAATTAATATTTAATTAATTAAAAGGTTTGAAAAGGTTTTGATCATTGGTAAACTCTTAATTCATTTATTTTGATTTTTGGTGAATTTTTGGTAATTTTTAGAATTAATTTTTATTTTTG
Source organism: Glebionis coronaria (assembly GCA_025667525.1). Taxonomy (NCBI): domain Eukaryota; kingdom Viridiplantae; phylum Streptophyta; class Magnoliopsida; order Asterales; family Asteraceae; genus Glebionis; species Glebionis coronaria. Next base: position 423,973,807 of record CM046877.1, read on the forward strand.
CTCATTTTACGGTTTTACGTGTAGTTGTAGTAGTAATTAATTTCACGTCTTCGTCATTCTCTTTTCTCATCCCCTTCTAACCAATATTCATCTCAAACCAATTACGAATTATTCACACACATATACCTCCTTGGGAAACGAACTTGAACTTCATTAGGGTCATTTGTACACGGTTTTCCTAAACCGTCGTATTTAATACTTTCTCTATTTACCTCCTTTTCCTAAAGGTGTGGTAAAAGACTGCAATCAATAATTCAGCTACAATCTCTGCTCCGACCTCTAGTGCTCCAAAAACCAACAAGATGGTGATCACTAAGAACCCGTACAATAAGAACAATCCACTATCATATAAGTTATATATGGAGCATGCAATTAAAGCCCAGAGCATGCAGTTAAGCACGCGGATCTTGCTAGGGATGTTGTAGATGATCTCTATGAACTAGATCCTATGAATAGTCATTATTACTCTGCTCATGCTTACATTGAGAAGGTACAACAATGCTTAGAGCATTTGAATTACATAGGACAACCGGGTTCTGCACCACTTAAACAACAAACCCCCACCATTGCCATGACTCTATTCAATAAAAATCTAGGATCTAAGCCTATATTAAACACACCCATCAAGGCTAAATCAAAATCTGTCACTAATGTTCCCTTGACTTCTACAGGAATAATTATGTCTACTAAGGCTAAAGGATCTAAAGACAAGAAAGATATGATCAAGCCTTCCACTAGTAGGACTGCGAAGAAGAAAGTAGAAGTTCACCCTAGGAATGTTATTTCAATTTTAAATAAAAAAAAATCATGTACCTAAGACAAAAGGCTCTGCCTCTATGCAGACGTCTAAGCAAAATGTGAGTTCTAATTTGAGGTGTTGGAATTGTAATGAATGCATGTTTTCTCAGCGTCATGATTTATGCCTTGTTGATCACGTGAATGAAATGTATGCCATTAGGAACAATCTTGAATGGATTCCAACGGGGAAGAAATTCACCCAAGTTGGTTGGCAATGGAAACCCACTGGTAGGACCTTTACAGCAAATGGAACTAAGTGACCTTTCACTAGGATCACATCCACTGAAGTTAGGTCTTAGCGTCCTTTAAATAGGAACTCCAACACTAAGAAATGGAAAAAGCGCCCTTTAACTAGGTCTGCATCCACTATTGTGCCTACAAGTGAAGAAGTACCTCAGGTCATTAGACAACTAGAATCTAAGCCAGCATCTAGGAAAAAAATTTGGAAGCCTAACATCTTTTCTGATAGCAAATCTAAGATAAATATATCTGTACCTGCTAACACAGAGGAACGTTTAGATTCCGATACATTGTCTTCGTCTGGTGATATTTTTAGGTGGTCCAAATCATCCTATGGTACTTGGACTCTGGATGCTCAAAGCATATGACCGGAGACCGCTCGATGCTCAGAAATTTTGTCGCCAAGTTTCTAGGAACGGTTAAATTCGGCAACCACCATATTGCGAAAATCATAGGTTATGGTGAATATCAAATTGGGAATGTTACGATTTCAAGGGTATATTATGTGGAGGGACTTGGTCACAATTTATTTTCAGTGGGACAATTTTGCGATTCAAACCTTGAGGTTGCTTTTAGATAACATACTTGCTTCATTCGTGATCTTGTAGGAAATGATCTGTTAAAAGGTTCTCGAGGGGATAATCTCTACACACTGTCCATTCAAAACATGATGACCCCTCTCTTGTATGCCTTCTCTCCAAAGCATCTAAGACCAAGTCATGGTTGTAGCATCGCCGGTTATCTCATCTTTACTTTGATGCTATTAACCATTTGGCTAAAAACGAGCTTGTTCGTGGTCTTGCAAAACTTAAGTTCGACAAGGATCATTTATGTTTCGCGTGTTCTTTGGGTAAAAGCACCAAGAAATCATACAAACCTAAAGCTGAAGATACCAACCAAGAACCACTGTATCTCTTGCACATGGATCTTTGCGGGCCAATGCGTACGGCTAGTGTGAGTGGTAGAAAATATTTCCTCGTCATGATGGATGATTTCTCAAGGTTTACATGGGTAAAGTTTTTAGCAACCAAGGATCAAGCACCAAATTATATTATTACTTTCCTAAAGATGATCCAAGTGCGTCTTAATGCTACTGTTCGCCGCATTCGAACTGATAATGGAACTGAGTTCGTTAACCAGACTCTATGAGACTATTATGAAGAGGTTGGTATTTCACATGAAACTTCAGTTTCTCGCACTCCACAACAAAATGGTGTCGTGGAAAGACGTAACCGTACACTTATGGAAGCTTCTAGAACTATGTTGATTTCTGCGAATGCTCCTTTATTCTTATGGGCTGAAGCAGTGGCAACAACATGTTATACCCAAAATCGCTCCATCATTCGTAAACGCCATGGTAAAACTCCATATGAGCTACTTCATGGACATAAACCCGATATTTCATTCTTTCATGTGGTTGGTGCACTTTGTTATCCAAATACTAATAGTGAGAACTTGGGCAAACTTCAACCGAAAGCTGATATTGGAATTTTCATTGGCTACTCACCCGCATAGAAAGCTTTCCGAATTTATAACCGTCGTCTTGGCAAGATAGTAGAAACTTTGGATGACGACTTTAATGAGCTGACAGCGATGGCTTCTGAACAACACAGCTCTGAACCCGCACTTCATGAGATGGGAACCGGTGCTATTAGTTTCGGATTAACTCCCAACAATCCTTCTTCTCCATCATTTAAACCATCTACAAGGCCTGAGTAGGATGAGTTATTTCAACCTATGTTTGATGAATTCTTTGATCCACCTAGTGATGATTCTCCAGCACCTGCAGCAGTAGCTCCGATTCCCGAAGTTGTTGTTCAAGTCAATGGAAATAAGTCTGATGCATCTACTGTTACAACTGAACCAGATGCACCATCTCCCACAAATTCTCAAACTACACCCGAATCATCACCCTTACTCGTTCCTAATGATGTTGAAGAGGATTTCTATGATCACGATTTGGAAATTACTCACCTACAAGAACTTCCATTCTTTGGTTCACAAATACCCGAAAACCCTATCGGTGCGTCTACCTCAGAGGAAGCTCCTGCAATCGTTCACTCCAGACCACCACGGATTGAAAATCATAATACAAAATGGACAAAGGATCACCCAATCCATAACATTATTGGTGAATTCGATCGACCAGTTTCAACACGCCATCAACTACAAGAACATGCATTATACTGTTACTTTGATGCATTTCTTTCTGACATTGAACCTAAAAATTGGCAACAAGCTATGACACAATCATCTTGGATTGAAGCCATAAAAGAGGAACTTAATAAATTTTAACGCCTTGAAGTATGGGAATTAGTTCCTCTACGCGACAACGTTGACATCCTTACTTTGTTGTGGGTATATAAGGTTAAACTCGATGAGTTAGGTGGTGTGTTAAAGAACAAAGCTAGATTGGTTGCTCGAGGTTACAAACAAGCTTTGGGTATTGACTTTAAAGAATACTTTGCTCCTGTTACACGTTTGGAGGCGATTAGACTATTCCTCGCTTATGCTGCTCACATGAATATGATCGTCTATCAAATGGATGTCAAGACGGCATTTCTTAATGGTGAATTAAGGGAAGATGTCTACGTAATCCAGCCGAATGGATTTGTCAACTCGGAGTATCCTAATCACGTGTATAAGCTCAAGAAGGCTCGTTATGGGTTGAAACAAGCTCGACGCACATGGTACGATCTCCTATCGTCTTATCTGATTTCGGAAGGCTTCTCCAAAGGCAAAGTGGACCCAACATTATTCATTGGAGGACAACGACATGATACTGGTACAAATTTATGTTGACGATATAATATTTGCTGCCACTACTCAAATATTGTCTGGCCATTTTGAGAAAATCATGTCTCCACATTTTAAGATGTCGATAATGGGAAAATTTTCATTTTTCTTAGGGTAGAAAATTTCTCAAAATCCCAGAGGCATCTTCATTAATCAATCCAAATATGCTCTAGAATCTTTAAAAAAGTATCATTTTGAAAACTGTGACCCCGTGGATACTCCAATGGTGGAGAGATCCAAGTTAGATGAGGATATGGATGGGATTGTTGTCGATCCTAAACTTACCGTGGAATGATCGGCACCCTTCTCTATCTGACTGCTAGCAGGCCTGATTTGCAATTTGCTATATGCATGTGTGCCCAATATCAGGCTCGGCCTACCGAAAAGCACTTACATGTTGTGAAAAGGATCTTTCGGCATCTTAAAGGAACACTTAATCGTGGTCTGTGGTATCTGAAGGATTCCTCTATTACACTAATATCATATGCAGATGCGGATTATGCTGGGTGTCAAGATACTCGACGTAGCACTTCTGGCAGTGTGCAACTTCTTGGAGATAGACTGATTAGTTGGGCATCCAAAAGGCAGAAAAGCGTTGCGATATCCAGTACAGAGGCTGAATACATTGCTATGTCCGGCTGTTGTGCTCAAGTTCTTTGGATGAGATCACAATTAACTGACTACGGTCTTGGATTCAACAAAATCCCGATGTACTGTGACAACAAAAGCGCCATTGCCCTTTGCTGCAACTACGTTCAACATTCCCGGGCGAAGCACATTGACATACGCTACCACTTCATCAAAGAGCAAGTGGAAAATGGATTAATCGAGTTGTACTTTGTCAACATTGAGTATCAGTTGGCGGATATATTCACCAAGGCCTTAGATCGAGGACGTATCGAGTTTTTGATCGAAAAACTAGGTATGAAATCATTCTCACCAGCAACACTCAAGGAGTTGGCAGAAGAATCTGCAGAATAGTGGTGGTAAACTATTCTAGAGTATCCTTTTATCGTGATCTTGTATATTATCGTATATATATAAACCATAAAAAGAAAAATACAAAAATATAAAACATACAAAAACCATAAAAATTATAAAATCAAGAAAATCCAAAAATATTTTTCATTTTAAATCGGGCATGTCTTTTAGTACGGTAATATTTACGGCCTTATAAATGTCGATTAATATTGACACGGCGCCATAAATAGAGTCCGTATGAAAGTTGTAAATATTTTAAAACATGACCATATGGCTTGTAGTTAGTTCTGACTACAACCCGCTTTTCGCATTAAAGTCATGTATTTCTTTTGAAAACATTGGCTCACAACGGGAATTAATTTTCTCGGGCAAGATTTACTTAAAAACCTTGTAAGGGATCAAGTTTACTTTATACTAAATCACTACAACTTACCCTCATTAATTTGAGGGGGAGCATTAATATGTTCTATGATCATTAACCAATTTCATTTTTAACCCAAAGACCGGTTAATCCATTAAGATCCAAAAGATTAATGGTTAACATTTTGGATAAGGGGAAAAAATGGGATTAAGGAGACTTGTAAAACATATGTGGCTAAGAAAAAGGGCTTAATAGAAAATCCAACTTGATATATGCTACGCATATGTTAAAGGGTAGCATTTTGTCGACAAAAATATTGAAGGTACAAAAACTCTTGATATTTATATCACAAGTACCTCAGTGATTTTAAGGAATTTTTCATGAAGACGAATACTTACCCAAAACACACTTAACTCACGACGAATATGGAGACAAAAGGGTGGTAGGATTAGGTACAAGTCCAATGATTCTTCCAGAACCGGAGGAATCTTCCCAAGGACAATTCCATAGTTAGAAAATAGAAGTCCTTAGGAAAGATGGGGAATGGACTGTGAACGTAGCTGAATGCCGACCAAGTACTGATGCTAGCACTGGAACAATCACAACAAGGTGCCAGTGATGATGTATTGGTAAGCATTGAAGGGGCTGAAGAATGAAAAAGAAATGTAAAGATAAAGGGTGTAAAGAAAGAAGCCCTCCTTACAACTTAGGCAGAAACCGGGTCAACTCATCTTGAAGACAAAAGTATCATGAACCCAGTGATGCGATGCACAACCCCTCCCAGCCAACTCAAATATCTCTCAAAAGATATTTGTTTTAATGTCACGGAGTTCAACACGCTATCTATCGGTTTATTCACTCCGAATAAATTGATATTGAAAAGGTGGCAATCCTCTCCAGCCTCCGCTCACCAAAACAAAATGCACTATTGAGTCTAGAGCCACGAGATCATCAAAAGTCTCATTAGGACATAATTTGAAAACAAGAAAGATTTTTTATGATTCCTACGCAATATGCTTGCAATATTGCCAGAACATATGAGTGATACGAAAGTATTACAATGAAGATGGAAATCCTGCTTGAGCCAACATCAAACAAGCTCATGGTAGGTGACACGTGCAGTTCTTTAAGAACTAATCTTGTGATAACTGGAAAGAAACGATGGTTTAACTCTTAATTGAGATTAAACTTGTTCCAGGGCCTCTACGCATTATCCAAGTGATCTTGCCAGAACACTCAGAGTGACATTCTTTAGTGTTCACAGTGAAGAGTGGAAATCCTTCCAGTGTCAACATCAAACAACACTACGGTAGGTGACAAGCAAGATTCTATAATCAAGATCGTGACAACTAGAAAGCAACGATGGTGAAAATCTTAATTGAAATTCACTTGTTCCAGGATTCATGAATTGACGGCTTCAATCATACGGATTTTATAATCCAAATGATTCACTCTTTATGTTCGCAGTCAGCCTTGGACGGTCGAATAAAGAGAAGGGGCTTACCCGCGAAATCTTGTCAAGGAGATCTTTAATTAGAGCTACCTGTCACAAGTACGATATTTATTATCGTCTAACGGTCTTCACCGACCGGAGGTAAAATGCTACCGAATTAGAATAAAATGTCAAAGCCATTTTATTTGTGTCTTATTATGTTGCTGCATTTGAAGACGGTGGCGTTGCGGTGTACTAGCAGAAGTCGTCCTCACATACTTATTCCTTCTGCATCAAAGATTTCTGCAAATTCAAGAAAGTATGACCTAAAAGTCTTCCGCTGTATCAACTCTGAAAATTTCAAGAATTCAACAAAGGATAGGTATGTAGGACATGAAGTCACGAAGAGGCGAACATCACAATAAGACAAAGATCGCACGTGAAAGTCCAAAAGAACATGTTCTAAGCAAAAGCCTGATGATATTCAACACATATTCACAAAAAGAAGAAAAGTTAAAGAAGAAAAGAGAAATTGGACTATGAGCTAAAGAACGGAGATCTAACATGCTAGATTAGGACTTTGTAATTTGGAGTGACCTCCCTTTGGGGGAGATTGTTGGAAATACGTTTTTCGTATTTAGAAAGTATCGGTCACTCCAACAATATAGTTATAGGCTCGTAGTATAAGTTTAATTAAAGTTTTCATTAGCCCGACCCATGAGCATGTTCATGGGCCGGAGGCCCAAGTCCACTAAGGGACTTGGGTACATAAACCCCTTTCCACCATGGAAAGGGGTGTTGGTTGTTTCATTTAGTAATATTACTTTTACATTTTCTCTCATCTCTCTACTTTCTCTCACTAGAAACAACAATCCTCTTGATAAATCAAAGATTATCATACTTCTACAAAACCATTAGTTTGTGGATGTTTAACTGATGCGAAACGCCGTTTGATATTAAGCGTCGTGCACCAATCTTTGAACGGATTCTCCCAAACTGCTTGCCGTTGTCCGAGATAATTTCCCCTGGTAAACCAAAATGACATACAATGTTTTCCCAAACAAACTTTTTTACATGTTTGCCCGTAATTGTAGCTACCGCCTTAGCCTCTATCCAGCGAGTGAAGTAGTCCATGGCCACGATCAAGAACTTAACACCTCCGGCTGCAACAAGGAAAGGACCCGCTATGCCGATTCCCCATTTGTAAAATGGCCAGGAGATGTGATGGGTGTCAGTTCCTGTTGTGGGTGACGCGACACTGGCCTATGTACTTGACAATCGCTACATTTGAGAATGATATCTCGCGTATCTCGATGCATAGTCGGCAAATAGTATCCTGTGCGTAGAGCCCGTGCCACCACTGATCTGGGGCTAGCGTGCATGCCACACGAACCTTCATGAATTCCACTAATCACATAACTAGCTTGGTGTGGACTAACACACTGTAACCATGGCTGTAAGAATGAGCGCTTGTATAAGATACCATCGCGGAGTTCAAATTGTTGTGACTTCCTTTTAATGCGACGTGCCTCGGTTTCATCATCTTGAAGGGTTTCGTCTGCTAAATAGTTTATGATCAGGGTCATCCATGTATGTTCTTTCTCATCAACTATTGTTGCGACTTCCTCTCCGGCAATGGATTTTTCCTTGAGTATTTCCACCAACACTTGTTTGGAGAGATGGGCGAAGCTCGTGGATGCGATTTTGCTAAGAGCGCCCGCCTTCTTATTCTCGCCTCTTGGTACCTGCTTGATAGAGAACTTGCCAAAACCAGCGATAAGTGACTTGACTTTCTCCAGATATTGTATCATGTTCTCCTCATTGGCTTCGTACCCCCCAAGGATATGGTTTGCGACAAGTCGTGAGTCCACGTAGGCTTCAAGGTTACGTACCACCATCCTAGCCGCGATTTTTAAACCTGCAATCAATGCTTCGTACTCTGTCTCATTATTCGTAGCGGTGAATTCAAAACGCAAGGCATAGGTGAATTCCATGCCCTCCGGATTTGTAAGTATGAGGCATGCTCCTGATCCATCAGTGCAAGAAGATCCATCAGTAAACAAGACCCATGGTTCAGTTGGAATCTCTTCCTTTGGTACCATTGGCCCGTCTTCCTCAGGTTTCTCGATTATGAAATCTGCCAAGATTTGGCCCTTGACGGTTGTCCTTGGTCTATAAGAGATATTGTGTTCCTCGAGCAGGACGCTCTACTTCTGTAGTCTTCCTACCACGTCCGGTCTGGAGATAATCTGCTTTATTGGCTGATCCGTGATCACCACTATTGGGTGCACCTGAAAGTACCTGCGTAACCTTTTTGCGGCGTAGACCAGTGATAGGACCAACTTCTCCATTGGTGAATAATTCAATTCTGGCCCCTGCAACGCTCTGCTTATGAAGTAGATTGGAGTCTGGACTGAATCCCGGTCAGTCATGAGGACGACGCTTATGGATCCGTATGTAGCAGATAAGTACATGATTAGCTCCTCCTTCGGTCATGGTGCGACTAGCATAGGAAGAGCCGCTAAATGTTGCTTGAGATGCCCAAACGCCTCCTCTGCTTCTCTTGTCCAGTGAAAGTCCCCTTTCTTCATACATTTCTTGAGCGTTTTGAATAGAGAGAGTGACTTCTCTGTGGATTTTGATAAGAACCTGTTAAGCCTAACCAACTTTCCATTAAGTGATTGTACCTCCTTCAATGTCCGAGGGGGTGGTAGCTGTATCACAGCGTCGTTTTCTCCGAGCAAGGTTTGATGCCATTTGGGTTTCTCATGTATCCTAGGAACATTCCTTCGGTTGCCCCGAATGTGCACTTTTTTGGATTCAACTTCATGTTGATTTTTCTCAAGGTGTCAAACGTCTCCTGGACGTAACGGAGGAGTTCGTCCTCTGTATGTCTCTTAATAGCCAAGTCGTCGATGTAGAATTCCAGGTTACGGCTAATCTGTGAGTCAAAAGCTTTATCAACGAGTTGTTGGTATGTCGCGCCTGCGTTTTTTAGTCCGAAAGGCATTTTCGTGTAACAATACACGCCCAGACTGGTATGGAATGTCGTCTTCTCCTCGTCTTCCTCTTCCATATGGATCTGATGGTATCCTTTATATGCGTCCAAGAAACACTTAAAAGAGTACCCGCATAAGGATTCCACCTTCCAATCAATTTCTGGTAACGGATAGCAATCTTGTGGGCAAGCTTTGTTCAAGTCTGTGAAGTCCACACACATGCGCCAGCTTCCATTGTGCTTCTTAACCATGACCGGATTGGAGATCCACTCGTGGTAATAGACCTCTCGCATAATTCCTGCGTCCAACAGATTCCTTACCTTATCCAGTATCACCTGGCTGCGTTCTGGTGCTTGGCCGGGCTTCTTTTGCTTAACAAGGGGATATCATGGACGAATTTGAAGCTTGTGTTCTGCGACCGAGCGTGGCACGCCCGTCATATGCTTTGGTTACCATACGAATACATCAAGGTTTGCCTTAAGGAGGGAGCACATGGCCTTTCTTCCTTTCTCGGAGAGGTTTCCCCCGATAGCAACCTCTTGTTCTGGATACTCGGGATGGATAGCCACTTTCCAATTAGAGGGTGGTGATCCTTATTTTATGGGGATTGGTTAGATTGGTGTTGCGACGACATGACACTCCGATTCCGGCGCAACTGAATTGTAGATGGTGACAATTCCCCCTTCGACCGGGAATTTAATCATGTCGTGTGCTTTTGATGGGACCGCCCTATGGGCAGGATTCCTGGTCTTCTAATAATACCATTATACGGAGAATGTGAACGTATCACCATAAAGTTCATCCATGCCGTAGTTGAATGCTCTTTATCTCCAATGGTTACCAACAAACGTAATTGTCCTATTGGCCAAATAGTGTCCCAACTGAAGCCAATGAGCGGCGACGTGGCCGGCATTAATTGGCTTTTGATTTCTGGTCGTAGTTGCACGAAGTAGTGTTTATAAAGCACTTCCGCTGCTGATCCTCCATCCACGTCCATACGACGAACATTGTGAGTTCCAATGCTTACCTCAATCGTGAGAGGTGCGTCCGCCACGTTGCTCGCCATGATAGGAGGGAACGAAATTTCCTTGCTGGAAATTTTTGACTAACTTTCTGCTTAGTCCTGCGTTGCCATGATTGAACCATGTATATGGTCGTAGGCTTGTCTTTTTGGAAATATTTTTTGTCGTTCTTTTTGTTATCCTTCCCATCCTTCTAATCCTTAACTAGAGGTTTGAGTTTGTCTGATTTGATCAGTGACTCGATATACTTCTTGAGCTGAATGCACTCCTCTGTGTCGTGGCCTTTGTTAATATGGAATTCGCAGAAGTGATTTCCTTGACGACGGTTGACTGGAGTTGTCATTGGGAGAGGCCTTGGAAAATTTGCCCCTTATGTTAGCAAGATATCTCAATAAGATATCTTTAGATGGGTGAACTTATGATTCGACCGCCCTCCTTTAGTCTGGCTCTTGTAATCCAAGTTCCTCCCATTGCCGTGGTTTCCTTGACCACCTGTTTGCCTCCTGGGCTGATCATTCAATCGATAATTCTGGTTCCCCTTTGTGGGGTAGGCCGCGGCGACAACGGTTTCTCCTTCCACAAAGATTTTGACCCTTTCCATGAGTTCGTCAAACTTCTCCGGACGTTTAGTGGTGAGGCGCCTGATTAGCTCTTTGTCCGTTATGGCGTGCATATAGTCGGAGATTTTGAGGACTTCTGGGCACGCTTTTGTATGCGTACACTCGTCATTGAAACGCTCCGTGAAGTCTTATGTAGACTCTCTGGGCCTCTGTTTGACTGTTGCCAATGAGACCGGATCTCTATTATACTTCTTTCGGAGAGTATAATTGTTCTTGAACGCTGTGCGTAGTTCATCGAAGCTGTTGATGCTCCGATGGGGGAGTTTTTCAAACCAATCACGGGCATTGCCAATCAAGGTTGAATTAAACATCTGGCACCATATGGGCATTGGCCATCGGCCATCGTTCAATTTTAGACTGTGTGTCAAACACCTTTACTAGATCATCCGGATCACCAGATCCGTCGTAAGTTTTGACACACGCCGGCATGCAGCGCTTCTTTTCCTCGGAGTAATCTCGTATGCGAAGATTGAAGGCTTCCTCCCTCTCGCTACACCATGGTATGGAGAGGTCCTCTTCCTCCTTGTCACGATAATAGGAATATTCATAGCACCCTTCATCGTCCGATGATTCAGGAGGTGAATACCTCGGTCGACGACGTCTGGGGCGATGATCATCCGAGTCACATCCCGAAGGATCATGATAGGGCGGTTGCGCCCTACCATTCGATTGATTATGATAGCTGCTTCTGTGAGAAGGGGTAGGAATTTTATTCCCACCAGAATCTATTCTACGCCATACACTAGTGCGGCGGTTATTATTAGGAGAAGTTTCCAACGCTGCGCGTCCTACGGACCCATCAGTATTATCTTCCTCCCCCTGGGTTTCCTACGGTGCTTGCATGATTCGATCTCCTATCTGCTCGAACACATTCCATGGTCGAGGTGGTTCCTCCAAGGGAGGTTGCTTCTGGGCCCGGCTTTTCCTCTGTCTTTTTTGAGTTTTTGCAGGGATACTGATAGGTGTGAAAACACCTATCCTTTTACCACTTATTTCTTACTAAAACAAGACCAAAACGCGTGTTTAATATCATTTGTTTGGAATTATGCGTGGTTTTTGTGTTTATTGTGTTTTCAGAGTCAACCGGATGATTATTGAAGAAAACATGGGATTGCACGGGTTTTATCAAGGAAAAAGACTAAAGACGAAGTCTATTGTCCAAGAGATGCAAAAGATTTGAAGTCAATGGGCCTATTTGAAGATTTATCAAAGAAAAGGACCAAAGATGGAAGATTTACACATGTCGAAGAAACTCAAGTCTATTAAACGAAGAAATTAAAAGACGAGTTGAATTTAATCGTCGACAAATCCCGAATCAGAATCGAAAACGTCAACTTTTCTGAAAAGATGAGAAGACAAGAAGCAAGGGAGAAATCCCACTCACCAACCAAATGGAAGACTATATAAAGGATTCCCTTCACACTTTTCATTCAGTTTTTAGTTTTTTCATTCCTTTTTTCTCTCTTTTCTGTTCGTAGGCATCACCAACACCATTAGGGTGTTTGGTGATTTTGATTCTTGTTTTTGTTCTTAAATCTTGTAAGTTTAATCCTTCATTTTGTTTACTGAATCTTAATCATCAATACAAGTTTTTATTTAATCTTTTCATTCCTCTTGTTCATCATCATCTTTTTATTCAAAGTGCTTAAGTTCTTATTAATTTGATTTTGATCTTAAAAAGTTGTTGATTTTGTGTTTTTACGATTGGGATTTGATCCTTATGGTTAATAGATAGTCAGTGGTTAATTTGGTTAAACCTTTTTGTTTATTGGGCTCGATTTGGTAAAAATTCGTAATCCCCTGTTTAAGTTTCTGTCGACTGTTCTTTAAACCCAGCATTATTCCGAATTGTTAGTTTTCTTGTCCCTTATTCGGAATGCTCATACATTCCGAATAGCCTTCTCATTTGGTCCCTTATTCGGAATATTTATATTCCGGATAGTCTACTTATAGTTTCTTCTATTCGAAATAATTATTTATTCCGCATAGCCTTAAATATTCCGCATAACTTCTATTTATTCCGAGTAGACTTCATTATTCCGCATGATTTCAATATTCCGCATAGCCATCATTATTCCGAGTAAGGTTTTATTCCGTATAGACCTTTATTCCGCATAGAGTTTGTTATTCCGCACAGTCTCATTATTCCGTGTAGTCCTATATTCCGCATAGGGTGATTTTTCCGCATAGACTTATTTATTCCGAGTGGACTTAATATTCCGCATGGTCATCATTCAGCATGGACATCATTCCGAATAGAGCATTTTCTCCATTTATTCCGGATATCACTAGTTTTCAGTAAGGGTCTTTTGCTGTTTAATCACTTAATTGTTTAATTTCAATTCAAGGTTTATTTCATTCACTGTTTTTGGTTTAAATCTTAATAGAATAGAAAACCAAACCCACCTTTTGTCACCAAGAACAAATCATTCCACTTTGAGTTGTGATCAATTCGAGAGGATACCGAGAGATTAAATCTAGAACCCATACAAAACCATTTTATCAAATGGCGTCGCTGCCGGCTCTTCTCGTTAAGATCAACAGTTTTTTGTGAGAACTTGGATTTTGGGATCCGTTCACCGTGAACGTTACTTTTTCATAAAAACTTTCAAAAATCCTAAAAAAATATAAAATTTTCAAAAACACAAAAAAAAATTTAAAAACCATAAAAACCAAAAATATTTCTTGTTTGCCTTGTTAGTTCTTTTGCAGGTGCATGCGTACACGATCGACGTCTTATCAAAAGCCCGAGCCTCTCGAAGACTTAGACATGGCCGGTGTACAAAACAACAACAATAACCCACCTCTCAACAACAATAATAACAACAACAATAACAATCCACCTTTCAACAATAATAATAACAACAACAATGAACCTCTACCGGATAATCGCCCGATGATTGAACTTCTGCAAGCACATGTGGAGGGCAACAATGATCCAATTTTCATACCCGCGATTGCAGCCAACAATTTTGAGCTCAAATCCGGCTTTATCCAGATGGTCTCTGCTCAACCATTCTTGGGGCGTACCATTGATGATCCACATGACCACATCAAGAGATTCTTGCAACTCACGAATACGGTCAAATTCAATGGTGTTCCACAAGAGGTAATCCGTTTACAACTTTTTCCCTTTTATTTAGAGGGACAAGCCCGGCATTGGCTTGCTAAGGAACCGCCACAAAGTATTCTGACGTGGACGGATTTGGAGACTAAGTTCATAAACTACTTTTTCCCACCCTCTCGTACTACCGCTTTGCGGAATGAAATCATTAATTTCGAACAAAAGTACGATGAGTCTTTTAGTGAATCTTGGGATCGTTTCAAGGATCTTTTAAGAAAATGCCCACAACATGGTTTTACCAAAGTGCACCAAATTAACACTTTTTATAATGGTTTAAGCATGAATGACCAAGATTCACTAAACAGTGCCTCGGGGGATAATATTTTGGCTAAGACTTCCAATGCTGCTTGGGATATTATTGAAAACAAGTCTCGTGTGCAAACCAAGAGTGTGCGGACCAATGTCGCAAGTGCTAGTACTAGTGACAGCGACAAGCGACTTGACAAAATCACTGCGCTTCTTGAATCGCTTGCTACCCAAACCGCTAGCAACACCAACAGCATCAATGCTAAAAATGCTCAAGTCAATGCTGTAAGCCAACCATGTGAAATATGCGGGGGTCCTCACTCTTACACCACTTGTACCGCCACCCAAGACTACCCTTCTGAGAATGTGAATGCAGCATACGGCACCTATCCTCCGGCTGCTTATCAAGCTCGTCCTCAAGGTGACCGCAACTTGCTTAGCTACCGCTCAAACAACTATCTCTCACCACCCGGTTTTCCTCCTAATAACCCAAACCAACAACAAAACCTCAATCACCCTACTCAAAAACAACAAAAACCTTGTACACCATACATACCACCTCACAAACAACCATATCCACCTCAACGAAACAACCAAGTTTACCAACAACCTGCTTATCAACCACTCGCATACAATGCTCCTCCCAACCAACTCACCGCATTACACCAAGACATTGGAACCTACATGAGGACTAATGATGTGATCGTGGACAATCTCCAACGGGAAGTGCTTAACTTGAAAGCATACCTGGTGAAACAAGGGAACGATCTGAGAGCTGATATGAGAAACACTTTGGATAGTCAAACGAATGACTTAAAGAACATGATGGCTAGTTTCTTCCAAGGTAATCAACCCTCTTCTTCGGGTACTCTTCCGAGTAACACCGTTGCGAATCCAAGAGGGGAGATGAAAACAATCACCACTCGCAGTGGCAAAGGTACCAAGGAACCCGATCTTCCTATACCTCCACCGGTGATTGTGACTAAGGAGAACGAGTCACCTGCTCCTATTCCTCATCCATCTACTTCCCCAATTTCTCCACCTCTTACTTCTACACCTCCTCCAACCAAGGATGTGAGTGATCCTTCGATCCCAAAGACTTCCTCTTCTTCCGATATACCTTATCCATCAAGGTTGAGGAAAGAGAAGCTCAAAAGCAAGGATGATATTCAAGTTTCGAACTTTCTAAAAATGTTTAAACAATTGAATTTTAACATCTCCTTCGCTGAGTCTCTCGCTCACATGCCCAAGTATGCGAAAATGTTCAAAGATCTTCTTAGCGACAAGGAGAAGCTTCTTGATGTTGCTAACACCCAACTTAATGAGAATTGCTCTGCAGTGCTCCTAAGGAAATTGCCAACCAAGCTTGGTGATCCGGGTCGTTTCTTAATCCCTTGCAACTTCCCGGGAGTAGAGAATTGCATGGCCCTAGCCGATCTAGGTGCCAGTATTAATTTAATGCCCTTAAGCGTTTGGAAGCAATTATCTCTCCCTGAGCTAGTCCCCACC
Organism: Glebionis coronaria; assembly: GCA_025667525.1. NCBI lineage: Eukaryota > Viridiplantae > Streptophyta > Magnoliopsida > Asterales > Asteraceae > Glebionis > Glebionis coronaria. The sequence continues at coordinate 423,989,935 of CM046877.1, forward strand.
AAAATGACTTTGGAATTAGCTAACCGTACGGTTGCTTATCCAGTGGGGATAGCCGAAGACGTCTTTGTAGGAGTCGACAAATTCACTTTTCCTACTGATTTCGTTGTCGTTGACTACGACATGGACCCTCGTGTGCCATTGATCGTTGGTCGTCCATTCTTGAGGACCGGTCGCACTCTCATCGATGTTGAAGCCGGTGAGCTTATCATGAGAGTGGGTGACGATAAAATTGTCTTCAACATGGGAAAGTTGTCTAAACAGCCTTATTCATACGAAAGTGTTAATTGTATTGACGTGCTTGATGAGGCTTGTGAAGAACACTTCAAAGATGCTTGTAAAAGTATTCCTACCTCTCTTCCCAATGTTGAGACCGTTTCCTCTATTGATTTATCACTATCTCTATTTGGAGAAAGTGATTTCCTTTGGAAAGTTTTGGAAGCCACCATGGGAGATGTGAACTTAGAACATGCCGATTCTCCCACCGATTGGGATGAAGATCTTCGCCTCATTGAGAACCTTCTTAAAGAAGACAATATTTCTCCACCATCTCCCACGGTTATTGCTATCGATGCCCCGACTTTGAAAACGCCTCCCATCGAAAATCCTCCGGATTTAGAACTTAAGGAGTTGTCGCCCCATCTCGAGTACTGATATGAGTGTATTTACTCATATCATTTGTTGTTTAAAACAATGAAATTATGCATAATTTATATCAAAAATACCTTGGATATGCTTGTTTCTTGTTTTCATGTGTGTAGGTACCAAGTTCGCGAAAACCGACAAAAACCGACACGAGATTGATGAAAAAGATCGAGGAAGCCAAAATCGAGCTCGACATGAGTTGATTTAATCATTTGTTGAATAAACAAGCCAAGTGGGTACCACAATTAAGTTAATGGGCTCAAAAGCCCATTTATGATTAAAGATACTTTGTTGTGTATTTGCAAGTCCAAATAAGATTCAATAGGCCCAAAAGAGGAATTATAATCAGATGAAAAAAGGGTTATTTGGGCCAATAAGCCCAATTCAGGGGAGCAAAATGAAAGAAACGATCTGATGGGCCTGCTAGGGTTGGGAGTAAAAACGCGTACACTCTCATCCATTTATACTCACCAAGATATTTTCCTTGTTTATTTAACAAAACCGTTCCAATTAACCATTCACGTGTCATTCACCCCATTAAATAAAAAAAACCGACCCTCACCACCCACCATTTACTCCACACTTTTTCACACACCAATTTATTATTTTCGATATAAACTAGGTGTCTCTCTCTCTTACCCTTCTTCCCCAATTCTCTTTTTCTTAAACCAGTAACTTTATGTTACTGTTCAAAAACCCTAAGTCTAAATAAAACCTTTAATAAATGGGGCTTTTTATCTTTTTAAATAATTCACACCATGGGGAATAAAACCCCCATGGTTTAAGGAAGAGAAGAGGTGGATCAAGAGAGCTACGTGGCTTAATTTCAGTGGATGCTACACATCACATCTCAAAATCCACCAATCAAATCCCAAAGAAGAAGCACAACTAGCACACGGATGCCACGTTGGCGATCCGTGTGCTATTTGGAATCATCACAACCTTCCAACAGGAGAGAGAATAAGGATATTGAAGATCGAAGGCTCAGAATCGAAAGGAATATTCTTCAGAGAATGCGAATATCCGCACAAGGATGCCCTTGGGGGGGCTATAAATACCCCCAATTTCTTGTGTAAAATCATCCCTTCTTTACTTTATTGTTATGCTGTAGAAATAGAATTAGAGTAAAATCTTGTATTTCATTTTTAAAAGATTTGTAATATTTTTCTGGAAATCAATAAAAGCTCAGTTTATTTTATATATATTGGTGTCTCGTCTCTTTTTATTTCCTGTTTTATTAAATTTATGAATTGATCTCTATATATTATTCTACAAGTATACTTTTGTGATGTTAATTATAAACTAATTAATAGTTTATAACTAATATTGAAAGAATAAGATTGGATTACACTTATCCCTACTGGATGAGTGCAAAATAAAAGAAGAAGGTGGGTTTCGGTTTGACTTACTTTTTGAGGTTCGAATGTTGATGGAGAATGGTGGATTAAGGTGATTAAGGTTGTGGTTCGGATCTTAGACTGCTCAGCGCACGTCTACGTCTCAAAGGTTATCGACAAAAGGTTCGATCTCATTTATTTTCTTGTTTAAGTTTTTATGCTATATGATTTTTTGTTATCTACTTAATAATTGATGTTTGGATTCGAGAGTTTGATTAAATGCGTTATTCAGATTAGATTAAAACTTGCTGAAACTACTTTGTTTTGTTGAGTATTGTTTTTATTAGGAAATCTTAAGTTGACTTATGATGAATCTGAATTGGATAATAGGTTAGCTTGAACTAATTGTTGATTGAATGTTTTTTTTTACTTGATCTGTTTAGCAGTCAGTTTTTTAAAAGTAACTATGGATTTTAATTTGGATTTTATTAGATGTTGTCATGATATCAAATATTGAAGTACGAGTATGTGATTTGAATAAGGTAGGATTCGTGTGTAGTCTTATTAGTTGCTGATTCCTGCTTTGAGTTTTGTTTGAGATTGCTGAATATTATGCTGATGAGATTTTGGTTTGAATGGGATGTGTGCTTGCCTGCATTAGCCTGTTATTTCACTGTGAATTAGCTGATAAATAGGGGATTTAATTTAGCTTTGCTTAATTTGGATTGTTTTACTATCAGTTTGAATTGGATTGAAGTCTGCTGAATCTTCTGTTTAACTGGGAATTTTCTTTATATAGTTTGCTGAATGAATGGACTGTTGAATAATTTGTACTGATTATTAGAGGAAATTTTGTTTGCTGAATCGGAGTTCTTAGTGTGCTTGATTTGTCGTTTTGTCTGCATAATAGTTCTTTTAAATTTTAGCTTATCAGAATCAGCAATCTGATAAGCTCATATAAGTTGTTTTCCTAATCAGCTTAAACAAATAAGTTCAAAAGCCTTTCCTAAGGTTTCTTTTTAGTAATCTGTCTAAAAAGAAAATAATTCCAAAAAAAAATTGTCATCTGCAGGTCTCGAACTCGAGACCTGCCCTTCACCATTACAACGTGTTAACCAGACGAGCTATAGGCTCTTTTGATTTTTATTTCATTTATGTCATTATTATAGTGTTTATCCTTAGGCTGTGTTTGTTTTAGTTTAACATCTTTTGTCACGTTTTATTCTTTTTATTATTAATTTCTTTTTAAATTTTAATTAAAGTAAAGCCTAAAAAAAAGTAGTTTTAAAAATAAAATAAAAAAAAATAAAAAAATGTTTTTATTTAAAGAGTTTAATTAGTTTAAATTTTAATTAGTTTAATTTTATTAACTTTAGATCTAAATAAATATAGCTTTTAAATAGATTACTTTTAAAAAGTAATTTTAATAAAGTTTAATTAGTTTAAAAAAGTGTATTTAGATTTTTAATAGATTAAAAGTTATTTTTAAATTTTTAGTTAGATTAATTTTTAAATAGTGTTTTGTTTTTAAGTAATTAATTGTTTGTTTAGAATTCTAAAATAGGCGGGGTTTACGATTCATGCACTTTAGGTTAATTTTAAATAGTTTAAAATTAGTAGTTTTTAATTGTAGTTTAAAAACCACAAACCAATTCAAATTGATTGTCCAAATCAAAGCAAAACGTCTCAAATTCATAAGATCTTCGTGTACAACGAACTCGACTCACTCACGTGTTTAATTGAATTCGTCATTGGTATTATTAGTCTATTACTTTTTCCTAAAGGTAATTTTCTAATTTACCCTATAACGTATTTAATTAATTCACATATACACATCCACTTACATCAAAAATTTTGGCGCCGCTGCCGGGGATCTTGTGTACGATTCGTCTTTTGTGGAGATTTGTTGATCGTGGATTTGAAGACCCTTTCCGTCCTCGGAAAGTTTTATTATTTTTCTATTATATAGTATGTATCGATTTTCTCGTTTTTTGTGAATAATATATTGTATTACGTAGAACAAGAAATTTAAATACTTTTCAAATAAGCCTTAGTTGGGATTTCATCACCTAGCTATTGTATTCGAACCCAAAACAAAAATAAAGGCAAAATAGATAAATACTAATAAGAAGTTTGAACTCGATTTATACAAACTATAAGGTGGGTATAAGGCGACGTGCTATAAAAGGCCGTATAAGGAAAAAGGTTTTTAAGTGCTTTGTGCCACCTCGTTTCCCCGCTTGCTTGTGCGTATATTGAGAGGGACAACCTATTATTGGTTTGCCGACTCAAGTAGTCTTAAATCTTATTTTTTGTTGATTACTTATTGAACCTCGAGACGTTTAGGTTTTCACCTATCGTTTCAAAGTCGACCGAGGGTAATTTACTTCCATAGTAGTTATCCTTATTCCTTGTTTTTTATCGATCATTTTTTATTGAGCAATACCAAATAAAATACCAAAAATAATCTTCTTTTCTTCAATCCTCTAAATTCTCGTCTTTGTAGTGTATGCAATTACGTTCATCTCGTCTTGTGATTGATTTTAATAGGCTTGAAAATATTCCTCGTAGAAATAGAAATCGTCAACAACGAATAGTGGAACCCGAGATTCCACCTATTGTTGTAGAGATGGCCGATAACCGAACAATGGAGGAATTGCTCCGTGCACCCACCGAAGGGTATGGGGAAGCAATCGTTGTGCCGGCTATTTTGGCGGATCATTTTGAGATTAAGACGGGTCTTTTATCGCTCATTCGTGCCGACCAATTTCGTGGCAATGAGACCGATAGCCCGCATTCTCACATTCGGAATTTTAAACGAATTACCTCGACTCTCAAGTTTAGAGATGTGCCAAATGACGTGATTAAGCTCATGCTTTTTCCGTACTCGCTCGAGGGTAATGCTAAGCTTTGGTATGAGAAAGAACCACCGGGTTCGATTTTAACTTGGGATGATTTAGTGTCAAAATTTATGAATTATTTCTTTCCACCGTCCAAGACAACACACTTTAAAAATGAGATCACTAGGTTTGAACAAAAAGTGCATGAATCGTTTGGGGTTGCTTGGGAAAGATTTAAAGATTTGTTAAGACAATGTCCACACCACGGTTTCTCAGAATTGCATCAAATAAATACTTTTTATAATGGGTTTAATATGATTGAACAAGATTCTTTAAATGTCGCCGCGGGTGGTAATCTTTTAAGAAAAACTCCGAGAGACGCGTGGAGAATAATTGAGGATAAGTCTAGAGCACAATATTCACGAAACACACCGGTTGTTTCCAATGTGAATTCATCTAATCACGAGATTTCTAGATTGGACTCTAAGATTGATAGTGGATTTGCGACTTTGTTGAGTGAGATTAGGAAGAATCCTCATGGATCGATTAATATGGTTGAGAATGTTTGTGTATCGTGTGGTGGAGCACATCCTAATTATGCTTGTTTAAACACGGGTTTTGATCAAGCTAGTGCTTTTGCCGCGACGGGAACTTATGGCTCCAACGGTCAAGTTCCTCGTCAAAATCATGTTGCTCCACCGGGTTTTCCACCGGTTCAAAATAGGTACAACAATGGAAATAATGGGAATAATTTTAACCGTGGTAACCAAGGGAATTTTAATCAAGGAAATGGATTTAATGCTAATCAAAACAATCAAGGTTTTCAAGGGAATAATCAAAATGATTTGTCAAGCTACATGAAATCAAATGAGGCAAATATGAAAGCTTTTCAAAATAACATTCAAGGGCAAATTAATACTTTGAGACTCGATTTTCAAAATACGTTTAAAGGGCAAAATAACAAGATTGAGATTTGATAGGTGTGAAAACACCCATCCTTTTACCACTTATTTCTGGCTAAAACAAGACCAAAACACGTATTTAATATCATTTGTTTGGAATTATGCGTGGTTTTTGTGTTATTGTGTTTTCAGAGCCAACCGGATGAATATTGAAGAAAACATGGGATTGCACGGGTTTTATCGAGGAAAAAGACTCAAGACGAAGTCTATTGTCCAAGAGATGCAAAAGATTTGAAGTCATTGTGCATATTTGAAGATTTATCGAAGAATAGAGCCAAAGATGGGAGATTCATATATGTCGAAGAACTCGAGTCTACTAAATAAAAGATTATAAGACGAGTTGGAATTATTCACCGACACTTCTAAAAATCCAAAGTCGGAAACGTTTAATTAAAAGAGACGAGAAGACTAAAGAAGGAAGAAGAAAAGAAGCCCAAAACCAAGCCCATACACAAGCCCATACACACGCCTATATAAAGGCCTTACCTCACAAATTTTCACACACTTAGTTAGTTTTTTTTTAGTTTTCTTATTTTCTCTAGTTTTAGAGAGAGAAAGTTCAAAACTTTCTCTCACTAAACTTTCTCTTTGTTTTTCATCTTTTAATTAAAGCCTTCTTTAATCTTTGTACCTTGAATCTCATTAATCTTATTCAAGTTAAGCTTTTAAGTTCTTTAATCTTTTTCTACTTTTCTTGATTTGTCAAAATCCTTAATCCGATTGTTGAATTCCATACGGTTTTGGATTATTGGATGTGTTCGTGATTAGAGTTTAATCTTTCTTGTTTCTTCTTAAGTTCTTACGTGGATAGACCATAAGCTTTCCATGCTTATTGGCTTATTACTTGTTTAAGCTTATTGTTTTCGGATTTCCTTTAAGTTTTAGTCATTCCAAAGTTTTGTTTATTAAGTTTAAGGTTTCTTGTTTTCAAAAGTTGTCAAATTTAAGCTTTTTGAGTTATTTAAGTTTCGGATTGCTTGGCTTATTGATTGAGTTTGTTGAGTTTTTTTAGTTCCCACCAATTTCGGAACAAAGCTGCTTTCATCGCAACACAAGGGTTTTAACATATTCCGACAGCTTCATTGGTTTAGATCGCAATAACCCAAGAGGGTTTTACTTTGCGATCTGGTGGCAATTCCCCCTATTCCGATCGGGATTGCGATCGCGTATTGCGATCGCACATTCCGACGGGGTTTAGGTCCCTTTTCTAGTCGAAACTCTGGCCAATTTTTATTTGCAACATTCCGATCGTCTTCATTCCGACAACATCATTCCGACATATTAGTCTTTTGAATATTCCGATGGTGATTAACAAGGACATTCCGATGGACCATTTTTGTACATTCCGATGCTTTTGACTTTTAGGTATTCCGATAGTAATAATTTTTATTCCGATAAAACAAGTTTTTTTAAGCATTAATTCATTTAAGTTTTCAAAGTTTTTGTCTAAACTTGTCTTTACATTTTTAAACATTTAAGTTTTAATAATCAATTTAGTTTAATCTTTCAAAGCTTCAGTTTACTCAATGTTATTTACCTTAAATTGTTATTAGTTCAAAATAGATAAACAAACCAACACCTTTTTATTAACCAAGAACAAATCATTCCACTTAGAACCGAGATCAATTCGAGAGGATATCGAGAGATTAAAAGAGAACCCATACAAAATATCAAGTATCAAGCTTAATCAACAAAGGCTAGAACAAACCCAAAGTCGAATGCAACAAAATTTGGAACAAGGTCAAAATAAATTGCTTTCTATGTTTGAGGGATTTATGTCTAAACCGTCATCTTCTTCGGGTTGCTTACCTAGTAACACCATTCCAAACCCGAAAGGAGAGCTTAAGGCTATAACCGTTTATGATGATTGTGAGAATTTAGATGAAGTTGAAGTGATTGAGTTTAAGCCTCCACCTAAGGAAACTTTTCTTGAAGTTACTAAGGCTACTTTGAATGTGATTAGTACCTCGGTTTTCTTTGATTTCTTTCCCGAGAAGTATAAAGATCCGGGTCAATTCTTGATACCTTGTGTTTTCAATGAGCTTGGGGTTTGCAAAGGCCTAGCCGATCTAGGAGCTAGCATTAACATCATGCCCCTAGCCCTTTGGAAGACCATTGATTATTCACCTCTTAGTACCACTCGTATGATCATTGAGCTTGCTAATGGAACCACCACTCGACCGGTTGGTATAGCGGAAAATGTCATTATGAAAGTGGGAAACTTATTGTATTTAGCCGATTTTTCTATAGTCGATTATGAGACCAATCCTCGTGTGCCAATTATTTTAGGACGACCATTTTTGTGCACGGCCAATGTTTTAGTCGATATGAGGAAAGAGGAAATTAAATTGTTTTATGGAGATAAAAGCATTGTTTTTAATCCAGAAAAGATTCCAATATTTGCTCCTAAGAAAGTTGAAAGTGTTAAGCTTGTTGAAATAGTTGAAAGTGATAAAAAAGCTCTTTTCGATAAAGGTGTTTTTCCAATTTTAGAAATTTCTAATTGTGATAAAGGAAAGTTAAAATCAAATGAAGAAGCTTGCTTTGTTGAAACATGTTGTAACCTTTCCTCATCTACACTCACTCCACACGAGGATGATAGTGCTAAGATTGAAAAACAAATAGATGATTACTTGAGTGAGTCATTCGATGCTAGTGAGTTTGTTAATGAGAACTATGATCCCGAGAGTGACATTGCTTTAATTGAACAATCTTTGAAAATGGACTCATTTTCACTCTCTTCTAAGGATCATGTTGATGTTCCTAAGGCACAATCTTCATTTGAAGAGCCTTTGATTCCTAACTTCACACCGAGTGAGGTTAGTGACTATTCATGTGATAAGTTCATCGATGAACTTTTTGCTATCCTTGATCCACTTCCACGGGGAAGTGAAGACGTTTCCGATCTCGAGATCGAACGTGATTCTTGTGTTTTACCTACCATTCTCGAGGAATTCGCCGATGAATTGCCTTCAAATGAGAATGATGATCTAGTATCCGAGTGTGACACACTCGATACTTTGTCGGATATTTCTTGTGATGACAAGGATGATGACACTTTCGTGACTTACTCAAATCCTCTTTTTGAAGTTTCATTGAACAATAATCCGTTGTTTCAAGAGGATTTTGAGAGCATCACACCTCCTACATCTCACAACCTTTGTGATGATGAACTTCTTATGAAGGAGGTTGATGAGTTTCTTTATATAGACATTCCTTCGGAATTTGAGGAAGAGTCTAGTGAAGGTGATTAAGACTCTTGGTTTGATCACCCGATTTATGATGATGACGATGTTGACACGGATGGAGAAATTACTTTTGCTCCTATTATCCTTCCCACTCGCTTTGATCTTAATGTGCGGGTTTTTCATGCGACTCGTTTTGAGTACCATGACCCTTTTATTCACATTCCTAAGAGTGAAAAGGTCAACAAAGTCATGCAAGTTGAAACCACTATGGTTGAGACTTTTGTTCCACCATTATTATGTGCCTCATATGACTTAGGATTAGCATGGGGGGACGACACCTTGTTGTCTATTCCTTTCTCCACCTAGGACGAGGTATTCGACCCCGGAATCGTTGATTTAGGGAAATCTCGGCCTTTCACTGATGCAATAATTGAAAGACTTTTCGATCATTTTGGTGCGAGTTTATCTCGTGGAGCATGCTACATCTATACCATTAGTTGTGACTACCATCTCTTATTAGAGATTTGTGTTGGAGTTTTATCCTTTCGTTTGTCATCCGACAACGAGGATGAGATCTTTGACCCCGGCATCGTGTGTTTTGTTGGATTTTATTATGCCGGTTTTCACCACTTTCCCTAAGGACCAATGAATGCGGGGATCGAGTCGAGCTCATGACTCGGTGAACAAAAACGAGTTCATTCTATATTCTTTCTATTTTCTAACACCTAATAAGGCTTGATCTTTCAAGCTCGTGCTCGTGATTTGTTATGTTGTGATCTTAGGTACGACCCTATTTTATTTGAAGACTCTCGTGTTCGGTTTTTGCCGGTCCACTTGATCTTCCATTCTTTGAATACCAAAAAGGGGCACACTTTCTATCCCTCGATTTTTATCGACTAACGTTTTATCTTGAGGCATAATTAATAAACGGCTTATAGATTTGCGTGCTCTTTCCATGCTAGGAGTTTGCATTAGACTCTTCGTATTTTAGTAAGGGGGTGTCACTCTTGAGCTAAGAAACATTGAGGACAATGTTTGGTTTTAGCATGGGGGATTCAATCGATATAATCGCTTGCAATTGCTCTTGATGTTTCCAAACGTATAGTTTTTCTCATTTTTCAATAAAATTTTAAATTTTTAGTGTTATTTTTAAGTTTTAATAAATAAAATAAGTGTTTTTAACACGAATGTAGGCTTTCAATAAGAATAGTTTTTGACTCGACTCGGTTTTTAACCTTAGCTTTTCCTTAACGTATTTGAATTAAGTTTTGCTAGGCTATTATATAGGGAGCTTTAAAACGCGAAAGTCTTAATTCATACGAGTTAAGAACAAGAACTTTTCGCAAGCTCCTATAATTGATCCTAGAAAGTCGTTTATCAAGGGAACTTTAAAACGCAAATTCTAAAACTTGTAAAAGTCTAAGAAGATGCAAGATCCTATAGATGACTTGAAAACCCAAAACTTTGATTTAATAGGCTAAGTATCCATTGATTTCATTCTTGGAATTTTACAATATAGAGAACAAGAGATGATAGAGCCAATTATAAGTTCGGTATTCTTTCGGGAATTTATGTGAGTTAATTATGAGCCTATTCTCCCATCACTTGTTAATAAATTTAATTGCAATAAATAATGTTGAACGTTTTGAAAAGTTACTTAGCTTCTAGCCCAAGATCGTTTAAAAGTTGCTCGGTATGGATTAGAGTTCATAGCCAAGGCATAACTTATTGAAGCGGGATGCGAAGATTGGCGAGTCCAAAAAGGTCCTAACAAGACATGAGGGCTATTTTTTATTGCTAAAGATCTCAAGTGATGTGAAGATTCATTTATCATCAATATGAAGGATCGAGACACACGACGAAAAGCAAAATACTCCCAAAAAGTCATGGAGAAGTCTATCGAAAAAGACCAAAAATAAGATATGAGGATAAATGAAGCCAAGTCCAAAAAGGAGGCGAATCGTTGTTGATCAAAATCCCAAGTAAAGATTGGAGACAAATGAAGAAGTCGTGGTCCAAGTATGAATCTCTCAAAACTTCAAGTGAAGAAATATTATGAAGAGAAGACCATTATTTCGTGAACGTCTCTCAAGGTTGGAAGTATTAAGTCATTGCCAAATATCGATCCGAGAAAGGTCTCAAATCGCGAAACAAGTTATGCCAAGATATGAACTTTATGAAGTCCCGAGAAGCAGTTTTAAAAGATTTTGTCCTTTAGCTAACTATTGATTAATCGTTCACTTTATTTTTGGCCTAATAAATTATCGAAATAAGTCAATAATGCATCTTCGTGATCATTCTAGACAACAATAAAATATAAGAGATACACCTAGGAATAAGGGAGTCTAAGTGAATAATTGGCCCACATGAGTTCGTGTTAGTCTATCAACTTATAATAACAATGATCTTGTTTTTGCACTTGGCATGGAAAAGTGAAAAGTCGAGGACGATGAATCTATTTGAGTTTTATGATCTTTAAAGTTATTTTATGTCTTTGCAAAATAAAATGTCAAAAGTTGAATAATGGTGTAGTTAATGTTTTATTCTATCATTGCGTGAGGACACGACAATTGCTTAGCATGGGGGAATATGATATGAGTGTATTTACTCATATCATTTGTTGTTTAAAACAATGAAATTATGCATAATTTATATCAAAAATGCCTTGGATATGCTTGTTTCTTGTTTTCATGTGTGTAGGTACCAAGTTCGCGAAAACCGACAAAAACCGACACGAGATTGATGAAAAAGATCGAGGAAGCCAAAATCGAGCTCGACATGAGTTGATTTAATCATTTGTTGAATAAACAAGCCAAGTGGGTCCCACAATTAAGTAAATGGGCTCAAAAGCCCATTTATGATTAAAGATACTTTGTTGTGTATTTGCAAGTCTAAATAAGATTCAATAGGCCCAAAAGAGGAATTATAATCGGATGGAAAAAGGGTTATTTGGGCCAATAAGCCCAATTCAGGGGAGCAAAATGAAAGAAACGATCTGATAGGCCTGCTAGGGTTGGGAGTAAAAACGCGTACACTCTCATCCATTTATACTCACCAAGATATTTTCCTTGTTTATTTAACAAAACCGTTCCATTTAACCATTCACGTGTCATTCACCCCATTAAATAAAAAAAAACCGACCCTCACCACCCACCATTTACTCCACACTTTTTCACACACCAATTTATTATTTTCGATATAATCTAGGTGTCTCTCTCTCTTACCCTTCTTCCCCAATTCTCTTTTTCTCAAACCAGTAACTTTATGTTACTGTTCAAAAACCCTAAGTCTAAATAAAACCTTTAATAAATGGGGCTTTTTATCTTTTTAAATAATTCACACCATGGGGAATAAAACCCCCATGGTTTAAGGAAGAGAAGAGGTGGATCAAGAGAGCTACGTGGCTTAATTTCAGTGGATGCTACACATCACATCTCAAAATCCACCAATCAAATCCCAAAGAAGAAGCACAACTAGCACACGGATGCCACGTTGGCGATCCGTGTGCTATTTGGAATCATCACAACCATCCAACAGGAGAGAGAATAAGGATATTGAAGATCGAAGGCTCAGAATCGAAAGGAATATTCTTCAGAGAATGCGAATATCCGCACAAGGATGCCCTTGGGGGGGCTATAAATACCCCCAATTTCTTGTGTAAAATCATCCCTTCTTTACTTTATTGTTATGCTGTAGAAATAGAATTAGAGTAAAATCTTGTATTTCATTTTTAAAAGCTTTGTAATATTTTTCTGGAAATCAATAAAAGCTCAGTTTATTTTATATATATTGGTGTCTCGTCTCTTTTTATTTCCTGTTTTATTAAATTTATGAATTGATCTCTATATATTATTCTACAAGTATAATTTTGTGATGTTAATTATAAACTAATTAATAGTTTATAATTAATATTGAAAGAATAAGATTGGATTGCACTTATCCCTACTGGATGAGTGCAAAATAAAAGAAGAAGGTGGGTTTCGGTTTGACTTACTTTTTGAGGTTCGAATGTTGATGGAGAATGATGGATCAAGGTGATTAAGGTTGCGGTTCGGATCTTAGACTGCTCAGCGCACGTCTACGTCTCAAAGGTTATCGACAAAAGGTTCGATCTCATTTATTTTCTTGTTTAAGTTTTTATGCTATATGATTTTTTGTTATCTGCTTAATAATTGATGTTTGGATTCGAGAGTTTGATTAAATGCGTTATTCAGATTAGATTAAAACTTGCTGAAACTACTTTGTTTTGTTGAGTATTGTTTTTATTAGGAAATCTTAAGTTGACTTATGATGAATCTGAATTGGATAATAGGTTAGCTTGAACTAATTGTTGATTGAATGTTTTTTTTTACTTGATCTGTTTAGCAGTCAGTTTTTTAAAAGTAACTATGGATTTTAATTTGGATTTTATTAGATGTTGTCATGATATCAAATATTGAAGTCCGAGTATGTGATTTGAATAAGGTAGGATTCGTGTGTAGTCTTATTAGTTGCTGATTGAGTTTTGTTTGAGATTGCTGAATATTCTGCTGATGAGATTTTGGTTTGAATGGGATGTGTACTTGCCTGCATTAGCCTGTTATTTCACTGTGAATTAGCTGATAAATAGGGGAGTTAATTTAGCTTTGCTTAATTTGGATTGTTTTACTATCAGTTTGAATTGGATTGAAGTCTGCTGAATCTTCTGTTTAACTGGGAATTTTCTTTATATAGTTTGCTGAATGAATGGACTGTTGAATAATTTGTACTGATTATTAGAGGAAATTTTGTTTGCTGAATCGGAGTTCTTAGTGTGCTTGATTTGTCGTTTTGTCTGCATAATAGTTCTTTTAAATTTTAGCTTATCAGAATCAGCAATCTGATAAGCTCATATAAGTTGTTTTCCTAATCAGCTTAAACAAATAAGTTCAAAAGCCTTTCCTAAGGTTTCTTTTTAGTAATCTGTCTAAAAAGAAAATAATTCCAAAAAAAAATTGTCATCTGCAGGTCTCGAACTCGAGACCTGCCCTTCACCATTACAACGTGTTAACCAGACGAGCTATAGGCTCTTTTGATTTTTATTTCATTTATGTCATTATTATAGTGTTTATCCTTAGGCTGTGTTTGTTTTAGTTTAACATCTTTTGTCACGTTTTATTCTTTTTATTATTAATTTCTTTTTAAATTTTAATTAAAGTAAAGCCTAAAAAAAAGTAGTTTTAAAAATAAAATTAAAAAAAAATAAAAAATTGTTTTTATTTAAAGAGTTTAATTAGTTTAAATTTTAATTAGTTTAATTTTATTAACTTTAGATCTAAATAAATATAGCTTTAAAATAGATTACTTTTAAAAAGTAATTTTAATAAAGTTTAATTAGTTTAAAAAAGTGTATTTAGATTTTTAATAGATTAAAAGTTATTTTTAAATTTTTAATTAGATTAATTTTTAAATAGTGTTTTATTTTTAAGTAATTAATTGTTTGTTTAGAATTTTAAAATAGGCGGGGTTTACGATTCATACACTTTAGGTTAATTTTAAATAGTTTAAAATTAGTAGTTTTTAATTGTAGTTTAAAAACCACAAACCAATTCAAATCGATTGTCCAAATCAAAGCAAAATGTCTCATATTCATAAGATCTTCGTGTACAACGAACTCGACTCACTCACGTGTTTAATTGAATTCGTCATTGGTATTATTAGTCTATTACTTTTTCCTAAAGGTAATTTTCTAATTTACCCTATAACGTATTTAATTAATTCACATATACACATCCACTTACATCAAGTACGTGTTCCTTGAAGAAGATAAGAAGTCGCCCGTCATCATTGCGAAGGACTTGAAAGAAGAAGAGAAATCTCGCCTAATCGCCGTGCTTAAAGATCATAAGAAGGCAATTGCTTGGAAAATTTCCGATATCCGCGGAATTGATCCGAACTTTTGTACTCACAAGATTCTCATGGAACATGACTTTAAACCCGCAATCCAGAGCCAAAGAAGGGTTAATCCTCGCATTCATGACGTCATCAAACAAGAGGTTATGAAACTTCTAGATGCCGGCTTGATTTACCCTATTTCGGATTCGCCGTGGGTAAGTCCCGTCCATTGTGTGCCCAAGAAGGGCGGAATAACCGTTGTTTCCAATGAACACAACGAGTTTATTCCCACTCGTCTCGTTACTGGGTGGAGAGTTTGTATTGATTATCGCAAGCTCAATGATGCCACGAGAAAAGATCACTTTCCTCTTCCTTTCATGGATCAAATGCTCGAGCGTCTAGCTGGTAATGACTACTACTGCTTCTTGGACGGTTTCTCCGGGTATTTTCAAATTCCCATCGATCCCAAGGACCAAGAAAAGACCACATTCACTTGTCCCTATGGAACATTTGCTTACAAACGCATGCCTTTTGGTTTATGTAATGCTCCTGGGACGTTCCAAATGTGTATGATGGCTATATTCCATGACATGGTGGAAGACACTATGGAAGTATTCATGGATGATTTCTCGGTTTATGGCGATTCATTCTTTGCTTGCCTTGCCAATTTAGAACGTATGCTTAAGCGGTGTGAAGACACTCGCCTTGTTCTTAATTGGGAAAAATGCCATTTTATGGTAAAAGAGGGCATCGTGCTAGGACACAAGATCTCCAAAGCCGGTCTTGAAATAGACCACGCTAAAGTCGATGTTATTTCTAAGTTGCCTCCACCTTCAACCGTGAAGGGTGTGAGAAGTTTCCTCGGTCATGCGGGCTTCTACCGTCGTTTCATCAAAGATTTTTCTAAAATTGCTCTCCCGATGACCCACCTCTTGGAAAAAGATACTCCTTTTATCTTTTCCAACGAGTGTATCGAAGCCTTCAACTTGCTTAAGGATAAGCTAACTAAGGCACCCGTCTTGGTTACCCCTAATTGGGAGCTGCCTTTCGAGTTGATGTGCGATGCTAGTGACTTTGCTATTGGAGCGGTTTTGGGCCAAAGAGTGAATAAACACTTCCAACCAATCCACTATGCTAGCAAGACAATGACGGGGGCTCAATTGCATTACACGACAACCGAAAAAGAGCTTTTAGCTGTTGTCTATGCCTTTGAAAAGTTCTGCCCCTATCTTGTCCTTTCCACCACAATCGTTTATACCGATCATTCCGCGTTAAAGTACTTGTTAACTAAGCAAGATTCCAAACCAAGACTTCTTCGCTGGGTTATGCTACTCCAAGAATTTAAAATCGAAATTCGCGATAAAAAAGGAGCTGAAAACCTAGCCGCGGATCATCTCAGTAGACTTGAGGATCCTTACCAAGGGGAACATCCGAACAAAGAGATCAATGATTCTTTTCCCCTGGAGACCTTAATGTCTATCAACTCGACTTCTGATGAAACCCCGTGGTTTGCGGACATTGCAAACTACTTGGCGGGTGGAATTCTCGTTGACGGGCTAACATCCCAACAAAAGAAGAAGTTCTTCAAAGACATTAAGACTTACTTTTGGGATGACCCGTATCTATTCAAACAATGTGCTGATTTGATTATTCGCTGATGTGTTGATGGACCGGCAGCTTTAGACATCCTTGACGCTTGCCACAAAGGACCCACCGGTGGTCACTTTGGTCCCAACTACACCGCCAAAAAAGTGCTTGATTCGGGATTTTATTGGCCCACCATTTACCGTGATGCTCACGAGATGGTTAAACGATGTGATGCTTGCCAAAAACAAGGCAAGATCACACATAAAGATGAGATGCCTCAAAATTTCATACAAGAATGTGAAATATTTGATGTTTGGGGTATCGACTTTATGGGGCCATTCCCTTCATCTAGAGGAAACAAATACATCCTTGTAGCCGTTGACTACGTCTCCAAATGGGTTGAAGCCAAAGCTTTACCCACTAATGACGCAAGGGTGGTTTGTAACTTTTTGAAATCGCTATTCGCTAGATTCGGTGTGCCTTGTGCCATTATTAGTGATCGCGGGACTCATTTTTGCAATGATCATTTTGCTAGAGTCATGGCTAAGTATGGTGTAAATCATTGTCTTTCCACCGCATACCACCCACAAACTAATGGCCAGGCTGAAATATCCAACTGAGGATTAAAGCGAATTCTTGAAAGAACTGTGGGAGAGCATCGTGCCTCATGGGCTGATAAACTTGATGATGCTTTGTGGGCTTTTCGTACCGCATACAAGACTCCGATTGGTTGTACACCATATCGTCTCGTGTACGGGAAAGCATGCCACCTCCCCATTGAGTTGGAGCACAAGGCCTACTGGTCCTTGAAGTGGGCTAATTTTGATATCAACAAAGCCGGTGACCTACGCAAGATCCAACTCAATGAGCTGAATGAACTCCGTAATGATGCTTATGAAAATTCTTTAATCTATAAGGAAAAGACTAAGCTCATTCACGACTCTAAGATTAAAAACCGAGAGTTCCAAGTTGGAGACAAAGTTTTACTCTTTAACTCTCGGTTGAAAATCTTCTCGGGCAAGCTAAAATCTCGTTGGTCCGGCCCATTCACCATTGCCCAAATTTTTCCATATGGTACTCTCGAGCTCGCTCGACCTAATGGACCTAATTTCAAGGTGAATGGCCAACGAGTGAAGTTGTACTTTGGTGAGGACATCTCTCATGAGATGATTCCATCCCCCCCCCCCCCCCACGTTCCCCATGAACTAATTTTGGGTCGAGTCAGGCTCGTGACTCGGTTATCAAAAACAAGCGCTCCTCGGGAGGCAGCCCCGAGTGTCTATCCTCTTCTGTTTTAACCTCCTAAGTGTAGGGGGACCTCTTTAGGTATTTGTCTTTGTGTGGTGATGTGATTACAGGGATGAATGCACTTTTGGAACCTTTAAAGAACCGTGCTCCCGTGTTATCCGAAATCCGGTTCTATCTCTCAACTATCGTGATTCAATTTTCTTCATACTCACATTTGAAATTGATCACGTTAGTCGTCTCTTCCTTAACTTGATTTAACCAACGTGCACAATGTCATAAGTGTAGGGGAGACTTTTCCCACATGCTTAAACATTGAGGACAATGTTTATCTTAAGTGTAGGGGGGACTTCTATCGAAGTTTTAAGTGGACTTTTCCATGAAAATGCCTTCATTTAACCGGAAAATCATCTTTTTCAACATTTTTCAAATTTTTAATTAACTTTGGCCATTTAGTCGTAATTTTTAAATTTTTATCGTTTCTTTCATATGTATATATCCCGCAATAAAGTCAAAAATATTAATAAAGTGGTGTAGCAAGTTTAGAAATCTTTGACATATTAGGCCCGTTGCGATTATTCTGACTCAACCCGAATAGACTTATCCAAGTTTATTCTAGCTCGTATCCTTAACCATGTAGCCTTAATTGGTTTATTAGGCTAAGCATCCACGAGTCTCATTACTTGAGATTTTAAATTGTGGAGAACGAGAAATGATAGAGTCAATTATAAGTCGGTATTCTTGCACAAGCTCACTTGGTGTAATTATTTGCCTATTCTCCCATCACTTGCTAATAATTTATCTGCAATAAGTAAGGTCGTACGATTTGAAAAGTTACTTAGCTTCTAGCCCAAGATCGTTTAAAAGTTGCTCGGTAATGATAAGAGTTCATAGCCAAGGCATAACTTATGAAGCGGGGCGCGAAGATTGGCGAGTCCGAAAAGGCCCTAACAAGGCATGAGGATTCCATTTTATTGCTAAAGATCCAAGGTGATGTGAAAAGCATTATTCCCAAAAATCAATATGAAGGATCAAGACTCACGACGAAAAGCAATCAACTGCCATAAAGATCATGGAGAAGTCTATCCGAAAAGACCCTAACAAGGTATGAGGATAAATAGATCCAAGTCCGAAAAGGAGGCGGATCGTTGTATCTCAAAATCCCAATTAGAGATTGAAGAAATAATCATGAAGTCGTGGTCAACAAAGTTGGAGTACCCCTCAAAAGTCTCCAAGTGAAGAAACTCTATTACGATGAGAAGACCATTATCTCAAGCACGTCTCTCAAGATATGAAGTATGAAGTACATGACAAATATCGGCCCGAGAAAGGTCTCAAATCGTGAACCGAGTTATGCCAAGATATGAACTTTTTGATATCCCGAGAAGCAGTTTTAAGAGATTTTGTCCTTTAGCTAACTATTGATCAAATCGTCCTACTTTGCTTTCAGCCTAAATAAACTATCGAAATAAGTCCAAAAATGCATCTTCATGATCATTCTAAGACAAAAATAAAATATAAGAGATACCTCTAGGAATAAGGGAGTTTAAGCATTTAATTAAGCCATGTGTGTAAGTGTTTGATATGCTAACTTATAATAACAATGATCTCGTTTTTAAGCTTAGTTTGGGGAACGTGAAACTTGAGGATGATAAATCTTCGCAGCACCAAAGCCCTAATGTAAGTCCTTGATTTCTTTGCAAGTTATTTCCATATAGCTATTTTCAAGTGAAAATGGTTTTCTATACTTTTGTTTGCTTTAAAGTTTTAATTTCTCTTAGTACTTTAATTTTTGTTTATTAGTATTTTAATAAGGCCAAGGTTGATTGATTATAAGAAAAATGTAAAATTGCTTTATCACTAAGCATTGCATGAGGGCATGACAATGGTTAAGTGTAGGGGATTTGATAGGTGTGAAAACATCTATCCTTTTACCACTTATTTCTTACTAAAACAAGACCAAAACGCGTGTTTAATATCATTTGTTTGGAATTATGCGTGGTTTTTGTGTTTATTGTGTTTTCAGAGTCAACCGGATGATTATTGAAGAAAACATGGGATTGCACGGGTTTTATCAAGGAAAAAGACTAAAGACGAAGTCTATTGTCCAAGAGATGCAAAAGATTTGAAGTCAATGGGCCTATTTGAAGATTTATCAAAGAAAAGGACCAAAGATGGAAGATTTACACATGTCGAAGAAACTCAAGTCTATTAAACGAAGAAATTAAAAGACGAGCTGAATTTAATCGTCGACAAATCCCGAATCAGAATCGAAAACGTCAACTTTTCTGAAAAGACGAGAAGACAAGAAGCAAGGGAGAAAGCCCACTCACCAACCAAATGGAAGACTATATAAAGGATTCCCTTCACACTTTTCATTCAGTTTTTAGTTTTTTCATTCCTTTTTTCTCTCTTTTCTGTTCGTAGGCATCACCAACACCATTAGGGTGTTTGGTGATTTTGATTCTTGTTTTTGTTCTTAAATCTTGTAAGTTTAATCCTTCATTTTGTTTACTGAATCTTAATCATCAATACAAGTTTTTATTTAATCTTTTCATTCCTCTTGTTCATCATCATCTTTTTATTCAAAGTACTTAAGTTCTTATTAATTTGATTTTGATCTTAAAAAGTTGTTGATTTTGTGTTTTTATGATTGGGATTTGATCCTTATGGTTAATAGATAGTAAGTGGTTAATACTTGCTTTTTATATGGGTTCTCTAAATTGTCTCGGTATCCTCTCGAATTGATCTTGGTTCTAAGTGGAATGATTGTTCTTGGTTACTAAAAAAGGGGGTTTAATTTTCTAATCTACTAAAAAGTTTAAATGCTCTAAAATGTAAACTTAAATTTAAAAGCAATTAAATTAATAACAATTAATAAAACTTGAATTAAAATTAAAATTAAAATTAAAATTAAAATTAAAATTACAGTTAAAATATAAATATGAAATAAAGAAACAGAAAGTAATCCTTAAAAATGCTCAAAAGAAATTTGATTTGGAAGTTTGACCTTGATTCGGAAGTTCACTCGGAACTTGGTTCGGAACCCTTGATCCGGAACTTCGTTCGGAAGTTTACTCGGAACCTTCACTCGGAACTTCACTCGGAACTATTGATCCGGAAGTTGATCCGGAACTTTCTTCGGAACTTTGAGTCGGAAGTTTATTCGGAACTATCAACTGATTCGGAACTTTTGAGACTCATTCGGAAGTTTGGGTTCATCCGGAACTTTGTACTCTTTCGGAAGTTTGTGTTCATTCGGAAGTTTTAAAAACTGATTCGGAACTTTTTAATATAAACTCATTCGGAACTTTTTTAAAGGGAAAATTCATTCGGAACTTTTGAGAATTGATTCGGAACTTTTGAAAAGAAAACTCATTCGGAAGATTTTGCTCGTCCGGAGCTTTTAGTTCATCCGGAAGTATTTGTTCATCCGGAACTTTTAGTTCATCCGGAAGTTTGAGTTCATCCGGAACTTCTGGGAAAAAGAACAGTAACTTCAGAAAAAACAGGGTAACGCGTTTTAATCCAAAATCAAGCTAAATAATCAAAAAGGTTTTACCAAATTAACCAATAATCATTTAACTACCATGAATAACAAATCCCAACAGTAAAAACACAAATTAAACAACTTTTTAAAGATCAAATCAATCAAATAAGAACTTAAGAACTTGAACAAAAAGAGGAAAGATGAACAAGATGAAATGAAATAGATTGATGTATTGAATGATTAAGGTTTTAACAATCACAAAACAAAGATTAAAATTACAAGATTGAAAAACAAAGATCAAATTCACCAAACACCCTAGTGGTGTTGGTGATTTCTACGAAACAGAAAGGGAGAAAAAGAAGGAGAGAAAAAACTAAAAAAACTAAAAACTGAATGAAAAGTGTGAGGAGGATTCCTTTTATAGGTGTTCCCTTTGGTTGGTGAGTGGGCTTTCTCCCGTTCTTCTTGTCTTCTCGTCTTTTCAGAAAAGTTGACGTTTTCGATTCTGATTCGGGATTTGTCGTCGATTAATTTCAACTCGTCTTTAAATTTCTTCGTTTAATAGACTTGAGTTTCTTCGACTTATGTAAATCTTCCATCTTTGGTCCTTTTCTTTGATAAATCTTCGAATAGGCCCAGTGACTTCAAATCTTTTGCATCTCTTGGACACTAGACTTTGTCTTGAGTCTTTTTCTTCCATAAAACCCGTGCAATCCCATGTTTTCTCCATTATCCATCCGGTTGGCTCTGAAAACACAATAAACACAAAAACCACGCATAATTCCAAACAAATGATATTAAATACGCGTTTTGGTCTCGTTTTAGCCAGAATTAAGTGGTAAAAGGATGGGTGTTTACACACCTATCAAATCCCCTACACTTAACCATTGCCATGCCCTCATGCAATGCTTAGTGATAAAGCAATTTTACATTTTTCTCATAATCAATCAACCTTGGCCTTAAACAAATACTACTAAACAAAAATTAAAGTACTAAAAGAAATTAAAACTTTAAAGGAAACAAAAGGATAGAAAACCATTTTCACTTGAAAATAGCTACATGGAAATAACTTGCAAAGAGATCAAGGACTTACATTAAGGCTTTGGTGTTGCGAAGATTTATCACCCTCAAGTTTCACGTTCCCCAAACTAAGCTTTAAAAACGAGATCATTGTTATTATAAGTTAGTAAATCAAACACTTACACACATGGCTTAATTATATGCTTAAACTCCCTTATTCCTAGGTGTATCTCTTATATTTTATTTTTGTCTTAGAATGGTCATGAAGATGCATTTTTGGGACTTATTTCGATAGTTTATTTAGGCTGAAAGCAAAGTGGGACGATTTGATCAATAGTTAGCTAAAGGACAAAATCTCTTAAAACTGCTTCTCGGGATATCAAAAAGTTCATATCTTGGCATAACTCGGTTCACGATTTGAGACCTTTCTCGGGCCGATATTTTGCATGTACTTCATACTTCATATCTTTGAGAGACATGCTTGAGATAATGGTCTTCTTTTCGTTCATAGAGTTTCTTCACTTGGAGACTTTTGAGAGGTACTCCAACTTTGTTGACCACGACTTCATGATTATTTCTTCAATCTCTATTTGGGATTTTGAGATACAACGATCCGCCTCCTTTTCGGACTTGGATCTATTTATCCTCATACCTTGTTAGGGTCTTTTCGGATAGACTTCTCCATCATCTTTATGGGAGTTGATTGCTTTTCGTCGTGAGTCTTGATCCTTCATATTGACTTTGGGAATAATGCTTTTCACATCACTTTGGATCTTTAGCAATAAAATGGAATCCTCATGCCTTGTTAGGGCCTTTTCGGACTCGCCAATCTTCGCGCCCCGCTTCATAAGTTATGCTTTGGCTATGAACTCTTATCATTACCGAGCAAATTTTAAACGATCTTGGGCTAGAAGCTAAGTAACTTTTCAAATCGTACGACCTTACTTATTGCAGATAAATTATTAGCAAGTGATGGGAGAATAGGCAAATAATTACACCAAGTGAGCTTGTGCAAGAATACCGACTTATAATTGACTCTATCATTTCTCGTCCTCCACAATTTAAAATATCAAGTAATGAGACTCGTGGATACTTAGCCTAATAAACCAATTAAGGTCTACATGGTTAAGGATACTAGCTAGAATAAACTTGGATAAGTCTATTCGGGTTGAGTCAAAATAAACGCAACGGGCCTAATGTGTCAAAGACTTCTAAACTAGCTACACCACTTTATTTAAATTTGACTTTATTGCGGGATATATACATACGAAAGCAACGATAAAAATTTAAAAATTACGACTAAATGGCCAAAGTTAATAAAAAATTTGAAAAATGTTGAAAAATATGATTTTCTGGTTAAATGAAGGCATTTTCATGGAAAAGTCCACTTAAAACTTCGATAGAAGTCCCCCTACACTTAAGATAAACATTGTCCTCAATGTTTAAGCATGTGGGAAAAGTCTCCCCTACACTTATGACATTGTGCACGTTGGTTAACTCAAGTTAAGGAAGAGACAACGAAAGTGATCAATTTCAAATGTGAGTATGAAGAAAATTGAATCACTATAGTTGAGAGATAGAACCGGATTTCGGATAACACGGGAGCACGGTTCTTCAGAGATTCCAAGAGTGCACGTATCCCTGTAATCACATCACCACACAAAGACAAATAACCTATAGAGGTCCCCCTACACTTAGGGGGTAAAAACAGAAAAGGATAGATACTCGGGCTGCCTCCCGAGGAGTGCTTGTTTTTGATAACCGAGTCACGAGCCTGACTCGACCCAAAATTAGTTCATGGGAAACGTGGTGAGGGATGGAATCATCTCCTGAGAGGTATCCTCACCAAAGTACAACTTCACTCGTTGGCCATTCACCTTAAAATTCGGTCCATCAGGTTGAGCGAGCTCGAGAGTACCATATGGAAAAATTTAGGCAATGGTGAATGGGCCGGACCAACGAGATTTCAGCTTGCCCGAAAAGATTTTCAACCGAGAGTTAAAAAGTAAGACTTTGTCTCCAACATGGAACTCTCGGTTCTTAATCTTAGAGTCGTGAATGAGCTTAGTCCTTTCCTTATAGATCAAAGAATTTTCATAAGCCTCATTCCGGAGTTCATTTAGCTCATTGAGTTGGATCTTGTGTAGGTCACCGGATTTGTTGATATCAAAATTAGCCCACTTCAAGGCCCAGTAAGCCTTGTGCTCCAACTCAATGGGGAGGTGGCACGCTTTCCCGTACACGAGACGATATGGTGTACAACCAATCGGGGTCTTGTATGCGGTACGAAAAGCCCACAAAGCATCATCAAGTTTATCAGCCCATGAGGCACGATGCTCTCCCACGGTTCTTTCCAGAATTCGCTTTAGTCCTCGGTTGGATATTTCAGCCTGGCCATTAGTTTGTGGGTGGTAGGCTGTGGAAAGACGATGATTTACACCATACTTAGCCATGACTCTTGCGAATTGGTCATTGCAAAAATGAGTCCCACGATCACTAATAATGGCACGAGGCACACCGAATCTAGCGAATAGAGATTTCAAAAAGTTACAAACCACCCTTGCGTCATTAGTAGGTAAAGCTTTGGCTTCAACCCACTTTGAAACGTAGTCAACGGCTACAAGGATGTATTTGTTTCCATTAGAAGAAGGGAATGGCCCCATGAAGTCGATACCCCAAACATCAAAGATTTCACATTCTTGAATGAAATTCTGAGGCATCTCGTCTTTATGTGTGATCTTGTCTTGTCTTTGGCAAGCCTCACAGCGTTTAACCATATTGTGAGCGTCATGATATATGGAGGGCCAATAAAATCCCGAGTCAAACACTTTTTTGGCGGTGTAGTTGGGACCAAAGTGACCACCGGTGGGTCCTTTGTGGCAAGCATCAAGGATTTCCAAAGCTGCCGGTCCATCAACACATCGGCGGATAATCAGGTCGGCACATTGTTTGAATAGGTAAGGGTCGTCCCAAAAGTAAGTCTTAATGTCGGTGAAGAACTTTTTCTTTTGTTGGGACGTCAACCCTTCCTTGAGAATTCCACCCGCTAAGTAGTTTGCAAAGTCCGCAAACCACGGGGTTTCATCAGAATTCGAATTTATAGACATTAAGGTCTCCAAGGGAAAAGAATCATTGATTTCTTTGTTCGGATGATCCCCTTGGTAAGGATCCTCAAGTCTGCTGAGATGATCCGCGGCTAGGTTTTCAGCTCCTTTTTTATCGCGAATTTCGATTTTAAATTCTTGGAGTAGCAAAACCCAGCGAAGAAGTCTTGGTTTGGAATCTTGCTTTGTCAACAAGTACTTCAACGCGGAATGATCGGTGTAAACGATTGTGGTGGAAAGGACAAGATAGGGGCGAAATTTTTCAAAGGCATAGACAACAGCTAAAAGCTCTTTTTCGGTCGTCGTATAATGCAATTGTGCCCCCGTCATTGTCTTGCTAGCGTAGTGGATTGGTTGGAAGTGTTTGTTCACTCTTTGTCCCAGAACCGCTCCAATAGCAAAATCACTAGCATCGCACATCAACTCAAAGGGAAGCTCCCAATTAGGGGTAACCAAGACGGGTGCCTTAGTTAGCTTATCCTTAAGCGAGTTGCAGGCTTCAAGACACTCTTTGGAAAAGATAAAAGGAGTATCTTTTTCCAAGAGGTGGGTCATCGGGCGAGCGATTTGAGAAAAATCTTTGATGAATCGACGGTAGAAGCCCGCATGACCCAGAAAACTTCTCACACCCTTCACAGTTGAAGGTGGAGGCAACTTAGCGATAACATCGACTTTAGCACGGTCTACTTCAAGACCGGCTTTCGAGATCTTGTGTCCAAGCACGATGCCTTCTTTTACCATAAAATGGCATTTTTCCCAATTCAGAACAAGGCGAGTGTCTTCGCACCGCTTAAGCATACGTTCCAAATTGGCAAGGCAAGAAGAGAAGGAATCCCCGAAGACCGAGAAATCATCCATGAAGACTTCCATGGTTTGTTCAACCATGTCATGGAAGATAGCTGACATGCACCTTTGGAAAGTCCCGGGGGGCATTACATAAGCCAAAAGGCATCCTTTTGTACGCAAATGTGCCATAGGGACAAGTGAATGTTGTCTTCTCTTGATCTTGGGGATCGATGGGTATTTGGAAATAACCCGAGAAACCATCAAGAAAGCAGTAATATTCATTACCCGCTAAACGTTCAAGCATTTGGTCCATAAAAGGTAGAGGGAAATGATCCTTTCTCGTGGCATCATTGAGTTTGCGGTAGTCTATACAAACTCTCCACCCAGTAACGAGACGAGTGGAAATCAACTCGTTGTGTTCATTGGGAACAACGGTTATTCCGCCCTTCTTGGGCACACAATGGACTGGACTAACCCATGGTGAATCCGAAATAGGGTAAATCATACCTGCATCAAGAAGTTTGATAACCTCTGTTTTGATGACTTCATGTATTTTTGGATTCACCCTTCGTTGGCTTTGAATTGTGGGCTTAAAGTCGTCCTCCATGAGAATTTTGTGTGTGCAGAAGTGAGGATCAATTCCACGAATATCAGAAATTTTCCAAGCAATCGCCTTTTTGTGATCTTTAAGCACGACGATGAGGCGAGATTTTTCTTCTTTCTTCAAGTCCTTCGCGATAATGACGGGCGACTTCTTCTCTTCGTCAAGAAACACGTACTCGAGATGAGGCGGCAACTCCTTAAGTTCTAAATCCGGAGGATTTTCGACGGGAGGCGTTTTCAAAGTCGGAGTATCGATAGCAATGACCGTGGGAGATGGTGGAGAAAGATTGTCTTCGTTGAGAAGGTTTTCAAAGAAATGCATGTCGTCATCCCCATCGGTGGGAGAATCATCATTAGCTAAGTTCACATCTCCCATGGTGGCTTCAAGATCTTTCCAAAACAAATCACTTTCTCCAAATAGAGACAGTGATGAATCAATAGAGGAGACGGTCTCAACATTGGGAAGAGAGGTAGGAATACTTTTACAAGCATCTTTGAAGTGTTCTTCACAAGCCTCATCAAGAACGTCAATACAGTTAACACTCTCGTATGAATAAGGTTGTTTAGACAACTTTCCCATGTTGAAGACGATTTTATCGTCACCCACTCTCATGATAAGCTCACCGGCTTCAACATCGATGAGAGTGCGACCGGTCCTCAGGAATGGACGACCCGCGATCAAGGGAACACGAGGGTCCATCTCGTAGTCGACGACGACGAAATCGGCAGGAAAAGTGAATTTGTCGACTCCTACAAAGACGTCTTCGGCTATCCCCACTGGATAAGCAACCGTACGGTTAGCTAATTCCAAAGTCATTTTGGTGGGGACTAGCTCAGGGAGAGATAATTGCTTCCAAACGCTTAGAGGCATTAGATTAATAATGGCACCTAGATCGGCTAGGGCCATGCAATTCTCTACTCACGGGAAATTGCAAGGGATTAAGAAACGACCCGGATCACCAAGCTTGGTTGGCAATTTCCTTAAGAGCACTGCAGAGCAATTCTCATTAAGTTGGGTGTTGGCAATATCGAGTAGCTTTTCCTTGTCACTCAAAAGATCTTTAAACATTTTCGCGTACTTAGGCATGTGAGCGAGAGCCTCAGCGAAGGAGATGTTGAAATTCAATTGTTTGAACATCTTAAGAAAGTTCGAAACCTGAATATCGTCCTTGCTTTTGAGCTTCTCTTTCCTCAACCTAGATGGATAAGGTATATTGGAAGAAGAGGAAGGCTTCGGGAGAATAGGATCACTCACATCCTTGGGTGGAGGAGGGGTAGAAGTAGGAGGTGGAGAAATTGGGGAAGGAGAAGGATGAGGAATAGGAGCAGGTGACTCGTTTTCCTTAGTCACAATCACCGGTGGAGGTATAGGAAGCTCGGGTTCCTTGGTACCGTTGCCACTGCGAGTAATGATTGCTTTCATCTCCCCTCTTGGATTCGCAACGGTGTTACTCGGAAGAGTACCCGAAGAAGAGGGTTGATTACCTTGGAAGAAACTAGCCATCATGTTCTTCAAGTCATTCGTTTGACTATCCAACGTGTTTCTCATGTCAGCTCTCAGATCGTTCCCTTGTTTGACCAGGTCTGCTTTCAGGTTGAGCACTTCCCGCTGAAGATTTTCCACGATCACATCGTTAGTTCTCATGTAGGTCTGCACTTCTTGGTGTAAAGCGGTGGGTTGGTTGGGAGGAGCATTGTATGCGGGTGGTTGATAAGCAGGTTGCTGGTAAACTTGGTTGTTTCGTTGAGGTGGTTGTTGCTGCTTGTGAGGTGGGATGTATGGTGTACGAGGTGGTTGTTGTTGTTGAGGAGGGCGATTGAGGGTTTGTTGTTGGTTTGGGTTGTTTGGAGGAAACCCGGGTGGTGAGAGGTAGTTGTTAGAGCGGTAGCTAAGCAAATTACGGTCACCTTGAGGTCTAGCTTGATAAGCAGGTTGAGGATTGGTGCCATAAGCTGCATTCACATTTTCAGAAGGGTAGTCTTGGGTGGCAGTACAAGTGGTGTAAGAGTGAGGACCCCCGCATATCTCGCATGGTTGGCTAACAGCATTAACTTGAGCGTTTTTAGCGTTGTTGTTGTTGGTGTTGTTAACGGTGTGGGTAACAAGCGATTCAAGAAGCGTAGTGATTTTGTCAAGTCGCTTGTCGCTGTCACTAGTACTAGCACTAGCAACATTGGTCCGAACACTCTTGGTTTGCACACGAGACTTATTCTCAATGATATCCCAAGCAGCATTGGAAGTCTTAGCCAAAAGATTACCCCCCTGAGGCACTGTTTAGTGAATCTTGGTCATTCATGCTTAAACCATTGTAAAAAGTATTGATTTGATGTACTTTGGTAAAACCATGTTGTGGGCATTTTCTTAAAAGATCTTTAAAATGATCCCAAGATTCACTGAACGACTCATCGTACTTTTGTTCAAAATTTATGATTTCATTCCGCAAAGCGGTAGTACGAGAGGGTGGGAAAAAGTAATTGATAAACTTGGTTTCCAAATCCGTCCACGAGAGAATACTCTGTGGCGGTTCCTTAGCAAGCCAATGTCGGGCTTGTCCCTCTAAAGAAAAGGGAAAAAGTTGTAGACGGATTACCTCTTGTGGAACACCATTGAATTTGACCGTGTTAGTGAGTTGTAAGAATCTCTTGATGTGGTCATGTGGATCATCAATGGTACGCCCCAAGAATGGTTGAGCAGAGACCATCTGGATAAAGCCGGATTTGAGCTCAAAGTTGTTGGCTGCAATTGCTGGTATAACAATTGGATCAGTGTTGCCATCTACATGATCTTGCAGCAGTTCAATCATCGGGCGATTATCCGGTAGAGGCTCATTGTTGTTGTTATTATTCATGTTGTTGAAAGGTGGGTTGTTGTTGTTATTATTGTTGTTTTGAGGTGGTATGTTGTTGTTGTTTTGTACACCGGCCATGTCTAAGTGATCGAGAGGCTCGGGCTCTTGATAACACGTGGATCGAGTGCGCATACACATGCAAAAGAACTAACAAGAGAAAACAAAGCAAAATATTTTTGGTCTTTTTTTTTATGTTTTTTACTTTTTTAGGATTTTTGAAAATTTTATATTTTTTTTTGTGTTTTTTGAAAATTTTTATGAAAAAGTAACGTTCACGGGGAACGGATCCCAAAATCCAATTTCTCACAAAAAACTTTTGATCTTAACGAGAAGAGCCGGCAGCGGCGCCATTTTAATACTTGCTTTTTATATGGGTTCTCTAAATTGTCTCGGTATCCTCTCGAATTGATCTTGGTTCTAAGTGGAATGATTGTTCTTGGTTACTAAAAAAGGGGGTTTAATTTTCTAATCTACTAAAAAGTTTAAATGCTCTAAAATGCAAACTTAAATTTAAAAGCAATTAAAATAATAACAATTAATAAAACTTGAATTAAAATTAAAATTAAAATTAAAATTAAAGTTAAAATTACAGTTAAAATATAAATATGAAATAAAGAAACAGAAAGTAATCCTTAAAAATGCTCAAAAGAAATTTGATTCGGAAGTTTGACCTTGATTCGGAAGTTCACTCGGAACTTGGTTCGAAACCCTTGATCCGGAACTTCGTTCGGAAGTTTACTTGGAACCTTCACTCGGAACTTCACTCGGAACTATTGATCCGGAAGTTGATCCGGAACTTTCTTCGGAACTTTGAGTCGGAAGTTTATTCGGAACTATCAACTGATTCGGAACTTTTGAGACTCATTCGGAAGTTTGGGTTCATCCGGAACTTTGTACTCATTCGGAAGTTTGTGTTCATTCGGAAGTTTTAAAAACTGATTCGGAACTTTTTAATATAAACTCATTCGGAACTTTTTGAAAGGGAAAATTCATTCGGAACTTTTGAGAATTGATTCGGAACTTTTGAAAAGAAAACTCATTCGGAAGATTTTGTTCGTCCGGAACTTTTAGTTCATCCGGAAGTATTTGTTCATCCGGAACTTTTAGTTCATCCGGAAGTATTTGTTCATCCGGAAGTTTGAGTTCATCCGGAACTTCTGGGAAAAAGAACAGTAACTTCAGAAAAAACAGGGTAACGCGTTTTAATCCAAAATCAAGCTAAATAATCAAAAAGGTTTTACCAAATTAACCAATAATCATTTAACTACCATGAATAACAAATCCCAACAGTAAAAACACAAATTAAACAACTTTTTAAAGATCAAATCAATCAAATAAGAACTTAAGAACTTGAATAAAAAGAGGAAAGATGAACAATATGAAATGAAATAGATTGATGTATTGAATGATTAAGGTTTTAACAATCACAAAACAAAGATTAAAATTACAAGATTGAAAAACAAAGATCAAATTCACCAAACACCCTAGTGGTGTTGGTGATATCTACGAAACAGAAAGGGAGAAAAAGAAGGAGAGAAAAAACTAAAAAAACTAAAAACTGAATGAAAAGTGTGAGGGGGATTCCTTTTATAGGTGTTCCCTTTGGTTGGTGAGTGGGCTTTCTCCCGTTCTTCTTGTCTTCTCGTCTTTTCAGAAAAGTTGACGTTTTCGATTCTGATTCGGGATTTGTCGTCGATTAATTTCAACTCGTCTTTAAATTTCTTCGTTTAATAGACTTGAGT
This sequence comes from Glebionis coronaria, assembly GCA_025667525.1. Taxonomy (NCBI): domain Eukaryota; kingdom Viridiplantae; phylum Streptophyta; class Magnoliopsida; order Asterales; family Asteraceae; genus Glebionis; species Glebionis coronaria. The sequence goes on from CM046877.1 coordinate 424,021,183, forward strand.
TTCTTCGACTTATGTAAATCTTCCATCTTTGGTCCTTTTCTTCGATAAATCTTCGAATAGGCCCAGTGACTTCAAATCTTTTGCATCTCTTGGACACTAGACTTTGTCTTGAGTCTTTTTCGTCCATAAAACCCGTGCAATCCCATGTTTTCTCCATTATCCATCCGGTTGGCTCTGAAAACACAATAAACACAAAAACCACGCATAATTCCAAACAAATGATATTAAATACGCGTTTTGGTCTCGTTTTAGCCAGAATTAAGTGGTAAAAGGATGGGTGTTTACACACCTATCAGTGGTTAATTTGGTTAAACCTTTTTGTTTATTGGGCTCGATTTGGTAAAAATTCGTAATCCCCTGTTTAAGTTTCTGTCGACTGTTCTTTAAACCCATCATTATTCTGAATTGTCCGTTTTCTTGTCCCTTATTCGGAATGCTCATACATTCCGAATAGCCTTCTCATTTGGTCCCTTATTCGGAATATTTATATTCCGGATAGTCTACTTATAGTTTCTTATATTCGGAATAATTATTTATTCCGCATAGCCTTAAATATTCCGCATAACTTCTATTTATTCCGAGTAGACTTCATTATTCCGCATAATTTCAATATTCCGCATAGCCATCATTATTCCGAGTAAGGTTTTATTCCGCATAGAGTTTGTTATTCCGCACAATCTCATTATTCCGTGTAGTCCTATATTCCGCATAGGGTGATTTTTCCGCATAGACTTATTTATTCCAAGTGGACTTAATATTCCGCATGGCCATCATTCAGCATGGGCATCATTCCGAATAGAGCATTTTCTCCATTTATTCCGGATAGCACTAGTTTTCAGTAAGGGTCTTTTGTTGTTTAATCATTTAACTGTTTAATTTCAATTCAAGGTTTATTTCATTCACTGTTTTTGGTTTAAATCTTAATAGAATAGAAAACCAAACCCACCTTTTGTCACCAAGAACAAATCATTCCACTTTGAGCTGTGATCAATTCGAGAGGATACCGAGAGATTAAATCTAGAACCCATACAAAACCATTTTATCAGGTACCGCGCCTGGTGCTGCCGAAGTTGAGTCTGGATTGGATATTCCTCCCCAGATTCATCCTTGTCGTGATGGCTGGGATGATCCTATCGAGGTTTTGCGTAAGTACGCACTCGAGATCCTCATCATCCAGTGATTCGACTTCCATCTCTGCCTCGACCGTAGGTGGTTTTTGTACTTCCTTGTTGGGAGCGTTAGGTGCTGACCCCGGATCGGGGTTGTTCAGAGTGAGGGTTGGTGGTGGGGTATTGGTAATCGTACCCGCCCCACCAGGGGATTAAAATAATGTGTTTCGGTTGTTCGACCCTCCTGTTTGTCCGCCTGAAGGCGGGGTTAGGGTGATTGGAATGTCACCTCCGGACTTTCGGTTCCCAGGATCCGTGTTCCTTAGGTTTCCCTGAGGATGTCCTTTCGTCATTGGTAGAGTTAATTTTAGTGTAGGGTCCCACGGATGGTGCCAACTTATTGATACAAAAGTTGGATGATCCTAGATTGACTCGAATTAGGCTTAACCCGGGTGCTTGGGCTCCGGCTCCTGCACCAAGTAAACTTCGGGTTGGGATCCTGCACACTAAAAGTAACATGCTGTTAGGCTTACCGTGGGAACGTATCCCACGATTAGACTCCAGCGTGAGAGTAAGTAATCGGTTTAGGGGTTAGAAATCGGTTGCAGTATGAGAGTATGAAGAATGCGATACCTTTGTGGAACCCTTGGGGGTTCCTTATATAGGCGGTAAAACCCTAGTGGACTTTCACCGATGCTTCGGCCCCAAGCAGAGGATAAGTACCATAATTAGCTTGATTGTTATCTTCTAATTATGGTTAGTGTATATCCTATACATTAGGGTAAATCACAATTCCAATTGGTTTGTGATTCTGTCAAACCTTGTACCGACTGTGCCGGGCCGTGGGCCGCACATAACCTATGCGGCCACTGTTCATTCGAAGCCCATAAGCTTAAATAACACTAATCCAACCCATCCGTGATGGGCCAGATACGGGTAGTACCCGTGGGCCGGGTTCATGACCCGACTGGGACTATACGTCATCAATAACACTCGTAAGAAAATTTGGGGCTAACCCTACTATTTATGAGCTTTATGAGCTTTCGAATGCACATAAAATAGAGAGAGAACTACATGAGCTAGGATGCAACCCAAGTGTGCAAGCTGTGTTCATAAGGGAGAAGCTAATTGGGGGTGCTAATGAGCTAATAATCCTAAATTTAGCAGGAAAGCTTAAACGACTACTCATCAATGCTAATGTCATATGTGTGTGAAAACCAACTACGTAGGTGTACCTCATTAGTTACTTAAGTATATTTTTTTGGTTCTCTGATATTTTAGTTAAGTTAGCTTGCTTGATCGATTTAGCTAATAAGAATATCAAATAATGTTGGTATACACATGTCATACACTTGGTGTTGTAGCCCGTTCTTGTTAACAAGTTCCGAGGGCTGTTCTTGTGAGTTGTGTATATCCTGTTCAACTTCAAACTAAAGGATAAATTGGTTCATGGGTAACATAAAACACAAGAGATTAACATTGGTCATGATTGAATGATAAGCATAATTGATGGACATCTAAGAGGTTTCATCTTTATGTTATAGATACTCATGTAATAGGGTATTTGGATGTGTGTTTCAGAACTGATTATGTGATACAGAATAACGACAATCATATAATCAGATGTCCTAAGGGAAAAAAATTAGCATCCATGCATGCATACCTTAACTATCTTATCACAATAAAGTTGAATAGCATCAACTTGATCCAAAAATTCAGGTGATTTGATGTGTTGCACAAGAAGTGTCCATATAGATCATTATAAAACCTGATTCCAAATTTAAAGAACAAACCGTTAGTTTCTAAAACTTGATTAATCATATAAATGATTTATAGAGGTCAAACATAACTCTTCAACCGCTATGGTTTTGTTCATGATTGGAAATAGTGAAATACCGATTGTTAATTTTAGTTAGTGTATAGGGTTTTCCTGTCGGTTGACATGTTATATATAGATTCCTCATATGACACACAAGCCCATACAAAGGAAAAAAAACTAAAAGAGAAGGCCATCATCATATTCGGACATGTATCAAATACACTATCATTCTCCTTTTAGAGGCTAAAAGACTTTGTATACTTCATTATCTACTCTAGATGATGAAAGTCATATATGAACTAAAAAAGGCAATAATAACAAGAATGCTTCAAGAAAATGTAACTTGGTTCTTTATAAGGCAACCATGTTGTCTTATTGTGCCGACTCCATAACACCCGTTCTCAAATTCTGAGCCTACCATGTTTTACCACTGAATACCATAAATATGAATACCATTGTAGAATATTGGTAATCTTGGATCTTAGATCTAGGTTGAGAGAGAAAGTTAGAGAAAAAAAGTAGAGAGAAACTGTTTGTTTATTATGTGAAAAATGTGAAACAACCAACACCCTCTCCATCAAAGGAGAGGGTTTATATACCCAAGTCCATAAATGGACTTGGGCCTCCGGCCCATGAACATGCTCATGGGTCGGACTTACTTAAACTATTACAACAACTATACTACGAGCCCGTAACTATATTGTTAGAGTGACCGAGACTTTCTAATAGTAAAAACGTATTTCCAACGATCTCCCCTTAAGGGAGGTCACTCCAAATTAAAAAGTCCCAAATCTAGCATATTAGATCTTCGTTCTTGTGCTCGTAGTCCACTTTCTCCTTTCTTCTTTTTCTTTTCTTCATTTTTGTGAATATGTGTTGATAATCATTAGGCTTCGGCTTAGAGCATGTTCTTTTGACCTTTCACGTGCGATCTTCGCCTTCTGGTGATGCTTGCCTCCTCGTGACTTCATGTTCCACACACCTATACTTTGTTGAATTCTTGAAAGTTTCAGAGTTGATACAACGGAAGACTTTAAGTTGAACTTTCTTGAATTTTGCTGAAATATTTTATACAGAGAGTATAAGTATGTAAGGTCGACTTCAACTGGTACACCGCAACGCCACCGTCTTTGAATGCAGCAACATAATAAGACACAAATAAAATGACTTTGATATTTCATTGTGAGTCAGTAGCATTTTACTCAGGTGGGAAGAACAATTTGAGCAGGCTACACATGACACATAGAAAGCTGCATGCAATTGCAAGTATTAAAACATCCTTACAGAAAACAACCATAAGCATGTTTTCTTCATCCTACACCCCTCCCCCCCTCCTTCAATGGTTCCTCACCCTAATTCTACTCTCTGAGGGGGTTTTCCCAACAAAACCTTTACAAACCTTTGCTTCAAGAACTAGCCAAATGGTACATAAAGATGAAGACGGTAATGATGCATCTCAATCGAATGGCGAACAAAGACTTAGTATGTTATTATAGTTTATTTACATCGTTTTGTTATTCATAGTCTTGGGTGGTTTACAAGTTATATTTTAATACATTTTTCTGAATATACACTAGTTGTTTTATTTTTTATATCATGACCTAATTTAACGACGACACTATCATCGTCAAAGGTGTAAAAAATTCTGCGATAAAGATATGTTTTACCGTAAATATATACTACGTAATTTTAATAATATTTATTTGAGGAGAGTTATTTTGGATATCATATTAGTTTTGGATACCAAGGGACTCATTCCCACGTTCATCTCATCTAATGAATAAGATTAAAATTATTTTATTATTTCACCTATTTTTATAATTTAAAATCTCCTAAACTGTTAAGTGTTAAACAAAAAAAAATATACCATCGCGACGAGCATTTAATTATCTTTCTACAGATATGCACTATGATATACTTTCGAAGAAAAAAAATTCATTTTTTTTCAATTTGCGTAAAATATCATATATGATAATAGTTTTCATCATATATATAATATTAGTGATAGATAATAATTATAAATTATTACTAAATCATATATGTGGTTTATTTAATATATGATAAGTTACATCATATATGATACTAGTGTTACTATCATGTATGGTATCAGTATCATATATGATAGTTTTCGACAACAAAAAAAAGTGAAGAAAACGAAAAAAAAATGGTCGAAAGTATATCATATAGCATATCTGTAAAAAGATAATTAAATGCACATTACAATGGTATATTTTTTTTCGCATAACAATTAACAGTTTAAGTGATATTAATGTCTAGAAAAAAAATGAGTTTTAGTTTAATCTTATCTGCTTAGTTAAAATTGATATGAAAATGAAGATTAGTCTAACTTAAATCTATTAATTTTTAAACATTTATATAGTTAAATAGTAAATATTTTTAGCGGCAACACGTGTCGTTGGCGGACCTTACACTTTTGCATTTGCGTTGAATTTTGTGGGCTCACAAATGGCGCCAAAAGCGTTCAATGGACGTTGCGAAAAGCCGAAAATGTAACGACAACCTACGGAGTTGACCGAATTATGACAACAGTTCAGCGACAACAACGTTTTGCATGGTCGCTAAAGTTGAAATTCTTGTAAATGAATGGTTTGGTAAGTTGCTAGCTAGTTGGCATGCTTCCCGTAATACAGTTAACAAATCGTTTGTTGTTAACTCGTGATTTTCATCATAGTTTAATTCGCCCAAGAAAAGATCATTACATTGACTTTTCCTAATTAAGATTCTTAATCTAGCAACGACTTTCTAGTTACTGATTAAAAAAACTTATCGTTGTTCTAATATATATATATAGGAAAAAGTTCCGTATAGACCATATTTTTATCATAGACCTCGTGAGATAATCTGGGCCTTTCATATTTAGATATATCAATGGTTGAGATTACATTTATTTATTTAATTTTTAAACTCATACTAAAAGGGTGGCACTGTCTTTTTACCAGCCACTTCTTTCTCAACTCACACAGAATATGACGACGATCTTCCACCTGAGAGAATATGATCTACTAGCGATGACGATATTCCACCGAGACGACGATCATGGATGACGACAATCTTCCACCAGAGAATACGATCACCTACTGGCAACGACGATCTTCAACCGGAGCATATTTGCTAGAGATCGCATCAATAAAGGTTGAATTCGGTTCCTTATTGTTGGAAATCATTGAGTGTAGCTTTATTTCGATAGTTAATTTCAAATAAGTTATAGTTTTAATGTTATATTATGATTGGTGAAAATGATCTGATACAAAACAAATTTAACCAACTTAGAGTGAAGATAACCATAGTTTAGGCTTGATTCCCTGCAAATACTAGCTCATTTTGTCGTGCTATATGGAACATACACATTTCCTACTCTTTCTTTATGTTTCAAGTATAAAGCCACTTATTTGCCTCTTAATGAACCAATGGCAAATTAAGGATGGTTTGCATTAAGGTAAAATGTTTAAACATCTACTTTCTCGTATGGATAAAAAAAGGGATTACGTTAGACATTTGGACCCATGTTTTACAAGTTCAAATAGGATTACCATTATACTTTTTCGTATATGGTAGTCGATCTGTTATATTATTAAGTTAGGAACTTTTACACACGATAGATATAATTTTGGCGCAGGGCTCCAAAATTCATAGGACGGCTTTGTATCAGTGGATCAGTCTGACCCATATTCGGAAGGACGCTAACAACGATATATCTATGCTGATTAAGTTATCATTTTAAACATCTGATAAGGTATCTTAGAATTCATTTTAGCAATGATAGCTCATCTAAATGGTTTATGGTGTCTGATAGTGACATGAATGTATAGGAACAAATACTATAACTAACATACGACTATAGTAAGCACGTTAAGGATTTTGCCAACTAATCTTTATTTAAGATTGATCTACATATGACGATTTTATGCGATTAGAGAGCAATGGGCCACAATTTGACGTATGGAAGACGAGTTTTAGAACTTTTTGTGTCGCATGGCGTAGGTCAATCTAGCGCGTATACCGTTTACAGGTTCAAATAGGATTACCATTATACTTTTTCGTATATGGTAGTCGATCTGTTATATAGTTTGATTTAGTCGTCCCATTTGGCATGTTTCATGTTTAGTTGATTTTTACTTTCACTTGCTTGGCCCGATAGAGGTCGTTATTTAATCGACATGATCTATTGCCATTCTTATAACAAAATGTAGTTTTGGATACTTTCAAGGTATATGATTTACACAGAGAAGAAAGGACCGTATATATGCACCGAAGCAATATGCCAATATTTGATTCTAAGTTCGTCAACAGAATAAGACTCATCATTTTATGCCATTAGATAATCACTTATGTGTAATGTTAGTATACGTATTAGTATATGGGCTAATTGTAAATGTTGTTTCAGGTCTACATCCCAATACAAAAGTACTTGATTGGAATGCCAAGATAAAGATGCAGCACACGCAACTAACTATTATGCACGACCACATGAACCCACCTGTTATATATTGGGGCTTGAAATGCTCTAACATTTTATTAGAAGGTTATCATGCCAAGTTGTCGGATTTTTGTTTGGTAAAGGTGGGGCCTAGTGGACACAATATCCATGTCTCCACACTACTGATGGGTGCCTACAACTACTGTGCTCGAGATTACGCAATGGCGCGGCAACTTACCTTTAAATCATACATCTATGGCTTCTGTGTAGTGCACTTGGAACTCATTACAGGGAGAAGAGCAATTGATTTTCTAATACTTTGCAGGTCTATAGAAAAAGTAACTAGTGTCTATTCCCAAAGACTCGTGCGAACAAGTGCTCTTTTAGGTGCAGTTAGTCGTCTTGTTTTTAACAAGTAGTAAATTTATTTTACCTTTGTAGAAAAAAGTATGGTATTTTACATGCTATTATGCTGAATTTTTTAACAACTGTATACTTATATTGTTTGGCAAATGCTATAGATGGTTGTAGACTTGAAATTTTTTTTATATCCATATCATATTAAAGATAGATAATTCCTGTAAATCATATATGATTCCTGCAGAATTATATATGATTCATGTAGAATCATATATGATTCATGCCTAATCATATATGATTCATGCAGAATCATATATCATTCTTCTTGTAAAATCATATATGATTCCTAGATCATACTTTATGCAAATTATCAGTTGTAAATACTCAACATAATTAAAAAAAACTTAACATAAATAAAATGAAATTCATAGTGAATCATATATGATTCTACATGAATCATATATGATTCATAGTGAATCATATATGATTCATGTAGAATCATATATGATTCATAGTGAATCATATATGATTCATAGTGAATCATATATGATTCATAGTGAATCATATATGATTCATGTAGAATCATATATGATTCATAGTGAATCATATATGATTCATAGTGAATCATATATGATTCATAGTGAATCATATATGATTCATAGTGAATCATATATGATTCATGTAGAATCATATATGATTCATGTAGAATCATATATGATTCATGTAGAATCATATATGATTCTCGTAGAATCATATATGATTCAGCGTGAAAAAACAGACTTATAAAATTAGTCTACCCTTCTGATGAAACAAGTTTCACATGAAAAAACAAACTTATAAAACAAATATGATTCTCAATTGTGCCATATACATAACTAATCACAAATACCATTCCTATTATCCAAAAATACATCAATAGTAAAATGCACTATAAGAACATAACGTGGCCTCTTAAAACATGTTACTCGATACTGGTCATTTGTTGCCACCCGCCATCTACAACTTCTTTCAATAACGTGACATTGTGTCCATTTGTACAAATGGCCTTCTCTCCAAACTATCGCAGACTATGAACACGATGCAAGAAGTGAGCCAAACTTGAAGTTTGCCTAAGAAACCTGCCACACAGGACCGTTGTGGCCTTTCAAAGTAGCAACATGTTGAGAGTTAGAACTACATACTACTTACACCATCTATTCTGATGGTTTCATCTGATGATGCTGATCTCTTTCCATAATAATCTATGCACACATCATGGACAATGTCAGTATGGCTCGTTTCAATCTTCTGCCCAAGTATGACTTTGTTATATTGCTTAATCCTAAAATTACAGAAAACAATTTTACAATAAATTAACGCAATGAAATAACATATCAAACTACAACTAGATGAGAAACAACTTTAGAAACTAGCAAATCATGCCAGCACCAACAAGCCACATCCTATACATGTGTACATATAGTGGATGCCGATCTAAGGTATATACATATCACAGTTAAAAGTATAATGTGGATATCAACCCATCTCAAACCCATACCTGCCACATCATCATTATCATCTTCCATCACTTTCACTTATATCTAATTTCATTTCTCACATATGTTCTTACATAATGTGAATCTCAGATCTCAAATGTGAAAAGTGGATCCGATCATGATAATTAGATGCTTATGACGAAGAAATTCACCGAAAAAAGCTGGCTGGTTGCGCAGCTCAACGGAAAAGTTGGGTGGTTGGGAGCTCGACGCAAAAAAGATTGGTGGTTGGGGAGGTGCTGCAACAAGGTGGGTTTTGGAGAGCCTGGTTTATTTTATTTTATTTTTGAAAGTGACAGTGTGTCTAAAACATATAGGTCGATTATTTTTCTCTTTTTAGTGTGGAAGGTGGGTGATATTGATCGTTGGATGAAAAATGAAAGAACGGTGGAGATTGGTTTAGAGAGTCTATGCTACTTATATGGTCTAAATAGATCTCAACTCTATATATATATATTAAAAGAGAAAATTCTTGAAATGCCTCAAGTTTGCACTCCTTTTCTTAAAATGCACCAAATAAATAAAAAAAATTCAAAATATCTTATGCAACTTATTCAACTTATGCGACTTTTCTAAAAAAGAAAAAAAAAATTAATTTTTTTCCAATTTTTTTCTATTTTTGAAAAAGTCGTATAAGGTATTTTGAGAAATTATCATTTGTTCGGTGTAAAAAAAAAAAAAAAAAGTTTAGATCTCAATGATAACAAGGTAGCTAGAAACATTCAATATTCTTGTATTATACGAAGTAGTTTACAAGGTTTCTTGTATAATACGTAGGTCTTGTTTGACTAGCTCATTCATTTTGGATTATAATATATATAACTTTGTATTCTATTTTTTTAGAATGACATGTTAGTGGTTGATGAGTTGAGTCGTGTAATGACATATAAGTGGATAGTATGTCTTTTTTTAATTCTCGTATGGTTATGGTCAAACTTCTTATCTGTTTCGTCTGAGAAGAAAAACTTTTGTTAAATCTTGAACCAAAACTTCCAAGAAAACAATCTCCCTTAAAACTACTAAATAGAATATGGCCAACTACACTAAACCAGTTAGTTAACTTTGTATTCTGTTTAGTTGAATTAGTTTCAGGTAAACATTCTCTTAAGCATGAACAAATTAAGTATAATATTTTGACATCATATCATTAGTTATTATATGTATAACATATACATCTGGCTACTTGAATATTCTATCCTCTCATTCTAAGAGAATGTTTACTTTGTTCTTTAGCTGTTTTATAATTTTCATGATATCATATTTGCATTTTTAAAACCTCATATGATCAGCTTAGACATGTCCAGTTAAAGCAACTCTAACTTTCTTGTTTTGTGGCGAAATACCAACTTTAACGGTCACAACTTCGTTACTTAAGGTTATATGCGGTGCATCAATGGGGGTTTCCAGAAATGGTTTGTCTAGTTTCTGGACTCAGGCTGATGCTTTGTTCAGGAAGAATCTAACATTCCAGGTTTTGGTTTTATGTTTGTTTGATTTGATTATCGGTTGCTATAATATACTATGTTTCTGCATGTAATCTTTTGTTTCTCAAATTTCTACTTATATTTAGAAAAGGAATATCAAGACTAATCTGCGGCTCATATTATTCCCGATCGTGGTGTGCTTATTACTCGTGTTAATACAAGTAATGGTCAACAACGAACTTGAAAAATCCGCATTTCAGTGTGGTTGCACTTGTATTGATCTAGACGGGGATGGTCAATGCCAGAAAGTGTGTGGGATTCAGTACTCGAATCTATTGCAAGCAACCACATGTTCGATTCCTAGACCACCTGAATGGCCTCCCTTAATGCAATTACCAGCTCCTCCTTTTCGTGCAGTGAGAACTGGTTTTCTTTCTTCTCAAGACTTGCCTAGTGATTCCTGTAAAATTACAGATTCATGTCGTGTTACTGTACTTACAACTGGAAAAAATCAATCTCTTGGAGAGAGTATGTATATTTTATCTTATGCATACCTTTATTTAGGTATATATTGTGATATGCTGACGAATTTATATTATCCTTGTTATATGTTTGACAGGTTGGGGTAGAAATCTATTCCCAAGCTCATTAAATTTTAATCCTTCAGAGGGCCTGGCAAATTTTGTGTTGGTTAGTGATTGCAGATAATTACATCTATCATATTTTGACATTGGATCGGATTTTTGTGTTTAGACAATTGGCATGGATCAAGTATGATATAACCCCAAAGATAGCGAGAAAGTAATAACCACTACTAACTTTACATTTATAGGCACAAAATTTAGTACGTAATGAAAAACCTAGACACACATATGATGGCATTTCTATAAATCCTTGTCGATTGTGTTGTTGCGCTTTGTCAGTAACTAGGTGGTTCTTATATCTCTTTATCCCATGATTACATTAGCAGATCTTTTCTCACATATATTTTTATAAATTATATCAGGGGTCAGATTCAAGTACTGCAACATCTGGCTTTCTTGAGCCAGCTTTATACTTGCAACGTCCAATATACTATGTTCAATCTCAGTGTGGAGCCAACATCACAAATTCTATATCGTTTTCAATACCGGCTTTAAATATCAAGAAAGGTATGAATTACTAGCATTTTAGCCCAGTTTGGCTTCACAAACTGTACGAGTAGACTTTAAGCTCAATGCCCATGCTCTCGTGGTATGCGTATGTCATTATATATTCAACTAATCTTGTACTTTGAACCTAGAGATTAAATGTGTCCAAGGTTTAAATGTATGGCGCAACAGCTCCTCTGATATCAACAAGGAGCTATATTCGGGATACAGAAAGGGAAATGCCGAGAAGAAAACAAATGAGATACCTATGGCATATGACTTTTTGAATTCCAATAACATCAATAACTATAACGTGACGGTATGGTACAACTCTACTTACAAGAAGGAAAGAGCAAATCTTCCCCGTAGACTGGTCCGAGTTCCTCGTTCAATAAACTTGGTATACACCTCAAACTTGCTGCATACATATCACATACTCTTATCACATATATATGATATAATGTTATAATATTTATTACGCCTGTGGTTCTCATTAGTACGATATTTATATCGGCCAATATATTCCAGCAAGTCCATTGGTTGTTGTTCTCACACTACAAGCTAGATGTTACTACATTGTTATTCACTTGTTACCAATATACTAATAACATGTATTTCAAATTACTTGCCACTTTTCTCGAGAAAAAGAACTTTTTTTTACTATCATTTAGGTTGTCGTTGTTGGTGAAATGTAGAGGTAGAAGTTGACGTACTCGATCTCTTACGAAAAACCAGATTGCAAATTATATAATGGAAAACTTCTCTATAGGTGTCAAATGCGTTCCTGCAACTTGTGGCCGGACCATCTACACAAATGTTGTTAGATTTTGTAAAGGACATGCCCAAACGTGAAACGAGAATCAGGCTGGATTTCACATCTCTCCTTGGACCCTTATTTTTTACATGGGTCATTCTACAACTATTCCCAGTAAGTAATGGTTTATGTTCTAAATGTTGTTTTTCATTTAAGTGACAAAATATAGACTTTTCTGAAGCTCCTTATAGTAATGACTAGGCGTACAGGGTACAGAACATGTATCCTTGTTGTTCCTTCCAGTTAAACTTGGCATGCTTTCACACAAGGCATAGGAGTTCACCGCAAATCCATATTAACCAGCTTTCAGTCTAGGCCTATCAGTGAATTTGTTTTAACAATATCCACTGATATACAAACTTTCACCTGCTCATGACTGTTTAGAAAAAATTAGTTTTTTTTTTTTTTTTTTTTTGAACGGCAATTTTATATTAGAAACTAGCAAGAAGCTAGGAGAAACAAAATCCATATAACAATTACAGACGAATTCTCCTAGAAAGTTTAAAGTAACATCCGGAAACAACCACCTTACACGAATGAAATAAAGATCCAACTCCTAACAATAAACTAAACCTAGAGATTCATACTCAAAAAACCAAAAACCACGCAAAAATACACGACCAGCCACGACTCCATAAAACAAACGATTTTTCCCGCCACTTTATGTAGCAACTTGAGCGCTTTGGTTGATCTTAGTTTTGGAGTGGTGTTTAGAATAAATTAGTATACTTCTTGCAGATTGTACTTACAGCTCTAGTGTATGAGAAGCAACAAAACTTACGGATAATGATGAAAATGCATGGGCTTGGGGACGGTCCTTATTGGATGATTTCTTATGCATATTTCCTTGTCATATCGTTGGTGTATATGATTTGTTTCGTGATCTTTGGCTCGGTTGTAGGTAAGCATCAGCAAAACTACAGTTTTTGCCATTTTTTTATATTTTAATTTGCTAATTAACTAATTCCGTGAGCTACGTTCTTTTCAGGATTGAAGTTTTTCACTTTGAATGACTACAGTATCCAACTAGTGTTTTATTTCATCTATGCAAACCTACAAATTTCTATGGCGTTTCTAATGGCTGCACTTTTCTCTAATGTGAAGACTGCTGCCGGTTTGTTGCCATACTTTTCTTTTTTTTTTTTGGATTTTTTTTTTACAAATTTCTAATAAGTTAATCGATATGCATAAGAGTGATGAGTTGTATGATTATGATTATGATTAATTATGACAGTTGTGGGATACATTCTTGTCTTCGGAACTGGTCTCTTGGGAGGGTTCTTTTTCCAGTTGTTTCTTCAAGATACATCATTTCCACGTAAGCACATTTGCAAAAAATTGACATATTTACAGCTAGGCAGCTATATAGGATATCTTTCTTACTTTTTTTTGGTGGCCTAATGTTTATCTAAGTATTTGTACTTCCTTTTTGTAGGGGTTTGGATTATCGTGATGGAATTATATCCAGGATTTTCTCTTTACGGTGGATTATTCGAGTTCTCACAGTATGCTTATGTGGGAAACTATATGGGGACTCATGGAATGCGCTGGGAGAATTTAAGTGACAACAATAATGGAATCGGTCAAATCTTGATAGTTATGGCTGTGGAATGGTTGGTGCTTTTCGCTATTGCATACTATATTGACCAGATTGTAACATTAGGAAGGCGTGCCCGAAGAGGTCCAGTTTTCTTCTTGGAGATGTTCAAAAGGAAGCATTCATTGCCATTCAGGACAGCTAGTTTACAAAGGCAGAGTTCAAAAGTACACGTGCAGCCAGCGGATAAACCCAAACATGATGTTTTCCAAGAGGCAAGTACTAATATAAGAAGAATATGAACGCTAATGCAGAAACCATTTTTAAGAAATAACTTGTCAGGCCTCCCTGATTATTTTGTTAGAAATATGGGTGGATCAAATAATCTGAGAGTCGTGTCAAACACTTTCAGATCAAAGTATTTCGATGGTTCTATCGAAATCTCCAATCGGATAAAACTCAGATTCGAACTGTTTATGTGTTATTGTTGTTATGATCCAGAACCAGAAAAAATGAAGAACATATGACCAAATAACGTCTGTATGGTTGTAACTGCCAAAAGCGGTTATAATACCCAAAACCGACACTTATAATACCCAAAACCGACACTTTTAACAACGCTGCCCCTTGGACCCTGCCAGGGGCTGCCGCCCCTTGGACCCTGCCCAGGGGCGCTGCCCCCGGACCCCCGTATGATAACCGTAATAATGTCATACAAGTGTGCACTCCGCACAACCCCGACTTGATGAACGTTTATCACGATTACACATTGGTCAACAAAGTAAATCCATTACACTTAAATCATTATTGGTAACACAAAATCACCAACATATTTTGTTAATCCCATATATATTTCGTGTTAATAATGTTCCATATTACTAAACCTGTTAATTATTGAAACAAGACTAGGAGCACCCACACAAGTCTAGTATTACTAAATTTTGTTAAATATGAATTCTCTAACACCTGTAACATCCAATCAGAGAGAGAGGGTCGAGCGATCACTACTTGAACATGACACGAGAAATGCCATCGTCTGTGATAATCTCAGAAAGGTTTATCCTGGAAGGGATGGAAACCCTGAGAAATTGGCAGTGCGAGGCTTATCACTTGCATTATCCAAAGGGGAGTGCTTTGGTATGCTTGGTCCAAATGGTGCCGGAAAAAGCACCTTCATTCATATGGTCAGTTCAATAACCTCGTTTACTTTTTTATTCAATATTTGTTTTTGTTCATATAGGCATAAATTCTATTATGGAGGGCGATATAATCTAATCATTGCCTATTTATCTCTTTTGTGTTTGTAAATTCAACTAAAGCTGAATATTCTTGATACGCAATGTGTAACATATATTAGTTTGCATTCTATCCTTGGAAAGTCTTTAACTAAGAAAAATATGGTGGTCGTAACAGATGATTGGGCTTGTTAAGCCAAGTGCTGGCACAGCATATGTTCGGGGGCTGGATATAAGAGATGACATGGATGAGATCTATGCTAACATGGGTGTATGTCCTCAGCATGAGTAAGTATAAAAACTCATTTAGAAGGAAACACTGGAAGCACTTAAATTTACTAATTATGCTTATCGAGAACTTTATTTTGATCTGATTCTTTATTACTAATACATGCTATATAGCTTGCTTTGGGATACACTAACAGGTAGGGAACATCTCCTCTTTTATGGAAGGCTTAAGAACCTCAGAGGAATCGCCTTGATACAAGTAAGCTGGATTCACTTTCCAACATTTATTTTGCACAGGATCTTTCATTCAGGGAATTGGCAACCATATTCGTTATTGATGTTTTTGGTTATCTATATTACCGCCTGATTCTATATGATGTCATTTTAGGCAGTTGAGGAGTCTCTTAGAAGTGTAAATCTCTTAAATGGCGGGGTTGGTGACAAGCAAGCGGGGAGGTATAGTGGAGGTATGAAGAGGAGGCTTAGCGTTGCCATTTCATTGATTGGAGATCCGACAGTATGTCTAGTTTTACATTCCAATTTTCTTCTGGCTATAGTTTAATGGCCTGCTAATATACATTTCTCACTATGGATTTAGGTTGTTTACATGGATGAGCCTAGTACCGGACTGGATCCAACTTCAAGAAACAACCTATGGAATGTTATTAAGAAGGCTAAAGAAGATCGTGCAATTTTTCTCACTAGTAAGATATCAAATACCCTTTTCTTTAATAAACCAAGGAAATAAACAAAGAGGAAGAGAGCCAAAAAGAATCGTTGTATTGAATTTGGTTGGAAAAATGTTGAAGTGCCATATATATGGGAGCTTTACTGCCAAAAGTTGCAGCATCTGCTAATTGAAATGGTTTCGTTTTTCCAGTAACAAGGGGTCACTAAATAGTCCGGTTTACATACTCATAGTTATCTTGGCTATTTAGTGAACATAACAAAATAATCGACTGAGTTTTAAAATATCAATTTCTCTGGGAACATGATCTCTGGAAAGGGATCAACTTTTCTGAACATGATCGTTTTCAAGTAAGAGATTATTTAAACCTTCTTTCCTTTTTCACGCATAACTGATCATAGACCTAATGCAAATGTTCAGCACATTCTATGGAGGAAGCTGAGCATCTATGTGACCGTTTAGGAATTTTTGTGGATGGCAGCTTACAGTGTATTGGAAACCCTAAAGAGGTAAAGTAATTAGTTTTCATCTATTCATAGTTTTCATTAGTACTTTATATTGAATTGAATTCCCCTACATTTCTTCAGTTCTGACTGTCCCCTGTAACATAACTCTATTTTTTTGTGACTTCTATTTCCCTTTGTACGTTACTCCTTTATCGTCAAAGGTTTTCAAATAACACCCATATCATGGTTTAAAATAGCAAATAAAATGCTAACACTTCAATGCTTATATGCTACCAGTATATTCTATAATAAACACACATATATATAGTATCTTTGTATAAGTGTACTTTACTATCTCTTTTTTTAATGAGGACAGCTGAAGAGTAGATATGGAGGTTCATACGTGCTCACAATGACAACATCCTCAATTCACGAGGCCGAGGTAGAAAGCCTAGTTAAGGGTCTTTCTCCCTATGCTAGTAAGATATACCAACTATCTGGAACACAGAAGTTTGAGTTGCCAAAAAAAGCCATCAAAATTGCAGATGTTTTCCGTGCGATTGAGGATGCTAAAACCAGGTTCACTGTTCAGGCATGGGGGATTGTCGATACGACTCTGGAAGATGTTTTCATCAAAGTTGCTCGAGAGGCTCAGCCATTCGACGTTCTCTCGTGATAAACTCAGTTGCAGGTCATTAAATTAAACGATCTGCATTTCTAACTATTCATATCACTGTAGCAATGAGTGTATATAACTTGCTCAATTGTTTCTTGCTCCGAGTCAGTGACACATGCATTAGTGTTGTTGTATTGCATATACTGACATACTGAATCTCACAAATATATAAGTATTCTTTATTTGGTTTGATGAACTACTTATGGTATGTTAACATGAACTACGTATGGTATATTAGGCCTCTCTATCATTGCTCTACGTATAATTGTATCTTTTGTTAACATGAAAACTAAAGTCACAACTGTTCGGTATCACTTCTAATCAGAATCCAAGAAAAATCATAACAGAACACAATTAGCAAATGAAGAAAGTAAATAGTAGGAAAACCCGAAAGAGATGATTTCGCAAACATATATGAGACTTCCTTACTGGAAATATATAAGACTCTGGTTAAGTGTTAAACATGCAACAAAGATAAGAAAACGGCGGGATGAGAACCCAATTTGCCTTTTAACATATTAGACTCTCGTAAAGTGTGTTAAGAACGGATACCAAGAGTCGCATACAACTAATGTTGAAAAAAATTTATAAACCAAGTTCTTCATACTTTCATGCAAACTGGTCATGATTCATGAATATATATAAAGATAAAACATAAAGTGGAAACTTACAACAATCGGCACCCCGTAAGGTTACAGTTGACAAATGCAAACCTTGAGCAGGGGTTTGCATAAACTGAAAACTATAGAGCAAGAAGTAAATAAATAGCATACACAATTTGATCATGTATGTGTGTTTTCTTATGTGTGTCTTCAATGGCCTTTTTATACACACATGAATCTATCGTGATCACATTGATCAGTTGTAACCACGATCCCATAAAAGGATATATTTTACCAGGTCATTACAAACCACAAAATCTTTACAAACAAATTTCCACAAAATGAAATTGCGAATGAAATTTGAGTCCAAATAAAACATGCTAAATGAATTAAGCCCGTCATAAATTAACATAGGCCCAATAGATATAGTAGCAGGTATTCGTGCAAAAGCCATGAATACATAGACCCTTCATTTTTCAATTCTACTTTACGAGGTGGAGTTTTATGAATATTTCAATTCTAATGAATCGAGTCAAGTTGAGCCAAGCTTAAATGTGGATTTATCAATGAGCTCAAGTCAACTTTCGAGGTGGAGTTAGAGGCTTGGAACCATATCAATTAGAGACTCGATTACAACCCTACATTGTCCGAGGTGGAGTGGAGTTGATGTCGGCGGCGAGGAGAAGGCTATGTTTTAGTTCCATATCATATTTTTATAAAAGTATAAGTGAACTCTTTCAGAAATATGTATGATGAAAAAGATAACCAGATAAATGCAACATGGTCACACTTAAATATTCACAGTGCCATACAATATAAAGATTGTTTTCTGCTCAAGACAGTAACAATCTACGAACACAATAGAACACAAACATGTATAGATATTATACTCCCATAACTCACCCAAATGAATCCAGGTGTAAAATCCTAATATCACTCCCTCCCCTATATCCTTTAGTAGTATTAATTAAGATGTTGGATTACTAATTTCATTCGGATCAATAACGATTCCACGAGGCCGTTCTGATCGGGTGAAGAAGTTTCTTCTGCTGCTGGGTGAAGAAAGATCCGTTAAATGGACATGAGGTGGTATTGCTGTTTCTTCCGAGTGGCCTGAAATACAGAGGGTGCCGGCGTCGTCTTGCCCCCAGAAAACTTCTACCATAACTCCTCTAGGACTATCTGCTGTGACCGTTCCTGGAATTCCAATATATCTTGCTCCAACTGGTATCTGCATAATGTTTATGTTTTCTTCGCTTAGTTTATAAGATGAATCAATGCTAAATGCTGGTGTATTATGATACTTTCAGTAAGTGTGAGAGCATACTGGTTTTTCACGATCAAAACATAATGAATGCAATACATGTGGCTATTTCAACCCATACTCTTATAAACTAGTCAATCTGAGTGATGTTTATTTCTAACACTATAGATGGTATAAGTAGCTGAAAGTGATCAAGTTGAAATTCAGCCAAAGCATATCTTTTATGCATGCAACCTTGTAAATTATTGATTCAACAATTCAGATTATTGCTACAGGAATACGTCTTCTCTAAGCATAATTTTACACATTCATAATTAACAGATTAACTATTTATAAAAGGAATAAGCAAATAAAAGGATAGGTCGATCCATTCTAACCAGGCCCATCCCGACATATTAATGACCCATTTCAACCTAAAACGTGCGGAGGTGGGAAGATGATAATACAAATTTGAGGTGGAATACTTACTTGAACAGAAGTTCCTGAGGACAATGTCAATGTGGTGAATCGGCCTTCAGCTGCAGCACTTTCAAACTCTGCCTGTTTTGCAATGTTGAGGAACACTTCTTCAAGAGTTGCTAGACTGAGCTGGATATCCGATATACCAAATTCCTCCTCTCTATTCTCTAACTCCTCAAAGAAATTCTAATATGAATAAAAGAACATACACAATCACTATCAAAAGAATTCTGCAAATAGGTATCATATCGAAGGTACAGTAACCAAACAATTACTAAAATATCAAATAATATCTGTTACGATTACATTCATAGACTGACAAGTACAAATTTGGTACAATCAAACGGCGAGGCTTGCTTAAAAGATTAAAAAAATGGATAAATAAAAATGTGCCAGTCAAACAGCATGGGTAACAGGTCAAGACATGTAACTTTTTTAATGTACAGTTCAGGTTGGGTTAAGCCGGCCTGTCAACATTTCCTTGAAAAAAGGAAAGCGGACAAACATAATGAAAAGTCTTACCGTTAGCAGTCCCTCCTTGTCATGCGGGATAACAAAAGTAAGGAAGGATTTGTTTTCTTCTTTTGGAAGAATATCTAAACGCTGAAATGATAAACCAGATGCCAAAAATTAGAATATATAACATAATAAAAGCTTAGACAGGCTGTGTAACTTAACGTACATTTTTAAAGAACATCTTCACTTCCTCATAATGTGTTGCAGTAGTGACATCTTCCCTGGAACCAGTCACATTACCAGTGGTCCCCGTGAAGCTTACATTAGCAATGTAACCAGTGCCAAATCTCGACTTTAACCTGATAGAGTTTCCGATGCAACTAAGCCTACCTTTTGTCATGATTCCTATTCTGTCACTTAAAATATCTGCTTCTTCCATAGAATGTGTAGTTAGAATAATGGCTCGTCCTTTCTTTGCATTTTCAATAATGTCCCAAACATGTCTTCGAGTTATTGGGTCCATACCGGTTGTCTGAAAGATATACTGAGTTAGACCAGATGGAGAATAAAAAACAAAAAAACAGCTTAAATAAGAACGGATCAAATAGCTCAAGCGGGTTGCAAGTCATTTACAGTGTTAATTTTATGCAGAAACCTCCTATATCATTCCATTCGGAAGTTAAGATTATAAAAGGAAAATACAAAGTCTGCAGTCATATTTGGCACATTAACAATTTATAAAAACTCAAGTTTGTTAGGAAAAAGAGAAGTGTTTTGGCCCCTCCCCGACAGATAAAAAAATTTAACCATTTTGACTCATAACCTGACCCGACCTGGACATAGTTTCAGCTTTTTATTAAATGTTAACAGAAACTAAAATTTGAATTCTCTTTACCGGTTCATCTAAGATGACCAGCTTTGGGTCACCAATTAGAGATATTGCAACACTGAGGCGGCGTTTCATTCCTCCACTATAGCTTCGAGCTCTCACTCTGGCTGCCTCTGTGAGTCTCACCTCTGCCAATGATTTTTGCACAACCTATATAACATTCGAATAAAGACATGTAAGAACATAAGATATTGATGCATTCTCTAAAAGAAGACATGTAAAACCAAATTAGCACAAAGATAATATACTACAACTGGTTTGACATAATTGATGCCATGGAAATCAGTTGCCAAAAGTGGTACAGTTACATATGAATGGGTCGATTTGAGCAAACTTATTGTGTCTAAGGAGTCGCCGAATGGTAACATTAAAACAGTATGCTTAAAGGGTTGAATATCGGCTTTTTTTTTGCCAAAGGCATCCTCCTACTTTATTCTAATAAAAGAATATACATTGGTTGGAATATGACACAGCCCAAATAAGACTATCTTCAGACGCACCGTTTTGAGTGAAGCAGGGGGCAGACCCTTGATACTGGCAAATAGATAGAGGTGTTCTTGACCGGATAATGCATCCCAAAGAATATCAAACTGCAATCAGTAGATAAAATTTGGTTATCCCAATTATGAATAATTCTTTGTCACGAAATCATGATACAAGGTAACCAGAGACTGAAAAGAAAGTAATGACCTGGGGGCAAACACCTATCATTTTCTGGATATTTGACATTCCAACAGAACTTCGGATGGAATGTCCATAGATGAGAGCTGTTGATGAGAATTATAAATTAATATGTTCATGTTTCAACAAAATGTAACCGGTATATATGCATCTAGAAAGATTATAGTACCATCTCCTTCTGTGACTGGTGTGATTCCAGTCAAGCAGTTAATTGCAGTAGTTTTTCCAGCTCCGTTGGGTCCTAAAAGACAAAATAGCTGATCTTTTGGGAAGTTCACCCATAAGCCCTGAAATAAAGATGTTCTTAGATTGGATCACTTACAAGATAAAAAGTAGACGTGGCAAAATGGGTGG
Organism: Glebionis coronaria; assembly: GCA_025667525.1. NCBI lineage: Eukaryota > Viridiplantae > Streptophyta > Magnoliopsida > Asterales > Asteraceae > Glebionis > Glebionis coronaria. Next base: position 424,043,327 of record CM046877.1, read on the forward strand.
ATCGAGCAGGTTGGGTACCAGGTCAAAAGTTGTACTTTTTGGCAATGGTTGGGTTGGGTTGGGTTGGGCTGACTTACTTTTTGCCAAACTTTTTTAGAAATTTTATCAACAATTGGTGTGCCACTTGTAATTACGAGAACTAGGAGGTTCCATACTTCACAAAAACATTGACAATTCCCCTTGTTGCTTTTTTTAGCTAACCTTATATTTAACTAAACCAATTTGAACCGTTAGATTTAAAACATAACCTGATTCCGTCAGAACTAAAGGCCGTTAACTGTGTACCTTTAGTGCATGGTAAGGTGGAGTTCTCTTGCAACTGCAGCAACCAATGTTAGTTCGTCCAGGATACACTTTCACAAGACCATGTATCTGAACTGCAAGATTTGGATCAATAACACTTTCTCTATGTTGCTGCTTCACAATTTCTTCCTCTCGAAGTACATCCTCATCATCTGGAGACGCATGATCTGATGGTGGAAGAGAGTGCATGCAACCGCAAATTCCACCCTCTGCAAATGTAACATGTATTGATATGGTTGAGTGAAATATAAGGCTAGAGGTGGAAAATGGGGAGGTTTACTAACAGGCCAAAACCGGGCACTGTTTCTTGTGGACCAGACACATTAGTTTATCATGATTATGAGATTTCTAATTAAATAAATGTTCTGCGTATGATTACAAAATCTCATTTGGCCTTAGGAAGTTTAATTGCCTGTCAATTATTAGCCAGTTTGACCAGTTTCCTTTTTACAAGTCTTTCGACCGTTACAGATAAAACATAATCCAAATCCACCCATTGCAACAGCCACCTCTACAGTAGACAATGTAAGAGCAGAGAAGAACATGTGGTTACTAATTAACTCAGTTACCTCTCACTCTGTTACCGCCTTTTCCTGACCAGTATCCAGGGTTCAGAAAGTAGAATATTGGTTTTCTTACGCCTGATGAGTTAGGAAATATATTATCGAAGTAGATTGCCAGAGCAACCCACAAAACAAATGTTGATAAAAGCCATAAATAGATATCATTCTGCCAAACAAGCAAAACAATATGGTATGAGTCAACATCACATAAATACTGTATAAAGAAGAAACACCATACAAATTCATACCACAGTTATTAGACAGTCCGAGTCATTTGGTGCACACATCCCTTTACGACTCCAGCTGATACCTGGGTCTTCATGAGTAGCAGTAGCATCAGAAAGCAAATTAAGGGCTTTAGCAAGAAGATTAGGCGGGTAGAAAGACCAGATGATCCTGTATGTGCTAGAGTAGTTGTCACTGTACGGAAATCCAAATGCAGTAACCACCTACATATAGAAACATGTCTTTAAATATGAAACATCACAAAGTGAGTAGCTTTTGGTAATTGTAATAAAAGAATGAAGTTACCTGAGTCAGAAAACCAACAATATACACGGAGAAACCAACACTTGTAGATGAAGTAGATTTGCTGATGAATGATGAAAACATGAATGCAAATCCAACCTGGCAAAAAATCAAGGAAATGCTAATTCAGCAACTATATGTAACGAAATTTATATAAATATAGCTTTGAAAAACAAGTATCTTACCATGTTTAGTTGGAAAAGAAAGAACACTAGAAACACAACTGCAAAGCTATTGCGCAAGAAGAAATCAAACCGAAACATCATTCCAAAGAGAACTGTAAACAGGGCTGAACATAGGCTGATAATTCCCTCCCATGTAAGCCACGATAACCAATAAGCTGTATCATAAAGGCCCATCATTGCCATTGCCTGTAAGGGATAAAAATACAAAATTTTAAAAAAGAAATTTTAATCTTCAATCAACATCAACTAAAAAATTATTATTAGTACCTGACGAAGTTTGAGTTCTTTCTCAACAATCAAAGAACTAATCTGTAGCACAAAACCAAACATGGCAATTGCCAAGAAAAAACTTGGTCCAACTACGCCCACAGACGAGAATGCATCAACAGCAGGATGTGCAAATTCCTTCAGATTAACAACCCAGCTGAAATTTGGATCTGCCATGTTTAAAATGCTACTCAGTATTTGTAGAAATAGAGAAAACTGTGTGACAGTCCATTAGTACAAGAAAGGGTTGTAAAAAATTGATGCTATACCTCCTATTAAGGTCCTAGCAATTTCACGTTCAGCAGCAATTTGGAGAGGTATTTGAAATTTGAATGTTGGATCTTCGAAATCTCCTCGTTTAGCAATCGGCGTAGAGTTTGTTTGTAAGCCGTAACTAATTACGGTAGCATTTCTATCTAAAAAATGCAGGGCTCCAGGACAGGTCATAGGATTAGCAAAAAGCCATGCATCCACATCACCCTTTGTTCGAAATGATTTAACCTGTTCAGATGGTTATAAATGATCATTCCAACGAGAACCTGTTTCCTAAGGGGCTTGCGTATATATCTTCCTCAATCATGAGGATACTACTCCCTAACCAGTTACATCATTCTGATTAGGGATATACATTGATGGACTTGCTACAGATAACATGCATAGAGTATCTCATTAAAAACCTACTATAGTTTGCTTTATGTGGGTGTGTTCCTTTTCATATTTGTTACAAATTTTATTCATAATTCTTCAAAACACATTACTCACAACTTAAAAACAATTAATCGATTGAGATGGATGGAGATTATGAATTCATCCAGCCCACAGAAGTCCCACCCTTCCAAGTATATATAATCGTCAATCGAAGAAACATACATAAAACATAAAGAAGTTCAACGTGCAAAAGAAATAACATTTTGTGAATGGAAGACATGCCAAAGCTCACAGTTTAGTGAGTAAACTTATCGCCACTTGCCCTTTAGTAATTCTCAACAGCAAAAAGTCAACCACTAGAACATTTGGAGTGTTTGAAAAGGTCCAGTCAACCCTTAAATAATCAGATAATGAAAAGAAGTTTTGCTGTAGGTATTCCTAAGCTGATTATAATAATAAAACAAACATTTTCAATACCCAATGCCAAACACTCCTTAACAAAAAGAACAAATGGCATAAAACAGTACTTTCTCCAAAAGATTTACATCGACTGGGAAACCTGACCCTTGCACCCTTTATAGGTGCCGACTGACCCATCCCCAAACGGCACTTTCCTTTACACAAATTGAAATTTAAGTTACTCCAGCTCGTTTGTCTCAATCGAAGCTATCCAAATTCTAAATTTGTGCAAGATCAACTTGGTTACAGTGATAATTCCAGCCCAAGTAGCTTTCAAATACGCAACTATATACATGAGCGAGCTGCAATTGTGATCACTAGCAGGGGTATCAAAAATACTCGACCCTTCCCTAATAAGCATATTCAGGCTAATCTAATTAGCCCAAACTCTTATTAGGGCCGGTTTCGAGTACGATTTTGAACCTTATTCAAGTTAACCCAAATAACCAACATAATGGATTTTTAACTTTAGTGTCATATATTTGGTTATTTTTGTTTACAAATTTACCTACCATTTTTATTTTTATGTTCTAATTCGGCCTAATTGGGTTAACCCGTACAATAATATCCACATCTTATTAGGACCGGGTACATGTAAAAAAATTCCTTTCCCAAAAACCAGGCTTAATCGGATCAGGTTAATCCTAATAACAACCTTAATCGCAAGTAAGCTCTTTTAACAAGTCCTCTGTTTTACACTAATTTCAACTTCTAAAATAAGATAATTTGTTTAAACCACACATTTCCAAACACTAGCTAATAAACTTATTAACCCAATTCCAAACACCCTTTGTTAAAGAACTATGTAGCACGAAATAACACAAAAAAGACTAATTCACCTTATCGGATGGAATTGGTCTGCCAGGATTATTAGCCCGAATCCTATCGACAATGGTTTGAATTCGCGCGCTATCACTCCCACTCCAGACAAAATCAAAACAACGAGACTTGATAAAATACTTATCCTCACATGGCAAAATGGGAGGATCAATAAGAGAATCAGGATCACGGATGCTTTCGAAGGCGGTAGAGGTGCCGAAGCGCGCCTCGATGGCTTTCTGGATTAAAAAGAGGAGAAGAATGAAGAAAAAAGAAGAGAAGAGCTGGAGAAAAGTGGCGCGTTTGTTTCGGTATGCGAGGAGGAGGTTTTTTGTGAAGAGGGATTTGTATTGTTGGAGGATCAGTTTTGGTCCTTTCTGAAGCTCCATTGATGACCAAGTTCTTTGTGTGTTTTTTTTGGTTTGTGAAGATGAGAAAGATGAGCGCGGGGTTTTTTACTTTAATGGGATTGGATGAAAACTATAAACTGTGCTCCTGTTACAGGGGGATTTGTGGGAATTAAATGTTGTCCCACTATTGGAAATTCTGGTCTTATTCTATTTTGGTTCACATATGTCTATTTTATTTTTTTTAACTGGCAAATATAATCTATTCAAAAGTTTGAAAATTCAAAAATTTTATATATAAATATTTTAAATAGGAAACAAAGAAACAAATGTATTAGCCGTTACATCATGAGTTCAATTATCGGATGACAGATTCGACCATCGTATCAACCCGATCGAGTCACTGTGTTATGAGTTTGACCATCGGGTCAATCCGGTCGAGTCACCTGTTTTACGGGTTCGCTCACCGGATCAACCCGATCAAGCAACCGAGTCAACCCGATCAAGTTACTAAGTTATCGGTTCGACCAACGGGTCAATTAGAATATCGTAGACTATCCATTGTTATGTGTGAATACACGTCTAACTAAATTTTATGTGTCGAATAAAATGTTTTAATTATAAAAAATACGATTATGTATTTTTATATAAAATAAGAAAAATTAATGAAAAAGTAAATATATAAAAATAGAATAAAAATAATGACTTAATTTAATCTCGTTACTTTTATGGAAAAACTGCTTAATTATTTTAAATATCAAATAAACATTTAATTGATGACTTAATTAATTCACTTATTTATGAATTAAAACATTTAAGTTTTTATCACTTATTTGATGACTTAATTAATTTTCCACTATGCTAGTTTGATTGAGTTTGACGTAAAATCACTTGTTGGAATAAATTTTATAAAACTTTAAAACAAATTACTTCACTAGTTAAAGATAAAATCGTATGTTTTGTCTAAAAATGAGTTATTTTAAGTACTAATAAATTTTTCGATAATAGGAGACTCATTTTTAATTTTCTACCCTTCATTTAAAAAAGATTAATGATGGAGAATAAAAACATATTATATAGTTCACATATTTTTTATATTTAGAATATCTTATAAACCATTAATCATTATATCATTATATCAGAAAAATTACACAATCACGGTTAACATAACATTTTGATATACTTCGCCAAAACAAAATATTATTTTTTCATGTCTTCTACATTTTGTTTTCGTTTTTTTTTTCTTTGGTGAAATTTGTATGAAAAAATCACACATGACTAAATACTAATTTGAATATTCGTATAAGATTATATATGATTTAACAATGATATCAAGTTACTTGTGATTTTATTAGAATTACATATCATATGTTAACACTTATATCATAAGTGATCTAATACTAATATCGAATTGCATGAGATTTTATTAGAATTAAATATCATATGTAATTTAACATTAATATAAAATGTGATTTAACACTAATATCACATATGATTTTATTAGAATATACAAATAGTGTTTAATCACATATGCTTTCTTATGCAACTTTCAACAATGAATAAAAACGACAAAAAATCTTTAAAACGTACAAAAAGTGGAAAAAAAAAACATTTTGTCAAAAGTATATGAAAGTGCATATCGATAGAAAGTTGATTAAATGCTCATTGGAGGGTATATTTGTCTGTTTAACGATTAACGGTTTACGAGATATAAATATTTAGAAAAAAAAGATGAAAATGGATTTTAGGTTTAATATCATCCATTAGATCAAAATGAAGATAAAGTATTGAAATTAGTTCCCTGATATTTAAATAAAGTTTGTTATCCAATTAAACTTAAATCAAACCTATTTTTAGTCGTCCCAAGTATTCTTCTATCTCATTTGGGGTGTTTTTTCTTTGTTTTTACCTTGGATTTTTTACTCGATATTGTGAAGTGATTAACCATATGACGACTATCCCTAATCCAAAGTAAACTCAAGTAAACCTTCGTGTTCAAAAAAATATTAATCTTCTCCCTGTTGAATTCGAACTCTTAGGCTAGAGGGAGTAAGGGTGAGAAACTCACATCCACCTCAGCGGCACATCAATTTTCTCTCTCTTGTTTCATAACTCATTAAAAACTCATTTTTCCATTGTTATAAGAACAAAAAAAACTCACCTCAACTCACCTCCGCCTCACCCCCATTTTATTTAATTAATTAATTTTAAACAAAAAACATAAATAAAAGCGTAAACGTAAATAGACGAACAACCGTCTACACCTTAGATTTTGAATTTATAAACTTTCTTTCAATATCTTTGATCTTGACGCCTTGCGTATAATGACATATATATAACTCCTACGATGTAGTATCATCTACACCATGTAGATGATAGCATGGTTTACGCCGTACAGCCTTCAAATATGGAATCATCTATCAACGTTTTGTATACAGTTGTTGTGTAAAACCCGCATAAAATACCCATGAACAGTACAATACATGAAAACTCGAATAATTTTAAACTTTCCATTAATAACATACGACTCGTGTCACGAACATTAATTACAAGTATTAAGTATATTATTAATGCACGATAAAGCATTTACGTATAATAAGTAATTCACGACACTTGACATATGAACATTGAATTAATAAATTTAAAACATGTTATGGTTAAAGATTAAATAAGATTCGGGGTGTTTGGTTTTGTTTTGTTTCGGCCGCACACAAACCGAGACCAACCATGGTCTTGGTGGCGTTTTCTGCCCACCAGCCGCAACCCAAAAAGGGTGTGGTGGTGATGTTGTTGCTTGATAGGTGTGTAAACACCCATCCTTTTACCACTTAATTCGGGCTAAAACGAGACCAAAACACGTATTTAATATCATTTGTTTGGAATTATGCGTGGTTTTTGTGTTTATTGTGTTTTCAGAGCCAACCGGATGAATATTGAAGAAAACATGGGATTGCACGGGTTTTACTGAAGAAAAAGACTCAAGATAAAGTCTATTGTCCAAGAGATGCAAAAGATTTGAAGTCACTGGGCCTATTCGAAGATTTATCGAAGAAAAGGACCAAAGATGGAAGATTTATATAAGTCGAAGAAACTCAAGTCTATTAAACGAAGAAATAAAAAGACGAGTTGAATTTAATCGACGACAAATCCCGAATCAGAATCGAAAACAGAAACTTTTCTGAAAAGACGAAAAGACAAGAAGAACGGGAGAAAGCCCACTCACCAACAAAAGGACAAGCCTATAAAAGGAGCCCTTCACACATTTTAGAGAAGGCTAGCCTGGAGTTTTCTCTCCTTCCCTTTTTTCTCCTTTCTTGTTCGTTCCATCACAATCACCACTAGGGTGATTGATGATTTTAATCTTTGTTCTTCCAATCTTGTTGTTTTAATCTTTGTTTAATCTTGTCAAAACATTAATCATTCAATTCTAAGTTCTTGTTTAATCTTTCAATTTTATCTTGTTCATCATCATCTTTATCTTCAAGTTTTTAAGTTTTTATTTTCTTGATTTGATCTTCAAAAGTTGTTGGGATTTGTGTTTTTGTTAGTGGGATTAGTAGTTTATGATTAGTAGATGCTTTGTGATTGATTTATTTTAGTTTTTGGTGAAAAACTTGGTGATTTTTGGATTAAACCGTGTTTCCTTGTTCTTCGCTTAAGTTTCTGTATCTGGGTTCCCAGAAGTTCCGAATCAATGAATAGTAACTTCCGAATGAGTTGTGTTTTCAAAAGTTCCGAGTCAGTTAAAAGTTCCGAATGAGTTTACCTTTAAAAAGTTCTGAACCAGTTTAAAACTTCCGAACCAATCACTTCCGAACCAAACAAAAGTTCCGAACGAAGCAGAAAGTTCCGAACCAATCACTTCTGAACCAGTAAGTTCCGCATCAGTGAACAGTGACTTCCGAATCATTAAGTTCCGAATCAAGGGGCTTCATTCGGAAGTCCAAAACTTCCGAATCAGCAAGTTCTGGATGAGTGTAAAACTTCCGGATCAGAAACTTCCAAATGAGTTCCCAAACTTCCGGATGAATGGAAGTTCTGAATGAAGGATAAGTACCGGATGAGTAAAAGTTCCGCATCAAGGGTAAAAGTTCTGAATCAACTTTCTTGTAGTGTTACTGTTTGTCTGTTTACTGTTTCTTTATGTTTATTTCACAATTTATATTTTAACTGTAATTTGAACTTTAATTTCAATCTTAATTTTAATCTTAAGTTTAATACAAGTCTTTGTTAATTATAATTAAAGTAATTGTCTTTGATTTAAATTTTCATTTCCACTTTTTATTAGACTAGAAAACCAAACCCTTTTATTTAGTAACCAAGAACAATCATTCCACTTAAGACCAAGATCAATTCGAGAGGATATCGAGAGTAAATCTGAACCTAGCAAAACCCGTGTATCAAATGGCGCCGCTGCCGGCTCTTCTCGTTAAGATCAAAAGTTTTTTGTGAGAACTTGGATTTTGGGATCCGTTCCCCGTGAACGTTACTTTTTCAAGAAAATTTTTAACAAACAACTAAAAAATATAAAATTTTCAAAAATACAAAAAAAAAAATTTAAAAAACATAAAAACCAAAAATATTTTTGCTTTGTTTCTCTTTGTTCGTTCTTTTGCAGGTGTATGTGCACTCGTTCCACGTCATATCAAGAGCCCGAGCCTCTCGATCACTTAGACATGGCCGGTGTACCACCTCCAAACAATAATAACAACAACATGAATAATAACAACAACAATGAGCCCCTTCCGGATAACCGCCCAATGATTGAATTGCTGCAAGCTCATGTCGATGGCAACACGGATCCAATTGTTATACCACCAATTGCCGCTAACAATTTCGAGCTAAAATCAGGCTTTATCCAAATGGTCTCCGCTCAACCGTTCTTGGGACGAACCATTGATGATCCACATGACCATATAAAGAGATTCTTGCAACTCACCAACACGGTCAAGTTCAATGGCGTTCCACAGGAGGTTATAAGGTTACAACTTTTTCCCTTTTCTTTAGAGGGACAAGCCCGGCATTGGCTTGCTAAGGAACCGCCACAGAGTATTCTCTCGTGGACGGATTTGGAAACAAAGTTTATCAACTACTTTTTTCCACCCTCTCGTACTACCGCTTTGTGGAATGAGATCATAAATTTTGAACAAAAGTACGATGAGTCATTCAGTGAATCTTGGGATCGCTTTAAAGATCTTTTAAGAAAATGCCCACAACATGGTTTTACCAAAGTACATCAAATCAATACTTTTTACAATGGTTTAAGCATGAGTGACCAAGATTCACTGAACAGCGCCTCGGGGGGTAATCTATTGGCTAAGACTTCCAATGCTGCTTGGGACATCATTGAGAACAAATCTCGTGTGCAAACCAAGAGTGTTCGGACCAATGTCGCTAGTGCTAGCACTAGTGACAGCGACAAGCGATTAGACAAAATCACTACGCTTCTTGAATCGATTGTCACCCACACCGTCAGTAACAACAACAGCAACAACGCCAAAAACGCGCAAGTGAACGCTGTCAGCCAACCTTGTGAGATATGCGGTGGTCCTCACTCTTACACGACTTGCACTGCCACCCAAGATTACCCTGCTGAGAATGTGAATGCGGCATATGGCACCTATCCTCAACCTGCTTATCAAGCTAGACCTCAAGGTGACCGTAACTTGCTTAGCTATCGATCAAACAACTATCTTTCACCACCCGGTTTTCCCCCAAACAACCAAAACCAACAACAAAACCTTAATCGTCCTCCTCAACAACAACAACATCGACAACCATACATCCCACCTCACAAGCAGCAACAACCACCTCAACGTAACAATCAAGTCTACCAACAACCTGCTTACCAACCACCTACATACAATGCTCCTCCTAACCAAACCACCACTGCATTACACCAAGAGGTTGCAACCTATATGAGGACCAATGATGTGATAGTGGGAAATCTCCAAGAGGAAGTGCGCAATTTGAAAGCAGACTTGGTCAAGCAAGGAAATGATTTGAGAGCCGATATGAGAAATACGTTGGATAGCCAAACAAATGACCTGAGGAACATGATGGCTAGTTTCTTCCAAGGTAATCAACCCTCTTCTTCGGGTGCTCTTCCGAGTAACACCGTTGCGAACCCAAGAGGGGAGATGAAAGCAATCACTACTCGAAGTGGTAAAGGTACCAAGGAACCCGAGCTTCCTATACCTCCACCGGTGATTGTGACTAAGGAGAACGAGTCGCCTGCTCCTATTCCTCCTCCTTCTCCTTCCCTATTTTCTCCACCTCCTCCTTTTACCCCTCCTCCACCCGTGGTTGTGAGTGATCCTCTTACCCAAAAGCCTTCCTCTTCATCCAATATACCTTATCCTTCAAGGTTGAGGAAAGAGAAGCAAAAGAGCAAGGATGATATTCAGGTTTCGAATTTCCTTAAAATGTTCAAACAACTGAATTTCAATATCTCCTTCGCTGAGGCTCTCGCTCACATGCCCAAGTATGCCAAAATGTTTAAAGATCTTCTGAGCGACAAGGAAAAGCTCCTCGATATTGCCAACACCCAACTTAATGAGAACTGCTCTGCAGTGCTCTTAAGGAAATTACCAACCAAGCTTGGTGATCCGGGTCGTTTTCTTATCCCTTGCAATTTCCCGGGAGTAGAGAATTGCATGGCCCTAGCCGATCTAGGCGCCAGTATTAATCTCATGCCTCTAAGTGTTTGGAAGCAATTATCTCTCCCAGAGCTAGTCCCCACTAAAATGACTTTGGAATTGGCCAACCGTACGGTTGCTTATCCAGTGGGGATAGCCGAAGACGTCATTGTAGGAGTCGACAAATTCACCTTTCCTGCTGATTTTGTTGTCGTCGACTACGAGATGGACCCCCGTGTACCACTGATTGTTGGTCGTCCATTCCTTAGGACCGGTCGCACTCTCATTGATGTTGAAGCCGGTGAGCTTATCATGAGAGTGGGTGACGATAAAGTAGTCTTCAACATGGGAAAGTTGTCTAAACAGCCTTATTCATATGAGAGCGTTAATTGTATTGACGTTCTTGATGAGGCTTGTGAAGAACACTTTAATGATGCTTGCAAAAGTATTCCTACCTCTCTTCCCAATATTGAGACCGTGTCCTCTATTGATTCCTCGTTGTCTCTATTTGGAGATGGTGATTTATTTTGGAACAATCTTGAAGATACCATGGGAGATGCGAATTTAGCTACTAATGATTTCTCCTATCGATGGGGATGAAGACATGAATTTCTTTGACAATCTTCTCACCGAAGACAATCCTTCGCCTCCATCTCCCACGGTTATTGCTATCGATGCCACGACTTCAAAAACGCCTCCCGTCGACAATCCTCCGGATTTGGAACTTAAGGAGTTGCCGCCTCATCTCGAGTACGTGTTCCTTGACGACAACAAGAAGTCGCCCGTCATTATTGCAACGGATTTGAAAGATGAAGAGAAGACTCGCCTCGTTGCCGTGCTGAAAGCTCATAAGAAGGCTATTGCTTGGAAAATCTCGGATATTCGTGGAATTGATCCTCACTTCTGCACGCACAAAATTCTCATGGAGGACGACTATAAGCCCACTATTCAAAGCCAACGAAGGGTGAATCCAAAAATCCATGAAGTCATCAAAACAGAGGTTATCAAACTTCTTGATGCGGGTATGATTTACCCTATTTCGGATTCACCATGGGTTAGTCCAATCCATTGTGTGCCCAAGAAGGGCGGAATAACCGTTGTTCCCAATGAACACAACGAGTTGATTCCCACTCGTCTCGTTACTGGGTGGAGAGTTTGTATAGACTACCGCAAACTCAATGATACCACGCGAAAGGATCATTTCCCTCTACCTTTTATGGACCAAATGCTTGAACGCTTAGCCGGTAATGAATATTACTGCTTTCTTGATGGTTTCTCGGGTTATTTTCAAATACCCATCGATCCTCAAGATCAAGAGAAGACTACATTCACTTGTCCCTATGGCACTTTCGCTTACAAAAGAATGCCTTTTGGCTTATGTAATGCGCCCGGGACTTTCCAAAGGTGCATGTTAGCTATCTTCCATGACATGGTTGAACAAACCATGGAAGTCTTCATGGATGCTTTCTCGGTCTTCGGGGATTCCTTCTCTGCTTGCCTTGCCAATTTAGAACGTATGCTAAAGCGGTGCGAAGACACTCGCCTAGTTCTGAATTGGGAAAAATGCCATTTTATGGTAAAAGAAGGCGTCGTGCTTGGACATAAGATCTCGAAAGCCGGTCTTGAAGTAGACCGTGCTAAAGTCGATGTTATCGCAAAGTTGCCTCCACCTTCAACCGTGAAGGGTGTGAGAAGTTTCCTAGGTCATGCGGGCTTCTACCGTCGATTCATCAAAGATTTTTCTCAAATCGCTCGCCCGATGACCCACCTCTTGGAAAAAGATACTCCTTTTATCTTCTCCAAAGAGTGTCTTGAAGCCTTCAACTCGCTTAAGGATAAGCTAACTAAGGCACCCGTCTTGGTTACCCCTAATTAGGAGCTACCCTTTGAGTTGATGTGCGATGCTAGCGATTTTGCTATTGGAGCGGTTCTTGGACAAAGAGTGAACAAACACTTCCAACCGATCCATTACGCTAGCAAGACAATGACAGGGGCACAATTGCATTATACGACAACCGAAAAAGAGCTTTTAGCTGTTGTCTATGCTTTTGAAAAATTCCGCCCCTATCTTGTCCTTTCTACCACCATTGTGTACACCGATCATTCCGCGCTGAAGTACTTGTTGACAAAGCAAGATTCCAAACCAAGACTTCTTCGCTGGGTTTTGCTGCTCCAGGAATTTAAAATCGAAATTCGCGATAAAAAAGGAGCAGAAAACCTAGCCGCGGACCATCTTAGCAGACTTGAGGATCCTTACCAAGGGGATCATCCGACCAAAGAAATCAATGATTCTTTTCCCTTGGAGACCTTAATGTCTATAAACTCGAAGCCGAATGAAACCCCGTGGTTTGCGGACTTTGCAAACTACTTGGCGGGTGGAATTCTCAAGGAAGGGTTGACGTCCCAACAAAAGAAGAAGTTCTTCACCGACATCAATACTTACTTTTGGGACGACCCTTACCTATTCAAACAATGTGCTGACCTGATTATCCGCCGATGTGTTGATGGACCGGCAGCGTCTGAAATCCTTAATGCTTGCCACAAAGGACCCACCGGTGGTCACTTTGGTCCCAACTACACCGCTAAAAAAGTGTTTGATTCCGGATTTTATTGGCCCTCCATATACCGTGACGCTCACGATATGGTTAAACGATGTGATGTTTGCCAAAAGCAAGGCAAAATCACACATAAAGACGAGATGCCTCAGAATTTCATTCAAGAGTGTGAAATTTTTGATGTTTGGGGTATCGACTTTATGGGGCCATTCCCTTCTTCTAAAGGAAACAAATACATCCTTGTAGCCGTTGACTACGTCTCCAAATGGGTTGAAGCCAAAGCTTTACCTACTAATGACGCAAGGGTGGTTTGTAACTTTTTGAAAGCTCTTTTCGCTAGATTCGGTGTGCCTCGCGCCATTATTAGTGATCGTGGGACTCATTTCTGCAATGACCAATTTGCTCGAGTCATGGCTAAGTACGGTGTAAACCATCGTCTTTCCACAGCCTACCACCCACAAACTAATGGCTAGGCTGAAATATCCAACCGAGGGCTGAAGCGAATTCTTGAAAGGACTGTGGGAGAGCATCGTGCCTCATGGGCTGATAAACTTGATGATGCTTTGTGGGCTTTCCGTACTGCTTACAAGACCCCGATCGGTTGTACGCCTTATCGTCTTGTGTACGGGAAAGCGTGCCACCTCCCCATTGAGTTGGAGCACAAGGCTTATTGGGCCTTGAAGTGGGCTAATTTTGATATAAACAAAGCCGGTGACCTACGCAAGATCCAACTCAATAAGCTGAATGAACTCCGTAATGAGGCTTATGAAAATTCTTTAATCTATAAGGAAAGGACCAAGCTCATTCACGACTCTAAGATTAAGAACCGAGAGTTCCATGTTGGAGACAAAGTCTTACTTTTTAACTCTCGGTTGAAAATCTTTTCGGGCAAGCTCAAATCTCGTTGGTCCGGCCCATTCACCATTGCCCAAATTTTTCCATATGGTACTTTCGAGCTCGCTCAACCTGATGGACCAAATTTTAAGGTGAATGGCCAACGAGTGAAGTTGTACTTTGGTGAGGACACCTCTCAGGAGGTGATTCCATCCCTCACCACGTTCCCCATGAACTAATTTTGGGTCGAGTCAGGTTCGTGACTCGGTTATCAAAAACAAGCGCTCCTCGGGAGGCAGCCCGAGTATCTATCCTTTTATATTTTAATCCCCTAAGTGTAGGGGGGACTTCTATATGTGTTTGTCTTTGTGTGGTGATGTGATTACAGGGATAAGTGCACTCTTGGAATCTTTGAAGAACCGTGCTCCCGTGTTATCCGAAATCCGGTTCTATCTCTCAACTATCGTGATTCAATTTTCTTCATACTTACATTTGAAATTGATCACGTTAGTCGTCTCTTCCTTAACTTGAGTTAACCAACGTGCACAATGTCATAAGTGTAGGGGAAACTTTTCCCACATGCTTAAACATTGGTGACAATGTTTATCTTAAGTGTAGGGGGACTTCTATCGAAGTTTTAAGTGGACTTTTCCATGAAAATGCCTTCAATTAACCGGAAAATCATATTTTTCAACATTTTTCAAATTTTTTATTAACTTTGGCCATTTAGTTGTAATTTTTAAACTTTTATCGTTGCTTTCATATGTATATATCCCGCAATAAAGTCAAAAATATTAATAAAGTGGTGTAGCTAGTTTAGAAGTCTTTGACATATTAGGCCCGTTGCGTTTATTTTGACTCAACCCGAATAGACTTATCCAAGTTTATTCTAGCCAGTATCCTTAACCATGTAGACCTTAATTGGTTTATTAGGCTAAGTATCCACGAGTCTCATTACTTGAGATTTTAAATTGTGGAGGACGAGAAATGATAGAGTCAATTATAAGTCGGTATTCTTGCGCAAGCTCACTTGGTGTAATTATTTGCCTATTCTCCCATCACTTGCTAATAATTTATCTGCAATAAGTAAGGTCGTACGATTTGAAAAGTTACTTAGCTTCTAGCCCAAGATCGTTTAAAATTTGCTCGGTAATGATAAGAGTTCATAGCCAAGGCATAACTTATGAAGCGGGGCGCGAAGATTGGCGAGTCCGAAAAGGCCCTAACAAGGCATGAGGATTCCATTTTATTGCTGAAGATCCAAAGTGATGTGAAAAGCATTATTCCTATAGTCAATATGAAGGATCAAGACTCACGACGAAAAGCAATCAACTCCCATAAAGATGATGGAGAAGTCTATCCGAAAAGACCCTAACAAGGTATGAGGATAAATAGATCCAAGTCCGAAAAGGAGGCGGATCGTTGTATCTCAAAATCCCAATTAGAGATTGAAGAAATAATCATGAAGTCGTGGTCAACAAAGTTGGAGTACCCCTCAAAAGTCTCCAAGCAAAGAAACTCTATTATGATGAGAAGACCATTATCTCAAGAACGTCTCTCGAAGATATGAAGTATGAAGTACATGCCAAATATCGGCCCGAGAAAGGTCTCAAATCGTGAACCAAGTTATGCCAAGATATGAACTTTTTGATATCCCGAGAAGCAGTTTTAAGAGATTTTGTCCTTTAGCTAACTATTGATCAAATCGTCCTACTTTGCTTTCAGCCCTAATAAACTATCGAAATAAGTCCAAAAATGCATCTTCATGATCATTCTAAGACAAAAATAAAATATAAGAGATACACCTAGGAATAAGGGAGTTTAAGCATTTAATTAAGCCATGTGTGTAAGTGTTTGAATTGCTAACTTATAATAACAATGATCTCGTTTTTAAGCTTGGTTTGGGGAACGTGAAACTTGAGGGTGATAAATCTTCGCAGCACCAAAGCCCTAATGTAAGTCATCGTTTCTTTGCAAGTTATTTCCATGTAGCTATTTTCAAGTGAAAATGGTTTTCTATCCCTTTGTTATCTTTGAAGTTTTATTTCTTTAATTTTTGTTTAGTAGAATTTAAATAAGGCCAAGGTTGATTAATTATGAGAAAAATGTAAAATTACTTTATCACTAAGCATTGCATGAGGGCATGGCAATGGTTAAGTGTAGGGGATTTGATAGGTGTGTAAACACCCATCCTTTTACCACTTAATTCGGGCTAAAACGAGACCAAAACACGTATTTAATATCATTTGTTTGGAATTATGCGTGGTTTTTGTGTTTATTGTGTTTTCAGAGCCAACCAGATGAATATTGAAGAAAACATGGGATTGCACGGGTTTTACTGAAGAAAAAGACTCAAGATAAAGTCTATTGTCCAAGAGATGCAAAAGATTTGAAGTCACTGGGCCTATTCGAAGATTTATCGAAGAAAAGGACCAAAGATGGAAGATTTATATAAGTCGAAGAAACTCAAGTCTATTAAACGAAGAAATAAAAAGACGAGTTGAATTTAATCGACGACAAATCCCGAATCAGAATCGAAAACGGAAACTTTTCTGAAAAGACGAAAAGACAAGAAGAACGGGAGAAAGCCCACTCACCAACAAAAGGACAAGCCTATAAAAGGAGCCCTTCACACATTTTAGAGAAGGCTAGCCTGGAGTTTTCTCTCCTTCCCTTTTTTTCTCCTTTCTTGTTCGTTCCATCACAATCACCACTAGGGTGATTGATGATTTTAATCTTTGTTCTTCCAATATTGTTGTTTTAATCTTTGTTTAATCTTGTCAAAACATTAATCATTCAATTCTAAGTTCTTGTTTAATCTTTCAATTTTATCTTGTTCATCATCATCTTTATCTTCAAGTTTTTAAGTTTTTATTTTCTTGATTTGATCTTCAAAAGTTGTTGGGATTTGTGTTTTTGTTAGTGGGATTAGTAGTTTATGATTAGTAGATTCTTTGTGATTGATTTATTTTAGTTTTTGGTGAAAAACTTGGTGATTTTTGGATTAAACCGTGTTTCCTTGTTCTTCGCTTAAGTTTCTGTATCTGGGTTCCCAGAAGTTCCGAATCAATGAATAGTAACTTCCGAATGAGTTGTGTTTTCAAAAGTTCCGAGTCAGTTAAAAGTTCCGAATGAGTTTACCTTTAAAAAGTTCCGAACCAATCACTTCCGAACCAAACAAAAGTTCCGAACGAAGCAGAAAGTTCCAAACCAATCACTTCCGAACCAGTAAGTTCCGCATCAGTGAACAGTGACTTCCGAATCATTAAGTTCCGAATCAAGGGGCTTCATTCGGAAGTCCAAAACTTCCGAATCAGCAAGTTCCGGATGAGTGTAAAACTTCCGGATCAGAAACTTCCGAATGAGTTCCCAAACTTCCGGATGAATGGAAGTTCCGAATGAAGGATAAGTTCCGGATGAGTAAAAGTTCCGCATCAAGGGTAAAAGTTCCGAATCAACTTTCTTGTAGTGTTACTGTTTGTCTGTTTACTGTTTCTTTATGTTTATTTCACAATTCATATTTTAACTATAATTTGAACTTTAATTTCAGTCTTAATTTTAATCTTAAGTTTAATACAAGTCTTTGTTAATTATAATTAAAGTAATTGTCTTTGATTTAAATTTTCATTTCCACTTTTTATTAGACTAGAAAACCAAACCCTTTTATTTAGTAACCAAGAACAATCATTCCACTTAAGACCAAGATCAATTCGAGAGGATATCGAGAGTAAATCTGAACCTAGCAAAACCCGTGTATCATTGCTGTCGGCAGCAAGCCCATACCCCACAAGGGGAGATCTAGCGAAAACAGTGGGAACCGGTTATAGGCCGGTGGGTACTTTGGTCGCAGCAGGGGGGAACGAGGCTTCGGCCAGTGCCAAGCCTGCGAAGGCAGTGGCAGTCGAGGCTGCTTAGCCGCCGACAGTAACCACCAGCCGCCGGCTGAGTGGTGGTGGTTGGTGTTCGGTTGGTTTGTCTCGGGTTAGGGCTCGGGTACATTTTCGTTAGCCATTATTTTGTTAGTTAATTAATAAAATTAATTTACATGAATTATTAATTTATTTAATTAAAATCATGAATTATGTTTTTATTAAAACTAATAATACATGTCATTAACCTAAGTATCTATTTGGACATAAAAAAATTAAAAACCATGTTTTAATTTAATTAATTGTATAAGGTAAAGTTTTATTAAATTAATCATGATATATTATTTATTAATAAACCATGCTCTTTCATTATTAATTAATAATCACTTTAGCCTAAGTATTTAATTTAATAGACTTTACTAATAAATTATCATGACTTATAACTTATGACTAATAAGCACTAGCTTATATTTTAGACTTATTAATTCAGCTTATTTCTATTATGGAAACTTTCTATTTTAGGAAACTTACTATTTTTAGAAACTTTCTATTTTTAGAAACTTACTTTTTTGGAAACTTTCTATTTTCGGAAACTTTCTATTTTTAGAAGCCTGCTATTTTTAGAAAAATACTTATTATGACACTACATGTATAGTTTTACAAGAATACATGAAATACATAATCATAATACATGTAAAACATGAATAAATACAAGATAACGCTTAAAACAGTAAAACATGACAAGAACATATAAAATAAGCTAAGAACACACAGAACCAGTAACACACTCAGTAATCAAACAACTCATACACGTCCCTTATTTATGTAGTACCCGCGAAGTCGGAGTAGATCGTTCAGCTTCCATTCTAGCTTCACTACTGGACATAAGGTACAGATATTCCGTCCTTCAGTATGGACATTCCTTCGTATGTTTGATTAGGATTCCCCGTTTGAATCCATCTGTTTTCCCCAGTTATTTATATGTTTTGAATGCTTATATTATATTTTAAATGCCTGAGCTATATACATGCATGTCAGTCATCTAGTTATGGAGGTACGATAACCATAACATTGGAGGCACCAGTGTTATGTGTTAGCCTTAAAATGTGAGCGACTAATGGAATTACAATAGTTTCATAGCCGGGACTTGCAGGGACTATTATTGTCATATGTAAGTAGTTCAAGTCATGTGCTATATATACCCCTCCATACTTCCATGGAGGGGTGAGGTGTGTCATTTCTTGTTTTCCTTTCTCTCTCTAATAAAACACATATTAAAGTATATCTCTCTCTCTCTTTCTTTCACTAACAATGGCTAAACATCTATACCACCCTCCCCGACCTCCGGATCATAAACCCGTGTTCTTAGTGAATCCAAGTTAACAATTGGCATCAGAGCTAACCCGGGGTGTTTCGTGTTTTTGATTCGTGGTTATGTTCGTGTTTGTGTTCGCTTATTCCAAATCTCAGGTTCACTCAATCCGTTTCATTTTTTTCCTCTCTTTCAACTGTTTTTAACATTCATTCTTTATTTACTTTTTCCATTTAATAAAGTTGTGAGTCAACATTTTTGGTTTGTCCTGTTTCCAAAACCGTTGATTTTATTCAACTATTTTTTATCATTTTGATCATTTTTATTATTTTTTATCATTTCTTGAAAGATCAAAAAAAGGGACCAGGTCCAGATTTTTTCGAGGATTCCAAAGAAAAGTCAAAACCCTTTTGCGATGCAACATTGCGATGGGGTATTTTTGATATATTGCGATGGGGGTGTTTGGACATACATTACGACAGATTGTGTTTAAGATGGTTATTGCGATGGAGTGATTTGTACTTTGCGATGGCTTCACTTTGCGATGGCTTAACTTTGCAATGACTTATTCAGATGCTTATTGCGATGGGTGTACAACATTGCGATGGAGTGTCTTGTAAGGATTGCGATGATAACATTGCGATGGGTGCTTTGTTATTACGATGGGATTGCGATGATGTTTAGTGACTCTGAATACATTGTGATGACTCATATAAACATTGCGACTGCATTCTTGAAACATTGCGATGACTAACTTAAACCAAAACTCTTCAACATCACACCGTGTCAACTCGGTATTGAGCGCGTTGACTGGGTTAACTCACTGAGTTCAAACCATCAATCAATCAATCTAAACAAACCCTGACTGACATGCATCAATCATAATCAAATGATCTCTGACAGATTTGTTTTTGTGGGTTTCAATCATAGAAGACCATTAAGAACCTTTACCACAATCGAAATCAATCATCACTGATCTAAACCATCTACAAAAAAAACATTTATTTTTCGTTCTCCTTTTATTGTGTTTATACAAACTCAAAATCAAACATGCAATAAACCTACCCGGGATCTTCGAGAAAGACCTTGATGTCACAAAATAAATGGAAGTGGCTTGATGTCTAACATCTCTTTGTGTTTCGACTACTGATAAATAGGATACGGGTGGTTGTGTCTTGCTATGTTAGATTTTAAGGGGTAACAAGGGTGGTGTCATTTTTTGATTGGGGATCTGATGAGATGAACTTGTCTTGGTCTTGGTGGCTGCGTTTTGGGATGAAAGGATTTTAATTAAGAGAAAGTGGTAGGCGGTGATAACAATGATAGATGATTAGGTTATAATATGCGTTTCACTAGGGCTGTGGCATTTTTACACCCATTCTCTTCTATAGTGGGTCGGGTATTGCACGAGTAAGCATGGTAATGGGGCCTTCTAGTATTTCTTTTATCAATTTATATGGAGTTGACTAGACCCACGAATTTGAATGTCAAAATGCCTTGTTTATATATTCTATGAATTAGAATATGAATATGATTGGACCCAGTTTTGTATCTCTCACGTTGGACCTCTTGTCAATATTATATATGGGATGATACGAAGAGACTATTACCGAAACTGGATACATGTTTTCTCATAGGGGGATTATGTAACATGTATATGGGCTTATCACGGGTTATTGTAATAGGATTGGACTGACTAGTATGATGATACTATGGATAAGTCATGTATTCGCTCATCAGGCTGGCATATGACTAATTTTGGGCTTCAAAGTCATAGCTAGATGACGTTGACGGCTTCTCATTTATTAGTCAACATTTGTCTTCTAGTTAATACACTCAAACAAACACGAAAAACACGACAAAAACAAACAAACACCAAGACGATCCTTATAAGATTCACTTAATTGTCAAAACGGCTAGTATCCGTGCAAAGAATGTCAAGTGATTACGAAGGAGATTTGGTATTTGTTATTTGAAGTTGAAGTGGAATTTCACGAAGGCGTCTACTTAATACATCATCGAGCCTTTTCACCCCCTCTATCGATTGATGATTCGCTTCAGCATTTATGATTGAGACTTGATTTATCTAGTTTCCAATGTCAAGGGGTGGATGGTCGAAGACATGGACAACTATCACTTAAAGAGTTACGTTATAGTACTCAGTGTCACACTCACCTGTAGTTGTGGGTATTTCAAGAGGTGTTTTACATCTTATAATTCTCTCTTCTTTTATGTATAAGGTACTAAGAGACGTTTCTCTGCACCGTTCGTCAATCAACAAAAGTGCTAAGCGTAAGTAACAAATTTGGGGGATTGTACTTTAGTTTCAAGTTTGGAATATCAGGTTTACTTCACCAGTGGTCACTACAAATAGCCGAAAGAATACGAGGTTGGTAAGTTTAGCCAGAGAATAAATGAGTAGAGATGTGATCAGCAAACAATTCTCACGAGCAACTTGAGTTACAGAATGTCAACAAAGATTTCTGCTTCAGACACGAAATCTCGCGATTCTGATTGTACTCGTCAGATGATGCTTTCGAGTGTTCTTAACCATCATACTTTTGACAAGAACGCTACCGAGTGTTTTTAACCACCATACTTTTGACAAGAACGCTGCCGAGTGTTCTTAACCACCATACTTTTGACAAGAACGCTACCGAGTGTTCGTCACCATCATACTTTCGACAAGAACATCTCGTGATTTTGACCGTACACGTCAGATGATGCTTCCGAGAGTTCGTCACCATCATGGGGGAAGAACGTGTACTTTGGAGTACTTAGTTCAACTTCCAGGGGGAAGTATTCTACAAGCGTGAGAAGATTTGTTGTTGAATTCTTACATGTTCCCCCAAACACATAATCATGTAGACCAAAAATGTCAAGGTAGTAGTTACTTGGTGCGGTTTGCTTCTTCTTCTACAAAATTCCGCTGTGCACTTTAAATGTCAAAGATAGAAGATTGCTCAAGCTATAGGATTTGCTCAAGACAGGGATATTGGTTTGGGAGGAAGCTGATTCAGAAGCTTCGTAAAAAAAAGTCTATGAAGAAAGCTTTTCAAGACATGTAGTATGAATTGGGGGGAAGTTAATCCAGTTCATACATGATACAATGGTTCCACAACAAGCAAAGATAAAGAGGATTCAAACTGGGGTACAAGTGTTTCTAGAAGACTTGAAGACAACGACGTCATCCTTAACATTGGAAGCAAACTTAATACTGTCATATTTTTGTTGTATTTGCATTTGTTAGGAACATTGTAAGTAATTTCGTATGTCTCCACATTGGGGGAAGATTGTTAGCCTTAAAATGTGAGCGACTAACGGAATTACAATAGTTTCATAGCCGGGACTTGCAGGGACTATTATTTTCATATGTAAGTAGTTCAAGTCCTGTGCTATTATACCCCTCCATACTTCCATGGAGGGGGTGAGGTGTGTCATTTCTTGTTTTCCTTTCTCTCTCTAATAAAACACATATTAGAGTATATCTCTCTCTTTCTCTCACTAACAATGGCTAAACATCTATACCACCCTCCCCGACCTCCGGATCGTAAACCTGTGTTCTTAGTGAAACCAAGTTAACATTATGATTTCCCCACGACGAAGTGATTGCTCGTGGCGTCCCTTTCAGTTTGGCCATTTATTTATATTATCATGTGGGGCGTATGGGTGCATCCTAGTTACATGTTTTTAGTCAGGATTTTCATGGTGAATGTGGTGTGTGCCTTGCATCATTCACAAGGAGTTGATCCCTCCTACCCAGACAGTATAATTAGAGGCAACCCCTCTAATTGCATGATGAGGTCACCCCTCTAAGTATTCATGCACGTTGATACCTCATGACCTATATGGGTTATTGGCTAAATTTAAAATACAATTTTTCATAAGTTAATCATAAGCTTTTCAAACTATAAAAACAGTTTTATAAACATGTTCCAAGTTTTCCCAGACTTATACAATTCCGCTGCTTTTCAGTCTTATTTATGTTTCAGTCATTCATACTATATCATATATCCGTTCACTGAGCGTCTTGCTCAGCCGTTACTTTTCTTCCATGTCCCAAAACGGTAGGTACCCATGGACAGACTTGAGCATTTGGAGGACGTGCATAGGATGGAAGTTGCCTTAGACTTCTTCTCCTTTTGCCTTCTTATACTTATGCTTATTTGGACACTTGTTTTGTCCTTCTCATTTCATTTACGTTATTTGTGTTTTGGGCTTATGTTTGGGAACTGATGTCTAATTTCGGTTTTCCCTTTTGGTCATGTATGTTTTAATTCATTTTACCTTGCATGCTTTGATGACACACCATAAATACACGTAACGATCCACTTAACAAAGTGGGGTGTTACAATTATGGTATCAGAGCCTGGTTTCGACCTGTATGCTCTAAAACTTGACTTGTGAGTAGTAGGTAGTCACTAGGACCTTGCTAAGCCGACGTCTGATATTCCATGCATTGATATTTTCAGAATCTTGTTTGTTCTTAACCATTTTTTTCTCTCGAAATTTTGTTTTGCTAAGATGGATTGATCAATTGTCAATTCATACTTAGTTACATGTCATTGTTTTATGCATGGTGTTCCTTGTGAATTTTGACTAATATGGACTGGACCACAGTAGTTCATACTTAGTCACATGTTTTCTGTTAAGTTTTTTAGGACAGTTGATTTTCAACTATTTATTTTCATGTATCATTGTTGCAGTGAGCTTATTCTATGAGCTTATTTAGTGAAAAAGTACTTTGCTTATTTCTGGCTTATTTAGTGAGATTTTTCAAAATTTCTTTTTCCAGTTGTTCTTATAAGTCCAAAAGAAGAATGTGTGTTGAATTTCAGCTTATGGCATGGAGTTATAGCTTAATGGGCTTATTGGCCCATTAAGATCTAGCTTATTGCTTATTAAACTGTGATAAGCTCATTTTCAGCTTTTGGGCCTTTATAGTTTTCTGTTTAAAATTAAATTTTGAGTCAAACTGTGATTTTCTAGCTTATTTGTTTGACTTTTTGCTTATTGGGATAAAAAGCCCATTTAGGTGGATTGTTTTGGGTTTTGGCCCATTTGAGAGCCCAATAGGGGTATTTAGGTAATTTAAAGTTCATCTCTGGCTTAGTTAGGTCAAAATACACAAGTTTGCAAGTTTTTAAAAAAATATTATAAATTTTGGATTTTTAATTATTATTTTACTAGCTTCAAGGCCCGCCCGATAGGCGGCTAGCTTCAAGAATATTTTTGAAAGATAATAGTAGTAATTTTTTTATATAATAACGCTAAAACGAATATAATATTAAAACTTAAAATAAGGCCATGTTCTTACACTCTGTTCTCGAATTTATATTTTGGAGTGAAAAGGAAAGATATGAGATGAAAATAAAAAAAAATTGTGTTCCTGAGATTTTTTAGAAGATAAGTGGAAAGTAAAGGAGAGTAAATTACACTAAATTTACTCTCCAAATCTTCTTCCCAAATTGGGATGAAATGGAGTGAAGTTGGTTTTAAAAGGTTTTTTTTCTTACTTCCTCCTCATTTCTTCCCAACTCAGGAATATAAAATAAAAAATCGTTTCATATTTCTCTCTTTTTTGCCTCTCTCGTTTTTCTCCTCTCCATCTCGCTTATTTCCTCTTTACACTCACGAACATAGCGTTAATACATGTAAAACATGCTCAAGAGGCCTTTGTCATGAAAAGGCAGATGTCACATGTTATGCTCGTATATCCCCCGCATGATATATCTCTCCATCCTTTCTATCAAGCATCCTGTAAAAAACATGGGATAAAGATGATTTCTTTAAAGAATAAATCATCTTCGTGTTTTATGTTTGATACATCCATCGCTACATACCTTTAAAGAAAAGGATAAAATATGATCACCTATTAATTCGAGCAAGTTAGCAAAAATCAATCTACGAGTGTCACCAAACAGTCGTGGTATATGCTCAAGAAGAATTTGCACATGCATTGCCAATAAGCTCAATTTTCCATTGCAATTACCTTTTTGTTACTACAAAAAATGATTCAAGCTTCTCCTCAAAATATAATACCGAAACCAACATTGTTGGTTAAATACGTACCTCAATGACCTTGATTTCTTTATCGCTTATTCCAAAAACAATATCCTTCTTTTTTAAGAGCATGACAATTAAATCATGACAATACAAATATCAAACATATGATATCAAAAACATTAAACCTAAAATTCTTTAATTCAAGTTTAAGAAAGAGTTAAAATCAATATAATATAATACCTTTTTTTCTTGTTTCTTTTATTCAGATATGGGCTTGATGAGCTCGCCATTTAGTCCAACGTTCAACTGACAAGAAAGAAACAAAACAATTGGTTAAAGGCTTAATTTCATAAAAAATACCATCATGAGAAAAATACACCCCTTATACTATTTATTAAAATTCTATGAAAGATACAAATATTTATCATAATTTAATGAGTTTCAATAAGTAAGCATACTTATAAAATTGCCCTTTTTAAATTCCTATGCCTCGTCCATTTGCAAGGTGTAAGTTGGATGCTCAGTGTAACTTTCTCCACAATACCCCTTTTGCTCCCATCATGTTCGTCATACATACTTGATGACCCCGATGCTTTTAAGGCTGAGACAAAGTCCAAAAAAAACAATTTAAAGACGATATTCTTTAACCCAACATACATGTGCGTGAAGTGCCAAAAGAGATCTAGATACAAAAGTGGTAAGTTAGACTCGTTCATAGGTAAATGGAAGAACTTGCATAGATATTCAGATACAAAAGTGGCTAGTTTTACACATTCATAGGTAAATAGGTCAACTTGTATTGTACTTCGCCTCTAACGCCCAACTGGCCAGTCAAGTGGGTGTGGGTAAGATAGTTATTTGCAAATAATTAATAACCTTGAAAGTAATATGAATCTACTTGATAATTTCCTTCGACTGATATCAACTCTCGAGTATTCTCCATCCTCATTATTATGAAAACACAAGGTGAACAATAATGAAGATATTAAGATATACTGATTGTAGTAAATGAAGTTATTAAGTTGTAACAAAAACAAACATAGTCATAGAAGACTAATGAATGCCACAAA
This sequence comes from Glebionis coronaria, assembly GCA_025667525.1. Classification (NCBI taxonomy): domain Eukaryota; kingdom Viridiplantae; phylum Streptophyta; class Magnoliopsida; order Asterales; family Asteraceae; genus Glebionis; species Glebionis coronaria. The sequence goes on from CM046877.1 coordinate 424,069,730, forward strand.
TAAAATTTTTCACAAGTTATACAATGTTTTAGAGTCTTGTTAAGAAATGTTATAGATATGATAGTGAAGACGTGAGAATAGCTAAAACAATGAAGGTTGGCTACTGGCTGGTTCAAATCATTTATAGTCATCCAAGGATGTTGAACCACATGTAGAGGCAAATAAAAATAACCCATAAATATTATCAACTGACATAAATTAGTCAATAAGAACTGTTGTTTTAAAATTCTTGTTTATGAAATTTTTTTACATCATACTCGAAATCTACTACCTAAATAAAATTAGGCTTATCTATCAAATAGCCAAAGAAATGAAAGTTCAGATGGCTAACTCATTATATATTTTCATCTATGAGACACGAAGGAGAAATTCACGACTATTAGTCCTAAAATACTGAGTTGAACCAAACATGTCCCCTGAAATACTGAAACCATCATTTACTGCCATTTGAAACTATTTTTTCTTAGATGATAGCAACACATCTTATTCTATGGACTTGTGATGGTTCCTTACATATTGAGTTTGTATCTTGATAAACCTTTACAGATATAAAATTCAAAAGCCACGAACAAAGACATCGACGTATAAAACGCACTACGAAACTGTTCCAAAAAACGTAGACATAAAAAACTGTGACGGTTCTTGAAAGTTGTAGCATAAGTATCATGTCAAACTATTGCGAACATAATAACTTATAAAAATGCAATACCAAAAGCATGGTCGACTTTATCAAGGCAACAATCAGATAAAGATATGTTCGATCATTATAAGTTTACATTGTATACAAGTTTGAAGCATTTGAGTCACACATTTTTCACACAATCATCCTTTTGGATAATGAAAATTAAAAACATAAAAAAGTAGGAAAATAAAAAGATAAATCTTACCACAATCCATTATCCAATTTCAGTCAGCCAGTTTCTTTTGTTTTCCCGAACATCAAACATCCTTCATTATGGTTAAAATTGATAAGGTAGTGTTTCAAATATGATAAAAGAAAAAACAAATTGATAAGTATTTTTGTTGTGATTTCAATTTTTTTGTATCTCAAACATAAAAAATCGATTTGGTCAGATTTAAGATTAATCCAATATTCAAAAATCACGCATCAACAAATCAATTTTTGGAGTAGATATGTTTTTGATTAGCTTGAAAAGATTTAGGGTTGTGGAAGCCGGATTTTTTATTTTTGTTTGAAGATGTTTTTGTGTACAATTGTCAATTAATGCTCCAGCTGTAAATAATTCTAAGCCGTGATTATTTTGTTATTTACAGGTGTCATTTTTTCTAATTTTTGGGCCAAGATCATATTTGCCAAAACCATGCTTTATATAGGTAGTAGATTAATTAAAAAGTGTTTTTAGGGTTTTTAAATAGATTTAATAGGTTTAAAATTTTGGAAAAATAGTTTTAGCTTAATTAGAATATTTTTGAGGTTTACAAAGTGAAAAATCTTAGTTTGGGCTTTTTGTTAATTTATTTGATTTAGGGCTTTAATTAGCATTTAAAAATTAAATATTAATTAATTTAAAAAGTTTCAAGAAGTTTATTCATTTGTAAACCTTAGACTTATTTTTAGGAATTTATTGTAATTTTTTGGGAATTTTTAGAGTAAGTTTAATTTTTGCCTTGTTTTACGTGAAAATGTGTTTTTCGTCTTAGTGTAATTTTCACCATAATCCGTCATCTTATTTCCCCTTTTCTCTTAATATTAATCAAGAACAACAAGTTTAACACACTTTAATCCTCCTTGGTGAACGAACTTATGTGGGTCATTAGTGTTCGATTTTCCTAAATCGAATACTTAATACTTACCATATATACGTCTTTTTCCTAAAAGCGTATTTTTACCACAATCATGAATTACGCTCAAGGGTCAAGGCGGACATCTTCTCAGTAGATTTTTGTTCTCGACGTCAAGCGAGGACGCACAAGATTGGGGAAGAGAGTTCTTGGGAAAGAACCGCGGTCCGGGCACAAAAATCCTCGCACAGTTTAGTATGCTTCACAACCGCGACCTCTGATTCTTTGAACTGATCCCTTAGCATGGTCACCTCAGCTTCTGCATCCCTCAGAGAATCAACCTGGTCCGTGAGTTTCTCAATCTCTACATCTGTATTCTGCAGAGACTGCTCACACCTTTCAATCCTCATAGTTGCTTTCCTCAACAACCGGGTCTCCTGTTCAAACTTCATTCGAAGAGCAGCTCCCAAAGCAACATGGTCTTCCGTGACCATGTTATACTGCTCCGAAAATTCACTGTTATCTATATCCCTAAGTATGACGAAATAGCCAAGCGGCGCGATCTGGTCGATCAATTCTTTGAAAGATCTTGGATTATCCAAACATTAATCATTCACCAGACTTCACCCCGGCTGGTAAATCCAACTAGGAGAGCACTCCATTGTGGTGTGTGTGTGTGTGTGGGGGGGGGTAGATCTGTTGGACCCTGGGTACGCAGAAATGGGAATATCCTAAAAACCGTGGACCTTGTCACTTTGGGCATAGTCGCGACATGCGTGGTCATGTTGGCTTTTGGAAAAAAAGGTGCAGTCATATCTTGGTCGGGCCTGTACGTGTATGCCATAAAATTAAAAATGGCAATATGCAACACACAACCATTACAAAGATCTAAGACATAAAAGTTCGTTGAATAAAACACTTACAGAGTGGTCGTAGTAATCTCAGGTTCTAGATGTTGTTTGGCGAGGTCAAGACTCATAATGACCTTGTCTGTGGCAGGCACAACCGATGTCGATACCACTGTATCAGGGATCTTTGTGTCTAAGTCAATTACCATAGGTGGGACTTCCATAGCGGTACTACCACTGGCTTGCTGGGAAAGATGAGTATTTCTTAAAAAATTTAGGGGCGCATTCGTAAGTGTTTTATTCAGCGATACAGGAGATCTGGGGGAAACGTTAGGTGTGCGGAGGTTGGTTTTTGAAAATGCTAGAAATATCTTAAACTGTGAAAACTATTAATAGCGGTTGTTATGCACATTTATAGTCTTTCCTCGGTTTATGTGCAATGTTGATGATGACACATGTCAACCACTTACCCAAATCAACGACTCAAATTGGAGGGGTGGATGAAGGGCCAGTCACTTTCTCGCATTTACCGAGTTAGTGTCCCACTTGTTTAGGTAAGGAACCCACCAATTTTGGCGGTAAATTTTTGAATTTGCGTAACGTCCTACGTACGCCTAGGAATATTTGGGTTGCGATTGGACTGTTTTGTTAGTCTAGTAACCGGGGCTACGACCACACCTACTAGACTGGGGGACATGATGACGTATAGTAGCCATTCGGACTATTCGACTCGACCCACGTACACTACCCATACTTAACCCATCACGAATGAGTTTGTGCACCGCGACCAGTCCAATGGCCCTTGTTCAATGTGAGTCGCACGCGGTTTCAAGTAGACTGCGACGAGCCGCACGTGGTTGTCATTAAACAGAATCCTAGTCTGATAAGGAGTAGATTAGCTCAAGAATAGAAAAAGATATACACTCCTTATTTACGGATAAGGATCCCGAGAATATCGCCTAGACTTGGGCCGCAAGATTTGGGAACCCTTATTGGGTTTCACTGGCTATAAAAGGAACTCAATGGTTCCATTCAAGGTATCGTATTTTACTTAAGAATCGCTACTCGATTATAAATCCTAAAACCGATAATTTATTCTCACGTCGAAGGTTAATCGTGAGAAACAATTTTACGATAAGCTTAACGATGTTTTCTCTTATGCATATTCAACATTATATTCACTTTGTGCAAAAGCTGAAACTCAAAACATCCGAATTACTCTTAATTCAAATTCAACGTGTCCGATCCGACCTTTCTATCAAATAAATACAATACTCCAATAGACTAAAAAAGAACTCATTAAAAAAACAACACCAAGGTCAGAAGGGCATGCTAGGCATCAAAATCATATCATAAGTGATGAAGGGTACATTCGGAATATGGGAAATATGCATCCACACTTGGTATAATTTAAGATTTCAAAAGTAAAATGAGAATGACAACAAAACTTGTACATGAAGCAAAAGAGGTCAAATGCGTATAAAATAAAAGAAAAAGTGCTAGTTCAACTTCATCATTGTCATATCATTTGTGGCCTTAAGTTTGAATAATATTCCTAGTTCATAAAATATTCTTAATATATCTTAAAGTAATTTGGAAGACATGAAATTACCAAGTAAATGTACAATGTCTAATACTCGATCTTAAATGTTTATTTTACATTATCATCCAACAAAGTCCAAGGCTTACAGCTTTTCGTATTTTATGGGTAAAAAACTACTCCTCAGTTATAAAATTATTGTTTCTTTACAAAAATCATATATTAAAAAAAAAGTATTTATTACAGGTTTTTTCTTTTATTTTTTAATATAATAATAATTTTACATTTAGCTAATTAATTAACTGATAAAATTTATTAAATTTATTAATTTATTTTTAGTAGTGAATAATAATTTTGAAATAATCTAAAATAAAAAGATGGATTATAATTTTAATATGAACAAAAGTAATAAATTGAGTCCTTGTTAACGAGATCAAGTTTCTTAACATGGAAGTGTATCATACTACTGTGATTACAAAAATGGTCGTTGTTTTGATATATTAAAATTTAGCTTAAACACTCGTGTAGTTTCGTATGTATTTTAAAATTTTTATTTTGTAAAAAAATATATGCATAAAAGATAAACGGGCTATGTTACTATATGAAAGAAATAATTAAATGGATACATAAATTATACGATAATTATCTGAGTTTGTGACAATTATTACTGTTATGTTTAGTCTTTATCTTTCGCCTATGTCGTGTTTAGGAAATTAAAAGTCGAGTAGCCTAGTTTCCTAATAACTAAGAATAAAGGTTGGCAATGTCTAAGCTCAACCCGACCCGTAGGACTTGTAATAGTCGGTTCCCCCTCATCTCTATAAAAGGAGGTGATGGGGAAAGAACCAATTCACGTCATTCTTTCAATAACTAATCGAGAATCGGTTAAGGTTTACCTTGTGGGCGTCAATTTACTTTTCTGTCGATTAACTGTTGTGTGTGTTCTTTGATCAGGTATTCCGTATCTAGGTTAACCAGGGTGGTAGGGATTAACCTTACAAGTGGTATCAAGAGCTTTAGGTTCGCAGGGTTCACTGGTTTCTAGGATCGATCGAAGAGGGTTTCTTGGTGATCGAGTTTAGATCGTCAAGGTAAAAGAAGAAACAAGGCGTTGTTTTTATTGTGTACAAGTCAAACACTGACTATCTCTTATCAGGTTTAATAAGGCCCAAAGTTTGTTTAATATATATCATTGTTGGGCTAAGTTTTATTAAACTTGGGATTAAGATACAGTTGGACCAAAACGAATATTGGACCAGGTGGTTTTAGATTTGGTTAGTTGTTTTTTTTTTTGTTTTTTTTTAAATAAAACAAAAAGGTTAAGACTTGTAGTATTGCACAAGGGGACTTCGTAATTCGTGATTGTGAGGTTAAACGTATCATAAGGTTTAGTGAGTTACTGAAGGGACTTTGTCTGTTTGTGATTGTGAGGTTTTTCACAAGGTTTAGCAAATCAACAAAGGGATTAAAGAATAACAGGGGCCAAGTTTGACATCGAGAAATTCGATGGAACTGGTTATTTCGGGTTATGGAGAATCAAGATGCGTGCTTTATACCAGAACGGATGTGAAGCAGCTCTGGAGGTTTTACTTGCGAATATGGAAGCTGAATAGAAATCTAAGCTTGAAAAGAAAGCTCACAGTGCCATGATTTTGTGTTTAGGTAACAAGGTCCTAAGAGAGGTTACCGGGGAGACGACTGCAGCGGGGGTTTGGTCAAAGCTCGAGTCTTTGTACATGACAAAGTCATTGGCCAACAAGTTGTACCTGAAGAAGAAGTTGTATACATTCTACATGCCGACTGGACGAAAGATTTCCGAGCATATAGATGAGTTCAACAAAATCGTTCTTGATTTAGCAAATATTGAGGTAAAATTCGAAGATGAACATCTTGCTTTATTATTACTCACTTCTTTACCAGCATCATACGAACACTTTGTGGATACCTTGCTCTATGGACGGGAAGCTTTGACTTTGGAGGACGTGATGGCCACACTAAATTCAAAGGAAATCAAAGAAAGGTCCTAGGCGAATGAGGTGATGGTGAAGGGTTATACGTGAGGGGAAGAACTGATCGCAAGAATTCGCATCAGTCAAGGGGAAAGTCAAGATCGAAGTCTCGAGGTGGAACACTCAAATGCTTTATTTGCCAATCTGAGGAGCACTTGAGAAGAGACTGTCCGAAGAATAATAGCAAGAACTCAAAAGGTTACGTCAAGAAAGATGATCAACCAAGCTCCAGTGGTTCGATTTACGACGATTCTGAGGTGATGATGGTGATGAGTGCATAAAGACTGCAAGATTGGATCATGGATTCAGGAGGTTCATATCACATGTCACCCAGGTTAGATGTATTTTTTGATTTTCTGGAATGCGATGGGGCAGCATACTGTTGGGCGACAACAGGGAGTGCAAGATCAGGGGTATTGGCAAGGTAAAGGTACAACTGAAAGATGGGTCAAGTTTTGTGTTACACAATGTCAGGTACATTCCTGAATTGAAAAGAAACTTGATATCGCTGGGAACTCTTGAAAAAAAGGGATATACCGTAAAATTGCAGTCAGGCAAAATCAAGGTGATTAATGGTTCTAGGGTTATTATATCTGGAACCCGAAGGGAGAACTGTGTGTACTCTTTGGATGGCCATGCAGTGGCCGGTGAGCTTAATGCTAGTGTTGAAGGAAAAGACAGTCTTGTGCAGGTTTGGCATAAAAGACTGGGACATATCAGTGAGGCGGGACTACAGGTGCCAGAAAAACGGGGTTTGTTTGGCAAGAATAGTCTAGGTAAGCTCGATTTTTGTGAAAATTGTGTTCTGGGAAAGTCAGATTGAGTCCGTTTCGGTGTAGGAAGGCACACTACTCAGGGAGTGATAGACTATGTTCATTCAGACTTATGGGGTCCGTCTCAGGTGGAATCATTGGGAGGTAAGAGGTATTTCTTATCTATTGTTGATGATTATTCCAAGAGGATATGGGTTTATGTTCTCAGGTTCAAACACGAAGCATTTGGGAAGTTCAAAGAGTGGAAGCAGTTAGTAGAGAATCAGACTGGGAGGACGGTTAAGAAGCTTAGGACAGATAATGGTCTTGAGTTCTGTAACTGGGAGTTTAATCAGCTATGCACTAAGAGTGGGATTGCTAGACATTTGACAGTTGCCGAGATGTCGCAGCAGAATGGGTTAGCAGAACGGATGAACATAACTCTCATGGACAAGGTACGCTGTTTATTAATACAGTCTGGATTGCCCAAGACCTTCTGGGTGGAAGCGACATGTACGACCGCATATCTTATAAATAGGTCACCATCGACAGCGATTGAGAAGAAGACACTTATGGAGATGTGGTTGGGACATCCTAGTGATTATGAGATGTTGAGGGTTTTCGGTTGTGTCGCGTATTCACACGTTAAACAAGGTAAGCTCGAGCCGAGAGCAGTAAAATGCGTTCTTTTGGGGTATCCTGAAGGTGTGAATGGGTACATACTATATAGGCTTGATAATGAATCACCTAAAATAGTCACAAGTAGGAACGTAGTCTTCAATGAAAGTGTCATGTACAAAGACACGTTGAAGGATACTGGTGCAGGTAAAGATAAGTCTGTTGAGGAATTACAGGTTGAGGTGGAACTGCAGAGGTTAAATAGTCATACGCCTGAGGAAAACCAGACAAGTCAGGAAGATCAAACAGGTCAGGAAGATCAGACAGATCAGGAAGACCAGACGGATCAGGAAGATGGCTATGATGAATGTGCAGGGGTTCAAGAAATTGATCATCCACCGGATCTCACAGATTATCAATTGGTTCGAGATAGAGAGCCAAGGACAAGAACGAAACCGGCAAGGTTTCGGGATGAGAGTAATATGGTTGCTTACGCGTTTGATGCAGCAGAGGAAGAAGATACTCATGAACCATTTACATACCAGTAAGCAGTTGCTTGTGAAGACAGTTCTAAGTGGAAAGCTGCTGTTAATGCAAGTGATGCCTAAAAACATTATTAGTGTTAACTAATCTTTCTTAGTTTTGATCACAACAAACTATACAACACATTTAGTATAAAACACAAAACGAATTATTTAACTAACACTATCATCAAGGTAATAATCATATCACTAACTTTTCTTAATCATACTTAGTGATCATCAAAGTGATTATCCTTAAAACTTACTTTTGTTAATAAGACAACAGATTTTTAATAAACTTTCTTTTTAAGAAAATGTTTTATTAAAATGGAAAATGTAAATTTGAAAATGGCATATTCCATATGCCATAAGAATATCCTTTGAAGGTTTAAAAAACCTCAGATATTCCTACCCCACTAAAAGACAAAAAAAGGGAGCGGACTCTACTGGGCGGTACCTTAAATAGCTAGGCAGTTCCTTAACGATATGGAACCGCTGACTAGTTAAGGATCCGTGCCCAGCTAGCAGTTGGACTTTGTCTTCTATAAATAATGGATCAAATCTCATTTTCCAATAACCCTCTTGGACGTTTTTCTCAGCCCCCTTTCTCTTTCCTATAGCATAATCATTAGTAAATGATCACTTAATGTGTTAAGTATGTTTACATATGATTATCCTCTTGATCCCCTCATTTACTTTTTCCAATGAGAAGATCACTCACTCACTAGCGTTGTGATAAAGATGAATCCATGAATTAGTCATGTTCATCATGTTAGCCTTTTTATTTTTGTTGATCCATTTGTATTTAATACTTGGACTAGTTGTGTTCATCCAAGCTATTTGTGAATACTTGGATTTGTTGTGTACATCCATTACATATGTGTTTGCTTGGATTTGTGTTGTGTAGATCCAAGCTACATGTGTGTACTTGGATATGTCTAGTTGAGTTGTAATAGATTGTGTAGTAGTTATCACTAAACTATAAAGTGATGTGATTGTGTCTTGTGAGTTCTCACTAAACTTGAAAGTGATTAGTAGTTGTGTTGTGTGAAGTTCTCACTTAGCTTCAAAGTGAAGAGTCGTGAAGATTGGTTCTACCTTGAGATTATAACTCGACATCTAGCCTTGTGTCGTTAAATTGTGAAGTAGGCAACGTTGTGTAGATTGGTCCTAGCTAATGATTAGGTCTCGACATTTAGCTTAGTGTTGGAAAATAATGTAAGCGACGATGTAAGGCTTTCTCCGCCAAGAAGGGAGCTTGTGGATATAGTGGAAATCTCGAGTAGGTGTACTCGAGGAGTGGAGTAGAAACGAGGATAGAGCCTCGTTGTCGAACCACTATAAATCTTGGTGTCTTGTCACTAGGTTGTCTCTTTCCTTACTCTTTACTTATTTCATTATCATTATACTTACCTATTACCATTGCTAATGCATTTGAACTGAACCTAATCATTATGCAACTTAGCTTCAAGTAAAAGATAGTTTTGATACAAACCTAATTGAAAGTAATTTTAATTAGGTGACTAATCGAAGAGAAACTATTCAACCCCCCCCCCCCCCCTTTCTAGTTTCTACAATTGGTATCAGAGCGATGGTCACTCAAGACCTTTGAAGTATATTGTACTTTAAAACTTAGATCGATCCATTGTCTCCTCAAATTAGAAGGTCAACTTGTACTAAAGTTTCTCTTTGGTCAAAACTTTTTTTTTGGAAAATAGGTCTTTCAATTGATAATATTGCATCCCTCTTAGATTAGTAGCTTTTATGCATTTTAGATCTACTATTGAAATGTATCTACTAGTTTGCATCTTGCTTTGTGTAGGTACTCATGAAGATCAATCATTTAATTGGTTGTGGATTGAGTTACTTGCACTTGTAGAAGACTCATCTTCATTGATCTTCAACATCTTTGAATGATGATATCAAGATGATTGGAAATGATACTTGTCCTTGAAGACTTAGTACTTGTGACAACCGTGGTTTTGAGGTACGTCACTTGGTCTTATTTTAAGGTTAATTTATGTGTGACTTATATGATTATCGTGTTTACATGTTTATTTTGCATGAACGAGGTTGGTGTGGATATCGTATATGGGTATAAGGTACTCATAAGTAAATCGAGGAACGGTTATTTCATGTTCATGAGCTCACAATTAGTGGCTATGAAATGAAATGGTGTTATTTTTGTGTTTACGTATACGTATAAGTATTATAGTAAATTCTATTTTTTTAGGATTTGGGGTTTAGCATTTAGAGGTCTCGGGTAAGGTGTTTAGTCATGTGAGTATTTTTCGGGATGGTTTTAAGTCATTTAGGACTTAGTTATAAAGTTTATTTCAAAATTAAGATTTTTTTTAAAACTGTATATTTTACGGGTTTTTTCGGTATACGCGTAAAATTGACTAGTTTTACGGTTTTAAGGTTTCGAAGGCTTTAGGAGCTGAAATAAATTAAGGTAAATTAAGGTATTATTAATAACATAATAATAAGTAATAAAAAGAAAAAAAAATAAAAAAATATATGTTAAAGTCGGTTTAGGCCGATTAAAAAGAAAGAAAAGGGAAAAAAAGGAAAGTGGGCTTGTGTACTTGTTAGGACTTGTTAGGAATAAGTATATAATGTTTTTATTAATAAAAACACTTCATAATCCCCTGGAAATCAAAAATAAGTCGGCATCAATGGATTCTTTTAGGGTTTCTTCATAATTTTCATCTTCCATTAATTTTAAGGTATAACCTTTAATCCTCTTTTCAATTAAATTATTTTTAAAGCATTATTAATCAATACATGATGGATCTAGGGTTAAGTTAATTATGAATTCTGTATTGTAATGGTATAAACATGATTAGATTAATTAGAGATAATTATTATACTTGGTGATGGTAATTAATTAAGCTAATTGTGTGAAATTCGTTTTTAAAAACTGGGTAGAATTTTAGGTCACTTGTTTTGATCATATCTAGAGTTATACAAACCCTTATGTTAGCCTCAAAATATTGAGCCAAACAAGAATGCTCGGTCATATGTTTATTATGTATCGTATTTTAGAACGTTGTAATAGGTAGTATATTAGTCGTGTTATTACGGGCTTAACTTTAAGCTAAGGTTCATTAATAAGTAACCAAAGCCCAAAAGGAAAGCCCGACCCATGATCATATAGCCCATTATGCCTCATGTAGGCAAGGCTATATAAACCTCTCCTTGCATGTAAGGAGAGGTTGGTTGGTCATTTCATTTTCTCCTTAATCTAATATTTCACAAATTCACACACTTCTCTCTCTAGTTTCTCTCTCTAAAATTCATCTAATTTCTACCTTTCTTTCTTCATTAATAGTATAGAATCATCACATATTAGGGACAATAATTGGTATCAATCGCCATGGGGTAGTTTTTGTGATTCGTTGTTGATTTACTACTTAATTCGTGTGATTTTTCCATAAAATCTACTCGGATTCAAGTTTTTTTCTTATGTTTTTCGTGCTCTAAATATTCCTCCTTTAATCTCTACATCTTTCATACGTGTGGTAAGATTTTGGTTACTTTGGTTTGGATTGAATCACGAAATCCAAGGTAAAAATCCATTCTTTCTTGTTGCTCTTAAGTCTCGGCTTAATTTTTGGGGTACGATCTGATTTTGTGATTGCATAAACCCTGGGGGTTTCTACTTGCGATCCATAGTCACGATCTAATACTACGATCTTACTGCGATCACTCACTACGATCACTCAGTACGATCGGAGAGTACGATCAAGTGAGTACGATCCAAGATTACGATCCCTTGTTACGATCCAAGACTGCGATCCAACTGCGCTCAAAGAGTACGATAGGTGAGTACGATCCGACTGCGATCTAAGAGTACGATCCAACTGCGATCAAAGAGTACGATCAGAGTGCGATCATACTACGATCTAGGAGTACGATCATAGTGCGATAAGAGTGCGATCAGAGTGCGATGGGTCTCATTGCGATGGACATCTAAATTTTGTTTGAGTATTTTTTAGATTTAGCAACTATCTAGACTAGTCTCCGAACGTAGGTTACACGAAGATTAAAAAAAAAAAAAAGTTAAAATTTTTAGGTCAAGTAAAATCAAATTTTTCCCATACTAGTTTTAGGCTATTTCTAGCTCGATTTCAAAATTTGGTGATTACAAATTTTTTAGGTCTACCGTTTTGTCGGACTGAGGAATTTATTGTCGGACTGAGAAAAAAAAATCGCAATTTTCGTAATTTCAACAACCAATCAATCACAACACAACTACTTAAGATCCACATTCGATTCATCATTCAGAGAATATTGAGATTATTGAGATGGATTCTACCGCTGAATATCGTGTGACGAACAACAACATAATGGTGGCAGGTAACAAAGAAAGACCACCAATGCTTGTGTCGGGTCGATATGATCAATGGCAATCCCGTTTTATACGTTACCTTGACACAAAACCTAACGGTGATGCTTTAAGGCAATGTATCTTGGAAGGACCCTATAAACTCTCAAGGATTCAAGTCCCTGCAGTACCAGCCACAGACACAAGTGACACACAACCCGCATATGAACGTGATGAAAAGAGGACCGACTTCACCCCAGAGAACCGTGCGTGGTTTGATGCAGAGAAGGAAGCAATCTACTTAATTCTCAGTGGCATTGGAGATGAAATTTACTCTACGGTTGACGCATGTCCTACTGCTCAAGAAATGTGGACGGCCATTGAAAGATTGCAACAAGGTGAATCACTTAACAAACAAGATGTGAAAACTAAGATGTTTTGGAACTTTGGCAAGTTTACATCAAAGGATGGGGAATCATTTGATTCTTATTACTCCCGATTCTACAAGATGATGAATGATATGACCCGAAACAACTTGCAAGTTTCCACCATGCAAGTCAATGTCCAATTTCTACAGCAACTTCAACCAGAGTGGACACGGTTTGTCACCTTGGTGAAACAACAACAAAAGTTAGACGAAGTTTCATATCACAAGCTCTTTGACATCTTGAAACAATTTCAAAATGAGGCAAATGAACTTCGAGCTGAACGAGTTGCAAAGATTTCCAATCCACTTGCTTTGGTGTCTACCACTCAACATTACCCAGAATATCACTCCCGTACTTCAAAGACCTACTCTACTCAATCATCATCACCACGATCATCCATTGTCTCCAAGTCACATGTTCCAACACGATCCCGAGGCAAAGAAGTTGCAAGAGCACCATCACCCACACCTGAGCAATCATCTGAAGAAGACAGTGATGAAGAAATAGCTCAAAAGGATAGGGAATTCAAGCAACAAATGGCTTTCATTATGAAGCAATATAAGAAAATCTACAAACCCACCAACAACAACCTTCGAACATCTTCAAACTCGAGGAACACCCATGCACAGAGTCCTCCAAGGTATGACACACGAAGACGCGCTGAGAGTCCTCCAAAGTATGATCGACAACCTAAGTATGATAATCAGAGGGTGGCTACTGTTGTTGGAAATAGGGAAACTGTTGGTACTCAAGTTGTGCAACAAAGTGGGATTCAGTGTTTTAACTGCAGAGGTTTTGGGCATTTGGCTAAGGAATACAGGCAGCCAAGAGGGTTAAAGATTATGGTTATCATAAGGAAAAGATGCTGCTGTGCAAGAAAATGGAAGCTAGAATCAAGTTATCAGCTGAGGAAGGAGAAATGCTTAACGACACAGATGATGAACTCTCCGACCAAGAACTCGAGGCACATTATTCATACATGGCAAAGATTCATGAGGTCCTTAACGTCACTGAAGATGATAATGGTCCTATCTTTGATACCGAGCCAATTGATAAGGTACAAGATGATGCTGAATATAATGTGTTTGGTGATACACATGAGCATAGTGATCTTCCAACAACAATTACTGACACGTGTATGATGGAAACGGTTGATAGCAATACCACACCCGATTCATCAGACATGTGCAATAATGAGTTTGCGGATGATCAACATGCAAATGAGTATGATGACGATGAGCGTGTCGCGCTTGCTAATTTAATTACTAGTTTACAAAAAGATGTCAACGAAAATAGAAAGAATCAAAAGCAATTAAAGAAGGCAAACGCAACGCTCACTCAAAACTTTGAAGAATGCAAAGCCGCTCTTATAAAATCTAGTGAGACTATTGATAGTTAAAGGGCTGAGCTTCTTCAAAAGACCAACGAGCTTGAGGGGTACAAAAGTCGTGTCATCAACGTTAAAAAGGACGATTTTGAAAATAAATACAATGAAGCTCTTGCTTTGTTAACTAAAGAAAAACGTCAATTTAATGTTTTATTAAGTGATTAACGTCAAAAAACTTACCTTGCCACAACAAAAGTTAATGAACTTGAACAGAGGATTTCTATGAACACCACCGATTCTGCTAAAATTATTGACGAGAAGAAACAAGAGGTTGAAACATTAAAACAATATTTCAAAAATAGACAAAGCAAAGATACTGAAAAAGTAAAGGATCTCGAAGAACAAGTCGATTTTTTGAAAAAAGTTGTTTATAATACACATGACTCTATTCAAACCGTAAGAATGATAGCACCTCGGTCGTTTTTCAAGGGTCAACCTAGCTTTGCCACCCCCAAGTACCTCGAACAAGCTCAAGCTGCAAACCCCCATTTATATCTTGACGAGTCCGAATGGACCAATCATGATTGCCCTGTAGCTAACCTCGATAGTGAAGAGACGTCCCTTTGGGATGAGGAGAGTAGATCACCGGTCAATAAAGATTTTGTGAAACCATATAACTATGCTTATGAAAACAGTCTTTATGGTCTTTTCACTCCACAAAAACAGAAGTCTCGTGAGGAATTCTTTTTAGAATGCAAACAAAAAAGAATTCAATGGAAAAAAGCTTTTGCCACTAAGAGGAAAACTAATGTTTTTAAATATATTAACTATTTGCCTCTAGATGCTTCTAAAAGCAAAAGTAGAAAAATACTTGGTTTTCTTAAACACCACGTTAATAATGTTCAATCAATTGTTGAAAGCGATTGGGAGAAACGTCAAAAGGATAAGTGGAAAACCGAGATTCCTCACGACATAACTGTGCTTGTGAAAGAACTTTTAATACCAAATACGAAGATAATAAAAGAACATGTTCTTGAGTTTGAAAATTTAATTCAGTCTGAAATGTTTGATGATTTGAAATATGTTGAGTCTCTTGAAAAAGAAATTGATGACCTTCAAAATGACAAATTAGAATTTTCAAACGAATATGATCTACTCTTAGAAGAATGTCTCTCCAAAGATATTTTGTGTGTTACTCTTCAATCTTGTGCTGATATCGATGAATATTCTGATGTTGCATGCAAATATCTTGATAAAATCGAAGAGTGTGAGCGTCTTGAACTTGAGCTTTCGAAACAGAAAGAAAATGTTGATAAAAAGGCTTTTGAGTTACTTCAACACAAAACTGATTTCCTTCAAAAACATTGTCATTCTCTTGAACTTGCTTTGCAAAAAGACGTTGGTAGTTTTCCACATGATAATAAATTGCAAGAAAAACTTTCCCAAACGTTTCGAGAAATGAACGAACATAATTTGGAAATTAAAGGGTTGAAAGCTCAGTTACAAGACAGGGACAGAGCGATAGCAGAGTTGCAGAAACTCGTTGCTAAGATGGGTGGGAAGATTGTGGAACCTAGTGTTAAGAAACCTGTTGTAAGACAACCCAATGCTCAAAAAGTGACTAGACCCTCTGTCTTGGGAAAACCATCTGTTTTCTCTAATTCCGCATTTGCAAAACCTGCGTTTGCCCCCAAGACGGATGGGAAGGATAGGTTACCACAAAACACTCCCAAAACACATATTCGATCACAAAGCATTAAGAACACAAATGTGGTTAAACCAGGGATGTATAGATTGGCCACTAAACCCACACAAAACAAAGAAAGTCATTCACCTCAGACTTCTAGAAACACTAATAGACGTGTGTCTTTTACTACAGGAGTAGTCCCCACTGCTAGTGTTAGCCGGCCGCAGCTTAAGAGCACTCGCATGAATGAAAAGGTCTGGCAAAACAAAAGTCAAGGGAAGATGAAGGAAGTAGAAGACCACCCTAGGATTTTCAATGTTTCTAATATTAAAACGTCTGTAATCGCGTGTAATGACGATTTGAATGATTCAACTTTGAATGCTATGAAAGTTACGTTTGTTTGTGTGAAATGTGGAAAGTGTGCTAATGCTAATCATGCTATGTGTGTTTCAAATAATGTCAAAGGCGTAGAAACTAGAACTAAGAAGCAAACTGTGCTTCCTATTAGTGCTAGAAAACCCAAACGCAAAGTGAACCATTCTGGTGCAACCCCCCCTAAGAAAAGTATTGCATCAGACTCCACCACTAAGAACCTTAGAAGTAGAATTAGGGAATTATATGAGTCTGCTAGCAAGCCTTGGAAATGGTGGTTTGCTAATCAATGTCCTCCAGGATATAAATGGATGCCTAAGGTTAGGAAAGAAAATGTGACTACGAGCGTTAGTGTGCCTCTAAGTGATGAAACTATGGAAACTAATGAATCAGAAATCACAACTAACATGGAATCCAATTTAGTAAATGCTCCATCGTGTTCTAATTTTCTGCAGGTGATCGAAATAATTCTCTTCATACTAGACTCCGGATGCACGAAGCACATGACGGGGAATCTCAAGCTTCTAATTAACTTCGTGGAGAAGTTCCTAGGTACGGTCCGATTCGGAAATGATCAATTTGCACCGATCCTAGGATATGGAGACTTGGTTCAGGGGAATATCACTATCAAAAGGGTTTACTACGTCGAAGGGCTCAATCACAATCTTTTCTCGGTTGGTCAATTCTGTGATGCGGATTTGGAGGTTGCTTTTAGAAAGAGGACATGTTTTGTTCGTGATTATGATGGGAATGACTTACTTACCGGAACACGGGGTACTGATCTCTACACTATTTCACTACAAGACTCCACATCTTCAACTCCAATCTGTTTCATGGCTAAAGCTTCAACGACTCAAGCTTGGTTATGGCATCAACGTTTATCTCATCTTAACTTTGACACCATCAACTTGCTTTCCAAGAAAGATATTGTGCGAGGCCTTCCTAACTTGAAATTCATCAAAGATCATCTTTGTTCTTCTTGTGAGCTCTGTAAAGCTAAACGGAGTAGTTTCAAGACAAAGACTACACCGAGCTCTAAAGGACGGTTGATGTAGACGTTTTTATATATACTTTATTTTAGGAAAAACAAAGCAACACAAAAAGTGGTAAGGATTAAGTGTCAGTTTAGGAAAACCAAGCACTTATGACCCAATGAGGTGAGTTCGTTCTCTCGAGGAGGCACGTGTGTTGTGTAATGAATGATTGATTATGTTTTTGATTATTAATGAGAAGAAAAGAAGAGAAAATGACGAAGACGAAAAATTAGAAAAATAAAAAAAAATAAGGCAAAAACACTACTAGAAAGTTACGACGAAGAACGTAAAAAGTGCAAAATTTAAAATTTTAACCTAAAAATTCCTAAAAATTACTAAAAACTCCCAAATAATATTCTAAGAGTTTACAAAAAATCCAAACTTGCCAAAACCTTTTAATTAATTTAATAATGACTTTTTAATGCTAATTAAAGCCCTAAAAATCACTTTTAAATATTAAAAAGCCCTAAACAAGATTTTATAGTTTGTAAACCTCAAAAATGACCTAATTAAACTAAAAACTATTTTTAAAAATTTTACAACCAAATTAAACTATTTTTAAACTCCTAAAAACTATTAAAAACTATTAAATCTTAAATTAATTCTAAAAATTAATTGAAAAGCCTAAAAATTATTCTACAAATGGGAAAAGTCCTAATAAATGATAAAGAACCTAGGAAAAATGAAAAAGAAATAAAAATAAAACTTTTTATTTTAATGAATAAAATAATATTAAAATATTATTAAAAAATTAAAAGTTCTTAAATAAATTCTAAAAAATTCTCAAAAATACTAAATAATCTAAATAAGAATAAAATGTAAACAAAAGTTCCTAAAACCTTTTAGTTAATTTTATATTAATTTTTAAAGTTGCTAAAAAAACCTAAAATTAAATAAAATCAAAAATTAAAGTTTTTGAAAACTATTTTATATGTAAACCTCAAAAATACAAATTAAAACCTAAAAACTATTTTTTTGTATTTTTTAACTACTGTTTAATATTTTTAAATGACATTTTAAATTAAAAATTAAAAATAATCCTAAAAATTAATTAAATAAAAGGAAAAATAATATTTTTAGCCAGAAAAATCCTAAAACCTATTATAATCTTAGGAAAAATGAAAGACACCAAAAAAGTTGAGCCAATAAGCCAGGAAGGGCTTATTAAGTCACGGCTTATTTATGAGAAGCCAAATCACAAACACCTTAAATAATAGACTTTGTAAACTCTTACCAGTCAAAGACCCTAGGGCAGATGGTTAGAGCGTATGTGTGTGAGAGGAGTGGCGCAGGTTCGAGTCCTGGCCACGTCCTTTTTGGAATTAATTTTTTTTTTCTTTTTAGCTTTTAAAAACTCAAACAGTACAACTCATAAGCTATAAAACTCAAATCCAAATCCAATAATGGCCAAGATTAAGCCAATTTTGAAGGCAATTTGTGCCCAGGTCTGGTTGTTTTCTGATGAACAAGTGACTTTGGTCACTTGTTTAGAGTATGACCAAGAGGGGCTTGGTGTGTTTGATTTGTGAGTATTTGTGGACAAACAAGGCACCCTTGTGCTCTTTGGAGCACAAGGAGTCAAGATAAGCAGGTAAACAACAAATAAGCTCACTCAATCAAATAATCAAGGCACACAAAAGCATATCAAGTTTCTGATATAAATGGCTAGGTCTGTGGACTTTTTGAGCTATCAAATGCACACCAATGAGATTTAAACTTCAATCTCTTGCATACACAAGCACCAACTAGCATACAAACCAAATCAACCCTTAATTCACCCTATCACTTAGCAAATTTACAAGATCTTAGCACAATTTTCATGAAAAATAAGCATAAAAGTGGACATGCAGATTTCAAGCCCACTTTTCTTTTAAAACTCAAATACTTGCTTCCAAATCTGTTCTAAACTGATTACCAACTAACTACAAACCTAGCTTAACCTATAACAAGTATTCTAACACGTTTTCAAAGCATGAATCAAAACTATAACCCTGCTTAAACACGTATCCAAACACCCTTTTAAAACTTGAAAACAAGATTTATCAAATCAAAAGCCTACTAAATCTATCCAAACTGATTCAACTTGCATCAACCATGCATATAGGCATGTAAGAACACAAAACAATCAGCTTAAACAACAAATATCACAGAATCAAGCAAATCACATAAACTGCTATATTTCTGAAATTTTTCAAAAGGGAAAAGAGAATACCTTAGGGCCTTACATCCAAGGCCCTAGTGGATGTATAATCCACCTCCAATACCAACTGGGGTTAGTGCAGAACTAAATCAACAAGCAAATCAAACCTGCAAAAGAAAAATCAAAAAGAAAAACACAGTATATCCAATAATCTGTTTTCACTTTTTTCTTTCTTAAAAACCTTACACAACTTTCAAACCTTAAACAAGTTTTAAAAAACTCTTAACTCTCAGAAAAACCAAGATTAATGGTCCACTTTCACTTCCCAAAAATACTTGAATTTCTTAAAAATCTTAACCTTTTTAAAACCCTTTTTGAAAACTTGAATCACTCAAAATTTTCACAAATGTAAAATGGAACTCAGAACTTAGCATAAACACAACACACAAACATTTTAAAAACATAAAAGGAATTACAATTGATTTTATCAAACACCAAACTTTATTTCTTAAAAAAGGAATTACAAGTGATTAGCTAAAATTCTGGAACAAGGGAAATAGGGTCACATACGACTCCTATTTATACAATGCAATGGAAAATACTAGAACTAAAACCCTAGCTAACTGAAATGCCAAAAAGGCCCTTGAGTCTTGGTCTTCAAAGTGGTCAAATTGTGCCCATGTGATGGAGAGTGACATTCCAGCTTGGAATCTTCAATATGGAACGTTGGATGAACCTTTGGGACCAAGGGGATGATCCTGGGTGTTGGTTTGGTCGGGTGTGGGTTTTGGTGCGAAAGAGACGTTGCAGGGGAGGCTTGGGGAGGGGTCCACAGTGCATGTGACACTGTTGGGTGAGGTGGGTTTTGGTGAGAGGGACGTAAATTGATGATCTGGAAGGTTTTAGCTAAAAACCCCTTGATTTATGGGTTAATTAATCTGGGTGGAGATTAGGGTTTATGGGGGTTAAAAGGGGTTTTTGATCTGTTTTTGGGTAATCATGATTTAAAATCATGTTTTGGTGGGAAAGAAAACGGGTTAAGTGGGGTTTGACTGGAGTTGACCAAGTTTATTAAATAAACTTGGGTTGTTGGACGGGTAGGGTCACGGGTTTGGGTAGGGTATTTGGTAAATGGGTGGGTAGGGTTGACGTGTCACGTTTTGGTTGGGAGATAAGGTTTGTGGTTTTGACAGATTAGGTCCCCAAGGTATCCATTCTTCTTCATTTTGTATTTAATGTCCAACAGCGCCCAATTAAGCCTTGTCAACTTTTGACAAGTTGCTGAAAATGGCACAAAACTTTCCAAAACTTTTCCAAAGGGTATTTAATGTATATTCTTCAAATTCCAGGGACTGATCTTGTACAATCTTCAAACATTAAGGATTATACTTGTACATTTGATAATTTGAAGGTCAAATGTGACAAGTTCTTCAAAGATGAGGGGCCATTCTTGCCAATCTTCAATTCTTCAAGGGTCATTTTGCAAAATTCCAAACTTGGGCCCGGTTCATTGTGCGACTTCGTTTCCCGTGTTCGTTTTTGATTGATTCTTGTGTTCTTTTGCCAATTCCTCAATATCCGTACCTAAAAATACACAAGTAACAAACACGAGCATATATTTGGTCTATTTTATGATATTTTATGCATTTTAAGGCCGTTTTGGACGATGAGACCATGTATAAAAGCAGTCTCATCAACGGTTAGATCTTCTTCATATAGATTTGTGTGGTCCCATGCGTGTTCAAAGTATCAATGGGAAGAAATACGTTATGGTAATTGTCGATGACTACTCAAGGTACACCTAGACTCACTTCTTGAGGTCCAAGGATGAAACACCCGATGTTCTCATCAGCTTCCTTAAAGTGATACAACGTGGTCTTCAAGCTCCAGTTAAAGTGGTTCGTACTGACAGAGGTACAGAATTTTTGAATTCACAACTGAGAAACTATTTTGAAGCCGAGGGAATTGAACATGAAACATCTATTGCTCGAACACCCGAACAAAACGGCGTTGTTGAAAGACGAAACCGTACTTTAGTTGAGGCTGCTCGAACATTATTATCTGCTTCAAAACTTCCACTATACTTTTGGGCCGAAGCCGTGTCAACCGCATGCTACACACAAAACCGCTCCTTAATTATTCCAAGACACGAAAAGACACCATATCACATAATTAATGATCGCAAACCTTCACTCAAACACCTTAACGTTTTTGGATGTACGTGTTACATTATTCGAGATGGTGAAAATCTGGACAAGATGAAAGAGAAAGGTGATGCATACATTTTAGTGGGATATGCAACTCAGTCTAAGGGATACAGAGTGTACAACAAGAGAACAAAATTGATAGTCGAGACTATTCATATCAGATTTGATGAATTACAAGAAATGGCACTTGAACAAAACAGTTTAAGTCCCGATCCACAACGACAAACGACTTTCGTTCACAACTGCACGGAACTCGGAACTCAAGACCACAGCAATGAACCGTCAAGTTCAAAGTTGGTTCCTGAACATGTTCCTAGAGCAGATATGACAGTGGACACGACACTTGAAGAGTTAGAAATGTTATATGGACCAATGTATGATGAATATTTCACGGGGGAGAAACAAGTTGCATCGAAGTCTTCCGCTGTCACTCATGATAAGAATGATGATACCGTTCATCGTCAACAAAAGGATACAACTTCATCTACTTCAACACGGGTTGTTGCAGATTTACCTCCTCAGAATATCACTTCAATAATCGATCCTACAACATCCACAACTACTATCATTGCTCCAGAGAACACAAATCAAGCAGACGATGCATTATCTGGCGAAGAGGAATTTATCAACCCATTCGGTACACCGGTACACGAAACTGGTGAGTCTTCTACTCGCCATGTTGATCCGTCAAATATGTATACGTTCTATCAACGACATCCTTCAACACATCATTGGACCCGAGATCATCCTTTGGTTCACGTAATTGGAAACCCTTCACAGCCTGTTCGTACAAGACGACAACTAGCCACCGATGGCGATGTTTGTATGTTCGCACTCGCCGTGAGTACAGCTGAACCGAAAAACATCAAAGAATCCATGGCTGATCATGCTTGGATTGAATCGATGACGGATGAACTTCAACAATTGGAAAGACTTAAAGTCTGGGAACTTGTTGACAGGCCATACGATGTGACTCCTTTAAATCTTCGTTGGATCTGGAAAAACAAGATGGATGAAGAAAACATGATCATCAAGAACAAAGCTAGGCTAGTGGCTAAGG
Organism: Glebionis coronaria; assembly: GCA_025667525.1. Taxonomy (NCBI): domain Eukaryota; kingdom Viridiplantae; phylum Streptophyta; class Magnoliopsida; order Asterales; family Asteraceae; genus Glebionis; species Glebionis coronaria. Next base: position 424,092,346 of record CM046877.1, read on the forward strand.
GGTATGGCCAGAAAAACGGAATTGATTTGGATGAATCATTTGCACCAGTTTCTCGTATGGAAGCAGTCAGGATTTTTCTTGCTTATGTTGACGACGAATCTTTCGGTACCTTAAGAATACCATTCATTTGGGACTCTGGTATCCGAGGGAAACCGGTTTCTTTCTAACGGCCTATTCAGATTCTGATCATGCAGGGTGTCTTGATACACGAAAAAGTACTTCTGGTGGTGCACAATTTCTAGGTCAAGATAAGCTTGTGGGATGGTCTTCCAAGAAGCAGGATTGCACGTCCCTTTCATCAGCCGAAGCAGAGTATGTGTCTCTATCTGCGTGTTGTGCTCAAGTTCTTTGGATGAGAACACAACTCACGGATTATGGCTTCCACTTTGATAAAGTACCTATGTATTGTGACTCAAAGTCGGCTATAGCCATCTCCTGCAATCCGGTACAGCATTCCCGCACGAAGCACATCGATGTCAGATACCACTTCATAAAGGAACAAGTTGAAAGAGGTATCGTTGAGTTATACATTGTTGGAACGGATTACCAATTAGCCGACTTGTTTACGAAAGCTCTGTCAAAAGATAGGTTTGAGTACCTCGTTAGGCAAATTGGTATGAGATGTTTGACTCCAGCAGACCTGGAGATTCTGGCAAAGGTGCCTGCTTGATTTATCTATCAAACATCAACTTGTAAATATCTTTGAAAAAGCAAAATACAAAAATATAAAACACATAAAAGCAAAACACAAAATTAAAAAATCTTTCAAAATCCAAAAATATTCTTCTCGACATGTCTTTCAGTATCGATAATATGGACGTGCCTAGAAATGTCGCTCAATAACGACACGGGTGTGTACATAAAGCTCGAATGAAAGTTGTAAATATTTTTCAAAACATGTCATTTCTTCTTTTAATAAAGGAAATTGTCTATTTTGGACAATATTTCCAAACAACGGGTAGAGCAATCTATCACGGGTTGAGCTTGTCACAAAACATTCAACGTTTTGAGCTCAACACAATGGCTTGTAATCACTTTCAGATTGCAACCCGGATCGCTATTCACGGGGGAGTGTACGATTTTTTACCCTTACCCTCAGCAAAAGAATAGAAATCTTCTTACACTTGAGTGGATTCGTCAAGACATTCAAAGTCTATGAACTCAAGTTTATGCTTTAGAAAAAACTTTCGACAAAAAGAATTGATTTTTCAAAAAGCGTTGAACACAATTTTTTCAAGAATTTTTCAATGATATTCAAAATCTTTCAAAAATTGTGTGTTCAACAACTCCCATCCTCAAAAAGCGAAATGTGGATAATATCCTCACAATGACAATTCAATTGGATCAATTTTTGAGGGGGAGCATTTTAACTTCATGCAAAAGATTAACACATCTTTCTCCTAGAGATTTCAAGACTATTTTTTCAAAATATATTTTAATCAAATTTGGTATCTCTAATATCAAAAGATTTTATATATTAGAGATAGGGGAGAAAATGTGATTAAAATGTGATCTAATATAAGACTAAAGCACTTTAACTCTTACCTACATGTGCGAAACACTTTCGATTATCGATGCACATGTGAAGGGGGAGCATTTCTAAAACGACAAAACTAGCAAGGTGTTAAATGTTTTTCAAACACTTTGTTATAATTTAAAGTGGTTTTCATGGTTACGATCAAATACCCACAACATCTTTAATTCACGACGTTATTGGTGTCAAAAGGATGGTTAGGTTTAAGTCCTATGATCCAACCAGAACCGGAGGGATCTTCCCAGGGATAATCCAATAGATTATTAGAAGTCCTTAGGAAAGATGGAGTAGAATGTGAACGTAGCAGAATGCCGACTAAGTACTGATGCTAGCACTGGAACAATCACAACAAGGTGCTAGTAATGATGTCTTGGTAAGCATTGAAGGGGTTGAAGAATGAAAAAGAAATGTAAGGATAAAGGGTGTAAAGAAAGAAGCCCTCCATACAACTTAGGCAGAAACCGGGTCAACTCATCATGAAGGCAAACTCATCATGGACCCAGTGATGTGAAGCACAACCCTTTCCTAGCTACTCAGACTTCTCTCAAAAGAAGTTTGTTTTATTGTCACGGAGATCAACACGACGTCTATTGACTTTCTCACTCTGAGATAGTTGATATTGAATAGGTGGCATCTGCTCCAGCCTCCGACCACTAAAAGTGCACAAATAGAGTCTAGAGCCAAGAGATCAATCAAATCTCGTTAGGACACACGGATGAAGATCAACAGAGTCCTACGCTATATCCTTGCGATATTGCTAGAACACTTAGAGTGATACTACTTAGTATTCACAATGATGAGTGGAAATCCTTCCAGTGTTAACATCAAACAGCACTGCGGTAGGTCATATGCAAGATTCTTTATGAATTGAACATGTGCAAAACTGAAAAGCAACAGTGGTTTGATTCTGAATTGATTCAAACTCGTTTCAGGTTTCTACGCAATATCTTTATGGTCTTGCCAGAACATTCAGAGTGATATTTATTAATATTCACAGTGACGAATGGAAATCCTTCTAGCGTCAACATCAAACAACGCTATGGTAGGTAACTTGCGAGATTCTTATGAATCAAGCTTGTGTCAACTGGAAAGCAACAATGGTAAGATTCTTAATGAATCAAACTTGTTCCAGGAATTTGAATTGACGACTTTAATCAAGCGGATATTTATCCAATTGATTCACTATTTATGTTCGCAGTCTTGCTTTGAGACGGTCGAGTAAAGAGAACGGCTAGTAGAGCCGCGAAACCCTGTCAAGGAGATTCTTAATTGAATCTACCTGATCACAAGTACGATATTTAATATCGTATAACGGTCTTCACCGACCGGAGGTAAAACGCTACCGATTTAGGACGAATGTCAAAGCCATTCAGTCCATGTCTATGTTTTGTCTCGAGAAGGTGGCGTCACGGTGTACACAGCAAAGTCAATGATTCAGAAACCACATACTCATGCCTAAAGACATATTCAACAATTAATAGTGTGAGCATGTGGATAAAGACACAAGATCGCAAGATGGCAAAGACAAGTCAAGGATGATTTTAAGATCTCAAGCTTAAAGACAAAGTTGAAAGACAACGACAAAGGCTCAAAGATCACAGCATGAAGGAACAAGACTACTATTACACGTTCAAGACTCATTTATGGCGAGATTAGTAATCTTTACAAATTTCCTAAATGACCAAGGTTTTTGACCTATCATTGGGGGAGATTGTTAGCCTCAAAATATTGAGCCAAACAAGAATGCTCGATCATATGTTTATTATGTATCGTATTTTAGAACGTTGTAATAGGTAGTATATTAGTCGTGTTATTACGGGCTTAACTTTAAGCTAAGGTTCATTAATAAGTAACCAAAGCCCAAAAGGAAAGCCCGGCCCATGATCATATAGCCCATTATGCCACATGTAGGCAAGGCTATATAAACCTCTCCTTGCATGTAAGGAGAGGTTGGTTGGTCATTTCATTTTCTCCTTAATCTAATATTTCACACATTCACACACTTCTCTCTCTTTTCTCTCTCTAGTTTCTCTCTCTAAAATTCATCTCATTTCTACCTTTCTTTCTTCATTAATAGTATAGAATCATCACATATTAGGGACAATACCTTATTTTGCAATCCAAGCATCTTTGAAAAGGTAACTGAAGTGGCTTTCAAATGCAAGAAACTAGAACTAAATTAGAGGTCGGGAGATGGGTCAAAAACAGGTTACAACAGTCGGAGGTCAAAACAGTTTTGAAATCAGTCGGATTAATTTAATGTTTTAAGGTGATTGAGGTACTTAGATGTACATTTGAACCCTATAATGAGCATGGGAGTTGGTTTATATATTAAATAAGAGGACTGGAGGAGGTCTAAGCAAATGGGTTAGGGTAAGACCCCCTAATTATAACAAACTTTTTCTATGTTCAAAATCGGTAAAATGCGGATAGGCAGAAGTATATATATATATATATATATATATATATATATATATATATATATATATATATATATATATATATATATATATATATATATATATATATATATATATATATATATATATATATATATATATATATATATATATATATATATATATATATATATATATATATATATATATATATATATATATATATATATATATATATATATATATATATATATATATATATATATCGGGGCCTTAACAGTAGCGTTAAGGTTGGGGCAAAAAGGAGGAGTTAGCTAACATATGTAAGGGAATAGGATTTCCTTTACAGAGATCATGGATATGGTTAGGTGGGCGTTTGGCTTATAGTTTGGAGACCTAAAAACCGGGACTGTTTTGGGTAAAATGTTAACGAGACGGGTTATGAAGTAAACTAAGTTAAGGGCTTTATGGAGGGGTGTAATGAGATGCTTAGAGCATATAAATGAGGTATATATGTGGGAGAAGGTTAGATGTCCATCATGGGTTGATGAGCCATCTTAGTGTTTGGTTCATGTTTTGATTGTGTGCTTTTGTTTGTTAGTTTTTGCTAGTACGCGGATTTTTGGAGAAGCTCAATCAGGTGAGTTTCATAGTCCCATGTTTCTATGATTTATAAATGTTTTGAATTCCAGATGGGATGGAAGAGACACTGTGTGGTTTTGTAACTAGTTTTGTGAATGTTTTTATGGGTTGTGATGGACTTGTGTGTACATTTATGTGATTAACCGCTATGTGATTCGTGATTGTTATTGTGGTTTGACTTGGTACCAAGGGGATGTTGACAAGGCGGGGCCTTGGAGAGGTACATAGATGTGTGAGCATCTATGGGACCAATGGATAATGACAAGGCGGGGCCTTGGGATTGGTACATAGGTGTATGGGCGCCTATGGTACCATGGTGTTTGGTAAGGCTGGGAGCCTTGGATTTGGTTTGGAATGATTGATCTTGAATGTTAGTTGTTAATGCATACTTGTAGCACATTGTCCATATGTTTAGTGGTTTATGGTTGTTCACAGCTTATTATAATCTATTTTCGGTTGGAGTCTAAACCTATGACTCTCACCAACATTATGTTGACGTGTTTTAGTGTCTCTTTCAGGTGATAAAGTGGTTAAGCGTGAGAACATATGTGGCTAGGATTGGAGTCGAGTAGGAATGCATTTAGAAGGAGATCCCCGTTCCTTCTTAGTTTATTTTTTCTGTTTGTTTCAATAAGTGATACTATGAACCTATATGTTGATTTGTTTGTGTTATTTGTTTGTCTTGGGTAAGAGGTAGGACTGTTACCTACTTACCTAGACTCATGCATTGATGAGATATTGTCATGACATTTGTGTCACCTTTTATGACATTTCTAATTCATATAGTTCTCTTTTTAGACACGCCATGTTGTGATGATATACATATGTCGCGCCCCATATTCCGCCATGTTGGGGTGTGACAGTACTCATCATAGTCATTGTTGGGCATTGCATTGATTCCTTGATGGATTGGAATGCTCTTTGTGGCCAAGGTACACTTTCGTTCTTCCACGCGCCCTTTGATCATTACTTGACTATGTGCTTGTTCTTGGCATCCTTGCCTTGACATTTGTTTGTGGTTTGTGATTCTTTTTCTTTATCCTCTCAAACCTTCATTGCTTGGATACTTTACTCACTATGGTGATGTAGAGTGAGTTAGTAGTAGCTTAAAATATCAAGCATGATATCCATGGTTTGCACCCATACGGTTAGTAGGCCCTTTGTGGGAGAGAAAGTGAATTAATACCTTGCTCATATTTTGGTTTAAACTAAGACTATTATTGAAAGTGATCTTAGTCTATGCATCAATATTTGCTTTGTGTTTATTCATTACCAAAGACGTTTAACACCTCGCCGGAAAGGCACGTCTTAAACCACTATATATGACACAAGCTCTTCGTCTCCACGATTTGAAGAGTGTCATTAATCCCTTGAGCATTGATCTTAGTCTTGATTCACTTCCCTTGACTTCTCTCCACTTTGCTTTTTCGCTACGAGTAGTCGTTTTTCCGTTTCGGTTCTTTTCGATCTCGATTCAACTCGTAATCCTTCATCTAATTTATCTAATAAAACAGAGTTTTTTACAAGTTTTTAAAGCAGTCAATGTACAAGTTTATAAGCAACACCTAATTAATTTTTTCCTTAAATACGAATTAATATGATGCCGCCACGTGGAACTATGAATTTAAATCTTATCCTAATAAATCAAGAAAAAATATCATTTTAACAACATATTTGTGAAACTTCAATACCAATCTAACTTTGAAAAAATCCACTTTTTAAAAATTGTCAAACGAAAATTAATTAAATAAGTCAAGAATAGTTTATTTTTGTAAATATAAAAAAAGAAGTTCCATAATTTGTTATTTAAAAAAACATTTCATTAATCTTGAAAAAAAACGTTTCTTTATTTTTTATTTTTTTAAAATTAAAAAAAAACATTTTATTTTGGTGAAATTTTTTAAGTTGCCTAAAAAGCTTTAAAGTCGTTAAAAAATAACTTTTAGAAAAAATATTATTATAAACAGCTTTATTTTTATTTTTTATTAAATTCATATTTTTGGTTAAAATAAAATAAAAACTATGTACTTATGGAAAGTAATAACACTAATATAATTGGGGAAAACAATGCATGAATTTGAAAAAAACAGAACAAAATTTTCGGGCCTCTAAAACAGTTGAATGAAGTTTCATCTATAAGGTATGGTCTTTAGTATAATTAATCTGTCATTAATATATAGACATTATTTTTAGCAACAAATATTTTGAAAATTATCACAAAGTTATATAAAATAAAAAAGACTAATATTTTAGCAACAAAAATATTTTCAAAACCAAAAGACGTATTATTTTTAGTAACAACTATTTTGAAATGTATCATAAAGATATTAATGATCTATATAATATTTCCAAAACAAAAAGACCCTAACATCATAATTATGTTTTTGAAAAGTCATAATTTTTATCACCTATTTATGTAAGGTCAAATTTTTGGTCTAACACTTTTAATACAATTCAATACAATTAATCATGACTTAAAATATCAAAACGTATGATTTATTGGTATATCAAAACACATGATTTTTGGCTACTTTTATATAAATCACACAACAACAGAAATTCTAACACAATTCATGTACAAATTGGAGATACTACTGTTACTTATAGCGTTTAGACTACATATCTCACATCATACACAAGAAATTTTAAACCCGTGTTTTGATCGCATGAATTGTCAAAAGTTGTCGTGAAGCAGGTTGAATAGAAGGAAGGCCCTTTAGGTAGTTTGCAAGTCAAAAGATATGCCATTAAATCGTATAAGGTTTAAATTTCTAACTTTTTAATTGTGAAATTCTTTGTTTTCCGTTTTTGAGCCATCATTTGTTATTGCTTAGTAAAGACATCATATCATAAAACAATGATAAATATTTGATCTTTCATTTGTAGGTATTGAATTTGATGTACAAAACGCCATCAGAAGACAATCGACTAAAAATATATTTACTGCACTTCTCATAATTTACCTTAGTTTTTCATAGGAAAATTTGCATATGTTATTGCTAATATTCTCGCTCATATATATTACAGAAGGGGCGAACAACTATGATATTGTGTTCCTAGAATGTAAGTTTGATTATTACCAATCAACGGTAGCCTTTACGTTTGTTTATCCATATGTTGTTCTTTGTAAGTTATAACTTTATAATATGTAATTTTATTTGTTACTTTCTTCAACGTTACTTAAAAACACCCGTGAATTTCACGGGTCTTTTAGCTAGTTAAAGCATATTGTTTAGTGTTATGATGATCCAGTGGTATTCTAAAAGGTTTAAGATTTATTTTTAAGTATTTTAGAAAACTTGGTTTTCAAAATTTTGGCGTATTTCATTGATAAAAACCAGCCTCTGTAGGCGGTTCTTTATCTCTGGCGGATCAAACCTGCGGTTCATTATCGATAAGGTACCGCGGGCAGTAAAGCTTGTCAGAGCGCCAGTTTTATTAAAAAATAATATTTTTCAAACCAAACCTTCTCTCTCCCAAAAACACACACCGACGGGTTTCACCTTTACCACCATTGTTGAAGCTTCAAAAACCTTCAATCACTCAAATTAATTGATTCCAAGTTGTGGGTTTCACTCATCCTTCATAAAACATCAATTAATTGTAAGTACTTTCTTTCAATTTCATCTATTTTGTTCTAGGGTTCATCCTTTCATAATTGGGGATTTTTAATATTGAAATTGAATTAGAACCTTAATAGGAATATGGGTTGACATGGTTATTTTACTATGATTCCTTAGGTTCATATTCATTAAGATTTCACTAAAATCCACTTGTAGAACAAATCCGAATTTTGAATAAATGATTTGGTTAAAAAGATGGAATTGAGATGAACCCATGAACAAATAGGTAGTTGCATTGTTAATGCTTACCTAAAAACCTTGTTTTGAAAAACCAATGTTCTAGTCCATTGTTGATCCAACATAGTTCATATGTTCTTGGTTAATAATTGAATAGATACATTGTGAACATGCGAATGATATGGATTCAATCCTTTGTTTGTCAAGAAATTGATATAACTCATTCTCATATTCTGATTTTTGATTTTATTTTTCATATGAGTGATTGGAAAAATATTTTCTTGTGTTTATTTAGGTACTAATCATGCCTTCACAATACCAAAAGGATCATCAACTTACTAAACAATACATGCCAAACATTTCCCAAACCTATGCTTCCACTCAACTTCGAAACTCCTTTTCATCTCTTTCTACTCGATGTTTCCATGAGGGTAGAGTTGTTGATGAGGAAATAACGAGTTATGACTATATCAAATCTATGTTTGAGCTTTCGGGGTTTGATTGCTAGCTTAACATAGAAGAAGATATTTACCCTTTGTTTCTTCTAGAATTCTTTAGCACTTACTCCATGTTTGATTACAATGGAGAAATCTTCATTCGATTCTTGTTGAATGATCAAATTATTCAATACTCCCTCGAAGATTTCAATGAGATACCTTGGTGTGCCATATGAAGGCAGGTTGTCGTTTCACGGATAAATGGAGACTTGATGCTCTCTTGGAATCCTACGACAAACCTCCAAATGACCACGCCGAAATTGATCCGGAGTTTATCCTTGACATCATTTCGAAAGAGCGTGATGGAAACGTTGTGAGAAGCCTTCATTCTACTGTGCGAAATGTGAATCGCTATGAAGTGCTCTCTAGCGACCTTAAGGATTTTATGGTCCAATGGGCAAATATCCTTAGGAAGAATGTATTTTGTCTTGGTGGAAACCGAGATCATATCCCGGCTTGTGCATATGTTGTGTTGCATCTTTACATCAACCAAGTACAATTTGGCATTCTATATCGCTCGACGAATAAATTATGCCCTTTCAAAGCCCAAAACAAACCTTCCCTATGCTATGCTTCTTACTCGCCTTTTCAAAAGGGTTGCTCATGACTTTCCCCACCTCGAACTTTCTCGCTTTCACCCGGTTCATCGTGTTATGTTGCCTATTCAAGAGGTATATGCAAGAAAGCCTAGAAGTGATCGAGGTTCGCGAAAATCCGATCATCAAGAGACGGATGATGAGGACACCTATATGCTAACAAGTGATGGTGATGGCATAGGTTCTAGTTCTCACTTCAACTCTTCTAGTAATTCCCACCCATCCTCAAACTCATTCGTGGATGGACTTGAAGACTTAGCTCCTCCACCTCATTATTCCTCTAGTGAAGTATCGGAAGATCTCAATATGGAGCATCTCTACCGTGAAAATCTTAGGACTCGAGGTGAATTGCATGAACATCGGGTTGAGTCAAGGAAGGGATTCAAGTATTTGGGGAATATGATCAAGGGATTGGGCAAGAAAAGAAGGTGAAGACTTTAAAGTGTTTCAAAGATTATATGTTGGTAAACATGTAATGTTAGACAATTTTTTTTATCTTGGTTGTGTATTAACTAAATTCTATTTGTTTGGATTATTTGTTATTTATCCTAAATGATTGCATATGCCATTGTGATTATGATTTGCATATCCTTGTGCATCCTATGTGTTAGTTAGCTTCCTAGATTTTGGTCAATAGTTAACTTTGGCTTGAAAATCCTTTGGTAAAAATCTGGGCTAACCAAAGTTTAAGGAAGTACAATTTTTGAACACCACTGGTCGTGGTTCCATATCGACCCGCGGTACCTTATTGATAAGGAACCGCCGCCCCTAGATAAGGAACCGCCGGCTACTGTGTCCGACAGAATCTTTGTTTTACACTATTTTCCTTAATCCATGTAAACCTTGCTTGATTCTTTGCAAAAACCTGCACATTTCCTAAACTAGGTTAGCTAAATTCATTGTTTACATAAAATGTTTTTAACCCATTACTAGTTTGGATCATTCCCTCACCCTTTTAAACCCACCTTGTTAGCCATGTTCTTCACACATCAAACCATTCTTCCTTAAACCTTAAACCTCTCATTTCAACCATGGTTTCTACAAGAAGCTCAAACTTATCCAAAACCTCCACCTCAAGGAAAAATCTTAAGATTAAGATTAAAATGCCTAAACCTAACTCTTCACCCTTTCACACACTCAAGAATGAGACTGTCCCAATTCTCATTTCTTCATCAACCTCACCACCTCTTGCTCCATGCAAGACTTCATTAACCCATGGTACTAACCATTCTCATGGTTCTACCTCCTCTTCATTCCAATCTAGGATGAATGAGCTTTCCTCACCCTTCACTCCAAGTAATCTCTTGGATGTGACTACCCAACCACAACCCATCCAAAGCATTCCAATTGTGAATGATTTTGTTGATACCATGGTGACTTCACCATTTACCCATCCAAACTCACCCTTTTCACCCTTGGAGAGCATACCTCCACACTCACCCACATCACCCTTGTAGAACATACCTCATCCACCTCTACCTCCCTCTAACACTCCCATTTTGGGTGTTCCACTTCCCTTCTTTATGGGTGATTCTTACTTCCTTGGGTTCCTAGAAGCTCATGGTTCTCATTGTCCATGTTGCCTTTACAATAACTACATCATTCAAAACCTTAGGATGGAGATGTTGGGACTTCATATGAGGTTGTAAGATTTCTTGCTCACCTTGTTTAACATGCCTCCTCCTAGGAGATGAATGGTGATTTTCTTTAAAAAAAAAATCAAGAAAATTCAAGCCAAGGAAGATTACTAATCAAGACCTAGTTTTATTTATCTTTAGTTTAGTTAATTGTTTTTCTTTATTTTATTTATGTATCTCTTTCATGAGTGTTTTATGAGAATGAATCATGGACTTAGCATTATGTGTTTCTATCTTTATGTGCACATTAATCAACTTTAATTCTAAATTAAAATTGAACCTAAGTCTATCACAACCTCTAAAACTTGACTAAAATTGGCTCAAAATGTTATCTAAATATTTTGTCACCCTTTGTCAAGACATTCTTTGTGAATGTGTTGCTTTATGCAACCCTAGCACAATTTAGTACTAATAGAGGTAAAATTCCAATATTTGCTTTTTTTTGAAAAAGTCATAGTTTTTCTCAAAACCCTAAAAAATCAAGGTTTCAAGTCCACCGCACGCGTCTCATTAAAGTCGCGCGGTCCCTTAAGTGATAAGGAACCACCGGTCCCTATAAGGTACCGCGGACAGAAAAGCCAATTTTTGGCTCGTTTTTGGTCTTTCTTCATAAACCCATCCCCTGTCAAGATTCCATGTTTACTCAATTTGGCTAAACATTCATTGACACTTTACATTCGATTTTCAAACCTTTGCCTTGTCTACTTTCTTCTTATACCCCCACCTTGAGATTTCATTCTCACACCTCAACAATGCCTAACTCTTCCTTTCATAACCTTGACATTTCATTGTCACAAACATCCTCACCCAAAGCTTCCTCATCCAAGCTTTCCAAGAAACCGAAGATCTCGGTTCGACCTATTTGGATCAAGAAAAATGAACCTTCTTCATCCAAACCACCCAAGAACCCTACCTTCTCTCCAATCAAGTATTGGAATGAGACCTACTCCATTAACCCCATCACTGGAGAAAAAGGAAAATCTCCCACCACCACAAAAACCTTTTGATACCCCCCAACTCAATGACCTTACAACCTTCCCAAACCTCACAAGACATTGTTAAAACATTTCCTACCCACTCTCCTCACCACCACCAAACCCTAGGTATGATGGCCTTCCCCCATCAACCGAATTTGTGTTGCATCATGGATCCTCGTGTGCTTGTTGTCGATTTCAACAAATTAAACTTGCTCATGTGTATGAGAAGTTAAATTTTCTTGAATTCCTCCTCACTCGACCTCCTCTCAAAGTTTTCGTTCCCGTGGACAAAACTTCGAATGATGCTTCGTCGTCTTATTTTTACAACTAAAGGGCCAAGGACTCTTGGAGTCAATAAAACTTTAGTTGTTTTAGATTCATTAATGTTTTAAGCAATCTTGAAAAATTATCACTATTAGAATAGCTTATGCTTTGTGGTTTATTTTCCATATCTTTTGCTATACTCATATTGTGTGTATGACTATCTACCTTGATTGTCTCTTTCATATTTATGTAATATGAAACCTTTGTGTTGTGTTTGTTTTCTTTATTTGATCATTCTCTCTTTCTTTTGAGTTGATCGTGGTTAATCTTTACAATTGATTATGGGTGATTCCATCAATTCTAAATTTTAACCCCTTGACAAATTTATCATCTTCATTGGTTAGATGTTTCTTTTCTACCTCCATTCCACCAATTGAACTTTGATTTTGTCATTTACCTCTTTGGACATACTTAGCAAATGCTTGCTTCTAATTTGAGATTTCTTCTCCTTCTCCCTCTCAAGTTACTTAGTAGGTAGTGATCATATATACATTGGTGTTTCTTTCTTTTCTACTAACCTTTGTGTAGCATGTCACCTTAGCTCATACACTCGGTGCCCCAAGCAAGGGGGATCAACCACCAAGGGGAGCTACTAGCAAAGTCCGGTTCTCTTCAAAGACTTGTGCTTACCTTTTTGCTACGACAAAGGGGGAGAAATGATAGTGATAAACTCGTTAATAATTCGATATTTTGTGTTTCTACGTAAATGAGTTTATAGTTTGTCGTAATAAAAAGGGGGAGATTGTTAATACAAGTGATGCCTAAAAACATTATTAGTGTTAACTAATCTTTCTTAGTTTTGATCACAACAAACTATACAATACATTTAGTGTAAAACACAAAACGAATTATTTAACTAACACTATCATCAAGGTAATAATCATATCACTAACTTTTCTTAATCATACTTAGTGATCATCAAAGTGATTATCCTTAAAACTCACTTTTGTTAATATGACAAAAGATTTTTTAATAAACTTTCTTTTTAAGAAATGTTTTATTAAAATGGAAAATATAAATTTGAAAATGGCATATTCCATATGCCATAAGAATATCCTTTGAAGGTTTAAAAAACCTCAGATATTCCTAGCCCACTAAAAGACAAAAAAGGGAGTAGACTCTATTGGGCGGTACCTTAAATAGCTAGGCGGTTCCTTAGCGATATGGAACCACCGGCTAGTTAAGGATCCGCGCCCAGCTAGCCGTTGGACTTTGTCTTCTATAAATAGTGGATCAAATCTCATTTTCCAATAACCCTCTTGGACGTTTTTCTCAGCCCCCTTTCTCTTTCCTATAGCATAATCATTAGTAAATGATCACTTAATGTGTTAAGTATGTTTACGTATGATTATCCTCTTGATCCACTCCTTTACCTTGTCCAATGAGAAGATCACTCACTCACTAGTGTTGTGATAAACATGAATCCATGAATTAGTCATGTTCATCATGTTAGCCTTTTTATTTTTGTTGATCCATTTGTATTTATGAAATACTTGGACTAGTTGTGTTCATCAAAGCTATTTGTGAATACTTGGATTTGTTGTGTACATCCATTGCATATGTGTTTGCTTGGATTTGTGTTGTGTAGATCCAAGCTACATGTGTGTACTTGGATATGTCTAGTTGAGTTGTAATAGATTGTGTAGTAGTTCTCACTAAACTATAAAGTGATGTGGTTGTGTCTTGTGAGTTCTCACTAAACTTGAAAGTGAGTAGTAGTTGTGTTGTGTGAAGTTCTCACTTAGCTTCAAAGTGAAGAGTCGTGAAGATTGGTTCTACCTTGAGATTAGAACTCGACATCTAGCCTTGTGTCGTTAAATTGTGAAGTAGGCAACGTTGTGTAGATTGGTCCTAGCTAATGATTAGGTCTCGACATTTAGCTTAGTGTCGGAAAATAATGTAAGCGACGATGTAAGGCTTTCTCTGCCAAGAAGGGAGCTTGTGGATATAGTGGAAATCTCGAGTAGGTGTACTCGAGGAGTGGAGTAGAAACGAGGATAGAGCCTCGTTGTCGAACCACCATAAATCTTGGTGTCTTGTCACTAGGTTTTCTCTTTCCTTACTCTTTACTTATTTCATTATCATTATACTTACCTATTACCATTGCTAATGCATTTGAATTGAACCTAATCATTATGCAACTTAGCTTCAAGTAAAAGATAGTTTTGATACAAACCTAATTGAAAGTAATTTTAATTAGGTGACTAATCGAAGAGAAACTATTCAACCCCCCCCCCCCCTTCTAGTTTCTACAGCTGCTATGAAAGAAGAGATGGATTCTCTGAAGAAGAACAAGACCTGGGTGTTAGTAGATCATCCAGCTGGGCAAAAGCTGGTGAGCTACAAATGGTTGTACAAAAAAAGGAAGGGATTAAAGGTGTTCAAAAGCCTAGGTACAAGGCAAGGTTGGTGGCTCGTGGATTCACACAAAGAGCATGTATTGATTACAATGAAGTATTTTCGTCGGTAGTTCGACACACGTCTATCCGGGTTATACTTGCATTGACTGCGTGTAAAGATTATGAGCTGGAGCAGCTTGATGTAAAGACGGCGTTTTTACATGGAAACCTTGAAGAAATGATCTACATGAGGCATCCATGGGGAGAACAAGGTAACAAGGTATGTTTGTTAAAGAAATCTCTTTACGGTTTGAAGCAGTCACCTAGGCAATGGTACAAGAGGTTGATGAGTATATGTTGGGCAATGGGTTTAAGCGTAGCAGTTACTACAGATGCGTATATTACAAGAGTTATGCGCCAGGGGAGTATATCTATCTATTGTTATATGTAGACGATACGCTGATTGCTTGTAAAAGCAAGACTGAGATCGCGGGTACCAAGTCTTTGCTTAAAAGGGAGTTCGACATGAAAGAGCTCGGGGAAGAAAAGAAGATTCTTGGTATGGAGATCGTCAGGGATCGAAGTCGCAAGACTCTGAGGGTATCACAATCCGGGTACGTTTCTAAAGTTTTAAAAAGGTTTAGAATGGACAATGGGAAGTCGGTTCAGACACCATTGGACGGGCACTTCAAGCTGTCGCTGAAGGATTGTCCAGTTAGGGATTGTGATGTTGAAAGAATGAATAGGGTTCTATATTCAAATGCGGTTGGGAGCTTAATGTACTTGATGGTGTGCACGAGGCCAGACATAGCGTATGCAGTAAGTGTAGTTAGCAGATATTTGGCGAATCCGGGTAAACTCCATTGGGAAGCAGTGAAGTAGATTATGAAATATTTGCAGGGAACTATAAACGTGGATTTGGTGTATGGGACAAATCATGGCAACCATGTGGACGTAACAGGTTTTGTTGATTCAGACTACGCTAAGGGTCCGGATAAAGGTAGGTCTCTCACTGGTTACGCATTTTTAGTACAGAGATGTGTTGTAAGTTGTAAGGCAACGCTACAACACGTGGTGGCTCTTTCAACTACAGAAGCGGAGTATATGGCCCTTACGGAGGCTGTGAAAGAAGCTATTTGGCTAAGGGGACTCTTGGAAGAGTTGGGCGTGAAGCTCAACACTGTTGCAGTTAATTGTGATAATCAGGGCGCAATTCACTTATCGCGGAATCATGTTTTTCATGAAAGGACAAAGCACATCAATGTGCGTTATCACTTTATCAGAGAAGTCTTGAAAGCAAAGACGGTCGAAGTTCTGAAGGTGGGTACTGAACACAATGCTGCGGATGCCTTGACGAAGGTGGTACCTGGGCGCAAGTTACAACACTGCTTGGAGTTGCTGAGTGTTGGGATAGGCTAGTATAATGTCTAAGGTGGAAATTGTTATGTTTAGTCTTTATCTTTCGCCTATGTCGCGTCTAGGAAATTAAGAGTCGAGTAGCCTAGTTTCCTAATAACTAAGAATGAAGGTCGGTTGGCAATGTCTAAGCCCAACCCGACCCGTAGGACTTGTAATAGTCGGTTCCCCCTCATCTCTATAAAAGGAGGTGAGGGGAACGAACCAATTCACGTCATTCTTTCAATAACTAATCGAGAATCGGTTAGGGTTTACCTTGTGGGCGTCGATTTACTTTTCTGTCCATTAACTGTTGTGTGTGTTCTTTGATCGAGTATTCCGCATCTAGGTTAACCAGAGTTGTAGGGATTAACCCTACAATTACAATAAACATCGATGCGTTTTGGTTTCCATGCAAGAAAGTGTCAAAGAAAAAAGAAAAAGTTTGATGTTGAATATTGTACTATTATTAGAGTTTAGTATATTTTTCAACCATATTATAATTTTGATTCATATAATTTTTTAAATATTTAAAAACTATTAAAGATATAAATTATTGATATATCTTTTAATCATATTATAATTTATTTAAATATGTCTTTTAAAGTTATTTTAAACTACTTTACCAATTATTTCTATTAAAAAATAATATAGTTTATAAACCATGTTAACAATTTTTTAATTCATAATTTACAAATTACAGCTTAAAACTTTGAGCTACTCTTAACAAAACATAGCCAAAGACATATTTAAATAAATTAATCTTTGTTATTTTGAAGAAAAAGAGATTTAATAAGAGTAGTAACACATGGAGGATGTTGACTTAGCAATCTCATGTCATCGAGATCCAACATGAAATAAGTTGTGCGGCTTAAAATATAGGCATGTCTTTTTGTGTAAATACGTCATCGCGAGCGTATGCAACCCCCAGATTTTCCGAGAAATTCCATGCACGTTGACCCTTCAATTCTCACCATCCACAATGCATCAAGTCTTCAATGACTTGATGCATTTAATGCATTTAACACATAACATTACAATAGCTAAAAGCTTGGAAGAAAAACTTGAGGTTTGTCAAGTCTTATAAAAAAGTTATTCAAAAAGCTTTGGTTGCAATGCATAAAAACCATTCAAAAGGCTTTGTAAAAAAGTAAAAAGCTATTCCTCATTTGAGCCATTGTGGGTGCTCTAAGTACCGTAACGTATAACCCATCATCAATACGATGCACATTTCATTGGTTATTGTAGTAATATATTATTGACACCTGCAAATTTCCATAACTCCTTAATTATTTTATAAACAACGTCTCTTAATTCGTTAAGAAATTTCATTTAAAATGTACAGTAAAAAATAATAGTGTCAAACCAGACTTTTCTTTACATGAACATTGGGTATATTTGACATTTTGAGAGTTTTTCTAAAATTATGCGCATTTTATTTTTAGAGGGTGTTTGATATTACTTATTAAAACAAATTATTTAATTTTAAAATGAATAATCAAATAATCATCATTTTAAAAACGTTATTAAAAAAAATAGTGTTTGAATTTGATTATCCTGTTTGAAATCGCAATAATCAGATAATCAGTTTTTTGAATGTTTGTCAAATTTGATTATTTGATTTTTTTGATAAGTAAAAATGAATAAAATAAATTCATTTTAACTTTTCTCCATTTTAAAAATGAAATAAGTAACTTTTTATTTATTTTTTAAAACTTTATTTTGGAGCTTTAAAACGCAAATAATTAATTTTTTCATTTATTATTCAAACACTCATTTTAACTTATCTCAATTTTCAAAATAAAATAAATGAATAATTTAATTACAAACGTAATCGCAAACACACATTAAATGATCGTTTGTTAAACGAGTTGTGTATTTTTAGTGGTGATTTGACAAATAAGTGATGAAATGTGACGGTTTTTTAGGATGTGTTTGGTGATGAGATTTTAGGATCATTAAAGAACGGTGAGTATTATGTTTTATTCTTATATATATTGGGAGCAAGAACATTTGAGAAAAATAAAAATCTCAACTTCGCTAAAAATCTTATATATATCACGGTAAGAACATTTAAAAAAGAAAAAAAAGTTGAAGATTAACCTCGATAATATATTCCACATAGATTAGGATGATTTTGACCCGAATCCGAACCCGAAACGTTTCCGGAATAGTACTGATTCTCGGTACTCGAATCCCGTTCTGTACGAGATCGGGACTACGAAATATGGTGAAAAAAATTCGGGACCACTAATTCGGTACGGGACCGGTACCAAATCGGGAAATTCCTGAAAAAAAGCGGGAAAATCCCAATTCTCCGGTACCGGTACCGATTCTCGTACCGGTACCGATACCCGAATCTCGTTCGGTACGGGATCGGTACATAAATTTTTAGATCGGAAAAAAACCGGGAACACTAAATCGGGAAGGGTTCGGGACGGGATCGGTACCGAGCTCATCCCTAACTTAGATAGTTTAAAATTTTGTTTAGCTGTGAATTATTTTTTAAATTTTCATTTTCTAAAAACGGGTTATATTGACCGGGGTTTCACATTTTCGAAACCCGACTCGACTTGCCGAGTTTGGGTTACCCCGGGTCAACTCGATTCTTGATTAAAGCTGTTTTTCAAAAAAATTCCGAATAAAGTTTTTTTTCAAAAAAGTTTCGAAATATATTTCTTTAAAAAAATACAAAAAATTTAAAGAATTTTTGTTTTAAAATTTACTTTTAATTTTGAAAACAGTTTTTTTAAGAAATTAAAAAAATTATTTTTTTTTGGAAAAAATAACTTTTTCGAATTTTTTTTTGAGAAAGAAGCATTTTCGAAAAGTTTTTCCAAAATTTTTTTACGAAAAAACATTTGTCGATAATTTTTTAAAAAAATAATTTTTTAAAATTTCTTTAAAAAATGTTTTCAAAATTAAAAGTAATTTTAAAACAAAAGTTCTTTACATTTTTGAATTTTTTGAAAAAAATCTGTTTTCGAAATTTAAAAAAAAAAAAGAATTTGAATTTTTTTTTAAAAACTTTTTCTATTTTTTTGTTATTTTTTGAAAAGTTAAGTGTAAAAATTATCTCTGGCTTATAAAAGGAATAAAACACCCTTAAGATAACAAACACTTTTAACATTTAACAGAAATTTTTTTTCATCATCCGTCGTCAGGGATGTATGATGTACTATTTTACAACTATAATGACGTATGTTACGCGAAGTATTAACGAGGGATATAATTCAAACTTTTGACCAACCACATAGATGATTTTTGTACTTTACTTTTATTAAAAGTATAAAAGAATATTTTTTTATAAAAGTTAACCCTAGTTGATCCGAACCCGATGACTCGACGGGATCCCAGGTTTCAAAACATTGTTTGTAAAATCTTATTGAACATAAATTTTACAAGAAAAAGCCAAAAGGAAAAAGACACGCTACAAATTCTCCGCAGTTGTCAAAATGAATTAAAATAAGCATATTTATATTTCTCCACTTGTTATATTTGGTATTATAAAATTAAGCATAGCCAATCAAATCCATCACTCCCATCAACCTGTCACGAGTGTAAGTAGAACAAGCTGTTTTTGAAATGTTTATTTTATAACGTTTCATAAGTTTTGATCATTTAATAACTGTTTTATATATTATAATTACTACTCTTTTCGTCTTAAAATTATCTCCTGATAAGAAAAATATCATCTTTTTAGTTTTCTCTCTTATTTTTTGTTGAAAGACAGTTCTACCTTTAACCAATTAAATTAAATTTTTTTTAAAGTTTGTAATTATAATTTCAATTAAGGGTAATCTAGTAATCTCGATCTAAAATCCCTACCTATTTTTAAAAGTTTTAAAAGTAGACAATTAATTTGAGACAATCCAAAATAGAAACGTAAACTATAATTTTAGGACGAAAGAAGTAATAGAGTTAAATTACCAAACGTTTATATAATAAATACAAATATTGTTCACAATCATAACTCACAACTACTATTTAATGTTACAATTCACTATTTTTGCTTCCTGTTATTGATATTATTATTTTTTTGGTAAAGAGATATCCGGTAAAAAAAGCTTTGGCAAAAAGAAAACGACTAGCTATGTACACATTGTTCACAAAGTCAGAGTTGATGTTCACCACTAGTGCTATTTTTAGCAAACACGCCTATCAAAGCTGTTCGTGATCATTTACAAATTACAATCCTTGTTTGAGTGGTTTCATTAGTGTCGGGTCATATAAGATAATAGTATTCTATCAATTTTCACACGTATCACATTAGTATAGTATCTGGTAAAGTAATATAGAG
Organism: Glebionis coronaria; assembly: GCA_025667525.1. Classification (NCBI taxonomy): domain Eukaryota; kingdom Viridiplantae; phylum Streptophyta; class Magnoliopsida; order Asterales; family Asteraceae; genus Glebionis; species Glebionis coronaria. The sequence continues at coordinate 424,112,786 of CM046877.1, forward strand.
ATTTGCTCTCCACACGACAACATTGTTCACGTTTTATGAATTTATAATAGGAAGATCCGTGTCTACTGACGAACTTCAAAATTTGTGTAAAGAAATTCTTGTTTGATAAAAGTGTATGACCAAATCAACTTTTTAGAAAATTGGCAAATGGCACTTTAAATGCATTGTAAATGGCACTTTGGTTGAAAAAATCAAATAGTTTTGACGTGGTGCTATCCATTATTTCATTCATACACCTGAATGGCTGAATCCAATTTGCCTTCTTTAACGTTTATATTTGGAAGTACTGTTTGAATATAGTGATTAGACTTTTTTTATGTTACATGAGAAGTTTGACACTACGCTTTTGTAAGATTTGTCATAATACAAGAAAAACAAGATATTTTGTCCATTAAAACCTTTTATCAATTGTTACTTCATATGTTATAAAATTATAATTGCATTTTTTATTTGGGTTGTCTTCTAATTATCGCCCCTTTTAGTATATTGAATTCACCTCTAACAATACCAAAGTGTTATTTTGCTAAAGGTAAAATAAATAATAATATAAACAATCTATTCTTTTTTCTGACGGTATTATAAAAAACATGAATTGCTAGATAGTAACACGTAAATGAACTCGTTCGTTTATCTGCGAACAATCTCAAAGTAATCATGCTAAACATAACTAAATAAAGAACACTTTACCTAATTTGAGTCAAATCAAAAAGCGTAGTAACGAGAAAAAAAGCTCTCATTTATCACCTATCAAAATCTTGCAAAATCGATAGTTGAATGGTCGATATCATGTAGCTTGTAACCGATTTAGGCGAACATTAATTAATGATTAGTTGAACTAGCATTTTTAGCAAGTCTTGGATATTTACGACTTGCTTTTATGTATTTTCAACAAAATAAAAAAAAATAACTTGGGAGATATGAAAACTATTATTAGTGTATAAAACAAGTTTACGATGAGTTTAGGGTATTTTATCGACAACATTTGCATGTTTCTATTTTGACCATCATTGACCGTCATTGAACACGATTGATCGATGTATCCGTCGATTTATACAAATCGAGAACGTTGGTAGCCTCGTGCATAAGATATGATCAATCGATAAAAACTGGTTAAATTTCATATAAACTACACTAGTAATTTTTTCATATTTTTTTAATACTTAAATCATCTTTTTATCGAGAGCTACATATTCATATAGACTTTTGACAAACGTTTTTTTAATGAGAAAATCATATAATGATTTCTCAAAATTATACAATCATAAATGATTCGAGAAAATGATTTTAGAAAATGATATACGATTCGTATCAATGATATGCGATTCGTGATATGAATCATATATGATTTTCTCAGACAAAAAAAAAGTTCGTCGAAAATTTATATATATAGCTTTCGATAGAAAGATGATTTAATTTTCGCCGCGATAATATGTTTTGTTTTATGTTACAATTAATGGTTTGTGAGATAGTTAATAATTTAAAAAATAATGAAAATAGTCTTTTTGTTTGAAGTCATAAAAATGAATGCTCTAAAATTGATTGTTTGAGTTTACGTTAAACAAAAGAGAGTATATAACACACTATACTTTTGTCTAATAAAATAAACAAAATCCTTTTGCACATCATAATACAAAAAGGATATAATCGTCTTTTAACTTATGACCACACAAGGCCAATCTCGTCATTTAAAAACCACACGACCTCTCTCTCTATCTATCTATTAAACCAAAAATCAAATCAAATATCACTTCTCTTCACCACTAGGAAAAAAAAATCTCCATAAAAATAGAAGAAGTATTATTTTGGCGCCAGATTCCGTTACTAACAGTCTCACTTTCACTGTGTGAAAGAGAAAAAAAAAACACACACACATAAAATGTCGGATTCATCTAGTTTCTGGACTCAAGCTAACGCTTTGTTCAGAAAGAATTTAACGTTTCAGGTTTCGTATCTTTGTCTTTATCTTTATCTTTATATGTTCCGATACTCGTTGTTCGCTCATGTTAATACAAACGGTTGTGAGTTTAAGTCATGACGTCAGATTTGTGGTTTACATATATACGGTGGTAGACGCAGGACATTGGAATGTGGGGGCAAATTTCTTTTTTTTTACAATAGAAACCAATAAAAAATCGAGTATTTTAACCTAAAAATGCAAGATTTTTAGGTTTTAAAGTGTTAAATGTTAGATTTCAATGGGTGAGTGGGTCAATTTGTGTTACACTGTTGTCTTTTTTGTCTAGCCATGCGGCCGCGGCCTCAGAACCCAATACATAGGTAGGTCCACCCCTGCATATATTTTAAAGGATGGTTTTACATGGTTTGAATGTGCCAAAAAGTCAACCATGATTAATAAAAGAATAAAATAAAATAAAAATCATGTTACTATTGGGATGTTTGGCATTGCTTATCTGTGCATGTTTAAAGACATGGAACAATTTGGGTATGTTTGGCGCAATGGGATGGGGTGTGCTGGAGTTTATATTATAAGTCGAAAGCTCTGAAGCTTATATTTTTATAAAATCTCATAAAAATACATCAAACCAAATTGATGTATATTTCAATCTTTTGCGTTATAATCAATTATATTTTGAAGGATATTCAAGTAATTTGACTAGCTATAAGCCCTTTTCAATGGGCTTGGTCTTATGAGGCTTATAGCTTATAAAGGCTTCCATAAGTCTGTGTGACAAATAAAGCTTATTTCAAAAGCTCAAATCCTTATAAGCCCATAAGCCTCGTTACCAAACATAGCCCTTAATTACCTTTAAATTTATATTTAAGTAAGTTTTTGCTTTTTCACTAGTGTTACAATACTAACATGGCAAAATGTATTTTAACAAGAATTAAAATGCTAGTAATAGTTTAGCAAAATGTCTTGTAATGAGAGGAGATTTTAATGTTTTATTCATAACCATAATAATAATTTCTTTTTCTTCATGAAGATACAAATTTGATAAAACGATCATTTCAGTTTCATTTAAAATAAAAGCTCTTTTTGATAAGCAACTCGCTAAATGCTTATCAGAGAAGACGAACAAGTTTGGAGAACGTAAAAATGCTTATGGGATTAAAATAAGCCGAATATCACCTTCAAAATACTAATCTTCTCATCGTGAATTTTCTTTTTTTTCAGAAAAGAAATTTCAAGACAAACCTGAGGCTGATATTATTTCCGATTGTACTATGTTTATTACTTGTGGTACTGCAAGCAGTAATAAACAACGAACTAGATAAACCGTCGAATAAATGTGGTTGTGAGTGTATTGATCAAAATGGTGATGGACAATGTGAGCAAGTATGTGGGATTCAGTATTCGGATTTGAGTCAAGTTGCTACATGTTCCATTCCTAGTCCGCCTGAATGGCCTCCGGTTTTGCAAATGCCGGATCCCAAGTTTCGTGCTGTGCGGACAAATTTTTTGGAGTTTGATGATTTGCCAAATGAGTCGTGTAGGAATGATGGGTCGTGTCCAGTTTCTGTGCTTGTGACGGGGAGGAATCAGTCATTTGGACAGAGTATGTTGTACTTGTATCTTGCATATCCTCAATTCGTTTTTTGTTTTTTAGAGTAACAAAGCATTATTTTTTTTTGGTAAATATATTCAACCAAAAAAATCGTTAAGTACAATGGAATGTGGCGGAAGTACCACATTAACCTCAAACAACGCTTGAACGACTACTGATCAAATAACAAAGCATTATTTCATCTGCCATATCTGACTTATTATACAATACTTCCTGAAAAACATCTGAGTTAAATTTAAAACACAGTTTACGAAGCAAATGGGACATAAAACTTGAGTCAGGTTGACTTACAAGGTACTTTTTCACGATGTAATAAGCTTCTTTCGGTACATATGAGAGATTCAAATTTGGTTTTATTTCAAGTTTGGGTCATTTTGTAAGCAAAACCATCCTAAAGTATTGACTTAAAAAAAACGATAACCTCGATATAATAAAAAGGTTAAATAACTTGTATGAAATTACTAAAGATATACAAACTGACCCAAAAGGGGACCATCTTTGAAAGACTAAGATGTTGCAACTATAGTACAATGACTAAAATGGGATAAATGGAAATTTATGGTTGGTATTCTATGCAAAAGACGTCTTTTTATGAAATTAAGTTTAGTCTGATTCACAACGACAGGTGTGGCTGGATATATGTTTCCAAACTCAACCGATTTTAGTTCATTCGACGGTGTTGTTTTGGTTAGTTATTGTTTTTATTCATATCTTACAAGTTTAGGAACTATGTAATAAGAATATGCGAATATTTATGTTTGTGATATGATGTTTTGAAATATACTAGGGGTCGGCTTCAAGGACGGATATGTTCAACTTTCTTGAGCCGGCTTTTTTCTCGAGTCTTCCTATCTACTATGCCCAATCTCAGTGTGGATCCAACTCCACGTTTTCTATTTCGGTTCCAGTAGCATCGATGGTGCTGGACAAAGGTATGAATTATTATGATGGTTGATGCACTTATTTTTCATATAGTTTAGATATCTGCAAGAGATAAAATTTTGACTGATGCATGATAATCTTTTATTTACAAACTTCTGTTGGATGAACATGTGTTCCTGGGGAATAGTTCTAAACATTTTGATATAATTTGTTCTTATTGTGGTTTAACTGATCTTGTATTTCTAATGTAGAAATTAGATGTGTTCAAGGTCAAAATCTATGGCGCAACAGTGAATCTGATATTAATAATGAGCTATATGCGGGATTCAAAAAGGGAAACCATGAGGAGAAAATAAATGAGATATTAGCAGGTTGGTCGATTCTAACATAATTTGACTCCATGGCTTAAGTCGATAGTCTAAGCTTAACTTGATTTTTTGTTTGAAAATGCCGCAGGCTATGATTTTTTGAACACGAATATCAATAAGTATAACGTGACAGTATGGTACAACTCTACGTACAAGAATGATACAGGAGGTGGTCCACTAGGAATGATCCGGGTTCCTCGCTCAATAAACTTGGTACACATTATTGGCCCTCCAAAGTAGGAATAGAAATTAATAGTTATATGAAAATCATAATGCAATTCTAATATCTGCAAGCCATATGTATACAGGTGTCAAATGCATTTCTACAACTTGTGGGTGGGCGTTCTACACAAATGCTGTTTGATTTTGTAAAAGAGATGCCTAAACCTGAAACCGAAATCAGGCTGGATTTTTCTTCTCTCCTTGGGCCATTATTCTTTACATGGGTCATTTTGCAACTATTCCCTGTAAGTCATTACTCCCTTCGTCCCAAAATAGCTATCATCTCTGAAGTTTATAATGTTATGTTATTCCTGTTCTCACATCCACTAACATGAACTTGTATGCCTTTGAGTTCAGAAATCTAGTTGATATTTGTATTATACTGTCTGATGTATGAGTATATTTATAGTAAACTAGTTCAGCAATATTATATGAATGGTGATTGAGTTATCTGATTTGGACGGGTCTAATATACCTTCTTTCCGAGATCATGTATGCTTACCACCTGATATTCAGTAACATTGTCTGCTGATACTGTTATGTTCTCTAGTGGTAGGATGGTTGTGAGGTTGTTTATTAGTTTGTCTCACCTTGGTTAATTAATGAAGCTTTTATTGTACTTAATTTGATGCACTATATCTATTCTACAATGACATCTTAAGAATGAATCGTTACACTTTTTGCAGATTGTACTAACAGCTTTGGTGTATGAGAAGCAACAAAACTTAAGGATCATGATGAAAATGCACGGACTTGGTGATGGTCCTTATTGGATGATTTCTTATGCATACTTCCTTGCCATATCTTTGGTGTATATGTTCTGTTTCGTGGTGTTTGGCTCAGCTGTAGGTACGAATCAGCGAAACTTATTTACGCGTTTTAGTTTTAATATTTGGTTTTCCTTAATTAATATTCTTCAATACATTACAGGATTAAAGTTCTTCACATTGAATGACTATACCATCCAATTTGTGTTCTATTTCTTCTATGTGAACTTACAAATTGCTCTGGCATTTCTAGTTGCTGCGCTTTTCTCAAATGTGAAAACTGCTGCAGGTTTGTTGTCGCACTTTTCATATGTTTCCATACATGAAGGATACAGAGTCATCTGAGTTATGACTTATATGCATATGATTGTAACAGTTGTGGGGTACATCACTGTCTTTGGAACTGGTCTTTTGGGAGGCTTCTTCTTTCAGTTCTTCCTTCAAGATAAATCATTTTCAAGTAAGTAAATATGCACAGATATAGTGTGCTATTGAACATTTACCTGTTTATAGCCAAAAAATTTATATAGATGGCATGATGGGCAGGCTGGTTAATGGTTAAAATTAGGTTAGTAAACTAGGTGACCTAATGGGTTTGATTGACCCGCAAATTGTTTTTTTTAGCTTTTAATGCAAATTAGTTAATTTGCTACTTATGGTTACAAAATATAATAATACTGTTTATCTTAATCTCTGGTGTGTATGTATAGCTAAGTTTTCTATGTTTTATTTATACTTTGAACTGTTTAACCTGTTTGAGGCGAAACAAAACCCAAATGGGTCGAAATTAATGTATCAAATACATTATGTTTGTCTAAATATTTGTATGTGATTTGTAGGAGTTTGGATCGTTGTGATGGAGTTATATCCAGGGTTTTCTCTATATGCTGGATTATATGAGTTTTCACAGTATGCCTTTACCGGAAACTATATGGGAACTGATGGAATGCGATGGGGAAATTTGGGTGACAGCAATAATGAGATGCGTCATGTATTAATAATCATGGTTGTGGAATGGTTCATGGTTTTCTTTGTTGCATACTATATTGACCAAGTGGTAACGTCAGGAACTGGGGTCCGAAAAAGTCCATTTTTTTTCTTGGAGAAATTTAAAAAGAAGTCTACACTGTCGTCGTTCAGGAAGCCCAGTTTACAAAGACAGGGTTCGAAAATATATGTGCAGCTGGAGAAACCTGATGTTGTCCAAGAGGCAAGCAGTACATGTTTAATCTGTTAAAATTGCATATAAATATTTTAAGAAACAAAGTGCACAAAATATTGGGGGATTCTTCATTTACCTAATCTTTTTTGTGTAATCTTTGGTATGTATACCATTCTAACAGAGAGAGAGGGTAGAGCAGTCACTAGTTGAACAAGACACGAGCCATTCTATTGTATGTGATAATCTCAAAAAGGTATATCCTGGAAGAGATGGAAACCCTGAGAAATTTGCAGTTAGAGGGTTATCACTTGCGTTATCTCATGGGGAGTGCTTCGGTATGCTTGGTCCAAATGGTGCTGGCAAAACCTCCTTCATTAATATGGTCAGTGTCAAAGCTCAGTTTATTCATTATTTATAATATGTTCATTCTTTAAAATACTGAGCATATAAGTGCATATTCTGTTAACGGTGATTAGAGGAGGCAATTTAGCCCATTTACGTATAAATGAGCCGCCTTGGGTTGTATTTATATATCACTTACGCTTCAAATGGGTGTATTATAAATAATCAAATATTAGCTAAATTGTGAATTGGCAAGGAGGTTGAGAGGTTCCGTAATGTTTACTTCGCTAACCTAAGCATCATTTATAGTCTGATGTTACAGTTTTTGAAACCATATTTAGTGCATGAATAACTTATAAACAAGTCTTAGAAATGAACAAATAAAGTGGTTTGGTTCAACTCAACATGAACCCGCCAACAGTATTATTTTACCCATTTGAACCGTCACGCAACCCAGTACCCACCCGACCAATCCTTTTGTCTCAGTTATTAATATAACATCCAATTATGCTTCGATATTCTTTCTTTTGGAATCTATTATTTTGTTTTGTAATCTTTCCTGGGAAATCTCAAACTAAGATAAGTGTGTCGGTTTTGGTAGATGATTGGACTCATTAAGCCAAGCTCTGGCACAGCATACGTTCAGGGTCTGGATATACGAAGTAACATGGATCAGATTTATACCAACATGGGTGTATGTCCTCAGCATGAGTAAGTATCAAGATATATTTATAAGGGGACACAGGAAGTTATTGATGTTTACTTATTATGTTATTTTTTTTTTGGATTTGTGGACTTATTATAGAATTATTTATATGCAGCCTGCTCTGGGAAACCCTAACAGGTAGGGAACATCTTCTTTTTTATGGAAGACTAAAGAACCTCAAAGGTTCCGCATTGACCCAAGTAAGTTGAAATTCATCTATAATAGATGCGGCACTTTTCATTTACTTATGGTTGGGTTATAAAAAAGGCAGTAAATAGGGAAACTAGTCAAATAGATCAAAGGGTTGATAATCGCCCAAAGTGTATTCACTTTATGATTGTTAGGTTATTGTTGGAATGATATTTTCTTTTGTTAGACAATAATTACTCGTAATAATTATTTATAAGAATATTGGACGAGAAGTGTGTGAGTCAATCGGGCCAGACCTAAATATCCCAGCACACAACAATAATGTGTTTTGAACACTCCAAAAGACACATTTGTCACCCTAACTTTCAAGGATTTTAGCTGAGGATCTTTATTGGTCTTTTTAAGGTTCTTTGAACTTATTTACTTCTAAATGCTGTTATTTTAGGCGGTTGAAGAATCTCTTAAAAGTGTCAATCTCTTCAATGGCGGGGTTGCAGACAAGCAAGCCGGGAAGTACAGTGGTGGCATGAAAAGGAGGCTTAGTGTTGCCATTTCATTAATTGGAGATCCCAAGGTACATTAATCGTCAATATATATGATTGAATTTAAGTTGGACATCCTCTCATATTTTCCACTAATAGTGATTTCTGACAACACACCTAGGTTGTATACATGGATGAGCCCAGCACTGGTCTGGATCCAGCTTCAAGAAACAATCTATGGAATGTGGTGAAGCGGGCTAAACAAAATCGTGCAATTATTCTCACAAGTAATCATCTATTCCACTTTCTACTTTCTATTACAGTACTTGGTAAAGCACCATTTGGGTGCTTGCTGTTTCTTTTACGAGTCAAATGGTCAAACGAGCGTACATCTAAAGCATATAATATGATAAGTCATTTAATTAAATAAGTTAGTTTATCAATGAGATAATATAATATTTTCTCATATTAATGTTTTTATAAGACTGGTTCGAGTTATTTACTCACTCAATGCTTGCATAGCAAGCACGGATATGGTTTTCTTTCTGGAATCAGAAAAAGGAGCACAAACGCTCTTATTAGACGAGTCTCTTTACTCAACACTTGCGTAGTAAATTCTTCCTTTTTGTTTCAACAAAGGGGCATGTAATCTAAGTTGTGTTCTTGCAATGGAAACAGTGATTGATAGTTTATCTCTTTAAGTTAATATAACTGACGTTACATATAATATTTTAGCGCATTCTATGGAGGAAGCAGAACATCTATGTGACCGGTTAGGAATTTTTGTTGACGGCAGCTTGCAGTGTGTTGGAAATCCTAAAGAGGTAACACTCACTTTTAATGGTGATCTGCCTCTTTCTTCCCTCGGGAACTGCCTTTTTCGGGGTCTACCATGCATATTTAATACTCTACTTCTTTCAGTTCCTATAATTTAAAAACGTTTAATAACATATCTCATTCGGAAATGCCCATTATCAATAGCAATTGGTAAAGCCTAGAAAGGAGCTTAGGATGCTGTTTGGCACATCAGTGAATATTTTATTAATTCCATTTAAAACTCAGATTATTAAAGAAATTTTTTTTACCAAGTATGACCATAGCTAAGACACCAATTATCTATTTAAAAAAGCTGATTCTCTTAACAAAAAATATATTAAAATATGAAAGTCTACGCTTTTTCTTTTAACAACTGTATCTTACTACCTCTTTTTGAATACGAGGACAGTTGAAGGGTAGATATGGAGGTTCTTACGTGTTTACAATGACAACATCCTCAACTCACGAGGCTGATGTCGAAAACCTAGTAAAGGGTCTCTCACCCAATGCTAATAAGATATACCAAATATCCGGGACACAGAAGTTTGAGATGCCAAAACAAAGCATCAAAATAGCAGATGTTTTCCGTGCAGTTGAGAATGCTAAAAGCAGGTTCACCGTTCAGGCATGGGGGCTTGCAGATACAACTTTAGAGGACGTTTTCATCAAAGTTGCTCGAGAAGCTCAACCTTTCGATGTGCTCTCTTGATATCGTCACTATAACGCTTTCTCTTTTTTGCAGGTTAAGATCATAGTATATATTTGCTTATATAAATTTGCCTCTATCATTGATTGCCCCAGTTTAACCACATGCTGTATTGTTGTATATAGTATTGTAATCCCAGAATATAAGTTTTGCATTTATTAGTGTTTGGATTTAAAAAAGTTTGCTTTCTTTATCATTTTTATGAACGTTCGATTAAATTTTAATTAAGTCATTTTTGTTATCGAATTGCGTTATTTATTGAGGTATGTATTACATGAATATTATCGTGAAATAGCTCATGTGCTCGCTCGTGGATTAGGCAAACGAACCTGACAAAATATGGACGAGCATTGTTCATGTTTGTTCATCTAGGTTTACCCGGACAAACAATAGACACAAACACTTAAACGGACGAATTTTTATCTTCATGTCCGTTTGTCAAGGAAAAGAGTTCGCTTGTGTTCATTCATTAAGACGCTAAACGAACAGCCATAAATTAAATGTAAAAAGCAAGACTAGAATGTTCATAATTTTCTATAGTTTTTGTTTGTGTTTCTTCGTTTAAGTATATACACATTTGTGTTTTTATGGTACGTCACTATGTCGCCTTCTTCCTATGCCGACTTTCTCCAAAAAAATTTACTTCATACGATAAATAATTAGCGAGTATGTGTCCAAATTTTTGAGATAAAAATTACTTTGAGTAATCTCACGTTTTTGTGCTTCGCCTCTTAGGATCGGTTACCGGTATGGCGGTATGTTTTTCTTATTTTCAACCATATCACGATGAATTTAACAAACATGTCACTAGTTCTCTAAATTTGGATATGTGGGAAAAACGACCTCGTTTGAGAATGCATAGTCAATTATAAAATGAATATTTTCAAAAGATCAATTTTAAGAATCTGAATTTTCAGACTTTTCAAAATATAAAAATGTTTAAATAATTATATCTAAAAATTCAGTCTTATCATTGAATGTGAAGTAATTATGTTAATTTGCTTACAGCCTTATACGCTTCATTCTCTTTCACACGAAACTATTATGTTAAGGACATACAAACAGTTTGCAGTTTCATAATTCATTACTCTAACATCATATGAAGAGTTGCTGGAGTTAAATAACTTAATTCAAAGTCTTCAACATAAATTGAATACATGGCGACCACCCATTCATAATAATAACAGCCAAAAAGTAATTCAAGGTCTTCAGTTTTTTTGTTCTTTGATAGCTATTCAATTATGTCCAAAAAGACCGTTGAGGAAATGTCCATAGAGGATGAACAACCCAATGCTGAATTGAAAACCTGTGTGGATATAAAGAAAAATGTTGGTGAGCCCGAAGATGGTGGCATAAGAAAAACTGTCAAGACCAAGGCAACTGTTGGTGAGCCCAGTGATGGTGCTCAGCCTAATACTGAGTTGTTCTTGGACAATCTTTCTATTGATGTTACAGACACAATTATAGTGATGCTGTGTAGGATGTGGGATGTCACTACTACTATGGGTCATTATTTAAGTATGAATTTTGTTGTTTTTGATGTAAAGGTATCTATGTATACTAATGCATTGTTATACATTGTAGATTATATAAAATCTTATTGTCTACATGATACGAAATCTTATCAACTGTTATTGTAGGGTCGTGCAATCCACTGCACCGCTAAAGCAACCATAGCTTACAATTCATTAGGTTAAAAGAAGGGTTTGTTTATTCAATAAAAGATTTTATTGTAAAGAAGAACAAGGATAGTTACCGGATATTCAAAGATGATAAGTTTATGCTTGAATTTGATGGTTCAACGTCTATAAGAAGATCTTCTGTCAAGCCTCTTGGCTTTGTGAGGCATCCACTTCAATTAGAAGAACTCGGCAAGCTGGAGTCTACAGATGGGAAATACTTGATGGGTAATGGTTTTTTTAGTATGTTTTTTTAATTATAATTTTTATTGTGATTTTATTCATATATCAGTTTGTTCATCGCAGATGTTGCTGACTATGGCACAAATGTTGGTATAACTAAGCATCTAAAGAAAGGATAAAAAAATCTTGACTTTTACCTTTCTGATGGTAGGTTAGAATATCCGTGTCTATTTGTAACTATCGTCCGCCTTATTCGGGTTATAATCAATCTTGCTTTTATCGAAACAGGAACTTATAGATATGAAAAGAAAACCAAACATTCAGACCTGTTTCTAATTGTCGTGACTTCAGTTAGTGCTAAAATATACAATAGTAAGCAAGCAATTATTTTCCCTAACATATTATGCGTTTTCAAACTATTGTAAACCTACTTAAATATTTTTATTTACCTTTTAGATAAGCTACAACTATCGAGCAGCTCCTCCACGCTTTTGTTGGATGATCTTCAGATTCCTGTTTTGAGAGTACTAAAAAGTCACGTTCGGTAATTAAGCATGCAATATTTATTTTCATGTATAGACTATTGCATGTATCACAAATTGCCTAATAATTGCTATAATTTTACACATGTGTTGCGGTGATGATGAAGAAGGGTTGGGCCAGAAAGTTATATTTGTATATTCCTCTCAGCCTAGAAATGGCACTTTAGAGAATCTATTGATATGGGCGCGCAACAAGAGAAATGATGTATACTTCTTCCTGTTAACTTTTACTTACATTTAGATGACAATTAATAATAATTCAAATTCTATTGCTCTCTTTACAGACCGCAACCTTCCATTGCCGGGTCAGGATTGATAATATTAGGACCAGAAAAGGATGGAACTACCCATTCTGCGGCAGTGACACTTGCAAGAAGGGTATAACTAGAAAGGATGGAGGATTTTGGTGTGATGCGTGTTGCAAAGCGGTAGAGTATCCAGTTTTAAGGTAAGTATTTGTTTAGCCATGAATTGTTTTGCGACTTAAAGATGTTGTTAATTATATGCTACTATAATTGACTTATGCATCAATCATTTGTAGGTACCGGCTTGAATTGGATGTCACTGACAAGACATCAGCTATAGTGATTGTATTTTTTGATGAGGTTGCTAATCAATTGGTCAAATGTACCGCTGAATCAATATGTGACTTTGAGAATGAGGTATCATGATATTATTTAATTTATAATTCATTCAAGTATAGCATACTACTTACTTTTGTATACAGGCGGATAGTGGAGAGAAGAACTTGCCCCAAGTTTATTGAATATCATTGGTGGCATCCACAATCTGGAGCTTAAATCTCACTCTTACTTTGAACATGGGAATTATGAAGTTTTATGTGTTGGAAGATTATTCCGGTTCATGTTATTTATGTGATACGTTCAAATCATTTGCTTGACTAGAAGAAAACTAATTTTACATTACTTACATGGAGACTTTAGAATTAGTTTTGGACCATTTAATTTACAAATGTACAAGGTTTTCGTGTTTGATGTATGCGTTGTTATTTTCGCATAGGGTCTCCAAAAACCACGGGACGGCCCTGGTATGTATCCCATGTATGAGAATGTTCTTTAATCAAATAGTTTTGAGTTTGATTAGTTGTGTATATATTACAAGATAATTAGGTTCCTTAAACAAAATTGAAAATAGATGAATTTTATAAGACAGTCGTTGGATTCTCGTTATTCGCCAAACTATATAAATCATAAGTATATTACCTACATGTTAGCCTCAAAATATTGAGTCAAACAAGAATGATCGGTCATAGGTTTATTATGTATCGTTTATTAGAACGTTGTAATAGGTAGTATAATAGTCGTGACAATACGGGCTTGATAGCTAGCTGAAAAGGCCTTTTTCAAGGTACTAAGCATTTATTCAAGTCCGGCCTAAACAATATAGTTTATACAAAACCCACATGTAGGCGGACTATATAAAGCCCTTCCTAACATGTTAGGAAGGGCAAGCCATTTTATTTTTTAATCTAATCCTCCTTAAGTTTCACACACTTCTCTCTACTTTCTCTCTTTAAAATTCATCTCTTTTTTTCTTTATTTCTTTAATCTATCATGATAAATCATGGGATACCAATTGTTGTCCCATGATTTATGATGATGGATTAAAGAAATAAAGAAAAAAAGATATGAATTTTAGAGAGAGAAAGTAGAGAGAAGTGTGTGAAACTTAAGGAGGATTAGATTAAAAAATGAAATGGCTTACCCTTCCTAGCATGCTAGGAAGGGCTTTATATAGTTCGCCTACATGTGGGCTTTCTATGAACTATATTGTTTGGGTCGGGCTTGAATAAATGCTTAGTACCTTGAAAGAGGCCTTTTAAGCTAACCTCAAGCCCGTATTGTCACGAATATTATACTTACCTATTACAATGTTCTAATAAACGATACATAATAAACCTATGATCGATCATTCTTGTTTGACACAATATTTTGAGGCTAACACTATATAAAAAATAGTGGTTTATCCATGAAAAATAACTTTTTAGAGACTTGGTTCTATGTCTTGTGTCACTCACCCCAGCGGTTCTCTATTTTGTATTACCTATCCTAATTGTACTTATATTAATGTGATTATAGGTCACTGGCCAGGAGGATATTACAATTTTTATTTTGACGAATCAAGCCCGATACCTGATGTAGCACTACCACATATTGCCCATCCTATATTCACTACAAATCATGACAACCAAAACTCCCCAGAGATTTGAGTTTTTGTTCTATGGGAGAATTGTCGTGCATATAGTAAAATGTTTCCATAAAAATCTACTTAATTGAACTAATATACTTGCCCGAAACCTCATCTGCTTTCACTATTGCTAATGTCTCCTTTTCCAAATCTAGAGTTGCCTGAAGGTTAATACTTTGTTTAGTATTATTCCATAAAACATAATAGAGTATATATAGTCCTAGTGAACATTCTAGATTACGGGCTTGAGCCCAATACAAATTATATCCTAACACGTATATCAAATACTGTCTAACACTCCCATGCAGTTAGAGCGGGAGGACACCGGACACTCAAACAGTAACGAAACTCTTCAAACAAGGTGGAAGGTAAGCCTTTGGTGAAAATATCTGCATACTAATAACGCGAGGGAACATGAAGAACTCGAACTTAACCAACACCAACTAAATCGCGGTCAAAGTGAATATCAATCTCTATATGCCTCGTAAGTTGATGTTGAACCGGATTTGAGGATAAATAAACAACACTCACATTATCAGAATAAACAAGCGTAGCGGAAGACACAAGTGTATGCGGTTCACACAATATATTACGTAACCAACAAGTCTTAGCAACAACATTAGCAACACCACGATACTCGGCTTCATTACTTGATCGAGAAAGCGTCGGTTGACGCTTAGAGGACCAAGAAAGTAAGTTGTTACCAAGAAAAACACAAAAACCAATTGTCGACCTCCGAGTGGTAGGATACCCAAACCAATCTGCATCCGAATAATCAACCAAAGATGTAGTTGAAGAAGAAGATAATTGTAACCCGGAATCCAAAGTGCCACGAAGATACCGCAAAATTTCCTTTTAGGACCGAGAAATGAGGCTCTCGCGGATCATGCATATATAGACAAACTTGTGGAACTGCATAAGAAATATTATGACGGGTAAATGTGAGATACTGTAATGATCCGGCAAGACTCCGATATAAGGTTGAATCAGAAACCGGATCACCATCATCACCTGTAAGAACTCGTATTTTCCCAGTATTATTTTATTCTTTTATTCTTGCTTCTTGAATTTTCCAACGTATTACATTTTCTTGTATTCTTATATGTAAATCCTGAGATCATGATAATTTTAATAAATTATACTTTTTAAATATTTTCTGATCATTGATAATACTTTACTTGGAGTTATAAATTTTTTATTTTATTTTTTCATATTTATTTAAATCAAAATTTTGATTTAAAAACACCCGCGTACATTTTACAATGAGTTTACTCAAAATCAATGAATAACGAGAACTACTAATGATCGTGATGCCGATGGATGTCCGATATTTTACATTTCATTGTTGATTGTTTCAATGTTTGACGTTTTCGATGTCTTCTTTATAATGACGTGTTAAGTCGAGTCGGGAGACTATAATATCACATTTATGATGCATTTTAACTTTTGAAAAGTATTTTTACAAAACCCGAGTCCCGTAAATATTTTCAAAATTTACTAATAGTCATTTTCTACCCTTTAAACTATCTAATTGCTTTAAGTCCAAAAGATTGCATAATTGGCAAAATTCACCCTCCACCTTACTATATACTTTTTCACCTAACTTCTCTCACTTTCTTCATAACAAAAACATACACAAAGAATTTTTCCTCTCTCCCATTCTTCTCTCTATGATGCCGCCACCCCTCAAACACCAAAACTACCATAAATCTTGATTTTTAGCATGTTTTAGCCTAAATTAATCCAAGACCCATCCCTAAAATTTAAAAGTGATTCTATTGATACCAAAATTTCTTACATGCAATAACTTTCAAGTTTCTTATGATTTTATGGTTGGTATGAGTTTTTTTATCATCATGCATGTGATGATCATGATAAGATCATCATGTTTTGATCATAAAAAGTTTGATTTTTTATTTTGAATTTTGTTTGTGTAACATGTAAGTGATAAGATTGATAAGGGTTAATTATAGGAGGTTAGTTATGGTAGAAAAATGGTTAAATTATGTTGAAAAATTGATTTGGTGTGATTTTTAAAGAGGTGATTTAGGGCAGTAGATTTGAAGCCATTTTTGGATGTCTTAAGTCTGAATATAGGTTGAGGTAATGAGATCATGTTGTAGAGATTTTCTTTAGCTTCGATTTGGTATAAATTAGAGCTTCTAACTCAAAACGAGGAGGAAGTTATGATAGTTTGATTATTCGTGTACTGGGAGACGAGTATCGACACAATCCGAATTTGTTGTCGATATTTGGATCGAATCTCGGGGACTATAAAATGAGTTTTACAAATGGTCAAGGGCTGTTCTTAGGCCCTAAACTTAGAATTTTGAGTCTATTTTCAAAGTCAATGGTCATATTTTCTAATGGTAAAGGTTAGGATGGTCAAAATAGTTTCACGAGTCGAGTGTTCAAATCTGTCTGTTTTTTCAAGTATAGAAATGTGTTGAGCAGGTGGTTCTAAAATGTAAGTCATTGGATGAAATTTAAACTGAGTTATATTCAGGTTATGATTGATTTTTTCACCAAGTTTCATAAAAATCCTAATTGTCTAAGTAAGGGAAACGAGCTTGTACATTTGGTATGTACCGGCAGCTTTTTATCGAGAAAATAGTTTAATAAAGTGAACATATTGAAGGGTATTGTAGTACCACTTGCATTGTTGCTCTTTCGGGTTTGTCATGGTTTTGTAAAGTTGAGTTTTATGATTGTTAATTATGGTTTATACTTGAGTCAATTATTAATAAAGTGCGCGCCTTATTTGGTAGGTTGTGGCTTTCGTTTTTACCGGGTATCCATATCGTCGGTGATCGTCTTATCACTACTGTTTCTACTCAGCTTCTGAGTTCAATGATTCACTTACCTCGTGGCCAAGGATGAATCAATGAGTTACCCGTTTTTTTCTGGATTTCATAGCCCCTTTTTACTTGCACATTGTTTCTAAACGCGGGGTTAGATTTTACATGGTGGAACACATCCATTTAAAAACTGTATGCTATCCAGAACTTGTATGCTATCCCGAAATTGTATGCTTTCCAACATTTTTCATTGATATTATTGATTTTAGTCTATATCCCTTAAGTTTCCTCTCTTGATCATGAACCGTTCATTTACTTGTGTTGCTAAGCGCGAATGTTGTGGGTGGATCCATCGGAACTGACAATCCCCGTCCCATGTACGGTTGTTTAACCATTGACGCACTTAACATTTGATTTGTTACTTGAGTATTAGGGCCTAATACTCCCTAGAGGAATTTACATTGAGTTAAGCTTCGGTTCATGAACTAAATAGTAATAATAATGGTTTCGGACTATGGTTAATGTACATAACCAATTTCCCTATTTTCTTGTTTTACAAATGAATGCTTGTGTTCCACACCTTTACTGCTAAACCTATGAATATCACTCAACTTTATGTTGACGATTTTACATGTTTAATTTCAGGTATTAATACTTAGCTTTGCTTGGATGAGAGCCCGCAAGATATTACCGCAGCTTGGAGATTTCTGTGTATATTAAACTTTGGTTTTATCTAAAAACCGTCAAAAGATTCAACTGTATTTTTGGTAACTATATGTTATAAATCATGATGAAATAATAATTTTTTCAAGCTTATAAAACTCTAGGACCTATGTTTCAAACTCTGATCTTTTATGATGTAATGTATATGTTTTTATTACGTCAACTTTGCGTCAACAATATTTCATTGTTTCTTGTACCATGACGTGGAACCCCCTTGCTGCCTAGTTGTTTCCTTGCCTGAATTTGGGGGTCTCAAAGATTGGTATCAGAGCGATGGTTATAGGGAACTGAGTCGTTTTTCAAAACTTAGTCTATAACCGAAAAGTTCAAATATTTCATGTTTCTAAGTGTCAAACACAGAATCTACCATTGCTGTTCGATACGCGGGTAACTCTCTAATCCTTATCATTTACTTTTAATTAGCGTTGTAGTATATCATCTCTTGATTACATTTTGAAATATTACATTACCTAATGACGATAATTACTATCTCTTTCCAAATCTCTTGTGCTTCATGAATTATCATTGGATATTACTTGATTACATATGCTCTTACTACAATTCTTGAATTCTTGTTCATGTCAACTTGATCTTGTTACCATGATTTTAATTTGTTATGACATTACATACTTGTATTCGGAACGAGTATGCTGCCGACTTTTCATACTCACTTTTCTGAGTACTATTGCTATCTTGTTTATGCGTGATACGACTGACCTCATATACTCGTTCGTTTTGAATCGCCTATTTTCTTGACTCACTGTTACATGTTGTGTGTATTCTCGTGATACCATTGTTTGGGATTAAGTAAGTGTTGTTTTCAATGAAACTTCTGATTTTTATTTTACTACCGTGCGTGTTACTTTCATTGTTAAACCTCTTTAAAATATATATTTAGATATACAGATTACTTTCCGATCATTTGTGATTGGATGTCTTGAAAATTAGTCTGTAAACCATTGTGAAGCTCAGTGTGTCTCCGAAAAAGACTAAAAGACATCGTGTGAGTTACACATCTTGAAGCATTCCTTGAATCCGTATTGAATAATATTGTGGGTTTCATAACCTTGACTGACCTTTACGTCACTATTTTACATGGCACTCGTATATCGATTTAATTTCTTATTTCATTAACCATTATACGTTTTGACATCGAATTGCAACGTTCGTTTGTACCTTGAAAACACCATCGTCATCTTGTAATTCATCCTCTATTATGTGGTGTTTGTTTGGAATACGATTCTACTTCTATAAACTTGTATCCTCCCTTTTCATTAAACCTCCTCGCTCTGGGAGTGCAACCTGTTAATATTCCATTTCTTTATCGGTATGCCTTATGATTTTGGAAAATCACACCGCCAAGAGACCTTCCTACATTGTATCTTGAAATCGAAGACACGTACGTCATGCGCCGTTTTTATTTCTTAGATTATCGTTGGTATTCATAAACTAATTTTATACTATGCTTTTCTTTATATGCTTAATTTTACAATCTATTATCTTTCGCTTTTTATGGAATCCACAAGTCATGTGTGTACATAAATTCCGGGTCGTTATGAAGTTTGATTTAAATTTCAAGGTTTCGAAAAATATACTTTCTACATAAAAATTACATGTAATTTAACGATGTCGAGAAAATATTTTTATAAACTTTAGAAATAAAAATATGTTTCTACTTGTTGAGACGTTCGTTTAGGACATAAAATTCGACCCGTAAATCTTAAAAACGAGCAAGTTACACTCATTTGAAATTGTAAAATTTGAGAACTTATTTCTGCGTATTTCCAAAATATCATTTTGTCGACAGAATTCATGTGAGGGCATTTTCGTCCATTTTTGATCCGTTTCAAGTCTCGAGTAAAACTAGAAAGTTGTCTGAAACGGTGTTTTACACCAAATTGCTCTAGACTTCGAGTCTTAAATTGTCATTAGAAAGTCAATTGGTCCGGTCATACCCCAAAAGTCAAACTTAAAAGTTAAAGCTGATAGAATTTAAAAATATTATTTGAAGCGTTTTTGAGTTCGTATGAGCTCGTAAAAATTTAAATAATCATATTTTACAACTAAAAACATTGATTGCGTTTGAAAACGTTTAAAAATAGTAACTTTGCGACCGGTCATACATATATATATCTTGAACTTTTGGAACCAAGTGATTTGATAAACCGGTGATGAACTATATGTTTCGAAAAATGTGTACATTTTTATGCGTCATTATTTACGTGTTAAATTACTAAACTCTTCTAAAATAGAAACTTTTCGGAGTAATTGTACTATTTGGGAACTGATACTCTACTTTCTTAAAAGCATATTTATGTCAAATAAATTATGATGTAAACACATATGGATTCCTCTATCCTTTCTTTTATAAATGACTTATTTGTCAATTTATCTTATCTTTTTCTTTCTACTTCTAACGTAACACTGATTTGGGCCGAGGTTTGAAGTTCTTGTTTTCATATCTTTCGTTATCATCTTGACACGTTTCTCATGAAGATTCCGGCTAAATCTCTTGAAACTTTATCAACTTGTAACCATTTCATTGATTGTCTTGAACTACTCTTTATTACCCTCGTGTAACCCACTCACTATTTTGTAAATTATCATCGTGACACCATATGAATTTAAACTGGTATCATTTGCGAAACATTTTACAAAATGTTCTACATTGGTCATTGTTTTACGATGTAATTTCACAAATTGTTCAACAATTGGTCTGTTAAGTATTCTTGTAACAATAAAATTGTTGATTTAAACATCTAGCCAATTAATTACTGGCGAAAAGTTTCATAAATTATTTTGATTCCTGCTTTTTACAAATGGAATTATATACATATTTTAAATCATATGACATGTAATACTGGTTTGACGAAGCTGAGAATCACATTGCTAGTCCTAAATTATGCATGGCCTGATCACCTATGTGTAATTTAGAAGGAGCCATGCAAGGCCGTATAGTAGTCACCTTAAATATTTGGCCAAGAGCCAACTTTTTACTTATGTTCTTTAAAAAGTTAGATAAAATAAAGTTTAGAAAACTTTTACACCTTATGCGAGTAGCACCAGTTCGCGACATACACATACGAACCCTTATCTTTTCTTGAACGAAGTACATACCTCAAGCACATATTTCCTTACTCAACGATCTTTGTTTTACTTGTTACCTCATTCTTCTTTGTGATATAATTCTCATTACCACTCGTCTAATTTCTTACCATTGATGCCAGACTTGAAAGTTTCAACGTTGTTATGCTTCTATATCGATCGACCTTCTCTATCTATTTTAGTAGACCTTCGAAACATCTCCGGACGCGAATAGTGATTTATGACTAGAAGTGAACAATGATGTCGTGTATTTTTCATGATGTGTGTTAGACTCTACTGGCTTGAAATTCATTCATGCGAACCATATGTTGATTTTGCCTCTCATTGCTAATGTCGTTCATTATACTGGAATTACTCTCAAGTGACTTATTAAGAAATTTATGTGATTCCAAAATTTATTGTGTGGCTTTTCTATTTCGATCATGTATCGACCACCGAGAACTTATTAAGCCGTTGTTGGTGACGCCAGCCTCACTCGTGAGTTAATCTTGTTAAAACCTTTGTTTCATATTGTC
This sequence comes from Glebionis coronaria, assembly GCA_025667525.1. Classification (NCBI taxonomy): domain Eukaryota; kingdom Viridiplantae; phylum Streptophyta; class Magnoliopsida; order Asterales; family Asteraceae; genus Glebionis; species Glebionis coronaria. The sequence continues at coordinate 424,134,669 of CM046877.1, forward strand.
CCTATCATTGATGCATCTACTCTATCATGTCCGTTAAGAAATTGATACGAATTTCGTTTTATTCCCTCGTGCTATTGCTTGTATACTAATTGTTGATTATCATTCATTTCATTACTTGTTTGCTATCTTGTCACCTTTTGAAAACCAAAATATGTCACATGTTTACCATTTTGTGCAGTAAACACCTTCTTGGATTTCTATAAATTATTCTAAATTTATAAGAACGTTTTACACACTTCATCAAGTGTTTAAGTTACCAAAGATATCCGTTTCAAGTTAAATGTCGGATCTATACATACTCTTTGGTAGATTTAGAACTAGTGTTTAAACAAAGGATGTCAAGCTTTATCTTTTAAAGTATTTGATTGTATCATACTTTACTTCAATCTAATGAAATTATCAATTTAATTTATAATTTCTAACAATGATTCTAAATAATTTGGAAACTTAATTTTCTCTAATGGTAACGATGAACATGAGTTTTAACAATAATTTCATACAGTCATCCAAAAGCTCTTAAGCTGATTGTGACAATTATTCTAACTGAGTTATTTTTACTTTAAAATTCTTATCAATAAAATACTTAAGCTGAGTTTGAAAGTAATACCAAATCCTAGATAGGTAATTGTGACCACTTGTATTTTTAAATGATCACATGTAATTCATTTTTCCTTCTATTTCTCTTGTAATTAGATTGTTACGTTTTAAGATTTGTCATGTTTTATAGTTTGCGTGATTTGCGATTCCTTGTTGATTAACAATCTTGATTCATTTTAGCGCACCTTGTTCGTTTAAGCAATTCTTGTGTTCAATCTATCTCTTGATATTTCTCCGTACTGAAAGGTCGTTATTCTAATCCAAGTTTGAAAATTTATTCGAAAAGGAGTTAAGAAACTGAAGCGTAGTGAATTCTAATTGTCAAGGTACACCGTGGTGGAGAAATTACCTAGGAAGCAATGAATCAGTTCTAAACTATGTATCTCCTTTTGTTTGCATCTTCTTCTGTCTCCAGTGGAACTCTGAGGGACCAGAGTTTCTCTAGGGGGCCGACTGTAAGAACTCGTATTTTTCCCAGTATTATTTTATTCTTTTATTCGTGCTTCTTGAATTTTCCAACGTATTACATTTTCTTGTATTCTTATATGTAAATCCTGAGATCATGATAATTTTAATAAATTATACTTTTTAAATATTTTATGATCATTGATAATAATTTACTTGGAGTTATAAAATTTTTATTTTATATTTCCATATTTATTTAAATCAAAGTTTTGATTTAAAAAGACCCGCGTACATTTTTCAATGAGTTTACTCAAAATCAATGAATAACGAGAACTACTAATGATCGCGATGCCGACGAATGCCCAATATTTTACATTTCATTGTCGGTTGTTTCAATGTTTGATGTTTTCGATGTCTTCTTTATAATGACGTGTTAAGTCGAGTCGGGAGACTATAATATCACATTTATGATGCATTTTAACTTTTGAAAAGTACTTTTACAAAACTCGAGTCCCGTAAATATTTTCAAAATTTACTAATAGTCATTTTCTACCCTTTAATCTATCTAATTGTTTTTAAGTCCAAAAGATTGCATAATTGGCAAAATTCACCCTCCACCCCACTATATATTAATTTTTCACCTAACTTCTCTCATTTTCTTCATAACAAAAACAAACACAAAGAATTTTTCCTCCCTCCCATTCTTCTCTCTATGATGTCGCCACCCCTCCAACACCAAAACCAACATAAATCTTGATTTTTAACATGTCTTAGCCTAAATTAATCCAAGACCCATCCCTAAAATTCAAAGGTGATTCCATTGATACTAATATTTCTTACATGCAACAACTTTCAAGTTTTTTATGATTTTATGGTTGGTATGAGTTTTTTGATCATCATGCATGTGATGATCATGATAAGATCATCAGGTTTTGATCATAAAAAGTTTGAGTTTTGATATTGAATTTTGTTTGTGTAACATGCAAGTGATAAGATTGATAAGGGTTAATTATAGGAGGTTAGTTATGGTAGAAAAATGGTTAAATTGTGTTGAAAAATTGATTTGGTGTGATTTATAAAGAGGTGATTTAGGGCAGTAGGTTTGAAGCCATTTTTGGATGTCTTAAGTCTGAATATAGGTTGAGGTGATGAGATCATGTTGTAGAGATTTTCTTTAGCTTCGAGTTGGTATAAATTAGAACTTCTAACTCAAAACGAGGAGGAAGTTACGATAGTTTGATTATTCGTGTACCGGAGACGAGCATCGACACAATCCGAATTTGTTGTCGATATTTGGATCAAATCTCGGGGACTATAAAATGAGTTTTACAAATGGTCAATGGATGTTCTCAGGCCCTAAACTTAGCATTTTGAGTCTATTTTCAAAGTCAATGGTCGGATTTTCTAATGGTAAAGGTTAGGATGGTCAAAATGGTTTCACGAGTCGAGTGTTCAAATCTGTCCGGGTTTTTAAGTATAGAAATGTGTTGAGCAGGTGGTTCTAAAATGTAATTCATTGGATGAAATTTAAACTGAGTTTTATTCGGGTTATGATTGAGTTTTTCACCAAGTTTCATAAAAATCCGAGTTGTCTAAGTAAGGAAAATGAGCTTGTACATTTGGTATGTACCGACAGATTTTTATCGAGAAAGTAGTTTAATAAAGTGAATATATTGAGGGTATTGTAGTACCACCTGCATTGTTGCTCTTTCGGGTTTGTCATGGTTTTGTAAAGTTGAGTTTTATGATTGTTAAGTAAGGGAAATGAGCTTGTACATTTGGTATGGTTTTGTAAAGTTGAGTTTTATTATTCGTGAGAGTTATTCCAACTTAAAAAAATCATCATTATTTATAGATTATTATTGAAAATTATGTATACTCATAAGATATTACGCTCGCAGAAAGTTTTATGGTACCCGCAGCCGCCACGCATGGATACCCTACAAGTTAATGTATAAAACGTGCTTATATTTTTAACTAGTAGCAACTGTATAAGCTCATGTACATTGCTATATATGATTGATAACAAAATGCAAGTCACGTTAGTTGTTACTGTATTTATAACTACATTAGAGCATTTGAACCTTTTAAAAAAGGTAAAGCTGAATTTTCAATAAACTTTAATCTACCTTCTATATAAAACAAGGTTTTCTTTTTTAATCTTCTCTAAAAACCTTTTAATTAATGACACCTGTCAGCTTTATTTTTTGAAACCGTCGGATTAAATAAACATCTTTACAATATACTTTTTTGAAACCATCTCATCTAACTCATATCTTACGATTTTTTTCTCAATAAAAATCTGCCTTAATTAACTTTTAATCAAGAACATCTTCTCAATCTCATTCATCTACATCAACCGAATCCATACAAATACATCTATACCCATTATTAAATTTTAATCAAGAAACATATTCATGACCTCATTCATCAACATCAGTCGAATCCATACAAACAAAACCACAAACATGTTTACATCATTTGGGTTCTTTAACCTAAAATCACACACACGAATTATGGATCTTTGATGACGAAATCAAATATCATACCAAAACCGCATCTGGGAAAATTAACAACACGCCGCCACCATAAGCGTTTCATCATCCAATATCAAAGGTACGATTTTAGTTTTTTTATTTCATTAATATTTTATGAACTTGAAGAATGGGGAAAAATCAAGAGATAATTAGAATACATACAACCTTTTCAGTTTCAGGTTATTTTTAATATTTATAAATTTTCCTAATGATCAAATTTAGATTTATTACTTTTCCAGATTTGGTCGTACTATATTGTCAAGATTTACAAGTTGTATGATTTTTTACTTAGAATTTTGATAGATATTTTTTGTTAGCTTAGATTTTGTACACACCAAGTGTTTGATAAAATATGTAAGAGAGAGGTTAGTGTGTGGATAATGTAGGAAGGCCTCAGAAAGAAATAGTACTTTATAGTCTATTCTTGAATCTAAGTTATATAGAATTTGTTAGACTTACTTTTTGGTAAGCTGGCGCCTTTCACGTGAGTTGAACTAGATTTATATCCTTTGCTATACGCAGGGACTTATTATGTAAAGGATGGAAAGTCTAGGTAGGATAGGTCTATAAATACCCCCCATGACTCTCCATGGGGGTGTGGAAGTTTGTTCTTTTTTCATTTGTATTGTCTCACTTGAAATAATACACATAACATTCCTTCACCTCTCTCTAACTTTCTCTCACTAAGAACTATCAATGTTCATCATGTTCTTTGATCATCCCCGACCTCCCGAACCATGGTGGGTTTTTGATGCCTTTCAGAATTTTTGGTAAAAAAAAAGAATGATGGTCTTTCAACTTTCATATTAAACTTATTATTCAAATATTTATGTGTATATTTTGCGATTTTAGCTTAGATTTTGGACACGTGACTGATAAGGAAGATCAAATTGGCTTTTTTGAGAGAAATTTAAAAAGAGGAGAACTTTATTGATAAGGTTTTTTTCTTTATACGTAATTATAAAGTTTTTCTATGTAACTCGAAACTCGTGTTCCATGTTCATAACACAACTTCTAACTAATAAGTTCACGATACTTTTGTAGCTAATTTTAACAAACTTTGTTTTGCAGTTTTACCAACGGATTATGAAAAGACTGCATAATATGATAACGACTAATAAGGAAGATTAAATTGGATTTATTAGGTGCTGATATGATAACGACTGCAAAACCATATTAAACAGTGTAAGTTATGCTTGTCAAGCCATTTTTTTACATGTATACGTCTTTTAACTAATGGTATTATCTGATTTTGTAAGCGTTGTAAGGTGTAGTGGAACACTCAATAGTTAGAGAAAAAGTATGATATTATGTCAACATTCAAGGAGATGAGCCTCTTACTGAATATCGAAATCATTAGTGAGATTGTCAAAGCTCTTCAGGTACACTGATCTCATAAAATGACACATGTATATATGTTTATATATTTACTTACTATTAGCTATTCATAAGAATTCTAAACACAAATTGTTACTGCAATGGTCGATGACCGATTCATTTTTAGTAGTAGATTGTGAAAACAGGATCAGTGGAACAAGAATGAGGACATGAGACATAGTGACTGCCTTAAATGAAAAGACTATCGAGGTACTTTCCCTATAATACTCTATAATATTATACACATACTTGACATTAGGAGTTATAAGGTCACTTGATTTCCAACGGCATGATCACTTGCATGAGTTTGTTATGAAGTCAGAGAGAGAATGGTTTCTTCCTAAGCCTCAAGAAACAAGAGATTGGTTGTATGAAGATGAAACGGAAGCTAAAAAGATTTGTTTTTCACATCTCTTAGTAATGTTTCTTTAAAGGGTTTTTGGAATTGCTTATTTTTAGGCTTATAAATCTACACTTATAAGCTGACTAGATATAAGCACTTTATTAAATAGTGTTTGGATTTGCTTACTAATATAAAGCAAACAGGTTGATAAACAATATAAATCGAGTTATAAGTTGCCTGCAATTATTAGATATTCGTGTCCACCTACATATAATGACAACTCTCAAAGTTCAAATAGATGTAAAGGTCTCATACTTTTGCGTTGGTAGGTGACCTTAATTTTTTTCACGCTTTTCTCAATACACTATGCTATAATTATGATGGATTTATATATCGTTTTTCTTCGCAGGCTTAACTCAAGCAACGAGTTTTCACACAAACTACTCAACAGACGCTTCAGTTTGATTGGGCTTAACATATTTAAACGCCAATTAAACAAGCTCATATGACCCGCGAAGATGATGTTCAACATAATGCCATTGTTAAAGGTTTGTGTGATTTTTGGCATAATTTATTGCTAATGTTTGTGCAATATTTGTTTAAGTTTTTCCCATTCTTCACCTTAACATTCAGAAAGAGCATCAGGTCTGGCTGGATCCTTCATAACTTGCAGCACCAGGAATCTTCCATATGAGCTCAACTTAGGTGTCCCACACATGCGGACTGTATCCAGTCGTCGGAATATCACAGAACACTAGCACGCATTCTGCAACTTTGAAAGGTATGTGAAATGTATATGTTGTTTCCTAATTAAAATTTGTTGATACTTTGTCTGAACTTTTTTTTATGGGTAACCATGGTTTACGACTCATTGGCCGACTAATCGATGGAGTTTATCTGAAGTGTTTGCTGATGATTAGGCGTCACAATGAGCAGGATTTATTTACACCTCCGATAATCAAGATATTTGTCACAATGAGCAGGGTATAAGCGATGCCTTATATGACTTCGCACAGGTTAGTTTACTAACTCGCTCACGAGGCGCCATTTAGTTGTCGTAAATAGATTTGGAATCAGTTAGCTTCCGTTTCATATGATCTATATGGTAAAGAACCGTGTATTTTAATGATGCAGTATAATACCAAAATCTATCATGGCTAACTTTGACATGTTTATTGCTGTTATTTTAGTTGGCAAAGTCTGTCAGGCTGGAGATGGCTTTCGCAATGCTTGCTGGGTCAAGATACTTGCAATGGGTATATTCCTCCAAACCCAAAACAGAATTTACTAGACAAGCATGAAGACCCAAAAAAAATATTGGTCTATCCAGGTTTAAAGTAGCTCAAATTTGTACGGTTACAGGTGGCAACGACTAACCGGGTTGAAAGTGTCAATTTGTATGTATGAATACAAAATTTAAATGCATTTTTCCTTTTTATCTTAACAAACATCAAAAGGCAGATAAAAAATGGAGGTATTGCGGATTTTGAAACCTTTTACAACTCACATCCAAACTCTGTCTTTGTTTATGTTTTAATCTCTGTTGTTCTCGCAGGTTATGATGGCACAATGAAGAGGCCACCTACGAATGCATTAGAACAAAATTGATGATGTGTCAGAACTAGAGCAGTTTGGCTTTCTGATGTATATGCCAATATGGCCAGAAGTAGATATCTTTCGCAGCAGGTATGTTCTAAGACTAAAAGAAAAACGCCTGGAAGTCCGAGGAGTCATTTATTGAAATTTGCAACAAAGTCATTATATGGCCAGTTACCACATTATTTATACTTACCGTCACCAGAAATTTTTTAATTTAAGTGTTCACACGTGCAATTTACTACCGACAGATAGCAAAGATGTCAAACTTTGTTACGGATATATTCATATTGTCAATACCAACAAGCCTTTGACATATATAAACCCTTTTGTTTTTTAGCGCCAAGTATTTTAAATGATGGAAGGGACAATCTTTGCAGCCTCTCAAACAGAAAGACGATGCGTCAATAAGGGAATGGTAAACTCAAGTAGAGATACAAATGAGTCAATTAGGCAGCCAAGCAAGGTACCAAGAATAAGCTAATGACGGTCTTCTATGGTTGTACGTGTTTGGCAGAAGTGGAATTGTTAAGAAGCATAAGAATCAAAGTGTGTCACCCATGTATCCTGATTGTATTTGTGTCATCAGATCTGTAAAGTTAGCATGCCGCCCCGCAGCGAAGCATGGATTTTCATACATTGTTTTATACATTTGTCAAAACACTTGTGCATTTATTTTGTTTTTCAAGATAATGTGTTTTACACTTTTTTTATTTGAATGATTTGTCATTGCTGTATTATTACATTTATTTTCACAATCATTATCTTATATATATATATATATATATTAGATTTTCATATTTCTCATTCAATATCCTGTGAAACAAACCGCCCATGGGGCGGGCCTTGAGACTAGTTAATAAATATAGCAAGGTATTGATGTATTTCCCACTATTTATATTATATGACTATTTGTAATAATTTTTTATAACAAACTTTTGTAACAATTATTAATAATATTTATTATTTTAAATTAATATATCTTTTATATATTTATTATTTTTATAATCTAAGCTCACCATATTTTCTATAAAATTTGTGTTGTTTAATATAATATTAATTTCGATAAACTTTATTAACTTTCAGTTTTTATTTTTTATTTTTAGCGGGTTTATTTTGATTTCACCTTTTTACCTTTTTAACATTAATGTGAATACGAACTTGATAAGTAAGATAGTAACATTTTGTTATTAAAAAAACATCATCGAGTATTCGCCGCGGCATTGCACGGACACGATGCTAGTATGCTATTAAAGCCAAATTGATCCTCCGAAGTCTCCCATCCTAAAATTTCTCCTTTAGTCGTCCATTTCTCTTTTTTTTCTGTAAATCCCATGCCTTAATCTCTCCCTCAGGAAATCGTAAAACGCTTAAAACCTAGTCTTACTTCTTCTCAACTATGGTTGGAGATTCGACACCAACATGAACTGATAAACTACTCCCCGTTGGTGTCACTTGGTACTCTTTCTTTAATGTCCGAATCAAGCTAAGTCATGAAAGATCCAATTACAAGTCTTGGAGCTCATTCTCTAAAATCCACCTTGGAATTATCGGACTAAAGAAACATACCGAGGGAACCTCTAGTCCTTTACAAGAAAAAGCATCGTGGATCCATATTAAGAAAATATTGATCACCTTATGATCAAGATGTGGATCCTTGGTAATATATTCACATATTTACCAAAATAAAAAAGATGTGGATCCTTGGCAGTCCTTAGTCAATTTATTGCAGGGTTAAGTCCATATATTGGTAATATACTATTCATGGTTTACACATCTAGGTAATGTACTATATTTATTACTAATATCGCTATAAAAACCGACTAAACTTTTCTAATATAGGTAATGTAACCGGCTATGACAGGTTAGAACTCGAAATTTGTAACAAAACAATTACTACCTCGATAAATTGAAAATAAATATACTCCTAAGCAAATTTTTAGCTTGTAAATTGGTTGCTAATGTCTGATATAAATATCTAATACGCGTGTGCTTGTCAAATAACACTCAAGAATCGAATCTTGTGAGTATAATGTAACACGATCAAGTTATCAGCATTATGGTATTTGGAATATATAAAAGTTTTTATATAGAAAAGCATTATAATTCAAATTCCATGAGGTATTAAAGTGTATCTATTAATTGTTTACGTTTTTCTGTGGCATGACAATTATGACCACGGGGCTCCATTGGAGTTCAAAAATGAAATTATAACATTATCACAGATCGGACATCTAAATCTGGTTAGATCTCATGGTACATCGATTATGCTGGTGAGCGTATTATCATGCTAACACATGTTACTAATGGAACCCTTCGTGAACGTTTAGATGGTAAATGCAGCTACATGGATCTCGGTTATTGGTTTCATATCCGAGTATAGATTCTTGGTTTTTAAAGATTTTTTGAAAAAAAAATAAGCGTTTGTTCCAGATGAAAAAATGAAGCGTTTGTTTCAGATGAAAAGACGAAGGAGATGAAAAAATGAAGCGTTTGTTCCTAACTTCGAGTTGTAACCTATCCTAGCCGATCACATTACCTATATTAGAAAAGTTTACCCGGTTTTTATAGCGAAATTAGTAATAAAAATAGTACATTACCTAGATGTGTAAATGATATATAGTATATTACCAATATATGGACTTAACCTTTATTGCAAGACAAAGTTGTTACAACACTGGGTACTGACAAGGATCTATAGCAGGGACGGAGCTAGAAAGTTCAGTTTGAGGGTTAAAGTTTAATATTTTTTATAAATTACACATAAAATAGTTTTTACGGGTTCAAATTTTTTAAAAATCCCCAAAAATTTCGAAAATTTACATTACGATATTTTCGCTAGGGGGTCACATGACCCTTGTGACCCCCTTCCCTCTGCCCCCTGATCTATAGGATCACATAAATTTCCTTTCTTAAAAATGCAAAGTATGGCGGAAGAATACTTTTTATTTGTTATGCTCTAAATGGCCTTAGCTCGAATTACAAACACATAGCCGCCCGCATCATTCGCCATAGTAAGGTTTTTCCTGCTTTTTTCGACACTAAAACAATACTAGAAGAAGTGAAAAAGAGAAGGTTCATACCAATGCCAAAAACTCAACTGCACTGAATAACCAAAAGTACTCCACAATTTTGCACCCACTTTTCTAAATGGCCTTGCAAATTCCATACCAATGCATGAGCCAAGAATGAGATAAGTCTATAAATCAGAAAACCAAAGTTTATCGCTCACCTAATCGAAAAAGAAGCAACAGATAGTAGAAGAGCGATTACGATGCAGTCTGAAGCATCTAAACAACAACAATCAATCAATTAGTAAATTATAAATTGAATTTAAAACAAAATGTAGTGAAAGATAGATACTAAGGAATAAACCCTTTGTCACGTGGGGGAAATAACAATAAGAGCATCTCTTATGGTAAACCTCTTGAAAAGGTTTATACAATTGTTATGTCATATCATTTTTAATTTCTCATTTTATAAACCTATTATCACTATGGTTAAACTTGATGAAACTTTATAATTTAATGAGGTATTAAATGATTTATGTACATTTAGTTGCCATGAAAAGGTCCATAAACTTAGACCTACTTCATTCCATGTCACCATAAACCTCATCTCACTATGATGATCCAATTTATAAACCTCTTCAAAATTTATAAACTTTTCCATAAACCTCTCATAGTGGATGCCCTAATAATAGACGGGAGTAATAATAACTCAAGAACCCTTATTAGCTGATGCTCTGCTAATTACGTGACTAGAAATTAGATAAAAATGTATATTAAAAAAAACCTTATTCAGGTCGACCCGAGCTCAAGTTAGCCAAATAACTTCAACTCGATACTCGACTATATTTAGTATTTTGGTTACTCGGGTAGACTCGGATAACCCAAATAAATATTTGAACCCGACTAACTCCACTCGAATATGCTTATGTGGACCAACCCTTGTCCGATCAAGTCAGCCTTTTTGACACCCGTATACATACATATCTTTTAAGAATATTTTATGTTATGTTTAATTGAATGAATCAACATAAACAAAAGCCATGTCCAACTATATGTTTATAAATGTTCATTTATTTGTTTGTCCTCATTTACCTCTTAATTAATTGTATATGCCTAAAATTTGTTTATAACAACACTAATGAAACATAAAATTATGTGTACTTAAATAATATTTATTTATGTTTGCTCATTTATATTTGTTTAGTGTTTCAAGAAACGGACGTAATAAACACATTTTTTGAAAAAAAACATAAAAAACAGAATTTCGGCATGTTTAATCGTTCATGTTTGTTTATATATCTAATATATATTAAACAAACAAACATGAACAACGATTTATCCACAATTTTACGACACTCATCAACAGAGTTTGTTACGATTAACAATTGTTGTCACGAATCTAGGAAAATTAGCTCAACAGATAATCAACCCAAACTTTTATCGTATGCCAAAGTTGAATGAATGTGCCAAAAATAAATTCTCATAAGTATAGCCCAACTTGGCCCACATATTAATCTAAGGAACTCTGACCCAACAACGCCCAAACTAGTTGTACACTTAACACAATGCCCAACAACGCCCAAACTAGTTGTACACTTAACACCGATGTTTTAAAACCCGGGTTTGGAATCGACTCGGTCGAGTCATCGGGTCACCGGTTCAACCGGTTGGACCACCGGGTCGACCTGCTTTTCAATTAAAAATTTTATTTATATATTTTCAATATTATATATATATATATATAAATATAAATCGTGAATATTTCATATATTTGGCCTAAACACCGTTTACTAACAAATATAACACGTAAAAACAAAGTTACGTTACAAATACGTATAATTATATCGCGAAAAAACGAAGAAAAAAAAACAAAAAAATCGAAAAAGATCAAAACCCGGCCGGGTCACACGAACTGGGTCAACCCGGGTCGCTTCAAACCCGGCGGGTCACACCGGGTTTCCAAAATGTAAGACCCGGGTCAATGTGACCCGTTTTTTTGCCGGAACCGGTCCAACCGGTTGAATCGGCCGGGTCGACCCGGGTTTCAAAACATTGCTTAACACAATGCCCAAATTGTGGAAGTTGGCTATCATTTAAGGTAATGGAATTAGGGCTGAGTATCGCGCTTGGATCGGTCAAGAGCGCATTGTATCAGACCAAGGATAAGACCGGATCAAAATATCCGGTCCGGTTTGATTTAGTTTTCGATCCGGTCCAATGCTGTTAGACATAATTAACGGATTTTTGGTAAGATTGAACCGGACTAATCGGACCAAAAATCGAAATGATTCAAAACCTTGACCGAGGATCGGACCATTGGTCTAGTCCAGATCGGTCCGTTTCAGCCCGATTTTCCGGTCCGTTCGACGGTCCAAAATACTCGGTCCAAAATGGAATTTGTAGTACATTATTGAATCTGTATGTGATTTTCAAAAAGGTATTTTAAAGACTAAGCATTAAAGTTTTTTGTTGAAGTTTTAAGTAAAACATTTATACGAGATTCTGGGGATGAAAATAGTAAAGAGAAGCAATAAATATTGAAAAGTAGCATCTCCCTGTCATGCAAATTTTGTAACAAATTAAAACAAGGGACAACCGAAAATCAATTCTCTTCATCACCACTTTGACTCTTTGTTGAAAAACATAAAAAAAAAATGACAGGTTTCTGGACTCAAGCTAACGCTTTGTTCAGAAAGAATTTAACATTTCAGGTTCTTTTCATCTTTATATTTCGATATTATGGTTTAAAAATCGATCATGTTACTAATTATTACGTTTGTTTTTTATAGAAAAAGAACATCAAGACGAATCTGAGGCTGTTGTTCTTCCCGATTGTACTATGTTTATTACTTATGATACTACAATCAATAGTAAATAACCAACTAGATACACCGTCGAATAAATGTGGTTGTAAATGTATTGGTGAAAAAGAAGTTCATGGACAATGTCATAATAAGCAAGTATGCGGGATTGAGTATTCAGATAATCCCGCTCAAGCTGCTTTATGTCCTATTTCTAGTCCTCTTGAATGGCCTCCGCTTATGCAAATGCCGGATCAAAACTTTATTGAGAGTAAGGAGTGTGCGAGGCATGGGACGTGTCCGGTGGCTGTGCTTGTGACCGGGAGGAATCGGACATTTGGAGAGGGTATGTTGCTTTTGTTTTCATATCTTAGGTCTTTGTAATTTTTTTGATCTGTTACACAAAAACTTATTACTTTTAATTATTCTAAAAAAAATTGATGTATGAAATTCTAATCGTATATTAGGGTTAAAATCAAAAAATCAAAGTCTAATAACCATAAACACTAACTACTTTGCCTTAATCGACTATGCGTTACACTTCACTGAGTCATTAAAAGATGGTTATGTGTCGAGTATGGACCAATTTGTAAGCAAGACCCCCTAAAAATATTGCCTTCTAATAAAAGATAATCATAATATAAAAGTTTTACATATATGTAAATCTTTTGTAAATAACTTTATGAAATTACTAATGATTACGAGTTTCAAACTGACCCGAATTGGGACTCAAAACCGTCTTTGAAAGACTAATAGTATGTTCTAACAAAAATGCAATCACTAAAATGGGATAAACGAAAATTTGTGTTGAAATTTAATGCAAAAAACATATGTTTATGAAACCAACTATAGTTTATTTTTATATGACAGGCGTGGCTGGAAATATGTTTCCGAATGCATCTGATTTTAGCTCATTCAGTGGTCTTGTTCTGGTTAGTTACTGTTTGTTTTCGTATATGGCAAGCTTAGGAATTATATGTTAAGTGTATGTCAACATTTATGTTTGTGACATGATGCTTTTAAATATATCAGGCGTCAGCTTCATGGACTGCTGAGTCCAACTTTCTTGAGCCTGCTTTTACCTCGGATCTTCCTATCTACTATGTTCAATCTCAGTGTGGATCCAACTCCACGTCTTCTATAGCATTGCCAGTAGCATCAGTGGTGCGGGAACAAGGTATGAAATATTAAAATAACTTTATTTAGCTTGTTGCACTTAATTCATGTAGCTTAAACATTTCGTGACATTTTTTTTCTTATTAGGGTGTAACCGATCTTGTATTTTTTAATGCAGAAGTTAGATGTGTTCAAGGTCAAAATCTGTGGCGCAACAACGAATCTGATATTAAAGATGAGCTATATGTTGGACACAAGAAGGGATACACTAAAAAGAAAACAAACGATATATTAGCAGGTTGGTTAATTTAAACACAATCTGACTGCATTAACCAAGTCAATAATCTAAGCTTTGCTTTTTTTGTTTAACATTTCAACAGGCTACGATTTCTTGAACTCGGGTATCAATAACTATCATGTGACGGTATGGACCTCTTCCCACGACGATGATACAGGAAGTGGCCCACATAAAATCATCCGGGTTCCTCGTCTAATAAACTTGGTACACATTTTAATATTGTAACATTGTCAAACTGTTAATCTTAACTATAAATTTTCATTTTTAGTCAAGATTATGGTTCTCATTAGTGTTTATCTTGGAATAAGAAGAAAATGGGTTCTTCGTGGAATGCATAAAGGTTAATCTTACCGTTAATTAGATAGCATAAAAAAATAGACATACAAGATTGGCCCTCCAAAATAGGATTTAGTTAAAAATAGTTATATGAAACTCATCATGCAAATTCTCACAACTGCAAGCGATACGTATACAGGTGTCAAATGCTTTTCTACAACTTGTGGGTGGGCGTTCTACACATATGCTGTTTGATTTTGTTAAAGAGATGCCTAAACCTGAAACGGTATTCAGGCTGGATTTTTCTTCTCTCCTTGGGCCAATATTCTTTACATGGGTCATTTTGCAACTATACCCTGTAAGTAATTTTCTCTGTAGTTTTTATTATTTTATTTCTGTTCTCATATCTACTGAATTGAACTTGTATTCCTGTAAGCTTAGAAATTTAGTTGATACTTGTTTTATACTGTCTGATATGACTAAATCTGTAGAACCTTCAGCAAGCTTATATAGATGACAAATATAATTGTCTGACGTGGACTGGTCTAATTAACCATTTTTCTGACTTTATGTAACCACCTAACATTCTGTTTCTTTATCTGCTGATACTGTGATGTTAATTAATGTTGGGATCGTTGTGAGGCTGTCTATCATTATGTCTATCGCCTTGCTTAAACATGATTTATATGCTGTACTGTGTTTATCTGTAAGGACCTCTTAAGAATAGTTTGCTACCTGTTTTGCAGATTGTTCTAACAGCTTTGGTGTACGAGAAGCAACAAAACTTAAGGATCATGATGAAAATGCATGGGCTTGGGGATGGTCCTTATTTGATGATCTCTTATGCGTACTTCCTAGCCATATCTGTGGCGTATATGTTCTGTTTTGTGGTGTTTGGCTCGGCTGTAGGTACGAATCAGCAAAACTTATTTACGCTTTTCCTTTTTACTATTTGCTTTTCCTTAATTAATGACTGGTAATTATTTCAGGGTTAAATTTCTTCACATTGAATGACTACAGCATCCAATTTGTGTTCTATTTCATCTATGTGAACTTACAAATTGCTATGGCCTTTCTCGTGGCTGCACTTTTCTCAAATGTGAAAACTGCTGCAGGTTTGTTTTGCATGTTTCGTATGTTTCATGTATGTATAATTGAGACCATCTGAGTTATGACTTATACGGGTATGATTGTAACAGTTGTGGGGTACATCACTGTCTTTGCAACTGGTCTTTTGGGAGAATTCTTCTTTAAGTCTTTCCTTCAACATAAATCATTTTCAAGTAAGTAAAGATTCACATATATAGTGTGCCAGTAATTACATGTTTACAGCTATATACTGTAGTTGACAATATGGGCAGGTTGGTTAATGGGTCAAATTGGATGGGTTAGTGGGTCATTTGTAGCACAGTGATACTGAGCTGGGTCAGGTTTGATTGACCCAAAAAACACTAATTTTATCAGTTTTTTTTACAGAAAGTTAATGTGCTACTACTTTCTATGGTTAACGACTTCACAATAGACTTTCCTGTTTTAGCAGCTCTCGACTTATTTGACCCTTTCATGATACCAAGTTTTATTTGTACATTGAACTGTTTAACCAGTTTGAGAAGAATATGAACCGAAATGGAGCCGTTCATGAGTAAATGGATCAAATTTCTGCATTAAATACAATATTCTTTGCCTAAATAGTTTTATGTGCTTTGTAGGAGTTTGGATTATTGTGATGGAGTTATATCCAGGGTTTTCTCTATATTCTGGATTATACGAGTTTTCGCAGTATGCCATTTACGGAACTTATTCTGGAGCTGTTGGAATGCAATGGGGAGATTTGAGTGACAGCAATAATAATATGGCTCGTGTCTTAAAAATCATGGTTGTGGAATGGTTCGTGGTTATCTTTATTACATACTATATTGACCAAGTGGCACCATCAGGAACTGGGGTCCGAAAAAGTCCATTGTTTTTCTTGGAAAAATTTAAAAAGAAGTCTACACTGTCGTCGTTGAGAAAACCCGGTTTACAAAGACAGGGTTCAAACTTACATCTGCAGCTAGAGAAACCTGATGTTGTCCAAGAGGTAGGTAGTACATATTTACTTTGTTAAATTAATTATATAATCCAGGTCTAGTGGATACTTTCCAATCTTCCATTGGTAAAATAGAAGTTGGTCAATTCGTAACATTACATGTTTGACTACTTCGACAAAAAATAACAGAACCGCCCAATACATAAGTAAATGGGTGGAGACCACCAAGTTGAATTTCAAGTAAAAATTGTTCCACATACATTTCTATAATTTTTTATGTATTCATACCTTATCTAATCTTCTATAGGTTCTCTAGTATTTGGTATGTATAATTTTCTCCCCTTCTTATTTTTAACAGAGAGAGAGGGTGGAGCAGTCACTAGTTGAACAAGACGCGAGCCATTCTGTTTTATGTGATAATCTCAAAAAGGTATATGCTGGAAGGGATGGAAACCCCGAGAAATTTGCAGTTAGAGGGTTATCACTTGCATTTTCTCATGGGGAGTGCTTCGGTATGCTTGGTCCAAATGGTGCAGGCAAAACCTCCTTCATTAATATGGTCAGTGTTAAGCTCCGTTTATAAATTATTTACACAATACGTTCGTTATTCATGATACTAAACATATACGTGCATATTCTGTATCAAGTTATTAGAGGAGACAATTTAGCCCATTACTTATAAATTAGTCACCTTGGGTTACAGTATATATTGCTTACCCCTCAGATGGGTACTCTGTATTTTATAAAGCTCCGTAAATTGTAAATTGGCAAAGAGGTGTAGAGGTTACGTAGGTGTACTATTGGTGTGATGTTATAGCTTTTGTAACCATATTTAGTGCATGAAAAACTTATACAAAATTTTAAGGAATGGACACACAACGTGTTTTGGGTCAACCTAACATGATGCGACAAGAATTTTAATCGTTTTTACTCATCACCTAAACCACCTCTATAGGGACGGACCTAGGATCTTCAGGAGGGCGTTGCACAAATTTTTTCCGGTCATAAGTACAAAAGTTCACAACATAAATAATTTTTTAGCTAAGCTAAAGTTGCACTATAAAGAAAATAGCACAAATATTTGCATATAACAAAAAATGACATTTTTTGAAAAAGAAAAGAAAAAAGAATAAGACTTTGCGCCCCTAAATTGGCTGTGGCCCATGCCATCCATGCAGGTCCATCCCTGCCACCCAATCCATTCTTTTTGTCCCTGTTTTTAATCTAACATCCGATTATGCTTCAATATTCTTTCGTATACAAATCGTAAAATAAGAAAAGTGTGTTGGATTTGGCAGATGATTGGACTTACTAAGCCAAGCTCTGGCACCGCATACATTCAGGGTCTGGATATACGAAGCGACATGGATCAGATTTATTCCAACATGGGTGTCTGTCCTCAGCATGAGTAAGTATCAATATATATTTATAAGGCGACTCGGGAAGTAAATGATGTTACTTATTATGTTAGTATTTATATGCAGCCTGCTCTGGGAAACCCTAACAGGTAGGGAGCATCTTCTCTTTTATGGAAGACTAAAGAACCTCAAAGGTTCCGCATTGACCCAAGTAAGTTGACATTCATTAATAACAGATGTGGCAATTTTCACTCTTGTACCTATGTTTGGGTTGTTTCGGATTGTATTTTTTTTTATCGAACAGTCAAATAGGTTGTAGAAAAGACCTATTTTGTCATCCTAACTTTCAAGGATTTTCACTGAGGAACTATATTGGTCTTTTTGTAAATCTTAAACTTATTTACTTCTAAACCCGTAGGCAGTTGAAGAATCTCTTAAAAGTGTCAATCTCTTCAATGGCGGGGTTGCAGACAAGAAAGCCGGGAAATACAGTGGAGGCATGAAAAGGAGGCTTAGTGTTGCCATTTCATTAATCGGAGATCCCAAGGTATGTAAGCTATCCATGTATTCGATTGGCTTTTGACCATCATCTCATATGCTCCACTCATAGTGGTTTCTGACAACATACATAGGTTGTGTACATGGATGAGCCCAGCACTGGTCTGGACCCAGCTTCAAGAAACAATTTATGGAATGTGGTGAAGCGGGCTAAAGAAAATCGAGCAATTATTCTTACCAGTAAATATCTATTCAACTTTCTACTTTCTTTTACTTACGAGTGCATGCTGCACATATGTATAGTAGAGGTTACAATTTGGTGCAGTTACATATGAATTGAGCGATTCAGGTTGTGTTAACATGTTAGATAGGCATAATAATGATGCAACTAAAACAAAAAAGGGTCAAGTGACCAACGAAGTTGAAAGCTATCTACGCTTTAACCCGTTTTAAGTAATCATACCCTGTACTATAAAGTGTATTTATTTTTTGACAAGTTTCAAGTAATTTTCTTTCTGGATCAAGTAAAAGGAGTGCGAAATCTCTTATTGGACGAGTCTCTTTACGCTGAATTGTAAATTATTCCTTTGTCTTGCAACAAAGGGAGCATATAATAAAAGTTGTGCTCTTGAAATGGAAACAGTAGTTGACAGTTTATCCTTTAGTGAATGCAACTGATATCGCTAGTCCAAATGTTTCAGCACATTCTATGGAGGAAGCAGAACATCTGTGTGACCGGTTAGGAATTTTTGTGGATGGTAGCTTGCAGTGCATTGGAAATCCTAAAGAGGTAAAGCTAGTTATATATTTCACTATAAACAGTTCAATTCACTCACTAACTTCCTTTTCTACGTTAATGCATATCGAATACTCCACTTCTTTCAATTCGGATAACCAAAACACCGAATGCCTTAATTCTTTCAGAAATGCCCATTCCTCTGGAAAATCTGGAAAGGGGATAAAGTTTGCTGGTTGGCACACCAGTAACTATATTATTTAATTTTTATTTGAGTAAGAAAAATATTAAAATAGTGTTTTGAGGTCATAATTAAGACGCAAATAATAGATATTACATTTTTATCTTTAACAAAAAGTGTTTCGGGTTAACCCAAGGAAGAGATGAGCTACATATATTTCTTTATATCAGCTTATGCTTTTTCTTCTTTTTTATCAGTATGTCTTACTACCTCTATGTTAATACGTGGACAGCTGAAGGGTAGATATGGAGGTTCTTATGTTTTTACGATGACAACATCCTCAAATCACGAGGCTGATGTAGAAAACTTAGTAAAGGGTCTCTCACCCAATGCCAATAAGATATACCAAATATCTGGGACACAGAAGTTTGAGATACCAAAACAAGATATCAAAATAGCAGATGTTTTCCGTGCAGTTGAGAATGCTAAAAGCAGGTTCGCCGTTCAGGCATGGGGGCTTGCAGACACAACTCTAGAGGACGTTTTCATCAAAGTTGCTCGAGAAGCTCAACCTATTGATGTTCTCTCTTGATATGTTTAGTTGTTCACTATAAAGTATCATTATGTCTTAATTTCTTGCAGGTTAATGCATAAGATTATACATAGTACTTAAAAAGGGAAGAAGTTATATGATATGATTCGCCCTCGAGACATGAGTACTTATTGAATAGCCTAAATTTAATGAACTCGTAGTGCTAGTTACATTTTCGCATCAACAAAATAAACTTATTACTCTGAGTTTTTAGTTAAGGGGGTGTTTGGTTAAGCTTATGTATTGTATAAGCCATTTATGGCTTATATATAATAAGCTTACAAGTCTTACTTAAGTGTTTGGTTTAGCTTATATAGTTAATAAGGTAAAATGATAAAAAAATACATAAAAAATAGAAAGGATGTAATTATTAAATGAGGGTATAAATGTCTTTTCATATAATATTCTTATAAAAGTCCACTTACCCTTATATAAGCCACAAATTCTTGGCTTACCAAAACCCCTTTATATAAGCTAATAAGCCTACTTATATAAACTTAACCAAACACTTGATTTCGGCTTATAAGCTTATAAGCCCACTATATAGACTAAAACAAACACCCCCTAAGTTTGAAGACGTAAAGCCATCAACAAAATAAACTCATTACCTCTCAATGGTTGTTTTAGTTTTTACTAGGGGTGAGCATGGTTCGGTTTGATTCGGTTTTTGTATAAAACCGAAACAGAACCACCAAATTTCGGTTTATGATTTTTAGGAACCATTCGGGTTCGGTTTTGTGTCGGTTTGGTTTTTCGGTTTTCGATTTACTTTCGGTTTGATTTTTCGGTTTTTTCGTTTTTTTCGGTTTCTATATGATTTATCGAGTTTCGTTTTTACAAGTCGATTTTGAATATATCATAAACCGACACGTTAAAAGCTTTAAATAAACAATAACAACAAGAAACACAACATTAACAATAAGGAAAAATTATCATATAAAATCCAAAAAAAATCATTTATGTGTATAAATCAACACAATATCAACGATAAAAACCTAATTAAAAAAACAATCGAAAAGAAAACTTATTATTTAGTCATGTTCAATAATGTTTAATAAGCATATGAAACAATGATTAGTTATTAAACATGATAGCATTAATCTAGCGTAGCATATTCATCGTCCATTAGCTTCGACGTGAACTTATATATATATTCTCATGTTTATAAAGATCGGTTCGGTTTATATCGGTTTTCCTTAATGCTAAAACCAAACCGAACCAAAAGCTTCGATTTTTTCAAAATGCAAAAACCAAACCATCGGTTTTTCAATCGGTTTCGGTTTTTTAGATTTCGGTTCTTCAGTTTTTTTGGGTTTTGATTCGGGTTTTCAGTTTCTTGCACACCCCTAGTTTTTACCATTAAACAAAGCTATCAAAAATATCACTTTTGTTTGGTTAACGAATTCTTAAATTTTACCCTAAAATTTATATAAATTTCATGTTACAACATTCACATCTTTTATTACTGTATTATTTATCAACACTCTTATATATCAACACGCATGGGTAAAAGTTGTCAGATAACAACATATAGAATTCAAAAGCGTGATGGATATAATAAGAAGGCAAAAGCTCCTCATGCATAAAAAAAGTACACCACCTTCCATCGTAGTTTTTGTTTTCAAAATAAACTGAACGATTAAGATCAAATATTGAAAAGTATTTTTGTAATTTAAAGTGTTTTACTAAAATCATCCAACGGGTCTCTCATATCTCATTTCATTTCATATCAACATCTCGACTTCCACACACACTAACCCTAAAGCCCTAAAATATATCTAACCTAACCCTAACGTTTATAATTGAACCAAATTGATCAATGAATATGGATCTACGAGATGAAATAACAGTTTCTATAGTAAGTTTTTTTTAGGGGTTTTTGTTTTTTGTTTTTTTTTGTTTTTAGGAGTTTTATGTTGCTTATTTGATTGATTATTGTGTGTATCAGCACGTTATGTTGATTATTTATCTTTTTAGGTTTTGTTTTGCTTATTGTTAGTTATTTTTGCTCTTTTTTTTGTATAAATATTATTATTGTTTATTGTTTCTTATTTTATATTTTTTGCTTGTTTTTTTGCTCATTTAATTAAGTAATGTTGATTTGTTGAATTACATGTAATTTTGTTGAATCACGTATGGTTTGGCTATTAATGTTTTTGAAAGATCAATGATTTTTGTATGTTTTATGTTAGCTGTTCCTATAAAGGTAGTAGAGGTAGAGGTTCTCCTAAATTTATATGTATAGGTTCAGCTAGAAAGGTACTAATGTTGTTGGTATCTAGAGATAGAGTTTCTCTTAAATTTAGAGGTAGAGGTTATGTTAAAAAGTTTTTCAAAAGGGATATGCTTCTCAAATCAAAATAGGGTGATCAAGTGTTTAACCCTAAGCCGGTGTCTCATTCGATAACAGTGTTGGGCGACGTCTTAATGAATTAGTTGACGTGGTTGAGGGTAATGAGTCGACTGACGTACTGAAGGATAATTTGTCTAGTGATGTTGTTAAGAAGGATGTGTCGGAGGATGTGGTTGAGGGCAATGTATCGGCTGGTATGGTAAAGGGAAATGTGTGTGCTGATTTAGTTAATGAGAAGGTGTCGGTTGTTTCTGAGACGAATGTGGATAAGGTGTTAGTTGTTTCTGAGACAAATGTGGAGAAGGTGTCGGTCTTTTCTAAGACGAATATGGAGAAGGCACCGGTTGTTTCTAAGACGAATGTGGATTCTGTGATGTACGTAATGAGACGAATGTAGTTGATGATAACTTGATGAATCTTGGTAAGAATAAGTTGCAGGATGATGTAAATGTTAATCCGAATACAATTTGCAAGTTGCAACAATTCATGTTCTAAGATCGACTGCCCATCTTTCTTCAAAGTTGACTACCAATCCGGCTTCCAATCCAAAATCCAAGCCTTCTTCCAAGCCGGCTGTCAATCCAAAAATCAAGTCGTCTTCCAAGCCTGCTGCCAATCCGGCTTCCAAGCCGGCTTCAAAGCTGACTGTTATGCGAAAAAGGAATTTACATATATTGATGTTATAGATGCTAAGCCGGCTACTAAGCGGAAAAGTAATGTGAAACAGTTAAAGGGTAAGTTAGATATGGATTATTTAGGGAAAAATAAGTTGAAACTTTTTAAGACAAACGCAGAGGTTAAAGGAAAGAGGAAGGTGTTTCAGAGAACGATTCTAATTTTGTTAATAAAGAGAATCTGTTACATTTGCTTAAGAAGTTTAAGGTTATTAAAATGAATGTTAGAAATAAAAAAAAAGTCACGGTCGTTACTCTCGGGTATTTATACCGTATAGCTCGTTTAGGTTTATGTTAGTTAGAAACGGGTCGTCTAGTGTCCAGTCCGACAAAGGCCCGGTAGAAGCCCGTAAGGATTAAGTGTACATATTATATAAGCCCTTTCTCTAGCTGGAGAAAAGGTTGGTTGTTTATTAATTTTCACATTACTATCTTCTTTCTCTCTCTAGAAAGACATACTACCTCTCTTTCCCTCTCTAAAATTCGACCAACCTAAGATCCGATTTGTAATCACTATTTGATATATCTATTAGGTGGTATCAGTCGCAATGGGTGATTACATATGATTTTTACACAATTTCTTGGATCAAATATAAAAAACTTGAAAGTTTTTAACTTATGTACACGAACATCTTTAGGTTTTTTGTGTTTGTGATGTTAGATGTTAAAGCTTTTTACTTTTAAGTAGGTTTGATGATCTAAACGTTTTGGTTTTTAGGGTTTAAGAATTCATCGTGTAGATTAGAAGTTATAGGGATTTAAAGTTTTGAAAATATTCGTACTTTGTGTTCATCTTAGACGGAATAGAGGTTTAGTTCATCGTAGCGAGATAAACCGTTCCTGGATTGGCGTGATATAACTTACTATCTAACGAGATATAACAAGTATTGGTAGCAAGATATAGAATTATTTGGTAGCGCAACAGAGGAGAGTGTCGTGGCGAGATAGGGACCGCAGAATATATATATAATTTTTTTCTAACTTGTTTGGAGGGACACGAAGACCTATTCTTATCCACTTTCTAAACGAAACTTTGTCCAATTTTTCTTAGAGCTAGTGGGATATAAACTTTACATAGAAAGATATAGTTTTGTGTACTCAGCGGAATATAAACATCTATTAGCGAGATAAAAACTTGATATTGGCGAGACAAAGACAACTATCCCTAGCGATATAGAAGTTTAGCCCTGGCGATATTGAAGTTTACCCCTGACGATATAGAAGTTTATCCTTGGCGAGATAAAGATTAGTCTTGGCGATATATATTTTATCCTTTGATTTTTACCAAAACTAGAAAAAGGGAAATATACTTTTCATAATTACAAAAATTAGAAAAATATCCAAACCCTAAATCTGTTTCTCCTTCTCTCTTGGCCGCCGGGTACAAACACCACAAAGGAGTAGTTGGTTGATTTTTGGTGATCAAACTCTTGCAAGATCGTTTGTGTTATCGTATCACGTATTCGGTAAACCTTAAACCTTTTCTTTTTAATCTTTTTATTAAATTATAACACATGAAATCATAAGGTTATAAAAACGAAGTATACATAAACATGTAATTAATCATGGGGTTAAATCATGGTGTTTTTAGGGGTGTTTGTTTCGGCCGACGCAAAGAACCGAGAGCCTAGGCTCTCGGCTTGCTTTTGTTTCGGACCAACAACCGAGACCAAGGGGTCTCGGTGTGGCTGTGGTGTCTCGGTCGCAAGAACAAGGGACCCTGATTTATGTCGGGGTGTGGTTTGGTTTGTGTGGGTCTCAACTAAAAACAAACATGCACCACCGGCTTAAGCCGATGGCTAAATAAGGAAAGCAGGGGGAACACCAGCCGCGGCAGCAGGGGGAACCACTGGCTAACTGCCGGTGGGAACTTTTGCTAGCCGGCGGCTAGCCAAGATCAAGGGAACCACCGGCGTGGGCCGGTGGCTGTTTTGTGAAAACAGTGGCAACCGGCCAAGCCGGTTTGCCACTGTTAATGGTGCATTTGTTTGGCCGGTTCACGGGTTCGGTTCACGGGTTCACTAACACGGTTCACGACTTAATTAATTTTACAAGTTTAATTATTTTACAAGTTTATTTAATTACTAGATTAATTAAATTAATTTACCATGTTATATAATTAATTTAATTTAGACATGACTTAGGTTAATTATTATTATTAATAATACACGACTTTAACCTAAGTATTTAAATCATGAAATTTAGACTGAGTAACTAATTAATTATTAAAAACACGATTTATAATTAATTAATTTTCATGACTTAGGTTATATTAATAATAAATATTAATATATGTTTTAACCTAAGTATTAATTACCCTTTTATTTAATTAAATCATGTTATATTTAATTAAATCTTATAACCTATAGTTTATTCAATTCGCATGTAATAACTAATAAACTATACTATATATCACATGACATAGAATATTAATCAGTAAAACTTAAGCTTATATTATTAGCTTAATAATCCAGCTTATTTCTAATTATGGAAACTTTCTATTTTTAGAAACTTATTTAATTAAGGCAGCTAATCTATTTATGGAAACTTTCTATTTTTAGAAACATATTTATTTAAGGCAGCTATTCTATTTTTAGAAACTTTCTATTTTAGGAAACTTTCTATTATAGAAAACCTGCTATTTTTGGAAAGTTACTTATTATTACACAACAAGTATAATAATAAAAGAAATACAAGTAATACTTAATCAGAATAGACAGAACACATGATAACCACAACATAACGATAGAATCAGTAGAACATGACATGAACATATAAAACAAGCTAAGACATGATATAAAATCAGTTACGTATACAGTAATCAGAATACTTATACACGTATATTATTTATGTAGCATTAGTAATATCGAAGTAGGGCTCTCTTTTGTTCGTCTTCTTCGTTCACTGGACACAAGGTACGGATTCCCCGTCCTTTCAGTATGGACATTATTTCCTTATTAGGATTCCCCGTATGCAGCCAACTATTTTCCTAGTATATGTTTTATATGTTTTTGAATTGCTTATGTTTAATTAGATACCTAAATCCATATACATGCATGACCAGTTTCACCTAGTTATGGAGGTACCATAACCATAACACTGGAGGCACCAGTGTTATGACTTCACCACGACGGAGTGATAGCTCGTGGCGTCCCTTCAGCTTTTGGCCATATTATTATTATCATGTGAGGCGTATGGGTGCATCCTAGGTTACATGTTTTTACAGATTATTCAGGTGAATGTGGTGTGTGCCTTGCATCCTTCACAAGGAGCTGATCCATCCAACCCAAAAACATATATTAATTAGAGACATCCCCTCTAATTGCATGACGAGGTCACCCCTCTAAGTATTCATGCACGTTGATATTTCATGACCTATACTGGCTAATGGTAAACATGTTAAACAGTTTTTATAAGATAAACATAAGACTTTTCAAACTATAAAACCAGTTTTACTAAGTTATACCAGGTTCTCCAGGACATAGACATTTCCGTTGCTTTATGCTTATATGCTTATATTATTCATGCTATACTTGTATATCCGTGCGCTGAGCGTTATGCTCAGCCGTTTTTCCTTTCATGTTCCCAAAACGGCAGGTACTCAAGGACGCTCGTAGACTTTAAGCGTACGTGCATATGGATTGGAAGCTTCCTAGCCTTCATTACTTTATGCATTTCTTCATACTTTTGATACTTATTTCCAGGGACATTGTTTAGTCCTTTTCATTTACAGTACTTATGTTTGTGTGTGATGAGCTTTACTTGGGGTACCGATGTTTGTTTCCGGTATTTCCTTTATGGTCATGTGATGTTTAATACATTTATCCTTGTATGCTTTGATGACACACCATAATCACGCGTGACATTCTATTTACCAAAATGGGGTGTTACAATTATGGTATCAGAGCCAAGGCTTCGAACTGTAGGCTCTCAAAACACGACCTGTGATTAGTGGGTAGTCACTATGGTCTTCCTAGAACTGACAGTCGGTTTTCATGCATTCATCATTTTCATGCATACATATATATGTCATTGTCACAGGTTTATGACTAACTAATGGTTGGTACAGGACTGTCCCTATTTAGTCGCATGTGCTTTTATCGAAACTTTTAACTTTGGGACCGACCCATTGGCGTCCCCTCACCATGTCTTTTGTTTTGAGTGAACTGACCATAGGCGTTCACTCTCGCGCATATAAAAGTTTCATAAAACTGCATCATGCATTCATGTACTAGTTTTTCTGCATAAATTTTTTTTTCTCATGATTTATTGGTATAATTTTTTTTTTCATGTATATAGTTTATGTTTTGATCAGTTAATCATGTATTTTTTTATGTTATACTGTTAGATGGTTCTCACACACGAGCAGGAACAACTCAATGCAGCAGTCCAAGCTGCAATGCAAGCTATGCTTCCTCAGCCGAGGAACGAAATCAGGGTTGAGGTGCAGGCTGCCAACAATCAACAACAGCACCCAGTACCTCCTCCCCCTCCTCCAGCAACATTGGTCACATGGCTGGAGAGATTCTATAAGTTACGCCCTCGAGCTTTCGAGAGAACAGATAGCCCCAGTGAAGCTGAAAGCTGGTTGGCTCACACTGAGAAGATCTTCGATGCCATGGGCTGTGACCCCGTCTTCAATTCGAAGTTGGCCTGCTACCGGTTCGAAGGTGATGTATTAGCATGGTGGAAGGCACTGAAGCAGTCTGAGGGAGGTGATAATTGGGTGGCTGGGTTGACTTGGGCTCAGTTCAGGGATTTGGTGATGGGACAGTTCTTTCCCAAGGCTGAGCAAGACAAGCTGAAGAGAGAGTACCATGGAATCTGACAGAGAGCTGGGTAGAATAACAACGAGTTCATGCAACACTTTCTTTGTTTAGCTGGTTTTCTTGGTGCAGCAGCAGGTACTTCCAAAGAGCAAGCATACCACTTCCGGTGGGCTCTACGTACATCGGTCGCAAACAACTTGGTGTGTGCTACGTTCAACACTATGGCACAAGTGGCCGATGCAGCACGTAAGCTGGAGATGCTGCAGGAAAGAGAAGAGTTTGGGGAAGCAGAGAGACCCGAGAAGAGGCAGAAGACTGGGGACCGGTCTCAGCCGGCTACTCAACAACAGCCTACTCAGCCCAAGGGAAACGGTCAGACTCACGACCGTTCTGCTACGGATAGGCGTGGCGGGAATGATAATTACCGTAATAACGCTGGAAACTCCAACATTAGCAGGAATCATGGTAACGGGAGGGACCAGAACCAGAGAGGTTCACAGCCTAACCGTCCAGCTATTACTGGGTCTCAGCCCGTAAGGACGCCTGCTGGAGGATATACTCATCCTCTTTGCACTACCTGCAACCGTAGGCACCAAGGGTCATGTCGCCGCGACAGCGACGTATGCTTCAAGTGTGGTTTTCCTTGCCATCACATGAAGGACTGCCGCAAGGGCGAGATGGAGGGCACATCAGGACATGCTGATACCAATCCGCCTCCTACTAGTGGACGCGTTTACACGACATCTCGCGATCAGGCCAACAAGTCTACATGTACCATCACTGGAATCTTGTATATGTATGGTCAAGCTGCATGTGTTCTATTTGACACGGGTGCTACTCACTCGGTCATTTCTACTGACTATGCTAAGAATGTTAGGATACTCCCCATGCCACTAGAGAATATACTGAATATTTCCACGCCTTTAAGAGACTTTGTACGCATAACCCATGTGTACAAGAGCCTTCCCCTAGAGTTTGATGACAAGATTCGTCCTGTTGACGCACTTCCGCTGGACATGAATGATTTTGACACGATATTGGGTATGGATTGGCTATCCAAGCATCATGCTACCATAGACTGCCATTCATATCGAGTCATCTTCGGTGATGTTAATGCGCCAGAGTACATTCACAACGGGTTAGTACCCGGAAGGTCTGTACAAATCATATCAACCCTGCAAGCACGTGCATTACTTTCACAGCGTTGCGAGGGCTATCTAGCTACTGTTCATGACATGGATGCTGAATCCCCATCAATTCAGAATCAGCCGATAGTGTCAGAATTTCCAGATGTATTTCTAGAAGAACTTCCGGGCATACCACCTGCACGTGAAGTAGAATTTAATATCAAGCTCATCCCAAGAGCTGAGCCGATTTCGAAGGCTCCCATAGAGTTGAAGGATCTGAATGATCAATTGCAAGAACTTCTGGAACGAGGCTTCATTCGACCGAGCGCATCTCCATGGGGCGCACCGGTCTTATTCGTGAAGAAGAAGGACGGCAGTATGCGTCTTTGCATAGACTATCGCGAGCTCATCAAGATCACCATCAGGAATAGGTATCCTCTACCACGCATCGACGATCTGTTTGACCAACTCCAAGGGGCCAAACATTTATCCAAGATTGATCTAAGGTCGGGCTATCATCAGCTACAGGTTAAAGAGCAGGACATCGGCAAGACTGCTTACCGTACACGCTATGGCCACTACGAATTTGTAGTCATGCCATTTGGCCTTACCAATGCTCCAACAGTGTTCATGGATTTGATGAACAGAATCTTCCATGAATTTCTGGACAAGTTTGTCATTGTCTTCATTGACGACATCATGATATTCTCTAAGTCCAAGAAGGAACACGAAGACCATCTTCGTACAATATTACAGATTCTTCGCCAGAAGCAGCTGTATGCTAAATTCTCCAAGTGTGAGTTCTGGTTAGACAAGGTGGCATTCTTAGGTCACATTATATTAGTAGACGGAATCACTATGGATCCAGCAAAGGTTGAGGCTATGACCAAGTGGCCAAGACCGACATCAGCGACTGAGTTTCGTAGTTTCCTAGGCTTAGCTGGTTACTACCGTAGGTTCGTGGAGAACTTTTCCCGTTTAGCACTACCATTGACCAAACTGATGTGGAAAGGGGAGAAATTCGTCTGGACTGAAGAAAGAGAGAAGAGCTTTGAAGACCTAAAGCAAAAGTTAGTATCTGCACCGATTCTTACTCTCCCATCTGGTACAGGTGGATTTCAGATCTACAGTGATGCATCGGGGAAGGGACTTGGCTGTGTTCTCATGCAACATGGGAAAGTGATTGCGTACGCTTCACGACAGCTTAAGCTTATGAGGAAAATTACCCTACGCATGACTTGGAACTTGCAGCAGTCGTGTTTGCATTGAAAATATGGAGGCACTACTTGTATGGAGAATCATGCGACATTTTCACGGACCACAAGAGCTTGAAGTACATCTTCACTCAACATGAATAGAACATGAGACAGAGGAGATGGTTAGAGCTGTTGAAGGATTATGACATTAATCTGCAGTATCATCCCGACAAGGCGAATGTAGTGGCAGATGCACTTAGCAGAAAGTCCGGAATGATAAACGACATTAAAATTGAGGAAGAAATTTTAAGAGACTTGGAACGACTAGACATTAAGATCATGGTACGTGGACAGCACGGCTACTGGGCTAATCTTAGAGTGGAACCTGAGTTACTCTCTAGGATCAAGGAAGCTCAAAATGATGATGGTGAAATCTGGGCAAATAATTCAGAATTTGGAGAAGCAAACAGAATTTCGAGTAGACGCAGATGGTATCTTATGGCAGGGCACGAGACTTTGTGTTCCTGATGATCAAGAACTCCAGGAAGCATTGTTAGCTGAGGCTCATAGCTCCCCATTCTCTATTCATCCTGGTTCGACCAAGATGTACCATGACATCAAGCAATACTTTTGGTGGAGTGGTATGAAACAGGATATTGCCACTTACGTCTCCAAATGTCTTACCTGCCAGCAGGTTAAGATTGAGCATCAGCGATCTGGCGGTCTTCTTCAACCGTTAGATATTCCAGAGTAGAAGTGGGACAAAATCACCATGGATTTTGTAACCGGTCTTCCGCAGACAAAGAGGAAGCACGATGCGATTTTGGTTATCGTTGATCGACTTACCAAGTTAGCTCATTTCTTACCTGTAACACCCCATTTTGATAATGGAATGTCACGCGTAATTATGGCGTGTCATCAAAACATGCAAGGATAAATGTCTAAACATTACATGACCATAAAAGGAAAATACCGGAATCAAACATCGGTAGTCCAAAAGTAAAGCTCATCACACACAAACATAAGTACTAAAAAGGAAAGGACTAAACTGTAAAACCCGTATTTAAATTGGGAAACATAAATACACGAGTTTTTTTTACTTAAACCATTTACGTAGAATTTATCGACGGAAACAAACGCGAGAAAATTATACAAGCATTATTATATACAAGTAGTATTATTATATACAAGTTTAAAAAAATAAAAAAAAATAATAATAATAATTAAGAAGGAAAGAGTAAGGGCCGGTTTTGTTAAATAAAAAAAAGGATTATGGGCTTTAGCCCATTTTGGCTTCACAAAAGAAAAACAGACGGGACTTAAACCCCATTCACATCAGTCGTAAAAAAAAAGAGGGGGAATTAGGGTTCCTTGTGTTGGCCGCCGGTAATAGGAGAAATAAAAAAAAGAAGTCCGGTCGTGTTGATCTAGAAATCCCGATACATACCTTCCGGTTATCAAGCTATCACGGTAATTATTTCTTTCGTATATCAATTTATATAATCACGAATTTGATGTGATAAATCAAAGAGAGAATGTTGTTTTTATAAATCAAAACCAAAAATAAGAACTATGCGTTTAGGGGTGTCGGGTTTAGATTTGATGATCAAACCGAGACCACAGTGGGTCTCGGTGTGGGCTGTGTCGGGCGACCGAGGGTCAAGAGACCCAAGGAAATGGGGTGTTCGTTTAGCTTAGGATGGTCGGGACTGTTTGGTTTAAATGAAACCGAGACCTAGAGTCTCGATGACTCCATCTTTGCCCAGCCGTGACCCACACAGGGGCGGCTAGGGCCAGATCCGAATAAAGGGTGTGTTTGGGGGCTGCTAAAACATAAGGGTGCGTTTGGCTTATATAAACAGTGGGAACATCATAGCATAACAGTGGGAACCATGTGTAAAACCAGTGGGAAAAGAATGGGACAGAAAAACATTATAGTACATAACATTAGCGACAGTTTTAGCGACAGTTTTTCTGTCTCAAAACTGTTAGATATATGTAGTTTTTAAAGGGACAGTTTTAGCGACAGTTTTAGTGACACAAAATTTCTGTCACTAATCCTTGGGGACAGATTTTGTGTTATATGTTAAATTGTTTAGTGCGACCGAGATGGGATATCTCGGTAAGCTCGGGACGTTATTATAAACCATAAAATAAATATTTTTATATTATACCTTTTTAAATTAAATTGTTTTATAAATATTTTATAAGTGTATTAAATTAAATTAATTCTTTAATATTTAAAAGGGGGTATATTTTAGGAAATAAATTAAACTAATTGAGAACTTTCTAAATTAAGAAACTTCTAATTTAGCGGAATACTTATTATAGAAATACTTTATCGTCAGAAATACGTTTGTACGTAACTAATAGTAGAACGATAATACATTAAGATGAATTATTATAAGATCAGATTTAGCCGTTAATATACGTATGGAATTTCAGAAATAAATAAATAAGAAACCAATAAGATCAGTAAAATTTAATAACGGATATCAGTTAACTTATTCGTGTCCTTTATTCATGTAGCACGCGTGAAGCCCGAGTAGTATTCGTTCAGTCTTTCATTCAGTCAGTTACTGGACTAGAGGTACGGATTTCCCGTCCTTTCAGTAAGGACTTCCTTTCTATGCATGATTAGGATTTCCCCATCTTCAGCCAAATGTTTTCCCCAGTATATGTTTAAACTTATCAGTAATCATGTTAAGAATTAAATAAATTGCCTGAGCATTATATACAAGCATGTTTAGTTTATGTACTAGTTACGGAGGTACCGTAACCACGGCACTAGAGGCACCGGTGTCGTGAATCACATGCAGGAGAGTGATATCCTCCATCGTCCCACTCAGCTCAGCTTGGCCATTTTATAAGTATTAATTAGTGGGGCGTATGGATGCATCCTAGACTACAGTTTACAGTTTAGCAGGTGAATAGTGTGCTCTACATCCTTCACATTGGAGCTGATCCCTCCACCCAGCACAGTTATTTAGAGGTCACCCCTCTACAGCATGACGAGGACACCCCTCTATGTATTCATGCAACAGTTGTTACAGTTCATGACCTATATAAGCTCTTGGCAATTAAAATACAATAATTACATGTTTTCAAAATTAATAAGTCATATCTCAGTTTCAGTATATATGAACAGGTTTATCAGATTTTTATGCAGAGTCTTACCACATGTCATATCAGTCTTATAGCTTCATTGTTGGCTTCTATTCCATTACTTTCAGTACTTCCTATTCATGCTATATCCGTCCACTGAGCGTTATGCTCAGCCGTAGTTTCCTTTCATGTTTTCAAACGGCAGGTACATAGGGACGATCTTAGGACTTCTAAGAGAGTACGTGCATTTGGATGGGAGCTATCCAGACTCCTTTATTTTATTGCACACATTACGTTACTTTACTTTGGTTGTTTGGACACTGTTTCGTCCTTTTTCTTTCAGTACTTAATCTTTATATTTTGGGCTTATGTTGGACTATCGATCTTTGATTCCGGTACTTCCGTTTGGTTAGTTAATGTTTAATACATTGCCTTGCATGCTTTGATGACACGCCATAAATACACGTAACGGTCCATTTATCCAAGTGGGGTGTTACAATTATGGTATCAGAGCGCAAGGTTTGACCTGTAGGCTCTAAAACTTGACCTGTGACTAGTGGGTAGTCACCAAGAACTTCTTGTATTTTGGCGTCGTTATTTTCCATGCTACTCATGAATTTTATCAGTCGGATTTTCCAAATTTTGATTAAGTAAACGGTTGGTACAGGACTGGCCATACTTAATCGCATGTGCTTTTCAGCGAACATTTCGTTTTGGTGAACTGACCATAGGCGTTCACCCTCGCCCGTTTAAATTTTGTATGGATGAACTGACCATAGGCGTTCATCCTTACTCATGTCAGATTTATGTTTCAGTAATTGTCATTTTGTGAACTGACCCTAGGCGTTCACCAGTATTCATGTCATATTTTATTTGCTATACCTTCATGAATTACATATTCAGATTTATTATCTCATGTTTTGGCAGTTTTATCAACTTATCCTCTTTTATTTCAGATGCCGCCCAGACGCGAAACCGAGAATGACCCTAACGCAGCTGCCATTGCTGCTGCTGTTCAGGCTGCTATACAGGCCATGTTACCCCAAATTCGTGATGAGATCCGAGATGAATATCAAAATGGACCTCAGCAGAATAACAACCCTCCTGCTCCACCACCTGCCACTTTACCCGCTTGGCTGGATCTGTTTAACAAGCAGAAACCCCGACTGTTTGAGCAGACTGTAGCTCCAACCGATGCAGAAGACTGGATCTACCATATAGAGAAATTTTTTGGAGCTATGGGTTGTGGTGATGTTTTCAAGGTTAGGTTTGCAGTTTACAAGCTGGAGGGTCCTGCTCTGCATTGGTGGAGGTCTCAGAAGCTGTCCAATGGGGGAGATGCTTGGGAGCTTACATTGACCTAGGCACGTTTCAAGACGATGTTCTATGACCAGTTTTTCCCGCATGCGGAGCAAGCTAAAATGAAGAGGGAATTCCACGTTATTCGTCAGAATCATGGCGAGAACAGTATAGAGTTCATGCACCGATACCTCAGGATGGCTGGATTCTTAGGGGAGGCTACGGGTACCGTAGAGGAGCAAGCGAAGCAATTTCGCTGGGCTCTTCACTCTAGGACTGCAGATAGACTGATGAGTGCCACATCCACTAATGTGTCACAAGTAGCTAATGCAGCTCGGGATGTCGAGATGCTTTTCGAGAGGGATGAGCTCGAGAATGTAGAGCGTCTGGAGAAGAGGTACATCTCACCCAACAGACCTAAACAATTTAGCCCCATTATTGCTTGTCAACTTATATGTTATGACTTATCCAATTATAATCTTACAGACACAGAGGAGGAGACCGATCCCAATCGACTACTCTGCATCAGAACTACAGGAACCACGGTCAGTCATATGACCGTAATCGGTCAGATAAGAGGAGCGGCGGTGATAATTACCGCGGCAGCTCCAACTCATCGGGCAGCTACAGGTGATTCTTTAAGCCCTAGAAATACTAAACTATCGTGTAAAACAGATCTTAAATTTTTGTAAATTCCAACAGAGATGCTGGACAGGGGCGTGACCAAAACAACAGGGGTCAGCAGGTTGCCCAACCGACAAATTCTGGTAATTTTAATTTCAGTCAGATAGCCTTATTTCAGGTTAAGATATCAGAATCGTGACACGTGTTTTTCATCGTAAATCAGGTTCTCAGCAAACCAGAGCTGCTTCTACCGTGTATACTTATCCCGCTTGCATCACATGTGGAAAGAAACACACGGGACCGTGCCGTCGTGGTACAAGTGGTTGTTTCCAGTGTGGCCAGCCGGGCCATCTGAAGAGAGATTGCAAGAGCGGGAATACTGCTGGTACCTCAGGCCAGATTCCTCAGATTTTACCTCCACCACCACCGATACCACCAACTATTGGTCGTGTCTACACTACTACCCGTGAACAAGCAAATAAGACCACAGGTACCATTACTGGCATTTTGTTTATACACGGACAGTCTGCATGCGTGCTTTTTGATACAGGCGTCACGCACTCGGTTATTTCTACTTCATATGCTGTTAAAATAAACATGACCCCTACGTCACTAGACAGTGTACTTAGTATATCTACCCCCATGCGAGACTCTGTACTCATTACCCAGGTGTATAAGGATCTCCCTCTTGAGTTTGATGATAAAATCCGTCCAGTCAGTGCCCTTCCTTTAGATATGTGTGAATTCGATGTTATTCTGGGTATGGATTGGTTGTCGGTTCATCATGCCACCATAGACTGTCATGCCCACCGGGTTATCTTTGGTGATGTCCAGACACCAGAGTATATTCACCAGGGTTTCCTACCAGGAAAACATGTTCAGATCATTTCAGCTTTACAGGCTCGTACCTTATTATACTATGGTTGTAAGGGTTTCCTAGTTACAGTCCATGACACGACTTCTGAGGCACCTTCAATTCAGGATCAGGCAGTGGTGTCAGATTTTCCAGATGTCTTCCCAGAGGAACTTCCAGGTTTACCTCCCATGCGAGAGGTAGAATTTGGTATCGATCTCATTCCAGGTGCAGAACCAGTATCTAAAGCTCCTTACCGTATGGCTCCTGTAGAGCTTAAGGAACTGAAAGATCAACTTCAGGAACTTCTAGAAAGGGGTTTCATTCGTCCTAGCGTGTCACCTTGGGGCGCTCCAGTTTTGTTTGTCAAGAAGAAGGATGGTAGTATATGTTTGTGTATTGACTACCGTGAGTTGAATAAGCTCACTATTCGTAACCGTTATCCACTTCCTCGTATTGACGATTTATTCGATCAGCTTCAGGGTGCCAAGCACTTCTCAAAAATCGATCTACGATCAGGTTACCATCAGCTGCGTGTAAAAGAGCAGGATATAACCAAAACTGCTTTTCGCACGAGGTACGGTCATTACGAGTTTGTTGTTATGCCATTCGGTCTCACGAATGCGCCTGCAGTATTTATGGACTTGATGAACAGAGTCTTCCATGAATTCTTAGACAAGTTTGTGATTGTATTCATCGATGATATCCTTATTTTCTCCAAATCTAAAGAGGAACATGAGGATCATCTCCGTACAATGTTGCAGATTCTCAGACGAGAAAAGTTATATGCTAAATTTTCTAAGTGCGAGTTTTGGCTGAATACAGTGGCGTTTCTAGGCCATATTGTTTCCGCAGAAGTAATCACTATGGATCCTGCAAAGGTGGAGGCTATCACCAAATGGCCAAGACCGACATCTGTCACAGAGATACGTAATTTTCTTGGGTTGGCGGGTTATTACCGCAGGTTTGTGGAAAACTTCTCACGTTTGGCATTACCATTGACCCAACTCATGCGAAAAGGTGAGAAGTTTATATGGACCAAGGAGAGAGAAAAGAGTTTTGAGGAACTCAAGCATCAATTGATCTCAGCACCGATACTTACTCTTCCATCCGGTACCGGTGGTTATCAGATTTACAGTGACGCATCAGGAAAGGGCTTAGGCTGTGTACTTATGCAGCATGGGAAAGTCATTGCCTATGCTTCGCGTCAACTGAAGCCGTATGAGAAAAATTACCCTACTCATGATCTAGAGCTCGCAGCATTCGTTTTCGCCCTTAAAATCTGGAGGCATTATTTATACGGTGAGTCGTGTGATATCTTCACCGATCACAAAAGTCTCAAGTATATATTTACACAGCGAGAGCTGAACATGAGACAGAGGCGATGGTTAGAACTGCTAAAAGACTATGACACTAATATCCAGTATCACCCAGGCAAAGCAAATGTAGTAGCAGATGCCCTTAGCAGAAAGTCAGGTATGATAAATGCATCAAAGTTCAGGAAGAAATTATTCGGGAATTGGAGCGGTATGATATTGAGCTCTTAGTGCGCGGACAGAGGGGATACTGGGCTAGTTTGAGGGTAGAACCAGACTTACTCTCTAGGATTAAAGCCGCCCAAGAGGATGATGGTGAAATCTGGGCGATTATCCAGAACATTGACCGGCAGACCGAATTTCGCATCGATGACGATGGTATCGTATGGCAGGGTACCAAACTCTGCGTTCCAGAAGACCCTGCTCTCAGAGAAGCCTTAATGACTGAGGCTCACATCTCTCCGTTCTCTATCCATCCGGGTTCCACAAAAATGTACCACGATCTTAAGCAGCATTTCTGGTGGAGCGGCATGAAGCAGGATGTCGCAACATTTGTGTCTAAATGCTTAACCTGTCAGCAGGTTAAGATAGAGCACCAGCGTTCCAGTGGTCTTCTCCAGCCATTAGATATTCCAATGTGGAAATGGGACAAGATCTCTAT
The DNA here is from genome assembly GCA_025667525.1 of Glebionis coronaria. Taxonomy (NCBI): domain Eukaryota; kingdom Viridiplantae; phylum Streptophyta; class Magnoliopsida; order Asterales; family Asteraceae; genus Glebionis; species Glebionis coronaria. Next base: position 424,172,397 of record CM046877.1, read on the forward strand.
GGATTTTGTCACCGGACTACCACAGACTCAGCGGAGACATGATGCAATCTGGGTAGTTGTCGATCGTTTGACCAAGTCAGCACATTTCATTCCTATTCGCAAAGATTTCGTAGTCAGTAAATTAGCGAAACTATTCACCGAGGAGATCGTACGATTACACGGTACACCTTCTGAAATTATATCAGATAGGGATCCCCGTTTCACTTCTCACTTCTGGGAAGGTTTGCATAAAGCTTGGGGAACTAGGCTCAAGCTCAGCACAGCTTTCCATCCACAAACGGACGGTCAGTTAGAGCGTACCATTCAGACCTTAGAGGACATCCTACGCGCCTGTGCATTAGAATGGACAGGACACTGGGATGACTATATTTGCTTGGTTGAGGTTGCCTACAACAACAGTTGGCATGCTAGTATCAAGCGTGCTCCATTCGAGATGTTATACGACAGGAAATGCCGTGCTCCTATTTGTTGGGATCAGGTTGGAGAACGTTTGATTGAAGGACCTGAACTGATAGAACTGACCAATGAAAAGGTCGCCATCGCTAGGGCAAAACTGCAAGAAGCGCGTACTCGCCAGAAGAGTTACGCCGACAAGCATCGCAGAGATCTATCTTTTCAGACTGGGGATCGTGTGTTCCTCAAAGTATCACCCGCACGCGGTGTCAGACGTTTTGGCCTCAAAGGCAAACTTAGCCCTCGTTACATCGGACCGTTCGAAATCCTTGAACGTATTGGTGAAGTGTCATATCGATTGGCGTTACCGCCTCAGCTTTCACACGTTCACAACGTGTTTCATGTATCATTACTCAGGGGTACAACTATCATGAGCTTCACAAAGTAAATTATCCACTCGATCAGATTCGGGAGGATTTATCTTATATTGAGGAACCCGAAGCAGTTTTAGATCGCCAGGATCGAGTTATGAGAAGGAAGACCATTCCTTTCGTCAAAATACTGTGGAGGGACCATACCGAGCGGGAGGCCACTTGGGAAACAGAGGAGTCTATACGGACTTCTTATCCTCACTTTCAGTTTTGATTCGGGTATGTCCTTTCAGCTTCTATGTTTTTTTTCCAGCTTATTAGCAATTTCGGCTTTTACGCCAGTCAGCTTAAGTACCTTATAATTCGGGGACGAATTCTTCTTTTAGAGGGGAAGAATTGTAAAACCCAGTACGGCCGTATCCTTAATTCGGGGACGAATTATTCTTTTAGAGGGGAAGAATTGTAAAACCCAGTACGGCCGTATCCTTAATTCGGGGACGAATTATTCTTTTAGAGGGGAAGAATTGTAAAACCTAGTACGGCCGTATCCTTAATTCGGGGACGAATTATTCTTTTAGAGGGGAAGAATTGTAAAACCCGTATTTAAATTGGGAAATATAAATACGCGGGTTTTTTTACTTAAACCATTTACGTAGAATTTATTGACGGAAACAAACGCGAGAAATTTATACAAGCATTATTATATACAAGTAGTATTATTATATACAAGTTTAAAAAAAATAAAATAATAATAATTAAGAAGGAAAGAGTAAGGGCCGGTTTTGTTAAATAAAAAAAAGGGATTATGGGCTTTAGCCCATTTTGGCTTCACAAAAGAAAAACAGACGGGACTTAAACCCCATTCACATCAGCCGTAAAAAAAAAGAGGGGGAATTAGGGTTCCTTGTGTTGGCCGCCTGTAATAGGAGAAAAAAAAAGAAGTCCGGTCGTGTTGATCTAGAAATCCCGATACATACCTCTCGGTTATCAAGCTATCACGGTAATTATTTCTTTCGTATATCAATTTATATAATCACGAATTTGATGTGATAAATCAAAGAAAGAATGTTGTTTTTATAAATCAAAACCAAAAATAAGAACTATGCGTTTAGGGGTGTTGGGTTTAGATTTGATGATCAAACCGAGACCATAGTGGGTCTCGGTGTGGGTTGTGTCGGGCGACCGAGGGTCAAGAGACCCAAGGAAATGGGGTGTTCGTTTAGCTTAGGATGGTCGGGACTGTTTGGTTTAAATGAAACCGAGACCTAGAGTCTCGATGACTCCATCTTTGCCCAGCCGTGACCCACACAGGGGCGGCTAGGGCCAGATCCGAATAAAAGGTGTGTTTGGGGGCTGCTAAAACATAAGGGTGCGTTTGGCTTATATAAACAGTGGGAACATCATAGCATAACAGTGGGAACCATGTGTAAAACCAGTGGGAAAAGAATGGGACAGAAAAACATTATAGTACATAACATTAGCGACAGTTTTAGCGACAGTTTTTCGGTCACAAAACTGTTAGATATATGCAGTTTTTAAAGGGACAGTTTTAGCGACAGTTTTAGTGACACAAAATTTCTGTCACTAATCCTTGGGGACAGATTTTGTGTTATATGTTAAATTGTTTAGTGCGACCGAGATGGGATATCTCGGTAAGCTCGGGACGTTATTATAAACCATAAAATAAATATTTTTATATTATACCTTTTTAAATTAAATTGTTTTATAAATATTTTATAAGTGTATTAAATTAAATTAATTCTTTAATATTTAAAAGGGGGTATATTTTAGGAAATGAATTAAACTAATTGAGAACTTTCTAAATTAAGAAACTTCTAATTTAGCGGAATACTTATTATAGAAATACTTTATCGTCAGAAATACGTTTGTACGTAACTAATAGTAGAACGATAATACATTAAGATGAATTATTATAAGATCAGATTTAGCCGTTAATATACGTATGGAATTTCAGAAATAAATAAATAAGAAATCAATAAGATCAGTAAAATTTAATAACGGATATCAGTTAACTTATTCGCGTCCTTTATTCATGTAGCACGCGTGAAGCCCGAGTAGTATTCGTTCAGTCTTTCATTCAGTCAGTTACTGGACTAGAGGTACGGATTTCCCGTCCTTTCAGTAAGGACTTCCTTTCTATGCATGATTAGGATTTCCCCATCTTCAGCCAAATGTTTTCCCCAGTATATGTTTAAATTTATCAGTAATCATGTTAAGAATTAAATAAATTGCCTGAGCATTATATACAAGCATGTTTAGTTTATGTACTAGTTACGGAGGTACCGTAACCACGGCACTAGAGGCACCGGTGTCGTGACTCACATGCAGGAGAGTGATATCCTGCATCGTCCCACTCAGCTCAGCTTGGCCATTTTATCAATATTAATTAGTGGGGCGTATGGATGCATCCTAGGCTACAGTTTACAGTTTAGCAGGTGAATGTGGTGTGTGCTCTACATCCTTCACATTGGAGCTGATCCCTCCACCCAGCACAGTTATTTAGAGGTCACCCCTTTACAGCATGACGAGGACACCCCTCTATGTATTCATGCAACAGTTGTTACAGTTCATGACCAATATAAGCTCTTGGCAATTAAAATACAATAAATACATGTTTTCAAAATTAATAAGTCATATCTTAGTTTCAGTATATATGAACAGGTTTATCAGATTTTTATGCAGAGTTTTACCACATGTCATATCAGTCTTATAGCTTCATTGTTGGCTTCTATTCCATTACTTTCAGTACTTCCTATTCATGCTATATCCGTCCACTGAACGTTATGCTCAGCCGTAGTTTCCTTTCATGTTTTCAAACGGCAGGTACACAGGGACGATCTTAGGACTTCTAAGAGAGTACGTGCATTTGGATGGGAGCTATCCAGACTCCTTTATTTTTATGCACACATTACGTTACTTTACTTTGGTTGTTTGGACACTGTTTCGTCCTTTTTCTTTCAGTACTTAATCTTTATATTTTGGGCTTATGTTGGACTACCGATGTTTGATTCCGGTACTTCCGTTTGGTCAGTTAGTGTTTAATACATTGCCTTGCATGCTTTGATGACACGCCATAAATACACGTAACGGTCCATTTATCCAAGTGGGGTGTTACATAAACAATGTCCATAGCAAGTGTATCAAAGTAAAGATAATTCATAAAGTAAAGAAAGGCTAGAAAGCTTCCAGTCCATATGCACGTACGCTTAAAGTCTATGAGAATCCCTGAGTACCTGCCGTTTTGGGAACATAGAAAAGGAAAACGGCTGAGCAATACGCTCAGTGCACGGATGTACAATAAAGCATGAATAGGATAAGCATATAACATATAACAGCGAAAGAAACTAAGCCCCGAATAACCTGGTTAAGTCTTGGTAAAACTGGTTTTATAGTTTAAAAAGCCTTATGTTTATCTTATAAAAACTGTTTAACATATTCTACCATTAGCCAATATAGGTCATGAAAATCCACCGTGCATGAATACTTGGAGGGGTGACCTCATCATGCAAATTAGAGGGGCTGCCTCTAATTTAATATACTGGTTTTGGGTAGGAGGGATCAGCTCCTTGTGAAGGATGCAAGGCACACACCACATTCACACTGAGTAATCTGCTGAAAAACATGTAACTAGAATGCACCCATACGCCCCACATGATAAATATAATAATATGACCAATAGCTGAAGGGACGCCACGAGCAATCACTCCGCCGTGGTGAAGTCATAACATCAGTGCCTCTAATGTTATGGTTATGGTACCTCCATAACTAGGTGAAACTGGTCATGCATGTATATGGCTATAGTTATTCTAAAATAAACATAAGCAAATCAAACATATAAACTTATACTACGGGAAAACATTTGGCTGCATACGGGGAATCATAATAAGGAAAGAATGTCCATACTGAAAGGACGGGAATCCGTACCTTATGTCCAGTGAACGAAGAAAACGAACTGAGGAGAGTCCTACTTCGGTATGACTAATGCTACATAATTACACACGTGTATAAGTATCTGATTACTAAATACGTAACTGGTTTTATGTCATGTCTTAGCTTATTTTATACGTTTTTGCCATGTTTTACTGTTTTAAGCCTTAAACTGTGTTTATCTTATATTCTATCTATTCTGATTAAGTATTTCTTGTATTTCATGTATTATTATACTTATTGTGTAATAAAAAGTAACTTTCTAAAAATAGCAGGTTTCCTAAAATAGAAAGTTTACAAAAATAGAAAAGTTACCAAAAATAGAAAGTTTCCAAAAATAGAAAGTTTCCAAAAATAGAAAGTTTCCGAAAATAGAAAGCTTCCAAAAATAGAAAGTTTCCAAAAATAGAAAGTTTCCAAAATAGAAAGTTTCCAAAAATAGAATTACTGCTTAAAATAGATAAGTTTCTAAAAATAGAAAGTTTCTATAAATAGATTAGCTGTGTTAATTAAATAAGTTTCTAAAAATAGAAAGTTTCCATAATTAGATATAAGCTGGTTAAATAAGCTAAGTATATAAGCTTAAGTGTTTTCTGATTATTTTTCTAAGTCATAATGATATAAGGTATAGTTTATTAATTAGTACATGTAATTTAAATAAACTATAGGTTAAAAGTATTTAATTAAATATATCATGTTTTTAATTAAATAAAGTTAAATACTTAGGTTAAAACATGTATTTTTAATTATTATTATTATAACCTAAGTCATGTAAATTAATTAATTATAGCCATGGTTTTTAATAATTAATTAATTATAAAGTCTAGAAAAATATAAATACTTAGGTTTATTAATCCATGAATCTAATAATTAAAATATAACCTAAGTCATGTTTTATTAAATTAATCATGTCATATAGTTATTAATTTAATTTTAACATATGATTATTAAAAACATAACCTTAACATAAACCATGAACCGGATCGTGACTAGAAACCATGAACCGGACTCGAAATCAACTCAATACCCCGAACCTCTTCGGGGTTTCCCCCTTGTTGCTGCTGCCGTAGGACTCACAACACCAAACCGAGACCTTATGGTCTCGGTGGTGGTCCATGTGCCAAGTCGAGACCCCCTTGGGGTTCGGTTTAGGCGCCGACCACACACAAACACCCCTAATTCCTCCTTTTGATTTACCCCATAACCATTTACATGTTTAGTTTATGTTTTTAATTAGGTTTTTAAAAACATCATGTTCTTATTTAATTTATTAAATCAAAACAAAAAGAAAAAGGATTGAAAAGGTATACCGAATGCGTGGATCTAAAGAGGATGAACACACACGAACACTTGCACGAGAATCAAGATCAAAATCAAACAAACACCCCCCTTTGGTGTTGTTGTATGCGGCGGCCAAAAGGAAGAGCAAGGAGAAGAGGATAAAATCTTTTTAGGTTTTTGATGTTTTACTATAAATGTGAAAAATGAAAACAAGATTTTACCTTTACCCCATGTTAGTAAATTTTGATGGGCTTGGCCCATCCTTCTTGATGTAGCCGCGGGTAGGGGGCCCCACATGGGGTACCCGTACCGTTTTCCGTGTCTCGTTATTTAAGTGTTCGTTCGTGTTTAGTTGTGTTCGTGTTTTATGTGTTCTCGTTAAATATTAACCGTTACTTAATATATTTATTCGTTTTCGTAATAAATATATATACGTAATTAATATTAGCTCGTGAATTAATTACGTTCATGATTTCATGATCGCATGTTCGTGATTAATTATTGTTAAATAATTATTGTGTGTTCGTACGTAATAAATACTTATCGTGTTCTAACACGTACGTAATACGTAAAATCTTAACACGTGAACGTAATCATACTATAAAAGGAAAGTTTTAATCTAGTACGTACGATCTTAAGGGTACTATTCATGGTAAAAGCATGCGGGTTTTACAACTTTTCCCCCTAAAAAGAATAATTTGTCCCCGAATTATAGATAAAGTAAACTGGAAAATAAGAACATACCCGAATTCAAAATATAAAAATGAGGGTAAGAAGCCCGGATAGACTCCTCTGTTTCCCAAGTGGCTTCCCGCTCGGTATGATCCCTCCAAAGGATTTTGACGAATGGAATCGTCTTCCTTCTATGACTCGTTCCTGTCTGTCAAGAACTCGTTCGGGTTCTTCTATGAAAGTGAGATCTTCACGTATCTGTTCCAGTGGATACTGAACCATGTGAAGGGGATGATACTGGTACCCTCTGAGTAAGGACACATGAAACACATTGTGTACATGCGAAAGCTGCGGAGGTAACGCTAACCGGTTAGATACTTCACCGACTCGTTCAATGATATCAAACGGTCCGATGAAACGAGGACTGAGCTTCCCTTTAATCCCGAAGCGTCTAACACCACGTGCCGGCGAAACCTTAAGGAAGACGTGATCTCCTACGTTAAAATGTATGTCCCTACGATGCTTATCAGCGTAACTCTTCTGACGTGACAGTGCCTCCTGAAGTTTCTGCTTAGCTGCGGCGATCTTTTCATTGGTCATCTCAATGATTTCTGGTCCTTCAAGTGTTCGCTCGCCAACCTGATCCCAGTAGATTGGGGCGCAACACTTTCTGCCATATAACATCTCGAAAGGAGCACACTTGATACTTGCGTGCCAACTGTTGTTGTATGAAAACTCCACGAAACAAATGTAATCGTCCCAATCACCCGTCCATTCCAACGCACATGACCTCAACATGTCTTCCAAAGTCTGAATCGTTCGCTCCGACTGTCCATTTGAGGATGAAAAGCCGTGCTAAGCTTAAGTTGTTTACCCCAAGCTTTCTGCAGACTCTTCCAAAATCGCGAAGTGAAACGAGGATCTCTGTCTGAGACGATGCTGGATGGAGCACCGTGGAGTCTCATGATCTCTCTTCTATACGTATCGGCGAGTTTACTTACCGGATCTTCCTTGTGGATCGGTAAGAAATGAGCTGATTTGGTAAGTCGATCTACGATAACCCAAATTGCATCGTGCTTCCTCTTGGTAGGCGGAAGAACAGTAACAAAATCCATGGTGATCTTGTCCCACTTCCACTCTGGAATATCTAACGGTTGAAGGAGACCGCCAGATCGCTGATGCTCGATCTTAACCTGCTGGCAGGTAAGACATTTGGAGACGTAAGTGGCCACATCCTGTTTCATACCACTCCACCAAAAATACTGCTTGATGTCATGGTACATCTTAGTCGAACGAGGATGTATAGAGAATGGGGAGCTATGAGCTTCAGCTAACAAGGCTTCTCGGAGTTCTTGATCATCAGGAACACAAAGTCTGTGCCCTGCCATACGATACCATCTGCATCTACTCTGAATTCCGTTTGTTTCTCTAAGTTCTGTACTATCGCCCAGATTTCTCCATCATCTTTCTGACCTTCCTTGATCTTAGAGAGTAACTCGGGTTCTACTCTAAGATTAGCCCAGTAATCGTGCTGTCCACGTACCATGATCTCGATGTCTAGTCGCTCCAAGTCTCTTATGATTTCCTCCTTAATTTTAATGCCATTGATCATTCCGGACTTCCTTCTAAGAGCATCTGCTACTACATTTGCCTTTCCGGGATGATACTGTAGATTAATGTCATAACCCTTCAACAGCTCTAACCATCTCTTCTGCCTCATGTTCAATTCACTTTGAGTGAAGATATACTTCAAGCTCTTGTGGTCCGTAAAAATGTCACATGATTCTCCATATAAGCAGTGCCTCCATATCTTCAATGCAAACACGACTGCAACAAGTTCCAAGTCATGCATGGGGTAATTTTCTTCATAAGGCTTAAGCTGTCGTGAAGCGTACGCGATCACTTTCCCATGTTGCATGAGAACACAGCCAAGTCCCTTCCCCGATGCATCACTATAGATTTGAAATCCACCCGTACCAGATGGGAGAGTAAGAATAGGTGCAGATACTAGCTTCTACTTCAGGTCTTCAAATCTCTTCTCTCATTCTTCAGTCCAGACGAATTTCTCCCCTTTCCGCATCAGTTTGGTCAATGGTAGTGCTAAGCGGGAAAAGTTCTCCACGAACCTACGGTAATAGACAGCTAAGCCTAAGAAACTGCGGACTTCCGTCGCTGATGTCGGCCTCGGCCACTTAGTAATAGCCTCAACCTTTGCTGGATCCATAGTGATTCCTTCTGCTGATACAATGTGACCTAAGAATGCCACCTTGTCTAACCAGAACTCACATTTGGAGAATTTAGCATACAACTGCTTTTGGCGAAGAATCTATAGTACTGTACGAAGATGGTCTTCGTGTTCCTCCTTGGACTTTGAGAAAATCTGGATGTCATCGATGAAGACAATGACGAACTTGTCCAGAAATTCATGGAAGATTCTATTCATCAAGTCCATGAACACTGCTGGAGCATTTGTCAGGCCGAATGGCATAACTACAAACTCGTAGTGGCCATAGCTGGTACGAAAAGCAGTCTTGGCGATATCCTGCTCCTTGACCCGTAACTGATGATAGCCTGATCTAAGGTCAATCTTGGAGAAGTGTTTGGCCCCTTGGAGTTGGTCAAACAGATCGTCTATACGCGGCCGTGGATACCTATTCCGGATAGTAATCTTGTTGAGCTCACGATAGTCTATGCAAAGACGCATACTGCCGTCCTTCTTCTTAACAAATAAGACCGATGCGCCCCATGGAGATGCGCTCGGTCGAATGAAACCTCGTTCCAGAAGTTCTTGCGGTTGATCCTTCAGCTCCTTCAGCTCTATGGGAGCCATACGATAAGGAGCCTTGAAGATTGGTTTAGCTCATGGAATAAGCTCGATATTGAATTCCACTTCACATGCAGGTGGTATGCCCGGAAGTTCTGCTGGAAATACATCTTGGAATTCCGGCACTATAGGTTGATCCTGAATTGATGGAGATTCAGCATCCATGTCGTGAACCGTAGCTAGATAACCCTCGCAACCATGTGACAGTAGTGCACGCGCTTGCAGGGTAGATATGATTTGTACAGACCGTCCGGGTACGAACCCGTTATGAATGTACTCTGGTGCATTAACATCACCGAAGATAACTCGATATGAATGGCAGTCTATGGTAGCATGATGCTTGGATAGCCAATCCATGCCCAAAATCATGTCGAAGTCATTCATGTCCAGCGGAAGTGCGTCAACAGGTCGAACCTTATCATCAAATTCTAGGGGAAGACTCTTGTATACATGGGTGATTAATACAGAGTCCCTCAAAGGCGTGGAAATAGTAAGCCCATTCTCTAGTGGCATCGGGAGCATCCTAATGTTCTTAGCATAAGCAGTAGAAATGACCGAGTGAGTAGCACCCGTATCGAAAAGAACACACGCAGCTTGACCATACATATACAAGATTCCAGTGATGGTACCTGTAGACTTGTTGGCCTGGTCTCGGGATTTCGTGTAGACACGCCCGGTGGTAGGAGGTGGCTTGGAATCAGCATGTCCCGATGTGCCCTCCATCTCGCCCTTACGGCAATCCTTCATGATATGTCCAGGAAGACCACACTTGAAGCATGCGTCAGTGTTACGACGACATGGCCCTGGGTGCCTACGGTGGCAAGTAGAGCAAAGAGGATGAGTATATCCTCCAGCAGGTGCTCTGACTGGCTGAGAACCTGATAAAACATTTTACATAAGACATGATAATAGGGTACAAAGGACAATGCGGATAATCGTAAGATTGAATACCAATGATAGCTGGACGGCTAGGCTGTGAACCTCTCTGGTTCTGATCCCTACCGTTTCCATGGTTCCTGGTAGAAGTTTTGCTAAAGTGTCAGAATATGAGTTATACATGAAATCATAAGAAAGTGCGTAGGTATTAGGACTTGCTGTTGTTGGAGTGTCCAGCGTTGTTACGGTTTATCATTACCGCCACGCCTATCCGTAGCAGAACGGTCGTTAGTCTGACCGTTTCCCTTAGGCTGATGAGGCTGCTGCTGAGTAGCCGGCTGCGTCCGGTCCCCAGTCTTCTGCCTGGAAGATACAATTTAAAAAGATGAATAATTGACATATATGGAAAGAATACGGATTGTTCACCGCTTGAATACGAATGTTTACCTCTTGTCGGGTCTCTCAGCTTCCCCGAACTCATCTCTCTCCTGCAGCATCTCCAGCCTACGTGCTGCATCGGCCACTTGTACTACCGTATCCAACGGAGCACCTCCTAAGTTATTAGCGATCCTTGGATTAAGAGCCCAACGAAAATGTAGTGCCTGCTCTTCAGTGGTGCCCGCAGATGCTCTCAGGACACCGGTGTAACGAAGAAAACGCTGCATGAAGTCATTGCTGTCTTCGTCAGGTCGCTGTCTAATGGTATAGTATTCCCTCATGAGCCGATTTCTTCCTTCCATGGGGAAACTGTTAGGCGGGGGAGGATAGCCATCGTTTTGATGAAGGATGTCTTGCATTTCTGCATCAGCAGCTGCAAACATCTCCCAGAGATTGTCTGTGTTTGCCATCTGATAGTATAACATAAAACGTATGATTAACAGATCAAAACATAAACATAAAATATATATACATGAAAAAAAATTTTACACCAATAAATCCAGAGAAAAATTTTATGCAAGAAAATTTGTGTATGAATGCATGATGCAGTTTTATGAAAACTTTTGTATGCTCGAGAGTGAACGCCTGTGGTCAGTTCACCCAAAATAAAAGACACGACGAGGGGACACCTATGGGTCGGTCCCAAATTTAAAAGTTTCGATAAAGTACATGCGACTAAATAGGGCCAGTCCTGTACCAACCATTACTTAGTCATAAACCTGCGACAATGACATATATATGTATGCATAAAAAATGATGAATGCATGAAAAACGACTATCAGTTCTTGGAAGACCATAGTGACTAGCCACTAATCACAGGTCATATTTTGAGAGCCTACAGGTCGAAGCCTTGGCTCTGATACCATAACTGTAACACCCCATTTTGATAATGGAATGTCACGCGTAATTATGGCGTGTCATCAAAGCATGCAAGGATAAATATCTAAACATTACATGACCATAAAAGGAAAATATCGGAATCAAACATCGGTAGTCTAAAAGTAAAGCTCATCACACACAAACATAAGTACTGAAAAGGAAAGGACTAAACAATGTCCATAGCAAGTGTATCAAAGTAAAGATAATGCATAAAGTAAAAAAAGGCTAGAAAGCTTTCAGTCCATATGCACGTACGCTTAAAGTCTACGAGCGTCCCTGAGTACCTGCCGTTTTGAGAACATAGAAAAGGAAAACGGCTGAGCAATACGATCAGTGCACGGATGTACAATAAAGCATGAATAGGATAAGAATATAACATATAACAGCAGAAGAAACTAAGTCCCAAATAACCTGGTTAAGTCTTGGTAAAACCAGTTTTTTAGTTTGAAAAGTCTTATGTTTATCTTATAAAAACTGTTTAACATATTCTACCATTAGCCAATATAGGTCATGAAAATCCACCGTGCATGAATACTTGGAGGGGTGACCTCATCATGCAAATTAGAGGGGCTGCCTCTAATTTAATATACTGGTTTTGGGTAGGAGGGATCAACTCCTTAAGAAGGATGCAAGGCACACACAACATTCACACTGAGTAATCTGCTGAAAAACATGTAACTAGGATGCACCCATACGCCCCACATGATAAATATAATAATATGGCCAAAAGCTGAAGGGACGCCACGAGCAATCACTCCGCCGTGGTGAAGTCATAACATCAGTGCCTCTAATGTTATGGTTATGGTACCTCCATAACTAGGTGAAACTGGTCATGCATGTATATGGCTATAGGTATTCTAAATTAAACATAAGCAAATCAAACATATAAACTTATACTACGGGAAAACATTTGGCTGCATACGGGGAATCCTAATAAGGAAAGAATGTCCATACTGAAAGGACGGGAATCCGTACCTTATGTCCAGTGAACGAAGAAGACGAACTGAAGAGAGTCCTAATTCGGTATCACTAATGCTAAATAATTACATACGTGTATAAGTATCTGATTACTAAATACATAACTGGTTTTATGTCATGTCTTAGCTTATTTTATACGTTTATGCCATGTTTTACTATTTTAAGCCTTAAACTGTGATTATCTTATATTCTATCTATTCTAATTAAGTATTTCTTGTATTTCATGTATTATTATACTTACTGTGTAATAATAAGTAACTTTCTAAAAATAGCAGGTTTCCTAAAATAGAAAGTTTCCAAAAATAGAAAGTTACCAAAAACAGAAAGTTTCCAAAAATAGAAAGTTTCCAAAAATAGAATGTTTCCGAAAATAGAAAGTTTCCAAAAATAGAAAGTTTATAAAAATAGAAAGTTTCCAAAAATAAAAAGTTTCCAAAAATAGAATTACTGCTTAAAATAGATAAGTTTCTAAAAATAGAAAGTTTCCATAAATAGATTAGCTGCCTTAATTAAATAAGTTTCTAAAAATAGAAAGTTTCCATAATTAGATATAAGCTGGTTAAATAAGCTAAGTATATAAGCTTAAGTGTTTTCTGATTATTTTTCTAAGTCATAATGATATAAGGTATAGTTTATTAATTAGTACATGTAATTTAAATAAACTATAGGTTAAAAGTATTTAATTAAATATATCATGTTTTTAATTAAATAAAGTTAAATACTTAGGTTAAAACATGTATTATTAATTATTATTAATATAACCTAAGTCATGTAAATTAATTAATTATAGCCATGGTTTTTAATAATTAATTAATTATAAAGTCTAGAAAAATATAAATACTTAGGTTAAAAATTCATGAATCTAATAATTAAAATATAATCTAAGTCAGGTTTTATTAAATTAATCATGTCATATAATTATTAATTTAATTTTAACATATGATTATTAAAAACATAACCTTAACATAAACCATGAACCGGATCGTGACTAGAAACCATGAACCAGACTCGAAATCAACTCAATACCCCGAACCACTTCGGGGTTTCTCCCTTGTTGCTGCTGCCGTGGGACCCACACCACCAAACCGAGTCCTTATGGTCTTTGTGGTGGTCCATGTGGCAAGCCGAGACCCCCTTGGGGTTCGGTTTAGGCGCCGGCCACACACAAACACCCCTAAATCCTCCTTTTGATTTACCCCATAACCATTTTGCATTTTAGTTTATGTTTTTAATTAGGTTTTTAAAAACATCATGTTCTTATTTAATTTATTAAATCAAAACAAAAAGAAAAAGGATTGAAAAGGTATACCGAATGCGTGGATCTAACGAGGATGAACACACACGAACACTTGCACGAGAATCAAGATCAAAATCAAACAAACACCCCCCTTTGGTGTTGTTGTATGCGGCGACCAAAAGGAAGAGCAAGGAGAAGAAGAGAAAATCTTTTTAAGTTTTTGATGTTTTACTGTAAATGTGAAAAATGAAAACAAGATTTTACCTTTACCCCATGTTAGTAAATTTTGATGGTCTTGGCCAATCCTTCTTGATGTAGCCGCGGGTAGGGGGCCCCACATAGGGTACCCGTACCGTTTTCCGTGTCTCGTTATTTAAGTGTTCGTTCGTGTTTAGTTGTGTTCGTGTTTTATGTGTTCTTGTTAATTTTTAACCATGACTTAATATATTTATTCGTGTTCGTAATAAATATATATGGTAATTAATCTTAGCTCGTGTATTAATTACGTTCATGATTTCATGATCGCATGTTCGTGATTAATTATTGTTAAATAATTATTGTGTGTTCGTACGTAATAAATACTTATCGTGTTCTAACACGTACGTAATACGTAAAATCTTAACACGTGAACGTAATCATACTATAAAAGGAAAGTTTTAATCTAGTACGTACGATCTTAAGGGTACTATTCATGGTAAAAGCATGCGGGTTTTACATTACTGATCCACAAGGAAGATTCGGTCAGTAAACTCGCCGATACTTACAAGAAGGAGATCATGAGACTTCATGGTGCTCCATCCAGCATCGTCTCAGACAGAGATCCTCGCTTCACTTCGCGATTTTGGAGAAGTCTGCAGAAAGCTTGGGGTACAAAACTTAAGCTTAGCACGGCTTTTCATCCTCAAACAGACGGGCAATCGGAGCGAACGATTCAGACATTGGAAGACATGTTGAGGTCATGTGCGTTGGAATGGAAGGGCGATTGGGACGATTACATCTGTTTGGTAGAGTTTGCATACAACAATTGGCACGCAAGTATCAAGTGTGCTCCATTCGAGATGTTGTATGGCATAAAGTATCGCGCCCCAATCTGCTAGGATCAGGTTGGTGAGCGAACACTTGAGGGAACAGAAATGATTGAGTTGACCAACGAGAAGGTCACAGTAGCTAAGCAGAAACTGCAAGAAGCACGGTCACGTCAGAAGAGTTATGCCGACAAGCATCGTAGGGACTTACACTTTAATGTAGGAGATCACGTTTTCCTTAAGGTTTCGCTGACACGTGGTGTTAGACGTTTTGGAATCAAAGGGAAGCTCAGTCCTCGATTCATCGGACCGTTTGGTGACATTGAACGAGTCGGTGAAGTATCTTATCGTTTAGCGTTACCTCCGCAGCTTTCTCATGATCACGATGTTCTCCATGTGTCCTTACTCAGAGGGTACAAGTATCATCCCCTTCACTTGATTCAGTATCCACTGGAACAGATTCGTGAAGATCTTACCTTCATAGAAGAACCCGAACGAGTTCTTGACCGACAAGAACGACTCATGAGAAGGAAGACGATTCCTTTCGTCAAAATCCTTTGGAGGGATCATACCGAGCGGGAAGCCACTTGGGAAACAGAGGAGTCTATCCGGGCTTCTTACCCTCATTTCATATTTTGAATTTGGGTATGTTCTTCTTTTCCAGTTTACATTTTCTATAATTCGGTGACGAATTATTCTTTTTAGGGGGGAAGAGTTGTAAAACCCGCATGCTTTTACCATGAATAGTACCCTTATGATCGTACGTACGTGATTAGAACTTTCCTTATTTAGCACGTTTACGTTTCACGATTAGGAATTTACAAGTATTACGTACGTGTTATTACACGATAAGTATTTATTACGTATTAAGACACGATAATTATTATCAACAATAATTATAATCACGAACATGAAAATCATGAACGTAAATAATCACGAACTTATTATTACGTATTTACGTTTATTTATTACGATTACGAATAGATATAATTTACGACACGAACGATAACTAAATAAATCACGTAAACACGACACGAGAACACGTATAATATTTAGACACGGAAAACAATGGGTTTCCCCTTGTGGGTCCCACATACCCGCGACAAGAAACAAGAGAAAGGGCCAAGCCCATGTTGATTTTTACCAAAACTAGAAAAAGGGAAATATACTTTTCATAATTACAAAAATTAGAAAAATATCAAAACCCTAAATCTTTTTCTCCTTCTCTCTTGGCCGCCGGGTACAAACACCACAAAGGAGTGGTTGGTTGATTTTTGGTGATCAAACTCTTGCAAGATCGTTTGTGTTATCGTTCTCCATTGATTCACCTATTCGGTAACCTTAAACCTTTCCTTTTTAATCTTTTTATTAAATTATAACACATGAAATCATAAGGTTATAAAAACAAAGTATACATAAACATGTAATTAATCATGGGGGTTAAATCATGGTGTTTTTAGGGGTGTTTGTTTGGCCGACGCAAAGAACCGCGAGCCTAGGCTCTCGGCTTGCTTTTGTTTCGCACTAACAACCGAGACCAAGGGGTCTCAGTGTGGCTGTGGTGTCTCGGTCGCAAGAACAAGGGACCCCGAATTATGTCGGGGTGTGGTTTGGTTTGTGTGGGTCTCGGCTAAAAACAAACATGCACCACCGGCTTAAGTCGATGGCTAAATAAGGAAAGCAGGGGGAACACCAGCCGCGGCAGCAGGGGGAACCACCGGCTAACTGCCAGTGGGAACTTTTGCTAGCCGGTGGCTAGCCAAGACCAAGGGAACCACCAGCGTGGGCTGGTGGCTGTTTTGCGAAAACAGTGGCAACCGGCCAAGCCAGTTTGCCACTGTTAAGGGTGCATTTTTTTGGCCGGTTCACGGGTTCGGTTTACGGGTTCACAAACACGGTTCACGACTTAATTAATTTTACAAGTTTAATTATTTTACAAGTTTATTTAATTACTAGATTAATTAAATTAATTTACCATGTTATATAAATAATTTAATTTAGACATGACTTAGGTTAATTAATATTATTAATAATACATGACTTTAACCTAAGTATTTAAATCATGAAATTTAGACTAAGTAATTAATTAATTATTAAAAACATGATTTATAATTAATTAACTTTCATGACTTAGGTTATATTAATAATAAATTTAATACATGTTTTAACCTAAGTATTAATTACCCTTTTATTTAATTAAATCATGTTATATTTAATTAAATCTTATAACCAATAGTTTATTCAATTTACATGTAATAATTAATAAACTATACAATATATCACATAACTTAGAATATTAATCAGTAAAACTTAAGCTTATATTATTAGCTTAATAATCCAGCTTATTTCGAATTATGAAAAATTTCTATTTTTAGAAAATTATTTAATTAAGGCAGCTAATCTATTTATGGAAACTTTCTATTTTTAGAAACTTATTTATTTAAGGCAGCTATTCTATTTTTGGAAACTTTCTATTTTAGGAAACTTTCTGTTTTAGGAAACCTGCTATTTTTAGAAAGTTACTTATTATTACACAACAAGTATAATAATACAAGAAATACAAGTAATACTTAATCAGAATAGACAGAATACATGATAACCACAACATAACGATAAAATCAGTGGAACATGACATGAACATATAAAACAAGCTAAGACATGATATAAAACTAGTTACATATACAGTAATCGGAATACTTATACACGTATATTATTTATGTAGCATTAGTGATATCGAAGTAGGGCTCTCTTTCGTTCATCTTCTTCGTTCACTGGACACAAGGTACGGATTCTCCGTCCTTTCAGTATGGACATTCTTTCCTTATTAGGATTCCTCGTATGTAGCCAACTGTTTTCCCAGTATATGTTTTATATGTTTTTGAATTGCTTATATTTAATTAGATACCTAAAGCCATAAATGCATGACCAATTTCACCTAGTTATGGAGGTACCATAACCATAACACTGGAGGCACCAGTGTTATGACTTCACCATGGTGGAGTGATAGCTCGTGGCGTCCCTTCAGATTTTGGCCATATTATTATTATCATGTGGGGCGTATGGGTGCATCCTAGGTTACATGTTTTTATAGATTATTCAGGTGAATGTGGTGTGTGCCTTGCATCCTTCACAAGGAGCTGATCCCTCCTACCCAAAAACTTATATTAATTAGAGGGAACCCCTCTAATTGCATGACGACGTCACCCCTCCAAGTATTCATGCACGTTGATATTTCATGACCTATATTGGCTAATGGTAAACATGTTAAACAGTTTTTATAAGATAAACATAAGGCTTTTCAAACTATAAAACTAGTTTTACTAAGTTATACCAGGTTTTCCAGGACTTAGACATTTCCGCTGCTTTATGCTTATATGCTTATATTATTCATGCTATAATTGTATATCCGTGCACTGAGCGTTATGCTCAGCCGTTTTCCTTTCATGTTCCCAAAACGGTAGGTACTCAAGGACGCTCGTAGACTTTAAGCGTACGTGCATATGGATTGGAAGCTTCCTAGCCTTCATTACTTTATGCATTTCTTCATACTTTTGATACTTATTTACATGGACATTGTTTAGTCCTTTTCATTTACAGTACTTATGTTTGTGTGTGATGAGCTTTTCTTGGGGTACCGATGTTTGTTTCCGGTATTTCCTTTATGGTCATGTGATGTTTAATACATTTATCCATGTATGCTTTGATGACACGCCATAATCACGCATGACATTCCATTTACCAAAATGGGGTGTTACATGGACGCATTTACACGACTTCTCACGACCAGGCCAACAAGTCTACAAGTACCATCACTAGAATATTGTATATGTATGCTCAAGCTGCATGTGTTTTATTTAACATGGGTGCTACTCATTCGATCATTTCTACTGCTTATGATAAGAATGTTAGGATATCCCCTATGCCATTAGAGAATGTACTAAACATTTCCACGCCTTTAAGAGAATCTGTACGCATAACCCATGTGTACAAGAGCCTTCCCCTAGAGTTTGATGACAAGATTCGTCCCGTTGATGCACTTCCTCTGGATATGTGCGATTTTGACATGATATTAGGCATGGATTGGTTATCCAAACATCACGCCACCATAGACTGCCATACATATCGGGTCATCTTCGGTGATGTAAATGCAACCGAGTACATTCACAACGAGTTCATACCTGGAAGGTCTGTACAAATAATCTCGACTTTGCAAGCACGTGCATTACTTTCACATGGTTGCGAGGGCTTTCTAGCTACTATTCATGACATGGATGCTGAATCTACATAAATTCAGAATCAGCCAATAGTGTCATAATTCCCTGACGTGTTTCCAGAAGAACTTCCGGGCATACCAACTGCACGTGAAGTAGAGTTTAATATTGAGCTCATCCCAGGAGCTGAGCCGATTTCCAAGGCTCCTTATTGCATGGCTCCCATCTAGCTGAAGGAGTTGAAGGACCAATTGCAAGAACTTCTGGAACGAGGCTTCATTCGACCTAGCGCATCTCCATGGGGCGCACCGGTTTTATTCGTGAATAAGAAGGACGACAATATGCGTCTTTGCATAGATTATCGCGAGCTCAACAATATCACCATCAGGAATAGATATCCTTTACCACGCATTGACGATCTGTTTAACCAACTCCAAGGGGCCAAACATTTCTCCAAGATTGATCTGAGGTCGGGCTATCATCAGTTACAGGTGAAAGAGCAGGACATCACCAAGACTGCTTTCCGTCACGTTACAGGCACTACGAATTTGTAGTCATGCCATTTGGCCTTACCAATGCTCCAGCTGTTTTCATAGATTTGATGAAAAGAATCTTCCATGAATTTCTGGACAAGTTCGTCATTGTCTTCATTGACGACATCCTTATATTCTCTAAGTCTAAGGAGGAACACGAAGAACATCTTCGTACAGTACTACAGATTCTTCGCCAGAAGCAGCTGTATGCTAAAATCTCAAAGTGTGAGTTCTGGCTAGACAAGGTGGCGTTATTAGGTCACATTGTATCAGCAGAAGGAATAACCATGGATCCGACAAAGGTTGAGGCTATTACCAAGTGACCAAGACCGACATCCGCGACTGAAGTTCACAACTTTCTAGGCTTAGCTGGATACTACCGTAGGTTCGTAGAAAACTTTTCCCGTTTAGCACTGCCATTGACCAAACTGATGCGGAAAGGGGAGAAATTCGTCTGGACTGAGGAAAGAGAGAAGAGCTTTGAAGACCTGAAGCAGAAACTAGTATCTGCACCTATTCTTACTCTCCCATCTGGTACGGTTGGATTTCAAATCTACAGTGACGCCTCAGGGAAAGGAATTGGTTGTGCTCTCATGCAACATGGGAAAGTGATTGCTTACACATCACGACAGCTCAAGGCTTATGAAGTAAACTATCCTACACATGATTTAGAACTAGCAGTATTCGTGTTTGCACTAAAGATATAGAGGCATTACTTGTATGGCGAATCATGTGATATCTTTACAGATCACAAGAGCCTGAAATACATCTTCACTCAGCGTGAACTGAATATGAGGCAGAGAAGATGGTTAGAGCCGTTGAAGGATTATGACATTAATCTGTAGTATCATCCTGGCAAGGCGAACATAGTGGTAGATGCTCTTAGTAGGAAGTCGGGTATGATCAACGACATTGAAATAAATGAGGAAGTTATACGGGATTTGGAGCGATTGCATATCGAGATCATGGTACGTGGACATCACGGGTACTGGGCTAATCTTAGAGTAGAACCCGAATTACTCTGTAGTATCAAGGAAGCTCAAAAGGATGATGGTAAAATCTCGGCGATAATTCAAAACTTTGAGAAGCAGACATAATTTTGTGTAGACGAAGATGGTATCTTATGGCAGGGCACGAGACTTTGTGTTCCTGATGATCAAGAACTCCGGGAAACATTGTTAGCTGAAGCTCATAGCTCCCCATTCTCCATTCATCCTGGTTCGACCAAGATGTACCACGACATCAAGCAATACTTTTGGTGGAGTGGTATGAAACAGGATGTGGCGACTTACGTCTCCAAATGTCTTACCTGCCAGCAGGTTAAGATCGAGCATCAGCGGTCTAGTGGTTTACTACAACTGTTAGACATTCCAGAGTGGAAGTGGGACAAAGTCACCATGGATTTTGTTACCGGTCTTCCGCAGACAAGGAGGAGGCATGATGCGATTTGGGTTATCGTTGATCGACTTACTAAGTCAGCTCATTTCTTACAGTTCCGCAAGGATGATCCGGTCAGTAAACTCGCCGACACTTACAAGAAGGAGATCATGAGACTTCATGGTGCTCCATCCAGCATCGTCTCAGACAGAGATCCTCGTTTCACTTCGCGATTCTGGAAGAGTCTGCAGAAAGCTTGGGGTACATAACTTAAGCTTAGCACGGGTTTTCTTCCTCAAACAGACGGGCACTCGGAGCGGACGATTCAGACTTTAGAAGACATGTTGAGGTAATGTGCGTTGGAATGGACAGGAGATTGGGACGATTACATCTGTTTGGTAGAGTTTGCATACAACAACAGTTGGTACGTTACCATTAAGTGTGCTCCATTCAAGATGTTGTATGGAAGAAAGTGTCGCGCCCCAATCTGCTGGGATCAGGTTGGTGAGCGAACACTTGAAGGACCAGAAATGATATAGTTGACCAACGAGAAGGTCGCTGTAGCTAAGCAGAAATTGCAAGAGGCACGTTCACGTCAGAAGAGTTATGCCGACAAGCATCGTAGGGACTTACATTTTAACGTAGGAGATCACGTCTTTCTTAAGGTATCGCCGGCATGTGGTGTTAATCGTTTTGTAATCAAAGGGAAGCTCAGTCCTTGATTCATCAGACCGTTTGATGTCATTGAGCGAGTCGGTGAAGTATCTTATCGTTTAGCGTTACCTCCACAGCTTTCTCACGTTCACAATGTTTTCCATGTGTCCTTACTTAGAGGGTACAAGTATCATCCCCTTCACATGGTTCAGTATCCACTAGAACAGATTCGTGAAGATTTTACCTTCATAGAGGAACCCGAACGAGTTCTTGACAGGCAAGAACGAGTCATGATGAAGAAGACGATTCCATTCGTCAAAATCTTTTGGAGGGACCATACCGAGCGGGAAGCCACTTGGAAACAGAGGAGTGTATCCGGGCTTCTTACCCTCATTTCATATTTTGAGTTCGGGTATGTTCCTCTTTCAGTTTATTTTATCTATAATTCAGGGACGAATTATTCTTTTTAGGGGGGAAGAGTTGTAAAACCCGCATGCTTTTACCATGAATATACCCTTAGTAACATACGTACATATTAAAACTTTCCTTTTATAGCATGAACACGTGTCACGATTAGGAATTTCAGAAGTTATGTACGTATAATTATACGATAAGCATTAAGTACATGTTAATACACGATAATTATTATCAATAATAATTATAATCAAGAACATGAAATCATGAACGTAAGAATCACGAACATATAATTATGTATTTACGTTTATTATTATTACGATTACGTACAAGTATTTATAATAACACGAATATTTAATAATAACGTAACGTAAATACGAGCACACGAACACATAAATAATTAGAACACGAAAAAGCTATGGGTTTCCCTTGGTGGGCCCTACAAGCCGCGACAACAAGAGAAGTGGGGGCCCAACACATGTTTAATTTTACTAAAGTTACAATTATGGAAAACACTTTCATTCACAGAAGAATTTTAAGAAATCTCAAACCCTAATCTTTCTTCTTGCTCTCTCTTGGCCGGCGGCTACATCACCAAAGGTGGGTGATTGGTTGATACTGATTAAACTAATCATAAGAACGTGTTCGTGTATTCATCCTCCAATTATTACACGTGTTTTGGTAATCCGAAAACTTTTCCTTTTAATTCTTTTTATGTTTTTATGCACGTATGATCATAGGGGTTTAAAAACAAGATTAATAACATGCTAATAATCATGGCGGGAAAATTTATTAGGGTGTTTTCGGGTTTGGTTGTTCGGCCGCCACATAAACCGAGAGCCAAGGGCTCTCGGCGTCGTTGGTTCGCACCCCAACCGAGACCCATGTCTCGGTGGTGGTGGATTTCGGTCAACAGCAGGGACAAGACACCCTGACATGCGTCGGGGGTGTCTTGTGGTTTGTTTGGTCTCGGAAGCAACACAGCCCCACCACCGGCTTAAGTCGGTGGTTATTTTAGGCAAGCAGGAGGAACCACACGCGCAGGCAGCAGGGCCACTGACGCACTATCGGTGGGAACCCTTGCGGTGTCAGCGGCTGGCCGAGAAGGACAAGACCACCGGCAGCAGCCGGTGGCAGTTTGCCGAGGGCAGGGGCAACCGACTTAGGCCGGTTTGCCACTATTTTTAGGTGGGTTTGGTTCAGCCGGTTCACAGGTTCACGGGCTGGTTCACGATATATTTTAATAAAATAATAAATGGGTTCAGTTTATTATTTTTACAAGTTTAATAGTTTTACAAGTATATTTATTTTACAAGTTAATTAAATTAATTTAACATGGCATATAATTAATTTAATTAAAACATGGACTTAGGTTTATTATTATATTTAATAATACATGATTTTAACCTAAGTATTTATTTATGTAATTTAGACTATAGTAATTAATTAATTATTAAAATATGATATATAATCACGACTTAGGTTATATTAATATAAAAATTAATACATGTTTAACCTAAGTATTTTATACACTTTAATTTAATTAAATCATGATTATATTTAATTAATCGTATAACATATAGTTTATTTAATTAACATGTTATAATTAATAAACTATACTGTTAATCACATGACTTAGTATATTTAATCAGTAAAACTTAAGCTTATCTTATTAGCTTATTAATCCAGCTTATTTCTAATTATGGAAACTTTCTATTTCAGGAAACTTACTATTTTTAGAAACTTATCTATTTTAAGAAGTTAATCTATTTTTGGAAACTTACTATTTTAGGAAACCTGCTATTTTTAGAAAGTTACTTATTATTACACAACAAGTATAATAATACAAGAATATCAGTGAATACTTAATCAGAAGACTTAAAACACATGATAGATACAATATAACATCAAAATCAGTAAAACAAGACTAAAACATATAAAACAAGTCAAGACATACTATAATCAGTTACGTACGAAGTAAACAGAATACTTATACATGTACCCTTTGATGTAGCATTAGTGAGATCGGAGTAAGACTTCCTTTCGTTCTTCTTTTTCGTTCACTGGACAGAAGGTACGGATTCTCCGTCCTTCAGTATGGACATTCTTTCCTTATTAGGAATCCCCGTATGCAGCCAACTGTTTTCCCAGTATATGTTTTATATGTTTTGATTTGCTTATGCTTAATTTAAATGCCTAAGCCATATACATGCATGACCAGTTCCACCTAGTTATGGAGGTACCATAACCATAACACTGGAGGCACCAGTGTTATGACTTCACCACAACGGAGTGATAGCTCGTGGCGTCCCTTTCAGCTTTTGGCCATATTATTATATTATCATGTGGGGCGTATGGGTGCATCCTAGGTTACATGCTTTAGCAGATTATTCAGGTGAATGTGGTGTGTGCCTTGCATCCTTCACAATGAGTTGATCCCTCCTACCCAAACTTATATTAATTAGAGGCAACCCCTCTATTTGCATGATGAGGTCACTCCTCCAAGTATTCATGCACGCCGATATTTCATGACCTATATTGGCTTAATGGTTAACATGTTAAACAGTTTTTATAAGATAAACATAAGGGTTTTCAAACTATAAAACCAGTTTTACTAAGTTATACCAGGTTTTCCAGGACTTAATCAATTCCGCTGCTATATGTCGTATATGCTTATGTTATTTATTCTATGCTTGTATATCCGTGCACTGAGCGTTATGCTCAGCCGTTTTCCTTTCATGTTCCCAAACGGTATGTACTCAAGGGCGCTCGTAGACTCTAAGCGTACGTGCATATGGATTGGAAGCTTTCTAGCCTTCATTATTTTATGCATTTCATCATAAATTTTGCTACTTATTCCTATGGACATTGTTTAGTCCTTTTCCCTTACAGTACTTATGTTTGTGTGTGATGAGCTTATACTTTGGGGTACAGATGTTTGTTTCCGATATTTCCTTTATGGTCATGTAATGTTTAAGACATTTTTCCTTGTATACTTTGATGACACGCCATAATCACGCGTGACATTCCATTTACCAAAATGGGGCGTTACAAAATAGATGAGAACGGTATGCCAATCTATGGTCGACATTTGCAACCATGGACGGAACCGGATGAACTTTTGGATGCATCACTAAGTGAAAGGAGCTACCATAACCCTTTCTTTGACATATGTGTATACAAGAATATTGTGGGAATGCGTGGAGCACTTCCCGTTTCATTGAAATACAAAGATTGGCAAGTGGGGAACAAACGAGAATTTGAAAACATTGCTAAAGATGGAGATAGTGAATGGCATGTTGCCATGGTCATTATTGATCCATGTGGAAGGAGGTACGAAAAAGTGTACGAGACAAAAGACACCAATAGAGAGGTCCGGGGACGTTACACGGAGAGTGATATCATGTCACCTCTAAACTTCTGCTACAACTAAGGAAATTGAGTAATTAAGGAGTGCACCATTGGTTCCTAGTTACTTTATGCATTCTTACTCTTTTTTGTATGTAGATAAAAAAATTAAACGAAGTGAAATCTAAGAGTCCTAGAAGTTTTAGGATGCTCTTAGAAGAGGAAATGTTTTCCTATTAGGACTTATTATATTTCTTTTACGAGATCGATTGAATTGAAGGTTTTTGTTTGAAAACTTTGTGTCTAGTAAATAAAAAACAGTAATATGGTCTGTGAGCACAGAACGTGCACCACACATTTCAAAATTGCGCCTTACTTCTGGACGGATTTTTGTATATACTTCCTTTTATCTCACTTGAAACTAAAAAAAACACAAACACCTGACGATTTTCGGATCATCACCCAAAAATATTTTCATTTCTTACTCCAATTCATATTCGAGATCATGTCTAGGGTAAGTTTTTATCTTTAATTCATTTACATTTTATTTTATTTAGGGTTTAATTTTTGATTAATTTTTTCAATTAGGGTTCTTAGTGATTGATAATCAAATTACATTTCGATTTATAATTAGAAATGGGGATAGTGATTAGGATAGGATTAGACTGTTAGATGAAATTGAAAAAAAGAGGGTTTTTGAAATCAAACCCTAAGATTGAGCACATATTGAAATGAATTGGGAATGGTTTAGTGTTCGACTCTAGCCATTGTTATCGATTTGGAACCATTAGTTTGCGGATTTTGGTTTAGATTATTAGAACCCCGACATGTGCAGATATACGCAGAATGTGCGCCGCACTTTTTAGAATGTACGACACACTCTGGCGGATTTTTCCCAGAAAGTACACCGCACTTCTCAGAAGTGCGCCGCACTTTTCACCTGATAAAAAAACAGAATGTTCAGAACACTAGCATAGGGTTGTCGTTGACCCCTAATGTTTATCTAACGTTAATATATGTTTGTTTATGTGATAAATTTTGCAGAACACAGGTTCTGGAAACTATGAGACCGGCTCATCTAGCCGAGGGAAGAGGCGAAAGCCTATCGAGTCGGCAAGTGCCGCACTCATGGGGGTTCCTAATCATCTATTCTTGAATTGGCCTCGATGTACAACTGATGCCAAAATCATCTACAATAATGCTCTTAGTCTTCTACTACCGAAACAAATTTTCGCACCGAGCATTGTGGATTTTGAAGTTTTGAGGGATCTTGGTTGTGAAGCTCAAATTAGGGAAATGCTATCAATAGTTGTGATAGAGGCTGGAGGAAATGAAGTGTTGTTTTAGTCCAATGCTTGGGTTCGTTCTTTTACTTGTAGGGAAAAGATCTATGCGGAGCTTTGTCTTGGGTTTTTCTCGACATTCAATCTTGATGAGGAAGTTGCTGATGATGAGCTATTGACTAAGAAAATCATGAGTTTTAGACTTTGTGGGAAAGGACATTCTTTGACTTTGAAAGAATTTGCTAAGTACTTGGAGTTGTATACTAGAGAGAAGCTAGATGAGGAAGGATTTGAAGTGTATTTTCAAGGAGGAGAACATGAGCATGGGAACTTCAATGCTAACGAGTTTTGGGCATTAATTTGTCCGAATGAGGATCCTTTGAGCTTATCTAGGAGCTTAACCACTAGGATTTCTAGTCCAATTTTGAGAGTGCTCCAAAAGATGATTGCTTACGCGGTTTACCAACGCACCACGGGATATGATAAGGTTCAAAGAATGATTTGTGGTTGTTGAGCATGTTTAGCGACAAGAACCGTGTGCAATATGCTAATGTGGCTTGGGTTATTTCAAAGTGGATAAAAAGGAAAGGTCATGGTAGTCAAGCGGGTAGCATGATTGTGTGTGGATAATTTGTGACTAGGTTAGCCCAAAGAATGAGACTTTTAACCTATCAAGTTATGGGTAATCTTAGTCCGCCGATCATATGTGATACCATTGACAAAACCACTTTAGGAGATTCGATTGGAGCGTATGGAAGGTTGTTACGAGAAGACGCGCCGGCGAGAGCACCACGTGTGAGCATGTCGCGACCTCCTCGTGCATCACTCTAATATGTTTGTGATAGGATGGGAAGGATGGAGGTTAGGCAAGACCAACTTGGGTTTATGATGGAGCGACAATGTTATATCATGGATCGATACGCTCCGGTTTTCGAGAGGATCGCAGAACAATATATCGTTCCGATGAGTAAACCTTATGGACCACCCGGATATCACCATGAGACATTCTACCACTGTAAAACCCGCATGCTTTTACCATGAATAGTGCCCTTAAGATCGTACGTCCTAGAGTAAAACTTACCTTATTTAGTATTGATCACATTCATGTGCTAATAATCAAGCAAGTGCATACGTGTATGACATGATAAGTATCGATTACGTACGAACTCATGATAAACAGTTAATTAATATGTCATGTGAACATAATTAAATCATGATCACCATTTAAAATACGAACTAAAATAATTACCTAAATACATATAATATAATTACGAGCGTTAAGTTTACGATAAACTACATGATAAAATAAACAGAAACACTTTAAACACGAACACGTTTAACCACGAACGAACACGAAACATCGGGACACGAGAAAAGGTACGGGTACCCCATGTGGGGCCCTATACCCACGACACAACAACCAAGGTGGGCTAAGCCCATGGACTTTTACAAGAAAAGGGGGGGTTATGGTAAATATGTTTTCATTTTTACATTTCAAGCAAAATAACATTTAACCTAAAAAGTTTTCTCTCCTCCTCTTGGTCTCTCTTTGTGCCGCCACCTTAAGGACCACCATAGGTGGTTGTTGATTGATTTTGATCTTGAAAACCATTGCTATAAACCGTGTTTGTTCATCCTCTTTCAAGCACGTATTGGTATATCATTCTAAACCTTTCTTTCTAATTCTTTTAGATCTTTGATTATTTTCATGAACATGTTATTAATATTCTTATTAAAACATGATAATTAAACATAGACCTAACATGTTTTGGGGTTAATTAAAATCAAAGGATGATATATGAGGGTGTTTGTTTTTGGCCGCCTAGTGTAACCAACCCGAGGGGGGGTTCGGTTTGCTTTGAGCCGCCACCACCAAGACCATTTTTGGTCTTGGTTGGTGCATGTGGGACCCACGGCAGCAAGGGGGCACAAGTACCCCGAGTTTGGCTCGGGGTACGGTGTCGAGTTCATGCCCGATTCATGGTTCGTTGGTTAAATCGTGATTTATGCTACATGTTAATTTTATGAATTATGAACTTAGGATATAAATTAATTAATAACATGAGATATTAATTAAATCATGACTTAGGTTATTTTAATTATTAATTTAGCATGATATTAATTTAACCTAAGTATTTTATGTTATAAGTTATAATTAATTAATTATTTAAAACATGCCTATAATTAATTAATTTAGACATGACTTAGGTTATATTATTAATACATATTAATATACATTTTAACCTAAGTATTTTATTCCATTTTAATTAAAACATGTTATACTTTAATTAAAATGCTTAACCTATAGTTTAATTAAAATACATGAAATAATAATTAAACTATACACTATATCATATGACTTAAGAAATAAGCTTATAAACACTTAGACTTATATGTTAGCTTATGTAACCAGCTTAATTCTAATTATGGAAACTTCTATTTATAGAAACTTAATTAAATAAGGCAACTAATCTATTAATGGAAACCTTCTATATATGGAAATCTATCTATTTCAGGCAGCTAATCTAATCATGGAAACCTTCTATATATGGAAACTTATTTAATTAAGGCAGCTGATCTATTTTTGGAAACTTTCTATTTTTAGAAACTAATCTATTTTTAGCAGTAAATTCTATTTTAGGAAACTTTCCATTTTTGGAAACTTTCTATTTTTGGAAACTTTCTATTTTTGGAAACTTTCTATTTTTGGTAACTTTCTATTTTTGGAAACTTTCTATTTTTGGAAACTTTCTATTTTTGGAAACTTTCTATTTTTTGAAACCTGCTATTTTTGGAAAGTTACTTATTATTACACAGTAAGTATAATAATACATGAAATACCAGTAATACTTAATCAGATTAATCAGAATACAAGATAAACACAGTTTAAGGCTTTAAACAGTAAACCATGACTTAAAACATACAAAGTAAGCTAAGATGAGACATAAAACCCAGTACGTAATCAGTGATTCGATACTTATACACGTGTGTATTCATGTAGCGTTAGTGATCCAGAAGTAGGAGTCTTTCTTCCGTTCATTCACTGGACTTGAGGTACGGATTCCCGTCCTTTCAGTATGGACATTCTTTCCTTATTAGGATTTCCCGTATGCAGCCAACTGTTTTCCCCAGTATTTGTTTTATTGTTTCGAACTGCTTATGTTTAATTAGCATAATCTATAGCCATATACAAGCATGACCAGTTTCACCTAGTTATGGAGGTACCATAACCATAACATTGGAGGCACCAATGTTATGACTTCCCCACGGCGGAGTGATTGCTCGTGGCGTCCCTTTCAGTTTTGGCCATATTATTATATCATGTGGGGCGTATGGGTGCATCCTAGTTACATGTTTTATTCAGTATTTCATGGTGAATGTGGTGTGTGCCTTGCATCCTTCACAAGGAGTTGATCCCTCCTACCCAAACCAGTATATTAATTAGAGGCATCCCCTCTAATCAGCATGATGAGGTCACCCCTCCAAGTATTCATGCACGTGACCTTTTCATGACCTATATGGGCTATGGTATATTTATGTTAAAACAGTTTTCATAAGATAAACATAAGGCTTTTCAACTATAAAACCAGTTTTCTTAATACTTAACCAGTTTACTCAGAACTTAGTCTTCCGCTGTTATATGTTACATGCTTATCCTATTTCATGCTATATTGTACATCCGTGCACTGAGCATCTTGCTCAGCCGTTTTCCTTTTCATGTTCCCAAAACGGCAGGTACTCAGGGACGCTCGTAGATCTCAAACGTACGTGCATATGGACTGGAAGCTTTAATGTCTTTCTTTACTTTATGCATTTCCTTTACTTTAATACAGTTTGCTATGGACATTGTTTCGTCCTTTCCTTTTTATAGTATTTATGTTTGTGTGTGATGAGCTCTACTTTGGGGTTACCGATGTTTGATTCCGGTATTTCCCTTTTATGGTCAAATAATGCTTAGACATTTATCCTTGTATGCTTTGATGACACGCCATGATTATGCGTAAGATTCCATTTCCAAAATGGGGTGTTACAATTATGGTATCAGAGCCAAGGTTTCGACCTGTAGGCTCTCAAATATGACATGTGATTAGTGGGTAGTCACTACGGTCTTCCTAGAACTGACAGTTGTTTTCATGCATTCATCATTTTTAAGCATACGTATACATGTCATTGTTACAGGGTTTTTGACTAAGTAATGGTTGGTACAGGACTGGCCCTATTTAGTCGCATGTGTTTTATCGAAACTTTTAGATTTGGGACCGACCCATAGGCGTCCCCTCGATATGTCTTTTGTTTTGAGTGAACTGACCAGAGGCGTTCACTCTCGAGCATCAAAAGTTTTCATAAAACTGCATCATGCATTCATACAAAAATTTTCTTGCATAAAATTTTTCTCGTGAAATTTTTGGTATAAATTTTTTCATGTATATATATAATTTATATTTTAGATTTCGAACTGTTAATCATATGTTTTATGTTATACTGTCAGATGGTTCTCACACGCGAGCAAGAGCAGCTCAATGCTGCAATTCAGGCTGCCATGCAAGCCTTGCTTCCTCAACTGAGAAATGACATCCGTGCTAAAGTCCAAGCTGCCAACAATCAGCAGCAGCAGAATCAGGCACCTCCTCCTCCTCCTCCCCTAGTGACACTAGCAGTGTGGCTGGAAAGATTCAACAAGCTCCGTCCTAGAGCTTTTGAAAAGACTGATAGCCCCAGCGATGCTGAAAGCTGGTTGACTCATATCGAGAAGATTTTCAATGCTATGGGATGTGACCCCGCATTCAAGGCGAGATTGGCATGCTACCGGTTTGAAGGCGATGTACTCAACTGGTGGCTAGCCTTGACGCAATCGGAAGGAGGTGATGATTGGGTCGCTGGTTTGACATGGGCCCAATTCAAGGAGAGAGTGATGGAGCAGTTCTTTCCCAAGGCAGAGCAGGACAAGCTCAAGCGAGAGTACCATGGGATACGTCAGAGAGCGGGCGAGAATAGCAACGAATTCATGCAGCGCTTTCTTCGCTTAGCTGGTTTCCTGGGAGCAGCAGCTGGTACTCCTGAGGAGCAGGCACACCACTTTAGGTGGGCACTTCGCACCTCGGTCGCGAACAATCTGGTGTGTGCTACGTTCAATACAGTAGCACAAGTGGCCGACGCAGCAAGGAAGCTAGAGATGCTGCAGGAACGAGATGAGTTCGGGGAAGCTAAAAGACCCGACAAGAGGTAAACATTTCGTATTCAAACGATAACCAAACCACATCCTATCATTATATGTTCAATAATCATCTCTTAAACTGTATCTTCCAGGCAGAAAACTGGGGACCGGTCTCAGCCGGCTACTCAGCAGCAGCCTCATCAGCCCAAAGGAAACGGTCACACTAACGACCGTTCTGTTGTGGAAAGGCGTAGCGGTAATGATAATTACCGTAACAACGCTGGACACTCCAACAACAGCAGGTCCTACTATTTACGCATCTTCTTATGATTTCATGTTATATCTCTCATGCTAACACTATATTAACCTCTACCAGGAACCACGGTAACGGGAAGGACCAGAACCACAGGGGTTCGCAACCTAACCGTTCAGCTAACACTGGTGAACATCTTATGATGCATATGTCTTATACTCGTGCATATACTTTATTTTAACACATTTTGTCATCAGCAGGCCCTCAGCAAGCAAAGACTCCTGCTGGAGGATTCACTCATCCTCTTTGCAATACTTGCCATCGCAGACACCTTGGCCCATGTCGTCGTGATTCCGACGCGTGCTACAAGTGCGGCCTCCCTGGCCATCGTATGAGAGATTGCCGTAAGGGTGAAATGGAGGGTACTTCGGGTCATGCTGATAGTAAGCCGCCTCCTACCGCTGGGCGTGTCTACACGACATCTCGTGATCAGGCAAACAAATCTACAGGTACCATTACTGGAATTTTGTATATGTATGGCCAAGCTGCATGTGTTCTTTTTGACACGGGCGCCACTCACTCAGTTATTTCCACTACTTATGCCAAGAACATCAGGACACTTCCCTTGCCATTAGAAAATAGGCTTACCATTTCCACGCCTTTGAGGGACTCTGTATTAATAACTCATGTATACAAGAGTCTTCCTCTAGAGTTTGACGATAAAGTTCGTGCAGTAGATGCACTTCCCTTAGACATGATTGAGTTCGATATGATTCTCAGCATGGACTGGCTATCCAAGCACCATGCTACCATAGACTGCCACTCATATCGGGTGATCTTCGGCGACATTAATGCACCAGAGTACATTCATAACGGGTTCATACCCGGACGGTCTGTACAAGTCATATCTACCTTGCAAGCACGTGCATTACTGTCACATGGCTGTGAGGGTTATCTAGCTACGGTTCACGGCATGGATGCTGAATCCCTATCGATTCAGGATCAACCAGTAGTTTCGGAATTCCAAGACGTCTTCCCAGCTGAACTTCCAGGCATACCACCTGCACGAGAAGTGGAGTTCAACATCGACCTTGTTCCAGGAGCTGAACCAATCTCTAAAGCTCCGTATCGTATGGCTCCCATAGAGCTAAAAGAACTGAAGGACCAACTGCAGGAACTTCTTGAACGAGGGTTCATTAGACCAAGCGCATCTCCATGGGGCGCACCGGTCTTGTTCGTTAAGAAGAAGGACGGCAGCATGCGACTTTGCATAGACTACCGTGAACTTAATAAGATTACCATCCGCAATAGATATCCACTGCCACGTATAGATGATCTTTTTGACCAACTTCAAGGAGCCAAACACTTCTCAAAGATCGATCTAAGGCCAGGCTACCATCAGCTAAGGGTTAAAGAGCAGGATATTGCTAAGACTGCTTTTCGTACCCGCTATGGCCATTATGAGTTTGTAGTCATGCCATTCGGCCTGACTAATGCTCCAGCAGTATTCATGGATCTGATGAACAGAATCTTCCACGAATTCCTTGATAAGTTTGTCATTGTATTCATCGATGACATCCTGATTTTCTCAAAGTCCACGGAGGAACACGAAGACCATCTCCGTACGGTACTACAGATTCTTCGTTAGAAGCAGCTGTATGCGAAATTCTCCAAGTGTGAGTTTTGGTTAAACAAAGTGGCATTCTTAGGTCACATTGTATCAGCAGAAGGGATCACTATGGACCCAGCGAAGGTTGAGGCTATCACTAAATGGCCAAGACCAACGTCAGCGACAGAAGTCCGCAGTTTCTTAGGCTTAGCTGGATATTATCGCAGATTCGTGGAGAACTTTTCCCGCTTGGCATTACCTCTCACCAAACTGATGCGAAAAGGAGAGAAATTCGTCTGGACGGAAGAACGAGAGAAGAGCTTCGAAGACCTAAAGCAGAAGTTAGTATCCGCACCTATTCATGTGAACATAATTAAATCATGATCACCATTTAAAATACGAACTAAAATAATTACCTAAATACATATAATATAATTACGAGCGTTAAGTTTACGATAAACTACATGATAAAATAAACAGAAACACTTTAAACACGAACACGTTTAACCACGAACGAACACGAAACATCGGGACACGAGAAAAGGTACGGGTACCCCATGTGGGGCCCCATACCCACGGCACAACAACCAAGGTGGGCTAAGCCCATGGACTTTTACAAGAAAAGGGGGGGTTATGGTAAATATGTTTTCATTTTTACATTTCAAGCAAAATAACATTTAACCTAAAAAGTTTTCTCTCCTCCTCTTGGTCTCTCTTTGTGCCGCCACCTTAAGGACCACCATAGGTGGTTGTTGATTGATTTTGATCTTGAAAACCATTGCTATAAACCGTGTTTGTTCATCCTCTTTCAAGCTACGTATTGGTATATCATTCTAAACCTTTCTTTTTAATTCTTTTAGATCTTTGATTATTTTCATGAACATGTTATTAATATTCTTATTAAAACATGATAATTAAACATAGACCTAACATGTTTTGGGGTTAATTAAAATCAAAGGATGATATATGAGGGTGTTTGTTTTTAGCCGCCTAGTGTAACCAACCCGAGGGGGGGTTCGGTTTGCTTTGAGCCGCCACCACCAAGACCATTTTGGTCTTGGTTGGTGCATGTGGGACCCACGGCAGCAAGGGGGCACAAGTACCCCGAGTTTGGCTCGGGGTACGGTGTCGAGTTCATGCCCGATTCATGGTTCGTTGGTTAAATCATGATTTATGCTACATGTTAATTTTATGAATTATGAACTTAGGATATAAATTAATTAATAACATGAGATATTAATTAAATCATGACTTAGGTTATTTTAATTATTAATTTAGCATGATATTAATTTAACCTAAGTATTTTATGTTATAAGTTATAATTAATTAATTATTTAAAACATGCCTATAATTAATTAATTTAGACATGACTTAGGTTATATTATTAATACATATTAATATACATTTTAACCTAAGTATTTTATTCCATTTTAATTAAAACATGTTATACTTTAATTAAAATGCTTAACCTATAGTTTAATTAAAATACATGAAATAATAATTAAACTATACACTATATCATATGACTTAAGAAATAAGCTTATAAACACTTAGACTTATATGTTAGCTTATGTAACCAGCTTAATTCTAATTATGGAAACTTCTATTTATAGAAACTTAATTAAATAAGGCAACTAATCTATTAATGGAAACCTTCTATATATGGAAATCTATCTATTTCAGGCAGCTAATCTAATCATGGAAACCTTCTATATATGGAAACTTATTTAATTAAGGCAACTGATCTATTTTTGGAAACTTTCTATTTTTAGAAACTAATCTATTTTTAGCAGTAAATTCTATTTTAGGAAACTTTCTATTTTTGGAAACTTTCTATTTTTGGAAACTTTCTATTTTTGGAAACTTTCTATTTTTGGTAACTTTCTATTTTTGGAAACTTTCTATTTTTGGAAACTTTCTATTTTTGGAAACTTTCTATTTTTTGAAACCTGCTATTTTTGGAAAGTTACTTATTATTACACAGTAAGTATAATAATACATGAAATACCAGTAATACTTAATCAGATTAATCAGAATACAAGATAAACACAGTTTAAGGCTTTAAACAGTAAACCATGACCTAAAACATACAAAGTAAGCTAAGATGAGACATAAAACCCAGTACGTAATCAGTGATTCGATACTTATACACGTGTGTATTCATGTAGCGTTAGTGATCCAGAAGTAGGAGTCTTTCTTCCGTTCATTCACTGGACTTGAGGTACGGATTCCCGTCCTTTCAGTATGGACATTCTTTCCTTATTAGGATTTCCCGTATGCAGCCAACTGTTTTCCCCAGTATTTGTTTTATTGTTTCGAACTGCTTATGTTTAATTAGCATAATCTATAGCCATATACAAGCATGACCAGTTTCACCTAGTTATGGAGGTACCATAACCATAACATTGGAGGCACCAATGTTATGACTTCCCCACGGCGGAGTGATTGCTCGTGGCGTCCCTTTCAGTTTTGGCCATATTATTATATCATGTAGGGCGTATGGGTGCATCCTAGTTACATGTTTTATTCAGTATTTCATGGTGAATGTGGTGTGTGCCTTGCATCCTTCACAAGGAGTTGATCCCTCCTACCCAAACCAGTATATTAATTAGAGGCATCCCCTCTAATCAGCATGATGAGGTCACCCCTCCAAGTATTCATGCACGTGACCTTTTCATGACCTATATGGGCTATGGTATATTTATGTTAAAACAGTTTTCATAAGATAAACATAAGGCTTTTCAACTATAAAACCAGTTTTCTTAATACTTAACCAGTTTACTCAGAACTTAGTCTTCCGTTGTTATATGTTACATGCTTATCCTATTTCATGCTATATTGTACATCCGTGCACTGAGCGTCTTGCTCAGCCGTTTTCCTTTTCATGTTCCCAAAACGGCAGGTACTCAGGGACGCTCGTAGATCTCAAACGTACGTGCATATGGACTGGAAGCTTTAATGTCTTTCTTTACTTTATGCATTTCCTTTACTTTAATACAGTTTGCTATGGACATTGTTTCGTCCTTTCCTTTTTACAGTATTTATGTTTGTGTGTGATGAGCTCTACTTTGGGGTTACCGATGTTTGATTCCGGTATTTCCCTTTTATGGTCAAATAATGCTTAGACATTTATCCTTGTATGCTTTGATGACACGCCATGATTATGCGTAAGATTCCATTTCCAAAATGGGGTGTTACAACCACTCCCAACAACTACCACCTTATCCACCACACTTCCATCCATCCAATGCTCCAAGGAATGATGATACTGAAGAGGATATGTGATGCCTCTTGTGTTTGTGACTCATGTGTTAGTTACAATTTGAAACAATGTGAAAACAGTTTATTTGGTTGTGTAATATGCCTTTGTTGGCACGTAGGACAAAACTAATACTTTGTGTGTGGATTTTTATTTTTTATTTGGTATGTAAGATATGTTTGCGCATATATTTCGTGTTCAATTACAGAAAATAAGCGAGTCAAAACAATAAGGCGAAGATTGAAGATTTCGGCTTCGTTCGTGACTCGGAATAAAAGGGGAGTAATATTCTTATTTTGCTTTATTTTTACCTTTTCCTTATGTTTAGCATTAGGGACAATGCTCATAATAAGTATGGGGGGAGGGGGGGTGATAAGCAGAAAATAAGAGCCTTTTTAGTTGAAAATTTTGTTGTACTTTCTGTGACAAAAAGTGTGCCGCACTTTAAAAATTGTGTGCTGCACATTCTGGCGGATTTTTGAAAATTTTGTGTTATGTGCTTAAAAATAATTTTTTTTGAAAGATTGATAATTCCTGTAATTGTAAAGCTATTTTGACTCGGAATTGATAACGTTACTTACACAATATCTTATTCACAATAGTGAGGATGTTTAGCCTATAAATCGTAAGCATTCTTACGCCTTAAATCAAATTTGTGAGTATGCCGATGATTAGTTTAATTCTAGTATTTGCGCTTGGTAATCTTTACGAGACCTTAGTGGGATCATACTTGTATGATAAAAAGTATTTTAAATGATAAGGAGGCAAAAGAAAAGAGAAAATATTGAAAGTTTTTGCCGATGTTTTAAGAAGATAATATATTGTGGAAAACCATGTTGCGAGATGATAGTAGATCGTAAGTATGGGGGAAGACATATTACCCCAAATGAAAAAAAGAAGAAAGAAATAAAGGCAAAAAAGGGCCTACAAATGTGAAGTACAAATATGTAGAAACAATAAACATGGTGGAAAATGATATGTTATTTATTTTTTTAACATGCGGTGGTAGTAAAAGTTTTGAAAAAGACCTTTTTTGATATTTTACTTGGTGCTTACGCCAAATTGGTTTAGTTTAGTTCCTCGTACAAGCTTATGGTAATTTACCTTTCATGACTGTGCTTTTTGAGCGATAATTTACTCATATAAAGAGAGTGTGTGAAATCAAAATATCTACTTCGTGAGGTGTTTTGTGGCGTTATCTTTGCTTTTAATTATTGGCCTTATCTATTTCTCTCGATACCAATTAAAAACATATTTTTACCTTACTTGAGGACAAGCAAGAAGTTAAGTATGGGGGAATTTGATAACCCCTCATTTATACATGTGTGTAATGATGCATTTGTCCTTGTTTGCTATGTAAATAAATAAATTATGTGTTGAAATGTTACTAATAATGTGTATTGTTTGATTGTAGTAAAGAATGCTGAAAAGAGCCAAAGTGCGGCGCACAAATATAAAAGTGCGGCGCACATTCTGTGAAACACGATTTTGGAAAACTACCCAAAGTGCGGCGCACAAAAGAGAAAATGCGGCGCACATTTACAAAATGGAAGTGTGGCGCACATTTGACAAA
Source organism: Glebionis coronaria (assembly GCA_025667525.1). Taxonomy (NCBI): domain Eukaryota; kingdom Viridiplantae; phylum Streptophyta; class Magnoliopsida; order Asterales; family Asteraceae; genus Glebionis; species Glebionis coronaria. The sequence continues at coordinate 424,210,988 of CM046877.1, forward strand.
GTGCGGCGAACATTTGCTGCAGTTACACCATTAAGTATCATTATGCATGACTATTATGAGAGAAACCTTTTGATATACTCCAGGACTTCTTAGCTGTGTTTTGTGGTTATAAATAGTGACCCAAAGCCAGTCTTAAGAGACATCTCATACCAATTTACTCCATTGTTATTAGGGTTTTTATAAAATCAAGGATTTAACAAATCCTTGATCATTGTTACTAGTATAAGGGTAACCTTAGTTGGTTCACACCATTGCTGCTGTAGCAAGAATCTCAGAATATTGGTTGTGATTGTAATAAGTTTGGAACAAAGCTTATAACCTTTTTGGAGCAATCATTGATTAATACTTTGTGGTATAATTCTCATTTCCTTTATGTTAATTCTTTAGTTTGATTTGGATGTTGTTGAAATGAACTTCTTTATGTGTGTTGTGCACTTTGGTTAAGGTTTTTACAGCCTTATGATTGGATACGAATATTTGCTTTGCTAGGGCAAAGTGCGGTGCACAATTAGATTTGTACGACAAACTTTCCCCTGGGTACTTGATTATAAGTATGATTTAGATCCTCTTGTATTTTATGTTATTAAGTAAGATCATTGTTATATGTTGGATTTGTTCATGACCATGACTAGTACTCATGTGAATGGATGAATTTCATGTCATCTAGTAAATGAACCTTGTTATTCGATTTTGTCGCGATTAGTGGAATAAAACATATAACAAACTCTTGCTTAGTTTCATCTAATATTTTAGTTATCGAAATCAAACATAAACCGTTCTTAATGCTTTTGATATGACATAATCTTTAGTCGGATTTTTGTTATGTTAATTAGATGTTGCGTGTGCGACTAGTAATCGGCATGTTGTCTTACATTGTTTATGTTCTTATAATCATCATTGTCATCTATCTTTCATAAGTTTGTAACCTTAACCAAACGCACCTTTAAACCATTTGATAAGTATATCTTTAGAACTTGTGACACTCTAGAGGTTTTTGTTTTATAATTCTTTAGCATCAATCACGTGGAACGAACTGGACTTTACCATTAAGCTATGCTATACATGATAGGGTATACTTTCCCGTGTTTGTGTTTCTAGTCATTTGTATGTGGTAATATCTTGAAAAAATTTTAAGACTTGCAAAACGAACATCAACGATGTTACATAAACTACAGATTTCTGAACTAGAGTCGTTTAACAAAGAACAAACTGAGCTTTATAAAACTCGTGAAGAAAAGGAAATTGAAAAAGTTCTTGCTTTAGAAAAGAGAATCGGAACGTTAAACAACATTGTTTACAAAACGGGTCAATCTATACAAACTATGAACATGCTCAATCGAAATATGAAAACGGGTTTTGTTATGCCTGAGTATCTCAAGAAAGTTCAAAGTATCAAGCATGCTCTTTATGATATCGGTTGTTATAATGATAATCTTGCTTTTATTCTTACCCCTAACTCCGACGAATTCATTCCTCTTCACGAACAAAGTCGATCCATGATAACTAGATTTTACTTAGTTATGAAAGAGTTATCGTCCGATCTTTTCAAATTGATTACTAGTTAAGAGTGCGAATCAGTCGTTCTTGGTGGAAAATAAAAAGGTTGTTTGATTAAAGCAAATATGTAAATGTCATTGAGTAAAATAAAAGCTTTAAAAATTAAACTAAAAATTCCTAGAAAAACACTTGGTAAAAACAGAGATTTCAGGAAGCGTGCAATTCTTGGAAATTAAAACGTAATGAATTTAAAACTTAAAACTGAATTAAAAATAAACAATTAACCCAGTCGGAATGCCTTATCAGAATATCTAAAAATACTACTGTCGGAATGTAATCGGAATGTGCCAATCGGAATACATAAAATGAATGGTCGGAATATATCAAAGGAAACACAATCGGAATCCTGTCGGAATAAGTGTCTATCGGAATGCAAGAAAACAAGTCCAATCGGAATGTTGCTGTCGGAAAGAGCTTCTATCGGAATATCACAAAAACTTACTGTCAGAATATCAAATAATTCCCATCGGAATCCATAAAGGAATCCTAGTCGGAATGCAAAACCCTAATCCGATCCTGTTGGTCGGAATGATAGTGTCAGAATGTAAGGAACCCCTAATCGGAATGACAAATCGGAAAGGGGTTTACCCTTTTCCGATGACTCTAAAATTCGTAATAAGCTAAGTTTAAAAGCTACTTTTTAATAAGCTCAAACCAAACTTAACCGAATCTTTAAAGAAAATAACTAAATAAGCACAAATAAGAACTTTTTAAACTTTAAATAAGCAAAACTTTTAAATCAAACTTTAAAAAGATGAAACTTTTAAGAAACTTTAAAAAGGGTAAATAAGCTAAATACTAAATAAGCCAAAAAGCATAACAAGCCTTAAGCTTAATCGTATAAAAACTTATATAGGATTAAAAAGATAAACTTTTTAATCACATAAACATCAAATCTAAACAAAATCAAAGATTATAACGGATTAAAATCAACTTAAAAATAAAGAAAGGTAGAAGAAGATTAAGATTAAAAGATTAAACTTGAACTTGTAGATTAAAGATTTCAAAATACAAGATTAAAGTGAAAAGCTTAAACATGAAAAGAAGTAAAAGATGAAGTTCTAGTGAGAGAAAGTTAAACACTTTCTCTCTCTAAAATTAAAACTACAAAAAGGAAAATAAACTAGCTAACACCCTCCTAATGTGTCATTAGGAGGGTATTTATAGGAGATGGGGAGGTGCATGTGCTTCCTTCTTTCTTTCTTTCTTCTCGACTCGATTTAAATTCTTTGTCTTTCTCGACGTCGTCTCGGGATTTGTCGATATAAATTGAACTTGTCTTATAATTTTCTTCTTCTATTAGACTTGAGTTCTTCGACTTTGATGAGACTGCTTTTATACATGGTCTCATCGTCCAAAACGGCCTTAAATTGCATAAAATATCATAAAATAGACCAAATATATGCTCGTGTTTGTTACTTGTGTATTTTTAGGTACGGATATTGAGGAATTGGCAAAAGAACACAAGAATCAATCAAAAACGAACACGGGAAACGAAGTCGCACAATGAACCAGGCCCAAGTTTGGATTTTGCAAAATTATCCTTGAAGAATTGAAGATTGGCAAAAATGGCCCCTCATCTTTAAAGAACTTGTCACATTTGACCCTCCAAATATCAAATGTACAAGTATAATCCTTAATGTTTGAAGATTGTTCAAGATCAGTCCCTGGAATTTGAAGATTATACAAAAGAAACCCTTTGGAAAAGTTTTGGAAAGTTTTGTGCCACTTTTGACAAGTTGTCAAAAGTTGACAAGGCTTAATTGGGCGCTGACAGCATTTAAATACAAAGTGAAGAAGAGTTGAAAGCTTGGGGACCAAATCTGCCAATCCACCATACTCCCACAACCAACCAGGATGCGACACCTCAGCCCTACCCACCCACCAACCCATAACCCTTACCCAAACCCGTGACCCTACCCGTCCACAACCCAAGTTTATTTAATAAACTGGGTCAACACCCCAGTCAAACCCCACCCCATTCCCTCCTAAACATTTATTTAAAAAACGTTTATACCCAATATAGATTAAACACTGGCTTAATCACCCATAAACCCTAACACCAACCCAGATTAATTTGACCCTAAAACAAAGGGGTTTTCCCTGATTTTGTCCAGATGTTTGATTAACCACTTTCCCACCAAAACCCACCTTCCACCTCATCACAAAACAAACTCACATGCCTTGTAGGACCCTCCCCTGCCCCGTCCCTTTCCCTCAAAACCTACACCCGACCATTTTAGCGACCAAGATTGTTCAACTTGGTCCCCAAGGAGTATCCAATGGCTAAGATCAAGTTTTCAAGCTGTCATATCACATGGACACCAACAAGATCACATGGGAGCACAAATTTGACCCGTTTTCAGTCAAAGACTTCAAGGGCATTCCTGGAAATCCAATGTTTAGGGTTTTATCATTCTAGAATAGTCTTTTAGTTCTATTTAAAGGGAATGAGCCTGTTCATTCACCTCTTGTTCCAGAATTTTAGCTAATCACTTGTAATTCCTTTTTTAAAAAAATAAAGTTTGGTATTTGTGAAATGCAAGAGTAATTCCTTTTATGTTTTTAAAAAGTTTGTGTGTTGTGTTTATGCTAAGTTCTGAGTTCCAATTTAAAAAGTGTGAAAGATTTGTTTGAGGTTTAAGTATCAAAAGGTTTTGAAAAAGTGTTTGAACTTTCAAAAATCCAATCTCTTGGAAAGTGAAAGTGGACTGAGGGATTGTAAATTTTTGAAGTTAGGGTGTTTTAAAAAGTGTTTTCAAGGTTTTAAAGATTTTGTGTAAGGTTTTTTAAGAAAGAACAAGTAAAACAGAATAGTGGTTATATATTGTTCTTGTTTTGTTTCTCTTTGGATTTTTCAGGTAGGAAGACTTGTTTGTTGATCTTTGTCAGCACCAACCCGAGTTGGTAGGGAGGTGGATATTCATCCACTAGGGCTTTGGATGTAAAGCCCTAAGGTACTTTCTTTTTCCTTGCTAAAAAATTTTTCAGAAAAATAGGTTTGTGTGATTTGCATGTCTAGGTGTTCTTGTTTGATAAAGCTGTTTGATTTGAGTTTTATAGTGATATTATGCATGTTAGATGTCACTAGGGTCAATTTGATTAAGTTTTAAGTTGATTTGATTTGAAAAACGTTTTCAAAAATAATTAAAGGAGTGTTTGGATGTTAGTTTTATAAAGTAAGTTTGTTAGATTTTGAAGATTAAAACGGGTTAGGATTGTTAATTAGGGTCATTTAGGTTGAATGGTAGCTGTGTGCTTGGTTTGATGCAAGTTTGTAACAATTTGAATGATAAAAAGTGAAACAAGTATGCTTAAAATCTGTCACCACCTTTTCTGCTTATTTTTGGTTGAATTTTGTCCTTGATCTTGTTAATCTGTTAAAGCTAGGTTATAGCAGGATTGTATTTTGTTTTTATGTTATGTGGTGATTGAGTATGCCAAATTTGAGTGTTTGAAGTTCATTAGAGTGCAAGTTATTAGCTAAAAAGTCCACAGACCTAGCCATTTATATCAGAAACTTGATGAGCTTTTGTATGCTTTGTTTTTGATCATCTTGGTTGCTAAGTGTTAGTTTTTTGCTAGTCCTTGACTCCTTGTGCTTCAATAAGCACAAGGGTGCCCTCTTGTTCCAAAGAAACATCACCAAACAATCACAAAACCAAGCTCCTCTTGGTTCATCACAAGTGAAGAACTCTTCACTTGATTCATCAGAAAAACAACCAGACATGGCCACGTTTTAGTTTCCATTTGGCTTAATCTTGGTTAAATATTGTTTTGGATTTGTGTTTGTGAGCTTATAAGTTGTATTGTTTGAGTTTTTAAAAGCTAAAAAGAAAAAAAAAATAAACTCCAAAAAGGACGTGGCCAGGACTCGAACCTGCGCCACTCCTCCCACACACATACGCTCTAACCATCTGCCCTAGGGTCTTTGACTGGTAAGAGTTTACAAGGTTAAATATATAAGGTGTTTGTGTTTTGGCTTTTCTAAAATAAGCCGTGACCTTTTTAGCTTATTTCAGCTTATTTATTAAGCTTTTTAGCTTCTTTTCATTTTTCCTAGGTTTTAAATAGAGTCTAGTATTTTTCTGATTAAAAGTTTTATTTTTCCTTTTATTTAATTATTTAATAGGATTATTTTTAGTTTTATTTTTAGAAAGTCTATAAAAAATATTAAACAGTAGTATAAAAATACAAAAAAATAGTTTTTAGGTTTTAATTTGTATTTTTGAGGTTTACATATAAAAAAGTTTTCAAAAACTTTAATTTTTGATTTTATTTAATTTTAGGGTTTTTTGGCAACTTTAAAAATTAATATAAAATTAACTAAAAGGTTTTAGGAACTTTTGTTTACATTTTCTTCTTAGTTAGATTATTTAGGATTTTTGAGAATTTTTTAGAATTTATTTAAGAACTTTTAATTTTTTAGAATATTTTATTATTATTTTATTCATTAAAATAAAAAGTTTTATTTTTATTTCTTTTTCATTTTTCCTAGGTTCTTTATCATTAATTAGGACTTTTCCCATTTGTAGAATAATTTTTAGGCTTTTCAATTAATTTTTAGAATTAATTTAAGATTTAATACATTTTAATAGTTTTTAGGAGTTTAAAAATAGTTTAATTTGGTTTTAAAATTTTTAAAAATAGTTTCTAGCTTAATTAGGTTGTTTTTGAGGTTTACAAACTCTTAAATCTTGTTTAGGGCTTTTTAATATTTAAAAGTGATTTTTAGGGCTTTAATTAGCATTAAAAAGTCATTATTAAATTAATTAAAAGGTTTTGGCAAGTTTGGATTTTTTGTAAACTCTTAGAATATTATTGTGGATTTTTAGTAATTTTTAGGAATTTTTAGATTAAAATTTTAAATTTTGCACTTTTTACGTTCTACGTCGTAACTTTCTAGTAGTGTTTTCGCCTTATTTTTCTATTTTTCTATTTTTTCGTCTTCGTCATTTTCTCTTCTTTTCTTCTCATTAATAATCAAAAACATAAATCAATCATTCATCACACAACACACGTGCCTCCTCGAGAGAACGATCCCACATCAAGGGTCATAACTTGTGGTTTTCCTAAACCGCTCGTTAATACTTACCGCTTTTTGTGTTGCTTTGTTTTTCCTAAAATAAAGTATATACAAAATCTACTACATCAGACTTCATTAAACTTCTGTCTTTAGACTTTTTCTTCGATAAATCTTCAGAATAGGCCTTGGACTTCCGTTCTTTTTGCACTCTTGATCTTTTGACTTCGTCTTTTCTCGTTTTCTTCGATAAAAGCCCGTGAAAGCCCGTGTTTTCTTCCTTTTTCATCTTTTGGTCCTAAAACACAATAAAAACACAAACCACACATAATTCCGACTTTTACGACATAAAATACACGTTTTGGTCTTGTTATTATTGGAAATAAGTGGTAAAAAGGATAAGTGTTTTCACACTTATTAAATCCCCTACACTTGACCATTGAAATGCCCTCATGCAATGCATTAGTTTCAAAGAACAAATTTCATTTCTCATCATAAATAACCCACCTTGGCCTTTATTAAATACTAAACTTTAAGGAAACTAAAAAGATAGAAATATGTACAAAACAAATAAGAAAATTAAAGACTTACATTGGGGTTTCGACAGTCATGAATGCTCATCATCCTCAAGTTTCACGTTCCCCATACCAAGCTTAAAAACGAGATCATTGTTATTATAAGTTAGCAAACTAACACGAACTCATTTGGCCCAATTATTTACTTAGACTCCCTTATTCCTAGGTGTATCTCTTATATTTTAATATTGTCTTGAATAATCACGAGGATGCATTGTTTGACTTATTTCGATAGTTTATTTAGGCCGAAAATAAAGTGGGACGATTTAAGCAATAGTTAGCTAAAGGACAAAATCTTTTAAAACTGCTTCTCGGGACCTCTTAAAGTTCATATCTTGGCATAACTCACTTCGCGATTTGAGACCTTTCTCGGACCGATATTTGGCAGCGACTTCATACTTCAAATCTTGAGAGACGTTCTTGAAATTATGGTCTTCTCTTCATATTAGGAATTTCTTCACTTGAACTTTTTGAGAGATTCTTCATATTTGGACCACGACTTCTTCATTTTTCTCCAATCTTTATTTTGGACTTTGATATACAACGATCCGCCTCCTTTTAGGACTTGGATCTATTTATCCTCATACCTTGTTAGGGCCTTTTTGGATAGACTTCTCCATGATCTTTAGGGGAGTACTTTCTTTTCGTCGTGTGTCTCGATCCTTCATATTGATTTTTGATAAATGATTCTTCACATCACTTTGGGATCTTTAGCAACAAAATGTAGCCCTCATGTCTTGTTAGGACCTTTTCGGACTCGCTAATCTTCGCATCCCACTTCAATAAGTTATGCCCTGGCTATGAACTCTAATTAATACCGAGCAACTTTTAAACGATCTTGTGCTAGAAGCTAAGTAACTTTTCATATCGTACAACCTTATATATTGCAGATAAATTTATTAGCAAGCGATGGGTGAAAAATCTTATAATCAACTCACATAAATTCACGAAAGAATACCAAACTTATAATTGACTCTATCATCTCTCGTTCTCCACAATTTAAAATCTCAAGGAATGAGAATCGTGGATGCTTAGCCAATTAAATCAAAGTTTTGGGGTTTCAAGTCATCTATAGGATCTTGCAACTTCTTAGACTTTTTCAAGTTTAGAATTCGCATTTTAAAGTTCCCTTGATAAACGAATTTCTAGGATCAATTATAGGAACCTGCGAAAAGTTCTTGTTCTTAACCCGTAAGAGTTAAGACTTTCACATTTTAAAGTTCCCTATATAAAAGCCTAGCAAAACTTGACTTAAACACGTTAAGGATACTAGCTAGAGTAAACTTGGATAAGTAAACTCGGGTTGAGTCAAAAGATTCACAACGTTGAAAAATTTAAAACCACTTTATTAAAAATTTTAGTTTAGCAAGGAAAGTAAATAACGCTAACAAAGGAAAACTACAAGGCCAAAATAGATTAAAAATTTTGAAAAATGTCGAAAAATCAAATTTTCCAGTTAAAATGAGGACAAATTCATGGAAAAGCCCACTTACTTCGATAGAAGTCCCCCTACACTTGATATAAACATTGTCCTCAATGTTTAAGCATGTGGGAGTAAACTCCCCTACACTTAGGACATTGTGCACGTTGTTTAAATATTGCTAAGGAAAGGACAACTATAGTGATTTCAATGTGAACATATAAGATATGAAATATTGAATCACGACAGTTTAGGATAGAACCGGGAAGAAGGGTACACGGGATCACGGTTCGTCAAAAGTCATCGAGAATGGATCTTTGAAGCCTTAATCCCTGCACATCATAAGAAACAAGACAACAAAAACATACGGGTCTCCCCCTACACTTATTATGAAAACGGTAAAGGATATATCACGGGTTGCCTCCTGAGAAGCGCTTGTTTTTGTTAACCGAGTCATGAGCCTGAATCGACCCAGAACTAGTTCAAGGGAAACGTGGTGAGGGATGGAATCATCTCATGAGAGATGTCCTCACCAAAGTACAGCTTCACGCGCTGGCCATTCACTTTAAAATTCGGCCCATTTGGCTGAGAAAGCTCAATGGTGCCATATGGGAAGACTTTGGCGACGGTGAATAGACCAGACCAACAGCTCTTCAGCTTGCCCGAGAAGATCTTCAATCGAGAGTTAAAAAGTAAGACTTGATCACCGATGTGGAACTCTCGGTTCTTAATCCTTGCATCATGAATGATTTTGGTCTTCTCCTTGTAGATCAAAGAATTCTTGTAGGCTTCATTCCTCAGTTCGTTGAGCTCGTTGAGTTGAATCTTTTGAAGATCGCCGTCTTTATTGATGTCGAAGTTAGCCCACTTCAAGGCCTAGTACGCCTTATGTTCCATCTCAATAGGGAGGTGGCATGCTTTCCCGTACACAAGACGATAAGGTGTACAACTAATCGTGGTCTTATAAGCGGTACGGAAAGCCCACAAAGCATCATCTAACTTATCGACCCACGAGGCACGATGCTCTCCCACAGTACGCTCTAGAATTCGCTTCAATCCACGGTTAGATATCTCGGCTTGACCATTTGTTTGGGGATGATAGGCGGTGGAAAGATGGTGATTGACACCATACTTAGCCATGACTCTTGCGAATTGATCATTGCAAAAATGAGTCCCGCGATCACTGATGATAGCACGAGGAACACCGAATCGAGCAAAAAGTTGCTTCAAAAAGTTCGCAACCACCCTCGCATCGTTTGTAGGGAGAGACTTTGCTTCAACCCATTTAGATACGTAGTAAACGGCTACGAGGATGTACTTGTTCCCTTTAGATGATGGAAATGGCCCCATAAAGTCGATGCCCCATACGTCAAAGATTTCACATTCTTGGATGAAATTTTGAGGCATCTCATTTTATGTGTGATTTTGCCTTGGCGTTGGCAAGCATCATAATTTTTAACCATCTCGTGAGCGTCACGATAAATGGTGGGCCAATAGAATCCCGAGTCAAACACTTTCTTCGTGGTGTAGTTGGGACCAAAGTGACCACCGGTGGGTCCTTTATGGCAAGCTTCGAGAATGTCTAAAGCTGCGGGTCCATCAACACACCGACGAATAATCAGATCAACACATTGTTTGAAGAGATAAGGGTCATCCCAAAAGTAAGTCTTAACATCTTTAAAGAACTTCTTCTTTTGTTAGGATGTTAACCCTTCGATGAGAATACCACCCGCTAAGTAGTTTGCAATGTCCGCAAACCATGGAGTGTCATAAAGATTGGAATTGATAGACATTAAGGCCTCAAGGGGAAAAGAGTCACTGATCTCTTGATTCGGAAGATCCCCTTGATAAGGATCCTCAAGTCTACTTAGATGGTCCGCGGCTAGGTTTTCGGCTCCCTTTTTGTCACGAATTTCAATTTTAAATTCTTGAAGGAGCAAAACCCAACGAAGAAGTCTTGGCTTAGAATCTTGCTTTGTTAACAAGTACTTCAACACGGAATGGTCGGTATAGATAATGTTGGTGGAAAGGACAAGATAGGGGCGAAATTTTTCAAAAGCATACACTACTGCTAAAAGCTCTTTTTCGGTAGTGGTATAATGTAATTGAGCCCCCGTCATTGTCTTGATAGCATAATGGATTGGTTGGAAGTGTTTGTTCACTCTTTGGCCCAAAATCGCTCCAATAGCAAAGTCGCTAGCATCACACATCAATTCAAAAGGTAGCTCCCAATTAGGGGTAACCAAGACCGGTGCCTTAGTTAGCTTGTCCTTAAGAAGATTGAAGGATTCAAGACACTCTTTAGAAAAGATAAATGAAGTATCTTTTTCCAAGAGGTGGGTCATCGGCCGAGCGATTTTAGAAAAATCTTGAATGAATCGACGATAGAAGCCCGCACGACCAAGGAAACTTCTCACACCCTTCACGGTTGAAGGTGAAGGCAATTTAGCAATAACATCGACTATAGCACGATCGACTTCAAGACCGACTTTGGAGATTTTGTGTCCAAGAACAATGCCTTCTTTTACCATGAAATGGCATTTTTCCCTATTTAGAACAAGGCGAGTGTCTTCACACAATGGACCAGACTAACCCATGGTGAATCCGAGATAGGGTAGATCATTCCCGCATCAAGAAGTTTTATAACCTCTTTTTTGATAACATCATGGATCTTGGGATTCACCCTTCTTTGGTTTTGAATAGTGGGTTTAAAGTCGTCCTCCATGAGAATTTTATGTGTGCAAAAGTGAGGATCAATTCCACGAATATCGGAGATTTTCCAAGCAATCGCTTTCTTATGAGTCTTCAACACGTTGATAAGTCGAGACTTTTCATCCTCTTTCAAATCCTTTGCGATGATGACGGGTGACTTCTTTTTGTCTTCAAGGAAAACGTACCCGAGATGAGACAGTAGGTCCTTAAGCTCTAAATCCGGAGGATTTTCGATGGAAGGCGTAGTCAAATTCGGATCATTGATAGAGATATCATTAGGAGATGGTGGAGAAATATGGTCCTCATTGAGAAGTTTCTCAATGGTACGAATGTCTTCATCCCAATTGGAGGGAGAATCGTCATATTGTAAGTCCACATCTCCCAAAGTTGCTTCAAATTCTTTCAAAAGTAAATCACTTTCTCCAAATAGAGTCAGTGATGGAGCAATAGAGGCAACGGTCTCAACAATGGGTAGAGAAGAAGAACCACTTTTACAAGCATATTTGAAATGTTCTTCACAAGCCTCATCAAGAACATCAATGAAATTAATGCTCTCGTTTTTAGAGGGCTGGTTAGAAAGTTTACCCATGTTGAAGACGATTTTATCGTCACCAACTCTCATGATTAATTCGCCCGCGGATACATCAATGAGAGTGCGACCGGTCCTCAAGAATGGACGTCCAACGATTAATGGAACACGGGGGTCCATCTCGTAGTCAACGACAACAAAATCCACTGGGAAGGTGAATTTGTCGACACCGACGAAGACATCTTTGGCTATCCCCACTGGATAAGCAACCGTACGGTTAGCTAATTCCAATGTCATTCGTGTGGGGACTAGCTCAGGTAGAGATAATTGTTTCCGAACACTTAATGGCATTAAGTTTATACTAGCACCTAGATCGGCTAGGGCCATACAATTCTCTACCCCGTGGAAGTTGCAAGGAATTAGAAAGCAACCGGGATCTCCTAACTTAACTGGAAGTTTTCTCAAAAGAACGGCAGAACAATTCTCATTTAATTGGGTATTGGCGATGTCGAGCAATTTTTCTTTATCACTTAAAAGATCCTTAAACATCTTAGCATATTTAGGCATGTGAGCGAGAGCCTCAGCAAAGGAGATGTTGAAATTCAGTTGTTTAAACATTTTAAGAAAGTTAGAAACCTGAATATCATCCTTGTTTTTCAACTTCTTTTTCCTCAACCTTGAGGGATAAGGTATATTGGGTTGAGATGAAGGCTTTGGAATGGAATTCTCACTCACATCCTTGGGTGGTGAAGGGGTAGAAGTGGAAGGTGGAGGAACCGATTTTGGAACCGAAGGTGTGGTATAAACTTGAGGTATCGGTGGGATATAAGGTGCAGATGAAGGCATAACGGGTGGTATATTACAAGTAGAAGGAATCTCGGGTCCTTGGTTAGTTGGTGAAGAAGAAGGTTCAACGATGATCTTACCGCTCCTAGTAGTGATGGCATTAACGTTGGCCCTAGGATTGGTCACGGTGTTAGAAGGGAGAGTACCTTGGGGTGGGCCTTAGGGATTAATGGCTTGATACATTAGCATAAATTTATTATCACTCGATTCTTGCATAGCAGTCCTGATTTTCTCATGTTCACTCAACTTATCAGTCAACTTTTGAAGAACCAATTCCATTGAAGGGGAATTCGTGTTTTGCCCTTGATTTTGAAAACCTTGGTTTTGGATATTGTTGTTGATAAGCATTGTTATTATTAATCCCTTGGTTAAAGTTGTTATTTTGAAACCCTTGGTTTTGCCCATTAAAAGTCCCTTGATTTTGACTATGAAAATTCCCTTGCTTTGAGGTATAATTCCTTTGATTATTAGAAGAATTCCTTTGGTAGTTACTTCTTTGGCCTTGGTTCCTTGGTGGGTATTGTGTGTTGTTCAATGGAGGTGGTGGTGGTCTATTATGGGATTGAAAACCGGGTGGTGAAAGAAAGTTATTCGAACGATAACTAAGCAAATTGCGGTCACCTTGAGGACGTGCTTGATAGCCTCCCATAGAAAAGTTACCGCTGGCGGCATACACATTTTCCGGATTGTCATGAGTATAAGGAAAATCAGTATATGAATGAGAATCCCCGCAAATCCCACAAGACGTGGCTACAGCTTTAGCTTGTTGAAATTGGTTAGTGGCTAAAAGTTCAATATTTTTGCTCATTTCGACTATTGCGCGGGACATTTCGGTCATATCAGGGTTTGAAGAAGTAGAAGAAACATTGACTCTCGGGTTTGATCTTGAGGATGCGGATGAATCCCAATTTTTGTGGTGAGTGGTCATGTTCTCTATAAGCTCTCTACACTCCTCAGGTCTTCTCTTCATGAATGTACCACCGGCGGCAACATTAATCGTATCACGATCACGAAAAGTTAAACCATTGTAGAAGGTATCAATCAAAGTAACGGGGAGCATGTTATGGTTCGGACAACGGTCGATCAAGACATTATAACGTTCTTAAGAATCGAAAAGCGACTCATCAGGTTCTTGAGTAAATCCACTGATTTGATTGCGAAGACTAGTGACCATGGATGGTGGAAAGTAGCGCGAGAAAAAGCGTTGAATCATATCATTCCATGTATGAATTGAGTTTTTGGGAAGACGATCAAACCATTTCTCGGCATGGTGGGATAAATTGTGTGGGAAGAGATGTAGGCGAAGGAAATCCATAGTAACACCGGGAAGTTTCATGCTTTGGGTGACGGTAATGAATTTGTCGAGGTGTTTGTTGGCATCATCATCGGGTAATCCGCGAAAAGGACAAGCATTTTGAACTTGCTGGATCATGTGATGCTTCAACGAAAATTCAGGAGCCGTGATTTGCATCGGTGCAATCGGTCCTCCGCGTTCGTTCATGGTTGGTTGACAAAGCTCCTCCATTGTTCGTAGGTCGGGTGGGGGAACATTGTTGTTTTTGTTATTATTATTTAAATTGGGTAGAGGTGGGTTGTTATTGTTGTTGTGCACACCAGCCATATCTAAATCTTCACGAGTCTCGGGCTCAGAATAAGATGAAGATCTAGTACGCATACACCTGCAAAAGAGATAGAAATCAAAGAAACAAAGAATATATATGTACTTGTAAAAATAAAATCTTTTTGGTGCAAAACTTTGGAAAAGAAATGCTTTTTATGATTTTTTTAATGTTTTTGTATTTTTAAAATTTTTAAATTTTTTTATAGATTTTTGAAAATTTTTAGAAAGGAAAATAACGTTCACGAATGAACGGATCCCAAAATACAACGCGTCTCTCACTAAAAACCGTTAATCTTAACGAAAAGAGCCGGCAGCGGCGCCATTTGATAACTAGATTTTACTTAGTTATGAAAGAGTTATCGTCCGATCTTTTCGAATTGATTACTAGTTAAGACTGCGACTCAGTCGTTCTTGGTGGAAAATAAAATGGTTGTTTGATTATCTATTTTAAACTAAAAGCAAATATGTAAATGTCGTTGAGTAAAATAAAAGCTTTAAAAATTAAACTAAAAATTCCTAGAAAAACACTTGGTAAAAACAGAGATTTTGGGAAGCGTGCAATTCTTGGAAATTAAAACGTAATGAATTTAAAACTTAAAACTGAATTAAAAATAAACAATTAACCCAGTCGGAATGCCTTATCGGAATATCTAAAAATACTACTGTCGAAATGTAATCGGAATGTGCCAATCGGAATACATAAAATGAATGGTCGGAATATATCAAAGGAAACACAATCGTAATCCTGTCGGAATAAGTGTCTATCGGAATGCAAGAAAACAAGTCCTATCGGAATGTTGCTGTCAGAAAGAGCTTCTATCGGAATATCACAAAAAATTGCTCTCGGAATATCAAAGAATTCCCATCGGAATCCAGAAAGGAATCCTCGTCGGAATGCAAAACCCTAATCCGATCCTGTTGATCGGAATGATAGTGTCGGAATGTATGGAACCCCTAATCGGAATGACAAATCGGAAAGGGGTTTACCCTTTTCCGATGACTCTAAAATTTGTAATAAGCTAAGTTTAAAAGCTAATTTTTAATAAGCTCAAACCAAACTTAACCGAATCTTTACAGAAAATAACTAAATAAGCACAAATAAGAACTTTTTAAACTTTAAATAAGCAAAACTTTTAAATCAAACTTTAAAAAGATGAAACTTTTAAGAAACTTTAAAAAAGGGTAAATAAGCTAAATACTAAATAAGCCAAAAAGCATAACAAGCCTTAAGCTTAATCGTATAAAAACTTATATAGGATTAAAAAGATAAACTTTTTAATCACATAAACATCAAATCTAAACAAAATCAAAGATGATAACGGATTAAAATCAACTTAAAAATAAAGAAAGGTAGAAGAAGATTAAGATTAAAAGATTAAACTTGAACTTGTAGATTAAAGATTTCAAAATACAAGATTAAAGTGAAAAGCTTAAACATGAAAATAAGTAAAAGATGAAGTTCTAGTGAGAGAAAGTTAAACACTTTCTCTCTCTAAAATTAAAACTACAAAAAGGAAAATAAACTAGCTAACACCCTCCTAATGTGTCATTAAGAGGGTATTTATAGGAGATGGGGAGGTGCATGTGCTTCCTTCTTTCTTTCTTTCTTCTCGACTTGATTTAAATTCTTTGTCTTTCTCGACGTCGTCTCGGGATTTGTCGATATAAATTGAACTTGTCTTGTAATTTTCTTCTTCTATTAGACTTGAGTTCTTCGACTTCATTAAACTTCCGTCTTTAGACTTTTTCTTCGATAAATCTTCAGAATAGGCCTTGGACTTCCGTTCTTTTTGCACTCTTGATCTTTTGAGTCCGTCTTTTCTCGTTTTCTTCAATAAAAGCCTGTGAAAGCCCGTGTTTTCTTCCTTTTTCATCTTTTGGTCCTAAAACACAATAAAAACACAAACCACACATAATTCCGACTTTTACGACATAAAATACACGTTTTGGTCTTGTTATTATTGGAAATAAGTGGTAAAAAGGATAAGTGTTTTCACACTTATTAATCCACATTAAGCGATTTGATAAAACCTCATATTCATACTAACCAGATTAAGTTTGTTCCTCAAAAAGAACTTTCCAAAGAACAAGAGTACCTTTCAAATGTTCCACCAACATATCATAGAACGGTAAAGAAATTATCTTCAAAAAGGGGTTTTACAAAACAGTCATTTTTGTTGAAAAAACAAATTTCGGATGAAAAACGTCAATGGTCTGAATAATAAGATTGGTCAGCAATTTGAATGTATAAAACGAGGGGTTTGGCTTTGTATAGAGATGTCGTAGATTATGAGAAAGTTTCAAGAGATACTGTTTGTAATATTAAACCTAACCCACAAGTAGAAGTCGTCCTTCAACAATGCATTGTTCCCACTATAGATGAACTTTTAAACAATATGCAAATGTTTTATAACGCTCTCATCGAGGAAATGGTAGCTGATTTAAGATATGTTAACTCTCTTGAAGACGATGTTGATTTTCTTCAATATAAATTAACGACACAAGAACACCAACTTTCTAACGAAAATGATTGACTTTCTAAGGAATACTATTACGCTGACCATATGAATGCTATACTTGGTGTGTATACCGATCTTGATCAATATTGTCATGTAGCATGTCTAGTCTCAAAAGAGAACGAAAAATGTCGAAATCTTGAAGTTGAGCTTTCAAAACAAATTTAGTCTACTAATGAAATTTCGAAAAGATTTTCCCAACTTGAGAAACACTCCATTTCTCTTGAAGTTGCTTTACAAAGTGGTGATAAATCTCATAATCATAAAAAGTGTCAAGAACTTGCAGCTTCTTTGTTTCGTCACTTAAATGAAAAACATTTCAAAATAAATAATTTGAAAGCTCAGCTAAAAGAAAAGGACATAGCCATCAGCGAGTTATAAAAACTCATTGAGAAAATGAAAGGAAAGTCGGTCTTGGGAAAACTATCTATTGTTCGTCAACCGAATGCGGTTAAATGTCCCAAATCATCTGTTTTGGGAAAACCCCCACAGACTTTGCCTAAGCTAGGAATAGATCAGAGCACAAATGTGATTGCACCAGGAATGTATAAAATGAACACTAGGCCCACTCAAACTGGAACATCGCGGTTACCTCATATATTAGGAAAACTAATCAACGCGTGTCTTCTTCTAAAGGAGTAATTCCCGCTACTAGGGTTAGCGGACCACAACGTAAGAGCACTAGAATGCAAGATAGGGTTATCCCTAACAATAGTCAAGTGAAGAATATGAAAGTATAAGACCACCGTAGGAATTTTATGTTTTCTAAGAATAAAACGTTTTGTAAATGCATGTAATGACAGTTTGAATGTTTGGACCTCGAATGTTGAATTTGCTTGTGTTTATTGTGGAAAAAGTGTTCGTACTTTCAATCATGATGATTGTGCTTTTAACTATAATGGCGTAAATGCTAGGAATAGGAAGCCTATGTTTGTGCCCACTATACTAGAATACCCACGAGATCTTTGAACTAATCCAATGTTAAACCACCTAAAAATTAAGTGGGTTAGACTCCACTACTCCGCGAAAACAAATCTGTTAATGAAGCTTTATGAGAACATGATTAGGACATGTAAAAGGGGGTACACGAGTTTCACACCTCCAGGATATAAATGGGTACCTAAGTTAACCACTATAGTAATTGGGTCTATGAATGTTAGCTTGCCTTTAGGATTTGCATCTAGGCCTACTAATATTTTGTAACCCGTTTCTATCAAGGGCTCCCATTTTTCAGTCTCTACATTGTCTCCTAATTCTTATGCATCTCGTCGAGATCATTCTCTTCATAATGGACTCTGAGTGCACAAAGCACATGACAGGAAATCTCAAGCTTCTAATTAACTTCGTGGAGAAGTTTCCTGGTACAGTACGGTTTGGAAATGATCAGTTTGCACCGATAATCGGATATGAAGATTTGGTTAAAGGTAATATCACTATCAAAAGGGTTTATTACGTCGAGGGACTGGATCACAATTTATCATCGGTTGGTCAATTTTGTGATACGGATTTGGAAGTGGCTTTTCGGAAAACTACTTGCTATGTTAGAGACTATGATGGGAATGACCTTCTCACAGGTTCTCGTGGCTCAGATCTTGACACAGTAAATCTTCAAGGCACATCTTCACCAAATCCAATTTGATTAATGGCTAAAGCTTCCTCATCTTAAGCATGGTTATGCATCAACGTTTTTCACATCTCAACTTTGATACCATTAACTTGCTATCGAATAATGATATTGTGACCGGTCTTCCTAAGTTGAAATATTTCTAAGAACATCTTTTTCTTCTTGTGAGTTGGGTAAATCAAAACGAAAGTCTTTCAAAACAAAGATTACCCCGAGCTCAAAAGGACAATTGCAACTTCTACACATGGATTTATGTGGCCCCATGTGTGTAGAGAGTATTAATGAGAACATATATATTCTAGTGATTGTTGATGACTATTCTAGATACACATGGACTTACTTCTTGAGGTCCAAAGATGAAACACCGGAGGTTCTCAAAAACTTTCTCAAGATGATACAACGTAATCTTCAGGCTCAAGTCTTAACGGTAAGAACGGATAGGGGTACAAATTTTTTGAACAAGACTCTGCAATCTTATTTTCAAGAAGAAGGCATAGAACATCAAACGTATATTGCTCAAAATCCTGAACATAACAGCGTTTTAGAAAGACGGAATCTTACTTTGGTTGAGGTTGCTCAAACAATGCTTTTTGCATCAAAATTACTACTATTCTTCTGGGCTGAAGCAATTGAAACTGCCTCTTATACTCATAATCATTCTCTCGTAATCCCTAGACATGAAAAGACACCTTACCACATCATCAATGGCAGGAAACCTAATGTTAAGTTCTTTCACATATTTGGATCTTTATGCTACATTCTTAAAGACAGTAAGAATCTCGACAAGATGAAAGAAAAAGGTGATGCATGTATTTGTGTGGGGTATGCTACATTGTCGAAAGGATATCGAGTATACAACAAGAGAACAAGAGTTATTGTCGAAACTATTCATGTGAACTTTGTCGATTTGCCACAAATGGTACTTGATCACAACAACTCAAGTCCCGCTCCTCAATGTCCAGCAATGACACCTACACAAAGTAGTGTACATCCCGTGCAAGAATGTCAAGAAAGCACTCCTACAACAAACTCGATGGATTCGACAAAAATGAACGAGTTGGATGACTTATATAATCTAATGTTTGATGAATGGAAACAATCAAGTGTGTCAAAGCCTTCCGCTGTCAATAATGCTGATGCTCCAGAACCAAGTCAACCAGACATAACTGCATCTACTTCAGCAACCGTTGCTCAAGTGATGATTCCATTGGATACTAAACAAACTCATGACCCTATCATTCAACCATCATTAACCGTTAATGCTGTAGGAGGAAACAATGATCAAGTAGTCAATGCACAGTTTGGCGAAGACGAAATTATCAATCCATTAGGTACACCGGTATGCGAAGTCAGAGAATCTTCTACTCGACATGTTGATCCGTCAAACATGCATACATTCTATCAAAGATATCCATACACTCATCATTGGACACGTGATCATCCATGTCACACCTCCAAATTCACCGCATCGGAAGACTGGCTTTGGGAGGTTGTAACTTCATGAGTAATCAAGAACTTTATCCGAGAACGACCTCTACATGCCAAAACCACATAGCAGACTCCAAATAATCCATACAGTTAGGTACCTGAAAATACATGCTTAAAAATGTCAACAAAAAGTTTCTGAGTTCATAAGTTTGTTTTAGAATGTTTACGAAAAATTTGAGTTTTACTGACCATTGCAGCTTGTAGTAAAATATAAGAGTTTAAATATCATAGTTTCCTATTAAATAGTCTCTCTTTGATAATTCTAAAGTTTATTAATAAAGACATAGTTTATTGATAAAAATAGAGTTTACTGATAGTAAATATAGTTTACTGATAAAAATAGAGTTCACTGAAAATAAATAGAGTTGCCTGATAAAACAGAGTTCACAGATAATAAACATAGTTTACTGAAAAAACAGAGTTCACTGGAAACAAATAGAGTTTTATAATAAAACATAGTTCACTTGAAATAAACAGAGTTTTCTGATAAAACAGAGTTCATAGATAATAAATAGAGTTTTATGATAGAACAGAGTTCACAGATAATAAATAGCATTTTCTGATGAAGCAGAGCTCACTGATAAATAATAGAGTTTTCTATAAGAATAGAATTGTTTTTGAACCACAAGATTTTCCAACCACTTAGTGACAATATAACAAATGCATAGTCACTAAATAAAATAAAGCATTTATTATTGTCTAAGCTCATGACACCGAAACGTTAACATAACCAATAGTAATAATATAAAGTAGCCCAAACAAGCCCCTAACCCGCGACACCCGTAATCAGAGTCAAATGTAGGTGTACCTAATTTGACCACACAACCACAATTAGGTAGGGATGTCAGTCCCGGTAGATCTATCCATAACATTCGCACTTTTGACCGGTCATCTGGTCCGAAATTAACAGTTCATGAAAGTGGACCAAAGGAAACTTGCGTTAATAGGGACTTAGACAGATAACTAAACGAGTAAGTGTACTTGTGTTCATGCGTTAAAATCAAGCAATCATATAGTAGAAAAATGATTGAGTGTCGAAACAATTAACAGAGTTCATAGATGAGCACTTAACAATTTAGACAATTCATATAGTTTTTGACCAACCAAGTAAGCTTAAAATTAGCTTAAGACAACCAAGTAATTTATAAACAGTTATTGACAACCAAACACGTTTATAAATAGTTCTCGACCATAAAATAAGTTTATAACTAGTTTATGACCAAGCATGTACCTTCCCTAAAGAGCAATTATAAAACATTTATAATTCGATTTAAAGCAAGAAAGGGTGGGTTAGGAACTCACCTCGAAGTAATAGCGCGAACAATAGTGATGCTAATAATACGCTCCGTGCAAACGGAAATCGACACGGCTCGGTCATGGTGTTGTGGTTTAACTAATCGGGTAAATCCAATAACTTAAAAATGTATATTTGAGTTCTCGATAGAAATGTACATCAACGTGACCCGTTGATAAAATATTTAAGTTCCAACTTATAATAGTTCAGTGGTTGGTTAAATAAAATGAATAAATTAGGCACACACCAAGTACGTAATGTATTCTGTACACATTACGTATAACCAGACGATTATATAATTCTTATGTTGAATTATATAATAGAGACAATAATCTTACAAAATAAAACAAAGTATATATATTTATTTTATCTGTTTATAAATATAATAGTATTTTATTTGTTTTATCGGTTTACACATATAATAGTAGTTGTAGTGAACAAAATACAAAGTATAGGATTTAATAAAAATTTCGTCATGACCTTTTCGTTGATACAACATTTTCTATTTTAACCAGTTCTCAATATTCTCAATTTTTTCAAACAATCTATGTTACGCAAATCACGTTATAACATATATCCAAACTAGCCCATTTAATCTCCATAATTAAATAGAACCGAACACAACCTATGTGTCATAGTTTGAAAGTCAAACGCCTGATTTGGGCTAGCTAAACACATGATTAATCGTATAATTCCTTTTATAGTTCTTATTATATCGATAGTTTTCAACATATTTATTTAACCATTTTTAAACCACCATTTAGTCCGTTTTATAATTAATAAAATTATATTAGTTATTAGCCGAGTTAAACGACAACGAACCATGGACTCCAATCGTGTTCGGCACTCTAAACCTCGACATCCCACGTCCAAACGCATTCAAAACCATAAAACATCAACCAAACGCACCTGTGGTGCTTTCTGCAGACCCAAACGCACCCCTATGGCACTTCTTCAGACCCAAACGCACTCTTATGGCACTTCTTCAGACCCAAACGCACCCCTATGACACTTCTTTAGACCCAAACGCACCCCTAATACTATTCTGCAACCCCAAACGCCCCCATATTGATTTATGTTAATCCCACACACCTCCTAGCAGGAGTTGCTGGATTTACAAACACACCCTTACAGGTATTCTGCCAAAACAAGACCCCCGTGCGGTGTTTCCCGGCTGACTTACGCACCCCTGTTGCAATGTTTTCATGTTGAACCAAACGCCCCTACTGTGGCGATTTAACCCGAACCAAACGCGCCTTCGCTGTTGGTTTATACCGAAACAGACACACCCCCTTATGCTGATTTTTTCCCGAATTAAACAAACACGCGCCTTCGCTGCTAATTTCTGCCCTAGCCAAAACGCACCCTTACTGGTGTTGCCGCTGTTAAAACAAATACACCCGCTGGTGTCCTGACGACTGATCTGTTGTGGGGTCGAGGATGTTGATGGCTGGGAACTAAGGCTAAGATGGTTGCTGGTGCTGATCGAGGCTACGACTGTGGTGATGGTACAAAAATATTGAGGGTGGTTCGAGCTGGTGGTAAACACCACGATTTGGCAGATCGTAATGGATCTAGATCAAGGTGGTCGGATCTATGTGGGTGACAACGAGTATGATAAACTTATGGTGGATCGAGATGGTGACGATGGTGGATTGAGATGGTGACGATGGCGGTTCATAAAGAGGTTGCTTAGTTGGTTAAAGTGGCGGCAGCGACACATATTGTTGACGGACGATGGGCACGAAGGTAGTATGGTGATAGTAGTCACGTGGTGGTGGTGTTGACGATCCCTAAGGTGGTGCTTGCCTTCTGGTGGGTACACGGTGGATCGATCACGTGATGGAACGATGGTGGTGATTCAATAGTTGATCTAATAACATTTTATGGTTGCGGCTATGGTGTAGACAGTGGCGGCGGCCAGCTGCTGGTGGTGGTCGGACAACAAGGAGAGGTTGCGTAAATGATATACATGATATATCGAGTGGTGGGTCGCATAGATCGGTTAGTTTTAAGTGTTTTGGGGCGTTTTTATCTTTGTTGGCGTCGTCTGGACGGTGGTGGCCGGAATCACAGTGGACGGAGCCGGAATTTATTAAAGAGAGAGTGTGTGTGTAAAAATTAAGTTTAGGGCTTGTTTGGTTCATTTTTATATTAAGTCATGTTTAGTTAACAGATGACTTAATGCAGACAAGTTCAGTTTTATTACTTAATATTTTAAGTCCCATCTCTTTATCAAGTCGGAAACAAAGATTTTTTTAGATAACTTAATAAATTAATTTTTTTCTATTAAGTCAATTAATACATTATCAAACACCACCTACTTGTATATTCTGAGTAGATGTGGCAAATCTTGCCCATTTGAATAGATAGAGGTACTTTTTAGTACTTTTTAAAAAAAGATGGGGCATTTTTGCCCATACATTATTATTAATGGGCTAAACGGGCGCACATGTAAGAAACTAAATAGGCTTAATGGGCGCACATGTAACATACTAATTATAGGTGATTATCCATATAAACATGATATGAATAGAATAAACGCAGCGGAAAGATCACCTTTAACGGATCCATAGAGTCATATGATTAATCAATAAAAGAGGGATATAAGTATACCATTGTAGCACGATTTGGTAAGATCAATCGGAGACAATCACCACACGATCTATCCAAGAAACCAAGTGATCAAAGTAGACCACCTCTATGTAGAAACACACTACACGTCAATGTATACCACGTAGATGCTAGTCACAATATACCCGTAACTCTTTGTTAAGCTTTTAACAACAATATGATAAAGCTTAATAATTAGCAAACAAACAATCACCACTTTTGTGATATCATTGTCGTCCCTTTATATTTGATAGATAGATGTACGTATGATTTTTCTTTCAAAAACAATTCTCATATCAACAAGACTCTTTAATAATAAGGTCAATGTTTTTATGATATGGAAACTCATTTAAGGACAAATCAATTTGTCTATTTCAAAAAAGAAAACGTATCAAAACCATCAAGTCAAAGATGGGCCGTTTATCATAGGATTTAAATGGAAATTACCATTTATTTAAATTGTCTAATAATACACTAAGTACAATCTTAGTTATTATAAGCCAAGTATTAATCCTGAGTTACGTAAGTATATAAATATATCGTATATACAATAGAAACGATATATTAAGTGGTACCTCTGTGTATATGTGTGTGACCCCATAGGCTCACATGTGTCTAGCCGTATAATTATTTATTATGACACGAGCATACTCCAACAGCTCCCACTTGCGCACGTCATAATAATCATGTAGTTATACAAGCAAAGGTTAGCGTCTAGCAACATGCCAATGCCCCTAGAAACATATGAGGATAGTTTCTTAAACATCTCATTTAAATGGTTTAGATACCAGTCATCCCTTTGTTTCTGATACTATGTTAAACTCTAGACATGGATCAACAGTCATTCTTGGGCTTAACTATTCTGTTTCTCGATATTGATATTGAACTAGATTTCCAAATTAATCAAGTATCATCTTAATTATATTTGAGTGTGGCCACACATACATCTGTATAATTCATCGAGGGGCCCAGTAGTATCTAACTCCAATACATGTGGAGGAACAAATCCTCTTTTGACTGCACGTGTCGTTCATGTGTTTCACATCGCACCTGAAAATGGTCTTTATAGTAGCCTTGTTCAGGACAACGTTGAACCATATCAAGGATTGACATTCCACACATACAAAACCTACTTGCATCTCAAGTCTAAGGATGAGAGATTCAACCACTTGCGAGATTCACTATTGACGCCGATCCATGTAGTGAATTCTCGTTGGTTAGGTCAATCCAATGTTCATCCAATGAACACATATGAGATTGGCGGCATCATCAATTAATATTCATTCCAAAATGAATATGACCAACTCACATTTGTCTTAATTCGACAATACTCCCGTATCATCAACTGACAATAGATAATTTAGTGTAATTAAATTACTCTTGGATTAAACATGCAAATATAGGACACAGTTGATATAAAATGAAAACGATCATATCTCATATAGCAATTCATTACAAATAAGAACTGTTTTACATCCCAATTATTCAAATACTAAAATACACAAATCTACATGAAACTACCAGCTGGTCTAAGTCCAATGCTCCTAGCATGCTCAACATGTTTGTTACAAGACATTGGTTTAGTAAACGGATCAGCTAAGTTGTTATCTGTGTGAACTTTAAGAATACGAATATCACCTTCTTGAATTACTTCTCGAATGTAGTGATATTTTCTTCGAAAATGTTTGGCACCCTTTTGAACTCCAGGTTCATCGGCTATAGTAATTGCACCTGTATTATCACAGTACATTTCCATAGGTCTATCATTACTAGGAACAACACCAAGCCCAGAAATGAATTTACGTATCCAAATTGCTTCCATTGCAGCTTCAGAAGCAGCTATGTATTCAGCTTCTATAGAAGACATCGCAGTAGTGCTTTGTTTAGAACTCTTCCAATCAACAGCGCCTCCGTTCATCACGAAGACATATCTGGTTTGTGATCGAAGATCATCCCGATCTGTCTCCCAACTAGCATCAGTGTAGCAAGTAACACCAAGATCAGTTGTTGAATCACCTCCATAAACAAGAAACATATCTTTAGTATTGCGAAGATACTTTAATATGTTCTTTACAGCAGTCCAGTGACATTCACCTGGATTCTGTTGGTATCTACTTGTAAGGTTCTGAGAGAACGCTACATCAGGTCTAGTGCACCTCACAGCATACATGATGGATCCTACAACCGAAGCATAAGGCACTCCTTTCATTCGCTTCACCTCTTTAGGTGTGGAGGGACCTTGAGTCTTACTCAATTCTACATTGGATTGCATTGGTAGACTCCCACGTTTGGAGGCATCCATCTTAAACCACTTTAAGATTTTGTCAATGTATGCACTTTGACTCAAACCGATTAATCGCCTTGATCTATCTCTGTAGATCTTGATTCCTAGAATGAACGCCGCCTCACCCAAGTCTTTCATGGCAAAACATTTTCCAAGCCAGGATTTAACATCTTGTAGCATTGGAATATTGTTTCCCATGAGCAATATGTCATCGACATATAAGACTAGGAAAACGACGATACTTCCACTAGCTCTTTTATATACACATGGCTCATCGAGATTTTGAGTGAAACCAAACTTTTTGATCTCCTCGTCAAATCTCTTGTTCCAGGTCCTAGATGCTTGCTTTAACCCATAAATGGATCTTTGAAGCTTACATACACGTCTGGGATGTTTAGGATTCACGAACCCTTCAGGTTGCACCATATAAACGTCTTCGTTTAGATGGCCATTCAAGAAGGCGGTCTTGACATCCATTTGCCAAATCTCATAGTCATAGAACACTGCTATGGCTATAAGAATCCTTATAGCTTTAATGTCTGCAACAGGCGAGAAGGTTTCTTCGTAGTCAACCCCATAGGTTTGAGTGAAACCTTTTGCTACAAGACGAGCTTTTAAGGTGTGTACAATTCCATCCATATCGGTCTTCTTCTTGAAGAGCCATTTACTCGCAACCGTCTTACAGTTAGGAGGGAGGTCAACTAAGATCCAAACTTCGTTATCCCTCATGGATTGCATTTCCGCATTCATAGCTTCAAGCCACTTATCAGATTCAGGATCCGACAATGCAACTTTATAGTTACCGGGTTCACCATGATCCCCTAACTCATGTTCCTCAACATCGATATAGAAACCATATCGGTCAGGTGCGTGAGATATCCTTGCGAATCTACGAATGGGAATTACATCACTTTGAGATTCGACATTTTCATGTTCAACCTCTTGGTGATGTTTGCTAGTGTTCTCAGAAGGTTTTGCATCTTGACTTTGAATTTCATCAAAGTCTATGGTGCTCCCACTTTCTTCTGGTGATATGAGACTACTCTCAAGAAACTCAGCATACAAAGCAACAAATATTTTGTTCTCGGGTGGGTAGTAGAAGTAGTAACCCATTGTTTCCTTTAGGTATCCTACAAAGATACACTTGATAGATCTGGGCTCAAGTTTGTTTGGTGTTTCTCGTTTAACGAGAGCCTCACAACCCTAGACTTTCAAATAAGACAAGTTCGGGACTTTCCTGTGCCATATTTCATATGGAGTCTTATCAACCTTCTTAGTTGGAACCATATTGAGTATGCGTGCAGCAGACTCTAGAGCGTAGCCCCAAAATGACATTGACAAAGTGGTTGGACTCATCATTGATCGAACCATGTCAAGCAAGGTTCGATTTCTCCTCTCTGACACCCCATTATGTTGTGGTGTATAGGGAGGAGTAAGTTGTGAGACAATCCCACGACTCTTAAGATGATCTAAAAACTCAAGGCTTAAATACTCGCCTCCTCGATCAGATCGAAGTGCTTTGATTGTCTTCCCGAGTTGATTTTATACCTCGTTTTGGAAGGTTTTGAACGTTTCAAAAACTTCATGTTTATGTTTTATAAAGTAAACATAACCATATCTACTGAAGTCGTCAGTAAATGTAACGTAGTAGTTAACTCCTTCTCTAGACGTGGTTTTAAATGGACCACATACATCACTATGTATGAGTCCAAGAAGATCATTAGCTCTTTCACTTGCATGAGTAAAAGGCTTTCTTGCCATCTTTCCAGATATACAAGATACACATATATCAAATGATTCATCATCAGTTGACTTTAAAAGCCCATTGCAGCTTCGCAATGCGTTTCTTGTTTATATGGCCAAGTCGGCAATGCCATAGAAAAGTAGAATCCAAGTTGTGCTTGGACTTCTTTTTTCTACAAGTATAAATAGAACCCTCATTTGATACATGATTATGCATATCAATATCAAAAATTCCATCACGAGGAATAGCATTAAAATAAAATACATTATCCTTGGAAACTTGAATAGTACCATAATCAGTAAATTTATGTGAAAAACCATTATCCCATAAACGCGAAAGAGAAATAATTCCTCTAGTAATAGAGGGTGAAAAATGACAATTGTCTAGTACAAGAATCATTCCACTAGGGAGGATAAGATCATAGCTCCCTATGGCTTCGACAGCTGCACGGTTGCCATTGCCCACGTGTAAGTCCAAAGCGCCTTTATTTAATTTTCTGATCCCTCTAAGCCCCTGAATAGTATTACAAATGTGAGTACCACAACCAGTGTCATATATCCAGGTATTAGTTTTAGGGAATGAGTAGAGTTCTATCATGAAGATACCTGATGTGCCGGACGTGCCGACTTTGTTCTTCTTTTTGTCCACTTCTGCCAAGTAGTAAGGACAATTCCTTCTCTAGTGTCCAATCTCATGACAGTGATGACACTCTACATCCTTAGCAGGATGCTCCTTTTTGCCAGGTGGGGGGAACTTGTGTTTAGGGTCATGAACCATAGTGGCTTTTCCCTTGAACTTCTTACCCTTGCCACCTTTAGCTTGTGGCTTCGGTTTTTGGATATGACCTTTCTTGATAGCAAGAACAGAGGGACCTTTCTTGGGCATACCCTTCTCTACAAGCTTCAGCATGGCATGCAGTTCAGGTATAGTCTTCCCCATGCCAT
This sequence comes from Glebionis coronaria, assembly GCA_025667525.1. Classification (NCBI taxonomy): domain Eukaryota; kingdom Viridiplantae; phylum Streptophyta; class Magnoliopsida; order Asterales; family Asteraceae; genus Glebionis; species Glebionis coronaria. The sequence continues at coordinate 424,239,778 of CM046877.1, forward strand.
GCATATGATAGTTCTGAACAAACTGATCATAGTCTTTGGAAAGTGAAGTGAGTATCAAGTTCACTCCTAAGACTTGTGGCATAGGGTAGCCAAGTCGGTCCATCTGATCAAGGTAGCCTTTCATTCTCAACACATAAGTGCTGACAGATTGGCCCTCCTCCTGCTTGCAGTTATGGAACGCTTTGACCGTTTCAAAGAGTTCTTGTTCTGCTTGTTGTTGGAACATCGTCTTGAGTTCCTCAATCATGTCATATGCAGTAAAGTCTTCCAAATGTTTTTGGATTTCAGGGACCATACTACACAACATTAAGCCAGCCACTTCTTGCTGTTCAGCAACCCTTTTAGTATGGGCATTGCGAACAGCAGCGGTGGCAGTAGCAGGAGGTGCTTCAGGTAAGGCCTCTTCTAAGTGGTGCAACTTTCCTTCTGATCTGAGGACAATCCTCAGATTTCGAAACCAGTCAAGGAAGTTAGTACCACTCAATTTCTCCTTATCAAGAATTGATCTGATTTGATTGTTAATGGATTGATTCGTTGCCATCTACAAAATAAACAAAGTTCAAAGTTTTAGTATTTTTAATAATTAATCCTTTAAAAAATTAACTACCCAAGTTTATATAAAAACAATTAATTTTACGAAAAAGGCTAAGATCCTCATTGAGGTTCTACCATCACATCAGTTGATCTGCTAGCAATGATAGATTCAATAGGTAGATGACGTTCATCAATTGCAAATCATGTGCAATTCTTAGATCCTTATGGGACTCATGACATAAGTGAACAATTCACAAAATATCAAACATGGCATGTTTAGTCCCATCCTTGCCTCGGTCAAGGTCTCACCACTTAACCGATTAAGTCATCCAATTTGAGAACATGCGAGAATAAGTCTAGGTCTCACGCATAGATAATAATCTCCTTGGGTTACAATTTGAATCCGTCTTACAAGATGCAAAAAGTAATTGCAAGTGATCTCAAACGATTGGACGACATGACTTAAATTTTAGACGGGTATAAAAGTTTGATTTACAAATCAAAAGTGTGTACGAGGAAGCATGCATTCATCCATCGTAGCACAAGTTAAAAACAACTTTAACTTAAGTCTAATCTTGTTTTAATTTATGTGTGTCAAGTTGTCTATGTTAAATACTAATATAAAACCTAAATGGATTTAATATTAGATTTAGACAATACAAAAAATAAAAAATAATAACATCATAACACGTTAAGAGTTATTATGAAAAACAAGATTTTAGTTTGAAATCATATTTAAACTTTAAACTAAATCAAGGATTTAGTTTTATAAAAGTTTTGTGATTGGTTTCAAGTTTTTATAAAAACATTTGCAAGTAATATCAAGATATCAAGCAAACAAGCAACCACACAACCACAAGTATGCAAAGCCTCAAACCGATGAAAAACCTATGCTTGATCTCGTGAGCCATCACGAGGACCAAGAGGTAAACTAAGGGTAAGTCAACATAACCACAAAGTGGGCTACCACTTGCTCCAAGACCATCAAGAGCAAGTAGAACCCAAAATAAACATGAAGCCCAAATCTGCCTAAATATTTCAGTCGACTTCTAGGGCCCAAAACCCATAGAATGAGTCTTCCCTAGCCTGAGCTCCAGTTGAGACTTTTGAAGGCCTATGAGTTGTGAATTAGCACACCAAATTTGGGCTTCTATCTCCTTATAGAACTCCAGGAAATCACATTTTAGTGCAGGTCACTCAGCAGCTCCGAATTTCACAATATGTCTTTAATTCTTTAGCCATTCCCATCCAAGCATCGGTTACAAATGATTTATGACTAAAAACATTTAACCTATCATTAACCTATTGTAAAATGCCCAAACAATGGCTATGACCAACATCAAAAACATATTAATGAAGCCGACACAATGGCAAATCCCCAAAACTGAAATTAAATGCAAACCAACACACAACATGTCACATTTGGTCTAGGTTTTCATCGGCTTTGCATAAGAAACATAATAATACCATAAGATTATGAATATAACAAGGTGTAGCTAATTCCATGGCCAAACATGCATGTATTTGCCATGGAAATAAAATTAAACAACAACAGACACTTGTTAGCCAACGAAATCGAAAGAATAATCAACAATTAATTAAACCCCCGATTGGTGCGTGTAACCGATGACCTTAGGACCTTAATACCACATTTTAGAAACCTTTTAATTATCATATATTTACAGAAAAGATGGTCAAAAGGGCTGTATAAAACCCGCTTCATGAATCGTATCAAAAAATGTGTTTTAGGTCATTTTACACGTACCCGGTAACAAACCCATTAAAGTATGCGTAACCTGTGGCTATGAGATCATTAAAAACAGATTATAAGACCTTCTAAATATCTATAATAAGTCGAAATTAAGGCCATATGGGCTGTTTTAAAATTGGTTTAACAAAACCATCAAAAACACTCATATTTAGCCATTTTTACGCATACCCGATAATCATATGACATCTATGATGGCTTGTGATACCACTATAGGTGATTATCCATATAAACATGATATGAATAAATAATAAACGCAACGGAAAGATCACCTTTAATGGATCCATAGAGTCATATGATTAATCAATAAAAGAGGGATATAAGTATACCTTTGTAGCACGATTTGGTAAGATCAATCGGAGACAATCACCACATGATCTATCCAAGAAACCAAGTGACCAAAGTAGACCACCTCTATGTAGAAACACACTACACATCAATGTATACCACGTAGATGCTAGTCATAATATACCCGTAACTCTTTGTTAAGCTTTTAACAACAATATGATAAAGCTTAATAATTAGCAAACAAACAATCACCACTTTTGTGATATCATTGCCGTCCCATTATATTTGATAGATAGATGTACGTATGATTTTTCTTTCAAAAACAATTCTCATATCAACAAGACTCTTTAATACTAAGGTCAATGTTTTTATGATATGGAAACTCATTTAAGGACAAATCAATTTGTCTATTTCAAAAAAGAAAACGTATCAAAATCATCAAGTCAAAGATGGGACGTTTATCATGGGATTTAGATGGAAATTACCATTTATTTAAATTGTCTAATAATACACTAAGTAAAATCTTAGTTATTATAAGCCAAATATTAATCCTGAGTTACGTAAGTATATAAATATATCGTATATACAATAGACACGATATATTAAGTGATACCTATGTGTATATGTGTGTGGCCCCATAGGCTCACATGTGTCTAGCCGTATAATTATTTATTATGACACGAGAATACTCCAACACTAATTAGGCTACTCGACGATCTTTTATACTTCATTTTTTATTCTCGGCTTTCAAACAAGCATTATTAATTTTTATTTTAACGTTTTTATATGTTTTTTTGTCATTTTAGCTTGCGCCCATTTAGCCCATGCCCATATAACCCGCGCCTATTTAGCCCGTCCCCCATTTAGCCCGTCGTCATTTTGCATGCAGCCTGTGCCCACCCGCCTGTTTTGCTACCTCTAATTCTGAGGGATGAAACCCTAGTCTTCTTATTTATATTAAAAACATAAAAATCAATGTGTAAAGTAGTTAATTATTGAAGGTTAAAACTGTAACTTATTTATTTACTATACACGAGGCATGCAGGCCCGCGCGATGCATGCAGGTTGGAGCCATGGTTGACGCTTGATGGTTCCTCTATCGAGTATTTGTAAGTTTGTTCACAATGTCTCGTACCATGTATGTTGATGGCGTGTTAGGGAGATGATTGCGTTTACGCAATGACATCTATTATAATTTAACATTTGTGTATCACTTTCAGTAGTTGTTTACAATGTATTTAATATAGAGTATCATGATTTTAAAGAATGAATAATCAAAAATGACTAATACAACGACATCAACAGTATCATGATTTTAAAGTATTGTGTTGACCTAATCACTTAGACAATAAAACTGTATGTTATCATGTATATATGTTGACTTCAACAAAAACTTCAAGTTATACATTATACATAATAGCAAAAACTTCAAAACACGTATACATGTTTTGGGTATCTAGCCCGTCTTAAGAAACTAATAGGCTGGCCCAACCCTTTTTACAAAACCCAATTCATGTCTAATTTTTCTCACAACGTAATATACCCTAAACCTAATTCAATTCAGACGCCACCCATCTTCCCCAAGTCACAGATCCACAACACCCATATCCTCATGAACAAATCATATGCATCTACACCAACATGTTATCTAATCTTGTATACCTTCTCAATCCAAAAACATATCAAACACAAACGAAGCTCTTGTATGCTTTTTAATCCGAACCCCAAAACCTTATTGGCTTTATTTTAACCATGAACCTCCAAGAACATGTCTTCAAGAACTTATTAATTAAGATACCGGGTAAGGTTTTAATTGTACATCGTTTGTTGTGCAAGAATCGAATTAAAGGCGGGACAAAAGATGATGGTTTTTCTACTTCATGATTATGACCTATAATGGTCTTGATATTGATTGTTGTATAACACGAAAAAGAAACATAAGTTGAGATATTCTTTTAGATCTTGTTGAAGAGGTATCTGGTAGGTTCCATTTTCTATTTTAATTCGTTTTTTGTTGTCTTTTTATCGAATCAAATAAAGATTACAACATGTTTCTTAATATTTTTGAATATCAAAAAAGTTATCCTACACAGAGATTGATGACGATTTTTTTTCGTGTTTCTTGATCTCTGAAAGGTCTTGAATAATTATCATACATGAAGATTGATGATGAGTATCGTTATATCATTTAAGATCTTTAATATTGATGAACGAATCTAAGATCTTTATTTCGTTGAGTTTTGACAGTCGCATCGATCTAATGTTAGGTTCAAGAAAAAGTATGTTCTCTTCTACGATAGAAGTTGATCTGCAAGATTTGATGTTTGTTTCCGATTTAGTTTCTGCGTACATGGTCTTGTCATATGTTTCAGGTTGTGTCTTTGAAGCAGCAGATGATATGTTGCCTTTGCTTTGGTTATCAAATGGTTAGAGATAAATTGGAAGGTGTGAAGAACTAAATGCCTTGATGGTGCCAAAAAAAATAAAAATTCTTTCAAGGTCCAGATACTACTCGTAAGCCTTCCTTTGTCAAGCTGTTTTTATTGTGATTGAAGCCACCAAAACAATAATGAAACCACCCAAGCTCGAAACACCACCTCTTAAGATTCAGTGGTGTCGGCGGCGGAAAGATTTGATGTTGGCAGCAATTCTGGTAGTTGTGGTGGTGGATTTTTTTTGACTTGGTTGAGAAATTACCGACTTATTTATAAAGTTCCTAACATGTAACCTTAGTATTTTGGTTTTCTTTATTAATGATGTATTAGTGCTAAACTTGTAACCTCAATCTTTTGGTTTTCTTTATTAATGGTGTATGCAAAACACAAGATCTTTGGCATTCTCACTACTACTATGAAGTAATATTTCAGGATGTTTATGTGCATTCTCAAGTAGTACTATAGGTTAAAGACATTGTGCTCACTTTAAATGTATTCTTGCATTTCAAAGTTAAGGACCTAAAAATTAGATATAATAGATTTCTTCTTCGTTTGATTAAATGTGGCTCGGGACTCGCTAGAGTTTTATAAAAATTGATCCGGTCTTCAAAATTCGCACCATTATTTTTTAAACCTCTAATAAATTAGATTATTTACTCGACTAAATTTTGTAGTTGTTCTATATTTTTATTTAAAATAGTTACCATTTATCGGTTATCTCGAATAGTTTGCGTTCAAAGAAAATATAATTCAATTTGAATGTTCTCATTTTCAACGTACATTATTAAAACTAAAATAAAAGTATCAGATAATTTAATAAATCATTTTATAAAATATTTCTGATTAATTAAATATAAATTTAATTTGTATCGCGCCAGTCTCAGATTTTGCGCATTTTTGTTTACAATATGTAAAATAAACTCCCGTTTTCGAATCAAAAATTTGATATCTCTCGAAAAAGAATTTCGATTAATAAATAATATAATTTATTATTATTTAATGCCTGGAAAATTCCCGATTATGACAATCCATTGGTACAAGTCACTGGGAATCATCACAACCGGTTCGAACACGCAGACAACTAGAAACCGATGGCAATGTGTGTATGTATGCACTCACCGTGAGTTCAACTGTACCTACGAACATCAAGCAAGACATGGATGATAATGCGTAGATCGAATCAATGCAAGATGAACTTCATCAATTTGAAAGACTCGAAGTATGGGAACTTGTTGACAGACCCTATGGAGTATGAATGCTCGACTTCAAATGGATCTGGAAAAACAAAATAGATGAAGAACAAACTATCATAAAAGAAATCCCGTCTTGTGGTTAAGGGATATGATCACCAAGAAGGAATTAATTTTGATGAATCATTTTCTCTAGTCGCTCGTTTAGAAGCAGTCAGGATATTCCTTGCGTATGCTGCACATAAGGGCTTCGCGGTTTATCAGATGGACATTAAAACTGATTTTCGCAATGGTTACTTGAAGGAAGAAGTATATGTGAATCATCAAGAAGGATTCGTTGATCTTCATCATCCTGACAAGGTCTATCGTCTCAAGAAGACCATATATGGACTTAAACAAGCTCCAAGGGTGTGGTACGATGAACTATCAAAATTATTGGTATCCGAAGGATTCTTCCAAGGTTCCATTGATCCTACTCGTATTATTAATAAATATGGGGATGATATTGCTTGTGCAAGTTTATGTTGATGACATCATTTTTCTACGAACCCAAAACATTCAAAGCGTTTTGAAAAATCAATTCACAACAAATTTGAAATGTCAATGATAGGGGAGCTAAAGTTATTTTTAGGCCTCCAAATTCATCAATCCTCACGTGTTATCTTTATTAACCAAGCTAAGTATGCTCAAAATATACTTAAAAAGCATGGTATGACCTCATGTGCTCGCGTTGGTAAACCCTTGTCGACCTCATCCCTAGATGCTGACTTGCACTCACTACCCATAGATCAAATGCGATATCATAGTATGATCGGGTCTCTCATGTACCTTACAGCCAGCAAGACTCATATTCATCATGTCACATGCTATTGTGCACGATATCAAGCCAGACCTACCGAAAAGCACCTCAAGGAGGTTAAACGGATCTTTCGGTACCTTAAGAATACCATTCACATGGGACTCTGGTATCCGATAGAAACCGGTTTTCATCTAACATCTTTTTTTAGATTCTCATCATACAGGTTGCCTTGATAGTCGAAAAGCACTTCTAGTGGCATACAATTTCTAGGGGAAGACAAACTTGTGAGTTGGTCGTCAAAGAAGCAGGATTGCACTTCATTGTCATCAGCAGAAGCAGAGTATGTGTCTCTATCCGCGTGTTGTGATCAAGTCCTTTGGATGAGAACTCAACTCACGGATTATGGTTTCCAGTTTGATAAAATACCTATGTATTGAGACTCAAAGTCGGCCATAGCCATCTCTTGCAATCCGGTTCAGCACTCCCATACCAAGCACATCGACGTTAGATATCACTTCATCAAGTAATAAGTGGAATTCGGTATCGTAGAATTATATTTTGTCATAACCCGAGTATCAGATAGCAGACTTGTTTACAAAAGCTCTATCGCAATATAAGTTTGAGTACCTCAGTGGCCGTCTCGGTATGAATTATTTAACTATAGAAGAACTGAGCCTCTGGAAAATAAATCTGCTTCATAATTTCTCACAATGACTTCTAAGCATATTACAGGTTAGGACTCGGACCTCACAAAAAGAAAAGTTTATCACGGACAGTAACTTATCCTTTACAATGAGAAATTAAAATTTCTCGGTCATGAGCTTCTCTTAAAAACATTCTATGTTTTTAAGCTCATGAGAAACGACTTCTAAGTAAATGTTAGCTTAGAACTTGAACTTCAAAATAAGGAAAGTTTATCACGGATGATAACTTACCCTTCACACGGGAAATTAATGTTTCTCGGTCATGAGCTAGTCACAAAACAATCAAAGTTTTGAGCTCATGAAAATCGTACCCGAAAAGGGGAGTGTTTGTTTTAGTGCGCGTGCCCTTAGTAATAGAAGATAAGTCTTCCATCATGATTATTTTAAAATCGTTGAACACAATTTTCAATAATTTCTTAAAAGATTTTTTTAAATCTTTCAAAACTATGTGTTCAACACTCTCTTTCTCATAATGTGGTTTTTATATCTCAAAAATGTCATATGTTATTTAGATCAATTTTTTAGGAGGAGCATTTTAAAATCAAACCTTTAATGTTGTTGGGTGCATCTAAAAATTGTCATATTTTATGTATCTAACACATTCCGAAAATGGTATAAAATTGTCAAATGTAATATATTATATCGGATAAGGCATCTCAACTCCGTACCTCAACATATTTAGTGGTTTCGTTTATCCAAAATATTGTCAAATTTTGTCTCATGAATCACATATATTGTTGAGGGGGAGCAACCCGACAAAAGGTTCCATGATTCATGCGTGCACACATCTTTCTCTGCCGACAATTTTCAGAAATTGTCATATTTTAATCAGTTGGTATCTCTAATATTAAGTTTTTATATTATAAATAGGGGGAAATGTGATTAATATGTAATATATCGAAACATGTGATCTTAAAAACTCAAATGTAACTCTTTCCTTCACATGCTAAACTATTTCGAATATCGATGCATGTGTATAGGAGGAGTATTTTGAGAAATGTAAAACTTTCAGATGTGTTAAAAGTTTTGATTTTTATCAAGCACTTTGAAAGGTTTTCTATAGTTTTATGGTTATGATCGATACACAAACAACCTACTATCCACGAAGGAGATGATGGAGTCAATAGGTGGTTTAGGATAGGAAACTAAGTCCTATGATCCAACCAGAACCGGAGGGATCTTGTTAATCCCATTTAATCCATAACATAAGATTTAGAAGAGATATTTAGAGAGAGAAAGAGAAGAAAGTAGAGAGAGAAACAAGAGAGAATTTGGAAGGTTAATGTTTACTAGAGAGAGAAAGTAAAATGAACCAACACCCTCTTCCACGCATGGAAGAGGGTATATATACCCTTGGCTTATGGGCCGTGGGTTTAAGTGACTTGGGCCGGGCTTGGCTTTGTTTTGGGCTTACTCCCCTAACTTATACAATATTAGCTTAAAGTCCAAGCCCGGTTTTCCCGACTAACCTATTACAATACAAGACCTTTAACGACTAAGATGACCTATTACATTCTTGTTCGACTATATAAAATATAGGGCTAACAATCTCCCCCAATGTATCGGTCATCTTAAAAAGCTTAAAAAGCCTAAGATGGTTGAGTGAATACATTCTTGTAGAGGAGATCATCCTGCTTTGGTCTTGTATCTTGGTCTTGATCTTGTTTGTAACAGCTTTGTTCCTTCATGCTTTCGTGATCTTTATCTTGAGCCTTTGTCATTTGACTTTGAGTGCTTGAGATCTTCATATGTGCTCCTTGTAACTAAGATGACCTATTACATTCTTACATTCTTAGGTATCTTGATTATCGCCATCTTGTGCTCTTGTGACTTCTGAATCGACATCGGTTGCACAGCTACGCCACCTTCTTGATATGCAGCAACATATATAGACACGGATAAAATGGCTTTGAACATTTCATCCTAACTCGGTAGCGTTTTACCTCCGGTCGGTGAAGACCGTTTAGACGGTATTAGATACCGTACCTGTGATCGGGTAGATTCGATTAAGAATCTCCTTGACAGGTTTTCTCGGCGGTAATAGCCAGTTCTCTTTACTCGACCATCTCAAAGCAGACTGCGAACGTAAAGAGTGAATAAAAAAGGATACGGTTATCCGTTTGATTAGAGTCGCCAATTCAGAATTCCTAGAACAAGTTTGATTCTATAAGAATCGCACCATTGTTGCTTTCCAGTTTACCACAAGCTCGATTCATAAGAATCTTGCATGTTACCTACCGCAGTGCTGTTTGATGTTGACACTGGAAGGATTTCCATTCGTCACTGTGAACACTAAAGAGTGTCACTCTGAATGTTCTGGCAAGATCACACGGATTTTGCGAAGAAACCTGGAATTAAGTTTGAATCAATTAAGAATCGAAACTTAGTTGCTTTCCAGTTCTCACAAGTTTGATTCGTGTAGAATCGCACAAGTTACCTACCATGAGCTTGTTTAATGCTGGCTCAAGCAGGATTTCCATCTTCATTGTGAATCGTATCACTCAGATGTTCTGGCAATATCACAAGGATAATGCGTAGGACTCGATTGTGTCCTAATGAGATGATAGATTGATCTCGTTTGGCTCTAGACTCAATAAGTGCATTTTGGTAATCGGAGGCTGGAGCAGACTGCCACCTTTTCAATATTAACTGACTCGGAGTGAGAAAGTCAATAGATACGTGTTGATCTCCGTGACAATGAGACAAGTTTCTTTTGAGAGAAACTCGAATGGCTGGGAAGGGTTGTGCATTGCATCACTGGGTCCATGATGACTTGTCTTCAATAGATGTATTGACCCAGTTTCTGCCTAAGTTGCATAGAATATTCAACTCCTTCAATGCTTACCAATACGTTATCATTAGCACCTTGTTGTGATTGTTCCAGTGCTAACTTAAGTACATGGTCCGCATTCAGCTTCGTTCCACTCCATCTTTCCTAAGGAAAACTATTTCTAGCTATGGAATGTCCTTGGGTAGATCCCTCCGGTTCTGGTTGGATCATAGGACTTAGTTTCCTATCCTAAACCACCTTTTGACTCCATCGTTCCGTCGTGGATAGTAGGTTGTTTTGGGTATAGATCGTAACCATAAACCATTGAAAACCATTCAAAGTGTTTGATAAAAATCAAAACTTTTAACACTTGAAAGTTTTACATTTCCGAAAAGCCCCCCCTACACACATGCATCGATATACGAAATAGTTTGGCATGTGAAGGAAAGAGTTGCACTTGAGTCTTTAAGATCACATGTTGCGATATATTACATTTTAATCACATTTCTCCCCCTATCTCTAATATAAAAATATGATGTTAGAGATACCAATTGATTAAAATTTGACATTTTTCGAAAAATCGACGGGAGAGAAACATGTGTGCACGCATGAATCATGGAACATTTTCAGTCGGGTCGCTCCCCTCAACAATATATGTCTGTCTTGAGACAAAATTTGACAAAATTTTAGAAAAACGACACCACAAAATATGTTGAGGTACGGAGTTGAGATGCCTTTTCTGATATAATATATTACATTTGACAATTTCATATCATTTTCGGAATGTGTTGGATACATAAAATATGACAATTTTAGAGATGTACCCAACAACATTAAAAGGCTTGATTTTAAAACGCTCCCCCTCAAAAATTGATCAAAATAACATATGATAATTTTGAGATATAAAAACCACTTATGAGGAAGGGAGTGTTGAATACACAATTTTGAAAGATTTAGAAAAACCTTTTGAGAAATTCTTAAAAAACTGTGTTCAACGGTTTTAAAATAATCAGGATAGAAGACTTCTCTTCTATTGATTAGGGAAAGCGCACTAAAACGTACACTCCCCTTTCGGGTCCGTTTTTCATGAGCTCAAAACTTTGATTATTTTGTGACTAGCTCATGACCGAGAAAAATAAATTTCCTGTTGTGAAGGATAAGTTACCATCCGTGATAAACTTTCCTTAAGTTGAAGTTCGAGTTCTAAGCTGACATTTACTTAGAAATCGTTTTTCATGAACTTAAAAACTTTGAATGTTTTTATGAGAAGCTCATGACCGAGAAGTATGAATTTCTCGTTGAGAAGGATAAGTTATCGTCCGAGATAGACTTTCCTTAGTTGAGGTCCGAGTCCTAAGCTGTGATGCGCTTAGAAGTCGTTGTGAGAGAATATCAAGCAACTTCATTTGCCAAAACCTCCAAGTCTTCTGGAGTCATATACTTCATACCAAGACGGCCAACAAGATACGCAAACCTATCTTTCGAGAGAGCTTTTGTAAACAAGTCTGCCAGCTGGTACTCGGTTCTAACAAAGTATAATTCCACGATGCCGCGTTCCACTTGTTCCTTGATGAAGTGATATCTGACATCGATGTGCTTGGTGCTGGAGTGCTGAACCGGATTGCAAGATATGGCTATGGCCGACTTTGAGTCACAATACATAGGTATTTTATCAAAGTGGAAGCCATAATCCGTGAGTTGAGTTCTCATCCAGAGGACTTGAGCACAACACACGGATAGAGCCACATATTCTGCTTCAGCCGATGAGAGCGAAGTGCAATCCTGCTTCTTTGACAACCAGCTGACAAGCTTGTCTTCCCCTAGAAATTGTATGCTACCAGAAGTGCTTTTTCGACTATCAAGGCAACCTGCGTGATCAGAATCTGAAAAAGCTGTTAGATGAAAACCGGTTCCCTTCGGATACCAGAGTCACATGTGAATGGTATTCTTAAGGTACCGAAAGATCCGTTTAACCTCTTTGAGGTGCTTTTGAGTAGGTCTGGCTTGATAGCGTGCACAATAGCATGTGGCATGATGAATATCAGGCCTGCTGGCTGTAGGGTACATAAGTGACCCGATCATACTGGGATATCACGTTTGATCTACGGGATATGAGTAAAAGTCAGCGTCTAGGGATGTGGTCGACAATGGTGTACCAACGCGAGCACATGAGGTCATACCATGCTTTTTAAGTATCTCTTGAGCATACTTAGCTTGGTTTTTTAAGATACCACGTGGGGATTGATGAATCTGGAGGCCTAAAAAGAATTTTAGCTCCCCCATCATTGACATTTCAAATCTGCTGTGCATTAATTTTTCAAAACGTTTTGAAAGTTTTGGGTTCGTAGAACCAAAAATAATATCATCAACATAAACTTGCACCAGCAGTATGTCATCCCCATATTTATTTATAAAAAGAGTAGGATCAATAGTACCTTTGGAGAATCCTTTCGAGACCAAGAAGTTGGATAGTTCTTCGTACCATGCCCTTGGAGCTTGTTTAAGTCCATATACAGCCTTCTTGAGACGATAGACTTTGTCAGGGTGATGAGGATCGATGAATCCTTCCGGCTGATTCACATACACTTCTTCCTTCAAATGACCGTTGAGAAAAGCAGTTTTAACGTCCATCTGAAAAACCCTGAAGCCCTTATGTGCAACATAAGCAAGGAATATCCTGACAGCTTCCAAACGAGCAACTGGAGCGAATGATTCATCGAAATCTATCCCTTCTTGTTGACGATACCCCTTAACCACAAGACGAGATTTATTTTTGATGATGGTTTGTTCTTCATCCAGTTTGTTTTTCCAGATCCATTTGAAATCTAAAATTGACATTCCATAGGGTCGGTCAACAAGTTCCCAAACATTTAGGCGTTCAAACTGATGAATTTCGTCTTGCATTGATTCAATCCACGCATGATCAGTCATGGCTTGTTTTATGTTTGTAGGTACAGTTGAACTCACGGTGAGTGCATACATACACACATCGCCATCGGTTTCGAGTTGTCTACGTGTTCGAACCGGTTGTGATGGATTTCCAATGACTTGCTCCAATGGATGATCACGTGTCCAATGGTGAGTGGATGGATATGGTTGATAGAATGTATGCATGTTAGAAGGATCAACATGTTGAGTAGAAGAATCTCCGACTTCGTGTATCGGTGTACCAAACGGGTTAATAAATTCTTCTTCATCACGTTGTGCATCGACTGCTTGATTGTTGTTTCCTCCTTCAGCATTGACGGTTGGTGATGTTGGTTGTATGATGGTTTCTAGAGTTTGTTGAGTATCCAATGGAATAGTCTCTTGAGCAACGGTTGCTGAAGTAGAGGCAGTTGTGTCTTGTTGATTTTGTTCAGGTGCATCAGCAGTATTGACAGCGGAAGGCTTTGACACAACTTGATTGTTTCCATAGTAATATTCATCAAACATTGGATCATATAAATCAACCAACTCATTCATTTGTGTCGTATCCGTCGAGTCTGCTGTAGGAGTATTTTCTTAACATTCTTGCACGGGACGTACACTGTTGTGTGTAGGTTCCATCGTTGGACATTGAGGAGCGGGACTTGAGCTGTTGTAATCAAGTACCATTTGTGGCAATTCGTCAAAGTTCACATGAATTGTTTCGACAATAATATTTGTTCTCTTGTTATAGACTCGATATCCTTTCGACAATGTAGCATACCCCACAAAATACATGCATCACCTTTTTCTTTCATCTTGTCGAGATTCTCACCGTCTTTAAGGATGTAGCATAATGATCCAAATACGTGAAAGAATTTGACAGTAGGTTTCCTGCCATTAATGATGTGGTAAGGTGTCTTTTCATGTCTAGGGATGACGAGAGAACGATTCTGAGTATAACAGGCAGTTGTAATTGCTTCAGCCCAGAAGAATAGCGTTAATTTTGAAGCAGAAAGCATTGTTCGAGCAGCCTCAACCAAAGTACGGTTCCGCCTTTCGACAACGCCATTTTGTTCAGGAGTTCGAGCAATAGACGTTTGATGTTCGATGCCTTCTTCTTGAAAGTAAGATTGCAAGTTCTTGTTCCAAAATTTAGTACCCCTATCCGTTCTTACGGTTAAGACTTGAGCTTGAAGATTGCGTTGTATCATCTTGAGAAAGTTTTTGAGAACCTATGGAGTTTCATCTTTGGTCCTTAAGAAGAAAGTCCATGTGTATCTAGAATAATCATCAACAATCACGAGAATATACTTTTTCCCGTTAATACTCTCTACACGCATGGGACCACATAAATCCATGTGTAGAAGTTCCAATCGTCCTTTTGTGCTTGGGGTAGTCTTTGATTTGAAAGACTTCCGTTTTGCTTTCCCCAACTCACAAGAAGAACAAAGATGGTCTTTGACAAATTTGAACTTTGGGAGACCGGTCACAATATCATTTTTCGAAAGCAAGTTGATGGTGTCAAAGTTGAGATGTGACAATCGTTGATGCCATAACCATGCTTGAGAGGATGAAGCTTTAGCCATTAAGCAAATTGGATTTGTTGAAGATGTGTCTTGAAGAGTTACTGTGTAGAGATCGGAACCACGAGAACCTGTAAGAAGGTCATTCCCATCGTAGTCTCTAACATAGCAAGTAGATTTCTGAAAAGCCACTTCCAAATCCGCATCACAAAATTGACCAACCGAGAATAAATTGTGATTCAGTCCATCGACGTAATAAACCCGTTTGATAGTGAGATTTCCTTGAACCAAATCGCCATATCCAAGTATCGGTGCAAACTGATCATTTCCAAACCGCACCGTACCCAGAAACTTCTCCACGAAGTTAATGAGAAGCTTGAGATTGCCCGTCATGTGTTTTGTGCACCTGGAGTCGATTATGAATAGGATGATTTCGACGAGCTGCAGAAGAATTAGAAGACAATGTAGCATTTGACAAATGGGAGCCCTTGATAGAAACGGGTTCCAAAATAGTAGTGGGCCTAGATGCAAAGTCTACAGGCAAGCTGATATTCTTAGACCCAATCACTAAAGTGGTTAACTTAGGTACCCATTTGTATCCGGGTGGTGTAAATATCGAATACCCCCGTGTACATGTCCTAATCATGTTCTCATATAGCTTCTTTAATCTGTTTTGTTTACGTAGAGTAGTGGAGTCTAACACACTTAGTTTCTTAAGTGGTTGATCAGTGGATTGGTTCAAAGTTCTTGTGGGTTCTCTAGTACTAGTGGGCACAGGAATAGGCTTCCTAGTTCTAGTATTCACGCCATTATGATTAAGAGCACAAGCATCATGATTGAAAGTACGAACACATTTTCCACATTCAACACAAACAAATTCAACATTCGAGGTCTTAGCATTTAAACTGTCATTACATGCAGTTACAAATGTTTTATTCTTAGAAAAATTAAAATTCCTACGGTGGTCTTCTACTTCCAACTTCTTTCCTTGACTATTGTTAGGCATGACCTTATCTTGCATTCTATTGCTCTTAAGCTGTGGTCCGCTAACGCTAGTAGTGGGGATTACTCCTGTAGAAGAAGACACACATTGATTAGTTTTCTTAATATTCTGAGGTAACCGCGATGTTCCAGTTTGAGTGGGCCTAGTGTTCATCTTATACATTCCAGGTGCTATCACATTTGTGCTCTTATCATTTCCTATCTTAGGCAAAGTCTGTGGGGATTGTCCCAAAATAGATGATTTAGGGCATTTAACCGCATTCGGTTGACGAACGGCGGATGGTTTACCCAAAACAGACTTTCCTTTCATTTTCTCAATGAGTTTCTGTAACTCACTAATGGATATGTCCCTTTCTTTTAGCTGAGCTTTCAAATCATTTATTTCGAAATCTTTTTCATTTAGTAGACGAAACGAAGAAGCTGACATTTCTTGACACTTTTTATGATTATGAGAGTTTTCACCTTTTTGTAAAGCAAGTTCAAGAGAAATGGAGTGTTTCTCAAGTTGAGAAAAACTTTTCGAAAGTTTGTTATATGACTGAATTTGTTTCGAAAGCTCTACTTCAAGATTGCGACATTTCGCGTCCGATTCTGACAATAGACATGCTACATGACAATATTGATCCAGATCGGTATACACACCAAGTATAGCATTCATATGGTCAGCATAAAAGTATTCCTTAGAAAGTCGATCAATTTCGTTAGAAAGTTGGTGTTCTTGTGTCTTTAATTTAGTTTGAAGAAAATCAACTTCATCTTCAAGAGATTTAACATAACTTAAATCAGTTAACATTTCCTCAGTGAGAGCTGTATAAAAAATTTCCACATTTTTTGAAAGATCATCAATGGTTGGAATAATACATTGTTGAATGACGACTTCTACTTGTGGGTTAGGTTTAATATTCCAAATGGTATCCCTAGAAACTTTTTCATAGTCGACGACACCTTTGTACAAATTTAAAACCCCTTGTTATATAAACTCAAATTGCTGAACACTTTTGCTTTTCTCATCCCATTTACGTTTTTCATCCAAAATTTGCTTTTCTAACAAAATTGATTGCTTTTTGAAACTCCTTTTTAAAGAAACTTTCTTTTGTGGTTCATCACTTGGTGGTGGAACACTATTATACATCTTTTGTTCTTTTGAAAGTTCTTTTTGAGGGACAAACTTAATATGATTGTTAGAATCAGAAAGGTTTAATAAATCACTTAAGTTTGATCGACTTTCTTCTTGTTGACGAATGATTTCGTCGCAGTCAGGGGAAAGCATAAGAGCAAGATTACCAACATAACAACCGATATCATAAAGAGCAGACTTGGTGCTTTGAGCTTTCTTGAGATATTCAGGCTTGACAAAACTCGTTTTCATATTTCTATTGAGCATATTCATAGTTTGAATAAACTGACCCATTTTGTAAACAATGTTGTTTAACGTGTCGACTCTCTTTTCCAAAGCAAGAATTTTTTCAATATCCTTTTCTTCACGAGTTTTATAGAGCTCGGTCTGTTCTTTGTTAACCGACTCTAATTCAGTAATTTGGAGTTTATGTAGCAGTGATGAGACTGCTTTTATACATAGTCTCATCGTCCAAATCGGGCTTAAAATGCATAAAATATCATTAAAACTGCCAAATATATGCTCGTGTTTGTTGCTTGTGTATTTTAGGTACGGATATTGAGGAAATGACAAAAAGATCACAAGAATCAATCAAAAACGAACACGAGAAACGAAGCCGCACAATGAACCGGACCCGAATCCTGAATTTCCAAAATGGTCCTTGAAGAATTGAAGATTGTCAACATTGGTCCCTCATTTTTGAAGATTTGGCAAGAAAGGCCCTTGGAGAATTCAATTATACAAGATACATCCTTGGATTTTGAAGACATGTCAAGAAAAGCCCTTGAATAATGCAAATTATGCATTTTAAGTCCTTGTTTAAATTTATGAACTTAATTGTGCCAAAAATGACAACTTGGTCAAAGTTGTTTATAAAGGAAATGGGTGTTTTTGCTGTTTTATACAAAGTGAAGAGATGAAGAGAATCAAGGGACCATATCTGTCAAACACTCAAACCACCCCAGCCAACCAAACCTCCACATCACCCCCACTCCACCACTCACAATCCTCCACCTCACACCTCCCTCCCACGTCACCTTCCACTTACCCAGTTTATTTAATAAACTGGGTCAAACATGGTCAACCCCCTTAATTTCCCACCAAACACGTTTTTTAATTAAACCCCCACCCAAAAACAGATTAAACATTCCCTTAAACACCCCATAAACCCTAAAATCCCCAGTTCCAATTAAGCCATAATCAAAGGGGTTTTTCCCTTATTTGTGCAGAATGATGATTAAACTCTTTGTCACCAAAACCTACACCAAAACCATGACCAAGACACACCCATGTGTCTTGTAGGACCACCCTTGCAACGTCCCTTTCTTCCCAAACCCGAATACCAGACATGATCAACGTCTCCTAGCAACTATTGGACCCCAAGACCATTTTAACGTCCAGAGATCAAAGGATACAGCTTGCACATCACAATCATCACATGGAGCACATTTTGACCAAGATTCCAAATTCAAACAAAGGGCTTTTTAGGAATTTCAGCTACTAGGGTTTAGTTATCTAGAATTTTCCATTCACTTGTATAAATGGGACGGCTTGTGTCCCATTTTCAGTTGTTCCAAATTTTTCTAAAAAATTGTAATTCCTTTTTAATTTAATTAAAGTTGGTATTTTTATAAAAATTGTAATTCCTTTTCCTTGTTAAAAGTTGGTGTTTTGTTGAGTAAAAATCTGAGTTCCAAAATTATTTGTTGAATTGTTTTTGAGTTTTCAAAAAGTAATTTCAAAGTTTCTGAATTTGTTCATGATTTTGGTAAATTCTGGTTCCAAAATTGGTTTTCCAAGTTATTAAGTTGGGTTGTGTAAGTGAAGTTTAAGGAAAGAACTTAAGGAAGGTATTTGAAAAAGGTTTAAAAAGTTTTAAAATCAGAAATATTGGTTATATTGTTTCTGCCTTTGTTGATCTTAGCAGATTTCCATTTGAGAAGCTTTGACTGTTTTTCCAAGGATCTGCTCAGGCCCCAGTCTGAAAGGAGATGGCAAAGCAGCCATTGTGGGACCTGGATGTGGGTCCCACAAGGTAAATCCCTTGTGTCCTTATTTTCTAGTTTTCAGATTTGTGATTTATGTGCAAATGCATGGAATCTATTCTTGTGTTCATTTGATGAGGTTTTGTGTTTGATTGTGCCTAAATAGATTGTTCTTGCATGTTTAGATAATTTAGGATTCATTTGGTTGAATTTTGTTAAGTGTTATTGTGATAAATCTTGATTTTCAGTTTTAAAAGGGTGTTTGGATTAGGGTTTAATCTTGGTTAAATAACATAGATCTTGTTTAAGATCCTGTTTAACTCACTCATTAGGTTGATAATAGGTTGCATGTTAGTTTATATTCAGTTTGGTAGAGTTAAAATCAAGTTTGCATGATAAAAAATGGAAGCATAGCATAAAAACAGTCAATCATGATTCTGCCAGTTTTTGTGTGATTTTGACCTTCAAATCTTGCTAGTTGTTAGATATTAGGTTTAAGAAGGGTTGTGAGTAGTTGTTATCTGATTTGGTAGGATTGTATGCAAGTTCTTAGGCTTTAAAAATCATTTTTGTGCAAAGTGCATCAGCATACAAATCATCACAGACCTATACCAAGCTTAATCAGTAATTTTTTTGCCAATTTGTGCTTGATTTGTGTGAAATACTTGTGTGTTTTTGTGATTCATTTGACTCCCTACACTCCACTGAGTGTAGGGGTGTCTTGTTGTCCAAAGAAATCCAAGCAATCAAGCTTTCCTAAGCTCTAAGGTCAACTGACCATTTTTTAACACTAGTAGTGGGAACAAATTTCCCACTGGTAGCACAAAAGTTAACCCTGCTGAGCTAAAAGACAAACCCTAGCAGGTGTCACTATCAGCTTATTCACTTTTTTGTCTTTAGTGACTGAAAACAAGAATTAGGGCTTCAAAATAGTTTCATAATTTTTCTTATTTAATTTTTGATTTTTCTGCTTAATTAGATATTTTATTACTGTTCATTTAGTATTTTTTCACATTAATTAACTATTTTTAATACTTTTTAAGTTTCTGCTTTTGGCATTTAGTGACAAAATTGTTATTTTTCAGTTTTATCATTTTTCATAGATTAAGAAAAACATTTTAAGATTTTTTAGTTCAAAAAGTTTTTACTGTTCACTTTTTATTTATTTTTTAGAATTAATTTAGTTTAATTAGGGTTTTTATTTAAACTGTTTTTGTCCTTTAGTGAAAATTTTTATATTTTTCAAACTTTTTCATTTTTGTACTGTTCATTAGAGTAATTTAGGATTTTTAAAATTGACAAATTATTTTTGGCATTATTTTATTATTTTTTATGATTATTTTAGTTTAAAAATAGTTTTAAGTGATTTAAAAATAGAAAAATAGTTTTTAAAATTTAGGAAAAATACTTTTTAGTCTTTAAATAATATAAGTAACTTATTAGTTCAATAAAATAATATTTTGGACATTTTGTTAATTATATTTAATTTTAGGGCTTTAATTAGCATTTAAAATTGAATATTTAATTAATAAAAGGTTTTAAAATATTTTTATTGGATTTTTATTCTTATTTATATTATTTTAGACTTAGTTTTAACTTTTAATTAATTTTTAGGGTTTAAAGTTTTAATTTTGTAGTTTTTACGGTTTTACGTGAACGATCTTTTCGTCTTAGCTCGATCCGTCTTCGTAACCGTCATTCTCTTCTCACCCCATTTCTATTTTCTTTTTCTCAATATAATCACAAATCAAAATCAATTCATCACACAACGCACTTGCCTCCTCGAGAACGAACTCACTTCATTTTTGGGTCATTTACACACGGTTTTCCTAAATCGTCGTGCTTACCCTATATTTTAGGTGCTTGTTTTTCCTAAAGCAAGTGTCTAATTTTACAACTATCATTTTGGCGCCGCTGCCGGGGAGGCGTGTTGTGTTTTGATTGCAATTGTTGTTTTTATATACTAACCATAATTAGTATTTGTATTAGTAGCACTCTACTAATACGTATTATCGGTTTTCGGTTTTTGTGTGAATACTATTAATATATTGTATACGTAGAACAATAAATTCACAAGTACTCCAAATACGTGAGAAATCACAACCTTGACTTGGGAGGTCATTACACAATCATTGTATTCGAATCTCAAACCAAAGAAAAAGGCAAAAATAGATACTTTCGTGAAGCTCGATTTTGGAAAATACAAACTATAAGGTGGGTATAAGGCGGATATTATAAAATATATCCTCAGGAAAAAGGCTCTTAAGTGCTTCGCGCCGCCTCGTTTCCCCGCTTGCTTGTGAGTATTTGATTTTGAGAGCTAATCGAGGGTTTTGCCGCCCAAAGTATTACTAAGTATCATATATATTTTCTTGGTTTCCATTGATTAAACCCTCTTGAACGTTCTGGTGTTCCACCAACGTTCAAGTCATCGAAGGCGTTCACTTCACGTGATCGTTTTCATTCCTTGAGGCTTCTTTAATCAAGAGATTTGATTAAGGAGGAGATTTGTAGATTTGTGTCTACCTAATACATTCACCAAGATCCAAAAAGGTTAATACAATCAAAAACCACAAAAAAATTGAAAAATACAAAACACCAAAAAGAATCTTCTTTGCTCGTCCCCTCGTTGTACGTGACGTTTATGCTAACTCGTAATCAAGCAAGACGTGCACGTAAACGAAAGAACAAAACTCCCACTCCAAATCATTCTAGTGAGGAGTATCCTATTGACGAACCCATTGTAAGAGAAGCACCAACCATGGCGAATCGAACTTTGATGGAGTTACTTCAAGCACCCACCGAGGGTTATGGAGAGGCTATTGTGATTCCCGCTATCCTTGCGGAGAATTTTGAGGTGAAAACGGGTTTGTTGTCGATGATCCAAAACAACAAATTCCGTGGTGATGAGAAGGACAATCCACACAACCATATCCGCCAATTCAATCGTCTTACCGCCACTTGCAAATTTAAGGATGTCTCGAATGACTCGATTAAGATGATGCTTTTTCCGTATTCCTTAGCGGGGCCCGCTAAAATTTGGTTAGAGAAAGAGCCACCCAATTCTATATTGACGTGGAAGGATCTCGTTTCAAAATTCGTGAACCAATTTTTTCCGCCCTCTAAGACTACGCATTTGAAAAACGAGATTTCAAAGTTTTCACAAGAATCAAATGAAAGTTTTTCAACGGCTTGGAATAGGTTTAAGGAAATGTTACATGAATGTCCTCGTCACGGTTTTTCCGACTTGCATCAAATTGACACGTTTTACAATGGACTTAATGATCATGAAAGAGATTATTTAAATGCCGCCGCGGGTGGTAATTTTTTGTGTAAAATGGTTGAGGAAGCTTTGGTGATAATTGAAAATAGGTCTAAGGTTTATAGCCCTCGTAACACATCGAATGTTACCAAATTGGGTTCATCATCATCGTCTCGTAGCATTAATGCCTTGCAAGATGAAGCTAATGAGGAGAATCATTTTTTGATAGATTTGCTAATCTTATGACTCATTGGAAAAATCAAGAAGCTTCAAATTCCGCTTCGGTTAAAGCGGTTGCTAAGAGTTGTTTGTCTTGTGGTGGAGCTCATGATCTTTCCGAGTGCATTACCGCGGATGGTAACACTTCGAGTGCTTATGTAGCCACGGGAACTTATAACCAAAACGGTCAAGGTTCCCGCCAAAATCAAGCTCCACCAAATCAAAATGCTAATAACTATCGAAACAACAACCAAGGTGGTAATTATCAAGGCAATCAACGTAACTACAACAAGGGTAATTATCAAAGTGGAAATGGGCAAATTTCAAACCAAAACCAAAACCGTGATTTTCAAACTACCACACAAGGTTTTCAAAATGATCACACCAAAAATCTTCAAGGAGAATTTTTGAATTATGCTAAGGAAAACGATGCTAAGTTTGACAATATGCAACGTGAAATGGTTAGCTTAAGATCCGAGTTGAAAAACGAGCTTAAAAACGAACTTGCTAATGAACTTAAGACTCATGCTAATAAAATGGAAGGAAATGTTCAACGTCTCCAACAAAATCAACAAAAAATGGAGCAAGGTCAACATGAGATTAAGCAAGAATTGTTAAAAGCGGATGCTAGGCAATCTAAGTTTGAAGACCGAATGGGAAAAATGTTTGAAGCTATCATGTGTAAACCCTCTTCTTCGGGTGGTCTTCCTAGTGATACCATCGTGAACCCGAAAGGAGAATTGAAGGTTATTACTACTCGTAGTGGTAAAACTTTCAAAGAACCCATTTCTCGTCCAAGTACTTCTATGGAGAAGGAAAAAGAGAAAGAACCCGAGGTGGTGGTCGAAAAGGAGAAAATTCCAAGCCCACGAAGTACCGCTCAAACCACACCTACGGTTGAACCAATACCAATAGTGGAACCCGAGATTCCGATGCCTATGCCTATGCCCCAACCCACACCACCTTTACCATACCCTTCAAGACGAGACAAGGAAAAGGCACAAGAACGAAATAATTATCAATTTGAACTTTTTATGAAAATGTTTCGTGACTTGCATTTTAATATAAGTTTTGCCGACGCTAATAAAAGTCTTTTTTATAGTTCGTTTTTCTCGGTATCAATTCGAATTGATATAACAATTTTAAGCTTGACTTAATCGTTTTTGGTATTAAAAACTTGTTTGGAATCTAAGCTACTTGACACAAAGCAATCAAAAGGTAAAAATAGTATTTATCCACATATACGTACTACACTAAAGAAAATGTTGCACATACGACATTTAAATGCACAAAAAATTTTAAAAATGTAAAATACAAAATTAAACTACCATTGCAAAATACAAAATCTCTAAAACAATTTAATCTCAAAATACAAACTAAAGAGAAATTCAATCTATTTCAATTACAAAATCAGTTACTCTAAAAGTTAAACTAGACATATTATCAAAGTGGATCAAATGCAGCCCATGAGCCACTTAAAATTCAACCCAGCCTACTTATTTACTCCTTACAGGCCCAAAAGATAACACAACCCAACAAGTAAATTGGTAATAAACTCACTTAAGCTATCTATCTAAATTTGTACCGGATACTACTAACTAAGAAATTTGGACCGATTCAATTTCTATTTATCCGCTTCTATTTATCTCACTAATTCCTTTCATTTTAAAAAACAGCTAAACAAATTACTACACCAATTCTCAATCACAGATTATCTAATTCCAAATCCTAATTATCAGCAAAAAATCAAACTTGTATCAGCAATCAATGAAAGACCACAAAATAAAATGAACGCCGAATGATACAATTCGAAAATAAAATGAACGCCGAATGATAATATTCGAGGACAGTGCAGTTACTATTAACGAACAAATAGGAACATATCATATAAAGCAAATTCCAACCAAATTCTCATCAACATCTAGCATCTAATATCAAGATCAGTAAAGAAATTACTAATACCAAACACTAGATACTCACAGAATGCAGAAATTCAATATCATTAACACACTAACAGATTAAACTAGCTAATTTCAGAAAAAAAATAATCTTGTGCTTAACCTATTCATCCGTGGCCTAGTCCTTTGCTGTCGAAGCGGAACGCTGAGCTCGCTTAAAACCAAACACACCTCCACGTCTGACTAACACCACCAACAGTCTAGAAACTAAAAAGAACTCTATCCAAAATCGTAACCATCAACTTAACAAAGAGATCAAACCGAACAGCTTTACATGCACAAGAACAAACATAATCCTATTTGCAGAATTTATCTAATGAACGGAAACAATTATTTCAAACACTGATTTTGTAACGGACACTATCTAATCTGATGCTTTATCAACTATATTACCGACTAACAGTTTCATTCACCTGGATCACAAGAAAACCAAGAGTAACGTAACCTATCTAACTCTGTAACTAAACAGTAACATAACAAGCTAAATCACTAGCTTATTTCATACGAGCTAACAACAAGCTTATACAATGCTACCTTATACAGTAACGTAATGAATTGCTAGGAACAGAAATCTACAGATTATTGAGGAACTTTTACTATAACGAATTCAGACATTTATAAATCCTACAAACTCATAAGTAGTAGATGAAATAAAAGATGAGAAAGATAGTGAACAAATCATAAGCTATATCAAGATTATCAGCTACATAACATAATAAAGGAAGAAATATTAAAAGCTTTAAAAATTTAGACTCAATTCATTCATGGAAGATAGTTTGTTACAAGTTTAACCGAAAAAAAATTGAATCTCATTGAATCTAACAGACAAGTATTTATTAAACAGTATTAACAACTAGATTAACTACTTAATCCAACGAGGCTCTCGATATGAACAGAAATTTAAAAGAGATTTAACAAAAGCATGAAACTTTCATTAATGGAGGAAAAATATATTTGGTTACAAGAAGATTAACTAATCTCAACTGATTTCTAAACAAACTTTAAACTAAAAGATTAACTGAAAATCAATAAGCTTTTTGTGAGAAAAATAAAACTAACTATCTAACCTAACTACTAGGTGTAATCTACTCCTAGTCTAACCATTCTTCAAATGAAGCCTTCGTCTTCTATATATAGGCGTCGAGAGGGGAGGTGTGACGTGTTCTATCCAATCAAATATGGACACGTGTAAAATACGATGATCTTGAACTCGTTCTTCATTCTTCATTTGGGTGTTTCTGCAATATTGAGTCTTGATCTAATTAAGAATCATCTTCCTGTAGAGGAGATCAAAAGGAACATCTTTGTAGTTATAGACGTCGCTTGAAAACTTCTTGTTCTCCCTTGATTTGCATTTGCAGGTTATGGAGTGGTGAAGAGATGAAGTCCTTTTTCTCTCTCTTCTCGTTTGGAGAAGAAAGACGTTTAATGTGTTTGTGTGTTAGTTTGACCGGTTTGGTCAATTGACCAAATAAATAAAAGTAACTTTCCACTTAATTTGCCATTTGGTCCCTCAATTTCTTATTTTGTTTCAAAAGGTTATAAAGACTTTGAAGTAAATTCCTTTTATCCTTCATCTTGTTAAAAGTTGCACTTTCAATCCTTGATCTTTGTAATTATGGGTATGATTGGTCCTTGAAGCATCTTTCGTCCTTTTCTTCGTCTTTTATCATGAAAATCCCTTGAAAACGTGTATTAGCTCCAAAATGCATCTTATTTACTTGAAAACACATAAATCACAAATACACGCGTAATTCTGATATTTTAAAGTTAAAATAATGTATTTGACTGTGTTTTGAGTGGTTTATGGATCATTATTGATGAGTGTTTTCACACTTATCAACTCCCCTCCACTTGACCATTGCCATGACCTCATGCAATGCAGCATTTCAAAGCTCTAGAGTGCATTTTTCTCATAATTAACCCACCTTGGTCATTTTATGATTTAATAAACTATACTATGCTACATGATGAATGGTTTTGAATATTTACAATGCAATGCAAAGAAAACAATTCTATTTATATATTTTTGAATTTATAAATGGTTTTGATGGAAATAACTCATAAAGAAATCAATGACTTAGATTATGGCTTTGGTACCATGGACATTTATCACCCTCAAGTTTCACTTTCCCCATACCAAGCTTAAAAATGGGATCATTGTATTCACAAGTAAAAAGTACATCAACTTATTCATGACAATTAAATGTGGAACCGGTTATTATTTGAGCAAATTGCTTGAAGGCAAATTTGTCATTATTTCAAGCGTGAAGTATAAGAAATGCAAAATCCAAAAATAAGGAAGCACAGTTTTAATCCTAAGTAATCCTCTCATCCATTACTTGGAAAACCGCTCACAATTAATATAAGTCCGTTTCAAGAGTAATAAGTCATTCGCCTTATGTGTAAAATCCTCATGTCATGCTTTCATAAGTAGCTACACACTCGCTAAGGAAAGAAAAATAAAACTCACGCAATAATTTACATCCGCCATCTTTTTGGGACTTTGGATCTTCAACCCCGCAACCCGTCAAGGTAATATTGGATTGGAGCAATCTATTGAATCCCCGCAACCCGTCAAGGTAATATTGGAACTCAATAGTCACTATAATTAACACCACACTGCCCCTCTTGGGAGTCTTGTATTATTATTTTTTTCTTTTCTTTTTCTTCTTTTTTTTTTCTAGCCACTCATTTTTTTTCATAAGCCGCTCTTATTTTTCTTTATTCCTCACAAAGAAAATTGAAAAGAATAAAAGGAAAAACACCCGCTAAGTATTAAGCATGACATAAGTCTAGTACACATAAAACGTTCTAACTTAGAATCTTAGGACGTACTTATATCAACCATGAATGATTAGACAAAAATGCATAAGAGATTACAAACCGATTAAAACCGTTCTTGATTATATATTAAAAATTATATACATGCGAAGAAAATAGAGGTAAAGAAAAGAAGGGTTTAGCCACAAGTATTTATCATGAAGTTTATCTAGCCCTTTTATACTTGCTTCAACTCTATCATTTCCCATTCTGCACAAGTTTAAAATCTCAAATAATTAGAGTGGTGGATGCTTAGCCTAATAGACCAATGAAGGACTACATGGTTAAGGATACTAGCTAGAGAATGCTAAGATAAGCAAACTCGGGTTGAGTCAAAATATCCATGGCGGGCCTAATATGTCAAAGAAGTCTAAATTTGTTAAACCATGTTTTTATTATATTTTTTTTTCTCCTTTTATTTTTTATGAAAGATAAAAGAAGAAATATATACAATGCAAATGTGATATGCAAATGAAAAATGATTAATGCAAAAATTATGAATGCATATTTTTGTTGGCCAAAGTAGATCAAAAATTTGAAAAATGTTTGAAAAATTAATTTTCCATGTTATCATGAAAGACAATGACAAGTTCTAAGTAAGGTCACTTCGATAGAAGATCGCCCTACACTTAAGCTAAACATTGTCCTCAATGTTTAAGAGCATGGAAGTATAACAACTTCCCCTACACTTATGACAATGAATAGACTTTGCTTAACCCAAGTTAAGGAAAGGGCAACTATTAGTGAAATCATGTTTAAGCACAAGGTGTCAATGAAAGATCACAATAGTAACGAAGTGAACCGGATACAAGGGCCTCCTCCATAAGCTCCAAAGCATGAAATGAGTGAGCAACCCTACAAACAATCATGAAGACAAAAGAAGGTCTCCCCTACACTTATCTCCAAGTCTATACCCTTATTTCTAACCTACAACACTCTAAACCTAGTTATACGATGCTTGAGTTAATGAGTCTCTAGCTCGACTCGTCCCTCAATGAATCAATTCATGGGGAAAATGGGGATCTCTTGGACCATTTCAACGGAAATGTCCTCCCCAAAGTAATGCTTAACACGGTAACCATTCACTTTAAAATTTGGACCATCGGGTTGTGACAACTCAATAGTTCCATATGGAAACACTTGAGCAATAGTGAATGGACCGGACCATCTCGACTTAAGCTTGCCCGCAAAAAGTTTCAACCTTGAGTTAAAGAGGAGAACCGGCTCTCCAACTTTGAACTCACGATTCTTGATCTTAGCATCATGCAATTTCTTAGTCTTTTCCTTGTAAAGCAAAGAATTTTCATAGGCATTGGCTCTCAATTCATCCATCTCATTGAGTTGATCATTCCTATGGGAACCGGCTTGGTTTAAATCAAAGTTAGCCCACTTGAGAGCCCAAGATGCCTTGTGTTCTAACTCGAATGGGAGGTGGCACGCTTTTCCATAGACAAGCCTATAAGGAGTACAACCAATTGGTGTTTTAAAAGGCGTCCTAAACGCCCACAAAGCATCATCAAGCTTATCCGACCAAGAAGCTCGATGCTCTCCGTAACACCCCCAAATTTACACAATTCAATACAGCGGAAGACTCGTTGGTGTTACAGGATAGCACATTACTCACATCATAGACAACGCATAAAAATTGCATCGTTTATTAATAAAGCATTTCCATTCATAAATATTAAATTTACATAGGTCCCAAGTCTCTGTATTTAATATAGGTTTTACAAAGCATTTGAATGGAAATTATTATTTAAGTGTGGGCCATGAATTCTTGTTGTCTTCCCAAGAATTACCTTCAAGTACCTGAGACAAAACATGTTAAAAAAAAGGGTCAGCGATAACGCCGAGTGAATTCATAGAGTTTAATAAAACCATTAATATATCATCGGTACATAATTATTACCGAAAATCATTTGGTACAAATCTTTATAATAGGACATAAATAGCCAAAGTCATTTTATACAAATCCTTATCAAAAATCATAATATAGGCATTTGCCTTCAAAATCATTATACGAGCCAATGTCGTAAAAACATCATACAATACGTCTTATAACGTTGTATAGATTAAATAAAACCTTATATGAATATGGTTATGAAAAACCAAAACACGAACATAATATCAATAGTAAGACCCCGTATTGCTAGTCAGGCAATATATCGTAATTTAGTGCGTATAGCAGTATTTCGTTATTTATGGATTATTATAAGCCGCATGACATTGTTACCTTACTAAACCAAACAACGAGTAGCTAGCCCGAAACTCATTTGCCCATCTAAATTAGCATATCGTCACAATAATCACGCTTGTGTAAATCTTCTCATACATAATTTCGCTTACCAATCAATGTGGTACGACGGGGATCAACCGTCAAGGCGCGAACTGGGGTGATCGTCCCCAAATAGTACTATTATATGCATAAGCGTCTACCAAATCCCGGTAGTTCACAATTCATGCTAATGGGACTTTTAGTGACATAACCTAACTTTAATAATCCATTTCATTTCATCTATCGGGTCATATATTCATTCATCGGGTCATACAATCATTCGGGTCCAAATTAATAAACAAACAATCGGGACAAATGGTGTCCTATTTTAGTAAAACTAACATGTTATCTCCCTCGCGGGTTTATAAAATATTTCATAAAAACATTTAAAAGAGTGCGAGTCTATGAACTCACGTTGATGTGGGAAAGCGGGTTATCGGCAATTCGGATGTACGGTACGTGCTTCAATCACGGAAACCTAGACAAATAATACTTGTCTTAGACTCTTATCCAATGACTTTATAAAAATAACAATTATGTATACATATGATGATTTTATATATATGATGATGAACAAGTGGGTTTATACATTCTCATTTACTCATTTTAGTGTTATGTGTTGGTAACTTTTATACTAGTTTACTAGTTTACTAGTTTTACCTAATTACATGTTTTAGGTCCAATAAGCCTATTATAAGTCCCTTACCTTAAATTAGACCATTTTATACTTTTATTATCAGTATTATACTTTACATGTTAGGCCCAAGTGGGTTAAGCCCAATAAGTAAATTTATAAGTGTTTAGCCCATTTAGTTGGATTATTAGTCCAATAATGCTAACTTAGCCCGTTAATGTCCATATGTTATTTAGTTAGGGTTTTATCGGTTTTTACTTGTATTAAGTACTTACATATCAGTATATGACTTTTAAAAAGTTTACATTAGACGGGTCCGATCGTCTAAGTTTTAATTGACGAAAAACGTTAATTTTACGGTACTAGCCGAAAAGACGTAAAAATCTTGTTTATAGTTTTTATAACTTATAAAACTTACCAAACTACCATTTTTATAAAATGTACATTTATTTATCCTTATACATATTTATATAAATGTAATATATAAGTTAGTGGGTTTTAATTCACATTTTATACTATATTTATTTGAGTGCTTATATAATAATATTAAACTTTAATTTCACAAAATCAGTCCTAAATTTTAAGTTCACTAAAATGTCCATATCTAGAGTTCTATATGGAGATAGGACCTCAAATTGTTATCACAGAAACTACATGATATGTGCTTCATTTTATTCCTTTTATAGCTACTGATGAATCAACCTCTAAATATTTTAATAAATTCGTCCAAAACAGTGTAGGCAGATTTGCACTCTAAACTTGTTTTGATCATATCTCACTCATTTTTATGATTCCATTGTATGGACAACTCTCACATGTATATAACACCTAATACTTACTTTATATTGATTCCACTTTACCATTTTATCAGTTTAACATTTGGTTACTTACTGTTTTTATACAGCCATCATATTTAGCAAGATTTTAACCATTTTACATGTTGTTTTCCATCTTTTTACCCATGTTTATCAAATCTATCAACACCAAATCCCCACATAATATTTTTAATCATCATTCATCATCATATACATATACATAAATAAAGAAATTACAAGATTACATAATCAAAATAACAAGAGGATAGGAAGAACAATCTCTATACCACCATTAGTCATGAAAAGATGAGTCTTTGATGAACAAGGCTTGGATTTTGATGGCAAAACTTGTGATAAACCAATATCATCTTCAAGTCTACCAACCTTTATAAACTTCTCATGGAAAATCAGCCCTATGACACCAACCAATCTTCTCCTTGGATGTTAGAATCACCTCCAATCTTCAAAGCTTCAAAGTAGCATCATCATGTGTATGAGTAACACATGATTTTATGGCTAACATAGATCAAATGAGGGTTGTTTTTTATGAATAGTGGACGAATTTTAGAGAGAGAGGAGAGTGTTTATGGTGGTTTGCATGAGTTGAATGTGAGAAATGGTTTAGTGGGAAGTGGTTTTGCTAGTTTAGTTAGCTTGTTAAGCTAAGTAGGACAAGTGTGCAACTTGTATCTTACAAGTTGACACCTCATGGTGTGGTGGAGTATATCTAGCCATTCCATAGAGTGGGGTGGGGCAAAACTTGTTTTGTCTCATCCCACTAATTTACGAGTATTCCTCGATTCTAGTTTCCTCGATTTGCGTGCCCTCGGGTCGTTTTAAGAAAAACGTTTTTATAAATTATGAATCAACGGCACAAAACGAATCTAATAAAAATTGTCTCATCAAAAACGGAGTTCGAAAACGTAAATACGTAATCCTAAGGTTTCTGGTTTAGTCGTAAAAGACTAAATTAAAATCGTAAGTCCTAATCTCTTCTCGTAAATTTGTGAGTTTATGAACCAACTCAAAATTAAAATCCCAAAATAATATTCACGAATAAATTTATTTCCTAAAATGTCAGACTGTCACCAAAACGGTGTATGTAAACGTAAGCGCATAACGTAGAATCCTCCGGTTTAGACGTAGTCGATGCTACTTCAAGACGTAAATCCAAATTTCTTCCCAAAAATAAGTGAGTTCATATTATAAAATTAAAATAATGTTTTCAAATAAATATTGAGAATAAAATATCAACCATAAATTGACGGATTGTCACAACATTTACTCCTAAACAGGATCTTTGTCCTCAAAGATCATTTTATGTTACTACTCGCTTCTTATAGAGTTAAAGCCATGTGGGTATTTCTTCCACATTCGGTCTTTTTTTCACAAGTGTAATCCATTACAATACGCGATTTTCATCAAACATAACTACGGGAATAAGATCAGGCTTAAGGTTGACTTACTTTCTCTATCCATGATGTTCACGGGTTTTTGATGAATGCAACTTTTCGCCGATCTAAACTTTATCAAGAAGAATTCAGATTTTCACTTGATAGACATTTTATCAAGTTCGATATACAAATCATAATTTACGCAGCCCTTGAAGTCCTAGGGTAGATCCAACTTATATGCCTTTCAAACCAATTCTTTATATTATCTCAATGGTCCCATACAACGGGGACTTATTTCCCATGATCTTTCAGATCATCAATGTACTTCTCCATGGTTAAATTTTTTGGCATAACTTCGCTACCCATCTATCACTTCAAGATCTACATTTCATATTCACATAACCTCCTGCCCACTACCGGCAGTCAATAATCAGATCCTAATTTCAACAATCATTTCAGGTCTCGCGGGTCGAGTATTTTGTAAGGTTAGGTTCGCCATCATAGGAAACCTTAAACCTAAAAGACATGTCCAACTCACAATGGGTGTATGTCGGGTGTCTTCATCCCAACTCCTGCTTACAGATGCTCTTCATATAGATTTTAACAAGATTCGATCTCGATCCTAATACGAAAATTTTCAATGATAATCTCTCCAAAGGAAAACGATTATACGGTTTATTACCAAAGGTCAATCATTCAAACATACAACAACACTTCTAGTATTTTGTATCGTTACTTTACCTCGTCCCTTCGATTGGGGTTGGTAAACAGTACTCTCATCAAGGTTCGTTCCTAATGACTTCTGAGCAAATCTCTAGAAATTCAATGCGAAGCGAGGATCTTGATAGAGATGATTGATACGGCACACTATGTTTACACAACTCTTTTAAATACAAAGAGTCAATTTCTTCATCGAGAATCTATCATTAACAGGAATGATATTTGTAGATTTGGTCAGTCTGTCGACGATGACCCAAATCGAATCAAATTCAGATGATGACCTTTTCAATATTTAGATGTTTACTAATGTATGAGGCGATGTCTGCCTTCATAATTTGCCATCAGTACAACTTCTTCAAATAAAGATACATTTAATCAGAAATGACATGAATAGAATACTTAATCCTACGAGATTCCAACATGACTATATCTCAAAATCCTCTATATTTAGGCAATCACAAGTGGCCTTTAAAATATTTATCGCCATCCTTCTCAAATCTATTGGTTCACATTAGCCGCGAACCCCTTTTTATTATCTATATTATCCTTCTTACAAGCATCAATTATTTCTGAATTGCTCGGCAATTTATTTTGCACAATCGTTAATAAGGAATACATCCTAATTGGTTCTTTATCCTTTTTACATAATGCGTCGGTATCTCCATTCACCTTTCCTGATATAATAATTATCATGACCGTATTTTATGAGACTGCTTTTATACATGGTCTCATCGTCCAAAACGGCTTAAAATGCATAAAATATCATCAAATATACCAAATATATGCTCGTGTTTGTTACTTGTGTATTTTTAGGTACGGATATTGAGGAAATGGCAAAAGATCACAAGAATCAATCAAAAACGAACACGGGAAACGAAGCCGCACAATGAACCGGGCCCAAGTTTGGAAGTTTGCAAAATGACCCTTGAAGAATTGATATTGTCAAGTTTAGTCCCTCATCTTTGAAGAACTTGTCACAATTGACCCTCCAAATGTCATTTGTACAAGTATGTTCCTTATTGCTTGAAGATATTACAAGACCAGCCCTTGAAGTTTCCAAGAAAATACATTCAAACCCTTGGAAAAAGTTTCTAAAAGTTTTAGTGCCAAAATGGTAAATCTGCCAAAGTTGTTATAGGCAAATTGGGCGCTGATGGGATTTATTTACAAAATAAAGAGAAGTGAAATGATTGGGGACCTATCCTGCCAACCAGCCAAACATACACCACCAGTCACATTGTGACACCTCAGCCCTGCCCACCCATTTACCCACCACCCACCCAATAACCCTACCCTACCCGTCCATACCCAAGCCCAAACCATTTTATTTAAAAAGTGGTCAAATGGTCAAACAATTTCCCACTAAAACAGCTATTTAAAATCTGTTTTTACCAAAAACAGATTAAAACCCCTTAATCCCCCACTTAAACCCTAATAACCACCAGGTCCAATTAAGAACAAACCAAAGGGTTTTTGGCTTAAACACTCCAGATCACTAATTTCCCTCACCCTCACTTAATCCCATCTCACTTGACAACACCACATGGCCTGTGGACCCCACCCCAGACCTCCCCTGCTCAAGTCATTTTCCCCCAAACCCTATGTCCCGACCAATTCAACGGTTAGATGCAATTTCTTGGTCCCCAATCCCAATCCAACGTCCAAGATCACACTTTCAAGGCTGGCAATCAGTACAAGCATCACATGGGTTCATTTTGACCCATTTTCAGTCAAAACTTCAAGGGCAAGTTTGGCAAATCAGATAGCTAGGGTTTCACATTGTTTAGTAGTTCTAGAATCATCTCTAGAGTAGTATAAAAGGAGGATGAGGCTTGTTCATTCCCCTTTGTTCCAGTTTTTAGCATTTTTCAACTTGTAATTCCTTTTTTAAATTAATGAAGTTTGGTGTTTGTGAAAGACAAGTGTAATTCCTTTTATTAAGTTTAAAAAGTTTGTGTATTGTGTTAAATGCTAAGGCTGAGTTCCATTTTAAAAATTGTGAAAGATTTTGTGTGTTAAGATTTCAAAAAGTTTGTTTAAAAAGGTTTGTAAGTTGCTGAAAATCAAGGCTTTTTGAAGTGAAAGTGGATAAGAGTCCTTGATTTTTGAACTTGTGAATTGTTTTAAAAACGTGTTAAGTTCAAGTGGTAAAAAGGTTTCAAAGTTTGAGTTTTTCAGAAAATCAGAAAGAATATTTCTTTGTGTTTTCTTGTTTGATTTTTGCAGGATTGTTGAGTTGTTGTTGATTAAGTTCTGCATAGACCCGGGTCTATAAGGAGGTGACAAAGCTGTCACAAAGAACCCTGGATGTAGGGCTCTTAGGTAAAAAATCTTTTTTTTTCCTTTTTGAAATTTTCAAAAAGTGGTGATTTATGTGGAATTTCATGTTTTGTGTTGTTTGTTTGTTTAAGCTGTTAGATTTGAGTCCTTAGGATATATTATGCATGTTTAGCAGGAAATAAATCAGTTTGAGTGAGTTTTTAAAAGATTTTGTTTGCAAAAATTTCATATTACAAGTTTAAAGGGGGTGTTTGGATTTGCATGATAGATAAGAAATTTGATAGATTGTGAGTTCAATAATCAGTTATAAGTGCTTAATAGGGTTGTCAAAGGTAGAGTGTAGTATTGTTTGCAGTTTGGTACAAGTTAGAAACATACTTGTGGGAAAAAGTTGAAAACATAGGCTAAAAATATGATATTACACTCTTCTGCTTATTTGGTAAATTTGTGCATCAAGTTTATGAAATTTGTTAGATCCTAGGGGGATTGAGGTTTGAAGATTGTTTGTTTGCTAGCTGGTGTCATTGTATGCAAAATTTGGGGGTTTGAAATTCACCATAAGTGCAAGTTATAAGCATAGAAACCCATCAGACCTAGTTTTTCATATCAGCAACTCTTGAGTGTGCTATTTGATCTTAATTGTGATATTTGGTGCAAGTTCTTGTTGATTTCTGTTTATTTGTGACTCCCTACACTCCAAAGAGTGTAGGGGTGCCTGTTTGTTCCAAAGAATCATCACCAAAAGCAACACCAAGCTCCTCTTGGTTTCTATTAGCACAAGTGAGAACTTCAATTGTTCATTAGT
Source organism: Glebionis coronaria (assembly GCA_025667525.1). Classification (NCBI taxonomy): domain Eukaryota; kingdom Viridiplantae; phylum Streptophyta; class Magnoliopsida; order Asterales; family Asteraceae; genus Glebionis; species Glebionis coronaria. Next base: position 424,275,988 of record CM046877.1, read on the forward strand.
CACCCAAGCAGACCTGGCCACGTTTTTGATCATAAACAGCTTAATCTTGGCCATTTTTGGTTTGTGTTTTTGTTTTAGTGCTTATTAAAGGTTACCGATTCAAGTTTTAAAAGAAAAAAAAAATGTAAAAACTTCACCCTGCCTGGACTCGAACCCCCGACCTGCAGCTCAGGAGTGAGGGGTTCTACCAGTGATCTAGATGAGTTTTTACATTCAAGTTTCATTTCATTAAGTACTTAAGGGGGTTTTGGCTTTGGCTTATATTAATAAGCCGTAGCTTATTTGATTATTTTTAGCTTATTTATTAAGCATTTTTGGTTTATTTCATTTTTCCTAGGTTTTTATAAGCATTTTAGATTTTTCTGTTTTAAAATTGTATTTTTCCCATTATTTAATTAATTATTAGGATTATTTTTAGATTAAAATTTAGAAAGTAATTAAAAAATAGTAAACAGTAATATAAAAATACAAAAAATAGTTTTTAGGTTTTAATTTATATTTTTGAGGTTTACATATCAAAAAGTTTTCAGAAACTTTAATTTTTAATTTTATTTAATTTTAGGTTTTTTATTAAACTTTAAAAATTAATATAAAATTAATTAAAAGGTTTTAGGAACTTTAATTTGCATTTTCTTCTTAGTTAGAATATTTAGGATTTTTGAGAATTTTTTAGAATTTATTTGAGAACTTTTTATTTTTTAGATTATTTTAATATTATTTTATTCATAAAAATTCAAAGTTTTATTGTTAACTTTTTTTCATTTTTCCTAGATTCTAGACATTAAATTAGGAACTTTTTCACTTTCCAAATAATTTTTAGGCTTTTCAATTAATTTTTAGAATTAATTTAAGATTTAATAGATTTTAATAGTTTTTAGGAGTTTAAAAATAGTTTAATTTGGTTTTAAAATTTTTAAAAAATAGTTTTTAGTTTAATTAGGTCATTTTTAAGGTTTACAAACTTGAAAACCTTGTTTGGGGCTTTTTAATATTTAAAAGTGATTTTTAGGGCTTTAATTAGCATTAAAAAGTCATTATTAAATTAATTAAAAGGTTTTAGCAAGTTTGGATTTTTTTGTAAACTCTTAGAATTTTATTGTGGATTTTTAGTAATTTTTAGGAATTTTTAGGTTAAAATTTTCATTTTTGTCGTTTTTACGTTTCTACGTCGTAACTTTCTAGTAGTGTTTTTGCCTATTTTTCTATTTTTTCGTCTTCGTCATTTTCTCTTCTCTTTTCTTCTCATTAATAATCAAAAACATTAATCAATCATCTATTACACAACGCACTAGCCTCCTCTAGAACGAACTCACTTTTAGGGTCATTCACACACGGTTTTCCTAAATCGTCGTGCTCACTTGCCCTATTTACGTTCTTTTTCCTAAAAGACGTATTTCTACGACTATCATTTTGGCGCCGCTGCCGGGGAGGCGTGTTGTGTTTTGATTGAACCATTGTTGTTTTCTATACTAACCATAATTAGTATTTGTATTAGTAGCACTCTATTAATACGTATTATCGTTTTTCGGTTTTTGTGTGAATATTATTACTATATTGTATACGTAGAACAATAAATACACAAGTACTCCAAATACGTGAGCAATCACAACCTTGATTCGGGATTTCATCACTCGATCATTGTATTCGAATCTCAAACCAAAGGAAAAAGGCAAAAATAGATAAATACTTTCGTGAAGCTTAATCTTGATAATACAAACTATAAGGTGGGTATAAGGCGGTTGTATTTCACAACCTAAAGGAAAAAGGCTCTTAAGTGCTTCGCGCCGCCTCGTTTCCTCCGCTTGCTTGTGCGTATTTGATTTTGAGAGTGAATCGAGGGTTTTGCTGCCCAAAGTATTATTACATATCATATATATTTTCTTGGTTTCATTTGATTAAACCCTCTTGAACGATTTGGTGTTCCACCATCGTTCTAAAGTCATCGAAGGCGTTCACTCCACGTGATCGTTTTCATTCCTTGAGGCCTTTTTAATCAAGAGATTTGATTGAGGAAGAGATTTGTGGACTTTTTTGTCTACTTAATACATTCACCAATTTCCAAAAAGGTTAATACAATCAAAAACCACAAAAAAAAATTGAAAAACATAAAAATACCAAAAAGAATCTTCTTTGCTCGTCTCCACGTTGTACGTGACGTTTATGCTCACTCGTAATCAAGCAAAACGTGCACGTAAACGAAAGAACAAAACTCCCACTCCAACTCATTCTAGTGAGGAGTCTCCTATTGACGAACCCATTGTACGAGAAGAACCAACCATGGTGAATCGAACTATGATGGAGTTACTTCAAGCACCCACCGAGGGTCATGGAGAAGCTATTGTGATTCCCACAATCCTTGCGGAGAATTTTGAGGTGAAAACGGGTTTGTTGTCGATGATCCAAAACAACAAATTCCGTGGTGATGAGAAGGACAATCCCCACAACCATATCCGCCAATTTAATCGTCTTACCGCCACGTGCAAATTTAAGGATGTCTCGAATGACTCGATTAAGATGATGTTATTTCCGTATTCCTTAGCGGGGCCCGCTAAAATTTGGTTAGAGAAAGAGCCACCCAATTCTATATTGACGTGGAAGGATCTCGTTTCAAAATTTGTGAACCAATTTTTTCCGCCCTCTAAGACTACGCATTTGAAAAATGAGATTTCTAAATTTTCACAAGAATCAAATGAAAGTTTTTCTACGGCTTGGAATAGGTTTAAGGAGATGTTGCATGAATGTCCTCATCACGGTTTTTCCGATTTGCACCAAATCGACACGTTTTACAATGGACTTAACGATCATGAAAGAGATTATTTGAATTCCGCCGCGGGTGTTAATTTTTTGTGTAAAACGGTTGAAGAAGCTTTGGTCATAATTGAAAATAGGTCTAAGGTTTATAGCCCTCGTCACACACCGAGTGTTGCCAAAAGGGGCTCATCATCGTCTCAAAGTATCAATGCATTACATGATGAAGCAAATGAAGAAAACCGATTTTTCGATAGATTTGCTAACCTTATGTCCCATTGGAGGCTCAAGAAGCTTCCAATTCCGCTTCGGTTAAAGCGGTTTCTAAAAGTTGTTTGTCGTGTGGGGGAGCTCATGATCTTTCCGAGTGCATTACCGCGGATGGTAACACTTCGAATGCTTTTGTAGCCACGGGAACTTACAACCAAATCGGTCAAGGTTCTCGTTCAAATCAAGCTCCACCCAATCAAAATGCTAATAATTATCGCAACAACAACCAAGGTGGAAATTACCAAGGAAATCAAAGAAATTATAACAAAGGTAATTACCAAAGTGGAAATGGGCAAATTTCTAATCAAAACCAAAACCGTGATTTTCAAAACAATGCCCAAGGTTTTCAAAACGATCACACCAAAAATCTTCAAGGAGAGTTTTTGAATTATGCAAAGGCTAATGATGCTAAGTTTGACAATATGCAACGTGAAATGGTTAGCTTAAGATCCGAGTTGAAAAACGAGCTTAAAAACGAACTTGCTAATGAACTTAAAACTCATGCTAATAAAATGGAAGGAAATGTCACACGACTCCAACAAAATCAACAAAAAATGGAGCAAGGACAACATGAGATTAAGCAAGAATTGTTAAAAGCGGATGCTAGGCAATCTAAGTTTGAAGACCGTATGGCTAAAATGTTTGAAGCTATCATGTGTAAGCCCTCTTCTTCGGGTGGTCTTCCTAGTGATACCATCGTGAACCCGAAAGGAGAATTGAAGGTTGTTGCTACTCGTAGTGGTAAAACTTTCAAAGAACCCACTTCTCGTCCAAGTACTTCTATGGAGAAGGAAAAAGAGAAAGAACCCGAGGTTGTGGTTGAAAAGGAGCACATTGCAAGCCCACGAAGTACCGCTCAAACCACACCTACGGTTGAACCTACACCAATCATGGAACCCGAGATTCCAAGGCCGATGCCTATGCCTAATTTGACCCAACCCACACCACCTTTACCCTACCCATCAAGACGAAACAAGGAAAAGGCACAAGAACGAAATAATTATCAATTTGAACTTTTTATGAAAATGTTTCGTGACTTGCGTTTCAATATAAGTTTTGCCGACACCTTAGTCATGATGCCTCGATTTGCCGCGAACTTCAAAAGTATGTTAAACAACAAAGAGAAATTGCAAAAATCATCTAGTTGTTCTTCGGTTTTTCTAAGCCGCATACCTCAAAAAGTCGGTGATCCTGGAAAGTTTTTAATCCCATGTGCTATCCAAGACATGGAAGAATGCTACGCCTTGGCCGATCTTGGTGCTAGTATTAATTTGATGCCTCTTGAGATTTTTAAATCGCTCAATCTCCCAAATCTCACTCCTTCAAGAATGTCAATCGAAGTGGCCGATCATTCTACGATTCTAGCTTGTGGAGTTGCCGAGGACGTCTTTGTGAAAGTTGGAAAGTTCTACTATCCTGTAGACTTTATTGTTGTTGATATTCCCATCGATCCTAAAGTTCCGTTAATTTTAGGTCGATCTTTTTTGGATACCTCGAGAGCACTTATCGATGTGCATGCAAGAAAAATCACTCTTCGTTTCAATGAGGAAGAACTCGTCATTAATGCAACCCAAAACTCCACTCTTTCTCATGTGTATTCGATCACATCTTTGTACAATGTCAATCCCACCAAAAGCATTTGCAAAAAGATTTCCAATAGAGTTTTAGGAGTTGAGAAAAATGAAGTTCCGTCCCCTCCGCCGATGGAGGTTAAGAGTGTTAAGCCTATGATTCCAATCTCGAGTGATTCTTCGGATGATGAATACGTTGATCCCGATGGGGAGGTTTTCTTTGTTGACAAAAGATTTGAGAACTTGCCACCTAAACCAAAAAGATTTCAAAATGTGAGAATTTTTAGTGTGACTAACATTGCTTTAGATACACCAAATATTTTTGACATAATTAAATCGGGTTTTCACAAAGAGAGTGTTAAAGATGAAAAAGGAAAAGATTTTGAATTTAATTTTAAAGATTTTCCTACTATTCTAACTCCGTCATCATCGCGTTTATTGAGTACTACAAGCTCGTCTTCTCCTTTTGATGATGCTTTGTGTGGACTTAGTGTGGGGGGAAGCCCCTTATGTTCCCTCCCCTTTCTCCATCGAGGACGAGATATTTGATCCTGGAATTGCTTATATAGGGAAATCTCGGTCTTCCACCGATGCAATAAATGGAAAATCTTTTCATTTGATTGGTGCGAGTCTACCTCGAGTAGCTCAATGTTATGACTTACCCATTGTCCCACCCTTCTATTTCTTCTCTCCTATTTTCTTCTACCCCATTGGGGTTTGTGTTGAAGAAGCGTTGTTTCGTCTTTCATCCGAAAACGAAGACGCTATCTTTGACCCCGGTATACGTTTATCGGATTTTTAAAGTACTCCACGTGCTTTTGGGCCTTGTTGATCATGTAAGCCCCACCAAAAATTAACCATACCATGATTATCCCTAAATAATCACATTTATGGGGATTCGAGTCGAGCTTTTGACTCGGTTATCAAAAACAAGGTGCCTCGTGGGGGAGACCCATGCTTATCCATGTACATATTATTGCTTTCTAATTAGTTTAATGTGAGGGGATTTGTGCCCTTCCAACCTTTGTTCCGTGGTTGTTTGTGAATTGTGGTTTTTAGATCATGATCTTCACGATTGGAGCCTCTCGTGTTCGTTTTATGGGAGCACTCGATCGTTTGCTTTGGAGGCCTTTCCCAATATCCATATGATATATCCTTTTATGTTCTAACCTTAGGTTTATAGCACACTTCATAAACGGCTATTAACTTATTGGTTACACCCTTTCCATGCTAGATAAGGCATTCGACTACGTCTCTAGTATGGGGGTGTTTGCACCCCTAGACTCGAAACATTGAGGACAATGTTTAACTTTAGTATGGGGGGGTGAATAGATACTTGCCCTGCCAAACCTTCACGCTTTCCAAAGTTTATCGTTTTGTTTATCGTTTTGTTGCAAAATAAGGCTAAAAATGGCCAAATTTTAAAATTTTTCTTATGTTTTATAAGTGTTTTAAGACACGAGTGTAGATTTTCCGATGGCGAGAATAAGAGTAATTTTTGACTCGACCGTGCATGTTGAGCACTTAGCTTTGATTCCTTAACTACACATTAGGCTAAGTCTCTTAAATGAGGACGAGAAATGATAGAGTTAATTATAAGTTACTATGCTAAACGTAGAGTACTCGTATTCTTTCAAAAACTCATGTGTTCTCGTTGTTTGCTTATTCTCCCTTCGCTTGTAAATATTTTTTGCTTAATAAATATTGACTTAGCGGTTTAGTTAGGATTGTTGGGTTTCTAGTCTTTTCTAGTAGCTTCCGTGTAATTAAATTGGGAAGACATTAAGGTATCGCCAGCGTCACGGTTTTGAAGTATTGGCAACCCGAATAATCGAAAGCTTCACCCAATAATAAGATTTCAAGTGCTCACCTAAATCTAGCAAACAATTTGAAGCCCCACAAGGCCTAAAATCTATGCAAAATTGAAAGTGAATCAAGCCTTAATCTTTGAAGCTTTAAAGATCCAAAATTCGCTTTAGCGTGAGGATATACGTCTTTGGCTAATAAAACCATCGATGATGGCGGATAATAAAAGGCAAGGCAAGACCGAAGTCATAATAAAATCTTCATGTCGAAGTTGAATAAAAGATGGAGGTAAACCAAAGATAATAAGGTCCTTCCGTTAAGGGGCGTATAAAAGTCTTGGTAATAAGTCTCATGTTCAAAACCGTTATAAAACCGTGTTTATCGATCCTTCTTGTTGACTTAATTTTTTAACATCGTCGTCTATTAGGAGGGGTTATTGATTTGATGGTCTTAGTTACACCGTTAGGACTCTATTTTTAGACCTAAATCTCTATTATCTCATAAGTCAATGATGTATCCTCGTGATCATTAAGACATAATAAAATATAAGAGATACAACTTAGGAATAATGGGAGAATAAGTACGTGATTAGGGCATATGAGTAGTGTTAGCATTACTAACTTATAATGACAATGATCTCGTTGCACGCTTGGCATGGAATTAAGGTGAAAATCGAGGACGATGAAATTATTTCTAATGAAGCATTCACATGTTCTTATTCTATGAACCTAAACGTCCCATTTTGCGATGAGAATCATACATTATGTCTATAACACAAGTAGTAGCAATAATATAGTGTAGCTAGTTTATCATTTCAATAAAAGTAAATAAAATTAAATTTTGGAGATGCTTTGATACTTTATTCTAGCATTGTGTGAGGGCACGACAATGGTTTAGTATGGGGGAGTGATGAGACTGCTTTTATACATGGTCTCATCGTCCAAAACGGCTTAAAATGCATAAAATATCATCAAATATACCAAATATATGCTCGTGTTTGTTACTTGTGTATTTTTAGGTACGGATATTGAGGAAATGGCAAAAGATCACAAGAATCAATAAAAAACGAACACGGGAAACGAAGCCGCACAATGAACCGGGCCCAAGTTTGGAATTTTGCAAAATGACCCTTGAAGAATTGAAGATTGTCAAGTTTAGTCCCTCATCTTTGAAGAACTTGTCACAATTGACCCTCCAAATGTCATTTGTACAAGTATGGTCCTTATTTCTTGAAGATATTACAAGACCAGCCCTTGAAGTTTCCAAGAAAATACATTCAAACCCTTGGAAAAAGTTTCTAAAAGTTTTAGTGCCAAAATGGTAAATCTGCCAAAGTTGTTATAGGCAAATTGGGCGCTGATGGGATTTATTTACAAAATGAAGAGAAGTGAAATGATTGGGGGACCTATCCTGCCAACCAGCCAAACATACACCACCAATCACATTGTGACACCTCAGCCCTGCCCACCCATTTACCCACCACCCACCCAATAACCCTACCCTACCCGTCCATACCCAAGCCCAAACCATTTTATTTAAAAAATGGTCAAATGGTCAAACAATTTCCCACTAAAACAGCTATTTAAAATCTGTTTTTACCAAAAACAGATTAAAACCCCTTAATCCCCCACTTAAACCCTAATAACCACCAGGTCCAATTAAGAACAAACCAAAGGGTTTTTGGCTTTAACACTCCAGATCACTAATTTCCCTCACCCTCACTTAATCCCACCTCACTTGACAACACCACATGGCCTGTGGACCCCACCCCAGACCTCCCCTGCTCAAGTCATTTTCCCCCAAACCCTATGTCCCGACCAATTCAACGGTTAGATGCAATTTCTTGGTTCCCAATCCCGATCCAACGTCCAAGATCACACTTTCAAGGCTGGCAATCAGTACAAGCATCACATGGGTTCATTTTGACCCATTTTCAGTCAAAACTTCAAGGGCAAGTTTGGAAAATCAGATAGCTAGGGTTTCACATTGTTTAGTAGTTCTAGAATCATCTCTAGAGTAGTATAAAAGGAGGATGAGGCTTGTTCATTCCCCTTTGTTCCAGTTTTTAGCATTTTTCAACTTGTAATTCCTTTTTTAAATTAATGAAGTTTGGTGTTTGTGAAAGACAAGTGTAATTCCTTTTATTAAGTTTAAAAAGTTTGTGTATTGTGTTAAATGCTAAGGCTGAGTTCCATTTTAAAAATTGTGAAAGATTTTGTGTGTTAAGATTTCAAAAAGTTTGTTTAAAAAGGTTTGTAAGTTGCTGAAAATCAAGGCTTTTTGAAGTGAAAGTGGATAAGAGTCCTTGATTTTTGAACTTGTGAATTGATTTAAAAACGTGTTAAGTTCAAGTGGTAAAAAGGTTTCAAAGTTTTGAGTTTTTCAGAAAATCAGAAAGAATATTTCTTTGTGTTTTCTTGTTTGATTTTTGCAGGATTGTTGAGTTGTTGTTGATTAAGTTCTGCATAGACCCGGGTCTATAAGGAGGTGACAAAGCTGTCACAAAGAACCCTGGATGTAGGGCTCTTAGGTAAAAAATCTTTTTTTTCCTTTTTGAAATTTTCAGAAAGTGGTGATTTATGTGGAATTTCATGTTTTGTGTTGTTTGTTTGTTTAAGCTGTTAGATTTGAGTCCTTAGGATATATTATGCATGTTTAGCAGGAAATAAATCAGTTTGAGTGAGTTTTTAAAAGATTTTGTTTTCAAAAATTTCATATTACAAGTTTAAAGGGGGTGTTTGGATTTGCATGATAGATAAGAAATTTGATAGATTGTGAGTTCAATAATCAGTTATAAGTGCTTAATAGGGTTGTCAAAGGTAGAGTGTAGTATTTTTTGCAGTTTGGTACAAGTTAGAAACATACTTGTGGGAAAAAGTTGAAAACATAGGCTAAAAATCTGATATTACACTCTTCTGCTTATTTGGTAAATTTGTGCATCAAGTTTATGAAATTTGTTAGATCCTAGGGGGATTGAGGTTTGAAGATTGTTTGTTTGCTAGCTGGTGTCATTGTATGCAAAATTTGGGGGTTTGAAATTCACCATAAGTGCAAGTTATAAGCATAGAAACCCATCAGACCTAGTTTTTCATATCAGCAACTCTTGAGTGTGCTATTTGATCTTGATTGTGATATTTGGTGCAAGTTCTTGTTGATTTCTGTTTATTTGTGACTCCCTACACTCCAAAGAGTGTAGGGGTGCCTGTTTGTTCCAAAGAATCATCACCAAAAGCAACACCAAGCTCCTCTTGGTTTCTATTAGCACAAGTGAGAACTTCACTTGTTCATCAGTCACCCAAGCAGACCTGGCCACGTTTTTTTTATCATAAACAGCTTAATCTTGGCCATTTTTGGTTTGTGTTTTTGTTTTAGTGCTTATTAAAGGTTACCGATTCAAGTTTTAAAAGAAAAAAAAAAGAAAATAAAAAGTAAAAACTTCACCCTGCCTGGACTCGAACCCCCGACCTGCAGCTCAAGAGTGAGGGGTTCTACCAGTGATCTAGATGAGTTTTTACATTCAAGTTTCATTTCATTAAGTACTTAAGGGGGTTTTGGCTTTGGCTTATATTAATAAGCCGTAGCTTATTTGATTATTTTTAGCTTATTTATTAAGCGTTTTTGGTTTATTTCATTTTTCCTAGGTTTTTAGCATTTTAGATTTTTCTGTTTTAAAATTTTATTTTTCCCATTATTTAATTAATTATTAGGATTATTTTTAGATTAAAATTTAGAAAGTAATTAAAAAATAGTAAACAGTAATATAAAAATACAAAAAAATAGTTTTTAGGTTTTAATTTATATTTTTGAGGTTTAGATATCAAAAAGTTTTCAGAAACTTTAATTTTTAATTTTATTTAATTTTAGGTTTTTTATTAAACTTTAAAAATTAATATAAAATTAATTAAAAGGTTTTAGGAACTTTAATTTGCATTTTCTTCTTAGTTAGAATATTTAGGATTTTTGAGAATTTTTTAGAATTTATTTGAGAACTTTTTATTTTTTAGATTATTTTAATATTATTTTATTCATAAAAATTCAAAGTTTTATTTTTAACTTTTTTTCATTTTTCCTAGATTCTAGACATTAAATTAGGAACTTTTTCACTTTCCAAATAATTTTTAGGCTTTTCAATTAATTTTTAGAATTAATTTAAGATTTAATAGATTTTAATAGTTTTTAGGAGTTTAAAAATAGTTTAATTTGGTTTTAAAATTTTTAAAAAATAGTTTTTAGTTTAATTAGGTCATTTTTAAGGTTTACAAACTTGAAAACCTTGTTTGGGGCTTTTTAATATTTAAAAGTGATTTTTAGGGCTTTAATTAGCATTAAAAAGTCATTATTAAATTAATTAAAAGGTTTTAGCAAGTTTGCATTTTTTTGTAAACTCTTAGAAATTTATTGTGGATTTTTAGTAATTTTTAGGAATTTTTAGGTTAAAATTTTCATTTTTGTCGTTTTTACGTTTCTACGTCGTAACTTTCTAGTAGTGTTTTTGCCTATTTTTCTATTTTTTCGTCTTCGTCATTTTCTCTTCTCTTTTCTTCTCATTAATAATCAAAAACATTAATCAATCATTCATTACACAACGCACTAGCCTCCTCGAGAACGAACTCACTTTTAGGGTCATTCACACACGGTTTTCCTAAATCGTCGTGCTCACTTGCCCTATTTACGTTCTTTTTCCTAAAAGACGTATTTCTACGACTATCAGTATTCATCAAAATTTCTTTCTTCACATTTTCTAAGTTTTAGTTTCTTCTCAACTATCATTTTTATCAGTTTTTCTCAATCCGACGTTTAAAGCGTCGATAATTAAATAATAAATATTTAATTTTTATGAAAAGTGAACGTAAAAAGTTTTTAAATTTCTCAGTTTGTTTAATTATAGAAAAATATTCAAAATAAAATTGAATTTAGTTAACACGATTTTTGTTGATTTATCGAAAATAATTAGTGAGATCCGTAAATGTTCGAAAAAAATCTTTGTTTATACTTTAGTCACAATTTTCTTAGTTGACAAGCAATAATTGTCGTTTTAAATTTCAAGTCATGGTTTCCTCAATCCCTCTTAGGTTGTCTTGAGGTATACACAAACATTTACCCCTAAACAGGAGTTTAGTTAAATGATTTGGGTATAAGGGAATAATCCCTCAAAAGTTCTTTTTGATTAAACATTTGTCAAAACGTATTTGCACTTTCTTTTTGGTAAAACCCAAAGTCTTAAATGACTTCTAATTTTCAAAGAGTCAAATATAATCCATTTCTATTAATCACACGGTCAAATAATGTAAAGGATTAAGCCTTAAATCACATGTTAAAAATTCAAGGTACAGGTTTTGTTTGTTCGGCCAATTCAGGGCAATCTATAAATAATTATTAACTGATTCTTATTCTTATAAACAAACAAATGGTCCTTAATGATCAAAAGCATGAATTTATCAAATTACAGCCTACACACGTGATTCACCAAATTTATGAATGCTACATGTGCATTGATCAATCCAAACAACATAATATGAAACTCATAATGTTCATCACGAGTTCTGGATGTAGTGATTGGAATAGATAATCTTCTTCGCAGACGCGAAGTTGATAATAACCATGCCGTGGATCAAATCTTTAGAACATAAGCTAGAACCTTGTAAATGATCGAACAAATCTATCATCTTGGGTAGTGGATATAGATTTTAATCGTCAATTTACTTAGTTCACGGTAATCAGTAAACATAAGGAATGATAACACCATAGCTCTTCATGATGACGAGCTTGGTAGAATAAAAGCTTTCCCCGAAAACTCTCTCAGTTGTACGGTAATTTGTTTAATCCAGATGGTGCTGATGTACAGTGCACACGCCACAGGTGCAGCACTGGGAATATAATCAATACCAAATTCAACCTGCCTTAATAGCGAAAGTCTAGGTAATTCACCACCAAATACCTCTTAAATTTTCAGATAACGGAAACATCTTTTAATAAATTTTCTTTAAGTTCTTTCTAGCTTACAAGATCTATGACTAGTTCATAACCATTCACAGTATAATTTCAAGTCTAAATGCAGGATATGGTCATCCATCAAGAATTATTTAGATCACTTTTGATAATCAACATCTTATCATTTAGGGGAAATCTACTCGAGTTCTCATCAATTAAGACAATGTCGTCATGTCATAATCACTCAATCCATTCTACTGGCACTAGCAACTTTCCAGTTTCATTATCGTTGATAAGATGTGAACTTCTCAAAAGACTAATAATAACTCACAATCCTTCACAAATTCAAGGATATATGGAGACACAACTAATATCAAAAGAGTAAGGTCAACGCATAATCTACGCAAGAGAATTTCAAATCAAATACAGACGAAAACATTAACGAATATGAATATATCCCATGTTTTCATAATTTGAGTACGCATTCGAGAGCTCCTCGGATCGTTACCCAGGTCATTCAAATGAAATCAAATCAAAAGAAATGATAGGAACGTCGATACATCCAATCGGGTATCAACACTCGGTAATCAGATACTTTTCCTAAGAATCTCACTACGGGAGAATTGGACAAGAAAGAATTGTCAATTGTCAAATAAGACAATTTCCACGGATGAGTAAATTCGACTCAGAAGAATAGATGCTACAGGCACATATGTAGGTGTCCCTAACACTATGTCCCTATTTTTCACTTCTTGCAGATCTCATAAAATTTAATCTTTCACAATCTTCAAAGAAAATGTAGTGTTTATTAATCAGTTTTATGGTGACTACTAATCAGCCTTGCATGGTCCATTCCAAATTATATGTAGGCGCGCAACTATATACAATTTCAAGGTTAATGATGCAATACTCAGTTCGTCAAAACTTTGTCATCATGTTTAAAATAAAAACATTTTCATGCTTAATTCTTAAATAAGAATCAAAAATAAATTTACAAAGATTTTCTTTGTTATGAAAACAATTAAGTTCTCCAAGGTGTTTCATAAATAACTTCATTTCGATAATGATTACTTATAAATATCATTTTGAATAATCCTTATAGTGATGAAAATCCAATTTTCTCAAAGGATACTGTTTTAACTTTATAAAAACAATGAGTGATCTGCAAAAGAGTGATGAAGAGTTTTTCACCAAGAACTAACTACAATATGATAGGAAATGAGTTTTGCCAATTAATCATGAGGTTCATGACCTCGATGGCACTTCAAAAAGAATAATTCACAACGTAACTCAAATCAAGATGAGTACTTGTTCAGTGGTTGCATCACTAATCCTAACATTAGGATGAAGCAATAAAAGATAGATAACATCGATACATGTAGAGTTTAGCAATCAAAGGTAGTCTTTTTATTAATCACAAACAAGTCAAAATTGTACCGTAACACATTATGTGTCACTATGTCATACAATTCCAAGAATTCATCCTACCAACTGATGTCTCAGTTAAGTTAGGGATTATTTTTAAAAGATACCACAATGAATACTAATCTACAAGAGTCATTAGGTGTTCCACCTATCCCGAGAGATCCATCGGTCCTAATTCAGAAGAAGATTTCTTCAATTTATTTCTTAGACACTGGACATCCTCATTATTGGACAATGGCCTAGGAACAACCCTTAACATAAACCAACAATCAATTAAAACCTTATAATTCAATCACAGGACTTAACGACTTCCTCTTAACAATCTCATATTCCATACGAGTTAAATTTTACTTCATTCAAGTTTCAACCAAATCATACTCAATGCAACATCCTACCTCATTTTCCAATCCTTTCAACCTTATTCATAAACCTTAAAAGGGCAACAAAAGCTCAATATGATCAACACTTAATTTCCAATCCTATAGCTCTTACAACAATAGTTATCAAATGAGTCACTAGTATGAAATGACTCACACATTCAATCAGACTTCTCGGAAAGGTACTAGTGGCATGAGGCTTTTGGGTAATGGTTCCAATGACAGCCTCAAGTGCAACATTCACCCTTTCGATTTCAATTTAAGAATTGGATGACAACGAATCAGATGACATCTTTCTAGGTGGTAACGTTTTGTTAAACTCCACTCTATAAGAAAAGATCGTCATGACATCGATATCAGTTTTAATCTCGCCAATTCTTCTTCAATATCACAATCAAGTAATATCTACATTTCTACGAATATCAACCATTTTGTTGGGATCATAAATATCCACAACTTTGTTTAGATCTGGAATAGCTAGACTTCCTACAGGAATAGCTTCGATTGATTTACTAGGGGATTTAGGGTTCCTTGTGACAATCTACGTCGTATAAATACCTCGTATAAATATAAAAATAATCATCAAACAATCATGTAATAAAATTACATCATATATATATATATATATATATATATATATATATATATATATATATATATATATATATATATATATATATATATATATATATATATATATATATATAATCCAAGTTATATATATATTAAAATAACACTTCTCAGTCTGGCCTTGTCGGTAACTCGGGAATTCTTCGGCACCGTTATAGTCAAAAGATTTTTAGACATTTTATGAAAAATGTTTATAGTTAAAAGATTTTGAAATGTTTTATTCAAAACCTTGGTTTTAAAAATATTTCGTTCTCTATAACGAGAGCTCTTATACCAAACCGTAACACCCCCAAATTTACACAATTCAATACAGCGGAAGACTCGTTGGTGTTACAGGATAGCACATTACTCACATCATAGACAACGCATAAAAATTGCGTCGTTTATTAATAAAGCATTTCCATTCATAAATATCAAATTTACATAGGTCCCAAGTCATTGCATTTAATACAGGTTTTACAAAGCATTTGAATGGAAATTATTATTTAAGTGCGGGCCATGAATTCTTGTTGTCTTCCCGAGAATTACCTTCAAGTACCTGAGACAAAACATGTTAAAAGAAAAGGGTCAGCGATAACGCCGAGTGAATTCATAGAGTTTAATAAAACCATTAATATATCATCGGTACATAATTATTACCGAAAATCATTTGGTACAAATCTTTATAATAGGCCATAAATAGCCAAAGTCATTTTATACAAATCCTTATCAAAAATCATACTATAGGCATTTGCCTTCAAAATCATTATACGAGCCAATGTCGTAAAAACATCATACAATACGTCTTATAACGTTGTATAGATTAAATAAAACCTTATATGAATATGGTTATGAAAAACCAAAACACGAACATAATATCAATAGTAAGACCCCGTATTGCTAGTCGGGCAATATATCGTAATCTAGTGCATATAGCAGTATTTCGTTATTTATGGATTATTATAAGCCGCATGACATTGTTACCTTACTAAACCAAACAACGAGTAGCTAGCCCGAAACTCATTTGCCCATCTAAATGAGCGTGTCGTCACAATAATCACGCTTGTGTAAATCTTCTCATACATAAATTCGCTTACCAATCAATGTGGCACGACGGGGATCAACCGTCAAGGCGCGAACTGGGGTGATCGTCCCCAAATAGTACTATTATATGCATAAGCGTCTACCAAATTCCGGTAGTTCACAATTCATGCTAATGGGACTTTTAGTGACATAACCTAACTTTAATAATCCATTTCATTTCATCTATCGGGTCATATATTCATTCATCGGGTCATACAATCATTCGGGTCCAAATCAATAAACAAACAATCGGGACAAATGGTGTCCTATTTTAGTAAAACTAACATGTTATCTCCCTCGCGGGTTTATAAAATATTTTATAAAAACATTTAAAAGAGTGCGAGGCTATGAACTCACGTTGATGTGGGAAAGCGGGTTATCGGCGATTCGGATGTACGGTACGTGCTTTAATCACGGAAACCTAGACAAATAATACTTGTCTTAGACTCTTATCCAATGACTTTATAAAAATAACAATTATGTATACATATGATGATTTTATATATATGATGATGATCAAGTGGGTTTATACATTCTCATTTACTCATTTTAGTGTTATGTGTTGGTAACTTTTATACTAGTTTACTAGTTTTACCTATTTACATGTTTTAGGTCCAATAAGGCTATTATAAGTCCATTACCTTAAATTAGACCAATTTATACTTTTATTATCAGTATTATACTTTACATGTTAGGCCCAAGTGGGTTAAGCCTAATAAGTAAATTTATAAGTGTTTAGCCCATTTAGTTGGATTATTAGTCCAATAATGCTAAGTTAGCCCGTTAATGTCCATATGTTATTTAGTTAGGGTTTTATCATTTTTTACTTGTATTAAGTACTTACATATCAGTATATGACTTTTAAAAAGTTTACATTAGACGGGTCCGATCGTCTAAGTTTTAATTGACGAAAAACGTTAATTTTACGGTACTAGCCGAAAAGACGTAAAAATCTTGTTTATAGTTTTTATAACTTATAAAACTTACCAAACTACCATTTTTATAAAATGTCCATTTATTTATCCTTATAAATATTTATATAAATGTAATATATAAGTTAGTGGGTTTTAATTCACATTTTATACTATATTTATTTGAGTGCTTATATAATAATATTAAACTTTAATTTCACAAAATCAGTCCTAAATTTTAAGTTCACTAAAATGTCCATATCTAGAGTTCTATATGGAGATAGGACCTCAAATGTTTATCACAGAAACTACATGATATGTGCTTCATTTTATTCCTTTATAACTACTGATGAATCAACCTCTAAATATTTTAATAAATTCGTTCAAAACAGTGTAGGCAGATTTGCACTCTAAACTTGTTTTGATCATATCTCACTCATTTTTATGATTCCATTGTATGGCCAACTCTCACATGTATATAACACCTATTACTTACTGTATATTGATTCCACTTTACCATTTTATCAGTTTAACATTTGGTTACTTACTGTTTTTATACAGCCATCATATTTAGCAAGATTTTAACCATTTTACATGTTGTTTTCCATCTTTTTACCCATGTTTATCAAATCTATCAACACCAAATCCCCACATAATATTTTTAATCATCATTCATCATCATATACATATAAATAAATAAAGAAAATACAAGATTACATAATCAAAATAACAAGAGGATAGGAAGAACAATCTCTATACCACCATTAGTGATGAAAAGATGAGTCTTTGATGAACAAGGCTTGGATTTTGATGGCAAAACTTGTGATAAACCAATATCATCTTCAAGTATACCAACCTTTATAAACTTCTCATGGAAAATCAGCCCTATGACACCAACAAATCTTCTCCTTGGATGTTAGAATCACCTCCAATCTTCAAAGCTTCAAAGTAGCATCATCATGTGTATGAGTAACACATGATTTTATGGCTAACATAGATCAAATGAGGGTTGTTTTTTATGAATAGTGGACGAATTTTAGAGAGAGAGGAGAGTGTTTATGGTGGTTTGCATGAGTTGAATGTGAGAAATGGTTTAGTGGGAAGTGGTTTTGCTAGTTTAGTTAGCTTGTTAAGCTAAGTAGGACAAGTGTGCAACTTGTATCTTACAAGTTGACACCTCATGGTGTGGTGGAGTATATCTAGCCATTCAATAGAGTGGGGTGGGGCAAAACTTGTTTTGTCTCATCCCACTAATTTACGGGTATTCCTCGATTCTAGTTTCCTCGATTTGCGTGCCCTTGGGTCGTTTTACGAAAAACGTTTTTATAAATTATGAATCAACGGCACAAAACGAATATAATAAAAATTGTCTCATCAAAAACGGAGTTCGAAAACGTAAATACGTAATCCTAAGGTTTCTGGTTTAGTCGTAAAAGACTAAATTAAAATCGTAAGTCCTAATCTCTTCTCGTAAATTTGTGATTTTATGAACCAACTCAAAATTAAAATCCCAAAATAATATTCACGAATAAATTTATTTCCTGAAATGTCGGACTGTCACCAAAACGGTGTATGTAAACGTAAGCACGTAACGTAGAATCCTCCGGTTTAGACGTAGTCGATGCTACTTCAAGACGTAAATCCTAATTTCTTCCCAAAAATAAGTGAGTTCATATTATAGCATTAAAATAATGTTTTCAAATAAATATTGAGAATAAAATATCGACCATAAATTGACGGATTGTCACACTCTCCCACCGTTCTCTCTAAATTTCTTTTTAAACCACGATTTGTGACCTAGGTTTGGCCATTTGTTTGAGGGTGATACGCGGTAGAAAGTCTATGATTAACTCCATATTTCTTCATAACTCTCGTGAATTGATCATTACAAAAGTGCGTACCACGATCACTTATGATGGCCCGAGGTACACCAAATCTAGCAAACAATTGTTTCAAAAACTTCACAACAACTCTAGCATCATTGGTAGGTAAGGCTTTAGCCTCCACCCATTTTGACACATAATCCACCACCACAAGTATATACTTGTTTCCCTTAGAGGATGGAAAAGGTCCCATGAAATCAATGCCCCACACATCAAATATCTCACACTCTTGAATAAAATTTTGTGGCATCTCATCACGTTGCGTAATTTTTCCTTGTCTTTGACACACATCACAAAATTTCACCATTTCATGGGCATCTTTGTAAATGGAAGGCCAATAGTAACCCGAATCAAAGACTTTCTTGGCGGTATAGTTGGGCCCAAAATTTCCACCCGTAGGTCCTCTATGACACGCTTCTAAGATCTTAAATGCCTCGGGCCCATCTACACACCGTCTAATGATTTGGTCCGCACATTGCCTAAAAAGATAAGGATCATCCCAAAAGTAGTACTTAACTTCCTTAAGAAATTTCTTCTTTTGTTGATAAGTAAGACCCTCAATAAGCACATTGCCCACAAGATAGTTTGCGATATCCGCAAACCAAGGAGTGGAATCCTCTTGGGAAGAAAAAGACATGAGCTCCTCTAATGGAAAGGATTCATTGATTTCTTGATGTGGAAAATCTCCTTGAAAAGGATGCTCAAGTCTACTCAAGTGATCCGCCGCTAAATTCTTGGCCCCTTTCTTATCACGAATTTCTATCTTAAACTCTTGAAGCAACAAAACCCATCTCAAAAGCCTAGGCTTAGCATCTTGTTTTGTCATAAGATACTTGAGAGCGGAATGATCCGCATACACTATGGTTTTGGAGAGCACAAGGTATGGTCTAAACTTCTCAAAAGCATATACTATAGCAAGCAACTCTTTTTCCGTGGTAGTGTAATGAAGTTGGGCACCGGTCATGGTTTTACTCGCATAGTCTATAGGTTGAAAATGCTTATTAACTCTTTCTCCTAAGACGGCCCCCACCGCATAATCACTAGCGTCACACATAAGCTCAAAAGGTAATTCCCAATTTGGAGAAACCAAAATGGGAGCCTTAGTCAATTTCTCCTTAAGAGTCCAAACAATCTTGGTTAAAAATGAAAGGAGCCTCTTTCTCCAAGAGGTGAGTCATCGGTCTAGCTATCTTAGAAAAATCTTGTATAAAGCGCCTATAAAATCCCGCATGACCTAAGAAACTCCTCACACCTTTAACCGAGGAGGGTGGGGGAAGCTTAGCAATCACATCAATTTTAGCTCGATCCACTTCTAATCCCTTGTTAGATATTTTGTGTCCTAAAACAATCTCCTCTTTCACCATAAAGTGAAATTTCTCCCAATTAAGCACTAAACGTGTTTCCTCACAACGCTTAAGCATTCTCTCAAGATTGGTGAGACATGAGGTAAATGAATTTCCAAAGACGGAAAAATCATCCATAAAAACCTCCATAGTTTGCTCTATCATGTCATGGAAAATCGCCATCATGCACCTTTGAAACGTCCCCGGTGCATTAAATTAGCCAAAAGGCATCCTCTTGTAAGCAAATGTACCGTAGGGACAAGTGAATGTGGTCTTTTCTTGATCCTTAGGGTCAATTGGTATTTGGAAATAACCTGAAAAGCCATCAAGAAAGCAATAGTACTCATTTCCCGCTAAGCGTTCAAGCATTTGATCCATAAAAGGTAATGGGAAATGGTCTTTCCTAGTCGCCTCATTGAGTTTTCTATAATTAATACAAACTCTCCAACCGGTGACAAGTCTCGTGGGAATAAGCTCATTGTTCTCATTAGGCACCACGGTGATTCCACCCTTCTTTGGAACACAATGAACCGGGCTAACCCATGGAGAGTCGGAAATGGGGTAAATCATACCCGCATCTAAGAGTTTAATCACTTCCTTCTTAATAACCTCATGGATTTTTGGGTTAACTCTCCTTTGACTTTGAATGGCGGGTTTGTAGTCATCCTCCATAAGGATTTTGTGGGTACAAAAATGTGGATCAATTCCCCTTATGTCGGATATTTTCCATGCTAAGGCTTTCTTATGTTTCTTAAGGACTTCAATAAGTTGCTCCTTCTCATCCTCTTTCAACTCTTTAGCAATGATCACAGGTAATTGGTCTTTGCCCTCTAAGAAAGCATACTCTAGGTGGGATGGAAGGTCCTTAAGTTCAATAGGAGGTGGACTCTCTATGGAAGGTTTTACTATGGAAGGTTCCTCAATGGTAACTTCTTGTGGAATAGGAGAAGGAATAGGGTCCTTATTGAGCAACTTTTGGATTGTAAGAATATCTTCTTCCCAATTAATGGGAGAATCATCATCACCAAGAAAGTTTGACTCAAATTCCTCCAAAAGGAAATCACTCTCTCCAAAAGGTGTTAAAGAGGGAGCAATTGAGGCCGCGGTTTCAACATGGGGCATCTCATCACTAGTACTCTTGCAAGAATCATGAAAGTGTTCATCACACACCTCATCTAACACATCAACAATGTTAATCGTCTCACAAGGTCTAGACTCTTTAGCCTCCTTCCTATTACAAACTTTCCCTAACTTAAACACCACTCTCTCGTCCTCTACTCTCATAATTAGTTCTCCTTCTGCCACATCTATCAAAGTACGACCCGTTCTCAAAAACGGTCTACCAACAATCAAAGGAACTCTAGGATCCATGTCATAATCAACCACTACAAAGTCGGCCGGAAATGTAAACTTACCCACACCTACAAACACATCCTCCGCTATACCTACGGGGTAAGCTATGGTTCGGTTGGCTAATTCAAGAGTCATCCTAGTGGGAGTGAGCTCAGGAAGAGAGAGTTTTTTCCAAACCGATAAAGGCATGAGGTTAATGCTTGCCCCTTGATCCGCCAAAGCCATGCAATTTTCAACACCGATAAAATTACAAGGTATCAAGAAGCACCCCGGATCTCTAAGTTTTGTTGGTAAGGTTTTAAGTAACACGGCGGAACAATTTTCATTAAGGGATGTGTTGGACAAATCAACCAATTTTTCTTTGTTTGAAAGTAAATCCTTGAACATCTTAGCAAACTTTGGCATATAAGCAAGAGCTTCCATAAAGGATATAGTGATGTTGAGTTGCTTGAACATCCTTAAGAAATTGGAGACTTGGATGTCATCCTTGTTCTTTAACTTGTCCTTTTTCAACCTTGAAGGATATGGAAGAGTAGGTTTTGGTGTAGGTGGAATAGGTGTTGTAGTGGAAGATTTGTCTTTGTTGGCTTCTTCATTGGGAGGTGTGGAAGGTAGAGGAGAAGTATGAATGGATTGAGAAGGTCTGTTTGAGTGAATGGGAGCATTTTGAGGTGGTGAAGTAGAGGTAGAAGGCTTGTCACACGTAGGAGCACAAGTGGATGGAACAATAGGAGGTTTAAGAGGTGAAGGATCCTTTGTTGTTTTTCCACTCCTTGTTGTAATAGCATTGACATTTGCCCTTGGATTTGTTTGTGTGTTGGAAGGTAAAGCCCCTTGTGGTCTTTGATTTAATACCATTAAAAGCCTATTGGTTTGTTCATCCGATATACGTTTCATTTGGTTATTCATTTTCTTCTCAATAGCTTGGAACCTCCTTTCCTTCTCTTGATTCATTTTGTGAAAAAAAATCTATTTTGTTATAATCTTGTGACACATTTCCTTGAAAACCTTGAGGTTGGAAAGGTGGAGGTTGAGCATTAAATCCTTGATTTGGTGGATAAAAGTTATTTCCTTGAGGTTGAAAATGATTGGGTGCCTTATAGTTATTCCCTTGGTAAGGTGGTCTTTGCCCTTGATTCCTTGGTAAAATTTGAGGAGGATTTTGTTTAATTTGGGTGGGTGGTTGGGGTGGAAATCCTGGTGGAGTAATGTAGTTTTGGGACTTGTAAGAAAGGTTATTTGGATTGATATTTGGCTTGAAGTGTTCACGATGTTCCTCTTGGTAAGCATAGCATTCCCCTTGGTAAACTTGCACCTTATCACATTGTTCATAAGAATGGGGACCTCCACAAGTTACACAAGAAAGAGTAATGGCATTCACATCATTTGAAGAATTGTTCAATGAAACGGTCTTAAGGGCTTGAAGTATCTCTTGAACCATTTCTTGTTGACCTTGTTTGACTTGTTGAATGATCTCTTGGTGATATTTAAGAAATTGGTTATCACAAGGTGTTTGAGAAGTGTTTTGGATAACATGAACCCTTTCTTCAAATTGAGAGTTTGTTTGAACCATTGCTTTAGTCTCAATGATGTCCACGGCCTCTTGCATGGATTTAAGAAGAATATTCCCTCCCGCGGAAGCATTGAGTGAATCTTGGTGGTGAGATTTAAGGCCAGTATAAAAAGTATTGATTTGGTGAACGTCATCCAATCCATGGTTAGGGCATCGCCTCAATAACTCTCTATACTCTTCCCAAGCATCACTAAAGGATTGACTAGGTCTTTGTTGAAAGCCTATAATTAAGTTCCTCAAGGCCATGGTCTTAGATGGAGGAAAGAACTTGTTCAAAAACTTAGTGGTGAAACCATCCCATGTGGTGATACTATCGGGTGGTTGGGTGTCTAACCAATGCTTAGCTTGTCCCTCTAGTGAAAATGGCACTAACATCAACTTAATAGCATCATGTGGAACTCCATTGTGCTTAATGGTATTGCAAACAGAAAGGAATCTCTTAAGGTGATCATGAGGATCATCATTCTTGTTACCATAGAAAGGTGTTTGTGAAACCATGGTAATCATAGCCGTTTTTAGCTCAAATGTATTTGCGGGAATGTCGGGAATCCTAATAGCACTAGCGTATCCATGAACATTGGTTTGCAAACGTTCCATCAAAGAACAATTATCGACAGCCATGGCTTCTTGTTGTGGATAAATCAAAGCACGATTCTCGTGATCGGCTTGATGGACGGTGGTGGTCTTACTCTTTCTCTTTTTCTTCCTTTTCGGAGGAAGAGGTTGTACACCAATTGGTATTTGTGCACGCCCGCGAGTGAGCATGCAACTCAATACGAGGAATGAGAGAGAAGCTCTCGTGTGACTTTGAAGAGAAAAGGATTATCCTCTTCGAGTTTCAATATGAAATATCCACAAGAAAATAATATATATGTATGTACTACTTGGGTGCAAGACCCCCAATGAAGCCTTCCTACTTAGAATACTCACAAGTGAACGGGGGGTTAGGTGGCGCGAAGCACTTAAGTACCTATTGACCCTTAGATGGCATTTTATAGCACATCGCCTTTCTATTCACTTAAATGTTCGTATTCTTCGAATTGTGTCTTATTGAGAGTATTTATCTATTCTTGCTTTATTTTGTTTGATCGATACACGTGTCAAGGACCGGAACACCCCTCAACACGGTGTATTGCCTTGGCAATACTTATGGAGAATATGTAGATTGGTTGTTCTTATACGTATACGTATTTACTTATAATAATATATGGAAAATATTTTTGTATTTATGAGTTTTTAAGAGAAAATACTATATGTACATAAAAACCGAGAGAATCCAATAATATATATTTTTGGGTGCAATCTCTTAGGAAAAAGATTGCTTTTTGGATTTTTTAATTTGTTTGGTCAATTCTTTAGGAAAAGAATTGTTTTGTTAATTTTTTAGTTTTTTATATATTTTTATATTTTTGATTTTTTATTTGTTTTTTATTTATGATACGTAAAAATAACGTTCACAAGGTGAACGGATCCCAAAAGCCAATGAAAACCGTCAATCGATAGTCTCTCGTAAAGTCAAAGAACCGGCAGCGGCGCCATTTGAAATTAGTCTTTTTTATAGTTCGTTTTTCTCGGTATCGATTCGAATTGATATAACAATTTTAAGCTTGACTTAATCGTTTTTGGTATTAAAAACTTGTTTGGAATCTAAGCTACTTGACACAAAGCAATCAAAAGGTAAAAATAGTATTTATCTACATATACGTACTACACTAAAGAAAATGTTGCACATACGACATTTAAATGCACAAAAAATTTTAAAAATGTAAAATACAAAATTAAACTACCATTGCAAAATACAAAATCTCTAAAATAATTTAATCTCAAAATACAAACTAAAGAAAAATTCAATCTATTTCAATTACAAAATCAGTTACTCTAAAAGTTAAACTAGACATATTATCAAAGTGGATCAAATGCAGCCCATGAGCCACTTAAAATTCAACCCAGCCTACTTATTTACTCCTTACAGGCCCAAAAGATAACATAGCCCAACAAGTAAATGGATAATAAACTCACTTAAGCTATCTATCTAAATTTGTACCGGATACTACTAACTAAGAAATTTGGACCGATTCAATTTCTATTTATCCGCTTCTATTTATCTCACTAATTCCTTTCATTTTAAAAACAGCTAAACAGATTACTACACCAATTCTCAATCACAGATTATCTAATTCCAAATCCTAATTATCAGCAAAAAATCAAACTTGTATCAGCAATCAATGAAAGACCACAAAATAAAATGAACGCCGAATGATACAATTCGAAAATAAAATGAACGCCGAATGATAATATTCGAGGACAGTGTAGTTACTATTAACGAACAAATAGGAACAGATCATATAAAGCAAATTCCAACCAAATTCTCATCAACATCTAGCATCTAATATCAAGATCAGTAAAGAAATTACTAAAACCAAACACCTAGATACTCACAGAATGCAGAAATTCAATATCATTAACACACTAACAGATTAAACTAGCTAATTTCAGAAAGAAAATAATCTTGTGCTTAACCTATTCATCCGTGGCCTAGTCCTTTGCTGTCGAAGCGGAGCGCTGAGCTCGCTTAAAACCAAACACACCTCCACGTCTGACTAACACCACCAACAGTCTAGAAACTGAAAAGAACTCTATCCAAAATCGTAACCATCAGCTTAACAAAGAGCTCAAACCGAACAGCTTTACCTGCACAAGAACAAACAGAATCCTATTTGCAGAATTTATCTAATGAACGGAAACAATTATTTCAAACACCGATTTTGTAACGGACACTATCTAATATGATGCTTTATCAACTATATTACCTACTAACAGTTTCATTCACCTGGATCACAAGAAAACCAAGAGTAACGTAACCTATCTAACTCTGTAACTAAACAGTAACATAACAAGCTAAATCACTAGCTTATTTCATACGAGCTAACAACAAGCTTATACAATGCTACCTTATACAGTAACGTAATGAATTTCTAGGAACAGAAATCTACAGATTATTGAGGAACTTTTACTATAACGAATTCAGACATTTATAAATCCTACAAACTCATAAGTAGTAGATGAAATAAAAGATGAGAAAGATTTATAGTGAACAAATCATAAGCTATATCAAGATTATCATCTACATAACAAAATAAAGGAAGAAATATTGAAAGCTTTAAAAATTTAGACTCAATTCATTCATGGAAGATAGTTTGTTACAAGTTTAACCGAAATAAAACTGAATCTCATTGAATCTAACAGACAAGTATTTATTAAACAGTATTAACAACTAGATTAACTACTTAATCCAACGAGGCTCTCGATATGAACATAAATTTAAAATAGATTTAACAAAAGCATGAAACTTTCATTAATGGAGGAAAAATATATTCGGTTACAAGAAGATTAACTAATCTCAACTGATTTCTAAACAAACTTTAAACTGAAAGATTAACTGAAAATCAATAAGCTTTTTGAGAGAAAATAAAACTAACTATCTAACCTAACTACCAGGTGTAATCTACTCCTAGTCTAACCATTCTTCAAATGAAGCCTTCGTCTTCTATTTATAGGCGTCGAGAGGAGAGGTGTGACGTGTTCTATCCAATCAAATATGGACACGTGTAAAATACGATGATCTTGAACTCGTTCTTCATTCTTCATTTGGGCGTTTCTTCAATATTGAGTCTTGATCTAATTAAGAATCATCTTCCTGTAGAGGAGATCAAAAGGAACATCTTTGTAGTTATAGACTTCGCTTGAAAACTTCTTGTTCTCCCTTGATTTGCATTTGCAGGTTATGGAGTGGTGAAGAGATGAAGTCCTGTTTCTCTCTCTTCTCGTTTGGAGAAGAAAGACGTTTAATGTGTTTGTGTGTTAGTTTGACCGGTT
The DNA here is from genome assembly GCA_025667525.1 of Glebionis coronaria. Taxonomy (NCBI): domain Eukaryota; kingdom Viridiplantae; phylum Streptophyta; class Magnoliopsida; order Asterales; family Asteraceae; genus Glebionis; species Glebionis coronaria. Next base: position 424,302,747 of record CM046877.1, read on the forward strand.
TGGTCAATTGACCAAATAAATAAAAGTAACTTTCCACTTAATTTGCCATTTGGTCCCTCAATTTCTTATTTTGTTTCAAAAGGTTATAAATACTTTGAAGTATATTCTTTTTATCCTTCATCTTGTTAAAAGTTGCACTTTCAATCCTTGATCTTTGTAATTATGGGTATGATTGGTCCTTGAAGCATCTTTCGTCCTTTTCTTCGTCTTTTATCATGAAAATCCCTTGAAAACGTGTATTAGCTCCAAAATGCATCTTATTTACCTAAAAACATATAAAACACAAATACACGCGGAATTCTGATATTTTAAAGTTAAAATAATGTATTTGACTGTGTTTTGAGTGGTTTATGGATCATTATTGATGAGTGTTTTCACACTTATCAGACGCCTTGGTCATGATGCCTCGATTTGACGCGAACTTCAAAAGTATGTTGAATAACAAAGAGAAATTGCAAAAATCGTCTAGTTGTTCATCGGTTTTTCTTAGCCGCATACCTCAAAAAGTCGGTGATCCCGACAAGTTTTTAATCCCATGTGCAATACAAGACATGGAAGAATGCTACGCCTTGGCCGATCTTGGTGCTAGTATTAATTTGATGCCTCTTGAGATTTTTAAGTCGCTCAATCTTCCCAATCTCACTCCTTCAAGAATGTCAATCGAGATGGCCGATCATTCTACGATTCTAGCTTGTGGAGTAGCCGAGGACGTCTTCGTGAAAGTTGGAAAGTTCTACTATCCCGTAGACTTTATTGTTGTTGACATTCCCATCGATCCTAAAGTTCCTTTAATTTTAGGTCGATCATTTTTGGATACCCCGAGAGCACTTATCGATGTGCATGCTAGGAAAATCACTCTTCCTTTCAATGAGGAAGAACTCGTCATTAATGCAACTCAAAACTCCACGCTTTCTCATGTGTATTCTATCACGTCTTTGTACAATGTCAATCCCATCAAAAACATTTGCAAAAGGATTTCAAAAAGAGTTTTAGAAGTTGATGATAAAAATGAAGTTCCGTCCCCTCCGCCGGTGGAGGTTAAGAGTGTTAAGCCTATGATTCCAATCACGAATGATTCTTCGGATGATGAATATGTTGATCCCGATGGGGGAGTTTTCTTTTTTGACAAACGTTTTGAAAACTTACCACCACCTTTACCAAAACGGTTTTCAAATGTGAGAATTTTTAGTGTGACTAACATTGCTTTAGAAACACCAAATATTTTTGACATAATTAAGTCGGGTTTTCATAAGGAGAGTTTAAAAGATGAAAAAGGGAAAGATTTTAAATTGAATTTAAAAGATTTTTCTACAATGCTAACTCCGTCATCACCACGTGTATTGAGTGCTACAAGCTCGTCTTCTCCTTTTGACGATGCTTTGTGTGGACCTAGTGTGGGGGAAGCCCCTTATGTTCCCTCCCCTTTCTCCATCGAGGACGAGATATTTGATCCCGGAATTTCTTATAAAGGGAAATCTCGGTCTTCCACCGATGCAATAAATGGAAAATCTTTCTATTTGATTGGTGCAAGTCTACCTCGAGTAGCTCAATGTTTTTATGACTTACCCATTGTCCCACCCTTCAATTTCTTCTCATCTGTTTTCTTTAAACCCTTTGGGTTTGTGTTGACACACGATGAAGTACCGCTCAAACCACACCTACGGTTGAACCTACACCAATCATGGAACCCGAGATTCCAAGGCCGATGCCTATGCCTAATTTGACCCAACCCACACCACCTTTACCCTACCCATCAAGACGAAACAAGGAAAAGGCACAAGAACGAAATAATTATCAATTTGAACTTTTTATGAAAATGTTTCGTGACTTGCGTTTCAATATAAGTTTTGCCGACACCTTAGTCATGATGCCTCGATTTGCCGCGAACTTCAAAAGTATGTTAAACAACAAAGAGAAATTGCAAAAATCATCTAGTTGTTCTTCGGTTTTTCTAAGCCGCATACCTCAAAAAGTCGGTGATCCTGGAAAGTTTTTAATCCCATGTGCTATCCAAGACATGGAAGAATGCTACGCCTTGGCCGATCTTGGTGCTAGTATTAATTTGATGCCTCTTGAGATTTTTAAATCGCTCAATCTCCCAAATCTCACTCCTTCAAGAATGTCAATCGAAGTGGCCGATCATTCTACGATTCTAGCTTGTGGAGTTGCCGAGGACGTCTTTGTGAAAGTTGGAAAGTTCTACTATCCTGTAGACTTTATTGTTGTTGATATTCCCATCGATCCTAAAGTTCCGTTAATTTTAGGTCGATCTTTTTTGGATACCTCGAGAGCACTTATCGATGTGCATGCAAGAAAAATCACTCTTCGTTTCAATGAGGAAGAACTCGTCATTAATGCAACCCAAAACTCCACTCTTTCTCATGTGTATTCGATCACATCTTTGTACAATGTCAATCCCACCAAAAGCATTTGCAAAAAGATTTCCAATAGAGTTTTAGGAGTTGAGAAAAATGAAGTTCCGTCCCCTCCGCCGATGGAGGTTAAGAGTGTTAAGCCTATGATTCCAATCTCGAGTGATTCTTCGGATGATGAATACGTTGATCCCGATGGGGAGGTTTTCTTTGTTGACAAAAGATTTGAGAACTTGCCACCTAAACCAAAAAGATTTCAAAATGTGAGAATTTTTAGTGTGACTAACATTGCTTTAGATACACCAAATATTTTTGACATAATTAAATCGGGTTTTCACAAAGAGAGTGTTAAAGATGAAAAAGGAAAAGATTTTGAATTTAATTTTAAAGATTTTCCTACTATTCTAACTCCGTCATCATCGCGTTTATTGAGTACTACAAGCTCGTCTTCTCCTTTTGACGATGCTTTGTGTGGACTTAGTGTGGGGGAAGCCCCTTATGTTCCCTCCCCTTTCTCCATCGAGGACGAGATATTTGATCCTGGAATTGCTTATATAGGGAAATCTCGGTCTTCCACCGATGCAATAAATGGAAAATCTTTTCATTTGATTGGTGCGAGTCTACCTCGAGTAGCTCAATGTTATGACTTACCCATTGTCCCACCCTTCTATTTCTTCTCTCCTATTTTCTTCTACCCCATTGGGGTTTGTGTTGAAGAAGCGTTGTTTCGTCTTTCATCCGAAAACGAAGACGCTATCTTTGACCCCGGTATACGTTTATCGGATTTTTAAAGTACTCCACGTGCTTTTGGGCCTTGTTTATCATGTAAGCCCCACCAAAAATTAACCATACCATGATTATCCCTAAATAATCACATTTATGGGGATTCGAGTCGAGCTTTTGACTCGGTTATCAAAAACAAGGTGCCTCGTGGGGGAGACCCATGCTTATCCATGTACATATTATTGCTTTCTAATTAGTTTAATGTGAGGGGATTTGTGCCCTTCCAACCTTTGTTTCGTGGTTGTTTGTGCATTGTGGTTTTTAGATCATGATCTTTTAGATTGGAGCCTCTCGTGTTCGTTTTATGGGAGCACTCGATCGTTTGCTTTGAAGACTTTCTCAATATCCAAATGATATATCCTTTGATGTTCTAACCTTAGGTTTTTAGCACACTTCATAAACGGCTATTAATTTATTGGTTACACCCTTTCCATGCCAGATTAGGCATTCGACTACATCTCTAGTATGGGGGTGTTTGCACCCCTAGACTCGAAACATTGAGGAAAATGTTTAACTTTAGTATGGGGGGTGAATAGATACTTGCCTTGCCAAACCTTCACGCTTTCCAAAGTTTATCTTTTTGTTTATCGTTTTTGTTGCAAAATAAGGCTAAAAATGGCCAAATTTTAAAATTTTTCTCACATTTTATAAGTGTTTGAAGACACGAATGTAGATTTTCCGATGGCGAGAATAAGAGTAATTTTTGACTCGACCGTGCGTGTTGAGCACTTAGCTTTGATTTCTTAACTACACATTAGGCTAAGTCTCTTAAATGAGGACGAGAAATGATAGAGTTAATTATAAGTTACTATGCTAAATGTAGAGTATTCGTATTCTTTCAAAAACTCATGTGTTCTCGTTGTTTGCTTATTCTCCCTTCGCATGTAAATATTTTTTGCTTAATAAATATTGACTTAGCGGTTTAGTTAGGATTGTTGAGTTTCTAGTCTTTTCTAGTAGCTTCCGTGTAATTAAATTGGGAAGACATTAAGGTATCGCCAGCGTCACGGTTTTGAAGTATTGGCACCCGAATAATCGAAAGCTTCACCCAATAATAAGATTTCAAGTGCTCACCTAAATCTAGCAAACAATTTGAAGCCCCACAAGGCCGAAAATCTATGCAAAATTGAAAGTGAATCAAGCCTTAATCTTCGAAGCTTTAAAGATCCAAAATTCGCCTTAGCGTGAGGATATACGTCTTTGGCTAGTAAAACCACCAATGAGGCGGATAATAAAAGGCAAGGCAAGACCGAAGTCATAATAAAAGCTTCATGGCGAAGTTGAATAAAAGATGGAGGTAAACCAAAGATAATAAGGCCCTTCCGTTAGGGGGCGTATAAAAGTCTTGGTAATAAGTCTCATGTTCAAAACCGTTATAAAACCGTGTTTATCGATTCTTCTTGTCAACTTAATTTTTTGACATCGTTGTCTATTAGGAGGGGTTATTGATTTGATGGTCTTAGTTACACCGTTAGGACTCTATTTTTAGACCTAAATCTCTATTATCGCATAAGTCAAACAATGTATCCTCGTGAAACATTCAAGACAAAATAAAATATAAGAGATACAACCTAGGAATAATGGGAGGATAAGTACGTGATTAGGGCATATGAGTAGTGTTAGCATTACTAACTTATAATGACAATGATCTCGTTGCACGCTTGGCATGGAATTAGGGTGAAAATCGAGGACGATGAAATTATTTCTAACGAAGCATTCACGTGTTCTTATTCTATGAACCTAAACGTCCCATTTTGCGATGAAAATCATACATTATGTCTAAAACACAAGTAGTAGTAATAGTGGTAGTGTATCTAGTTTATCAATCAATAAAGTGAATAAAAATGAATTTTGGAGGTGCTACGATACTTTATTCTAGCATTGCGTGAGGGCACGTCAATGGTTTAGTATGGGGGAGTGATGAGACTGCTTTTATACATAGTCTCGTCGTCCAAATCGGGCTTAAAATGCATAAAATATCATTAAAACTGCCAAATATATGCTCGTGTTTGTTGCTTGTGTATTTTAGGTACGGATATTGAGGAAATGACAAAAAGATCACAAGAATCAATCAAAAACGAACACGGGAAACGAAGCCGCACAATGAACCGGACCCGAATCCTGAATTTCCAAAATGGTCCTTGAAGAATTGAAGATTGTCAACATTGGTCCCTCATTTTTGAAGATTTGGCAAGAAAGGCCCTTGGAGAATTCATTTATACAAGATACATCCTTGGATTTTGAAGACATGTCAAGAAAAGCCCTTGAATAATGCAAATTATGCATTTTAAGTCCTTGTTTAAAGTTATGAACTTAATTGTGCCAAAAATGACAACTTGGTCAAAGTTGTTTATAAAGGAAATGGGTGTTTTTGCTGTTTTATACAAAGTGAAGAGATGAAGAGAATCAAGGGACCATATCTGTCAAACACTCAAACCACCCCAGCCAACCAAACCTCCACATCACCCCCACTCCACCACTCACAATCCTCCACCTCACACCTCCCTCCCACGTCACCTTCCACTTACCCAGTTTATTTAATAAACTGGGTCAAACATGGTCAACCCCCTTAATTTCCCACCAAACACGTTTTTTAAATAAACCCCCACCCAAAAACAGATTAAACATTCCCTTAAACACCCCATAAACCCTAAAGTCCCCATTTCCAATTAAGCCATAATCAAAGGGGTTTTTCCCCTATTTGTGCAAAATGATGATTAAACTCTTTGTCACCAAAACCCACACCAAAACCATGACCAAGACACACCCATGTGTCTTGTAGGACCACCCCTGCAACGTCCCTTTCTTCCCAAACCCCAATACCAGACATGATCAACGTCTCCTAACAACTACTTGGACCCCAAGACCATTTTAATGTCCAGAGATCAAAGGATACAGCTTGCACATCACAATCATCACATGGAGCACATTTTGACCAAGATTCCAAATTCAAACAAAGGGCTTTTCAGGAATTTCAGCTACTAGGGTTTAGTTATCTAGAATTTTCCATTCACTTGTATAAATGGGACGGCTTGTGTCCCATTTTCAGTTGTTCCAGATTTTTCTCAAAAAATTGTAATTCCTTTTTAATTTAATGAAAGTTGGTATTTTTATAAAAATTGTAATTCCTTTTCCTTGTTAAAAGTTGGTGTTTTGTTGAGTAAAAATCTGAGTTCCAAAATTATTTGTTGAATTGTTTTTGAGTTTTCAAAAAGTAATTTCAAAGTTTCTGAATTTGTTCATGATTTTGGTAAATTCTGGTTCCAAAATTGGTTTTCCAAGTTATTAAGTTGGTTTGTGTAAGTGAAGTTTAGGGAAATAATTTAAGGAAGGTATTTGAAAAAGGTTTAAAAAGTTTTAAAATCAGAAATATTGGTTATATTGTTTCTGCCTTTGTTGATCTTAGCAGATTTCCATTTGAGAAGCTTTGACTATTTTTCCAAGGATCTGCTCAGGCCCCAGCCTGAAAGGAGATGGCAAAGCAGCCATTGTGGGACCTGGATGTGGGTCCCACAAGGTAAATCCCTTGTGTCCTTATTTTCTAGTTTTCAGATTTGTGATTTGTGTGCAAATGCATGGAATCTGTTCTTGTGTTCATTTGATGAGGTTTTGTGTTTGATTGTGCCTAAATAGATTGTTCTTGCATGTTTAGATAATTTAGGATTCATTTGGTTGAATTTTGTTAAGTGTTATTGTGATAAATCTTGATTTTCAGTTTTAAAAGGGTGTTTGGATTAGGGTTTAATCTTGGTTAAATAGCATAGATCTTGTTTAAGATCCTGTTTAACTCACTCATTAGGTTGATAATAGGTTGCATGTTTGTTTATATTTAGTTTGGTAGAGTTAAAATCAAGTTTGCATGATAAAAAATGGAAGTATAGCATAAAAACAGTCAATCATGATTCTGCCAGTTTTTGTGTGATTTTGACCTTCAAATCTTGCTAGTTGTTAGATATTAGGTTTAAGAAGGGTTGTGAGTAGTTGTTATCTGATTTGGTAGGATTGTATGCAAGTTCTTAGGCTTTACAAATCGTTTTTGTGCAAAGTGCATCAACATACAAATCATCACAGACCTATACCAAGCTTAATCAGTAACTTTTTTGCCAATTTGTGCTTGATTTGTGTGAAATACTTGTGTGTTTTTTTGATTCATTTGACTCCCTACACTCCACTGAGTGTAGGGGTGCCTTGTTGTCCAAAGAAATCCAAGCAATCAAGCTTTCCTAAGCTCTAAGGTCAATTGACCATTTTTTAACACTAGCAGTGGGAACAAATTTCCCACTGGTAGCACAAAAGTTAACCCTGCTGAGCTAAAAGACAAACCCTAGCATGTGTCACTATCAGCTTATTCACTTTTTTGTCTTTAGTGACTGGAAACAAGAATTAGGGCTTCAAAATAGTTTCATAATTTTTCTTATTTAATTTTGATTTTTCTGCTTAATTAGATTTTTTATTACTGTTCATTTAGTATTTTTTCACATTAATTAGCTATTTTTAATACTTTTTAAGTTTCTGTTTTTGGCATTTAGTGACAAAAATTGTTATTTTTTAGTTTTATCATTTTTCATAGTTTAAGAAAAACATTTTAAGATTTTTTAGTTCAAAAAGTTTTTACTGTTCACTTTTTATTTATTTTTTAGAATTAATTTAGTTTAATTAGGGTTTTTATTTAAACTGTTTTTGTCCTTTAGAGAAAAATTTTATATTTTTCAAACTTTTTCATTTTTCTACTGTTCATTAGAGTAATTTAGGATTTTTAAAATTGACAAATTATTTTTGGCATTATTTTATTATTTTTTATTATTATTTTAGTTTAAAAATAGTTTTAAGTGATTTAAAAATAGAAAAATAGTTTTTAAAATTTAGGAAAAGTACTTTTTAGTCTTTAAATAATATAAGTAACTTATTAGTTCAATAAAATAATATTTTGGACATTTTGTTAATTATATTTAATTTTAGGACTTTAATTAGCATTTAAAATTGAATATTTAATTAATAAAAGGTTTTAAAATATTTTTATTGGATTTTTATTCTTATTTATATTATTTTAGACTTAGTTTTAACTTTTAATTAATTTTTAGGGTTTAAAGTTTTAATTTTGTAGTTTTTACGGTTTTACGTGAACGATCTTTTCGTCTTAGCTCGATCCGTCTTCGTAACCGTCATTCTCTTCTCACCCCATTTCTATTTTCTTTTTCTCAATATAATCACAAATCAAAATCAATTCATCACACAACGCACTTGCCTCCTCGAGAACGAACTCACTTCATTTTTGGGTCATTTACACACGGTTTTCCTAAATCGTCGTGCTTACCCTATATTTTAGGTGCTTGTTTTTCCTAAAGCAAGTGTCTCATTTTACAACTATCAAGCAGCAGTTGTTCTTCAAGTTCCGATATCTTCTGTTTTGATATATGAATCTCGCGTGTTACTTCAGAACAATATTGTTCGTTGAGCACCTTACGTTCATATATCAAACCATTAGCTATCGCAACCCGTCGATCAGCTTCTTTTACATAATCACACTCTTTAAGCCTGTCTATCTCCTCGGTTAAGGATGTGTTTGCTTGCTTCAAACGTTTATTAGCCTCTTTGTTTTCCTCAATTTCATGTTTTAAAGAATCAATAATAGACGCAAGCAAATCACGGTCCTCATCCGAGTCAGTATCCTGAACAGCTTTTCCGTCATCATTACACATATGCTGTGAATCCGTAGAGATATTGCTATCCTCCGTGTCCATTACATATGTGTCATTGATGCTTTCGGGTTGTTCAGGATGACGTCGTTCATTAGCAAACACATTATAGTTTTCATGTGATGGTACCTTTTCAAGTGGCTCAGAATCATAGATGGGTCCAGAAGTATCATCAGTCTCTGGGATCACTTCTTGAATCTTTGCCATGTACACATAATGTGCCTCTAACTCTTGATCATCGGCTTCATCATCAGTGTCATCACGCCAGTCAACTTCATCTGCTGTGAGTGGAATTCCTGCTTCTTCTTTCTTACACAGCAGCATCTTTTCCTTGTGATATCCCGAATCCTTAACCCGTTTTGGCTTCTTGCATTCCCTAGCCATGTGCCCAAATCCCTTGCAATTGAAGCATTGAATCCCAGTCTTTTGCACAACCGGAGTGCCTACAGTGTCTCTAGCCCCAACTTGATTTGGCATCCTCTGATTATCATACCTAGCATCACGATCATACCGAGGTGCATGATCAACTTCCTTATATCTAACAATGGATGATGATCTGAGGTTATTTAATAAGTGTGAAAACACTTATCCTTTTGCCACTAAAAACAAGGAAAAACAAGACCGAATCATGTGTTTTATATCAATAAAGTCGGAATTACGCGTGGTTTTGTGTTCTTGTGTTTAAATAGGTACAAATGATCAAAAGAAGAGAAAACACGGGATTTCACGGTCAAATGTTGAAGAAAAGTCTAAAAAGAGACGAAGACAAAGTCAAAAGGTCAAAAGTGAGCCGAAGATCACGAAAATCGACAAAGTCGACTTAATTTTGAAGAAATGATCAAGAAAGTCGGAATCGAGCTTGATTTAGCGGATTAAATCATTTTTGAAGATATTCAAGCCGAGCGGGTCCCACATTGGATAAATGGGCTCGAAAGCCCATTTAAGGATTTAAATTATTCACTATTTGATAAGTAAGCCCAAAACCTAATTGGCCCAAATTCTCGGTTCAAAATTCACATACTGGGCCAAGCCCAATCTACTCAGCAAATGAAAAGTGACGGATTGATTTTTGAAAAATGAAAGTTAAAATGGGCCAAGCCCAGTAACTAAACTAAAGAAACGAAGTTGGAAGGTTTATTAAGTGAATTTACTTCACTTGTTGACTTAATAAACTCGGTCAAATACAAATACCCACGCCCCCATTTATAACCCCCATCCACACGTGTAAACCCATATCCCCACACACAATAAAACGATTTGTTTTAACTTTCCCTTACCCCAAATAATAAAACGGGTTTATCTCCCTAACCCCTCCCCATTTACTTCGATTAAAACAAGAAAAATCATTTTTTCTCTCCCAACTCACGCAGCCACCACACCATCACCCAAACCCTAAAAATTGGGGGGTTTTTACCCTTTGATGTTTAAAGGCGCGTGTTCTTCACATCCACAAATTAATTCCCCATCTTTTCGGATGAATTAAGTGGAACCAAAGGGAAGCACAAAAATACAAGGAATGACAGCTTGTCAATCCGAGTGAAAAGGGGGCAATCTCAGCTGTTCGATGTGAAGGAAAAGAGAGAGAAGAAATCAAGGGTCAAGATTGAAGCCTTGGGCACCAAGGAGATTAGGGATTTCCCTATAAATCCCCACTCCACAAAGATGTAAATCAAGCTTTTCATTATTTTCAGTTTTTTAAATTAATTAGGAGTAGATTAAATTAGTTTTAATTTTTGCAAATTAGATTGGTAGGTTTATTGTAATATTTAAATTCCATATTGTATTTTTTTATGATTAATGAAAAAAAATAGTTTTAATTAATTCGGTGCTTTATTTAATTTCTGTTTAATTTTGAGTTTCCAGAATTCGGTTATCATTAAAATAACTGTTTGTTTTTTATTATTATTATGATTTTTCATTCGGATTAAATAAAAAAAAAATGTTCGAAGATGATGTTCGAGAGCTTGATCTTGGTTCGAAGCTGTTGATGTTCAAGGTGGTGTTCGGTTTAGATCAATAAGATGGCTCAGCGCCAATCTTCGACCCAACGGTTTCGACAAAAAGGTTTCAAGTCTCTTTTTAATTTCCTGTTTTAGTTTATTATTCAGTTTATAGTTTGCTTATGATCTTATTTGCTGGTTAAGTTTTATTTATGTTCTTGTTTGGTATTTAATTTGTGAAGATTTGCTTATTGTCTTATATGTGTAATTATGGTTTAAATTTCTGTTTAGATTTTTATTTAGTTTTGATTGCTTTGGTTTTACTGATTTGGCAGCTTGATCGGTTGAGTAAGTCTATTTGTATTGGATTTGATTTGCTTAGTAGTAATCTGTTTAGACTTATCTATCTGCTTAGTATGCTTTATAACTTGCTTAGGTTTTGGCTTATTTGATTCTTCTTTGCTAGTTAGTTTCTGATTAGCTTATGTGCTTTTCAGTTTTTATGCTTATTTGTTTAAAGCCGTGACTGCTTATTTGATTTAGCTACTGTTGGATTTGTTCGGTTTAACCGCTATAGCTTATTTGTTTTATAAGTGTTTTTTTATATAATCAGCTTATGTTCATCTTGTTTATTAGGATTTCAGCTTACTTGCTTTTTACCTTTTCTTATTTGCTCATCAGCTTATTTGTTCGTTTTCTGAATTGTTGTGTCTTAGACAGCAGGGACTTTCAATTTGTTGTTCAATTTTGATTGTCTAATAAATCTGTCCAGAACATTTAAATATATATATATATATATATATATATATATATATATATATATATATATATATATATATATATATATATATATATATATATATATATATATATAAAGCATAAATATTGTCTGGGGTGGGATTCGATCCCCAGACCTCTTGTTCACCAGCCAAACGCACAACCATATCATCTATTACCTCTTTTGTGTTTATTTACCCATAGTCTAATTAATATAGGACTTTAAGTTTTGGCAGTTTTAGTTACTTAGTTTTAATACACTTTCTTTTAGTTTTAATTAATTTTAATTAGAAAGATTCATTTTAATTTTATTTAATTCAGTATTGTTTTTAAAAAAAAAATATATATATAAAAAGATAAAAAAATATTTTTATAACTTTAAATTCGTTTTCATTTTATTTTGTTTATTTAAAAAAATATTTTTTATTTAAAAGTCTTTATTTTAGCTTATATAAATTTTAAAACTAGTTTCATTAAATATAGTTTAAAAATAGATTTTTAATTAGAAGTTTTTGTCTAGTCTTATTAAAATTAGATTTAAATAGTTTTTATTTAAAGTTTTTATAAAATTAAGTTTTTCAATTGTTTACATTTTAATTAAAATTAGATTTGCTTTTAATTAGTTTCAAAATAGATTTTATTAGATTTTATTAGTTTAAATAGATTTATTTTTAAATAGTTTTTAAATTAGTTTTAAAATTCCAAAAATACTTTTCACCAAAAAACAAAGATAAGTTGAAACGTTAATCGGAAATCAATTCGAGTCGAGTCGAGGAACAATAATAGTAATATAAAAAGGGTAACAAAATCTCTTTTTCAAAATGGCGCCGCTGCCGCTTCGCTCGTACGATTGACGATTTTTTCGTGAAGACGTTTGGATTTTGGGATCCGTTCATCCTTTGAACGTTACGTTTCTTGCAACAAAAATCAAAAATACAAAAAAAAAATCAAAAACTTAAAAATACAAAAAAATTTAAAAAATTAAAAAAATCACCAAAGCAATTTCTTTCCTAAGAATTGCACCAAAAAAATTAAAAAATCCAAAAGTAATACTTTTTCCTAAAAGTATTACACCAAAAATATTACGTTTTAGTGTTAATTTTTAGTTCGATTTCTTTCGATTTTTCTTATATATATATATTTTTCTAAAAAAATACAAAAAGATTTTTCTTTTATTATAATATATTACGTAGCTTAATAATCATTGTTATTTTCGATTTCTTTCGACACTACCATGGATAATCGTCCGATTTGGGAAATCTTGCAAGAAGAGCGTTATAAGATTATGTCCGAGGAGTGTTCGACTTGTGGTGGGCCTCATGCTTATTTTAATTGTGACAAAACTTATGAGGAGGTTTATAATAATGAGGAAAGTATGTGTTATGATACTAATACTTATTTTGGCTCCCCTAGTTTTCCTACAAATAGTGACCCACCACAATATGATCAACGGTTTTATGGGGAATTTCAAAATCAAGGGTTTTCAAATAATGAAGGTTTTTCAAATGAAGGCAATTTTCAAAACTATAATCAAGGGAGTATTTCACAAATGGATTTAATTCTTAATAAACTTGAGGAACATGGTAGATTCTTAAGAGAAATGCAAGAGGAAACCGATAGGAAATTCATGCTCTTTTTAGAAACCTATCAAGATCAATTTGATATTGAGCCGTCTTTGAGAGTTGATATTGAGGCTAACACCACTACTAGTAGTGATGTTCCCACTGTGGATCCTTCCATCTCTCCGCCAATAAAGGAGAGACAAGGCCCGGAGACTATCATGAGTTTTACTCACCCTCCGGTGTTGACACCCACAGATACTATTAGCTCTCCTCTTTCCTCACCTATTGAGGAAATTCCCGAGATTATTCTTGAGCCTTCATTACCCGTTGATGACCCCATTTCTTTTATGCCTGATGTTGGAGTTTTTACCACCCTTTAGGAAAAGAGCAATAAATAGGGCAAGTGAGCACGATGATTTAGGAAAACCGTGTGTGAATGACCCTAAGTAAGTTCGTTCTCAAGGAGGCTAGTGTGTTATGTGTGTAATGATATGGATTAATTTGTGATTATATTTGAGAAAGAAAAATAGAAAAGGGATTAGAAGAGAAAGACGGTTATCAAGACGGATTAAACTAATTCTAAAAAGGCGTACACGTAAAGTCGTAAAAACCACCAAAATTAAAATTTTAACCTAAAAATTTCTAAAAATCACCAAAAATCCCTAATAATATTCTAAGAGTTTACAAAAAATAAAACTTGCAAAAACCTTTTAATTAATTAGATAATGACTTTTTAATGCTAATTAAAGCCCTAAAAATCAAAATTAATTATTAAAAAGCTCTAAACAAGATTTTCAAGTTTGTAAACCTCAAAAATACTCTAATTAAGCTAAAAACTATTTTTCAAAATTTTAAAACCAATTAAAACTATTTTTAAACAATTAACAACTCCTAAAATCAATTAAACCTTAAATTAATTATAACAAATAATTAAAAGACCTAAAAAATATTTGGAAAGTTGCAAAAATCCTAATTAAGTGTTTAGAACCTAGGAAAAATATAAAAACCTAGAAAATCAGACTTTTAATTTTTTCTAATAAAATAATATTAAAATAATATTAAAAATCCAAAAATTATAAAAATTCTAAAAACTTGCAAACTAGCTTAATTTAACCTAAATAATTTAGAAATGAAAGTGAAATTACCTAAATACCCCTATTGGGCCTAGAAAATGGGCCAAACCCAAAACAGTCCCTTATTGGGCTTAATTAAGGCCCAATAAGAAAAAGTGTTCAGAATAAGCCCAAAAAGCACAGGTTGACTCAAAATTTGATTTTAAACAACTTTTTCCAAAGGCCCAAAAGCTGAAAATGTGAAATAAGCCAACTTATAATAAGCAGCTTAATCTTAATGGGCTTTTGAGCCCATTAAGCCATAAGCTGTTGCCATAAGCTAAACTTTTACACACAAGCTTCTTTTGACCTAACAAAGACTTCTGCAAAAAGAATTTTCAAATAAGCCCACTTAATAAGCCAGAAACAGTTCACAAACTTATTCACAAAACGACAAAATAGTCGTTTTTATGATCTAGACCACCTCAGAAGCTGATTCAAGTTGGAAAATGTTTCTTATCACAAAACTAAGCTTAATAATCAAAAACCTACTCAATAAGCACTCTCAATAAGCTGGAAAATCAAATAAGCACTTATGTTAAAAGTCAAACAAGTTGGTTTTCTAGTAAAAAGTCAAAGTCAAAGTCTCATAAGCTCCAATTCACTTAAATGGGTCAAATAATGAAGATCTATTACAAAAAATAAGTTGTTGCAAGTCAGAATAAGCTAGAATAGCTTAATGATAAGCTGATGACAAAATTGCACTAGCAGGGGCTAGTTTTGGATGTTGAGCAGTGGAAACTTTTTCCACTGCTTGACTATTTTGACTTTTTGTCTTTAGTGCCTTTTTGGAGATTCAGATTTCACAAAGGCACCCAAATGATCTTTAGATCAAAAGGAGTCAATCACAATCAAAATAACACAATCACTAACACCCCAATTGATATAGTTTAATCAATCATTCATCAGACATTGCACATACATGAACGATAAGCAGTTTAGCACTTATGAGCGGTTTTAGCACAAATCAGCCAGCCAAATTCAACCAAGTGCACACACAAGCTATAATAAACTCCAATAAGCAAGTCTAAACAGGTTTCATGCACTGGTTCAAAGAATTAAGCAAGATTTAAGCAATGAAAGTTACTGATGAACACTAACACATGCAGTTTTCTACTTTTGCTGATGTATTTGACACACAAGCCAATTTCAACACCTCAAATCTTTCAAACAGGTTATATTAACTTTGTTTAAACCACTTTTATCCCTAAGCATGCATACACACTAAGTGTTCCCAAAATCCTAGGTCAAAACAAGCAGAAACAAGGTCTTTATAGCAGATTGATTAATTCAAGTGTTCAAACCCAAAAACTTGCAGCAAAACACTCTCAAACAAAGGAGTAGCAGATACAAAGCATAAACAACAACTTCCCTTAACACAATAACAAGTTACAAGCATAAAACAGTAGACCCAAACACCCCTTTAACTTTTTCAAATCAAAATTTTCAAAAGCACAATGAGATTTCAGGCCAACCAAGCATCAATTAACACTCAAAAAAGTATAATAAACAGATTCAAGCAAGAACAAGCCACAAAATTCACAAGAACACAAGTTTCATACAAATATCACCAAAAATCACAATTTAAGCAAATTTTGAGATTAAGTATGCAAACCTCATGGATGTACATCCACACCCACGAATTTTGAGCTTATGTGCTAGCAAGAACAAGCACAAGCTTCCACAAAAAGCCTGCTAAGATTGAACAAGGGTTAAGCACAATATCATAAAAATCAGAAACTTTGGAAAACTAGATTAATGCAAACTTGTTACCCCACACTTGATTATCCCCAAGTTATAAGCCTCACCACACCTTAACCGACTCAGTTAGGATGCTATGATCAGCCCTATAGCCCAAGAATTCCAAGATTAGAACAAGACTTAGCAAAATAACAAGAAAATGAGGAAATATGCAAACTTTTACACACTCCTCTTTTGAAAACAGGTTTTGAACTTCAAGAACTAACAAGCATATAACAAATGAAAGCAGTAAATAAGATTGGCCAATGACTTTTCTTCAAGATTTCAAACTCAATTTCATTAACTTAGAAATAGGATTTACAGAAACTTGAACCAAGGAAAAATCAAAAGCAAACTGAAATGTGAAGGCCTAAGTGGCTTTATATAGAGCCTTACAAGTTCTACTATGCTAAGAAACGTGTAAACCCTAATGCTTATGTCCCAAAAATGCCCTTGAGGTTTTTGTCTTCTTTGGAGAATCATGTGACTGAATTTGTCATGTAGTTGAGGTGTGAGCTGTTGAAATAGCATCAAGGGCTTAGAATGAGCTTAGGATGCAAGCAAGATTGTGAGGCGTTGGATTGTTGGCATAATCTTCTCTTCTTCCTCAAACGTGTAGCAGGGCATGTCCCATGTGGCATGTGGGGTAAAGTGGCATGTGTTTTTAAGGTTGGGATATGATTAAGGCATGCTTAATCATTAATCTGGAGGTTTTTGAGGTTTAATTACAAGTGAATTAAGAAAACCCAATTTGTGTTCTTGGTGAATAGTTGGGCGTTTAATCTGAGTTTGGGTTTAAAAAGATGTTTAGCGCCAGATTATTAAACTAATAAAGATTAGTTTAAATCTGTTATGGGTGGGAAGTGATGTGGCCAATTGAAGAGAGTTGATTGGTGGGATGGAGTAAGTGGGACACTTGTCACCATGTGGTAGGTTAAGGTAAGTTTTATGTCTGGCCATGATAAGTCCCTTACCTTCTTTTCTCTTTTCACTTGCAATTTAAATAACGAAATCCGGATTTCCTTTGTTAATAAACTTTCACTTTTCACACTTTTGCCCCAAATACTTTTCCAAAGTATTTTCAGGGGTATTTCTTGCCATATTGTGATACTTGAGGGGCTGTTTTGGCATTTTGTTGATAGATAATGGTCTAAACTTGTATGATTGTCATTTTGGAGGACTGAAGTTGCCAAGTCTTGATGATTGAGGGACCATTTTTGCCAATTGTTGAAAGTTGAGGGTCCTTTGTGTAATTTTGACTTTTTCAAAGGACCAAACTTGTCATTTCTTGTACTTTGAAGGACTTCATGATATATTTGACTTTGTGGATGATATTGGTTGACAATTTAGCTTTTGTTGAGGGGCTAAACTTGCCAAATCTTCAAAGTTAAGGGTCCTTTTTGTAATTTTGAAAACTTTAGGGACCAAACTTGTAATTATGAGGATACAAGGGAATAAAGTGTCAATTCTTCATAATTGGAGGAACCTTCTTCATAATTCTTCAAATCTTCAAGGGTTGGTCTTGGGAAAGTCTTCACTAGGGCTTGGTTCATTGTGCGGCTTTGTTTCCCGTGTTCGTTTTTGCATGATTCTTGTGATCTTTTGTCATTTTCTCAATATCCGTACCTAAAATACACAAGCAACAAACACAAGAATATATTTGGGTATTTTGATGATATTTAATGCATTTTAAGCCCTATTTGGAAGATGAGACCATGTATAAAAGCAGTCTCATCACTCCCCCATACTAAACCATTGCCGTGCCCTCACGCAATGCTAGAATAAAGTATCATAGCACCTCCAAAATTCATTTTTATTCACGTTATTGAAATGATAAACTAGCTACACTACTACTATTACTACTACTTGTGTTTTAGACATAATGTATGATTTTCATCACAAAATGGGACGTTTAGGTTCATAGAATAAGAACACGTGAATGCTTCGTTAGAAATAATTTCGTCGTCCTCGATTTTCACTTCAATTCCATACCAAGCGTGCAACGAGATCATTGTCATTATAAGTTAGTAATGCTAACACTACTCATATGCCCTAATCACGTACTTATTCTCCCATTATTCCTAAGTTGTATCTCTTATATTTTATTATGTCTTGAATGTTTCACGAGGATACATTGTTGACTTATGCGATAATAGAGATTTAGGTCTAAAAATAGAGTCCTAACGGTGTAACTAAGACCATCAAATCAATAACCCCTCCTAATAGACAACGATGTTAAAAAATTAAGTCAACAAGAAGGATCGATAAACACGGTTTTATAACGGTTTTGAACATGAGACTTATTACCAAGACTTTTATACGCCCCCTAACGGAAGGGCCTTATTATCTTTGGTTTACCTCCATCTTTTATTCAACTTCGCCATGAAGCTTTTATTATGACTTCGGTCTTGCCTTGCCTTTTATTATCCGCCTCATCGGTGGTTTTATTAGCCAAAGACGTATATCCTCACGCTAAAGCGAATTTTGGATCTTTAAAGCTTCGAAGATTAAGGCTTGATTCACTTTCAATTTTGCATAGATTTTAAGCCTTGTAGGGCTTCAAATTGTTTGCTTGATTTAGGTGAGCACTTGAAATCTTATTATTAGGTGAAGCTTTCGATTATTAGGGTGCCAATACTTCAAAACCGTGACGCTGGCGATACCTTAATGTCTTCCCAATTTAATTACACGGAAGCTACTAGAAAAGACTAGAAACCCAACAATCCTAACTAAACCGCTAAGTCAATATTTATTAAGCAAAAAATATTTACATGCGAAGGGAGAATAAGCAAACAACGAGAACACATGAGTTTTTGAAAGAATACGAGTACTCTACGTTTAGCATAGTAACTTATAATTAACTCTATCATTTCTCGTCCTCATTTAAGAGACTTAGCCTAATGTGTAGTTAAGGAATCAAAGCTAAGTGCTCAACACGCACGGTCGAGTCAAAAATTACTCTTATTCTCGCCATCGGAAAATCTACATTCGTGTCTTCAAACACTTATAAAACATGAGAAAAATTTTAAAATTTGGCCATTTTTAGCCTTATTTTGCAACAAAACGATAAACAAAACGATAAAATTTGGAAAGCGTGAAGGTTTGGCAAGGCAAGTATCTATTCACCCCCCCATACTAAAGTAAAACATTGTCCTCAATGTTTCGAGTCTAGGGGTGCAAACACCCCCATACTAGAGACGTAGTCGAATGCCTAATCTAGCATGGTAAGGGTGTAACCAATAAATTTAAAGCCGTTTATGAAGTGTGCTAAAAACCTAAGGTTAGAACAATCACGGATATATCATGGATATTGAGAAATGTCTCCAAAGCAAACGATCGAGTGCTCCCATAAAACGAACACGAGAGGCTCCAATCGTGAAGATTATGATCTAAAAACCACATATCACAAACAACCATGGAACAAAGGTTGGAAGGGCACAAATCCCCACACGTAAGCTACATTAGAAAGCAATAATATGTACATAGGATAAGCATGGGACTCCCCCACGAGGCACCTCGTTTTTGATTACCGAGTCATGAGCTCGACTCGATCCCCTTAATACTAATTATCATTGGGGAAGGTGACTTGGTCGAGGTAGTTCAAGGATGGAACTTCCCCACCAAAGTAGTGCTTCAACCTATGTCCATTCACCTTGAAGTTAGGACCATCATCTTGAGCTAGCTCGATGGTCCCATACGGAAATACTTGAGTCACGGTGAATGGACCGGACCAACGGGATTTTAATTTACTGGAAAAGATTTTCAATCTTGAATTAAAAAGCAAAACTTGATCCCCAATGTTAAAAACCCGGTTTTTAATTTTAGAATCATGAAACTTTTTAGTTTTCTCTTTATAAATCAATGAATTTTCATAAGCAATGTCCCTCAATTCATCTAATTCATTCAATTGCATTTCCGGTGCTTTCCCGCGGTCTCCATATCATCATTACAATGCTTTAGGGCCCAATAAGCCTTGTGTTCTAACTCGATAGGCAAATGACAATTCTTTCCATACACAAGCTTATAGGGAGTGCACCCAATGGGCGTCTTATGAGCGGTCCTAAAGGCCCATAAAGCATCGTCTAACTTATCCGACCAAGATTGTCGGTTTTCCCCAACGGATCTCTCCAAGATCCTCTTCAAAGCTCGGTTTGAAACCTCGACTTGCCCACTCGTTTGTGGGTGATAAGCCGTAGAAAGACGATGTGTAACCCCATATATCCTTAGAACCCTTTCAAATTGGTCATTACAAAAATGGGTTCCATGATCGCTTATGATAGCACGAGGGGTTCCAAACCGAGAGAACAATTGCTTCAAAAACTTGACTACCACACGAGCATCATTAGTGGGCAAGGCCTTTGCCTCCACCCACTTAGAAAGGTAGTCAACCGCAACGAGAATGTACTTATTACCACGAGATGATGGGAACGACCCCATAAAGTCTATGCCCCAAACGTCAAAGATCTCACATACTTGAATGATATTTTGTGGCATTTCATCTTTTTGTGAGGCTTTTCCTTGTCGTTGGCATGCATCACACGACTTCACAAGATCTTGTGCATCTCGGTAAATAGTAGGCCAAAAGAAGCCGGCATCAAACACCTTTTTAGCCGTGAGATTAGCACCGTGGTGACCACCCGTGGGTCCCTCATGGAAAGCTCTAAGGATATTAGAAGCTTCGGTGCCAAAAACACAACGTCGGATGAGTTGATCCGCACAAGTTCGAAACAAGTAAGGGTCGTTCCAAAAGTAGAACTTGACGTCACGAAAGAATTTTCGTTTTTCTTGAGTCGTCATACCCTTAATGATGAAGTTACCTGCATGGTAATTTGCAAAATCCGCAAACCATGGGGTCGAAGAATCAAGCTTAGAATTCACTACACCAAGTGTCTCGAGCGGAAATGTTTCGGTGATTTCCTTGGGCTCGTACACACTTTGGTGAGGATCTTCCAAACGAGAGAGATGATCGGCCGCTAGATTCTCGGCTCCTTTTTTGTCAACAATGGTGTGATCAAATTCTTGTAGGAGGAGAATCCAACGAAGTAATCTCGGCTTAGCATCTTGCTTTGCCATAAGATACTTGATAGCCGAATGGTCCGTATACACTATGCATTTCGTCAAGACGAGATAAGGTCGGAATTTCTCAAATGCATATACCACGGCAAGGAACTCCTTTTCCGTTGTAGTGTATTTAAGTTGAGCCTCGGTCATCGTCTTGCTAGCATAGTGAATAGGCAAGAAGTGCTTATCATGACGTTGCCCCAAAACGGCCCCTATAGCGTAATCACTAGCATCACACATGAGCTCAAAGGGGAGGTTCCAATTGGGAGAAACAAGAATGGGAGCTTCGGTAAGTTTCCTCTTAAGGATCTAAAAGGCTCGTACACAATCTTCATCAAATACAAAACGTGCCTCTTTTTCAAGAAGATGTGTAATGGGTCGAGAAATCTTTGAAAAGTCCTTGATGAATCGACGATAAAAGCCCGCGTGGCCTAGGAAACTCCTAACTCCCTTAACGGTTTTGGGATGAGGTAATTTGGAGATGACGTCTACCTTAGCTTGATCTACCTCAATCCCCGCTTTCGAGACCTTGTGCCCTAAGACGATTCCACTCTTAACCATAAAATGACATTTTTTCCCAATTGAGCACAAGGTTGGTTTCCTCACAACGTTTCAACATTCTCTCTAGATTCGACAAACACGAAGTAATGGAATCACCAAACACGGAAAAGTCATCCATGAAGACTTCCATCGTCTTCTCGATCATATCATGAAAAATAGCCATCATGCACCTTTGAAAGGTTCCCGGTGCATTACAATGTCCGAATGGCATTCTACGATAGGCAAACGTTCCATATGGACACGTAAACGTAGTTTTTTCTTGATCACGAGGATCGATGGGAATTTGGAAGTAACCGGAAAAACCATCAAGAAAGCAATAGAAATCGTTTCCCGCAAGACGCTCCAACATTTGGTCCATGAAGGGCAAGGGAAAATGGTCTTTTCGAGTGGCTTCATTCAACTTACGATAGTCAATGCACACTCTCCATCCGGTCACGAGTCTTGTGGGAATCAACTCGTTGGCATCGTTTGGCACAACGGTCATCCCTCCCTTTTTAGGGACACAATGAATAGGACTCACCCAAGGGCTATCGGAAATAGGGTAAATCATTCCCGCGTCAAGGAGTTTAAGGACCTCCTTTTTGATGACATCGTGAATTTTGGGGTTCACCCTCCTTTGACTTTGGATTGTTGGCTTGAAATCCTCCTCCATTAAGATTTTGTGGGTACAAAACTTGGGATCGATTCCCTTAATGTCGGATAACTTCCACGCAATCGCCCCTTTGTGGTCCTTTAGAACATCGACAAGTGCGGTTTTCTCATCATTCGAAAGATCCTTCGCAATAATAACCGGTAACTTGTCGTCCTCCTCCAAATAGACATATTCGAGGTGAGGAGGTAAATCTTTCAACTCGAGAATAGGTGGTTCCTCAAGTGAAGATTTGGGCTCGATACTCATAACCTCCTCGGGTGGAGGAAATGGGAAATCGTTAAGAAAATCCTTGATAATCGAGAAGTCCTCATCGTTGTCGAGGTCTTCGTCACAAGTACGTGGAACATTGCATTCTTCCAACGTAAAACCACCACCTTCAAAAGGAGTGAAGGTTGGTGTCGAATTATCAAGAATTGGATCCAACATAGTGGGATTGCCACTAGTTTCTTCATCACCAAAACCTAGAACTTCTTGTGAAAATTCCTCACAAACCACGTCGATCATATCAACGAGGTTTATGGTTGCAACGAAATAAACATGAGAAATTTGAGAGTTTTGAGTTGCGTTTATAACAAGTTCCTCGTCGTTGAAACGTAAGGTGATCTTTCTAGCATGCACATCGATCAAAGCCATAGACGTATCTAAAAACGAACGACCTAAAATGAGGGGAACTTGAGGACCCGTGGGGATATCAACAACAATGAAGTCTACGGGATAGTAGAACTTCCCCACTTTCACAAAAACGTCTTCCGCCAAACCACATGCGGGAATTGTGGAATGATCGGCCAACTCGATAGACATTAGTGAAGGAGTAAGATTAGGAAGATTGAGCGACTTGAAGATTGCAAGTGGCATCAAGTTAATGCTAGCACCAAGATCGGCCAAGGCGAAGCATTCTTCCATGTCTTAGATTGCACAAGGGATCAAAAATTTACCGAGATCACCGACTTTTTGAGGTATGCGATTAAGATAAACCGACGAACAACTAGACAATTGGTGCAATTTCTCCTTGTTGTTCAACATACTCTTAAAGTTAGCGGCAAATCGAGGCATCATGACCAAAGCGTCGGCGAAACTCACATTAAGGTGCAAATCACGAAACATTTTCATAAAAAGCTCAAATTGGTAATTGTCGCGCTCTTGACGTTTCTCCTTCCTAAGTCTCGATGGATAGGGCAAAGGTGGTGTGGGTTGAGGCATAGTAGGCATAGCCTTTGGAATCTCGGGTTCCAATGATGGTAATGGGTCAACCGTGGGTGTGGCACGAGCGGTACTTCGTTGGATTGGGACATGCTCCTTTTGGACCACCACCTCGGGTTCTTCCTCAATTGCTTCCTCCGTAGGAGCAATTGGTTGAGGAATCGGCTCCTTAAGTGTCTTACCACTACGTGTGGTAATCACTTTCATCCCACCCTTAGGGTTGGATATGGTGTTGCTAGGAAGACCACTTGACGACGGTTTACACATTATTGCCTCAAACATAGACGAGATTTTATCTTCAAAATTAGATTGCCTCAATACGGCTTCGGTTTGCCTTTTCTCGGCCTTAAGCATCTCTTGTTTAATCTCATGTTGCCCTTGTTCCATCTTTTGTTGGTTTTGTTGCAACCTAGTGACATTTCCTTCCATCTTGTTGGTGTGGATTTTAAGTTCATTAGCTAAATCATTTTTCAACTCTTTCTTCAAGTCGTTTTTAAACTCGGATCTTAGGCTAATGATTTCTCTTTGAATGTTGTCAAACCTAGCATCATTCCCACTAGCATATTCAACAAACTCACTTGGAAGATATTTCAATGTTTGCAAACTTTTGTTGTTATTTTGAAAATCATTTTTGTTTGAAACTTGATTATTAGCCCCTTGATTCCCATAGTTTCCCTTGTTGTAATTTTTCTTAAAACCAACTTGATTGTTGCGATAGTTGTTAGCATTTTGATTTGAACCAAAACCCAGTGGAGTCATTTGATTAGAGCTGGAAACTTGACCGTTTTGGTTGTAATTTCCCGTGGCCGCAAAGGCACTCGAAGTGTTACCACCGTTGGTAATGCACTCGGAGAAATCATGACCTCCACCACAATACATGCAAGAAACCTCAACCGCTTTAGCCGTAGCGGGAGCACTTGGTTCACCAACTTTAAACTCAATCAAAAGTCCTTTCAACTTATCAAAAATCTTGTTTTCCAAGTTCGCCTCAATTTGGAAAGCATCGATGGTATTAGACAAAGAAGGTGAAGCCGAAGACGAAGCCTTACGAACACTAGACGTGCTACGAGGACTATACACCTTAGATCTATTTTCAATTATCACCAAAGCTTCCTCAACCGTTTTACACAAAAAATTACCACCCGCGGCGGCATTTAAATAATCCCTTTCATGATCATTAAGTCCATTGTAAAACGTGTCAATTTGATGCAAATCGGAAAAACCGTGATGAGGACATTCATGTAACATTTCCTTAAACCTATTCCAAGCCGTTGAAAAACTTTCATTAAATTCTTGTGAAAACTTTGAAATCTCATTTTTCAAGTGCGTAGTCTTAGAGGGCGGAAAAAATTGGTTCACAAACTTAGACACGAGATCCTTCCACGTCAATATAGAATTGGGTGGCTCTTTCTCTAACCAAATTTTTGCGGGCCCCGCTAAGGAATACGGAAAAAGCATCATCTTAATCGAGTCGTTAGAGACATCCTTAAACTTGCAAGTAGCGGTAAGACGATTGAATTGGCGGATATGGTTGTGTGGATTGTCCTTCTCATCACCACGGAATTTGTTGTTTTGAATCATGGACAACAAACCCGTCTTAACCTCAAAATTCTCCGCAAGGATAGCGGGAATCACAATAGCCTCTCCATAACCCTCGGTGGGTGCTTGAAGTAACTCCATCATAGTTCGATTCGCCATGGTTGGTGCTTCTCTTACAATGGGTTCGTCAATAGGAGACTCCTCACTAGAATTGTTGGGAGTGGGAGTTTTGTTCTTTCGTTTACGTGCACGTCTTGCTTGATTTCGAGTTAGCATAAACGTCACGTACAACGAGGGGACGAGCAAAGAAGATTCTTTTTGGTGTTTTGTATTTTTCAATTTTTTTTGTGGTTTTGGATTGTATTAACCTTTTTGGAGTTTGGTGAAATGTATTAAGTAGACAAAAATCTACAAATCTCCTCCTTAATCAAATCTCTTGATTAAAGAAGCCTCAAGGAATGAAAACGATCACGTGAAGTGAACGCCTTCGATGACTTTAGAACGTTGGTGGAACACCAAAACATTCAAGAGGGTTTAATCAATAGAAACCAAGAAAATATATATGATACTTAGTAATACTTTGGGCGGCAAAACCCTCGATTCACTCTCACAATCAAATACTCACAAGCAAGCGGGGAAACGAGGCGGCGCGAAGCACTTAAGAGCCTTTTTCCTTAGGATATATTTTATAATATCCGCCTTATACCCACCTTATAGTTTGTATTTTCAAGATTAAGCTTCACGAAAGTAATTATCTATTTTTGCCTTTTCTTTGGTTTGAGATTCGAATACAATGATTGGGTAATGACCTCCCAAGTCAAGGTTGTGATTTCTCACGTATTTTGAGTACTTGTATATTTATTGTTCTACGTATACAATATAGTAATAATATTCACACAAAAACCGAAAAACGATAATACGTATTAGTAGAGTGCTACTAATACAAATACTAATTATGGTCAGTATAAAAACAACAATGCCAAATCAAAACACAACACGCCTCCCCGGCAGCGGCGCCAAAATGATGTTGGAGTTTTTAGCACCCTTTAGGAAAAGAGCAATAAATAGGGCAAGTGAGCACGACGATTTAGGAAAACCGTGTGTGAATGACCCTAAGTAAGTTCGTTCTCAAGGAGGCTAGTGTGTTATGTGTGTAATGATATGGATTAATTTGTGATTATATATGAGAAAGAAAAATAGAAAAGGGATTAGAAGAGAAAGACGGTTATCAAGACGGATTAAACTAATTCTAAAAAGGCGTAAACGTAAAGTCGTAAAAACCACCAAAATTAAAATTTTAACCTAAAAATTTCTAAAAATCACCAAAAATCCCTAATAATATTCTAAGAGTTTACAAAAAATCAAAACTTGCAAAAACCTTTTAATTAATTAGATAATGACTTTTTAATGCTAATTAAAGTCCTAAAAATCAAAATTAATTATTAAAAAGCTCTAAACAAGATTTTCAAGTTTATAAACCTCAAAAATACTCTAATTAAGCTAAAAACTATTTTTCAAAATTTTAAAACCAATTAAAACTATTTTTAAACAATTAACAACTCCTAAAATCAATTAAACCTTAAATTAATTATAACAAATAATTAAAAGACCTAAAAAATATTTAGAAAGTTGCAAAAATCCTAATTAAGTGTTTAGAACCTAGGAAAAATATAAAAACCTAGAAAATCAGACTTTTAATTTTTTCTAATAAAATAATATTAAAATAATATTAAAAATCCAAAAATTATAAAAAAATCTAAAAACTTGCAAACTAGCTTAATTTAACCTAAATAATTCAGAAATGAAAGTGAAATTACCTAAATACCCCTATTGGGCCTAGAAAATGGGCCAAACCCAAAACAGTCCCTTATTGGGCTTAATTAAGGCCCAATAAGAAAAAGTGTTCAGAATAAGCCCAAAAAGCACAGGTTGACTCAAAATTTGATTTTAAACAACTTTTTCCAAAGGCCCAAAAGCTGAAAATGTGAAATAAGCCAACTTATAATAAGCAGCTTAATCTTAATGGGCTTTTGAGCCCATTAAGCCATAAGTTGTTGCCATAAGCTAAAATTTTACACACAAGCTTCTTTTGAACTAACAAAGACTTCTGCAAAAACAATTTTTAAATAAGCCCACTTAATAAGCCAGAAACAGTTCACAAACTTATTCACAAAACGACAAAATAGTCGTTTTTATGATCTAGACCACCTCAGAAGCTGATTCAAGTTGCAAAATGTTTCTTATCACAAAACTAAGCTTAATAATCAAAAACCTACTCAATAAGCACTCTCAATAAGCTGGAAAATCAAATAAGCACTTATGTTAAAAGTCAAACAAGTTGGTTTTCTAGTAAAAAGTCAAAGTCAAAGTCTCATAAGCTCCAGTTCACTTAAATGGGTCAAATAATGAAGATCTATTACAAAAAATAAGTTGTTGCAAGTCAGAATAAGCTAGAATAGCTTAATGATAAGCTGATGACAAAATTGCACTAGCAGGGGCTAGTTTTGGATGTTGAGCAGTGGAAACTTTTTCCACTGCTTGACTATTTTGACTTTTTGTCTTTAGTGCCTTTTTTGGAGATTCAGATTTCACAAAGGCACCCAAATGATCTTTGGATCAAAAGGAGTCAATCACAATCAAAATAACACAATCACTAACACCCAATTGATACAGTTTAATCAATCATTTATCAGACATTGCACAGACATGAACAATAAGCAGTTTAGCACTTATGAGCAGTTTTAGCACAAATCAGCCAGCCAAATTCAACCAAGTGCACACACAAGCTATAATAAACTCCAATAAGCAAGTCTAAACAGGTTTCATGCACTGGTTCAAAGAATTAAGCAAGATTCAAGCAATGAAAGTTACTGATGAACACTAACACATGCAGTTTTCTACTTTTGCTGATGTATTTGACACACAAGCCAATTTCAACACCTCAAATCTTTCAAACAGGTTATATTAACTTTGTTTAAACCACTTTTATCCCTAAGCATGCATACACACTAAGTGTTCCCAAAATCCTAGGCCAAAACAAGCAGAAACAAGGTCTTTATAGCAGATTGATTAATTCAAGTGTTCAAACCCAAAAACTTGCAGCAAAACACTCTCAAACAAAGGATTAGCAGATACAAAGCATAAACAACAACTTCCCTTAACACAATAACAAGTTACAAGCATAAAACAGTAGACCCAAACACCCCTTTAACTTTTTCAAATCAAAATTTTCAAAAGCACAATGAGATTTCAGGCCAACCAAGCATCAATTAACACTCAAACAAGTATAATAAACAGATTCAAGCAAGAACAAGCCACAAAATTCACAAGAACACAAGTTTCATACAAATATCACCAAAAATCACAATTTAAGCAAATTTTGAGATTAAGTATGTAAACCTCATGGATGTACATCCACACCCACGAATTTTGAGCTTATGTGCTAGCAAGAACAAGCACAAGCTTCCACAAAAAGCCTGCTAAGATTGAACAAGGGTTAAGCACAATATCATAAAAATTAGAAACTTTGGAAAACTTGATTAATGCAAACTTGTTACCCCACACTTGATTATCCCCAAGTTATAAGCCTCACCACACCTTAACCAACTCAGTTAGGATGCTATGATCAGCCCTATAGCCCAAGAATTCCAAGATTAGAACAAGACTTAGCAAAATATCAAGAAAATGAGGAAATATGCAAACTTTTGCACACTCCTCTTTTGAAAACAGGTTTTGAACTTCAAGAACTAACAAGCATATAATAAATGAAAGCAGTAAATAAGATTGGCCAATGACTTTTCTTCAAGATTTCAAACTCAATTTCATTAACTTAGAAATAGGATTTAAAGAAACTTGAACCAAGGAAAAATCAAAAGCAAACTGAAATGTGAAGGCCTAAGTGGCTTTATATAGAGCCTTACAAGTTCTACTATGCTAAGAAACGTGTAAACCCTAATGCTTAAGTCCCAAAAATTCCCTTGAGGTTTTTGTCTTCTTTGGAGAATCATGTGACTGAATTTTTCATGTAGTTGAGGTGTGAGCTGTTGAAATAGCATCAAGAGCTTAGAATGAGCTTAGGATGCAAGCAAGATTGTGAGGCGTTGGATTGCTGGCATAATCTTGTCTTCTTCCTCAAACGTGTAGCAGGGCATGTCCCATGTGGCATGTGGGGTAAAGTGGCATGTGTTTTTAAGGTTGGGATATGATTAAGGCATGCTTAATCATTAATCTGGAGGTTTATGAGGTTTAATTACAAGTGAATTAAGAAAACCCAATTTGTGTTCTTGGTGAATAGTTGGGCGTTTAATCTGAGTTTGGGTTTAAAAAGATGTTTAGCGCCAGATTATTAAACTAATAAAGATTAGTTTAAATCTGTTATGGGTGGGAAGTGATGTGGCCAATTGAAGAGAGCTGATTGGTGGGATGGAGTAAGTGGGACACTTGTCACCATGTGGTAGGTTAAGGTAAGTTTTATGTCTGGCCATGATAAGTCCCTTACCTTCTTTTCTCTTTTCACTTGCAATTTAAATAACCAAATCCGGATTTCCTTTGTTAATAAACTTTCACTTTTCACACTTTTGCCCCAAATACTTTTCCAAAGTATTTTCAGGGGTATTTCTTGCCATATTGTGATACTTGAGGGGCTGTTTTGGCATTTTGTTGATAGATAATTGTCTAAACTTGTATGATTGTCATTTTGGAGGACTGAAGTTGCCAAGTCTTGATGATTGAGGGACCATTTTTGCCAATTGTTGAAAGTTGAGGGTCCTTTGTGTAATTTTGAATTTTTCAAAGGACCAAACTTGTCATTTCTTGTACTTTGAAGGACTTCATGATATATTTGACTTTGTGGATGATATTGGTTGACAATTTATCTTTTGTTGAGGGGCTAAACTTGCCAAATCTTCGAAGTTAAGGGTCCTTTTTGTAATTTTGACAAACTTTAGGGACCAAACTTGTAATTATGAGGATACAAGGGTATAAAGTGTCAATTATTCATAATTGGAGGACCCTTCTTCATAATTCTTCAAATCTTCAAGGGTTGGTCTTGGGAAAGTCTTCACTAGGGCTTGGTTCATTGTGCGGCTTTGTTTCCCGTGTTCGTTTTTGCATGATTCTTGTGATCTTTTGTCATTTTCTCAATATCCGTACCTAAAATACACAAGCAACAAACACAAGCATATATTTGGGTATTTTGATGACATTTAATGCATTTTAAGCCCTATTTGGAAGATGAGACCATGTATAAAAGCAGTCTCATCAATGCCTCCTTCACCTACCCCTTCAAATGACTTTATGCTTTCTTCAAATCCTCTTAGCGAGACATGTTTTGAGAAACCAATTTTTGAGGAGTATGAGTGCATAGAAGAAGAACCCATAAGTTGTCCTACACCTAAGGAGTTTGTAGATAGGGATGAGTTATCTTGTGATTCCGATTACATTTTTAATTATTCCTCGGGATCGGATGAGGATGATTCACCTATTTTACCAAGACCGACTTTTGAAAACCATGATAATGATTTATCGGATTCTTTACTCCTTAGTGATGACTTTTATACCCCAAGTATCGATAAATTCCATCACGAGGATGCTTTTTATGATCCCGTGTTATTGGATTTCTCGCATGAGCTTAATTGTGATCATGGTATTGATGAGAAGGCAAATGGTGTTTTAAAACTTGATATTGATATTGATTTTGAGAACTCGGATTTTGACAAATTCACATTTGCCTCTTCGCCAATT
The DNA here is from genome assembly GCA_025667525.1 of Glebionis coronaria. NCBI lineage: Eukaryota > Viridiplantae > Streptophyta > Magnoliopsida > Asterales > Asteraceae > Glebionis > Glebionis coronaria. The sequence goes on from CM046877.1 coordinate 424,333,484, forward strand.
ACCTTTGATTCTACCATCGATTCTCATCCAATTCTCGAGGAGTTACCTAATCAACACTCCTCAAATGAGAATTACGTTCACCACATTCGTGAGGATTTAACATATCAACAAATCCCACAAATGAATGATGGTTTCGTACTTGATCGTGATCTTTTCGAGAGAATTTCTAAAATTCTCAATGAGGGGAACGACAAACCTTTGTTTGATGAGCCTATCTATGATGAAGAAATCGAAGAGATTCACGTTCATGAGGATGAATGCTTTGACCCGGGAGGTGACATTGACCATTCTTTGATTGATACCTTTACGGATTTGCCGAATAGTGACCATCCTTTGTCTTTGGGGGATGACAATTTGTCTCCTTTACCCACCTCACCTCCCGTGGATCACGACCTCACATACTTCTCGTATGTTGAGCGGACTTTTCTCCCATCCAAGACTTATCCTCCTGCCTCTCATTTATTATGTTCATCCGGGACCGAGGACAAGATCTTTGATCCCGGTATAACATTCGAGGCTTCCCCATGGACCATTTAATTCGGGGTCGAGTCAGGCTCGTGACTCGGTTAACAAAAACAAGCGCTTCTCGGGAGGCAACCCGATTATCTATCTTTTATCTACAATAAGTGTAGGGGGAGCCGTGTAGGTTGTTTGTTTGGTGTGTTGTGATTGTGTAGGTACATGTGCTTTGATGATCCACTTTTGGTGCTTTTGACGAGACCCGTGTTCCCGTGTTACCCGTGTACCCGGTTCCTTCGATAAGTTTTTGCTATTGTGATTCATACTTGTATATAAATAAAACGAATAAATGTAATCTCTTTAGTTGTCCTTTCTTTAGCTCGATTTTAAACAACATACTCAATGTCCTAAGTGTAGGGGAGTTTAGTCTCCCACATGCTTAAACATTGAGGACAATGTTTATATTAAGTGTAGGGGGGACTTCTATCGAATTTTAGTGGCCTTTTCCATGAATTTGACCCCATTTTACCGGAAAATTTTAAAAAAAATTCAACGTTTTTCAAATTTTTGATCTATTTTGGCCTAGTAGAATTTTTATTTATTTTCTTTCCTTTTATTATCGCATCATAATAATTTCCATTTCAAGAATAAAGTCAAAAAAATGAATAAACAAATAAATTGGTTTTAACAAGTTTAGATATCTTTGATATATTAGGCCTGTCGTGAATATTTTGACTCAACCCGAGTTTACTTATCCAAGTTTACTCTAGCTAGTATCCTTAACCATATGGACCTTAAATGGTTTATTAGGCTAAGCATCCACGAGTCTCATTCCTTGAGATTTTAAATTGTGGAGAACGAGAGATGATAGAGTTAATTATAAGTTCGGTATTCTTTCATTAACTTATGTGAGTTAGTTATGAGCTTTTTCTCCCATCACTTGTTAATAAATATATTTGAAATAAATAAGGTTGTACGATTTAAAAGGTTACTTAGCTTCTAGCACAAGATCGTTTAAAAGTTGCTCGGTATTAATTAGAGTTCATAGCCAAGGCATAACTTATTGAAACGGGACGCGAAGATTGGCTTATCCAAAAAGGCCCTAACAAGGCATGAGGATACCCGAGTCTAAAAAGGCCCTAACAAGGCATGAGGATTCAATTTTTGCTAAAGATCCTAAGATGATGTGAAGATCATTAATCCAAATCAATATGAAGGATCAAGACACACGACGAGAAGTAATTACTCCCCTAAAGATCATGGAGAAGTCTATCCAAAAAGACCCTAACAAGGTATGAGGATAAATAGATCCAAGTCCGAAAAGGAGGCGGATCGTTGTATATCAAAATCCTAAATAAAGAAGAGGATGAATGAAGAAGTTGTGGTCAACGTTTGAAGCATCTTCACTCCTTATGAAGATGTATACCAAAATGAAGAGAAGACCATAATTTCAAGATCGTCTCTCAAGATTTGAAGTTTGAAGTACAAGCCAAATATCGGTCCGAGAAAGGTCTCAAATCGTGAAACGAGTTATGCCAAGATATGAACTTTTTGAGGTTTAGAGAAGCAGTTTTAAAAGATTTTGTCCTTTAGCTAACTATTGATTAAATCGTTCCACTTTATTTTCGGCCTTAATAAATTATCGAAATAAGTCAAAAATGCATCCTCATGATCATTCGAGACAAAAATAAAATACAAGAGATACACCGTAGGAATAAGGGGGTCTAAGTGATTAACTAAACCACATGAGTATGTGTTAGTTGTGCTAACTTGTAATAACAATGATCTCGTTTTTAAGCTTGGTATGGGGAACGTGAAACTTGAGGGTGATTAATATTCATGACACCAAAGCCCTAATCTAAGTCTTAGATTTCTTTACGAGTTTCTTCCATCTAATAATTTCCAAGTTAATAAATGATTATAACTTTTGTCTCTTTATTAAGTTTTATCTTTTCGTCGAAGTAGTAGTAGTAGTAATAATAATAATAAAGGCCAAGATGGATTAATAATGAGAAAAACGTAACTTTATGCTTTAAAATAATGCATTGCATGGGGTCATTGCAATGGTCAAGTGTATGGGATTTAATAAGTGTGAAAACACTTATCCTTTTGCCACTAAAAACAAGGAAAAACAAGACCGAATCATGTGTTTTATATCAATAAAGTCGGAATTACACGTGGTTTTGTGTTCTTGTGTTTAAATAGGTACAAATGATCAAAAGAAGAGAAAACACGGGATTTCACGGTCAAATGTTGAAGAAAAGTCTAAAAAGAGACGAAGACAAAGTCAAAAGGTCAAAAGTGTGCCGAAGATCACGAAAACCGACAAAGTCGACTTAATTTTGAAGAAATGATCAAGAAAGTCGGAATCGAGCTCGATTTAGCGGATTAAATCATTTTTGAAGATATTCAAGCCGAGCGGGTACCACATTGGATAAATGGGCTCGAAAGCCCATTTAAGGATTTAAATTATTCACTATTTGATAAGTAAGCCCAAAACCTAATTGGCCCAAATTCTCGGTTCAAAATTCACATACTGGGCCAAGCCCAATCTACTCAGCAAATGAAAAGTGACGGATTAATTTTTGAAAAATAAAAGTTAAAATGGGCCAAGCCCAGTAACTAAACTAAAGAAACGAATTTGGAAGGTTTATTAAGTGAATTTACTTCACTTGTTGACTCAATAAACTCGATCAAATACAAATACCCACGCCCCCATTTATAACCCCCATCCACACGTGTAAACCCATATCCCCACACACAATAAAACGATTTGTTTTAACTTTCCCTTACCCCAAATAATAAAACGGGTTTATCTCCCCAACCCCTCCCCATTTACTTCGATTAAAACAAGAAAAATCCTTTTTTCTCTCCCAACTCACGCAGCCACCACACCATCACCCAAACCCTGAAAATTGGGGGTTTTTACCCTTTGATGTTTAAAGGCGCGTGTTCTTCACATCCACAAATTAATTCCCAATCTTTTCGGATGAATTAAGTGGAACCAAAGGGAAGCACAAAAATACAAGGAATGACAGCTTGGCAATCCGAGTGAAAAGGGGGCAATCTCAGCCGTTCGATGTGAAGGAAAAGAGAGAGAAGAAATCAAGGGTCAAGATTGAAGCCTTGGGCACCAAGGAGATTAGGGATTTCCCTATAAATCCCCACTCCACAAAGATGTAAATCAAGCTTTTCATTATTTTCAGTTTTTTAAATTAATTAGGAGTAGATTAAATTAGTTTTAATTTTTGCAAATTAGATTGGTAGGTTTATTGTAATATTTAAATTCCATATTGTATTTTTTTATGATTAATGAAAAAAAAATAGTTTTAATTAATTCGGTGCTTTATTTAATTTCTGTTTAATTTTGAGTTTCCAGAATTCGGTTATCATTAATATAACTGTTTTTTTTTATTATTATTATGATTTTTCATTCGGATTAAATAAAAAAAAAATGTTCGAAGATGATGTTCGAGAGCTTGATCTTGGTTCGAAGCTGTTGATGTTCAAGGTGGTGTTCGGTTTAGATCAATAAGATGGCTCAGCGCCAATCTTCGACCTAACGGTTTCGACAAAAAGGTTTCAAGACTCTTTTTAATTTCCTGTTTTACTTTATTATTCAGTTTATAGTTTGCTTATGATCTTATTTGCTGGTTAAGTTTTATTTATGTTCTTGTTTGGTATTTAATTTGTGAAGATTTGCTTATTGTCTTATATGTGTAATTATGGTTTAAATTTCTGTTTAGATTTTTATTTAGTTTTGATTGCTTTGGTTTTACTGATTTGGCAGCTTGATCGGTTGAGTAAGTCTATTTGTATTGGATTTAGTTGATTTGCTTAGTAGTAATCTGTTTAGACTTATCTATCTGCTTAGTATGCTTTATAACTTGCTTAGGTTTTGGCTTATTTGATTCTTCTTTGCTAGTTAGTTTCTGATTAGCTTATGTGTTTTTCAGTTTTTATGCTTATTTGTTTAAAGCCGTGACTGCTTATTTGATTTAGCTACTGTTGGATTTGTTCGGTTTAACCGCTATAGCTTATTTGTTTTATAAGTGTTTTTTTATATAATCAGCTTATGTTCATCTTGTTTATTAGGATTTCAGCTTACTTGCTTTTTAGCTTTTCTTATTTGCTCATCAGCTTATTTGTTCGTTTTCTGAATTGCTGTGTCTTAGACAGCAGGGACTTTCAATTTTTTGTTCAATTTTGATTGTCTAATAAATCTGTCCAGAACATTTAAAAAAAAATAAAAAATATATATAAAGCATAAATATTGTCTGGGGTGGGATTCGATCCCCAGACCTCTTGTTCACCAGCCAAACGCACAACCATCTCATCTATTACCTCTTTTGTGTTTATTTACCCATAGTCTAATTAATATAGGACTTTAAGTTTTGGCAGTTTTAGTTACTTAGTTTTAATACACTTTCTTTTAGTTTTAATTAATTTTAATTAGAAAGATTCATTTTAATTTTCTTTAATTCAGTATTGTTTTAAAAAAAATATATATATAAAAAGATAAAAAAATATTTTTATAACTTTAAATTTGTTTTCATTTTATTTTGTTTATTTAAAAAAATAGTTTTTATTTAAAAGTCTTTATTTTAGCTTATATAAATTTTAAAACTAGTTTCATTAAATATAGTTTAAAAATAGATTTTTAATTAGAAGTTTTTATCTAGTCTTATTAAAATTAGATTTAAATAGTTTTTATTTAAAGTTTTTATAAAATTAAGTTTTTCAATTGTTTACATTTTAATTAAAATTAGATTTGCTTTTAATTAGTTTCAAAATAGATTTTATTAGATTTTATTAGTTTAAATAGATTTATTTTTAAATAGTTTTTAAATTAGTTTTAAAATTCCAAAAATACTTTTCACCAAACAACAAAGATAAGTTGAAACGTTAATCGGAAATCAATTCGAGTCGAGTCGAGGAACGATCATAGTAATATAAAAAGGGTAACAAAATCTCTTTTTCATTGTTGTTGGTAGGTTTGTAGATCTTCTTATAAGTTGTGGTGAGTAAAGACATGAGTTCCTCATTCTTCTTGTCCCTTGAAGTTTGTTCATCATCACTGTCTCCATCTGACTCGGTGTCATACTTTGGAGGTGGGAGTTGGGACAATTGCTTTTGCTTTGTGTTTAGCAGCAGCTAGAGGTTTGGTGGATGATGTGACAATCCGTCAATTTATGGTTGATATTTTATTCTCAATATTTATTTGAAAACATTATTTTAATGTTACAATATGAACTCACTTATTTTTGGGAAGTAATTTGGATTTACGTCTTGAAGTAGCGTCGACTACGTCTAAACCGGAGGATTCTACGTTACGTGCTTACGTTTACATACACCGTCTTTGGTGACAGTCAGATATTTCAGAAAATAAATTTATTCGTGAATATTATTTTGGAGTTTTAAATTCGTGTTGGTTCATAAACTCACAAATTTACGAGAAGAGATTAGGACTTACGATTTTATTTTAACGTCCTTTACGACTAAATCGGAAACCTTAGGATTACGTATTTACGTTTTTGAACTCCGTTTTTGATGAGACAATTTTTATTGGATTCGTTTTGTGACATTGATTCATAATTTATAAAAACGTTTTTCGTAAAACGACCCGAGGGCACGCAAATCGAGAAAACTAGAATCGAGGAATACCCGTAAACTAGTGAGATGGGACAAAATACATTGTCCCACCCCACTAGCTTATATGGGACGGCACACATGACACCACATCTTAGGATGTGGCATCATGTTAGCTAAATGTTTACATGTGTAAGCCAAGCTTACACCTTAAGCTACTCTTTCCACTTACCAACTCAAAACCATCAACTAACTTCACACACACCATTTACTTACATGCAAACCAACACAAATACTCTCAAAAACCACCCCTTTGCCGTCCACTTTCAAGCTACAAACACCCCTTTTGATCTTTTCTAGCCATGCAATACATGTTTACTAGCTCTATCATGGAGTTATCTTGAAGCCTTGATCATTTGGTGGCCATATTAACAATATTGGAGGTGATTTGCTTGTGTCCTAGGGCTGATTTCTCAACTTATGTTCTTGGTGTTTGATGATCTTGGAGTTACTTGTGGTGTTCATCAAGTTCTTGTCTTCCAAAAACAAGAAATACACTTGGTTGGTAAAGAAGATCATCCTCTCCATTTTTCTCTTGTTATTTTGTAAAGAAAAAATGTATTTTCTTTCATTTTGTATATGTATATGATGTATATATGATGATAAAAATGTTGTGTGGGGATCAAGTGTTGATAAATATGCTTAAAAAGGTTAATAACTATAAGAAATGAGGCTAAAATCATGATTATTTAGTTGGCTGTATAAAAACAGTATATAACTAAAACTTGAACTGATAAAATTGCATGGTATGATCCATTTACAGTAAGAACAAGATGCTATACACATGTGAGAGTTGGCCATGCAATGGAATCAATATAATGAGTGAGATATGATCAAAACAAGTTGGGTGTTCTAATCTGAATAAGCAGTTTTGTAGGGACTGTTAAGGCAAAATAAACTTAAAATGAGCAGTAGCTATAACTAAGTTAAATATATCACATAATATGAAGAACATGTCATCCAAAAATGAGCATCTAATTCATTATAGAACTCTAGATATGATAAAAATGGTGAACATGAAAATAAAAATCAGATTTTGAGAATTAATGTTTATTATTATTATATAAGCACTCAAATTATAATGTATAAAATGTAAAATTAAAACCCACTAACTTATAAAATTTATTTATATAAATATGTAAAAGGGTAAATGAATGAATAACTTATATAAATGGTAGTGAAATAATACTTATAAGTAATAAAAACTATAAACTTGATTTTTACGACTTTTTCGGCTATTACCGTAAAATTAATGTTTTTTGCCAATTAAAACTTAGACGATCAAACCCGTCTAATGTAAAGTTTTTAAAAGTCATATACTGATATATAAGTAACTAATACAAGTAAAAACCGATAAAACCCGAACTATAGGAAATACGGACATTAACGAGCTAACTAAGCATATTGGACTAATAATTAGACTAGATAAGATAAACACTTATGAAAAGAACTTATTGGGCTTAACTCATTTAGGCCCAACTTGGAAAGTATATATACTGATAATATAGGTATAAAATGGATTAAAACAAGTTAAAGAACTTATAATAAGTTTATTGGACTTAAAACACGTAAATAGGTAAAACTAGTAAACTGGTATAAACGTTATCGACATATAACACTAAAATGAGTAAACGAGAATATGTAAACCCACTTGATCATCATATATATATATATAATCATCATATGTATACATAATTGTTATTTTTATAAAGTCATTGGATATGAGTCTAAGACGAGTATTATTTGTCTAGGTTTCCGTGATTGAAGCACGTACCGTACGTCCGAATTGCCGACAACCCGCCTTCCCACATCAACGTGAGTTCATAGCCTCGCACTCTTTTAAATGTTTTTATGAAATGTTTTATAAACCCGCGAGGGAGATAACATGTTAGTTTTTATAAAATAGGACACCATTTGTCCTGATTGTTTGTTTATTGATTTGGATCCGAATGATTGAATGACCCAATTGTATGACCTGATAAATGATTCAAGGACCCGATAGATGAAATCAAATGGATTATTAAAGTTAGGTTATGTCACTAAAAGTCCCATTAGCATGAATTGTGAACTACCGGGATTTGGTAGACGCTTATGCATATAATAGTACTATTTGGGGACGATCACCCCAGTTCGCGCCTTGACGGTTGATCCCCGTCGTGCCACATTGATTGGTAAGCGAATTTATGTATGAAAAGATTTCCATAGCGTGACCTTTGTGACGACACGCTAACTTAGATGGGCAAATTTGGTATCGGGTTAGCTACCCGTTGTTGGTTTAGTAAGGTAACAATGTCATGCGGCTTATAATAATCCAAACTAACGAACTACTACTAGACGCACCGAATTACGATGTATTGCCTGACTAGTAATACAGGGTCATACTATTGATATTATGTTCGTGTTTTGGTTTTCATAACCATATTCATATAACGGTTTTTATTTAACTTTATACAACGTCGTAAGACGTATTGTAGGATGTTTTTACGACATTGGCGCGTATAATGATTTTAAGGCAAATGCCTATATTATGATTTTCGGTAAGGATTTGTATAAAACGACTTTGGCTATTTTATGGCCTATTAAAATGATTTGTACAAAATGATTTTTGGTAATAATTTTATACCAAAGTTATATTGATGGAATTTATTAAACTCTATGAATTCACTCGGCGTTATCGCTGACCTTTTCTTTTAACATGTTTTATCTCAAGTACTTGAAGGTAATTCTCGGGAAGGCGACAAGAATTCATGGCCCGCACTTAAACAATATTTTCCATTCAAATACTTTGTAAAACTTTGTATGAAATATAATGACTTGGGACCTATGTAACTTTGATATTTATGAATGGAAATGATTTATTATTAAACGACGCGATTTTTATGCGTTGTCTATGATGTGAGTAATGTGCTATCCCGTAACACCAACGAGTCTTCCGTTGTATTGAGTTGTATAAATTTGGGGGTGTTACAGTTTGGTACCAGAGCTCTGGTTATAGAGAACGAAAGAATTTTAAAACTAAGGTTTTGAATAAAACATTTCAAAATCTTTTAACCATAAACATTTTTCTAAAAATGTCTAAAAATCTTTTGACTATATCGGTGTCGAAGAATTCCCGAGTTACCGACAAGGCCAGACTGAGAAGTGTTATTTTAATATATATATATATAACTTGGATTATATATATACGATGAAATTTGATTACATGATTGTTTGATGATTATTTCTATATTTATACGAGGTATTTATACGACGTAGATTGTCACAAGTAACCCTAACTCCCCTAGCAAATCAATCGAAGCTATTCTCGTAGGAATTCTAGCTATCCTAGATCTAAACCAAGTTGTGGATATTTATGATCCCAACAAATGGTTGATACTCGTAGGAATGTAGATATTAGTTGATTGTGATATTGAAAAAGAATTGGCGAGATTAAATCTGATATCGATGTCATGACGATCTTTCCTTATAGAGTGGAGTTTGACAAAACGTTATCACCTGGAAAGATGTCATCTGATTCGTTGTCATCCAATTCTTAGATTTGAAATCGAAAGGGTGAATGTTGCACTTGAGGCTGTCATTGGAATCATTACCCAAAATCCTCACGCCACTAATACCTTTCCGAGAAGTCTAATTGACTGATCGAGTCATTTCATACTAGTGACTCATTTGATAATTGTTGTTGTAAGAGCTATAGGATTGAAAATTAAGTGTTGATTCATATTGAACTTTTATTGCTCTTTTAAGGCCTAAGAATAAAGATGAAACTATTGGAAAATGAGGTAGGATATCGAATTGAGTATAAGTTGATTGAAACTTGAATAAAGTAAAATTTAACCTGTATGGAATATGAGATTGATAAGAGGAAATCGTTAAGTTCTGTGATTGAATTATAAGGATTTAATTGATTGTAGGTTTGTGTTAAGGGTTGTTCCTAAGCCATTGTCCACTCATGAGGATGCCTAGTGTCCAATAAATAAATTGAAGAAATCTTCTTCTGAATTGAGACTGATGGATCTTTGGGGACAGGTGGGACACCTAATGACTCTTGTAGATTAGTATTCATTGTGGTATCTTTTAAAAATCCCTAACTTAACTGAGACATCAGTTGGTAGGATGAGTTCTGAGAATTGTATGACATAGTGACACGTAATGTGTGACGGTACAATTTGACTTGTTTGTGATTAATGAAAAGACTACATTTGATTGCTAAATTCTACATGTATCGATGATATCTATCTTTTCTTGCTTCATCCTAATGTTCGCATTAGTGATGCAACATTGAATAAGTACTCATCTTGATTTGAGTTACGTTATGGATTATTCTTTTGAGTGCCATCGAGATCAGGAACCTCATGATTAATTAGCTAAGCTCATTTCCTATCATATCGTAGTTAATTCTTGGTGAACAAGCTTTCATCACTTTTCTGCAGATCACACATTGTTTTTATAAAGTTAAAACGGTATCCTTTGAGAAAACTTAATTTTCATCACAATAAGGATTATTCAAAGTGAAATTTTAAGTGATTGATATCAAAATGAAGTTGTTTATGAAACGCTTTGGAAACTTAATTATTTCCATAACAAAGAAAATCTTTGTAAATTTATTTTTGATTCTTATTTAAGAATTAAGCATGAAAATGTTTTTATTATAAACATGATGATAAAAATTTGACGAGCTGAGTATTGCATCGTTAATCTTGAAATTGTATATAGTTGCGCGCCTACATACAAATTGGAATGGACCATGCAAAACTGATTAGTAGTCACTATAAAACTAATGAATAAACACTAAATTTTCTTTAAAGATTGTGAAAGATTAAAATTTTATGAGATCTGCAAGAAGTAAAAATATAGGGACATAGTGTTAGGGACACCAACATATGTGCCTGTAGCATCTATTCTTCTGAGTCGAATTTACTCATCTGTGGAAATTGTCTTATTTGACAATTGACAATTCTTTCTTGTCCAATTCTCCCGTAGTGAGATTCTTAGGAAAAGTATCTGATTACCGATGGTTGATACCCGACAGGATGTATTGACGTTCTTATCATTTATTATGATTTGATTTCATTTGAATGACCTGGGTAACGATCCGAGGAGCTTTCGAATGCGTACTCAAATTATGAAAACATGGGATATATTCATATTCGTTAAATGTTTTCGTCCGTATCTGATTTGAAATTCTATCGCGTAAATTATGCGTTGACCTTACTCTTTTAATAGTAGTTATGTCTCCTGATATCCTTGAATTTGTGAAGGGTTATGAATTATTATTAGTCTTTTGAGAAGTTCACATCTTATCGACGGCAATAAAACTGGAAAGTTGATAGTGCCAGTAGAATGGATTGATTGATTATGACATGACGACATTGTCTTAATTGATGGGAACTCGAGTAGAATTCCCCGAAAAGATAAGATGTTGATTATCAAAAGTGATCTAGATAATTCTTGATGGATGACCATATCCTGCATTTAGACTTAAAATTATACCATGAATGATTGCGAATTAGTCATAGATATTATAATCTAGAAAGAACTTACAATAAATGTATTAAAAGATGTTAATGTTATCTGAAACTTTAGGAAGTATTTGTTGATGAATTACCTAGACTTCCGCCATTAAGACAAGTTGAATTTGGTATTGATTATATTCTCGGTGTTGCACCTGTGGCTTGTGCACTGTACGTCAGTACCATCTGAATTAAAGGAATTACCGTACAACTGAGATTGTTGTCGGAGAAAGATTTTATTCTACCGAGCTCGTCATCATGAAGAGCTATGGTGTTATCATTCCTTATATTTATAGATTACTGTGAACTGAGTAAATTGACAATCGAAAACGATATCCATAACTCGAAATGGAAGATTTGTTCTATCATTTACAAGGTTTTTAATCCTCAGCATGGTTATCATCAACTTCGCATCTGCGAAAAGGATTATCTATTCCAATCACTACATCCAGAACTTGTAATAAACATTATGAGTTTCACGTGGTGTCGTTTGGATTGACCAATGCACATGTAGCATTCATAAATTTGGTGAATCACGTGTGCAGGTTGTAATTTGATAAATTCATGCTTGTGATCATTAAGGACCATTTGTTTGTTTCTAAGAATAAGAATGAAGTTAATAATTAATTATAGATTGCCATGAATTGGCCGAACGATAAAAACATGTACCTTAAATATTTAACATGTGATTAAATACTAAATCCTTTACATGATTTAACCGTGTGATTAATAAATAATGGAATATAAATTGACTCTTCAAGATTTAGAAGTCATTTAAGACTTTGAGTTATACTAAAAAGAAAGTGCAAATATATTTTTTTGACAAATGTTTTAACAAAGGATTTTAAGGGATTATTCCCTTATACACAAACCATTTAACTAAACTTCTGTTTAGGGGTAAATGTTTGTGTATACCTCAAGATAACTTAAGAAGGATTGAGTAAAACCATTTATACCATAACCTGAAAACTTAAAACGACAATTTTTACTTTTTAAACTAAGAAAACTTTGACCAAAGTATAAACAAAGGTTTTTCGAACATTTACGAATCTTATTAAATATTTTCGATAAATCAACAAAAATCTTGTTAATTAAATTCAAATTTATTTTGAACATTTTATATAATTGGTCGAACTAAGAAATTTAAACTTTTTACGTTTACGTTTCATAAAAACTTAACATATATTATTAATTTACTTGTAATAATTATCGACGCTTTAAAACGTCGGATTGAGCAAAACGGATAAAAATGATAGTTGAGAAGCAAACTAAAACATAGAAGATATGAATGTTATATATATATTACATCAGGAGAAAGTGTATTTCTTAATAATGACTGTGCAAAATAAATTGCCGAACAATTTAAAATATAGCCGATGTTTGTAAAAAGGATAATATAGATAATAAAAAGGGGTTCGCGGCTAATGTGAACCGTTAAAATTGAGAAGCCGATGGTGTTAGATATATAAAAGGCCACTTGTGATTATCTAAATATGGAAAATTATGAGATATAGTTAAATTGGAAATCTTATAAGTATAAGTATTATATGTATGTCATTTTTGACTAAAAGTATCTTTGTCTAAAGAAGTTGTACTGATGGCAATTATGAAGGCAGACATCGCCTCATACATTAGTAAACGTCTAGCTATTGCAAAGGTCATCATCTGAATTTGATTCGTTTTGGGTCATCGTCGACAGACTGACCAAATCTGCTAATATCATTCCCGTTAATGATAAATGCAAAAGAGTTATGTAAACATAGTGTGCCTGTATCGAACATCTTTATCAAGATCCTCGCTTCGCATCGAATTTCTTGAGATTTGCTCAGAAGTCGTTGGGAACGAACCTTGATGAGAGTACTGTTTACCACCCCAAATCGAAGGGACGAGGTAAAGTAACAATACAAAACACTAGAAGTCTTGTTTTATGTTTGAATGATTGAACTTTGGTAATAGACCGTATAATCGTTTTCCTTTGGAAAGATTATCATTGATAATCATCGTATTAGGATCGAGATCGAATCTTGTTAAGATTTAGAAATTAGAGCATCTGTGAGCAGGAGTTGAGATAAAGACACCCGACATACACCCATTGTGAGTTGGACATGTCTTTTAGGTTTAAGGTTTCCTATGATGGCGAACCTAACCTTACAAAATACCCGACCCGCGAGACCTGAAATGATTGGTGAAATTAGGATTTGATTATTGACTGCCGGTAGTGGGCAAGAGGTTATGTGAATATGAAATGTAGATCTTGAAGTGCCAAATGGGTAGCAAAGTTATGCCACAATTTTTAACCTTGGAAAAATGAATTCATGATCTGATAAATCATGGGATATAAGTCCCCGTTGTATGGGACCATTGAGATGATGTAAAAGATTGGTTTGAAAGGCATATAAGCTGGATCTACCCAAGGACTTCAAGAGATGCGTGAATTATGTTTCGTATATCGAACTTGATGGAATATCTATCAAGTGAAAATCTGAATTCTTCTTAATAAAGCTTAGATCGGCGAAAAGTTGCATTCATCAAAAACCCGTGAACATCATGGATAGAGAAAGTAAGTCAACATTAAGCCTGATCTTATTCCCGTAGTTATGTTTGATGAAACTCGCGTATTGTAATGAATTACACTTGTGAGAAAGGACCGAATGTGGAGGAAATACCCACATGGCTTTAACTCTATAAGAAGCGAGTAGTAAGATGATCTTTGAGGACAAAGATCCTCTTTAGGGGTAAATGCTGTGACAATCCGTCAATTTATGGTTGATATTTTATTCTCAATATTTATTTGAAAACATTATTTTAATGTTACAATATGAACTCACTTATTTTTGGGAAGTAATTTGGATTTACGTCTTGAAGTAGCGTCGACTACGTCTAAACCGGAGGATTCTACGTTACGTGCTTACGTTTACATACACCGTCTTTGGTGACAGTCAGACATTTCAGAAAATAAATTTATTCGTGAATATTATTTTGGAGTTTTAAATTTGTGTTGGTTCATAAACTCACAAATTTACGAGAAGAGATTAGGACTTACGATTTTATTTTAACGTCCTTTACGACTAAATCGGAAACCTTAGGACTACGTATTTCCGTTTTTGAACTCCGTTTTTGATGAGACAATTTTTATTGGATTCGTTTTGTGACGTTGATTCATAATTTATAAAAACGTTTTTCGTAAAACGACCCGAGGGCACGCAAATCGAGAAAACAAGAATCGAGGAATACCCGTAAACTAGTGAGATGGGACAAAATACATTGTCCCACCCCACTAGCTTATATGGGACGACACACATGACACCACATCTTAGGATGTGGAATCATGTTAGCTAAATGTTTACATGTGTAAGCCAAGCTTACACCTTAAGCTACTCTTTCCACTTACCAACTCAAAACCATCAACTAACTTCACACACACCATTTACTTACATGCAAACCAACACAAATCCTCTCAAAAACCACCCCTTTGCCGTCCACTTTCAAGCTACAAACACCCTTTTTGATCTTTTCTAGCCATGAAATACATGTTTACTAGCTCTATCATGGAGTTATCTTGAAGCCTTGATAATTTGGTGGCCATATTAACAACATTGGAGGTGATTTTCTTGTGTCCTTGGGCTGATTTCTCAACTTATGTTCTTGGCGTTTGATGATCTTGGAGTTACTTGTGGTGTTCATCAAGCTCTTGTCTTCCAAAAACAAGAAATACACTTGGTTGGTAAAGAAGATCATCCTCTCCATTTTTCTCTTGTTATTTTGTAAAGAACAAATGTATTTTCTTTCATTTTGTATATGTATATGATGTATATATTGTTGGAAACTCACTTTATGTGACGACATTTAAGAATTCCCATTAGTTATCATAGTCACACGCATTTAGACTAGACTAGGTTCGTTGTAAAGTTTAGGTTGTGTGTGTGACTATATATACCCCTCCTTAGCTTCCAAGGAGGGGTGTTGATTGTCATTTTGTTCATTTTGGAATACATTTTCACTTTTACTTTCAACCTCTCTTCTCTCTCTCTAAACCAACAATGGCTTCCACCACCTATTTCCACCATGTTAGACCACCGGATCCGATTTAGCATTTCTACATTTGGAATCAGAGCCTCGGTTCTATCCTTGGATCGTGTTCGTATATTCGATTTGGTGGTATAATTCTTTCTTTGTGTCTCGTTATATTTATTTCTGTCTATTTTGTCACAAACTTTTTGTCACGTCTTATTTTTTGTCCATTCTGTCCAAACTGTCACATGTTTTGGGGTCTCAATTTCATCATATCATGGTCTAAGTATACAAATCTGGTCACTATTTATGGGTTTCTATTTTTTCTTGTTTATGCAAATAGATAAGGAAAAAGTGTTCAGATCCACCATTTTCGGTCCTTCAAAACCCTTTTCAGATTGGGTTTCCGACAGCCTTTCTGATTGGATATTCAGATTGAACATTCAGATTGAACATTCAGATTGAACATTCAGTTTGGTTATTCCGATGGGGGTGTTTGTTTGATTCCGATGATATATTCACAAAAACATTCCGATAACACCATATTCTTAATCATTCCGTTGAGACCAAATTAAAAGACATTCCGATGGAAGCTTAAACATTCCGATTGGACATATTTTTTTGACTTTCCGATGGCCATGTTTTGTTAAAACTTGTGAACCAGATTTTGTGACCAAAACCAACTATCAACGCAACCGAGTCAACTCGAAAATGACCGAGTTGACTCAGTTAACTCACTGAGTTGACTCGAAATCCAACCTTATATCACCAACATCAACACCAAAACTAACTTATACCCATCGTCTCCTAATCCCATTTCATCTAAAACTCGAACTCAACTAGAAAACAAATCATCAGTGGTCATGCATGTAAAGGATTTCACCCCTTTCACTTGATCTTCGAAAATTAAAAATGGAGCTATAACAAGTTTGTTACACTCCATCTTTGTTTCGAGTTGACACAAGAAACGAATCCAAAAAAAAAAAAAAACAACAACCAACTCGAGATCCTTTAAGATCCAACATGACGAAATAATTATCATCTCAGATTATTTTGTTTTATATTCGAAGTAAAAGAAAGAGATTGTAACAATTATGTTAAATCTTTTTTCTTGTTTCGATTCCTTAAACAAAAAATCAACATGCATCCGAATCTCAACTATCAAGGCTCACACCTTTATTAATTTACGAATTTTAAGAACGAATCATAACAAGATTGTTAGATTCAATCTTTGATTCGTTTTAATTAAACAAATGAGACATGCAACCACAAAAACAACCTACCCGAGACCTTATTGATAAGATCTTGTAGTCCTCCTGGTTCGTTTTATATGAAACAACCGGGATTCGATTTGATCTTTCAAAACAGATAGTAATTATTTGGTGGGATGAGATTGTTAATTTGGTTTGAGATGAAGGTATGTTTAGATGATGATGATTATTGGAGATTTGAGATGGGACGCAGTTGTTTAGATTTGGGTTTTGAGGTAAATGACGTTGGGAGATGGAGTTGGGTGAGGGCGATGGTTACTAGGTGAAGGGAGTAGTGAGATATTTTGGGCCGGATTAATCTAGGATATGGATTATTGTGATGGCTGACCTAATTTTTGGTTATTTATCCCACTTGCTACCGAGTATATTTCCATTCATGGGCCTCGGGTCTCTTTTTCCTTCATGGGCTCAGTTTATTTTCCAAAGAAATTGGGTTGTGGTGAATTTGTAAGTTGATTGATGGGCCGAATGATTCATTCAAAATATAAACGAATTTTTATTTCAAAATTAATTATTTTGAATAAAATTTTGTGAATATTGTCGGGATTTAAATGTGACATCGTGTCGTGACAAAATGACGTGACAATTGTGACGAGAATTTATTTTGACGAGACCAAGAAAAATTTGGGCGATTTTTAGTGGCTACGGATTCGTTTGATCGGGTATTAATTACGTGACGTTGAAGACGGATTTTTCGAAGGCGTGTATTTATTTTATCTTTTAATAGATAACTTGTTCGTGCTTCATATTAGAATGACGACTTGGTTATCTAGTTTCCGGGTTCGGGGTGGATGGTTGATGACTCGGATAACTATCACTTAAAGGGGTTACATTGTTGTACTCAGTGTCACGCGCTTAGTCGACGTGGATAATTTCAAGAGGTGTTGTGCTTATAGACTTCTTCAGTGATGCATTGAGTACTTAGAGATTTCTCCACCGTTCTTCATTCAACAATAGTGCAAGCTTAAGTCACAAGATCGAAGGATTCTTATTCAGTTTCACGTTTGATGTATCCAGTTCATTCTTTCAGTGGTCACTTCAAATTGCTTTCACGTGGGTTGGTAAAGGTGGCCATGGAGAGTTTATGAGAAGAGATTTTCGATCAACAGCGGATTCTCACAAAATATATAACTCAGCTTATTTATTATTCTCACGAGATTTCAGGTTCATGTGCGTACAATTATTGATGGTTCCGAGTTTCGAAACCATCAAGGGGGAAGAAGAAGATACATTGAACGCACAACGAGTACACGTGATGAACTTCATACCTTCTTTTGATTTGAAGATATTCCGGGATGACATTTGTCATAGCCGCAGAGAAAATCAGTGTTTTAACTCGTGGCGTTATCAATCTCCAAACGGTACACTACTGATTCGAGGTTTAATTGTTTGATTGTTGCAATTATTCATCATCATTATCCTATATGCATTCCCGGGACTTAATTGACTCTAGTGCATCTCCAGAAGAAGACATGTGCATTTCCGGGACTTAATTGACTCTGGTGTTACGATGTCAGCTTCATGAATGGGATAAAGTGTCCACTTCAGTATTTGAGCTTCATAATTGGGATTGATTTACCTTCTTCAACTATGTGGGGGAAGAAGTGTCTTGATTCTTTCTGGTATGCATAACTTGAACTCTCAGGGGGAAGAAAAATTCAGAAGAATTATTCAAGCGTGAGATGAAAAGTTGTTGATCTACTTGGTGTGCCCCAAACTTTCAATCCCTCTTAGCAACATTATCATGTTATAGGATGGGATTTGCTAGTTAGATTCCGCTGTGCGCTTAATCATTCTAAGCTTTATTGAAAGCTTTGAAGTTGCTTACGAGGATTGTTGGTTTATGGGGAAGCTTTTAAAAAGCTTCTACATCAAGTTTATGTGGCATGAATTAGGAGGAAGCTAATTCAGAAGCTTCTCCTTAACCAGAAGTGTATGGGTTACTTAGCTCGTGCCGTTACAGTATTTCTTCTACAAGTTACTTTAAAGATGAGTCGTTTTGAAGACGAAGGCCTCAGAAGACTTCATCAGCATTGGATGCTTCATGAAAGCTCTTGTTCTTAATCATTTTATACTTGTTAGGAAGAATATTGTAAGGAATTCTACACTTCGTCCCATGGGGGAAGATTGTTGGAAACTCACTTTATGTGACGACATTTAAGAATCCCCATTAGTTATCATAGTCACACGCATTTAGACTAGACTAGGTTCGTTGTAAAGTTTAGGTTGTGTGTGTGACTATATATACCCCTCCTTAGCTTCCAAGGAGGGGTGTTGATTGTCATTTTGTTCATTTTGGAATACATTTTCACTTTTACTTTCAACCTCTCTTCTCTCTCTCTAAACCAACAATGGCTTCCACCACCTATTTCCACCATGTTAGACCACCGGATCCGATTTAGCATTTCTACATATATGATGATAAAAATGTTGTGTGGGGATCAAGTGTTGATAAATATGCTTAAAAAGGTTAATAACTATAAGAAATGAGGCTAAAATCATGATTATATAGTTGGCTGTATAAAAACAGTATATAACTAAAACTTGAACTGATAAAATTGCATGGTATGATCCATTTACAGTAAGTACAAGATGCTATACACATGTGAGAGTTGGCCATGCAATGGAATCAATATAATGAGTGAGATATGATCAAAAAAAGTTGGGTGTTCTAATCTGAATAAGCAGTTTTATAAGGACTGTTAAGGCAAGATAAACTTAAAATGAGCAGTAGCTATAACTAAGTTAAATATAGCAAATAATATGAAGAACATGTCATCCAAAAATGAGCTTCTAATTAATTATATAACTCTAGATATGATAAAAATGGTGAACATGAAAATAAAAATCAGATTTTGAGAATTAATGTTTATTATTATTATATAAGCACTCAAATTATAATGTATAAAATGTAAAATTAAAACCCACTAACTTATAAAATTTATTTATATAAATATGTAAAAGGGTAAATGAATGAATAACTTATATAAATGGTAGTGAAATAATACTTATAAGTAATAAAAACTATAAACTTGATTTTTACGACTTTTTCGGCTATTACCGTAAAATTAATGTTTTTCGCCAATTAAAACTTAGACGATCAAACCCGTCTAATGTAAAGTTTTTAAAAGTCATATACTGATATATAAGTAACTAATACAAGTAAAAACCGATAAAACCCGAACTATAGGAAATACGGACATTAACGAGCTAACTAAGCATATTGGACTAATAATTGGACTAGATAAGATAAACACTTATAAAAAGAACTTATTGGGCTTAACTCATTTAGGCCCAACTTGGAAAGTATATATACTGATAATATAGGTATAAAATGGATTAAAACAAGTTAAAGAACTTATAATAAGTTTATTGGACTTAAAACACGTAAATAGGTAAAACTAGTAAACTGGTATAAACGTTATCGACATATAACACTAAAATGAGTAAACGAGAATATGTAAACCCACTTGATCATCATATATATATATATAATCATCATATGTATACATAATTGTTATTTTTATAAAGTCATTGGATATGAGTCTAAGACGAGTATTATTTGTCTAGGTTTCCGTGATTGAAGCACGTACCGTACGTCCGAATTGCCGACAACCCGCCTTCCCACATCAACGTGAGTTCATAGCCTCGCACTCTTTTAAATGTTTTTATGAAATGTTTTATAAACCCGCAAGGGAGATAACATGTTAGTTTTTATAAAATAGGACACCATTTGTCCCGATTGTTTGTTTATTGATTTGGACCCGAATGATTGAATGACCCGATTGTATGACCCGATAAATGATTCTAGGACCCGATAGATGAAATCAAATGGATTATTAAAGTTAGGTTATGTCACTAAAAGTCCCATTAGCATGAATTGTGAACTACCGGGATTTGGTAGACGCTTATGCATATAATAGTACTATTTGGGGACGATCACCCTAGTTCGTGCCTTGACGGTTGATCCCCGTCGTGCCACATCGATTGTAAGCGAATTTATGTATGAGAAGATTTCCATAGCGTGACCTTTGTGACGACACGCTAACTTAGATGGGCAAATTTGGTATCGGGTTAGCTACCCGTTGTTGGTTTAGTAAGGTAACAATGTCATGCGGCTTATAATAATCCAAACTAACGAAATACTACTAGACGCACCGAATTACGATGTATTGCCTGACTAGCAATACAGGGTCATACTATTGATATTATGTTCGTGTTTTGGTTTTTATAACCATATTCATATAACGGTTTTTATTTAACTTTATACAACGTCGTAAGACGTATTGTAGGATGTTTTTACGACATTGGCGCGTATAATGATTTTTAAGGCAAATGCCTATATTATGATTTTCGGTAAGGATTTGTATAAAATGACTTTGGCTATTTTATGGCCTATTAAAATGATTTGTACAAAATGATTTTTGGTAATAATTTTATACCAAAGTTATATTGATGGAATTTATTAAACTCTATGAATTCACTCGGCGTTATCGCTGACCTTTTCTTTTAACATGTTTATCTCAGGTACTTGAAGGTAATTCTCGGGAAGGCGACAAGAATTCATGGCCCGCACTTAAACAATATTTTCCATTCAAATACTTGGTAAAACTTTGTATGAAATATAATGACTTGGGACCTATGTAACTTTGATATTTATGAATGGAAATGATTTATTATTAAACGAGGCGATTTTTATGCGTTGTCTATGATGTGAGTAATGTGCTATCCTGTAACACCAACGAGTCTTCCGTTGTACTGAGTTGTATAAATTTGGGGGTGTTACAGATGAGCTTGATGATTTTGAGGAATGAGTAGGTGGTTGTTGATGAGGAACGGGTTTTGTTGAAGTAGCAGCCACAAAAGCAATAGAGTTCGCAGATCGTTCTGCCTTTTCAGCTCTAAGTTCATTTACTTCATTCTGATGTTGTTTCAATATATCATAAAGTTTGTGGTAATATATAGTCTTGATATCCTCCCTTTGTTTGACCAAAGTCACAAACCTTTGCCATTCCGGTTTGAGTTGAAGTAAAAACTGAACATTGGCATGATGATTGGAGATGGTGCACTTATTTCTGACGAGCTCATTCATCATTTTGTAGAATCTCGAGTAATATGAGTCAATGGATTCACCATCTTCAGATGTGAATTTTCCAAACTCCCATAGTAGATTAGTCTCGAGATCTTGAACATTGATTGACTCACCTTGCTTCAATCGATGAATTGCATTCCACATTTCCATAGCATTAGGACATGCATCAACTGTGGAATAGATATCGTTATCAATTCCAGTGAGTATGAAATTTATAGCATCAGCTTCAGCTTGGAGGAGTTTCTTTTTCTCAGCAGAACATGTGTCAAAATCCTCCATAGCTCGTATAGTGGATGAAGTACCATCCTCTGCCTGCGTGGTAATTGGTCTGAATTCAAAAACTGGAGGTGGATTCTCAAGGCAGTGACGAAGAGCAGTTCGGTTTTCTTTTCCGTCGAGAAATATAAGAAAACGAGATCTCCATTGAACGTAGCAACCGGCAGTGAGCACAGGTGGATTACCGTTGCCACCTTGTTCCAAACGAATTTGATTAGCAGTTGCAATGTTGATGTTGTTGTTAGACATGGTGAATACTTGTGAATGAATTGCAGATCTTAGTGGATTTGTTGTGATGTTGTGTGGTTAAAATTGAAATTCCGAAAATTCAAAAAAAAAAAAAATTCTCAGTCCGACAATAAATTCCTCAGTCTGACAAAACGGTAAGCCAAAAAATTTTGTATCGCCAAATTTTGAATTTGAGTTAGAAATAGCCAAAAACTAATAGGGAAAAAATTTGATTTTACTTGACCTAAAAATTTTAATTTTTTTTTTAATCTTCGTGTAAACGATGTTCCGAAACTAGTCTAGATAGTGGCTAAGTATAAAAATTACTCAAACAAAATATCCATCGGAATGTCCATCGGAATAACCTTGTCGGAATGTCCTTGATCGGAATACCCTTGTCGGAATAACCTTGTCGGAATGTCCCTATCGGAATGCCAAATCGGAATGGCCAAATCGGAATGCTCAGATCGGAATTTCAAATCGGAAAGCTCAGATCAGAATGTCAAATCAGAAAGCTCAGATCGGAATGTCAAATCGGAATATTCAAATTGGAATACTCAAATCGGAATGTCAGATCAGAATGACCAAATCGGAATCCCTAAACCCTATTCCGATTACACTGATCGGAATAACTGTAAACCCCTTTCCGATGACCTGATCGGAATAAATCCCACTTTTCTCGGACAAAACTCAACCAATTCGTGATTTTAAGCCAAAAAATGATCAAAACACCAAAAAATTTTGTGTTTTTAGCCAAAGTAACAATACCAAATATCTACCACAACTATGTAGAAGATTTGTATCAAGAAAAAACCATAAAAAAACACAAGAAAAATTTTGGGACGTGATATATAGTCAAAATGACCACGAAAAATCAAGAACACACCACACGAATCTTCAATCACCTATCCACTATAGGCTCTTGATACCAAATGTTAATCCCATTTAATCCATAACACAAGATTTAGAAGAGATATTTAGAGAGAGAAAGAGAAGAAAGTAGAGAGAGAAACAAGAGAGAATTTGGAAGGTTAATGTTTGCTAGAGAGAGAAAGTAAAATGAACCAGCACCCTCTTCCACACATGGAAGAGGGTATATATACCCTTGGATTATGGGTCGTGGGTTTAAGTGACTTGGGCCGGGCTTGGCTTTGTTTTGGGCTTACGCCCCTAACTTATACAATATTAGCTTAAAGTCCAAGCCCGGTTTTCCCGACTAACCTATTACAATACAAGACCTTTAACGACTAAGATGACCTATTACATTCTTGTTCGACTATATAAAATATAGGGCTAACAGATCTACACAAGGACATTCCATAGCAAGAAATAGTTGTCCTTAGGAAAGATGGAGTTGAATGTGAATGACGCTGAATGCATACTAATGACTTAAGTTAGCACTGGAATGATCACAACAAGGTGCTAGTGATGACGTCTTGGTAAGCATTGAAGGAGTTGAATATTCGTTGCAACCTAGGCAGAATCCACATCAATACATCTATTGAAGACAAGCATCATGGACCCAGTGATGCAATGCACAACCCATCCTTAACCATTTGGGTTTCTCTCAAAAGAAACTTGTCTCATTGTCATGGAGATCAACAAGTTATCTATTAACTTTCTCACTCCGAGTTAGTTGATATTGAAAAGGTGGTAGTCTGCTCTAGCCTTCGATCACTAAACCAAAATACACTATGGAGTCTAGAGCCAAAGAAGATCAATCTATCATCTCATTAGGACACAATCGAGTCCTACGCATTATCTTTGTGTTATTGCTAGAACATCTGAGTGATACGACTCAGGATGAATATGGAAATCCTGCTTGAGTAAACATTAAACAAGCTCATGGTAGGTAACTTGTGCGATTCTACACGAATCAAACTTGTGATAACTGTAGTGTAACTAATCTTGGATTCTTAATTGATTCAAACTTAATTTCAGGTTTCTTCGTAAAATCCGCGTGATCTTGCCAGGACATTCAAAGTGACATTATTCAGTGTTCATAGTGACGAATGGAAATCCTTCCAGTGTCAACCTCAAAAAGCATTGCGGTAGGTGACTCGCAAGATTCTTTATGAATCGAGCTTGTGACAAACTAGAAAGAAACAATGGTTCGATTCTTATTTGAATCAAACTTGTTCCAGGATCTATGAATTGATGACTATAATTAGACAGATAACTTATCCTTATGATTCACTCTTTTTGTTCGCAGTCCGTTTTGAGACGGTCGAGTAAAGAGAAATGGCTACTACCACTGGGAAACCCTGTCAAGGAGGTTCTTAATTGAATCTACCCAATCACAGGTACAACATCTAGTACTGTCTAATGATCTTCACCGACCAGAGGTAAAATGCTTCCGAGTTAGGATGAAATGTTCAAAGCCATTTTGTCCGTGTTTATATGTGTTGCTGCATATCAAGAAGGTGGCCTAGTTGTGTACTAACTGAAGTCGTATCCACATGTTCATACTAAAAGTTAAAGAATTTCGCTACTCTGATTATCAATGGATACCTGCCTAACTACAACTATATTTGCATGGGAGATTTTTAGCCTTTAGGAATCAACAAAGTATGAACATGTCGATTCAAAAGTTACAAGAGCACAAGATGAAGACACTCAAGGATAGATTGAAGATCTAAAGCACTAAAAGTCAAAATACTAAGACTTAAGACAAATATCACAAAAGCATGAAGGAACAAAACCGTTACAAACAAGATCGAGACCAAGATACAAGACCTAAGAAGGAAGATCACCTCCACAAGAATGTACTCAGTCAAAAAATTTATGTGTTTAAAGATGACCGATACATTGGGGGAGATTGTTAGCCCTATATTTTATATATAGTCGAACAAGAACGTAATAGGTCATCTTAGTTGTTAAAGGTCTTGTATAGTAATAGGCTAGTCGGGATAATCGGGCTTGTACTTTAAGCTAATATTGTCTAAGGTAGGGGCTTTATTACCAAGATAAGCCAAGCCCGACCCATGTAAAAAATCCCATGAGCCCACCAAGATCATGGGTATATAAACCCTCTTCAATGTGTAGAAGAGGGTGTTGGTTCATTTTACTTTCTCTCTCTAGTAAACTTTACCTTCCACCATTCTCTTTTTTTCTCTCTCTAACTTCTCTTTACTTTCTTCTCTTTCTCTCTCTAGTTTATGTGATATGGATTGATATTGGGATTAACAATTTCAAAAACTACTTGTATTCATTTTATATCATGTATCCCCCCTCATGTGTTCAATAAAAACAGTAAAATATTAAAAGTGAGGCTATGAACTCACCTTGTTTAGGAAAATGTAACTGAGATCAAAAGTGACTTGATGGAGATTTAACAGCTTCGACATGAAACCTAAGTTTAATATGTCAACCCTTATTTTATGTTGTTTATGTTCATAATGTTTAAAACTATTATATTTACGTTTAAAAACTTGTGATAATACTGCATCATTGTTCAGGCTATGATAATACATGGATCACATAGTGAACATCCAAGGAGCCATGACACTTTAAATTGTAAATCCAACAAAGTTGTTGGAATGTTTAAAATGATATATCATCATATGAAATTCTCAAGTAACGTGATACATTAATAGTTTATACTTCTTCAAAAGTTAGTGGATGATAAGTTATGTAAAAATAATTTATATAACTATTTTTATGTAACTGAATATTATTTATTTTTGTAATAAATATATAAATATATAAATATATAAATATTACATTTTAAACATTTAAGTATTTTGAAATGACAATATATACCCTTTTATATATTTCTTATAAATAATCCTTTAAATTTAGAAAATGGAAAAAAATTTAAAAAATGGAAAAAATGGCCCTTGGAGTTTATAAGTTTAGGATATTTACATTTTCAGTCCAAAAATATTATAAGTTCAGGTTAATTACGTTTTTGGCCAAAAAAGTATATAAGTGTTAAATATTATGATGCCGTATAGTCCCTATTCGGGTTGAATAACCCGACCCACGGGTACTACCCGAATCCATTGGGTATGGATCATTACTTTGTAACGTGGACAAGGCCCAACAGGCCCGGTAGCCGATGTAGCATAACGGTTGATTACCTAACCGAGTCCTTGTCGCACTGCGACCGGATAAAGCAGAATATAATCTGTCTTGTGATTATATTCGCCTAAGGAAAATGGATATACACTTACCCTAGATACGCAATAAGGATCAGAGCTATTTTAGGTTGTCATCTCTTCCTTAGGCCGCAAGAGTAGGAGAGCCCAGCCAGGACTCTCTCGGGTATAAAAGGAATCCAGAGGTTCCACAAAGGTACGATACACAATACTCTAAACCCTCACATATACTCAAACCAATTACTTACTCTCATGTCGGAGTCTAATCGTGGGACAAGCGCCCACAGTAAGCCTAACGGTGTCTTTTATTTAGTGTGCATGGTCTTCAAAAAAGATTCACTTAGTGCAAGAGCTGGAGTGAACAAGACCCCGAATTATGCCTAATTCGGGTCTAGCTTGGTCCATCCAACTTTTGTATCAACAAGTTGGCGCCATCCGTGGGACCCTACTCTAAGCTTAAAACATGATCAAAAACGGTGCGAACCACCCAAAGGGTGGGAATAAGAAAGCACAAGGGCCAACCTTGGGCCTCGAATCACTCAACAACCCAGGGCGGGGGATGGGTGGAAAAGGACCACAAGTACATTTTCCCCCACTAGTCACCCCCAGCCCGCAGGTGGTAGGAGATGCATCATCCTCATAGGAAACTCATAATGTGCCTCAAAACGAGGCATTGAATGCAAGGGCTGAGGTAACACTAAAACTGCAGCGAAAACTCCTCATGTACCTGACCAAGACATGAGCGAATACGTCACAAGAAACTTCACAGCTTCAGTGCCACTCATGAAAGCACAAATGAAGACACACCCAACAAGAGATCTAAGGATCAGCCTAGATTTTGACAAAGAACTTAGAGCCTTGGAAGCATCAAATCCTAACAGAGAACCTCGAAGAGAGACGAGGAAGCGGATAAGAGAAGGAGAGCTAGACATATCAATGTCTCGCCCTGATGCACCACTAACCGAAGATGCACCATCTCTATATGATTCCGATATCTCAAGGGAAGAGGATGCTTTCTGTTAATGCAAGTTATGCCTAAAAACATTATTAGTGTTAACTAATCTTTCTTAGTTTTGATCACAACAAACCATACAACACATTTAGTGTAAAACACAAAATGAATTATTTAACTAACACTATCATCAAGGTAATAATCATATCACTAACCTTTCTTAATCATACTTAGTGATCATCAAAATGATTATCCTTAAAACTCACTTTTGTTAATATGACAAAAGACTTTTTAATAAACTTTCTTTTTTAGAAAATGTTTTATTAAAATGGAAAATGAAAATTTGAAAATAGCATATTCCAAATGCTGTTAGAATATCCTTTGAAGGCTTCAAATACCTCAGATATTCCTACCCCACTAAAAGACAAAAAACAAAGCGTACTCTAGTGGCGGTACCTTAAGTACCTACGCGGTTCCTTAGCGATATGGAACCGTCGGGCGAGATAAGGTACCGTGCACAGCTAGCTGTTATAGATCCGTTATACTTTGTCTCCTTTAAATATTGGGTCAAATCTCATTTTCCAGGAAGCCTCTTGGACGTTTTTCTCAGCCTCCTTTCTATTTTTTATAGCATAATCATTAGTAAATGATCACTTAAATTGTTAAGGATGTTTACATATGATTATCCTCTTGATCCCCTCCTTTACCTTGTCCAATGAGAAGATCACTCACTCACTAGTGTTGTGATAAAGATGAATCTATGAGCTAGTCATATTCATCATGATACCCTTTTTTGTTTTAGGTCAATCCATTGTATTTATGAATACTTGGACTAGTTGTGTTCATCCAAGTTATTTGTGGATACTTGGATTTGTTGTGTACATCCATTGCATATGTGTTTGCTTAGATTTGTGCTGTGTAAATCCAAGCTACATGTGTGTACTTGGATAAGTCTAGTTGAGTTGTAATAGATTTGATTAGTAGTTCTCACTAAACTATAAAGTGATGTGGTTGTGTCTTGTGAGTTCTCACTAAACTTGAAAGTGATTAGTAGTTGTGTTGTGTGAAGTTCTCACTATACTTTGTCTCCTTTAAATATTGGGTCAAATCTCATTTTCCAGGAAGCCTCTTGGACGTTTTTCTCAGCCTCCTTTCTATTTTCTATAGCATAATCATTAGTAAATGATCACTTAAATTGTTAAGGATGTTTACATATGATTATCCTCTTGATCCCCTCCTTTACCTTGTCCAGTGAGAAGATCACTCACTCACTAGTGTTGTGATAAAGATGAATCTATGAGCTAGTCATATTCATCATGATACCCTTTTTTGTTTTAGGTCAATCCATTGTATTTATGAATACTTGGACTAGTTGTGTTCATCCAAGTTATTTGTGGATACTTGGATTTGTTGTGTACATCCATTGCATATGTGTTTGCTTGGATTTGTGCTGTGTAAATCCAAGCTACATGTGTGTACTTGGATAAGTCTAGTTGAGTTGTAATAGATTTGATTAGTAGTTCTCACTAAACTATAAAGTGATGTGGTTGTGTCTTGTGAGTTCTCACTAAACTTGAAAGTGATTAGTAGTTGTGTTGTGTGAAGTTCTCACTTAGCTTCAAAGTGAAGAGTCGTAAAGATTGGTTCTAGCTTTGGATTAGAACTCGACATCTAGCATTGTGTCGTAAAATGGTGAAGTAGGCAACGTCGTGAAGATTGGTTCTACCTTAAGATTAGAACTCGACATCTAGCCTTGTGTCGTTAAATTGTGAAGTAGGCAACGTTGTGTAGATTGGTCCTAGCTAAAGATTAGGTCTCGACATTTAGCTTAGTGTCGGAAAATAATGTAAGCAACGATGTAAGGTTTTCTCCGCCGAGAAGGGAGCTTGTGGATATAGTGGAAATCTCGAGTAGGTGTACTCAAGGAGTGGAGTAGAAACGAGGATAAAGCCTCGTTGTCGAACCACTATAAATCTTGATGTCTTCTCACTAGGTTGTCTCCTTCCTTACTCTTTATTTATTTCATTGTCATTACACTTACCTATTATCTTTGCTAGTGCATTTGAATTGAACCTAATCATTATGCAACTTAGCCTCAAGTAAAAGATAGTTTTGATACAAACCAAATTGAAAGTAATTTTAATTTGGTCACCAATCGAAGAGAAACTATTCAACCCCCCCTTCTAGTTTCTACAATTGGTATCAGAGAGATGGTCACTCAAGATCTTTGAAGTATATTGTACTTTGAAACTTGGATCGATCCATTGTCTCCTCAAATTAGAAGGTCAAGTTGTACTAAAGTTTCTCTTTGGTCAAAACTATTTTGTTCTTGAAAAATAGGTCCTTTAATTGATAATATTGCATCCCACTTAAGATTAGTATCCTTTATGCATTTTGATATACTCTTGAAATGTATCTACTAGTTTGCATCTTGCTTTGTGTAGGTACTCATGAAGATCAATCACTTAATTGGTTGTGGATTGAGTTACTTGCACTTGTAGAAGGCTCATCTTCATTGATCTTCAACATCTTTGAATGATGATACCAAGATGATTGGGAATGATACTAGTCCTTGAAGACTCATTACTCATTATAGTCATTGATTGGGCATAGCATTAACTTCTTGATGGATTGCTCTTTGTGGCCAAGGTACGCTTTCGTTCTTCCACACGCCCTTTGATCATTCTTTTGATCATTACTTGACTATGTGCTTGTTCTTGTCATCCTTGCCTTGAAATTTGTTTGTGATTTATGATTCTATCCTTTTATCCTCTCAAACCTTCATTGCTTGGATACTTGACTCACTATGGTGATGAAGAGTGAGTTAGTAGTAGCTTAAAGTATCAAGCATGATTTCCATGGTTTGCACCCATACGGTTAGTAGGCCCTTTGTGGGAGAGAAAGTGAATTAATACCTTGCTCATATTTTGGTTTAGACTAAGACTATTATTGAAAGTGATCTTAGTCTATACTTGAATAATTGTTTTGTGTTTATTCATTACCAAAGCCGTTTAACGTTTCGCCGGAAAGGCACGTCTTAAACCACTATATATGACACAAGCTCTTCGTTACCACTATTTGAAGATTATTATTAATCCCTTGAGCATTGGTCCTAGTCTTGATTCACTTCCCTTGACCTCTCTCCACTTTGCCGTTTTGCTACGAGTAGTCGTTTGACCGTTTCAGTTCTTTTCGATCTTGATTCAACTCGTAATCCTTCATTAAAAAATATTGCCTAGTGTCTTGATGATCCAATTTTATTCTAAAAGTTTCATGATATATTTTTAAGTATCTTAGAAAAACTTGGTTTTCAGAATTTGGCGTTTTTCATAGATAAAAACCTGCCTCTGTAGGCGGTTCTTTATCTAGGCGGCTCAAACCCGCGGTACCTTATCGATAAGGAACCGCGGGCAGTAACTTTTGTCAGAGCGCCAGTTTGATTATTTTATTCTTTTTCAAACCAAACCCTCTCTCTCCCAAAAACACACAGCCGACGGTTTACCCTTTTTCCACCATTGTTGAAGCTTCCAAAACCTTCAATCACTCAAATTAATTGATTCCAAGTTGTGGGTTTCACTCATCCTTCATCTAACATCAATTAATTGTAAGTATTTTCTTTTAATTTCATCTATTTTGTTCTAGGTTCATCCTTTCATAATTGGGGATTTTTAAAATTGAAATTAAATTAAAACCTTAATAGGAATGTGGGTTGACATGGTTATTTTACTATGATTCCTTAGGTTCGTATTCATTAAAATTTCACTAAAACCCACTTGTAGAACAAATCCGAATTTAGGCTAAATGATTTTGGTTAAAAGATGGATTTGAGATGAACCCATGAACAAGTAGGTAATGACATTGTAATGCTTACCTAAAAACCTTGTTTTGAAAAACCAATGTTCTAATCCATTATTGATCTAACATAGATCATGTGTTCTTGGTTAATGATGGAATAGCTACATTGTGAGCATGAGAATGATACGGATTCAATACTTTGTTTGTCAA
Organism: Glebionis coronaria; assembly: GCA_025667525.1. Classification (NCBI taxonomy): domain Eukaryota; kingdom Viridiplantae; phylum Streptophyta; class Magnoliopsida; order Asterales; family Asteraceae; genus Glebionis; species Glebionis coronaria. The sequence goes on from CM046877.1 coordinate 424,365,037, forward strand.
GAAATTGATATAACACATTCTCATATTATTTGATCTTTTATTTTATTTTTCGTATGAGTGATTGGAGAAATATTTTCTTGTGTTTATTTAGGTACTAATCATGCCTTCACAATACCAAGAGGATCATCAGCTCACCAAAAAATATATGCCAAACCTATCCTACTTTTGTCACTCAACTCACCTTGCCCATACTTTTTCCTCTCTTCAATCTCGTTGCTTTCATGAGGGTAGAGTTATCCAAAAGGATATCAAGGATTATGTATACATCAAGTGCATGTTTGAAAACATTGGATTTGATTGTTTGTTGAACATTAAGGAAGACATCTATCCTCGATTCCTATTGGAGTTCTTTAGCATATACTCCGTCATTGAAAACAACGATGGAATATTTGTTAGGTTCATCTTGAAAGATCAACTCATTCAATACTCTCTCGAATTTTTTGGTCAAATTCTTGATGTCCCATTTGTAGGCACTTGTCGCTTCACGGATAAATGGAAGCTTAGTGCTCTCCTTGAATCCTACAATTGTCCTCCAAATGATCATGAGGAAATTGATCTTGACTTCATTGTCGACATTGTCTCCAAAAAGCGTAATCGACCCGTTAAGAGAAGCCTTCATACCAAGGTACGTTCGGTGAAACGTCATGAGGTTCTCTTAAGCGACCTTAATGATAATATGGTTCAATGGACCAATATCCTTAGGGAAAATGTGTTTTGTCTTGGTGGAAACCGGGATCATGTTCCAGCGTGTTTAGTGCATATGTTATATTGCATCTTTACCAACACCAATTACAATTTGGCATATTTTATCGCTCAATGGATCAATTATGCTATTCACAAGCCTAAAACAAACCTCCCTTACGCAATGCTTCTCACTCACCTTTTTAAAAGGGTTGGCCGTGATTTTCCAAATCTTGATCTTTCTCAGTTTCAACCGGTCAAACGGGTCATGCTACCTATTCAAGAGGTATATAAGAGAAAGACAAGATCTGATCATAAATCCGACCAACAAGAGTTCAATGATGAGGACATGGACATGCCAACAAGTGATGGTGATGGCATTGGCACAAGTGCTCCCATTGACTCTTCGAGTTCTTCTCACCACTCCACAAACTCATTCGTGGATGGTTTAGATGACATTGCTTCCCCTCCTCACCATTCCTCTAGTGAAGTTCCTAATAATCTCAATTTAGAGGAACTTTACCGTCAAAATCTTCGAACCTGAGGTGATTTGCATGAACACCGGATTGAGTCAAGAATGGGAATCAAGTATTTGGTAAAAAAAGATCAAGGATTTAGGCAAGAAAAGGAGGTGAATACTTTGAATTATGTCAAAGTTTACTTGTCTTATGATGCTTTAAACATTTGCTTATTAACACTTTGGTTTGGTTGTTTATTAACTTATGTTACATGTTTGGATTATTATTTATTTTGATCCTAAATGTTGTCTATGCAATGATGTTTGTGATTTACATAGCTTTGTGCATCTTTGTGATCGTTAGCTTATTAGATTATGATCTGTAGTTAACTTTGGCTTGTGAATTCTTTGGTAAAAAATCTGGGTTTATCAAAAACTGGGATGGGAAATTTTTGAAAGACCACTGGTCGCGGTTCCATATCGACCTGCGGATCCTTATCGATAAGGAACCGCCGGTCCTAGATAAGGAACCACCGCCACTGTTCCCGACAGCATATTTTGCTTTACACTGTTTTCTTAATTATGTGTAAACACTGTATGATTTTCTGTAATAAACTGCACATTTCCTAAACTAGGTTACCTAAATTCATTATTCACCTAAAATGATTTTAACCCATTACTAGTTTGGATCATCCCCTCACCCATTAAAATCCACCTTGTTAGTCATGTTCTTCACACATCAAAACATCCTTCCCTAACCCTTAAACCACCCTTGTCAACCATGGTTTCTACAAAAACCTCAACCACCCCAAGGAAAATACTCAAAATAAGGATTAAGGTACCCAAGCCTAACTCCTCACCCTTCCATACACCTAAGAATGAGATGGTTCCTATCCTCATTTCTTCATCACCTTCACCACCCTTTGCACCATGCAAGACATCATCCACCCATGGTACTAACCACTCCATTGGTTCTACCTCCTCTTCATTCAACTCAAGAATGAATGAGCTCTCTTCACCCTTCACTCCAAGTGCACCCTTGGATGTGACCACACAACCCCAACCAATCCAAAGCATTCCTTTTGTGAATGACTTTGATGACACTTTGGTGACTTCACCATTAACCCCTCATAACTCACCCATTTCACCAACCTTGGAGAACATACCTCCACAATCAACCATTTCCCCTTTAGGGAACATGCCTCCACTCTCACCCACATCACCCTTGGAGAACATGCCTCCTCCACCTCCACCCAACTCAAACATTCCAATTTTGGGTGTTCCACTTTCCCTCCTTTTGGGTGATCCTTACTATGGGTTTCAACAAACACATGGTCCTAGTTGTCCATGTTGTCTTTACAACCACTACATTATCCATAACCTTAGGATGGATATGTTTGGACTACATAGGATGTTGCAAGAGTTCTTGTTTTCCTTGTTCTCCATGCCTCCTCCTAGGAGATGAATGATTAGTTTTCTTAATAAGTGTTTTCAACAAAACCAAGCCAAATAAGACTACTCATCTAGATCTAATGATAAGCTAGCTTTGTATTAGTTAGTTTTTTCATTTGTCATTATATTTGCTTACCTCATGAGTGTTTCATGTTGTTGTTCTATGGATTTAGTTTTATGTGTTCCTATTCTTATGTGCACATTAATCAACTTTAATTTGAAATTAAAATTGAACCTAAATCTATCACAACCTCTAAAAACTTGACTAAAATTGGTTCAAAATGATATCTAAATTATTTTGTCACCCTTTGTCAAGACATTCTTTGTGAATGTGTTGCTTTATGCAACCCTAGCATAATTTAGTGCTAATAGAGGTAAAATTCCAAGATTTGCAACTTTTTGAAAAAGTCTTAGTTTTTCCCAAAACCCTGGAAAAACATGGTTTCAAGTCCACTGGACCCGCGGTTCCTTAAAGTCCCGCGGTTCCCTAGCGATATGGAACCGCCGGTCCCTAGAAGGTACCGCGGGCAGTAAATGGCTTTTGACGAATTTTTTGTCAAAACTTTTAAAACCCTATACCCTGTCAAGATTCCTTGTTTACTCAAATTGACTAAACTTTCCTTGACACTTCACATTTTGTATTCAAATTCTTACCTTGATTACATTTTACTTATACCCCAACCTTGATATTTCATTCTCACACCTTCCCAACCTTGAGAATTCATTCTCACACAACCTTAAGATTTTATTCTCACACTCTCACAATGCCTAACTCCTACATTTCTAACCTTGCATTTCTTTGTCACAACCCCACTCACCCAAAGCTTCCTCATCCAAGCTTTCAAAGAAACCGGAAATCTCGGTTAGACCTATTTGGGTTAAGAAGAATGAACTATCTTCCTCCAAACCACCCAAAAACCCTACCTTCTCTCCAATCAAGTATTTGAATGAGACTTATACCATTAACCCCATCATCGGAGCTAAAGAAAATGTTCCCCCACCACCACAATCCTTCAATACCCCTCAACTCAATGACCTTTCAACCTTCCCAAACCTCACAAGGAATTGTGAAAACATTCCCAAACCCATTACCCCTCCACCACCAAACCCTAAGTTTGATGCCATACCCCCATCAAACGATTTTTTGTTGCATCATGGATCCTCGTGGGCTTGTTGTCGATTTTAACAAATTGAACTTGCTCATGTGTATGAGAAGTTAAATTTTCTTGAATTCCTCCTCACTCGACCTCCTATTTCAAGTTTTCGTTCCGATGGACAAAACTTCAAATGATGCATCGTCGTCTTTTTAGAGTCTTTTATTTTTTTAGCAATCTTGGAAAATTATCACTATTAGACAAGCTTATGCTTAGTGGTTTATTTTCCATATTTATTGCTTTTAGATACTCATATTGTGTGTATGACTATCTTCTTTGTTGTGTCTTTTCTTGTATGTAACCTTTGTGTTGTTTGTGTGTTATTTCATTAGTTGTATTTTGAGTTGATCATGGTTAATTTTTACAATTTCTTATGGTTGGTTCCATCAATTATAAACTTTAACCCATTGACAAGCTTATCATCTTCATTGGATTGAAGTTTGATTTTGTCAGTTACCTTTTTGGACAAACTTAGCAAAATACTTGCTTCTAATTTGAGATTTCTTCTCTCTCCCTCTCAAGTTATTTAGTAGGTAGTGATCATATATACATTGGTGTTTCTTTCCTTTCTACTAACCTTTGTGTAGCATGTCACCTTAGCTCACATACTTGGTGCCCTAAGCAAGGGGAGCAACCACCAAGGGGGAGCTACTAGCAAAGTTTGATGTTCTTCGAAGACTTGTGCTAACCTTTTTGCTACGACAAATGGGGAGAAATGATAGTGATAAACTCGTTAATAATTCGATATTTTGTGTTTCTACGTAAATGAGTTTATCGTTTGTCGTAATCAAAAAGAGGGAGATTGTTAATGCAAGTGATGCCTAAAAACATTATTAGTGTTAACTAATCTGTCTTAGTTTTGATCACAAAAAACCATACAACATATTTAGTGTAAAACACAAAATGAATTATTTAACTAACACTATCATCAAGGTAATAATCATATCACTAACCTTTCTTAATCATACTTAGTGATCATCAAAATGATTATCCTTAAAACTCACTTTTGTTAATATGACAAAAGACTTTTTTATAAACTTTCTTTTTTAGAAAATGTTTTATTAAAATGGAAAATGAAAATTTGAAAATAGCATATTCCAAATGCTGTTAGAATATCCTTTGAAGGCTTCAAATACCTCAGATATTCCTACCCCACTAAAAGACAAAAAACAGAGCGTACTCTAGTGGCGGTACCCTAAGTACCTACGCGGTTCCTTAGCGATATGGAACCGCCGGGCGAGATAAGGTACCGCGCACAGCTAGCCTTTATAGATCCGTTATACTTTGTCTCCTTTAAATAGTGGGTCAAATCTCATTTTCCAGGAAGCCTCTTGGACGTTTTTCTCAGCCCCCTTTCTATTTTCTATAGCATAATCATTAGTAAATGATCACTTAAATTGTTAAGGATGTTTACATATGATTATCCTCTTGATCCCCTCCTTTACGTTGTCCAATGAGAAGATCACTCACTCACTAGTTTTGTGATAAAGATGAATCTATGAGCTAGTCATATTCATCATGATACCCTTTTTTGTTTTAGGTCAATCCATTGTATTTATGAATACATGGACTAGTTGTGTTCATCCAAGTTATTTGTGGATCCTTGGATTTGTTGTGTACATCCATTGCATATGTGTTTGCTTGGATTTGTGTTGTGTAAATCCAAGCTACATGTGTGTACTTGGATAAGTCTAGTTGAGTTGTAATAGATTTGATTAGTAGTTCTCACTAAACTATAAAGTGATGTGGTTGTGTCTTGTGAGTTCTCACTAAACTTGAAAGTGATTAGTAGTTGTGTTGTGTGAAGTTCTCACTTAGCTTCAAAGTGAAGAGTCGTGAAGATTGGTTCTAGCTTTGGATTAGAACTCGACATCTAGCCTTGTGTCGTAAAATGGTGAAGTAGGCAACGTCGTGAAGATTGGTTCTACCTTAAGATTAGAACTCGACATCTAGCCTTGTGTCGTTAAATTGTGAAGTAGGCAACGTTGTGTAGATTGGTCCTAGCTAAAGATTAGGTCTCGACATTTAGCTTAGTGTCGGAAAATAATGTAAGCAACGATGTAAGGTTTTCTCCGCCGAGAAGGGAGCTTGTGGATATAGTGGAAACCTCGAGTAGGTGTACTCGAGGAGTGGAGTAGAAACAAGGATAGAGCCTCGTTGTCGAACCACTATAAATCTTGATGTCTTCTCACTAGGTTGTCTCCTTCCTTACTCTTTACTTATTTCATTGTCATTACACTTACCTATTATCTTTGCTAGTGCATTTGAATTGAACCTAATCATTATGCAACTTAGCCTCAAGTAAAAGATAGTTTTGATACAAACCAAATTGAAAGTAATTTTAATTTGGTCACCAATCGAAGAGAAACTATTCAACCCCCCTTCTAGTTTCTACACTTTCAAATTACGCCGACAAATAACAAGCGGAACACAAGCGTGAAGGACAGACTAGGGCCCAACACAAGGGGAACCGACACATCGGCCGAGCCATAACCACATCGACGAAGTGCCCTCAAAAGAATGGGTCCACTAGAGGAAAGCTCGTCCCCAGAATCATACGAACGAGAGCAAAGAAGAAGTACTGGAAAAGTCCGACGAGAAAATCCTTAAAGTGAAAATTCCTCGGACTCTGATTCCAGTGACCACCATCCACGACGCAGGAAGATTGTTCCCTCGTCTCCAGACACTTCCAAATCTTCTGGCTATGACAGGAAGCGTCGCAATACACAAAAGCCACCAAGAAGGCGCAGTGAGGAAGAATCTAGTTCGACAGGCTTCCACGAAGAAGCATTAACGGGTTCGAAGAACTAAGAAGAGCGTTTAGAAAGAACTACGTCCAGCAGAAAAAGTGCGACAAAAGTCTTGTCTCACTCGCAAGGGTTAAGCAAAGGCATAATGAAAGTTTGGAAGACTTCATGGAGCGCTTTAAATCAGAATGTAACATAATTAAGGAGTGCCCAGAAATTCTAAAGATCTCTGGGTTCCTTGCATGCATAACCAACCCGGATTTGATAAGAAAATTAAACGACAGAACCCCGGAAACTTTCGATGGAGTAATGAAGCGTGTCTGAGCGTTTATTCAAGGCGAAGTCGCAACAGCAGATAGAAGGCATATGACTTCGAGCTACAAGTTTCAAGACCGAAATAAGAAGCAGTCGTACGCTCAAAACGCTAGCCATACCTTATACTTTACAGGTACGACGAAGGCTGGACGCAACAATAATAATAATTCACCCCGCTGCAGATCCAGGGAGATATTCCTATCAGAGGGCACGAACTTCCAAAACCCAGTCCGATGACTAGTCCAATAGATAAAAGAGACTAACAACAAACAATGCGAGTACCACGAGGATAAGGGCTACACTACCAATGAGTGCATTCAGCTGAAAAGGCACATCGAGAGCCTTGTCAAAGCAGGTAAACTGAACCATCTGATCTGGGATTGGAGAAAAGGTGCGGACGTGAAAAAGGCGAAATCAAAAAACAGAAAGAAAAGCCAATAACCAATTATACGGTGCAAAGGAGCGGATACAGTATGCAAAGAAAAACAATCCAAGAGTTCGTACACGACAGGGTGATATCATTTCCCGTTCTCACCGATATGGATTATAGGATAGGATCGTTATCGGTCAGCATAGCGCTTGGAAGTCATGTCGTACACAACATGTTTGTTGATGTAGGATCCGCAACGAACATACTGAATGAACATTGCTTGCAGTTGCCTATGGAGGTTATGAATGAGTTAAAGGAGACCTCTTTCGTGCTCACAGGATTTAACGGCGACAAGACCCAACCCTTGGGGCATCTCTGCATGAAAGTAACGATGGGAAGTGTGGATCACTCGACAACCGTGTGGATGGACTTTATGATCGTGCATCCCACTCATCGTACAGTGGCATCATCAGACAACCAACACTCTTAACAATGCGCTTTGTGCCTTTCACAATTCATGGTATGCTTAAATTTCAAGTACAAGATGTAATAGTTACCATTCGCAACATGGATACAATTGAAGAAAGCAGCAGCGCTTCTACCAGCAGTAGAAAAAGAAAGGACATCAGGCATGGCGAGCACATCGTAGATTCCAGTTTATACGCGACATGGAGAAAGCATAACTCTAAAAGCTACAAGGTAATACCAAAGAAGAATAATCTATCCAGGGGCGTAGAATCGTCAACAGATCTCCCATGGGCCTTACACTCGATAAGTTTCACGCGAAGAGGACAGATGCAGGCTTCATCCTCACGAATCAGGGAGATATACAGATCACTCAAGCATTACACTTTGAATTCAGCGCTATGAGTACTGAGGCAGATCATGAAGCCCTGATAGCTGTACTAGGTCTTGAGTTGAGGATGGAAATAAAAAACTTGGTGGCCTACGTATATAACCCCTACTAACAAATAGGGTAGCAGGGTTATGCGAACCCCGAGGGAGCACGCTCATCCAGTACACAAGAAAGATAAGGGCCATGGTCAGGCAGTTCATCGACTTTGCTATCCGAGAAGTTTCAAAACACAATAGCGTGATGTCAATGGCCATGGATCGTCTTTCAATCATAAACATGGAAAATCCCCCTAGGCACGTACTTGTTGATTTCATCGTAAGCAAATCTATACATGTGCAATTAACATCCGCAGCTAATAGGGAAGAGTCACCGACATGGATGACACCAATCGTAAACTATCTGATAAATCATGCACTAGCGAGCGATAGTAGAAGCGCAAAACGATTTCAGTACAGAGCAAGGCAGTTCACGATCGTGAACTAGGTTTTACACAAGAAATAAACACATGGTTGAAAGCTATAATGCTTGGGACCCCAACGAGCGTGAATAATTATGGAGGTCGCACATAGGACAACATGCCAACAAGGTCTAAAAGCTATGGTAGACTAAGTGTTTCGCTCGGGTTACTATTGGCCCTTCATGCATAGGGACGCTCGTAAAAGAGTGGTGAAATGTCGCCAATGCCAGACACGTGCAAATATGGGAGTAAGACCACACAAAAAGTGTGGGATCATATCTGACGTACGAGCAAATGAAAGAGGAATTCTTTCAAGCTTGGGGCGTACATTTAATTCTCTCGCCATGAAGATGAGCAGCATTGTGCGCAGTGTAGTAGCGATGTTCCCATCACAAGCTGATTACCAACAGGAAGAAAAAGGAATCGCCACTCCGCCAGCTAAGGTGGTCACCATCAGATCGCGACCAACGAACATGGGCGGCAGAGCACAGGGTGTACACCAGGGTATTGAGATTTCGAGTAGGCCCCGTCAGAGCAGGATACGCGTCGATAGCCGTTCGTAATCGCCACCTAGTCAGCCGATGCAGGATGCGGAGCAAGCGGGACATAATCATGGGCTGAAGCAATACTATCTCTAAAGCATCGCACTACCAGCATGGGTCACTCTCCTGGCTGTGATCAACCCCTAATAAAGATCATGTATTTTCTTTTTGGTAATTTAGGATTTATTATGTTTTTCAAACACGTGCACAGGTATGAATAAAATCTGCGGTCGCTAGCTAGTTCCACAGTTCAAGTACTTTTTTATTTCTTTGTGGTTTTCTCTTTTCAATAAATGGAAATTATACATGAAGTATGTTACATTTTTTTTATATATATATTTGGCCCCCATCGTACATGTACAATCAACATTTCCATGTGAAATAAGAGGAATAAGTTTAACCTACTAATTAAACTTTTCACGTAAGAGGGATGCAACACCAGTGGTGACAGATCAATTATCCTCTGTTAGGCATCTTACTAGAAGACGTTCTAGTAAGTATGGCATTCCTCACATTCCATGATGGATATGCACAAGACACAGTATGCACGCCTAACAAACATGTCATAGTCAATGACATCACTTATGGTAGTAGTGGCAGGCCACACGCAATGAAACATCAAATCACCCATAAGTTCAGAGATACACTTCACTGAATGTACTCGTAAACATGCGCTTACACCCGCAATCTCATGCGTGGGTAAAAAGACCTGGCAATATACAAGCATATCTGCATTATGCAATATATAGAGAAATATAACTTTAAATACAAAGCATATACACATAGATTACAGAGCTACAAATTATTACATGACGGCAAGGTATGCCTTATAATAAGTCTGAAACAGAAAAAGATCTTTTTAGCTTCTGGTGGAACGGGTTTAGAGACGCACGACGATCTGAACACTCCTCCCTCATATGCTGCAACAAGCGCACCCGTACCCCATGTGATGGTAGGCTTACCTGCACGCCGTCAGATCGACTAGGGTGTGCCAAACCCAATCCAATTACAACACTCCTAGCAGGAGACTCGCGCTTCAACACCCTTTCCAGAGAGACCATATCCACTATACCATCGCCAACGGAATAGATAGGGACCCTCAGCTGGGATACGTCCGGCTTGACGCAATAGTCTGGCTCATCCTCCGCGCCCTCCTCAAAATGCTTCAACATAGTAAGTCCCGCCATGACTACGCTGATGGGGTCATCTTGGTCCTTCTCGACAACGTCGATAAAGGGGAAGTTGCAGTTTTTAAGCACTTGACATGCAGCGTCGAATTTTTTTTGCGCCTGAGGAGTGTAAACGGGAACATACCTCAGAGGTTTTGTCAATAAGCCCTCTCAGGAGGCGTGCTCCATAGCCAGAGTTTGGCCTAGCACTTGGGCAACATCAAGAATATCGCAGGCGGCTTTGACAACATTGGGTGAGTCCATAGCACCCTTGGCAGCCAATGGTAGGCCGTATCTTACCAACCAGTGCTTTTCTACACGTACAACTGATAAATGAGGATACAGTTCCTCATTAAAATTGATACTCAGACCATTCAGGCATTCCTCTTTCCTGGCCAAATCTTCTTGGCACTTCGAAGTCAAGTCATCACAGTTCGCTTCAAACACACTCATGCCTTCCTCAAGTTTTTTCAACGCCCAGTGGTTGTCTTTTTCTTGTTTCTTGCGCAATGGAGTGCTTGGTTTAAGGACTCCAGTAGAGACACTTTCTCATCCTCAAGATATTGTATCAAACCAACATTTAGGTTTAAAAATGCTTCAAGGCGCGCAAGCTCCACTTTTGCACGCACCAATTCATTATTTTTCTCCTCAAGAGTCCGGTTTAGGGAAACATCTTTGAGGCGTTGGGAAAGATGCAATATTTTCTTGTTGAGATGGAATGCTAATGTCACCTCCCGTGACGCGCTCATCGTTAGCTCCCTTTCTAATACTTCATCAAATAGCTCGTCAAGGTGCTGGGCGCGTTTGGGTGGAACAAGGGACTGAAGGAAATCTTCGCAATCGGACTTGTTGTCCAACATACAAGACCGAGTAAACTTCCATGGAGGTAGGAACTCTTTCGTCGGAGCAGCGTTGGTGGAAGCCCTATACCCCGCATCTTTAGAACTGCACATTTATAAGATGGTAGAGTTAAAAGTCACTCTCTCGTTCTATAACCTAGTAGCATAGTAGGACGGCTGGTGTGGTACCTCGTGGTTCTGGTTTCTACACAAGGCTTGGCAAGCAAGCCCCATGAAGCAATATGAACTCGTGACTTGCCAGCCTGCGCCCTAGTCCTCTTCGAGATTTCAACACGCGGCGAACAAGGTGACCTTTTAAAACCAGGAACATGAATGTCGTACTTGTAAAACCCGCATGCTTTTACCATGAATAGTACCCTTAAGATCGTACGTACTAGATTAAAACTTTCCTATTATAGCATGATTACGATTACGTGTTAGGATTTTATGTATTACGTACGTGTTAGAACACGATAAGTATTTACCACGCAATAGTTATTTAACAATAATTAATCACGAACATGCGATCATGAAATCATGAACGTAATTAAATCACGAACTATTATTAATTACGTATATATATTTATTACGAGCATATATAAATATATTAGGTCACGGTAATTATTTAACGAGAACATATTAAACGCGAACACAAATAATCATGAACGAGTAACTAAACATCAAGACACGGAAAACTGTACGGGTACCCAATGTGGGGCCCCTACCCGTGGCAACAACGGAGAAATGGGCCAAGCCCATTTCAATTTTCACTAAAAGGGGGTTAAGGGAAAAACACTACTCATTTTCACTTTATAGAGGATTTTCACAAAAACCTAAAAGTTCTCCTCCTCCTTCTTTTTCTTTTTGGCTGCCACCCTCAAACACACCAAAGGGGTGTTTAATTGATCTTTGATATTGGATTTGTTGCTAGTGTTCGTGTTTGTTCATCGTTGTTTAGATCCACGCATTCGGTAATTCTTTTAACCCTTTTCTTTTGATTTAATCTTTTAAATAATTAAGAACATGATATGTTTTAAAAAAAAACCTAATTAAATCATAGATCTAACATGAAATTGGTTTTGGAATAAATCAAAAAGGGTGATTTAGGGGTGTTTGTTTTTGGCCGGCGCCTAAACCGAACCCGTGGGGGTCTCGGTTTGGCTACACGACCACCACCGAGACCATATGGTCCCGGTTGGTTGGTGTGGGTCCCACGGCAGCAACAAGACAAGGGTAACCCCGAGTTGGTTCGGGGTATGGCATCGATTTCATGTCCGGTTCATGGTTCTTAGTCAAGATCCGGTTCATGGTGTATGTTAAGATTTTTTTTATAATCTTATATTAAAATTAAATTAATAAACATGACATGATTAATTTAATAACATGACTTAGGTTATATTAATTATTAAAATCATGAATTATTAACCTAAGTATTTTTATATTTTTAGACTTACAATTAATTAATTATTTAAAAACCATGGTTATAATTAATTAATTAACATGACTTAGGTTATATTATTAATAAATAATAATACATGTTTTAACCTAAGTATTTAAATTTATTTAATTAAAAACATGTTATACTTTAATTAAATATTTTAACCTATAGTTTATTTTAATTACATGAAATAATTAATAAACTATATATTATATCATATGACTTAGAAAATAATCATGATAACACTTAGGCTTATATACTTAGCTTATTTAACCAGCTTATATCTATTTATGGAAACCTTCTATTTTTAGAAACTTATTTATTTCAGGCAGCTAATCTATTTATGGAAACTTATTTAAATAAGGCAGCTAATCTATTTATGGAAACTTTCTATTTTTAGAAACTTATCTATTTTAAGCAGTAATTCTATTTTTGGAAACTTTCTATTTTTGGAAACATTCTATTTTTGGAAACTTTCTATTTTTGGAAACTTTCTATTTTTAGTAACTTTCTATTTTTGGAAACTTTCTATTTTAGGAAACCTGCTATTTTTGGAAAGTTACTTATTATTACACAGTAAGTATAATAATACATGAAATACCAGAAATACTTAATCAGAGTAAACAGAATATAACCTAAACACAGTTTAAGGCTTAAAAACAGTAAAACATGATAAGAACATATAAAATAAGCTAAGACATGACATAAAATCAGTTACGTATTAGTAAGCAGAATACTTATTCATGTATGTATTTATGTAGCATTAGTGATACGGAAGTAGGATTCCTCTCAGTTCGTCTTCTTCGTTCACTGGACATAAGGTACGGATTCTCGTCCTTTCAGTATGAACATTCTTTCCTTATTAGGATTTCCCCGTATGCAACCAAATGTTTTCCCATGGTATAAGTATGTGTTTGAATTGCTTATGTTAAATTTAGAATACCTATAGCCATATACATACATGACCAGTTTCACCTAGTTATGGAGGTACCATAACCATAACATTAGAGGCACTGACGTTATGACTTCACCACGGCGGAGTGATTGCTCGTGGCTTCCCTTCAGCTTTTGGCCATTTATATTATATTTATCATGTGGGGCGTATGGGTGCATCCTAGTTACGTGTTTTCAGTCAAGATTTTCATGGTGAATGTGGTGTGTGCCTTGCATCCTTCACAAGGAGCTGATCCCTCCTACCCAAAAACCAGTATATTAAATTAGAGGCAGCCCCTCTAATTTGCATGATGAGGTCACACCTCTAAGTATTCATGCATGGTGGATTTTCATGACCTATATCGGCTAATGGTAAAATATGATAAATAGTTTTTACCAGGTAAACATAAGGCTTTTCAAACTATAAAACCAGTTTTATCAAGACTTAATCAGATTACTCGGGACTTAGTTTCTTCCGCTGTTATATGTTATATGTTATATGCTTATCCTATTCATGCTTTATTGTACATCCGTGCACTGAGCGTATTGCTCGGCCGTTTTCCTTTTCTATGTTCCCAAAACGGCAGGTACTCAGGGACGCTCGTAGACTTTAAGAGTACGTGCATATGGACTGGAAACTTTCTAGCCTTTCTTTACTTTATGCATTACTTTTCTCTTGATACACTTGCTATGGACATTGTTTAGTCCTTTCCTTTACTATACTATGTTTGTGTGTGATGAGCTTTACCTTTGGACTACCGATGTTTGATTCCGGTATTTTCCTTTTATGGTCATGTAATGTTTAGACATTTTTCCTTGTATGCTTTAATGACACGCCATAATTACGTGTGACATTTCCATTATCAAAATGGGGTGTTACAATTATGGTATCAGAGCCAAGGCTTCGACCTGTAGGCTCTCAAATATGACCTTTGATTAGTGGGTAGTCACTACGGTCTTCCTAGAACTGACAGTTGTTTTAATGCTTTCATCATTTTTACGCATACATATATATGTCGTTGTCGCAGATTTATGACTAAGTAATGGTTGGTACAGGACTGGCCCTATTTAGTCGCATGTGTTTTATCGAAACTTTTAAATTTGGGACCGATCGATAGGCGTCCCCTCGCCATGTCTTTTGTTTTGGGTGAACTGACCATAGGCGTTCACTCTCGAGCATACAAAAGTTTTCATAAAACTGCATCGTGCATTCATACACAAAGATTTTCTTGCATAATTTTTTTTTCTCTTGAACTTTTGGTATAAATTTTTTTCATGTATATATATTTTTAGTTTTGATCTGTTTAATCATATGTTTTATGTTATACTGTCAGATGGTTCTCACACGCGAACAGGAACAGCTCAATGCTACAATTCAAGCTGTTATGCAAGCTTTGCTTCCTCAGCTGAGGAATGATATCAGGGCTGAAGTTCAAGCTGCCAACAATCAACAGCACAATCAGGCACCTCCTCCTCCTCCTCCAGTGACATTAGCAGTATGGCTGGAGAATTTCAACAAGCTCCGTCCTCGAGCTTTTGAGAAGACAGATAGCCCCAGTGATTCTGAAAGCTGGTTGGCTCACATCGAGAAGATTTTCAATGCTATAGGTTGTGACCCCGCATACAAGGCGAGGTTGGCATGCTATCGGTTCGAAGGCGATGTGCTTAATTGGTGGTTAGCATTGATGCAGTCTGAGGGTGGTGACGAGTGGGTTGCTGGTTTGGCTTCGGCTCAGTTCAAGGACAGGGTGATGGAGCAGTTCTTTCCCAAGGCTAAGCAAGACAAGCTCAAGAGAGAGTACCATGGGATCTGACAGAGAGCTAGGGAGAATAGCAATGAGTTTATGCAGCGCTTCTTCGCTTAGCTGGTTTCCTTGGTGCGGCTGTAGGTACTCCTGAAGAGCAGGCACACCACTTTAGGTGGGCTCTCGCACATCGGTCGCGAACAATCTGGTGTGTGCTACGTTCAACACAGTAGCACAAGTGGCCGATGCAGCACGTAAGCTTGAGATGCTACAAGAGAGAGATGAGTTCGGGGAAGCTGAGAGACCCGACAAGAGGTAAACAATCGTATTCAAGCGGTAATCAATCCGTATTCTTTCCATATATGTCAATTATTCATATCTTTAAATGTATCTTCCAGGCAGAAAACTGGGGACCGGTCTCAGCCGGCTACTCAGCAGCAGCCTCATCAGCCCAAGGGAAACGGTCAGACTAACGACCGTTCTGCTACGGATAGGTGTGGCGGTAATGATAATTACCGTAACAACGCTAGACACTCCAACAGCAGCAGGTCCTAATACTTATGCATTTCATTATGATTTCATGTTATAACTCATATTCTGACACTTTAGCAAAACTTCTACCAGGAACCATGGAAACGGTAGGGACCAGAACCAGAGAGGTTCATAGCCTAGCCGTCCAGCTATCACTGGTATTCAATCTTACGATTATCCGCATTGTCCTTTGTACCCAACTATCATGTCTTATGTAAAATGTTTTATCAGGTTCCCAGCCAGCCAGAGCACCTGCTGGAGGATTTACTCATCATCTTTGCTCTACTTGCCATCGTAGGCACCCAGGGCCATGTCGCCGTAATACTGACGCGTGCTTCAAGTGTGGTCTTCCTGGCCATATCATGAAGGATTGCCGTAAGGGCGAGATGGAGGGTACATCGGGACATGCTGATTCCAAGCCGCCTCCTACTACCGGGCGTGTCTACACGACATCTCGAGACCAGGCCAACAAGTCTACATGTACCATCATTGGAATCTTGTATATGTATGGTCAAGCTGCATGTGTTCTTTTCGATACGGGTGCTACTCACTCGGTTATTTCTACTGCTTATGCTAAGAACATTAGGATGCTCCCCATGCCACTAGAAAATAGGCTTACTATTTCCATGCCTTTGAGGGACTCTGTATTAATCACTCATGTATACAAGAGTCTTACCCTAGAACTTGACGATAAGGTTCGACCTGTTGACGCCCTTCCGTTGAACATGAATGACTTCGACATGATTTTGGGCATGGATTGGCTATCCAAGCATCATGCTACCATAGACTGCCATTCATATCGAGTTATCTTCGGTGATGTTAATGCACCAGAGTACATTCATAACGGGTTCATACCCGGACGGTCTGTACAAGTCATATCTACCCTGCAAGCGCGTGCACTACTGTCACATGGCTGCGAGGGTTATCTAGCTACGGTTCACGACATGGATGCTGGATCCCCATCAATTCAGGATCAACTTATAGTGTCAGAATTCCAAGATGTTTTTCCCGCAGAACTTCCGGGCATACCACCTGCACGAGAAGTGGAATTCAGTATCGAGCTTATTCCAAGAGCTGAACCAATCTCCAAGGCTCCTTATCGCATGGCTCCCATAGAGCTGAAGGAGCTGAAGGAACAACTGCAAGAACTTCTTGAACGAGGTTTCATTCGACTGAGCGCATCTCCATGGGGCGCACCGGTCTTGTTCGTTAAGAAGAAGGACGGTAGTATGCGCCTTTGCATAGACTATCGCGAGCTCAACAAGATTACTATCCGGAATAGATATCCACAGCCACGTATTGACGATCTGTTTGACCAACTCCAAGGGGCCAAACACTTCTCTAAGATTGATCTTAGGTCAGGCTATCATCAGCTACGGGTCAAGGAGCAAGACATCGCTAAGACTGCCTTTCGTACCCGCTATGGCCACTACGAATTTGTAGTTATGCCATTTGGCCTGACAAATGCTCCAGCAGTGTTCATGGACTTGATGAACAGAATCTTCCATGAATTTCTGGACAAGTTCGTCATTGTCTTCATCGATGACATCCTGATTTTCTCAAAGTCCAAGGAGGAACACGAAGACCATCTTCGTACAGTACTATAGATTCTTCGCCAGAAGCAGCTGTATGCTAAATTCTCCAAGTGTGAGTTCTGGTTAGACAAGGTGGCATTCTTAGGTCACATTGTATCAGCAGGAGGAATCACTATAGATCCAGCGAAGGTTGAGGCCATTACTAAGTGGCCAAGGCCGACATCAGCGATGGAAGTCCGCAGTTTCTTAGGCTTAGCTGGCTATTACCGTAGGTTCGTGGAGAACTTTTCCCGCTTAGCACTACCATTGGCCAAACTGATGCGGAAAGGGGAGAAATTCGTCTGGACTGAAGATCGAGAGAAGAGCTTTGAAGACCTGAAGCAGAAGCTAATATCTGCACCTATTCTTACTCTCCCATCTGGTACGGGTGGATTTCAAATCTACAGCGATGCATCGGGGAAGGGACTTGGCTGTTTTCTCATGCAACATGGGAAAGTGATCACGTACGCTTCACGACAGCTTAAGCCTTATGAAGAAAATTACCCCACGCATGACTTGGAACTTGCTGCAGTCGTGTTTGCATTGAAGATATGGAGGCACTACTTATATAGAGAATCATGTGACATTTTTACGGACCACAAGAGCTTGAAGTATATCTTCACTCAACGTGAATTGAACATGAGGCAGAGGAGAAGGTTAGAGCTGTTGAAGGATTATGACATTAATCTACGGTATCATCCCGGAAAGGCAAATGTAGTAGCATATGCTCTTAGCAGGAAGTCCGGAATGATCAACGACATTAAAATCGAAGAGTAAATCATAAGAGACTTGGAGCGACTTGACATCGAGATCATGGTATGTGGACAGCACGGTTACTGGGCTAATCTTAGAGTAGAACCCGAGTTACTCTCTAAGATCAAGGAAGCTCAGAAGGATGACGGAGAAATCTGGGCGATAGTACAGAATTTGGAGAAACAGACAGAATTCAGAGTAGATGCAGATGGTATCGTATGGCAGGGCACGAGACTTTGTGTTCCTGATGACCAAGAACTCTGGGAAGCCTTGTTAGCTAAAGCTCATAGCTCGCCATTCTCTATACATCCTGGTTCGACCTGTTGACGCCCTTCCGCTGAACATGAATGACTTCGACATGATTTTGGGCATGGATTGGCTATCCAAGCATCATGCTACCATAGACTGCCATTCATATCGAGTTATCTTTGGTGATGTTAATGCACCAGAGTACATTCATAACGGGTTCATACCCGGACGGTCTGTAGAAGTTATATCTACCCTGCAAGCGCGTGCACTACTGTCACATGGCTGCGAGGGTTATCTAGCTACGGTTCACGACATGGATGCTGAATCCCCATCAATTCAGGATCAACTTATAGTGTTGGAATTCCAAGATGTTTTTCCAGCAGAACTTCTGGGCATACCACCTGCACGAGAAGTGGAATTCAGTATCGAGCTTATTCCAGGAGCTGAACCAATCTCTAAGGCTCCTTATCGCATGGCTCCCATAGAGCTGAAGGAGCTGAAGGAACAACTGCAAGAACTTCTTGAACGAGGTTTCATTCGACCGAGCGCATCTCCATGGGGTGCACCGGTCTTGTTCATTAAGAAGAAGGACATCAGTATGCGCCTTTGCATAGACTATCACGAGCTCAACAAGATTACTATCCGGAATAGATATCTACTGCCACGTATTGACGATCTGTTTGACCAACTCTAAGGGGCCAAACACTTCTCTAAGATTGATCTTAGGTCAGGCTATCATCAGCTACGGGTCAAGGAGCAGGACATTGCTAAGACTGCCTTTCGTACCCGCTATGGCCACTACGAATTTGTAGTTATGCCATTCGGCCTGACAAATGTTCCAACAGTGTTCATGGACTTGATGAACAGAATCTTCCATGAATTTCTGGACAAGTTCGTCATTGTCTTAATCGATGACATCCTGATTTTCTCAAAGTCCAAGGAGGAACACGAAGACCATCTTCGTACAGTACTATAGATTTGTAACACCCCCAAATTTATACATCTCTATACAGCGGAAGACTCGTTGGTGTTACGGGATAACACATTACTCACATCATAGACAACGCATAAAAATCGCGTCGTTTAATAATAAAAGTATTTCCATTCATAAATATCAAAGTTACATCGGTCCCAAGTCATATTATTTCATACAAAGTTTTACAAAGTATTTGAATGGAAAATATAGTTTAGGTGCGGGCCATGAATTCTTGTTGTCTTCCCGAGAATTACCTTCAAGTACCTGAGATAAGACATGTTAAAAGAAAAGGTCAGCGATAACACCGAGTGAATTCATAGAGTTTCATAAAATCCATCAATAAATATATAAAATTATTACTGAAAATCATTTTGTACAAATCATTTTAATAGGCCATAAAATAGCCAAAATCATTTTATACAAATCCTTATCGAAAATCATAATATAGGCATTTGCCTTAAAAATCATTATACGAGCCAATGTCGTAAAAACATCATACAATACGTCTTACGACGTTATATAAAGTTAAATAAAAACCGTTATATGAATATGGTTATGAAAACCAAAACACAAACATAATATCAATAGTATGACCCTGTATTGCTAGTCAGGCAATACATCGTAATTCGGAGTGTCTAGTAGTATTTCGTTAAGTTTTGGATTATTATAAGCCGCATGACATTGTTACCTTACTAAACCAACAACGGGTAGCTAACCCGATACCAATTTTGCCCATCTAGAGTAGCGTGTCGTCACAAAGGTCACGCTATGGAAATCTTCTCATACATAAATTCGCTTACCAATCAATGTGGCACGACGGGGATCAACCGTCAAGGCGCGAACTGGGGTGATCGTCCCCAAATAGTACTATTAAATGCATAAGCGTCTACCAACTCCCGGTAGTTCACAATTCATGCTAATGGGACTTTTAGTGACATAACCTAACTTTAATAATCCATTTAATTTCATCTATCGGGTCCTTTAATCATTTATCGGGTCATACAATCGGGTCATTCAATCATTCGGGTCCAAAATCATTAAACAAACAATCGGGACAAATGGTGTCCTATTTTATTAAAACTAACATGTTATCTCCCTCGCGGGTTTATAAAACATTTATAAAAACATTTAAAAGAGTGCGAGGCTATGAACTCACGTTGATGTGGGAAGGCGGGTTATCGGCAATTCGGACGTACGGTACGTGCTTCAATCATGGAAACCTATATAAATAATAATCGGTCTTAGACGTTTGTCCAATGACTTTATAAAAATATTAACTATGTATACATATGATGATTATATATATATGATGATCAAGTGGGTTTAAATACCCTCATTTACTCATTTTTGTGTTATGTGTCGATAACTTTTATACTAGTTTTCTCGTTTTACCTATTTACGTGTTTTAGGTCCAATAAGCCCATTATAAGTTTATTAACTTGTATTAATCCATTTTATACCTATATTATCAGTATATATACTTTCCATGTTGGGCCCAAATGGGTTAAGCCCAATAATAAGTTTATAAGTCTTTTAGTCCATTTTTGTTGTATTATTAGTCCAATAACGTTAATTTAGTCCGTTAACGTCCGTATGTCCTATAGTTCGGTTCTATCGGTTTTTACTTGTTATACATGTTTATATATCAGTATATAAGTTTTATAAAGTTTACATTAGACGGGTCCAACCATCTAAGTTTTGTTTAACAAAAACGTTAATTTTACGGTATTAGCCGAAAAAGTCGTAAAAATCATGTTTATAGTTTTATAACTTATAAAACTTAACAAGTTACCATTTTTATAATTTATACACTTATTCCACCTTTTACATATTTATATAAATAGAATCCATAAGTTAGTGGGTTTTAATTTATATTTTATACATTATAATTTTGAGTGCTTATATAATATTATTATACTTTAATTTCCAAAATCTGATTTTTATCTTCACTTTCACCAAACTGCCATATCTTGAGTTCTATATGGATATAGAAGCTCAATTTTTTATAACATAAACTATATGGTATGTGCTACACTTAACTCTTCAATAGCTACTGTTGAATCATCATCTAAGTATTTTCTAAAAATCGTCCAAAACAGTGAACTCAGATTTGTACCTTAAACTTGTTTTGATCATATCTCACTCATTACAATGATTCCATTGCATGGCCAACTCTCACATGTGTACAAGACATATAGCTTACTGTAAATGGATTCTACTTCATCATTTTATCAGTCCATGACCTATTTCTTTACTGTTTTATACAGCCAACAAATTTAACCAAGATTTTAACCTTGTTTCTTATGGTTTTTCACATTTTTAATCATGTTTATCAACACCAAATCCCCACATAACATTTTTATCATCATATAATCATCATATACATATACAATAGGAAATAAAATACGTGTTTACATAATCAAAATAACAAGAAGATGAGGAGGACAATCTTTATACCACCATGATGATGTAGGTTGTGATCAAAACATGGATTTTGATGGAGATACTTGTGATGCACCAAGACTATCTTCATGACCACCAATCTTCATAAACTCCTTGTGTAAAATCAGCCCCAAGACACCAAGAAAACTCCTCCATGGATGTTATAATCACCACCATTCAAGAGAGCTTCAAGAGGGCTTCAACATATGTAGAAATAACATAGGATTTTGTGGTTAAATTTTGATCAAATGGGTGTTTGAAGGTGAATATGGGACGGCATAAAATGGGAGAGATGAGAGAGTTTGGGGTGGTTTGCATGAGTTGCAAATGAGAGAGTTGTTTGTTGCAAGTGGTTTTGATGTTTGTAAGCTTACATTGTAAGCAAAGGACAAGTGTAGTAAGCTTTAGCTTTCACTTGACACATAAGTGTCTTGTGTAACTAGTTAAGGCCGGTTTGAGTGGGGGTGGGACAAGTGTCCCACTTGTCTCATCCCCATTTATTTACGGGTACTCCTCGATTCTAGTTTCCTCGATTTGCGTGCCCTCGGGTCGTTTTACGAAAAACGTTTTTATAAATTATGAATCAACGTCACAAAACGAATCCAATAAAAATTGTTTCATCAAAAACGGAGTTCGAAAACGTAAATACGTAATCCTAAGGTTTCCGGTTTAGTCGTAAAGGACGTTAAAATAAAATCGTAAGTCCTAGTCTCTTCTCGTAAATTTGTGAGTTTATGAACCAACACAAATTTAAAACTCCAAAATAATATTCACAGATAAATTTATTTTCTGAAATGTCGGACTGTCACCAAAGACGGTGTATGTAAACGTAAGCACGTAACGTAGAATCCTGCGGTTTAAACGTAGTCGATGCTACTTCAAGACGTAAATCCAAATTTCTTCCCAAAAATAAGTGAGTTCATATTGTAACATTAAAATAATGTTTTTAAATAATTATTGAGATTAAAATATCAACCATAAATTGACGGATTGTCACAGCATTTACCCCTAAACAGGATCTTTGTCCTCAAAGATCATCTTACTACTCGCTTCTTATAGAGTTAAAGCCATGTGGGTATTTCCTCCACATTCAGTCTTTTCTCACAAGTGTAATCCATTATAATACGCGAGTTTCATCAAACATAACTACGGGAATAAGATCAGGCTAAATGTTGACTTACTTTCTCTATCCATGATGTTCACGGGTTTCTGATGAATGCAACTTTTCGCCGATCTAAGCTCTACTAAGAATAATCAGAATTTCACTTGATAGATATTTAATCAAGTTCGATTTACGAAACATAATTCACGCGGTTCTTGAAAGGGTAGATCCAGCTTATATGCCTTTTAATCCCAACTTTTACATCATCTCAATGGTCCCATACAACGGGTACTTATATCCCATGATTTGTCAAATCATGAATTAATTTTTCCAAGGTTAAAAATTTTGGCATAACTTCGCTACTCATCTGGCACTTCAAATCCACATTTCATATTCACATAACCTCTTTCCCACTACCGGCAGTCAATAATCAAATCCTATTTTCAATAATCATTTCAGATCTCGCGGGTCGGGTATTTTGTAAGGTTAGGTTCGCCATCATAGGAAACCTTAAACCTAAAAGACATGTCCAACACACAATGGGTGTATGTCGGGTGTCTTCATCTCAACTCCTGCTTACAGATGCTCTAATATAGATCCTAACAAGATTAGATCTCGATCCTAATACGATAATTATCAAGGATAATCTCTTCCAAAGGAAAACGATTATACGGTCTATTACCAAAGGTCAATCATTCAAACATAAAACAGCACTTATATTACTTTGTATCGTTACTTTACCTCGTCCCTTCGATTTTGGGTGGTACATAGTACTCTCATCAAGGTTCGTTCTCAATGATTTCTGAGCAAATCTCTAGAAATTCGATGCGAAGCGAGGATCTTGATAAAGATGTTCGATACAGGCACACTATGTTTACATAACTCTTTTGCATTTATCATTAACGAGAATGATATTAGCAGATTTGGTCAGTCTGTCGACGATGACCCAAATCGAATCAATTTCAGATGATAACCTTTGCAATAGCTAGACGTTTACTAATGTATGAGGCGATCTCTGCCTTCATAATTGCCATCAGTACAACTTCTTCAGACAAAGATACTTTTAGTCATAAATGACATAAATAGAATACTTATACTTACAAATTCCAACATAACTATATTTCAAAATCTCCATATTTAGGCAATCACATGTGGTCTTTTAAAACATTTAATGCTATCGGCTTCTCAATTCTAATGGTTCACATTAGCCGCGAACCACTTTTATTATCTATATTATCCTTTTTATAAGCATCGGTTATATTTTAAATTGTTCGATAATTTATTTT
The DNA here is from genome assembly GCA_025667525.1 of Glebionis coronaria. Taxonomy (NCBI): domain Eukaryota; kingdom Viridiplantae; phylum Streptophyta; class Magnoliopsida; order Asterales; family Asteraceae; genus Glebionis; species Glebionis coronaria. The sequence goes on from CM046877.1 coordinate 424,389,105, forward strand.
GCACCTTAATTATTAAAGAACATGTCCTAATTGGTTCTTTATATTTTCTACATACTGCGTCGGTATCTATATTCATCTCTCATGATGATATAATTATCATGTCCATAATTCACTCAGGTATTCTTTCTATATTATGCGTCAGCAATTACGTTCACTTTCCTGATGAAATAAATATCATAACCGTATTTATTCAAAAATTATTTCTTCACATTTTCTGTGTTTTAGTTTCTTCTCAACTATCATTTTTATCCGTTTTTCTCAATCCGTCGTCTAAAGCGTCGATAATTATTATAATTAATTAAATATTTATTAGTTAATTTTTATGAAGCGTAAACGTAAAAGATTTAAATTTCTTAGTTCGACCAATTATATAAAATGTTCAAAATAAATTTGAGTTTAATTAACAAGATTTTTGTTGATTTATCGAAAATAATTAATAAGATTCGTAAATGTTCGAAAAACCTTTGTTTATACTTTGGTCAAAGTTTTCTTAGTTGAAAAGCAAAAATTGTCGTTTTAAGTTTTCAGGTTATGGTATAAATGGTTTTACTCAATCCTTCTTAAGTTATCTTGAGGTATACACAAACATTTACCCCTAAACAGAAGTTTAGTTAAATGTTTAGTGTATAAGGGAATAATCCCTTTAAAATCCTTTGTTAAAAACATTTGTCAAAATATATTTCCATTTCTTTTTGGTAAAATCCAAAGTCTTAAAAGGGCTCTTAATTTTTGAAGAGTCTATATGCATACATCTTGCCATTATTAATCCAACGGTCATTTTATGTAAAGGATTAAGTTTTTAATCCCTAATCATTAATGGTTCTAATCTTTGAAAAGTCAATATAGCTTCCATTATCTATTAATCACACGGTTAAATCATATAAAGGATTAAGTCCTTAATCACATGTTAAATATTTAAGGTATAGGTTTTCATTGTTTAGCCAATTCAGGGCAATTTATAACTAATTATTAACTCATTATTATTCTTATATACAAACAATTGGTCCTTAATGATCACGAGCATGAATTTATCAAATTACAGCCTACACACGTGATTCACCAAATTTATGAATGCTACATGTGCATTGGTTCATCCAAACGACACCACGTGAAACTCATAATGTTCATTACAAGTACCGGATGTAGTGATTGGAATAAATAATCTTCTTCGCGGACGCGAAGTTGATGATAACCATGTCGTGGATCAAATCTTTAAAACATACGTTAAAACCTTGTAAATGATCGAACAAATCTTCCATTTCGAGTTATGGATATCGTTTTCGATTGTCAATTTACCCAGTCACAGTAATTTATAAATATAAGGAATGATAACACCATAGCTCTTCATGATGACAGGCTTGGTAGAATAAAATCTTTCTCCGACAACTCTCTCAGTTATACGGTAATTCCTTAAAATCAGATGGTGCTGACGTACAGTGCACAAGTCACAGGTGCAGCACCGGAAATATAATCAATACCAATTTCAACTTTCCTTAATGGCGAAAGTCTAGGTAATTCCTCAACAAATACTTCCTAAAGTTTCAGATAACGAAAATATCTTTTAATAAATTCATATTAGGTTCTTCTAGATTACAATATCTATGACTAATTCACAATCATTCACGTTATAATTTCAAGTCTAAATGCAGGATATGGTCATCCATCAAGAATTATTTAGATCACTTTTGATAATCAACATCTTATCATTTAGGGGAATTCTACTTGAGTTCCCATCAATTAAGACGATGTCGTCATGTCATAATCAATCAATCCATTCTACTGGCACTATTAACTTTCCAGTTTTATTGTCGTCGATAAGATGTGAACTTCTCAAAAGACTAATAATAATTCATAATCCTTCACAAATTCAGGGATATATGGAGACACAACTACTATTAAAAGAGTAAGGTCAACGCATAATCCAAGCAAGAGAATTTCAAATCAGATACAGACGAAAACATTTAACGAATATGAATATATCCCATGTTTTCATAATTTGAGTACGCATTCGAAAGCTCCTCGGATCGTTACCCAGGTCATTCAAATGAAACCAAATCAAAAGAAATGATAGGAATGTCGATACATCCTGTCGGGTATCAACACTCGGTAATCATATACTTTTCCTAAGAATCTCACTACGGGAGAATTGGACAAGAAAGAATTGTCAATTGTCAAATAAGACAATTTCCACAGATGAGTAAATTCGACTCAGAAGAATACAGGCACATATGTAGGTGTCCCTAACACTATGTCCCTATTTTTCACTTCTTACAGATCTCATAAAATTTAATCTTTCACAATCTTCAAAGAACATGTAGTGTTTATTCATTAGTTTTATGGTGACTACTAATCAGTCTTGCATGGTCCATTCCAAATTGTATGTAGGCGCGCAACTATATACAATTTCAAGATTAACGATGCAATACTCAGTTCGTCAAAATTTTATCATCATGTTTATAATAAAAACATTTTCATGCTTAAATCTTAAATAAGAATCAAAAATATATTTACAAATATTTTCTTTGTTATTAAATCAATTAAGTTTTCCAAGGTGTTTCATAAACAACTCCATTTTGATATCAATCACTTATAAATCTCACTTTGAATCATCCTTATTGTGATGAAAATTAAATTTTCTCAAAGGATACCGTTTTAACTTTATAAAAACAATGTGTGATCTGCAAAAGAGTGATGAAGAGTTGTTCATCAAGAACTTAACTACGATACGATAGGAAATGAGCTTAGCCATTTAATCATGAGGTTCATGATCTCGATGGCACTCAAAAGAATAATTCACAATGTAACTCAAATCAAGATGAGTACTTGTTCAATGGTTGCATCACTAATTCAATCATTAGGATGAAGCAATGAATGATAGATAACATCGATACATGTAGAATTTAGCAATCAAAGGTATTCTTTTCATTAATCACAAACAAGTCAAAATTGTACCGTAACACATTACGCGTCACTATGTCATACAATTCTTAGAACTCATCCTACCAACTGATATCTCAGTTAAGTTAGGAATTTTTAAAAGATACCACGATGAATACTAATCTTACAAGAGTCATTAGGTGTTCCACATGTCCCGGAAGATCCATTGGTCCCAATTCAGAAGAAGATTTCTTCAATTTATTTATTGGACACTGGGCATCCTCATTAGTGGACAATGACCTAGGAACAACCCTTTAACACGAACTTACAATCATTTAAACCTCATAATTCAATCACAGAACTTAGCGACTTCCTCTTAACAATTTCATATTCCATACAGGTTTAAATTTTACTTTATTCAAGTTTTAATCAACTTATACTCAATGCAACATTCTATCTCATATTCCAATACTTTCAATCTTATTCATAAACCTTAATAGGGCAATAAAAGTTCAATATTATCAGCACTTAATTTCCAATCTTATATCTCTTACAACAACAATTATCAAATGAGTCACTAGTATGAGATGACTCATACATTCAATTAGATTTCTCGGAAAGGTACTAGTGGCATGAGGCTTTTGGGTAATGATTCCAATAACAGCCTCAAGTGCAACATTCACCCTTTCGATTTCAATTTTAAGAATTGGATGACAACGAATCAGATGACATCTTTCTAGGTGGTAACGTTTTGTCAAACTCCACTCTATAAGGAAAGATTGTCATGATATCGATATCAGTTTTAATCTCGCCAATTCTTTCTTAATATCACAATCAACTAATATCTACACTTCTACGAATATCAACCATTTGTTGGGATCATAAATATCCACAACTTGGTTTAGATCTAGGATAGCTAGAATTCCTACGAGAATAGCTTCGATTAATTTACTAGGGGATTTAGGGTTACTTGTGACAATCTACGTCGTATAAATACCTCGTATAAAAATCAAAATAATCATCAAACAATCATGTAATAAAATTACATCATATATATATAATCCAAGTTATATATATATATATATATATTAAAATAACACTTCTCAGTCTTGGCCTTGTCGGTAACTCGGGAATTCTTCGGCACCGTTATAGTCAAAAGATTTTTAGACATTTTTAGAAAAATGTTTATAGTTAAAATATTTTGAAATCTTTTATTCAAAACCTTAGTTTTAAAAATCTTTCGTTCTCTATAACGAGAGCTCTGATACCAAACTGTAACACCCCCAAATTTATACATCTCAATACAGCGGAAGACTCGTTGGTGTTACGGGATAGCACATTACTCACATCATAGACAACGCATAAAAATCGCGTCGTTTAATAATAAAAGCATTTCCATTCATAAATATCAAAGTTACATCGGTCCCAAGTCATATTATTTCATACAAAGTTTTACAAAGTATTTGAATGGAAAATATAGTTTAGGTGCGGGCCATGAATTCTTGTTGTCTTCCCGAGAATTACCTTCAAGTACCTGAGATAAAACATGTTAAAAGAAAAGGTCAGCGATAACGCCGAGTGAATTCATAGAGTTTCATAAAATCCATCAGTATAATATCAGTATAAAATTATTACTGAAAATCATTTTGTACAAATCATTTTAATAGGCCATAAAATAGCCAAAATCATTTTATACAAATCCTTATCGAAAATCATAATATAGGCATTTGCCATAAAAATCATTATACGAGCCAATGTCGTAAAAACATCATACAATACGTCTTACGACGTTATATAAAGTTAAATAAAAACCGTTATATGAATATGGTTATGAAAACCAAAACACAAACATAATATCAATAGTATGACCCTGTATTGCTAGTCAGGAAATACATCGTAATTCGGAGCGTCTAGTAGTATTTCGTTAAGTTTTGTATTATTATAAGCCGCATGACATTGTTACCTTACTAAACCAACAACGGGTAGCTAACCCGATACCAATTTTGCCCATCTAATGTAGCGTGTCGTCACAAAGGTCACGCTATGGAAATCTTCTCATACATAAATTCGCTTACCAATCAATGTGGCACGACGGGGATCAACCGTCAAGGCGCGAACTGGGGTGATCGTCCCCAAATAGTACTATTAAATGCATAAGCGTCTACCAACTCCCAGTAGTTCACAATTCATGCTAATGGGACTTTTAGTGACATAACCTAACTTTAATAATCCATTTAATTTCATCTATCGGGTCCTTTAATCATTTATCGGGTCATACAATCGGGTCATTCAATCATTCGGGTCCAAAATCAATAAACAAACAATCGGGACAAATGGTGTCCTATTTTATAAAAACTAACATGTTATCTCCCTCGCGGGTTTATAAAACATTTATAAAAACATTTAAAAGAGTGCGAGGCTATGAACTCACGTTGATGTGGGAAGGCGGGTTATCGGCAATTCGGACGTACGGTACGTGCTTCAATCATGGAAACCTATATAAATAATAATCGGTCTTAGACGTTTGTCCAATGACTTTATAAAAATATTAACTATGTATACATATGATGATTATATATATATGATGATCAAGTGGGTTTACATACCCTCATTTACTCATTTTTGTGTTATGTGTCGATAACTTTTATACTAGTTTTCTCGTTTTACCTATTTACGTGTTTTAGGTCCAATAAGCCCATTATAAGTTTATTAACTTGTATTAATCCATTTTATACCTATATTATCAGTATATATACTTTCCATGTTGGGCCCAAATGGGTTAAGCCCAATAATAAGTTTATAAGTGTTTTAGTCCATTTTTGTTGTATTATTAGTCCAATAACGTTAATTTAGTCCGTTAACGTCCGTATGTCCTATAGTTCGGTTCTATCGGTTTTTACTTGTTATACATTTTTATATATCAGTATATAAGTTTTATAAAGTTTACATTAGACGGGTCCAACCATCTAAGTTTTGTTTAACAAAAACGTTAATTTTACGGTATTAGCCGAAAAAGTCGTAAAAATCATGTTTATAGTTTTATAACTTATAAAACTTAACAAGTTACCATTTTTATAATTTATACACTTATTCCACCTTTTACATATTTATATAAATAGAATCCATAAGTTAGTGGGTTTTAATTTATATTTTATACATTATAATTTTGAGTGCTTATATAATATTATTATACTTTAATTTCCAAAATCTGATTTTTATCTTCACTTTCACCAAAACTGCCATATCTTGAGTTCTATATGGATATAGAAGCTCAAATTTTTATCACATAAACTATATGATATGTGCTACATTTAACTCTTCTATAGCTACTGTTGAATCATCCTCTAAGTATTTTCTAAAAATCGTCCAAAACAGTGAACTCAGATTTGTACCTTAAACTTGTTTTGATCATATCTCACTCATTACAATAATTCCATTGCATGGCCAACTCTCACATGTGTACAAGACATATATCTTACTGTAAATGGATTCTATTTCATCATTTTATCAGTACATGACCTGTTTATTTACTATTTTATACAGCCAACAAATTTAACCAAGATTTTAACCTTGTTTCTTATGGTTTTTCACCTTTTTAATCATGTTTATCAACACCAAATCCCCACATAACATTTTTATCATCATATAATCATCATATACATATACAATAGGAAATAAAATACATGTTTACATAATCAAAATAACAAGAAGATGAGGAGGACAATCTTTATACCACCATGATGATGTAGGTTGTGATCAAAACATGGATTTTGATGGAGATACTTGTGATGCACCAAGACTATCTTCATGACCACCAATCTTCATAAACTCCTTGTGGAAAATCAGCCCCAAGACACCAAGAAAACTCCTCCATGGATGTTATAATCACCACCATTCAAGAGAGCTTCAAGAGGGCTTCAACATATGTAGAAATAACATAGGACTTTGTGGTTAAATTTTGATCAAATGGGTGTTTGAAGGTGAATATGGGACGGCATAAAATGGGAGAGATGAGAGAGTTTGAGGTGGTTTGCATGAGTTGCAAATGAGAGAGTTGTTTGTTGCAAGTGGTTTTGATGTTTGTAAGCTTACATTGTAAGCAAAGGACAAGTGTAGTAAGCTTTAACTTACACTTGACACATAAGTGTCTTGTGTAACTAGTTAAGGCCGGTTTAAGTGGGGGTGGGACAAGTGTCCCACTTGTCTCATCCCCATTTATTTACGGGTACTCCTCGATTTTAGTTTCCTCGATTTGCGTGCCCTCGGGTCGTTTTACGAAAAACGTTTTTATAAATTATGAATCAACGTCACAAAACGAATCCAATAAAAATTGTTTCATAAAAAACGGAGTTTGAAAACGTAAATACGTAATCCTAAGGTTTCCGGTTTAGTCGTAAAGGACGTTAAAATAAAATCGTAAGTCCTAGTCTCTTCTCGTAAATTTGTGAGTTTATGAACCAACACAAATTTAAAACTCCAAAATAATATTCACAGATAAATTTATTTTCTGAAATGTCGGACTGTCACCTAAGACGGTGTATGTAAACGTAAGCACGTAACGTAGAATCCTCCGGTTTAAACGTAGTCGATGCTACTTCAAGACGTAAATCCAAATTTCTTCCCAAAAATAAGTGAGTTCATATTGTAACATTAAAATAATGTTTTTAAATAATTATTGAGATTAAAATATCAACCATAAATTGACGGATTGTCACAAGATTCTTCGCCAGAAGCAGCTGTATGCTAAATTCTCCAAGTGTGAGTTCTGGTTAGACAAGGTGGCATTCTTAGGTCACATTGTATCAGCAGAAGGAATCACTATGGATCCAGCGAAGGTTGAGGCCATTACTAAGTGGCCAAGGCTGACATCAGCGACGGAAGTTTGCAGTTTCTTAGGCTTAGCTGGCTATTACCGTAGGTTCGTGGAGAACTTTTCCCGCTTAGCACTACCATTGACCAAAATGATGCGGAAAGGGGAGAAATTCGTCTGGACTGAAGATCGAGAGAAGAGCTATGAAGACCTGAAGCAGAAGCTAGTATCTGCACCTATTCTTACTCTCCCATCTGGTACGGGTGGATTTCAAATCTACAGCGATGCATCGGGGAAGGGACTTGGCTGTGTTCTCATGCAACATGGGAAAGTGATCGCGTATGCTTCACGGCAACTTAAGCCTTATGAAGAAAATTACCCCACGCATTACTTGGAACTTGCTGCAGTCGTGTTTGCATTGAAGATATGGAGGCACTACTTATATGGAGAATCATGTGACATTTTTACGGACCACAAGAGCTTGAAGTATATCTTCACTCAACGTGAACTGAACATGAGGCAGAGCAAATGGTTAGAGCTGTTGAAGGATTATGACATTAATCTACAGTATCATCCCGGAAAGGCAAATGTAGTAGCATATGCTCTTAGCAGGAAGTCCGGAATGATCAACGACATTAAAATCGAAGAGGAAATCATAAGACACTTGGAGCGACTTGACATCGAGATCATGGTACGTGGAAAGCACGGTTACTGGGCTAATCTTAGAGTAGAACCCGAGTTACTCTCTAAGATCAAGGAAGCTCAGAAGGATGACGGAGAAATCTGGGCGATAGTATAGAATTTGGAGAAACAGACAGAATTCAGAGTAGATGCAGATGGTATCGTATGGCAGGGCACGAAACTTTGTGTTCCTAATGACCAAGAACTCTGGGAAGCCTTGTTAGCTAAAGCTCATAGCTCGCCATTCTCTATACATCCTGGTTCGACCTGTTGACGCCCTTCCGCTGAACATGAATGACTTCGACATGATTTTGGGCATGGATTGGCTATCCAAGCATCATGCTACCATAGACTGCCATTCATATCGAGTTATCTTCGGTGATGTTAATGCACCAGAGTACATTCATAACGGGTTCATACCCGGACGGTCTGTACAAGTTATATCTACCCTGCAAGCGCGTGCACTACTGTCACATGGCTGCGAGGGTTATCTAGCTATGGTTCACGACATGGATGTTTAATCCCCATCAATTCAGGATCAACTTATAGTGTCGGAATTCCAAGATGTTTTTCCAGCAGAACTTCCGGGCATACCACCTGCACGAGAAGTAGAATTCAGTATCAAGCTTATTCCAAGAGCTGAACCAATCTCCAAGGCTCCTTATCGCATGGCTCCCATAGAGCTAAAGGAGCTGAAGGAACAACTGCAAGAACTTCTTGAACGAGGTTTCATTCGACCGAGCGCATGTCCATGGGGCGCACCGGTCTTGTTCGTTAAGAAGAAGGACAGCATTATGCACCTTTGCATAGACTATCGCGAGCTCAACAAGATTACTATCCGGAATAGATATCCACTGCCACGTATTGACGATCTGTTTGACCAACTCTAAGGCGCCAAATAGTTCTCTAAGATTGATCTTAGGTCAGGCTATCATCAGCTACGGGTCAAGGAGCAGGACATCATTAAGACTGCCTTTCGTACCCGCTATGGCCACTACGAATTTGTAGTTATGCCATTTGGCCTGACAAATGCTCCAGCAGTGTTCATGGACTTGATGAACAAAACCTTCCATGAATTTCTGGACAAGTTCGTCATTGTCTTCATTAATGACATCCTTATTTTCTCAAAGTCCAAAGAGGAACACGAAGACGATCTTCGTACAGTACTATAGATTCTTCGCCAGAAGCAGTTGTATGCTAAATTCTCCAAGTGTGAGTTCTGGTTAGACAAGGTGGCATTCTTAGGTCACATTGTATCAGCAGCAGGAATCACTATGGATCCAGCGAAGGTTGAGGCCATTACTAAGTGGCAAAGGCCGACATCAGCGACGGAAGTCCGCAGTTTCTTAGGCTTAGCTAGCTATTACCATAGGTTCGTGGAGAACTTTTCCCGCTTAGCACTACCATTGACCAAACTGATGCGGAAAGGGGAGAAATTCGTCTGGACTGAAGATCGAGAGAAGAGCTTTGAAGCCTGAAGCAGAAGCTAGTATCTGCACCTATTCTTACTCTCCCATCTGGTACGGGTGGATTACAAATCTACAGCGATGCATCGGGGAAGGGACTTGGTTGTGTTCTCATGCAACATGGGAAAGTGATCGCGTACGCTTCACGGCAGCTTAAGCCTTATGAAGAAAATTACCCCACGCATGACTTGGAACTTGCTGCAGTCGTGTTTGCATTGAAGATATGGAGGCACTACTTATATGGAGAATCATGTGACATTTTTACGGACCACAAGAGCTTGGAGTATATCTTCACTCAACGTGAATTGAACATCAGGCAGAGGAGATGGTTAGAGCTGTTGAAGGATTATGACATTAATCTACAGTATCATCCCGGAAAGGCAAATGTAGTAGCAGATGCTCTTAGCAGGAAGTCCGGAATGATCAACGGCATTAAAATCGATGAGGAAATCATAAGAGACTTGGAGCGACTTGACATCGAGATCATGGTACATGGACAACACGGTTACTGGGCTAATCTTAGATTAGAACCCGAGTTACTCTCTAAGATCAAGGAAGCTCAGAAGGATGACGGAGAAATCTGGGCGATAGTACAGAATTTGGAGAAACAGACAGAATTCAGAGTAGATGCAGATGGTATCGTATGGCAGGGCACGAGACTTTGTGTTCCTGATGACCAAGAACTCTGGGAAGCCTTGTTAGCTAAAGCTCATAGCTCCCTATTCTCTATACATCCTGGTTCGACTAAGATGTACCACGACATCAAGCAGTACTTTTGGTGGAGTGGTATGAAACAGGATGTGGCCACTTACGTCTCCAAATGTCTTACCTGCCAGCAGGTTAAGATCGAGCATCAGCGATTTGGCGGTCTCCTTCAACCGTTATATATTCCAGAGTGGAAGTGGGAAAAAATCATCATGGATTTTGTTACTGGTCTTCCGCCCACCAAGAGGAAGCACGATGCAATTTGGGTTATTGTAGATCGACTTACCAAATCAGCTCATTTCTTACCGATCCGCAAGGAAGATCCGATAAGTAAACTCGCCGATACGTACAGAAGAAAGATCATGAGACTCCACGGTGCACCATCCAGCATCGTCTCAGACAGAGATCCTCGATTCACTTCGCGCTTTTGGAAGAGTCTGCAGAAAGCTTGGGGTACACAACTTAAGCTTAGCACGGCTTTTCACCCTCAAACGGACGGACAGTCGGAACGAACCATTCAGACATTGGAAGATATGTTGAGGTCATGTGCGTTGGAATGGACGGGTGATTGGGACGATTACATCTGTTTGGTGGAATTTTCATACAACAACAGTTGGCACGCGAGTATCAAGTGTGCTCCTTTCGAGATGTTGTATGGCAGAAAGTGTTGCGCTCCAATCTGCTGGGATCAGGTTGGCGAGCGAACACTTGAAGGGCCAGAAATCATAGAGATGACCAATGAAAAGATCGCAGTAGCTAGACAGAAACTTCAGGAAGCACGGTCACGTCAGAAAAGTTACGCCGATAAGCATCGTAGGGACATACATTTTAACGTAGGAGATCACGTCTTCCTTAAGGTTTCGCCGGCACGTGGTGTTAGACGCTTCGGGATTAAAGGGAAGCTCAGTCCTCGTTTCATCGGACCGTTTTATATCATTGAACGAGTCAGTGAAGTATCTTATTGATTGGCGTTACCTCCGCAGCTTTCGCATGTGCACAATGTGTTTCATGTGTCCTTACTCAGAGGGTACCAGTATCATCCCCTTCACATGGTTTAGTATCCACTGGAACAGATACGTGAAGATCTCACTTTTATAGAAGAACCCGAACGAGTTCTTGACAGACAAGAACGAGTCATGAGAAGGAAGACAATTCCATTCGTTAAAATCCTATGGAGGGATCATACCGAGCGGGAAGCCACTTGGGAAACAGAGGAGTCTATCCGGGCTTCTTACCCTCATTTCATATTTTGAATTCGGGTATGTTCTTCTTTTCTAGTTTACTTTATCTATAATTCGGGGACGAATTATTCTTTTTAGGGGGGAAGAGTTGTAATTGATCTTTGATCTTGGATTTGTTGCTAGTGTTCGTGTTTGTTCATCGTTGTTTAGATCCACGCATTCGGTAATTCTTTTAACCCTTTTCTTTTGATTTAATCTTTTAAATAATTAAGAACATGATATGTTTTTTAAAAAAACCTAATTAAATCATAGATCTAACATGAAATTGGTTTTGGAATAAATCAAAAAGGGTGATTTAGGGGTGTTTGTTTTTGGCCGGCGCCTAAACTGAACCCGAGGGGGTCTCGGTTTGGCTACACTCCACCACCGAGACCATATGGTCCCAGTTGGTTGGTGTGGGTCCCACGACAGCAACAAGACAAGGGTAACCCCGAGTTGGTTCGGGGTATGGCGTCGATTTCATGTCCGGTTCATGGTTCTTAGTCAAGATCCGGTTCACGGTGTATGTTAAGATTATTTTTTTTATAATCTTATGTTAAAATTAAATTAATAAACATGACATAATTAATTTAATAACATGACTTAGGTTATATTAATTATTAAAATCATGGAATTTTTAACCTAAGTATTTTTATATTTTTAGACTTATAATTTATTAATTATTTAAAAACCATGGTTATAATTAATTCATTAACATGACTTAGGTTATATTATTAATAAATAATAATACATGTTTTAACCTAAGTATTTAACTTTATTTAATTAAAAACATGTTATACTTTAATTAAATATTTTAACCTATAGTTTATTTTAATTACATGAAATAATTAATAAACTATATATTATATCATATGACTTAGAAAATAATCATGAAAACACTTAGGCTTATATACTTAGCTTATTTAACCAGCTTATATCTATTTATGGAAACCTTCTATTTTTAGAAACTTATTTATTTCAGGCAGCTAATCTATTTATGGAAACTTATTTAAATAAGGTAGCTAATCTATTTATGGAAACTTTCTATTTTTAGAAACTTATTTATTTTAAGCAGTAATTCTATTTTTGGAAACTTTCTATTTTTGGAAACTTTCTATTTTTGGAAACTTTCTATTTTTGGTAACTTTCTATTTTTGGAAACTTTCTATTTTAGGAAACCTGCTATTTTTGGAAAGTTACTTATTATTACACAGTAAGTGTAATAATACATGAAATACCAGAAATACTTAATCAGAGTAAATAGAATATAAGGTAAACACAGTTTAAGGCTTAAAAACAGTAAAACATGATAAGAACATATAAAATAAGCTAAGACATGACATAAAATCAGTTATGTATTAGTAAGAAGAATACTTATTCATGTATGTATTTATGTAGCATTAGTGATATGGAAGTAGGATTCCTCTCAGTTCGTCTTCTTCGTTCACTGGACATAAGGTACAGATTCCCGTCCTTTCAGTATGGACATTCTTTCCTTATTAGGATTTCCCCGTATGCAGCCAAATGTTTTCCCGTAGTATAAGTATGTGTTTGAATTGCTTATGTTTAATTTAGAATACCTATAGCCATATACATGCATGACCAGTTTCACCTAGTTATGGAGGTACCATAACCATAACATTAGAGGCACTAATGTTATGACTTCACCACGGCGGAGTGATTGCTCGTGGCGTCCCTTCAGCTTTTGGCCATTTATATTATATTTATCATGTGGGGCATATGGGTGCATCCTAGTTACATGTTTTCAGTCAGGATTTTCATGGTGAATGTGGTGTGTGCCTTGCATCCTTCACAAGGAGCTGATCCCTCCTACCCAAAAACCAGTATATTAAATTAGAGGCAGCCCCTCTAATTTGCATGATGAGGTCACCCCTCCAAGTATTCATGCACGATGGATTTTCATGACCTATATTGGCTAATGGTAAAATATGATAAACAATTTTTACCAGGTAAACATAAGGCTTTTCAAACTATAAAACCAGTTTTATCAAGACTTAATCAGATTACTCGGGACTTAGTTTCTTCCGCTGTTATATGTTATATGTTATATGCTTATCCTATTCATGCTTTATTGTACATCCGTGCACTGAGCGTATTGCTCAGCCGTTTTCCTTTTCTATGTTCCCAAAACGGCAGGTACTCAGGGACGCTCGTAGACTTTAAGAGTACGTGCATATGGACTGGAAGCTTTCTAGACTTTCTTTACTTTATGCATTACTTTTCTCTTGATACACTTGCTATGGACATTGTTTAGTCCTTTCCTTTACTATACTATGTTTGTGTGTGATGAGCTTTACCTTTGGACTACCGATGTTTGATTCCGGTATTTTCCTTTTATGGTCATGTAATGTTTAGACATTTTTCCTTGTATGCTTTAATGACACGCCATAATTACGTGTGACATTTCCATTATCAAAATGGGGTGTTACAGTTCTCGTGTAGAGAAATAGTTGGGCTACCTTCGTGAATGGTTCCCCTACCTTCTAGGTCTTCTGATCCTTCGGAAGATATTTCTATTGTACAAGGTACATCCGGATAGGGGTCGCGTTAAGCATGGTAACTCTCTTCGCACTCACATTGGTGTCAGGGGACGGAAGCTCAAGAGAGATAGTGCGCCTACCAATGCTCTACCCGCTGGCAAGCTCGTCAAGAGTACATGGGCGAGGACGCATGGTTACGTTGCAAGGATGCTTGCGCTTCACGAGTTATGAATAAGGTATTTCAACACAAACAATGTGCAAAAGTTAAATGCATGTATACGGATACAATTACGTTGGGAGTATGGAAATGGAATTGTTACCATGGCCAAAATCGTCATAATACTGCAGGAGGTGATTGAAAGATATGTGGGTGCTCAAGCTTAGCTCTAGGGCGTACAATAGCGATTCAGGGAATTCTTGCATTGGTATACGTCAGCATCTATCATTTGCACATCAGCCTCGCTATATGTGCCGGAGATTGGGTGCTCGTCTTTCATCATCGTTTGTAAAGTAATGAAGTCATACTCGAATGAGAATAAAACCTTATCCACCCAGAAAAACTTGTTGTTCCTCTTCTTCAGTGAATCTATCTTTGTTTTATAGCATTGGAGATGACCAATGCGTTTTGCGAAAGATATCGACCCGTTGATCTAGGATGGACGATAAAAGGTGCAGAATAAGTTTATAATTGGGACAATGTTCTTCAAACGGCAGTTTATCTCAAAGTTAGATATTTTAACTGCACCAATGCAATGCAGCTGGGATATATGGATACCGTAGAAGCCTAGCACGTCGATAAGGAAGCGGCTTAGGGGGATGCGGTTGTTGGAAAACTCAAAGAATCTGGTATACACGCCAATCTTACCAGGTGGAAAGCTTCCAATATGCATTTCTGGATCTGGTACTATGGGGTGTAGGTCTGTGGAAATATGGTATTTAGTGATAAACTGGGAGAGTTCTTGCTCGGAGATGCGGGATACTACATCAAATAATTGAGACACTATTTTTTCTATTGAAAACGCTTCAGTGCTGGTTTATATCTTTTTTGTTCTAAAAATGAGTATTCTTTGCTAGTTTTGATAATGGAGGAAAAAGAAGTTAAGTAAATGATGAAGACTGATCGTCGGTACAATGTATTTAGTACCCTTTCACGGATGAAGGATCATGCGACATGTGTCGACCGTGACTTTCATCCACTCGTCCTGAAGGGCTTCTTCCATATGATGTGGTTGGTACCTTTCATAGTTTCCAATGAAAGTAGGTGATAGTGGATTATGACATGGATAGTTGTTGGTGGGATTGTTTAATATATATGTTTGGCGGACACTCACGAAATTTATTCAACGTAGAGCATTACGTTGAGAGGTTTTGTTGATTAATAGTCTAGTAGTCGTGGTTTTGATCCTTCGACCACTAGACTGGGGGGACATGATGACGTATAGTCCCTATTCGGGTTGAATAACTCCACGGGTACTACCCGTATCCATTAGGTATGGATCATTACTTCGCAGCGTGCGCAAGGCCCAAGAGGCCCGGTAAGCCGCTGTCGCATAGCGGTTGATTACTTAACCGAGTCCTCGTCGCACTGCGACATGATAAAGCAGAATATAATCTATTTTGTGCTTATATTCGCCTAAGGAAAAAGGATATACACTTACCCTAGTTACGCGATAAGCATCAGAGCTATTTTTGGTTGTTATCTCTTCATTAGGCCGCAAGAGTAGGAGAGCCCAGCCATGACTCTCTCATGTATAAAAGGAACCATCGAGGTTCCACAAAGGTACGATACACAATACTCTAAAACCCTGACATATACTCAAACCGATTACTTACTCTCACGCTGGAGTCTAGTCGTGGGACAAGCGCCCATGGTAAGCCTAACTATGTATGTTATTTAGTGTGCATGGTCTTCAAAAAAGATTCACTTGGTGCAAGAGCCGGAGTCCACACGACCCTGAATTAAGCCTAATTCGGGTCTAGCTCGGCCCATCCAACTTTTGTATCAACATATTACACATTTTCTCCCTTAAGTATATAAAATAATTATCCCTTAAGTTTCAAACATTGAAAAATCAGACCTTATAGTTTATATTATAGGAAAATGATATTTTAAGCCCATATAGTTATTACTTTTCGGATTCAAAAATAAATACCACTAGTACAAAATAATTCATTTCAAGTCCAAAACTAATTAAATTTAAATTTTTGGAATCCTATTATTAAATTTAAATTTTATCTTTTCAAAATAAAAGATTTTAGGAGCTTATGGTTTGTTAAAATAGCTTATAGCTTATTCTTTCATGTAAAAACATAGGGTTTTTCTAGGGCTAAAAATGTTTAGGAAAACATTATGACAACTTTTCAAACTTTATGGATTATTGGGGGAGCTTATTAGGAGCTTACAAATATATATAAACAAGAAAATATATTATTAAACAGGGAAAGGACTTACAAATCTTGAAAACGAGTTTCTAGGCACGAGGGAACTTTTCTTGAGCTTATCACTGGTCTTATAAACCTTAGAGGATTTCAAAGGAAGCTTGGAAACAGCGTTTAGATGTTGAAATAAGTTTGTAGGATGATTTGAATGTTTCATGACAATTCGACTATTCATAGGAATGAAATCTCCTTCGAGCCCAAGGAGTAGTTTTGCTAGGTGTTGAAGACGTATAGTGCTGATTAGGGATTTCTAAGAATGACTCTTGATGGCTAAAACTAGATGCAGTCGTGTGGTGGTATGTTTGAAGGTCACAACTTGTAAACAAGTACAAGGATGTCATAGCACCTTATAAGGAGGTTACGGAGGTCCCACGGTGTGTGCTTGAGCTGCTAATAGACAAAAGTATAACCTACAAAAGATTATGTGATCTATCGATCCATATTTTATTTGTCATTTTCTTGGGATGTGTCTAATGTTTTATATCAATGTCATCCATTACTGTCTGAAAATGAGTCTGAATTCATTATTTCAGAGGATCATTTGCAGCTATCCAAATTGGCATCATATCTTATGGCAGATTCCCCATTGACCTTAGGCGTTGTTGTAACTTGCAAGATAATGACCGAGATTAATGGTAATATC
This sequence comes from Glebionis coronaria, assembly GCA_025667525.1. NCBI lineage: Eukaryota > Viridiplantae > Streptophyta > Magnoliopsida > Asterales > Asteraceae > Glebionis > Glebionis coronaria. The sequence continues at coordinate 424,406,447 of CM046877.1, forward strand.
CATGGTTCGAGGTAATCAATATTATAATTAATCTCGTTGATAGATTTCGATTATCAGGGCATCTAGTCTGATAGTTTATAAAAAGGTTATAAAATCTTAAAGAGGTCTAAAAACTTGTTCACTGTAGTGAGCATCTATTTCAAACTTGTTTATTTTGAAGAGGTTTAGGATATTGAATCTTTTCATAATTTAATACATGTGCTTTTGGTGGTAGGTTTATAAAATGTTAAAAGATTTCTACATAGTGATGATAGGTTTATTAAACCATAAGGTTTAAGAACTAATGGCAAAATTAAATTATAAACCTTTTTTAAAAGTCTAACATATTTGCATGCCTTTACATGTGCATGATTCTTGTTTAAGTTGATTAAAAAGACCAGTTACTCAAAATTAGGGCTTGTTTGTTATTGTTTTTTTCTATCAAGTCAAGTTGAATTAAGAGCTGACTTAATAAAATCTATCTCATTTTTAGTGCTTAATAGTTTGAGTCGTCTTTCTCCATTTAGTTACAAATAAACATTTTTTATATAACTTAATAAATTCATATTTTTTTCTATTAAGTCAATTAAGTTATTATAAAATACCACCTTAGTTTAATTTGTGTGCAAGTTATTTATACTACCTAGAGAAAACGCAGTCGTCGTGCCAAAGATTGGCATGATGCTATGACGCGAGAAAAGAGAACAACGCATGACACCATGAGTTGGAGCCATGGCTCTGGCGCCGCGGCTACCAGCTCACGCCATATGATTTTCTATATTTTTATATTAGTTTTTTCAACTATAACGGTTATAGTCATTGGGGGGAACAGATTTTTAGAAAAATACCCACAAAACCCTAATTTTCCCCGTTAAAAATTCTATAAATACTCCTTATTATTTCATACTTCATACACACTTTTAACACATATGATACATTAATAATTCTCATTTTTTTGTCAAATGTAGATCCAAATAATGTCAACGATTTCGAAGAAACCGACACATACGATCATTTTCATGCTTTCTTTCAACCCGATCATGATCGATTTATGTGCGATTATGAGTCGTATCAATATTACGTGGGTTTGTGTAAGAAAGAAGTCGGGGGTTCAAGTGGTGGTCCAAGGCGGAGGAGAACATACATATTTCGTGAACGAGAACTAGCAGAAGAAAGGCTAATCAATGACTACTTTGGCGACGCCGAGTACGAACCTAAATATCCGGAAGAAACGTTTAGGCGAAGGTATCTTATGAGCTCTACACTTTTTTTATAGAATACTCGATGGCACCTTAAGTTATGATGATCGTCCTGTGCGTAAGTACTTTAGTTATTTTAGATCAACCATTGATGCGACCGATCGTTATAGTATTGGTCTTATTTTAAAGTGCACATCCGCCATACGCCAGTTGGCGTACGATACTGCACCTGATGCATTTGATGAGTATTTACAAATTGTAGAACGTACTTCATGACAGTGCTTAGATAACTTTTATAAGTACATTTGGGTTTTATATCATGATAAGTTTTGGGAATCTAAGTTTGTTAGATTTCCCTGTGTCAGAGATTTAAACGTAAATTAAGCTGTTTGATATTAACTTACCTGTGCCTAGGTGACATGCAAGTAACAGAAGACTCACAGTGTTATAAGTCTCTGTGAGCAACCACAGAGGAGTCCATGTCAGAGACATTGTCAAGGAAGTCTAAGATTACTTGAAGACATACTCATTGGCTGTGATGGATAACAACCAAGATGTATCATGGACTCTCAGTGGTTGAGTGTTAACAGGGGTGGCAATACCCTGTTAACACTCAGTACACTTTGGACATACCTAATTGTTTAGGCGGGAAGTTTTTACAGCCTAAAGTACGAGTCTATGAAGAAAAGGGAAACTGTGTCAACTCTGTTTTCCTAAAGCGTTGTGGCAGACTACCAAAATAGAAGAGCATCTTATGACAGATGTCTGACATTGTCTGTTTTGTATAGTCACCAGCAACCTGCACTAGAAGTTAACCTCGTACCACTATAAATAGGATATGTAGCCTAAAGTTAATGTTGTTCACTTTGTTATATTTCACACATTAACTCTCTTGAACTTATTGAATCAATAGCTGTGCATGTGTTCTTAAGTTAGCTTGTAAACTTGTAACTTGTGCAAGTTTACTTGTCCAAAGAGTACACAACACACTGTCATCAAACTGTGTGATCCATAACACATGTAATACTTGTTATACAATATTAAAGTCTTACGTTTGAAAAGTATTTACTTGTGTTATTTATCTTACTTAATCATTTCAAACTAGGATTAGGGACTTTTAATAAGTATCAGAGCGGTGTTTGATATTAAAACCTTTATAAACATCGTTCTAAGTTTTATAATTAAGATCCACCATGCCTGAAACGAGCAACGCACCACCACCACCACCATGGCTTTCTGGGAACAACCAAAACAATACGACACCACCTCCAACCTCACCACGAATAACTCCCACTCATAATGAAGATGATCTTCCTCAACCCCTCGACTCAAGAGGCGGATCTCATGTCACCAACGAACCAGATTTTGATGAAGATGATTTTGCAAGTTGGAAAAGTCAATTCATGGTCTATCTCGATGGACTTGAACCATTTCTTCTAGAATTCTAGAAAATGGACCATATGTTCCATGGTGCTTACTTCTACTGATGAAAATCCTCTTCCCAAACCTCTCAAGCAGTGGATTCCAGCTGATAGGAAATACGCAAACCAAGATAAACGTCTCAAAAGCATTATCATATCCTGTCTTCCAAAACACATCATGAAATCAGTTATTTAATGTCCAACAGCCAAACAAATGTGGACAGATCTTATCCTTGGTCATGAAGAACCCTCTGGGACCAGAGAAACCAATATTCAGGAACTTAGGCTTCAGTTTAACGCTTTCAAATCACTTGAAGGTGAAAAGGTGCAACAGACGTACACAAGGCTGAAGATCCTTCTCAATGACCTTGCCATAAATGAAGTCACCATTACACAAGCTGAAGTAAATGCCACCTTTGTCAACAGCCTTCCTAGAAAACGACTGAGCATGAATCAAACCACGAGAGAAAACAACTCAATCAAGAATGACACATTGGCTCAGCTATATGGAAAATACAATTATGAAGAAGGGCTGATTGACACCATATACAAATCTGAGTCTGAAAGATTTGTAGTTCAGGGAGCCACGTCCAAAGCCTTTATCTCCACTTCAAATCCTCATGATAGTGACACAGATTTGAAGAAGACAATCGTAGCAGCTAAGAATTCATGACAGACCTTAATGTTGAGTTTCATGAAAGAGCTTTACTAGCAAATCATAGGGGATTCTATAAAAGATCAGGGAGAGTAGGATCAGCTGGTAAGGAAACTGACAAATCAAAAGATACTTGCTTTGCCTGTAGAAAACTTGGACACTTTCAAAGGGACTGTCCTTCCGCAAAAAACATTCTCACCATCTTATCCTTCATCATTCAACAAACCTTACAAGTTCAAATCACAACATAACAACTCATCTCACCAATCTAATTCCTATGATAATGCGAAAAAGGATTACAAGAACAAGTACAAGGCACTTAAGGCTGAGTTGGAACAGATGAATTTGAAGCTAGAAGCTCTGTCTAAGAAGAAAGGGGGTGATAAGAAGACAGAGAAAGGGTTGGTAGCTGAAGCTTATGATTGGAATGATGAGCCGCTGACATCAGATGAAGAAGATACTACCAAGGTCAGGGCATTTATGGTAATTGCTGAGGATGAACCAGCGGTTGGGAAAGGAGATCCTAGATCAGGATAATGGGTGGACATCACTATGAAAAAGGTACACAAGCTTATCTCTATGTCTGAAAGTGATGAACGTAAACATGTCCTTGATTATACCATAGTTTATTTACACTTTGTTGAGGAACAAAGAAAGAACTTGCTTGATAAGTTTCATTCTGTTAAACATGAGTTGTTAACTGCTAAGGCTGAGTGTAAAACATTAAAACAGATTAACTCTGAAAATATAACTCTTCAAAACGAAGTTAATAAATTAACTTTAAGAAACAGTGCCTTAAATGATCAAGTGGCTGAACTACACGAAGTTATAGAAAAATGGTTGTGCAGTAGGTTTACTATTAATGAGTTACTTGATGATGAACTCCCAACTGACATAACTAGAGTTATAATTGCTAAAAGAAACAAAATAAAAGCTCTTAAAAATCCCAAAGATATTGTTTTCAAATCTACATAGACCATACATTCATCTGATCCACTCATACAAAATGTCCCTGTCTCTGAAGATGTGATTGAAAGCACTGTACCTTTACCATCTTTGCCAAAACTCTCTGGAGTTGAACCTAGTAACTCTTCTAGGGGGGCTAAGGCTAAACCCAAATCAAAGGTTGAGACACCACCAGCTAAGACTTTCGTTGTGCCTGCTAAACTCTCTGTTAAGAAAAATGTTTATAAGTATGTCTTAACTAACAATGTGACCATAGTTTAACCCCCAACTGAAGAACGCCTGTTGTCTTTAATGAAAGAAGTAGAAATCTTAAAAGAACATATTAAGCCTTCCGTTGAATGCTCTACTTCCTCTGAACCAAAGTCAATACTAGGTGAACCCACATCAGATAAATCATCAAACCTTACTGTAATGTGTGTAATAAATCTCATCACATGACTATAGATCATGATGAACAAATGGCTGTTAAGAAATCTCAGGCAAATGTTAAAGGTAGACCACAAGCTGCTAGGAGACCACCAGGTACATACAGACCTTACCCTCCCTGCAAATATTGTGGGTATACTGACCATCACTCGATGAGTGTAGCTACTTTCTAGGATGTGACATCTGTTAAAGGTACACCCATGAGATAGCCAATTGTCCTTCACACAGTCACAGGTTCTACATGAACTTAAGAGTTGCTAATCAGCAATTCAGGGAACCCACTGGAAAGTGGGTTCACCATAGGAACTAACTTGTTTTTATGTATCTGTGCAGAAACATCTCAAAGAATCGGTCTGGTATCTAGATAGTGGCTGTTCTAGACACATGACAAGAGTTCAACAATACCTACACAGATATTCAAAGGATCCAGGTCCTAAAGTGGTGTTTGGGGATAACTCTTCGGGCTACACAGAGGGATATGGCTTAGTTAACTACAATGGCATTTACTTTCACAAGGGTTGCATATGTGAATGGTCTTAAGCACAATCTCATCAGCTTCAGCCAATTGTGTGATGCTGACTAAAATGTTTTGTTTACCAAGACTCAAGGAACCATATTCAACAAAAACAATGATGTGGTGTTAATTGCACCAAGAAGAAGATATGTTTATGTCATCAATATGGCCTCTTGCATAGAAGACAACTCAAAATGTTTCTGGCCAAAGCCTCTGAAAGTGTCAATTGGCTGTGGCACAAAAGACTATCTCATCTTAACTTCAAGAACATCAACGAGCTAGCCACACAAAACTTGGTTGCTGGTCTACCATTTGTGACTTTCATTAAAGACAAGACATATTTAGTTTGTGTAAAGGGAAAGCATCACAGGTCATCCTTTAAGACCAGGAAATCGTTCTCTATTAACAAGTGCTCACATCTCCTTCACATAGATTTGTTTGGACCTGTTAAACCATAGACCATCAATCACAACAAATATACCTTGGTCATTGTTGATGAATTTTCCAGGTATACATGGGTTTTCTTCCTCAAAAGGAAAAGTGATGCAGCTGATGCAATCATGTCTTTCATCAGGCAGGTTGAAAACATGAATAAAGTTAGAGTAAAATCCCTAAAAAGTGATAACGGGACTGAATTCAAGAATCATCAGCTTGAAGCTTTTTCTGATGAAAAGGAAATATCACAAAACTTCTCTTCAACTGGTACTCCTGAACAAAATGGAGTAGCTGAAAGAATAAACAAAACACTGATTGAAGCATCTAGAACCATGTTTAATGGTGCAACTTTGCCTCAGCAATTCTGGGGAGAAGCTATCCACACCGCATGCTATTCTCAAAATAGATCAATCATTGTTAAGAGACATGTGAAAAAGTCTTATGAAGTTTTCAGAAAAAGATCTCCAGATGTCAACTATTTCCATGTCTTTGGATGCCATGTGTTCAATTATAACTACAGGGATCAACTTGAAAAGTTTGACGAAAAGGCTGATGATGGTTTCTTCTTAGGATACTCTCCAACAGCCAAAGCATTTAGAGTATTCAACACAAGAAGAAAAGAAGTAGAAGAAACCCTTCATGTCATATTTAATGAAGATGATGACGTACTATAAAGATCAGGAATAGAGGGTGATGAAATTGATTTTAACGAAAACAGGTCTTTCCCAAGTGATGAATTGTCCGAACCAAGACCTCTCTTTGATCATCATCCACACATAGATACCCTCATCCCATATGTTCCTGCATTTGACCCGCTTTCAACTCACAACATTGAAGATCCTTCTTTTCAAGCTCTTAACGAAGAAGAACCTCGACCTTACAATAGCCCGTGTTCCACATCAACTGAAGATGACTCACCTACTCTTCAAGTTCCTGAAGATTCTCCTGTTTCTAATGAATCATCACCCTTTGAAGTGGCTGATGTTGACACAGACACAAAAGTAGTCTTTGAAGAGAGTCCTCCTACTCAACATGAAGAAGTTCAAACTGTACCCTCATCCTCTATACCTGTCCCTGCCTATGACTCCCCATCTCCTCAAAGCAAATGGTCAAGAGATCAACACATTCTACTTGTCAACATTATTGGAGAACCAAATGCTGGGGTTACAACTAGACAGCGAATTTATGACTCGGAATCAGCCTCATCCAATGATTGTTTATTTGCTGAATTCCTGATGTTCGTTTTGCAAGTCTTAAATTTTTTTCAAGATATTACCACATACAAATGACTAGAAACACAAACACGGACAAGTATTCCCTATCATGTATAGCATAGCTTAATGGTAAAGTTCAGTTCGTTCCACGAGATTGATGCTAAAGAATTATAAAAAAAATTACCTCTAGAGTGTCACAAGTTCTAAAGATATACTTATCAAATGGTTTAAAGGTGTGTTTGGTTAAGGTTACAAACTTATGAAAGATAGAGGAAAATGATGATTATAAGCACATAAACAATGTAAGACAACATGTTGATTACTAGTCACACACGCAACATCTAATTAACATTGACTAAAGATTATGTCATATCAAAAGCATTAAGAATGGTTTATGTTTGATTTCGATAACTAAAATATTAGATGAAACTAGGCAAGAGTTTGTTATATGTTTTATTCCACTAATCGCGACAAAAGCGAATAACAAGGTTCATTTACTAGATGACATGAAATTCATCCATTCACATGAGTACTAGTCATGGTCATGAACAAATCTTACATATAACAATGATCTTACTTAATAACATAAAATACAAGAGCATCTAAATCATACTTATAATCAAGTACCCAGGGAGAAAGTGCGCCGCACAAATCTAATTGTGCGCCGCACTTTGCCCTATATAAGAATATGTTCGTATCTAATCATAAGGTTGTAAAAACCTTAACTAAAGTGCACAACACACTACTCCATAATAACAGTAAAGAAGTTCATTTCAACAATATGCAAATCAAAATAAAGAATTAAAATAAAGGAAATGAGAATTATACCATAAAGTATTAACCAATGATTGCTCCAAAAAGGTTATAAGCTTTGTTCCAAACTTATTACAATCACAAGCAATATTCTGAGATTCTTGCTACAGCAGTAATGCTGTGAACCAACTAAGGTTACCCTTATACTAGTAACAATGATTAGGGATTTGTTAAATCATTGACTTTATAAAAACTCTAATAACAATGGAGTAAAGTGGTATGAGATGTCTCTTATGCCTGGCTCTGGGTCACTATTTATAACCACAAAACATAGCTAAGAAGTCCTGGAGTATATCAAAAGGTTTCTCCCATAATAGCCATGCATAATGATACTTAATGGTGTAACTGTAGCAACTGTGCGCCGCACTTTGTCAAATGTGCGCCGCGCTTCCATTTAGTAAATGTGCGCCGCACTTTCTCTTTTGTGCGCCGCACTTTGGGTAGTTCTCCAAAATCGTGTTTCACAGAATGTCGCCGCACTTTTATATTTGTGCGCCGCACTTTGGCTCTTTTTCAGCATTCTTTATTTTTCTTCTTATTTCTTCATATCTTCGGTACATTATGATTATTCCTTCACTACAATCAAACAATACACATTATTAGTAACATTTCAACACATAATTTCTTTATTTACATAGAAAACAAGGACAAATGCATCATTACAAACATGTATAAATGAGGCGTTATCAAATTCCCCCATACTTAACTTCTTGCTTGTCCTCAAGTAAGGTAAAAGTATGTTTTTAATAGGTGTCGAGAGAAATAGATAAGGCCAATGATTGAAAGCAAAGATAATGTAACACCCCCAAATATTCATACTTTAGTTCAGCGGAAGAGTCGTTGGTGTTACGGGATATCACATTACTCAAATCATAGACAACGCTTAAAAATCACGTCGTTGAATAATAAAGCAATTTCTATTCATAAATATGAATTTACATAGGTCCGCATGTCATAATATGTCATACAAATTTACAAAATATTTGAATGTAAATTTTATTTGAATGCGGGCCATAATTTCTTGTCGTCTTCCCGAGAATTACCTTCAAGTACCTGAGATAAAACATGTTAAAAAGTCAGCGAAACGCCGAGTGAACTCATAGAGTTTAATAAAAACCATTAATATATAACCGGTTTATAATTATTACCGAAAATCATTTTTGTACAAATCTTTGTCGTAGGCTATAAAATAGGCCAAAGACAATTTACAAGAATCTTTGTCGTAAAATATAATATAGGCTTTTGCCTTCAAAACCATTATACGAACCAATGTCGTAAAAACATCATACAATACGTTTTATAACGTTGTATATAATTTATAAAAACCGTTATATGAAAATGGTTATGTAAAACCAAAACACGAACATAACATCAGTAATAAGACCCCGTTTTGCTAGTCAGACAATATATTATAATTCAATGCGTATATCAGTATTTTCGTTATTGGATTATATAAGCCACATGACATTGCTACTTTACTATAACAAACAACGGGTAGCTAACCCTTAATTCCTTTCCCATCTAAAACAGCGTGTCATCACAATAATCACGCTTATATAAATCTTCTCATACATAAATTCGCTTACCAATCGATGTGGCACGACGGGGATCAACCGTCAAGGCGCGAACTAGGGTTATCTTCCCCAAATAGTACTATTATATGTGTTGATGCAAAAGTTGGGGTAGACCAAGCTTAACCCAAATTAGGCTTAATTTGGGGTCTTATGGACTCCGGCTCTCGCACCAAGTGAGACTTGCTTTGGGACCCTGCGCACTAAACAGACACCGTTAGGCTTACCGTTAGTTTGTTACCCACGATTAGACTCCGGCGTGAGAGTAAGTAATCGGTTTGAGTATATTAGTGTTTAGGGTATTGTGTGTAGCGTACCTTTGTTGAACCGGAGGGGTTCCTTTTATACTCGAGAGAGTCCAGGCTGGGCTCCCTGTTCTTGCAGCTTAAGGAAGAGATAATGACTTGAAATAACTTGATCTTCATTATCCAACCAAGGCAAGTGTATATCCCTTTCCTTTAGGCGAATATAACTATAATATAAGTTATATTTGATCTGATCCTGTCGCACCGCGACGAGGACCTTACTAAGTAGTTAACCTCTTTGTGCGATAGCGGCTTACCAGGCCCTACGGGCCATGTGCATACATCGCACAAGTATCCAACCCATTCCTGTTGGATGCGGGTAGTACCCTTGAGTCGGGCTATCCAGCCCGACTAGGGGCTATACGTCATCATATCCTCCCAGTCTAGTGGTCACAGGTGCTAACCACGGCTACTAGACTATTAATCATCAAGGCCCACTCGTATACATGCCCACCAAAAAAGTAAAACCACATAGCCATGACATCAAACAAGCAACCATGTCATTTTCCACTATCACATCCCTTTATTGAAAACCGTGAAAAGCATTTAATCATGTCAGAAGAAGTAATCAGCGAACACCATAGGATGAACCAAACGTCACAAACACGTGCCATAAGAACCATTACATCCACAGGGTATATAAATGCAGTCTCATAGTCATCTTCTTCACTTTTTCAAAAAATCCTTTCCCTCCATTGTTAAAAACTATAAAAACCACTATCCACAACAAAACAGACTACCTTCACCCTCGCTCAAAACACCCACAGGAGCAAAAAATGGTAGCCCAACTATTTGACGTGACATCCTGTATATCCGAACAAGAGCTCTCCCGTTTTACCACTAAATACCACGTTCCTTCCGATCTACATATGACTGTGCCAGATCCACAAGCACATATTGGGAGTTTTCCTGAAGGAAAAATTCGTATATACACCAGGTTCATTGAGTTTTCCAACAATCGCATACCTCTAAGCCGCTTTTTGATAGACATACTAAATTATTATAGTATACACCTCTCCCAGCTACATTGTATAGGAGCCTCCAAAATCTCAAATTTTGAGATAGACTGCATACTCAAAAATGTTGATCCAACCATAAACCTGTTCCGCGCCTTCTATGGACCCACATGGAAGAACGGATGGATAACCTTCGCGAAAAGCCCTGGTAAACTCCAATGTTATTCAGAAAAAATAGATTCCCTGAAGAAGTGGACCGACAAGTTCTTCTGGGTAGACAAGGTTGTATTCCCATTTGACCATGATTTCATCACCCACGAGACAATGATAAAGGATGACCGCCCCATTGTCGGTTCGTATAACAAGGTAGACGCACAAGCAATCAATGCTGACCGGATACCAATCCAAGAATATCCAGAGACACTGCTATACGCCCTAGGTTTAAGCCATACGCTAATTCTTCCTACTAACCACCTTTCGCAGTACTTTGATGACTTTGATCATGGTAAGAAACCTTCATTTCGTTCACTTCCCCTTCTTCTTGTGGTTGTGTTGTTTTATTTGGCTCTCGAAAAAACCATCCCTGTACGTACACTAACTCGTCCTTCATATGAATGTAGAGTTAACTTACACACAGCTCGTGAAGCGCGGAAATCCATGTGCCGTGACCATGCGCGCCTGACCCTTCACATTAATAGAGATATCAAACTTTTGGCGCATTGGTCAACGAGCAGTAGCTCTTGAGTTTCCTTCTCCCACACCTAGTGGAAATGCCGAGATGACAAACGCCATAAATAAGACCCCCATTCAAAGCGTACATGCATTGTAGAGTCTCCGTCAGAGGAAATGAGTCAAGGAGACGAAGAAGAACATGGTGCCGTAGAGGATTCACACACCTACCCACCTGCAGAGGACATACCTGTGCCAAGTTACAAAAAATTACCGTGCTCCCCTACGCAGCAAATTCCAAGAAGGGGGAGAACACTACAGACAAGGCCACACACCAACGCAACATCGTAGGGAGCCTCATCAAGACCACGGGAAACCTACAACTATCAAGGTATCTCCCTGCACCCTTCTTTAGTATTTCGTAAGAATAAGCATTTCGCACACCTCCAATAATCGTAAGACATCAAATTTGCAGCTCTCTTGCTGCTACGACCGAGGTGGTCGCAGGTACCTCGAAGTCCACCAGATTTACTCCTCCCTGGGAATGCGCTCGCTCTTGCGCTCTTGATGGCGCAGACGTTTGCAGGGACTTCCTGCAACACATAACTCCCCTTGGCCGCGCTCAACATTTATACCAGATGTCCAACGAGCTACTAATGAAGGAGCTAGACATAATTGCTGCCCAAGAAGTAACTTTAGTTGCCCACTTGAAGAAGAAGATATCCCAGCTGTCCCAACAATTTGCACAAGTAAATGAAGAGGTCCGCCAGGCTACAGAACAGAAATACCTCAAGCTTGTAAATGCGAAGATCGAATTTGCCCGCTTGCGCGCCGTGTGCAATATAAATGACAGCTCCATCCAATACTTAGAGTACGAAAAATCCTCGCTCTCTGAGTTCATAGACCGCGAGCGCCGTCTGCGAGTAAAGCAAGAGGACGAAAACCGTTGGGCCATGGAAAAACTAGAAGAAGGCATGAATGCCCTTGCCTTGAATTGCAATAACTTTGTCACTAACTACCAGAAGGACATGGCCAAGAAGTCAGAAGTTCTGAAGTATATGAGTACGGATTTTGATGAAGAGCTATATCCAAACCTCACCGTAGTGCGCGCCAAGAATCGATGGCTGATAAAACATGGTCTTCCACTTGCTGGCAAAGGTGTTACGAACTTACCCCCTTTTGACAAAGCTATCAAGGATGTATATGATGCCGCACTATTGCTTGGATCCAGTCTCGCCATGCAACGTGCTTCCAAAGAAAACTTACTAAGAGGTCCTTTGAAGGGAAATGAGATCTATTCCAGATATGCGCAAGAGATGTTTGACGCTGCTTTCCGCAGATTAGAGAGCCTCCCAATGCCAAACATAGATCTAATCGAGAAAGGTCAGGACCTCCCCATCAGCGTGACCATGACAGGCCTTATGCTTCCTAGTGATAGTGCAGACCCAACAGAAGGAGATCCTAAAACTACTGGCGAGCCAAAACTATCTCAACTACAAGTCCCTTTGTACATTTCTATCACTCTAATATTGGTTCCGCTGTAAGATAAATTAAAGCAACACGTGCGTCGTGTCGCCAAGAAGAATCATACCGCCACCAAAGGCGCTGTTATTGGCCTAGGCTTAGCACACCCTAGCCGGTCTAATGGTGTACCCGTGAGTCTTCCATCCATTGATGTATACTATACTCGCGTGCTTCAATATATGAAAGAGGCATGGGCACAACATCGCATGTCGCAAAACCCATAACATCGCAGGTTAAAGAGGCCGCTGTCCACAAGTAACCTTCTGTAGAGGCTGTCTTGCCTCACCATATTTACTATTGCACCTGATGCTAACTTAACCTTGTAAATTAATTAATTTGTACAATGATAATAGTGTCCTATATTATATTCATATATTCAAATATATATGTGTCCAGGTTCCTACACCTACATCTAAGATTGTGAGGGAGAACACCTGTCAATGAGTACGCCCGTTGGGGGCGACCCTGGACTTATGGGTGAGTCTAAATGTCATTACGTGTGGTCCTGCCACTACTACCATATGTAATGTCATTGAAAATGACATGTTTGTTAGGCGTGCACACTGTGCGCATCCGTCATAAAGTATGAGGACTACTATACTTACCACAACGTCTTGTGAAAAGCTGCCTAACAAAGGATACCTGATCCGGCGCCGCTGGGGCTGCATCCCTCTTACGCGACAAGTCTAATTAGTAGGGTAAACTTATTCCTCTTATTCCACCTGGAAACGTTATTGTACATGTACATCTAAAGGTCCAATATGTATTAAAGAAATAATACTTGCATGTATGCATTAAAAATGAGAAAGAAAAAAAAACATCATTTGGACTGCGGAACTAGCTAGGAACCGTAGTGTTTTATTCATACCCTTTTGCAAATGTTTTGAAACAAATAACAAAAAACCTAAAAAACGACAGAATAAAAAATGCATGGATCCTTATTGGGTGTCCATGCCAACCGTGTGATATCTCAAGGGGAATATCGTCCAGAACGCCAGTCGTCTCTTAAATCATTCCTTGTAGGGCCAGATAGCGATTCTTTATAGCCATGCGCACTTATCCTAGTTTGTGAGGAACCCCTGCTCGTCTGACCGTGCTGCTTCATGCCTCGTGCTGCTTGTAGTACGCCCATGTGAAGCCGCTGTCGCCTAGAGAGTGAAGTTATCCTTGCTGTGGGAATGACTGCTCCCCTGCGCTGCTGTTGATGGTTACCTTTAGTCGGGAGCAGCGTTACCGCGTGTCGCGCCATATTTCCAATTGACTTTGCTAAGGAGCCCAGATTACGTCCCAGTTTTGAGAATAGTCCCCCTCTACTGCACCTTTGGTTGAGAGTGGGCCAGTAACCATTTTAGAATTCGTCCAAAATCTTGAGTCCACTTGGCATTTCTGACAACGCGCCACTCTTTTGCACGCATCTTTATGTGCAAATGGCCATAAATAACCTAACGAGTGAATTCCTCCACCATAGCGACCAAGCCGCAAGGACAAACTCTTCTATGCGCGGCTTCTACTACTGCCCGCGCCTGATCTGATGCTAAGCATTGCAACATCCGACCTTTTCCTGTTTGCCTATACAATATCCCTTTGATATTTGAAAATGCCTAGCTCGCACCTGTATCTGCTTAGCCTTCCTTCTTCTGCTTGGCAATTTATTATGTGACAAAAACTTTCGAATGGGTGTCATCCATGTTGGTGAATCCATGTTCGCACTCACATTTTTGTGCAAGATAAAATCTGACCAAGAGGCTTATTCATGTTTACAATGGAAAGTTGGTCCATGTCCACTAATATTTCATCTTCCTTTTCTTCAACCCTTCGTATAGCAAACTCCTCGAACCGTGCCGTCATGTCTCATAGCTTTTCCGTGTACTCGATTAGCACCCGCCCTCGTGGCTCGCATGACCCATTGACTCTACTTGCCACCAGAGGGTTGTAGGTGTAGGCCACAAAGTGATTTATGTCCATTCTTAGTGCTACCCTAAGACCTGCTATGAGGGCTTCGAAGCCTGCTTCCATGCTGGTAGTGGGAAAGTCAAAAAGCAATGCGTACGTTATTTTTATGTCGCCCTGGTTCGTGAGGATGAACCCTGCATCTGGCCTCCCTTCACCCTGCGAAGCCAGTTGAGAAGAGGACCCATGAGAGTCCTGGCCGCGATTTAGCGCACACAGATATGCTTGGCGCCTGGGATTCCTCCGAGACACGCCTCCTTCTGCTTATCTGTAGGCTGGGCTCTATATTATGTTGACACCTGTCTGCCAGCTTCCTTTTGGTGCTAGTGCTAGAAGTACTGTTACCTCCTTCGATTGTGTCTATATTACGGATGGTAACTACTCCATTTCGCACCAGGAATTTGAACATACCGTGTACCGTGGAAGGTACTGCGCGCAGTGTCTTTAGCACCGGTTGTCCAATTATCCCGTTGAACGAGGATTGAGAGCACACAACCATGAATTCCATCCATACCGTCTCCGAGTGTTCCGGGTTCCCAATGGCCACCTGTGTGCAGAGATGCCCCAATGGTCGAGTCTTATCACCACTAAACCCTATGAGAATCTGTGTTGTCTCATTTACCTCCTTCCTTATTTCCCATGGCAACCATGCGAAGCAATGCTCATATAATATGCTCACTACAGATCCCCCATCAACGCACATGTCCTCTATAGCGTGGTCGCCGAAGGCTATGTCAATCGTCAACGAGCCGACTCTGTAGTCCGTATCTGAAAGGATGGGGAACGCTATTTCCTTATCGTGCGAAAATTCTGCGACCACTATTCTTTGCATGAAAGATTTTTTCCTCTCTACCATGTATATGGTTATAGGCTTATCCTTCTGTTTTTTTACTTCGACCTTCTTCGCATCTGTGTTCTTTCTCCAATCCCTTATCAGGTGATTCAGCTTTCCTGCCTTTACCAGGCTTTCAATGTGTCTTTTAAATTCAATACACTCATCCGTAGCATGCCCTTTATCATCATGGCACTCGTAGTGCTTTGTGTTATCCCGCTTATCCACTGGTCCCAACATTGGTCTAGGCTTTGGAAAGTTTTCTCCTTCTGATAAAAATATCTCTCTAGAGGTTTTTTGCAGCGGGGTAAACTTGTTGTTGTTGTTGTTGTTGTTGTTGTTACGCCACTGCTTTGCCGCTTCTTGGAAGTCCAATGTGCGACTGATATTTTGCCCATATGTTTGTTTCTTGGGCCTATCTTGGTACCTATAGCCCGACGCCACTTGTTGGCCATCTGCTGCTGTGATTTCTCCTTGAATAAATGCTTGAACCTTTTTCATTACCCCGTCAAACGTTGTCGGGGTTCTGTCGTTCAACTTTTTTATTAGGTCCGGATTTGTGATGCCTGCGAGGAATCCAGAAATCTTTAGATTTTCCGGGCAAAATCTGGTTGCACTAATATTTGAAACGTTCCATGAAGTCTTCTAAGCTCTCGTTGTGCCTCTGCTTCACTCTTGCAAGTGAGACCGGATTTTTGTCATACTTCTTCTACTACACATAGTTCCTGCGGAACGCTCTTCGAAGTTCTTCAAACCCCTGGATGCTCCTTCGCGGGAGACGGTCAAACCATGTCCGAGCGTTCCCTATGAGCGTCGAGTTGAACATATGGCACCATAAAGCTTCCAGCAATTGCTCTATCCCTGCCTACGATTCGAATACTTTCAGGTGATCATCCGGATCCATTGTGCCGTCGTAGGTCTTAACATTAGATGGCATGCGCCTTTTTCTGTTATCCCTGAAAGTAGTTATGCGTTCCGAAAACGCGCTTCCTTTTTCCCGACGCCATGGCATGGTCCATTGATCTTCACCTTGTATCCTTGGCCTCTTTGGGCCTGCGGTATTTTCTTTCGCAGTCAGAGGAGTCGGAGTCCTTAGTGGATGAAGGAGAAGTCCTTTTACGGCGGGGGTGGCGGTCGCTATGACTAGAGTCCGAGGAACCTTCGCTCGACGAATTCCTCTCGCGCCTCCTTTCAGTGCTCTTACTCATTTCCTGAACTCGTAGATCCTGAGATTAATTTTCTTCTAAGGGGCCTAGCCTTTTAGGGCACTTTGACTATTAGTAGGGTTAGGCCCTAGTCTGTACTTCACGCTTGTGCGTCGGTTGTTATTGACTGGTGTCATGAAACTATCCTCTTCCCCCGAGTCCTCGGAGCTATCTGAGGACGATGCATCCTCAATGATAGGCGCATCCAAAGTGGATGCTAGGTTCTCAGTCGCTCTCTGCTTCCTTCTCTTCTCCTTTCTAGCTTCCTTACTGGATCTTGATCCTCCCTTAGACTTGAGTTCTTTATCGAAGTCAAAACTGATCTGAAGGTCTCTTGCTGGATTTGCCCTCATTTGCGCCCTGATAAGTGGGATTAGCGCCTCATAGTTTTCTACGACATAGTCGCTCATACTTTGCTTCGCCACGAGGGAAGTTTCGGTTTCCCCCTGCGGATCTATCACAACCCTTGCGCCCAGAGTCTCCTTGCGACCTTGGTTCGGGATTTCCTGAGAGGACGATGTGGTTCCGACCGTCTGTAGGGTCGGAGTGACCAGTGGAGAGAAGAATACTTGTAGTCCTTTCCCTCCACGACTTGGGTTATTGGGCTCAAGGCTTGAGTAAGCACCTGTTGTCTTCTTGGCCCCACCCTTGGGTGGGGGCGGGTTTGCGCCGTTTTTTATCATAGGCTATAGTTTAGTTTAGGTCCCACAGATGGCGCCAACTTATTGATGCAAAAGTTGGGGTAGACCGAGCTTAACCTAAATTAGGCTTAATTTGAGGTCTTGTGGACTCCGGCTCTCGCACCAAGTGAAACTTGCTTTGGGACCCTGCGCACTAAACAGACACCGTTAGGCTTACCGTGGGTTTGTTACCCACGATTATACTCCGACGTGAGAGTAAGTAATCTGTTTGAGTATATTAGTGTTTAGGGTATTGTGTGTAGCGTACCTTTGTGGAACCGGAGGGGTTCCTTTTATACTCGAGAGAGTCGAGGCTGGGCTCCCTGTTCTTGCGGCCTAAGGCAGAGATAATGACTTGAAATAACTTGATCTTCATTTTCCAACCAAGGCAAGTGTATATCCCTTTCCTTTAGGCGAATATAACTATAATATAAGTTATATTCGATCTGATCCTGTCGCACCGCGACGAGGACCTGACTATGTAATTAACCTCTTTGTGCGATAGCGGCTTACCAGGCCCTACGTGCCATGTGCGCACATCGCACAGGTATCTAATCCATTCCTGTTGGATGCGGGTAGTACCCTTGAGTTGGGCTATCCAGCCCGACTAGGGGCTATACGTCATCAATATGCATAAGCGTCTACCAAATCCCGGTAGTTTACAATTCATGCTAATGGGACTTTTAGTGACATAACCTAACTAATAATAATCCATCTCATTTTATTCATCGGGTCATATAATCGTTCATCGGGTCTTATAATCATTTGGGTCCATATCAATAAGCAAATAATCGGGACAATTGGTGTCCTATTTTTATTAAAACTAACATGTTATCTGATACTAGGATTTTTAATCCTATTTAATGCAATTAAGTTCGTTTTTCCTCGATTCGACTCGAATTTGATTTCCGGTTTTACGTTTCAACTTAACTTGTTTTTGGTAAAATCTCTTTTTGGTATTTTTAAACTAACTTAATTCTATTTAATTAAATGAAAACTACTTAAATTAACTATTTAAACTATTAATTTAAAAATAAACTTTAACTAATTAAAAATTTCAACTAAATGTAACTAATTAAAAAATAAAAGTAAATATTTAAACTAATTTGAAAGTAAATTTGAAATAAAAATATTTGAACTAATTTAAATTTAAAAATAAAAGTAAATCTATTTTAGATAAAATGAAAACAAATTTAAAGTTATAAAAGTAAATAAAAATATTTTTTATCTTTTTATTTTTTTTATTATTTTTGTCTTTTTATTTTTATTTTTATAAAAAAAAAACTGAATAAAAGAAAGTTGAAATAAACCTTTTAAATAAAATTAATAAACTTTAAATTGATTTAAACTAATATATTAAAAACAGCCCACCCTAAAATCACGCTATATTAAAGAAACGCAGAGAGATAAAACACAAATGATATCTAGCACAAGTGGTTAAGTTGTTTGGCCCCTGGACAGGAGGTCCAGGGTTCGAATCTGAGCAATGACAAAATTTGCTAATATATTTTTTTGGACCTTTTTCTTTTGGACAAATCAATACCTCAGACCAATTCAGTAAGATAATAAGCAAAACACCCCAACAGACAAAAAGCTGAATAAAAAGACACAGAAACCAAATAAGCTAATAGTACGGTAAATCAGATTAAACAAATAAACCAAACAAAATAAGCTGAATATCTAAATAAGCAGGAACCAAAATAGCAAAACCTAAATAACCAAATATCCAAAAAGGAAATACTAATTTAAACAAGCAGATTATAGCAAATTCAAATCCAAATAAACCAATATAAACTGAGCTTAATGAATCTCAAATACCTAATAAGCTAACAGTAAAACTGATGACCCAAATAGCAGTTATCAAAATAAGCTAAACAACCTTAAAACTTGTATCAAAGTAGACAAATACCAATTTGAATAAGCAGATCCAAACAGCCAAAAAAACTAAACAGATATGCAGTTACAATTTAAAGCTGAAAACCAAACATGCATATTATCAACACCATTAATATAAGCAGAATCCAAAAAAAAACTCAACACAGAAACCTAATATCAATTAAGCAGAACCCAAACACAACCTAAAACTTCAAAGCAGATTAATCTAAAAATTTAAACAATACTTAAACAAATACCCAAAACGCAAGCAGATTATAACTTAAGCAGATTCAAACATAAATCATATAAAATTAAACTAAATAATAACAATAAAATTAAATAAGAGATTAGAACCTTTTGATGATCCGTTGGGAAGAAGACAAGCGCTGAGCCGTCTTATGAACCGAAAACAAACGAACCACAAACACCACCGATAATCATCAACATGGAATAAATCTCCTTCATCTCGAACAGTAAGCAAACAAGCAAACGAACAGTAGCCTCTATTTATATTTCCCAGTGGGGGAAATATATATTACACTTCTCTTTATATTTTATTTATTTTATTTTTTGTTTTTTTTTATTTTTTTATAATAAGAATAATAACCAACAATAACAGTAACAATTTTTTTTTTATAAACGGAAAAAAAAGAAACAGTACTCGAAATTTAAATGAGACAAGAATTAAAATGAACTTTAATTTTTCATTAATTAAATAAGAGATTACAAATACTGGAAAAAGAAATTACATGATTTAAAAAAACTATCAATCTAATTTTACTGAAAAATTAAATAAAGAAAAAAAGTGCCCATTACATGTGAAATATGGGGGTTTTTATAGGAGAAAACCCTCAAAACCCTAATCTTAGCTTCCTTTGTAAGCATCCATTTTGCTCCGTTGATTTCTTCATTCTTCTCTCTTCTCTTGATCAATGGCTAAGATTCATCCTTGTGCACACGGATTGCCACCGTGGCACAAGGATGTGTTTGTTGTGCTAGTTTTCAGCCTAAGTGGCCTCTTCTCATTTGTGGGTTGGTAAATGGAGAGGTGGCATAGCCAATCGGATTTGGCCACGTAAGAGAGAGAGGATCATCATTCTTGGTGGGTTGATCCGAAAACTGCGGGGATTTAATCCCTTGGGTGTGAATTAACAATAAAGGGTAAAAGCCCCTTTTTTTCTATGGATAATTTTGGTTTAGTAAATTTAGGGTTTGTGAGATAGGTAATTGGGGTAAACTGGTTTTGTGGGAGAGAAAGAAGGTGAGAGAGTGAAAAGTTTTTTCTTGTTTGTATCGGAATCAAGTGGGGGTAAAAAAAGGTTTTATTAATTTTGTGAGTGGGGAAACCGGTTGGATGAATATTCATGTGTGGGGGGTGAGTAAACCGTGTATGTTAAGACACGTGTGGGGTTTGTTGACCCATCAATCCTTTCTTTGTTATTTAACCAATCTTCCTCAAAAAGTATTACCCACTCTTTTATTTTCCACCTTCTCTTTTTTGTATATTTCTTTTCTTTGACCGAGTTGACCAAAAGAGAAAGTTTGTAAACTTTCTCACCGTCTCAAATTATTATTATTGTGTATATGGGCCTTGGCCTAAATTTTCCATCCGAATGATTATAAATCTTTCCGTCACACATTATTAACATTGGGCTTTTGATGGACTTGTGATTTAATTTGAGCTTATTATCTCATAAATGGGCCTTTGAGCCCATTAATCCGAATGTGGGACCCACAAAGCCCATTAACTCCATAAAATATTAATTCCACTAAAAATGAGCTCGATTTCGGTTTTCTCGATCTTTTTCTTTAAGCTCGTGTCGATTTTGTCGGGTTTCGTAAACTTGGGCACACTTTTTGTCTTTGACTTCGTCTTCGTCTCTTTTTGGACTTTTCTTCAACATTTGACCGTGAAATCCCGTGTTTTCTTTCCTTTTGATCATTTGTACCTATTTTAACACAAAAACACAAAACCACGCGTAATTCCGACTTTTACGATATAAAACACATGATTAGGTCTTGTTTTTCCTTGATTTTAGTGGCAAAAGGATAAGTGTTTACACACTTATTATTATCTCCCTCGCGGGTTTATAAAACATTTCATAAAACATTTAAAAGAGTGCGAGGCTATGAACTCACGTTGATTGGGAAAGGAGGGTTATCGGTGATTTGGATGTACAGTACGTGCTTCAGTCATGGAAACCTAGACAAATAATACTCGGTCTTAGATTCTTGTCCAATGACTTTATAAAAATATTGGCTATGTATATGTATGATGATATTATAAGTATGATGATGATCAAGTGGGATTTTATCTTCTACATTAAAGTTGTTATGTGTTAGTTAATTTTAGACTAATTACACTAGTTTTAACTTGTTTACATATTAAGGCTCAATAAGCCCATTAAAAGTCCAATACATTATATTAGTCCACTTATACTTTTAATATCAGGCCTATACTCATATGTTAGGCCCATGTGGGTTAAGCCCATGAGTAAGTCAATTAGTGTTAAGCCAAACTAGTTGGGTTAATAGTCCAATAAGGTTACTTTGGCCCGTCAAGGTCCATAAGTTATAAAGCTCGGGTTTATCGGTTTTTACTTGTCAAATAGGTCTTCATATCAGTATATGAGTTATAAAAATATTACATTAGACGGCTCTGACAGGTGTGAAAACACCCATCCTTTTACCACTTATTTCTTGCTAAAACAAGACCAAAACGCGTATTTAATATCATTTGTTTGGAATTATGCGTGGTTTGTGTGCTAGTTGTGTTTTTAGAGCTAACCAGATAGATATTGAAGAAAACATGGGATGGCACGGGTTTTATCGAAGAAAAAGACTCAAGACTAAGTCTATTGTCCAAGAGATGCAAAAGATTTGAAGTCATTGTGCCTATTTGAAGATTTATCGAAGAAAATGGCCAAAGATGGAAGATTCATATATGTCGAAGAACTCGAGTCTATTAAACAAAAGATTATAAGACGATTTGGAATTATTCACCGACACTTCTCAATATCCAAAATCGGAAACGTTTATTTAGAAAAACGTAAAAATTAAAGAAGAAAGAAGAAGAGAAGCCCATGTACAAGCCCATTTACAAGCCCACAAGCAACACCTATAAATAGGCCTTCTCCTTACAATTTAGGGGGTTAGCTAGTTTTAATTTTTTTTATTCTTCTTCTTTCTAGTTTTAGAGAGAGAAAGTTCCCAACTTTCTCTCACTAAATTTTTCCTCTTTTCTTTCTTTTAATTTTGCAAGTTTAAGCTTTGTGAATTTGAAATTCCATTAATCAAGTAAAAGTTTAATCTTTATGTTCTTAAATCTCCTTCTACATTTCTTGATCTTGCTTAATTTTTAATCCGAACCCTTAAACTTGATCCGAATCCTTCATGATTCGTGATTGAATTTGAGGTTGCGTGTTTAGAAAGTTCATTTCTTTTATTCCCACATAAGCTCACTCACGTTTAAGCTATAAGCTCTTTATGCTTATTGGCTAATTTCTTGTTTTTAGCTTATTGATTTTTGGATTCCTTAAAAGTTTTAATTTATTTAAAAAAGCTTCGTTTACGAAGTCTATGATGTTTATGTTTTAAAAGTTGTCGAATTCTAGCTTTTTGAGTTGTTTAAGATCGGTTAACATAGCTTATTGTAACAGCTTACTGAGTTTCCAGCTTGCCCCCAAATTTCGGTTTAATATTGCATTCCATCGCAATACAAGGGATTCTACATATTCCGACGGATGTTCATTTGAATCGCAATAACCATTGTGGTTTTACTTTGCGATAGCTAGGTCATTCCCCCTTATTCCGATCTAGGATTGCGATCGCTCATTGCAATCGCATATTCTGACGGGACTAAGGTCCTTGTTAAGACGAAACTCTGCCCATTTTTCAACAGCAACATTCCAATAGAACAACATTGCGACAGAGGTGTTTAAAGTATTCCGATCTGAAACATTCCGATCTAGGACTTTCCGACAGACATCATTCCGATAGATTTGATCTTGATTATTCCGATGGACGTTCACATGGATATTCCGATGGTTTGTTTTGATAGTTATTCCGATGGTGCATTCTGATAGACAGGAGTTGTTATATTCCGATAGCTTAAGTTTTAAAGTTTTGCAAAGTTTTATGTTTTAAGTGCTTTTCTAAATAATTTTTAAACAATTTAATTTCACTCAACGACATTTTCATTCTTGCTTTTAATTTAAATCAGATAACCAAAACCAACCCCTTTTAGTAACCAAGAACAACTATTCCACTTTGAACCGTGATCAATTCAAGAAGATTCCGAGAGAATATAAAATTGAACCCAATGAAAACCACTGTATCAAATGGCGCCGCTGCCGGCTCTTCTCGTTAAGATTAACAGTTTTTTGTGAGAATTTGGATTTTGGGATCCGTTCACCGTGAACGTTTCTTTTTCATAAAAATTTTCAAAAATCCTAAAAAATATAAAATTTTCAAAAATACAAAAAAATTAAAAAACATAAAAACCAAAAATATTTCTTGTTTGCTTTGTTAGTTCTTTTGCAGGTGCATGCGTACACGATGAACGTCTT
Source organism: Glebionis coronaria (assembly GCA_025667525.1). Lineage (NCBI taxonomy): Eukaryota > Viridiplantae > Streptophyta > Magnoliopsida > Asterales > Asteraceae > Glebionis > Glebionis coronaria. Next base: position 424,430,204 of record CM046877.1, read on the forward strand.
ATCAAGAGCCCGAGCCTCTCGAAGACTTAGACATGGCCGGTGTACACAACAACAATAACAATCCACCTTAAAACAGCAATAATAACAACAACAATAACAATCCACCTCTCAACAACAATAATAACAACAACAATGAACCTCTACCAGACAATCGCCCTATGATTGAACTTTTACAAGCACATGTGGAGGGCAACAATGATCAATTGTCATACCCGCGATTGCAGCCAACAACTTTGAGCTCAAATCCGGTTTTATTCAGATGGTCTCTGCTCAACCATTCTTGGGGCGTACCATTGATGATCCTCATGACCACATCAAAAGATTCCTGTAACTCACGAATACGGTCAAATTCAATGGTGTTCCACAAGAGGTAATCCGTTTACAACTTTTTCCCTTTTCTTTAGAGGGACAAGCCCGGTATTGGCTTGCAAAGGAACCGCCAAAAAGTATTCTGACGTGGACGGATTTGGAGACCAAGTTCATAAACTACTTTTTCCCACCCTCTCGTACTACCGCTTTGCGGAATGAAATTATCAATTTTGAAAAAAAGTACGATGAGTCTTTTAGTGAATCTTTGGACCGTTTTAAAGACCTTTTGAGAAAGTTCCCACAACATGGTTTTACCAAAGTGCACCAAATTAATACTTTTTATAATGGTTTAAGCATGAATGACCAAGATTCACTAAACAGTGCCTCGGGGGGTAATATTTTGGTTAAGACTTCTAATGCCGCTTGGGATATTATTGAAAATAAGTCTCGTGTGCAAACCAAGAGTGTTTGGACCAATGTCGCTAGTGCTAGTACTAGTGACAACGACAAGCAACTTGACAAAATTACTACGCTTCTTGAATCGCTTGTTACCCACACCGCTAACAATACCAACAGCATCAACGCTAAAAACGCTCAAGACGCTCAAGTCAATGCTGTTAGCCAACCATGTGAAATATGCGGGGGTCCTCACTCTTACACCACTTGTACCACCACCCAAGACTATCCTTCTGAGAATGTTAATGCAGCATATGGTACCTATCCTCCGGCCGCTTATCAAGCTCGTCCTCAAGGTGACCGCAACTTGCTTAGCTACCGCTCAAACAACTTTCTTTCCCCGCCCGGTTTTCCTCCTAACAACCCAAACCAACAACAAAACCTCAATCGCCCTCCTCAACAACAACCTCGTACACCATACCAACCACCTCACAAACAACCATATCCACCTCAAAGAAACAACCACGTTTACCAACAACCTGCTTATCAAACACCCGCCTACAATGCTCCTCCAAACCAACCCACCGCATTATCCCAAGATATTGGAACCTACATGAGGACTAATGATGTGATCGTGGACAATCTCCAGCGGGAAGTGCTCAACTTGAAAGCAGACATGGTGAAACAAGGGAACGATCTTCGAGCTGATATGAGAAAAACTTTGGCAAGTCAAACGAATGACTTAAGGAACATGATGGCTGGTTTCTTCCAAGGTAATCAATCCTCTTCTTCGGGTACTCTTCCGAGTAACACCGTTGCGAATCCAAGAGGGGAGATGAAAGCAATCACCACTCGTAGTGGCAAAGGTACCAAGGAACCCGAGCTTCCTATACTTCCACCGGTGATTGTGACTAAGGAAAACGAGTCACCTGCTCCTATTCCTCATCCTTCTACTTCCCCAATTTCTCCACCTCTTACTTCTACCCCTCCTCCACCCAAGGATGTGAGTGATCCTACTCTCCCAAAGCCTTCCTCTTCTTCTGATATACCTTATCCCTCAAGGTTGAGGAAAGAGAAGCTCAAAAGCAAGGACGATATTCAGGTTTCGAACTTTCTCAAAATGTTTAAACAATTGAATTTCAACATCTCCTTCGCTGAGGCTCTCGCTCACATGCCTAAGTATGCGAAAATGTTCAAAGATCTTCTTAGCGACAAGGAGAAGCTTCTTGATATTGCTAACACCCAACTTAATGAGAATTGCTCTGCGGTTCTCTTAAGGAAATTGCCAACCAAGCTTGGTGATCCGGGTCGCTTCTTAATCCCTTGCAACTTCCCGGGAGTAGAGAATTGCATGGCCCTAGCCGATCTAGGTGCCAGTATTAACTTAATGCCTTTGAGTGTCTGGAAGCAATTATCTCTCCCTGAGCTAGTCCCCACCAAAATGACTTTGGAATTAGCTAACCCTACGGTTGCTTATCTAGTGGGGATAGCTGAAGACGTCTTTGTAGGAGTCGACAAATTCACTTTTCCTGCCGATTTCGTTGTCGTTGACTACGACATGGACCCTCGTGTGCCATTGATCGTTGGTCGTCCATTCTTGAGGACCGGTCGCACTCTCATCGATGTTGAAGCGGGTGAGCTTATCATGAGAGTGGGTAACGATAAAATCGTTTTCAACATGGGAAAGCTTTCTAAACAGCCTTATTCATACGAGAGTGTTAATTGTATCGACGTTCTTGATGAGGCTTGTGAAGAACACTTCAAAGATGCTTGTAAAAGTATTCCTACCTCTCTTCCCAATGTTGAGACCGTTTCCTCTATTGATTCATCACTATATCTATTTGGAGAAAGTGATTTCCTTTGGAAAGATTTGGAAGCCACCATGGGAGATGTGAACTTAGAACATGACGATTCTCCCACCGATTGGGATGAAGACATTCGTCTCATTGAGAACCTTCTCAAAGAGGACCATATTTCTCCACCATCTCCCAAGGCTATTGCTATTGATGAACCGAATTTGAATACGCCTCCCATCGAAAATCCTCATGATTTAGAACTTAAGGAGTTGCCGCCCCATCTCGAGTACGTGTTTCTTGAAGAAAAGAAGAAGTCGCCCGTCATTATCGCGAAGGACTTGAAAGAAGAAGAGAAATCTCGCCTCATCGCCGTGCTTAAAGATCATAAGAAGGCAATTGCTTGGAAAATTTCCGATATCTGCGGAATTGAGCTAAACTTTTGTACTCACAAGATTCTCATGGAAGATGACTTTAAACCCGCAATCCAGAGCCAAAGAAGGGTTAATCCTCGCATTCACGACGTCATCAAACAAGAGGTTATCAAACTTCTTGATGCCGGCTTGATTTACCCTATCTCAGATTCGCCTTGGGTAAGTCCCGTCCATTGTGTGCCCAAGAAGGGCGGAATAACTGTTGTTCCCAATGAACACAACGAGTTGATTCCCACTCGTCTCGTTACTGGGTGGAGAGTTTGTATCGACTATCGCAAACTCAATGATGCCACGAGAAAAGATCACTTTCCTCTTCCTTTCATGGATCAAATGCTCGAGCGTCTAGCTGGTAATGACTATTACTGCTTTTTAGACGGTTTCTCAGGGTATTTTCAAATTCCCATCGATCCCAAAGACAAAGAAAAGACTACAGTCACTTGTCCTTACGGAACATTTTCTTACAAACGCATGCCTTTCGGTTTATGGAATGCTCCTGGGACGTTCCAAAGGTGTATGATGGCTATCTTCCATGACATGGTTGAAGAAACTATGGAAGTCTTCATGGATGATTTCTCGGTTTATGGTGATTCATTCTCTGCTTGCCTTGCCAATTTAGAACGTATGCTTAAGCGGTGTGACGACACTCACCTTGTTCTTAATTGGGAAAAATGCCATTTCATGGTAAAAGAGGGCATCGTGCTAGGACACAAGATCTCCATAGCCGGTCTTGAAGTAGACCGTGCTAAAGTCGATGTTATTGCTAAATTGCCTCCACCTTCAACCGTGAAGGGTGTGAGAAGTTTCCTTGGTCATGCGGGCTTCTACCGTCGATTCATCAAAGATTTTTCTAAAATCGCTCGCCCGATGACCCAACTCTTGGAAAAAAATACTCCTTTTATCTTTTCCAACGAGTGTATTGAAGCCTTCAACTTGCTTAAGGATAAGCTTACTGAGGCACCGGTCTTGGTTACCCCTAACTGGGAGCTGCCTTTTGAGTTGATGTGCGATGCTAGCGACTTTGCTATTAGAGCGGTTTTGGGCCAAAGACTGAACAAACACTTCCAACCGATCCATTACGCTAGCAAGACAATGACAGGGGCTCAATTGCATTACACGACAACCGAAAAAGAGCTTTTAGCTGTTGTCTATGCTTTTGAAAAGTTCCTCCCCTATCTTGTCCTTTCTACCACAATCGTTTATACCGATCATTCCGCTTTGAAGTACTTGTTAACTAAAGAAGATTCCAAACCAAGACTTCTTCGCTGGGTTTTACTACTTCAAGAATTTAAAATCGAAATTCGTGATAAGAAGGGAGCTGAAAACCTAGCCGCGGATCATCTCAGTAGACTTGAGGATCCTTATCAAGGGGATCATCCGAACAAATAGATCAATGACTCTTTTCCCCTGGAGACCTTAATGTCTATCAATTCGAATCAGGATGAAACCCCGTGGTTTGCGGACATTGCAAACTACATGGCGGGTGGAATTCTCATTGACGGGTTAACATCCCAACAAAAGAAAAAGTTCTTCAAAGACATTAAGACTTACTTTTGGGATGACCCATATCTATTCAAACAATGTGCTGATTTGATTATTCGCTGATGTGTTGATGGACCGGCAACTTTAGACATTCTCGAAGCTTGCCACAAAGGACCCACCGGTGGTCACTTTGGTCCCAACTACACCGCCAAAAAAGTGTTTGACTTGGGATTTTATTGGCCCACCATTTATCGTGATGCTCACGAGATGGTTAAACATTGTGATGCTTGCCAAAAACAAGGCAATATCACACATAAAGATGAGATGCCTCAAAATTTCATACAAGAATGTGAAATCTTTGATGTTTGGGGTATCGACTTTATGGGGCCATTCCCTTCATCTAAAGGGAACAAATACATCCTTGTTGCCGTTGACTACGTTTCTAAATGGGTTGAAGCCAAAGCTTTACCCACTAATGACGCAAGGGTGGTTTGTAACTTTTTAAAATCGTTGTTCGCTAGATTCGGTGTGGCTCGTGCCATTATTAGTGACCGCGGGACTCATTTTTGCAATGATCAATTTGCTAGAGTCATGGCTAAGTATGGTGTAAATCATCGTCTTTCCACCGCCTACCACCCACAAACTAATGGCCAGGCTGAAATCTCTAACCGAGGATTAAAGCGAATTCTAGAAAGAACCGTGGGAAAGCATCGTGCCTCATGGGCCGATAAACTTGATGATGCTCTGTGGGCTTTTCGTACCGCTTACAAGACTCCGATTGGTTGTACACCATATCGTCTCGTGTACGGGAAAGCATGCCACCTCCCCATTGAGTTGGAGCACAAGGCTTACTGGGCCTTGAAGTGGGCTAATTTCGATATCAACAAAGCCGATGACCTACGCAATATCCAACTCAATGAGCTGAATGAACTCCGGAATGAGGCTTATGAAAATTCTTTGATCTATAAGGAAAGGACTAAGCTCATTCACGACTCTAAGATTAAAAACCGAGAGTTCCAAGTTGGAGACAAAGTTTTACTCTTTAACTCTCGGTTGAAAATCTTTTCGGGCAAGCTGAAATCTCGTTGGTCCGGCCCATTCACCATTGCCCAAATTTTTCCATATGGTACTCTCGAGCTCGCTCAACCTAATGGACCTAACTTTAAGGTGAATGGCCAATGAGTGAAGTTGTACTTTGGTGAGGACATCTCTCAGGAGATGATTCCATCCCTCACCACGTTTCCCATGAACTAACTTTGGGTCGAGTCAGGCTCGTGACTCGGTTATAAAAAACAAGCGCTCCTCGAGAGGCAGCCCGAGTATCTATCCTTTTCCGTTTAACCTCCTAAGTGTAGGGGGGGCTATATAGGTTGTTTGTGTTTGTGTGGTGATGTGATTACAGGGATGAATGCACTTTTGGAACCTTTGAAGAACCGTTCTCCCGTGTTATCTGAAATCTGGTTCTATCTCTCAACTATCGTGATTCAATTTTCTTCATACTCACATTTGAAATTGATCACTTTAGTCGTCTCTTCCTTAGCTTGATTTAACCAACGTGCACAATGTCATAAGTGTAGGGGAGACTTTTCCCACATGCTTAAACATTGAGGACAATGTTTATCTTAAGTGTAGGGGGACTTCTATCGAAGTTTTAAGTGGACTTTTCCATGAAAATGCCTGAATTTAACCGGAAAATCATCTTTTTCAACATTTTTCAAAATTTTTATTAACTTTGGCCATTTAGTCGTAATTTTTAAAATTTTTATCGTTGCTTTCATATGTATATATCCCGCAATAAAGTCAAAAATATTAATAAAGTGGTGTAGCTAGTTTTGAAATCTTTGACATATTAGGCCCGTTGCGATTATTTTGACTCAACCCGAATAGACTTATCCAATTTTATTCTAGCTAGTATCCTTAACCATGTAGACCTTAATTGGTTTATTAGGCTAAGCATCCACGAGTCTCATTACTTGAGATTTTAAATTATGGAGAACGAGAAATGATAGAGTCAATTATAAGTCGGTATTCTTGCACAAGCTCACTTGGTGTAATTATTTGCCTATTCTCCCATCACTTGCTAATAATTTATCTGCAATAATTAAGGTCGTACGATTTGAAAATTTACTTAGCTTCTAGCCCAAGATCGTTTAAAAGTTGCTCGGTAATGATAAGAGTTCATAGCCAAGGCATAACTTATGAAGCAGGGCATGAAGATTGGCGAGTCCGAAAAGGCCCTAACAAGGCATGAGGATTCAATCTTATTGCTAAAGATCTAAGGTGATGTGAAAAGCATTATTCCCAAAATCAATATGAAGGATCAAGACTCACGACGAAAAGTAATCAACTCCCGTAAAGATCATGGAGAAGTCTATCCGAAAAGACCCTAACAAGGTATGAGGATAAATAGATCCAAGTCCGAAAAGGAGGCGGATTGTTGTATCTCAAAATCCCAATTAGCGATTGAAGAAATAATGATGAAGTCGTGGTCAACAAAGTTGGAGTACCCCTCAAAAGTCTCCAAGTGAAGAAACTCTATTAATGAAGAGAAGACCATTATCTCAAGAACGTCTCTCGAAGATATGAAGTATGAAGTACATGCCAAATATCGGTCCGAGAAAGGTCTCAAATCGTGAAGCGAGTTATGCCAAGATATGAACTTTTTGATATCCCGAGAAGCAGTTTTAAGAGATTTTGTCCTTTAGCTAACTATTGATCAAATCGTCCTACTTTGCTTTCAGCCTAAATAAACTATCGCAATAAGTCCAAAAATGCATCTTCATGATCATTCTAAGACAAAAATAAAATATAAGAGACACACCTAGGAATAAGGGAGTTTAAGCATATAATTAAGCCATGTGTGTAAGTGTTTGTTTTACTAACTTATAATAACAATGATCTCGTTTTTAAGCTTAGTTTGGGGAACGTGAAACTTGAGGGTGATAAATCTTCGCAGCACCAAAGCCCTAATGTAAGTCATTGATCTCTTTGCAAGTTATTTCCATTGAAAATCGTTTTCTAACCTTTTGTTTCCTTTAAAGTTTTAATTTCTCTTAGTACTTTAATTTTTGTTTTAGTAGTATGTTAATAAGGCCAAGGTTGATTGATTATGAGAAAAGTGTAAAATTGCTTTATCACTAAGCATTGCATGAGGGCATGGCAATGGTTAAGTGTAGGGGATTTGATAGGTGTGAAAACACCCATCCTTTTACCACTTATTTCTTGCTAAAACAAGACCAAAACGCGTATTTAATATCATTTTTTTTGGAATTATGCGTGGTTTGTGTGCTTGTTGTGTTTTCAGAGCTAACCGGATAGATATTGAAGAAAACATGGGATTGCACGGGTTTTATCGAAGAAAAAGACTCAAGACGAAGTCTATTGTCCAAGAGATGCAAAAGATTTGAAGTCATTGTGCCTATTTGAAGATTTATCGAAGAAAATGGCCAAAGATGGAAGATTCATATATGTCGAAGAACTCGAGTCTATTAAACAAAAGATTATAAGACGAGTTGGAATTATTCACCGACACTTCTCAAAATCCAAAATCAGAAACATTTATTTAGAAAAACGTAAAGATTAAAGAAGAAAGAAAAAGAGAAGCCCATGTACAAGCCCATTTACAAGCCCACAAGCAACACCTATAAATAGGCCTTCTCCTTACAATTTAGGGGGTTAGCTAGTTTTTATTTTTGTTATTCTTCTTCTTTCTAGTTTTAGCGAGAGAAAGTTCCCAACTTTCTCTCACTAAATTTTTCATCTTTTCTTTCTTTTAATTTTGCAAGTTTAAGCTTTGTGAATTTGAATTTCCATTAATCAAGTAAAAGTTTAATCTTTATGTTCTTAAATCTCCTTCTACATTTCTTGATCTTGCTTAATTTTTAATCCGAACCCTTAAACTTGATCCGAATCCTTCATGATTCTTGATTGAATTTGAGGTTACGTGTTTAGAAAGTTCATTTCTTTTATTCCCACATAAGCTCACTCACGTTTAAGCTATAAGCTCTTTATACTTATTGGCTAATTTCTTGTTTTTAGCTTATTGATTTTCGGATTCCTTAAAAGTTTTAATTTATTTAAAAAAGCTTCGTTTACGAAGTCTATGATGTTTATGTTTTAAAAGTTGTCGAATTCTAGCTTTTTGAGTTGTTTAAGATCGGTTAAAATAGCTTATTGTAACAGCTTATTGAGTTTCCAGCTTGCCCCCAAATTTCGGTTTAATATTGCATTCCATCGCAATACAAGGGATTCTACATATTCCGACGGATGTTCATTTGAATCGTAATAATCATTGTGGTTTTACTTTGCGATAGCTAGGTCATTCCCCCTTATTCCGATCTAGGATTGCGATCGCTCATTGCGATCGCATATTCCGACGGGACTAAGGTCCTTGTTAAGACGAAACTCTGCCCATTTTCGACACCAACATTCCGATAGAACAACATTGCGACAGAGGTGTTTAAAGTATTCTGATGAGACTGTATTTATACATAGTCTCATCGTCTAAATCGGGCTTAAAACGCTTAAAATATCGTCAAAATATCCATATATGTGCTTGTGTTTGTTCATTGTGTATTTCAGGTACGGATATCGTGAATTAACCAAAAGATCAAAGGAATCAAGCAAAAACGAACACGGGAAACGAAGCCGCACAAAGAACCGGACCCGAATCATGAATTTCCTTTGAAGTCCTTGAAGTTTTGAAGATTGGCAAGAATGGTCCCTCAACTTTTGAAGACTTGTCACTTTTGACCCTTGTAAATCTCTATTATTACAAGTTTGGTCCTTAAGTTTCAAGAAAATATCATTTATGCCCTTGAAGAATGCATTAAATGCATAAAATACCCTTGTGAATGTGTTTTATAAACTTTTGTGCCAGAATTGACAAGTTGGTTAAAGTTTTTACAAAGGATAGAAAGTTTTAGCTGTTTTAATGCTAAGTGAACATACAAAGGGAATTGGAGGACCTTTCTTGGCAGACAACACAACTCTCCTTCACCAACCAGAGCCCTCCACGTCACATTTGACTTTTGACCCACCAATCAACACCTTCCTATACGCCACATCACCCTTCCACTTTACTTATTAAACTAATCTGGTTTAACTCTTACACTTTTTGGAGGTAAACGATTTTTTTTAAATCCTTTTATCCCTAAACCTAATCAAACAGCCACTATTCCCCCTCCCTAATCACAAGAACCCTAGACCCTAATTACCACTAATCAAGGGGTTTTTCCCCCAAAGTTTCCAGAAACATAATTTAACACCCTCTAATCCAAACCCACCACTCACTTCACTCACCCGTGACTCCCAAGTGGGGCCCCCATGTTCCCCTGTCACCCCGTTTATGGCAACAAAGGAATCCTTTGACTCAATCCACGACTCAGGACAAAACTTAGCCTTCAAGGAGTATTTGGACGTTGGAGATCATCACAACACAGCCTGGCACATCACATGTTGCTATTGACCAAGAATCAAGACCATATCCAAGGGCAAATCAGGGATTGCAATTGCTAGGGTTTACTAGTTAGCTTATTTTATTCAATGTTCTAGTATTTTCCATAGATTTGTATAAATAGGGTGCATGTACCCTATTACTACTTGTTCCAGTTTCTTGTAATTTTTTTTATAAATGAATATTTAGAGTATTTTAAATCATTTGCAAGACTCTGAGTTCCGTTTATTCTGTTTTCCTAGTGTAATGTTTTAAACTTATTGCAAATTAGTTAAAGGGTTCCAAAGGTTTCATTTTATAAAACGTTTTTCAGAAAAGTTCATTTTCTTGAAGATTAACAAAAGATTTTTAGCTTAAATCCAAGTAATAGCTGAAGTGATAGTGGAAGTTAGTAGTTGGATTAAGGCATTAAGCTTTTGTTAAGTTTTCATTTGGTTTCAAAATTTCAGTTTTAAAGATTTTCTCAAAATCTTTTATTTTCTTACACTTACTGTTGAATAAGCTTATGCCAATAAGCCTGACAAGCTTCTTGGCATCAAACTTATCAACTTGAATTTGTCTTGTGATTTTGTGGTGTTGTGCAGGTTCACCAAGACCCCATCTCATTGCATTGTCAGTAATCTTCCATTACTCTATTACTTTGAAGACATTTATTGGCTTGGGTCCATTGTGATTCCATCAGCAGCCTACTCTACATTTCATAAGCTTTCATATCAGCTCTAGAAAACCTAGTAGAAGACCTCAGCCAGGTAGCTTTTTGGGCTTGAACCCTACTTACATTTTTCTGAGTTCTATATGAAATCTCATGAATTTGGCGTGTTTGTTGTTTTGATGCCAGTATAAGCTCTATTTGTGTTCAAGTAGTTTGATTATGCATGTTTAGGTATTAAGTAATCTGTTTGAGTGGATTTTATTAGCATTGGTTTTGATAATTTCACTTTCTGATTTTTATAGGGGTGTTTGGGATTAACAATTTTGTGACCCTAGGTATTGATTCATAGGGACTAAGTACTTGTAATAGTTCTTAAATTGGTTCAATAATCTTAGTTTAAGCTTGGTTTCATCCAGTACTAGGTATAATAGATTTTTGGTATGCTAAAATGTGCACAAAATAGTCAGAAATATTCAGTAAGCTATAAGTGATTTAATTTTGAGTTTTAAAAGTTTAAATATTGGAATCTAGTAGAATTAATGATAGAGTAGGGTTGTATGAGGTTTATTTTGATAATGGCATGTTAAGTTGCTTGCTTGTGTAGCTAGAAATTCGTCCAATTGCACACTACACCAGGTCACTGTTCATCAGATAGGGCAAAGTTCATCAGTCACTGCATTTTGTGCTTTTTGCGTGAGTTTTTGGTTGTTACTTGTGTGTTTTATTGCATTTACTGACTCCCCACACTTCCATGAGTGTGGGGGTGCCCTTTGTTCCAAGAAAATCCAACAAACAAGCAAGAAATCAAGCAATCAATCCACAGACCTGTTTTTTAACATTAGCAGTGGGAACTCCTTTCCCACTGCCTTTGTATTTGTTCCCACTGCCTTACTAAAAGACAGAAAACAAAGAAAGGTCACTTTCAGTTTCTAAAAATTTTGTCTTTTGTGGACTTAGTTTGGAGTTAGGATTTAATTCTTTTTTTATATTTTTCTTTTTTAATTCTTCATTTTTTAGTATAATTTATTTTTATTCTACTGTTCATTTTATAATTTTTAGATTAATTAGCCATTTTAATTACTTTTTAATTAAACTGTTTTTGGCATTTAGTGTAGAAAATTAATATTTTTCATTTTTAATATTTTTCTTAGATTTAGAATATTAATTTAAGATTTTTAGTTTAAAAATTAGTTACTGTTCACCTTTTTTAATTATTTTTTTTATTAAATTAGTTTAATTAGGGTTTAATTATTAACTAGTTTTGTCTTTTAGTGAAAATTTTTACATTTTTCAAACTTTTTCAATTTTCTACTGTTCATTAGGGTAATTTAGGATTTTTAAAATTGTTAGATTAATTTTGTCATTATTTTATTATTTTTTTAGGATTATTTTAATTTAAAAATAGTTTTAAGTCATTTAAAAATAGAAAAATAGTTTTAAAAATTTAGAAAAATAGTTTTTAGTCTTTAAATAATATAAGTTAGTTATTAGTTCAATAAATTAATATTTTGGACATTTTGTTAATTATATTTAATTTTTGGGCTTTAATTAGCATTAAAAATTGAATATTTAATTAATAAAAGGTTTTAAAATATATTTGTTGGATTTTTATTCTTATTTATATTATTTAAGACTTAGTTTAATCTTTTAATTAATTTTTAGGTTTAATTTTTAATTTCGTCACGTTTTACGTATTTACGTTCGCGTTTTACGTTAATTCGTCGTAGTTTAAACGTAGTCTTAGCTCGTCTTTTATTTTTCTCTCTCAAAACCAAAAACGTCACTAATCCAAACATTGTTATTTTATTAATTGGCATACACAATATACACCTCCTTCGAGAACGAACTTGGAATTTATTCGATTTGTCGGTTTTTCATTAAAACGTCAAGTTTAATACTTGCCGCGTTTATATTTGCTTTTTCCTAAAAGTAAATATATACTAAATCCTACATCATATTCCGATCTGAAACATTCCGATCTAGGACTTTCCGACAGACATCATTCCGATAGATTTGATCTTGATTATTCCGATGGACCTTCACATGGATATTCCGATGGTTTGTTTTGATAGTTATTCCGATGGTGCATTCCGATAGATAGGAGTTGTTATATTCCGATAGCTTAAGTTTTAAAGTTTTGCAAAGTTTTATGTCTTAAGTGCTTTTCTAAATAATTTTTAAACAATTTAATTTCACTCAACGACATTTTCATTCTTGCTTTTAATTTAAATCAGATAACCAAAACCAACCCCTTTTAGTAACCAAGAACAACTATACCACTTTGAACCGTGATCAATTCGAGAAGATTCCGAGAGAATATAAAATTGAACCCAATGAAAACCACTGTATCAGGCTCCGACCGTCTAAGTTTTATTTGGCGAAAACGTCAATCTTTCGGTTTTAGCCGGAAAGACGTAAAACTTATATATAGTTTTATAACTTTAGAAAACATTTGAGTTTATACTTTTATAAAAATGTCATACTTATTTATCATAGTATATAACTCATTTTATACTACTTATTATTAGTTAGTGGGTTTTACATATTTATTTTATAATAATATTACTTGAGTGCTCATTTTATATTATATACTTTTATTCACAAATCTGATTATCAAAGTCACTTTCACCATTTTTGCCATATCTTGAGTTCTACAAGGAGATAGAAGCTCAAATTTGGGCAGCACAAACTACATAATATGTGCTACAAATAACTCTTTTTTAGCTAATCATCCTCTAAGTATCTCTAATAATTCTCCCAAAACAGACTATACATATTTGAACCTTAATAGTATTTTGATCATATCTTGCTCATTTTATTGATTCCATTGAGTGGACAACTCTCCACATATGTAAAAATCATATATCTAAATGTATATTCAATAATTCAAGTCATTTTATCAAGTGATCATATGGTTACTTAGTGTTTTATACAACCTATAAATTTAATCAAGATTTTAACATCTTTATATGTAGATTTTAGTCTTTTTAACCAAATATATTAACACAAAATCCCCACATAATATTTTGATCATCATTCATCATTATATACATATACATTTATAAAGAAAATACATGATTACTTTTACAAAATAACAAGAGGATAGGAAGAAACAATATCTATACCACCAAAGTTGATAGAAAGGGTGAGGTTTTGGATGAACAAGGCTTGGTTCTAGTCACCAAATCTTTAATCTTGGCAAGATCACTTTTTAGAAACCTTAAAGTAGATGAACATACTCTTGAAATCAGCCCTAAACTCCAAGGAAAAACTTCTTTTTAGATGTTAAGATCACCTCAAATCAACAAGTCTTCAAAGGGTTATCATCTTGTGCAAGTTAAACACAAGATTTATGGTGTAAATGTTTTATCTGTGGTGGTGTTTATGGGTGGATATGGGACGGCAAGATGGAGCCCAGAGAGAGAGTTTAGGTGGTTTTGCATGTAAGAAATGAGTGTGAATGGTATGAGTAGCTTGTTTTTGTGGTTTGGATGGTTTAGTAAGGAACTAAGGACAAGTGTCCTTAGTTTCTTTGTAAGCTTGACACCACACTTGTGTTGTGGCTTATACTTGGCCACCCCTAGTGGGGGGTGGGACAAGTATAACTTGTTTCATCCCCTTATTAATTTACGGGTACTCCTCGATTCTAGTTTCCTCAATTTGCGTGTCCTCGGGTAGTTTTACGAAAAACGTTTTTATAAATTATGAATCAACGGCACAAAACGAATCTAAAAAAATTGTCTCATCAAAAACGGAGTTCAAAAACGTAAATACGTAAAACTAGGGTTTCCGGTTTAATCGTAAAAGATGCTAAATTAGGCACGTAAGTCCTAATTTCTTCTCGTAAATTTGTGAGTTTATGAACCAACACAAATTAAAATTCCATCATAATATTCGAAAATAAATTTATTTCCTGAATGTCGGACTGTCACCAAAACGGTGTATGTAAACGTAAGCACGTAACGTAGAATTCTCCGGTTTAGACGTAGTCGATGCTACTTCAAGACGTAATCTCAAATTTCTTCCCAAAAATGAGTGAGTTCATAATATAACATTAAAGTAATGATTTTAAATAATACTTGAGAATAAAATATCGACCATAAATTGACGGATTGTCACAGCAGTTACCCCTAAAGAGGATCTTTGTCCTCAAAGATCGATTTATCTTACTACTCGCTTCTCATAGAGTTAGAGACACGTGGGTATTTCCTCCACATCCGGTCTTTTCTCTCAAGTGTAATTCACTAAAATATGCAAGTTTCATCAACATAACTACGGGAATACGATCAGGCTTAAGTTGACTTACTTTCTCTATCCATGATGTTCACGGGTTTTTGATGAATGCAACCTTCCGTCGATCCAAACTTTATTAAGAAATAATCAGATTTTCACTTGATAGACATTTTATCAAGTTTGATATACGAACCATAATTCACGCAGCCCTTGAAGTCCTAGGATAGATCCAGCTTATATGCCTTTCAAACCAACTTTTTACATTGTCTCAATGGTCTCATACAACGGGGACTTATTTCCCATGATCTTTCAGATCATCAATTCACTTCTTCATGATGAACTTTTTTTTGGCATAACTTCGCTACCCATCCTGCACTTCAAGATCTATATTTAATATTCACATAACCTCCTGTCCACTACTGGCAGTCAATAATCAGATCCTAATTTCAACAATCATTTCAGGTTTCACGGGTCGGGTATCTTGTAAGGTTAGGTTTGTCATCATAGGCAACCTCAAACCTAAACTACATGTCCAACTCACAATGGGTGTATGTCGGGTATCTTCATCCCAACTCCCACCTACAGATGCTCTAATATTAATATCATCACAAGATTCGATCTCGATCCTAATACGATAATTATCAATGATAATCTCTCCAAAGGAAAGCGATTATACGGTTTATTACCAAAGGTCAATCACTCAAACATAAAACAAGACTTCTAGTGTTTGTATCGTTACTTTACCTCGTCCCTTCGATTGGGGTGGTAAACAGTACTCTCATCAAGATTCGTTTCCATGACTTCTGAGGAAATCTCTAGAAATTCTACGCGAAGCGAGGTTCTTGATAGAGATGATCGATACAGTCACACCATGCTTACACAACTCCTTTAAATACAAAAGAGTCAATCTCTTCATCGAGAATGTATCATTAACGGGAATGATATTAGCAGTTTTGGTCAGTCTGTCGACGATGACCCAAATCGAATCAAATTCAGATGATGACCTTGGAAGATTTGTGATAAGAATCTATGGTGATTCTATTCTATTTCCAAACAGGAATAATAAGCTATAGAAGCAATCCTTATGGATTATGGTGTTCAACCTTGACCTTTGCAATAGTTAGATGTTTACTAATGTATGAGGCGATGTCTGCCTTCATAATTTGCCATCAGTACAACTTCTTCAAATAAAGATACATTTTATCAAAAATGGCATGAATAGAATACTTAAACTTAAGAGATTCCAACATGACTAAATCTTAAAATCCTCCATATTTAGGCAACCACAAGCGGCCTTTTAAACATTTAATGCCATCAGCTCTCATTTCTAATGGTTCTCATTAGCCGCGAAACTAATTATTATCTATATTATCCTTCTTACAAGCATCGGTTATTTTTAAATTGTTCCGGCAAATTATTTTGCACAGTTATTACTAAGGAACACATCCTAATTGATTCTTTGTCCTTTTTACATAACGCGTCAGTAATTACATTCACCTTCCCTGATGAAATAAATATCATGACCGTAATCACTCAGAAATTATTTCTTCATATTTTCTAAGTTTTAGTTTCGTCCCAACTATTAACTTTATTAGTTTTTCTCAATCCGACGTTTAAAGCTTTGATGATTATTACAAGTAATTAAATAATAAATATTAATTTTATGAAACGTAAACGTAAAAATTTTAAATTTCTTAGTTCGTCCAATTATAGAAAAATGTTCAAAATAAATTTGAATTTAGTTAACACGATTTTTGTTGATTTATCGAAAATAATTAACAAGATCCGTAAATGTTCGAAAAAAAATCTTTGTTTTAACTTTGGTCAAAATTTTCTTAGTTGAAGAGCAAAAATTGTCGTTTTAATTTTCAAGTCATGGTTTAATGGTTTCCTCAATCCCTCTTAGGTTTTCTTGAGGTATACACAAACATTTACTTCTAAGGGAGTTTAGTTAAATGTTCTGGGTATGAGGGAAATAATCCCGTAAAAATCTTTTGATAAAATATCTGTCAAAACGTTTTTGTACTTTCTTTTTGGTATAACCCAAAGCCTTAATGGCTCTAATCTTTGAAGAGTTACATAGATTTCACTACCATTAATCACATGGTTAAATAATGTAAAGGATTAAGCCTTAAACCACATGTTAAATATTCAAGGTACAGGTTTTCACTACTCGGCCAATTCAGAGCAGTCTATTAATTATTATTAACTCCTTCTTATTCTTAGAAACAAACAGATGGTCCTTAATGATCACAAGCATGAATTTATCAAATTACAGCCTACACACATGATTCACCAAATTTATGAATGCTACATGTGCGTTCATCAATCCAAACGACATCACATGAAACTCATAATATTCATTACGAGTTCTGGATGTAGTGATTGGAATGGATAATCTTCTTTGCGGACGCGAAGTTGATGGCAACCATGTCGTGGATCAAATTTTTAGAACATACACTAGAACCTTGTAAATGATCGAACAAATCTTCCATCTTGAGTAATGGATATGATTTTTGATCGTCAATTTATTCAGTTCACGGTAATCAATAAATATAAGAAATGATAACACTATAACTCTTCATGATGATGATCTCGTTAGAATAAAATCTTTTTCCGACAACTCTCTCAGTTGCACGATAACTCTTTCGATTTAGATGGTGCTGAGGTAGGGTGCACACGCCACAAGTGCAGCACCGGGAATATAATCAATACCAAATTCAACTTGCCTTAATGGCGAAAGTCTAGGTAATTCATCAGCAAATACCTCCTAAAGTTTCAGATAAAGAAAACATCTTTTAATAAATCCACCTTAGGTTCTTTCTAAATTACAAGATCTATGACTAGTTCATAACCATTCATGGTAAAATTTCAATTCCAAATGCAGGATATGGTCTCCCATCAGGAATTATTTATATCACCTTTGATAATCAACATCTTATCTTTTAGGGGAATTCTACTCGTGTTCCCATCAATTAAGACTTTAACATCATGTCATAATCAATCAATCCATTCAAAAGGCACTATCAACCTTCCAGTTTCATTACCGTTGATAAGATGTGAACTTCTCAAAAGACTAATAATAACTCATAATCCTTTCACAAATTCAAGGATATCTGGAGACATAGCTAACCTTAAAAGAGTAAGGTCAACGCATAATTTATGCGAGAGAATTTCAAATCAGATCAAGACGAAAATATTAACGAACATGATTATATCACATGTTTCATGATTTGAGTACGCATTCGAAAGCACCTCGGATCGTTACCTAGGTCGTTCAAATGAAATCTAATCAAAAGAAATGGTAGGAACATCGATACACTCAGTCGGGTATCAACACTCAGTAATTAGATAATTTTACAAAGAGTCTTACCATGAGAGAATTGAACCAGAGGGGGATATCAATTGTCAATTAAGACAATACCCACAGATGAGTAAATTCGATTCAGTAGAATAAATAGTACGGTCACATATGTAGGTGTCCCTAACAATATGTCCCTATTTTTCACTTCTTGCAGATCTCATAAAAATTCAATCTTTCACAATTACAAAAAGAATGTAATGTTTAGTAACAATTTTATGGTGACTACTAATCATCCTTGCATGGTCCCTTCCAAATTGTACGTAGGCGCGCAACTATATACAATTTTAGGATTAACGATGCAATGCTCAGTTCGTCAAAATTTTTGTCATCATGTTTAAAATAAAAATATTTTCATGCTTAATTCTTGAATAAGAATCAAAATGAATATACAGAGATGTTCTTTGTTATGGAAACAATTAAGTTCCAAGGTGTTTTATAAACAACTTTATTTCGATAACGATTACTTATAAGTCTCACTTTAAATAATTCATATGATGATGAAAATTCAATTTTTCTCAAGGGACACTGTTTTAACTTATAAAGACAATGAGTGATCTGCAAAAGAGTGATGAAAAGTTGTTTACCAAGAACTAACTACAATATGTTAGGAAATGAGCTTAGCCAAATAATCATGAGGTTCATGACCTCGATGGCACTCAGGAATACAAAGAGAAGAATCTACAACGCAACTCTATCCGAAATGAGTACTTGTTCAATGGTTGCATCACTAATGCGATCATTAAGATGAAATAATAAAAGATAGATAACATCGATACATGTAAAACTTAGCAATCGAAGGTAGTCTTTTCATTAATCACAAACAAGTCAAAAATTGTACCGTAACATATTACGTGTCGCTATGTCATATAATTACAAGGATTCATCCTACCAACTGATGTCTCAGTTAAGTTAGGGATTTTAAAAGATACCAAAATGAATACTAATCTACAAGAGTCATTAGGTGTTCCACCTGTCCCGGAAGATCCATCGGTCCCAATTTAGAAGAAGATTTCTTCAATTTATTTCCTGGACACTGGGTATCCTCGTTATTGGACAATGGCCTAGGAACAACCCTTAACACGAACCAACAATCATTTAAAACCTTATAATTCAACTATAGTACTTTACGAATTCCTCTTAACAATCTCGTATTCCATACGAGTTAAATTTTACTTTATTCAATGTTTCAACCAACTTATACTCAATGCGATATCCTACCTCATTCTCCAATACTTTCAACCTTAATCTTAGACCTTGAAAGGGCAATAAAAGTTCGACATGAACAACACTTAATTTCCAATCCTATAGCTCTTACAACCATAGTTATCAAATGAGTCACTAGTATGAAATGACTCATATATTCAATTAGACTTCTCGGAAAGATACTAGTGGCATGAGGCTTTTGGGTAATGGTTCCAATGACAGCCTTAGGTGCAACATTCACCTTTTCGATTTCAAATTAAGAATTTGGTGAAACCGATTCAGATGATACCTTTCTAGTTGGTAAGGTTTTGTCAAACTCCACTCTATAAGGAAAGATCGTCATGACATCGATATCTGGTTTAATTTCGCCAATTCTTCTTTAATATCACAATCAACTAATATCAACATTTCTATGAATATCAACCATATTATTGGGATCATAAATATCCACAACTTGGTTTAGATCTGGAATAGATAGAATTCCTACGGGAATAGCTTCGATTGATTTGCTAGGGGAGTTAGGGTTTCTTGTGACAATCTACGTCGTATAAATACCTTGTATAAGTATTAAAATAATCATCAACAATCATGTAATCAAATTACAACATATATAAAAGACAAGTTATATATATATTAAAATAACACTTCTCAGTCTGGCCTTGTCGGTAACTCGGGAATTCTTCGGCATCGTTATAGTCAAAAGATCTTTAAACATTTTATTCAAAATATTTATTTAAAAATATTTATGGTTAAAATATTTTTAAATGTTTTATTCAAAACCTTGGTTTTAAAAATCTTTCGTTCTCTATAGCGAGAGCTCTGATACCAAACTGTAACACCCTCAAATATTCATACTTTAGTTCAGCAGAATAGTCATTGGTGTTACGGGATAGCACATTACTCAAATCATAGACAACGCTTAAAATCGCGTCGTTGAATAATAAAGCAATGTCCATTCATAAATATCAATTTACATAGGTCCCCAGGTCATAATATGTCATAAAATTTACAAAACATTTGAATGGAAATTTTATTTGAATGCAGGCCATAATTTCTTGTCGTATTCCCGAAAATACCTTCAAGTACCTGAGATAAAACATGTTAAAAAGTCAGCGAAATGCCGAGTGAATTCAAAGAGTTTAATAAAAACCATTAATATATCACCGGTATATAATTATTACCGAAAATCATTTTTGTACAAATCTTTGTCGTAGGCTATAAAATAGGCCAAAGACATTTTACAAGAATATTTGTCGTAAATTATAATATAGGCTTTTGCCTTCAAAACCATTATACGAACCAATGTCGTAAAAACATCATACAATATGTTTTATAAGGGGCCTAGCCTTTTTAGGGCACTTTGTCTATTAGTAGGGTTAGGCCCTAGTATGTCCTTCACGCTTGTGCGCCAGTGTTTATTGACTGGTGTCTGAAATTGAGTAAATTGAAGTTCGTTTCTCTCGATTCTTAACTAGTTGAAAGTCCTAACAATATCAAGTTTATTATCGTTTTTGGTTGATAGGGTTTTTTTGGATTTTCTATGTCTATTTAATCAAGCACGTAAAACTGGTGAAAAATATTAAGCTACATAACCGTAAAACATTTAGCAAGTACCAAATTTTTATTCACAAAAGGACAAAAATGTAAATCTATGAAAGTAATGTGCTAAAAATGTAAGTAAATGAAACTTAAATGCTTGAAATGTAAAAATCAGGAAGTAAAAGGAACAATTATGTAAATTTTAACAAAGTTCTAACCAAATGTAACAACTTTTAAAACTAATTAACTAAAAATGACAATTAATGAAAAGTTATGAACTAAAAGTTTGCAAACCCTAATAAAATGGAAGTTTAGCTAGTGATGAAAACAGTAACAAACCAAGGGGACTAAAATGCAATTAAAAAGGAAATTATACTAAAAACGGGCACAAGGAACAAATAAGCTCGTATAAGCTCAAAAATGAACCAAATAAGCTCTAACAAATTTCAAACAGCTTAAAACTGAAAAACACTTAGGCTTATCCAAGGAAAAAGCTTAAAATGCTCTAGAACTCAAATAAGCCAACTCCAATAAGCCAAGAATAAGATACAATGAAATCCAGACATGCACATTTCAATTTTTAAGTCAAATCTGATTAAACAGCTTATTGCGAGTCTGAAATGTCTTTTCTTATGAAAATTGGTCCAGTAGATAAGCAGGAAATTGAAAATAAGCTGAAACCTAGCTTATTGACTTTTGTTGACCAAAAAGTGAAATTTCTAAAAAGCTCAGAATTTGTTCATGACATGTTTCTAAGTAAGAATGCGAAAGAAAATCACAAGATTTATGAAGTAGAAATACCAATCTAAGAAATCAGAAAGCTATATTATCATAGAAACTTGCTTTGGTTTGAGTGCTTATTCAAAAGCTGATTCTGAGCATAATTGTGAAAACTGTATTATTTCCTTACCAACACTTAAACTTCAGATGTTAAAGGACATCTAGAAACTGGTTTGACTGAATTTAACCAAGAAATGAAGAAATGGCATAAGATTGAATTAAGCTACTTTTCTGATGAACTAGTATCAAAATATTGACCCACACTTTTTATCAACCAATTGCCTGTTTGACTAACCTTTTGACTTGAAAACTTCACAAACTTGTTTAAAAAGACTAAAGGAAGAGTTATGAACAAAGATCAACCAGATTTAACACCTTGAACTACAATTTGAATGCAAAACCAAACACTACTTATCTGATCTTTTATCAACTTTTGTGAAGAGAATTGTAGCAAGTGATTAAGCTGAGCTATGACTTATATCTAACCAAATTTTATGATAAACATGAAGTGTAAATGAACCAAGAACAGGCTATATAACATACAAGTACTCAAAATGCAACAACAACCTATATGACTGATGAAGATGATGACAGAAACAAGTAAAGCAAGCTAAGAGCTATCAATCTAACAAATAGCTATCTGATCAACAGAATCAAGCCAAAACTGACTAATCACACTTGATCAAGCAGCATTTAGTATCTATACTAGTATTGAGCATGCAAAGGACTGTTAAGTGGAAAAAAACTCAGAAAATTGAAACCTTTTAGCATGAAGCCTCCATTGATGGAGTAGGTAGGCGTTGAGCCTCCTAAACAATGCTAAACCACCACCTTAGCACTAAAATCAACCAATCAACCATCTACATTCATCATTCTGATCAAATCTACCCACAATTCTGCCACATTTATCAACTCAGCTACTAGAATCAACAGAAACAACTACAAATCTTCAACAAGCCTCTAATGATCAAGTATGATCAATAGAAACTCATAACAGCAACAAGATTCAACAAGAATGCAGGGTAAGATAAGAAGATTAAAGGAAAATGAGAAATTTTTATTGATTTGAATGTAAGAGTTTGTTACAAAAGTAGGTAAGTGGTTACAACTAACTATAACTAACTCAAGAGTTTGTCAAGCTCTTGAGTTTGTTATACTAACAACTATCTAACAGAGATGAAGAGAGAAAATTGGAAGTGTGTGTGAATTTCACACTTAGCTACGTACAACAAATGAGAAGTCTAATCCCTATTTATAGACAAGAAATGAGAGTGAGTTGGGGTTGATGACGTATCCCATCCAATAGCAGGCTGCCAGGTGTCACCAATTTCTCAATTGTAAATTCTTGTGTTCTTCATGAATTGGGGAACTTTAATTCTTTGAGTTTCAATTTGATTAAGTGTTCCAAATGTGTTCCTCCCTTGAAGACGAGCAATTTTCATGTATAAATCTTCTCTTGAAATTCATTGTAGCTCAAGAACGAATATGGGTTCATTTGTTGAAGATGATGCCACGTGGCAATCTCTGGTTGGTTGATAAATGGACACACGGATTGCTATCCAAAAATGGATAAAGGGATTATAGGTTGTCAGCCTCTCATTGGATATAAAATGAGTTAGTGGGGTGGTCCTTTAGCAAAACGGCTCATTAATGTGCTGGTGATGTGGCTTATTCGCTGGTAATCCATGTCTCTCCTTTCTTGCATTTTCATTGGCTAGAAACCACTTCACACGGATTGAAGCCAATTTTGGTGTAGTTTTGGCAAATTAAGCCCCTAGAGTTTGGCAGATTGTTCAAATAAGCTAGAATCTTCATTTTGATGACATTTTTAGTCCTTCCACTTGCATACTTGTCTAGTTTGACCCTTTGACTTGGTTGACTTTGGAGTTGACCATGTTTGACTTTGATCTTGACTTTTACCAATTTACACTTTAAGTCCTTCAACTTTGGAATGTTGTCAAGATAGGTTCTTCATCTTCAAAGTCTTGTCATCATTGATCCTTCTTTGTATTTTTCATCCAAATAAGCTTGATTTCTTCTTGTTTGCTTGAAAATGTATCCTTCTTACCTATTTAAACACAAACACAAAACATACCACATAATTCCGCTTTGTAGCACAAAAGTTAGGTATTTTCCATGTGTTTTAGGGTGATTTGTTGATTAATTGATATGAGTTTTTGCTCATATCAAATCCCCTACACTTGAACATTGCCATGACCTCATGCAATGCTATATTTTAAAGAACAAATTTACATTTTCCTTATAATTAACCCACCTTGGCCAATATGGAATGTTATTACACTATGCTACTCTATATGATGCATGATTTTGATTTTGAACAATGCAATGCAAAAGAAACAATTCTTTTTATATCTTTTTGGATTCTTATTGAAATGTCTTTGACGGAAAAACTCATAAAGAAGTCAATGATTTAAATTAGGGCTTTGGTACCATGGACACTTATCACCCTCAAGTTTCACTTTCCCCATAAAAAGCTTTAAAATGGGATCATTGCATTCACAAGTAAAAAGTGCATCAACTTATTCATGACAATTAAGTGTGGAACCGGTTATTATTTGAGCAAATTGCTTTTGGGCAAATTTGTCATTATTTGAAGCGTGAAATATAAGAAATGTAAAATCCAAAAATAAGGAAGCACGTTTTAATCCTAAGTAATCCTCTCATCCATTACTTGAAAAACCGCCCATAATTAATATAAGTCCGTTTCAAGAGTAATAAGTCATTCGCCTTATGTGTAAAATCCTCATGTCATGCATTAATAAGTAGCTACACACTCGGTAAGGAAAGAAAAATAAAGCTCACACAATAATTTACATCCGCCGCCTTTTTGAGACTTTGGATCTTCAATCCCGCAACCCGTCAAGGTAATATTGGATTGGAGCAACTATTAAATCCCCGCAACCCGTCAAGGTAATATTGGAATTCAATAGTTACTATAATTAACACTTCACTGCCCCTCTTGGGAGTCTTGTATAATTTTATTTTTCTTTTCTTTTTTTTCTCTTTTTTTCTTTCTAGCCACTCATTTTTTTTTCAAGCCGCTCTTATATTTCTTTATTCCTCACAAAGAAGTTTGAAAAGAATAAAAGGAAAAACACCCGCTAAGTATTAAGAATGACATAAGTCTAGTACACATAAAACATTCTAACTTAGAATCATAAGACGTACTTAAACCAACCATGAATGATTAGACAAAAATGCATAAGAGATTACAAACCAATTAAAACCGTTCTTGATTATTTATTAACATATATACATGCGAAGAAAATAGAGGTAAAGAAGAGGAGAGTTTAGCCACAAGTAATCATCATGAAGTTTATCTAGCCCTTTTATACTTGCTTCAACTCTATCATTTCCCATTCTCCACAAATTTAAAGTCTCAAATAATGAGTCGTGGATCCTTAGCCTAATAGACCAATAAAGGACTACATGGTTAAGGATACTAGCTAGAGAATTCTTAGATAAGCAAACTCGGGTTGAGTCAAAATATCCATGGCGGGCCTAATATGTCAAAGAAGTCTAATTTTAGACTAATTACACTAGTTTTAACTTATTTACATATTAAGGCCCAATAAGCCCATTAAAAGTCCAATACATTATATTAGTCCGTTTATACTTTTAATACCAGGCCTATACTCAGATGTTGGGCCCAAGTGGGTTAAGCCAAACTAGTTGGGTTAATAGTCCAATAAGGCTACTTTGGCCCGTTGAGGTCCATAAGTTATAAAGCTCGAGTTTATCGGTTTTTACTTCTCAAATAGGTCTTCATATCAGTATGTGAGTTATAAAATATTACATTAGACGGGTCCGACCGTCTAAGTTTTATTTGGCGAAAACGTTAATCTTTCGGTTTTAGCCGAAAAGACGTAAAACTTATATATAGTTTTATAACTTTAGAAAACATTTGAGTTTGTACTTTTATAAAAATCTCATACTTATTTATCATAGTATAAAACTCATTTTATACTACTTATTATTAGTTAGTGGGTTTTACATATTTATTTTATAATAATATTACTTGAGTGCTCATTTTGTATTATATACTTTTATTCACAAATCTGATTATCAAAGTCACTTTCATCATTTTTGTCATATTTTGAGTTCTACAAGGAGATAGAAGCTCAAATTTAGGCAGCACAAACTACATAATATGTCCTACAAATAACTCCTTTTTAGCTACTGCTAAATCATCCTCTAAGTATCGCTAATAATTTTTCCAAAACAGACTATACAGATTTGAACCTTAATAGTATTTTGATCATATCTTGCTCATTTTATTGATTCCATTGAGTGGCCAACTCTCCACATATGTAAAAATCATATATCTAACTGTATATTCAATAATTCATGTCATTTTATCAAGTGATCATATGGTTACTTACTGTTTTATACAACCTATAAATTTAATCAAGATTTTAACATCTTTATATGTAGATTTTAGTCTTTTTAACCAAATCTATTAACACAAAATCCCCACATAATATGTTGATCATCTAATATGAGCAAAAAATCATATCAGTTAATCAACAAATCACCCTAAAACACAAGAAAAATACCTAACCTTTGTGCTATAAAGTAGTATTATGTGGTATGTTTTGTGTTTGTGTACAAATAGGTAAGAAGGATGCATTTTCAAGCAAACAAGAAGAAAA
Organism: Glebionis coronaria; assembly: GCA_025667525.1. Classification (NCBI taxonomy): domain Eukaryota; kingdom Viridiplantae; phylum Streptophyta; class Magnoliopsida; order Asterales; family Asteraceae; genus Glebionis; species Glebionis coronaria. The sequence continues at coordinate 424,456,514 of CM046877.1, forward strand.
TCAACCTTATTTAGATGAAAAGACAAAGAAGGATCAAAAGTGACAAGCCATTTGAAGACAAAGGACCTATCTTGACAATTTTCAAAAGATGAAGGACTAAAGTGCAATTTTAGGAAAGTCAAGATTAAAGTCAAACCTGGTCAACTATCAAGTCAACCAAGTCAAAGGGATCAATTGTGTTCAAGAATGAAGCTTAAAGGACCAGAATTGTCAAGGTTGTGAAGATTATAGCTCAAAATACAAATCTGCCAAAGTGAGGGATTGAAACTGCCAAAAATACTTCAAGTTTGGATCAATCCGTGTGAAGGAACTCTTAGCCAATCAGAATTCAAGGAAAAGTGGGTTTTGGATTGCCAAATAAAAGACAGCTGGCCACTCACATTTAATAACAAATCTCAACTGGAGCGCACTATCCTCCTTTACAACCAATCAAAGAACGCCACTCCATAATTCAATTATCCATTATGTATAATGATCCGTGTGTTTATCCCTCGCCCAACCAGAAAGAGACACGTGGCATCTTCAACAAAGTGACGAGCCCAGAATCAATAAAACGGAGGAGTGCATTTCAGAGGAAGATTCCAACATCAAAGGTGTTTAAAATCAAGAGACGAACTCATTCCAAACATCAAATTAAGATAAAATCCATTCAAGAGGAAAAGCCCAATTGTGTTCTTCAACTGCAGATTGCAATTAATAGATTTAGGCCACGTGGAAGCTGGGGATTGGTTCTAACACGTCACTCATCCTCACCAACACTCAACTGCACTCTATAAATACCCCTAGCTAGCTTTCATTTGTTGTAATGTAGAAAGTGTGAAAACACACACACTTTACTTTTTCTCTCTCAATCTGTTAGGAATTAGCTTAACAACTCAAGATATTGACAACCTCTTGAGTCTGTTAGTAGTTGTAACAACTTACTTACCATTGTAACCACCTTTCAAATTCAGTCAATAAAATTTCACTTTCATTTCCTAAATCTACTGTTCATCTCCTTCAATCCTGTTATTCTCTTGATGTTGTTAGCTACCTATGATCACAATTGATCATGATTAGCTAAGTGTTGAAGATTTGTAGCTGTTTTGATCCTGTCCTGTTCATCCAGTACCAGTTTTTGTATATTTTGAAGATTAATGGTTCAACAATTGTGATTATGATGATAATAGCTGTTGATTGGTAGATTTAAATGCTAAGGTGGTGGGTTAGCATTGGTTAGAAAGCTCAGCGCTTCTCTACTCCATCAACGGAGGCCTAAGCTAAAAGGTTTTAAGTTCTGCATTTTTGTTCCACTAAATTGTTGTCTGCCTGCTTAATTCCTAGTGTAAACCTGTTTGCTTGCATGATCAAGTGTGTTTAGATAGCATTTGAGTTGATTTTGTTGATTGGATAGCTTAAGTGTAGATTAATTCTTGTTCACTAGCTTAATTCCTTAATTCTGTTAAGAGTTCATATCAGTCCTTTAGCTTGAACTTGTATTTTGAGTACTTGTGTGTTAACTAGCCTTTTCTTAGCTCATTTGCACTTCATTTTGTTCACTGAATTTGGTTAGATATAAGTCTTAGTTCAATTTATCCATTAGCTCAAATTCCTTTCACAAAATTTTGATATAACATAGTTAAGCTGGTGTTTGGATTTAGCTATAATTGTGGTATAAGTTTTTGTTTAGAGGCTAGATTTTGTGCAGTCACACTCCTCCAGTCATAGCATAAGGTTTTCAATAGTTTTCTAGTCAAGTTTTTAGTCAAAAAGGCGATTTGCACAAAAACAGTTTGGGTCATTCTTTGTTAAAGAAGTTTTCAGAAAAGTTCTTGATTTCAATTGATTAGCATTTCTTTATTAGTAGATGAAATTCCTTCAAACCAGCTTCTAAACATCATCCAACATCTGAAGTTTAAGTGTGTAAAAGGAATTTCTACAGTATCTTGATTTGAGTTAGGAATAAGCATTTGAATAAGCACCATAGCATTTGTCAGTTTATGTGATAAAAGCTCAATCTGTTTTCTCATATTTCCATTTCTACTTCATAAACTTCTTGATTTTCTTTCACATTTGTGTTTAGAAAGTGTTCCTGAGTAGGTTTTGAAATTTTCAGCTTTTTGAAAAAGTTGGTCAACGAAACTCAAATAAGCACTTGTTTAGCTTAATTTCAGATTTCAGCTTATTCAGTTGATCATTTTCCATTTGGAAAGACATTCCATACTCCTTATCAGCTTATTAATCAGTTTTCCCAAGAAAATCAAGTTGTGGAAGTTTCATTTTCTTGTTTGCTTAATATGGGCTTATTAGAATAAGCTAAATCGAGTTTTATAAGCTTTTAAGTGAATTCCTTTTGCAAGCCTAGTTAATTCTTGATTTTAAGCTGTTTGCAAGTTATTAGAGCTTATTTAGTCCAGTAATAAGCCCTAGCCAGATTATTTGAGTTGTTTGCCCGTTTTTATTTAAAATTCTCTAGTAATTGCACTTTAGTCCCCCAGTTTTGGATTTGTTGCATTGTTAGCTAATTTTACTAGATTTTAGCGTTTGTTAAGTTTAGTCCTTCAGTTTTCATTTTAGTTAAAAATTAGTTGGTAAGCTTCATAAGTTTGTTAGATTTAGTTAATTGTTAGTTACATTTGCATAGTTAGTCCTTGTAGTTACTTGATTTTACATTTTAAGTCCATTAGTTTCTAGAATTTACATTTTCAGCCCTTTTAGTCATAGATTTACATTTTTGACTTTATTTGGATAACAAATTTGGTAATTGCAATTTGTTTTACGTATAAGTAGATTGATATTTTTCATTTTTCTACGTGTTGTTTGAATTAGACATAGCAAAGCCAAATAACCTTACCAACCAAAAACAATTATAAACCCGATTTTGTTAGGACTTTCAATTGGTTAAGAATCGAGAAAGTGGACTTCAATTATACACAATATTAAATGGCGCCGCTGTCGGTTCTTTGACTTTACGAGAGACTATCGATTGACGGTTTTCATTGGCTTTTGGGATCTGTTCACCTAGTGAACGTTATTTTTTCGTATCATAAATCAAAAACAATAAAAAAAAAATCAAAAATATAAAAATATATAAAAACTAAAAAATAACAAAAACAATTCTTTTCCTAAAGAATTGACCAAACAAATTAAAAAATCCAAAAAGCAATCTTTTTCCTAAGAGATTGCACCCAAAAATATATATTATTGGATTCTCTCGGTTTTTATGTACATATAGTATTTTCTCTAAAAAACTCATAAATACAAAAATATTTTTCATATATTATTATAAGTAAATACGTATACGTATCAGAACAACCAACACACATATTCTCCATAAGTATTGCCAAGGCAATACACCGTGTTGAGGGGCGTTCCGGTCCTTGACACACGTATCGATCAAACAAAATAAAGCAAGAATAGATAAATACTTCCAATAAGCAACAATTCGAAGAATACAAACAATTAAGTGAATAGAAAGGCGATGTGCTATAAAATGCCATCTAAGGGTCAATAGGTACTTAAGTGCTTCGCGCCACCTAACCCCCCGTTCACTTGTGAGTATTCTAAGAAGGAAGGCTTCATTGGGGATCTTGCACCCAAGTAGTACATACGTATATTATTATTTTCTTGTGGATATTTCATATTCAAACTCGAAGAGGATAATCCTTTTCTCTTCAAAGTCACACGAGAGCTTCTCTCTCATTCCTCGTATTGAGTTGCATGCTCACTCGCGGGCGTGCACAAATACCGATTGGTGTACAACCCCTTCCTCCGAAAAGGAAGAAAAAGAGAAAGAGTAGGAACACCACCGTCCATCAAGCCGATCCCGAGAATCGTGCTTTGATTCATCCACAAGAAGAAGCAATGTTCGGAGTTGATACTCGATCTTTGATGGAGCAATTGCAATCCAATGTGCACGGATATACCGATGCTATCAAGATACCTGATATTCCCGCAAACACATTTGAGCTAAAAACATCCATGATTAACTTGGTTTAAAACACACCTTTTTATAGGAACAAGAATGATAATCCTCATGATCACCTTAAGAGATTTCTTGCTCTTTGCAATACCATTAAGTAAAATGGAGTTCCCATGATGCCATTAAGTTGATATTGGTGCCATTTTCACTAGAGGGTCCGGCTAAGCATTGGTTATATACACAACCACCCGAGAGCATTACCACATAGGATGGTTTCACTACGAAGTTTTTGAACAAATTCTTTCCCCCATCTAAGACCACGGCTTTGAGGAATTTAATTATAGGCTTTCAACAAAAACTTAGTCAAACATTTAGTGATGCTTGAGAGGAGTATAGAGAGTTATTGAGGAGATGCCCTAACCATGGATTGGATGAAGTTCACCAAATCAATACTTTCTACAATGGCCTTAAACCTCATCACCAAGACTCACTCAATGCTTCCGCGGGAGGAAATATTCTTCTTAAATCCATTCAAGAGGCTTGGGATATTATTGAGACCAAAGCAATGGTACAAGCAAACACTCAATTTGAAGAAAGGGTTCATGTTATCAAAAAAAATTCTCAAACACCTTGTGATAACCAATTCCTCAAGAGTCACCAAGAGATACTTCAAAAGATAGACAGGGATCATGAGATGAGTTTTAAGGCACATCAAGAATTGATCCAAGCTATTAAGAGCCTTTCATTGAACAATTCCACAAATGATGTGCATGCCATTACTGTTTCATGTGAGACTTGTGGAGGTCCTCATTCCTATCAACAATGTGATAAGGTGCAAAGTTATCAAGGGGAATGTTATGCTTACCAAGAGGAACATCGTGAACATTTCAAACCCAACATCAATCAAAATAACCTTTCTTATAAGTCTCAAAACTATCTTGCACCACCGGGATTCCCACCCCAACCTCCCACCCAACATCAACAAAATCCCCCTCAAGTGTTACAAAGGAACCAAGGTCCAAGGCCACAATACCAAGGGAATAACTATAGACCACCAAATACTTTTCACAATCAAGGAAATACCTTTCAAGGCAACAATCAAGGGTTTTACAATCAACCTCCACCTTTCCAACACCAAGGTTTTCAAGGGAATGTGCCACATGATTATAACACAATTGAGCTTCTTCACAAAATGAATCAAGAGAATGAAAGGAGGTTCCAAGCTAATGAGAAAAGAATGAAAGAACTGCATGAGGAAACACATAAGAAATTTATGATGCTTTTCAATCAAAGACAACAAGGGACTTTACCATCTAACACACAAACGAACCCAAGGGCAGATGTTAATGCTATTACAACAAGAAGTGGACAAAGGATACTTCACCTTCTACACCTCCTATTGTTAAATGCATTTTTGTTCCTATATGTGATAAGCCTTCTACATCCACTTCACCACCTCCAAATGCTCCTATTCAATCAAACACACCTTCTTAACCTATTCCCACTTCTCCTTTACCTTTAACAACTCCCAATGAAGAAGCTAACAAAGATAAATCTTCCACTACAACACCTACACCTAAACCAAATCTTCCTTATCCTTCAAGATTGAAAAAGGAAAAGTTAAAGAACAAGGATGATATCCAAGTTTCAAATTTCTTAAGGATGTTCAAGCAACTCAACATAAACATCTCCTTTGCGGAAGCTCTTGCTTACATGCCAAAATTTGCTAAGATGTTCAAGGATTTACTCTCCAACAAGGAAAAATTGGTTGATTTGCCCAACACATCCCTTAATGAAAATTGTTCCACCGTCCTACTTAAAACCTTACCAACAAAACTTGGAGATCCGTGGCGCTTCTTGATACCTTGTAATTTTCTCGGGGTGGAAAATTGCATGGCTTTGGCGGATCTAGGGGCAAGCATAAACCTCATGCCTTTATCGGTTTGGAAAAAACTCTCTCTTCCCGAGCTCATTCCCACTAGGATGACACTTGAGTTAGCCAACCGTACCATAGCTTACCCCGTAGGTATCGCGGAGGATGTGTTTGTAGGTGTGGATAAGTTTACATTTACGGCCGACTTTGTAGTGGTTGATTATGACATGGACCCTAGAGTTCCTTTGATTGTTGGTAGACCGTTTTTTAGAACGGGTCGTACTTTGATAGATGTGGCGGAGGGAGAACTAATTATGAGAGTAGAGGATGAGAAAGTGGGGTTTAAGTTAGGGAAAGTTTGTGATAAGAAAGAGGTTAAGGAGTCTAAACTTTGTGAGACTATTAACATAGTTGATGTGCTAGATGAGGTGTGTGATGAGCATTTTCATGACGCTTGCAAGAGTAATAGTGAGGATATGCCCCATGTTGAAACCGTGGCCTCAATTGCTCCCTCCTTAATACCTTTTGGAGAGAGTGATTTCCTCTTGGAGGAATTTGAGTCCAACTTTCTTAGAAATGATGATTCTCCCATCATTTGGGAAGAAGATATTCTTACCATCCAAAAGTTGCTCAATGAGGACCCTATTCCTTCACCCATTCCACAAGAAGTAACCAATGATGATCCTTCCATAGTAAAACCTTCCATAGAGAGTCCACCTCCAATTGAACTTAAGGACCTTCCATCCCACCTAGAGTATGCTTTCTTAGAGGACAAAGACCAATTACCCGTGATCATTGCTAAAGAGTTGAAAGAGGACGAGAAAGAGAAACTCATAGAAGTCCTTAAGAAACATAAGAAAGCCTTAGCATCGAAAATATCCGACATAAGGGGAATTGATCCACATTTTTGTACACACAAAATCCTTATGGAGGATGATTACAAACCCGCTATTCAAAGCCAACGAAGGGTTAACCCAAAAATCCATGAGGTCATTAAAAAGGAAGTTATTAAACTCCTTGATGCGGGCATGATTTACCCCATTTCCGATTCTCAATGGGTTAGCCCGGTACATTGTGTTCCAAAAAAGGGTGGAATCACCGTAGTACCTAATGAGAACAATGAGCTTATTCCTATGAGACTTGTTACCGGTTAGAGAGTTTGGATTGACTATAGGAAGCTCAATGAGGCTACTAGGAAAGATCACTTCCCATTACCTTTTATGAACCAAATGCTTTTAGCGGGAAATGAGTACTATTGCTTTCTTGATGGCTTTTCGTGTTATTTCCAAATACCCATTGACCCTAAGGATCAAGAAAAGACCACATTCACTTGTTCGTACGGTACATTTGCTTACAAGAGAATGCCTTTTGGCTTATGTAATGCACCGGGGACATTTCAAAGGTGTATGATGGCAATTTTCCATGATATGATAGATCAAACTATGGAGGTTTTCATGGATGACTTTTCCGTCTTTGGAGATTCATTTACCTCATGTCTCACCAATTTAGAACGAATGCTTAAGCGTTGTGAGGAAACACGTTTAGTTCTTAATTGGGAGAAATGTCACTTTATGGTGAAAGAGGGAATTGTTTTGGGACACAAGATATCCAATAAGGGATTAGAAGTGGATCGAGCTAAAATTGATGTGATCGCTAAGCGTCCCCCACCCACTACGGTTAAAGGTGTAAGGAGTCTCTTAGGTCATGCGGGATTTTATAGGCGCTTCATACAAGATTTTTCTAAGATAGCAAGAACGATGACTCACCTCTTGGAAAAAGAGGTTCCTTTCATTTTCAACCAAGAGTGTTTGGATTCATTTGAGACTCTTAAGAGAAATTGACTAAGGCTCCCGTTTTGGTTTCTCCAAATTGGGAATTACCTTTTGAGCTTATGTGTGACGCTAGTGATTATGCGGTGGGGGTCGTCTTAGGACAAAGAGTGAATAAGCATTTTCAACCTATACACTATGCTAGTAAAACCATGACCGGTGCACAACTTCATTATACTACCACAGAAAAAGAGTTGCTTGCTATAGTTTATGCTTTTGAGAAATTTAGACCATACCTTGTGCTATCCAAAACCATAGTGTATACGGATCATTCCGCTCTCAAGTATCTCATGACAAAGCAAGATGCTAAGCCTAGGCTTTTTAGATGGGTTTTATTGCTTCAAGAGTTTAAGATAGAAATTCGAGTTAAGAAAGGAGCCGAGAATTTAGCGGCGGATCACTTGAGTAGACTTGAGTAGACTTGAGCATCCTTTTCAAGGAGATTTTCCTAATAAAGTAATCAATGAATCCTTTCCATTAGAGGAGCTCATGTTTATCTCTTCTCAAGAGGATGCCAACCTTTGGTTTGCGGATATAGCAAACTATCTTGTGGGGATTGTGCTTATAGAGGGTCTTACTTCCCAACAAAAGAAGAAGTTTCTTAAGGAAGTTAAGTACTACTTTTGGGATGATCCTTATCTTTTTAGGCAATGTGCGGACCAAATCATTAGACGGTGTGTAGATGGGCCTGAGGCATTTAAGATTTTAGAAGCTTGTCATAAAGGACCTACGGGTGGACATTTTGGGCCCAGCTATACCGCCAAGAAAGTCTTTGATTCGGGTTACTATTGGCCTTCCATTTACAAAGATGCTCATGAGATGGTGAAATTTTGTGATGTATGTCAAAGACAAGGAAAAATTACGCAACGTGATGAGATGCCACAAAATTTTATTCAAGAGTGTGAGATTTTTGATGTATGGGGCATAGATTTTATGGGACCTTTTCCATCTTCCAAGGGAAACAAGTATATACTTGTAGCGGTGGATTATGTGTCCAAATGGGTTGAGGCTAAAGCCCTACCTACCAATGATGCTAGAGTTGTTGTGAATTTTTTGAAGCAATTGTTTGCTAGATTTGGTGTACCTCGGGCTATCATAAGTGATCGTGGTACGCACTTTTGTAATGATCAATTCACGAGAGTTATGAGGAAATATGGAGTTAATCATAGACTTTCTACCGCGTATCACCCACAAACCAATGGTCAAACCGAGGTCACAAATCGTGGTTTAAAGAGAATTTTAGAGAGAACGGTGGGAGAGCATCGAGCTTCTTGGTCGGATAAGCTTGATGATGCTTTGTGGGCTTTTAGGACGGCCTTTAAGACACCAATTGGTTGTACCCCTTATATGCTTGTCTATGGAAAAGCATGCCACCTCCATTCGAGTTAGAACACAAGGCATCTTGGGCTCTCAAGTGGGCTAACTTTGATTTAAACCAAGCCGGTTCACATAGAAAGGATCAACTTAATGAAATGGATGAATTGAGAGCCAATGCCTATGAGAATTCTTTGCTTTATAAGGAGAAGACTAAGAAATTGCATGATGCTAAGATCAAGAACCGTGAGTTTAAAGTTGGAGAGCCGGTTCTCCTCTTTAACTCAAGGTTGAAACTTTTTGCGGGCAAGCTTAAGTCGAGATGGTCCGGTCCATTCACTATTGCTCAAGTATTTCCATATGGAACTATTGAGTTGTCACAACCCGATGGTCCAAATTTTAAAGTGAATGGTCACCATGTGAAGCACTATTTTGGGGAGGACATTGCCGTTGAAATGGTCCAAGAGGTCCCCATTTTCCTCATGAATTAATTCAAGAGGGATGAGTCGAGCTAGAGACTCCATAACTCAAGCATTGTATAACTAGGTTTAGAGTGTTGTAGGTTAGAAATAAGGGTATATCGTTGAGGATAAGTGTAGGGGAGACCTTCTTTTGTCTTCATGTTGTTTGTAAGGTTGCTCACTCATCACATGCTTTGGAGCTTATGGAGGAGGCCCTTGTATCCGATTCACTTCGTTACTTTTGTGATTTTTCATAGACACCTTGTGCTTCAACATGAATTCACCAATAGTTGACCTTTCCTTAACAAGAGTTAAACAAAGTCTAGTCATTGTCATAAGTGTAGGGGAGTTTAGACTCCCATGCTCTTAAACATTGAGGACAATGTTTATCTTAAGTGTAGGGGGTCTTCTATCGAAGTGACCTTACCTAGACCTTTGTCATTGACCGTAATGATAACTTGGAAAATTAATTTTTCAAACATTTTTCAAATATTTGATCTACTTTGGCCACCAAAAATATGTATTCATAATTTTTGCATAAATCATTTTTAATTTGCATAACATATTTGCATTGTATATACTTATTCTTTTATTTTTCATCAAAAAAAATAAAAAGAAAAAAAATATAATAAGGACATGGTTTAACAAGTTTAGATTTCTTTGACATATTAGGACCGCCATGGATATTTTGACTCAACCCGAGTTTGCTTATCTTAGCATTCTCTAGCTAGTATCCTTAACCATGTAGTCCTTCATTGGTCTATTAGGCTAAGCATCCACCAACCTCATTATTTGAGATTTTAAATTTGTGGAGAATGGGAAATGATAGAGTTGAAGCAAGTATAAAAGGGCTAGATAAACTTCATGATAATTACTTGTGGCTAAACCCTTCTCTTCTTTACCTCTTATTTCTTCACATGTATATATGTTAATAAATAATCAAGAACGGTTTTAATTGGTTTGTAATCTCTTATGCATTTTTGTCTAATAATTCACGGTTGGTATAAGTACGTCTTAAGATTCTAAGTTAGAACGTTTTATGTGTACTAGACTTATGTCATGCTTAATACTTAACGGGTGTTATTCCTTTTATTCTTTTCAACTTTCTTTGTGAGGAATAGATAAAAATAAGAGCGGCTTACAAAAAATGAGTGGCTAAAAAAAAAGAAGAAAAAAAATTATTATACAAGACTCCCAAGAGGGGCAGTGAAGTGTTAATTATAGTAACTATTAGATTCCAATATTACCTTGACGGGTTGCGGGGATTTAATAGTTGCTCCAATCCAGTATTACCTTGACGGGTTGCGGGGTTGAAGATCCAAAGTCTCAAAAAGATGGCGGATGTAAATTATTGCGTGAGTTTTTTTTCTTTCCTTAGTGAGTGTGTAGCTACTTATTAATGCATGACATGAGGATTTTACACATAAGGCGAATGACTTATTACTCTTGAAACGGACTTATATTAATTGTGAGCGGTTTTTCAAGTAATGGATGAGAGGATTACTTAGGATTAAAACCGTGCTTCCTTATCTTTGGATTTTGCATTTCTTATACTTCACGCTTTAAATAATGACAAATTTGCCCAAAAGCAATTTGCTCAAATAATAACCGGTTCCACATTTAATTGTCATGAATAAGTTGATGCACTTTTTACTTGTGAATGCAATGATCCCATTTTTAAGCTTGGTATGGGGAAAGTAAAACTTGAGGGTGATAAGTGTCCATGGTACCAAAGCCCTAATCCAAGTCATTGATTTCTTTATGAGTTATTTCCATCAAAACCATTTCAATAAAAATCCAAAAAGATATAAGTAGAATTGTTTCTTTTAAAATGCATTGTTCAAAATCAAAATCATGCATCATATAGTGTAGAGTAGTGTAGGTGCATTCCATATTGGCCAAGGTGGAATAATTATGAGGAGAATGTAAATTTTTACTTTAAAATATAGCATTGCATGAGGTCATGGAAATGTTCAAGTGTAGGGGATTTGATATGAGCAAAAACTCATATCAATTAATCAATAAATCACCCTAAAACACAAGAAAAATACCTAACCTTTGTGCTATAAAGAAGTATTATGTGGTATGTTTTGTGCTTGTGTACAAATAGGTAAGAAGGATGCTTTTTCAAGCAAACAAGAAGAAAATCAAGCTTATTTGGATGAAAAGACAAAGAAGGATCAAAAGTGACAAGCCATTTGAAGACAAAGGACCTATCTTGACAATTTTCAAAAGATGAAGGACTAAAGTGCAATTTTGGGAAAGTCAAGATTAAAGTCAAACCTGGTCAACTATCAAGTCAACCAAGTCAAAGGGATCAACTGTGTTCAAGAATGAAGCTTAAAGGACCAGAATTGTCAAGTTGTGAAGATTATAGGTCAAAATACAAATCTGCCAAAGTGAGGGATTGAAACTGCAAAAAATACTTCAAGTTTGGATCAATCCGTGTGAAGGAACTCTTAGCCAATCAGAATTCAAGGAAAAGTGGGTTTTGGATTGCCAAATAAGAGACAGCTGGCCACTCACATTTAATAACAAATCTCAACAATGGAGCGCACTATCCTCCTTTACAACCAATCAAAGAACGCCACTCCATAATTCAATTATCCATTATGGATAATGATCCGTGTGTTTATCCCTCGCCCAACCAGAAAGAGACACGTGTCATCTTCAACAAAGTGACGAGCCCAAAATCAATAAAACGGAGGAGTGCATTTCAGAGGAAGATTCCAACATCAAAAGTGTTTAAAATCAAGAGACGAACTCATTCCAACCATCCAATTAAGATAAAATTCATTCAAGAGGAAAAGCCCAATTGTGTTCTTCAACTGCAGATTGCAATTAACAGATTTAGGCCACGTGGAAGCTGGGGATTGGTTCTAACACGTCACTCATCCTCACCAACACTCAACTGCACTCTATAAATACCCCTAGCTAGCTTTCATTTGTTGTAATGTAGAAAGTGTGAAAACACACACACTTTACTTTTTCTCTCTCAATCTGTTAGGAATTAGCTTAACAACTCAAGAGATTGACAACCTCTTGAGTTTGTTAGTAGTTGTAACAACTTACTTACCATTGTAACCACCTTTCAAATTAAATCAATAAAATTTCACTTTCATTTCCTAAATCTACTTTTCATCTCCTTCAATCCTGTTATTCTCTTGATGTTGTTAGCTACCTATGATCACAATTGATCATGATTAGCTAAGTGTTGAAGATTTGTAGCTGTTTTGATCCTGTCCTGTTCATCCAGTACCAGTTTTTGTAGATTTTGAAGATTAATGGTTCAACAATGGTGATTATGATGATAATAGTTGTTGATTGGTAGATTTAAATGCTAAGGTGGTGGTTTAGCATTGGTTAAAAAGCTCAGCGCTTTTCTACTCCATCAACGGAGGCCTAAGCTAAAAGGTTTTAAGTTCTGCATTTTTGTTCTACTAAATTGTTGTCTGCCTGCTTAATTCCTAGTGTAAACCTGTTTGCTTGCATGATCAAGTGTGTTTAGATAGCATTTGAGTTGATTTTGTTGATTGGATAGCTTAAGTGTAGATTAATTCTTGTTCACTAGCTTAATTCCTTAATTCTGTTAAGAGTTCATATCAGTCCTTTAGCTTGAACTTGTATTTTGAGTACTTGTGTGTTAACTAGCCTTTTCTTAGCTCATTTGCACTTCATTTTGTTCACTGAATTTGGTTAGATATAAGTCTTAGTTCAGTTTAGCCATTAGCTCAAATTCCTTTCACAAAATTTTGATATAACATAGTTAAGCTGGTGTTTGGATTTAGCTATAATTGTGGTATAAGTTTTTGTTTAGAGTCTAGATTTTATGTAGTCACACTCCTCCAGTCATAGCATAAGGTTTTCAATAGTTTTCTAGTCAAGTTTTTAGTCAAAAAGGCAATTTGCACAAAAACAGTTTGGGTCAGTCTTTGTTAAAGAAGTTTTCAGAAAAGTTCTTGATTTCAATTGATTAGCATTTCTTTATTAGTTGATGAAATTCCTTCAAACCAGCTTCTAAACATCATCCAACATCTGAAGTTTAAGTGTGTAAAAGGAATTTCTACAGTATCTTGATTTGAGTTAGGAATAAGCATTTGAATAAGCACCATAGCATTTGTCAGTTTCTGTTATAAAAGCTCAATCGGTTTTCTCATATTTCCATTTCTACTTCATAAACTTCTTGTGTTGGGCCAATGAAACTTTTAACTATGGCCCAGTCTAGATTTGTTTAATTAGACTAAGTGTTTACTGATCGCTGAGAGGACCAGCGACAGAGACTAGACCAGTGGAAGGCACGAAACACAATGAAATACTTTTCAAACGCGTAATGCTTTATTAAGTATTATAAACAAAGTATTACAAAGTGCTATGAATACACTCGTTGAATGACAACAAGATATGAACCCTTGAAACAAGTAAACTAGATTCGAGACTCAAGTTTACAAGGGAACCAATGAGACGCTGGTAGACAGCTGGGGGCTCAGTGGTTCCAAGGTGAGAAAGAACTTAGATAAATTATCCAAGCACAAGGGTTGATTTAATTCTTCTTTCTCACTCCTATTTATAGTGTACGAGGTTGCTTCCTTAATGGGAGTAGTTGATACGTGTCACCTTCTGAATGGAAGAGTACAACGTATTAAATGGATGTCCAAATCGAGACATACCTTTAAACAACTTTAGGTGAACAGTTCTGCCAACTGTTCACCTTTTGTCCCACTAGGTCGTACTAGGCTTTATCTTGAATCTCTTGTTTTGTCCCGCTCAAAACACTTGGTAGATTCTCCCGCCTAAACTATAGAGGATTGGATAAGCTTTGCTTATCCCAGACTTCTAGGGTTCTTAAGTGATCTCTGAGTGTTGTCAACTCAGATATCCTTGAACACTAGTACATTCCTTCAACATCTCAGCTATCCATAATCGCTGGTGATTATGACTTCAGATTGTCTTCGACTTCTCTGACGTTGTCTTTGACTTGAATGTTCCTGGTGTGCCAGCTGAGGCTTTGCCTTCCACTGGTCTAGTCTCTGTCGCTGGTCCTCTCAGCGATCAGTAAACACTTAGTCTAATTAAAGAAATCTAGACTGGGCCATAGTTAAAACTTTCATTGGCCCAACAATCTCCCCCTATTTATTTATAAATTATACTAAGTCTAAAATTATTGTAAGTGAGTACACAGCTTCTTCTTACACATAATTTAACGAACATACCTTAGAGTTTTATTAAACATAAAGAACCTAATCTATTACAAGAACACCCAGAGGTGTAAACACAACCAAAAAGTAAAAAGGTTCTTCAGCGATCGAGGCCTTGATCACAGATTCTCTGGGCTACAACTTTGTCACTCCTAGAGTTGATGACTAGCTCAACTTCAAACTCAAAATCCTCAGCTGTTTTGCAATTCCTCAGGTAGCCCTGTTTGAGTCTGATAAGCTGGATGTTTGATGCCAGATGTAGTTCATTCATCCGCTGAAAGCAATACTCACAATTACCATTCATAAAGACCATACATGTCTCTGGTTCTGAGTATACTTGCCCCCTACTGGTTTAGTGATCTCTTTGGGTAGAACCAAGTTTCTGTGCATCCCATCAACAACAATGTTTTCAGTGACCAACTTCTCCACCAGAGGCCCCATTTGGGTTTTTCTTTTCCTTTGTCCTTGAGAAGGTTGTTGTTGTGAAAGTTGAGGAGGCAGAGGTACCTTCAGCTTATTTGCCGTGTCTCTTACCCGATTTAGCTTTGCTTGAATGTTTTTCATCATTTGGGCAGCACCAGGCCCAGTCTTCTTTTGGGAAAGAGACAGCATTTCTAACCATTCAGAGAGGCCCAGATCTCTGAGTTTAAAGTCACTAAAGACTTGGTAGTTGGTTAGTTGGTTCTCTCTGTAAAGGGTCATCACCACTCTTTTGTCTTTGTCAGTGTAACATGCATACTTGGTGATTTGACCAGGTTCAGCTCTCTGGTTTACAAGTCTTTCATATTCCTTTTGAATTTTGTTTAATTTGAAAACCCAGGAAAAAAGTTAATTCCCCCATCATGCTCATTTCATATTTTTTGGTCATTAATTTGGCAAACTGTTTGCTCAATGTAATATTGGTTGAACCAAAAATTATATCATCCACATAAATCTGTACTAAAATGACATCACCCTTGGACCTATAAGTGAACAGGGTTTGATCAATGGTACCTCTGACAAATTTATTTTCATGCAAGAATTTTGATATGGTTTCATACCAGGCTCTAGGCGCTTATTTCAGCCCATAGAGTGCTTTGTGAAGTCTGCAGTCATGATCAGGATACTCACTGCTTTCTAACCCTGGGGGTTGATAAACATATACTTCCTCTGCAAGCTTCCCATTGAGGAAAGCACTCTTCACATCCATCTGGTATACAGTAAACCCCATATAAGCTGCAAAGGATAGGAAGATTCTAATAGCTTCCAATCTGGCTACTGGTGCAAACGTTTCATCATATTTAATCCCCTCAGATTGATTATATCCCAGCACCACAAGCCTAGCCTTGTTTTTGACAATCATGCCAGCTTCATCCCTCTTGTTTCTGTAGACCCATTTGGTTCCAACCACTTGCTTCCCAGTTGGAGCTTTTACCAGAGTCCACACCTTGTTCCTCTTGATCTGATTCAACACATCTTGCATGGCAACAACCCACCCTTCATCTAGAAGCGCAACAACCACATTCTTAGGTTCATCCTCAGAGAGAAAACCAGCGAAAAGGCATTCATTCGCTGAGGCGGTTTCTAGAGATCTCGATTTACCTCTGGTGGTGACTCCCTCAGAGGGTTCACCAAGAATATTCACCAGAAGAATATCTTGGTTCCTACTCCATTTGGATTGAGGAGCAGGAGTCTCTCTGGGTTCAGGAGTCATAGCAGGTTCAATGAATACTGAGGGATCTTCACATATTATTTCTTCATCCATAATCTCTTCATCAAGATGAGAGATTGGTTCGATGACATCAGCATTCACAGTAGTGGGTGGAGTGATTTGTTCAACATTTTCAACCTCTAGAGTGATGTCAGAGATTGAATGAGGATCAAATGCATGAACATAAGGGAATTCCTTGTGACAGACCTTGGATGATTCCTTGGGATATGAGAAATCATCCTCTGGATATGATTTAACTTCATTGAAGTCAATGTCACATTCTTCTGAGTTGGTGTGGTTGATGACAGCATCTGCCTCATTGAAGGTGACATGGCTGGATTCTTCTAGTTCTTGTCTGCGAATGTTGAATACTCTATAAGCTCTGGAGGCGAGAGAGTAACCAACGAAGAATCCATCATCAGACTTTTCATCAAACTTTCCAAAGTGATCTCTGTATTTGTGAATGAAAACAGGGCAGCCAAAGACATGGAAGTAGCTTACATCAGGGGCTCTCTTCCTATATACTTCATAAGAGGTCTTGCCATGTCTCTTCACAATAATGGATCTTTTTTGTGTATGACAAGCTGTGTTCACAACTTCACCCCAAAATTGTTTAGGAAGTCTTGATTCGCTGAGCATAGTTCTAGCAGCCTCTATGAGGGTTCTGTTTCTTCTTTTAGCGACACCATTTTGTTCAGGGGTGCCTGGGTTTGAAAAGTTCTGTGATATTCCCTTTTCATCACAAAAGGCTTCCATGGCATGATTCTTGAATTCAGTGCCATTGTCACTTCTGATAGCCTTAACTCTGTAGTCATTGAGATTCTCTATTTCTCTGATGAAGGACATTATTCTTTCAGCAGCATCACTCTTTCTTTTGAGAAAGAATACCCATGTGAATCTGGAGAATTCATCTACAATGACTAGTGTATACTTGTTGTGATTATGGGATTGAGGTTTTACTGGTCCAAATAAGTCCATGTGAAGAAGATGGAGGCACTTATTTATGGAGAATGATTGTTTAGTCTTGAATGAGGCTATGTGGTGCTTCCCTTTCTCGCATGCTGAGCAAGGTCTGTCTTTGGTGAAGGTCAGAGAGGGAGGCCCATCTACTAAATCATTATTGGCCACTTTGTTAATGTTTTTGAAGTTGAGATTGGAGAGTCTCTTATGCCATAGCCAATTTTCACTATCAGATGCTTTGGCATAGAGACAAGTGTTTGTCCGTTCTGGACAAGATGTCATGTCGATGACGTACACATCCCTTCTCCTGGGTGCAATTAGAACAACATCATCATTTTGATTGAAGATTGTTCCTTGGGTCTTGGTGAACAGAACTTTGAAGCCAGCATCGCAGCATTGACTAATGCTGATTAAGTTGTGCTTCAGTTCATTGATATAAGCGACCCTTGTGAAGGTTATTCCATTACAATCCACTGAGCCATAACCCTCAGTAGCCCCTGAGGAATCATCTCCAAAGACTACTTTAGGACCAGACTCCTTTTTATATCTATGCAAATATTGTTTAACCCCTGTCATGTGTCTAGAGCACCCGCTATCCAGATACCAAACAAATTTCTTAAGATATTCCTGCATAGATATAACAAAGCCAGATTAGTTTCTTTGATGAACCCACTTTCCAGTGGGTCCATGTTGTCGCTAATCAGCGACATTGGTCCTTCTCTGGTTTCCTCCCCCTCTTTGGTTGCAATACCTGGGTTCATGACGCATGATTCCACAGATGTCACATCCAGGATAATGCTCGCACTCATCAGAGTGATGGTCGAAGAAGCCACAGTACTTGCAGGGGGGATTAGGTCTGTAACCCTGAGAGTTATCTCTAGGTTTAGGCTCAGCCTTTCTTGAGGGACGATGAGGAGTTTTTGATCTCATTTGAGTTCTAGTTCTTTGAACCGCAATGACCTCCTCATGCTCTCTAGATGTGTGTTCAGTGGACTCGCATGTGATACATTTTGGTTTCTTAGTGCAATCCTGAGATGAGTGATTCTTGAAACCGCAATGCTTGCAAGGTCTGAACAAAGCTCTCCCCTTGGAGCTACTAGATCCTTCACCAAGAGAGTTAATAGATGGACTATTAACTCTGGGGTTGATTTGTTCTTTCAACCCTTTTACCTCTTCCATCAAGGTGAGGAGAAGTTGCTTGGTGGGTGAAAGCTCTTCAGGGGGAGGAGTGGGTTTGTTGGAGTCCTTAGCCACAAAAACCTTTTTATTCGCTTTATCAGCGACTTTGAGAATTGAATTCCCAGGGGTTTTAGTTGGAGGTTTTGGGCCAAGCAAGGAATCAGATGGGTTAGCACCAGCGAGTCTTGGTGGGGCTGGTACCTCTGATTCTTTGTCAGAGTTCTTCTCATCCACAGAGGTGGAAGAAGGAGAAGAAACATCTGTAGGTATAAATTTGACATTGGGAACAGGAATATGTTTTTTGTATCTACCCTTTCCCTCAATAGCCTGAACCACATCACCAGGTATGGATTCAGCGACTATTTCTTCCACTGTGGGTTGAGCCAAATTCCATTTTTCAATGGTTTTTCTAAGTTCAGAATTTTCATCAGACAAAGACTCATTTTTAATGGATAATTTGCTCACTTCATTTTGAAGTTGATTAGAAAGATTCACAAATGGTTTAAGATTTGTTAATTCATATTGGCAAATATTTAACTCTGTTTTAAGACTATGAAATTTGTTTAACAGGTTTTTTCTTTGCTCTTCCACAAAGTGGAGGTCAACCAATGTATAGTCACTGACATGGTCTCTATCAGGACCTTCAGCCATAGATAACATTCTTTGTACCTTTTTCATGGTGATGTCCACCCATTGACCATATCTTGCTTCACTTTTACCCACATCGGGTTCTTCATCAGAGACAGCCATAAAGGCTCTGACGGTGGTGGTACCGTCATCCTCAGAAGTGAGAGGTTCATCATCCCAGTCGAATGAGGCAGCGATCAGACCTTTTTCAGTCTTCTTAACATCTTTTTTCTTTGTTGCATCATCAGCTTTCTGATTGAGTTTTAGCAGCTCAGCTTTCAAGGCTTTGTATTTGACTTTGTAGTCCTTCTTTCCTTCTGAGTCAGAGAGAGAGGTTTGCTTGAAAGGTGAGGTGGAAAACTTCTTCTTGCTGTTGTTGTTGCTGGATGAAGGGAAGCTTGGAGAGGATGTTTTGTTTGACCAGCAATCCTTTTGATAGTGACCAGTCTTTCCACAAGTGTAGCATGACACCTTGGATTTATCAACCTTTACAGCTCCAACTCTACCAGATATCTTGTAGTACCTCTTTTGATCAGCTAAAAGAGCTCTGTCATGGAACTCAGCATGTAATTCATCAATAAATTCTTGACTACTTCTGGTGTCCTCTTCAATGTCAGAGTCGTTGTCCTGAAAGGAATGGTTAGTAACAAGAGCTTTTGAACCAGTGATACTGGTGGTAAACCTGTCAGTCTCTGATTTGTAAATGTAGTCAATTAGCCCTTCTTCATAGTTATATCTACCAAACAATTGGGCTAACGTATCATTCTTTATAGCATTGTTAGCTCTTAAGGTCTGATTTAGGCTAAGCCATTTTCTAGGTAAACTATTAACAAAAGTAGCATTAACCTCAGCCTTAGGTAGAACAACTCCATTGTTTCCCAAATCATTCAACAAAATCTTAAGCCTAGTATAAGTTTGTGCAATAGTTTCTGTTTCCAAAGCTTTAAAAGCATTAAACTTAAGTCTAAGGGCTTGTATTTTGGTTTCTTTTGTTTCCTCTGGACCTTCATACCCTAGAACTAATTCAGTCCACATCTCCTTAGCAGAGTTGCATTTAATGATGGACTTCATAATGTTCTTGGGTAGGCAAGAGACTATGATACTTTTGAGTCTCTTGTCCTGGTTAGCCAGACGTCTATCCGCTAGAGACCATTGCTTAACAAGTTTCTTAATGGGTCTCTCAAGGGTAGAGGAAACCGCCAGTGGTACATAGGGACCATTTTCTAAGATTTCTATCAAGAAGGGTTCTAAGCCATCTAAATATATAAGAAATTCACTTTTCCAACTTGAGAAATCCTCTTCATTGAATGTTGGTACATTGAACACATCTGACCCCCTCGAACATCAAGTAGTTGGGGAAGGTCATCATCATTATTACCAGTGCTTACAACTGGTGTAGGCATGGTAGTAGATGTGGTGGCCGGTATGGTGGTCGAAGTGGGACTAAGAACCTTCTCAACATTGATATCTCTCAGGTATTAATTTGCCATTTTATTCTCTTGGAGGTTCACATACAATCACTCTCAACATTCTGTAGGAGAGAGTGATGAAGTCTTAGGGTTTGCCTTAACCCATAGAGTGTTTGGGTCAGCACCTAGAACTCTTAGGATTATCTGTACACTCTGTCTTAACACAAGGATATGATTCATTTGTGCTCATAACGCACCCCGATGATCCTTCACCCTCTGGACTGTGCTCTTGTCCATACCAACTTGAGCATGCTATAGGTCCTGACCCAGAGTCTCTGCACTTCACGCAGTCTCTGGGTCCCCTCATTTGAAAAGAGTCTCAAATAATTTATTCTTTTGGGAGGACTGGATACTCACCCTCAGTCTACCAAGGGGCAACGATAAAACCCATTACCTTAAAGTAATTCACAACTAAAAGAGTCCCAAAGAATTTATTCTTTTGGGGGGACTGAATAATCACCCTCAGTCTTCCTAGGGGCAGCGATAAATGGCGATCTTTAACCTCCATGAATTCACAACTAAAAGAGTCCCAATGAGCAATCCTTCAGGGGGAGCTGGATAATCACACCCAGCTATCCTAGGGGTAGCGAACGGCGACCATTCACCACATAAGTTTCACAACTCAAAAGAGTCCCAAGGAGTAATCCTTATGGGGGAGCTGGATAATCACACCCAACTATCCTAGGGGCAGCGAATGGCCACCCTTCAACATAACTATTTCACACTTAAAAGAGTCCCAAGGAGAAATCCTTAGGGGGGCTGGATAATCACACCCAACTTTCCTAGGGGCAGCGAATGGTTACTAACAAATGTCATAACAAGCTCATAATCTTCATGAAGAACAGCAGAATGATGATGCCTATTCTATTGCTGGTGATGAAAATACTGAAGCCCCCACATAGATCTCGATGCCATGCCAGATATTGATTCCATGCCAGAGGATGAGGTCTTCATTATTGAAGAGGACTTGACCATTTCAGATTATGCTGATATGGATGCTGATGATGACCAAGTTACATCAGAGTTGAAACCCATCTCCTTCCCATCAATGCCCAATGTGCAAGAACTGGCTGCTAAGCGGCTATTGGACCAGAGGCTCTGTACACCAACCCTAGTTTCCTTCCCAACCTTACCAAATGTCATGGAACTAGGGGCCAAGCAACACTTAGAACATTTACAAAAACTCATGCATGTCCATGTTCCTCGAATAAAAGATGTTCAGGAACTCGCTGCTAAGGTTCTCTCGGTTAAGAGGGGTGACATCAGTAAAACCAAGCCCAAAGTCACAAATGATGTCATCCTCTCTGAATTACAAATACTAACCCATGCTGCTGAGGAACTCACCACCACACTAGAGACATCACTAACTTCATCTGTGGAGTCCTCTATGACTACCTTACTTCCGCAACTACTGGGAAATGCCTTGCAAGCTCACCTCCCAGCTGTTCTATACTAGAGCCTCTAACAATACATACCATCTGTGCTCACATCAGCTGTCAAAGCAAATGTTGCAGCTATTGCTAAGGCGTTTAAGCCTTTAAGAAAACTTCTTCAAGAGTTGTTGCAAGAGGAACTTAAAGAGATCTTCTTATTTGTTCATCAAGAATTCGTTAAGTTCCTCAGGCCTGGATCAGGCACAGCTACTACTGGCGCTATTCTTGAGGGGGAGATTTCAACAACCTCCACCTCTGAAGAAGAAGAAGACACTGCTCAACCTAAGGGGGAGCAATCACTTAAACCTTCATCAGGGATTCCTAAACCAAAACCTCTCAGATCCTTCAACCCCAGCACTGATGCAATAAAGGACAAGGGAAACGAAATTACTATTGAACAACCTGAAATAACTCCCTCCAAGAAGAAGGAGGATCTACAGCCAAGCTCTCCAAACACTCTGACCTGAACAAATTCAAGAGCGCTGATGAACCACCACTTACCCCAGAGCAGGCAAAGGCTCAAATCTTGGAACACTAAAGGCTGGCAAACATCAGAGCAGCTGAACTCAAGAGCAAAGAAGCTCTGAACAAACTCTCTCCTGCTGTAAAGGAAGCTCAGCTGGTTAAGCTCAAAGAACTGGAGGTTAAAAGGAGCAACCTTCAAAAGGAATATGAAAGACTTGTAAATCCAGAGAGCTAAACCTGGTCAAATCACCAAGTATGCATGTTACACTGACAAAGAAAAAAGAGTGGTGATGATCCTTTAATGAGAGAACCAACTAACCAACTACAAAGTCTTCAGTGACTTTAAACTCAGAGATCTGGGCCTCTCTGAATGGTTAGAAATGTTGTCTCTTGCCCAAAAGAAGATTGGGCCTGGTGCTGCCCAAATGATGAAAAACATTCAAGCAAAGCTAAATTGGGTAAGAGACACGGCAAAGAAGCTAAAGGTACCTCTGCCTCCTCAACTTTCACAACAACAACCTTCTCAAGGACAAAGGAAAAGAAAAACCCAAATGGGGCCTCTGGTGGAGAAGTTGGTCACTGAAAACTTTGTTGTTGATGGTATGCACAGAAACTTGGTTCTGCCCAAAGAGATCACTAAACCAGTAGGGGGCCAAGTATACTCAGAACTAGAGACAGTTATGGTCTTTATGATTGGTAATTGTGAGTATTGCTTTCAGCGGATGATTGAACTACATCTGGCATCAACCATCCAACTTATCAGACTCAAACAGGGCATCCTAAGGAATTGCAAAACAGCTGAGGATTTTGAGTTTGAAGTTGAGCTAGTCATCAACTCTAGGAGTGACAAAGTTTAAGCCCAGAGAATCTGTGATCAAGGCCTCGATCGCTGAAGAACCTTTTTACTTTTTGGTTATGTTTACACCTCTGGGTGTTCTTGTAATAGACTAAGTTCTTTATGTTTAATAAAACTCTGAGGTATGTTTGTTAAATTATGTGTAAGAAGAAGCTGTGTACTCACTTACAATAATTTTAGACTTAGTATAATTTATAAACAAATAGGGGGAGATTTTTTGGCCAATGAAAGTTTTAACTATGGCCCAGTCTAGATTTGTTTAATTAGACTAAGTGTTTACTGATCGCTGAGAGGACCAGCGACAGAGACTAGACCATTGAAAGACAAAGCCTCAGCTGGCACACCAGGAACATTCAAGTCAAAGACAACGTCAGAGAAGTCGAAGACAATCTGAAGTCATACTCACAAGCGATTATGGATAGCTGGGATGTTGAAGGAATGTACTAGTGTTCAAGGATCTCTGAGTTGACAACACTCAGAGATCACTTAAGAACCCTAGAAGTCTGGGATAAGCAAAGCTTATCCAATCCTTTATAGTTTAGGAGGGAGAATCTACCAAGTGTTTTGAGCGGGACAAAACAAGAGATTCAAGATAAAGCCTAGTACGACCTAGTGGGACAAAAGGTGAACAGTTGGCAGAACTGTTCATCTAAAGTTGTTTAAAGGTATGTCTCGATTTGGACATACGTTTAATACGTTGTACTCTTCCATTCAGAAGGTGACACATATCAACTATTCCCACTAAGGAAGCAACCTCGTACACTATAAATAGGAGTGAGAAAGAAGAATTAAATCAACCCATGTGCACTATTGATTTTGGTATCAAGAGCATGGTTGAATCTTCGGATTAGCGTGTTTTTTTATTTATTGATTTGGTGATAAAATTTTCTTTCTTTTACACTTTTTTTCTTCTTTCGTATATTTCTTTCTTTAAGTTTAAGTTTTTAAGAATAAATTGGTTTTATTTTTATTCTCTATCGTCTTATTTTTTTGAGTTTTATTCAAATCTAGTGATTTAACAAACACAACAAACTATATATCATTTTCCTCACACAGTCATATCTAAGACTCGTATTTTTTTATTTTATTTTTATTTTATTATTTGTTTTTTAGTCATATCATTTTTAAAGGGCAAATTGGCATATCAACTGTATCATCAGTTTTCTCGGTGTTCATCAAGAATCCAGGCTTGTATCATTACGATCTATACTCCATACGGTAAGGTCACCAGGTTTGTCTTCTCATCGCAATACCATAAGGGTTTGGGATTCCGATCAGTATTCCGATGCAAAGGTCACCAGGTTTGTACATTGATCGCAATAACCAAGTGGTTCTACTTTGCGATCAAACGTTTTCAGATTCCCTTATTCCGACGTGTATTCCGATCGTACTTTGCGATCGTGATTGCTACGGGTTTAAGGTAAAGTGAGTCGAAACTCTGCCAAATTTTTATACACATTCCGATGGAAAATACTTTGAGTATTGCGATGGAGTAAGTTTTGTGTATTGCGATGGAGTGAGTAAGTATTGCGATGGAAAACTTATACATTGCGATGGAAGTTTTTTAATTGTTATTGCGATGAAATAAAATATTGCGATAGAAATTTGGTTTAGACTCGACAACATACAAAGCTTCGATCAACACATACACTCGACTGACTCAAAAAGACTCGCAAAGCATTAAACACCCCTCGTCAAAACTGACCCCGTTTCCAAAACCTGTCTCGACCAACAAAACCCACACACTCACCCTTACCCTCGAAACTCACCCTTGTGTCATCTCTTACAAACAAACAAGACTCACCCTTATCCTCGACTCAAACTAACGACACCCTCACCAACATTCTTCTCTCTCGAACCAGCAAAACCCACCATCAACCTTTCACACTCGACCGCCCAAATCTTTTCTAAAATTCCAAATCATTTTCTCTCGGACACCACTACTACACCCTCGAGACTCCCTCACACTCAAAGACCCTCACAACGAGACTCGACAAAGACCAACATCAGATTCTAACATCACAACTCATCAACAAAGTCTCGACTTGACTCTCGAAAAACACTAATCAAGACTCAAAACTGTAAGCTCATTTTGACTGGACTCCAAAATCACCACACGAAATCAAACCCTCTTCGACACACAAAAACACCCGTTACAAACAAAGACTCGACGGCTGTTTGACTAGATTTACTCACACTCTCTAAAACATCAAAAGATTTTTTTTAAAAAAAGACAGACTCAAACCCACATTAAAACAAAGAGGACCTACCCGAGACCTCAAATTAGAGATCTTGAAGAAACGCAATTAATTGTGTCTTGGTCAACGATGAAGAACACTTGGTTCTTTTATTCTCTTTTGAGATTCATGGAGTTTCAGTTGTGAGATTGGGAGAAAAAGAGAGTGAGATTAGTTGAGGAGACAACAGAGGTTTTGAGGGGAGAGAAAATAGGGAGGTGGGCGGTCAAAACAAGGAGTTTAGTTAGGGTTGTTTTATATTTAATCTGATGGAGGAAACAAGGATTGTGAGTAGGGTAGCAAATTTGTAGGGTAATATTAGTTAATTCATAATTGGATACGCCACGTTTTTTGTTTTATAACCAGCCACGTATTTGGATTTTCAACAATTGGAAATTTAATATCTCGTCATTTGAAAATATCAGTTTTTCCAACTTAAATTTTTAGTTAAGTTTTTTTTTTTTGTTTCTTTTTTAAGTCAAGTTATTTTTTTTATTTTTTTTAAAGCTTATTTTTGTTTATTAATCTTTGGTACATCGTGGTGAGGCGGGTATTTCGAAAGAACCAAAGTCGTAAAATATTTGACGGGTCAAAAGGTTGTGCGGCCGAATTTGAACACAAAAGTGACGAGTCAAAGTGACGGGCTTTATTTTTCGTGGCTACGGATTTTTAATCAAGATATTCTTCTTTGTACGTAAAGACGAATTTTATCATCCATCGAGGATTTTTCAGATTTATTTTCGGATCGTTTCGTTGGTTTTGTCATATTCGGTAACTTTCTGTTTCTACGAAAACAACAACATCCACGTCATTTTTACTCGATATTAAAATGGAGTCTTTGAATTTGACTTTTCAAGAGGGAGAATCGCATCAAATGAAAGTTAAAGCTAGAGAAAGTAGAATGACTTTATTTCGACCACTTCGGTCCCATCTGTCGAACATTTCTCTACTTAAAGAAGCAAGCGGTTTTGTGACACTCTTCGGTCAAGATCGTACCATTTTCGTCCACCAAATGCTCCTCAAATTTAACCAACTACGAGAGAAGATCAACAAAGAAGACATTAATCAAATTGAATCCTCACATTTACTTCAAGTTCTAGTGCAACATTTTTCGAGGTTCTTTCAATTTGATCCTGCCAAAGTTGAAGCTTCAATGATCTGCCAGTCATTCCTTGAAGACACACAAATCAACGTTAAAGACTTTAGGGATAGATTGCTTGATTTCATGAAATCTATTGCACTTTCGATTTATGCAAATTCACAACCTCAACCAGAGCATCCTAATGGTATACAAGAATCTACGATGCAGATGACACAGCAGAAAAATGGTCTTACGGATGACTCAATGGAGACCGCCTTGGTTAACGATGATAGCAGCGTCATTGCATCACGCCAACGTGACTCAAGCATACATGACGAAGAGCCAATAGTTGAGGTACAACTGAATACTGAATCTCACAATGATCTACATCATATTGAGAACTCATAACCCACCTATGACCAACATGGGATGAAAAAGGGTGATTCCACTTCTGATTCATCCGATGTGAATCATCATGATATATGCTTTATGACTGCCTCGTTAACTGATTCCGATTCCAAGATTAGAGAGCTCGAAACGATTGTAGCTCAACAATCAAAAGATCTTGAGGATGCCAAACTTCAATTTTCTAAGAAAACGGACAAATTTGAAGCATACTTTGAAAAACTTGAAAAGTCTAACGTTGTTCTTGAAAGAAAATTGGATCAAAAAGTTTTAGATTCTAATGCTGAAAAGGATAATCTTTTGAAACAAATTCAGTTACTAGAGTCTATACTGGCATCCCAAGATGAATTGCTCAAAGAAAATGAGACCTTAAAAGCTCAAGTTCAGGAAAAGGTTTTTGCTATAGCTGCGTTGAAAAACGAGTTAAGGAAAACTAGAGGACCTAGTGTGGACACTAACCTTGAAAAACCATCAATCTTGGGGAAACCGCCTACAAATCAGTTCGTCAGACAACCTACTGCATTTAGATCCGAGCAATCACAATCCTCGAGACCGCGGTTTGCCTCCCAAGTTGATATGGTTCATCTTTCTAGAACAGTCACTCCACCATCTAGGCCCAATGTGACTAAAACAGCTTTTGCAAGACCTAATCACATGATTGCCTCTAATTTCCCTAGACATAGTCAAAAGAATACGTCTCGAACTAGTTCAAATGACGTTCGCCATACATTTGGTCTAAGGGAAGCTAAGCAAAAGACACAAGTAAGAGATAGGAATTTCAAACCTAGTCAGATGCCTTCTAGTTTACCCAACACTGCTAACCGTAGCATGTCGCATCCTAGGAGCATCAATCAATCATCTAGGAATTCTAGATCTTACTCGGACATTAAATATGCTACTTGTAAAACATGTAGAAAATGTGTCTTTACGGCAAATTATGATTCTTGTATCAAGAAACTACTTAATGAGGTGAACTCCCGTGCTAGACTTAAATCCCAGTGGGTAGCTAAAATCAAACCCGTTGGCAAAATGTGGCGCCCCACTGGTAGAACTTTCACTTTTGTAGGAAACGAGTGCCCTTTAACTAGGATAGTCTCTGATTCTACGAAGACTACTAGAGAGGAAATTGCAAAGGATGATACATCACTTAAGCCTGAACTTAAGGTTTTCTATAAAAGGAAACGTTTGCCAACTAAGACAAGTGAATCATCCCCTCAGGCCACCTCTGACACAAGAAAAGAAAACTGTGAACCCCCACATGCTTTTAAGATAGATATCGCTAACCCAAGTCAAAGTATACAAACTACTAATGAGAATGCAGGTACCAAAGTTGATGTTCCAAAAGAACGAAGCGGTTCAATCATTGTATACCGTTCAACAAAGGATACTCTCAGAGTTTGGTTGCTGAAGAAGCAGATATCAGAGAAACAAGTGTCTCAGGGGATTCATGGTTAAGCTTAATACTAAGGACTTATAGTCACATCACAGACTATAACTCGATCTTCAAAGAAAGGAAAGTTTATCGCCGATGGTAAACTTATCCTAACAACGAGAAATTCATTTTTCTCGGGCATGAGCTTATATAAAAAAACATTCCAAGTTTTTAAGCTCATGCACAAAGGCTCACATTCAAATGACAGACGATGACCCGGACTTCATAGACAAGGAAGTTTATCTACGCAACGATAACTTACCCTCTTAACAAGAAAATAAGTTTTCTTGGACACGAGCTTATCCTAAAACCAATCAAAGGTTTTAAGCTCGTGTATATGGCTCCTCGTTAAATGACAGACGATGACCCGAACTTCAGAGACAGGGAAGTTTATCTTCGCAACGATAACTTACCCTCAAAAAGAGAAATTAATTTTTCTCGGACACGAGCTTACATTAAAAACCTTTCAAAGGTTTCTAGCTCGTGTATAAGGCTTATAGATAAATGACAGTCTGTAACCCGTTCTTCAAAGGCAGGAAAGTTTATCGCAGATGATAAACTTATCCTTACAACGAGAAATTAATCTTTCTCGGGAATGAGCTTATATTAAAAACATTCCAAGTTTTTTTTAAGCTCATGCACAATGGTTCATTGTTAAATGTCAGACAATGACCTGAACTTCAAATAAAGGAAAGTTTATCGCCGATGATAAACTTATCCTTAACAACGGGAAGTTTACAACTTCTCGGACTTGAGCTCGTTTTGTAAGATATTCAACATCTTATGCTCAAGTAATTGGTTTTCAAAACATTGAACACAATTTTTCGAGAATTTCTCAAAAAGGTTTTCTAAATCATTCAAAATTATGTGTTCAAAATGTTTTGATAAAAAGAGCATGTCTTCTGGAATCGATAATATTTACGATACTAGAAATGTCATTCAATAATGACACGGGGTTGTAAATAAAGTTCGAGCAGAAGTTCAAATGTTTTAAAACATGCTCAAAATGGTTTGCTATTATTTCAGATAGTAACCCGCTTTTCATACTCAAGTCAAGCATTTCACCGAAAAGCCTTGACTCAACAACGGGAATTAATTTTCTCGGGCATGGTTTACTTTATAACCATGTAAAGGATTGTGTTAACGTTATAACACAATCTAACACGAATATATGTACGATTCAGTGCATTCATTTGTTAAAACAAGAGAAGTCTTGTTTTTATGAAGTTATCATCTCCACCAACCGTAGCAACTTACAATTGATATCTACATACTTGACGATGCGATTACTCAAACGGCGACTACAGCTCTTTCAATAGAACACGGGTCAACAATTGAGGGGGAGCAATTGTCCAGCATTCAGAATCCTTGATGCCGAGAGTGCCAAGTTCACATATTGGTGTCAAGACAACGATATCAATCATACACATGGAGTCAAGAGATAACTTCAGACATGACGAGGTGACCAACATTCGTGAACAAGAACCATGTGAATCATTCATATGATGTTCTCCATCATTCAGGTCCTACCTCGTAAATTGCTAATCTTGTGAATTCATTATCATTTATGAGCTTTGCACGTGATAAATACCTTACACTTGTGTTTAAAAGGTATTTAATTTACGTTTCAGCACACCCTCATTAATTTGAGGGGGAGCTTGTGTAATTCATGAAGATAATTAGATTTGCATTTTTCTTCCCAAATTTTCTTAAAATGCTATTAAATCAATTGATATTAAAAACATCGATTGGGTTAATATTTTTAATATGGGGGAGAAAATGTGATTTAATATGGGATATGATCAATCTTAAATGGTTTGACTTAACGTGATAGCTCATCCTGACATGTGCAAAATGTTTTCGGATATCGTGGCATAAGTTAAGGGGGAGCAAAATGGATTTGCACTTCAAAATGGATTTCATGGTGACATACACTTACCCAAAACATCTCTATTCACGACGGTGAAGATTGTGGTGACATAAGGATGGTAGGATAGGTTAAAGTCCAATGATTTCTCTAGAACCAGAGGAATCTTCCCAAGGACATTCCATAGCTAGAAATAGTAGTCCTTAGGAAAGATGGAGAAAGATTGTGAACGTAGCTGAATGCTGACCAAGTACTTAAGTTAGCACTGGAACAATCACAACAAGGTGCTAGTGATGACGTATTGGTAAGCATTGAAGGGGTTGAAGAATGAAAAAGAATTATAAAGATAAAGGGTGTAAAGAAAGAAGCCCTCCTTATAACTTAGGCAGAAACTGGGTCAATACATATGCTATTTGAGATCATTTTTAATGATTCTTGATATTGAAGATAGACATCATGGACCCAGTGATGCAATGCACAACCCATCCCAGCTAACTCAGATATCTCTCAAAAGATATTTGTTTTAATCACACGGAGACAACGCATTATCTATTGATTTATTCACTCCGAATAAATTGGTATTGAAATGGTGGCACTCCTCTCCAGCCTCCGATCACTAAAATCCAAAATGCACGATCGAGTCTAGAGCCATTTGAGATCATCAAATATCTCATTAGGACACACTTTCATATTTCCTTGCTTCTTCACACACTATGAAAAAGTAAGAAAGATCTTAAGAGTCCTACGCAAAATCTTCATGATCTTGCCTGAACATCCGAGTAATACGAAAGTATTTACAATGAAGATGGAAATCCTTCTTGAGCGAATATCAAAAAGCTCATGGTAGGTGACGTGTGAGATTCTTTATGAATCAAACTTGTGATAACTGGAAAGCAACAGTGGTTTAATTCTTAAATGAATTTAAACACGTTCCAGGCCTCTACGCAATATCTTAGTGATCTTGCCAGAACACTCAGAGTGATACCTTAGTGTTCACAGTGATGAGTGGAAATCCTTCTAGTGTTAACCTCAAACAGCACTTGGTAGGTAACTTGCAAGATTCTATACGAATCAAGCTCGTGACAACTGGAAAGCAATGATGGTGCGGTTCTTAGTTGAACTTCACTTGTTCCAGGAACATGAATTGACGGCTTCAAATCATGTGGATATTATTATCCAAATGATTCACTCTTTATGTTCGCAGTCAGCTTTGGACGATCGAATAAAGAGAACGGGTTTACCCGTGAAATCTTGTCAAGGAGCTTCTTAATTGAAACTACCTGCCACAAGTACGATAGTTAATATCATCCAACGGTCTTCACCGACCGGAGGTAAAATGCTATCGATTTAGAATGAAATGTTCAAAGCCATTTCATCCGTGTATATGTTTTGTTGCTAACTGTCTTATGCAGCGTAACAAGAAGGTGGCATTGCGGTGTACAATCCAGAAGAAGTCGTCACCACATGCTAATACAATATGCACTTAATACTTCATCAAATTCTAGAAAGTCTAAAAGTCAAGTCTTCCGCTGTATCAAACTCTGAAGCTTTCAAGAATTACGAAGGTATAAGTATGTGGAACATGAAGTCACAAGGAGGCAAATATCACAACTGATGAATGCACAAGGTCAAGGCAAGAGAACATGCTCAAGACTAAAGTCAAAGATCTCATCAGCATATTCACAAGAACAAGATCGAAGACTCAAGCATAGTATGCTAGGTTTAAGATTTTGTAAAATGGTGTGACCTCCCTTTGGGGGAGATTGTTGGAAATACGTTTTTCTAAGGAAAGTCTCGGTCACATCATTATTAGCATAGATCACGAGCTATATACTATTTAGGACATTGTAACTTGGAGTGACCTCCCTTTGGGGGAGATTGTTGGAAATACGTTTTTACGTATTTAGAAAGGATCGGTCATTCCAAATATAGATACAAGTATTGGGCTCGTGATCTAATGTATTAAGGTATAGCCCATATAGCCCACATGTAGGGTGGGCTATATAAACCCCCCTCATAGCATGTTAGGAGGGGTTGTTGAACACTTTCAATTGATCATAATCCATCTTTCTTATCTTCCTCTCCTTTCTCTCTCTTCTTTCTCTCTCTAGGTTCTACCATTTTCCATCCATCTTAATAGATAATCCAACAATGCCTAATCCTTAGAAAATATAGATCCTTCAATTTATCTAAGTTCTTTCTCACCTTGGAACCACTGAGCCCCCAGCTGTCTACCAATGTCTCATTGGTTCCCTTGTAAACTTGAGTCTCGAATCTAGTTTACTTGTTTCTAGGGTTCATATCTTGTTGTCATTCAACGAGTGTATTCATAGCACTTTGTAATACTTTGTTTATAATACTTAATAAAGCCTTACGCGTTTGAAAAGTATTTCATTGTGTTTCGTGGTTACAATAGTTATAGTTTATCAACAATTGTCATATTAAGGGACTTTCATCTTGATTTTCTTTCACATTTGTGTTTAGAAAGTGTTCCCTAGTAGGTTTTGAATTTTTCAGCTTTTTGAAAAAGTTGGTCAACAAAAGTCAAATAAGCACTTGTTTAGCTTAATTTCAGATTTCAGCTTATTCAGTTGATCATTTTCCATTTGGAAAGACATTCCATACTCCTTGTCAGCTTATTAATCAGTTTTCCCAAGAAAATCAAGTTGTGGATGTTTCATTTTCTTGTTTGCTTAATATGGGCTTATTAGAATAAGCTAAATCGAGTTTTATAAGCTTTTAAGTGAATTCCTTTTGCAAGCCTAGTTAATTCTTGATTTTAAGCTGTTTGCAAGTTATTAGAGCTTATTTGGTCCAGTAATAAGCCCTAGCCAGCTTATTTGAGTTGTTTGCCCGTCTTTGTTTAAAATTCTGTAGTAATTGCACTTTAGTCCCCAAGTTTTGGATTTGTTGCATTGTTATCTAATTTTCCTAGATTTTAGGGTTTGTTAAGTTTAGTCCTTGAGTTTTCAGTTTAGTTAAAAATTAGTTGGTAAGTTTCATAAGTTTGTTAGATTTAGTTAATTGTTAGTTACATTTGCATAGTTAGTCCTTGTAGTTACTTGATTATACATTTTAAGTCCATTAGTTTCTAGAATTTACATTTTCAGCCCTTTAATTCATAGATTTACATTTTTGTCTTTATTTGGATAAAAAATTTGGTAATTGCAATTTGTTTTACGTATAAGTAGATTGATATTTTTCATTTTTCTACGTGTTGTTTGAATTAGACATAGCAAAGCCAAATAACCTTACCAACCAAAAACAATTATAAACCCGATTTTGTTAGGACTTTCAATTGGTTAAGAATCGAGAAAACGAACTTCAATTATACACAATATCATCATCATTCATCATCATATACAAATACATTTATAAAGAAAATACATGATTACTTTTACAAAATAACAAGAGGATAGGAAGAAACAACATCTATACCACCAAAGTTGATAGAAAGGGTGAGGTTTTGGATGAACAAGGCTAGGTTCTAGTTACCAAATCTTTAATCTTGGCAAGATCACTTTTTAGAAACCTCCAAGTAGATGAACATATTCTTGAAATCAGCCCTAAACTTCAAGAAAAAACTTCTTTTTAGATGTTAAGATCACCTCAAATTAACAAGTCTTCAAAGGGTTATCATCTTGTGCAAGTTAAACACAAGATTTATGGTGTAAATTTTTTATCAATGGTGGTGTTTATGGGTGGATATGGGATGGCAAGATGGAGCCAAGAGAGAGAGTTTAGGTGGTTTTACATGTAAGAAATAAGTGTGAATGGTATGAGTAGCTTGTTTTTGTGGTTTGGATGGTTTAGTAAGGAACTAATGACAAGTGTCCTTAGTTTCTTTGTAAGCTTGACACCAAACTTGTGTTGTGGCTTATACTTGGCCGCCCATAGTGGGGGGTGTGACAAGTATAACTTGTTTCATCCCCTTATTAATTTACGGGTACTCCTCGATTCTAGTTTCCTCGATTTGCGTGCCCTCAGGTCTTTTACGAGAAACGTTTTTATAAATTATGAATCAACGACACAAAACGAATCTTAAAAAAATTGTCTCATCAAAAACGGAGTTCAAAAACGTAATTACGTAAACCTAGGGTTTCCGGTTTAATCGTAAAAGACGCTAAATTAGGCACGTAAGTCCTAATTTCTTCTCGTAAATTTGTGAGTTTATGAACCAACACAAATTAAAATTCCATCAAAATATTCGAGAATAAATTTATTTCCTCAATGTCGGACTGTCACTAAAACGGCGAATGTAAACGTAAGCACGTAACGTAGAATTCTCCGGTTTAGACGTAGTGGATGCTACTTCAAGACGTAAACCCAAATTTCTTCCCAAAAATGAGTGAGTTCATAATATAACATTAAAGTAATGATTTTAAATAATACTTGAGAATAAAATATCGACCATAAATTGACGGATTGTCACAGATAATGCCAAAAACACCTCACGAAATAGATATTTTGATTTCACACACTCTCTTTATATGGTAAATTATCGCTCAAAAAGCACAGTCTTGAAAAGTAAATTACCATAAGCTTGTACGAGGAAGTAAACTAAACCAATTTGGCGTAAGCACCAAGTAAAATATCAAAAGAGTTCATTTTCAAAAAATTTATTACCACCGCATGTTAAAAAAAGCAAATAACATATCATTTTCCACCATGTTTATTCTTTCTACATATTTGTACTTCACACTTGTAGGCTTCCTTTTTTCCTTTATTTTTTTTCTTTTGGGGTAATATGTCTTCCCCCATAATGGTTTTCCACAATATATTATCGTCTTAAAACATCGGCAAAAACTTTCAATCTTTTCTCTTTTTTTTGCCTTCCTTATCATTTAAAATACTTTTTATCATACAAGTATGATCCCACTAAGGTCTCGTAAAGATTACCAAGCACAAGTTCTAGAATTAAACTAGTCATCGGTATACTCACAAAATTGATTTAAAGGGTAAGAATGCTTACGATTTATAGGCTAAAAATCCTCACTATTGTGAATAAGATATTGTGTAAGTAACGTTATCAATTCCGAGTCAAAATAGCTTTACAATTACAGGAATTATCAATCTTTCAAAAAAAAATTGTTTTTTTAAGTACATAACCCAAAATTTTAAAAAATCCGCCAGAATGTGTGGCGTACAATTTTTAAAGTGTGGCGCACTTTTTGTCACATAAAGTACAACAAAATTTTCAACTAAAAACACTCTTATTTTCCGCTTATCACCCCCATACTTATTGTGAGCATTGTCCCTAATTCTAAACATAAGGAAAAAGTAAAAATAGAGGAAAATAAGAATAATACTCCCCTTTTATTCTGAGTCGCGAACGAAGCCTAAATCTTCAATCTTCGCCTCATTATTTTGACTCGCTTATTTTCTGCAATTGAACATGAAATATATGCGCAAACATATCTTACATACCAAATAAAAATTAAAAATACACACACAAAGTATTAGTTTTGTCCTACGTGCCAACAAAGGCATATTACACAACCAAATAAATTGTTTTCAAATTGTTTCAAACTGTGACTAACATATGAGTCACAAACACAAGAGGCATCACATATCCTCTTCAATATCATCATTCCTTGGAGCATTGGATGGGTGGAAGTGTGGTGGATAATATGGTGGTTGTTGGGAGTAGTATAATGGCTCATGGTGATATCCGCGGGTGATCCATAAGGTCTATTCATCGGAACGTTATATTGTTCCGCCATCCTCTCGAAAATCGAAGCGTATCGTTCCATGCTATAACATTGTCGCTCCATCATAAACCCAAGTTGGTCTTGCCTAACCTCAATCCTTCCCATCCTACCACAAACATCTTGAAGTGATGCACGAGGAGATCGCGGCATGCTCACACGTGGTGCTCTCGCCGGCGCGTCTTCTCGTAACAACCTTCCATCCGCTCCAATAAAATCTTGGTTTTGTCAATGGTATCACATATGATCGACGGACTAAGATTACCCATAACTTGATCGGTTAAAAGTCTCATTCTTTAGGCTAACCTAGTCACAAATTCTCCACACACAATCATACTACCCGCTTGACTACCATGACCTTTCCTTTTCATCCACTTTGCAATAACCCAAGCCACATTAGCATATTACACACGGTTCTTGTCCCTAAACATTCTCAACAACCACAAATCATTCTTTTGAACCTTATCATATCCCGTGGTGTGTTGGCAAACGGCATAAGCAATCATCTTTTGGAGCACTCTCAAAAGTGGACTAGAAATCCTAGTGGCTGAGCTCCTAGATAGGCTCAAAAGATCCTCATCCAAATAAATTAATGCCCAAAACACATTAGCATTGAGTTTCCCATGCGCACGTTCTCCTCCTTGAAAATACACTTCAAATCCTTCCTCGTCTCGCTCCTCTCTAGTGTACAACTCCAAGTACTTAGCAAATTCTTTCAAAGTCAAAGAATGTCCTTTCCCACAACATCTAAAACTCATGATTTTCTTAGTCAATAGCTCATCATCATCAACGTCCTCATCAAGATTGAATGTCGAGAAAAACTCAAGACAAAGCTCTGCTTAGATCTTTTAGCTACAAGTAAAAGCACGAACCTAAGCATTGGATCGAAATAAGACTTCATTTCTTCCAGCCTCTATCACAACTATTGATAGCATTTCCCTAATTTGAGCTTCACAGCCAAGATCCCTCAAAACTTTAAAATCCACAATGCTTGGTGCGAAAATTTGTTTCGCCAGTAGAAGACTAAGAGTATTGTCGTAGATGATTTTGGCATCAGTTGTACATCCAGGACATTCAAGAATGAATGATTAGAAACCCCCATGAGTGCGGCACTTGCCGACTCGATAGGATTTCGCCTCTTCCCTCGGCTAGATGAGCCGGTATCATAGTTTCCAGAACCTGTGTTCTGTAAAAATTTATCACATAAACAAACATATATTAATGTTAGATAAACATTAAGGGTCAATGGAAACCCTATTCTAGTGTTCTGAACATTCTGTATTTATCAGGTGAAAAGTGCGGCGCACTTCTAATAAGTGCGACGTACTTTCTGGGAAAAACCGCCAGAGTGCGACTTACTTTCTAAAAAGTGCGGCACACATTTTGCGTATATCTGCACATGTCGGGGTTCTAATAATCTAAACCAAAATCCACAAACTGATGGTTCTAAATCGATAACAATGGCTAGAGTCGAACACTAAACCATTCCCAATTCATTTCAATCTGCGACATTGCTCAATCTTAGGGTTTGATTTCAAAAACCCTCTTTTTTCCTTTTTTTTCATTTTCATCTAACAATCTAATCCTATCCTAATCACTATCCCCATTTTTAATTATAAATCGAAATGTAATTTGATTATTAATCACTTAGAACCCTAATTGAAAAAATTAATAAAAACTTAAACCCTAAATAAAATAAAATGTCAATGAATTAAAGATAAAAACATACCCTAAACATGATCTCGAAAATGAATTGGAGTAAGAAACGAAAATATTTTTAGGTGATGATCCGAAAATCGTCAGGTGTTTGTGTGTGTGTTTTTTTTTCAAATGAGATACAAGGAAGTATATTACTGTTTTTTATTTACAAGACACAAAGTTTTCAAACAAAAACCTCCAATTCAATCGATCTCATAAAAAGAAAGATAATAAGTCCTAATAGGAAAACATTTCCTCTTCTAAGACCATCCTAAAACTTCTAGGACTCTTAGATTTCACTTCGTTTTATTTTTTATCTACATACAAAAAAGAGTAAGATTACATAAAGTAACTAGGAGTCAATGGTGCACTCCTTAATTCCTCCATTTCCTATAGTTGTAACAGAAGTTTAGAGGTGACATGATATCACTCTCCGTGTAACGTCCCGTGACCTCTCTATTGGTGTCTTTTGTCTCCTACACTTTTGTGTACCTCTTTCCACATGGATCAATAATGACCATGGCAACATGTCATTCACTATCTCCATCTTTAGCAATGTTTTCAAATTCTCGTTTGGTCCCCACTTGCCAATATTTGTATTTCAATGAAACGTGAAGTGCTCCAAGCATTCCCACAATCTTCTTGTATACACATATGTCAAAGAAAGGGTTATGGTATCTTCTTTCACTTAGTGATGCGTCCAAAAGTTCTTCCGGTTCCGTCCATGGTTTCAAATGTGGACCATAGATTGGCATACCGTTCTCATATCTTTTCACAGTATAGTGCTTATCGTCTTCATCATCACTATCATCATGTTTCTTTGCTTTTAGTACATTATAGTTTTGATGGACAAACCCATCAAAGCTAGTCATAATAGCTTTTCCAACATCTATGTTTGCACTAATGGTGTGCAAAAATTTTCTTCCAACTACTAATTGAATATCTCGATCAATAGGAATGTCGAGAAGCATGAAATCGGCTAATAGTGTGGTTGTCCCCATTTGGCAAAGAACTCCAAGTAAACGTCCAAATCCCTCCGCATAGGAGTGATCAAGCATTTTGATACGATCAAAACCTTGGTTTGACTCTACCAACATCTAGCATTTTGAAGATTCCATAAGGCATAACATTAACATTTGAATAGGTATCAACCAAAGCATTATATGTAGTTTTACCCTCCAACCTTATTGGTAGGATAAAGTACCCCAGATCTTCTTTTTCAAGCATTACCTTGTTCTCACGAAGCATTTGGATAGCCACGTCTTCATAATCCGGCGTGAGTCCTCTTCAAATTTCAATTCGTCAAGCACAACCCCATCAACAATCATTTTATATATATCACTATATTATAAAGTTTCTATGATTGGTCGATTCATGTTCAACAACATGACTCTTTCTTCTATGTCTTCTTGCAATTCCTCCACAGATAGCTCTTCTCTAGTCAAAGGTTTATTAATAGTGAGTGAAGGTCCCTCACCATTCTAGCTTAACTTGTAAGCGTGGTCGGGTTTCTTTCCTTTGTTTCTTTTGTTTTTCCCCATGCTACAAACAAATCTAGGAGTATCAATCTCCTCGGTTTCAATAGGTGCTAAATCATTAAAGTTGAGGTTATCAAGTATTTCATCAATTTCCCCCAAATTCTAAGCTTTTATGTACTTTTGGCCATAAAGTGTGTATGCCACAAGTAATGTCAAGTTGTGCAGTATCTTGCTTTAGGAAAGATCTCCCAAAGATTACACAAGGTTCACAATCGTCTTCCTCCGGATTGACAAAGAAGTCAACGAAAAACAATTCGTCTTTGATCATAACAACGAGCTTTTTATCTATCTCCTTGTCTTCATTTCGATGAGTGTTGTAGGTTATGCCAAGCTCAACTACAAATTCATTACTAATTAAGCTTCTTTCCAACTCAAAATCCACTTGCGCATCATAGGAAAATTTTCCTTCCACGTGGCAAGGCATTAGGTACTTTTCACTTGGTGTCAAGTCCTTCATACGATAAAAAGTTAGAACCTTTTGAACCCCGCTATCGGTTGAGTCCTTACATTCTGATCTTATCCATTCTCCTTCTGATTCTATTTTGTCATTTAGGCTAATATGCTCATCCACTCCTAATCATAGTCTACCAAGGCTAGTGTTTGGATCCATCTCAATCTTAAAACAATAACACATCAAAAGAAACATTAGTATGTTAGTGCCATAAAATCCAAAATTTCATACCCTAAAGTTTTCATGCAACTCGTTAGTTACAATGAATATTCCCATTTGAGCATGTTACTAGCTTTTTCTGTTTTCTGTTTCTCCGTTTGTGTGGCGCACTTCTAAAATGTGTGGCGCAGTTTCGCGCGATACAGAAAAGCCGACGCACAATTTAAATGTGTGGCACACTTTCTGTAATTAGAATAATGTTCCTCCTTTTCTTTACTTGTAAACCAACTAATCCAAGTTTTCAAGTATGCAATATAACATTTTCTCATAAAGTGATCGATCATAGATATCATAACCATATTTGGTACATTTTCCACAAGTGTTTTGAATAATATGACCATTTTTTCGTTTTTGCTTGTTTTCTTATTTTTTTGTATTTTTGTTATGTTTAAAAATTCAGAAAAATTACCACAAATCATGATAAAC
Source organism: Glebionis coronaria (assembly GCA_025667525.1). NCBI lineage: Eukaryota > Viridiplantae > Streptophyta > Magnoliopsida > Asterales > Asteraceae > Glebionis > Glebionis coronaria. The sequence continues at coordinate 424,496,828 of CM046877.1, forward strand.
AAGTTTTACCAAAGCAAATTATTCTACCAAAGAGCAAATAAATTGGAAAATAAAATTTTGAAAGTAAATATTTTTGGTTTTTCTTAAGATTTAATATGAACAAACACAAAAGCTTAAAAAGCATAAGTACACACAAAGAAATTCTCGTGTTTTCAGCAATAAGTGTTGAGAGTAAAAGGTTTTGGTGATGTTTTAGGATTGTTTCTTCAAACATTATTAAAATTCGTCAAGAAATGTGCATCGCACTTTTGAAATGTGCGGCACACTTTTATGTTGTTTTGGTAAAAAACTTTTTCAGATTGCAAGAAATCTGTACGGCGTGTTTAGAAATTTTTGTTTACCAAGTATTTTTAGAATGTTTCAAACCAATAACAAATCAATCCCCGACAGCGGCGCCAAAAATTTGATTTTCGTTTTGCAAGTCTTAAATATTTTCAAGATATTACCACATACAAATGACTAGAAACACAAACACGGGCAAGTATACCCTATCATGTATAGCATAGCTTAATGGTAAAGTCGCGTTCGTTCCACGGGATTAATGCTAAAGAATTATAAAACAATTACCTCTAGAGTGTCACAAGTTCTAAAGATATACTTATCAAATGGTTTAAAGGTGCGTTTGGTTAAGGTTTCAAACTTATGAAAGATAGATGACAACAATGATTATAAGCACATAAACAATGTAAGACAACATGCCGATTACAAGTCGCACACGGAACATCTAATTAACATAACAAAAATCCCACTAAAGATTATGTCATATCAAAAGCATTAAGAACGGTTTATGTTTGATTTCGATAACTAAAATATTAGATGAAACTAAGCAAGAGTTTGTTATATGTTTTATTCAACTAATCGCGACAAAAGCTAATAACAAGGTTCATTTACTAGATGACATGAAATTCATCCATTCACATGAGTACTAGTCATTGTCATGAACAAATCTAGCATATAACAGTGATCTGACTTAATAACATAAAATACAAGAGCATCTAAATCATTCTTATAATCAAGTACCAAGGGGAAAGTGTGTCGTACAAATCTAATTGTGTGTCGCACTTTGCCCTAGCAAAGCAAATATTCGTATCTAATCATAAGGCTGTAAAAACCTTAACCAAAGTGCACAACACACATAAAGAAGTTCATTTCAACAATATCCAAATCAAACTAAAGAATTAACATAAAGGAAATGAGAATTATACCACAAAGTATTAATCAATGATTGCTCCGAAAAGGTTATAAACTTTGTTCCAAACTTATTACAATCACAAGCAATATTATGAGATTCTTGCTATAGCAGCAATGGTGTGAACCAACTAAGGTTACCCTAATACTAGTAACAATGATCAAGGATTTGTTAAATCCTTGATTTTTTAAAAACCCTAATAACAATCGAGTAAAGTGGTATGAGATGTCTTTTATGAATGGATTTGGGTCACTATTTATAACCACAAAACGTAGCTAATAAGTCCTTGAGTATATCAAAAGGTTTCTCCCATAATAGTCATCCATAATGATACTTAAGGGTGTAACTGCATCAAATGTGCACCGCACTTTGTCAAATGTGCGCCGCACTTCCATTTTGTAAATATGCGCCGCACTTTCTCTTTTGTTGCGCCGCACTTTGGGTAGTTCTCCAAAAAATCGTATTTCACAGAATGTGCGCCGCACTTTTATATTTGTGCGCCGCACTTTGGCTCTTTTTCAGCATTCTTTATTTTTCTTCTTATTTCTTCATATCTTTGGTCCATATGATTATTCCTTCACTACAATCAAACAATACGCATTATTAGTAACATTTTAACACATAATTTATTTATTTACATATCAAACAAGGACAAATGCATCATTACAAACATGTATAAATGAGGCGTTATCAATTCCTTTCTCAACTTGAACCTAAGCGTGTAGCTGAAGCCCTTATTGAAGATGGTTGGGTTGCTGCAATGCAAGAAGAGATCAATCAGTTTAAAAGGAACAAGGTATGGACTCTAGTGACAGCTCCACCTGGTAAGAATATCACCGGCACTAGATGGATTTATAGAAACAAGATTGATGAGATTGGAAACATCATAAGGAACAAGGAAAGGTTAGTTGCACAGGGGTATACATAGACTGAAGGGATTGACTTTGATGAAACATTCACACCTGTAGCAAGACTTGAAGCTATCAGAATCTTCTTGCTTATGCTGCATATATGAACTTCACTGTGTATCAAATGGACGTTAAAAGTGAATTCCTCAATGGAGATTTGGCTGAGGAAGTGTATGTTAGATAGCCTGAAGGATTCGAGAACAGCCAGTTCCCCAATCACGTGTACAGGCTACACAAAGCCATGTACGGGCTAAAACAAGCTCTAAGGACATGGTATGAAACGCTGTCTACTTTCTTAACAGATAATAAATTTGTAAGGGGTTTCATTGATAAAACACTTTTTACCTTCAAGGATAAAAGTGATTTGATCATTGTACAGATTTATGCGGATGATATCATATTTGGGTCAAAAATGTTAATCTTAGTAAACATTTTTCTAAATTAATGACCAAGAAATATGAGATGAGTATGATGGGTGAATTAACTTACTTTTTGCGTTTTTAATTAAAAAAATGTTCTAAAGGAATTTTGATTTGTCAAGAAAAGTATGTTAAGGATTTACTTAAAAATATGACTTGGCTGATTGTGCATCAGTGAAATGCCCAATGCTTCCACCCCATAACTTGGGTCCTGATGAGTTAGGAGTCTCTGTTAATGAGACTATGTATAGAGGCATGATTAGGTCACTCATGTATCTAACAACCAGTCGTCCTGATATCTAGTTCTCCACATGTATCCGTGCAAGGTACCAAGCTAACCCAAAGGAATCCCATCTAGTGGCTGTTAAGAAAATTTTTAGGTACCTAAAAGGAACAACCTCTCTAGGTCTGTCGTATCCCAAAGAATCAGGCTTTGATCTCAAGGCCTATTTAGATTTAGACTATGCTGGATGCTGCATTGACAGGAATAGTACCTCAGGGATCTGTCAAATCCTAGGAGGAAAGTTGGTTGGTTGGAGTGCAAAGAAGCAAAACTCTGTGGCAATGTCATCAGTTGAAGCTGAATATGTTGCTGCTGCTAGTTGTTGTGCACAAGTGCTTTGGATGAAGAGTCAATTAGCTTACTATGCGATTCTCTGTGACAAAGTACCAATATTCTGTGACAATACAAGTGCCATTGCCATCTAAAATAACCCTGTGCTTCACTCTCAAACCAAACACATTGATATCAGGTATCATTTTATCAAGGATCATATAATGAAGGTAGATATTGAGCTGCATTTTGTCCCCACTGAGCTGCAACTAGCTGATATTTTTACCAAGCCTTTGGCTAAACCTTCGTTCAACAGGCTAGTTGCTGAGCTGGGTATGCTTAATATCTTAAAGCCTGTGGCTGATATTTAATGTGAGTTCATAAAGTCTCATTAGATATTAAATGTTTTTCACACAAAACTAGGTAGTTACTTTCCAAGTAAATGCTAAAAAACATTCCCAATATTTAATTAATACTTTTTCGGTAAACGATGAGACAAACGGTTTTGAAAGGTCAAGAGACCCACTTGTGAGCAGTCATTTTCCCACTACGCATTTATTGTGGTTGAATAAATGTTTACAAAAATTTTGAATATATATATTATCCCAAGATTTTTACCTAACACGTTCATCATATCGACAAATTGCCTCTCTCTCTCTCTCTCTAAATCTCTCTAAAACCCTCTCACCATCTTCATCTTCCCAACTCTCGCATCAATGGCGTTTCCAGTACCAAATGCATCGAACGTATCATTCGAGATCAACGACAACATTCTGGCTTCTAACAACTCAATAAGATTGCTAAAGGCTCCTAATGACTCATACCTAGATCTGGTGAACTTTATGAAGAATTGCGACGTTGGCGAAGCTTTCACTAGATCTCCATCAGTCTTCTACCAAGAATACCTTAGGGAATTTTGGTATTCTGTTGAAGTCCTTGATGACAACACCATCTCTTTCAACCTTTCTTGCCAATAAAACCCCTTTTCTTTTTCTGTTGATGATTTCTCCACCTTGGTTGGGCTTAGACATGGAGATGAATGCTTAAAAACCGTCGAAAAAAGGCTGTTAAGGATGCCCTTGACACTTTCAACCCTATATTCACCCAAACCTCACACCCGCTGAAGTTGTTCTTAGATCACCTCTAAAGATCAAGTATTTTTCTCCTATATGGAAGGTGTTATTCTCACACATCGTCAAGTCCTTGGGAGGAATGCAAGGCTCTCAAGAACAGATGTCCTTCAACCATCAGACCATTGCATATGGGCTGATATGGGGTATTGATGTAGATATAAGAAGTATTGTTTTCTCAAATCTGGTGGAAAGGATGAAGGGGACCAATCAATCCAGGGAAAAGAATATTTGTTATGCTCGATTTCTATCTCTTATCTTGGAAAGTCTTCTCGTTGATAACTACCACAACTCTGAGCTCACAGCTATGAAGCCTTACCATATCACTGGGGCTATATACAAAGTGACTAGGTCGAATGATGTGCTAGCGACAGCCCACATGAAGATTGTTGCTACAAAACAACCATCTGTTGTTCAGACTTTGTCCCTTCCTCTGAGTAGATGAATACAGCTAGTGAGTCTGTCAAGTAAGCGTCTTTGACCTCTGGGTAACTCACTACGCTGTCCAAAGCAACAACTGGCCGACAGACTAAGAAGAAGCCAAACCCCTCTTCTTCCAAAACCCAATCTGTCCTTAAGGCCAGGGTAAAGAATATTGTGACCATCCCAACTCCCTCTGTTCCAAGAACTTCTGTAGACACAGAAACCTCAGCTGATAAACAACAAGAGTCTAGTGTCTCTAATTCAGCAGAGACAACAGGAAACCAGCCTAACTCCGCTGATATCTCACAGGTAATCAGTTTATCATTTTTAGAGGTACATAAGCAGCCACTCTCAAATGTCTATAGGTGAGACTGGTGAAGTTAGGGTTATCCTCGACCCATAGGAGTTCGTGTATGCACTTAGAAATCTTTTAAGACTTCTATACACTCTGTCCTTGCACCAGGGAGTGATTCATTTTTGTTTATAAATCACCCTGATGACCCTGCACCCTCTAGACATTATATAGGCAAACAACAACCTGTATACATACATGTCTCGACCTATAGCTGTACTTCACACATCCTATAGGTTCCTTCAGAAAAAGAATCCCAAAAGTTTAACTTTTAGGGGGAGCTGAATAATCATCCTCAGCTTTCCCAGGGACAGCGCAAAATGACGATTTTAAACTACATCTTTTTCATAATTAGAAGAATCCCAAAGGATTTATCCATCAGGGGGAGCTGAATCATTACCCTCAGCTTTCCTAGGGGCAGCGTAACAGGTGATCTTAACCCACATATGTTTCACATATAAAAGAGTCCCAAAGGTTTTAACCTTTTGGGGGGCTAAATAATCACACTCAGGTTTCCTAGGGGCAGTGAATGGCGACGTTTAACATCATTACTCTCACACTTAAAAGAATCCTAAGGATTTATCCTTTGAAGTGGCTGAATAATCACCCTCAGCCTCTCTGGGACAACGTACTGGCGACCATTCCCCTTATCTATTTCCCTGTTACTAACTAACATAAAATTGCAGGCTAATGTTGAACACTCCACTGTAGACTCTCATGCTACAGCTGATGGAGATGCTAATATCATTCAGGAACAGCCCAAGGAGGATGATACTATGCTCATTGTTGAAGAAGATGTCTTCTGTGAACCTGAATTGATGCCTGATGATGAAATTCTCCCTGAGGTGATGATTTAAGAGGATGATGAAAAACCTCCTCTGAAACTCCCAAAGCCATAGTTGTGTCCACACCAGTTGATGAACTCACTCCTCCTCCCAAAGAAGCAGTTGTGACACCTACGTCTGCTACATCTGTCACTGCGGAGCTTCCAAAGGCTGAGTATGATCCCACTGTCGAGTTCTTGGTATTTGATCATCCATAACAGACCAACTTTGATATTTTGCCAAGGGAGTATGACTATGCACAAAAAATCCTGAACATTCATAACTTACAACCCTATCATCACCCCTCTGATCTTGAACGTCGGTCACGTAAGTTGGATCGCATGGGGTCTGAAATGTATTCATTTACAACCAACTTCCAAAAGATCATTACCCAAGCAATAAAGGATGCTATCACAGATCCTATACAAGAAGGCACACATAAGGGAGTGTCTCAGGGACTTAGCTACTTATCCACTCGAATCAAAGATGCCATCACCACAGAAGTCCTAACTTGTTCTTAGATCATGAGTTGGTCATGCACAAGGAGTTTGAGGTTGTCTAATCAAGACAAAAACGACACAAAAACTTTTTGGTTGAGCATGTTGATCGGTTTGTCAACAAAATATACAACAGGCTTCTAAGAATTTTCAGGGGATCAAGAGACAGACAAAGAAAAATGGTCGCATCAATCGAGCAGGTTGCTAAGTACATTCAGTCACGTTCAGCCAAGCGTTTGAGACAGGCTAAACGTGAGGGGGAGAAAGTTGACTTACTTAGACTTGAACATGTCAACACTAGCACAGGAACAGCTGAAAACACCATCTCTACACCCATCCCTTTCCAAGTCATCACACCCATTGTTGTACCTGATGATGATGAAATTAAGGGGAGCAACAGACCAACGAAGGAGCTGATACATCAAAATCTCTATTTTTAGTTAACACCAATAAGGTTGTGGATGATGGTGAACCAACGGCTAAGAAACTCAAATTTACTGTTAGCTCTCTACCAAAGGATGTACAAAGTCAAGCTCAGATGGCATTTCTCAAAAATGCTAAAGAGCGTAGAAAAGCAAATGAATCCTACTCTTTCTCAAAGAAAGGAAAGGAAATAGTTGTGGTAGACTCAGACGCTAAACTAAAGAAAGTAGATGTGATGCTAGAGACAGGAGGATCAACAACTGAACTATCTCAATTCTCAACCTTCAAAGCTGCTAATGAGAAACCTCTGACAGTTGAAGAAATTGAAAAACAGGCACGTAAATTCAAAAGGTAAAATGAAATCAAGAAGGCCAAAGAGCTGGATGAAGCCAAGCTAAAAGCCATGTCTCCACAACTCAGAGAGGAGCAAAGAAAAAGGTTAAGGGAAATTGAGGTAAAACGCACAGAGGCTCTCAAAAAGGTAAAAGCTGACTATGATGCCTGCGTAATAACATATATGCACCATGGAAAATCACCAAGTTCATATACACTATCCACAAGTCTACTCATACACCACATATGGTTTTATGGAGAGATAATCAACAAGCCAATATGGATCTCTTTGTGAATTTTAAGTTAAAGACACTTGGTTTGTCTGAATGGTTTGAACTGGAAGCATTAGCTAAGAAGAAGTCTGGACAGGAAAATTTTACACTCTTAAAGACTCTCAAAGCTAAGTTTAACTAGATAAAGGAAACTGCAGCCAAGCTTAAAGTTGATCTCCCACCACAGCTGTTTGTACAAGAACTCTCAAAGTCTGAAAAGAAAAGAAGAAGGATGACTTAATTCATTAAGGAAACCTTCGTCACATATGACATTCAAGTGGATGGAATGTACAGGGATCTTGTTCTACCCAATAGGATTGTAGGACCTATTGATGGTGAGACTTACACTGGGCCTAAAAAAGAATGGCCTACATGAACAAGGGATGCTAATACGTTTCCAAAGGGAAAGTGAGTTGGGGCTAGCTTTAACTATTCAGCTTCTAGTGTTTCAAATGGTGCTTAAAATCAACTCTGAGTATTCCAAAGTGTTTGCCAAAACTTTGCAGATGGAATTGGATAACAGAACAGACATCACTGAAGCTGAAGAGAAAATTAAGAATGATAATTACTGAAGTTTTCACAACTGAATTTTATCTTCATAATTTTGTTGTACTTATGTTTTGTACTTGTAATATTTTTCTAAGTCTTAATAAATCATGAAGTATGTTTGTTAGATCTGTTATGAGTAAGAAGAAGCTGTTATCTCACTTACTGTAACCTATTTATATCTAGATGTATTTATGTTTGAATAGGGGGATATTGTTGGGAATCTAAGTTTGTTAGATTTCCCTGTGTCATAGATTTAAACGTAAATTAAGTTATTTGATATTAACTTGCCTGTGCCTAGGTGACAGGCAAGTAACACAAGACTCACAGAGTTCTAAGTCTCTGTGAGCAACCACAGAGGAATCCATGTCAGAGACATTGTCAAGGAAGTCGAAGATTACTTGAAGACATACTCATTGGCTATGATGGATAATAGCCAAGATGTATCAGGGACTCTCAGTGGTTGACTGTTAACAAGGGTGGAAATACCCTGTTAACACTCAGTAAACTTTGGACATACCTAAGTGTTTAGGTGGAAGTTTTACAACCTAAAGTACGTGTCTATGAAGAAAAGGGAAACTGTGTCAGCTCTGTTTTCCTAAAGCATTATGGCAGACTACCAAGAATAGAAGAGCATCTTATGACAGATGTCCGACATTGTCTGTTTTGTGTAGTCACGTACCATCAACCTACACTAGAAGTCAACCTCGTACCACTATAAATAGGATATGTATCCTAGAGTTAATGTTGTTTACTTTGTTGGATTTTACACATTTACTCTCTTGAACTTATTGAATCAATAGCTGTGTTTGTGTTCATAAGTTAGCTTGTAAACTTGTAACTTATGCAAGTTTACTTGTCCTAAGAGTACACAACACATTCTCATCAAACTGTGTGATCCATAACACTTGTAATACTTGTTATACAATAATAAAGTCTTACGTTTGAAAAGTATTTACTTGTGTTATTTATCTTACTTAATCGTTACAAGCTAGGATTAGGGACTTTCAATAAGTATTTAAGAAAACCAACTGCAACTGATATTCAAAATACGTATAAATGGCACGAAGAAAAACATGGACTCCCAAGAATGCTCGAGAGTATCGATCGTATGCATTCGGAGTGAAAAAACTGCCTGAAGGCATTACAAGGGTAGTTTAAAAGGATTGGTCATAAATACCCAAATGTTATGTTAGAAGCTATTACGGGAATACATATAGGAAATGTTACTATTTGGCCGATGGTATTTATCCGACATGGTCGAGGTTTGTAAAAACATTTTCTGTTGCACGAGACGAAAAACGTTGAAGTTTAACCGAGTTCAATAAGCTACAAAAAAAGATATTGAACGAGAATTTGAAGTCCTACATGGTCGTTGGGATATCTTACAACAACCTGCGCGTCCAATGCAAATCAAAACCCTCAAGAAAATCATGTATCCTTGTATAATTTTACATAATATTGTTGGGAGTAAAATGAGCTAAGTCACTCAGACGCTGACAAGAGAAAATTAGACGCTGACAAGAAGAAATGAAGCGCTGACAGATCAAGCACTGACAAGAAATATCCAAGCGCTGACAAGAAGAAGTCCAACCACTGATAAGAACACTTAGTCAACACGTTTAATATTTGAAGTAAAGATATGCTCAATATTGTATTTTCTATATTTATCTTTACCTAGAATAGTTGATAGGTTATCCTTTGTACATGACTCCTTATGTTATAAAAGGAGGCCGTAGGGTTTGTAGTTGCTATACACATTTTTATTCAGTTTTCACAACTTTCATTGTAAGCAAGTTCGATTATTAATCTAAAGTGAAAGTTTGGTTTAACTGTTTACTTGTTCTTTATTATAAGTGTTAATTCCGCATAACACATGGATTGTTCATAACAACAAAGTTTCTCTACGTGTTAAACTTGATTCAGTCTCGTTAACACAAAGCTAATCAATCTAAATTTGGGATCAACAAGTGGTATCAGAGCTTGTTGAGGAACTTTGATCTAGAAGAACAGTAAACCCTAGAAACACCAGAAATCCTAAAACCAGACAAGATGTCTGCTACAGAATCCCCTTCCTCATCAAATCACAACCTAAAAATCCCTATGCTCGACCCTGACAACTTTGAACAATGAAAGTTCAATTTTGAACAATATCTTCAAATTCATGATCATACTCTCTAGGAAATTATTGAATTTGGAAATCAATTTTGAAAGTCCCTAATCAATGCAAGAAACCCTAATCTTAACTTAATCAACACAAGGTATTACTTTTCAAACGTAATCTTATTATTGTATAATAAAGAATTACAAGTGTTATGGATAACACAGTTTGATGACAATGTGTTGTGCACACTTTGAACAACAATAAACCCTAACTTATGAATACAGTCGTAGCTGTTTGATTCACTAAGTTATATGCAATAATGTTCTTAATATCTCAAAGTGTTAAACATTAATGCATGGATACACATCCTATTTATAGTGTTACGAGTTTGACTTAAACAGTACTTGATGGCAACTACACAAGCTTTTACAAGTTCCCACATCAGTCACATGATGTCCTTCTATTCTTGGTAGTCTTCCATTATGCTTTAAGGAACAGTTGTCAAAAACAGTTTCCTTATTCTTCATAGTCTCGAACACACAAATGGCATGTCCAAAGTGTGCTGAGAGTTATCAGGGTATTGCCACCCCTGTTAACTCTCAACCCCTCAGAGTCCCTCATACATCTTGGTTGTTATCCATCACAGCCAATGAGTATGTCTTCAGGTAATCTTCGACTTCCCTGACAATGTGTCTGACATGGACTCCTCTGAGGTTGCTCACAGAGACTTGGATCTCTGTGAGTCTTGCGAAACTTTCCTGCCTCCTAGGCACAGGCAAGGGACTATCTAACAGCCTAATTATGTTTAAATCAATGATCAGGGAATCTAAGAAGTTTAGATTCCCAACAATCTCCCCCTATTTAAACATAAATAATGCTAGATCTAACTAAGTTAAGGTAAGTGAGTTTAACAGCTTCTTCTTACACATAACAGATCTAAACAAACATACCTCATGATTTTATTAAAACTTAAAGAAAATTACAAGTGCATTACATAAGCAAAATAAAAGATGAAGGTAAAAAGGGTTGTGAACATCTTCAATAGTCATCATTTTTAATTCTTTCTTCAGCTTCAGCCAAGTCTAATCTGTTATCAATTTCATCCTGCAAAGTCTTTGCAAACTTATTGGAATACTCTGTGGTGATCTTGAGACACTTCTTGTGACAGAGTAGCTGAATAGTTGAAGCTAAGCACAGCTCATCTTCCCTTTGAAAAGCATACTGGCAAGCCTTGTTCATGAATGCCATTCCTCTTTCAGGCTCTGTATATGTCTGACCATCAACAGGGCCAACAATACCATTTGGGAGGATCAAATCCCTGTGCATACCATCCACTTGAACATCTTCAGTAACAAAAGTTTCGTTAACAATTTGTGAAATCCTTCTCCTTTTGTTGCCTGTCTTTGGGGGTTCTTGTTCAAAAAGCTGTGGTGGGGGATCAATCTTAAGTTTGGTTGTTGTTTCCTTGATCAAGTTAAACTTGGCCTTAAGAGTTTTAAGCAGAAGGAAATTTGCCTGTCCAGACTTTTTGGCAGCTAAGGCTTCGAGTTCGAACCATTCTGATAACCCAAGTGTCTTTAACCTGAAGTTGTCAAACACATCCATATTTCTCTGTTGGTTTTCCCTCCATAAGATCATCTGTGGGGTGTTTGTGGATTTATGAATGGTGTATTTGAACTTGGTTATCTTGCCAGCAGCATATTTGTTGTTTACGCAGGCATCATAGTCAGCTTTGACTTTCCTTAAATCCTCAGCGCGTTTTGTTTCCATTTCCCTCAACCTTTGTTTTTGTTTTTCCCTTTCAGGTGGTGTCATCTTCCTCAGAGTAGCTTCATTCAGTTCTTTGGCTGTCTTGAGTTCATTTAATCTCTTGAATTCTTCAGCTTGTTGCTCTATTTCTTCAGGGGTCAAAGGAATCTCATCGGAAGGTGTAAAGGTTAAGAATTGGGAAAGGTCTGTGGTGGATCCTCCTGTCTCTAGCATCGCAGCTATCTTCTTAAGTTTGGTATCAGTATCAACCAAAACTATCTCCTTTCCTTTCTTCGAGACAGAGGACTCCACACTTATGTTTTTCAAAACCTCAGCTCTTCTGATAAACGCTGTCTGAGCCTGAGTTTGAATAGCTTTGGGGAGAGAGCTAACAGTGAATTTTAATTTCTTGGCAGCTGGCTCATCGTCATCCTCAGGCTTGCTGGTGTTAACCAAAACCAGAGACTTTGATGAGTCAGCTCCATCTTGAGTTTGTTGCTCCCCCTGAGTATTATCCTCATCATTAGGTATTATAACAGGTGTGATGACTTGGAGAGGAACAGGTGTACTTGTGGGGTTAGCTGATGATGAGCCTTATTCAGCAGATGCAAGGCTGAGTGTTGTATTTTTCTCCCCCTCACGTTTATCCTTACTTTGCAGATGTTTGGATGAACGTGCTTGAAAACGTCTTGCAATCTGCTCCACAGAGGCAGCCATAGCACGTTGTCTTTTTCTTGAAGCCCTGGCAATCTTTAGCAGGAGGTTGGCATTTGCATTAGTATTTGCCTGAACACGCCTGACAATAAAGTTAGCATGGTTGTATTGCCTGCTGCGAACAGCATTAAAGTGCCTGTGCATGGTGAGTTCATGTTCATGGAACATAGCAGGGACGGCTGAGTCAATGGCATCCTTTATTCTTGTTGAAAGATGACCGAGTCCCTGGGCTACACCTCTTCTTGCACCATCCTGAATTGGCTCAGTGACAGCCTCAATCACAGCCTTTTTGATGATGCCTGGAAATGTCACAGTGAAGTTGTGCATTTCAGACTTGATCACATCCAGCTTCCTTGATAAGCGCTCAATATCTGATTGATGATGAACAGGCTGAAGATTCTTGATATTGAGGCTTTGCTGAGCATAGTCATCCCCCCTTGGTAATAAGTCAAAGTTGGTCTGGGCAGGATGATTAAACAAGAGAAATTCTGCTGTTGGATCATAAGGTGGTCTTTGGAATGTTGTTGTTGCTGATGTAGCAGAGTTTGGAGTATCAACAGCATCCTTGTGAGGAGAAGTCTTGTCACCAGCTGGTGTAGATATAGCTAGTTCTTTAGGAGGAGAGACAGACAGCTGGTCTTCCTCATCTTCTTCATCCTCTTCATCGAACATTCCTTCAGGGAATTCATCCTCAGGCATGGACTCAATATCAGAGACATAATCTTCTAATGAGAGCATTTCTTCATCAGCATTTAACACAGGCTCTTCATCATTTGGTTTGTCCTGAGTCATTGTATCAGTCTCCTTTTCTTGTTGTACCTGAGACTCGATGACTGGTTGTACAATTTCAGCCTGCAAATTTGTTGTAATTAGTAACAGGGAAAAATATAAGGGGAATGGTCGCCATTTCTATTCTTGGTAGTCTTCCATTATGCTTTAAGGAACAGTTGTCAAAAACAGTTTCCTTATTCTTCATAGTCTCGAACACACAAATGGCATGTCCAAAGTGTGCTGAGAGTTATCAGGGTATTGCCACCCCTGTTAACTCTCAACCCCTCAGAGTCCCTGATACATCTTGGCTGTTATCCATCACAGCCAATGAGTATGTCTTCAGGTAATCTTCGACTTCCCTGACAATGTCTCTGACATGGACTCCTCTGAGGTTGCTCACAGAGACTTGGATCTCTGTGAGTCTTGCGAAACTTTCCTGACTCCTAGGCACAGGCAAGGGACTATCTAACAACCTAATTATGTTTAAATCAATGATCAGGGAATCTAACAAGTTTAGATTCCCAACAATCTCCCCCTATTTAAACATAAATAATGCTAGATCTAACTAAGTTAAGGTAAGTGAGTTTAACAGCTTCTTCTTACACATAACAGATCTAAACAAACATACCTCATGATTTTATTAAAACTTAAAGAAAATTACAAGTGCATTACATAAGCAAAATAAAAGATGAAGGTAAAAAGGGCTGTGAACATCTTCAATAGTCATCATTTTTAATTCTTTCTTCAGCTTCAGCCAAGTCTAATCTGTTATCAATTTCATCCTGAAAAGTCTTTGCAAACTTCTTGGAATACTCTGTGTTGATCTTGAGACACTTCTTGTGACAGAGTAGCTGAATAGTTGAAGCTAAGCACAACTCATCTTCCCTTTGAAAAGCATACTGGCAAGCCTTGTTCATGAATGCCATTCCTCTTTCAGGCTCTGTATATGTCTGACCATCAACAGGGCCAACAATACCATTTGGGAGGATCAAATCCCTGTGCATACCATCCACTTGAACATCTTCAGTAACAAAAGTTTCGTTAACAATTTGTGAAATCCTTCTCCTTTTGTTGCTTGTCTTTGGGGGTTCTTGTTCAAAAAGCTGTTGTGGGGGATCAATCTTAAGTTTGGTTGTTGTTTCCTTGATCAAGTTAAACTTTGCCTTAAGAGTTTTAAGCAGAAGGAAATTTGCCTGTCCAGACTTTTTGGCAGCTAAGGCTTCGAGTTCGAACCATTCTGATAACCCAAGTGTCTTTAACCTGAAGTTGTCAAACACATCCATATTTCTCTGTTGGTTTTCCCTCCATAAGATCATCTGTGGGGTGTTTGTGGATTTATGAATGGTGTATTTGAACTTGGTTATCTTGCCAGCAGCATATTTGTTGTTTCCGCAGGCATCATAGTCAGCTTTGACTTTCCTTAAAGCCTCAGCGCGTTTTGTTTCCATTTCCCTCAACCTTTGTTTTTGTTTTTCCCTTTCAGGTGGTGTCATCTTCCTCAGAGTAGCTTCATTCAAGTCTTTGGCTGTCTTGAGTTCATTTAATATCTTGAATTCTTCAGCTTGTTGCTCTATTTCTTCAGGGGTCAAAGGAATCTCATCGGAAGGTGTAAAGGTTGAGAATTGGGAAAGGTCAGTGGTGGATCCTCCTGTCTCTAGCATCGCAGCTATCTTCTTAAGTTTGGTATCAGTATCAACCAAAACTATCTCCTTTCCTTTCTTCGAGACAGAGGACTCCACACTTATGTTTTTCAAAACCTCAGCTCTTCTGATAAACGCTGTCTGAGCCTGAGTTTGAATAGCTTTGGGGAGAGAGCTAACAGTGAATTTTAATTTCTTGGCAGCTGGCTCATCGTCATCCTCAGGCTTGCTGGTGTTAACCAAAACCAGAGACTTTGATGAGTCAGCTCCATCTTGAGTTTGTTGCTCCCCCTGAGTATTATCCTCATCATTAGGTATTATAACAGGTGTGATGACTTGGAGAGGAACAGGTGTACTTGTGGGGTTAGCTGATGATGAGCCTTGTTCAGCAGATGCAAGGCTGAGTGTTGTATTTTTCTCCCCCTCACGTTTATCCTTACTTTGCAGATGTTTGGATGAACGTGCTTGAAAACGTCTTGCAATCTGCTCCACAGAGGCAGCCATAGCACGTTGTCTTTTTCTTGAAGCCCTGGCAATCTTTAGCAGGAGGTTGGCATTTGCATTAGTATTTGCCTGAACACGCCTGACAATAAAGTTAGCATGGTTGTATTGCCTGGTGCGAACAGCATTAAAGTGCCTGTGCATGGTGAGTTCATGTTCATGGAACATAGCAGGGACGGCTGAGTCAACGGCATCCTTTATTCTTGTTGAAAGATGACCGAGTCCCTGGGCTACACCTCTTCTTGCACCATCCTGAATTGGCTCAGTGACAGCCTCAGTCACAGCCTTTTTGATGATGCCTGGAAATGTCACAGTGAAGTTGTGCATTTCATACTTGATCACATCCAGCTTCCTTGATAAGCGCTCAATATCTGATTGATGATGAACAGGCTGAAGATTCTTGATATTGAGGCTTTGCTGAGCATAGTCATCCCCCCTTGGTAATAAGTCAAAGTTGGTCTGATCAGGATGATTAAACAAGAGAAATTCTGTTGTTGGATCATAAGGTGGTCTTTGGAATGCTGTTGTTGCTGATGTAGCAGAGTTTGGAGTATCAACAGCATCCTTGTGAGGAGAAGTCTTGTCACCAGCTGGTGTAGACACAGCTAGTTCTTTAGGAGGAGAGACAGACAGCTGGTCTTCCTCATCTTCTTCATCCTCTTCATCGAACATTCCTTCAGGGAATTCATCCTTAGGCATGGACTCAATATCAGAGACATAATCTTCTAATGAGAGAATTTCTTCATCAGCATTTAACACAGGCTCTTCATCATTTGGTTTGTCCTGAGTCATTGTATCAGTCTCCTTTTCTTGTTGTACCTGAGACTCGATGACTGGTTGTACAATTTCAGCCTGCAAATTTGTTGTAATTAGTAACAGGGAAAAATATAAGGGGAATGGTCGCCATTTCGCTGTCCCAGAGAGGCTGAGGGTGATTACTCAGCCACTCCAAAGGATAAATCCTTGGGATTCTTTTAAGTGTGAAAAATAAGGTTAATGATCGCCATTCGCTGCCCCTAGGAAAGCTGAGTGTGATTATTCAGCCCCCCCAAAAGGTAAAAACCTTTGGGACTCTTTTGATTGTGAAACATATGTTGTTTAAGGATCACCAGTCGCTGCCCCTAGGAAAGCTAAGTGTGATTATTCAGCCCCCCCAAAAGGTTAAAACCTTTGGGACTCTTTTAAGAGTGAAACATATGTGGTTGTAGGTCGCCTGTTACGCTGCCCCTAGGAAAGCTGAGGGTGATGATTCAGCTCCCCCTGAAAGGATAAATCCTTTGGGACTCTTTTAAGGAGGGAACCAAGAGGCTGTGTGAAGTACAGCTGATCAAGGTTGAGACATTAGTGTATTCAGGTTGTTGTTAGCCTGAATACTGTCTAGAGGGTGCAGGGTCATCGGGGTGCTTTATAAACACAAATGAATCATTCCCTGGTGCAAAGACATGGTGTACAGAAGTCTTAAAGTATTCTAAGTGTATTGACAGACTTCTATGGGTCGAGGATTACCCTAACTTCACCACTCTCTCCTACAGACAAATGAGAGTGGCTGCTTGTGAACCTCTAAAAATGTACACTGATTACCTGTGAGATATCAGCTTGATCAGGCTGGTTTCCTGTCGTCTCAGCTGACTTTAAGACACTAGACGCCTGTTGTTTGTCAGCCAAAGAATCCGAATCCACAAGAGTATCTGGACCAGAGGAGGTGTCAGTCTTCTTTCCCTTGGCCTTAGTAACAGCTTTGGAGTGGGAAGAAGAGGGGATTTTCTTCTTCTTATGTTGTTGGCCAGATGAAGCCTTGGACTTAGTAGTGTGCTGCCCAGAGGTCAAAGACATAGACTTGCCAGCAACACTAGAAGTATTCACCTTCTCAGAGGAAGGGAGCAAGGGCTTCTCAGCGTTTGGTACTTGGTTGGCCACGTTCAGCATATGGGCGGTGACATGGATATCTTCACCTCCTATTTCCTTGTAGATGGCGCCTGTGATGCGATAGGGCTTAAGAGCAGTCAAGGCCTTGTTGTGGTAGTTATCTCCCAGCAGGCTTTCAAAGATCAGAGACAGGAAGCGCACATAACAGATATTCTTTTCTCTGACCTGATTCCTTCCCTTCAACTGTTCTACCAGGTTTGAGAAGAGAATGCTTCCAACGTCAACATCAGCTCCCCAAATTAATCCATAAGCAATAGCCTGATGGTTGAAAGACATTGGATCCTATGATCCCTGCATTCCTCCCAGGGACTTAACAATGTGGGTGAAGAGGACACGCCACATAGGAGTGAAATATTTAATCTTCAGAGGGGATTTGGCGAGGACCTCAGCTGGTGTAAGGGCAGGGTTAACGTCATGGCAAGGGTTGAGTGTGGCTAGGGCTTCCTTGACAGCCTTTTTGTCAACTACCTTTAGGCATTCATCTCCATGCTTCAATCCGGCCACACTAGAAAAGTCTTTAAGGGAGAAGGCAAAAGGGTGTTCATTGCATGAAAGGCTAAAAGTTATGGTGTCTTCTACCACTTCAGCAGAATACCAGAATTCCCTAAGGTATTCTTGGTAAAAGGTGGATGGGGATTTGGTGAAGGCTTCATTTAGGTCACAATTCTGCATGAAATTTACCAGATCTGAATAGGTGCTGTTGGGTGCCTTAATCCATCTAATGGCGTTGTTGGAGGCGAGGATGCTCTCGTTGATCTCGAAGTTAACATTTGAAGCTTTGGGAACTGAAAACGCCATGGATTTGAGGTTGAAGGTGAAAGAAAATGGCGGATGGTTAAGAGAGATAAGAACTTAGAGAGAGAAGTAGATTTTAGAATGGTGGTGGGTGAGAAGAGAAAGGAGACAATATATATTCAAACTAAGTGAACAGTTATTCAACCGTATTAAATGCAAGGTGAGAAAATGACTGCTCAAGTGGGTCCCCTTGACCTTTCAAAAAGTTTGTCTCCTCGTTATCCGAAAAATAAATGATTAAATATTTGAGAATGTTTTTTTGCATTTACTTGTAAAGTAACTACCTAGTTTCATGTGAAAAACATTTAATATAGAATCAATCATTTAATGAACACATTTAATATCAAGCCACAGGCTTTGAGATATTGAGCATCCCTAGCTCATTAACTAGCCTGTTGAACGAAGGTTCAGCCAAAGGCTTTGTAAAGATATCAGCTAGTTGCAGCTCTGTGGGAACAAAATGCAGCTCAATATCTCCCTTCATTATATGATCCCTGATAAAATGATACCTGATATCAATGTGTTTGGTACGAGAGTGAAGAACAGGGTTGTTGGATATGGCAATGGCGCTAGTGTTGTCACAAAAGATTGGCACTTTGTCATACAAGATTTCATAGTCAGCCAATTGACTTTTCAACCAGAGCACCTGAGCACAACAGCTGGCTGCAGCGACATATTCTGCTTCAGCTGAAGACATAGCCACAGAGTTTTGCATTTTAGCACTCCATCCAACCAATTTTCCTCCTAGGATTTGACAGCTGCCTGAAGTACTTTTCCTGTTAATACAGCATCCAGCATAATCTGAATCTGAATAGGCCTTGAGATCAAAGCCTGATTCCTTTGGATACCATAGACCTAGGGATGGTGTTCCTTTGAGATACCTGAAAATTCTCTTAACAGCCACTAGATGGGATTCTTTTGGGTTAGCTTGGTACCTTGCACAGAGACATGTGGAGAATTGGATATCTGGACGACTAGCTGTTAGATACATGAGTGACCCAATCATGCCTCTATATAAAGTCTCATTGACAGAGACCCCTGACTCATCAGGGCCCAAGTTGTTGGGTGGAAGCATGGGGCATTTCACTGATGCACAATCAGCTAAGTCATATTTTTTAAGTAAATCCTTAACATACTTTTCTTGACAAATTGAAATTCCCTTAGGACATTGTTTAATTTGAAAGCCCAAAAAGTAAGTTAATTCACCCATCATACTCATCTCATATTTCTTGGTCATTAATTTAGCAAAACGTTTACTAAGATTGACATTTTTTGACCCAAAGATGATATCATCCACATAAATCTGCACAATGATGAAATCACTCTTGTCCTTGAAGGTAAAGAGTGTTTTATCAATAGAACCCCTGACAAATTTATTTTTAGTTAAGAAATTAGAAAGAGTTTCATACCATGCTCTTGGAGCTTGTTTCAGACCATACATTGCCTTGTGAAGTCTGTACACATGGTTGGGAAACTCGCTGTTCTCAAATCCTTCAGGTTGTGCAACATACACTTCCTCAGCCAAATCACCATTAAGGAAAGCACTCTTAACATCCATCTGATACACAGTGATGTTCATGTAGGCAGCATAAGCAAGGAAGATTCTGATGTCTTCCAGTCTAGCAACAGGTGCGAAAGTTTCATCATAATCAATTCCTTCAGTCTGAGAAAACCCCTGTGCTACCAGTCTGGCCTTGTTCCTGATGATGTTCCCAATCTCATCCATCTTATTTCTATAGATCCATCTAGTGCCTGTGATATTATTTCCAGGTGGAGCTGGCACTAGTGTCCATACTTTGTTCCTTTTGAACTGATTGATTTCTTCTTACATAGCAGCTACCCATCCTTCTTCTACCAGAGCCTCAGCAACTCTTTTAGGTTCAATTTGTGAGAGAAATTCAGCAAAGAGACATTCATTGGCTGAGGCTGACTCTGAGTCTTGGATTCGCTGTCTGGTTGTGACCCCTACATTTGGTTCCCCAATAATATTGACAAGAAGAATGTGTTGATCTCTTGACCACTTATTTTGAGGAGCTGGGGATTCAAGGATAGGGGTACTTGAGGACACAGCTGGTACAATTTGAGTCTCATCCTGCTGACTAGGAGGGATTTCTTCAAAGACTACTTCAGTGTCGGAGTCTTCTTCAGCCATATCAAGGGAAGCTATTTCATTATCAGCAGGAGAATCTTCACGGATTTGAAGAATTGGTGAGTCATCAATATCATGAGAAGGACCATCAGAAATTTGAGGTTCTTCTTCATCAAGTTCCTGAGAGGTAGGAACTTCTATGTTGTGAGTTGACAGAGGGTCAAAGGCAGGGACATAAGGAGTGAGAGTGTTGGAGTGATGATGACTGGTAGGTCTGGGTTCTGTGAACTCATCACTTGGGAAAGAAATATTTTCATTAAAATCTATTTCATCACCCTCTGTTCCTGTTCTCTGTATGACTTCATCATCTTCATTGAATCTAACATGGAATGTTTCTTCTACTTCTTGTCTTCTGATGTTGAATACTCTGAAGGCTTTGGCTGTTGGAGAGTATCCCAAAAAGAAACCATCGTCAGCTTTTTCATCAAACTTTCCAAGTTTGTCCCTGTAGTTATAAATAAACACAGGGCACCCAAACACATGAAAATAGCTGACGTCTGGAGATCTTTTTCTAAAAACTTCATAGGAGGTTTTACCATGTCTTTTGACAATGATTGATCTGTTTTGAGTGTAGCAGGCAGTGTGAACAGCTTCTCCCCAAAATTGCTTTGGTAAGGCTGCACCATTTAACATAGTTCTTTCTGCTTCAATCAAAGTCCTGTTTCTTCTTTCAGCCACACCATTTTGTTCAGGGGTGCCAGCTGAAGAGAAGTTCTGAGAAATCCCTTTTTCATCACAAAAAGATTCAAGTTGATGATTCTTGAATTCAGTACCATTATCACTTCTTAGAGCTTTGACTCTAACATCATTCATATTTTCAACCTGTCTGATGAAGGACATGATGGTTTCAGCTGCATCACTTTTCCTTCTGAGGAAGAACACCCATGTGTATCTTGAAAATTCATCAACTATGAACAAGGTGTATTTGTTGTGATTAATGGTATGAGGTTTGACAGGCCCAAACAAATCCATGTGAAGGAGATGTAAGCACTTGTCAATGGAGAATGATTGCCTAGTCTTGAATGAAGACCTGTGATGCTTTCCTTTGACACAGGCAGAACAAGTTTTGTCTTTGGAAAACATAACTGAAGGTAGACCAGCAACCAAGTTTTGAGTGGCTATCTTATTGATGTTCTTGAAGTTGAGATGAGACAGTCTTTTGTGCCACAGCCAATTGACAATTTCAGAGGCTTTGGCAAGAAAACAATTTGAGCTGTCTTCAGAGCACACAGCCATGTTGATGACATAAACATCTCTCCTTCTAGGTGCAATCAGCACAACATTATTGTTTTTGTTGAATATGGTTCCCTGAGTCTTAGTAAACAAAACCTTATAGTCAGCATCACACAATTGGCTGATGCTAATAAGATTGTGTTTAAGACCATTCACATATGCAACCCTGGTAAATGTAATCCCATTGCAGTTCACTGAGCCATATCCTTCTGTGTCACCTGAAGAGTTATCTCCAAACACCACTTTAGGACCTGGCTCCTTTGAGTATCTGTGCAGGTATTGTTGAATCCCTGTCATGTGTCTAGAACAGCCACTATCTAGATACCATACCGATTCCTTGAGATATTTCTGCACAGATACATAGAAACAGATTAGTTCCTATGGTGAACCCACTTTCCAGTGGGTTCCCTGAATTGCTTATTAGCAACTCTTGTGTTCCTGAAAAACTTTTGGCGTTGGGATGGACAGTTCATTGTTTCATGGTTATAACTCCCACAGATATCACACCCAGGGAAGTCACCACACTCGTCTGAGTGATGGTCTGTGAACCCACAGAATTTACAGGGAGGATAAGGTTTGTAATTTCCCTGTTGTCTTTTGGAACTCTGTGGTCTGTCCCTAGAGGGTGTCTGAGCTCTTTTAGCTGCCATGTGTCTGTCATGATCTAAGGTCGAATGGTGAGAATTTTTACATACATTGCAATAAGGTTTGATTAACCTTTCCCCTTTGGGTTCACCTAGGACAGACTTAGGTTCATGAGAAGTAGAGCATTCAGTGGAAGGCTTAATGTGTTGTTTCAAGAGTTCTACTTCTTTCATAAGAGACAACAGGCGATCTTCAATGGTAGGTTCAACCTTATTCTTAGCTTTAGTAGTAACAGGCTTAAAAGCTACTTGTTTGCCAGTTTGTTTAGCAGGAACATGAAAAACTTTAGCTGGAGGATTCTCAATATCTGTCCTAAGTTCATCCTTAGCAGATCTAGAAGAACTGCTGGGTTCAACTCCAGAGAGTTTGGGCAAGGGTGGTAGCTCAGCCACATCTTCAGAGACAGGGTCATTTGTCAAAGTGGTATCTGACATATGAATAGTCTCTGTAGATTTAAAGACAATGTCTTTAGGTTTGGTGAGAATTTTCAGCTTATTTTTCTTAGCAGATATATCCCTTTTTAAGTCAGCAGGCACTTCATCCCTAAGCAATTCATCAATAGTAAACCTAGTACACAGCCATTTTTCAATAATCTTGTTCAATTCAGAGACTTGATCATTTAAAGCAATGTTTTTCAAGGTTAATCTAGCTACTTCATTTTGCAGGGATATTTTCTCTAGATTAACCCGCCTGAGAGTTTCACATTCAGCCTTAGCATTTATCATTTCAGATTTAACAGAGTGAAACTTATCAAGTAGGTTCTTTCTTTGTTCCTCAACAAAGTGTAAATCAACAATGGTGTAATCAAGGACATGCTTACGTTCATCACTATCAGACATGGATAAAAGCCTGTGTAATGTGACACCCTAGAACCGAGGTCATTAACGTTACCCTAAATTACGCTAATTTTTGAAATTTTTAATAAATTTTAATTTCTATATATATAAGTATTTTGGTTAAAGCCGATGTTCGAGGTTATAATTTTTACGATTGACGATTCAAGAAGGACGATGACGATTACGATCCCGATGGATGCCCAAATTTCTATAATTATTGACGATTTATCGATAATGTAATTTTTCGAGAATTTTACTTACGGTTCGTGTTAAGTTGAGTCGGGTGAGTTTTATAGCCTTCCGAGTACATTTAAAGTATCCCAAAAATAATTTGGAGTGTTCGGGATGATTTCCGACTCCCGTAAAATTTTCTAAATTGACTAGTAAGTCAATCCCGCAAAGTTTTAATGACGTTTTTACTTGAGGCCAAAAGAAAGCCAAAAATACCATTTTGGCCCCTCCCAATTCTACAAAATGACACAAACACAAACACATACAACACTTAGACAAAAAAAAAAATCAAAACACTCTCTTCCTCTCTCCCTCTAGCCGACGGCTACACCACCAAAACCACCATCCCACCATTTTTTTTTAGTTTTGATAAAAACTAACCTTAGACAACCTTCTAAAATCCATTGGTGAGTGTTAATCCATGGTTAAATTAAACATGCATTAACAAAAATTTTCCAAAAATTTTCAAGATCATTCAAATTCGTTTTTAAGGTTAATTGTATTGATGCATGTTAAATTCATGTATAGTGTGAGTATAATCACTAATCAAACCCACCAAAATTGATTTGGTTGTGGTGATTTGGTCACCCAAACCCCACGGCAAAAGGGGGTGTTTGGGGAGCCATGGTGGTTGATGATTTTGAGCATTATTTTGTGTTTGGTTTAGTGTTTATTGATGTATCAAATGGGTATAAGTGTTTGCATGCTTGTTTTTATATTTTTAGATTATGAGGTTGTTGATCAATAGGGGTTAGGGACTGAAATTTGTGTTTGGATATGATTGGGAATGCTTAGGATGAAGCCTAGTAGTGATTGATAGGTTTGGAATCGAGCTTAAGTGTGATTTTGGTATGGTCAAATTTAGGCAGAAATTTTAGGACCTTTTCGTAAAAATAATTTTTCCTACAGGTCTAGATAACTAAGTGTAGTCATAGAGGGTCTTCTTAGCTTTAATTTGGTATAAGGTAGAGCCCGTGACTCAAAACGAGCTAAAAGTTATGAGGTTTTAAAGATTGAGTACCGGGAGACGAGAACTTTCATAATCCGAATTTATGTATAGTTTTAGTCAAATCCCGAGGACCACAAGTATGAATTGGTAAAAGGTCAAGGGTCAAAATTTGGTCACAAACCTGTGTAATTGAGTCTATAAGTGGACTTAGGAGTCAAAGAAGTCAAAGGTGCATTTCAAATAGGTCAAAGAGGTCCAAGTTGGTCGAAGTACAATTTCAGCCCGGAAAATGTAGTTTTGGAAAAGCGTTGAGTAACGGGTCGTAGAAGTAAAAACTTTTATTGGGATTAAAAATGTGTTATCTACAGGTCTTATAGGATTTTTTAGAATTTTGTCGAATTTTATAAGAATGGTTAAGTATAGTAAAACAGCCCGTACTTTCGGTGAGTACCGGCGAAAATGAATAAAAATGGATAACGTAAATAATAAGAACGAATGGTGTAAAATGAGTGATGCTTGTTGTTTTATTTTGGCGTGACTTATAAATGTCCTAAGTGACTAGTATCTATGTATTTTATACAGTACCGTGAGGTATTTAAAATGAGATTACTCATTACGCGTTATTTGTTGATAGGTGTTGATTTACCCGGGCATCCGTATCGTCGTCAGTGATCATCTCTCGAACTACCGACTACTTAATATATAAGGTGTGAATTTATAGCCTCGCTTATATTTATTTCAAATTGTTTTACCCACGAGGGAAATGCATGCTAGTTTTTAAAAGGAACGTATATCATGAATGATTGTTAGACCCGAATGTTGCCTTAGAAATTGTGTTGAGTACCTAGTTGCAAAAGACCCTAATTTCATGAACTATTAACTATTGTCCTGCCCTCGAGTAGGGGGAAATAGCCGCTTATACAATTTGTAGTACTACGGGGCTAACGACCCAATGCTAGCCGAGAAGCTGTACGTTGAGTAAGTTCTGCGGTAGATTATCTTGTATGAGAGATAAGGTATAATTGCAACTGATGCCTTTAGAAGGGGCACTGGTTTCATCTGAATCACGCCGGTAATTACTACGCGGGTGATTGAGTTAACGGATTAGTGTCATGAGCTTAAACACAATTGTCAGTATCCTGAATATAGATTGTTTGATCGACAAGTCTATGGATGATCACGAATGGTTTTTATTTTATATACGTTCAAAATGAGTTGTAAAACCTATGAATTCCACTCAACGTTTTCGTTGACCAAATTTTGGCATGTGTTTCAGGTAACCGCTGAAGTGTAGCATGGAGCGTGCATGGGATGGATGTTGTGTGTATGGCTTGGAGTCTGCTTGTTTTTCCTCCCTTTTCCTACTTAAACATTTTTAAATTTTAATGTTATGTTGTTGTGAAACTGAAATTCTTGGGTTGAGATTCATGGGGATCGAAAACGCTAAACTCTGTTGTACCAAGTGGGGTTGGAAAAACCGTGGACATGTATCATCTAACAATTTTTAATTCAAGTTTTAAGTTGACGTCTTTTTAGAGTCGTTTGATATATCTTGTGTGCAATGAATACTGTGTAGCACCCAATGTTGTAGTTCCGCTGCGCATAGCATTTGTGGGGGTGTTACAGATTGGTAATCAGAGCCATGAGTTATAGAGAACTAGGTCGTTTTTGAAAATCCTAAACTATAACTTTTGGTGTCGTAAGAAATGGTCCAAGCACACACAACTATCCTGCATGGCTCCGGTAAGATTTATTTTTGTATTCATGGCATTTGACGTATACTTTTGAGTTGAAGTATATATGTGGGTAATTATTACGTAAGTATGGAAATTACTATATGTAGACGTTGAGATTATACGTGGAATATCCGACATCGTAATTTTTGTATTAATCATGCATGAGCATCATATTATTACATTTTGGGCATATGTACCACCTTTGCATTGCATTTGCATGCATGTATTTATAAATATTGTATAATTACTTATGTACCCTCCGAAATTCGCTGTTATTGCAGGAATGGCCGAGGTACCGCCTAATGATAATGGAAACGATTACGTCGTAGGTCGCGAAGGGGGAAGTGTTGGAACAGCAGCTGAAGGACAAGCTGAGACGAACGATGTGCAAGCCCAGGACCCCGACCAAAGGAGAACTACTTGCCCCAGGCCTATGCGTACTTCCCATCTGGTTGGTGCACCAGGTATCCCCAGAAGAGCCGAAGGTGCAGTGAGCACAAATTCTCTTCATCAAGGCATCTCAAGAGTTTGCTGCCCCGGACCGAGAGTTTATCATGATGTACGGTGTGTTGTGAGAGGTTTGGATGAATCAATGTGCATGCGGTACGTAGTGGAATCAAGGGTGATCAGTAGATTCGACGAGAATGAAAGGGCAGACCAAAGACTGTTAGAAAGGACTGCAAGAATTGAGTATGATGGAAATGTAAACAAAAGTGATATCAACAGTCTAAGATCGATGGTTGCAAATTTGAGCGCTAGTCTTGACCGTGTTAGGGAAGATAAAGTGAGGTTGTCAAGGACGCAGAGTTGGGAACATCGAGTGAGAGCATCATTGCCCCCAGATTGGAGATTCGTGGACGATTTGGAGATGGAGGCCAATGACTACATGATTCAGCCGCCTACTAGAGGTGCTTGTATTACTGTGGGAAGTCAGGTAGCGATTGAGTGTGGGCCTACATCAGGGACGAAAAAGGAGACGGAATGTGGGCCGGATGATAAAGGAAAGAGAAAAATGGATGATGTGGATGAGGACGATAGCGATGAGGAACCCGAGGAAGATGACGACGAACCGCCATCCAAGAGGCCGTGTGGATCACCACATGCCTAGTTACTTGTCTTGTATTTTTCTTTGATCATTGTAATAGAACTGTTTTAGACTTTTGTATGATGGCATTATGACGAAAAACTTGAGGACTTAAGTTTTATGGTGAACGATTGTAGTGGCAATACTTGTCACAATTTTGGTTAATTATCAATACAATCCATGTTACCTTTCATGATCTGTGATATGTCTTGATCTTTTGTGATGTGAATTGATGAATCTTAGTAACTCTGTAGTGATGTGTCGTTGTATGTATATTATGTCTCGGAAACTTGATGTGTATACTTACATTGTTTTTCTATTTTCCCTGTCTTGCAGAAAGAGATATTCGATAACACCATGCCTCCAAAGTTAACCGCCGATCGTGTAAACACAATGATTCAGGAAGCTATAGCAAATGCGCTGGAAGCGGACCGAGCCGGGAGAAATCAGGACCAGGGAAGAAACGCGGGGAGACAGCAAGCCCCGAGAGTGTGTACCTATTCTAGTTTTATGAAATGCGGTCCCACGCAATTTCGTGGAACTGGTGGAGCTCTAGAACTTAGAAGATGGTTGGAAAAGGTTGAAAGTACTTTCGAAATCAGCAGTTGTTCAGAAGCGGACAAGGTGAAGTTTGCGGCTGCTACG
The DNA here is from genome assembly GCA_025667525.1 of Glebionis coronaria. Lineage (NCBI taxonomy): Eukaryota > Viridiplantae > Streptophyta > Magnoliopsida > Asterales > Asteraceae > Glebionis > Glebionis coronaria. Next base: position 424,524,405 of record CM046877.1, read on the forward strand.
TTTCTTGATGATGCGTTAAGTTGGTGGAATACCCAAGTAGCCACTGTTGGATTGGCTGTAGCGAATGCAAGGACGTGGACTGCGACAAAAGCTCTGTTGACTAAGAAGTTTTGCCCGGAAGAGGAATTGGGTCAATTGGAAGATGAGTTGAGGCACTTGACCTTGAAGAACAATGATATCGCTGCTTACACCAGGAGGTTTAATGAGTTAAGCCTTTTGTGTCCAGATGTTTTTGCCAATGATGCCAAGAAGATGAAGCAGTATATAAAAGGTTTATCTAGCAATATCAAAGGTGAGACGACTTCGTCAAAACCTGGGTCGTTTGATGAAGCGGTCCAGATGGCTCACGCATTGATGGACGTCAAGCTCCAGGACAAGCAGAACTCCATTGCTGAAGGCAACAAGAGGAAATGGGAAGCGGCACAAAGCAATCAATCCCAGGGCCAGAACCGAGGTGGAAATCGAAACAACCATGGTCAGAACCGCAATCAGCAGTTTAACCAACGAAGGAATGAAGGGATGAGGGCTGTGACGAACCCTAGAGGAGTAAAAGTGAATCCCCATTGTGGTAGGTGCAATTTGTACCATGTCGGGAATTGCCCGCCTGCATGCGGCAAATGTGGAAAAGCAGGTCACAGGACATCTGGTTGCCGAACGGGAGGAGTAGCCACTGGGGCGAATGGTATCAGAATGAGGGGATGTTTTGGATGTGGAGAGAGAGGCCATGTGCAAGTGAATTGCCCGAAGGCAGGAAACAAGCGGGGAGGTAACAATGCTGCTGCTGTATATCAAGTAGGGACGGCTGATAAACCACAGGGTCCTAACGTGGTTACCGGTACGTTTTTGCTAGACGCTTGTTATGCTAGTATTTTGTTTGATTCTGGCTCCGACAAGAGTTTTGTAGATGTTAAATTTAGTCGTCATATCGATAGAAAACCGGTGTTGTTAGCGACTAGTTATAACGTTGAGTTAGCCGATGGAAAAATTGTTAGTACGAATTCTATACTGAAAGGGTGTACCTTGAAGTTAGGAAATTACGCTTTTAAAATCGACTTGATGCCTATAGAGCTAGGATCGTTTGACGTGATTGTGGGAATGGATTGGCTAATGGCGCACAGTGCTATGATCATCTGTGGCGAGAGATTAGTTCAGATTCCGTTGAGGAATAAAGTTTTGACGGTAAAGGGAGACGAATGCACTTCTCGTTTGAAAGTGATTTCCTGTTTGAAAATGATGAAGTATGTAGAGAACAGATGCGATGTGTTTTTGGCACAAGTTTCGAGTGATGGTGATTTAGAGGCGAGGATTGAAGAGGTACCCGTTATCTGCGAATATCCGGAAGTTTTTCCAGACGAGTTGCCAGGTTTACCACCCACCCGTGAGGTCGAGTTTCGAATTGATTTGGTGCCAGGAGCAGCGCCGGTCGCGCGTGCACCTTATCGCTTAGCACCATCCGAGTTAAAGGAGTTATCGGATCAATTGAAGGAATTGATGGACAAGGGATTTATTAGGCCGAGCTCATCACCTTGGGGAGCGCCAGTGTTTTTTGTAAAGAAGAAAGATGGTTCGTTTCGGATGTGTATTGACTATAGGGAACTCAATAAGCTGACGGTTAAGAATCGGTACCCATTGCCGAGGATTGACGATTTGTTTGATCAATTGCAAGGTTCCAGTGTATACTCAAAGATCGATTTAAGATCAGGGTATCATCAACTGCGTGTAAGAGAGGAGGATATTCCTGTAACTGCCTTTCGTACGCGGTATGGACACTTTGAATTTCGAGTGATGCCGTTTGGGTTGACGAACGCGCCTGCTGTATTCATGGACCTCATGAATCGCGTGTGCAAGCCGTATCTAGATAAGTTTGTTATTGTTTTCATCGATGATATTCTTATTTACTCTAAGAGTAAGGAGGAGCACGAGAAGCACCTGAGGAAGATTTTGGAGTTGTTAAGGAAGGAGAAGCTGTATGCGAAGTTCTCGAAGTGTGAGTTTTGGTTAGAATCTGTGCAGTTCCTAGGTCACGTGATTGATAGCATGGGAGTTCGTGTGGATCCTGCCAAGGTCGAAGCGATCAGGGAATGGTCGGCACCGACAACGCCGACTGAAGTTCGACAATTCCTTAGTTTAGCTGGGTATTATCGAAGGTTCATTGAAGGATTTTCGTTGATTGCAAAACCATTGACAAGGCTTACCGAAAAGAATAGGGTGTATGAATGGGGAAATGAGGAAGAACTCGCTTTCACAACGCTCAAGGACAAGTTATGTTCCGCACCGATATTGTCATTGCCTGAAGGAACCGAAGACTTTGTAGTGTATTGTGATGCATCTCGTAAGGGTTATGGAGCGGTATTGATGCAACGTGAAAAGGTGATAGCTTACGCGTCGAGGCAACTGAGGAAGAATGAGGAGAACTACACGACGCACGATTTGGAATTAGGAGCTGTAGTTTTTGCGTTGAAGTTGTGGAGACACTATTTGTATGGGACGAAGTGTGTTGTATTCACTGACCACAAGAGTTTGCAACACATTTTAGATCAAAAGGAGTTGAATATGCGACAGAGACGATGGGTTGAACTACTGAGTGATTACAACTGCGAAATTCGCTACCACCCTGGCAAGGCGAATGTTGTAGCGGATGCACTGAGTAGGAAGGAACGGGAGAAACCTTTGAGGGTCAGAGCTTTGGTGATGACTGAGAGCGTTGACTTAACCGAAACTATACTGAAGGCTCAAGAGAGGGGACTAATGAAAGGGAATGTTGAAGCTGGGAATTTGGGACGAATGTTGAAACCTCTTTTCGTGATTAGGTCGGACGGACTGAGATATTTTGAAAATCGGATTTGGTTACCATTGTGTTCATCTGAGGAAGGGAAGCCTGGAGTTCGAGAATTGGTTATGAACGAGTCGCATAAGTCGAAGTATTCGATACATCCTGGATCGGATAAAATGTATCACGACCTGAAGAAAGTTTATTGGTGGCCGAATATGAAGGCGGATATTGCTCGTTACGTTAGTAAGTGTTTGACTTGCGCGAAGGTTCAAGCAGAACATAAGAAACCATCTGGATTGTTGGTACAACCAGAGATCCCAGAATGGATATGGGAGAAAATCGATATGGATTTTGTGACGGGTTTACCTAGAACTCCTAGTGGATGTGATATGATATGGGTAATAGTGGATAGGTTAACGAAATCTGCTCATTTCTTACCTATGAAGAAGACGGACAGCATGGAAAAGCTAGCCAGTGTGTACGTGAAAGAGATCGTCTGCAGACATGGAGTGCCGTTATCGATCATTTCGGATCGCGACAGTAGATTTACTTCGGAATTTTGGAAATCGCTTCAACGTGCGATGGGCACTGAATTGAGTTTAAGTACGGCTTATCACCCGGAAACTGACGGCCAGAGTGAACGAACTATTCAGACGATGGAGGACATGCTCCGAGCATGCGTGATTGATTTTGGAGGAAGTTGGGAACGCCACTTGCCTCTGGTGGAGTTTTCGTATAATAATAGTTATCATGCGAGTATCAAGGCAGCACCGTTCGAAGCATTGTATGGAAGGAAGTGTAGATCGCCTGTGTGTTGGAGTGAAGTAGGAGAAAGTCAATTGACTGGACCCGAAATGGTTTTAGAAACGACAGAGAAGATTGTGCAAATCAAGAACCGACTACTTGCTGCGAGAAGCCGACAGAAGAGTTATGCCGATAACAGAAGGAAACCGTTGGAGTTTGAAGTTGGAGATATGGTTATGCTCAAGGTATCGCCGTGGAAGGGTGTAATTCGTTTTGGGAAGAAAGGAAAGTTGAGTCCAAGGTATATTGGACCATTTAAGATCGTTGAACGAATTGGACCAGTAGCGTACAAGTTAGAATTGCCGAGCGAGCTTAGTGCTATTCACGACACGTTTCACGTATCGAACCTGAAAAAGAGTTTGGCGGATAAGGAATTGGTGATTCCTTTGGACGAGATTTGACTGGACGACAAAATGCATTTTGTGGAAGAACCTGTGGAAATTATGGACCGAGAGGTCAAGAGGCTGAAGCGTAGTAGAATTCCTATTGTGAAGGTTCGATGGAATTCTAAGCGTGGACCGGAATACACTTGGGAACGTGAGGACTTTTTCAAGGAAAGGTATCCTCATCTGTTCCAGTAGAACGAAATGTGAGTACAAGAAGAGGCGAGCGCCGGGACGTCGCTCTTTTTAAGGAGGGGTGGATGTGACACCCTAGAACCGAGGTCATTAACGTTACCCTAAATTACGCTAATTTTTGAAATTTTTAATAAATTTTAATTTCTATATATATAAGTATTTTGGTTAAAGCCGATGTTCGAGGTTATAATTTTTACGATTGACGATTCAAGAAGGACGATGACGATTACGATCCCGATGGATGCCCAAATTTCTATAATTATTGACGATTTATCGATAATGTAATTTTTCGAGAATTTTACTTACGGTTCGTGTTAAGTTGAGTCGGGTGAGTTTTATAGCCTTCCGAGTACATTTAAAGTATCCCAAAAATAATTTGGAGTGTTCGGGATGATTTCCGACTCCCGTAAAATTTTCTAAATTGACTAGTAAGTCAATCCCGCAAAGTTTTAATGACTTTTTTACTTGAGGCCAAAAGAAAGCCAAAAATACCATTTTGGCCCCTCCCAATTCTACAAAATGACACAAACACAAACACATACAACACTTAGACAAAAAAAAATCAAAACACTCTCTTCCTCTCTCCCTCTAGCCGACGGCTACACCACCAAAACCACCATCCCACCATTTTTTTTTTAGTTTTGATAAAAACTAACCTTAGACCACCTTCTAAAATCCATTGGTGAGTGTTAATCCATGGTTAAATTAAACATGCATTAACAAAAATTTTCCAAAAATTTTCAAGATCATTCAAATTCGTTTTTGAGGTTAATTGTATTGATGCATGTTAAATTCATGTATAGTGTGAGTATAATCACTAATCAAACCCACCAAAATTGATTTGGTTGTGGTGATTTGGTCACCCAAACCCCACGGCAAAAGGGGGTGTTTGGGGAGCCATGGTGGTTGATGATTTTGAGCATTATTTTGTGTTTGGTTTAGTGTTTATTGATGTATCAAATGGGTATAAGTGTTTGCATGCTTGTTTTTATATTTTTAGATTATGAGGTTGTTGATCAATAGGGGTTAGGGACTGAAATTTGTGTTTGGATATGATTGGGAATGCTTAGGATGAAGCCTAGTAGTGATTGATAGGTTTGGAATCGAGCTTAAGTGTGATTTTGGTATGGTCAAATTTAGGCAGAAAGTTTAGGACCTTTTCGTAAAAATAATTTTTCCTACAGGTCTAGATAACTAAGTGTAGTCATAGAGGGTCTTCTTAGCTTTAATTTGGTATAAGGTAGAGCCCGTGACTCAAAACGAGCTAAAAGTTATGAGGTTTTAAAGATCGAGTACCGGGAGACGAGAACTTTCATAATCCGAATTTATGTATAGTTTTAGTCAAATCCCGAGGACCACAAGTATGAATTGGTAAAAGGTCAAGGGTCAAAATTTGGTCACAAACCTGTGTAATTGAGTCTATAAGTGGACTTAGGAGTCAAAGAAGTCAAAGGTGCATTTCAAATAGGTCAAAGAGGTCCAAGTTGGTCGAAGTACAATTTCAGCCCGGAAAATGTAGTTTTGGAAAAGCGTTGAGTAACGGGTCGTAGAAGTAAAAACTTTTATTGGGATTAAAAATGTGTTATCTACAGGTCTTATAGGATTTTTGAGAATTTTGTCGAATTTTATAAGAATGGTTAAGTATAGTAAAACAACCCGTACTTTCGGTGAGTACCGGCGAAAATGAATAAAAATGGATAACGTAAATAATAAGAACGAATGGTGTAAAATGAGTGATGCTTGTTGTTTTGTTTTGGCGTGAGTTATAAATGTCCTAAGTGACTAGTATCTATGTATTTTATACAGTACCGTGAGGTATTTAAAATGAGATTACTCATTACGCGTTATTTGTTGATAGGTGTTGATTTACCCGGGCATCCGTATCGTCGTCAGTGATCATCTCTCGAACTACCGACTACTTAATATATAAGGTGTCAATTTATAGCCTCGCTTATATTTATTTCAAATTGTTTTACCCGCGAGGGAAATGCATGCTAGTTTTTAAAAGGAACGTATATCATGAATGATTGTTAGACCCGAATGTTGCCTTAGAAATTGTGTTGAGTACCTAGTTGCAAAAGACCCTAATTTCATGAACTATTAACTATTGTCCTGCCCTCGAGTAGGGGGAAATAGCCGCTTATACAATTTGTAGTACTACGGGGCTAACGACCCAATGCTAGCCGAGAAGCTGTACGTTGAGTAAGTTCTGCGGTAGATTATCTTGTATGAGAGATAAGGTATAATTGCAACTGATGCCTTTAGAAGGGGCACTGGTTTCATCTGAATCACGCCGGTAATTATTACGCGGGTGATTGAGTTAACGGATTAGTGTCATGAGCTTAAACACAATTGTCAGTATCCTGAATATAGATTGTTTGATCGACAAGTCTATGGATGATCACGAATGGTTTTTATTTTATATACGTTCAAAATGAGTTGTAAAACCTATGAATTCCACTCAACGTTTTCGTTGACCAAATTTTGGCATGTGTTTCAGGTAACCGCTGAAGTGTAGCATGGAGCGTGCATGGGATGGATGTTGTGTGTATGGCTTGGAGTCTGCTTGTTTTTCCTCCCTTTTCCTACTTAAACATTTTTAAATTTTAATGTTATGTTGTTGTGAAACTGAAATTCTTGGGTTGAGATTCATGGGGACCGAAAACGCTAAACTCTGTTGTACCAAGTGGGGTTGGAAAAACCGTGGACATGTATCATCTAACAATTTTTAATTCAAGTTTTAAGTTGACGTCTTTTTAGAGTCGTTTGATATATCTTGTGTGCAATGAATACTGTGTAGCACCCAATGTTGTAGTTCCGCTGCGCATAGCATTTGTGGGGGTGTTACATGTACCTTTTTCATTGTGATGTCAACCCATTGTCCTGATCTTGCATCACCTTTTCCAACAGCTGGTTCATCCTCAGCTATCGCCATAAAAGCCCTGACTCTGGTGGTGTCTTCTTCATATGAAGTCAGTGGCTCATCATTCCAATCATAAGTTTCAGCAACCAACCCTTTCTCTGTCTTTTTCTCACCACCTTTCTTTTTGGACAGAGCTTCAATCTTCAAGTTCATTTGTCTAACTCAGCTTTAAGTGCCTTGTACTTATTTTTGTAATCTTTCTTCTCAGTGTCTGAAGAATTGGATTGAAATGAGTTGTTATGTTGTTTGAACTTGTAGGGTTTGGATGAAGGTGATGGATAAGAGGGTGAGGATGTCTTGGTAGAAGGACAATCTTTTTGATAATGTCCAAGCTTTCCACAGGCAAAACAAGTTTCTTTTGACCTGTCAGTTGGTTTACTAGCTGATCCTACTCTTCCTGACCTTTTGTAGTATCTTCTTTGGTTGGCTAGCAAAGCTCTTTCATGGAACTCTGCATTGAGGTCTGACAAGAACTCTTGGTTGCTACGGGTATCTTCTTCAACATCAGAATCGCTGTCATAAGGATGTGTTGCAGAGATCAATGCTTTGGAAGATGCTCCTTGGACTACAAATCTTTCAGTCTCTGATTTGTAGATAGTATCGATCAGCCCTTCTTCATAATTGTACTTACCATAGAGCTGAGCAAGGGTATCATTTTTTATTGAGTTGTTAGCTCTCTGAGTCTGATTCATGCTCAGCCACTTTCTTGGAAGGCTGTTGACAAAAGTAGCATTGATCTCAGCTTGACCAATAGTGACATCATTCATAGCTAAGTCATTTAGAAGAATCTTCAGCCTAGTATAGGTTTGCTGAACCTTTTCTCCTTCAAGTGACTTAAAGGCATTAAACTGAAGTCTGAGTGCCTGAATCTTTGTCTCTCTTGTTTCAGAGGGTCCTTCATGGCCAAGAATGAGGTCTGTCCACATTTGTTTAGCTGTGGGACACTGAATGACAGACTTCATGATGTGCTTGGGAAGGCAGGAAATTATGATGCTTTTGAGACGTTTATCTTGGTTTGCTAATTTCCTATCAGCTGGAGTCCATTGTTTGAGAGGTTTGGGAAGAGGGTTTTCTTCAGTGGATGTAAGCGCCATGGGAATATATGGACCATTTTCTAAAATTTTTAAAAGAAAAGGTTCAAGCCCATCAAGGTATACAAGAAATTGACTCTTCCAACTGGCAAAATCTTCTTCATCAAAGACTGGTACACTTGTTACGTGTGATCCACCTCTTGAGTCAAGAAGTTGAGGTAGATCATCGTCATTGGCAGGAGGGTTAAGTCTTGGTGAAGATGGATTTGTGGAAGGTGATTGTGGTGGGTTAGAAGTTTCCGGCATGGTGGATCTTGATTATAAAACTGTGAACGATGTTTCTTGAAGGTTTTAATATCAAACACCGCTCTGATACCAATTGAAAGTCCCTAATCAATGCAAGAAACCCTAATCTTAACTTAATCAACACAAGGTATTACTTTTCAAACGTAATCTTATTATTGTATAATAAAGAATTACAAGTGTTATGGATAACACAGTTTGATGACAATGTGTTGTGCACACTTTGAACAACAATAAACCCTAACTTATGAATACAGTCGTAGCTGTTTGATTCACTAAGTTATATTGTATAATAAAGAATTACTAGTATTACTGCTGCTATTTCTGCAAGAACCACTGTTGGTTCCTCTGCTGAAGAGCGAAGAGAAAGACCTGAAGATGGAAGAGCTATCTTAACTGTAGATATAGCCGCAAGAAGGAATGACATGAAAACTTTGAGCATTCTTAAACTCTCTTTGGGTCCAAAGAATCAACATAAGTATAGAAGTTTTGAGTCTGCCAAAGAACTTTGGGCAGCTCTTCAAGTCACCTATGGTGGTGATGAAGATACTGCCAAAGAAAGGAAGAAGCAACTTTTGCATGAATATGCAGTATTTAAAGCTCTTCCTAGTGAGAAGCTAAGTGAGGTGAGAAGCAGGCTTTTAGACATCACAAGCAAGTTATCCTTCATGGGAACAGAACATGATGATGTTGATATCATTACTACTTTTCTTAGAAGTCTTGGTGATGCGTGGAAAATTGAAGCTAGGTCAATTATTGCTACCAATGCCCATAAGAGTTATACCTTTGATGACGTCTACAATAAGTTAAAAATTGTGGAAAGTGAAATCTTATTGGATCATGGAAGCAAGTCAACATCTAACATGGCTTTCATCTCATATAGTGATGCTCAAACCAATGAAATAGAGACATATGTACATCCTGTTACTGTATCACCTTGTGTAAGAGGTGGATCAACCTTTTTCAACGCCTCACATTTTGACACTGACACATAAAATGTTGACTCACCAAAGCTTAAACTTGATGGTATTGATTTGGATACATTATGTGCATACATTGCTGCATTGCCCAATGGTTCCTTGATTACCTATGAGGATCTTGAGCAAATCGGTGATGAGAATTTGGAAGAGATGGATATTAAATGGAATATGGCACTTGCAAGCATAAGGGCCAATAGATGGAATAGGAGATTTGGAAGGAAAATGACCTTCAATGCTAAAGACACTGCTGGATTTGATAATTCCAATGTTGAGTGTTACAACTACCATAGGATGGGTCACTTTAAGAGGGAATGCAGATCTCCAAGAAGATCTGATGCTGGAAAGGCTTCAAGCCAAATCATCAAGGTTGAAGATGCTAAGCCAAAGGCTATGGTTGTCGTGCAAGACATTGATGGTGTTGGATGGGACTGGAGCTTTATGGCAAAGGATGTGGAAGAGAATCAGGCTTTGATTGCTGAGAAGGAAGAGAAGAGCATGTTCACTTTGCTCTCATGGCCAATTCCTCGTCTTCATCAGAATATTGAGGTATATGATGATGCTTACTATAGTAAAGGCTGTCGATTAAACACTGAAAAGCTTAACAAAGAAAAATTAAAGTTAAAAATCAGATGTGTTTGATGTAGAATGCAGGTTATCAAATTATAAAATGGCGCTTACACAAGCTGAAAAGACTGTAGAGGAATATAAGAAAATGGAATTCGACCTAAAAGATCAAATTAATATTTTGTCTCATGATCTTAAAGTTAGTGTTGAACGTAGGGACACTTTGATGAGATCTAGAGGAGAGGTGCAACATAAGTTAGATGAAGCCATTAAGGATAAAGAAAATGTAGGGCTTAAAATTAATTTTTTTGATAAAGCCAGCCAAACCCTAGAAAAATGTGTCAGTAAACAAAGAAACCCTAGGGATATGTCTGGGATTGGAATGAATGAATATGTTGTTGTTCCTCCACCTGCTGGGAACTTTTATGGTGTTTAGAGAAAAGATCTCTCTTGGACTGGTATTCTAGAACCCCAAGAAGAGGAATTTATTCCTCCACCTAGAGTGCTCACCCCAGTTGAGGAATATCAACAAAAGGTGATTGACCTTGAGCAATGGACAACAGACAACCCTTTTCTTTTTGTTAAGGGTGAAATGCTTAGTGAGAGTCCATTTGTGCCTGCACCCATTACTGTGACCAACCCCACTACTGGAAAACCTGTTGACCTTGTCTCACCAATTAAGAGAAAACCTAGTGTTAAATATTAATAAGTGTGAAAACACTTATCTTTTTACCACTTAATTATAATAATAACCAAGCTAAAACGTGTATTTTATGTCGTAAATGTCGGAATTATGCTTGGTTTGTGTTTTTGTTGTGATTTAGGATCAAAATGTGAAAAAGGAAGAAAACACGAGCCTTCACAGGCTTTTATCGAAGAAAAAGACAAAAGACGAAGTCGAAAGATCAAGAGTGCAAAAAGAACGGAAGTCCAAGGCCTATTCTGAAGATTTATCGAAGAAAATTCTAAAGACGGAAGTTTAATAAAGCCGAAGAACTCAAGTCTAATTAATGAAGAAATTACAAGACGAGTTTAATTAATCCCGAGACAAAGTCGAAAAAGTCGAAGAATTTAGAAGACGAAAAGACGAGAAAGAAAGAAAGAAGGAAGCTTCCAACACATGCTAACCTCCCTTCTCCCTATAAATAGAGATCTTTCATCTCATTTGCTTCTTGTTAGCTAATTTGACAACTTAGCTCTCCACCTTTAATTACTTGCACCTTTAATTTTCATGTCATTTACTTAATTGTCATTTTAATTTCCTTGTCTTGAACCTTTAATTTCTTGCCTTTAATTCAAGTAAGTCTTCTAATTTTGTTGTTGAATCTTTATTTTCCTTTAATCAAGCTTTTCATTATCATTCTTATTCTAGTTTTCTTATTTTTGATTATTGATTCGGATTAAGTAATCATTTTTGCTTGATCTTATTGCTTATTTGGTTAAAAAGTTTATCTTTTTATTCCTTCTAGGCTTTTATACGATTTAAGCTTTGAGCTTGACATGCTTATTGGCTTATTCTTTATTTAGCTTATTGTCTTTTAAGTTTTCTTAAAAGTTTAATCTTTTAGTTTACTTTATAAAAGTTTGCTTATTTTGTGTCTTGAAAGTCTTTAGATTTGGGATTATTTAGTTTTACTTATTATTGTTTTAATTCAGTTTTGGTAATTGCTTATTGTTAAAGTGCTTATTTGGTTCAGCTTATTTGCTTATTGGATTCCATCGTAACTTTCTTAAGGGTTTCAGCTTGTTTCGATCGAGTAAGTGTGATCGCATAAACCCCTAGGGTTTCTACTTGCGATCCATTACTGTGATCAAGGACTAAGATCAGACTACGATCGTCCATCACGATCTAAGTCACGATTGCCCTGTTGCGATATGTGCTGCGATCGTTGGTTGCGATCTGTGGATACGATCACTTGGTCACGATCGTCCACTGCGATCCACTTGTTACGATCGTGGTGGAGTACGATCCAAAACTTGTCCAGAGTACGATCTGGGAGTACGGTCGTCACTGCGATCGCTTGTTGCGATCTGTGGCTACGATGCGGAGTACGATCCAGGGTACGATCGTGAGTTACGATCGTGACTGCGATCTAACTTTTGTCTTTGTTTTTATCTTATTTTTCCAAGCTTACTTTTCATTACGTTTTAATTTCCAAAAATTGCACGCTTCCCGAAATCTCTGTTTTTCTAGATTTGCTTTTAGCTTATTTTAATTACGTTTCGCACTTACCTTTTAAGTAGAAATAGAAAACCAAAATCTCCTTTTATTAACCAATAACAATTGAGTCACACATTTAACCGGAGATCAATTCGATTAGACACCGAGAACGAATAGACCGATTTCAACTTAACTTTTTATACTAGGTAAAAGCCAGTTATTAAATATGCTGAAATGTATAGAAAACCTAGGTCACCACGAAGCCAAGCTAGTGTTAATGGGACAGGTTTCTTTCAGTCTAGACCTAAGGTTATGTCTAGAAAAGCTTGTTACATATGTGGGAGTTTTTCTCACTTGGCCTATAAATGTGTCAGTGCTTCTAAATTCAACGTTGTAAATAGGTCAACCATGGTCAAACCCAGACCTTATGTCCAACCAAGTCCACAAGTTACTAGAACAGCTCCATTCTTTACTAAAGGGACAAATACTCATGGACAAAGGCCCTTTCAAAAGACCAACACATGGTCTAACAGACAATGGGTTCCTGTAGCAAACCCTAATTTGGCGCTGACAAGAACAATTTCAGCGCTGACAGCAACAAATTCAATGCTAACAGGAACAATTCCAATACTGACAGCTCTAGGTTTGGTATGAAAATGCCGCAACAAGCTGGTGTTGGACCTTGTGATAGACCAAGAAACAATAGGTATTTACAGCCTAAGGGAAAGGGGTCTAAAGCTTCATCTAGTTTGACTTGGAGACCTAAACAAGATCAAAACCCTAATTCTGATGGGATTTCTATGACCTGTAAACGATTTCACTATCTTTCAAAGGTCATTACCAAACCGATTGGGGTAAACTGGATGTTCAGGCCACAAAGGGATGAACAAAGGGTTGTTATAAGGACTAAATCTGTTCTTGTTGAACAATCAAATGAATCCAAGTATGATCAGGATTGGGTTCCCAAAGAAAACTAATTTGTTTTCTATATGTGCAGGGCAATTAAAAGCAGGTCAATGATCATGGATATTGGGACAGTGGATGCTCTAGGCACATGACGGGGAAGGAATATTATTTGTCAATTTTAACCCCATTAAAGATGGTGACAAAGTATACTTTGGAGGAGGATATGGAACAATATATGGCAATGGAACTCTTATCACCAACAATTTACGTTGTGAAAACATTTTTCTGGTAAAAGAACTTGACTATAACTTTTTTAGCGTGTCACAAGTTTGTAATAACAAAAATAAAGTTCTTTTCACTGATATTGAATGCTTGGTGTTGAGTAACGATTTTAAGATGCCTGATGAGAAGTTTATTGAATATAGAATACCTAGGCATAAGGACATTTATAATGTTAATCTCAATGGGATTAAAATGAACAAAAATCTGTCATATCTTTATGCTAAAGCTTCAATAGATGAGAGTAATTTATGGCACAGAAGGTTAGGGCACATAAAATTTAAGAATATTAATAGACTTGTGAGAGATGATTTAGTTGATGGTTTGCCCTCAAAAGCTTTCCACAATAATCACTCCTGTGTTGCATGTCTCAAAGGCAAACAACACAAAGTCTCCTTTAAGTCTAAAATTGTGTATTCCAGTTCTATACCACTTCACTTGCTACATATGGACTTGTTTGTCCCAACTAATATAGAAAGTTTAAATGGTAATCTTACTGTTTTGTTATAACTTATGATTTTTCTAGATTTACTTGGACTTTCTTTTTGGCCTTAAAAAGTGATACTGCCACAGTTTTGATTAACTTTATTACCCAAATTGAAAAGAAAACGGGTAATGCGGTTAAAATACTTAGAAGTGATAATGGTGGTGAGTTTAGAAATAAATTGTTAGATACCTTCTGTGTTGATAAAGGGATTACTAAGGAGTTTAGAATAGCTAGAACTTCACAACAGAATGGTGTGGCTGAAAGAAAGAATAGAACCCTAATAGAAGCAGCTAGGACAATGTTGACCGATGCTAAGTTTCCCATTGCTTTTTGGGCTAAGGCTGTGAATACAGCCTGCTATGTTCAGAATAGAGCTTTGGTCAACAAAAGCCACAATAAGACACCTTATGAACTATTTTGGAATAGAAAACCTAATATAGGATTTCTAAAACCCTTTGGATGTCATGTAGTGATCCTAGATACTAGTGATGCCTTAGGTAAGTTTAATGCAAAAGGTGATGAAGGATACTTTGTGGGTTATTCTATGCAGAGCAGAGGGTATAGGGTTTACAACAAGAACGAAAAATGCATTCTTGAAAAAGTGCATCTTAAGTTTTTAGAAAGTAAACCTAGTGATCCTAAGAGTGGACCAGACTGGTTCTTTGATTTAGAACCATTATCTAGGACCTTGAATTATATGCCTGTCACTAATCCAGACATTATGAAAAGTGATGCAAATGTCGTGGAAGAACCTATTTTTAAAATTACAGGTAAACATGTTGCTAAGGAAGAAGGATCACATGCAGACAAGTCAGACCCCATACTTGAGTATGTTACCATTCCTATATGGACTGATGGGTTTGCACAAGCATCTGCTGCTGCTGAAAAGGAGGAAGAAAGGCCACAAGAAAAGCCAGTTGATAAAATCATGCATGCATCTTCAAGCGTTGACAAAGCCAATTTAGACGCTGACAGGTTAAATTTAGACGCTGACAGCTCAGACGCTGACAACCTGTTTGGACATTTATTCTCACAACATACTTTTGAACATGGTGAACCTTCCATACTCAATCAAGAGGTTCATTCAAGTGAGGATGGGAGTGGAAATGAAGATGATATTGGCAACATGGAATCTGATATAGAAGACAACACACTATTTGGGGGAGGAATACTTACAAAGGTGGCCAAAAATCATCTTCCTTCCCAAATCATTGGTAATGTTTAGACTCCTGTTCAAACAAGGAGGTCTCATCAGACTCAAGGTGGTTTCATTGCCAATATCCACAAGAAGGAAGATACCCCTCTTGTGTAGGCATGTTTGTTTGCTTGTTTTCTGTCACAACATGAACCCAAGAAGATTTTTGATGCTCTTAAAGAACCAAGATAGGTGGAAGCAATGCAGGATGAGCTTCACCAGTTTTCCATTCAAGATGTATGGGAGCTAGTAGATTGTCCAAGGTATGTTAGACCTATTGGGACACGTTGGGTTCTAAGAAACAAGAAGGATGAAAGAGGGATTGTGGTCAGAAACAAGGCACGTTTAGTTGCTCAAGGTTATACACAAGAAGAAGGAATAGACTATGAAGAGGTTTTTGCACCTGTTGCAAGGATTAAAGCAATAAGGATTTTCCTAGCCTATGCTTCTTGCATGGGTTTCACAGTTTATCATATGGATGTGAAGAGTGCTTTTTTATATGACACAATTAAAGAGGAGGTGTATGTGATGCAACCTCCTGGTTTTGAAGATTCAAAGCATCTAGACAAAGTGTATAGAGTCAAGAAAGCAATGTATGGACTTCATCAAGCCCCAAGAGCATGGTATGGTACATTGTCCACCTATCTGGTGGAGAATGGGTTTAAGAGGGGCACCATAGACCAAACCTTATTTACCAAAAAGATTGGTAAGGATTTTCTACTTGTTCAGGTCTATGTGGATGATATTATCTTTGGTTCATCAAATCTAAAGATGAGTGAAGACTTTTCCAAGCTCATGACAGACAAATTCAAGATGAGTGCAATGGGAGAGATGAACTTCTTTCTAGGTTTACAAGTCCAACAGAAAGAATATGGTATCTTTATCTATCAAGACAAGTATGTAGCAGAGATCTTGAAGAAGATTGGTTTTTCTCCACATGAAAAACGGGCTTGCACACCCATGGATAGGGAACACCCTTGGGGAAAGACTGGAGATGGAAAAGATGTGGATGTCAGGCATTATAGATCAATGATTGGCTCATTGATGTATCTTACAGCCTCTAGACCTGACATCATGTTTGTTGTGTGCATGTGCACGCCATCAGGTGACTCCCAAAGAGTGTCATCTTCATGCTGTCAAAATGATCTTTAGATACCTTAGGTGCTATCCCACCTTGGGATTATGGTATCCTAAAGATTCTCCATTGGAGCTTATTGGCTATTCAGACAGTGACTATGGAGGTGATAAGTTTGATAGAAAATCCACAACTGGTGGATGCCAATTTCTTGGGAGCAGATTGATATCTTGGCAATGCAAGAAACAAACAGTGGTGGCCAACTCTACAACTGAAGCAGAATATGTTGCAGCAGCTACTTGTTATGGACAAGTTCTATGGATTCAAAACCAATTGTTGGATTATGGGTATAATTTTATACATACCAAGATAATTATAGATAATAACAATACATTATGCATTATTAAGAATCATGTACATCACTCTAAAACAAAACACATAAAATTAGACATTATTTTATAAGAGATTGTTTTGAAAAAGGTTTAATACATCCAGATAGGGTAGACACAGAAGAAAATGTGGTTGATCTTTTAACTAAACCTTTTGATGTTGGGAGGTTCCAATACATGGTAACAAGTATTGGAATGATCAATCTTACCTAAATGTGTTTTTGAAATCATTGTATAGTTTGTACAAGATGTGTACTGTTATTAGTCTTTGTACAAGATTAGGTTTTCTATTTTATTTTTCTAACGCTGACAAAGGTTATTTGAACGCTAACAAGTGTTACAATGGCCGTTGACAACAATATGTTAGTTTTGTGGTTTTTGATCTAATCATACAGGCATTATGAGCATTTTCAAATGGATACAGAGTTGCTTATGGATCTTTGGAGCTTACAAGGAATGTGTTAAAGTTTATGGATGATGGTTGGAATGTTTACATTCCTATCTTGACATAAATTTTTATTACATACTTTTATTTGGCAAGTTTTTACATCATGGTTTAAGGGGAGGTTTAGGAAACCATTAGGCTTTTGGGTATTCTTAGAATACTCTTATCACAATTCTAGATTGTGTCCACTGGTGAGTATGCTTTAGTTTTCTAATTCGTGAGGCACTGTAGCATGCAAAGTTGATATACTGTGCACGCTGCCAAGACTTTTTGGCCTAGAATTGGGTATGGTCGGTTGGGAGACTTGGGAACGTTTTTATTGGGCTTACCTGGGAAGTTGCAAAGGGTTTATATGAGATAACTTCACTGTTAAGAACTTTGGTTAGCAAGAGACAGTTGAGGACAATTATGTCTATCTTGCTTAAGCCAGTGTGTATGATTGGACAGTGCTTGCCACCCTAGTCATTTTCATTCTACGAGTTATCTTCACTAGGTTAAAATTCTTTGTTAAGGTCCTTTTTACTTCAATTATTAAACGTGTTGACTAAGTATTCCTATCAGTGGTTGGACTTCTTCTTGTCAGCGCTTGGATATTTCTTGTCAGTGCTTGATCTGTCACCGCTTCATTTCCTCTTGTCAGTTTCCAATTTTCTCTTGTCAACGTCTGAGTGACTTAGCTTATTTTATTCCCAACAATCCTCCCCTAAACTATATATCTATTCTAGTAATCAAGTTTCTGAATTAAAATTATGTACAAGGAGGATTCTTACAAATACAATTTACTTGTTAATTAGAAAATAAATAAATCTAATTAAATCCTTTCTAACATCACTAGTATAATCCACCTCTAGCTGTGTAGACACCATCTTCTTCAAAACATCCTTGGACATAGGATATTGAGAATCAACAAGAAGATACTCTGAAAACTTTGTAGTACTTAGATGGTAAACACCAACAGCTGAATGTAGACGCCATTGTAACCGACTGATATCATCCAGATCCAACCATATTGGATTTGCTTCATCTGGTGTAATCATTCTTTTGAATGTTGTCTAGATCTTTATTCCATTGGCTGAAGTAGGTGCTTCAGCCTCATACTTGGTCTTCATCAAATTCCAAAGATCTACCAAGTCTTCTCTATCTATGCTTGCAAATAATGAGATCAAGGTAGTAAAATTATGTACCTTCTTGCCATATCTGGTGATCATCCAAACCCACTTGCATCTTCTTCATAATTAACTATTGGGTTTCTGAAATCCAAGGGTAATACCTCTGTAACATCTGAAGCCTCCAATGGTGAAAACTTTATACTCTTTCTGATCACTGCTTCATTAGCATTTAACCTGTCAAGGACTGGAAACTTAATGGGAATTCCCTTCTTCACTGGCCTTGGCATAATAGAAGCCCTCTTGATCTGCATATTCTCCTCAATCTCTTCTCTCCTTTCAGCTAAGAGAAGCCTCATAGTATTCTCCTCACAAATTCTAACCCAAATTAGATAAGCATGAAACTCCAATTCTTCAAAGGACAACTTCCTTAACCTTTCATAGGTCCATCCACCTTGATGACACCTAAGTAGCATAAAGTACAGCTCCTTTCTATCCCTCTTGAGTTCAGAAAGTACCTTGCTAGCCTTGTGCTTCAAAATTACCTTGCAATCTTCTTGAACTCTCAGCAATATCTCCAAACCCCAAATTTGTCCAGTGACAGACATATCTGGATTCTCTTCAATCTTAGTCTCCCATGCAAAATACATCTCTCTTACTTAAGGCATGTCAAATTCTACTTTCATCTTTAACTCTCTTAGCCTTTCCTTGGCTAATTCTTCCTCACCATACTCTAACCTCTCTGGCTCCTCTATAATCATTACACTAGAAACTAAGCTCTCATCACCATCACTACCACCCTTTTCTGTGGTAGTTTCTATCCTATCCTGCTAGTTGTAATTATGCAGCCAAAACTGAATCAAAATGTACCTGGGATACATTCTTTGGTACCTCAAATTCTTCCAAAATCCCTTTAACCATTATCTTTTGCTCCAATAACTGGTAAAGTAGTGGTTGGCACCTGTGTAGTAACATCCCTAATGATAACTGGTGGTTGGGATACACCAATCATACCTGTAGGTCTGTTAGAGCTTGCTTTGCTCTTGTCAGCGCTCAAACTCTGAATGTCAGCGGCTGACTTGGTAGCTTGTTCCATCATCTCTAAAAATGACAACTTCTTTGGAGTGATCAATGAAACATCAAGAACAGGCTTCTCCTTCAAACTAGTCAAAGCTTCAGCTATTTCCACCTGTTTACTTCCAAAAGAACCACCTTCGGCTTGTGAGCCCTTGTCACTCAATTTGAATGGCTCTGTTGGTGCATCCTCCTTACCTTTGTAAGAATCCTCCCCTGACGAGAGGACTCTAGCCTGCCTTCTCCTAGCATTGGCAGCTTCCAAAGCAACTATCCTCTCCCTCAATGTCTTGAGTTCGAGGCCTTGACCTGTACAAGGTCTGCATTTTGCTTTTGCTTTTGCAAGGTCTGCATTTTGCTTTTGCAAGCTAATGCAAACCGCCGTCAATTCCAAAAGCGTATAAGGTTCCAATTTTCCCTCCACTATGATGGGAATTTGACTTCCCAAAAGAGATTCATCGGGTATGGATGGGGTCTTAATGATGTTGGGACTGCCTTGACCTGCTACTAAGCCAGAGTCAATAGTCCCAGCCCCACCCATTTCACCAACCACACTTGTGGTGGTGGTTCTCTCTGCTACATGGCTAGGACCACTAGAGGAGAACACTCCCACAGTCCTTTGGCGTTTTTCCAACTTAAAACCAGGTTGTTCAGAAGAGGAAGTTGAATGAGGGTCTGTTTGGGTGTGAGGGGGTGTTTGGGTGTGTGGTAAAATGGTCTCAGCGTTTGGGTTGGATGTGTCAGCGCCCACATTTTTAGTGTCAGCGCCTGATGGTTGAGGGTAAATGTCCCTATGTTGGGGGGATGGAGGGTGTTCTGGTAGTGGAGGTTGAGGTTGAGGGTGTGTTGTTGCCTCAATGACAGCTAGCATGGCTGGGGTGAGTGGTAGGTCTCTATAGGGTGGTGAATTCATATTCCCAAAAACAGTTTTCTTTTGAACAGAGACCTCATAAAAGTGGTCATGGTCCCTATTGCAGTATATTTGCATATCAAAAACCATTTGTAAAAACTTAGGGTAAGCAACAGTCATCTTGTTACCCTTATTGTGACACATGCCATCAAAAATCAATTTAGAAAAATTGTATCTTTGCCCAGTTGCAATACAAACAATGGCACTCCCGATTGAACGGTTGATTTCATTGAATGAGGAGCATTTGGGACTCAAACATTGTAGGATGACATGTATAAGGAACTTCCAAGTTGGGGGAAATTATTGTTTGTTATATTTATTTAAATGGCCCACGGAAGGCAAAGCATAACCCCAAATCTTGGAGTCCTAACTCTAGCTTTGTGAGGGGAAGGGTGGTTATACCATCAGCATCATCAAGATGCAAAGCTTGGCGAACCAAAGCTTCAATAACCACCCATGGAACCCCATGAACAGTAGCAGTCAATGTAATCACTGCATTAACTATTGAGGAACTTACAGTGTTCCAAAACTGTTTAATGTGTGTGATAGGGACAAGTGGAGTATGTGAAAGTGCATACCTTAAAGGAGACGCATTCAAATACCCAATCATCTAAGTGTATTGGGGATGCAGAGTATTATCAACTTCCAAGTAAGCCACCATATTGTGTTGGCTTCTGAATCCCCATTCCACTTGAGCAGGTTTAAACTTTGGTGCCATGAAGATTGATGTGAGAAAACTATGATATGAAAATAATGAAGATATGAAGGTTTGAGAGATTTTAGTTAGACAAGAATAGCAGTTACCCTGTTTGAAAGAAAATAGCCGTATTTATAGGAGAGGTAAAAACATTCTATTGGTTGAAAAATGAGGCAGTTATATCCAAAAAGTAATCATGACAATCTTGAATAATATATAACTTATCTCATTCATTAATTAAAAGTTACCAACTCTCTAAAATTACGGCCCATATTTTCGTCAAAAATAACAACTGGGTAGGACCCAATGTTTATCAACGGTCAAAAAGTAAACATCAGCGTCTAACGGCTATATTCTTGTCAGCGTTGAAAATTTGCCATGTCAGTGTTTAAATTGGTCTTATCAGCGTTTGGAAAGAAAATATGTCAGCGTCCAAAAATAAAAATAATTAAAAATAAAAGAAATGAAGCGCTGACAGATCAAGCACTGACAAGAAATATCCAAGCGCTGACAAGAAGAAGTCCAACCACTGATAGGAATACTTAGTCAACACGTTTAATATTTGAAGTAAAGATATGCTCAATATTCTATTTTCTATATTTATCTTTACCTAAAATAGTTGATAGGTTATCCTTTGTACACGACTCCTTATGTTATAAAAGGAGGTCGTGGGGTTTGTAGTTGATATACACATTATTATTCAGTTTTCACAACTTTCATTATAAGCAAGTTCGATTATTAATCTAAAGTGAAAGTTTGCTTTAACTGTTTACTTGTTCTTTATTCTAAGTGTTAATTCCGCATAACACTTGGATTGTTCATAACAACAAAGTTTTCTACGTGTTAAACTTGATTCAATCTCGTTAACACAAAGCTAATCGATCTAAGTTTGGGATCAACAAATATGATATAGGAAGACGAGGGATTTAAAGTTAACTTGAGAGATATGTTCGTCGATCTAACACGAAACATTGTTAGGAACTGGATCGAAAGATGTGATTTACATATTAGGAAGGCAAAGGAAATCCGATATAGGAAAGTACACAACAAACTTCAAGAAGACCTAGTGGAGTAACCATGGAATGAAGAATAGAAGTTTGTGTTTTTATGTAATGTTTAATTCTATGTAATGTTTTTATTTTATATAGTGTTTAAGTTTTATGTGATGTTTTAAATTAATTAATTTTAATTTTAAGTTTAAAATTGTTATGGCCCACCAATACCACTAGAAATTGGTGCCATAACATTCATGGTTTCATAGCGCAGTTTGTTGACGTGACACCACTTTTTGGCTATGGTACCACACATATGACACGACGATTATTTCTGCTCTTATCAAATAATTTGGCATCTCTCTTCTCATTAAATGCATAAATTTTAAGTAATATAAATATTAACCTTTAATGGAAAAAGAAAAAAAAACACATAATATTTTTAATATTACAAATTCTAAAGCTGGAGGTGTCAAAATTTACTTCACAACAAGTTGACCTCACGGGAAAAAAATCTTATGGCGAGAAAACAAACATGTAGAGATAACGATCTCAGATCTCTAAGCTTCATCGATTAAAAAAAGTAAAAAAAATAATATTAATAAGAATGTTCGAAAAATTTAAAACATTTTTGCTTCATGGGAAGAGCACATATGAAGAAAGAAAAACAAATTAAGAATGTACAATAAAAAATGTAAAATAAACAAAATTAAAAATACGTGAAAAGAGACAAAAACTCAACAACTATATAAATGACCGTATCCCAACTAAAAAAACTATATATAGAACCAAAATTATCGCTATGACTCTCCAACTCCCATTTTACTTCTAAACTCAAACAAGCTGACCTAATAAAAAAGAATATCTCATATTTTTTTCATATTGCACTATTATTTTCAAGATCTTTAAAAGATCAAACAGAAAAAAGAGATGCGATCATAGATCCATCATGAACCGTACTTGAGACCTTTGTCTTTGAAAATCTTTTAGCCAAATCAAGACAGTGTTGTGTAATTGTGCTTATCCGAAAAAAGACAAACGTAGTGACTTTTATCTAATGGTCTGGTTTATAAAGATTGAAAGATAAAATAAGAGGTTATGTTTTCTTGTTTGAGATTCGTGTCAGGATATGCGATCGTTTAGCCATCGGTAATATCTGATCCTATTGGGGGCGTACACTCAACACGAAAAACAAACCTTATTAAATGTTTATTAATTATTAAATGTTTAATAAAACTTCACTTAATTATTTAGTTAACGGTAATTAAATTAGTTACTTATTTAATTAATTTAAAGTGAGTGCGTAGTTAAATTTGAGAGGTTAAAAAGTCAATTCTAGAACACCCTAGGCCATAGTCGATCGGTTTCTCCTATAGGTAATTCTAGAAAAAAATTTGGTTAATCATTAAGGTAAGTAAATATCTTAATAGGCCTAAAATTAGAGTATGAACCAAGAAAACTAAGGAGGTTGGAAGGCTATATATACCTTCCCATACCTCTCATAATTTTTGTCCAGTATAACCCACACAAACCGACCAAACCGATCGGCTAAACTCCCTGAAACCCAAAATCACCTAAAGTGTAAACATTTGAAAGATCGAATACCTTTTAGTACTCACTTTGAAGTAACTAAGACTTATACTAAACCATTGACACTCTTATCAAGGTTTTAGTCCCTTTGTCTTGTCACTTGTGGTTCGTCAACTAAACAAACAAACTTAGAGTTTTCGTGTGATTTAATTACTGTTTTGTAACGTTCTATAAACCGATCCGTACGCAATCCCACTTAAGATTTTCGATCTAGGATTTCTAGTTACAAGTTATACACAAGTTGTTCAAGAAATGAAGTTACTACTAGCATTTCAGTAATTGTTAGTTTGACGTGTTGTGTGACCAACTGATGTATGTATTTTTACACTTGTTTAGAAAAACAAAGCGTATGTGGCAAGTATTAAGTCTTAATTAAATATTCAATTTTAAATGCTAAATAAAGCCCTATAATTAAATATAATTAACAAAAAGCACAAAATATTATTTTATCAAACAAATATCTCACTTATACTATTTAAACACTAAAAAGTATTTTTCCTAAATTTTTAAAACTATTTCTCTATTTTTTAATGCTGAAACGATTTTTAAACTAAAATAATGATTAAAAATAACAAAGTAATGTTAAAAATAAATTTACTTTTTGAAACATCCTATTTTACTTGGTTAAACAATAGAAAAATGAAAAAAATATTGAAGACAAAACTTTTTTACCTAATAGGACAAAAACAGAATATTTAAAAACATTTTTAAGCTTAAATTAATTCTAAAAAATAATTAAATTAAGTGAAAATTGAAATTACTATTTTAGAAATCTTAAAATAACTAAGAAAAATTTAAAAACTGAAAAATACTAATTTTTTTCACTAAAAGACAAAAATAGTTTGTTAAAACTAATTAAATCTTAATTAAAATGTAAAAAATAACAAAATGAATAGTAAAATAAAATATAATTTAATGAAAAATCTTGAAATAATTTAACAAAAACAAGAAAATTAAAAGGAGTGAAAATAATTAAAAACACCAACTAGAGACAAAAAACTTAAAATCTGATGTTGACAGGTCTGGGGGATTTGTCTTTATCCCCAACAGTGGGAAAACTAATACTAGCAGTGGGTAATTTTACCCACTGCTCTTAACAGAAAAGACAAAGAAGTGGCGTTTTAAGCTTTGTTTGATGGTGTTTGTTGGAACAAAGGGCACCTCTACACTCAATGGAGTGTAGGGAGTCAGTGTAAGCACAAAAACAACAATGTCCAATGCAAATATCACACAAAATTAATCAAATAAGCTTACTGATATATAGAAACAAGCTCTTATGGGTTTGGTAGGCCTATTTGCTGGTCTTTTTTGCAAAATGAGTGAGATTCAAGGTTGCACAACTTGACGAAACCCTAACCAAATCACAACTAACAAGTTTGCTACCCTAGATTAACCAATATTCTAACAGCCTACAAGTTTTGACCACATAAAACACTAAATTCACACTAAATTTAGCCTACTGATTGATAAAACAGATTTTTTATCCTAACATGCAATTTTCTTCTTTATCCTATACTACTTAACTAAATACTTAAAAAACACAATTAACAACCCTACAAAAGTAATGTTAGACTTGTTTATACCCAATATTATGTCACATAATACTTTTTATACCCAAATCCAAACACCCCTATAAATTTGTTAACAAATTTTGAGAAGACTTTTTTTATCAAACTTATTCAAATCTGATTCCAAAATTCTTAAACATATAAAAGACCAACTAACAAACCTGAAACAACTTCTAAACTAGCATCTAACAAAGCATCCATAAAAATCACAAAAGTTCACACACTCACTGATAATGGAGGGTTCAAGCCTTTAAGGGGTTACCTTGTGGGACCCACATATGGGCCCCACCATGGCTGAATAGCCATCTCCATCAAGAAAAAGGGCTTGAGCTTATGGGGTTATGAGGTTGCTTGTTTGAAAAGAGAGAGAGATTTGGGACTACAGCAGTCCCACAAGGCTTATATCTTCAAAGAGATGAAAAGGTATTGTGTACCTGCAAATATGAAACAAGAACAAGCAAAGTGATACAACAAAAGCTGAGTCACAAGCTTTTGTCAGAAGCTTGTGGCTTGGCTTTTGCTACAATAAACATGATAAAAAAAGATTTTGAAGGTTTTAAAATACTCAACTTTTGAAACAAACTATGGTATCCAAAAAAGAAAAGTAACACTAATCCAGACTCCAAAATCAAGAATCAGTTGTCATTTTAAAGTGATCTTGGGTTCTAAATTCGTGGTTCCCAAAAACTTTTTTGCCAAATATTTTGAACAAAACAAACTTGATAACTTTACACTAAAACTTTCATGAAACTAAGATTTAAACTAAGATAAAGCAGATAAAATTGGAACTCAGAGATGTAAATTGCAATATTTTAAAATTACTTTAAATATTTGATAGAAAAAAATTACAAGCTAAAAATCTGGAACAAAGTAAAAGGATCACATACGATTCCTTTTATACTAATCATTAGAAGGATCTAGACTACAAAGACAATAAGGAAACCCTAGCTGCTCTTTCTCTAAAATGCCCTTGAGTCAAAGTATTGAAGAAAATGTCAAAAAGTGGCCATCTGATCTGCTGTGATGATGCAGTAATATATGTGAATGCTGAGTTGTCCAAACTTCATCTATACCATCAAAATAAACGTATGGGAGAAGGGTTGATCTACAACTGTTGATCTACTGTCACACATTTGGTTTTTAGCTCACTGTAGGGCAGGGGGAGGGCTGTTGTGAGGACCACAGCCCATGTGGCTTGTGTTTGAAGGTGGGGTTAAGTTAAGAAAGAAGGTATTTAAGGATCTGGAAATCCTTAGGCTATGATTTTTGTTAACAAACTTTTGGGGATTTAGGGTTCTTTGTTCTTAAGTGTGTGTGGTGTGTGTAATTAAATCCGGATTAGGGTGGAAAAGTGTGTTTGGCGGTTTTTCAATTAATTAATAATTTTTTGAAAGTATTAATAACTGTGGGGAGTGTGGTGGATAGGTGGTATGATGTGGCAGGTGATAAGTGGTGGAAGGGTGATAGTGGGTGATGTGAAAGGTGTTGATTGGGTGTGTGAGGTTTAGTTGTCTGGGCAGTTTAAGTCCCTCTATTCCCATTATTTGTTCATACTAAGTATAACGGCCAAATCTCCCAAATCCTTTGTTATCAACTTTACCATAGTTGTCAAATTTGGCCCAAGCATTCTTGCAAACTTTTTCCAAGGATTAATAATGTAATTATGGCACTTTCCAAGGACCAATCTTATACTTAGTTCATATTTTAGAGGCCCACATGCAGTTTTAGAGTTTTGCAAGGGTATAAAATGTCAAGTCTTCAAAAGATGAGGGACCAATCTTGACAATCTTCAAAACTTCAAGGACTTCTTTGGAAATTCATTGTTCGTGTCCGGTTCTTTGTACGGCTTTGTTTCCCGCGTTCGTTTTTGCTTGATTCTTGTAATCTTTTGTTGATTCCACTATATCCGTACCTAAAATACACAATGAACAAACACAAGCATATTTTGGGGTATTTTTATGACATTTTTAAGCGTTTTAAGCCCGATTTGGACGATGAGACTATGTATAATTGCAGTCTCATCACTCCCTCATGCTAAACCATTGTCGTGTCCCCACGCAATGCTAGAATTAAGTATCATAGCACTTCCAAAATTCATTTTATGGTGACATTTATTAAAGACATAAGCTTAAATAAACTACTACACGTGTTTTAGACATAATGTATTGTTTTCATCACGATTAAGTGACTTTTAGGGTCAAAGAATAAGAACACGTGAATGCCTCATAGAGATAAGTTCGTCATCCTAGATTTTCACCCAATTCCATGCTAAGCTTGTAACGAGATCATTGTCATTATAAGTTAGTAAAACAATCATTACTCATGAGTGTTAATTACCTACTTAGACTCCCTTATTCCTACGGTGTATCTCTTATATTTTATTTTTGTCTTAATGATCACGAGGATACATCATTGACTTATTTTGATATTTTATTAAGGCCGAAAATAAAGTAGGACGATTTAATTGATAGTTAGCTAAAGGACACGATCTTTTAAAACGGCTTCTCGTAATCTCCTTAAGTTCATATCTTGGCATAACTCGTTTCACGATTTGAGACCTTTCTCGGACCGATATTTGGCATGTACTTCATACTTCGAATCTTGGAAGACATTCTCGAAATAATGGTCTTCTCTTCATATATGGAATTTCTTCTAACTTGGACCACGACTTCATCATTTTTCTTCAATCTTTATTTGGGATTTTAATATACAACGATCCGCCTCCTTTTTGAACTTGGATATATTTATCCTCATACCTTGTTAGGGTCTTTTTGGATAGACTTCTCCATGATCTTTAGGAGAGTATATTGCTTCTCGTCGTGTGTCTCGATCCTTCATATTGATTTTGGAATAATGATACTTCACATCATCTTGGATCTTTAGCAACAAAATGGAGTCCTCATGCCTTGTTAGGGCATTTTTGGAACTTTGCCAATCTTTGCATCCCGCTTCAATAAGTTATGCCTTGGCTATGAACTCTATTCGAACACGAGCAACTTTTAAACGATCTTGGGCTAGAAGCTAAGTAACCTTTTAAATCATACGAACTT
Source organism: Glebionis coronaria (assembly GCA_025667525.1). Taxonomy (NCBI): domain Eukaryota; kingdom Viridiplantae; phylum Streptophyta; class Magnoliopsida; order Asterales; family Asteraceae; genus Glebionis; species Glebionis coronaria. The sequence goes on from CM046877.1 coordinate 424,552,285, forward strand.
ACTTATTGCATTTATTAAAACAAAAGCGTGGGGAGAATAAGCTAATAATTACTACACATGAGATCGTGAAAGATTACGTAACTTTTAATTAACTCTATAATTTCTCGTCCTCATTTAAGAGACTTAGCCTAAAAAGTTAAGGAATCGAAGATAAGTGCTCAACACGCACGGTCGAGTCAAAAATTACTCTTATTCTCACCATCGGAAAACCTACATTCGTGTCTTAAACACTTATGAAAAATATGAAAAACTTTAAAATTTGGCCATTTTTAGCCTTATTTTGCATAAAACGATAACAAAAAGATGAATATTGGATTGCGTGATGACGTAAGCAAGGTGAAGTATCTACTCAATCCCCCCCATACTAAAACTAAACATTGTCCTCAATGTTTCGAGTCTAGGGGTGAAACACCCCCATACTAGAGACGAAAGTCGAATGCTTAATCTCGAGCATGGAAAGGGTAAAACGAATAACCTATAGCCGTTTATGAATTATGCTAATAAGATAAACGTTAGAACATAAAAGGATATCATCGGATATCGAAATCTCCAAAAAGGCATCGATCGAAGCTCGAGTGATCCGTAAAACGACACTAGAGGCTTCAATGATGATGATGAACCTAATGAATCACAATCACAAACAACCACGGAAGAAAGGTTGTAAGAGCACAAGTCCTCGCGTTAACTATTTAGAAAGAAATAATATTTACAAGGATAAGCATGAGAATCCCCCACGAGGCACCTTGTTTTAGATAACCGACTCAAAAGATCGACTTGAATCCCCATAAATGTGATCATTTAGGGATAATCATGGTTTGGTCATTTTTGGTGGGGCTTACATGATAAACAATGCCAAAAAGCAACCAGTATTAAGGTCTAAGTCCTTAAATGATGCAAAATACCAGGATCGAAGATGGCGTCCTCGTTCTCATGGGATAAACGAACCAACGCCACTTCAACACGTGCCAAAACCTCAAAGAGGTCAAAGAAAATAGATGAGAAGTAGAAAGGTGGGACAATGGGTGGGGCAAAATCATGAGCTACTCGAGTTAGACTCACACTAAGCATATGAAAAGATTTTCAATTTATTGCATCGGTAGAAGACCGATATTTCCCTTTACAAGCAATTCCGAGATCGAATATCTCGTCCTCGGTGGAGAAATGTGAGGAAACATAAGGGGCTTCCCCCACACTAAATCCACACTCACACTCGTCCATAGGAGTAGACTAGGTGGTAGCACTCATAAAACGCGGTGATTGCGGAGTTAAACTTGTAGAAAAATCTTTTAAATCCATTTTAAAATAATTTCCTTTTTCATCTTTTAAAAACTCTTTATGAAAACCCGATTTTATGATGTCGAAAATATTTGGCGTTTCAAATTCAATATTAGTCACGCTAAAAATCCTCACATTTATGTTGTGGTTAGGGCGTGGTGGATTGTATAAGTTCTCAAAACGTTTGTCAACAAAGAACACCGCCCCCTCGGGGTCAACATATTCGTCATCCTCATGACCGTGAATCTCATCGATTTCTTCATCGTAAATAGGCTTATCGAACCAAAGTTCTTCATAATTCTCATTAATGATATTTGAAATTCTCTCGAAGAGATAACGATCAAGCACAAAATCATCATTCATAAGGGAGGAGTGTTGATTAGGTAACTCCTCATGAATGTGATAAACTTCATTCTCATTTGAGGAGTATTGATTAGGTAACTCCTCGAGAATAGGATCTTGGGTCACGTTAGTTGGTACGTCATCGAAAATAAGACGTTCCAACTCATCAAGTTCATCCTCGATTTTGGAAAAATCAACCTCACTCGTAGGTGGAAGTGGAGGCAAAAGAGCTAGTTCTCGTTCGATAATTTCCTCAATCTCGGGATCAAACTCATAATCAACGTACTTCCCATGTAAAGAGGTCTTTTTGGAATATTCCTCGAAAATGGCATGTGGATTTTGAAGCACGTGATCAATCTCGGCAAAATCGCCATCGTCATCGTCAAAGAAAGAGTTGATGTGAGCACTCACAACCATGGTCTTACAAGCCTTAGGGCTATGCTTAGGTGACTTTTCAAGGACGAGAGGATTGATGTCGATGAAACCTTTAGCCTCAACGGTTGTTGGGCTAGGAAATGGAGGCACTTCAATAGAATTAGAAGTTGATGCCTTAAAGACGTGGTTCTTCGAAGGTGGTGAAGACGAGTCCATTTTGGTCATTGTCGTGATGGCACTAACGTCACCCTTCGGAATTGGTTGTTCACTTGTTTCACCGAATAAATCCCAAAGTGATTTTCATCCATAAATCTATAATTACCCTTTTGAATTAAGTAAACGTATTCTTTATCATTAAAATCCTCATCTTTAAAATCGTTCATTTTAATTCATTCAAAACATGCATCAAGCCTCATATTTTCCGCTAAAGTTAACATTTTCAAATCATTAGAATTTGAAACCTTGGTTTTATCTTGATAATTTGAAACTTGGGATCTACTTGTGAAAAAGTCCATTTTCTCCTCCCCATATTTCATTGTGAGTTTCCCACCGTGGACGTCGATTACGGCTCGAACCGTCGATAAAAAGGGTCGACGTAAAATAATGGGACATTTATGATCACACTCGTAATCGGATATGACGAAGTCCGCGGAAAAAACAAACTTTCTAATCCTAACATAGACATCCTCAGCTATTCCAATTGGCTTAAGTGGTGTACAATTTGCTAGCTCGATAGTCATGTTCGTGGGGGCAAGTCTAGGCAATCTCATCAATTTCCAAAGAGAAACATCTCGGAAAAATCACAAGGTAGTAGAAATTGTCCCGAATCCTCTTCCTTTCTCGGCATATTCCTTTTGGGTTTTTTAAGAAGGATCTGTCACACCCCACCATGGCGGAATATGGGGCGCGACGTATGGATATCATCACAAAAATAGAGTCTCTATAGATATAACTAAATGAAATGGAAATATCGTAAATGGTGACACAATGTCATGAAGATATCACAAACAATACGGGCGTCTAGGTAAGTAGGTAACAGGTCTACCTCTTACCAAAGACATACAATTAAGAAATAACAAACATATAGGTGTTTACAAAGTATCACTTATTCAAACATAAGTAAAGACTAAGAGGAAATAGATTCCTCGTAATGCAATCCTAGAAGCCTCTAGACTCTTGCCACTTCTAACATCATCCTTCATAACTACCTCACCTGAAAATGACACTAAAATTTGTCAACATAAAGTTGGTGAGAACATAGGTTTAAGTTATCAAAACATCTTAAGAAACCTTGTCAACCGCTGTAAATAAGTTGAAGAAAACAATTTATCGTAATGGACCATAATGTGATAATCATGTTACATACAACTACAAAAAAAGCACAATTATATCAGTCAAGAACACACAATAAGAAAAATGCACCACACTATAACAATCAAGAAGTATCCCGTCACACACACAAGAACAATGCACCAGACTATCCGGATCTTTCCCACACCACTAGTGGAAGATGAACCATATCCCCGTCGAGATATCTTGCCTCCGAAGAGACGATGCACAAGTACTCAGGACGGATCGTGCCCCACGCTCCATACACATCACAAATGGTCCCATAGATGCCCGTACATCTATGTACCAAAGCCAGTCACAACCCAAACAAGATTCACATATCAGAACACATATCGAAGCACATATGAGAACACATAAGCACGCATGTCACACAATAACACATCTATGTCCAAACATTTATAAAAAAATATAGTACCAAAACATTTTAAGAACACCATAAGTGTCATCTCCATCCCATACTAGAAGAAAACATTTAAAAACTTAGTGAAAATGGGACTATGAACTCACTTGATAGCACAACAAACTAGCACTCCTGCAAACCTATAAAATCATACACGACACCCTTATATCAGTTCTTAACACCCAAGTTAAGTAACAATCAAGGAGATGAATCTAATCCCCCAATCTCCACTATCTAGTTCTCCCACTACAAGCTATTCTATACGTAAAAATCCAGTTTTTTCCCGGTACAGTTTACTAGTCACTAAACGATCACATGAAGTAAACTTAACACCACACTTGGCTCATACCCTACTGGAGTTATGTTTTTATATGATCTAAGAACTCCAAGAACCAATTTTACTTTCTACTTACACGTTTAACCCTTTCGTTTAGTCTTTACGCTAAAAGTCGTTTTCACCAAAACTGATTCTCTGTACATGCTAAATGTTTGTCACCAAAATCCCAACCTAAACACCATAACTTTTATTGAAAACTTCCAGTACTTTCATATACATTATAAAGAGTTCACAAATAAAAAATCTTTGGCAATCTCACCCGTTTGGTTAGATTTTGACTAAATTTCCCGATATCTAAATTTATTCCTGAACAGCGCACTATTTTGTAAAAATTGTTTGATGACCTTCCGGAACTCCATTTTCGACCAACCTTACATTTTTAAAAGTAGAATCTCTGATCCTAATATTAAAAAATTAAACTCGACCAAAGGTGCTACCTACTGCCCGGCATAGTCGACACAAGACAGCCCTAAAAATCAGACTATTTTACGTCTTTATGCACTAACCCTCTAAACATCATTAATTACCCTTAAATTATTAAACTAGAACCCTAAAATCATTGATGGATCTTAATTACTATATTTTCTAGAAAATTAATAAAATCCTAATCATCTCAATGATGGTTAATTAACATTACAATCATGATTAATTAATAAAAACATGAATTATATTAAAGTTATGTTGACCACTTACCTTGAATCAAGAAAAATTAATGAACCTTAATCATAATTTCGACTCCTCTTGATACCCATGGAAGATTTAGACTGATTGTAGGTTTATTTAGGGTTATTAGTCATTTTTAGGGTCTAGGGGTGTTTATATAGGTCTTGGTAACCTTCTGGACAAGTTTAGACCCAATTAGGACTATTAAATGGTAATTATCCTATTTTTATTAATTTAATTATTAAAATTTCGGCTATGGGACCCAAAAATTCGAATCCTCTCTGTGTTTTATCATATTTACACTCTCCCCCTCCTATTTTATGTTTACTTATACTCCTATACACTTTCGGGTCCAAACCGGGCACCCTTTTGCTAATTTTTCGACTTTTTACGTGATTTTCGAACTAGCCTTCATTTCTAAAAGTTTCTAAATATAGAAAGTAACTCTAAAACTTATCCTAACCATATTATATATACTTAATACATACATACAACATATAATACGTTAACGAAACCTTATAAAAACGATACCCGAGCTTTTCTTCAGTTCATTTTTGAACTCATTTCATTTCATTTCCAACTTGTACCATGATTTACACATCATGTAACTCATTTAATTCTTCCTTATTCCCAAAATCACTCATAAAAACATATAAAAAATATTGTGCACACAACCCAACACATAATTAGCGGTTAACGGGTGACAACTGACTCGCCAAAACCCGAGTTGTCACATCATCCCCTCCTAATAGAAATCTTGTCCCGAGATTTACTCTCAAACTCAAAATTATTCTCAGCAAACAAATGGGGATACATATCCCTGATAAAACCTTCACGTTCAAACGTGAACTCAGTTTATACTAAAATAATCTTAACCAACAACACATGAGCCTTAAGCGTCCGCGAGAAAACTTATTAAAACCATAAAGTTATGCAACTAACCTAACTAAATCTTGCAACTCATCAAACAAGAACTGTCTTGAAACCAAGTTAGGAGCCATCACATAACTCGACGGGTTTAAATCTGTCACCCCGATTTCAGTCTTACCCACAAATACCATAAATCAAAACTAATCAAATATAACCACGTATTCTAAGGTCAAAAGAACTCTTAAATTCTACCCCAAATTATCTCTCCGGTAACCCTCCAAGTGTTCATTACCCCAAAATACCCAAAACACAAGTTTAAACCATGTTATCCGAAAATTAACCTTGAACTTGAAACTTGTACAGTTAACTAGACCTAGCTACTGACCTCCATTTACTAAACATTCTGAATATTTGAAAAATACGTTCCGAGTACATAATTTTAGGCTTTTGAATCACCCAAAAAGCTTCAAAAACGAATAAGTTATGACCAAAATGATTTTAAACCATAAAACCCCTTATTAATTACCAAATTTGAGCCCTAATTTATTTTAATTCCCGAAAATTAAAACTCTCACCCATCATATGATTAAATACATGATTTTAACATATTTAATTTAATAAGAACAAAAATTTAACTAAAGATCATTAGCTTTAGGTGATCAAAACCAAAACCAAAAAAAAATATATTAAAAAAAACAAGTCATGCTTATATGTTAAAGAATTTATATTTCATCTTATTTCAAACACGGTACCGACACTTTACTCTTATTTCACCGACTACCAACAACTATTCTAACTATTTGCAAATTCCATTTTTTACCTCGTAAGACTCAAAACAAAAGATATCGTTATCCCAAAAAGAATTCTCACCATCTCAATAGCCTCTGTACAAGAGTACCGTTTTACAAACGAACACGTGAAATGAGGACTGGATAAATGCGCTACTACAGAAGTTGAACATCCCAAAGAGAAAAGAGCTAGAAACCCATCCTAAGAATACAACCGGTAAGTAGAAGGGATATATACATATATATGCATGGGCGTACATACACTCAAATCCATCCAACATATACTATACAAGCATGTATTAACCCTCTTTCATGCAACCATACTTAGGAATCCATTGATGTCGTGGTACTTGTATAACTATGTTGGCCACCATACTTATACCTGTCCCCTTTTACTAATGCACTCCCTCCTATAATGACACTTATAAGAATTAACACTACACATAACACATCAGTCTACCAACTCAAATAAGCACATAGATCCTACAACTCACATAAGCACATCCACAACATAACATAAGGTCCAAAATTCCATGTATCAAAATAGCGTAGCCAATGCATGAAACACATAAACTCGTAGTCCAGCTGAATCAGCGTAGACAAAATTCAAAATATATAAAGAACATGAAAACATAACTTAACTAAATCCAACAATGACTAGCGTATACGACTATGGTTCAACCCGCACTAGTCAAAACTCATAGAGAAAATAGCATGTAGCTAAGTATGAACTTACAATCGTTCAATTCATACTAGTCAAAACATCGCAATAAATAACATCCAAACACATCAATTAATATAAAATGCACACATACCCCTATGACGCCTATGTGCAGGGACCCTTAAGCTATAGACTAGGCTACGCGACTAGGCAACATAATTCTCTATAACCATTGTCTCTGATACCATTCTGTCATACCCCACCATGGCGGAATACGGGGCGTGACATATAGATATCATCACAACAATAGCGTCTCTATAGAGATAACTAAATGAAATGGAAATATCATAAATGGTGACACAATGTCATGAAGATATCACAAACAATGCAGGCGTCTAGGTAAGTAGGTAACAGGTCTACCTCTTACCAAAGACATACAATTAACAAATAACAAACATATAGGTGTCTACAAAGTATCACTTATTCAAACATAAGTAAAGACTAAGAGGAAAGGGATTCCTCGTAATGCAATCCTAGCAGCCTCTAGACTCTTGCCACTTCTAACATCATCCTTCATAACTACCTCACCTGAAAATGACACTAAAATCTGTTAACATAAAGTTGGTGAGAACATATGTTTAAGTTATCAAAACATCTTAAGAAACCTTGTCAACCGCTGTAAATAAGTTGAAGAAAACAATTTATCGTAATGGACCATAATGTGATAATCATGTTACATACAACTACGAACAAAGCACAATTATATCAGTCAAGAACACACAATAAGAACAATGCACCACACTATAACAATCAAGAAGTATCCCGTCACACACATAAGAACAATGCACCACACTATCCGGATCTTTCCCACACCACTAGTGGAAGATGAACCATATCCCCGTCGAGATATCTTGCCTCCGAAGAGACGATGCACAAGTTCTCAGGACCGATCATGCCCCACGCTCCATACATATCACAAATGGTCACATAGATGCCCATACATCTATGTACCAAATCTAATCACAACCCAAACAAGATTCACATATCAGAACACATATGAGAACATATAAGCACACATGTCACACAATAACACATCTATGTCCAAACATTTATAAAAAAATATAGTACCAAAACATTTTAAGAACACCATAAGTGTCATCTTCATCCCATACTAGAAGAAAACATTTAAAAACTCAGTGAAAATGGGACTATGAACTCACCTGATAGCACAGCAAGCTAGCACTCCTGCAAACCTATAAAATTATACACGACAACCTTAGCTCAGTTCTTAACACCAAAGTTAAGTAACAATCAAGGAGATGAATCTAATCCCCCAATCTCCACTATCTAGTTCTCCCACTACAAGCTAATCTATACGTAAAAATCTAGTTTTTCCCTGGTACAGTTTACTAGTCACTAAACGATCACATGAAGTGAACTTAACACCACACTTGGCTCCTACCCTACTGGATTTATGTTTTTATATGATCTAAGAACTCCAAAAACCATTTTTACTTTATACTTACACGTTTAACCCTTTCGTTTAGTCTTTACGCCAAAAGTCGTTTTCACCAAAACTGATTTTCTGTACATGCTAAATGTTTGTCACCAAAATCCCAACCTAAACACCATAACTTTTATTGAAAGCCTCCAGTACTTTCATATACATTATAAAGAGTTCACAAATAAAAAATCTTTGGCTATCTCACCCGTTTGGTTAGATTTTGACTCAAACTCCCGAAATCCAAATTTATTCCTAAACAGCGCACTGTTTTTGTAAAAATTGTTTGACGACCTTCCTGAACTCCATTTTTTACCAACCTTACATTTTTGAAAAGAAGACTCTCTGAACTTAATTTAAAAAACAATAAACTCGATCAAAGGTGCTACCTACTGCCCGGAACAATCGACACAATACAGTCCCAAAAAATCAGACTATTTTACGTCTTTATGCACTAACCCTCTAAACATAATTAATTACCCTTAAATTATTAAACAAGAACCCTAAAATCATTGATGGATCTTAATTACTATATTTTCTAGAAAATTAATAAAACCCTAATCATCTCAATGATGGTTAATTAACATTACAATCATGATTAATTAATAAAAACATGAATTATATTAAAGTTATGTTGATCACTTACCTTGAATCAAGAAAAATTAATGAACCCTAATCATAATTTCGACTCCTCTTGATAACCATGGAAGATTTAGACTGATTGTAGGTTTATTTAGGGTTATTAGTCGTTTTTAGGGGTCTAGGGGTGTTTATATAGGTCTTGGTAACCTTCTGGACAAGTTTAGACCCAATTAGGACTATTAAATGGTAATTATCCTATTTTTATTAATTTAATTATTAAAATTTCGGCTATGGGACCCAAAAATTTGACTCCTCTCTGTGTTTTATCATATTTACACTTTTCCCCTCCTATTTTATGTTTACTTATACTCCTATACACTTTCGGGTCCAAACCGGGCACCCTTTTGCTAATTTTTCGACTTTTTACGCGATTTTCGAACTAGCCTTCATTTCTAAAAGTTTCTAAATATAGAAAGTAACTCTAAAGCTTATCCTAACCATATCATATATACTTAATACATACATACAACATAAGATACGTAAACGAAACCTTATAAGAACGATACCCGGACTTTTCTTCAGTTCATTTTTGAACTCATTTCATTTCATTTCATTTCCAACTTGTACCATGATTTACACATCATGTAACTCATTTAATTCTTCCTTATTCCTAAAATCACTCATAAAAACATACAAAATATATTATGCACACAACCCAACACATAATTAGCGGTTAACGGGTGACAACTGACTCGCCAAAACCCGAGTTGTCATAGGATCTAAGCACAAGTTTCTTCAAGGGTTACTTGGGTAAGGTCGATAAAGCTCTTCTTTTGAACTGTGGATGGAATTCGAGATACACGAGGGTGTTCACTCTTTTCCTTGGTCGCCACGTTCACCCCATCGAATTTAGAACATGAAGGCGTCTTAGAAGTCGTGGGTTGAGAAGAAGGAAAAACTTTAAATCTATCAAGGTTAGGGGTAATCACACGACTTTTCTCACAAGACGAGGCGGCTTTACATTGTTCCTTCAGATTTTCAATGGTGTGACTAGGTAACGAACTCGACGACGCACCCGAGGCCTTGTTCATAATAGCCGAAAACATCTTTTTAATATCAATTTGTCCTTGCTCAATCTTCGTGTTTTGATTTTTCAAAGTGTTAGAAAAGTCGTTTTTCAATGTACCAATTTGTCCCTCTAATCGTCTCATATTAGCCTCATTCGTTTTCATATATTCTTGAAAATTGTTTGACGAACTATTTTGATTAGCATTAAAGTTCCCTTGGTTTTGATATTTATTTGAAAATTACCTTGATTACCATTTGAAAAATTGTTTCCTTGATTAGCGTTGTTTTGAAAATTCGAGTTTTGATTGTTGTTGTCTGGATTTTGCCAACTTAAATTCCGACCTTGATTATAACCTCCTTGATACGAAAAATTTACTTGTTGATTGTTTCTTTGAAATTGTTACGGTTTTGATTCAAAAAATTGTTGCCTTGGTTATAATTTCCTTGTGATGGACCCGCGTTATATTGATTTTGAAAATTGTTGTTTAACGCGTTTACACAAAAAGTTGCCACCGGCGGCGGAATTCAACGAATCTTGTTCTTGAAAACTAAGACTGTTGTAAAACGTATCGATTTGGTGTAACTCAGAAAATCCATGGTGATGAAATTTCCTAAGCAATTCCTTAAAACGATCCCACGCGTCTCTAAATGATTCATTCGGTTTTTGCTCAAATCTTGTAATCTCGTTTTTGAAAAACGTTGTTTTAGACGGTGGGAAAAATGATTAACGAACTTGGAAACGATATCCTTCCACGTAATTATAGAATTAGGTGGATCTTTCTCGTACCAATCCTTGGCGGCACCATCGAGCGAGTACGGAAAAAGCATAAGCTTGACGACATCGGTGTCGATGTTCTTAAACTTGCTCGTGGCCAAAAGACGATCAAAATTCCGAATGTGATCGTGAGGATTATCCGCCTCACGACCTCGAAACTTCGTAGCTTGAATAAACGATAGCATTCCGCTCTTAATCTCAAAATTCTCCGCTTCGATAGCGGGAATAATATTCGCGTCTCCATAACCCTCGGTGGACGCTTGGAGCAATTCCATCATCGAACGATTGTCGACCATCTCGTCTACGGTCTCTTCAACAACGATATTAGGAACGTCTATTTCTAATTCTCGTCTACGTCGTCGATTCCTTCGATTTCGATTGCGTCGATTCGAAGCGTCGCTAGAATTAGAATAATCCTTCGATCGAGTGCGCATGCACTAAGCGTAGAATGGGTGTAGCAAAGAAGATTCTTTTTACGGTTTTTCGTTTTCTTAATTTTTTTGGTTTTTGATTGTTTTTATTTTTTTGTATTTTTGTGTGTTACGTAGACTCAAATCTACAAATCTCTCTTCGAATTAATTTCTCGATTAAAGGAGCCTCAAGTAATAAAACGATCACGTGGTATGAACGCCTTCGATGACTTTAGAACATTGGTGGAACACCAAAACGTTCAAGAGGGTTTAATGTTGAAAACAAGCATATATATGATACGTAGATAATACTTGGGCGGCGAACCCTCGATTAGCCCTCTTTCTCAAAACACGCACAAGCAAGCGGGGGAAACGAGGCGACGCTAAGCACTTAAGAGCCTTTTTCCCTTAGGTCGTGAAATACAACCGCCTTATACTCACCTTATGGTTTGTGTTAATCAAAATTAAGCCTCACGAAAGTATTTATCTATTTTGCCTTTTGATTTTTGCTTTGGATTCGAATACAATAATTGAGTGATGAAATCCCAATTAAGGTTGCGTTTTCACGCTTTTGGAGATATTGTAAATTTATTGTGATACGTATACAATACATTAATAATATTCACAAGAAAAACGAAAAAAGAATATATCTACAATATAGTAAAATGATTTTGGTGTGTTTAGTTAAGGAAAACTAAACACGATTTATTTGGATATTATAATATAGTAAGAAAAATTAACAAAAATGAGTATGTACGATATTTACGTTTTCGAAAAATTGATAAGCAAAAACGCACTACTCACACAAACACGATATGTATAATGGCACTAAAAACACCTCCCCGGCAGCGACGCCAAAATTGAGGTAAGTATGTATTACAATTATTTAGGAAAACAAAGCGTATGTGGCAATTATTAAGTCTTACGATTTAGGAAAACCGTAAAACCGATAAATGCAGTTCACTCTCGACGGCGGTGTAGTTATTTAATGCCAGTTATATAAAAACAAGTTTGGATTAGTGTCATTTTTGGGTTTAAAGAGAGAAAAATTAAAACACGAGTTACACTACGATTACACTACGACGTAAAACGTAAAACGATTACGTAAATACGTAAAACGCGACGAAATAAAAAATTAAAGCTAAAAATTAATTAAAAATTAAAACTAAGTTTAAAATAATATAAATAAGAATAAAAATTCAATAAATAAATTTTAAAACCTTTTATTAATAACATATTCAATTTTAAATGCTAATTAAAGCCCTAAAATTAAATATAATTAACAGAAAGCCCAAATATTATTTTATCTAACAAATATCTTACTTATATTATTTAAACACTAAAAAGTATTTTTCCTAATTTTTTAAAACTATTTTTCTAATGTTTTAATGCTAAAAACAATTTTTAAACTAAAATAATGATTAAAAATATTAAAATAATGCTAAAAATAAATTTACTTTTTGAAAAATCCTATTTTACTTAGTTAAACAGTAGAAAAATGAAAAAAAATTGAAAACGAAACTTTTTTACCTAATAGGAGAAAAATAGAATATTCAAAAACCTTTTTAAACTTAAACTAATTCTAAAAAAATAGTTAAATAAGGTGAAAAATGAAATTACTATTTTAAAAATCTTAAAATAATATACTTAAACTAAGAAAAAATTAAAAACTGAAAAATACTAATTTTTTCACTGAAAGACAAAAAAAGATTGTTAAAATAATTAAATCTTAATTAAAATGCTAAAAATAACAAAATGATCAATAAAATAAAATTAAACTTAATGAAAAATCTTGAAATAATTTAACAAACACAATAAAATTAAAAGGAGTGAAAAATACTTAAAAACACCCACTAGAGACAAAAAAACTTAAAATCTGATGTTGACAGGTCTGGGAGATTTGTCTTTATCCCCAGCAGTGGGAAAACTAATACTAGCAGTGGGTAATTTTACCCACTGCTCTTAACAGAAAAGACAAAGAAGTGTCGTTTTAAGCTTTGTTTGATGGTGTTTGTTGGAGCAAAAGGCACCCCTACACTCAGTGGACTGTAGGGAGTCAGTGTACGCACAAAAACAACAATGTCCAATGAAAATATCACACAAAATCAATCAAATAAGCTTACTGATATACAGAAACAAGCTCTGATGGGTTTGGTAGGCCTATTTGCTGGTCTTTTTTGCAAATGAGTGAGATTCAAGCTTGCACAACTTGATGAAACCCTAACCAAATCACAACTAACAAGTTTGCTACCCTAGATTAACCAATAGTCTAACAGCCTACAAGTTTTGAACACATAAAACACTAAATTCACCCTAAATTTAGTCTACTGATTGATAAAACTGATTTTTTATCCTAACATGCAATTTTATTCTTTATCCTATACTACTTAACCAAAGACTTAAAATACACAATTAACAACCCTACAAAAGCAATGTTAGACTTGTTTATACCCAATATTGTGTCACCCAATACTTGTTATACCCAAATCCAAACACCCCTATAAATCTGTTAACAAATTTTGTGAAGACTTTTTTTTATCAAACCTATTCAAATCTGATTCCAAAACTCTTAAACATATAAATGACTAAGTAACAAACCTGAAACAACTCCTAAACTAGCATCTAACAAAGCATCCACAAAAATCAAAAAAGTTCACACAATCACTGATAATGGAGGGTTCAAGCCTTTAAGGGGTTGCCTTGTGGGACCCATATCCGGGCCCCACCATGGCTGAAAAGCCATCTCCATCAAGCAAGGGCTTGAGCTTATGGGGTTATGAGGTTGCTTGTTTGAAAAGAGAGAGAGCTTTGGGGACTACAGCAGTCCCACAAGGCTTATATCTTCAAAGAGATGAAAAGGTCTTGTGTACCTGCAAATATGAAACAAGAACAAGCAAAGTGATACAACAAAAGCTGAGTCGAAAGCTTTTGTCAAAAGCTTGAGGCTTGGCTTTTGCTACAGTTAACATGATAAACAAAAGATTTTGATGTTTTTGAAATACTCAACTTTTGAAACAAACTATGGTATCCAAACAAGAAAAGTAACACTAATACAGACTCCAAAATCAAGAATCAGTTGTCACGTCAAAGTGATATTGGGTTCTAAATTCGTGGTTCTCAAAAAGTTTTGCCAAATGTTTTGAACAAAACAGACTTGATAACTTTACACTAAAACTTTCATGAAACTAAGATTTAAACTAAGATAAAGCAGATAAAATTGGAACTTAGAGATGTAAATTGCAATATTATTAAATTACTTTAAATATTTGATTAAAAAAATTACAAGCTAAAAATCTGGAACAAAGTAAAAGGATCACATGCGATTCCTTTTATACTAATCATTAGAAGGATCTAGACTACAAAGATAATAAGGAAACCCTAGCTGCTCTTTCTCTAAAATGCCCTAGAGTTAAAGTCTTGAAGAAAATGTCAAAAAGTGGCCATGTGATCTGCTGTGATGATGTAGTGATACATGTGAATGCTGAGTTGTCCAAACTTCATCTATACCATCAAAATAAACGTATGGGAGAAGGGTTGATCCACAACTGTTGATCTACTGTCACACATTTGGTTTTTAGCTCACTGTGAGGCGGGGGGGGGGGGGGGGGGGGGGGGGGGCTGTTGTGAGGACCACAACCCATGTGGCTTGTGTTTGAAGGTGGGGTTAAGTTAAGAAAAAAGGTAATTAAGGATCTGGAAATCCATACGCTATGATTTTTATTAACAAACTTTTGGGGATTTAGGGTTCTTTATT
This sequence comes from Glebionis coronaria, assembly GCA_025667525.1. Lineage (NCBI taxonomy): Eukaryota > Viridiplantae > Streptophyta > Magnoliopsida > Asterales > Asteraceae > Glebionis > Glebionis coronaria. Next base: position 424,567,436 of record CM046877.1, read on the forward strand.
CTTAAGTGTATGTGGTGTGTGCAATTAGATCCGGATTAGGGTAGAAAAGTGTGTTTGGCGTTTTTTCAATTAATTAATACTTTTTTGGAAGTATTAATAATTGCGGGGAGTGAGGTGGCTAGGTGGTGTGATGTGGCAGGTGATAAGTGGTGGAAGGGTGATAGTGGGTGAAGGTGTTGATTGGGTGTGTGAGGTTTAGTTGTCTGGGCGGTTTAAGTCCCTCTATTCCCATTATTTGTTCATACAAAGTATAACAGCCAAATCTCACATATCCTTTGTTATCAACTTTGCCATAGTTGTTAAAATTTGGCCCAAGCATTCTTGCAAACTTTTTCCAAGGATTAATAATGTAATTTTGGCATTTTCCAAGGACCAATCTTGTACTTTCTTGATATTTTAGGGACCCACATGCAATTTTAGAGTTTTTCAAGGGTATAAAATGTCAAGTCTTCAAAAGATGAGGGACCAATCTTGACAATCTTCAAATCTTCAAGGACTTCTTTGGAAATTTATGGTTCGGGTCTGGTTCTTTGTGCGGCTTCATTTCCCGTGTTCGTTTTTGCTTGATTCTTGTAATCTTTTGTTGATTTCACGATATCCATACCTAAAATACACAATGAACAAACACAAGCATATTTTGGGGTATTTTTATGACATTTTTAAGCGTTTTAAGCCCGATTTGGACGATGAGACTATGTATAATTGCAGTCTCATCACCAACCGATAGAGACGGTAATTTAACCGTTAAAGTTCAAGATCAAGATAAAGCTTCATTAACTGATTTATTCGATTAACTAAAAATGGTTTAAATTGTTTTTATTATGTCCTTAATCATGTATGTTATACTAGATCCATTATGATATGTACCCGTAGTTAATGGTTTAACTAGTATTTAAAATCCAAACAGTGGCATCACGAGTCATCGTATGGCATTCATGGGTTACACATAGAATGAACACACTAAATCCACTTAAATAGTCATTTTACTTATTATGTATGGAAATTGCATGCATTCTTGCTATAAAGGTATAATCTTGATCTAGATCTATTAAAATTTGGTTGGTTTAATTGAACCGATTAATTAACATATTATGTGTAACACCCCCACTTTGATAAGTGAATCATTACGTGTATTTATGGCGTGTCAACAAAGCATGCAAGGTAATACATGACCAAAAGGGAATACCGGAATCAAACATCGGTTCCCAAACATAAGCCCAAAACTTAAATAAAGTAAATGAAATAAGGAAGGACAAAAAAAGGGTCCATGCAAGCATAAGTATATGAAGGCAAAGGAAAAGAAGTCTAAGGCAGCTTCCATCCTATGCACGTCCTCCAAATGTTCAAGTCTGTCCATGTGTACCCGCCGTTTTGGGACATGGAAAGGAAAGTAACAGCTGAGCAATACGCTCAATGAACGGATATATGACATATTAAGAATGACTGAAACATAAATAAGACTGAAAAGCAGCGAAAATGTATAAGTCCTGGAAAACCTGGTACAAGTTATAAAACTGGTTTTATAGTTTGAAAAGACTTACGTTTATTTATATTGAAAACTTTATTTTAAATTTAGACAAGAGCCCATATAGGTCATGAGGTATCAACGTGCACGAATACATAGAGGGGTGACCTCATCATGCAATTAGAGGGGTTGCCTCTAATTATACTGGTCTGGGTAGGATGGATCAACTCCTTGTGAAGGATGCAAGGCACACACCACATTCACCATGAAAATCTTGTAAAACATGTAACTAGGATACACCCATACACCCCACATGATCATATAAATAAATGGCCAAAACTAAAAGGGATGTCACGAGCAATCACTCTGCCGTAGGGAAGTCATAACACTGGTGCCTCCAGTGTTATGGTTATGGTACCTCCATAACTAGGTGGAACTGGCATGCATGTATATAGCTCAAGCATTTAAAATCTAAAACATAAGCATTCAAAACATATAAAATACTGGGGAAAACATATGGCTGCAAAGGGGAATCCTAATAAAGGAAGAGAATGTCCATACTGAAGGACGGAATACCCGTACCATATTTCCAGTAATGAAGATGAAAACGAAAGTGGAAGATCACTCCGACTTCACAAATAAAAAAGAAGACTGGGTCGTTCCCAAGACTGAGACACGTGAGGTTTCTTTTATGCGTGTGTGTGTGTATGTTTAGGGGTATTGAAAAAGTTGATCTGACTCGAACCCGACCCAAATCCCAACCCGAATAAGCCTATTCGGGTCGGTTCACTCGGGTTCAAAAACATATGCGGGTCAATTTAGGTTTACCCGAATTGACCCGAGTTCTAAATAGGCTCGGGTTCTGGTTTATATTTTTTTACTTTGACCCGAATTGACCCGACCCGACTTGACCCGAACCGGACCAACCCGACTTGACCCGAGTTATTTTTAACACATTTTACCTTTTTAATATACTTAAATAAGCCAATTTTTAAAATTTTTACTTATACTCGGGTTGACCCGAACCCGAATTGACCCAACTCGAATTGACCCGAACCTGACTGCCCTAGTTCTGATTAGGCTCGGGTTCAGGTATGATTTTTTTAAGTCTTGACCAGACTTGAGCTGACCCAATTGACCCGAACCCGGTTGACCCAACCCGATTCCCACCATATGTGTTTATTAAATGGTTATTTTTATGTATATTTGCGTTTAAAGGATGTAGGTTTTGGCAGTTAAGTTAGTTATCTTAGCACAATAAGTTGGGGTGAAGTTAATTGTAGAGAGAGAATGCTAAAGTGACGATCACGTTACAATTGTGAATTTGGTTTTGGTGTGTTCTTATTACTCCAGCGTAAGAATCTATTGGAATTTATTAAAACCCTTAACCATATTAACATATTAATAAACACGAGTACGCAGCAGAATAATTAAGATCACGTATAGACAAGTAATTAACAAACGATAAATAAAAGCGTACCTTTTAGCAATGGATTAATTCACCTTTATCAAACAATCAAATAATCGAAAACCCATTAAAAATCAAACAATCATCTCTCTAATAACATGCACACAATACGTTTAAACTAGCAATAAGTATGCTAGTACGTTTGTGTTAAAACACCAATAAACAAAACCACTTGAATCAATCAACGAAAGAAACCCTTGTTTCTTTCTTCTTGGTCAAACCAAACGAACGAACCAAAAACCCTAATTGGGGTGTTCGGTCGATCAACTAAATGAAGAGCGGAGGAAAGATTTAAGGATCAACTTATGAATAATGATGAATCTAAGACCTTCTTATATAGCCAACTATTTAAGGTATTAATCCCAACTCCTTAAGGAGGTGGGCTTCCACCAACTACAACCCCAAAGGGGTTTCCCCTTGTTTCCTTTTTTCAAATTTTCATATATTAGTTTAATTGTTTAACAAATAATTAATATAACTTTATATTAATCATAGTTATTGTTTAACGAATTACGTGTGTGTCTTCCTAGACTCGAGATGACTTCCGGACATATATTATTTCATGTACATATTCCTTCAGGTCCCACTTGGAAATGCATAATAATATAATGCAATAACATTGGTTAGCGTCTAGCAACATGTTCCTTCAGGTCCCACTTAGACAAGAAGAAGATGAGGTACCTAACTTGTCTAACTAACAAAGTCAATTCAACTACTTGTAAAGACTATGATATTAAATCATATATTACTATCAGATAATACCAAATGCATACAAAACTTGATCCTAACCTGACTGAAAATGCACTAAACCTTACCATTTTACAATTCTTAACCACTCAAAGCCTAAACTGTATTCAATTCTTGATTTCAACTAACTTTAACAAAATTTTCAACTTATATACTCCATATATCAGTAAGATTAAACTACACCCAAACACTAGAAATACCAAAATCAGAAACTTAACAACAATGAGATGCTAACATTTAAGTGCAGTATAGAAACGATCATCAAACATTTAATACCAGAATAGATTAAACAAGTTGCAAGTAAACTAATTGTAATAGGTACCGACATGTAAACAAACAATGATGAAAAATGTGGCAGAAAATTAAATTACAACTAAACCATAAACTAACTGATCATTTACAGAAATATAAAATGGAATGTGACCTCTCCTTCCCGACCTAGTTCGTTGATGGTGAAAACTAGAGTACTGAACAGATCTCACTACCAAGTCACCAACTGATCTTTTACTGTCTGATATGAAAGCCAAATTTAACAGCTACCAACACAAAATCATCATCCAGAGGAACTTTTGTAACTACTCAATACTCCACAGCTACAAATCAAAATGAAGAACTAATTGTATCTCCACGATCTGCTACTGTACCTGCAAAACAACAAACCAGCAGCCTATCCCGCTACAATGGTCGAACAGAACTTTAAACTTATGAAAAAATAAGAAAGTAAATGATATAGAACTGAGATAGAGCTGGAATTTCTCTAAATACTGGAATCGATTCAACTAGTAACAGAAATCGTATCTAATTATAATAGAAACCAAAAGGATCTTGAACAAACTTTTTCAAAACAGAATTTGAGATTAAGAAACTTCAACTTCCATTAATGGCATAAAGTAATAGATGAACTTGTTATCAATACAACTAAAAGATGAGGTAACTGTAAATCATAACAAACCCCAAAGGTTTTTTTTTCAACAAACTCAAAATCCAGAATTTAGAAGAACAAAGAATGAGATGAATCAAATTTTCATTAAATAGAACAGAGTTAGTTATAACTAATTTGAACTGAAAACTTAACCGTATTCAGTGAACTTCTTAACAGTATTAACTGACAAAACTAGTTTATGAAAACAGAGGAAGGAAGGATTAAGATCAAAACTTTCATTGATGAACAAATATGTTACAATTGTCTAACTGTATACTAACTGAATTAATGGCATAAAATAGCTACGTTTACAACGAACGAATAACAAAAAGCTTAACAAATTTAGAATGATTACACTACTCCTAACTAACTAAAAACTATGCGAAATAACAACCTAACTAGCTCTCTGCAAATGAAGGAGAAGTGAGGTATTTATAGAAAAAGGAGGAGTGTGAGAGAGGTGTGAGTGATGTGTTCGGACCAATTGGGATCCAACATGTGGCTAGGGTTCATCCCAAGCCCAGAAATTTTGGGTTTTCCGTTGTGAATTATACATCAATTAATTGGTATGGAAGTGTTGATAGAATGAAGGTGATTAATTCCTCTTTTTATTACATCATCTAAAACGGCCTCCATCCTTCTCAATTAATCATTGAATAAACTTGCGACGTGGTGACATATTATTGGAGCAGAAAGATGCGCATGGATCATAATCTTGGTTTTCCATTAATATCTAAAATATATGGTCAGGATTTGATAAGATGGCAATCCTTGTGACTCTTTTCTTCAGCTTTTGAATGGGCCAGTTGTACTCCATTATAACAACTATCAACACTTGGTAGATTAAGTCTTTGTATTTTTCGGAAAGTGTAGCAGCTTTGTATAATGTGTAATAAACTTTTACCAATGCCCCTTTTAGTCCTTGAAACTTTGGAGAATAGCATCTTCAGTCCTTAAATCTTCATGTACTTGGCAAGTTTGGTCCTTGAAGGCTTATTTTGTCTTTTCTTAAGATAAATCCCTTTAAAGTCCTTGTTTTCTCCGCCGTGTACCTTTTTGCCTACAAATACACAAACACAAGAATACATGCGTGATTCTGATAATTAACAATTTAATATAATGTATGTGGTCGTGTTTTAAGTGGTTTTTAGGTTATAAATGATGAGTGATTTCACACTTATCAGCCTTACAATTTTATGCTTGTAAAAGAGGGAAATATATACTTAATCAAGAATTTTATTGTGCACTAGAATAAGGCAGAGTATCGAGTGAAGAAAGATGATACCTTCATGTTGGAGTTTGATGGAGCGAAAACAATCAGAAAAGTTTCTGTCAGCCCTGATGGCTTCATCAAATATCCCTTTAATTTTATCCCTTAGGACCATATTGTGGCATACAGATGGAAAATATTTAATTGGTAAGATATGTGTAATAAATAATTTTAATTGGTGCATAATAAATAGCTCTTAACATTCATGTAAAAATCTGCAGATGCTGCAGGGTATGCTATAAGTGTTGGTAGGACAAATGAGATAAAGAAAACAGGGTCCAAGAATCTAGATTTCTATCTGGAAAATGAGAGGTAGATACTGTTATTTATGACTATTTTGTCTTCGATACTATATTCTAATTTGTTCCTTTTATTGAATCAGTGGGCAGCCAATGCGGGTCACTCTATGGGGAAGCCTTGGCGATGTTCTCATCGAGAAAAAAAAATAAACAAGTTCGTTTATGCCCCATTGTTTTGTAATCCGTGTGTCCCAAGATCTATAATAGTAAGTGCAAGTAACTTTTATGTGTAATCAAATAATGTATGTTCCCATGTTAATTCAAGTAGTCTTATTACCTTTCAGATAAGCTAAATTTGTCAAGCACCACCTCGACCAAAATTTATGATGATATGGAAATACCCATTATCCAGGACCTAAAAAAGGCAAATAGGTTAGAAAGTATATGTGTATTTCTATCAAGTTTGAAAAGTTAGTTGTATTCTTACATATACCTTGCCCGATGTCAGGTGTGTTGTTCAATCCGAAAAAAGAGTTGGGCCAACCGATCCATCTGTATGGTTTTTTTTGTTTTGATTATTCCTTCCATTATAGGCTGAACATTGACAACATAAGGACAAGACGAGGCTGGCATTATCCATCGTGTGGGTCTGCTACATGCAGGAAGGGTGCAACGAGGAAGGATGGCTACTTCTATTGCGAATGTTGTAATAAGAATGTTGAATACCTAGTGTTAAGTTCTATTAATGCTTCTTAATTTAAATGATTTGAATTAAAAAAACAAACAACTTATTTCCTCACTATTACCTTGCAAATATAGGCATGAATTGGACGTGGCGGATGAAACTGGGTATGTTGTGGTTGTCGTATTTGATTAAGTAGCGACTGAAATAGTTAGTTGTGCAGCTGATACCATTGCCAATGTTAAAAATGATGGGAATGTTGATATGACACTAGCTCTAATGAATCTTATTGGAAATACTTATGATTTAGAATCAAGACCCATACTTATTATGAATCTATGGAAAGTGTTGTATCAGGCACGGAAGATACTGATGGGAGCATGAATAGTTTGGAAGTTTTGTCCCAAAACAAATCTAATTCAGCGGAAAACGCACCTCCTGAAATGCCAGTGGATATTACATCCCCTCAAAAGATCACTGAGTATGAATCTCCTTTGAAGATTCCTACTCGTTTGAAGCGGCTTTCCAAAGAGCCATCTGGTCTCAACTCCTTTGAAGCTTGTTGAAACCAATAAAAAATAAGGTTTACATCTCATTTAAACATAATACTCTTTCTGCGCACCCTATAATTATAAACACTAAATTGTTGTTTACATTCACACTTTTTAAAAGTGGACCTTCAAGACTCAGAGGCGGAGTATGTTGGCAACTCAACTGAAGATGCAAACTATGATGACCATGGCTGTTCTACGGCTAAGAAGATAATAAGAAGATGGTCTGGATAAATTTATTTAGTACCTTTCTGTTGGCCAGCGTAATAACAAAGCATAATCTTACGGTTTAATTGTATTTTTGTAGGCTTATTCATTCAAGCACCGATAAATCAATCTTAGCAGAAGATTAGAAGAACCAATCATGTTGCAATTAGTTCTTAAGATGAACTTTTTTTGAGAATAATCCTAAATATTGTCCTAAATGTTTTGGAGGACATGTTTTTTATTGAATATGTAATAGGCTTATATTATCTTTGACGATGTTCATGGAATTGATGTTATGAAAGATTTTAGAAATAACATGTCCATGTTCAATTAACTTTGTTTTCTCAGTTGCAGGATACAGAGGCCGCTCAACCAATAGGGCATACCATGTTTATCATGATCATGTTCAAGCCAAGAAGAAAATAAGAAGACACTTAGAGCAAATTAAATAATTAGATGTGGTTTGTTCACTCAGGGATTGAGCCAAAGTAGATGGAAAATAATGAAAGCTTCGACTATACTACGCTGGATTTTTGAAATGAACTTTTTATGCAGATAATAATAGATGTGGCCCTAAATCTTTAATGGACCATGTAGTTCATTGAACAATGTAATAGAACTCTCATGGATGTTAATAGAAGTTTTTGAAGTAATCCTATCGATGTCCAGTTAGCTTTATTGTTGACTAATGTTATGCAATTTAGAAAAAAAATCGCCGATAAATCAACAAAAAAACAGGTATGGGAGCTAAAATTGAAACAAATAATAATATACTAAGGTTTGGCTTAAAACAAACAAGTATAAAACGGCTAAAATTGACTGTCTACTTAGTATCTAAGCTATATAATAGTTTAAACAATGCTAAAACAACATTCTGCCTAAAAAGACTCATATGTGGAGGAACTTCGATACAATATAAATCATCGACTCAGATGTGAAGGAGTTTCTATATAGTAAAAACTCACCTTCATAGGATGACGCAGTTGTATACTTAATAATGCCGCAAATCAATATTGCTCATAAAGCAGCTTCTTGGTATTTTCTCTCACCTATAACCGTGCTTCATAAATTATCAGCTCTTCTGATTTGAATTATAAGAAAACTATGTTAATTCAGATAGAAATAGTTATATAGACAGCAACGAATTTTTGATATAAATAACTTGCATTTTATTTATCTATCTTATCTTTATAAAAAAATTGTGTTTCCAAACTGACTCGGTCAATGATTTCTAAATGACCCAGTAATTAAGAAGTATAAATCCTATAACTGAAGTACTTTAGTGCTATAAAGCAACGCGCCTCTTTGTACCAAGGGTATATAGAGAACAAAAAGAAACTCAGGAAGGCTTGAACTTTTTACGAAAATTCATTCTTGCGAACTATATGATGTAATTATCTAGAAATATGCTCTCTATATATTAGATATATGACTGAATCTATTACTGCAAACATCATATTATTTGCCAGACTGAATATCCATTTATAAGTAAATAAAATTCTTTAGAGCTGGTGAATAAGTTCAAATAGAATATCCATTTATAATTTAAATAAGAGTCTAACCTTCACTATACATCAAGCAGGAGTTTCTTTTTCCTATAGTAACCTTGGACCTCCGTCCTATGAATGTCGAAACTGCCATGCCAGTATGTGGTATGAAGAAAGAAATAATAAAAGTCATAGAGTTGTCAATCCAACAATTTCTTTATCTTTCCAAGAGGGAAAAATTCTCTTACCCAAATTCAAAGCAACACGGCCACCTTTAGACAGCCTCCTTAACTTTGCTAATCCTGCTACATCAAAATTTAAAGAACATATTAGGATATATAACAGCATGTTCTGCTTTACATCATTTTGAGCTAGAATAGATCATGCAATAAATAACAGAGGGGGGTTGTTTACATTTAGGATAAATAGGCAAAATTATCATCGTATTGGTTCTCTTCTTCATCAAGAAGGCCACCAGCCGAGATACGCAAAACTTTATGTTTTTGATACATAAAATGAAGCAAAGAACCAGATGTCTGCTTTTCTAAATAACGAACAAGGTGATGAGTTGAATGCAACAATTGTAGCAGACTTAATCTCTATGTTGGACAAATTAATTTCTATTGCAAAATCATTCCGGATGGCACGCGATTGGTGCCATTCTCATGATCTGTGAATTTTGTGTTACACCTTTTTTCTGAGTGCAAATCTACAAGGCAATACAACGCCCAAACTGTATAACATAAGGAGCAACTAGATTTCATATTCTATAGGAGCAACTAGGCCTGAAGTAGTGCAAACATGCATAAACCGGTCAGCTTTATGGAATTCTTGCAAAGTGTTTACTCTTACACGCATTATGTGAGTAAATGAATATTATGCATCAGGCAAGATAGATAGAAGCAAACAACAGGTCAATAAACGGATTTTAGATGTAGGTGATGGGATTGTGCCAGCAAAAAAAATCGAAGACGAAGGAACGTGGATAGAAATTTCAAAGGAATTCATTCTCAAAGCTTGAAGTTCTCCTTTGGAACAGATTTTCAATCAATCGTATCCTGATTTTGAAGCTAGGAAAAGTGATGGAAGCTATCTAAGGGAGCGTTCAATTCTAACTCCTAGGAATGATGATGCCAACGAGATAAACAGTTATATGTTGAAAAAGCTGGCTGGTGAAACCGTTACTTACAATAGTGTCGATGAAGTGTGTAAGGGATCTACAGACACCTTATATCAACACCAAAAATACCCTGTTGAGTTTCTAAACTCTTTAAATTCCTAGGCATGCCACCTCATGATTTGAATTTGAAAAAAGAATTGCCTATTACGCTTTTGCGTAATGTAAATACAATAATGGGATTATGCAATGGGACACGACTGATCATAATTGATTTAGGTCAATTTGTGATTCGTGCCCAGATTCTAACAGGATCAAACGTGGGGGGAAAGTGTCCTTATTCCTAGAATAACCCTCACATCTACACAAACATAGTGGCCATGTAACTTGGAGTGTTTGTTTCCATGAATATAAACTACATATAACCCATTGTACAGGCTATTTGGAATAAAAGCTATTGCTTTCAATAATCATAACACACAAATTAAAATCACAAGAGCACAATATATATAACATAAGGAGCAACTAGATTTCATATTTTATAACCATTGAAAGCTTACAAGTTCATAAACAAAAGATTAAAACTTTAACCATAACCACTGAAGGCTCACAAATTCATACCCAAAAGATTAAAACATTAACTAAAAAGAAAAGAAACGACATCATCATGATTTAAACAACCCAAAAGAAGCACTAAATATTCAAGCCTAATCAAAGAGGTACATCATATCAGCTTCAAACTGGAGCTCATTGATTTGATTCCTAGCATTAGCCAACATTCCATAAAGATTAGCAAGTTTTTGATTCTCATTATCATGAAGATTCCTTAAATACTCCAAACTTTCCATATTAACTTCCAATTCTTCTTTTTCTCAAACTCAGCAATTAATAAACCCATCCTAACTAAATTCGTTTTAATATTTTCAGATTGACCCTTTAAGACAGTAGCAAACCTTTCCTCATTAACAGCCATTTAATTAAAATAAAAAGCCATACATTTCTTAGTTTCTGTAAGACCACTAACATCCTTAATTTCTTTCAAAACTACATCAAATGAGCTTGAATTTTCCATTGATGAAAAAGAAGTTCAAGATGAGCAGAAAAGTTGATATTACTTTTAAATGGGATGATGAAACTAGAAAAGCCCAACTAATCATTATATAGAACAAAGATTAAAGAAATTTTTGGTTAAAATGAATACCAAACTAATACACAGCGCCCTTTCGTGAATCTTGATCTTGCCCTTTACGGTTCCATCGTGAAACGGAAGAGTTCTAGAAGAGGTTGGACGTGAGCGAGTGTGTGAACGTTGTTTATGATATATTTTTAGCATAAATAATTTTACAAACTTAATAAGTATAACTTAAATGAAATTTTTTAAAAAACCCTTATATTATACCATATTAACACCTTAAACCCCTATAAAATTTAAAGTTAACACAAATATTTAAAGGTACAAAATTAAGTTAAAGAACCCCTACATTTTCATATTAACAGCTTGAACAAAAGAACAAACTTAAGTTACGAAATTTTGTTCAAATATTATTTATTAGTTATATTAGACGTATCCCATGTTAATAAAAAAGCAAAATACAAATAAATTACCGAATAAGTTAAATGAACTATAACAATTCTTAACCTAACTTGATAAACATAAATTAACAAAAAAATGAATGCAAAGTGAATACAACACGACAAAAAGTTGTACATTCATGAAAAATCACGTCATATATTAAAATAAAAAATCATGCATTTCATCAATTAGAATGAAACATCATGCATTTGAAAAAAAATTGCACATTCATGAAAAATCACATATATAATAGAATCAAACATCATGCATTTCATAAATTAGAATAAACATCATGCATTTGAACAACGGGAAAAGTCCTGTGAATGAACATCATGTATTTGAACAACGGGAAAAGTCTCGTGAATGAAACACCATGCATTTGAACAATGAGAAAAGTCCCGTGTGCAACGCACGGGTATGCCCACCTCGTGAATTTAATAATTAGACTTGAGATACATCCCTTAAATGTATGCATTAGTTCATACATGGATTTTTGCATTATGTACACTTCATAAAAATTATTGTAATTTATAAACCATTTGATTACAATATCGTCCTTGCTAATGTAATCATACAAAAAGAGTTTAAATATTACATTGTCATATTAATCAATATAAAGCCATCCTGACAATAAACCATCATTAATAAATTACTATGTGTAGAAATTTTCTATCACATGTTATGCATTAATCATGTGTACATTATTATCCATATAAGTTTTTCACTAAAGAAACTTATATTATCTCACGATCTAAGCTATTGGTTAAATATCAATCAAGTTTCAAAAACTAATTATCTTCTATGGACTTTCATATACTCATTCATTGTTTATTCAATCAGGGACATTCAAGAATCAATAATACATATATAAATGTGAGTTCTATCATCACGAGGTTTAATATTTTATGTTCACCCTCATTATGACATTCACTAATATATTTAGAAGGTCGCACATTTTGTTATTTTATCTCTTAAATATCTACGAGTCATCCCACTTGCTTTTAGTAATCATATACTATTCTTAAAAAACATAGCATGTAGAGCAACAACAAATTGTTATATTTTGGGACACTACACAAATACCTTGATAGTTCTTGACAAATTCAAAAACTTCAATTTTAAGACTCAGCGTGATTCATCACATTCCATAGCTTGATGGTGACTCGGTTTCCTTCTAGGTCGGGGTAATATTTAAGTATATACTTTGTATACTCAATTTCCAAACTTTGACAACTTTTGGAGGTAAAGTATTTCATGTTATCAACATCAAACAGTTTTATAGAATTTGATTTATCACTCAAGACATACCAAACTATGTGGTATTCTGTGAATATTGAGATTGTTATGGTATATTACAATTCCTAAATAACTCAATACCCTTTAAGTTGCATATTTGTCAATTGTATTAAAAAACCAAGTGCATGCTCTAATCTATACATCTTCAAATAGTTCAATAAACTAAATATACATTATTTATCCGTTAAATAATTCAAAGACTTCATATTCATTAACAAGAAGACATAACAAATAAGCTATTTACTTTATGTTATAAGTCTTTTTAACAATTAAAGACTATATGATTATGCTTTATAAGAGACATATACATTCATAAAGTAACTATGAACAACTTCAATAGTTATTTCAAGTTAATTTCTTACTTCATTTTTATTTATGTGCATTACAAGAAACATTCTAAGAAATCTAAACAGATTAGTTGAAGTAGCTTGTTATTCATATCTTGACATTTTTTAAACAAGACAATATATTGACAATTAAATGTATAAGTCTTAATAGAATATTCTATTCTTATCTCGTGGTCAAGAGAAACCATTGTCTTATTGTTATATGTTGTACCGCACACAATAAAGAATTCTCCCACTTGTGAATGTTATAACGTCATGTATGCAAATAAACAATCACCAAATGCATTTGTTTATGTGAACAATATGATAATGTCATGTATATTAGAATAACTAGTAGAATGTCAACTAGAAAGTAAGTGGTTATTTGAAGTCAAACTGTAAATAATATGGTTACTACAAAGGTTAATAAACTTGTAGCTCCAACTGAATTATACAACATTACCTTGATATATTTTCAGTAATAAAGTACAATGCTCCCACTGGATTTGCCAACATTACAAATGTTACTTTACCAATGAAAAGCATAATAGCGATTTATTTACTATCATACTCACTTTAATGCCCATAAGTAACCTTTACTAATGTATTAGAGAGAGTGATGAACTTTTACCATGTAGATGAGAGACTATCCATCATGATTTTATTAACTTAAAAATTGGCATGCAGTTTCCTTCATATTAGGCCTACTATTCAATAAGGGTATATAGTGCCTATATTGGGTTAAAACATAATAACTAGGGTAAATAAAGCTAGTTATTATAATCACAATAAGCAAACAAAGCACTTGTTTTGTTCTTATCGATTATAGTCTTAAGGGGTATAGATATGTAAAGAACAAAGAAAGCATTGCTTCCATACAGACTACTAAGAGACTTAGTTTGAAAGATTCTCAAAACTCAAATAAGAATAATGAGATCTACTTGAAACGATAGTTATGCAAATCTTCATATATATTTTAAGTTTGTTTATAGATTGATAATTACAATAATCCAAACGCACCTAATAATAGTTTTTCCTTGCAATAAAAAAAGATAGATATATGTCTCTATCTTTCTTTCAAAGATATGAGACTTCTTTTGTCGACCAAACATAAGTTTTTGAAACTTTGTTGCAATAATAATTTAAAAAGAATCGCAAAATTCAATTTTATTTTTTCGATAATACTATCTTTATATAAAATTAAATACCCATGTTTACAAATAAATAATTAATTTTCAAAAAGCTAGAATCCACAGGATATACCACCACCTCATCAGTTGATCTGCTAGTGATGATGGTATTCAAGGGGTAATTGACGTTCAATAAATGTATCCAATACAACTTCTAAAATTATGGGACTCAACTTTATGTAGATTACTTGTGACAAATTCCAAAGTAAAAAAGCGAGCATGTTTATCCCATCAATTGTCACGAGTTAGGTCTCTCTTAACTTGCTTAAGTCATGCTGGGCCAATGAATGTCTTAACTATGAACTAGTCTAGATTTGTTTAACTAGACTAAGTGTTATGGGTCGCTGAAGAGGACCAGCGACAGAGACCAGACCAGCTGAAGGCAAAGCCTCAGTTGGCACACCAGGAACATTCAAGTCAAAGACAACGTCAGAGAAGTCGAAGATTATCTGAAGTCATACTCACCAGCGATTATGAATAGCTGGGATGTAGAAGGAATGTGCTAGTGTCCAAGGATCTCTGAGATGACAATACTCAGAGATCACTTACAACCCTATGAAGACCCATGCAAGCAAAGCTTGTCTTATCCTTTATAGTTTAGGCGAGAGAATCTACAAAGTGTTTTAAGCGGGACAAAACAAGAGATTCAAGATAAAGCCTAGTACGACGTAGTGGGACAAAAGTGAACATTTGGCAGAACTGTTCACCTAAAGTAGTTTAAAGGTATGTCTCGAATTAGACATACATTTCATACGTTGTACTCTTCCACTCAGAAGATGATACGTATCAACTACCCCTACTAAGGATGCAACCTCGTACCACTATAAATAGGAGGGAGAAAGAAGAGATATTCAACCCTTGTGCTTGGATAAGTTATCTAAGCTTCTTTCTCTCACTAGAACCTCTGAGTCCCCAGGTGTCCACCAGCGACTCTAAGGTTCTCTCGTAAACTTGAGTCTCGAATCAAGTTTACTTGTTCTAAGGTTAATTTCTTATTGTCACTCAATGGGTGTATTCATAGCACTTTGTAATACTTTGTTTATACATATTAATAAAGCATTACGCGTTTGAAAAGTAACATATTGTGTTAACTTGTATACGAGACATTATATCAACAATTGTCATATTTTGGGACTTTCAATTGGTATCAGAGCGGTTTGATTTATAAAACTTATATAGACCGTTCTGGTTTTTAAAATCAAGATCCTAATATGACTGATACTTTGCCTCCTATGCCACCACCCTTTGGTCAAACCAGTCAAGCAAACGCTTCGACCTCCGCCCTGGCCACCACATCAAGTACTACCATGCCTACACCTGTTGTAAGTACTGGTAATAATGATGATGACTTACCTCAACTTCTTGATACTAGAGGGGGCTTCCATGTCTCAAATGTCCCAACATTTGATGAAGAATACTTTTCTAGTTGGAAAAGAGAATTTCTAATCTATCTTGATGGTCTAGAACCTTTCTTGATGGAAATATTAGAAAATAGACCATATGTCCCTTTGGCTATTTCTTCCACCCCCGAGAGACCCATAAAAAAACTTGTTAAGCAATGGTCTCCAGCGAATAGACGTCTAGCTAACCAAGACAAGAGACTCAAAAGCATTATAGTCTCTTGCCTACCTAAGAATATCATGAAGTCTATTATCAAATGCGAATCCGCAAAAGATATGTGGACTGAATTGGTTCTTGGGTATGAAGGTCCTGAAGAGACTAAGGAAACCAAAATCCAAGCTCTTAGACTTAAGTTTAATGCTTTTAAGGCCTTAGATATAGAAAATGTTACTTAGACATACACTAGGCTTGAGATCTTGCTTAATGATCTAGGTAATAATGGTGTTGTTATACCTAAGGCTGAGATAAATGCTACTTTTGTCAATAGTTTACCTAGAAAATGGTTGAGTTTAAACCAAACCTTGAGGGCAAATAATGCTCTAAAAATGATACTCTGTCCCAACTCTTTGGTAGATACAACTATGAAGAAGGGCGGATAGATTCTATTTACAAGTCAGATACTGATAGTTTTTCCACCAATATCACTAGTTCAAAAGCTCTTGTTGCTAACCATTCTTTTCAGGACAGCGACTCTGACATAGAGGAAGATACTCGAAGCAGTCAAGAATTTCTTGACGAATTGCATGTAGAGTTCCATGACAGAGCTCTTCTCGCTGATCAAAAGAGATACTACAAGAGATCAGCTAGAGTTGGAGCTACCAAAATAGACAAATCCAAAGTGGCATGCTACACTTGTGGTAAAACTAGTCATTTCTGTAGAAACTAGAAGGGGGGTTGAATAGTTTCTAGTTCATTTTTTTAGAACATTTCTCATAATTCACTCTGCGCGGTTCTTTAAACATACCCGCAGTTCTTTATCACTAATGAACCGCGTGTCCCTTTAAGGAACCGCTGACAGTGGACGATGTCATTTGTTACTTGTTAAACTTTAACAATCCTTTGTATCAAATTCTCGATCAAGCTTGACTAGATATGAGATGTGTTTGATTGAAAGATAAATACTACAAGTAAGTAAACACACAAATACATCAAATCAAGAGTACATCAATAGTCTAAACATTAAGCACACACGTACTAAGCATAAGCTTTTCCACAACTAGGATGTTTATACTAAGTGATGTACACTTGACCCTAATCTAAACATGAAGCACACACGTACTAGGCCTTAGCTTTTCCGCAACTTAGATGTTTAGATTATGAGATTCACACAACATACAACAACAATCATGCAACTATAAATACATCTAAAGAGGTAAAGACATAAATGTAAATGAAAGTACCGACGCGATGGTTTATAGTGGTTCAGTCACGAAGCTCCTCTTCTCCCTACTCCACTCCTCGAGTACACCTTACTCGAGAGTTACTTCACTAGTCAACAAAACTCCTTTCAAGGCGGAGAAAACCATACACATCGCTTACACAATTTCCGACACTAAGCTAGATGTCGAGTCCTAATCTTAGGTAGGACCAATCTACACAACGTTTCCCACTTCACCATTTAATGACACAAGGCTAGATGTCGAGTTCTAATCGAAAGGTAGAACCAATCTTCACAACGTTGCCTACTTCACCATTTGATGACACAAGGCTAGATGTCGAGTTCTAATCGAAAGGTAGAACCAATCTTCACGACTCTTTACTTTGAAGCTAAGTGAGAACTTCACTAGACACAACTACATCACTTTATAGTTTAGTGAGAACTCACAGGACACAACCAAATCACTTTATAGTTTAGTGAGAACTCACAACTCTTACCTATTACAACTCAATAAAACACATATCCAAGTGTACACATGTAACTTAGATCTACACAACATAAATCCAAGTATACACATATACAATGGATTTACACAAGACTTAATCCAAGTATTCACAAATACAATGGATTAACACAACTAATCCAAGTATTCACAAATACACTGGATCTACACAATATTGATCCAAGTATACTCATATACATTGGATCTACACAAGATTGATCCAAGTATACACATATACATTGGATCTACACAAGACACAAATAAAAATGATGAACATGATGATCTTCATCAAGACTTCATCTTTAATCACATCATAAATGTGTGAGTGATCTTCTCTTTACACTTAAGAGGATGAGGAGATTGAAGGAGAGAATCACATCTTAAACAAGATTAATCGAAACTAGCTAATAAAGGGTTTAAAGATGTTTTTGAAAAAACTGTGCAAAAAGGGTTGAAAGAAAATCTGGAAATGATCCACTATTTATAGGGCAACATTGCAACGGTCAAAAACACGCGCGGTTCCTTGTATCTACCTGCGATTCTTTATCAATAAGGAACCGCGGGTTCCTTTAAGGAACCTCCGTGTTGGAGTCCGTGCAAATTTTTTCTTTAGTGGGGATATGCCATCTGGGGTAGTTTATACCCTCAAAGGATATTCCTTTGGCATATAGAATATGTCAAATTCAAATTTCCATTTTCTTTTTAATAAAAAATTTTCTTAAAAATAAAGTTAATTAAAATCTTTTGTCACATTTGATTAAATGTGAGTTTTAAGAAAATATTAATCCTTGATCACTTAGTTAGGTTAATGACATGTTTGTACATACCTTGAGTGATTCATGCCGAATGCGATCTTGGAGGTGTCGAGAGAAGTATACAAATGTATTCTTGAGTGATTACGAGTACCTTAATATTTTACATAATGTATTGCGAATTATACGTTTGTCATCAACAAAACATAAAGAGATTTTATCGACAAAGCATCGTAATGTTTGCACTAACAATCTCCCCCTTTTTGATGATGACAAACAAGTAAACCGCAACACATATTAAAATGCATAAGTTACTCATTTACACTTACTTCTCCCCCTTTTGTCGAATCAAAAAGGTAGTCAACGTCTAGAAGAAGAGAAGAAGCAACGTCGAGAGAGAACACGTCTAAAGAGGTAGTCATCGAAATCACGTCATTTGAAGAAGAAAAGAATTGACGTCACGCGAGCTTGCATCCGAAAGGTAGTCTTCATTTGTAGAAGAGGAGGATCGACTTCGAGAGAACATGCATCCAAAAATCTAATCATCCATTGTGGTTGTCGTTTGAGAGGCGAGAATACAAACCATAAACCCATCATACAAAAATATTGAGCTTGCGTCATCCTAGTGAAGTCTTCAATCACCATAGGTTAACCAACTCCAAGCATAATAATTTGCTTATCTACGAGTGTCCAAAATGCATTACTTGGAAGATGTTCGATGTATGCAATTTGAGTGAGTCAACGATCGCAAATGTAATGACTTGAACTCTTGCAAATGCTCCCCCTTGATATGAGCTCCCCCTTGCTTGAGGCACCAACAAAGCAAGAATAGTGACGAGCTACAAAATTGGGTTAGAAGTGTCCTACAAAACAAAGTTAGTGGACAAGAGCATATGCATAATGAGATGTCACCCAAACGGAGTTAGCATTAAGCAACTCGAGTAAAAAAAGAGGGACTCGAGAGAAAGCTAAAACAATCTTAACTTTTAGAAGTATCAAAAATATGACAAGTTAAGAAAAATAAGAGGGCTATTAGAAATAAAATAGAACCCAACTTATTTTGGTGACACCAAAAAAATTTATAAAGAGGACTAAGAGAGAAAAGATATATCCAATTTAAGAGAAAAATATTTTCGAGAGAACATACTCCACTTTTAATATTTTGGCTAGAAATACCAAATCAAAGAGAGTATGACAATGACAAAAAAAATAAGATCCCATATAGTCGAAAAGAGAGGAAGAATGACTACGATGGAAAAAGAAAACGAGGATGATAAACAAGTCGTTTGCACAAACAATGACAAGCATTGGAGAAATAAGTGTGCACGCGATGCTATCAATCCAAAAAAACAAAGGAGAGGATATTGACAAGATCAATTCACAATTGTTGGAATAGAGGTAGAAAAGAAACATCCATACCAATTGTAATATGTCAAAGGGTAAAAAGCTTAGAATTTTTGGAATCACCCAAGAAAATTCAAGATTTAACCATCAACTCTCAAAAAAACAAGGAGAGGATTTTGAGGAAATCAATTCAAAATTGTTGGAATAGAGGTAGAAAAGAAACATCCAAGAATTTGAAGATATCATCTCAAGGGGTTAAAAACTTAGAATTGATGGAATCACCCATACTAATTGTAAATTTTAACCGCAATGAACTCTCAACAAAGAAGAACAAAAATATCTCAATCTAGAGACATTTTTGAACAAAAAAAAAAAAGAAAACCAAAAGCGGATAAATCGACGCTTTAAAAAAAATTCTGGATATAAGACATTATAGGCAAGGATGCTTATGAATGTCGACACCAAATGGTGTTTAGCATATGATAAACTACATGCTCAAAGTTTCGTAGCTCTTCTCAATCATTATGAATGTTCAAAGAACAATTACATGATGAGGAAAGGGTGAGGCTCGACTCAACTTAGTTTAGAAAGAATAGAAGAAAGTGACTCGACTTAGAAGAGCATGATTAAAATGAATTAAGAGAGACTCAAGAAAGAAGTTAAGGATAACTTCACGAAACGAGAGAAGAAACTCAAAAGAGAAGAAAAGAGGAATCTTCAAGAAAACTCGTCAAAAGAGAAAAAGACCAAAACGAACAAGGGACTCAATGGCCGCGGTTCGTTAAATAGGTCTGTGGTTCATTATCAATAATGAGACCCAAGGTTATTTGAGGAACCGTGGACATTGGGTGTCCAAAAACGATTATCAACTCAAAGGAAAATCACTTGGTCAAACAATTTAACATAAGAAGCTAAAAGGCTTGAAAGGCAATGCTTCGGATATGACTTTTAACAATTGCAATTGCAAGTTAAAATTGCTTGAATATTTCAAAAGAAATGTTTTAAGTTGTCAGTCTTACTAGGAGACGAATTAGATATAAATCTAACCTTCCTTGACAACCGAGTGAGAAAATAAAGAAGAAAAGAAAGATAACGAGAATAACGAGATCCAAGACCCAAAGATAAATCATGTTGAAAAACATGAAAGGAAATACAGGAGAGTAAAGATCATACAAAAATTTATGAAACACAAGCCTAAAACTTAAGAATAATTTTAATCCTAGTTACACTAGAAATCTAAGATTTGCTTAAATTGGGTGTCTTATTAATAAGCAATTCACATGCTTAATTATAAGACAAGGTGATGGGTGATTTGGGTGGTGGAGGATGTGGTATGTTCTCCAAATGTGAGATGGGTGAAGTGGGTGAATTTGGTGGGGTAAAAGGTGAAGTCACCAAGGGTTCAACAAAAGTCATTCTCAAAGGGAATGCTTTGGATAGGTTGAGGTTGAGTAGTCACATCCAAGAGAGTACTAGGAGTGAAGGGTGAGGTTAAATCATTCATTCTAGATTGGAATGAAGAGGAGGTAGAACCATGTGAATGGTTGGTACCATGGGTTGAGGTAGTCTTGCATGGTGCAAGAGGTGGTGAGGGTGATGAAGAGATGAGAATGGGCACAATCTCATTCTTAGGTGTTGCAAAAGGTGAAGAGTTAAGTTTGGGCAACTTAATCTTGATTTTGAGGTTCCTCTTTGAAGAAGATGTTTTGGGTGATTTTGAGGTTCTTGTAGAAACCATGGTTGTAATGAAGGGTAAATATGAGTGGTTTGAGGTGTGAAGAACATGGTTAACAAGGAGGGTTTAAAGGATGAGGGGGTGATAAAAGTTTTGAAACAAAGATTCCAAAGGGTGTTGGAACAATTGGGAAGTTTCAGAAAAGCCGAATTTGAGAGCTTCTGCCCGCGGTTCTTTATCTCCACCGGCGGTTCCATATTGATATGGAGCCGCGGTCTATTTAAAGAACCGCCTACAGAGGCTTGGTGTTAGGTGGTGAATGGAGGATTTTCTAATTCAGCAAATCCTAATGTTCTAGTCTAACTTATCATAAAGTCATGCTTAAGAGCAATAAAAACTAGAACACACACAAAGGAAAAACACATAGGTTCAATTAGCACGTAGGAAGAAAGTTAAGAAAACCCTAATGGCTACAAAAGAAAAGACTCCTAATGACATACAAAGTTCATCGATGTAAGCTATCATTAGTCATAATTAGGAAGAGCCATTTAATCAATTTTGAGACTGAGTATGAGACAATCACTAGAGATGCTCAATTACAGCTAAGCATAACCATTTTTACGAGTTATACACCAACTCAACTTCCCATATGAAGTAATTTAACCGTTAGGTCAAATGGAATTTCTAGTGCAATAGGTTCTCTCGTAGTCATTCTCATGTTAGAAAAAATGTAATTCCAACATTTGCCTAATGTAGTGTAACAAGGATGAAACTTGCATGACGACATAATTCACAACCTAATGAGGGTTAAGAATGCACCATTAGAAATCTTGTCAAACAAGTCTAGTTAAGGTTATTTACCTTAATAGAATTTGAGGCCAATAACTTTGAAGTGTATAAACAATGTTTACACAAAACAAAGGAACACTTTTGATTGTTCTTTCGGAAATGACACATTTACAAATGTCATTGTAATATAAATTACTTTAGTATTTCAGATGAAACATCCAAGTTGTCAAACCGACTCCATTGTGCATTATAAGCAATTATTAAACAAAACATGTCTGATAATTTGAACAAGTAGATTCAATATACCATCGACAACACAAGTGTGAGTTATGATCCGATGTATATTATTAATAGTCCACATTCATATCTACACTAAAAACATGTCAATTAGATTCGATAATGATATCAATCATAATTTGAATAATGAATTGATATATATTTGAAATCTTTCTTGATTCCTACTAACACTCCTTTCAGAGAAAATAGCTAAGATTTTCAAAGGGTGTTTCATGTTTTATAGTGAGACATTAATCTACTTGAACTAATAAGACAATGATCGAGTAAGACGACCCACATCAAAAGATTTGACAAGCTCACAAAGATTTCAAACCTAAGAGTATTAATAAACATAACGAGGTGTACAAGATGTTTATATAACATATGTAAACCTAGAGATGTTTATCCTATATGCAATGCACAAATAATGTTGCAACTAAAATGCAAGAAATCTAGCATACATCCTAATTAGGAAAAACTAGATACTAATAAATACCAAGCAAGGCACAAGAGACTATACATATAAGCAATACTACTACAAATAGCAAGGAACACTTAATAATGTCTACATATAATAATAACACACAAGGAAAAACACACAAATAATTAGCTTAACACATAAAGCATTCGTCTATGTTTTGAGTGTTAGATACAACAAAGTATTCATAGCTTGATTTTATTTGAAAATAGTCTTTGACCCATTTAAAATTTAATTAAGTTTAACACTTTGTAAATATATCAATTTTCAAAGATATATCACAAAGAGATGTCCAACTTAATAGAAAAGAGTAAAACACAAGTTTTACGACAAACCGACGCTCAATACTTTGGACAAAGTATGAAACTTAGAAACCATCCAAATTTTAAAGTTCTAATAAAGGTTTGGAGGCATTTTTAAATGAAAGAAAATTCAATTACGTTCGAAATGACGGGTGGCACGACTTATACGGACTTACGGTTGATTTTATATGATTTTTCAAAGTTTTCAAAAATCTGTGTCGGACTGACCGCGGTTCATTATTGATAAGGAACCGTGGGGAATAGATAAAGAACCGCGTCCAGAAGACAAAAATGGGGTTTTTGGCCAAAATCATTTGGTAACTTTTTGGAAGGACTTATGACTCTAAAAAATCATTTTAGACACATAGAACTCGTATTTTAGAGTTAATTATGACACAAAAGATTTTTATACTTCCAAACATGAAAAGATTTAATTCAAGCTATTATACAAAGTTTATTTAACACCAAAACTTGTACGAATGAAACAACAAAACACATTTCATAAGTAATCACTCTTCATGAACAATTTGATACAAAGATCGTCTCTATTTTTAAAAACCGTTTTCATTTTAAAAACCATCTGTTTTGAAAAAGAGAGAAAAGATCGATCCAAGCTTTAAAGTACAATATACTTCAAAGATCTTGAATAACCTCGCTCTGATACCAATTGTAGAAACTAGAAGGGGGGGGGGGGGGGTTGAATAGTTTCTAATTCATTTTTTAGAACATTTCGCATAATTCACTGTGCGCGGTTCTTTAAACATACCCGCGGTTCCTTATCACTAATGAACCGCGTGTCCCTTTAAGGAACCGCCGACAGTGGACAATGCCATTTGTTACTTGTTAAACTTTAACAATCCTTTGTATAAAATTCTCGATGAAGCTTGACTAGATATGAGATGTGTTTGATTGAAAGATAAATACTACAAGTAAGTAAACCACAAACACATCAAATCAAGAGTAGATCAAGCAATAGTCTAAACATTAAGCACACACGTACTAAGCATAAGCTTTTCCGCAACTAGGATGTTTAGACTAAGTGATGTACACTTGACCATAATCTAAACATGAAACACACACGTACTAGACCTTAGCTTTTCCGCAACTTAGATGTTTAGATCATGAGATGCACACAACACACAACAACAATCATGCAACTATAAATACATCTAAAGAGGTAAAGACATAAATGTAAATGAAAGTACCGACGCGATGATTTATAGTGTTTCGGTCACGAAGCTCCTCTTCGCCGTACTCCACTCCTCGAGTACACCTTACTCGAGAGTTACTTCACTAGTCAACAAAACTCCTTTCAAGGCAGAGAAAACCATACATGTCGCTTACACAATTTCCGACACTAAGCTAGATGTCGAGTCCTAATCTTAGGTAGGGCCAATCTACACAACGTTTCCCACTTCACCATTAAATGACACAAGGATAGATGTCGAGTTCTAATCGAAAGGTAGAACCAATCTTCACAACGTTGCCTACTTCACCATTTTACGACACAAGGCTAGATGTCGAGTTCTAATCGAAAGGTAGAACCAATCTTCACGACTCTTCACTTTGAAGCTAAGTGAGAACTTCACTAGACACAACTACATCACTTTATAGTTTAGTGAGAACTCACAAGACACAACCACATCACTTTATAGTTTAGTGAGAACTCACAACTCTTACCTATTACAACTCAATAAAACACATATCCAAGTGTACACATGTAACTTGGATCTACACAACATAAATCCATGTATACACATATACAATGGATTTACACAAGACTTAATCCAAGTATTCACAAATATAATGGATTAACACAACTAATCCAAGTATTCACATATACATTGGATCTACACAATATTGATCCAAGTATACCCATATACATTGGATCTACACAAGATTGATCCAAGTATACACATATACATTGGATCTACACAAGACACAAATAAAAATGATGAACATGATGATCTTCATCAAGACTTCTGATATGAGTGTAAATACTCATATCCTTTATAGCTTAAAACAATGTAATTGTTCATGAAATGTATCAAATATGCCTTGGATATGTTGTTTTCTTGTTTGAATGTATGTAGGTACCAAGTTCGCGAAAATCGGCAAAACCGGCACGAGATTGATGAAAAAGATCAAAGGAGCCAAAATCGAGCTCTACTTGAGTGGATTTATTAACTACACAAGAAAATGGGCCAAGTGGGTCCCACATGGGCTTATTGGGCCTGAAGAGCCCAAATTTGGATATAAATGATATTGCTTTTGAAAGCCTAAACTATTAGGCCCAAAGGATTACTATTTACGGATGGAATAAATTGCTATTGGGCTTAAAGCCCAATTCAGTGGAAATAGTAAGCGACTTCGATGAATAAGCATGTTGGGCTTTTAGGGTTTCAATTTTTGTCAAACTATCACATAAACCGTTCCAATATTTTACCATAAATAATTAACGTATCATTCTTTCACACATTTATCTTCACACGTCATTCTCCACTAATAAATAAATAACAAACCGTTCATTCCAACCACACATTCACATCCCATTCACACGTTTTGTTTTTTTATCCCATTCATTCACTTTCTCTCTTAAATAAATAAATCCATCGATAAAACCTATGTAAACCATCTTCTCCATTTTCTTTCTTCCCCAAAAAACCTGCAACTTATTACTATTCACACAAACCCTAGATGGTAAAAAGCTAATTAAATATGGTGCTTTTGATCACACGTGCTAATCACGTGTAGGGGGAATAAAAACCCCCAATTTTAAGGAAGAGAGTGTGAGGAAGAGCTTGATACGTGGCTTATTCTCATTGGATTTAACACCTCATCATTCCAATCCCACCAATCAGAAGCCTCAAAAGAAGCACAACTAGCACACGGATGCCACGTTGGCAATCCGTGTGTTAGATTGAGTTTTCTCATCCATCCGATCAAGGCAAATAGAAGAAAGAGAAAGAGAATGTCATCCAAGGGCTGGAAATCAAGAAGAATATTCCCAAGAATATTCGGATATTCGCTCAAGCAAAGCCCTGGGGAGGCTATAAATACCCCCAATTTATCTTGTAATATTATCCCTTTTTTAGTTTTTAAAGTTATTATGCTTAAATTAGTTTAGAATAAATTTGTATTTCTTTTCCAGAATTGTACTAATTTTTGGTTATTAATGAAAGATAAATTTTGTTCTTAATTGATTCCGTTATTACTTTCTGCTTAATCCTTAATTTTGCAATTTATTCTTTACTGTTTAAAATAATAATTTAAGAATGTTTAAGAAAGCTAAATGATAGCTTATTTTAGATATTCTGAAAACTAATTTGGGAGTAAAACTTTCTAATTGAAAGTTTTAGTAAAAGAGGTTCGTTTATTTACTGTTCGAGTAAGATTATTATGGTGGCTTCGTATGATGATTTTTGGTGATTGGAGAGGGTTTTGATTTCGGTTCATGAGGTTGCTCAGCGCAAACCTACGTCTCAACGGGTTCATCAAAAGGTGCTAATCCCTTTTAATTTCATGTTATTTATAAGTTTTATTTTAGTTTGATTGAATCTGTGTCGTTTATGTTACATGATAAAATGTTTATCTGATTTTTAAAACTGCGGTTAAGTTGGATGATTGTATTTGAGATTTATATGGATGTGATAGATAATCTGCTTTATTCTGTATGTTTATCTAAAACTGATTCTATGTTTAGCTGAAATTTATCAGTATGTTAGATTCTCTATGATATAGCTAAAACTGATTCTATGTTTGATGGAATTTATCAGTAAAATTGAATTTGAGATCAGTTATATTGCTGAATGTGTTTTTCAAATTTGTTGTTATTGAACCTCAGAATGGAGCTGATGTAGATTTTCGTTTTCTAAGTGATTTTATGATTTTGATTTAGATCAGTTAAATAATTGTGTGAATGTCCTGCTATAATTTTCAATTCTAAGGATAAAATTGGATCTAATGTATGTTGTTCTAAGTTTGAGGTCGTCTAATATGGATTCGGATATGAACAATAGTTAAGGTCATATGTTTGTTTTAAACTGTGATTTTTATTTACTCCGTTGGATATAGCTGTCTAAGTTTTTCTCTTGTACCGATTTAGTTTAAATCTTTTCTTGGGTAATTAGATGTTTTTTATTAACTGAATAATTTTATGACATGATTTAATTACTTTGGTTTGTAAACTTTGTGTTATTGAGCTTTATCTGATTTTCCGTTTGATTGTTTTAAGTATTACTTGCTGTTTAAATTGATCATACAAACTGCTCATCAGATCCAAACGATCAAATAAGCTCACAAGCTGTTTCCTAACAGCTCAAAGCTTATAAGCTACCATAAAGTCTTCCCTAAGACTCCTTTCACAAACTGTCAAAAAAAAGAATTTTATCCAAAAATTATGTATGCTTCAGGATTCGAACCCGTGACCTCTTGGTCACAGGTATAGCGTGATAGCCATCTATGCTACATGCTCTTTTGATTTTATTTCCTAATATCTAATTAATATACAGTCTTTAGTTGGCAGATTTTTAATTGTAGTTTGCAAACGTTTTTAGGATATAAGTTTTGGTTTTAAAGTAAATTTTACTTTCTTAAATAAAATTAGTTTAAAAATAATATATAAAAAAAATATGATAAATAATAAAATATATTAAAAAAATGTTTTTGTTAAATTTAGATTATTTAATTAGTTTATTTTCTATTAATTAGAATTTTTATAAAAGTAGATTTTAATAAAGTAGTTTTTAAAGTAGATTTATTTTTAAGTAATTTGTAATAAAGTAATATTGTTTTAATAAGTTTTATTAGATTTTTAAAATAGATTAAAAGTTATTTTAATTAAATAGATTTACTTTTATAGATTTTTAATTAGATTAATTTTAAATAGTGTTAATTTTCTAGTAAGTAAGATTTTTAAGTAATTAATTGTTTGTAGAATTTTAAATATTGCGGGGTTTAACGATTCATGCACTATAGGATAATATTAAATAGTTTAAAATTTGTAGATTTTAATTGTAGTTTAAAAACCGAAAACCAATTCAAATCGATTGTCCAAATCAAAGCAAAACGTCTCAAATTCATAAGATCTTCGTGTACAACGAACTCGACTCACTCACGTGTTTAATTGAATTCGTCATTGGTATTATTAGTCTATTACTTTTTCCTAAAGGTAATTTTCTAATTTACCCTATAACGTATCAAATTATCACTATACACATCACGACACATCAAAAATTTTGGCGCCGCCGCCGGGGATCTTGTGTACGATTCGCTTTTGTGGAGATTTGTTGATCGTTGATTTGAAGACCCTTTCCGTCCTCGGAAAGTTTTGTTATTTTCTTATTATATAGTATGTATCGTTTTTATGAAAAATACCAAAAATAATCTTCTTAATCCTCTATCATGTTTAATTCTTTTTCTCCTCACCCTCTAAATTTTAATTCTTCCTTCGTCAATTGTGAAGGGTGTGGAGAACCGTTATATGGTTTTTCACCATGTCAGTGGTGCACGTGTGAGCGTTGTGGAAATGACTTACGTCACGATATACGTGTTGGATTTTGTCCTTATTGTAATGAGATTACTTCATGTGGAAATCTAAATTTTTCGAATAATCCTCTCGATTTCAATCCACTTCCACACCCTACATACGAGACACCCTCGAGTGAGTTTTGTGGAAATAATTCTCATTTAGGAAATAATTGTTCGCATCGATTCTCGCTTAATTACGAGCAAGAACCGAGCTACAATCAAAACTTTAATGATAATTGTTATCCACAAGATTTACCGACTTTATCACAACAATATCTTTGTTGTGAGTATTGTGGAGGTCCTCACGAGAGTTTTTGTTGTCAACCGAGAGATCAAAAATTTTATGAGCCTAATCCTTGCTATAATTCGATTCCATCCGGTTTTGACCATTCTCCACAATATTCTTTCGATATTGAACGATTTGAAACGATGAATCAAAGAAATGTTGAAATTGTTGAAAAAAGTATTGAAGATTTGTTGCTTGAAAAAAGACAAATTAATCAAGAGATTAATGATATAACTAATGAATTAGGAAGTCGTCGATTTCATGGATAAATAATTGATGAGGGATTTAGACGAGATTGTGAACTTAAGATTAGACAACTTTCGCAAGATTATAATGGTTTAAGCATTGAGATTCGAAAGAAAGAAAAAATTCAAGAGGAAGAAAGATATCTTGCTAATCGTGAACTCAAGCGTTCACTTCTTTTGGATGATGATGAGGATAGTACTCTTTCTTTGCGAGATCTTATGGCTCTACATCCTTCATCTAGTGCTATCGTATTTCCTATTCGTATCTTGCCGGCTAATGAGCCCGAGGATTCTCCCATCCTAGATGATGAGGAAATCTCTCATGACATCACCACTCCTATTCATGATTCTTCCACCATGGAACTCGAAAATTCTCTAAGCAAGGGGGACGAGCATATTAGCATTATTCTTGTCCAAAACCCGAGAGAGTTCGACGGTATTTCCAATGAGATGTGTGATTTGCCACATTGTGATGACTCTACTTCTTCCATTCACTTTGATATTTTCTCCAAATCTAATGATGAAAATTGTGATGGCAATGAAGATTTTGAGGATGATTCTACTTCTAGTGAATTTTCTAATGAGGAGTTCTCCGATGAACTTTCTTATAAAGATGATATTCACGACTCGGATTTTGAGGGGTTTACCGATGAACCTACTCTTCTTCACCTATTTCCACCGGGAAATGAGGATGATAGTGATCCGTTTTATGAGAGGTTCACTTTTGAACTTGCTCCTTTAGACCCATTTCCACCGGGAAATGAGGTTGATTTGACTATTCCGATCCTTTAGAAGTTTTCCGATGAACTTACTCATTTAGATGTGGAAGACGTGGTTCTTCGTGAAAAGTTATCCAACGTCTATCTTCTCATTTCTAGGATCGAGGCTTTGAATCCTAAGCCTAATGCCAAGTATTTCTCTCCATCTCCTATTCCCGTTGAGGATAGTGATCCGCTTATGGAGGAGATTGACACTTTTCTTGCTTCTCATGATTCGATACCACCGGGTGTTGATGATATCGACCCGGAGGGGGACGCTCTCTTGTTAGAGAATCTACTTGATGATGATTTCGTCCCAAGTCCTCCTCCCACCCACTTTGACCTTAATGTGCGGGTTTTTCATGTGTCTCATATTGAGTACCATGACCCAGTTGATCACATTCCTTAGGGTGAAATGGTCGTTAAAGCTAAGAATGTTGATTCTACTATGGTTGAGACTTTTGTACCACCATTTCCATGTGCTTTATATGATCTTGGATTAGCATGGGGGGATTACACCGTGTTATCCTTTCCTTTCTCCACCGAGGACGAGGTATTGGATCCCGGAATCGTTTATTTAGGGAAATCTCGGCCTTTCACCGATGCAATAAATGAAAGATTTTTCTATCATCTTGGTGCGAGTTTATCTCGGGGAGCATGCTTTATCCATACCATTAGTTGTGACTACCATCTCGTTTTAGAGATTCGTGTTGGAGTTTTATCCTTTCATTTGTCATCCGACAACGAGGATGTAATCTTTAACCCCGGCATCGCGCTTTATGTTGGATTTTATCCTATTATGCCGGTTTTCACCTTTTTCCCTAAGGACCAATGAATGCGGGGATCGAGTCGAGCTCATGACTCGGTGAACAAAAACGAGTACTTTCTATCTTCTTTCTATTTTCTAACACCTAATAAGGCTTGATCTTTCAAGCTCGTGCTCGTGATTTGTTGTGTTGTGATCTTAGGTATGACCCTAATATTTGAAGACTCTCGTTTTCGGTTTTTGCCGGTCCACTTGATCTTCCATTCTTTGAATGCCAAAAAGGGGCACACTTTCTATCCCTTGATTTTTATTGACTAACGTTTTTCTTGAGGCATAATTAATAAACGGCTTATAGATTTGCGTGCTCTTTCCATGCTAGGAATTTGCATTAGACTCTTCGTGTTTTAGCAAGGGGGTGTTACTCTTGAGCTAAGGAACATTGAGGACAATGTTTGGTTTTAGCATGGGGGAGTCAATCGATATAATCGCTTGCAATTGCTCTTGTTGTGTCCAAACGTATTGTTTTTCTCATTTTTCAACAAAAAATTAAATTTTTAGTGTTATTTTTAAGTTTTAATAAATGAAATAAGTGTTTTTGACACGAATGTAGGTTTTCCGTTGGTAAAAATAAGAATAGTTTTTGACTCGACTCGGTTTTTAACCTTAGCTTTTCCTTAACGTATTTGAATTAAGTTTTGCTAGGCTATTATATAGGGAGCTTTAAAACGCGAAAGTCTTAATTCATACGAGTTAAGAACAAGAACTTTTCACAAGCTCCTATAATTGATCCTAGAAAGTCGTCTATCAAGGGAACTTTAAAACGCAAATTCTAAAACTTGCAAAAGTATAAGAAGATGCAAGATCCTATAGATGACTTGAAAACCCAAAACTTTGATTTAATAGGCTAAGTATCCATTGATTTCACATTTTTAAATTTTACAATATGGAGAACAAGAGATGATAGTGTGGAGTCCTATGATCGTTCGACTCAATGGTTAAGAACCATTATATCTAGGATTATCAATGTTCATATGTATAAAACATAGCGGAATAGAACATTAATATGAACAAGATGTTAACAAGATGAATTCTCCCAAAGTGTGTTTGTATTAATGATTAACACAAACAACTCTAGGCATGTATACATTGAATTTCATGCCTAGAGATCAAAGCTTGTTGTAGGTTACATTTTGAATGAATAATTAATTAAAACCTACGGTCTATGTTTTCTTTATATAATAGAAAACATAGCTTACAAAGAAAGCTAAAGTAATAAAAAGACTCCAACGGCTTGTTCTTTTGTAACTTGTATACTTTAGCCCTTGTCTTCTTATTTTGTTGTTTTTGATGCATCAACTCATAATTTCAACCCAACAATCTTCCCCTAGT
Organism: Glebionis coronaria; assembly: GCA_025667525.1. Taxonomy (NCBI): domain Eukaryota; kingdom Viridiplantae; phylum Streptophyta; class Magnoliopsida; order Asterales; family Asteraceae; genus Glebionis; species Glebionis coronaria. The sequence goes on from CM046877.1 coordinate 424,599,846, forward strand.
TGATGATGTCAAAAACACTTCCCCTTAAGCTCGCATTCTTTGTAAAACATATAACACCAAGGATAAGCAGATTGCATTGTGTAGACTTCTTCCCCTTTTTGACATGATCCAAATAGGGGTCTTGTATGTAAGCAACCTTGATTTCGACCATTGCTTAAATAATACCACACCACTAGTACACGTTTTCTATGTCTCAAATTACCCTCCATGAAGAACAGCAGGATGAAATTAAATGAATTTGAGCTATAGAAACTCACACAAGTTGTAGTAAAACTAATGAGCAGTAGTAAACACCTTCACCTTAATGTTACATGTAAATGATTAACACATGAACAATTTAGCTTCCCCTTAAATTGTGTTAATCATTCTTGAATCTTCAAATTCTGTAGGCTTTATGTAATGATCACATATGAAGAAATCTAATTACGACTTACTTGATGATGAAGTTTAATAACCCAAACTTGCGTTCCATGTCTTGTACTAAACATGTAACAAAGAACTTATACTCATGGCACAAAGTATAAGTAGACCTCGATCTCTTGTCAATATTCTCATCCTTTGTGAGACACTGAGCACGATAATGTAACTCCTTCAAGTGTTATGACAAGTCTTCGTCACCAACCATTAAAAGCACGAACAAGTTACCTTAAAAGTCAATGACTGGAAGTTCACGACTTTAAGATATGATAGACTACAAACTCGCGAAAATCTACTTCGTCTTCAAACAAATAATAAAAACTTTTCTTCGTAATCAATGGAAATAAAACGAGCCTTTATACCTTTAAGACCTAGTTGCTGTGAATAAACCGAACTCCAAACCAAAAATCTCCAATACTTTCTGTCAGTGACTGCGTACAACGCTGTCAGCGGCTTAAATACACGTGTCAGCGTCTAGCTTTCACGTGTCAGCGTGTCTGTCAACGGCTAAATAACTCCCATCAGCGGCTCAAAAATATAACAGTGGATACAAATAATAATAATACTTGAATAGAAAATACTCTACTGTCATCAGCCAATCATGTGAACTCAACCGTGTGAACACATTATTTTGACCAGCAAATACTTGTACGTCCCACTCCATGTGACTATAGTCCTTCTTTTCTTTAGACCAAAAGCAAAGAGTAGGCATCTTTTTGGCTAAACTCATAAAGTCAATAATCACTATCTGACATGCTGGTCTCCATCTTAACTTTCACGTGATAACACAAAGTAAACACAAATCATAAAGTATTTATCAAACGAATAATACTTCACAATCTTTTCCTTTTCTTCTTAATCCCATGTATCAACCATACGAATACCATAACTTGGTCAATACTTATCTTTTTAGCCAAATATAAAAACGTCCACATCTTTTCCATATGTTCCTCCTGCTGTTGATACACACGTGAATAATATTGTAGTTGTATCAGCCAATGGGAATCAAGTCTTTTTTTCTTCTCACACGTCCAAAGATGCTTTCTGCTTTTACAAAGCAATAATATCGAATATAGATCAGCGAATACCAAGAATATCACATGTATGTCACGTGATATGAACAACAGATCTTTTGGCAGCATCGAACCAATTCATCTCATGTAATTGAGGTTCCTTGATCCAAAGTCACAGTTAACCCTCAACACACGATCTGCTGCTGTTTCTTGAACAATACGAATAATATATGCACAAATAACTTTGTACAAAGGCATTCGAATATACTCTTCCTTTCTCAAACAGAAACACGTACTATCTTTTCTCTTTCTACCAATTCACTTACTTTAACACAGAAACCCACATCAATTGGATTCTTGCAACATCACACATCTCACGGGATACCATACCCTTCTTTATTCAGATAATATCACCAAACAAACAAACAAAGTACTTACGTGATGTTCTGTAAACTTTTGTTGACCACATCAACACTTCTTTAGTCACTATCTTTTCTTGGACTGTGTCCATCTCGTTCCAGTATTATTGAACAAAAGCAGCCTTTTCTTTTCTTCCTTCCAAACAGCAAATAAGACATATATCTTCTTGAAGCCGCAGGAAGCAAAATATGATAAGCAGATTCGTATCAAGAAAAACCGAAACCCTAAAACCTAGGGTTTATCATTAACGAATATGGTTTATTAAAAACCATGAATTCAGCAACCATCATGCACATCACGATCACACAGCAATACCTCTTCTCTGTTTTATAAGTCGATCTAGGGTTTCATCATGCTTGCTGTTGAGATCTGTCCCATAACAGATCTAGGGTTTATATCAAACCCTAAAAACATTTGCTTAAAAAAACATGTTGCTAGGGTTCATCATCGCTGAAGAATCGATTCCCCAAGGCCAGCAGCACGTCAACTTGAAGATCTATAGGAACTAGGGTTTATAATAAAACCCTAAGAACGAATTTCTTTTGATGCACCTTTAGCAACAGTTAATTCGTCAGTAAATTGTCGCACATCTGCTTACTCCTTCCTCCCATTCTTTTTGCGACACAAGATCTGTCGCAAAAACGTTGCAAATCTGTCACAGATCTGACAGACCGTCGCTAACCCGTCACAAAAACTGTCGCTAATCCTGGACAGCGGCTTCACAGCAACGAACACGAACGTAACACCTTGTATCTCCTAGATATCACGAGCCTTAGGCTCTGATACCAATTGTGGAGTCCTATGATCGTTCGACTCAATGGTTAAGAACCATTATATCTAGGATTATCAATGTTCATATGTATAAAACATAGCGGAATAGAACATTAATATGAACAAGATGTTAACAAGATGAATTCTCCCAAAGTGTGTTTGTATTAATGATTAACACAAACAACTCTAGGCATGTATACATTGAATCCCATGCCTAGAGATCAAAGCTTGTTGTAGGTTACATTGTGAATGAATAATTAATTAAAACCTACGGTCTATGTTTTCTTTATATAATAGAAAACATAGCTTACAAAGAAAGCTAAAGTAATAAAAAGACTCCAACGGCTTGTTCTTTTGTAACTTGTATACTTTAGCCCTTGTCTTCTTATTTTGTTGTTTTTGATGCATCAACTCATAATTTCAACCCAACAGATAGAGCCAATTATAAGTTTGGTATTCTTTCGGGAATTTATGTGAGTTAATTATAAGCCTATTCTCTCATCGCTTGCTAATAATTTTATTTGCAATAAATAAGGTTGAACGATTTGAAAAGTAACTTAGCTTCTAGCCCAAGATCGTTTAAAAGTTACTCGGTATGGATTAGAGTTCATAGCCAAGGCATAACTTATTGAAGCGGGATGCGAAGATTGGCGAGTCCAAAAAGGTCCTAACAAGACATGAGGGCTATGTTTTATTGCTAAAGATCTCAAGTGATGTGAAGAATCATTTATCGAAAATCAATATGAAGGATCGAGACACACGACGAAAAGCAAATACTCCTAAAAATTCATGGAGAAGTCTATCCAAAAAGACCAAAATAAGGGATGAGGATAAATGAAGCCAAGTCCAAAAAGGAGGTGGATCGTTGTATATCAAATTCCCAAATAAAGATTGGAGAAAAATGAAGAAGTCGTGGTCCAAGTATGAATCTCTCAAAACTTCAAGTGAAGAAATTCCTATATGAAGAGAAGAACATTATTTCATGAACGTCTCTCATGGTTGGAAGTATAAAGTCGCTGCCAAATATCGGTCCGAGAAAGGTCTCAAATCGCGAAGCAAGTTATGCTAAGATATGAACTTTATGAAGTCCCGAGAAGCAGTTTTAAAAGATTTTTTCCTTTAGCTAACTATTGATTAAATCGTTCACTTTATTTTCGGCCTAATAAATTATCGAAATAAGTCAACGATGCATCCTCGTGATCATTCAAGACAACAATAAAATATAAGAGATACACCTAGGAATAAGGGAGTCTAAGTGAATAATTGGCCCACATGAATTCGTGTTAGTTTGCCAACTTATAATAACAATGATCTTGTTTTTGCACTTGGCATGGAAAAGTGAAAAGTCGAGAACGATGAATCTATTTGAGTTTTATGATCTTTAAAGTTATTTTTCAATAATGAAAGCAATACATTATGTCTTTGAAAAATAAAATGTCAAAAGTTGAATAATTGTGTAGTTATAGTTTTATTTTATCATTACGTGAGGACACGGCAATTGCTTAGCATGGGAGAATTTGATATGAGTGTAAATACTCATATCCTTTGTATCTTAAAACAATGTAATTGTGCATGAAATGTATCAAATATGCCTTGGATATGTTGTTTTCTTGTTTGAATGTGTGTAGGTACCAAGTTCGCGAAAATCAGCAAAACCGGCACGAGATTGATGAAAAAGATCAAAGGAGCTAAAATCGAGCTCGACTTGAGTGAATTTATTAACTACACAAGAAAATGGGCCAAGTGGGTCCCACATATGCTTATTGGGCCTGAAGAGCCCAAATTTGGATATAAATGATATTGCTTTTGAAAGCCTAAACTATTAGGCCCAAAGGATTACTATTTACGGATGGAATGAATTGCTATTGGGCTTAAAGCCCAATTCAGTGGAAATAGTAAGCGAATTCAATGAATAAGCATGTTGGGCTTTTAGGGTTTCAATTTTTGTCAAACTATCACATAAACCATTCCAATATTTTACCATAAATAATTAACGTATCATTCTTTCACACATTTATCTTCACATGTCATTCTCCACTAATAAATAAATAACAAACCGTTCATTCCAACCACACATTCACATCCCATTCACACGTTTTGTTTTTTTATCCCATTCATTCACTTTCTCTCTTAAATAAATAAATCCATCGATAAAACCTATGTAAACCATCTTCTCCATTTTCTTTCTTCCCCAAAAAACCTGCAACTTATTACTATTCACACAAACCCTAGATGGTAAAAAGCTAATTAAATATGGGGCTTTTGATTACACATGCTAATCACGTGTAGGGGAATAAAAACCCCCAATTTTAAGGAAGAGAGTGTGAGGAAGAGCTTGATACGTGGCTTATTCTCATTGGATTTAACACCTCATCATTCCAATCCCACCAATCAGAAGCCTCAAAAGAAGCACAACTAGCACACAGATGCCACGTTGGCAATCCGTGTGTTAGATTGAGTTTTCTCATCCATCCGATCAAGGCAAATAGAAGAAAGAGAAAGAGAATGACATCCAAGGGCTGGAAATCAAGAAGAATATTCCCAATAATATTCGGATATTCGCTCAAGCAAAGCCCTGGGGAGGCTATAAATACCCCCAATTTATCTTGTAATATTATCCCTTTTTTAGTTTTTAAAGTTATTATGCTTAAATTAGTTTAGAATAAATTTGTATTTCTTTTCCAGAATTGTACTAATTTTTGGTTATTAATGAAAGATAAATTTTGTTCTTAATTGCGTTCGTTATTACTTTCTGCTTAATCCTTAATTTTGCAATTTATTCTTTACTGTTTAAAATAATAATTTAAGAATGTTTAAGAAAGCTAAATGATAGCTTATTTTAGATATTCTGAAAACTAATTTGGGAGTAAAACTTTCTAATTGAAAGTTTTAGTAAAAGAGGTTCGTTTATTTACTGTTCGAGTAAGATTATTATGGTGGCTTCGTATGATGATTTTTGGTGATTGGAGAGGGTTTTGATTTCGGTTCATGAGGTTGCTCAGCGCAAACCTACGTCTCAACGGGTTCATCAAAAGGTGCTAATCCCTTTTAATTTCATGTTATTTATAAGTTTTATTTTAGTTTGATTGAATCTGTGTCGTTTATGTTACATGATAAAATGTTTATCTGATTTTTAAAACTGCGGTTAAGTTGGATGATTGTATTTGAGATTTATATGGATGTGATAGATAATCTGCTTTATTCTGTATGTTTATCTAAAACTGATTCTATGGTTAGCTGAAATTTATCAGTATGTTAGATTCTGTATGATATAGCTAAAACTGATTCTATGTTTGATGGAATTTATCAGTAAAATTGAATTTGAGATCAGTTATATTGATGAATGTGTTTTCAAATTTGTTGTTATTGAACCTCAGAATGGAGCTGATGTAGATTTTCGTTTTCTAAGTGATTTTATGATTTTCATTTAGATCAATTAAATAATTGTGTGAATGTCCTGCTATAATTTTCAATTCTAAGGATAAATTTGGATCTAATGTATGTTGTTCTAAGTTTGAGGTCGTCTAATATGGATTCAGATATGAACAATAGTTAAGGTCATATGTTTGTTTTAGACTGTGAGTTTTATTTACTCTGTTGGATATAGCTGTCTAAGTTTTTCTCTTGTACCGATTTAGTTTAAATCTCTTCTTGGGTAATTAGATGTTTCTGATTAACTGAATAATTTTATGAGATGATTTAATTACTTTGGTTTGTAAACTTTGTGTTATTGAGCTTTATCTGATTCTCCGTTCTATTGTTTTAAGTATTACTTGCTGTTTAAATTGATCATACAAACTGCTCATCAGATCCAAACGATCAGATAAGCTCACAAGCTGTTTCCTAACAGCTCAAAGCTTATAAGCTACCATAAAGTCTTCCCTAAGACTCCTTTCACAAACTGTCAAAAAAAAAATTTATCCAAAAATTATGTATGCTTCAGGATTCGAACCTGTGACCTCCTGGTCACAGGCATAACGTGATAGCCATCTATGCTACATGCTCTTTTGATTTTATTTCCTAATATCTAATTAATATACAGTCTTTAGTTGGCAGATTTTTAATTGTAGTTTGCAAACGTTTTTAGGATATAAGTTTTGGTTTTAAAGTAAATTTTACTTTCTTAAATAAAATTAGTTTAAAAATAATATATAAAAAATATATATATAATAAATAATAAAATATATATAAAAAATTGTTTTTGTTAAATTTAGATTATTTAATTAGTTTATTTTCTATTAATTAGCATTTTTATAAAAGTAGATTTTAATAAAGTAGTTTTTAAAGTAGATTTATTTTTAAGTAATTTGTAATAAAGTAATATTGTTTTAATAAGTTTTATTAGATTTTTAAAATAGATTAAAAGTTATTTTAATTAAATAGATTTACTTTTATAGATTTTTAATTAGATTAATTTTAAATAGTGTTAATTTTCTAGTAAGTAAGATTTTTAAGTAATTAATTGTTTGTAGAATTTTAAATATTGCGGGGTTTAACGATTCATGCACTATAGGATAATATTAAATAGCTTAAAATTTGTAGATTTTAATTGTAGTTTAAAAACCAAAAACCAATTCAAATCGATTGTCCAAATCAAAGCAAAACATCTCAAATTCATAAGATCTTCGTGTACAACGAACTCGACTCACTCACGTGTTTAATTGAATTAGTCATTGGTATTATTAGTCTATTACTTTTTCCTAAAGGTAATTTTCTAATTTACCCTATAACATATCAAATTATCACTATACACATCACGACACATCAACTTCATCTTTAATCACATCACAAATGTGTGAGTGATCTTCTCTTTGCACTTAAGAGGATGAGGAGATTGAAGGATAGATTTACATCTTAAACAAGATTAATCTAAACTAACTAATCAAGGGTTTAAATATGTTTTTGAAGAAACTGTGCAAAAAGGGTTGAAAGAAAATCTGGAAATGATCCACTATTTATAGGGCAACATTGCAACGGTAAAAAACACCCGCGGTTCCTTATCTCTACCTGCGGTTCCTTATCAATAAGGAACCGCGGGTTCCTTTAAGGAACCTCCGCGTTGGAGTCCATGCAAATTTGTCCTTTAGTGGGGATATGCCATCTGGGGTAGTGTATACCCTCAAAGGATATTCATTTGGCGTATGGAATATGCCAAATTCAAATTTCAATTTTCTTTATAATAAAACATTTTCTTAAAAATAAAGTATATTAAAATCTTTTGCACATTTGATTAGATGTGATTTTTAAGAAAATATTAATCCTTGATCACTTAGTTAGGTTAATGACATGTTTGTACATACCTTGAGTGATTCATGCCGAATGCGATCTTGGAGGTGTCTAGAGAAATATACAAATGTATTCTTAAGTGATTACGAGTAGCTTAACATTTTACATAATGTATTGCGAATTATACGTTTGTCATCAACAAAACATAAAGAGATTATATCGACAAAGCATCGTAATGTTTGCACTAACAATTTCCAAAGGGACTGCTGGTCAAACAAAACCTCCTCTCCAAGCTTTCCCTCATCCAGAAGTGACCACAACAGCAAGAAGAAGTTTTCTCCATCTCCTTTCAAGCAAACTTCTCTCTCTGACTCTGGGGGAAAGAAGGACTACAAGGTCAAATACAAGGCACTAAAAGCTGAGCTAATGAAACTCAATCAAAAGGCTGATGATGCTGCCAAGAAAGAGGACAACAAAAAGACTGAAAAAGGTCTTACCGCTGCCTCATTTGATTGAGATGATGAGCCTCTTACATCAGAGGATGAAGGAACGACTACTGTCAGAGCTTTTATTGTCGTCGCTGATGAGGAACCAACTGTTGGAAAAAGTGAAGCAAGATCTGGTCAATGGGTGGATATTACCATGAAAAAGGTACAAAGATTGCTTACTATGTCTGAAGGTCCTGATAGAGACCATGTCAATGACTACACCTTAGTTGACCTCCACTTTGTGGAAGAACAGAGAAAAAATATGTTAAACAAATTCCACAATCTTAAAACAGAGTTAAACACTTGTCAATTTGAGCTGTCAAATCTGAAACCTTTTGTAAATCTTTCTAATCAAGTTCAAAATGAAGTAAGCAAACTTTCCATTGAAAATGAGTCTTTGCCTGATGAAAATGCTGAACTTAGAAAGACCATTGAAAAATGGAACAAAGGTCAATACTCTGTGGAAGATTATGTTGCTGGAACCATACCTGGAAATATGGTCCAAGCCATAGGGGGGAAGGGTAGGTACAAGAAACATATCCCAGTGGCCAAAGTCAAGTTCATTCCTACTAATGACCCCTCTCCTATATCCACCTCTATGGATGAGAATGACTCTGAAGTAGAGTCAGAGGACACTAGCACACCTCCGGCATTACCCAAATTTGCTAGAGCTGATCCTTCTGACTCTCTGCTTGGTCCAAAACCTGCCATCAAACCCTCTGGTACACCTAGCCATATTAAACCTTCTATCACACCAAAAGAAGGTTTTTGTGGCTAAAGAACCAAGGGAAACTATACCCATTCCTCCCACTGAAGAGCTCTCACCCACTAAGAAACTTCTCCTTACCCTTATGGAAGAAGTAAAAGGTTTGAAAGCTCAAATCAAACCTTAGGCTGACAATCCATCTGTTAGCTCTCAGTGTGAAGGGTCTGGTAGTAGCTCTAAAGGAGGAGCCTTGTTTAGACCTTACAAACATTGTGGGTTCAAAAATAACTCTTCTGAAAATTGCTCAAAGAAACCCAAATGTATCACATGTGAGTCAACTAAACACACCTCAAATGAACATGAGGAGACCATAGCCGTCCAAAAAGCCAAACTTCAATTAAGATCTAAAACTCCTCATAGGTCCTCTAGGAGGACAGAATCAAAACCCATAGACTCAGAGTTTCAGACCCCATCATCCTTGCAAGTACTATGGTTTCTATGATCATCACTCTGATGAGTGTGAACACTATCTTGGATGTGATATCTGTGGAAGCATGCGTCATGAAACCAGAGACTGCAACCAAAGAGGGGGAGAGAGGAACCAAAGACGACCCTATGTTGCTGGTCCGCGACAGCATGGACCCACTGGAAAGTGGGTTCAACATTGAAACTAATTTGGTTTATTATATCTATGCAGGAATACTTGAAGAAATATGTTTGGTATCTTGATAGTGGGTGTTCCAAACACATGACAGGGGTTAAACAATATCTGCATATATATAAAAAGGAGTCTGGTGCCAAGGTAGTCTTTAGAGATGACTCCTTAGGGGCTACTGAGGGATATGGCTTAGTGGATTGTAATGGAATCACCTTCACAAGGGTCGCGTATGTCAATGGACTGAAGCACAACTTAATTTCCACCAGCCAACTCTTCGATGCTGGTTTCAAAGTTCTGTTCACCAAGATCCAAGGAACAATCTTCAATCAAAACTATGAAGTTGTTTTTATTGCACCAAGAAGAAGGGACGTGTATGTTTTTGACATGACGTCATGTCTTGAAGGAAACAACACTTGTCTCTTTGCCAAAGCATTTGATAGTAAAAATTGGCTCTGGCACAAGAGACTCTCCCACCTCAACTTCAAAAACATCAACAAACTGGCCAAGAATGATTTAGTTGATGGGCTTCCCTCTCTGACCTTTAGAAAAGACAGACCCTGCTCAGCCTGCAAAAAATGGAAGCACCACAGAGCCTCATTTAAGACCAAACAATCATTCTCCATATATAAGTGCCTCCATCTTCTTCACATGGACTTATTCGGACCAGTAAAACCTCAATCCCTCAATCACAACAAGTACTCACTAGTCATTGTTGCTAATTCTCTAGATTCACATGGATATTCTTTCTTAAAAGAAAGAGTGATGCAGCTGAAAGAATCATGTCTTTCATCAGAGAAATAGAGAACTTCAATGACTGCAGAGTTAAGGCTATCAGAAGTGATAATGGCACTGAATTCAAGAACCATGCCATGGAATCCTTTTGTGATTAAAAGGGAATCTCACAGAAATTATCAAACCCATGCACCCTAGAACAAAATGGTGTCGCTGAAAGAAGAAACAGAACTCTCACAGAGGTAGCCAGAATAATGCTTAGCAAATCTAGACTTCCAAAACAATTTTAGGGTGAAGCTATGTACACAGCATGTTACACAGTAAACAGATCCATTATTGTGAAGAGACATGGCAAGACCGCTTATGAAGTGTATAGGAAGAGAGTCCCTGATATAAGCTACTTCCATGTCTTTGGTTTCCCTGTTTTCATTCACAACTAGAAGGATCATCTAGGTAAATTTGATGAAAAGTCAGATGATGGGTTCTTTCTTGGATACTCTCCTACCTCCAGAGCCTTTAGAGTATTCAATATCCGCATGCAAGAACTTGAAGAATCCATTCATGTTACCTTTTAATGAAGCAGATGCTGTCATTACTCACACCAACTCAGAGGACTATGACATTGACTTCAATGAAGTTAAATCATATTCAAAGGATGATTTCTAAAATCCCAAGGAATCACCACAAATATGTCACAAGGATTTCCCCTACGTTCATGCATTTGATCCTCATTCAATCTCTGACATCACTCCAGAGGTTGTTGTAGCTGAATCACTCACTCTACCACCTATATACGAAAATGCTGATCTTACCTCTCCAATCTCTCAAACAGATGAAGAGATCATGGATGAAGAAATTATATGTGATGAACCACCAGTATTCATTGAACCTGTTGTGACTCCTGAACCCACAGAGACCCCTGCTCCTCAATCCAAATGGAGTAGGAACCAAGATATTCTTCTAGTGAATATTCTTGGTGAACCCTCTAAGGGAGTCACCACTAGAGGAAAGTTAAGATATCTGGAAACTGCCTCAGCGAATGAATGCCTTTTCGCTGATTTTCTCTCTAAAGATGAACCAAAGAACGTGGTCGTAGCTTTGCTGGATGAAGGTTGGGTTGTAGCCATGCAAGAATAATTGAATCAGATCAAGAGAAACAAGGTGTGGACTTTGGTAAAAGCTCAAGCTGGAAAACAAGTGGTTGGATCTAAATGGGTCTACAGGAACAAAAAGGATGAAGCTGACATGATTGTTAAAAACAAGGCTAGGCTTGTGGTGTTGGGTTATAATCAATCAGAGGGTATTGATTATGATTAAACGTTTGCTCTTGTGGCCAGATTAGAAGCTATCAGAATCTTCCTAGCCTATGCAGCTTATATGGGTTTCATGTATACCAGATGGATGTAAAAAGTGCTTTTCTTAATGGGAAGCTTGCAAAGGAAGTATATGTCAAACAACCTCCAGGGTTTGAAAATAGTGACTAACCTGATCACGTCTGCAGACTTCACAAAGCACTCTATGGGCTGAAACAAGCGCCTAGAGCCTGGTATGAAACTCTATCAAAATTCCTACTTGAAAATAAATTTTCCAGAGGTACTATTAACCAAACCTTGTTCACTTATAGGTCCAAGGGTGATGTCATTATAGTACAGATTTATGTGGATGATATAATTTTTGGTTCAACCAACATTACCTTGAGCAAACAATTTGCCAAACTTATGACCAAAAAGTATGAAATGAGCATGATGGGGAACTAACTTTTTTCTTAGGTTTTCAAATAAAAAAAATCAAACATATGCCAAGAAAAACACATTAGAGATTTGCTAAAGAAGTATGATTTGTTTGATTGCGCGTCAGTGAAATTCCCCATGCTTCCTCCCAACAACTTGGGAGCTGATGACTCAGGGGTCTCTGTGAATGAGACCTTATATAGAGTCATGATTAGGTCACTGATGTACCTCACATCTAGCAGACCAGACATCCAATTCTCCACATGTCTCTGTGCTAGGTACCAAGCTAACCCCAAGGAATCCCACCTTGTAGTTGTCAAATGAATTTTCAGGTATCTAAAAGGATCCCCCTCTCTGGGTATCTGTTATCCAAATGGATCAGGCTTCGACCTTAAAGCCTACTCAGACTCAGACTACGCTGAGTGTTGTCTTGACAGAAAGAGCACCTCAGCGAGTTGTCAAATCCTTAGAGGAAAGTTAGTATGTTGGAGTGCAATGAAACAAAACTTTGTCGCAATGTCATCAGTTGAAGCTGAATATGTCGTTGCCGCTGGATGCTGTACAAGTTCTCTGGATGAAAAGTCAATTGGGTGATTACGGGATCAACTATGAACAGGTTCCCATATTTTGTGACAACACAAGTGCTATAGCCATCTCAAATAATCTGGTATTTCATTCCAGAACTAAACATATTGACATCAGGTATCACTTTATCAGAGACCATATTTTAAAATGTGATATTGAGCTTCATTTTATACCCACTGAATACCAGCTCGTTGATATTTTTACCAAGCCTCTAGCTGAGCCAAGTTTCATTAGGCTGGTTGTTGAGCTGGGTATGCTCAATATTGGGAAATAAGTCTGATAAATGATCTCTGTCTCTGGGCATTTAAGGGAATTGAATGTAACGAGGTAGTTACATTCCAATGAGAATTAAAATATTCCAGTATTTAATTCAAATGATTTTCTTTCAATGCCAACAACTTTCCCGCTTTCCAAGGGGACAAAGATCACATGAAGATTCAAGGGGTCCCACGTTTTCTCTCAAAAGACAACTTTACATTTAATGCTTATTGGAAAACGAAAAAAAATTCACAAACCCTTGACTCATTTTCATTCATCACATCGCAACTTATTTTCACACACACACATACTGTTCATCTATCTCTAATCCTCCAAACCTTCACACAAATCATCAATGACGTATTCAACAACAAACCAATCTTTCACTACCTTGGCCGCATCTAACGTCGACTTTGGCATAAAAGATGGTAAGATCTCTCTTAACAACTGTGTTGCATTCCTTGAACACAACAATCCCCTTTACACACCGTTGTCAACATACATTAAGAACTCTCCCATAGCCGAAGCCATTACAAGGCAACCCTCCACTTGCTACTCACAATACTTGAGGGAGTTCTGGTTTTTGGCTGAAGTAGACCCAACTTCTTCACACATCACCTTTAACCTATCCACCCATCCACAACCTCTCACTTTCGACTTCACCACCTTTTCCAGGGTCATTGGACTAAACATCAATGAAGACATGACCGCTGTGCCAAGCAGCGCCACTGTGAAGAAGGCTCTGGCTACCCTTCGACCTCCTAATGATGATGATAAACCCTTTTCCTCCCTCGCCTTCCAAAACAATTCCCTTATCAAAGTTAACTACTTCTCGCCCATCTAGAGGACACTGATGCAATACATTGTTAAATGTTTGGGAGGAAACCAGGGATCACATGACCAGCTGAATGGATCTCAGCTGGCAATTGCCTACAGCCTAATATGGGGGTTAGACATAGGGATTGCCCTCATACTCTACACCGATCTCATAGCCAAGCTTGAGAACAAAGGGAAGAAGAATCGTCTGGCCACCATCTGCTATACCAAATATCTCTCTCTCATTATAGAGGATATTCTTGGTGAAACTGACACCAATGATGAACTTCGCTCATTCTCTCCCTTTCACATCACAACAGCATCGCTGAAGACACCCCTAGAGGATGAGGTGCCTCTCACAAGGCACATGCTGAAGGTAGCTGGGCTACTTGCACCAGAAGAAGGAGAGCCCTTGATCCCTCGTCTTGAGGTGAATGCTAAAAGTATTGCTGATAAGTCTTTGTCCAAGACCGCTATGCAGTCTACTTCTCAGCCCAAGGTGCTGAAGGAAAAGAAGAAGAAGAGGAAAGAAATCCCCCTTTCCTCTTAAGCCACTTCTGTTAATCCATCCAAGAAGACCAAGACAATGAAGCACCCATCCCCTACTCAGGTGGATGAGGAAAGAGATCCTATCGCTAACAAACAACCTGTGTCTAGCATCTCCAAGTCAGTAGAGATGATTAAGAACCCTCTTGACGCTGATATTACTCAGGTATTAGTCTGCCCTTGTTTTTCTTCTTATAGGTTCACAAACAATCACCCTCAAAAGTCTGTAGGAGATGGTTATGAAGTTTAGAGTCTGCCTCAACCCATAGAGTGTCTGTGTCAGCACCTAGATCTCATAGGCTACTTGTACACTCTGTCTTTGCACAAGGAAATGACTCACTTGTGCTCTTAATGCACCCTGATGATCCTTCACCCTCTGGACTGTGCTCTTGCAAATAACAGCTTGAGTATATTATAAGTCCCGACCCAGAGTCTCTGAACTTTACTTAGTCTCTAGGTCCCCTCATAATTCAAAAGAGTCACAAAGAATTTATTCTTTCTAGGAGGCTGAATAATCACCCTCAGTCCTCCTAGGGGCAGCGATACAAGGCGAACTTTACCCTCATATAATGCATAATTAAAAGAGTCCCAAGGAGCAATCCTTCAGGGGGGAGTTGGATAATCACACCCAGCTATCCTAGGGGCAGAGAAAGGCGACCATTCCCATATCATGTCTCACAATCAAAAGGGTCCCAAGGAGCAATCCTTCAGGGGGAGCTGGATAATCACACCCAGCTATCCTAGGGTCAGCGAACGGGAACCATTCACCATATAATGCTTCACAAATCAAAAGAGTCTCAAGGAGTAATCCTTACGGGGGAGCTGGATAATCACACCCAACTATCCTAGGGGCAGCGAATAGCGACCGTTCACAATATTTTAATTCACAACAAAAGAGTTCCAAGGAGAAATCCATAGGAGGCTGGATAATCACACCAGCTTTCCTAGGGGCAGCGAATGGAGATCCTTAACTTAATTATAAACTCACCAACAGGGTACTAACAACTTTCATAACAGGAATTCAATCTTCATAAGGAACAACTGAACGATGATGCATTTACCTATGCTGGTGATTATTTTGCTGAAGCCTCTACCATTGATCTCTTTGCTGTATCTGACATTGAATCCATGCCTGATGACGAGGTGTTTATTATTGAAGATCACTCAGGGTTCGAAGACATGGAAGCTGATGACAATCAAGTGTCATCAACTGAGCTGAAACCCATACTATTCCTATTCATGATAAATGTTCAAGAACTTGTTGCCAAGCAGCTATGGGAACAGCGGCCCATTCCCCCAACCCTAGTTCCATTCCCCACTATGCAGAATGTCATGGAACTAGAGGCACGGAAACACTGGGAATTCTTACAAAACCTCAAGCCCATCCTTGTTCCAAGGATGAAAAATGTACAAGAGTTGGCCACTAAGGAATTATGGATCCAGAGGGGAGACATCAGCATCACCAAGCCAAGTATCACAAATGATGATCTTCTCTCTGAGATTAAAACTCTCACCAATGCTGCTGAGGAGTTGAACACTAATATAGAGACTTCCTTGACCTCCTCAATGGAATCTTCTCTCAAAACTCTGCTTCCGAAAATGCTGGGGACTGGTATGCAAATTCACTTACCATAAGTCATGAATCAGAGTCTTCAGCAGTACATGTCCTCTGTCCTTACTGAAGCTGTCAAGGCTAACGTTTTAGCCATTGCCAATGCCTCTGACCCATCAAGGAAACTTCTTCAAGAACTCTTACAAGAAGAACTTAAGGAAATATGTTTCTTTTTCATCAAGAATTCCTTAAGTTCAATAAAGCATGATCAGACACAACTACTTCTAGCGTTGTGCCTGAGGGGGAGAATTCTACTACCTCCACCTCTGGCGATGAAGAAGATGTCGCGTCTAAGATGTAGCAGCCAGCAAAACAACCAAAACCCACAACACAACCTAAGATAACCATCATCCCTGTTAGAAATACGTTTTTACGTATATTAGAAGTATCGGTCACTCCACAATAATATTTATGTTGTAATAGCTCGTAGTTAGAAAATAGTCATTAGTTACTTATTAACTTAAGTAAGAACCGGTCCATGGGCTTGTCATGGACCGGCCCAAGCCCATGTTTGCTTGGAACTATAAATACCCCTTTCCACCATGGAAAGGGGTTGGTTGTTGTCATTTCCTAGTTTCCATTTAATAAAATTCACATAGTTTCTCTCACTTTCTCTCTCTAACTTTCTCTCTCTAGAAATCAACAAACCCCTTCATAGATTCATTGATTATCAATATTCTACATTTGGTATCAAGAGCTATGGGGTGATTTAAGGTAGTGATTTGTGTGGTTTTTTAGTTTTTGATTGTATTTGTGTTCTTTAAGAAGATCATCTTGATTCTTGGTGTTTTTTTTTGGTGTTTTGGTGATTGGGATTAGTAGATAAGTATTAGTTGTTACTTATTTTAGTCGAAAGCACAAAACTTTTTGGGTTATTTGGTAAAAATCGGGGTTTTTTATCATCTTTTTGCTCGACTGTGCATACTCGAACAAGTTTCTGATTACCCAGAAAAGTTCCGAACCAAGCACTTCCGAATCAAGCAAAAAGTTCCGAACCAAGCACTTCCGAATCAAGCAAAAAGGTTCCGAACCAAGCACTTCCGAATCAAGCCAAAAAGTTCCGAATCAAGCACTTCCGAATCAAGCACTTCCGAACCAAGCACTTCCGAATCAAGCACTTCCGAATCAAGCACTTCCGAATCAAGAACTTCCGAATCAATAACTTCCGAATCAATAACTTCCGAATCAACAACTTCCGAATCAACAACTTCCGAATCAGCAACTTCCGAATCAACAACTTCCGAATCAACAACTTCCGAATCAACAACTTCCGAATCAACAACTTCCGAATCAAGAAGTTCCGAATCAAGAAGTTCCGACTCAAGAAGTTCCGACTCAAGAAGTTCCGACTCAAGAAGTTCCGACTCAAGAAGTTCCGACTCAAGAAGTTCCGACTCAAGAAGTTCCGAACCAAGAAGTTCCGAATCAAGGGTGATTTTGCTTGTTTTTCGACGATTTTTTTTAGAGGATTTAATCTTGGTTTCTTACAACAAAAACTTAACACAATTCACAAACTTTACTTCACTGCTCGATCAACCGATAATCTCTGTTTCTTTGAAGAAAACAAAATGAATCCAAGTTCATTAATGCCTCAGATGACATCTCTTACGGATATCTCGATCATAACAGGGACTGATAGTCGTCCACCAATGCTTATCAAAGAGGTGTTTGAGGCATGGCAGGGCCGTATGATGCAATACTTGAAGGGCAAACCAACATACGGAAGGCTTATGGTCAAATCGATTTTGAATAGTCCACTCGACTATGGTACCATTGTGGCAAATAACGTGTCTCGACCAAGGGAATATGAAGAACTCACACCGGTACAACAACTCATTGCTGATGCTGATGAAAAGGCTTTACAGACACTTCTCCAAGCTCTTCCGCATGATATTTATCGTATGGTTAGTCAATATACGGTTGCCAAAGATTTATGGGAACGTTTAAAGGTGTTGCTACAAGGAACGTCTCTCACCAAACAGGAAAGGGAGTGTCAGCTGTATGATCTGTTTGATAGATTCACGTACAGCCCAGGGGAAACACTACACGATTATTACTTCAGATTCACTACTCTAATGAATGATCTGAATGTATACAATCTTGTAATTGCTCCATTCCAGGTTAACACCAAGTTCTTGAATACTTTACCTCAAGCTGAATGGGGTGAGTATATTACCGATGTGAAGTTAACCCGGGATTTGCATAAGTGCAACTTAGATCAAATCTATGCTTTTCTTCAGCAGCATGAGAAGCATGTGATTATGCACCGCTCTCCTCGCGGTATGTACCCAGATTCCTTAGCTTTGATGGCGAATCAACCAAGCTTGTCACACAACAACACACCTTATATCTTGGGACATCAAGCCTATCATCCATCACCTTATATGACACCAACCTTCCCACAATACTCGATTCTACCACAACCACCCACCTCACATCAGCAACAATATCGGTTCAATGCACCTTCACCACAGTATGCTTCACAACTTCATCCAGCAAATGTTGCACCTTATGCTCAGCCTTCATATTCTTCTTATCAAGAGAATGCAGCATATCCAACAAGCTACCCTGATCAACTGAGTATTCCTTCTACTGATTATGCAGCTCATCTAGATCAAGCACTGTATTGTGATGATGAGGAAGTCCCCGTTCCTGTATTCCAACAAGGAGCTGACCCAGTTGAAGTGCTAACTACTATGTCTGCTTATCTCACAAGAACTTTAAGCAAACGAGGATACAGAGGATCAGCTCCTACCAACAATCAGTTGAGGAATTCATCCAATTCTCGCCAACAAGCTACAATTGAGAATGGCAGGGTAATGGTTCAGCCAATTCAACCATATCAGGGGAGACCTTCCACATCAACCAATGCTCGCACGGTCAATCCTGCTCCTACTCCAATGGTCAACAATCCTCCACGGGCTAATACAGGCAAGTTGAGAATGATTACATGCTAAAACTGCAAGGAAGAGGGTCATATGTCCAGGGATTGTAAGAAACCCAAGAGAAGAAGGGATGGACAGTGGTTTGCAGAAAAGATCTATCTGGTAAATGCTCAGGCGCAAGGAAGGGAACTTGATGAAGAGGAGCTTGCATTTCTTGCTGATCCAGGGATTGCTGAACAAGACGTTGTCACTACGCAGAATGCAGCTTACCAAGCCGATGATCTTGATGCGTATGACTCCGACTGTGATGACTTTCAATCTGCAAAGGCTGCTCTCATGGCAACTATCTCCAGCTTAGGGCCAGAAAAGAGATCTGAGGTACTTTTTAATACCACTGATGCTAGTATTCAACCACATCCAGTTGTGCAAGAGAGTGCTGACTCGAATGAATCTTCGGTGGTGAGTCCTTCAAACGAGGAGACAAACAATGATAGCAATATCAATGTGAGTCCCCAGACTTTGAGTGAATCACAACCGGGACCCAGTTCGCATACGCCTACTCCTGCTCAACAAGATTTGGTCATGGTTCCTGCTACATTACTTAGCCAAATGAATGCTGCACTCTTAGAAACCTTAGCTAAGAATAAGAATTTGTCTGATGAGCTTGCCTTAAGCAATGAGAAAGTTCAAACCTTGGAACTAGTGCCTTCGTCTAGTGTTCTAACTAATCTCGAATATGATCACTTTAGAAACAAACAAATGGGTCACTTGCAAGAAATCGAAAACTTAAGAGCAAATCTGTCTAATGAACTTCAAGAAAAGGAGTTAGTGGTCACTAATTTTCAAAAACTTCAAACGGATTTTGAATCACTAGAGTCTAAGAAGAATGAAATGGAGATTAATGCCACTAATAAGATTAGAAGTCTAGATTACTTGCTGTTAAGACAATACGCTGCTTCTCAACTAGTTCACTTATTTGATGCTTCGTTTAGAGAGTTTAACTTATCACGTCTAAAAGGCCTTCCCCCTAATCCACGGTATGCAAAACAAGCTTTAAGACATAGTCCTAGACTTTATAATGCAACTCAATTATGATTGGCTTTAGACCCGATTGTTTTTCCCAATGATCGAACAAGTAAGGATCTAGTTGATGAGGATCGGTCATACAATTCTGCAAAATATCCCGAGTGTGATTATTTTAAATTGAATAAGGAGCTTGCAAAAACGGATTTTAGAATTCGCTTCCATATGGACAAAGATCTCATAACAGCACCGACCTACATATTAGATGAAGAAAACCCTAGTACTTTTCCTACACTTGTCAATATGGAAGGTCCTAAGGAAATTCCAAAGGATCTTCCACCAGTTAGCACTGTATGGTTAAACTTGCAAGAGATTAATCAATACTTTACTAATTTTGACAAGGTCATTTTGGAACGTACGACTTCAAATGGCCTAAACGCCGGAGAATGGGCTTTCGAACATATGAACGAGGTGTTTAAAACTGAGATCAATCCGTTTGTCGAAAGTCTAAAAGGAATTTTTGCATCTCTTAAAGAAAATCTTGTGTTTGAAATTGGTGAAGTTCAAAAAGTGTTTTATGAAATGGACACCGCTTACAAACTACAACTAATTGAAAAAGAAAAGATTTTAACTGAATATGACCGATTCTTGTCTGCAGTAATCTCGTGTGATGTGCTTACTACTGTAAATGTTAATTATTCGAATGAGCTTACATCCGCTATGATTAATTGTGATGCTGTGAATATTTGTGAGGATATTTGTGATGATGTTTGTAATCTTTCTGTAAATGTTGCTGATACTGTAAATGAGGTAGATAATCATTCTTGTCACGAATCTAACGCTGAGTTTTTAAAGCTACAAGATTCCTACAATTTACTTTCAAAACGCTTTAATCAACTAGAACAACATTGTATATCTTTAGAATTAAAACAACAAACTCAAAATGAGAATCTTTTGATATCAAATGTTTGTGAAAACGGTGTTGAGACTAGTGACAAGATGATTGCAATTGTTAAGACATTAGAGGAAGAAATCATGAGATTGAAGAGAGAGGTATCATCAAAGGAAACATTAAAATTGGAACTAGAGGCTGCAGAGTCTAAAAACCAAGTCTTAGAAATTAGAATTTCGTCTGTTCTAGGGGAGATGGATCGGACAAGACAGGGATTATCCGCTCTTTATGGTTCACTAGAAGAACGCTTCGCTTTTAATGCGGCACAGCAACAATCTTTTGTTGAACAACTGAACCAAAAGTGCGAGGAAATCTCTGATTTGAACATCCTGCTCATAGACAAAAATATGGTTTTGGCTGAGTTAAAAGAGACACTTCTTCTCACTCGACAAGAAATTGTTGATAACTTAGCTACCGACTCTGCACCGTCCACTAGTGCTCCAACAACCAAGTCAGTAGTGCTTTATAAGAATCCGCTTCATAAGAGAAACCAGGTTACCTATGATGATTATATGAGGAATGCCATTAAGCATGTCGATCTTCTTAGGGATATTTTAGACGATCTTTATGCCTTAGATCCCTCAAGTAGCGACTATTATTCGGCTCATGAATATGTTAAGCGAGTTCAATATTGCCTAGCATATTTGCAATACATAGGTACACCAGGTTATGCACTACTTAATAATAGGCCCATTGCTGTCACTCCATTTAATAAGACTCCAGGAGCAAAACCGTCATTGGCACAATCAAGTAAGACACCTTTAAAATCTGTTGCTAATGTTCCCACTTTGCCTTCTACAAGATTAAAAGAGACTACTAAGGCTAAAGGATCGCCACTCAAGAAAGCTAAGATCAAGCCCTCCACTAGTAGTGCCACAAAGAAGAAAGTAGAAGTCCACAATAGGAATGCTAGTTCAGTTTTAAATAAAAAGAATCATGTTAAGACTAAAAGCTCTGCGCCTGTGCAGCAGCCTAAACCATTCGTGAATTCTGATTTAAATTGTTGGAATTGTAATGAATGTATGTTTTCCCAGCGTCATGATTTGTGTCTGATTGATCACGTTAATGAAATGAATGCTATTAAGAATGGTCTTGAATGGAAGCCAACGGGTAGAACTCGTGCCCAAGTTGGCTGGCAATGGCGTCCCACTAGTAGGACCTTTACATTAGATGGAAAAATGTGCCCTTTAACTAGGAATGCATCCATTGAGGTTAGGTCTGAGCGTCCTTTAGTTAGGAACACTCGCACTCAAGTATGGAAACAGCGCCCTTTAATTAGGTCAGCCCCCACTATAGTGCCTATCAGTGAAGAAATACCTCAGGATTTAAGCCAACTAGAATATACACCACCAATTAAGAAGAAGAAGGCTAGGAAATCTAAGAAACCTAGAGTTAGCAAATCTAAGATTATTAAATATGTACCTGCTAATAACAAGGAACACTCAGATTCCGATACCTCTACATTGTCTTTGTGTGGTGATATTTTCAGGTGGTCCAAATCATCCTGTGGTATTTGGACTCCGGTTGTTCAAAACATATGACCGGAAATCGCTCGATGCTCCGAAATTTCGTCAGCAAGTTTCTTGGTACGGTTAAATTCGGGAATGATCATATAGCAAAGATTATGGGGTATGGTGAATATCAGATTGGAAACGTGACGATTTCTAGGGTATACTATGTGGAAGGTCTTGGTCATAACTTATTCTCAGTAGGACAGTTTTGTGATTCCAACCTTGAGGTTGCTTTTCGACAACACACTTGTTTCATCCGCAACTTGGAAGGAAAAGATTTGTTGAAGGGATCTCGTGGTGCAAATCTTTATACTTTGTCCTTACAAGACATGATGGCCTCTTCTCCAGTATGTCTTCTCTCTAAAGCTTCTAAGACCAAGTCATGGTTATGGCATCGCAGATTATCTCATCTTAACTTTGATGCTATTAATCATCTGGCTAAAAACGAATTAGTTCGTGGTCTTCCAAAGCTTAAATTTCACAAGGACCATTTATGTTCCGCGTGTTCAAGGGGGAAAAGCACCAAGAAATCTTACAAGCCCAAAGCTGAAGACACCAATCAAGAAAAACTTCATCTTTTGCATATGGATCTTTGTGGACCAATGAGAATTGAAAGTGTGAGCGGTAAGAAATTCATTCTCGTCATTGTGGATGATTTTTCCAGGTTTACATGGGTTAGATTTCTACGTACAAAGGATGAAGCACCGAAGGCTATCATCACTTTTCTGAAATTCATTCAGGTACGTTTGAATACCACTGTCCGCCGTATTCGTACAGACAATGGTACAGAGTTCGTCAACCAGACTCTTCGTGATTATTATGAAGGAGTTGGTATATCACATGAAACATCCGCTGCACGCACTCCACAACAAAACGGTGTCGTTGAAAGACGGAATCGTACACTTATGGAAGCTGCTAGGACCATGCTTATTTATGCGAACGCTCCATTGTTCTTGTGGGCAGAGGCTATTTCTACTGCATGTTTCACCCAAAACCGTTCTATCCTTCGGAAACGCCATGGAAAAACACCTTATGAGCTTTTACATGACCGTAAACCCGATGTTTCATTTTTCCATGTGTTTGGTGCTCTTTGTTATCCAAACATCAATAGTGAGAACTTGGGTAAGCTTCAACCGAAAGCCGATATAGGTATTTTCATTGGTTACTCACCGTCCAAAAGAGCATACCGAATCTATAACCGTCGTCTTGGCAAGATTGTAGAAACTATGGACGCAGATTTCGACGAGCTGACAGCAATGGCTTCTGAGCAACACAGCTCTGAACCCGCGCTTCATGAGATGGGAACCGGTGTTATTAGTTCCGGATTAGTTCCCAACAATCCTACTTCTACATCATTTTTACCACCAACAAGGCCCGAGTGGGATAAACTGTTTCAACCGTTGTTTGATGAATTCTTCGATCCCCCGACTGATGAAGTTCCAGCACCTGTAGTAATTGCTCCAATACCTGAAGTGGTTGCTCAAGCTAATGAACCTTTATCTAATGCATCTACAATTCACATTGAACCGGATGCACCTTCACCAAGTGATTCTCAAACTACACCTGAATCATCACCCCTACTTGTGCCTAATGATGTGGAAGAGGATTCTACTGATCACGACTTGGAATATGCTCACTTGCAAGAGCTTCCTTTCTTTGGTGTAGCGATCCCTGAAAACCCTTCAGCCGCGTCTACCTCAGAAGAAGCTCCTTCTATTGTTCACTCCAGACCACCTAGGATTGAAAACCATAGCACTAAATGGACAAAAGATCACCCTATTAGGAATGTTATTGGAGATCTAGATCGACCAGTCTCTACACGCCATCAATTACAAGAGAGTGCACTATATTGTTACTTTGATGCATTTCTCTCTGAAGTTGAACCCAAAAATTGGCAGCAGGCTATGACCCAATCATCTTGGATTGAAGCTATGCAGGAGGAACTAAACGAATTCCAACGACTAGAAGTATGGGAATTGGTTCCTCGCCCTGACAAGGTTAACATCCTTACTTTGTTATGGGTTTATAAGGTTAAACTTGATGAGATGGGTGCGGTATTGAAGAATAAAGCTAGATTGGTCGCTAGAGGATATAAACAAGCCTTGGGTATAGACTTTGAGGAATCTTTTGCTCCTGTGGCTAGATTGGAGGCGATTAGACTATTCCTTGCGTTTGCTGCTCATATGAACATGATCGTCTATCAAATGGATGTGAAGACGGCATTTTTGAACGGTGAACTAAGGGAAGAAGTTTATGTTAGTCAACCGGATGGGTTCGTCAGTACGGAGTCTCCTAATCATGTGTACAAGCTTAAGAAGGCTCTCTATGGGTTGAAACAAGCTCCACGCGCGTGGTATGATCTCCTGTCAACATATCTCATGTCGGAAGGCTTCTCCAAAGGCAAAGTGGACCCCACTCTATTCACTCTCAAGGAAGGCAACGACATGCTTCTGGTACAAATTTATGTTGATGATATAATATTTGCTGCCACTAACATAGAATTGTCTAATCGATTTGAAAAGATAATGTCCACACGCTTTCAGATGTCGATGATGGGAAAAATATCATTTTTCTTAGGATTACAGATTTCTTAGAATCCCAGAGGCATCTTTAGTAATCAATCCAAATATGCTCTAGAATCTCTTAAGAAATATAACTTTTAGAATTGTGACCCCGTAGACACTCCAATGGTGGAGAAATCCAAGTTAGATGAAGATAGGAATGGGACTATTGTCGATCCAAAACTTTACCGCGGGATGATCGGCACCCTTCTATATCTGACTGCTAGCAGGCCTGATTTGCAATTTGCTATATGCATGTGTGCCCGGTATCAGGCTTGGCCTACCGAAAAGCACCTACATGTTGTGAAAAGGATTTTTCGGTATCTAAAAGGAACACTTCATCGTGGTCTATGGTATCCGAAAGATTCCTCTATTGCTTTAATATCATACGCAGATGCCGATCATGCTGGATGTCAAGACACGAGGCGTAGCACTTCTGGATCTGTGCAACTCCTTGGAGATAGATTGATCAGTTGGTCTTCAAAAAGGCAGAAAAGCGCTGCAATATCAAGCACGGAGGCTGAATACATCGCCATGTCCGGTTGTTGTGCTCAAGTCCTTTGGATGAGATCACAATTAACTGACTACGGTTTGGGATTCAACAAAATCCCGATGTATTGTGACAACAAGAGCGCCATTGCCCTTTGCTGCAACTATGTTCAACACTCCCGGGCCAAGCACATAGACATTCGCTACCATTTCATTAAGGAGCAGGTGGAGAACGGAGTGATCGAGCTGTATTTTGTCACTACTGAGTACCAGCTGGCGGATATGTTCACCAAAGCATTAGATCGAGGACGAATTGAGTTTTTGATCGACAAGCTTGGCATGAAATCATTCACTCCAGCGACTCTCAAAGAGTTGGCAGAAGAATCAGCTGAATAGTCGTGGTAAACTATTCAGAGTATCCTTTGGTTGTGATCATGTATATTATCGTAAATATATAAACCACAAAAAGAAAATACAAAAATATAAAACCAAGAAAAACCATAAAAAATATAAAACCTAGAAAAACCATAAAAATTATAAAATCAAGAAAAACCAAAAATATTTTTCGTTTAAAACGGGCATGTCTTTTAGTACGGTAATATTTACGGCCTTAGAAATGTCGATCAATATTGACACGGTGACATAAATAGAGTCCGTATAAAAGTTGTACATTTTTAAAACATGCCCATTATGGCTTGTAGTTATTTCTGACTGCAACCCGGTTTTCATATTACAGTCACGTATTTCCTTTGAAAACGTTGGCTCAGAACGGGAATTAATTTTCTCGGGCGTGATTTACAAGCCAAATCATGCAAAGGGATCAAGTTTACTTTATAACTTGGTCTAACACGAATTTGTGTACGTCTCAGTGCATTAATTTGTTAAAATAAGAGAAATCTTATTGTCACCACGAATCAAACTTTTTCAAGACAGAAATTGGAAATGCTTTCATCAATATTTGACTCTTTAAACAATGACTACAGCTCTTTAAATAGAAAACGGGTCATCGTTTAAGGGGGAGAAAATATTAAAATCATCTTCGTCATTAAATTGATTTTCAAAAGTGATTGTGAAAATTAAGGGCTACATGGTAATTGAGTGGTTTTTGCTTTAGAAAACGACTTGTGTTCGTTCTAAGTGATAGGCATTGCTTTTAGATTTTGGAGATATGCTAATAGATTGCGTTTGCTAAGTTGTGTGTAAGATTAAACAAGGGATAAGAAAAATGAAAAATTATAGACAAAAAGGAAAGGAATGAGAAAATGTAGGGACTAAAGTGTTATTTGTTGAAACTTGTCAAATTTTTGACCTAAGTCAAATAAAACACCCACGCCCCCTCTTTCCTTCTCACTGTTTATCTTCATATTTGCCGCAATTGTTACACACACACACAAGAAATCAAATCACTCGTTTAATCCATCTAGATCCTGTTCTTTTACTAAATAAGGTATATACATCAATATTTTAACTTCTAATCCTCTTTACTTATCATATAATTCTGTTAAACATGCTCAATTAATCAGTTTAATCCTCTTAGGGTTTATGATTAAATTAGGGTTAATTAACTAGGGATTTGTGGTGGGTTTTGTGCGGATTAGTATGATATGATGTTTAAATGCCTTAGTTTGCCTTAGAAACTCACAAACGCGCTAGAATAATCATCTGAGTTTCGTTTGTAAAAGTTCCGGATGAACGTGGATAAGAACTTCCGAATGAAGGATTTTTTTCTGAAAAACTTCCGAATGAGGAAGTTCCGAATGAAGGACTTCCGAATGAAGGAAGTTCCGAATGAAGAACTTCCGGATGAAGGAAGTTCCGAATGAAGAACTTCCGAATGAAGGAAGTTCCGAATGAAGAACTTCCGGATGAAGGAAGTTCCGAATGAAGAACTTCCGGATGAAGGAAGTTCCGAATGAAGAACTTCCGAATGAAGGAAGTTCCGAATGAAGAACTTCCGGATGAAGAAAGTTCCGAATGAAGGAATGTTCCGGATGAAGGAAGTTCCGAATGAAGAACTTCCGGATGAAGGAAGTTCCGAATGAAGAACTTCCGGATGAAGGAAGTTCTGAATGAAGAACTTCCGGATGAAGAAGTTCCGAATGAAGAACTTCCGGATGAAGAAGTTCCGAATGAAAGAATGTTCCGGATGAAGATGTTCCGAATGAGGAAAATTTCCGGATGAAGAGTTTGATTATTATTGTTTGCATGCTATATATGTACTTGTTGTATTACATTATGAAATGTGTTATGCTTAGAAGTAAGAATGATATATATCTATATGTTTTTGTGCATCAACCTTTCATGTCTTATCTTAAGCAGATACAATGACTAATCCAACAGTACAAGCAATCCAAGAATCTAGAGAAGCCGATATTGCTAAAGCACGAACCCTTAAGTTTATTCCCAACAGTTACCGACTGAAGCAAGTCTCAAAATCCACTCACCATGGTTTTAAGGTCGCCATAGCCATCCTCGATAACTCTCATTTCAAGAACGCCCTTAGGAGTAGTGCCTCGGTGCCTTATGAGTATATGTATGAATTTTGGGCTACCAAGGAAATCACTTCAAACAAGATCACCTTCACCATCGACAACAAGCAGCAGACACTCACAGTTTCAGACTTCCGTAAAATTCTTGGTATACGGGATACACCCAAAGGCATGTCATTCTCGAGGGATCCTACTAAAGATGAACTCGTGGAGTTATTTGACGCTCTTGGATGTCCGGAAATACGAGTTGCGTCTGAGTTTACCACTGCTAAAGTAGGACAACCTTGGAGAGCATTGTTGGGTATTCTTAGTAAGTGTCTTACACCAAAACTAAGTGGCCATGATGCTTTGCGCAGTCCTTTGATAAACCTCTTCTATGGCATGTACAAAGCTGCAAATTCAGATTATGCTTTGTTGATATGGGAAGAATTCACCTTTCAACTCTTCTATAACAAGAAGCTGAAGACAAACTTCTTTCCTTATCCTCGGTTTATCAAGCTGGTCATTAATTATTTTATGAAGAGTGATGCTACTATTGATAGGCGTGCAGGAAGTCGCTATCACACTGAAGAAGCTGATGATACTGTGGATCTGAGGCATGAAGGACCGTCTATTGGTGTGATTCCGGGTCCTATTCCTGATTATCTTCTGTCTGAGAAAATCAAAGGTTCTACTGATTACAAGCTACTGCAGATAGAAATCAAGAGGCTGAAAGCAAACCTTCAGACTGGAGAAGACTCGTCCACAACGGTTAAGAGTAAAGGTAAACGCAAACAACCAGCTGCGTTACCTGAACCTGAAACCAAGAAGAAGAAGACAGAGGGTAAGAAGGGAAAGGGTAAGGCTGATGAGATGGCTTTACGTGATGAAGAAGATATTGTTGATCCTGCTCTTGACAAGACCGAGAAACAAATGATGAAGATAGCAATTCAAAGGAGTAGGAAAGATACTGGCGGTAGTGGTTCAGGTGCAAGGGTAGATATTGAGGATGAGTACGTGGAACCAGATGATGTTGATGAGTTTGGGTCACCTGAACATTATTCCACTTCGAAGGAGCCATCAATCCCTATTTCAGCAAGTGTGGAAAAGGAGTCTGTTGCTCCTACGATCATGGTGTCAACTCAACCCTTAGCAACTCAACCTCCACCCATACAACCCTTACCAACCAGACCGGCTTCAACACCATTTCTTCCACCACCTATAATTCCCATCCTTAGTACCGCAGTAACAACCGAGCCTCTTCAATCAACCCAGAGCAGCTCTGCAACATCTGCAATGGCTGCATTAGTGATGGCCGAAATGTTTGACAAACATGTGGATACTCACAAACGAGAAATGGATGAACTTCGCCAAGAGTTGCAAAGACGAGCTCAAAGTGAAGAAGCATCTAGGAAAGCCCAAGAGGAGATGATTGCTAGGTTCGCTTCAGATATGGAGTTGACTCGAAAAGCACATGCAGAAGAACTAGCTCGGGTTAAGCAGGCTGAGGCTGATAAGCATGCTGCACGTATTACCAGACTTCAAGCGATGAGGGATAAATACAAAGAACAAAAAGAAGCACTTGAAGCCTCTGTGAAAGAAAGAGTGCAAGAATCCGTTGAATCCCTAATGCCTAAACTGCGTGATGAGTTGAAGACACTTGCTGCTGACAACTTGATGATCAAATCATCCAATCCTTCAGAAGCCGCCTACAAGATTGCTTATGACTTGACGGATTTTGAATTGAAGAAGATCCTTAAGGCTCGTATGGTGGAACTTGGGTCGTTTGATAAGTCTAGGATTCAACGGGCTCTATACAAATCCCTGAATGATGCTATCAAGGAGGATGATAGGTTATTCAAAACGTTTGGAAGTGTGGTACCTTATCACATTCTACCTGACGAGGAAAGGGAAGAAAGTGAGCAGGAAGAGGGTACTGGGGAAGAGGAAGAGGAAGAAGAAGGAGAAGAAGAGGAAAAGGATGACGATGATGGTGATGATGAGGATAAGGATGAGGATGATGATGACGAGGATGAGGATGATGATGATGGCGATGATGGTGGTGATGAGAATCAGGAGAGTGCTAGGGGTAGTAACGGGGATGACAATCAGGATGATGATGGGGGTGAACAGCCGAAAGAGGGAGACAAGGTTACCAGCTCCAAGAAAACTGCTAAGACTGGAACCAAGTCCACGAAAGATGCAGCACAGAAGGACAAATCAACATCGACGGAATCAAGACGAACTAAGTGGCGCCACGATGTGAATGCCACTACAGCGTCATCGGTTCCCGGTACCTCTATCGCTGTATCTTTACCTATTACCACTAACCCCATTAGTTTTGTTGTTGTTGCTCCTGTGATTGCAGAATCAGTGACGGAACCCGAAGCTGCACAACACTCTCCAGTTCACGACACTGCCGAAATGCCTGAAACTGAACCAACAGATGTTCGCACTTCTACTTCTCTACAACAAGCACAACAATCTACGGTTCCTGAACCAAGCACACGAGATTGGGCAGACACGTTGGAAATAGACGAGACTGCACCACCACAGGCTTGGATCACGGCAGCAGCACAATATGATCCGATCACAGATGCTGACAAAGATGTGTTGTATCTCCGTATCCGCAGTCCTATTGACTTATGTGCATTTCTTGCTCATGAGTATAAGACTTCGGTTACTCCATCCTTGGTGAAGAAAGCGCTGAATGATAAGAGGCTTCGCGCCAAAACCCGGTTGACCCGAATGGAGTTTGAATATTATGCTGATGAGATCCTGAAGGCTCTGAATACCGTTCAACGGCCAGGTCTTCATGAATCAGAAAGAGCTCCACCTCCAATGGATCCTGCTCAAGATAATCAGATTGCTCTTGACTTCTTCGTCACCAATGATCTTGTGTATCTACTGAAGGGGTCATCAAAGTACGCAACCTCCCTGACCTTGCTGAAAGCTGCCAACTGGGGGACAATACCCTTTATCGAGGAAAAGGTAAATCGACTCTGGGTCCCAAAAATGAATCGTAATTATGATATGTATGCTGTCATAGGTGCATCTCATTGGGACGAACGAGTCCGAAGGGCGTACAGGGGTTGCTGCTTGGTCAATTCTGGAAGCAATGTTAGATCCGACATCCGCATCTCCAGCATCTTAGGAATGAAAACTGAAGCCAAGAATGGCTATTATCATGTCACGGAGATTCGTTTGAAAAGGGAGGATGACAGGGAATACAAAATCCAGCAGGGAGATTTTTCCATCATTCGCCTTGAGGATATCGAAGATATGCTGCTTCTGATGACCCGATATCAACTCACACATATTCCTCGTGAAGACCGGATTGCTTTGAATACAGCACTTCGTATGTTCACACGAAGCGTTGTCATTAAGTCACGAGTTGAAGATCTTCAGTTGGGAGTCGAAAGCTATCAGAGGAAGCTCAATTTAACCCGTCCTGTGAATCAAGTGCTACCTCAACATGTAGAAAGATGTCCCTATACCGGCATTTCTGTCCCGAATTACGGCATTTTCTACTTGAACAGTCGAGGTTTGATGAAGTTTATGAGGGTGGGGGAGCTCCACAAGTATAGTGATGTAACTCTTATACAAGTCAGAGGAAAGTTGGAGCATCTGAACTCGGGAGGGACTTTGCCAGAGATGACGGAGGATTGGCATCCGGGTTACCGGCAGATGGCAAAGTACGTGATCAAGAAGATTGATCAAAAGCTCCGTGAACGTAGATTGATGAGGAGCTTGGAAAGATTCGTGGGTGGAAGACCATATCTAGTGCACCACAAGCTACTGCAACGATCCATCTAATGGGTCGTACATTTCAGGTCACTTTATATTGGTTTTCAATTGTGAATATGTATATTTATGAATAATGTGCTTGTATGGCTTGCTGTAGTGTTAAGGTATGATAATTTTTCAAGAATTTCTCACGAGATTCTAAATCTTTCAAAATATGTCATACCAAAGCACTACAACTATCCCTTATTAACTTAAGGGGGAGCAATAACTTGTTCTATGGCCAAACATCGATTTCATTTTTACCCAAAGACCGGTTAATCCATTCAATATCCCAAATATTAATGGTTAACATTTTGGATAAGGGGAGAAAATGGGATTAAGGAGACGTAAGTGATACTTGGCTAAAAGATGAAAAAGACTTAACGATAATCCAACTTAATATGTGTTAAGCACGTGTTACGGGGGAGCGTTTTTGATGAACAAAACACCTAAGGTACAAAACTTTTGATTTCAATATCACAAGTACTTTAGGTGATTTTCAATGATTTTTCACGGTGGCAATTCCTTCCCAAAACACGCTTAATTCACGACGAATGTGGTGACAAAAGGGTGGTAGGAATAGGTTTAGTCCAATGATTCATCAGAGCCGATGGAATCTTCCCAAGGACAATTCCCTAGTTAGAATTATAAGTCCTAGGAAAGATGGAGAAAGAATGTGAACGTAGCTGAATGCCGACCAAGTACTTAAGCTAGCACTGGAACAATCACAACAAGGTGCTAGTGATGACGTATTGGTAAGCATTGAAGGGGTTGAAGAATGAAAAAGAAATGTAAAGATAAAGGGTGTAAAGAAAGAAGCCCTCCTTACAACTTTAGGCAGAAACCGGGTCAATACATATGCTATTGAGGTCATTTTTGCTAATGATTCTCGGTATTGAAGAAAGACATCATGGACCCAGTGATGCAATGCACAACCCTTCCCAGCTAACTCAAATATCTCTCAAAAGGTATTTGTTTTAATCACACGGAGATCAACACGTTATCTATTGGTTTATTCACTCCGAATAGACTGGTATTGAAAAGGTGGCACTCCTCTCCAGCCATCGCTCACTAAATCAAAACGCACAATCGAGTCTAGAGCCAAGAGATCATCAAAAGTCTCATTAGGACACTTTCCATTTATTCCTTACTTTCTCACACACTGTGAAAAGTAAGAGATTTTTATGAGTCCTACGCAGTATTCCTGTAATATTGCCAGAACATCCGAGTAATAAGCAAGTATTACAATGAAGATGGAAATCCTGCTTGAGCCAACATCAAACAAGCTCATGGTAGGTTACACGTGCGGTTCTTTTAGAACCAATCTTGTGAAAAACTAGAAGGTAACAGTGGTTTAATTCTTAAGTGAACTTAAACTCGTTCCAGGCCTCTTCGCATTATCATATGATCTTGCCAGAACACTCAGAGTGACTCTTTATTGACCACAGTGACGAGTGGAAATCCTTCTAGTGTCAACATCAAACAGCACTTGGTAGGTAACGTGCAAGATTCTTTATGAATTGAGCTCGTGACAACTGGAAAGCAACGATGGTGAAAATCTTAATTGAAATTCACTTGTTCCAGGTTTCATGAATTGACGGCTTCAAATCACAAGGATAATTTATCCAAGTGATTCACTCTTTATGTTCGCAGTCAGCTTTGGACGGTCGAATAAAGAGAACGGGTTCACCCGCGAAATCCTGTCAGGAAGTTACTTAATTGAAACTATCCGTCACGGGTACGATATCTAATATCGTCCAACGGTCTTCACCGACCGGAGGTAAAATGCTACCGAATTAGAATAAAATGTTCAAAGCCATTTTATTCGTGTCGTTGCTGTGTACCTGTTAAAGACGGTGGCGTTGCTGTGTACCTGTTGAAGACGGTGGCGTTGCTGAGTACCAGTAAAGACGGTGGTGTTGCGGTGTACCTGTAGAAGTCGTTCCCACATGCTTATGTTTTTCTGCATCAAAGTTTAGCAAAAAATTCAAGAAAGTACAAGATAAAGTCTTCCGCTGTACCAAACTCTGAAACTTTCGAGAATTCAACAAAAAGACATAAGTGTGTGGAACATGGAGTCACGAGGAGGCAAATTCACAAGAGAGGCAAAGATCACACGTGAAAGGCCAAAGAACAATGCTCTCAAGCCAAAGCCAAAAAGATCAAACCAACATATTCACAACAAAAGAAAGAAAAGAAGAAAAGACTACGAGCTAAAGAACGAAGACTTAGTATAGTATGCTAGGTTTAGAACTTTGTAAACGTGGAGTGACCTCCCTTAGGGGGAGATTGTTAGAAATACGTTTTTACGTATATTAGAAGTATCGGTCACTCCACAATAATATTTATGTTGTAATAGCTCGTAGTTAGAAAATAGTCATTAGTTACTTATTAACTTAAGTAAGAACCGGTCCATGGGCTTGTCATGGACCGGCCCAAGCCCATGTTTGCTTGGAACTATAAATACCCCTTTCCACCATGGAAAGGGGTTGGTTGTTGTCATTTCCTAGTTTCCATTTAATAAAATTCACATAGTTTCTCTCACTTTCTCTCTCTAACTTTCTCTCTCTAGAAATCAACAAACCCCTTCATAGATTCATTGATTATCAATATTCTACAATCCCCACACCCACTCCTACCAGATCCTTCAAATCCACAATTGATACAAGGGATAAAGGAAAATGCATAACCACTGACGAACCAGCATTTCATTGCAATCCCTATAAGAAGAAGGAGGATCTACCAACAAGGTCTCTGACCTCAACAAATTTAGGAGTGTTAATGAGCCACCCATGACTCATGAGCAAGCCAGTGCCCAAATGATAGAACAGAAAAGGCTCACTGATATCAATGCTGTTGAGCTCTAGAGCAAGGAGGCACTGAAGAAAAGTCTCTCACCCTCTTTCAAGGAAGCTTATCTCAACAAACTTAAAGAACTTGAAGCAAAAAGAAACAATCTTCGAAAGGAGTATGAGAAGACTGTTAACCAGATAGCTGATCCTCGGCAAATCACCAAGTATACTTGCTTCACTGACAAAGATAAAAAGGTGGTAATGACCCTTTACAAAGATAACCAGATTGCCAACTACAAAGTCAGCAGTGACTTTAAACTCAAAGAACTGGGGCTCTCAGAGTGGTTAGAGATGTTGTCTCTTGCCCAAAAGAAGTTTGGGCTTGGTGCAGCCCAGATGATGAAAAACATTTAGGCAAAACTTAATTGGGTATGAGACACGACAAAAAAGTTGAAACTTCCCCTGCCCCCACAGCTATCACAACAACAACCTTAGGGCCAAAGAAAGAGAAAGACTCCAATGGGTCCTATCGCAGAGAGGTTAGTCACTGAAGATGTGGTAGTTAATCGAATGCACAGAAATCTGGTGCTTCCCAAGGATATCCCAAAGCCTGTTCATGGCCAAGCATACACTGAACCAGAGAAAGGTATGGCATTCATGAATTGAAACTGTGAATATGGCTTCCAAAGGGAAAATGAATTACACCTCGCCTCAACTACCCAGTTGATCAGACTCAAACAATGCTTGTTAAGGAACTGCAAGTACGCCATAGACTTTGAGTATGAGATAGAGCTGGTGATCAACTCAAGAGCTGACAAGGTAGAAGCACAACGGATCTGTAACCAAAACCTTGATCACTGAAGAACCTTTTGTTTTTATTTTTCTTACACCACTATGCGTTCATGTAATAGTCTTAGGTTTCTTTATGTTTAATAAAACTCTGAGGTATGTTTGTTAAACTATGTGTAAAAAGAAGATGTGTACTCAGTTACAATAGTTTTAGACTTAGTATAATTTATAAACAAACAGGGGGAGATTGTTGGGCCAAAGAAAGTTTTAACTATGGCCCAGTCTAGATTTGTTTAATTAGACTAAGTGTTATGGGTCGCTGAAGAGGACCAACGACAAAGACCTGACAAGCTGAAGGCAAAGCCTCAGCTGGCACACCAGTAACTTCAAGTAAAAGACAATGTCAAAGAAGTCGAAGATTATCTGAAGTCATACTCACCAGCGATTATGAATAGCTGGAATGTAGAAGGAATGTGTTGGTGTCCAAGGATCTCTGAGATGACAATACTCAGAGATCACTTACAAACCTATGAAGACCCATGATATGAGTGACTTTACTCATATCATTTGTATCTAAAAACAAACAATTAATGCATAAAACCAATGAATATTTCCTTGTATATGTGTTTTTGTTGTTTAATGTGTATAGGTACCGAAGTTCACGAAAACCGGCAAAATCGACACGAGTTTGATGAAAAGATCAACAAAGCCAAATATGAGTTCGTTTTTAGTGGATTTAACTCTATCAAAGTTATTTGGGCCTTGTGGGACCCACATTGGGTTAATGGGCCCAAAAACCCGTTTAAGGAGCAAGTATTATTTATAAGCCCAAAACCAAGAGCCCATTAACATGTGACGGATTGAGTACTTTGGGCCCAAGCCCAAATACCAAGCTATGATACAGATGAAGTATAAATTTTTATAAAGTCCCAAGATTTATCCAAAAGCCCAAGTACTTGTAACGATGGTGGAGTATGGGCTTTTAAAAACCCATTAGGTCAAGTTTTAGATACATTGTACGGTTATAAATGTTTATTTACTATATTCACTTTTCAATCAAACGCAACCACACACCACATTAACTTGTCGATAAAAACAAAGTAACCACTCACCTTCTCTCTCCCAAGAAAATACCAGTCACCCTTTAATCAGTTTCACCCAAACCCAAATTAACCTAAATATTGAGGGTTTTTGATCTAAAGCGCGTGAACACACACGCTTGGTAATTAAATACCCACTAATTCAGAGCAAGAAGATGGATGACGTGGCAGTTTTCTCCTCTGTGATTGGTCTACACACCTCACCCTCCTTCACTCCACCAATAAGAGAAGGCCAAATCAGCTTTGAACTAGCACAACTAGCACAAGGGATTGCCACGTTGTCGATCCGTGTGCTAGTGTGCATTTTCTAGCCGCAAGATCAAGAGAAGAGAGAGAATATGCAAATTGTATGGCCAAGATGAAGTCTTCGTCTCAACAAACTTCACCAGCAAGCCTTGGGGGTTGGCCTATAAAAACTCCCATTTATTCTGTAAATTTCATCCCATTTTTATTTTAAAGTTATTATGCAAAAATAGTTTTAGGATAAACTGTAATTTCTTTTTAATAGTATTGTATCAGTTTCAAGAGATTAATAAAAAGTTTGTTTGGTTCGAATGATTTCTTTATTTGCTTACTGTTAAAATTATCATTTCAATTTTTATTTCTTCATCTATTTAGCTATAATAATGTTAATGTTATTTAATTAACCTGATTAATAACTTATATTAAATAACTAAGGTAAAAACTGGGGATAAACTTTCCCCACTGGAAAGTTTAATATTACAAATCTGTTGGTTCAAATGGTGGATTCAAGTCACCTATCTGGTTCGAAAGAGATGGTATATGGTTCGTTGACTTATTTGGTTCGAGCTGAATGATAAGGGTGTTCGGTTCGAAGATGGTTGTGTTAGGTTCGATGGTGGTTTTAGTTTAGATAAGAAGGCTCAGCGCCGCTCTTCTTCCCAAAGGTGTTCTCCAAAAGGTTCAACTTATTTTATTCTTATATTGTTAGATTTATTTGTTTTAGATGCTTATATGATTTAGATTGTTATTTTAATTATGATATAATGAATTATCTGTTATGCCTAGATGTGTTTAGTATGAACTGATTTATTAATCTGCTTTAGGATTTGGTTCTAATGTGTTTAGACTGCTAAGTTTGTTTAAATCTGGTTAGTTTGATCTTTTAGAGTTTATTTTTAGTTCATCTTAGATCTGATAACTGAATGATTAGAATTGGAGATTGGTACTTACTAAACTCTTTGTGATTTAATTCAGATGAAGTTTGCTGAATGTTTCTATTTATTTGAAAGTTGCTGAGTTTTTTATAACATTCATTTGAGAGTTTTTTATATCTGAAAATATTTGTTTTTCACTGCCTTTTGATTACTGAAGTTGTTTACTGTTTTAATAAAACTGAAATTTGCCTGTGGTTACTTGTAATTTTCTCTTTGGTTTTAACTGAATTTAGGAGGACTTGTATCTTACTGAGATTGAGTTAAGTGTTGTGTTTGATTTACTTCTTTGCAACCTTACATAATATTTGGAATTCAGCTATGTGTGGGTTGATTTATTTTTCTTGTGTAATATCAGTTTCCCAAATGAATTCTTTTGGGGACTGATTAACTGAACTGTCTGTGTCTATTTTCATTAACCAAATAACAGTCAAAAAGTCACTCCTGTGACAATCACTTTTTTATTTACCTTCCAAAAAAATATTCTCCAAAAAGAGTCCACCAAGGGACTCGAACCCTTGACCTCAAGGGTGGGCACCAAACTCATTAACCATCTCTCCTAGCTTCTTGTTTTGGTTTTAATTCAGTCATAGTAATTAATATAGCCTCAATAGTTGGGCTGACAGTTTTCTTTAATAGTTTTTAAATACAATTTTCATTTAGTTAATTTTAATTATTAGTTTTATAAATTACTTTTATAAAGTTTTAAATAAAAATATATTTTATTATTTTATAAATTTAAAATTAGAATTTAAAATTAGTTTTTAAATAATGTAAATTTTAATTAATTTGGTTTTAAATAAAAATATTAAAAAAAAGATTTTGTTAATTAAAAGTAAAAGTTAATTTTTAAATAAACTGAATTAGTTTAAAATTGTTTAAATAGATTTTTAATAGTGTAAAAGTATGTTTAATTAAGTAGATTATTTTTTAATAGATTTTAAATAGATTAATTTTAAATAGTTTAAAAGTTTTAATCTTAAATAATTGTCTATTAGATTAAATTTGGGATACGATTCATGCACTTAGGATTAAAAAATTGTAGGAGTAATTTTAGATTAAAAACCGATACCCAATTCAAATCGATTGTCCAAATTAAAACAAACGTCTCAAATTCACAAGATCCTCGTGTACAACAAACTTGGATCGCTCACGTGTTTAATTGAATTCGTCTTTGGCTTATTTATGGATTATTACCTTTTCCTAAGGGTAATTTACTAAATTTGCCCTATAACGTATCTAATTAAAATACACTGACGTTTCCTCAATACATCAAAAATTTTGGCGCCGCTACCGGGGATCTTGTGTACGATTCGTTTCGTGGAGATTTGTTGATCATTGATTTGAAGAACCTTTCCGTCCTCGAAAAGTTTTGTTATTTTTCTATTATTATATAGTATGTATCGTTTTTCGTGTTTTTTGTAATTACTATATTATATTACGTATAACAATAAATTTACCTACTTCCAAATAAGACCTTAGCTGGGATTCATCACCTAGCTATTGTATTCGAATCCAAAACGAAAAAAAAGGCAGAATAGATAAATACTAATAAAAAGTTTAAACTCGATTTATACAAACTATAAGGTGGGTATAAGGCGACGAGCTATAAAAGGCCGTCTAAGGAAAAAGGTTTTTAAGTGCTTTGTGCCACCTCGTTTCCCCGCGTGCTTGTGCGTATATTGAGAGGGACAACCAATTATTGGTTGCCGACTCAAGTAGTATTATAACTTATTTTTGTAGTTTACTTATTGAACCTCGAGACGGTTAGGTTTTCACCTATGTTTCAAAGTCGGCCGAGGGTAATTTACTTCCATAGTAATTATCCTTATTCCTTGTTTTTGTCAATCTTTGATTGATTTATGAAAAATACCAAAAATAATCTTTTTAATCCTCTATCATGTTAATTCTTTTTCTCCTCACCCTCTAATTTTTAATTCTTCCATGAATTCCTTCGTCAATTGTGTAGGGTGTGGAGAACCGTTATATGGTCTTTTACCATGTCATTGGTGTACGTGTGAGCGTTGTGGAAATGATTTACGAAACGATTTACGAGTTGGATTTTGTCCTTTTTGTGATGAAATTACTTCATGTGGAAATCCGAATTTTTCAAATAATTCTCTCGATTTTTACCCACCTCCACATCCCACATACGAGACACCCTCGTGTGAGTTTTGTGGAAACGATTCTCATTTTGGAATTAATTGTTCGCATCGGTTTCTTGTTTAATTACGAGCAAGAACCGGGCTACAATCAAAACTTTAATGATAATTGTTATCCATAAGATTTACCGAGTTTACCACAAGAATATCTTTGTTGTGAGTATTCTGGAGGTCCTCACGAGAGCTTTAATTTTCAACCAAGGGATAAAAAATTTTATGAGCCCTATTCTCTCGATAGTGAAAATTTTAAACGAATTGAAACATTGTTCCAACAAATAATGAATCAAAGAAATGTTGAAATTGTTGATAAGAGCATCGAAGATATGTTGCAAGAAAAGAGACAAATTAACCAAGAGATTACCGATATAACTAATTAATTGGGAAGTCGAAGATATCATGGAGAAATAATTGATGAGGAATTTAAAAGAGAGTGTGAGATTAAGATTAATCAACTTTCATAAGATTATAATGGATTAAGCATTGAGATTCGAAAGAAAGAACAAGCTCAAGAGGAAGCTCAATATCTTGCTACTCGTGAACTCGAGCGTTCTCTTCTTATTGATGATGACGAGGAAAGTACTATTTCTTTGTGAGATCTTATTGCTCTACATCCTTCGTCTAGTGCAATCGTACTTCGTTCATGTCTTGCCGGCTATGGAGCCTGAGAATTCACCCATCCTAGACGATGAGGATATCTTTGATCTCACTACATCTCATGACATTACCACTCCTATTCTTGAATCTTCCACCGTGGAACCCGAAAATTCTCTAAGCAAGGGGGACGAGCATATTAGCACTATTTCAGAAGCGCAATCGAATGAAGTAATAAAGTATAGTGTTGAAATCCTTGTCCAAAACCCAAGAGAGTTTGATGGTATTTCCAATGAAACGTGTGATTTGCCACAATGTGA
Organism: Glebionis coronaria; assembly: GCA_025667525.1. Lineage (NCBI taxonomy): Eukaryota > Viridiplantae > Streptophyta > Magnoliopsida > Asterales > Asteraceae > Glebionis > Glebionis coronaria. The sequence continues at coordinate 424,640,428 of CM046877.1, forward strand.
TGACTCTACTTCTTCCAATCACTTTGAGATTTTCTCCAATTCTAATGATGAAATTGTGATGGAAATGAAGATTTTGAGTATGATTCGACTTCTAGTGAATTTTCTAATGAGGAGTTCTCCGATGAACTTTCTTATAAAGATGATATTCACGACTTGGATTTTGAGGGGTTTCCCAATGAACCTACTCTTCTTCACCCATTTCCACCGGGAAATGAGGATGATAGTGATCCGGTTTTTGAGAGGTTCACCTTTGAACTTGCTCTTTTAGACCCATTTCCACCGGGAAATGAGGTTGATTTGACTTTTCTGATCCTTGAGAAGTTCACCGATGAACTTACTCATTTAGATGTGGAAGACGTGATTCTTCGTGAAAAATTACCCAACGTCTATCTTCTCATTTCTAAGATCGAGACTTTGAATTCTAAGCCTAATGTCAAGTCTTTCTCTCCATCTCCTATTCTCGTTGAGGATAGTGACCTGCTTATGGAGGAGATTGACATGTTTCTTGCTTCTAATGATTTGATACCACCGGGTGTTGATGAATTTGACCCGGATTAGGACGCTCTCTTTTTAGAGAATTTACTTGATGATGATTTCGTCCTAAGTCCTCCTCCCACCCACTTTGACCTTAATGTGAGGGTTTTTCATGTGACTCATATTGAGTACCATGACCCGATTTATCACATTTCTAAGGGTGAAATGGTCGTTAAAAATAAGCAAGTTGATACCACTATGATTAAGACTTTTATCCCACCATTACCATGTGCTTTATATAATCTTGGATTAGAATGGGAGGAAGACACTGTGTTGTCTATTCCTTTCTCTCCCGAGGACGAGGTATTCGATCCCAGAATCATTGATTTAGGGAAATCTCGGCTTTCACCGATGCAATAATTGAAAGATTTTTCGATCATCTAGGTGCGAGTTTATCCCGGGGAGCGTACTATATCCATATCATGATTTGTGACCACCATCTATTTTTGTAGATTTATGTTGGAATTTTATCCTTTCGTTTATCATCCGACAACGAGGATGTAATGTTTGACCCCGGCATCGTGCTTTATTATGGATTTTATTCCATTATGTCGGTTTTCACCACTTTTCCTAAGGACCAATGAATGCGGGGATCGAGTCGAGCTCATGACTCGGTTAACAAAAACGAGGTGCCTTGTGGGGGAGTCCCATGCATTCTATCTTCTTTTTATTTTCTAACACTAATAAGGCTTGATCTTTCAAGCTCGTGCTCGTTTTTTATTGTGTTGTGAATCTTAGGTATGACCCTAATCATTGAACACTCTCGTGTTCGGTTTTTTCCGGTCCACTCGAGTTTCCATACTTTGATTTTCAAAAAGGGGCACACTCTCTATCCTTTGAATTTTATCGACTAACATTTTATCTTGAAGCATAACTAATAAACGGCTTATAGATTTGCGTGCTCTTTCCATGTTAGGACTTTTGCATTAGACTCTTCGTGTTTTAGCAAGGGGGTGTTACTCTTGAGCTAAGAAACATTGAGGACAATGTTTGGTTTTAGCATGGGGGAGTCAATCGATATAATCGCTTGCAATTGCTTATGTCATGTCTAAACGTAATCGTTTTTCTCGTTTTTCATAAAAAATTTAAAAATTTTAGTGTTATTTTAAGTTTTAATAAAGAAAATAAGCGTTTTTGACACAAATGTAGGCTTTCCGTTGGTGAAAATAAAAATAGTTTTTGACTCGACTCGGTTTTTACCTTAGATTTTTCCTTAACAAGTTTAAATCAAGTTTTGCTAGGCTTTTATATAGGGAACTTTAAAACGCGAAAGTCTTAACTCATACGGTTTTAAGAACGAGAACTTTTCGCAAGTTCCTATAATTTATTCTAGAAAGTCGTTTATCAAGGGAACTTTAAAACGTAATTTCTAAAACTGGAAAAAGTTTAAGAAGATGCAAGATCCTATAGATGACTTAAAAACCCAAAACTTTGATTTAATTGGCTAAGTATCCATTAATTTCTCATTTTTGAAAGTTTACAATATGGAGAACAAGAGATGATAAAGTTTAATCATAAGTTTTTAAGGTTAATTCTTCTGTGTATAAGTATTTTTGTGTTTGGTTTAATCTCCTCGTATTTATTTTTCATGCTTGAATAATTAATTGCTTAATAAGTGAAGTTTTTGGCGGTTTAGGCTTAATATCTTAACTCGTAACTCCTTCTTTTTCTTCCCTTGTAATTAAAGTGAGAACACATTAAGGGTGTCAGCGTCATGGACTTTTGATCATAGGATTGCGGAAATTTGGCTTGCTATAAATATCATAATAATAAGAAGAATAAATAAAAACATGTTCTCTATGAGCCTACGGGTGGGAGTCATGTAGCACTAACCTTGTCATTAGAGCCTTAGGTTGTATGGAATGGGGACGTGTTTAATAAAAATCGCTTCATCATCATGAGCCATAAGGTGGGATGGTGAATATCAATTCCCTTGTTTTTGTCCAAGGAGCCTTCGGGTGTGGATTATAAATAAGGAGCACTTTTACATCTTAAAGAGCCACAAGATGATATGATGTAATTGTTGACAACTCCATTAATGATGTCAAAATGGACTTTGGAGGGTTTATTGTTGCTTTAAGTAGTCTTATTAGCCAAATTTCCGGTCCGGGGATTTATCCCTCAAATCGTGTTAAGTTATCCTTGATGTGGGCTTTCTTTAGTGACAACGGGTTTTGAAGTCAAGGTTAGGTTTGGAGTGTTGAGTTTACATCGTTTTTGCCTTCATTTTTGGACTAATAAATATCAAATAAGTCAAATGAGCCTTTGGGTGAATGACATTTAAAATTTAGAGATACAATTAGGAATAAAGGAGATTGAGTTTAACACAAATTACTTGTATAAGTGGTCTTAACTTTAGGGCTTATGATTGACAATGATCTTGTTTTTAAACATGGCTTGGAAAAGTGAAAAGATGAGGACGATGAATCTATTTGAGTTTTATGATCCTAAAAGTTATTTTTCAAATAATGAAAGTATTACATTATATTTTTGCAAAATAAAGTTTCAAAAGTTGAATAAAAGTGTAGCTAGTAGTTTTATTTTATCATTGCGTGAGGACACGGCAATTGCTTAGCAAGGGGGAGTTTGATATGAGTGATTTTACTCATATCATTTGTATCTAAAAACAAACAATTAATGCATAAAACCAATGAATATTGCCTTGTATATGTGTTTTTGTTGTTTAATGTGTGTAGGTACCGAAGTTCACGAAAACCAGCAAAATCGACACGAGTTTGATGAAAAGATCAACGAAGCCAAATATGAGATCATTTTTACTGGATTTAACTCTATCAAAGTTATTTGGGCCTTGTGGGACCCACATTGGATTAATGGGCCCAAAAGCCCATTTAAGGAGCAAGTATTATTTATAAGCCCAAAACCAAGAGCCCATTAACATGTGACGGATTGAGTACTTTGGGCCCAAGCCAAAATGCCAAGCTATGATACGGATGAAGTATAAATTTTTATAGAGGCCCAAGATTTATCCAAAAGCCCAAGTACATGTGACGATGGTGGAGTATGGGCTTTTAAAAACCCATTAGGTCAAGTTTTAGATAAATTGTACGGTTACAAATGTTTATTTACTATATTCACTTTTCAATCAAACGCAACCACACACCACATTAACTTGTCGATAAAAACAAAGTAACCACTCACCTTCTCTCTCCCAAGAAAATACCAGTCACCCTTTAACCAGTTTCACCCAAACCCTAATTAACCTAAATATTGGGGGTTTTTTATCTAGAGCGCGTGAACATACACGGTTGGTAATTAAATACCCACTAATTCGGAGCAAGAAGATGGATGACGTGGCAGTTTTCTCCTCTATGATTGGTCTACACACCTCACCCTCCTTCACTCCACCAATAAGAGAAGGCCAAATCAGCTTTGAACTAGTACAACTAGCACAAGGGATTGCCACGTTGGCGATCCGTGTGCTAATGTGCATTTTTCAGCCGCAAGATCAAGAAAAGAGAGAGAATATGCGAATTGGATGGCCAAGATGAAGTCTTCGTCTCAACAAACTTCACCAGCAAGCCTTGGGGGTTGGCCTATAAAAACCCCCATTTATTCTGTAAATTTCATCCCATTTTTATTTTAAAGTTATTATGTAAAAAAACTTTTTGGATAAATTGTAATTTCTTTTTAATAGTATTGTATCAGTTTCAAGAGATTAATAAAAAGTTTGTTTGGTTCGAATGATTTCTTTATTTGCTTACTGTTAAAATTATCATTGCAATGTTTATTTCTTCATCTGTTTAGCTATAATAATGTTAATGTTATTTAATTAAGCTGATTAATAGCTTATATTAAATAACTAAGGTAAAAATTGGGGATAAACTTTCCCCACTGGAAAGTTTAATATTACAAATCTGTTGGTTCAAATGGTGGATTCAAGTCACCTATCTGGTTCGAAAGAGATGGTATATGGTTCGTTGACTTATTTGGTTCGAGCTGATTGATAAGGGTGTTCGGTTCGAAGATGGTTGTGTTGGGTTTGATGGTGGTTTTAGTTTAGATAAGACGGATCAGCGCCTCTCTTCTTCCCAAAGGTGTTCTCCAAAAGGTTCAACTCATTTTATTCTTATATTTTTAGATTTATCTGTTTTAGATGCTTATATGATTTAGATTGTTATTTTAATTATGATATAATGAATCATCTGTTATGCCTAGATGTGTTTAGTATGAACTGATTTATTAATCTGCTTTAGGATTTGGTTCTAATGTGTTTAGACTGCTAAGTTTGTTTAAATCTGGTTAGTTTGATCTTTTAGTGTCTATTTTTAGTTCATGTTAGATCTGATAATTGAATGATTAGAATTGGAGATTGGTACTTACTAAACTCTTTGTGATTTAATTCAGATGAAGTCTGCTGAATGTTTCTGTTTATTTGAAAGTTGCTGAGTTTTTTTATAACATTCAACTGAGAGTTTTTGATATCTGGAAATATTTGTTTTTCATTGCCTTTTGATTACTGAAGTTGTTTACTGTTTTAATAAAACTGAAAAAATTTGCATTTGGTTACTTGTAATTTTCTCTTTGGTTTTAACTGAATTTAGGAGGACTTGTATCTTATTGAGATTGAGTTAAGTGTTGTGTTTGATTTACTTCTTTGCAGCCTTACATAATATTTGGAATTCAGCTATGTGTGGGTTGATTTATTTTTCTTGTGTAATATCAGTTTCCTAAATGAATTCTTTTGGGGACTGATTAACAAAACTGTTTGTGTCTATTTTCATTATCCAAATAACAGTCAAAAGTCACTCTTGTGACCATCACTTTTTTTATTTATCTTCCAAAAAAATATTCTCCAAAACGAATCCACCAAGGGACTAGAACTCTTGGCCTCAAGGGTGGGCACCAAACGCATTAACCATCTCTGCTAGATTCTTGTTTTTGTTTTAATTCAATCATAGTAATTAATATAGTCTCAATAGTTGGGCTGACAGTTTTCTTTAATAGTTTTTAAATACAAGTTTTCATTTAGTTAATTTTATTATTAGTTTTATTACTTACTTTTATAAAGTTTTAAATAAAAATATATTTTATTATTTTAGAAATTTAAAATTAGAATTTAAAATTAGTTTTTAAATAAATTAGTTTTTAAATAATATAAATTTTAATTAATTTGGTTTTAAATAACAATAGTTAAAAAAAGATTTTGTTAATTAAAAGTAAAAGTTAATTTTTAAATAATCTGAATTAGTTTAAAATTGTTTAAATAGATTTTTAATAGTGTAAAAGTATTTTTAATTAAGCAGGTTAATTTTTAATAGATTTTAAATAGATTAATTTTAAATAGTTTAAAAATTTTAATTTTAAATAATTGTCTATTACATTAAATTTGGGATACGATTCATGCACTTAGGATTAAAAAAATTGTAGGAGTAATTTTAGATTAAAAACCGATACCCAATTCAAATCGATTGTCAAAATTAAAACAAACGTCTCAGATTCACAAGATCCTCGTGTACAAGGAACTTGGATCGCTCACGTGTTTAATTGAATTCGTCTTTGGCTTATTTATGGATTATTACCTTTTCCTAAGGGTAATTTCCTAAATTTGCCCTATAACGTATCTAATTAAAATATACCGACGTTTTCTCAATACATCAACCCATGAAAGAAAAGCTTGTCTTATCCTTTATTGTTTAGGCGAGAGAATACAAAGTGTTTTGAGCGGGACAAAATAAGAGATTCAAGATAAAGCCTAGTACGACCTAGTGGGACAAAAGTGAATAGTTGGCAGAACTGTTCACCTAAAGTAGTTTAAAGGTATGTCTCGAATTAGACATGCATTTAATAGGTTGTACTCTTCCACTCAGAAGATGTCTCCAATTAGACATGCATTTAATAGGTTGTACTCTTCCACTCAGAAGATGACACGTATCAACTACCCCCACTAAGGATGCAACCTCGTACCACTATAAATAGGAGTGAGAAAGAAGAGATATTCAACCCTTGTTCTTGGATAAGTTATCTATGCTTCTTTCTCCCACTAGAACCTCTGAGTCCCCAGCTGTCCACCAGCGACTCTAAGGTTCTCTCGTAAACTTGAGTCTCGAATCAAGTTTACTTGTTCTAGGGTTCATTTCTTATTGTCACTCAACGGGTGTATTCATATCACTTTGTAATACTTTGTTTATACATATTAATAAAGCATTACGCGTTTGAAAAGTAATCATATTGTGTTAACTTGTATACGAGACATTGTATCAACAATTGTCATATTTTGGGACTTTCAAGTTGTCCAACCAAAAACTGTGATTATATAACACCAATGTCTCACAATTGAGTGTATTATATCACATTGGGTTACAAAATCACCATAGTCTCATGTATGGTGAAAGAATAAGTGCAAAGTGTTTTTACAAGTTGGATGGCAAAATAACTTATTTCAAAGGTTATAAATTTTGATAATTTCAAAACATGTAGAAAGAAGCATGCAACATCTTTGTATCATGATAGTTTAAGAGAAAAATTACCAAAATTCGTTAATTATAGACATCACTTATTTGAATCACAAATTAATTATATAAATAGTGATATCATAAAAATTGACGATTCAACATGTTTTCTATTTAAAGAAATTTAACTTTATCATGAGAAAAGATTAAAGAATAATTAAAATCATTCAAACCTGAAACCATTCACGGCTTCCTAAATAGTATGCAAGGTAGGAAAGCTACAAGTAGTCTGACATTATAGGATAATGTAGAAGACCGAAGTCTTGTCTAGTCTCTCGAACCTATTCCTTGCAACTCGGTAGTACTTTTTCAAATCACATCATTAGTAAAGTTTATTGCAAATGAAGTCTAGCTCAGTTGGATGGATGCATTTGGTTATAGTCTCCATGTGGGGGAGGTCAGGGGTTCGACTCCTGTCATTCCCTATATGGGGGATTTTCCCAGAATTGGCAGCCGGGTTTAAATCCCATCGCAATGCCTTGAAGCCCCTTAATGGGAAACTGGATGGCTAGCATGGGGATTGATATTCTCTTCGTGAGATGATTCAAACTCGGGTTGAGAGACTTGGTGCCTCGGTGGCACGCAAGATACTCCGCTGCACCAAACTGCCGTTCGAAAAAAATAAAAAATAAAAAAAATAAAGTTTATTCTTTAAAGTAGAAAGCACATTATAAACTTGATTATTGATAGTCACATCGATAGTTAAACTTAAAACCATGTAAGGGCGACTCATTTGCTGCCACATATGATCGTGCAAGAATAAGCTTATAATAAATCAAGTTTCATATAGTTTTAGTCTAGTTTATTTTTATTTTCGAAAAACCCTTTGCTTGAAACATGATATATAACAATTATAATCAAAAAGCAAAACAAATAAATTATCCTAAAACATATATCCAATTAACAATTAATCAAAAATCACACACATACCAATTGATGATGAATTCAAGTCAATTAAATTAAATACAATGCATACAAATGAATAAGACTTTAACTTCTTAATGGAACTGAGCCACATGCATCGAACAATCAGTTGCGTGAGTCAAATTTAAATACATACCACATAGCACGTAAAGTTGTATTATAATTTAAGTTGAATTTAGGTCACGTCAGAGTATAGCTCGGGTCTTCCCCAGCCTTAGTTCAAAACTACAAAGTTGTAGTTATTTAGGTCGTGGACCTCCCATAATAATTTCTAATTTTTTCGATATCTTATGAATATATTATGAATATTTTAATGACGGGTACCAAAACAAACCTTTTTAAAAATTTCATAATAATTATGTCAAGATTCATAATCCATCAATTAAGCATGTAGAAACCATTAACGATTAATTTACCTCTATATATCCAATATCAAGAATACATGATCCATGTGAAACTTGCATGATTCTCATAGATCTATCATATTAACGAATAATGATGCAATAATAACGACTTATTAACAATTAACAACATATTTGTCAATACAAATTGCGTACAAGTTAAAGTTTGTCTAATTATTTTATTAACGCTAATTAGGGTTTATGAAAACCTAGTCATCCGATAAAATAATTATACAACACCATATTAAGTTTCAATAATTTTAGATCTTTCATTTTTTAATGTAACTAAAAGATATACGAACGGCTCGTGATGCTACTGTTGGAATTTATAAAACCCCTAACCATATTAACATATTAATAAACATGAGTACTCAGCAGAATAATTAAGATAACGTATAGACACGTAATAAAAAACAATAAATAAAAGCGTACCTTTTAGTAATGGATTAATTCACCTTTATCGAACAACCAAATAACCGAAACCCATTAAAAATCAAACAATGATCTCTCTAAAAATACGCATGCAATACGTTTAAACAAGCAATAAGTATGCTAGTACGTTTGTGTTAAACCAACAATAGACCAAACCACTTGAATCAATCAACTAAAGAAACCATTGTTTCTTTCTTCCTGGTCGAACCACTCGAACGAACCGAAACCCTAATTTAGGTGTTTAGTCGATCAACTATAGGAAGAGAGGAAGAAAGACGTAGGGATACAACTTATGAATAATGAGGATTCTAAGACCTTCTTATATAGCTTCATACCTTAACTATTTAAGGTATTAATCCCACATCTTTAAGGAGGCGGACTTCCACCAACTACAAATCCAACGGGTTTTTTTGTTATTTCTCTTTTTTTTTACTTTCCATATATTTATTTAATTGTTTAAGAAATAATTAATATAACATTATATATATTATTTAACAAATTACATATAGGTCTATTCAGTTTCGAGACGACTTATAAACATATATTATTTTATTTACATATTCCTTCAATGTTAGTACTTCATAACATGTCGATCTCTCATGGCGATCTCTCCTTCCCTTCCATCTTCTGTATCGATCTCCCTGTTAATCATCATTCATCACATAACGTTTGATTAATATGATTCCTCTTCCACATATGTTCGTTGTGATCCTATGATAGGTTTTAGGCTTTTAATCTCGACTGATCCCTATTATTTGCGTGATCAGATTACAAACTGTAGGTGTATATTAGTGAATCGATTAATTATTCTTTATTTGGTTCGACATTATTTTAGGGATCCTTCTTTTTAGTTTTTGTTAGGGTTTGCGTTTTTCCTCTAGGTCTCATCTCCTGAATTTTCTTAATACATCATAACGCTTGATCCTTGTTAGTGTTGATTTTTCCTTGTTGATTTGGCTTGGTTCGACGTAGTTACTAAATCTAGGGTTTCAATTTTCGGGTTGGATCTCAGATTGGAGTAATATCCGCCTAGTTTTTTTCAATCGGGATCTATTAATTCTTCTTGGATCTCTCTTTATTGTGTGGTTGAGATTTTTAGGGTTTTTTCTTTAGGGTTTCGTTTCTAATCGTCATGGCGCCTAGGTTTACTTCTAATGCAGATCTTACTCGCTCGATCTCTAAAACCATTTTTATTTCCAATTTCCCTATCAGCACATCAGCAAAGGATTTATGGAACGTTTGTCAAACATATGGGACTGTGGTGGATGTGTTCATTCCTAATCGTCGTTCTAAGGCGAGAAAACGTTTTGCTTTTGTTTGTTTTATCAAGGTGATTAACATCGATAGGTTAGTTGATAATCTTTCAACTCTTTGGATTGGTCGCATGCATCTTCAAGCAAATATTGCTAGATTCGAAAGATCTCCAGACCAGCCGACAAAGAAGGCTCCTTCTTTTAGAACTACCAATGTTGCTTTGTCTTTTGTTTCAGCAGTGAAAGGAACCCTTGCTCCTTCCATACCTGATACTCCCACTTTGGTATTAGACGATACGTGTTTGTCAGCCTAAGAAATGCCATTTTCTGTTATAGGGGAGGTCAAGGACTTCTCTTCCATTAATAATCTAAAGGTTTTATTATTGAATGAGGGATTCTCATCAACGAAGGTTTCTTACATAGGAGGATTATGGGTGTTACTGGAGTTTAGCTCAGCTTGTCCATGGCCAAGTTTAAGGAGCATGTGGGGGCTTCTTCTTGGTTTAAGTGTTTAATGGATGCACAATCAGATTTTGTTCCACACGAGAGAGTTGTTTGGGTCGACATTGAAGGTATTCCCATACGTGCTTGGACTCCTACCACGTTTCTTAAGGTTGGTTCTCGTTGGGGGGAAGTTTTAAATCTGGAAGAAAACAAAGATAACTTATTCGCTCGTAAAACACTTTGTCTTCTGACCAAACAGGAGGATAATATTTTAGAGAAGTTTAAGATCATAGTGAACAGAAAATGTTTTGTGATTAGGGCTAAGGAATTGTTTGTTTGGACACCTACCTTCGTTATGCCAGATTATGGTACTGATGTTGATTTGGATAAGGACGATGACGAGGCTCATTTGGAGCCTATTATTCATGACAGTGGCGTTCAGGATGGTAGCAATGACGAAAGCGTTTCTGAAACGATTTTTGGGGATAATAACGATGATTTAATTAATAAAGAGGATGAAGTGAATCAAGAGGTGAGATCAAAGCAGGATAATATAGATAAATCTTAGTCACATAAGGAGGTATCACCTGACCCTTTCGAAATCTATGATTTGTTACATCAACAAAACAAGGAAGTGAGCAATAGGTCCGTTAGTTCAAGTATCCCTCATCCACCAGGGTATACTCCGGATAAAGATACTCCAATAGAGAGAGGTCACGTACCACAGACAGGTTCAAAGGATTCAGTGGAGAAAATGGTGGACTCACGTGTTGTGGAGAATTCGCAGAATATCGATGATCAATTTAGTCCGAAGGTTAGAGGGTTTAACGGGAATGCCAACAATAGCAAAGAAGGTGGTTCTATCTTGGCTCTTTTAGAAGATATGATCAAAGTCGGTAAAACTATGGGGTTTAATTTGGCAGGCTGCGCTAAGGATATGGAGAAGATTATTCGCGATAAAGGAGTGGATGTCGGTTTTCAATGAATTGTTTATCTCTTAATATACAAGGCCTATGATCCAAGGCAAAAAAGGATTGGATTAGGTAGTTATGTTGTACGCACATGATTTCGTTTTTATCTATTCAAGAGTCCAAAACTGATAATGTTACAGATTTGGAGGTTAAAAGTCTTTGGGGTAACTGTATTTTTTATTTCTCTCTTAGTGAAGCTCTCAGTAATTCGGGAGGACTGTTATGTGTTTGGAACCCTAAGTTATTTCAAAAGGAGAATCACATTATTTCGGATAATTTTATTGCTCTCTACGGGACGTGGAAGCCCAACTTGTCGAAGGTGCTTTTCATTAACGTTTATGTACCTCAATCAGGTTCGCTTAAACGTGTTTTGTGGTCTTATTTATCCATTCTAATCAATAGATGGAGTGGGGAGTGTATAGTGATGGGAGACTTTAACGAGGTTCGGCGTAAAGAGGAAAGGTGGGGGTCCACGTTGGACGTTCAAGGCACGAGGTTCTTTAACCAATTTATTGATCATTCGGGGCTCGTTGAAATCCAATTGGAAGGTTATAACTTAACTTGGGCTCATCCTTCAGCATCCAAAATGAGCAAACTTGATAGATTTATAGTATCAGAAGGGGTTTTCTCTTTGTTCCCTCATATTGTTGCAGTTTGTCCTGACAGATTTCTTTCAGATCATCGCCCCATTTTGCTTCGTGAGGTTTGTGTAGATTTTGGTCCTACTCCCTTCGTCTTCTATCATGTTTGGTTTGATTTACAGAGTTTTTATCAGTTCGTGATTCAAACTTGTAGCTTGATTATGTTGGATGATAATAATGGGTTAATTCGCTTTAAGAAAACACTTCAGTGTCTTAAGCAAACAATTTGTTGGATGGCGGCCCATAAGAAAACTCGAACACAATCTATCCAGGTGATTAACGATGATTTGCACGCTTTAGACGTAGTGTTGGACCAAGGGACTGTTAATGCGGATCTCCTTGCTAAACGAATGAATCTCATGAAGCAATTACAAGAGTATAAATAATATGAATCAAGAGAATACATCCAAAAATCTAAAATCAAATGAGCAATTGAGGGTGATGAAAACTCCAAGTTTTTTCATGGCATTGTTAATAAAAAAGGCTAGTTTAGCTGTTAAAGGTGTTATGGTTGATGGCGAATGGATCGACGATCCCATTCGAGTCAAAGAAGAGTTTCGTGCTACTTTTGCTTCTCGGTTTAGTGATCCTGGACCTTCTTCTGGTTTGATAGAATTTAGTTTCCCTAATAAGCTAACTGAATATCAGGCGACTGACTTGGAACTTCCTGTTACTAGAGATGAAATCCGCAAAGCAGTTTGGGGATGTGGCGAAAACAAGTCTCCCGGTCCGGACGGGTTCTCATTTGATTTTTTTCGTAAGTATTCGCATGTTGTGGGTGCTGATTTATGTGTCGTTGTTGAATGGTTATTTAGTCGTGCTTGCTTTCCAAGGGGGTGTAATTCTTATTTCATAGCACTTATTCCAAATGTGTTGGATCCAAAAACTGTCGGGGATTATCGTCCAATCAGTTTGATAGGAGGGCTCTACAAAGTAGTCACGAAGATTATTGCTAATCTTTTGTCAAATGTTATTTCAGAACTGGTGTCAGAAGTTCAAACGGCGTTTTTACCCAATCGTCAGATTTTAGACGGGCCATTTGTTATCAATGAGCTTCTTGCTCGATGCCGTTATAAAATGCAACAAGCTATGGTTTTCAAGGTATATTTTGCAAAGGCGTACGATTCTGTCAGGTGGGATTACTTAGAGGAAATCCTCAAATCTTTTGGTTTTGGGAATAAGTGGTGCTCCTGGATTCGGGGGTCTTTATCCTCTAGTATGGCGTTAGTGTTGGTTAATGGGAGCCCCACGTCGGAGTTTCAATTTTATAGGGGTATGAAACAAGGGGATCCATTGGCCCCTTTCCTATTCATTTTAGTAATGGAGACCCTCCACTTATCGTTTTCAAGAGTTATTGCAGCGGGTATGTTTGATGGTATGAAACTCGATTCTTCGACATCGCTTACACATTTGTTCTACGCGGATGACGCCATTTTTATTGGCGAGTGGACTAGTACTAACTTGAGATGCATTTTGAATGTGCTTCGCTGTTTTTCTTTGATGTCGGGCTTGTTCATTAACTTATCGAAAAGTCAATTGCTTGGAGTGGGGATATCTGATTCTACTGTGTATGAGGCAGCTGAGTCTATTGGTTGTTCGATAATGCACACCCCGTTTAAGTATTTGGGTGTTCCGGTAGAGGGCAATATCGCCCTAACTAAGTCTTGGGACGTTATCGTTCACAAGGTTAAGACAAGGTTGTCAAATTAGAAGCTCAAAACCCTTTCAATTGGCGGTCGTCTCACCCTCCTCAAATCGGTCCTTGGTGCTCTTCCCACATATTATATGTCCTTATACAAGGTTCCCAGGACTGTGCTTAAAAGTTTGGAGTCTATTCGCAGGAACTTCTTCAATGAAATGCATGAAGGTGAGCGAAAAATTTCTTGGGTCAAGTGGTCTCAGATTCTAGCGTCTAAAACTAATGGTGGCCTAGGAGTTTCTAGTTATTATGCTCTTAATAGAGGTTTACTTGTCAAATGGTTATGACGTTTCCTTTCAAGAGATAATTCTTTGTGGTACCGAGTCATACATGCTATACACGGACCTTTTGTAGAAGATCACTCAGTTTCATATTCGTCACCGTGGAATACTATCAGCACTGAAGTTACCAGCTTAAAACACAAAGGTATCAATTTATTTTCCCATTGTAAGATTCGAGTAGGTAATGGGAGTTCTACCAGCTTTTGGAAAGATGTTTGGATAGGCAGTTCTAGCCTAAGTTTGGAGTTTCCTCGTCTTTTTGCTCTTGAAAACGATAAAGATTGTTCGGTGGCGTCCAAGTTAAATGGTGTATTTACGCTTTCTTTTCGAAGGGACGTGCGTGGAGGCGTTGAGGCTCTCCAACTTGCTCAGATTCTTAACACCATCGAAACAGTGGTCTTATCTAATGCGGAAGACCGTTGGGTTTGTGACCTTAGTGGAGATGGCTCTTTTGTGTTAAGGACGTCCGTTCTCTGATTGATGACTTTGTTCCTCCTAAAGCTGAAGTTCCTACTCGTTGGATTAAAGCTGATACTCTTAAAGTCAACATTTTTGCTTGGAAAGTTTCGTTGGATCGTTTACCTACTACTGCAAACATGTTTAAGAGAGGTGTGATGGTGTCTCCCACATGCTGTCCGATTTGCCGAGCAGCTCCTGAAGATTCAGAGCATCTGTTTTTAATTGTAATTTGGCGTTCGAGATCAACCATGCCATCTGTAAGTGGTGGAACTTGGATCACTTTACTTTCGACTCTTAGAATTCCTGTCTAGCTTGGTTCTTGTGTATCCGTATGAAGTCTCACACGAAGATGGTCTTTAAAGGAGTCTTTTTTACTGCTTGGTGGAGTTTATGGTTTCTGCGGAATCAATTTCTTTTCGCTACATCTCCCCCAGACTTGACTGCATCTTTTCCGATATAGTGAGACGTGCTTTTTCTTGGTGTATAGTTAGGGGTAAAAATGTTGTTACTTGGGATAGTTGGATTAAACACCTTTTTTTGATTTTCATGTAATTCTAGCTTCTTACTAATGTTTTGCCTGTTTTAATAAAATTTGTCGTTCCAAAAAAAATTTTACCTATTCCTTCAGAATTAGTTACGAGGACCACATACCATCGGGTAAGAATTGCATCAAACATGTCAAAAACGTTAATGTCCTTGAGCTTCTTCAATTGTCAGAACTAGAAACTATTAATGATTCCAAAACTTGACACTCAGAAGATTCTAACGAATGTACAAACAATATATTTAAAATGGTCAAGTGGGTACTATATACTTATGAGATTTCACAGATAAAAATACCCTGATAAAAGACATATTGAACAGTGAAAAACATGTTTCGATCATCCGGCAATCCACTTGTAATTAAAATAGTATTAGGCTAGTGGTAAATCGCAATACTATATGTAGATGAATCTGATTTCCAAAATCTCAAATGTAAAAGGAATCAATAAGAAAGTAAACACATACTAGTCTCATTTGTAGACATGCATGTGTATCACATAGACACATAGTATATCATTTTCTTTTTATGATGTTGTTTTAATATCTTTTAAAAAAAATTATATTCTTCGTAAAGAAATGCACCTGATGTGAGTATACTTCAATGTTTTTTTCATCTAATCATATTTGTTCCTCATTTCATCCGTATTACTGTTCCAGATCCAATAGGGTTTTGAATTACAAGTTTTGAACTACGTCCTAGGATCTGTTTCCCAACAAAAAACAATAAGTCCACGTGTTATGTGGTGTACTTTCTAGTTTTGGAAAGTATTCTTATTTCGAGCATTTTGACTGGTCAAACAAATTCACTTCTCTCACATTACCACCGCCCAACTGTGAGTTGCCCGAATCTATAGGGAACCTCCCTTAATATTTTATTATTTATGAACCTTATTATTAGAAGTAAAAATTCTTAGAAATGTTTTAAAATGTCATCTTCTTTCTCTTTTTGCATTAACTAAATAAGAATTTCTCAAAATGTTTTATATAACTTATATAATTTAAGCGACTTTTTCAAAAATAAAAAAGAATTAGGAAAATTTTTAACTTTTAATTTTTTTTGAAAAGTCGCATAAGTTGTTTTAGTTGAATAAATTGAATAAAACATTTTAGGAAATTTTCATTTAGTTTATGCATTTTGGAAAGTGGTTGCAGGGCATTTCAAGGTTACATTGTTACATACGTATCTTATAGATGAACACTTTGAATTAGTAAAAACAATGTTGGGCATAATCTTTTTGTTTACCACCTTTACCCAAAAAAAAAAATTACTACATATACTGTATTAACTAGGTTCTAAGTGAACAATCGCATATGGATAACGTAAAATCTAGAATTACAATCAATCCTATCCTTTTAACAAAACACAATATCCAATTCTTTTGGCTCTAAAGGACCAGAATCAGTTTGGCTTCAAGGGAATCCGGCAATGTCAAGTGAGCTCGTTGTCCATTTTGATCACAAATAAGATTATCATTTGCATGCCCAAGTGTCCATGCTGTCTACACTGAACCAAAGCAACATGTGGCTCATTGTTTTTACGAGTGGCTACGAAACTATTCAACTAACATATTTATGTATAGTATATCTTAACTACAACAAAGACGTGACATAGATGTAACAAACTAAAATGTTAATCACTAAGACTAGCTGACTAGTTAGCCCATTATTTTCTGTAGTCACATATTTACGTGTCGCGTCATTTCACCAAAATGATAACTACACTATAACATATGAACTGTTTATCAAAACGTGTCCTATGAAATAATGCAGATTTAAACAGCATCAAATTGCTTCAAAACGTGATCCATAAAGTATTATTGATATTTGTCTTGTTGAAAGTAAACAAGATAGTATTTAAATGAAACTTGCCCACAGTATCACTCATGCAACACCTCTTAGCTTCCATTACTATATCATCTCTACTTGATCCATTCTTTCTATTTCTGTTCTCCTTCCAAACAATCTATCACTATACATTGATTTCATAACCATCATATATATACTTTTAATTAGTTACCATATTGAAAATGTTGAACAGAAGATCAAGATCCAGGCAGTCTTCTGCATCTATGATCACTGAAGATCAAATTAACGATCTCGTCTCTAAATTGCATCAACTTCTTCCTGAAATGCGCCATCGCTGCTCCGAAAAGGTAGCATTTACCTTCATCTATATATTGATCAATATGCACATTGCATCAGTTAATTGAATATTAGAAGGAATTGCCAAAATAATATGTGCGTTTTTTAGTTTACACAAAAAATGGTATTCGTTTATAATCTTGAACATGAAACATACAAATGAAAATATGATTAATGGATGCAGGTATCAGCAGCTAGGGTTTTACAAGAGACATGTAGCTACATTAAAAGTTTACATAGGGAGGTTGAAGACCTAAGTGAGCGTCTATCAGAGTTGCTCGAAAACGTAGATTCTACCCAAGCTTCCATTATCAGGAGTATGCTAATGCAATAGATCCATCATCACCACCCTGATTTTATATTTCAATTGCCTTTTTTGGTATCTATGTACTACTTTTTTTTACATGTCTGCATTTTATAGGGTTAATTATCTGTTTCTCATTTTCCCTAGAAAATGATTTTTGCTTGTTGAGTTTTAAGTATGTAATAAAAGAGCATGTTTTCGCTCAAGATTTGAATGATACATTAACCAAAGTTGATACTCTCTCTCTCTCTCTCTCTCTCTCTCTCTCTCTCTCTCTATATATATATATATATATATATATATATATATATATATATATATATATATATATATATATATATATATATATATATATATATATATATATATATATATATATATATATATATATATATATATATATATATATATATATATATATATATATATATATATATATATATATATATATATATATATATATATATATATATATATATATATATATATATATATATATATATATATATATATATATATATATATATATATATATATATATATATATATATATATATATATATATATATATATATATATATATATATATATATATATATATATATATATATATATATATATATATATATATATATATATATATATATATATATATATATATATATATATATATATATATATATATATATATATATATATATATATATATTACTACTTTATAAATGATTTAACTCCTTTCTATATTTAGTAGTCTTAAAAAATTCAACATAAAATATTTCATAATTAGGAAATAATACAATGCAAAGTTATATAGTCACATCTCAATAAATTATAACAAATGAAAAAAAACTGTAACAACTCAATAGAGATGTAATAAAGATGTAATAAACGGAAAAAAGAGTAACGGTTGTAACATTCATCACAGTTGTAACAACCAATTAAATGAAAATTAAATACAAAGTTGTAACATTCATCAAGAATCATATATATACCCATGATATATCATTCTCTTCCTTCTCGTAATTATGTCACCGAGCTTTTAAAACCCCATTGTTACGCGACCACCACCCGACATCACAACTGCCGAACTAAACATACCGCTTAAACCCACACCACCACCCGACCACACGACCACCGAGACCAACACCCGCCGTCGAAAATTTAGTCATCGAGTACCCGCCGCCGCATTGCGCGGGTACCCGGCTAGTTTATATATATATATATATATATATATATATATATATATATATATATATATATATATATATATATATATATATATATATATATATATATATATATATATATATATATATATATATATATATATATATATATATATATATATATATATATATATATATATATATATATATATATATATATATATATATATATATATATATATATATATATATATTTATATTATATATAGGTATAACTATGATTTGATACCACACCTCTAATCCCAGTCATATGTGACATGACACCTATTATCCAATAGTATTTCAGAAATCCCTAAAACCTCTTAAATTTTCACATTTTTAGTGATTTAAAATCGCATTTTTTTTAAATGCGTTTTGGAGACACAATTTTGAAAATTGTGTTTTTGTTTTTGATCCGCGTCCTTTTTCGGTATAAAAAACTTTTTATTAAAATATGTTTGCGTGACTCAAACTCCTGACCTATAGGTTATTGAAAGACAAACGTAGTTTACCACCATGCCAACCAGTTATTTGTGTTTTTCTATTCAAAAAGAAACTAATAAATTCTAAAACAAACCAATCCATTTATTTATACCGGATATACTCTATTATTTAAACAAGATACGTATCTATCATATATTCATCCAAATCATACGTAACCTATTATTAATCAAAAAAACATAATTCAAAACCCTAAATTCTAAATAAAACCCTAAAAAAGGCACCCCTTTCAATTGTTTTTCCCAGGTTAATGATGAACCTTACAGAAGGTACCTTCTCCTGATTTTTGAATCATAATTTTTGAAACTGTGTGTTATTTGCAGGTTAATGAAGAACGTTTAAAAAGGTAACGCCTCCTGCTTTTTAAATCGTAATCTCAAAACCTAATGAAACTGTCTTTTTGTTTTTGTGGTTTGATCTCTTCAAACATCTTTTTCTCTATGTGTGTTTTTTTGCAGGGTAGTATATTTCACGTAAAAAATGGTAATTTGGTGAAACAAAAATCAGTTGAGACGAAGTTATTTGTGAAAATAGTGATAAGAAAGTGCTTAGGCTATTTGAATATGGTCAACCAGATTTAGATTCGGGACAATATGTTCTTAAAACTAACTGGTTGAGAAAAATGCAACTGTGTCCTTTTATTGTTATACAGAGATAACCAAGGAAACACATTGACGATCGACCGACCATGTGATTGTTGTTAAAGGCCAAATTCTGAGAGCTTCGCAGTCCTGAATCAAACAGTTCAAAATATAACATAAAAAGAGTAAAATAAAGAAGAATTTAGGTTGTTAGGTCATTACGAGTGGTTGTTAATATTAGCACAAACTTGATCTGGTTATCACTCTACGTTACTTGTGATCTTAATATGTTATATGTTTATATGTAATGTGCATTTTAATGAGGCGGTTAGCTCCCAGTGCTTTTGTACTGCTAAGCCACATACTAACATTAGCGAACCACTTCCTGGAAGGATTCTACTTACGGTTTATCGATACTCTGTTCTTGGTCATGTGCCAATCCATATGACTTTTGTGTTCTTCTTTCATTTTAAATCGAAGACCACACGTTTTGCATTGCCTTGTAAGATCAGCATATAATGCAATTATTGCAGACTCATGGCAATTCTTGAGAACATCAGCAACTTTATTAATTCCAAATGCTCTTTGCAGCATCGACGATCAATGCCAAATGGAATACCCGCAAGCAGCAATGGAGATCCTTTGCAACTACAAGAGTATGATGCAAGACAGAAATCACCGCAAAGATTCCACCTATATGAAAGGTGGGTTAGATCAATATTTGGCATATTTTTTCCAAAAAAAGAAATTATCACAACTTGATACAAACAAAATAAGATTCACCTATTTTGCAAGGCGTTCCAGGGGTTGTTCCTGAAACTCAGCCTTGCTGTTCTTTCAACCTTATCGTTGTTTTTTATAATCTTATCATTTTTTTAGCGGGCAGTTATGTATTCAGGAAGCAGTACATCCGAATGTGGAAAATTTCGATTTCCTCATCAGGTTAGCTAAAGCAACTCAAGGTCAATTAGCAAAATCCGAGTCTCATAGTAGCATGTTTTCCAATTTTTCATCAATTTAATATGATTTTGTATCAGCTAATGGGTGTAACTAATGGTAAGGTTGATAATGTCAATCATGCTCATGGGTAGGCACACGAAGATCATGAATATGGCCAGTCAGAAACACACAGAGATCATTATATTATTCTTGGATTTGTAATATTATTCTAAGATTACAGGATTACTTTGAAATTTGGACTGGAAGTTAATTTGTTTTGAAATATCTATTTTTATAATCACATAAATATGTTTAAATCTTTTCTTGGGAAGGTTACTACGGTAGCTCGAAGGCTCAGATGGGATGCCTTATGAGAACCATGAAATGCTTGGTATTGTTAACGATGACAAAGTTGCTTGGCCTGGGTCTAAGAGCAAACTGACCATTTCACAGTATGGAAACCTTCTCAGTGGCTGGATTATTGGTTCGTAGCGGTAAAGATTGGTCGGACTTATGAAAAGCATGCAAAAGATATTTGGGATACGCTACAACAATCATATGATCCCTACACAAGATCTCCAACTGGTAAGTCTCTATTAAACATTGCCTACCTGATTTTTGAAACTAACTAATATATTAATCTAACTAATCATATGAGGTTCAAGAGGAGAGTTATTTTGGATACCATATTTATCTTGGATACCAAGGGACTCATCCCCACCATCCATCTCAACCACATCTAATGGATAAGATTAAAAGTATTTAATTATTTCACTTATTTTTAGAATTTAAATATCTCTTAAACCGTTAAGCGTTAAACGAAAAAAATATACCATCGCGACGAGCATTTAATAAGCTTTCTACAGATATGCATTATGATATACTTTCGAAAAAAAAAAATCGTCTTTTTTTCGTTTTTTTAAATTTGCGTGAAATATCATATATGATAATAGTGTTTCATCATATATGATATTAGTGTTATGTTACAAATTATTATCGAATCATATATGATATTGGTTTATATCATATATGATAAGTTATATCATATATGATACCAGTGTTACTATCATATATGATATCTAGTATCATATATGATAGACTACGGAAAAAAACGAATTTTTTTTTTGTCGAAAGCATATCATATAGCATATCTGTAGAAAGATAATTAAATGCTCGTCGTAATGATATATTTTTTTTCGTATAACGGTTTAAAATATATTAATGTTTGAAATAAAGGGGAAATAAGTTTTATGTTTAATCTTATCCATGAGATTAAGATGGAGATTAGTGGTGGAGATGAACTTAAATCGAGGTTCAATTGTGGGAGTGATATGAAAACATTTAATGAAACAGCTATACCTTTGAGGTACACGCCAAGAAAGTGTATGTTTTATCCTAAAAAGAAACTTCTAGTAACAATTGAGGGTAATCAGGGTGCGTTTACAGCTGAACTGCGTGAAAGTGAAAAGAAAGAGTGTTTTGAAGCTGCTGGTCAAGGAGAAAACGGTATAATGGAGCTTAAGAATGCTGGCGATGATGAAGATAAAGACGACCCTCTTTCTGATGAGCAGAGGCTGATAAGTGGGTGTCTTGCATTAGGGTTCTTGATCCGAGATCAGCTGAAACAACATGTCTTCTAGAGCTTTAAGACAACAAGGCTGCTTTCAGTATATGCACTGTAAATTTCCATGATAAGGAGTATGGAACACTTTTAGCTGTGCGTACAGAAAAAGGTCTTTCATTTTGATCGAAAAGATCTTTGATTGCTGGATATATTCATATACTACATATATCAGTTTGTAAAAGATGGAAGATCGCTTGAACTTCTTTGCACCATGTTGGTTTTACATATGTCAATTCTGGCAAAAAAATACATGGGGTTGATCTGGGTTAGGTTCTTCCTATTCAGATTACTTCAGTCATAGGTGGATCACCATCCATTTAGTTGGGTTCATAAATCAGATCAGTTATTAGTTGACCTGTTCAAAATTAGACACGCCTATGTTTAACCAAAGCTATTGCCTCTTCAATAACATCCATGAGGTGCCTACACATTCAGAGACCATGCTTATTTGATTATGTGTTTTTTTTATAAATTAATTTGCTTAGCTTGATTATTGTTTTGTTATCATCACTATTTTTAAAAAGTTTTTACAATCAGTTTTGAAGTGGAGATTTGCTTTGTGCTTTTTCGTTAGAAAGAAGGGGGCAAAAAGATGAGATACAACAGAGGATGCATATTGGTCGACACGTACCTGCTTTTGAAATAGAGGAGGTGCAACACTTTTCAGGTTCAGAGTTTGCAAGTATCAAAGCGAAGGTTAAAACGAAAAGACAACATATGTAAGATATGTCTACAATTACCATAGCTTCACAAACATGGTAGTAAATTTGATATTGAGAAGCAGTGTAACACCAAAAAAATAACCGTATTGTCAGATTTGAACCCACTACAATATGCTAAAATTCAAAAATAGCGTATGTTGGTTCCATGTAATAACGGAACAATACCATCCTCCTAACAAAAAAAGTTAGTGTCTTAATTTGTTTGACTTCCCTAGAAATTTTGGACACCCCTATCAAATTGAATTTCTAGAATCATTTTATAATAATAATGTTAGTTTGAAGATCCTGATGGTACATTTGCTATTCATGTTAGAAGATTCACCTGAACTGAGAGATGATGCGTCACCAACTGGTCAACAGAGACACGAAAATAAAGTGTCAGCTTGAAACTTTAAAGTTCATGCATCGAGAAAACTAAACATGTTCCTTTCTTCAGGTCAGAATGATTATTGATTTTTGCATTCTGCTTATTGAAACACACATTAATTGATTTCAAACGCATCAAGTAATCTGTTTTTGATCTTTTTAGAAGTAAATAGTGACTCTTTGTTGTGCCTGTGCATTTTACACCTGACAATCGGAGAGAGCAAAGAGTTGCTTGCACCAGAAAAACAGTATGTCACAGGTTGTAGCTCTTTGGTTTGAGCCATCGTTGCAGGGACATTGAGGTGAAAACCTGCAACAATCAGTCCAGAAAATCGTGTATTATTACGGATGTTTTGACCTATTAGAGTTCCCTTTGATGTTTCCATATGGGGAATTTGGATGACATCAAGGAATAGCTAAAAAAGATGTAAAACAAAAAGCGCAAAGGGGAAGACCAAAATTAAAGGCTGCAACTCTTATTTCTCCTCACAATGTGACAAACGCTGGTCAATCAACACTACAAGTAAAGAGAATCACACGGAAGTAGATAGTTTTACCAAATGTTTCTACGTCTGAATGAAAGGGTATAAACCACCACATTTTGAGCAGGACAAGGATGTGAGCCGTGATGACCTGGATGGTGTCTTCAATGAATCCAAGGTTATATTTTCACTTTTCATTCTCTTTTTGATAGTCAAATTTTGTATTCAGGAACATCTTATAACAAAAAAAAGCTGACTCTATGAATCTCTTTGAGCTAATATCAAGATCACATATTTCTAAATCGCATTATAAATGGACTTGAACAAATTTCTTTTAACCAAATGTTATATATTTTTTAAATATTATTGCATTTTTATGAAAATTACCCAAGTCAAACACTATTATACAAGGTGCTTATTCTTTAGCAGCTTATAAGTACCTATCAACAACTAGAATTGGGTTTGTTCGATGTGTGTAATATTTGTACTAGAAGTTTAAGAGATGGGTGTGATGGCTTGACATTATTAGGTTGACTATGGTTGCTTTCACTTTCTGGAATAAATGTAGATTTTGGGTCGTTTGCAGAGTGTCTACCAAACAGTCCCTTTTACTCGGATTTTGTCCAAACAGCCTGTTATATAGTTGCAGCCACTAACAATCTATACGAGACGGTTTCAGTAATTTAAGCACACAACATGGACCAAGTGTTCAGCCATTTGGGTTTAACCTTAGTGGTCGGGTGCGTCCCGAGGTATAGCTGGCTAGGATTTAAATTGCCTATGTGGTTCGAGTTCGGTGTGCATCAGCAACCTTTCAATTTTCCCACAACTTAGCACCAATTTAATTATTCAATTTCTGGTTTTTTATGTGATTGCCTGTTGTTTATAAAATTGCCATTAAATGACAATTTTGATGAGAGTGAATGGTAGTCCAAAACAAGGTGGCAGAGAAGGTTTTGATAGGTTTAGTTGTTTAAGTGTATATGCAATGCCGAAAGAGATACTTTAATCACACAAATGTCGCGACTGTTGGAAAAATCCCACATGCTTTAACCGTTCCTGGCTCTGATTCACGAGCTGGTGCATGCATTCAAGATGATCCTACAATACTTTTCTTTTATTAGTATTTCAAATATGTAATTTATGCATGAAGATAACTTTATGTTATAGACATAAGGAGGACATCGACTTGATTCTATACAGATACATATCAGTAACCTTGAGTCCTTGACTCCTGGAAATAATACAATACAGTTTATAAAACTTGAACTAATTATTCAATACAGTTAATAATCTAGACCAAACACCTTTTAAATTTTTGAAATTCCAATAAGGGGCGAAAAACTATTAGCTTGGATGCCATGTTGGAGTTCGGCATCTAATCGTTGACTGCCAGGAGCTGCTGTCACGCCTAGGAGACTTCTGTGATCCATGCTACCAGGTGTAACTCGGACATTTGAAACTCTTCCAGACATGTATGGCGTGAAATCAGAAGGGCTACACATTTGCAACAAAGAACTAGCATCATCTGCATCTAGATCA
Organism: Glebionis coronaria; assembly: GCA_025667525.1. Taxonomy (NCBI): domain Eukaryota; kingdom Viridiplantae; phylum Streptophyta; class Magnoliopsida; order Asterales; family Asteraceae; genus Glebionis; species Glebionis coronaria. The sequence continues at coordinate 424,665,888 of CM046877.1, forward strand.
GGAAACGGACTGTTCAAACGTTTCGAACCACCCAGATGAGTCGATTATAGCTTAATCTATTTCCCACCTAACTCGCTCTTGTTTAATTCACGCGAAGCAGCTTCTGCAGCTCTTATGTTGTAAAACTCTATGGACTTGTGGCGACTTCCTTGAAGATTTTCTCGGATCTCCTTGACCTCACTATAGACGCCAAATATGTGATGAAGTTCATCATTAGAAACACTAGAATCGATGTTATATATCTTAACATTGCCTTGATTAATATCTTTGTCTGAAGGGTTATCCTTTGGAATAGAGTAAGGCATGTCAAGCTTTCTACGCTTGAGTGGTTTGTTCTGAAGAGCTTGCATAACACGTCGAGCTGCTCTTATATCTTAGTACGAAATCATCACAAAGCCACGATGCTTGCAGGCTGTGTAGGGAGTGCGGATATCTCAGTATTTCTCGAACAAGAATAACTCAGAATCTTCAACATTGTTGTTAATATTTCTGACAAAAAGCGTCCTCGAAGGGTGTTCTCCATGTGGATGTTCCCCAGTAGCAGCTGCAACGCCATCTTCTCCCAATTCTATTCCTCCGACACTGCTACAAAAGTCCAAAACAAATATTGAAGGGAGGACTTCACACCGCGCTAATGATATACATTAAGTTTTATCTAATTATGTTACTTTGGTTTCAATTGACATATAGTGCTATTTTTATGCCATACTAGAGATATATATACCATGATCTTGGCGCTATATGGTGTCCATTTTTTTCCTGATTTGAGGTTATATCTGTCAATTTTTGAGCATCCGGCATCTTCACCAGCAACTAATTCTCTTTCTGTTTCCTCCGACCTTCGTAAGGTGAGCGGGGGCAGGCTTCCCACAAAGCTCACATCATGCCTTTAACTTAGTCACAGACTCGACAATTGGTATCAAGCGCTCCAAAGCTCCTTCTGCATATGGAATTTATATTCAAAACGTCACTTCACACTTGTATCACTTCCAGTAAATTTATATTAAAGTAAAGCGCTTCTAGATTTGTGCTTAGGGGGCTATATTTTTATAACTAGAAGATTGATACATGTATATGGTAAATTATGTGTTATTAGCTTACTTTTGATTACCGTTTAATGGCTTATATGCATGTTTCAGAGTGCTTTTGGTAAATGTTGGTGATATGCTGGAACGATGGAGCAACTGTATTGTAAGGAATAAGCATCATGAATATTGCAGCGTCTTCTACAAGAATTACAATTCCCTTTCGGCTCTGACTCCATACGAGGTATGTATTTTTATTGCTACTGCTTTTATGCTTACAATTTGGGACACCTTCGGCTGATTCTTTTTGTTGGTCCGTTGTTTCAGGTGTATTGTGTAGTTATCTGCGTGAAATCGGCTGCATTTGTTGAAGTAACCTAAACAAAAGGCAAAAGGACTCCACATACATGCTGGTGAATTCAATATCAGTTGTAGTACCATTATAGATTACAAATTTGTTACATACATACATGAAAGTAGCATAAATGGGGTCAACTAATTTGATTATGTCAATCAGACAGATACATTATTCTTGATCTTCATCTTCATCCACCAAGGCCCCCAACTCTTTATAAATACATCTTACATTTTCTTGAAAATTCATCAGTAACCACATAATCTAAACCCAACCACCATTTTAGAAAACCCATCAATTAGCAAGACCCACCATTAGAGGGTGTTTGGTTTAGCTTATATAGTGGGCTTATAAGCTTATTAGCTTATATAAGCTTATAAGCCAAAACTAAGTGTTTGGTTAAGCTTATATAAGTGGGCTTATAAGCTTATATGTGGGTGTTTTGGTAAGCCATAAAAGTGAGGCTTTTATAACAAAAGGTGGGCTTACATAACAATAGCATATAAAAAGACTTTTATACCCCACATTTAATAACTACATCATTTAATACTCATGAACTTTTTTGTCATTTAACTTATTAATTTTGATGAGCTAAACCAAACACTAAATTTGGGCTTATAAGCTTATGATATATAAGCCATAAATGGCTTATATAATATAAGCCTAACTCAACTCATAAGCTTAACCAAACACCCCCTTAGTATTAACCACCATTTTCATTATACTTTCATCAAACACAAATCTTACCTTTTAACCCACTAAACATAACTTCTGATGAATTGAAAAAATATATGCATAAAAAAGACACAATATTCATGTTCGATCGTTTAAATGTACATAGAGTATCTAATTTATAAGGTTCCAGTTAAAAAAATAAACTCCTTTAAGCTCAGTTATATATAGTACGTAGTAGATTTTAGGATGCTTCATGTTTGAATAGATGAATTTTTGTATAAGTCTCCTCCCAGGGGTGTCAATTTTTTCTGACCCGACCCGAACCCGACCTGAGCTTATTCGGGTCGGGTTACTCGAGTTAAAATTTCAATTCGGGTTAGTCGGGTCAACCCGACTAACCCGAATTCGAAATCAGGTCGGACATCGGGTAAAAATTATATTGAGTTCGGGTTCGGGTCAACCCGATTGACCCGAATAAGAATGATTTTTATTTTTTTTAATTTTAAAATATAAAAATAATAAAATTTCTATTAAAAAAAGAAAAAAAATATATTTTTTTAAATATTTTACCCGAACTCAGGTTGACCGAACCCGACTAGACCCGACCCGACTAAACCCGACCCGAATAGACCCGAACCCGAGTAACCCGAGTAGAATTCGGGTCGGGTTCGGGTAAATTATTTTTAGGCTTGACCCGAATTCGACCCGACCCGATTAACCCGAACCCGATCAACCCGGCCCGATTCCCATCTATGTAATGCTTAAGAAAATGACTGAATATGAGGGGCATGAGAAAGTTGAATTAGGGGTGTTTAGTGTTTGGTTTGACACCGAATAAACTGAAAAATAAACTGGACCGAAACCGAATAAAATCATACCGAAATTTTTGATTGGTGTACGGTTTGGTTTGAAACTGAACCGAAGTATTTAATTGGTGTTTGGTTTGGTTATGGTTTGAAAAAAATAAAACCAAACCAAACCGAAATAACCGAATAACTCTATATGCTTGAAATTTTTAACTATATATACATATATTCTATCTTATTATCCTAAGTAGTTATCTTTCAAATTAATCACTCATCGATTAAATATTGATGTATATCTCGAGCAACTGAGCAAGAGTTTACCTACTTGATTCATATAAATTCTCATATATGGAGTGAGTTTGAAGTTGCACTTGTGTTTGGATGCATGGAGATAGACAATTCAAGTTAATTAGAATCGTGAAAACAGAGAGAGTTACCTTATTTCGCTTCCATTTATTTATGTTAATATCTAAACCCTTTAGGTTTCTTAATAAAATTATCGATTTACTTGAGCACTTTTAAGAGCTTATAATATGTTATTTTTACTTAAAAGTTTAATTTTTTGTTTGCGACTTATAGATTATATTTTGAATTTTTCTTGAATTTGGTTTTCTTGGTTTAGACCGAAACCAAATCGAATTCTAAGTTGGTTTATGGTTTGGTTTTATCAGTACTGTAACTGGTTTGATTTGGTTTTGGTTTTAACTTTCAAAATTTCCAAACCGATTAACCCGAACCATACAACCACAAACCTGAAAACCGAACCGATGAACACCCCTAAGTTGAATAGTCGGGTGAAGTATTGTGTTGACCTTAAACTTTGTATAGCCAGACGACGTCCATGTGAGTCACAGTTGTATACTGTAGTCCAAAAAGCATTAAGAATCAGGTTCACTTCATTAGTAAGTAAGCCCATTGGACTTTCGTTGTATAATTGATGTTTGTGGATTTTGATGTTTAGTGAAATCCTCCATTCTTTGAGACATTGCTTGAATCGATTAAATCAAAGTCAACGAAGATGTGCCTTTGGGTCTTGATTGCACAGTCAACAAGTGGTTGTTGACCGGATTATACTTAAAGTTAATGAGTTATGTGTGAAACAATAAAAGATTATGTGCATTGTCGAGGGAAATGTGATAGTGTGATACTACGATGTTGAAGATTTGATTAAATATGGTGGTTGGGTATTTAGTTTTTTTTAATTTATTTAGTTTAAACATCATATAGAGAAGAGACTGTGAATCGTTTGTGGCACAGTCGGGACAAAGAAAAAAAAGAACAAATTACTATTGCCTTTATGTGGGATAAGTTAATGACGGTTTATGAAGGCAGTTAAAGAGAGGAACCGACGGTACATAATGTTTCTCACTTAAAGACGATTGATGCATTCTTTTTTGTCAAATGACGAAATCTGTCGGTCAACATATACCACAAGACGAACGATGTAATTTACTCTTATTCTACATCGTATAACTTCATATTGACATAATGGTTGATCAATGAGTTTAATTCATGTCTCAACCTTTTATATCTGATTATATTTCTGACTTTTTTATATGTTTTTTGAAGTTGTAATTGTAAATTGTAATTAAGGGGACCTATATTCTTTTTTGTGCGTTTTATTATTTGTAGTCTTCTAAAGATGAAATTTATTTTGATCTTTCAACATGCTCTCTGTTCAACTTGTATTACATCCCGGGCCTATCAATTCAGCGTGTTCGTTAACGATATGGATTATCCTTGCTTTTGTTTGCGTTAGTCGGCTTGGGTTGGTTTTTAGGAAAAACTAAAACTGCAAACGCATTTACTCAACAAACACGCATATAAAAATTAAGATAATATATTATATTTCCCAACTAAATAAACATGAATTTAAAACTTAAATTTACTATTTGTTTTTTATATTATTTTAAATTCATATTGTTATATAATAAAATGGTCATCTTTGGTTTGGTTTTTACGGTTCGATTTTTGGATGAAAACCGAAGCCGAACCGTAAGTTTCTTATGTATTTCATTTATTATTTACTATCACGGGGTGGCCAGCGCAAAAAAAAATGAAAAAACAAACCATAACCGAAAATAAACCACAATTACTGGATGGCCAGTGACAAAAAAATGGAAAACCAAACCATAACTATAAATACACACATTACCCACAAACATAAATAAACACAAAATTCGATTTATACTTCTATTAAAAGTTTTTCAATTGTTTAAAATTTTATATTATTCAGACTTTAAAAAATTTATAATATAAAAATTAAAATTTATATTCAGTTTAAATTTAAAATTTATACAAATCAATTTTCAACATAATTTAACCGCTACTTAAGCATAAACTAAAACTAAAATATAAAAAAAAATAACTTATACAAAGCCTAAACTATAAGCGCACAAACAATAAACCCTCCGGAACAACAACAAAAGCTACCCCACTCGTTGGGCGGGTTACGAAGCTAGTATATATATATATATATATATATATATATATATATATATATATATATATATATATATATATATATATATATATATATATATATATATATATATATATATATATATATATATATATATATATATACATATATAGATTTTTGTTAAAGTAGTGTAGTATCTTATAATTGTTAAAATAAAAAGTGTTTTGGACCCTTAGATATACTAGTTGAATTAAGATGACACTAATCTCATTAAAAGAACATTAAATTATTAATTAATTTCATTTCTATGTATGTTAGGAGATTCATAAAAATTGGTCTCTTGAATTTAACCTTATTAATTGTAATAACTTTAAATGCATGATATTAATTGAAAAAAAATACAACCATATTTTTTGTGAAAACGTAACCATATTGTACTAATATGTACTTGTAGTTTTAGTTTTTTTATGTTGTATCATGTTTTAATTTCCATAATTCTAGACAAGTTATGTTATACAATATTATATTAAGTTATAATTACGGATATCGATTCATACATTATTATTTTTTATCTTTTAGGTAGTGTACGGGTTAAATGTCAAATATGTACCATCATGTTCGTAATTTTGGATGTGGCATAAATTGTATATATTTTGTGTATAGCATTTTATTGTTGATGTATCATATTATTATTTTGTAAAATATTGAATATGTGGTTGTTTACACTTGTAAAGATTACTATTTAGACATGATGTATCAACATTTTTTTATGTATCAAGTCTACCTAATATAAAGAATAATAATATAAAAAAATAATAAATATGTAGATGTATCAAGAAAAGCGTTATTATTTAAAAGTTTAGTTAAATAAAAATTAAATATTGTTTAAAAGTTTAAATAGTATTGTTTAAATGAAAATTAATTTTAGGTTTATTTATTAATTGTTGTTACTTGACTAGATATTTGCTACATTAATGCAACTCAACTATTATTAATTTCATTTAATACCAACTAATTAAATTTAATGGTTCATACTACTTTTCATTTTAACAATTTTGAAAAGCTACACCACATTAACCTAACTCTCTCTCTCTCTCTCTCTCTCTCTCTCTATATATATATATATATATATATATATATATATATATATATATATATATATATATATATATATATATATATATATATATATATATATATATATATATATATATATATATATATATATATATATATATATATATATATATATATATATATATATATATATATACTAGCTGCGTAACCCGTCCAATGGGCGGGTTCGTTACGTAAATATTTTTTAAAGTATGTTTTTGTATTAATTAATGTTTGCAATGGGACAACTATTTCTTAAAACAAAAACCTAACGATAAATAATTTTTAATATTTTTAGGCTTTAATGACTCAACTGGCGTGTTTTGTCTCATGTGAATCATTATTTGTTGTAATAATATGAGGTTTTATTTTTTCTAATAATTATGTTGCTTAAACGTAAAATGTCCTTCGATGTTCAATCATCGAGTGAACCCGGTTCACTCACGAGTTCGATCATCGATTCAATTTGATCGAGTTACCGGGTCACAAGTTCAACCCTCAAATCGACTCTGTCAAGTCATTGGGTCATAGATTCGATCATCCGGTTAATTTGGTCGAGTTATCAGATTATCTTAAATAAATAAGATGACACGTTTTTGTTTTCAGATTATCAGGTCAGCCAAGGAACCTAAATAAAAGATATAAGAAATATAAAATTTTTCTTAAATAAATAAGATGACACGTTTCTGTTTTCAGATTATGTTGTTTGGTAGTTGTTTTTGTTATTTGTATCATAAACTAATTCAAAATAGTTTGTGTCTAAGCAAACAGTCTATACACCACTAAAATTAGACTCGAACCAAAATATATTCTCTTTTTAAGTTCTCATAATTTAAAATGTGACAAAATATTTTACCTTTTATCATATATAAATACACTCTAAAAGATGTCAATACAAAATAGCGAATGATGCGAATATTTGCAAACTTATAACTGCTAAAATGTTTACCAACATTTATAAATGTGAATATATTAAGTTTTGTGAAAAAAGTGGGTTCTTTGGCACCATATATGGTGTGGTGCGCCAATCCAAAATGTGGGTTGGTGAGTGGTCGTACCAGCTCATCGATTCTCTTGCTCTTACAAGTACCACCATGGCACTATTTGATCAGTTATGGGGGAAAAACCCACAATGACATGCTTACATACAATACAATGACGTGCTACTGCAACGTCATATATGTGAACAATACAGCCAACAACCAATACATATACATAGACGTGAATGATCTCAATAGCCACACTAATCCAGTCAATGTGATAATAGATAATGCACATTGCACAATCTACAACAGTAACCCGTAAGCTGGCCATGCAGAACACTTTGGTTTAACTGTTCAAAGAACTTAAAACAAATAAAATCGTGGTAACCACCAAATGAGTTACAGACACCAGAAAACCACAATAGACACTAAAGAAAAAGACTACATAAATAAAGATCAAACATCGACATTGGGTTGATGACCATGAACCCTGACTCGATATATGCAAGTATGTGTAGGGCTTCCATGATTTGACATGAACTCTAGCCTGAGTGTATCGATAATGGTTGGGTCTGAGCTTTTTTAGTCTAACACCTTAAATGTTTGTGCACTGCTCTTCTCAAGATCATAAATGAACTCTGTCACCAAATGCTCCTTTATGTATCTTCCTCGTTGCGCAACCATCCCAAAACCTTACAGTCCTTGGGAGCACTTGATTGATCAAATGCCACACTCTGTTCGGAATGACACAAAACAGCAAACTATAAATGCATGTCTTAATAAGTATGAACTTTTTTTACTAAGGTTAGCACAACCATAATGAAGATGGTAGCATGAGCAGGGAAGGCATCTAACAGAAAGGGTACAATTAGTAAGCTTACAAACTACAAACTGTTTAGTATTTGCAAATAAAAATAAACTACAAGTAACACTCTATCCTTTCGTCTTAAAAGAAATGCACTGACATGGATCTTTAAGAGATCCAGATTAGATTTACATTGATTTAAGGAAGGCAAGTCAAAAGTGACACAACTACCGGTTTTCTTTATCCAAACTAAAGGTATACTTATATGATGCTAACTACTAAAGTGTGTATACGTTGATTTAGCAGTTGACACTTGAGAGTACATGCATGCTTATAAGTAAATTCTAACCATCTAATTTGAATTCATAGAAGTGCATATAGAGGTGATTCTAAATACTAATCATATACCAGTAAAGATAATGTAGCTGCATATAGAGGTGATTCTAAATACTAATCATATACCAATAAAGATAATGTAGCTGCATATAGAGGTGATTCAGCCCATCGATGATCATGATCATAATTTCTAATATGTTGATCTTTCTTAAATATTTGTAAAATAATAATAATAATATCAGCATAACCAACATGCATAAGCATAAATAAGCATAAATAACAGGCTCGGCATAAACACTACTAGAAAGTTCACTTTCACTGACGGATTTTCCGACAGATAATTTTCTGTCGCTAACTTTTATAGCTTTCCGACTACTTTCCGACACCATACCAACAACCATGCATATCCTCATTAATCTCTCGAAAAAGTTCTAAAACCAAATTTTCATTTATTATCTATCTTTTTCTCTTTCCCCTAATTTCATATAATGTTCATTTATTATCTATCCTTCACTCATACTGCTATCTTTTTCTCTTTCCCTAAAAAAGTTCTAAAACACCCAAATCACATTTAGAGCACTAGGAGTCATCACTCCAAGTGAGTCGAATTTGGGGTGCCACGTCAGCGAAACTCACTCACTCACTCACATGAAAAAAACAGGGGAGTCATCACTCCAAGTGATTTCCAGTTTTTCAGAATTTTACAAAACACCCCCTAAACAAACTTAAATATTTCATTAAACATAACCAACATTACAATACTTTTAAAATAAAACGAACATAATAAAAAAGACATACGAAAATTAAAAAAACATACGCCTATTGATGGGTAAATGGGCTAAAACATAAAACATAGTAGTAATATATAAACTGGATTATTAGTGGAAGCCGACTAAGTTATTGGGCTTTAAAAGCCCATATGGCCGACCTAATTCCCTATATAATACCACAGATTCATTCATTCATTCTAAAACAAAAACCTAACCTAACCCTAGCACAGCAGCCGCCAACAAAAAAAACAAACACGATTCGACCGATGGCTCCAAAGAAGAAGATTGGTGAAGTTGTTGAAGTATTCGTCCGTTGTACTGGAGGCGAAGGGGGTAAAATGAAATTTTTTTTAAAAAAATCATCTCACGCGACGTGAGTATACCCACGCAGGGGACTCACGCCGCGATTTTGGCCAAGGATGGGAGTGGTCACGCCTCTCGCGCCGTGGGTTTGGCACCCCACGGCGCCATGATTCCCTGCCCTCTTAACTAACTCCATATAATCCACGAGATGCAAGTGTTCATGTCACAGTCCATAATTATTTCCATCACATTCAAATTACAATTCGATTTTGCCCTAATTTCATTATGTATTATTTTCCCCTAATTTGATTATGGTCATAGTTTCGTGTTTTGATAGTGATTATGAGATTATGAATGGATCAGCTGTTACAGTTTCGTGTTTTGATAGTGATTATGAGATTATGAATAGATCTGATATCGTGATGTGTGTGAATGTGCGTACTATTATGAATGGTTTCAGAGTGTTTGGCTGATTGACGTGACAATTGAATGATCGGATAAGCGTCAGATTAGCGGAATTAGTTTTGTTCGACCTATTAATTGTGATAGGTGTGTCATATTAGTGGTTTAAAGCTGGGCCAATTAGTGGTTTGAGTGTTTGGCGGGTATCGATCTGTGATATAAGTGTTTGCGAAGGTATGAATATCAATGATTATAATTTGATATCGAGATTAGGTTTTCTGTTTATTTATATTAGTGTCATCATGTTTGTATATGTGTTTGGCGGGTATCGATATGCGATATAAGTGTGTTGTGGTTTATGATGCGGAGCATGATTATATGGGTCTTCAGGATTGTTTAGTTCGTTTAACCATTTTAATGATGATTCACTTTTCCGGAACCAGGTGGCTTGGTTTGGGAATCCATTTTTGTTGGTCGCTCACGAGGGTGAGACATTAGTTGAAGTTAAAGTCTGGATCCGGAAGAAGTTAAGAGGTTCCAGATGAGGATTTCTCAAAGGTATATCATTCTTTTCGTTGAGTGTTTATAAATCATTATCTAATTTGGTTTCTAAAAAAATCATACCTCCATTGCATAATTAGCACATATTAGCATAATAGCACAAACATATAATAGAGCATATAATGATCAAAATGAAGATGGTGATGGTGATAATACGACAACAAAGAGAGAATGATACTAAACGATCATATACCTCATGTAATGTTTACTGAAAATATCCCACTTTCGATGTATCTTGCCATACTTATTATGTAATTTATAATTTTGGTAAGAAACTAAGAATAATGTAACACGTTTTGTCACGACTTCACCTCACCAACACACTCAACTGATTAAGTGTTTGTGTGTTGATGTCGCTTCATATAAGGCCAACTAGCAATGTGACACGAGACATGATGCCAAGCATTTAACAATCTGTCAAGTATTCAGCAATGTTTTAGAAACCGGACAAGAAATCGAATCGACTGCCATACTATTTTAGTCGTTCAACTGTGGGTAACGTCATAGTATTGCTCAATCTTGGTCCCTAAATTGATAGGATCAGTAGATGTATAGAAGGAACACTTTTTTTCCATTGCTGGAACATAAAAGGGATGTATAAAAGTAAAAGACTGGTAATTAGTTGCAAGACCAGCCTCCTATCAATTGCCAGAGGTTTAATCATGGCTTCTACTGATTGGTCATTAGTAAATTCTTATAGAACGAGAAAAAGATTATGCTTGAGTTGCCTCTTTTGAAATCTCTAAACAAGTCATTCGAAATCTGTTTATGGTTGAGCTACATCCGCTTATTTCTAATTTGTGCTTATTTCAATAATGATATCTAGGGACCACTTTGCGCTAGCACTGTGGTGATTGGAAATTTTGCTCTTCTAATAAAGTCAATCTGTGACAAGGATGCAAAAGTGACCATCGTTCATTGTAGCACTATATTGCTATACATTCTTTGGCAGTTATTAAAGATATATACAGGGACGAAAGAAAATAAGTTGTTAGTTTTAGTTAGTAATGGTGGGATATCCTCTCTGGTCATATATGACAGCCCAATATCATTATGGCGAGATAACTATTGCTTCAAGATACATCAGGAAGGCTTGGAACTAGGCCGTTTATAAAGCATTTTTACATGTAATTGACTGCCCATTCTCTAATATAGGATCAGGAGTTAGAATGATTAAGGGTGCCTTTTATACATGCTATGTTTGTGTTAAATTTAGCGTTTGATTTTAGGCGATTAAACTTTAGTTGCTGCATTTACGTAGGTTGATGGAGATGGGAAGTTTCAGGTGTTAGCAGGACAAATATAGTCGCTGGAAATTAATGGGGATTAGGGAGACTATTGACCAAGTGCAAGAGGTTAATCTACTATTCTGACTATTTCAATATATGATATAAAATAATGTAGTTTTTAACAAAAGTTTTGTTACAGTTTTGATGTGTTGCTGGAGTTAAGTCAAAGGGGAGATAACAGCTCTATAGACATGCTCGTTGAAGTATTTATGGGGGCTTGGAATATTCAATGGTAAAACGGTTGAAACTTGAAACATGTGATTCAATAGATTTTATTTTATAGTTGCACAAAAGCTTGCTCTTAACTTCTTTGACATACTTGTGTATGCTCTCTGATATTATCTCAGATTGGACTATCTACATCAACCATTGCTTCAATTTTTGGAAAGGCGATCTTTGAGAATGAAGCCTTTAGACCTGAATACATTTCCCTATCTCTCCTCCGTATGATATCCTATAATATTGGGCAGGTATGATATATAACGATAGTTCTTTGCTATGAAAAATATGATTCTGTTTACGCTCTAAAACATTATGGAATGTGTAATTGATCTTTGTTAATACGGGTAATATGTTCCTATACAAAATGCCCCGCCCCTGTTCATATTGAAATAGAATATGTTTTATACTCTGTGATATATACATCGTTAATATTCTATGAAAATTCAAGTGCAACTTTTTACGAGGCTGTTATTATATAATCAATATGTCGATGTAAGTTCCAGTAGAAGCTAATTAGAAGGATCTTCTTGGATGCAGTGGTACATTTATATTTTACTAGTTTCTTTTATTGCTTAATCTGTGTATATTATAATAGATCTCTCATACAGTTTCTTTATAATAATTAGCGTCATTTAGGCTTGGTTTTTATTAGGAGGTCTACTATAATTCGATATGAATTGTAAATTAATTCGATGTGAATCGTCATTTAGGCTTGGTGTTTGGCTGATGAGCTCGACAAGCCTGTTTATGTTGATGCTCTGCCATCTTGAACAACTTAGTCTCTTTGCTCTTGACGGAATGTTGTAGGTTCGCCATTGTTTCCTGTTCTATGTAACACGTGTAAAGGGTTAAAGTTTATTGAATTTGTAGTGGCTAGATATGTTAGTTTGTGACAATACTGCCTTACAAACTATGCTTTGATATAGCTATGAACCAAACACCCCTTAAGATAAATTGTTTGTAAATCAGACCAAAGCGACAATACTGCCTTTGTGCTTGAGTTAACATTGAAATATATGCTTTTCCTCGCTCCAAAAGTATCTTCATCTCCCTGTTTGCATCCTTAGCTAGTTACTTGATCTTAACAAGCTATATCTGTAATCAATTATCTGATTTATGTTATACTATGCTATTTTTGTCATCTTATCAAGTTGTGTACTGTTCACTTGCAGCTGTCCCAACGCACATTATCTGGGTCACTCTTGAAGTATCTTTCGAAGAAGCTTCAGGTAACATATCTTCGTTTGTTAATACTCTGTCCACCCTTATAAAAATCGGATTCCTATTACATATTATGTCCATACTACTATTTTTTTATTAGTCTTCTTAGAAGGCTCAACAATCTCTGTTGTCTAACTGCACCCAACTTTCTCTCCCTCCCCTATAATGGCAGGTTTAATGGCTATTTGTGCGACCAGATCTTATTATCATGCCCAAGAGATAACAGCCCATTATTCATCTGGCCAATTTATTTACTCGTTTTGTATAATTGCAGACTAATCCTTCTGGCCAATTTATTCATCTGGGGAGACAGTGCTCCGCGTCTTATTATAGGACCTGGATAACAGGATAAGGGTAATGCATCAGCATTGTGGTTGTGCTTTTATTTTATTTAATATTTTGGCGTTTTACATTACAAACAATCTATATATTGCAGGTAATGTAGTTATTGGGGAGATTATAGAAAAGTATGGGATCAACAGTTGTGAACACGCTAAAACATTTTACCAGGTTTGTGTTGTTCCTTATATGGTTTTGGACAAAAATAGAAAAATTATCTAGCATATGCTTATGGAGACCAATTGTTGATTGTTGTCGAATGTGGTTTTACAAGTGGGCAAAGAACGAATCAAGTTGCAATTGCTTGCCTCTATGTTGCTTGTCGGGTAGTGGTTTCTGCCATCACAGTTTTAACAATATATTTAAAGGACGTCCCTGTTAGTGATAGTGTTGTCGATGAAACAAACACCCTTTCTGAAATTGATGATTTTGAGGTACTACGTTAATCTGTTGGCGTTTACATGTAAAATATATCAAGTTAAGTATTTGTTAGTATTAATAATGCTTATTGCCTTTTTCAGTTTTCCGGTGAACAATAATCATCACACATAATCTGATCTTATTGCCTTTTTCACCTTTCCATTGAAATCTGATGACGTGAAGCAATTTAAAAGAACCAACTGAAGCTACTGGTTGCGGTACACCTACAAGTTACACAAGCTACACACGCTCGATTAGCTTAACAAACCCTTCCCATGATTTCATTTGTTAATTTTTGTTTTGCTTAGTAATAATGACAGGCAAATTATGCTCTAATGGTTCTATGTGTATATAAATTTGAGCTTTATTATGAATTATCAATTTGAGTTTATGTTGTTTGGCTTTTATGTTAAGTTTGTTATAATTTTATTAGAATTACAGAGATTTTAGCTTTATTATGTCTATCGGCCTTTTTTATGATATCTAAGCAACTAATAGTGATAAAATTGTGACGCTTTGCTTATATTTTCCGATGGATTACCGACAGAAACCATAGTGACAGATTTCCGAGTGCAATTTACCGACAGATTTTTCTGTCGCTGTTTGCCAGATAATTCCGACGGATATCAATTTCCTAGAAGGCATTTAGCGACACACTTATTCTGTCACAAATCCGTCGGAAAAGACCTTTACCGACGGATTTCCGACAGATATGACCGTCGCTATAGCCCAGTTTTGTAGTAGTGTAAAAAAGCAGGCTTGGTTTTGCTTACCCTGAGTTTAGACGGCCCTAGGTTGCAGGGAAAGACTAAAGCAGGCAGCATCTTGAGGAGTCCATTTGATCAGATGTGACATATAACTTGAAAAGAAGGCTTTGGAGCTCGATAAGCTAATTATAAATCATTCAATTTTATTATATATAAAAATGTAATAAAGATGAAAGGTGAACCTGAGATTAAAATTCTTTCCAACCTGGGTAGGTGAAGCAGTTATAGTCTCCTAAATGGAAGTGTTGGGAGTCATCACTAACTGAAAGCTTGATACTTCAAAGATTTGAGAACCTGATGAAAATATTAACTAAAAAAATGACGTGAAAGAAGTTGAAAGTTTTGAATCGGGTCAAGAAGACCCAGAAAAAGTCGAGATTTTTTAGTCACATCAAGATGCCCCAAAGAAGTGGCTGCAGAAAAAGATGAAAAAGAGGTAACCAAGAAGCTTTCTACAGCTACACCACCATTTAATCACTCAAAACCTTCTAGTTTTTGGGTCACTTCCAATACCCTTGGTTAGTAAAAGTAAAAAACTGTTGTATGTGTCCTACTCTCGGAGCAACATACTACTGGAATTAGCTTAGACCACTGTCTTCCTGAACAGCAGATATTAAACCTACCTACCTAGCAACCAATATACCGAATATTAGACGTAGAAAATAAGAGGAGAAGAAATAGTCTCAAGCTAATCTTCTGGTCAACAAATCCTTTCATAGTGAAGTTTTTTTGGGTATACCTAGGTTTCTGAATCGACATTGCAAGCCGACTAATCCAAGGGCGACTATCCTTTTGGATAGAACGGAGTCGTCGCAGGTGAACCTCCTGCGACGAAAATGTTGGACTAAGGACATTTGTCAAAACAATGTTACCAGTCGACTCGGTATAGCAAATTACCTCTTTAGTGATAGTGCTTATACCAGCTGGCAAAATTTAGATGCTGAGAAAAGCGATGACACCATTTTAGATGCAATGTTTTTTTGAAATTCAATTAAAAGTACTAAACAATATATAGTTTCATATTCAAATGTTCTTTGTAAAGTGAGGTGGGTGAACCTGCTTGTGAAGCTGCTCCGTGATATGTATCGCAAGATCATCAGGCTGATGTAGCTCTCGACAAAGCCACATGTCACCGGTCGAGACCAAAAATCGATTCAGGAGAGTACATTCCCATCCTTTTTAATGATTTCCCTTGGATCTTATTCATTGTCATAATGGCACAACAATGCCTAATGAAAAATTGCGTCTATTAGTTCATAATATGTTTTAGCTTAGTTTATATGTGATTAGTTACACCTAAGTAAACATTTACATGCAGTTCAATGAGAAATATCTTCTTCTTCTCCAATAATAGAGGACGGCCAGCCAGAGTATAATTTTGTTTTCCTTTGGAAGAGGAAGCTGGTACGGAAGCACCTGATTCGAGCATCTTCATCAAAAAGAGGATGGGGGAATAAAGAGCATGATAAACAGTCGAAATATAAAAATATCATATAGTCGAAATAAGAAGAAGGAAATACAATGTATGGGAACCACAATTCAAAGGGTTGAAAGTCATAATTTTTTCATTTCAACGACTTTAGGTACATAAGTTTTTCATGCGCTGGATTTTAAGAAACAAAATAAAAAAATATAATCAACTATGAAATGTGGATCCTTCCAGGAAAGTGAACCAGCTAATTACACAAGTTTCCTTTGACGGTTACCTGGTATGGATTTTTATGCACAATATCAGCAGCTCTTTTTTCTGTCATCCAGATTAATTTGGATACTTGATAGGTGTCAGTGAAGTAACATGAATACATGATAAATAATAGTAACAAAACAACTAACAAAGCGAAGAACCTATTAAATCGTAAGTAGTTCAGAAGTAAAACGAAAAAACAGCCACAACTTAGGTACGTTGCAAATTAAACATATGTTTAAAGTTAATAAGGTATGGACCTGACACTGGTCAGTGCAGATCAACCGAAAGCAGACTGAACTGACCAATGATGATAGATACAATTCTGTCTCCAGGAGATAAGGTATTTGTAAGTGAGCTTTCCCATGCACCAATAGTGTAAAAATAACCAAAAAATGCATTCTTAAATAACAATGGGCGATGGTGATTTAGTTGATGAAATAAGCTATCTAAACAACCCCTAATAACATGTTTGAAAATCAGCCCCTAAACTCCATGGAATCTCCTTTTCACATGTTATAACCACCTCCAATCTTTATCTTTTCAACTAGGCTTCAACATATGTTGATTATAGCCTTTGTTTATGACTAGATTTTTGATGGTGGTGGTGTGGTACTATAGTGGACGGCCAAGAGAGGAGAAATAGAGAGTTTTGTGGTTTTTGCATGTTGTAAAATGAGTATCTAGTTTTGTAGATAGTGGTTTTATTATGTGGATGGTTTTGGAGCAAACTAAGACAAGTGTCTTAGTTATTGTGTATAGTTGACACCTCAAAGGTGTGTTGGTGAAGTCTTTGGTCGCCCATTTGTGGGGTGAGGCAAGTGTAAACTTGTCTCATCCCACTAATTTACGGGTACTTCTCGGGACATTTGTCAAAACAATGTTACCAGTCGACTCGGTATAGCAAATTACCTCTTTATTGATAGTGCTTATACCATGTGGCAAAATTTAGATGCTGAGAAAAGCGATGACACCATTTTAGATGCAATGTTTTTTTGAAATTCAATTAAAAGTACTAAATAATATATAGTTTCATAACATTTCAACATAGAGATCATATAATTATGAAAATTCAAATGTTCTTTGTAAAGTGAGGTGGGTGAACCTGCTTGTGAAGCTGCTCCGAGATATGTATCGCAAGATCATCAGGCTGATGTAGCTCTCGACAAAGCCACATGTCACCGGTCGAGACCAAAAATCGATTCAGGAGAGTACATTCCCATCTTTTTTAATGATTTCCCTTGGATCTTATTCATTGTCATAATGGCACAGCAATGCCTAATGCGAAAATGCGTCTATTAGTTCATAATATGTTTTAGCTTAGTTTATATGTGATTAATCACACCTAAGTAAACATTTACATGTAGTTCAATGAGAATTAGCTTCTTCTTCTCCAATAATAGAGGACGGCCAGCCAGAGTATAATTTTGTTTTCCTTTGGAAGAGGAAGCTGGTACGGAAGCACCTGATTCGAGCATCTTCATCAGAAAGAGGATGGGGGAATAAAGAGCATGATAAACAGTCGAAATATAAAAATATCATATAGTCGAAATAAGAAGAAGGAAATACAATGTATGGGAACCAGAATTCGAAGGGTTGAAAGTCATAATTTTTTCATTTCAACGGCTTTAGGTACATAAGCTTTTTATGCGCTGGATTTTAAGAAACAAAATAAAAAAATATAATCAACTATGAAATGTGGATCCTTCCAGGAAAGTGAACCAGCTAATTACACAAGTTTCCTTTGACGGTTACATGGTATGGATTTTTATGCACAATATCAGCAGCTCTTTTTTCTGTCATCCAGATTAATTTGGATACTTGATAGGTATCAGTGAAGTAACATGAATACATGATAAATAATAGTAACAAAACAACTAACAAAGCGAAGAACCTATTAAATCGTAAGTAGTTCAGAAGTAAAACGAAAAAACAGCCACAACTTCGGTACGTTGCAAATTAAACATATGTTTAAAGTTAATAAGGTATGGACCTGACACTGGTCAGTGCAGATCAACCGAAAGCAGACTGAACTGACCAATGATGATAGATACAATTCTGTCTCCAGGAGATAAGTATTTGTAAGTGAGCTTTCCCATGCACCAATAGTGTAAAAATAACCAAAAAATGCATTTTTAAATAACAATGGGCGATGGTGATTTAGTTGATGAAATAAGCTATCTAAACAACCCCTAATAACATGTTTGAAAATCAGCCCCTAAACTCCATGGAAACTCCTTTTCACATGTTATAACCACCTCCAATCTTTATCTTTTCAACTAGGCTTCAACATATGTTGATTATAGCCTTTGTTTTTTACTAGATTTTTTATGGTGGTGGTGTGGTGGTGCTATAGTGGACGACCAAGAGAGGAGAAAGAGAGAGTTTTGTGGTTTTTGCATGTTGTAAAATGAGTATCTAGTTTTGTAGATAGTGGTTTTATTATGTGGATGGTTTTGGAGCAAACTAAGATAAGTGTCTTAGTTATTGTGTATAGTTGACACCTCAAAGGTGTGTTGGTGAAGCCTTTGGTCGCCCATTTGTGGGGTGAGGCAAGTGTAAACTTGTCTCATCCCACTAATTTACGGGTACTTCTCGAGACATTTGTCAAAACAATGTTACCAGTCGACTCGGTATAGCAAATTACCTCTTTAGTGATAGTGCTTATACCAGGTGGCAAAATTTAGATGCTGAGAAAAGCGATGACACCATTTTAGATGCAATGTTTTTTTGAAATTCAATTAAAAGTACTAAACAATATATAGTTTCATAACATTTCAACATAGAGATCATATAATTATGAAAATTCAAATGTTCTTTGTAAAGTGAGGTGGGTGAACCTGCTTGTGAAGCTGCTCCGTGATATGTATCGCAAGATCATCAGGCTGATGTAGCTCTCGACAAAGCCACATGTCACTGGTCGAGACTAAAAATCGATTCAGGAGAGTACATTCCTATCTTTTTTAATGATTTCCCTTGGATCTTATTCATTGTCATAATGGCACAACAATGCCTAATGCGAAATTGCGTCTATTAGTTCATAATATGTTTTAGCTTAGTTTATATGTGATTAATCACACCTAAGTAAACATTTACATGTTGTTCAATGAGAATTAGCTTCTTCTTCTCCAATAATAGAGGACGGCCAGCCAGAGTATAATTTTGTTTTCCTTTGGAAGAGGAAGCTGGTACGGAAGCACCTGATTCGAGCATCTTCATCAGAAAGAGGATGGGGGAATAAAGAGCATGATAAACAGTCGAAATATAAAAATATCATATAGTCGAAATAAGAAGAAGGAAATACAATGTATGGGAACCACAATTCGAAGGGTTGAAAGTCATAATTTTTTCATTTCAACGGCTTTAGGTACATAAGCTTTTCATGCGCTGGATTTTAAGAAACAAAATAAAAAAATATAATCAACTATGAAATGTGGATCCTTCCAGGAAAGTGAACCAACTAATTACACAAGTTTCCTTTGACGGTTACCTGGTATGGATTTTTATGCACAATATCAGCAGCTCTTTTTTCTGTCATCCAGATTAATTTGGATACTTGATAGGTGTCAGTGAAGTAACATGAATACATGATAAATAATAGTAACAAAACAACTAACAAAGCGAAGATCCTATTAAATCGTAAGTAGTTCAGAAGTAAAACGAAAAAACAGCCACAACTTAGGTACGTTGCAAATTAAACATATGTTTAAAGTTAATAAGGTATGGACCTGACACTGGTCAGTGCAGATCAACCGAAAGCAGACTGAACTGACCAATGATGATAGATACAATTCTGTCTCCAGGAGATAAGGTATTTGTAAGTGAGCTTTCCCATGCACCAATAGTGTAAAAATAACCAAAAAATGCATTTTTAAATAACAATGGGCGATGGTGATTTAGTTGATGAAATAAGCTATCTAAACAACCCCTAATAACATGTTATGTTTCCAGATATCAGAGCCTTAGAAACGACATAATAATTCTTAATAATTCAGAGTGAAAATAAAGCAGCATGCGGGAGATGACACTGTAAATATACATCATAGATAGATAAACTTGTAATCTTACCGCCACATCAATCAATCAATTTAATAAACTTGTATAATTGAATTGTCACTTATCTAGCACCATTTGATACCCTTTCTCACCAGCTTCTAACTCCTGCACCAACTCCTAAGAAACATAAACAAAAAAGAACCATAAACATACAACCTGTTACACATGCATTGAAAAACAAAAACCAATCTGCTAATTAACCCGTTTTTCAATACATGATCCCCTTTGTAACAAACATGAGAGATGATATCCTTTGCTCCAACAAAATCACATAAGAGATATGACGCTTTCATATAGGATATGCGTTTCTCTTTGTTACATGTTACATAAACAAATTTTGTGTTACGAAACCCTTGTTCCTTCATAAGCCAATATGGTTTCAACATTACATATGATATCAGTATTCCATTCTACAGAATAAGAAATTATCAGACATGACTAATATGATATAAATGAATGAGACAAATTAGAAGCAGAAAATATGATCAAAACAAATCATCCAAGCCTTACCCAAACACCCAATTCACTTACGGCGGAGTCATTTGTTGGCTGGTCCAATGTGGTGAAAATAAAGTACCCTCGGTGTCACTGTAGCCTTTAAGTTTTGAGTCTGGCTCGGTGAGCTCCAGTACGTTTGTCATCACTTCGAGAGGCATAGCTAAAACATTAGATTCTAACCTGCGACTATGGGCTCTTCCTTGGAGACTTGTTGGTCTTGAACGCCACCTACTCCGACCTGAGTTTCAATGTATACCCATTTGAAGTGGGGATGGCTTTCGATTGAGGTATATAGTGATTTCACTCTTGGTGGTAATTCTGTCTTATGAATATGTCAAGATTCTACATCAGATGCAAAAATCTTAGATCAGAGAAAAGAAAAAAGTACACCATTGTGATATGTGATATTTTCGAGAAAGTTAATAAGGCGAGCGATTCTCGATGGCAAATTCTAAATACCTTGGAAATTTGTAGTGTCCGTGGGACTCTGCTGTACCGAAAAACGTAGGCTTATATTTTGTGCACAGAGATTAGAGTATCTTTGGAAGGCATCAAACCCGTTGGAGTATTCTGTACTGAAAACCACAACAGTCAAACTATGGGACTGTTCTGTACCCAAAACCACGACTATTATGTAAATCGTGGGACGGCTCCAATCTGTGTATTTCTTAAGTTAAAAACCAAAATAATCCAATCTGGGTTACACCTTGGAGCAGCCTTCCGTCGTAACCCACATTGTGATATCATGCACCTCCTTGATTCCCATATACAGAACCCCGCGTGTTTGCAGCACCATGACATGTAGTTTTGAGCAGGAACCGTTCGTCTACTCTCATTTTCAAATTGATCCAAGTATGCCTTACCAACCCACCAAGGTTTCCTACAGTTTCTTTAGCAACCACAACCTGCAGCATACAAACATCATGCTTCTTTAAACAAAAAAAGAGGTCTAAAACTTGACTTTTTAAGGTCGAGAATGCAACAGCTCTTGGGTGAAGTCTAACGTGTCCAGCTGTATGACTGCCATGTGTACTGGTCTGTGGAGGTAGTGTTTCTTCTGGGTATCCCATAATTGTATCAATAACTGGTTGCGTTCTAGCCCCTAACTGACTCAATTCAACACAAATACTACTTTTAAAAGTAGTAGACAATCAGTTTCTAGTGTTTAGGTGCAGTGCAATTAAATCTGCAGCTAAACATGAAGGTTCATAATGAAACCATCGTCATACAAACGGACAACTAAAATAATCCCCTTTAGAAATAGAAGGTGCATAATGAAAATTATTCAAAATAATACTAATCCACTAGAGTGACATATATAAAAACACCAATGGCTTCAATAGTTGCACGATGACTGCTGCTGATGTAAGGACTTAAAGCTACTAGCTTCATGTTCCTACTTCCTTTTAGTCCCTGAGTAGTATTACAAATGTGAGTACCACAACCAGTGTCATAAACCCAAGATTTATTAGGAAAATTATAAAGTTATATTCTGAAGATACCTCAAGTGCTAGCTTCCTGAGATGGCTTCTTTTTCTTCATCAAATTAGTGAGATATTATGGGACATTTCCTTCTCTAATGACCAGTCTCACCACATTCGTGGCAGAATGGTAGCATGATTCTCTTTCTTTAGTGGAGGGGGAATCTTGGTTCTACGAGTAAAGTTTGCAACTTTCTTCCCTTTGCCTTTATTTTTCCCCTTTTGCAGCATTAGACAGTTTAGCCTTATTAGGCTTTTGGATCCTACCTGCTTTAATACCATGTAAAGTAGGTGCAACTGTTTTTGGTAACGTTTTCTCATGTAACTTGAACATGAAATGAAACTCAGATATAGTATTCCCCAAGCCATGTATATTGTAATCTTGCATGAACCTTTTATTTTCCTTGCTTAGTCAGATTAAAATTAGGCTGATAGCAAGTTTTAGTGACATGGGGTGATCGAGATGTTCCAAGTTTTCCATGTACCCTATCATTTTAAGACGTAGGAGCTCACAGATTATCCTTCATGTCTACACGAGTGAAAAGCTCGTGCAACATCAAGAAGTTCTTGATATGCCTGTTGGCATAACATAGTCTTTAGTTCCTCTAGAATAGCTTAAGCTCCATGGCCTTCTAGATTTCTCTAGATTTTAAGGGACATGGTCATAAGCATGAGGCCACCAATTTCCTTAGACTATTTAAGCCAAAGATTGTGATTCTATGGGTTGGGTTCGGGACCTTGTTGACCAGGTGGAAGATATGGGAGATAAGGACTAAGCTGCTCAAGGTAAGGCAACAAATCGTCAGTTTCTAGCGGGATCCCAAAAGCACGATACCAATCAACAAAATTGATTTCAGTCAGTTTCATCTTTTCTAGGAAGGACTTAACAATATAACTGTTTTAGTAAGAGGTAGAGTTATGCATATACAAAATAAAAGTTCAAAAGATTAGTATTTTTGATAATTACATTCTCAAAGAATAACTACCTAATTAATCATTATGAGACTAAGATCCTACTTTTCCTCTCACTCATTATCAGAAAGTCTGACCAACTAATAATAAGTAGGAAATGAGGTAAGCGTCGAGCGTTAATTGCATTACAAGTGCAACTCTTAGTGTTTATGAGACTATTCATGAAATTTTATTTGTTGTAGAGCGTTTGAAGGGGATGTTCTCACAACTCTTGCGAGTACCAATGAACATCTCTATCAAACTTGTTCCACAAATAATAGGTTCATGAGTATGTTTCATTTCATATTTTGCCTCGATTTCGGATCTGACCGGAAACTCGATTGAAGTCGTACCAATGTAAAGCATGCATAAATTGACATATATCCGACCTATGACAAAATTTCCTTGGGTTGGAATTCATCCTAGGTTTGACCAGATGATAAAAACCAAGTGCAAGTGCTAATACTTTGGATGACATAGACTTAAAGTTCAAATAGGTATCACGTAAGTTTTTAAAACAAATGTCAAAAGGGTGTAAAAATATACATGCAATCATCTTTTAAGCACAAGTTAAGAAAACCTTTTGTCAACATTAGTTTAGGCATGACTTATCGTGGGAAAAGATTACAAAATGATCAAACCCTATATCCTACTCTTCATGTGCCCGAAGGCACAAGTGCTTGGGATAATTACCACATAAATGTTGAAACATCTATCTGAGTTGACTAAAACACGTAGTGTAGTAGCAAGATCCATCATTAATATATCATAAAAAAGTGTTGTATTTTAAGTATTACAAGATAATTGATTTTTGCAAATTACGTCGTTGAGAGGATAGTTTATAAGCCATCATTATGGTATGTGAGCCTAACTCGTGTGAAAATATAATTTCGCAAAACAATTAGTCTTATAATAAAACCAAGTTTCATAGTTCTTATGTCCATATTAATTTTTGTTCAGAATACGATTTTTAACAAATAACACATATCCGATTCGCAAGGAAAAAAAGTGTAGTTAATGAGAGGTATTTTAAACATAGTTTCAATATAAGTAGAGATCCGTTTTTACGATTACTAGAATCTTGCGTAATTTATATTTTTTGCAATTTATAATGGAAAACATATAAGCACTAAAAACATACAGAAAAGGGGGTAGATCCGATCACATACTCTATATGAAAGCAGTAACATATAAGATCCAAGATCTCGGATGAGTCTTCCCCAAGTTGAGGACCAAAGACCCTCATCAAGTTTTCGAGCTAGTTACTTGCTGACTTTTATACATCACGAACGTGATTGCAAGTCTTTAACGGATAAAAAACAATCATACTCTAAAACCCGCTTTAAAATCCCTTAGAACATTAATTACATGAAATTAATTACATGAAATTAAGTATAAATTAAAACTTAACGACAAATTAATATACGACACGCGACACGAACATCAATACAATTATTACGTATATTAATTTCGTACGATAAGTAATCACGATATACATATAACATGTATAGAATATAACATGAAATAAAATAAGACACTGGAAACACGAACACACGTAAGCATTTAATTAAACACGAAATTAGAACAAACGTATAATGTGTGTGTTTGTTTTGGACGGTTTAGGCAAAAGATAAGGACCAACAAGAATGGGCCGTGGCCCAAGAGGGAGCCTTAGACCGGCTTTAATAATAAAACACGGGGGAGGATACTTTTATTTAGAGAACAAGTCCAGTAAATCCTAAAACACAAAATCATACGATCGTTTTCTTTTTTTTCTTTTCTGTCGTCGCTATGAACACCAAGAATAAGAGCAATACGTCGTGGGTTTGATCAAGAAAACAAGGTTTGTGATTCGTGTTGATTCCGAAAACCCTAAATACGCAAGAGGTACTCTCGTAATCCTAAATCTTGATTACTTTAATCATGATTAATATCCAGGAATCATTAAAACAGTTGCCAAACATGTTAGAAATAATAATTAAACCGGGGATTCGGGATTGGTTAGGTTGTTCGTGTTGTTTGCACGCAAACCGAGACCCATGGGGGTCTAGGTGGTGATTTGATTCCACCAACCACAACCCTTCAAGGGTGTCGGCTTGGTTTTGTTCAACCAGTAGCAACACCCAAACCCCCAGTAGGGGTGGGTTGGTTAAAACAGTGGGAACCGAGACCCTATGGTCTCGGTGGTTAATTATTATACGCCAGTGGGTGATGGTTAGTCGTCAACAGGAATGTATATAAAAACAATGAGTATTTTATAACAGCAACAGGAACAAGGTTGTAGTCTGGTTGATATATCGGACAACACTACAGGGAGGATGTTGGACAGAACATGAATATAGTATATTGAACAGAACTAACTAGGGATGTTGGACAGAACTATAGGTATATATTGGACAACACTGTTTTAGGTTGTTTTGCTAAGTTGTTTTTTTTTGTGCGACCAAAACATGGGTGTCTCGGTAGGCTTAGGTACACATGTGTATGTTGGTTAATCAAGTTAGTTTAATTATTAAAATGCAAGTTATAATTAAATTAATCATGCAACTTAGGTTATATTTAATTAAGATAATTAATCATGGAATTAGCCTAAGTAATTATTTAGTTACGTAATTAAATTAATAAGCACGCTTTAATTTAATTATGATGTTTCCAAGCTTTTATTTAAATTAACCATGTCATATTATTAATTAATAATCTCAAATATAACCATGCATGTTATTATTAGTTAATAATTATTAGCTTAAAGTATTTATTTAATAAACGTTACTATAAAACCATGACTTATATATTTTATGCTTATTAAAACTATAGCTTATATTTTCTACTTAGTAACCAAGCTTATTTCTAAACATGGAAACTTTCTATCTTTGGAAACCTGCTATTTTTAGGAAGTTACTTATTATTATATAACAAGAACATGAAATACATTAATCAGAATACATGATTTAGCGTGAATCAGTAACATAAGTTAAGAACACTTAAAACAAGACAAGAACAAGTAAAACAAGTAAGAGCACGTCAAGTAAACTAATAATCGGTTAAGTATAAGTTAATCAGACAACTCATACACGTCCCTTTTTTATGTAGCACTTGTGAAATCAGATTGATCTTCCACTTTCGTTTTCATCTTCATTACTGGACATAAGGTACGGATATTCCGTCCTTCAGTATGGACATTATCTTCCTTTATTAGGATTCCCCGTTGATACATTGATTTTGCTAGTTAAAAAGTTCGTTTTTCTCAGTGTCTAATCGAATTGATCTCCGGTTAAATGTGTGACTCGGTCGTCTTTGGTGGATAAAAGAAAAGGCGTCGTTGTCTAAAAATAAATAAAGATAAAAATAAAGCTTTAAAAGGAAATGACAAAATATAAAAGAAAAGAACTAAAATTTAAAACGATTGACAAATAATAAAGAAACGATATTAAAAACAAATATGAAAACGAAACAATTAATAAAAATAAAACTGAAAATAAAAATAAACATTCGATTTAAAAATAAAACTCATTAAATAAAAATGAAAGAAATTGGATTATAAAACTATTTTAAAAAGAAACGAAACAAATATTGAAACAAGAATTAAAAACGAAACAATTAATAAAAATAAAACTAAAAGAAGAAATTAGCGTTCGACTTTGAAATAAAGTTTACCTAATGAAAAAGGAGGAAATAGGACTAAGTGGTACTTTAAAACTGAACGAGGCAAAAGCTAAAGCGGGCACTAAATAAAAGATAGTTAAACTTTTCGAAAAAATACTAATACTAAAAATTGACGAAAAATACAACTAAAAATACGTGACTTTCAGAATAAAAATCAGAACAACTTCCAGATAAAACTAAACAATTACGGAACAATATATATAAATAACCAAGCAACCAAGCTATTTGCTCAAGCATCCAGGCTACTAGCTCAAAATGGCGGGAAACAGACTTAAGCTACCAAGCAGACATGTTAAATTCTAAACGTTGTTCGGAATCGGTGTTATTCGGAATTGGTGCTTGGACCACGACTTCTTCATTTTTCTCCAATCTTTACTTGGGATTTTGATATACAACGATCCGACTCCTTTTAGGACTTGGATCTATTTATCCTCATACCTTGTTAGGGCCTTTTTGGATAGACTTCTCCATGATCTTTACGGGAGTATTTGCTTTTCGTCGTGTGTCTCGATCCTTCATATTGATTTTTGATAAATGATTCTTCACATCACTTTTGGATCTTTAGCAACAAAATGTAGCCCTCATTCCTTGTTAGGGCCTTTTCGGACTCGCCAATCTTCGCATCCCGCTTCAATAAGTTATGCCTTGGCTATGAACTCTAATTAATACCGAGCAACTTTTAAACGATCTTGTGCTAGAAGCTAAGTAACTTTTCAAATCGTACGACCTTACTTATTGCAATTATATTTATTAACAAGCGATGGGAGAAAAAACTCATAATTAACTCACATAAATTCATGAAAGAATACAAAACTTATAATTGACTCTATCATCTCTCGTTCTCCACAATTTAAAATCTTAAGGAATGAGACTCGTGGATGCTTAGCCAATTAAATCAATGTTTTGGGTGTTCAAGTCATCTATAGGATCTTGCATCTTCTTAGACTCTTTCAAGTTTTAGAATTCGCATTTTAAAGTTCCCTTGATAAACGACTTTCTGGGATCAGTTATAGGAACTTGCGAAAATTTCTTGTTCTTAAACCGTAAGAGTTAAGACTTTCGGGTTTTAAAGTTCCCTATATAAAAGCCTAGCAAAACTTGACTTAAACACGTTAAGGATACTAGCTAGAGTAAACTAAAATAAGTAAACTCGGGTTGAGTCAAAAGATTCACGACGGGCCTAATATATCAAAGACATCTAAACTTATTAAAACCATTTATTAAAATTTATTCTAATGAAAGAAAATAACGATAACAAAGGAAAAACTACTAGGCCAAAATAGATCAAAATTTTTGAAAAATGTCGAAAAATCAATTTTTCGGTTAAAATGAGGACAATTACAAGGGAAAGCCCACTTAACTTTGATAGAAGTCCCCCTACACTTAATATAAACATTGTCCTTAATGTTTAAGCATGTGGAAGTAAACTCCCCTACACTTAAGACATTGTGCACTTTGTTTAAATCTTGCTAAGGAAGGGACAACTAAAGTGATTCCTATTTTAATATTGAAGAATATATAATAGTGAATCAAAAGAGTTTAGGATAGAACCGGGAAGACGGGTACACGGGATCACGGGTCGTCAAAAATCATCAAAAGTGCTCTTTGAAGCTTTAATCCCTGCACATCATAAGAAAGAAAACAACAAACACATACTAGGGTCTCCCCTACCCTTATTAGAAAAACGGAATAAAAGGAATAGATACTCGGGTTGCCTCCCGAGAAGCGCTTGTTTTTGTTCACCGAGTCACGAGCCTGACTCGTCCCCGAGTTAAATGGTCCATGGGGAAGCGTCGAATGTAATACCAGGATTAAAGACCTTGTCCTCGTTCCAAGAGGACATCAATGAAGGACAGGCCGGAGGATAAGTCTTAAAGGGTAGAAAAGTCCTCTCAACATACGAAAAGTATGTGAAATCATGATCCACGGGAGGTGGGGTGGGTAAATGTCAGCCCCAAAAGACATATGATTATCACTGAGCAGCAAAGCCGTAAAGGTGTCAATCATGGAATGGTCAATGTCACCTCCCGAGTCAAAGCACTCATCCTCGGTAATGGTTTCTAAAGGTTGGGATAAAAGGTGCTCGGGAGGGGGACTTGGGAAAATATCTTCATGGATCAAGGTATCAAAAAGAATATCCCCCTCCGTGTCATCATCATCAATACCTGGAGGTATTGAGTGAATGTCGATTTCTTCCATAAATGTGTCATTATTCTCAACGGGAGTTATAGACGGGGATAAAGACTCGATATTAGGAGGAGAATTCAACGCTTCAATTTTAGCAGTAAGAAGATGAACTTTCAATAATTTGTCGCAAAGAATAACGTCTTCCACCTCATCTACAAGACCAAGTTCAGTGGTGAACTTCGGAGAGAATAAATCAACATCGCCCTCATCTCCCGGAGGAGATTGAGAAATTTCAAAGGTGAAATTCTCATAGCATGGAGAAAAATCATCATTAAGAGCGACCTCGTCCGTAAGCTCAGCAAAAGTCGGTACATCACAAACCTCCCCAAATAAGTTGTCGAGAGCAAATTCACTAATCTCACTCGATGTATCACAATCCTTAGACGCAATTGGGATATCGAGAGAAGGAGGTACAATTGCACTAGGACATTAAGTAACAAGATCATTCCATGAAATAGTAGTCTCATCGTCATCATCATCATAATAGTATGGATGCAAAGGAGGAGGAGTATAAGTCTCGATATTCGATATTTGCTCTTGTCGGCATACCCTCTCCATGATAGCTGGGAGGCGATCTAGAATTTCAGCCAAATTAGTGAGAAGTTCCGCACTTATTCCAAAAGAAGGTTGATGAACGACGGAGTATTGCGGGGGCTCAAAATTTTAAAAACCGGAATTATAGCACGGATGTGGCTAATAATTCATCGGTTGAGAAGAATTAGAACACGGATGTGGTTCATAATAATTCATCGGTTGACAATAAGAAGTATCATGAGGGCCCCTACAATGATTGCAACACGGGTATTGAGAAAAACCCGGTGCATCTTGTGGATAGCTATTACCATTGTAATCATTGTAACCCGGTTCTTGCCCGTCATGAGACGGGTATCAAATCGGACACGAAACATGCCAATGAGAATCGCTTCTACAATATATGCAAGAGGGGGGAGTAAGTGCATGAGAAGCAAATGATGAGTTAATAGAATTGCACGAGGGACAAAATCCAAATTGTGTATTGTTGATATCATTTCCGCATCGCTCACATATACACCATTGACATGTTTGAAAACCATACAATGGTCTCCCATACCCTACGAAATAAACATACGAATCCATGAAGAATTAAAAATTAGAGGGGTTGAGAAAAAGAATTAAAAAAAATAGAGGATGAAGAGGAATATTTTTGGTGCAAAACTCTTGGAAAAAGAAATGCTTTTTATGATTTTTTAAAATGTTTTTAGATTTTTGAATTTTTTATTTTTTTATGGTATTTCGAAAAATGTGCAAGAAAAATAACGTTCCCGAGGGAACAAATCCCAAAATCCAACGCGTCTCTCACAAAAACCGTTAATCTTCACGAAAAGAGCCGGCAGCGGCGCCATTTAATACATTGATTTTGCTAGTTAAAAATTTCGTTTTTCTCGGTGTCTAATCGAATTGATCTCTGGTTAAATGTGTGACTCAGTCGTCTTTGGCGGATAAAAGAAAAGATGTCGTTGTCTAAAACTAAATAAAGATAAAAATAAAGCTTTAAAAGAAAATGACAAAATATAAAAGAAATGAACTAAAAATTAAAACGATTGACAAATAATAAAGAAACGATATTAAAAACAAATATGAAAACAAAACAATTAATAAAAATAAAACTGAAAATAAAAATAAACTTTCGATTTAAAAATAAAACTCACTAAATAAAAATGAAAGAAATTGGATTATAAAACTATTTTAAAAAGAAACGAAACAGATATTGAAACGAGAATTAAAAACGAAACAATTAATAAAAATAAAACTAGAAGAAGAAATTAACTTTCGACTTGGAAATAAAGTTTACCTAATGAAAAAGGAGGAAATAGGACTAAGTGGCTACTTTAAAACTGAACGAGGCAAAAGCTAAAGCGGGCACTAAATAAAAGATAAAACTTAAACTTTTCGAAAAAATACTGTAGAAACTAGAAGGGGGGGTTGAATATATTCTAGTTAGTTTTCAAAACATTTCGGCTTAATCCACTGTGCGCGGTTCCTTATGTGTACCCGCGGTTCTTTATCAATAAAGAACCGCCGGTCCATTTAGGGAACCACCGACAGTGAACTTAACCTTTTGTTGCATGTTAAGCTTTGACAATCCTTTGTATCAAATTCGTGATCAAGCTTGACTAGATATGAGATGTGTTTGATTGAAAGATAAATACTACAAGTAAGTAAACACACAAACACATCAAATCAAGAGTACATCAAGCAATAGTCTAAACACTAAGCACACACGTACTAAGCATAAGCTTTTCCGCAACTAGGATGTTTAGACTAAGTGATGTACACTTGACCATAATCTAAACACGAAGCACAATCGTACTAAGCCTTAGCTTTTCCGCAACTTAGATGTTTAGATTATGAGATGCACACAACACACAACATATAAATACATCTATAATAGTAAAGAAATAAATGTAAAGGAAAGTACCGACACGATGATTTATAGTGGTTCGGTCACGAAGCTCCTCTTCGCCCTACTCCACTCCTCGATTACACCTTACTCGAGAGTTACTTCACTAGTCAACAAACTCCTTAAGGTGGAGAAACCATACACAACGTCGATTATCCAATTTCCGACTCTAAGCTAAAAGTCGAGTCCTAATCTTAGGTAGGACCAATCTACACAATGTTGCCCACTTCACCATTTAACGACACAAGGCTAAATGTCGAGTTCTAATCGAAAGCTAGAACCAATCTTCACGACTCTTCACTTTGAAGCTAAGTGAGAACTTCACACAACACAACTACTAATCACTTTAAAGTTTAGTGAGAACTCACAAGACACAACCACATCACTTTATAGTTTAGTGAGAACTACCTAGACACAACCATATCACTTTAGAGTTTAGTGAGAACTACCAAGACACAACCTAATCTACCCACTAGTTATGTTTTATGGCCCAACATAACAAACCTTGTGTTTTATGGCCTAAACACATAAACCATATAGATCTAAGCACACAACACTTAGATCTATAACTCTAACACTATATCCAAGTACTAACAAGACTTGGATCTCCACAACTAACACCTAATCCATGGATATCCATCACTTGGATATTCTACCCTTACAAACACATCCAAGTGTACCCAACACTTGGATCTTCTACATATACATAGTAGGAAGACTAAAAACATAACTTAGATCTATAGAAGGAAAGATCTTCATCATGTAGTGAACCCGACACATCATGGTAATTATAGTGTTCTTCTCTTTGCACTTGAGTGGATGAGGAGATTGAAGATTGAATCACATCTTAAACAAGATTAATCAAAACTAACTAATCAAGGATCTAAGATGGTTTTTGAAAGAAACTGTGCAAAAAGGGTTGAATGAAAACCTGGAAATGATCCACTATTTATAGGACAACATTGCAACGGTCAAAAACACCCGCGGTTCCTTATCTCTACCCGCAGTACCTTATCAATAAGGAACCGCGGGTTCCTTTAAGGAACCTCCGTGTCGGATTCCATGCAAATTTGTCCTTTAGTGGGGATATGCCATCGGGGTAGTTTATACCCTCAAAGGATATTCCTTTGGCATATGGAATATGCGAAATTCAAATTTCCATTTTCTTTTTAATAAAACATTTTCTTAAAAATAAATTTAATTAAAATCTTTTGTCACATTTGATTAAAATGTGAGTTTTAAGAAATTATTAATCCTTGATCACTTAGTTAGGTTAATGACATGTTTGTACATACCTTGAGTGATTCATGCCGAATGCGGTCTTGGAGGTGTCGAGAGAAGTATACAAATGTATTCTTGAGTGATTACGAGTACCTTAACATTTTACATAATGTATTGCGAATTATACGTTTGTCATCAACAAAACACAAAGAGATTATATCGACAAAGCATCGTAATGTTTGCACTAACAATCTCCCCCTTTTTGATGATGACAAACAAGTAAACCGCAACACATATTAAAATGCATAAGTTACTCGTTTACAATTACTTCTCCCCCTTTTGTCGAATCAAAAAGGTAGTCAACGTCTTGAAGAAGAGAAGAATCAACGTCGAGAGAGCACACGTCCAAAGTGGTAGACATCAATAGCACGTCCTTTGAAGAGGAGAAGAATTAACGTCACACGAGCTTGCATCCAAAAGGTAGATCATCACTAGTGGTCGTCGGTTGAGAGGCGAGAATCCAAACTATAAACCCATCATCCAAGAATATTGAGCTTGCGTCATCCTAGTGAAGTCTTCAATCACCATAGGTTAACTAACTCCATGCATAATAAAATGCTTATCTTCAAGATTCCAAAATTCATTACTAGCAAGATATTCGATGAATGATCGCAAATGTAATGACTTGAACTCTTTCAAATGCTCCCCCTTGATATGAGCTCCCCCTTCCTTGAGACACCAACAAAGCAAGAATAGTGACGAGCTACAAAAATGGGTTAGAAGTGTCCTACAAAACAAGGTTAGTAGACAAGAGCATATATAAAAAGAGGATGATAAACAAGTCGTTTGCACAAACAATGACAAGCATTGAAGAAAAAAGTGTGCACGCGATGCTATTAACCAAAAAAAATAAAGGAGAGGATCGTGACAAGATCAATTCACAATTTTTGGAATAGAGATAGAAAAGAAACATCCATACCAATTGTAATGATAATATGTCAAAGGGTAAAAAGCTTAGAATTTTTGGAATCACCCAAGAAAATTCAAGATTTAACCATCAACTCTCAAAGAAAAAAACAAGGAGAGGATTTTGAGGAAATCAATTCAAAATTGTTGGAATAGAGGTAGAAAAGAAACATCCAAGAATTTGAAGATATCATCTGAAGGGGTTAAAAACTTAGAACCGATGGAATCACCCATACTAATTGTAAATTTTAACCGCAATCAACTCTAAAAAACATGAACAAAAATATCTCAACCTAGAGACATTTTTGACCAAAAAAATAAAGGAAAACCAAAAGCGGATAATTTGACGCTTTAATAAAAAACGGGATATAGGACATTATAGGAAAAAATGCGTATGAATGTCGACACCAAATGGTGTTTAGCATACGATAAACTACATGCTCAAAGTTTCGTAGCTCTTCTCAATCATTATGGATGTTCAAAGAACAATTACATGATGAGGAAAGGGTAAGGCTCGACTCAACTTAGTTTAGAAAGACTAGAAGAAAGAGACTCGACTTAGAAGAGCATGATTAAAATGAATTGAGAGAGACTCAACAAAGAAGTTAAGGATAACTTCACAAATTAATTCAAGAATACTATACCTTAGAAGGTGATAGTGAAATCTCGAAAGAAAATGAGAGAAGAAACTCAAAAGAAGCTCAAGAAGACATGAAGAGTTAGTACAAAATCTAACACATAATCAAGTAAGCACATAGGATAATTCATGCAATCCCTTATGAAGTCTACAATAAACCAATGTAGAGAAGGTGCGCAATTAACACATATGGCATGCAAGAAACAAGATTACTTAAAAAGAGAAGACTAAGTAAAACATGTTAGCACGTAGCATTTAAGGACATGCATGAGTTAGACACATCTAAGAGATATTATATCGGAATTGCTTGACAAAGACAAAACCTTTATAATAAGCATGCATTCATTAACTAATCAATTAAGCATATAACATACGGATAAGCAAGAAGATATATAAGCAAGTAGCATACAAGCAAGTCATCTATCTAGATATCACAAATCAAGCTACATGTAATGTAAATCTCCAAGAAGATTCCTAATTCTTATTAGTTTAAGAAAAGGACTCAAAATAAGAGAAAAGAAAAAACATAATAACAACAAGATCCAAGACTCAAAGAAAAATCATGTTGAAAAACATGAAAGGAAATACAAGAGAATAAAGATCATACAAAGATGTATATAAAAAACAAGCCTAAAACTTAAGCATAATTTTAATCTTAGTTACACTAGAATCCTAATATTTGCTTAAATTAGATGCCATAGCAATAAGCAATCCATATGCTTAAATGAAAGACAAGGGTGGTGGCGGAATTTGGTGGGGTGAAAGGTGAAGTCACCAAGGGTTCAACAAAGTCATTCACAATGGGAATTCTTTGGATGGGTGATGTGGGTGAGTTTGAAGGGGTAAAATGTGAAGTCACCAAGGTATCAACAAAGTCATTCACAATGGGAATGCTTTGGATGGGTTGAGGTTGGGTAGTCACATCCAAGAGAGTACTTGGAGTGAAGGGTGAGGTTAGCTCATTCATTCTAGATTGGAATGAAGAGGAGGTAGAACCATGTGAATGGTTGGTACCAAGGGTTGAGGTAGTCTTGCATGGAGCAAGAGGTGGTGAGGGTGATGAAGAGATGAGAATTGGAACAATCTCATTCTTGGGTGTATGAAAGGGTGAATAGTTAAGTTTGGGTAACTTAATCTTAATTTTGAGGTCCTCTTTGAAGAGGAGGTTTTGGATGAATTGGAGGTTCTTGTAGAACATGGTAGTAATGGGTGGTTTAAGGTGTAAGCATGAATGGTTTGAGGTGTGAAGAACATGGCTAACAAGGTGGGTTTAAAAGGGTGAGGGGATGATCCAAACTAGTAAAGGGTTAAAAAAGGAAAGCCCAAGATATTTTGGGAGTGATCAAAGGTTTGAAACAAAGATTCCAAAGGGTGTTGGAACAATTGGGAAGCTTTAGAAAACTCGAATTTGAGAGCCTCTGCCCGCGGTTCTTTATCTCCACCGGCGGTTCCATATTGATATGGAGCCGTGGTCTATTTAAAGAACCGCCTAAAGAGGCTCAGTTAAGGTGGTGAGGCTTGGTTTAGGTGGTGAAGGAGGATTTTCCAATTAAGCAAATCCTAATGTTCTAGTCTAACTTATCATAAAGTCATGCTTAAGAGCAATAAAAACTAGAACACACACAAAGGAAAGACACATAGGTTCAATTAGCACGTAAGAAGAAAGCTAAGAAAAACCTAATGGCTACAAAAGAAAAAGACTCCTAATGACATACAAAGTTCATCAAAGTAAACTATCATTAGTCATATATAGGAAGAGCCATTTAGCCAATTTAGAGAATGAGTATGAGACTATCACTAGAGGTGCTCAATTAAGGCTAAACACGACCATTTTTACGAGTTATACACCAACTCAACTTCCCACGTGGAAGTAATTCAACCGTTAGGTCAAATTAAGATCCTAGTGCATAAATTCTCTAGTAGTCATTCTCAAGTTAGACAAAATGTAATTCCAACAGTTGCCTAATAAAGATTAGCAAGGATGAAACTTGCATGGCGACACAATGCATGACCTAATGAGGGTTAAGAATGCACCATTGCATATCTTGACAAAAGAGTCTAGTTAAGGTTAACTACCTTAATAGATCTTGAGGCCAATAACATTGAATTGTACAAACCAAGTTTACACAATTTGTTAGAACACTCTTGATTAGTCTTTCGGAAATGACACATTTATAAATTGCATAGCAATGTAAATTACTTGAGTATTTCGGATGAAACATCCAAGTTATCAAACCGACTCTATTGTACATTATAAGTAATTATTAAGCCAAATATGTCTAACAATTTGAACAAGTAGATTCAATATAACACCATCAACACAAGTGTGAGTTATGATCTGATGTATATTATTAATAAACCACATTCATGTCTACACTAAAAAACATGTCAATTAGATTCGATAATGATACCAATCATAGATTGAATAATGCATTGATATTTAATCGAAATCTTTCTTGATTCCTACAAACACTCTTTTAAGAGAAAATAGCTAAGATTTTCAAAGGGTGTTTCATGTTTTATAGTGAGACATTTATCTACTTGAACTAATAACACTATGATCGAGTAAGACGACCCAAATCAATAGATTAGACAAGCTCCCAAAGCTTTCAAACCTAAAAGTGTTAAAGAACATGTCGAGGTGTACAAGATGTTTATGTAACATTTGTAAACCAAGAGATGTTAATCCTATATGCAATGCACACATAATGTTGCAACCAAAATCCAAGAAATCTAGCATACATCCTAATTAGGAAGAACTAGATACTAACAAATACCAACCAAGGAACAAGAGATTAGAAATATAAGCAATAATACTACAAATAGCAAGGAACACTTAATAATGTCTACATATAATAATAACACACAAAGAAACACACACAAACAATTAGCTTAACACATAAAAGCATTCGTCCATGTTTTGAGTGTTAGATATACCAACGTATATATAGCTTGATCTTATTTGAAAATAGTTTTCGACACATTTCAAAATTTAATTAAGTTCAACACTTTATAAATATATCAATTTACAAAGATATATCAACAAGAGATGTCCAACTTAATATAAAAGAGTAAAACACAAGTTTTACGACAAACCGAGACTCAATACTTTGGACAAAGTATAGAACTTATAAAACATTTAAATTTTAAAGTTTGAATAAAGGTTTGGAAGCATTTTTAATTGAAAGAAAACTCAATTACGTTCGAAACGCCAGGTGGCACGACTTCTACGGACTTACGGTTGATTTTATATGATTTTTCAAAGTTTTCAAAAATCTGAGTCAGACTGACTGCGGTTCCTTATTGATAAGGAACCTCGGGGAAGAGATAAAGAACCGCGTCCAGAGGGCAAAAATGGGGTTTTTGGCCAAAATCATTTGGTAACTTTTTGGAAGGACTTAGGACTCTAAAAAATCATTTTAGACACATAGAACTCGTATTTTAGAGTCAATTATGTCATAAAAGATTTTTATACTTCCAAACATGAAAAGATTTAATTCAAGCTATTATACAAAGTTTATTTAACACCAAAACTTGTACGAATGAAACAACAAAACACATTTCATAAGTAATCACTCTTCATGAACAATTTGATACAAAGATCGTCTCTATTTTTTAAAAACCGTTTTCATTTTTAAAAAACATTTGTTTTGAAAAACTAGAGCAAGGATCGATCCAAGCTTTAAAGTACAATATACTTCAAAGATCTTGTGTGACCATCGCTCTGATACCAATTGTAGAAACTAGAAGGGGGGGTTGAATAGTTTCTAGTTAGTTTTCAAAACATTTCGGCTTAATCCACTGTGCGCGGTTCCTTATGTGTACCCGCGGTTGTTTATCAATAACGAACCGCCGGTCCATTTAGGGAACCGCCGGCAGTGAACTTAACCTTTTGTTGCATGTTAAACTTTGACAATCCTTTGTATCAAATTCGTGATCAAACTTGACTAGATATGAGATGTGTTTGATTGAAAGATAAATACTACAAGTAAGTAAACACACAAACACATCAAATCAAGAGTACATCAAGCAATAGTCTAAACACTAAGCACACACGTACTAAGCATAAGCTTTTCCGCAACTAGGATGTTTAGACTAAGTGATGTACACTTGACCATAATCTAAACACGAAGCACACACGTACTAAGCCTTATCTTTTCCCCAACTTAGATGTTTAGATTATGAGATGCACACAACACACAACATATAAATACATCTATAATAGTAAAGACATAAATGTAAAGGAAAGTACCGACACGATGATTTATAGTGGTTCGGTCACGAAGCTCCTCTTCGCCCTACGCCACTCCTCAAGTACACCTTACTCGAGAGTTACTTCACTAGTCAACAAACTCCTTAAGGTGGAGAAACCATACACAACGTCGCTTATCCAATTTCCGACTCTAAGCTAAAAGTCGAGTCCTAATCTTAGGTAGGACCAATCTACACAACGTTTCCCACTTCATCATTTAACGACACAAGGCTAGATGTCGAGTTCTAATCGAAAGCTAGAACCAATCTTCACGACTCTTCACTTTGAAGCTAAGTGAGAACTTCACACAACACAACTACTAATCACTTTAAAGTTTAGTGACAACTCACAAGACACAACCACATCACTTTATAGTTTAGTGAGAACTAGCTAGACACAACCACATCACTTTAGAGTTTAGAGAGAACTATCAAGACACAACCTAATCTACCCACTAGTTATGTTTTATGGACCAACATAACAAACCTTATGTTTTATGGCCTAAACACATAAACCATATAGATCTAAGCACACAACACTTAGATCTATAACTCTAACACTATATCCAAGTACTAACAAGACTTGGATCTATACAACTAACACCTAATCCAAGGATATCCATCACTTGGATATTCTACCCTTACAAACACATCCAAGTGTACCCAACACTTAGATCTTCTACATATACATAGTAGGAAGACTAAAAACATAACTTAGATCTATAGAAGGAAAGATCTTCATCATGTAGTGAACCCAACACATCATGGTAATGATAGTGTTCTTCTCTTTGCACTTGAGTGGATGAGGAGATTGAAGATTGAATCACATCTTAAACAAGATTAATCAAAACTAACTAATCAAGGATCTAAGATGGTTTTTGAAAGAAACTGTGCAAAAAGGGTTGAAAGAAAACCTAGAAATGATCCACTATTTATAGGACAACATTGCAACGGTCAAAAACACCCGCGGTTCCTTATCTCTACCCGTGGTACCTTATCAATAAGGAACCTCGGGTTCCTTTAAGGAACCTCCGCGTCGGAGTCCGTGCAAATTTATCCTTTAGTGGGGATATGCCATCTGGGGTAGTTTATACCCTCAAAGGATATTCCTTTGGCATATGGAATATGCCAAATTCAAATTTACATTTTCTTTTTAATAAAACATTTTCTTAAAAATAAAGTTAATTAAAATCTTTTGTCACATTTGATTAAAATGTGAGTTTTAAGAAAATATTAATCCTTGATCACTTAGTTAGGTTAATGACATGTTTGTACATACCTTGAGTGATTCATGCCGAATACGGTCTTGGAGGTGTCGAGAGAAGTATACAAATGTATTCTTGAGTGATTACGAGTACATTAACATTTTACATAATGTATTGCGAATTATACGTTTGTCATCAACAAAACACAAAGAGATTATATCGACAAAGCATCGTAATGTTTGCACTAACAAATACTAATACTAAAAATTGACGAAAAATACAACTAAAAATACGTGACTTTCAGAATAAAAATCGGAATAACTTCCAGATAAAACTAAACGATTACGGAACAATATATATAAATAACCAAGCAACCAAGCTAGTAGCTCAAGCACCCAAGCTACTAGCTCAAAATGGCGGGAAACAGACTCAAGCTACCAAATATTAAATTCTAAACGTTGTTCGGAATCGGTGTTGTTCGGAATCGGTGTTGTTCGGAATCGGTGCTTTTCTTTTGGCGGGAAAAATAAATGAACCAAGCATGCAAGTAGGTGACTTATATATATAGTTCGGAATCCACATTCTGCATGTAGTTCGGAATGATGGATTCCCTATCTAGTTCGGAATCCAGACAACTCACCTAACTCGGAATGCATAGTTCGGAATCCTGATGAATGACCTAATTCAGAATGCTTAAAATTCATATAATTCGGGAAAACAACATTTGCAAGTAGTTCGGGAAAAGTAAAATTCCAATCTAATTCGGGAAAAGGCAAATCCTACACCTAGTTCGGATTACTAGAGTTTTAACATAACCCGAACTAAAACAAAAATAAGCAAAACTAAAAATAAGCTAAAACCAATTAAGAACTTATCTAAAAACTTAACCAAAATGATTTTAAGAAAAAGAAATTAAGCCAAAATTTTAAAACTTTTAAAAACACTAAATAATAAAAATATTTGAAATCAACTTTTTATAAAAATAACTAATAAGCACTTAACTAAAATTAAGAAAAATAACACAATAAACTATAAGAACAATAAGCTAACACCATCAAAAACATAAAATCATAACAAACAATCAAATAAGCATGACAATAAGAAAATAAGCATAAAGATTAAGCAAAACAAGAAAGGTAGAATGAGAGATTAATTAAAAACTTGATTAAAATTAAAGATTCAACAACAAAATTAAAACTTACTTGAAATAATCTTGAAATTAAAGAACAATTAAGTAAAATGACAATATGAAAGTGCAAGGAAAATAAATGGAAAGACTAATTTGTCAAATTAGCTAACACCTCCTAATGTGTCATTAGGAGGGTATTTATAGGAGGATTAACATGTGTTGATCTTTTCTTCTTTCTTCTCGTCTTTTAAATTCTTCGACTTTTTCGACGCTGTCTTGGCATTTGTCGATATAAATTGAACTCGTCTTATAATTCCTTCATTTAATAGACTTGAGTTCTTCGACTTCATTAAACTTCCGTCTTTACACTTTTTCTTCGATAAGTCTTTAGAATAGGCCTTGGACTTCTGTTCTTTTTGCACTCTTGATCTTTTTACTTCGTCTTTTGTCTTTTTCTTCGATAAAAGCCCGTGAAAGCCCATGTTTTCTTCCCTTTTCACATTTTGATCCTAAATCACAACAAAAACACAAACCATGCATAATTCCGACATTTATGACATAAAATACACGTTTTGGCTTGGTTATTATTATAATTAAGTGGTAA
The DNA here is from genome assembly GCA_025667525.1 of Glebionis coronaria. Classification (NCBI taxonomy): domain Eukaryota; kingdom Viridiplantae; phylum Streptophyta; class Magnoliopsida; order Asterales; family Asteraceae; genus Glebionis; species Glebionis coronaria. Next base: position 424,707,678 of record CM046877.1, read on the forward strand.
AAGGATAAGTGTTTTCACACTTATTACCCGTTTGCAGCCATATGTTTTTCCCCAGTATTTTACATGTTTTAAATGCTTAGGTTTTAGATTTTAAATGCCTGAGCTATATACATGCATGCCAGTTCCACCTAGTTATGGAGGTACCATAACCATAACACTAGAGGCACCAGTGTTATGACTTCCCTACAGCGGAGTGATTGCTCGTGTCGTCCCTTTCAATTTTAGCCATTTATTTATATGATCATGTGGAGCGTATGGGTGCATCCTAGTTACATGTTTTATAGGATTTTCATGGTGAATGTGGTGTGTGCCTTACAACCTTCACAAGGAGTTGATCCATCCTACCCAGACTAGTATAATTAGAGGCAACCCCTCTAATTGCATGATGAGGTCACCCCTCTAAGTATTCATGCACGTTGATACCTCATGACCTATATGGGCTCTTGGCTAAATTTAATATACAATTTTCAGTATAAATAAACATAAGTCTTTTCAAACTATAAAACCAGTTTTATAACATGTACCAGGTTTTCCAAGACTTATACATTTCTGCTGCTTTTCAGTCTTATTTATGTTTCAGTCATTCTTAATATGTCATATATCCGTTCACTGAGCGTATTGCTCAGCCGTTACTTTCCTTTCCATGTCCCAAAACGGCAGGTACCCATGGACAGACTTGAGCATTTGGAGGACGTGCATAGGATGGAAGCTGCCTTAGACTTCTTCTCCTTTGCCTTCATATACTTATGCTTGCATGGACCCTTGTTTTGTCCTTCCTTATTTCATTTACTTTATTTATGTTTTGGGCTTATGTTTGGGAACCGATGTTTGATTCTGGTATTCCCTTTTGGTTATGTATCTTTTAGCACATATTACCTTACATGCTCTGATGACACGCCATAAATACACGTAACGGTCCACTTATCAAAGTGGGGTGTTAAAATTATGGTTCAGAGACAAGGTTTCGACCTGTAGGCTCTAAAACTTGACATGTGACTAGTGGGTAGTCACCAGGATCTTCCCAAGCCGACGTCTGATATTTCACGCATTGATATTTTCAGAATCTTATTTGTTCTTAACCATGATGTTTTCTCTCGAAATTTTGTTTTGCTAAGATGGATTGATCAATAGTCAATTCATACTTAGTTACATGTCATTGTTTTATGCATGGTGTTCCTTGTGAATTTTGACTAGTATGGACTGAACCACAGTAGTCCATACTTAGTCACATGATTTCTATTAAGTTTTTGGACACTGGTCTTCAACTATTTATTTTCATGTATCATTGTTGCAAGTATTTTAACTGAGTAATAGTTGGTACAGGACTGACCATAGGTCGTATGTGCTTTTTATTTCGAATTTTTTTGGTGAACCGACTCATGGGCGTTCACCCTCACCATGTCGATTTGTTTGGTGAACCGACCCATAGGCGTTCACCCTTGTCATGTCAATTTTATTTTGTGAACCGACCCATAGGCGTTCACCCTTGATCATGTCAATCTTGCATTGTGAACCGACTCAGAGTCGTCCACACTATCAATTTCAAAATTCATTTCATTGCAGTCATAACTCTTTCATGTTTCCTCATAAATTGTTATGTTTATTTATGTTGGTTATGGTTTCATACTATCATGGTTAAACTTTGTTTTCATACTGATTATATCTTTATGCCCCTTTATGTTGAGTTGTTTCATGTTTCTTCGAGTTGATTTTCCTATCATACTAGACATTGATGGATTGTGTTTAATCATGTTTTCATGATAGTCATGGTTGGTTTTCATCAGTCATGCTTTTGTGCCAATCATTTTTGAATTTCGTTTAACCATACTTTTGGTGTTTTCTCTATGCAACCAGAATGACGTCTATGCTGGAATTGCTAGACTATCATGATGCTCATGTCAGTTCGGTTTTTTAACCGCTTAACCAATTATTTCCTTTAAAATCATGCCAGATGATCGCCCTCATACCGATCATTTCATGTGCATTCCACGTTTACTTCATGTATCGTATTCCACGTGTACTCCATGCACCTTATCCCATGTGTATTACACGTACCATAATCCATGTGTATTTCACTTACAATACTCCACGAGTATTCGCTAGTCGATTCTCAATCATCTCAGGCGTATTCTACTTGCTGATATTCTATAAATGCTGATGTCACTCATAAGTTGGAGATGTTACAAGATGATGATGTTGCTCATAACCTGGAGATCCTACAAGACGAAGACAAAGGCATTAGATCAAAGCGATCGGACGAGAAGATGCTTCACCACCAGACGATTTCCATCACAATCCATGTCCTTGCCTTTTTAGTTATTTGTGGCACGTCATTCAGTTGTCTTTTCAGTCATATGAGTGGGAACCGGTACCAGCCGGCCACTCAGCTGAATAGTTACATGAATCACAGTCATGAGAATGACCGTCATGGAACTGGCAGACAAGACGATAGTAATCACTACTGTGACAACAATTATCCTATCAAATCATAACAGAACATCAGTCATGGACGTGATCAGAAATACAAAGGGTCAGCAGTCCAACTGATCTGCCAATCATGGCATAATCACCTAAGACTTCATCGTTAGTCATTTTCATATCTAGAGACACATTCAAAGACATCAGTCAAGACACATGTCTCACATATATATTTCCTGAAGACACATGTCAAGACATCAGTCAAGACACATGTCATACACATATTTTCTCAAGACATGAGTCAAGACACATGACTCACGTCTATCTTCTTAAACAGCCCTAATAAATTCAGGGTAACCTCCAAGGATTATAACCAGTCTAGCGTGCCAGGTATTAATCAGGACATAAGAGTTTCAGTACCATCACCGGCGTATTTTCAAGTTTGGTCACGCATGTTTCGTCCTGTGCGAGGCAGGCGGAACACATTCAGTAAAATCTGTCATGTTTACTTTATGTATTAACATGGCACTTTCATTTTTCGATCACGTATTTCATATATCCATGACCATAAAGGACGCCATTCGTATCATCTATGTGTACGAAGGCTTTCCTTTCAGTCAAATGATAAGATCCAATCTGCTAACGCACTTTCCTTGGACATATGCTAGTTAGATATGATTCTGATTATGGACTATGAACAACACATCACGCTGCGATTGGTCGCCATTCATGTCAGATTATGTACAGCAATGTTCAGGCTCCTGAATACATGCAGCATGGTTTTCCATCAGGAAAATCTGTACAAGTTATTTATACTTTACAAGCGCGTGTTTATTATCCCAGGGCTGCAAAGATTTTACAGCTATCAATTATGACACGACTTCTAAAGTTCTTTTCATGCATAATCAGCCGATCATTTCAGATTTCCCCTGATATATTCCAGGAAGACTGATATGAGCAAAATCTCATATCAATAAGTCAACAAATCACCCTAAAATACATAGCAAATACCTAACTTTTATGCTATAAAGCAGTATTATGTGGTATGTTTAGTGTTTATGCTTATTTAGGTAACAAGGATACAAATTTGAAGCAAACAAGTGAAATCAAGCTCATTTATGAAGAAAATACAAGAGAAGGATCAAAGATGACAAGCCATTTGAAGATAAAGGACCTATCTTGACAACATTCAAAAGTTGAGGGACTTAAGTGCAATTTTGATAAAGTCAAGATCAAAGTCAAACCTGGTCAAGTCTCAAGTCAACCAAGTCAAAGGGCTCAAATAATCAAGAATGAAGGTCAAAGAACCAATTTTGCCAAAGAAATGAAGAAAAGAGCTCAAATGAAGATTCTTCTAAAGTATGAGGGCTGAAAGTGACAAATTTACATCAAGTTTGGTCTTAATCTGTTTATACATACAAGGACCAATGAGAATGCTTGAATAATGAGACATGGATCACCATGTCACCTGCCACATAAGCCCACTAGCCGCCTATCATTTATCAAAGGATCTGTACAGTGGAAGCGCACTATCTTCTTATTAGCCAATCACATTGCGCCACTCAATAATCCATTTATCCAAAATGGATAATAATCCGTGTGACAAGCTGAAGACCAATGAAAAACTTCCACGTGTCATCTTCAACAAGTAACGAGCCCAGATCATGGATTTACTTAGAGTGAATTTCAAGCAAAGTGTTCTACATGAAAAAGACTCGCAATCAAGCAAGGAATCCATTCCTCAGAACCAATTAGACTGAAATTAATCCAAGCAAAAAACCCTCTTTGTGTTCTTGAGCCGAATTATGCAATCATCAAGGATAAGCCACGTGGAGCTCAGAGATTGGACGAAACACGTCATCAACCCCAACTAATCTTCATTTCAGCTCTATAAATAGGATATGTTAGCTCATTTGTTGTGTGTAGACTTAGATGTGAAAAACACACACTTCCCTTTTTCCTTTCATACCCAGCATTTCACTTTCAGTTAGAACAACTCTTAGGTGTTTGACACACACCTAAGAGTCTGTTAGATAGTTATTTAAGTCTTGTAACAGATTTTCTGTAACACCCCATTTTGATAAATGGAATGTCACGCGTGATTATGGCGTGTCATCAAAGCATGCAAGGTGATATGTAGTAAAACATACATGACCATAGGGAAAACCGGAATCAAACATCGGTTCCCGAACATAAGCCCAAAACATAAATAAAGGAAATGAACTGAATAAAGACTAAACAAGCATAACTATATGAAGGCAAAAAGGAAAAGAAGTCTCTGGCAGCTTCCATCCTATGCGCGTCCTCCAAATGCTCGAGTCGTGGGTACCTGCCGTTTTGGGACATGGAAAGGAAAGTAACGGCTGAGCAAGACGCTCAGTGCACGGATGTACAATAAAGCATGAAATAGGATAAGCATGTAACATATAACAACGGAAGACTAAGTACTGAGTAAACTGGTTAAGTATCATGAAAACTGGTTTTATAGTTTGAAAAGCCTTATGTTTAACCTGTGAAAACTGTTTTAACATATATATACCATAGCCCATATAGGTCATGAAAAGGTCACGTGCATGAATACTTGGAGGGGTGACCTCATCATGCTGATTAGAGGGGATGCCTCTAATCAATATTCTGGTTTGGGTAGGAGGGATCAGCTCCTTGTGAAGGGTGCAAGGCACACACCACATTCACCATGATAAACTGAATAAAACATGTAACTAGGATGCACCCATACGCCCCACCTGATATAATAATATGGCCAAACTGAAAAGGGACGCCACGAGCAATCACTCCGCCGTGGGGAAGTCATAACATCGGTGCCTCCAATGCTATGGTTATGGTACCTCCATAACTAGGTGAAACTGGTCATGCTTGTATATGGCTATAGTTTATGCTAAATTAACATAAGCAGTTCAAAACAATAAAACAAATGCTGGGGAAAACAGTTGGCTGCATACGGGGAAATCCTAATAAGGAAGGAATGTCCATACTGAAAGGACGGGAATCCGTACCTCAAGTCCAGTGAATGAACGGAAGAAAGACTCCTACTTCTGGATCACTAACGCTACATGAATACACACGTGTATAAGTATCGATTCACTGATTACGTACTGGGTTCTGTGTCTCATTATAGCTGATTTAGTATGTTTTAGGTCATGGTTCACTGTTTAAAGCCTTAAACTATGTTTATCTTGTATTCTGATTAATCTGTTTAAGTATTACTGGTATTTCATGTATTATTATACTTACTGTGTAATAATAAGTAACTTTCCAAAAATAGCAGGTTTCCAAAAATAAAAAGTTTCCAAAAATAGAAAGTTTCCAAAAATAGAAAGTTTCCAAAAATAGAAAGTTACCAAAAATAGAAAGTTTCCAAAAATAGAAAGTTTCCAAAAATAGAAAGTTTCCAAAAATAGAAAGTTTCCAAAAAATAGAATTTACTGCTTAAAATAGATTAGTTTCTAAAAATAGAGAGTTTCCAAAAATAGATCAGCTGCCTTAATTAAATAAGTTTCCATAATTAGATTAGCTGCCTGAAATAGATATATTTCCATATATAGAAGGTTTCCATAATTAGATTAGTTGCCTTATTTAATTAAGTTTCTATAAACAGAAGTTTCCATATTTAGAATTAAGCTGGTTACATAAGCTAACATATAAGTCTAAGTGTTTATAAGCTGATTTCTTAAGTCATATGATATAGTGTATAGTTTAATTATTATTTCATGTATTTTAATTAAACTATAGGTTAAGCATTTTAATTAAAGTATAACATGTTTTAATTAAAATGAAATGAAAATACTTAGGTTAAAAATGTGTATTATTATAATTAATAATATAATCTAAGTCATGTCTAAATTAATTAATTATAGGCATGTTTTAAATAATTAATTAATTATAACTTATAACATAAAATACTTAGGTTAAATTAATATCATGCTAAATTAATAATTAGAATAACCTAAGTCATGATTTAATTAATATCTCATGTTATTAATTGATTTATATCCTAAGTTCATGATTCATAAAAATTAACATGTAACATAGATCATGATTTAACCAACGAACCGTGAACCGGGCATGATATCGACACCGTACCCCGAACCAAATCGGGGTTCCCCTTGGTTCCTTGCTGCCGTGGGACCCACACCACCAAACCGGGACCATACGGTCTCGGTGGTGGTTTCTAGGCCAAGCCGTGACCCCCTTGGGGCACGGTCTAGGCGTCGGCTAAACCAAACACCCGTAAAACACCCTTTTGATTTTACCTCTTAACCAAATACATGTTTATTTTATGTTTTTAAAATAGGTTTTAAAAAAATCATGTTCTTAATCAATTTTACCAAATCAAATCAAAAGAAGGAATTAAAAAGAAAGGTTAAAAAGATATACCGAATGTATGGATCAATAGAGGATGAACAAACACGAACACTTGTACAATATTCAAGATCAAAATCAACAAGAACACCCCCCTCTTGATGTGTTATAGGTGGCGGCTACAAAAGGGAAGAGGAAGGAGAGGAGAAAACTTTTTAGGGTTTTATGTTTAATTTCTTGAAAAGTGAAAATGAATGCATTTTTCCCTTAACCCCTTGTTTAGTAAAAATGATGGGCTAGGCCCATTTCTCCTCCTTAATTTCGTGGTTCATGGGGCCCACATGGGGTAACCCAAATGTTTTTCGTGTCCCGATGTTTCGTGTTCGTTCGTGGTTAAACGTGTTCGTGTCTAAAGCATTTCTGCTTATTTTATCATGTAGTTTATCGTAATCTTAACGCTCGTAAATATATTATAAGTATTTACGTAATTATTTTAGTTAGTATTTTAAATGGTGATCATGATTTAATTATGTTCACGTGATATATTATTAACTGTTTATCATGAGTTCGTACGTAATCGATACTTGTCATGTCATACACGTATGCACTTGCTTGATTATTAGCACATGAATGTGATCAATACTACATGAGGTAAGTTTTAATCTAGGACGTACGATCTTAAGGGCACTATTCATGGTAAAAGCATGCGGGTTTTACAATTCTTCCCCCCTAAAAAGAATAATTCGTCCCCGAATTATAGATAAAGTAACTGGAAGCCAAACATACCCGAATCAAACTGGAAAGGTATGCAAAATAACGGAAATGAAGGTGACATGGTAGAAGGGAACGTGGAACGTGACATGTCTTGAAAAGACATGGAACGTGACGTGACTGAAAAGACATATCTAATCGATAAGAGAAAAAAAATGGATAAGAAGTCCGGATGAACTTGTCCGTTTCCAAGTGGCCTCCCTCTTGGAACGGTTCCTTCAGAAGATCCTGACACTAATGATAAATCTTGGTCCTCCTGACCTTGACTTGGAATACGAAGAAATTCTTGGTTATCAACGGAAGGTAGATCCCCTAAATTCGATCGAGAGAAATAAGAGTTAACGTGCAAGGGTAACTGAAACGTTACGATGCAAGACAATCTGACTTAACTGATAATTTGAAACGATGCGCGAGACATAAAGAAACGTAGTACGTGAAACATTTTGAACGTGATACGTGAAAAATTTTGAACGTGCTACGTGGAGATATGGCGAGTGTAGTATGAGTAAACATATCGTGATCCATGATACGTGTAACATATTTTGATCATGATATGAGGAACGTGGAATGAACATGACATGTGAGACATATCGTGATCATAGAATATAATGGCGGTAACGCCAAACGCTACAAGGTGGACGTGGAATATGACGTGAAACGTCTATCTGATGATGGAGGGTTATACTAAACTTGGGTCTGGTCTCACAAGTTCTTGCAAACTTCCCACAATGAGAAAAGAAGTGAACGTAAAATCGTAAGTCAAAATACGATAATGAACGTGAATAGTGTCATGAACGTGAGCGCGAAAGCAAGTCGTAGAATTAGAATGAAGACGTAAAGTAAGTTAGGAGTAAAATTACGAATCTTTGTCTGACCGATAGCTGAGGGATTGCCAAGTGATCGGATGAGCCTTGGCTGGAACATGTTTGTTCAATCTGTTGGTTCTGAAATCCGTACGGATGTAAGGATTCTGCAGACTTGATCAAACTGTTGACACTAACCCAGATAGCATCATGCTTCTTCTGAGTTTGCTGAAATCTGGTAACTAAAATCCATGGAGATCTTGTCCCTTTTCGATTCACAATCTCATATGATGAAAACATACCCGTCTGTTGGTTTCCTATCTTAGCCTGTTTGTATAACAGGTATGAAGATATGAACGTAACTGTATCCTGCTTCGTAGAAACTTGATACATGGAAGGTTGCGAAACTCTGAGTCTCTGAATCTAGACTTCCCTAGCGTAGGATTTTATAGAACACCTAATGTAGTGTCGGGTTCTCTTCTTTACTCATAAGCTGAGTCATGGTAAGATTAACCGTAGAATGCCATGTGATTCAGCGTGTCACTGAGATCAAACAGAATTGATATCGGAAAGAATTCCAGGGTAAAATTTCTCTTGTCATAGAATTTGCAACGTAGTGCAGATATGGTCTTCCTGTTCTTCTCTAGGCTTAGAGGAAATCAGGTTATCCTCAATGAAAACGCTGATGAATTTGTTTAGGAGTTCATGGAAACTCAATTTATTAAGTTCATAATGCGGTTGGAGCATTGATGAGACTAATTCAAAATCATAAATCTGGCATGACCGAGTCGTGCACGAATAGCAGTCATGGACATGTCCTGCTTTTTCACTCGTCACTGTTGGCAGCATGATCGTGAGTTCGATCTTGAAAAAATGATTAACACCATACGGTTGATTGGACATGTTGTCAATATGTGGAGGAGAATAATGGTCATGAATGGTGATTTGTTTAAGTCGACGGTAGTCGACACATAATCTCATGGTACCGTTCTTCTCCTTGTAGGTTCTTCTGGAATGTATAGGAAGATTTTGGAATAATCCACTGGCTATGCGTAAAAGGACTTAAGTAGTCGTGTCTTACTGACAGCTAGAAAATTTTAGCGACCATGGCTAACAATGAACCTGCTTGTAAGCGTAGATAATTTGTACGGATTTTCCTGATGGAAAATCAAGCTGAATGTATTTAGGAGCCTGAACATTACTGTACATAATTATGAATCGTAGCATGGTGTGATGTTCATAGTACATAATTAGGGTAAAAATTTATCTCGTGTCTGTCCGAGTAAAATGCGTTAGCAGCTTGGATCTTATCATTAAGCTGAAGAAAAACCTTCGTATACGTGGGAATACGAAAGGCGTCCTTCATGGTTATGAATATATGAACTATGGCGAAAGAAATGAAAGTGACATCGGCAACGTGACAGTTCTCACTGATGCGCCGATAATGGTATTGAAATTCTTGTGGCCTGATAAATACATGGCACAACAACATAGATATACCCTTGGAGGGTACCCTGAATTTCTTAGAAATGTTCCATAATTAGACGTGAGTCATGTGTCTTGACTCGTGTCTTAAGAAATGTAAGCGTGACATATGTCTTGACTGGTATCTTGACATGTGTCCTCAGAAAGTATACGTGAGACATGTGTCTTGACTGATGTCTTGACATGTGTCTCGAGATGTGAAACAATTAGAATTACAAATATTAGGTTAAAATGCCAGAATTGGCGGATCGGTTGGGCTACTGATCATTTGTATGTCTGATCACGTCCGTGGCCGGAGCCTCGGTTGCGATTTCTAGGATAGTTGCTGTCATAGTAGTGGTTACTATCATCTTGTCTGTCGGTTCCATGACGGTCATTCTCATGACCGTGACTCGTGTAACTATTTAGCTGAGTGGCCGGCTGGTACTGGTTTGAACTCATATGGCTGAAATGACAGCCGAACGACGTGTGCCATGTAACTATGAATTTGGGACAATGATTGATGGGAATTGTCTGATGGTGAAGCATCTTCTCGTCCAATTGCTTTGCTCCGACGCCTTTGTCTTCGTCTTTTAGGATCTCCAGGTTGTGAACAGCATCAGCATCAGCATCTCGTAGCGTCTCCCAACATCAGCAGCATCAACCTTCAGTAACATCTCCAATCTATGAGCGGCATCGACAACCTTGTAGAATATCAGCAAGTGAACATACGCCTGAGATGATTTAGAATCGACTAGCGAATACTCGTGAAGTATTGCAAGTGGAATACACATGGATTAAGGTACATGTAATACACATGAAATACGGTACGTGGAGTACACATGGAATACACATGAAATGATCGGTATGGGCTCGATCATTTGTCCTGATTTAAGGAAAGTAAACCGGTTAAACGGTTAGGAAAACCATCATGATAACCTGGCAGTATTAGCATAAACATCATTCTGGTTGCATAGAGAAACGCTAAAGTGTGGTTACACAAAATTCAACGATGATTTGCCTGACAGCATGATCAATGAAAACCAACCATGACTATCATGAAAGCATGATTCAAGAAATCTAACAATGTCTTGCAGGACAACGTAAATAACAAAAGAGGCGTGAAACATAATCAACATGAAGACGGAATTATCATGAGGAAACATGAAACCATCTATTACGAAGAAGTGTATAACATAATCAGCATGAAACTGAAGTTAACCATGATAGTATGAAGGCATACTTGACATAAAGACATAATAACTTATGATGGGACATGAAAAAAAAATTTATGCCAATTTAAATCATGAGAAAAATTTTATGCAAGAAAAACAGTGCATGAATGCGTAATGTAGTTTATAAAACCTTTATATGTGCGAGGGAACGCCTATGGGTCGGTTCCAAAACAAAAGACATGGCGAGGGGACGCCTATGGGTCGGTCCCAAAGTTAAAAGTTTCGATAAAAGCACATGCGACTAAATAGGGCCAGTCCTGTACCAACCATTACTTAGTCAAAATTCCGGCAACAGATGACATATGATATAAATGCATGAATGCATGGAACATAATAATTAAAAATCATTGTCAAAACTTAACAGAAAAATTTTATGTGAAAATTATGAACTACTGGGGTCAGTCCACATCGTCACAGTTCACGAGGAACATCATGCATAGACAATGACACATAACTAAGTATGGATGACGGTTGTTCATTCCATATTAGTAAGACGATACTGGTGAAAACATCATGGTGAAACAACAAGGTGCTGAAAACGTCATGGCTAAAACAAAAAGGTGCTGAAAACATAATGGTTAGAACAACAACGCGCTGAAACATCAATACGTGGAATAACAATCGTTGGCTTAGGAAGCTCCTGGTGACTACCCACTAGTCACAGGTCGAGTTTTAGAGCCTACAGGTCGAAGCCTTGGCTCTGATACCATAATTGTAACACCCCATTTTGATAAATGGAATGTCACGCGTGATTATAGCGTGTCATCAAAGCATGCAAGGTGATATGTAGTAAAACATACATGACCATAGGGAAAACCGGAATCAAACATCGGTTCCCGAACATAAGCCCAAAACATAAATAAAGGAAATGAACTGAATAAAGACTAAACAAGCATAACTATATGAAGGCAAAAAGGAAAAGAAGTCTCTGGCAGCTTCCATCCTATGCGCGTCCTCCAAATGCTCGAGTCGTGGGTACCTGCCGTTTTGGGACATGGAAAGGAAAGTAACGGCTGAGCAAGACGCTCAGTGCACGGATGTACAATAAAGCATGAAATAGGATAAGCATGTAACATATAACAGCGGAAGACTAAGTACTGAGTAAACTGGTTAAGTATCATGAAAACTGGTTTTATAGTTTGAAAAGCCTTATGTTTAACCTGTGAAAACTGTTTTAACATATATATACCATAGCCCATATAGGTCATGAAAAGGTCACGTGCATGAATACTTGGAGGGGTGACCTCATCATGCTGATTAGAGGGGATGCCTCTAATCAATATTCTGGTTTGGGTAGGAGGGATCAGCTCCTTGTGAAGGGTGCAAGGCACACACCACATTCACCATGATACACTGAATAAAACATGTAACTAGGATGCACCCATACGCCCCACCTGATATAATAATATGGCCAAACTGAAAAGGGACGCCACGAGCAATCACTCCGCCGTGGGGAAGTCATAACATCGGTGCCTCCAATGCTATGGTTATGGTACCTCCATAACTAGGTGAAACTGGTCATGCTTGTATATGGCTATAGTTTATGCTAAATTAACATAAGCAGTTCAAAACAATAAAACAAATGCTGGGGAAAACAGTTGGCTGCATACGGGGAAATCCTAATAAGGAAGGAATGTCCATACTGAAAGGACGGGAATCCGTAACTCAAGTCCAGTGAATGAACGGAAGAAAGACTCCTACTTCTAGATCACTAACGCTACATGAATACACACGTGTATAAGTATCGATTCACTGATTACGTACTGGGTTCTGTGTCTCATTATAGCTGATTTAGTATGTTTTAGGTCATGGTTCACTGTTTAAAGCCTTAAACTATGTTTATCTTGTATTCTGATTAATCTGTTTAAGTATTACTGGTATTTCATGTATTATTATACTTACTGTGTAATAATAAGTAACTTTCCAAAAATAGCAGGTTTCCAAAAATAGAAAGTTTCCAAAAATAGAAAGTTTCCAAAAATAGAAAGTTTCCAAAAATAGAAAGTTACCAAAAATAGAAAGTTTCCAAAAATAGAAAGTTTCCAAAAATAGAAAGTTTCCAAAAATAGAAAGTTTCCAAAAAATAGAATTTACTGCTTAAAATAGATTAGTTTCTAAAAATAGAGAGTTTCCAAAAATAGATCAGCTGCCTTAATTAAATAAGTTTCCATAATTAGATTAGCTGCCTGAAATAGATATATTTCCATATATAGAAGGTTTCCATAATTAGATTAGTTGCCTTATTTAATTAAGTTTCTATAAATAGAAGTTTCCATATTTAGAATTAAGCTGGTTACATAAGCTAACATATAAGTCTAAGTGTTTATAAGCTGATTTCTTAAGTCATATGATATAGTGTATAGTTTAATTATTATTTCATGTATTTTAATTAAACTATAGGTTAAGCATTTTAATTAAAGTATAACATGTTTTAATTAAAATGAAATGAAAATACTTAGGTTAAAAATGTGTATTATTATAATTAATAATATAATCTAAGTCATGTCTAAATTAATTAATTATAGGCATGTTTTAAATAATTAATTAATTATAACTTATAACATAAAATACTTAGGTTAAATTAATATCATGCTAAATTAATAATTAGAATAACCTAAGTCATGATTTAATTAATATCTCATGTTATTAATTGATTTATATCCTAAGTTCATGATTCATAAAAATTAACATGTAACATAGATCATGATTTAACCAACGAACCGTGAACCGGGCATGATATCGACACCGTACCCCGAACCAAATCGGGGTTCCCCTTGGTTCCTTGCTGCCATGGGACCCACACCACCAAACCGGGACCATACGGTCTCGGTGGTGGTTTCTAGGCCAAGCCGTGACCCCCTTGGGGCACGGTCTAGGCGTCGGCTAAACCAAACACCCGTAAAACACCCTTTTGATTTTACCTCTTAACCAAATACATGTTTATTTTATGTTTTTAAAATAGGTTTTAAAAACATCATGTTCTTAATCAATTTTACCAAATCAAATCAAAAGAAGGAATTAAAAAGAAAGGTTAAAAAGATATACCGAATGTATGGATCAATAGAGGATGAACAAACACGAACACTTGTACAATATTCAAGATCAAAATCAACAAGAACACCCCCCTCTTGATGTGTTATAGGTGGCGGCTACAAAAGGGAAGAGGAAGGAGAGGAGAAAACTTTTTAGGGTTTTATGTTTAATTTCTTGAAAAGTGAAAATGAATGCATTTTTCCCTTAACCCCTTGTTTAGTAAAAATGATGGGCTAGGCCCATTTCTCCTCCTTAATTTCGTGGTTCATGGGGCCCACATGGGGTAACCCAAATGTTTTTCGTGTCCCGATGTTTCGTGTTCGTTCGTGGTTAAACGTGTTCGTGTCTGAAGCATTTCTGCTTATTTTATCATGTAGTTTATCGTAATCTTAACGCTCGTAAATATATTATAAGTATTTACGTAATTATTTTAGTTAGTATTTTAAATGGTGATCATGATTTAATTATGTTCACGTGATATATTATTAACTGTTTATCATGAGTTCGTACGTAATCGATACTTGTCATGTCATACACGTATGCACTTGCTTGATTATTAGCACATGAATGTGATCAATACTACATGAGGTAAGTTTTAATCTAGGACGTACGATCTTAAGGGCACTATTCATGGTAAAAGCATGCGGGTTTTACATTTTCCTTCCAATTAATAAAATCCAAATATCATTTCACTTTACTCTCATTCTACTTGACTAATTACTGCATTCTTGTTGAATCTATGTGATTCTATTGATCTTAGTTGATCAATGGATGCCTTGTTGATGATTTGAAGTACTAGTAGCTGTTCAGTTTCATTTGGAGTTCAATTGAAGTCCATTTTCAGCCATTTGCAGAAGCTTGTAGCAGGGGTGTAGATTGTAGTTGAATTTAATGATGATGATGATGATGATGATGATGGTTAATTCTGGTTGATTATTGGTGTTTAAGTGTTTTCTAGAGAGCTCAGCGCTCCTCTACTCCATCAGAGGAGGTTTCGTAGCTAAAAGGTTCCAAAAATATTATTTTTGTTCCTCTCAAGTGTAACTTCATGCTACATTCCTAGAATAATGATTACTTGTTGATCTGAATATGTGTTTAGCTTGTTTATAGCTTAATTGAGTTAGTTAGATAGTTGTTAGTGATCTTAGAGCCTTTAATCTAGAATTACTTGAATTCATTTGCAGTTTTCATCAGTCATTAGTCATATAACTCATTTTGTTTTATAGTCTGTTTACCTGCTTGTTTTCAGTTCAAACACACTTTACATGGTCATTTAAACAAGTTCTGATAAAAGTCTTTACCTGTTTTAGACTTGTGCTCAAATTCTCTTTGTAAAATATCTAATACAGATTCTTAAGTGGTGTTTGGTTTAAGTGAAATTTGGTAGTTCAAGTTTGTTAAAATCTTTGTTAAGTGTTCATTTACATTTCATAATCTAGTGTAAACATTTTAGTCTCAATTTGTGGTCAAAAGGAAAGTAAAAAAGGCAATTGGTAGTCTAAAAGGTTTGGGTCAAGATTGTTAACTAGTTCATCAGTCAAACTAGCCAACTTTGATTCTTTGCCATTTCTTCATTACTTGTTGGATTTTCCTTAAACCCGTTTCTAAGTGTAGCTTAATATCTGAACTTTAAGTGTCTAATTGTAAATTATACAATATCTGTTAAGTTGGATTCACATGAACACGGGTTTATAATCAGGAGGTCAGGGAGGATAGAAGTGGTGTTTAGCCATGGTAGAGAGAGAAATAAGAGATACTAGAAACAAAGAGTTTATTTCTAGTGAGAGAAAGAAAAGAAAGAAATGAACAACCTCACCCCTCCATGGAAGTATGGAGGGTTATATATAGCACGGGACTTGGACTATTACATATGACAATATTAGTCCCTACAAGTCCCGGCTATGAAACTAATGTAATTCCGTTAGTCACACACATTTTAAGGCTAACAATCTTCCCCCAATGTGGAGACATACAGAATTACTTACAATGTTCCTAACAAATGCAAATACAACAAAAATATGACAGTATTACGTTTGCTTCTAATGTTGAGGATGAAGTCATTGTCTTCAAGTCTTCTAGAAAAACTTATACCTCAGTTTGAATCCTCTTTGTCTTTGTTTGTTGAGGAACCATTGTATCATGTATGAACTGGATTAACTTCCCCCCAATTCATATCACATGTCTTGAGAAGCTTTCTTCATATACTTCTTTTTGACGAAGCTTCTGAATCAGCTTCCCCCCAAACCAATATCCCTGTCTTGAGCAGAATCTGTAGCTTGAGCAATCTTCTATCTTTGACATTTAAAGTACACAATGGAATTTAGTAGAAGAATAAGCAAACCACACCAAGTAACTGCTACATTGACATTTTTGGTCTCCATGATTATGTGTTTGGGGAACATGCAAGAAATCAACAACAAATCTTCTCACGCTTGTAGAATACTTCCCCCTGGAAGTTGAACTAAGTACTACAAAGTACACGTTCATCCCTATGATGTTGACGAACTCTCAGAAGCATCATCTGACGTGTACGGTCAAAATCACGAGATGTTCTTATCGAAAGTATGATGGTGACGAACACTCGGTAGTGTTCTTGTCAAAACTATGGTGGTTAAGAACACTCGGTAGCATTCATGTCAAAAGTATGGTGGATAAGAACACTCGGTAGCGTTCTTGTCAAAAGTATGGTGGTTGAGAACACTCGATAACATCATCTGACAATACAATCAGAATCGCGAGATGTTCGTGTCTGAAGCAGAAATATTTGTTGACATTCTGTAGCTCAAGTTGCTCGTGAGAATTGTTTGCTGATCACATCTCTACTCATTTACTCTCTGGCTAAACTTACCAACCTCGTATTCTTTTGGCTATCTGTAGTGACCACTGGTGAAGTAAACCTGATATTCCAAACTTGAAACTGAAGTACAATCCCCCAAATTTGCTACTTACGCTTAGCACTTTTGTTGATTGACGAACGGTGTAGAGAAACGTCTCTTAGTACCTTATACATAAAAGAAGAGAGAAGTATAAGATGTAAAACACCTCTTGAAGTATCCACAACTCCCGGTGAGTGTGACACTGAGCACTACAACGTAACTCCTTAAGTGATAGTTGTCCATATCGTCGACCATCCACCCCTTGACAGTGGAAACTAGATAAATCAAGTCTTAATCAATGCTAAAGCGAATCATCAATCGATAGAATAGGGTGAAAGAGGCTTGATGATGAATTGAGTAGACGCCTTCGTGATATTCCACTTCAACTTCAAATAATAAATACCAAATCCACTTCGTAATCACTTGACATTACTTTGCTCGAATACTAGTCGTTTTTGACAATTTCAGTGAATCTTAAAGGATTGTTTTAGTGTTTGTTTGTTTTTGTCGTGTGTGTTTGTTGTGGTTGTCGTTTACTATAGATCCAACGATGACTAAAGAATGAGAAGTTGTCAACGTTGTCTAGCAAACTTTACTTTAAAGCCCAAATCAGTCATATGGCCAACTGATGCGCAGATCGACCTCTGCGGTGAGGTCGTCGAAATTTTTTTCGAAAAATATAGGTTCAAAATGAAGGTTTTCTTTAATCGAAATAACCCGTAATCACCATATACCTATTATCCGCACATCATACTAGTCTCATAACATAAAAAAGAAACTTATGTCATATGACAATGTTCGTTTTATGAACGGCTTTTCCCATGATAACAAATGCAAATACAACTCAATGTTAGCCGCCCATCATTGTGTGAGTTATATTGGCCCAAAATCATTTCCATATACAAATCCAATACCACTAACCCACATCGTAGCATTTAGAGACAATGGCCCATCAAAGAGTATACTAGCTTCCGATCCACGCATGTATTTAAATCCCACTCACATTCAGATATATATTACATCAATCTTAGAGGTTAGGTCACAACAAACCCTAATCCCATTTACATCGTTTCATCCACCCCATCTTTTATCTTTCTTCGACCCCATCTGATAATAATATCCATCCAATCTACTCATCTCTTATCTCAAAATCCAATTGATGTTCATCCTTAATTTTGTTAATTTAGACCATCCCCAATAATCCCAATAAACCAAACGAACACAATCGATCTTTCTGATTAATTTTCAGATTAAGTACGAGTCAAAGAGAGCTTCAAGATCCTAGATGATCTCGGGTAGGTTTGTTGGTTGATGATTTATTGCTACGTTTTCTTTAAAAGCAGTCGAATGGATGAAAGATTATAACTTAATAGTTAATAATCTTCATTAAGTTCGAAAATTAACAAAAGGATCTATGATGATTTTCTGTTTTGTGTTAGATCATTAAAGATCTTGACATGCAGGTCAAAACAAATATTGAATCTGAGATCTTGTATTTCTGATTGTTAAATGAGTCTAGATGAGCTGGGTTTTTAGGAGACGATGGGTTAGGATATAGATTTGGGGTTGATTTCTTTTCAGATGATGATGGCATTTGTGAAAAAAATGATTAAAATGTTTTTAATGTATGAACTCCATCGCAGCTTTTTCTAGGAAAAGGTCAACACAGTGCAATCACAATATTTTCTAGTCACCATCGGAATGATTTCTGAAAAAGGCATCGCAATGTTTTGATATTGTCCATCGCAATATTATCATCTTAAGCACTAGTCATCGCAATGTTGTGCGAGTCATCGCAATGTTTTTAGAAAAAGGTCATCGCAATGTATTCTTAACTCCCCATCGCAATGAGTCAACCCACCCATCGCTATGAGTCCCATCGGAATGAGTCCCATCGTAATGTATATGTGTCTCCCCATTGGAATAAGCCATCTTAAGATGCCATCGGAATGTATCTGTGATCTCGTCGCAATGAGTCAAAAGAGGCCATCGGAATATATCAAAAATACCCCATCGCAATGTTGCATCGCAAAAGGGTTTTGACATGTTCTTTGGAATCCCCGAAAAATTCTGGATATGGTCACCTTTTTTTTCGGTTTGTTCATCTTCATAGACAGTCACCAAAACCCAGATATATATAAAAAAATTAAAACTTTTGAAGGGAATGGTGGGACAAAGGACTGATATGGACAAAGTTGATAACGAGACAAAGAAATTGACTAAAAATTGATATGAAGACACTGTTAAGAAAACAGATTTATGGAAATGATTGATAAAAAAGGTTAAGTAAACTTTATGAAATAAATTTATATTGAACGAACCAAATAAAAACTAAGATCACCCGAAACTCAGATCTGACACAAACAAGCACCAACACGCGAATACAAAAACACGAAACACCCCCGGTTAGTTTTGATGCCAATTGTTAAGTTGGATTCACATGAACAAGGGTTTATAATCCAGAGGTCAGGGAGGATAGAAGTGGTGTTTTGCCATGGTAGAGAGAGAAACAAGAGATACTAGAAACAAAGAGTTTATTTCTAGTCAGAGAAAGAAAAGAAAGAAATGAACAACCTCACCCCTCCATGGAAGTATGGAGGGGTATATATAGCACGGGACTTGGACTATTACATATGACAATATTAGTCCCTGCAAGTCCCGTCTATGAAACTTATGTAATTCCGTTAGTCACACACATTTTAAGGCTAACAATATCTACTTTTCAGTGAGAAATAAGCTTTTTAGTCAGCTCATAAGCAAATGCAAGTTTCTATAATAGAGTGCTAACTGTTTTTCTATATCTACAAATCCACTTCATAAACTTGTTAATTTTCTTTCACATATCAACTTGCTAACATGTCTTGAGTAGAATTTGAGACTTTCAGCTTTTTGGAATTTTGGTCAAAGTTGGTTAAATAAGCCCGTTTTTGCTTAATCTGGATTTTGGCTTATTCAATGGACCATTTTCCATTCTAAAAGACATTCCAAGCTTATTGGTAGTTGATTAATCAGTTTGTGCAAGAAAATCATTTCGTGGTTGACTAGTTTTCAAAAGAGCTTATTCTTGGCTTATTGAGATAAGCTAACTTGTGATTTTCAAGCTTTTAAGCAGATTCCTGTTACTGGCCTAGCTCAATTTTGATTTTAAGTAGTTTGCGAAAGACTAGACTAAATTTGGTTCATTAATAAGCTCTATCCAGCTTATTGAAATAGCTTAACCCGTTTTTCATAAACATTTCCATTTAACTGCACTTAGGTCCTTGTTGTTTGCTATAGTTTGTAATCAGAGATAATTTTCCAAGTTCTTAGGGTTTGCAAAACTTAGTCCTTTAAGTTTCAGTTTTTAACAAATTCAGTTAGCAAGTTTGTTAATTCTGTTAAGTTTGTTACTAGTTGTTATATATTACATATTTGGTCCTTATAGTTTCTAAATTTTACATTTCAGTCCTTATACTTACATTTAGTTTACATTTCAAGTATTTTTACTTTTATGCATTAAAAATTTGTACTTTGTGAATAGTAATTGGTACGTGCACTTTCTTTTACGAATATGTTGCATTAATATTTTTCACTTTTTACGTGTTGATTGAATTAGACATAAAAAGCCAAATACTCTTAACAACCAAGAACAATTTAAAGCTCGATATTTTTAGGCCTTTCAATTTGTCAAGAATCAAGAATAAACGAACTTACAAATACTCAATTTCAAAGACCTCCGAGGATACTGTATATCCACAAGATGGAACTTAACGTTGAATATGTTGAAGGATCAGCTGCTCAAGATGTTTGAAGAAGCTCATTCGCCAGGTGTATCACCATGGTGTGCACCGGTTCTGTTTATTAAGGAGAAGGACGGTAACATGAGATTATGTGTCGACTACCGTCGATTTAAACAAATCACCATTCATGACCGTTATTCCCCTCCACGTATTGACAATGTGTCTGATCGACTACAGGGTGTTAAGCATATTTCCAAGATTGACTTATGATCATGCTGCCAATAGTAGCGAGTGCAAGAGCAGGACATTTCCATGACTGCTTTTCGCACATGATTTGGTCATACTAAATTCATAATTTTGTTTTGGTCTCACGAATGCTCCAACAGAATTTATGGACCTGATGAATGGAGTTTCCCCATGAACTCATAAACAAATTCGTTATTGTTTTCATCGAAGACAGGTTGATCTCCTCTAAGTCCAGAGAATAGCACGAAGACCATCTTCATAATATGGTACAAATTCTAAGACAGGAGAAATAGTACACTGAACCCTTTTCAGGTACGAATTTTTGTGAATTTCAGTGACACGTTGAATCACATTGTTTCTCACGACTAGTTTACCATGACTAAGCTTACGCGTAAAGAAGAGAATCCTACACTAAATTATGTGTTCTAGAGGATCCCACGCTAAGAGTAGTCTAATTTCAGAGACTCATAGTTTCCAACTTCTATGTATCGAGTTTCTATGAAACAAGATGCGGTTACGTTCATATCTAAGTACCTGACATACCAGCAGGTTAAGATAGAACACAAACAGGCTAGGAGTTAATTATACCATTAGAAATTGTGAACGAAGAAGGGACAAGATCTCCTTGGATTTTGTTACCAGGATATTGCAGGCTCAGAGGAAGCATTATGCTATCTGGGTGTCGTCTACAGTTTGACCAAGTCTGCAAAATCCTTTCATCTGCAAGGATTTCACAATTAGCAGATTATCAGACATTTTTTGGCCAAGGATCGTCCGATCACTTGACACTCCTCCAGGTATCAGACCGGACAAGGGTTCACGTTCGCGTTCATTAGTTAATATAAGATATTGTAAATCTTTCTTAATCTAGAGAGAGAAAGAGATAGAAAGATGGTGAGAACACACACACACTTAGAGAGAGAAAGTTGTGTGAAACACACTTTAACTATATGAAAAACAATGTGAACCACACCCTCTCCAACTAAGGAGAGGGTTTATATACCAGGCCCATGAGATGGGCTTGGGCTTACAAGTTCGGCCGGCCATACATGACATGGACCGGGATTTTCCTTGTTTAGTTAATGTAAAGTAACTAGACTACGAGCTACTACTTAATATATTTTCAGAGTGACCGAATCTTCCTAAATACGTAAAAACGTATTTCCATCAATCTCCCCCTAAGGGAGGTCACTCCAAACAAGGGTGTTACCCGAGTTATAATAATAAAATAAACCTACATACTATGCTTGTCTTGAGCTCGTAGTCTTCGTCTTTCTTTTCTTTTTCTTTTCAGGTGAACATGCTGATGTGATATTTGATATCAATCTTGAGCATTAACCTCTTGCCTTGATCTTGTACATCCATCACTTGTGATATATGCCTCTTCGTGACTTCATGTCCCACATACTTATACCTTTGTAATTCTTGAAAGCTTCAGAGTTCGATACAGCGGAACACTTGACTTTTACGCTTTCTTGAATTTGTTGAGGTAGAAAATATAAGCATGTGGGGACGACTTCATCTCGGACTCCGCAACGCCACCGTCTTCAAAT
This sequence comes from Glebionis coronaria, assembly GCA_025667525.1. Lineage (NCBI taxonomy): Eukaryota > Viridiplantae > Streptophyta > Magnoliopsida > Asterales > Asteraceae > Glebionis > Glebionis coronaria. Next base: position 424,730,116 of record CM046877.1, read on the forward strand.
GCCGCAACATAAGTAGACACGAACGAAATGGCTTTGAACATTTCATTCTAATTCGGTAGCATTTTACCTCCGGTCGGTGAAGACCGTTGGACGATATTAAATATCGTACTTGTGGCAGGTAGATTTAATTAAAAAATCTCCTTGACAAGATTTCACGGGTAAACCCGTTCTCTTTACTCGACCGTCCAAAGCTGACTGCGAACGTAAAGAGTTAACCATTTGGATAAATTTATCCGCATTCTGATTCCTAGAACAAGTTGATTTCATTAAAGAATCGCATCATCGTTTCTTTCCAGTTGTTACGAGTTTGATTCATATTGAATCTTGCAAGCTACCTACCAAGTGCTGTTTGATGTTAACACTAGAAGGATTTCCATTCGTCACTATAAATACTAAAAAGTATTACTTTGAATGTTCTATCAAGATCACTACGATATTGCGTAGAGGCCTGGAACGTGTTTGAATTCAATTAAGATTAAACAACTGTTGCTTTCCAGTTATCACAAGTTTGATTCTTAAAGAATCGCACAAGTCACCTACCATGAGCTTTTTAATGTTTGCTCAAGAAGGATTTCCATCTTCATTGTAAATACTTGCGTATTACTCGGATGTTCAGGCAAGATCATGAAGATTATGCGTAGGACTCTTAATATCTTTCTTACTTTTCACAGTGTGTGAAGAAGCAAGGAAATATGGAAGTCTGTCCTAAAGAGATATAAGATGATCTCAAATGGCTCTAGACTCGATCGTGTATTTTGGATTTTAGTGATCGGAGGCTGGAGAGGAGTGCCACCATTTCAATAATAATTTATTCGGAGTGAATAAATCAATAGATAATGCGTTGTCTCCATGTGATTAAAGCAAATATCTTTTGAGAGATATCTGAGTTAGCTGGGATGGGTTGTGCATTGCATCACTGGGTCCATGATGTCTTATCTTCAATATCAAGCATCATTAAAAATGATCTCAATAGGCATATGTATTGACCCGGTTTCTGCCTAAGTTGTAAGGAGGGTAATAAGTGTGAAAACACTTATCCTTTTACCACTTAATTATAATAATAACCAAGCCAAAACGTGTATTATGTGTCGTAAATGTTGGAATTATGCGTGGTTTGTGTTTTTATTGTGATTTAGGATCAAAATGTGAAAAGGGAAGAAAACACGGGCTTTCACGGGCTTTTATCAAAGAAAAAGACAAAAGACGAAGTCAAAAGATCAAGAGTGCAAAAAGAACGGAAGTCCAAGGCCAATTCGGAAGATTTATCGAAGAAAAAGTCTAAAGACGGAAGTTTAATAAAAGCCGAAGAACTCAAGTCTAAATAATGAAGAAATTACAAGACGAGTTTAATTAATCTCGAGACGAAGTCGAAAAAGTCGAAGAATTAAGAAGACGAAAAGACGTGAAGAAGGAGAATGAACCAACACATGCTTAGTCTTTCATAATCACCTATAAATACACTCCTAATGTGTCATTAGGAGTTGTTAGCTAATTTGACACATTAGTATTTCCACCTTATTTTCATGTCATTTTATATAATTGTCATTTTAAATACTTGTCTTGCACTTTAATTCCTTTAATTCCAAGTAAGAGTTTTTTTTTAATTTTGTTGTTGAATCTTTTCTTTAATCAAGTTTTTATTAATCTCTCATTCTATCTTTCTTGTTTTGCTTAATCTTTGTGCTAATTACCTTATTGTCATGCTTATTTGTTTACTTGTTATGTTTTTATGTCATTGATTGTGTTTGCTTATCGATTTTATAGCTTATTGTGTTTTTCTTAAATTTGATTAAGTGCTTTTTTAGTTAATTTTTATAAAAAGTTGTTTTTAAATATTTTTATTATTTAGTGTTTTTAAGAGTTTTTAAATTTTGGTTTTATAGCTTTTTCTTAAGTTTGATTTGGTTAAGTTTTTAGTTAAATGCTTAATTGTTTTTGCCTTATTTTTAGTTCGCAGCTTATTTGATTTTAGTTTTTATCCGGGTTTTGGTAAAACCCTAGTATTCCGAATAGTCTGCACCACTGGATTCCGGATAAGCGTCTGTTGGGTTTATTCCGGATATAGATTGGAACAATATTCAGGATAAGGGCCAAGTTCAGGTTATTCCGGATAAGGAGGGGTTGATTTATTCCGGATAGTGTTTAGAAGTTGATTCCGAATAAGCGACTGGGGATTTATTCTGGATAAGGAATTTAACTCCATATTCCGGATAAGCACTCAACAGGGATTCCGGATAAGCTGCTGAAGGTTATTCCGGACAAAGGCATCAAGATTATTCCGGATAAGCTGTAGGGTAACATTATTCCGGATAAGCTTTTTGACAGGAATCCGGATAAGATTTAGACAAAGATTCCGGATAAAGGACTTGGAAATTATTCCGGATTAAGCTTCGAACTAGGTATTCTGGATAAGGTGACAATATTCCGGATAACTACGAGAAGGGTATTCCGGATAAGGTTATTTTCTTGATTCCGGATAAATTGCCAATAATTATTCCGGATAAGCGTCTTGAAGATTATTTCGGATAAGCATACTTTGTTGGGTATTCCTAATAGTGACAGTATTTTGGATCCCGGATCAGGTTCTGTTTACTTTCTGTTTTATTTTCAAGCATTTACTTTTCCCACTATTTTTCTCTTAGTTTAATTACAAAGTTCACATTTTTATTACATTGTCAATTTAATTTTTCGTCACGCTTTAATTTTTAGTCATTTAATCAATTTACTTTTTAAAGTTTTAATATTGCACCATTTAAGTTTTAATTAGTTGTAGGTTTATTTACCCGTCATTTACTTTAAAGTTTTGCACATTTATTTTTCAACAACGAAAAATATTATTTTTCACCAAAAGACGACTGAGTCGCACTTAAAGTAATCAATTCGATTAGACATACGACAAAGAACTATTTAACTGAGTAAAATCGAGTTATTAAATGGCGCCGCTGCCCGCTCTTTTCGTTAAGATTAACGGTTTTCTGTGAGAGACGCGTTGAATTTTGGGATCCGTTCACTCGTGAACGTTATTTTTTCTTGTTTAAAATTTGTTAAAAATCCATAAAAATTAAAATTTTTCAAAAATCCAAAAAGATTTTATTTTTATTTTTATAGTGTATATATATTGTCTATTGCTTTGGTATCTTTTTCTTTCGCTTTCGCAGGTGTATGCGTACTAGATCTTCAACTTATCCAGAGCCCGAGACTCGTGAAGATTTAGCTATGACAGGTGTGAACAACAACAATAACCCACCGCACCTCAACAATAACAACAACAATGTTCCACCACCCAATCTTCGGACAATGGAGGAGCTTTGTCAACCTACAATGAATGGACGAGGAGGACCGATTGCGCCGATGCAAATCACGGCTCCGGAGTTTTCGTTGAAGCATCACATGATCCAACAAGTGCAGAACACTTGTCCATTTCGCGGATTGCCGGATGATGATGCCAACAAGCACCTCGACAAATTCATTACCGTTACTCAAAGCATGAAGTTGCCCGGTGTTACTATGGATTTTCTTCGCCTTCACTTATTTCCACACACCTTATCCCACCATGCCGAAAAATGGATTGATCGTCTTCCAAAGAATTCAATTCATACTTGGGATGAGATGACTCAACGCTTTTTGTCGCGCTACTTTCCACCATCCATGGTCACGAGCCTTCGAAATTAAATTAGTGGATTTACTCAAGAACCCGATGAATCACTTTTTGATGCTTGGGAACGATATAATGTTTTGATTGATCGATGTCCAAACCACAACATGCTCCCCGTTACCTTAATTGATACTTTCTATAATGGTTTAACTTTTCGTGATCGTGATACGATATGCAGCCGCTGGTGGCGCATTTATGAAAAGAAGACCCGAGGAGTGTAGAGAGCTTATTGAAAACATGACTACTCATCACAAAAACTTGGGATTCATCCGCATCTTCAAGATCAAACCCAAGAGTCAGTGTTTCTTCTACTTCTTCAAACCCTGATATCACCGAATTGACCCGCGCAATGGTCGAAATGAGCAAGAACATGAAACTCTTGGCTACAAATCATCAACAACAAGTTAAATCTGTAGCAATTTCTTGTGAGACTTGCGAGGGTCCTCACTCATACACTGATTGTCCTTCTACTCAAGACAATCCGGAAAACGTGTATGCGGCTTATGGTAACTACTCAACGGAAAAACATCAAGCTCGACCTCAAGGTGATCGTAACTTGCTAAATTACCGTTCGAACAACTTTCTTGCACCTGGTTTTTTTCCTCAAAACGACAACCCCAACAACTACAATTGAAGCAACCAAATCCCACCTCGAACTTCTAATCCTTATCACCCACCCGCTCAGCAAGCCCCACCCATTCATCAAGATGTTGAAACGTTAATGAGAACCCAAGGAGAGCAAATTAAGAATCTACAAAGCCAAATTATCAACTTGAAAGGGGATATCACTAAGCAAGGTAATGACATTAGATCCGAGCTTCGACATGATATACAAACCTCCTTTATCACTCAAACTAATGATTTGAAGAATATGCTGGATAGTTTCTTACCAACTACTCAACCCTCTACTTCGGGCTCTCTACCTTCAAACACCGTCACAAATCCAAGAGCGAATGTGAGTGCTATTACTACACACAGTGGAGCCACCTTAGTAGGACCATCTATCCCTCCCCCAGTTACTCCATCTACACCTCCTCCACCACCATTTATCCCTCCTACTCCCACGCCTAGTATTAGTTCTCCATTACCGTCTCTACCTTTTACTGACGTACCCAAGAAGAAGAACCCTCTACCTGCTACACCTACACCTTCCACCTATAAACCCAATATTCATTTTCCTTCTCGCTTAGAGAAGGCTAAATTGCAAACCAAGGATGACATTCAAGTGTCGAACTATTTGAAGATGATCTCTCAAATGAATTTCAACATTAGCCTTGTTGAAGCACTTGTCCATATGCCGAAATTTGTCAAAGCATTTTAGGAATTGCTTAATAAGAAGGAAAAGTTGGTTGAGCTTGTCAACACACGCTTAAATGAAAACTGTTCTACAGTCATTCTTAAAGAACTTCCAGAAAAACTTGGAGATCCCGGTCATTTTGTGTTGCCTTGCATTTTTAACAAAACCGAAGAATTTACTGCCCTAGCTGATCTCGGAGCAAGTATTAATTTGATGCCTTTAAGTGTTTGGACAACACTATCATTTCCCGATCTTACACCAACAAAGATGACTCTTGAGCTAGAAAATTGTACTCTCGCTTACCCCGTTGGTATTGCTGAAGACGTGTTTATTAAAGTTGGCACCTTCACTTTTCCGGTCGACTTTGTTGTTGTTGATTATGAAGTGGACCCTCGTATTCCTTTAATACTTGGTCGGCCATTTTTAAGAACCGGAAAAGCCTTAGTCGATGTTGCCGAAGGTGAGTTAATTTTAAGGGTCGGGAATGATGCACAAGTGTTCAAAATGGGGAAGATCACAACCAAATCTAATGGAAGAGAATCAGCGAATATGATTAATGTGCTTGATGATTTTATCGTCTACAACAATTCTCTATTCGATTCTTGCTATGATAATCCACTGTTCCAAGATAATGTGGATGATTCTCTATCCAATTCTGATCCTCTGCCAATTAATGATTCTCCATCGATCTTTGATGCTTATGATGCCGATTCTAGTTCCAATGGAGATGATTATGATAATTTTACTTCTGAGTATCCAGACATGCCCACTTATGATGATTTTGATGAGGCTGATACTCTCTCGAGTGATTCTTCACATGATGAAGATCCTCCGCCAACCATGCTTAATCCTACTTTGGATGACTACTCATTTGAGGAAGATTATGATACTTTTCTCAACACTTACTTCCCAAATGAGAGTGATGCTCCTCCTTTGGACTTTGATGATTATTGTCTTTATCCTACTTTGGATATGAAGAAAACCGCTTCAAAGGAGAAAAAGCCGGCTGACACCGATATCCGCATCACTTATGTCTTGACACCTCTATATCCTCCGTCTGAGGATGAGATTGCGAGATTTATGATCGGATCCTCTTCAAGGTCTGCTGAGCCTGAGTGTTATTTTCCCCTAAAGGAAAAGGTGTTCGACCCCGGTATTGCACTTTTCAAGCCATCTCAGTATCCATCTGATGAAATAAAAGGAAAAATCTTTGGAACTTATGAAGATATGCTTGCACCTCATCACCCTTGCTTCCATCGTGCTCAACAACTCCTTAAGGGAATCTTGCCTACTCTTCTTTGGCTTGCCTTGTTTGCCTTAAGCCTGTGCTACTTGATGGAAGAAAACCATGTATTTGATCCCGGTGGATGTGTTTCGAGCTTCTTCCTATGCTAATCAAGGTCGAGTCAGGCTCACGACTCGGTTATAAAAAACAAGCGCTTTTTGGGAGGCAACCCAATTATCTATCCTTTTTCTCTGTTTTCATAATAAGTGTAGGGGGAGACCCTTGTATGTGTTCGTTGTCTTCTTTCTAATCATGTGCAGGGATGCGAGCTTTCAAAGATCCATTCTTGATGACTTTTGACGACCCGTGATTCCGTGTTCCTGTCTTCCTGGTTTTATCCTAGACTCTTTTGATTCTTTATTTTATATTTTCCAATATTAAAATACGAATCACCTTAGTTGTCTCTTCCTTAACAAGATTTAAACAAAGAGCCCAATGTTCAAAGTGTAGGGGAGTTTACTTCCACATGCTTAAACATTGAGGACAATGTTTATATTAAGTGTAGACGGACTTCTATCGAAGTTAAGTGTTCTTTTCCTTGTTTTGTCCTCATTTTAACCGAAAAATCAATTTTTCGACATTTTTCAAAATTTTTGATCTATGTTGGCCTTGTAGTTTTTCCTTTGTTATAGTTATTTTCCTTCCTTGCTAGAATAAATTTTAATAAAGTGGTTTTAATTTTCAAACGTTGTGAATCTTTTGACTCAACCCGAGTTTACTTATCTAAGTTTACTCTAGCTAGTATCCTTAACGCGTTTAAATCAAGTTTTGCTAGGCTTTTATATTGGGAACTTTAAAACGCGAAAGTCTTAACTCTCACGGGTTTAGAACAAGAACTTTTCGCAAGTTCCTATAATTGATCCTAGAGATTTGTTTATCAAGGGAACTTTAAAACGCGAATTCTAAAAACTTGAAAAAGTCTAAGAAGTTGCAAGATCCTATAGACAACTTGAAAACCCAAACTTTGATTTAATAGGCTAAGCATCCACGAGCCTCATTCCTTGAGATTTTAAATTGTGGAGAACGAGAGATGATAGAGTCAATTATAAGTTTGGTATTCTTTCATGAATTTATGTGAGTTAATTATGAGCTTTTTCTCCCATCGTTTGTTAATAAATATATTTGCAATAAATAAGGTTGTACGATTTGAAAAGTTACTTAGCTTCTAGGCCAAGATCGTTTAAAAGTTGCTCGGTATTGATTAGAGTTCATAGCCAAGGCATAACTTATTGAAGCGGGATGCGAAGATTGGCGAGTCCGAAAAGGCCCTAACAAGGCATGAGGGCTACATTTTGTTGCTAAAGATCAAAAAGTGATGTGAAGAATCATTTATCAAAAATCAATACGAAGGATCGAGACACAGGACGAAAAGCAAATACTCCCGTAAAGATCATGGAGAAGTCTATCCAAAAAGGCCCTAACAAGGTATGAGGATAAATAGATCCAAGTCCTGAAAGGAGGCGGATCGTTGTATATCAAAATCCCAAATAAAGATTGGAGAAAAATGAAGAAGTCTTGGTCCAAATATGAAGAATCTCTCAAAAAGTTCAAGTGAAGAAATTCCCATTATGAAGAGAAGACCATTATTTCATGAACGTGAAGTATGAAGTCACTGCCAAATATCGGTCCGAGAAAGGTCTCAAATCGTGAAGCGAGTTATGCCAAGATATGAACTTTATGAGGTCCCGAGAAGCAGTTTTAAAAGATTTTGTCCTTTAGCTAACTATTGATTAAATCGTCCCACTTTATTTTCAGCCTAAATAATTATCGAAATAAGTCAACAATGCATCCTCGTGATCATTCAAGACAATAATAAAATATAAGAGATACACCTAGGAATAAGGGAGTCTAAGTAAATAATTGGCCCACATGAGTTTGTGTTAGTTTGCTAACTTATAATAACAATGATCTTGTTTTTAAGCTTGGTATGGGGAACGTGAAACTTGAGGATGATAATCATTCATGACATTTCCAAAACCCCAAGGTAAGTTTTTGTTCTGTTTACTTGTTTTCTTCTCTTAAATATTTTGTATTTTTCTATCTTTTTAATAAAGGCCAAGGTGGATTGATTATGATGGAAAATGTAAAACTTGCTTTGTAACTAATGCATTGCATGAGGACATTGCAATGGTCAAGTGTAGGGGATTTTATAAGTGTGAAAACACTTATCCTTTTACCACTTAATTACAATAATAACAAGGCCAAAACGTGTATTATGTGTCGTACATGTCGGAATTATGCGTGGTTTGTGTTTTTATTGTGATTTAGGATCAAAATGTGAAAATGGAAGAAAACACGGGCTTTCACAAACTTTTTTCAAAGAAAAAGACAAAAGACGAAGTCAAAAGATCAAGAGTGCAAAAAGAACGGAAGTCCAAGGCCAATTCGGAAGATTTATCGAAGAAAAAGTCTAAAGACGAAAGTTTAATAAAAGCCAAAGAACTCAAGTCTAAATAATGGAGAAATTACAAGACGAGTTTAATTAATCCTGAGACGAAGTCGAAAAAGTTGAAGAATTAAGAAGACGAAAAGACGTGAAGAAGGAGAATGGACCAACACATGCTTAGTCTTTCCTAATCACCTATAAATACACTCCTAATGTGTCATTAGGAGTTGTTAGCTAATTTGACACATTAGTCTTTCCACCTTATTTTCATGTCATTTTAATTAATTGTCATTTTAAATATTTGTCTTGCACTTTAATTCCTTTAATTCCAAGTAAGAGTTTTTTTAATTTTGTTGTTGAATCTTTTCTTTAATCAAGGCTTTATTAATCTCTCATTCTATCTTCTTGTTTTGCTTAATCTTTGTGCTAATTACCTTATTGTCATGCTTATTTGTTTACTTGTTATGTTTTTATGTCATTGATTGTGTTTGCTTATTGATTTTATAGCTTATTGTGTTTTTCTTAAATTTGATTAAGTGCTTTTTAGTTAATTTTTATAAAAAGTTGTTTTTAAATATTTTTATTATTTAGTGTTTTTAAGAGTTTTTAAATTTTGGTTTTATATCTTTTTCTTAAGTTTGATTTGGTTAAGTTTTTAGTTAAATGCTTAATTGTCTTTGGATTATTTTTAGTTCGTAGCTTATTTGATTTTAGTTTTTATCCGGGTTTTGGTAAAACCCTAGTATTCCGAATAGTCTGCACCACTGGATTCCGGATAAGCGTCTGTTGGGTTTATTCCGGATATAGATTGGAACAATATTCAGGATAAGGGCCAAGTTCAGGTTATTCCGGATAAGGAGGGGTTGATTTATTCCGGATAGTGTTCAGAAGTTGATTCCGAATAAGCAACTAGGGATTTATTCCGGATAAGGAGTTTAACTCCATATTCCGGATAAGCACTCAACAGGGATTCCGGATAAGCTGCTGAAGGTTATTCCGGATAAAGGCATCAAGATTATTCCGGATAAGCTGTAGGGTAACATTATTCTGGATAAGCTGTTTGACAGGAATCCAGATAAGATTTAGACAAAGATTCCAGATAAAGGACTTGGAAATTATTCCGGATTAAGCTTCGAACTAGGTATTCCGGATAAGGTGACAATATTCCGGATAACTACGAGAAGGGTATTCCGGATAAGGTTATTTTCTTGATTCCGGATAAATTGCCAATAATTATTCCGGATAAGCGTCTTGAAGGTTATTCCGGATAAGCATACTTTGTTGGGTATTCCAAATAGTGACAGTATTTGGATCCCGGCTCAGGTTCTGTTTACTTTCTGTTTTATTTTCAAGCATTTACTTTTCCCGCTATTTTTCTCTTAGTTTAATTTTAAAGCTCACATTTTTATTACATTGTCAATTTAATTTTCGTCACGTTTTAATTTTAAGTCATTTAATTTAAAGTTTTGATTAGTCTTAGCTTTAATTAACCGTCAATTTACTTTTAAGTTTTGCACTTTTAATTTTACTACAACGACAATTATTCTTTTTCACCAAAAGATAGCTGAGTCGCATGTTCACCCTTTCTCAATTCGAAAAGATCGGACGATAATATTTTCTTACTGGGCAAAATCCTTGTATTAGAGGGCTTCTTTCGTTAGACCCTTTATCTTTAAAATTCTTTTTCATTCTTCAACCCCTTCAATTCTTACCAATACGTCATAACTAGCACCTTATTATGATTGTTCCAATGCTAACTTATGTACTTGGACGGCATTCAGCTACGTTCACAATCTTTCCCCATCTTTCCTAAGGACTACTATTTCTAGCTATGGAATGTCCTTGGGAAGATTCCTCCGGTTTTGGAAGAATCATTGGACTTAACCTATCCTACCATCCTTATGTCACCACAATCTTCATCGTCGTGAAATAGATAGGGTATGGGTAAGAATATGTCACCATGAAATCCATTTTGATATCCAAATCCATTTTGCTCCCCCTTAACATATGCCACGATATTCGAAAACATTTCGCACATGTCGGCTTGAGCTATCACGTTAAGTCAATTCATTTGGGATTCATCATTTCCCATATTAAATCACATTTTCTCCCCCATATTAAAAATATTAACCCAACCGATATTTTTGATATCAATTGATTTAATGAAGTTTTAACAAAGTTTTTGGGAAGAAAAATGCAAGTCCATTTTATCTTCATGATACCAATGTGTGAGAAATGATACTGATTTATAAAATAATCACATATTCACCATTTAAGAATAAATTTACAAGGTTGGACCTGATTGATGAGAACATCATATGATAAGATCACATGGTTCTTATCGGCAGGTGTTGATCGCCCCGTCACGTCTGAAGTCATCTCTTGCCACCGCATGTACGATTGGTATCAATATCTTGACACGAGTTTGTGAACTTGACACTCTCGGCATCAAAGATTCTGAATGCTTGGCAATTGCCCCCCCCCTCAATTGTTGACCCGTGTTCTATCTAAAGAGCTGTAGTCGTTGGTTGAGTATTCGCATCGTCAAGTATGTAGATACCAATTGTAGATTGCTATGATTGTAGAGATGATAACTTCATAAAAACAAGATTTCTCTTGTTTTAACAAATAAATGCACTGATGCGTACATATATCCGTGTTAGATTATGTTATAACGTAAACACAATCCCTTACATGGTTATAAAGTAAACCATGCTCGAGAAAATTAATTCCCGTTGTTGAGCCAAAGTTTTCATAAGAAATACTTGACTTTTTAATGAATAACGGTTTGAAGTCTGAAATAACTACAAGCCATAAAGGCATGTTTTATGAAATATTTACAACTTTTGTACGAACTCTATTTATGGCGTCGTGTCAATATTAATCACATTTCTAAGGCCGTAAATATTATCGTCCCAAAAGAAATGCCTTTGAAAAATAAAGTAAAAATATTTTTGGATTTTTATGAAAATTTTCAATTTTTAAGGTTTTTATATGGTTTTATATTTTTGTATTTTTCTTTTATTAATAAAAATATAAACAATATATACAGATGATCACCAAGGATATGGAGAATAGTTTCCCACCACTATTCTTTCGCTTCATCTGCCAATTCCTTTAGAGTCTCGGGCGAGAATGTTCTCAAACCTAGCTTGTCGGCCAAAAATTCAATTCGAGAGCGATCTAAAGCCTTCGTGAATGTATCCGCCAATTGATACTCAGATCGGACAAAGTAAAGCTCGATCACTCCATTTTCTACTTTCTTCTTGATGAAGTGGTAGCGAATGTCAATATGCTTCGACCGGGAGAATTGAACATTGTTGCAGCATAAGGCCATTGCACTTTTGTTGTCGCAGTACATCGGAATTTGGTTGAAACCTAGACCATAGTCGGTTAGTTGCAATCTCATACAAAGAATTTGAGCGCAGCAACCGGACATAGCGATGTACTCTGCTTCCGTACTTGAAATTGCATCGCTTTTCTGCCTTTTAGATGCCCAACTGATTAGTCGATCTCCTAGTAGTTGCAAAGTTCCACTCGTGTTACGCCTTGTATCTTAACAACCCACATGATCCGCATCTGCATATGCTATTAGTGCAATCAAAGAGTCCTTCGAATACCAATGTCCCCGATTAATGGTTCCTTTAATATACCGAAAGATTCGTTTAACAGTAGCTAAGTGTAACTCCGTAGGCCGAGTATGATACCGAGCACACATACATATAGCAAACTGAAGATCAGGTCGACTAGCTGTGATACACAGAAGGGTACCGATCATTCTACGATAAAGTGTCGAATCAACGGCAATCCCATGTGGATCTCCATCTAGCTTAGTTCGTTCCACCATTGGAGTATCCACGGGGTCGTAAGATTCCATCTTATATTTCTTTAGCGATTCAACGGCATATTTAGATTGATGTATAAAGATGCCTCTGGGACTCTGAGATATCTGAAGACCTAAAAAGAATGATACCTTGCCCATCATTGACATCTTAAACTTGGAAGACATGAGTGTCCCAAACTCATCCGATAAGGTTTGGGTTTAGGCAGCAAATATAATATCATCAACATATATTTGTACCATAATCATATCTTTATCTCGTTTCTGAATGAACAACGTGGGATCCACCTTGCCTTTAACGAAGCCTTGCGTAATGAGGAATTGTGAAAATAGATAATACCACGCGCGTGGAGCTTGCTTCAACCCATAAAGAGCCTTCTTAAACTTTTACACGTGATTAGGATATTTAGAATTCACAAAACCATCCGGCTGTTGAACATAGACCTCTTCCTTGATTTCACCATTGAGAAATGCCGTCTTCACATCCATCTGATAAATGATAATATTCATGTGGGTTGCATAAGCGAGGAATAGTCTAATAGCTTCCAAACGGGAAACCGGTGCAAAGGATTCCATAAAGTCGATGCCCAGTAATTGCTTGTATCCACGAGCTACTAGTCGAGCCTTGTTCTTCAATATTCCGCCTAACTCGTCGAGTTTCACCTTGTAAACCCATTTCAAAGTGAGAAACTTCACTTGATCCGGACATGGGACAAGTTCCCATACATCAAGACGTACAAATTCATTAAGTTCTTCTTGTATAGCTTCTATCCAACAAGATTGGGTAAATGCTTGTTGCCACGTCTTAGGTTCAACTTCACTAAGAAAAGCATCAAAATGACAAAACATTGCACTTTCTTGTAACTGACTTCGTGTGGATACCGGAAGATTAGGGTCACCAATAATAGAATCTATAGGATGATCCTTTGTCCACTTGCTGTCATGTTCACGGATCCGTGGATTGGAGTAGACCGTAGTAGGAGCTTCCTCTAAGGTGGACGACCCGACTTGATTAGAGTCGAGAATTGGTACACCAAAGAACAGAATTTCACGCATTTGAGCAAATTCCAAATCGTGATCATCATCATCCTCTTCATCATCAGTAGACATGGCATGGGTAGTTGATACATATGTTGGTTGAGAATTACTCGCTGACTGCCTCTTGACCAATTGTAGGTGTAGATGTATCTAATTGTGCTTCGTTTGCTGGAGCGATAACTTCGTTAACCGGAGCTATTACCTCAGGTTCTGGAGAAACAATACTTGGAGGAGTAAGAATTCATCAAAGAATGGTTGAAACAGCGTATCCCATTCATTCTTAGAAGGTGGTGTAAATGATGATGAAGTAGGGTTGTTTGGGACAAGACCAGAACTAATGTTACTGGGTCCCATTTCATGAAGTACGGGTTCAGAGCTGCTTTGCTCAGAAGCCATTGCCGTCAGCTCATCAAAATCAACATTCATAGTTTCGAGGATCTTGCGAGAATTACGATTGTAGATTCGGTATGCTTTCTTTGCGGGTGCATAACCAATGAAAATACCAATATCAGCCTTTGGTTAAAGTTTTCCCAAATTGTCACCCTCATTATTTGGATAGCAAAGAGAACCAAATACATGAAGATATGACAAATCTGGTACTTTTCCATGTAGGAGCTCATAAGGTGTTTTACCATGGCGTTTTCGAATTAGTGACCGGTTTTGGGTGTAGACTGTTGTTGATACTGTTTCTGCCCATAAAAACAATGGAGCCTCTGCGTAAATTAACATCGTTCAAGCAGCTTCCATAAGTGTGCGACTTCGTCTTTCAACGACACCGTTTTGTTGTGAAGTGCGAGCAAAGAATGTTTCATGAGATATGCCAACTTCTTCATAATACTTACGCAAGGTTTGATTCACAAATTCGGTTCCATTATCTGTACGAATACGTTAGACAGTAGTGTTGAGACTCACTTGAATCATCTTGAGAAAATCGATGATGAATCTAGGTGCCTCATCTTTTGTTGCAAGAAATTTCACCCATGTAAACCGAGAGTAATCATCCACAATGATGAGGATGTACTTTTTACCACTAAGACTTTCACACGCATTGACCCACAAAGATCCATATGCAACAAATAAAGTTTCTCTTGGTTGGTGTCTTCAGTCTTGGGTTTGTATGATTTCTTAGTGCTTTTCCCCATTGAACACACGGAACACAAATGGTCCTTGTGAAATGTAATTTTAGGAAGACCACGAACAAGTTCGTTTTTCGCCAAATGATTAATAGTGTCAATGTTAAGATCAGATAACCGTCGATGCCATAACCATGACTTAGTCTTTGATGCTTTGGAGAAAATACTTACGGGAGAAGCCATCATATCTTGTAGAGACAAAGTGTACAAATTATTCCCTCGAGTACCTTTCAATAAATCTACCCCTTCCAAATTACAAATGAAGTAGGTATGCTCGCGAAAAGTAACTTCTAGGTTTGCATCACAAAATTGTCCCATAGAAAATAAATTGTGACCGAGACTTCCACATAATACACTCTTGAAATTATAACATCCCCAATATGATATTCACCGTAACCCATTATCTTTGCAATATGATCATTTCCAAATCAAACCGTACCAAGAAACTTGCTGATGAAATTTCTGAGCTGAGAGCGATCTCCGCTCATATGCTTGGAGTAACCAGAGTCCAAATACCAGAGAACAATTTGGACCACCTGTTTTCAGCAACAACAGTAGACAAAGCATTGGAAAGTATTGGTTCCGGAGTGTTAGCAGATACATATATAAAATTATCAGAATTTCTAACATTTGTGTTATCCTTAGATTCTCGGCGTTTTCTAATGTGAGTTTTACCAATAACAGGTTTTATTGTTCCAACTTCTTGAGGTTTTGGATTATTAGCGGGCACTACAGTGGGAGTAGACCTATTTAAAGGGCACTTGGTTCCTACAGTAGTGTCGGTGTTCCTATTTAAAGGATACGCTTGTGTTTTGGTAGCCTTGGTACTCCTAGTGAAAGGGCACTCTTTCTTCGCTTTAGTGGGAGTGATCCTAGTTACAGGGCATGCATTTCCTACTATAGTGAAAGTTCTACCAGTGGGACGCCAGATCCATCCAATTTGGGTTAACACTTTCCCAGTCGGTTTCCATTCTAAACCATTTTTACGAGCATTCATCTCATTCACATGGTCAATAAGGCAAGAATCATGACGACTAGAAAACATACATTCATTGCAATTCCGACATTCCAAATTAGAATTCATAGTAGGCTTAGAACGCTGCACAACCGCAGAGCCATTCGGTTTAGCAACATGATTCTTTTTATTCCAAACAGAAATAACATTCCTAGGGCTGGCTTCTACTTTCTTCTTCACTTGACTACTAGATGGGGGCAAGATCCTATCATTCTTCGTGTTTCTTTTGAGCTTAGATCTTTGAGCCTTAGTAGTGGTGTTTAATCCTGTAGAAGGCAACACAGGAATATTAGAAGCTGGTTTTGATTTTGCCCTATCTTCAGTGACCAATGTTTGAGATGGTTTAGTCCTAGGGACCTTGTTAAGTGGTGTGCAGCGATGAGGTTCCTTTTGATCGCACTAGAGGACGATAGTGAGACGGTGGCTGCGTTATCCACCACATTCTTACCTTTTAGGGTACTAAGTGTTTCCTTTAACTCAGCCAAAGCCAAATTTTTATCACGAATTTTTTCCCTTAAATAAGATATTTCCACCGACTTCTGATTCAATCGTTTAATCAATGATTGATTATGTGCAGTGGTATTAGCACATGCGGGCTTAATGAATCGAAGAGTTGTGTATTTTTCTGTTTTAAGTTATCAACTTTGGACAAAATCTTGGAAATTCGATTATCTAGATCAAGTTTAAAAATCTTAGCGGCCTCAAGTACGTTCACATAGTTAATCTCCTTAGATTTCTCTATGTTCATTGGCAATAATTTAGCAACCTTGTCACTTGGCTGAAGCTGTTTTGTTTGTAAACTCCATCGAAAATCCTATTGAAAATTTGGATCATCTATATCAACACCTTCGAATGACATTTCAAAGATCTCTTGAATAATTTGTTGCTTACATTCAAGCGAAATACAATGTTTTGAATCTCATCAAAACGTTTGGAAAGCGAAGTATAAGAATCTTGAAGCTTTAAAAATTCAGCGTCAGATTTATGACAAGTACTATCTACCACATTATCCACAGATTCAACATTATGCACAATAGAATCATTATCAACACTATTATTCACACAGATGAAAACAATATCATACGACATCACTTGCTTCAAAAGCTGATCATTTTGGTTCGTTCTTTTTCAATTAAACCATTTTCATAAGCATCATCCATTTCATTGAAAACATGTTTAACTTCATCTAATTCCAAAATCAAATCTTGATTAATATTGCTAAAACAAGATTTAATATTGTTTACAAAAGGAACAATTTCGTCTCAAAACGCAGCTCTAGTGTGCTCAAAATTCCATTCACCTTCCGTTATGGACGAAGCCGTCATACGTTCCTTAATGACCTTGTCAAAATCGGCAAAGTGTTGGTGCAATGCATTTAAGCTATCTTACACCTTACTTACCGGTGGAATTAACTTAGTTAAATCCTTTTTGACAAGTGTAGGAGACGTACTAGGAAGGTTTTTATTTGACAAACTTGGGGGCACAAAAGTTGATAATTGAGCTAATTCTTTTTGTAATCGAATACGGGTCTTTTTATCAAATTGATCTTTATTATGCTGAACATAATCAAGCTTATGGAATGTTGAAAGCATTTTAGATCGAGTTTCTTCCGCAAGTGACATTGTCTCCTGATCATCACGAACATAAGGTGCTTCTTTCGATTTGCCAATTAGGGTCACATCATAAAGACAAGGAATATATCCCTGAGCTTGTTTTGCATAACCGGGATTAGGTGGTAAATCTTGAAGACGCTTAAGTTCTAGTTCTTTAAATGATATAGTTAAAAGATGAATCTTTTCTGTGAAAGCGTATTGTTTTAAAAGTTGTTGTTCCTTGAATTTAAGAAGTTTGGTAGCATTAATTTCTGATTCAAACTTTTTAGACTCGAGAGTTTCGAAATCCGTTTGAATTTTTTGAAAATCATTTACAACCAACTCTTTTTCTTTTAATTAATTGGAAAGATTAGCTCTTGATGATTCTATTTCGTTTAAGTATTCTGTCTTTTCAAAACGAAATTGGTCAAATTCAGAATAAGTTATTTTCTATACTTGAGGGATCATTTCAAAAGTTTTGACCTTTTCCTTATACAGTGCAAGCTCAGCTGTTAGATTGGCATTCAAATCTACGGTTTGTAGGACGGCCACATTCATGTTATCAATAATATGTTTAGGCACCATTACCAAATAATGTTGATCATAAGATTCCATACCCGTCGTAGCATTTGGTTGAGGTTCACTCAAATGTGTTGGATTGGATACCACATCATTTGAATTACTTGTTCCCGAATGCTGTTCGAGGTTGTCATTTTCATGGTCAACTTGATGTGGATTATCATGAACAATATTAGTTTTGATTCGTACCTCACTGATAATAACTCGATTTTACTCAGTTAAAAAGTTCTTTGTCGTATGTCTAATCGAATTGATTACTGGTTTAAGTGCGACTCAGTCGTCTTTTGGTGAAAAAGAATATTTTTGGTCGTTGTAAAATAAATGTGAAAGACTTTAAACTAAATGACAGTTAATTAAATCTAAAACTAATTAAAAAGTAAATGGTGCAATATTAAAACTTTTAAAAGTAAGTGAATTAAATGACTTAAAATTAAAGCGTGACGAAAAGTAAATTGATAACGTAATAAAAATGTAAACTTGAAATTTAAAATAAAGGAAAGACAATTAAAACAACACTAAAGAAAAATGGCGGGAAAATAAATGCTTAAAAATAAAAAAGAAGTAAACAGAACCTGAGCCGGGATCCAAAATACTGTCACTATTCGGAATCCAATCTTACTCTTATCCTGAATAACAAACCTGCTGCTTATCCGGAATAAAACTGCCACACTTATCCGGAATAACCAACCTGTCGCTTATTCGGAATGCTGTTCTATCCACTATCCGGAATATGGTTCCTGGCAGCTTATCCGGAATAAGTCAAGTGAAGCTTATCCAGAATCCCCTTCCAGATCTTATCCGGAAAACTCTTGTCAAGAAGCTTATCCGGAATCCCCTTCCGATACTTATCCGGAATCACCAAATGAGCCTTATCCGGAATAATCCTCGAACTCTTATCCGGAATCTGTATCGGACCCTTATCCTGAATCACTGCTACAACTTATCCCGAATCCCCGTCAAGTAGCTTATCCGGAAAAACCTAAAGTTCCTTATCCGGTGTACTTTTTAGTATCCCTTATCTGGAATACTTTTTAGTATCCCTTATCCGGAATTCTTCACAAGCTCACTATCCGGAATAATCTCCTAGAGCTTATCCGGAATACCAGTCAAGCACTTATCCGGAATAATGGATCTGAGTGATGTTCGGAATAAGAGGGTTTTACTAAATCCAGATAACCACTACAATCAAATAAGCTATAAACTAAAATTAATCTAGAAACAAATAAGCACTTAACTAAAACTTTTACCAAATCAAACTTAAGAAAAAGCTATTAAACCAAAATTTAAAAACTTTTAAAAACACTAAAAAACAAAAATATTTAAAATCAACATTTAATAAAAATCTAACTAATAAACACTTGATTAAATTTAAGAAAAACACAATAAGCTATAAATCAATAAGCAAACACAATCAATGACATAAAAGCATAACCATTAATCAAATAAGCATAACAATAAGCACATAAACATAAAGATTAAATCAAGAACAAGAAAGGTAGAATGAGAGATTAATAAAAACTTGATTAAGATTGAGATTCAACAATTAAAAATAAAGACAAGAATTAAAAGCTTACAAATTTAAGGTGCAAGACAAGTAATTAAAGGTACAATTAAGAATAGTGCAAGTAATTAAAATGGAAGACTAGTTTGTCAAAATAGCCAACACCTCCTAATGTGAGATTAGGAGGGTATTTATAGTGATTAGGGAGGCTAAGCATGTGTTGCTTCTTCCTTTCTTTCTTTCTCGTATTTCGTCTTTTAAGTTCTTCGACTTTCTCGACTTTGTCTCGGGATTAATTAAACTCGTCTTGTAATTTCTTCATAAATTAGACTTGAGTTCTTCGGCTTTTATTAAACTTCTGTCGTTAGACTTTTTCTTCGATAAATCTTTAGAATAGGTCTTGGACTTCCGTTCTTTTTGCACTCTTGATCTCTTGACTTCGTCTTTTGTCTTTTTCTTCGATAAAAGCCCGTGAAAGCCCGTGTTTTCTTCCCTTTTCACATTTTGATCCTAAATCACAACATAAACACAAACCACACATAATTCTGACATTTACGACATAAAATATACGTTCTGGCTTGGTTATTATTATAATTAAGTGGTCAAAGGATGAGTGTTTTCACACCTATCAAATCCCCTACACTTGACCATTGCAATGTCCTCATGCAATGCATTAATTACAAAGTAAGATTATATTTTCCATCATAATCAATCCACATTGGCCTTTATTAAAGACATAGAAAATTACAATAATTAAAGGAAGAAAACAAGTATAGAAATCAAAGACTTACCTTTGGGTTTTGGAATGTCATGAATGATTATCACCCTCAAGTTTCACATTCCCCATACCAAGCTTAAAAACGAGATCATTGTTATTATAAGTTAGCAAACCATCGCAAATTCATGAAGCCAATTATTCACTTAGACTCCCTTATTCCTAGGTGTATCTCTTATATTTTATTGTTGTCTTGAATGATCACGAGGATGCATTGTTGACTTATTTCGATAGTTTATTAGGCCGAAAATAATGTAGGACGATTTAATTAATAGTTAGCTAAAGGACAAAATCTTTTAAAACTGCTTCTCGGGACCTCATAAAGTTCATATCTTGGCATAACTCGCTTCACGATTTGAGACCTTTCTCAGACCGATATTTGGCACTGACTTCATACTTTAAATCTTGAGAGACGTTCATGAAATAATGGTCTTCTCTTCATAATAGGAATTTCTTCTTCATATTTGGACCACGACTTCTTCATTTTTCTCCAATCTTTATTTGGGACTTTGATATACAACGATCCGCCTCTTTTTAGGACTTGTATCTATTTATCCTCATACCTTGTTAGGGCCTTTTTGGATAGACTTCTCCATGATCTTTACGGGAGTATTTGATTTTCGTCGTGTGTCTCGATCATTCATATTAATTTTTGATAAATGATTCTTCACATCACTTGGGATCTTTAGCAACAAAATGTAGCCCTCATGCCTTGTTAGGGCCTTTTCGGACTCGCCAATCTTCGCATCCTGCTTCAATAAGTTATGCCTTGGCTATGAACTCTAATTAATACCGAGCAACTTTTAAACGATCTTGTGCTAGAAGCTAAGTAACTTTTCAAATCGTACAACCTTATTTATTGAAATTAAACTTATTAACAAGCGATGGGAGAATAAGCTTATAATCAACTCACATAAATTCATGAAAGAATACCAAACTTATAATTGACTCTATCATCTCTCGTTCTCCATAATTTAAAATCTCAAGGAATGAGACTCGTGGATGCTTAACCAATTAAATCAAAGTTTTGGGTTTTCGAGTCATCTATAGGATCTTGCAAACTCTTAGACTTTTTCAAGTTTAGAATTCGTATTTTAAAGTTCCCTTGATAAACGACTCTCTAGGATCAATTATAGGAACTTGCGAAAAGTTCTTGTTCTTAACCCGTAAGAGTTAATAATTTCGCGTTTTAAAGTTCCCTATATAAAAGCCTAGCAAAACTTGACTTAAACACGTTAAGGATACTAGTTAGAGTAAACATGGATAAGTAAACTCGGGTTGAGTCAAAAGATTCACAATGTTGAAAAACTAAAACTACTTTATTAAAATTTTTTCTAGCAACAAAATAAAATAACTATAACAAAGGAAAAACTACAAGGCCAAAATAGATCAAAATTTCGAAAAATGTCGAAAAATCAATTTTCCGGTTAAAATGAGGACAAATACAAAGGAAAAGGCCACTTAACTTCGATAGAAGTCCCCCTACACTTAATATAAACATTGTCCTCAATGTTTAAGCATGTGGAAGTAACCTCCCCTACACTTAGGACACTGTGCACGTTGTTTAAATCTTGCTAAGGAAGAGACAACTAAAGTGATTCCTATTTTAATATTAGAAAATATAAAATAGAGAATCAAAAGAGTTTAGGATAAAACCGAGAAGACGGGTACACGGGATCACGGTTCGTCAAAAGTCATCAAGAATGGATCTTTGAAAGCTCGAATCCCTGCACATGATAAGAAAGAAAACAACAAACACATACTAGGGCCTCCCCCTACACTTATTATAAAAACAAAGAAAAAGGATAGATACTGCGGGTTGCCTCCCGAGAAGCGCTTGTTTTTGTTAACCGAGTCGTGAGCCTGACTCGACTTTGATTAGCATAGGAAGAAGCTTGAAACACATCCACCGGGATCAAATACATGGTTTTCGTCCATCAAATAGCACAAGCTTAGGGAGAACAAGGCAAGCCAAAGAAGAGTAGGCAAGGTTCCCTTAAGCAAAGATGGAGCATGGTGCTAGCAAGTGTGATGAGGTGCAAGCATATCTCCATAATTTCCAAATATTTTTCCTTTTATTTCATTAGATGGATACTAAGATGGCTTAAAAAGTACAATACCGGGGTCGAACACCTTTTCCTTTAGGGGAAAATAACACTCAGGCTCAGTATAATTTGAAGAGGATCCGCTCATAAATCGCACAATCTCATCCTCAGAAGGTGGATAGAGAGGTGTCAAGACATAAGTACTGCGGATATTGGTGTCAGCCGGCTTCTTCTCCTTTGCAATGGGTTTCTTCATATCCAAAGAAGGATAAAGACCATAATCATCAAAGTCCAAAGGAGGAGCATCACTCTCATTTGGGAAGTAAGTGTTGAGAAAAGTAGCAAAGTCTTCCTCAAATGAGTAGTCATCCAAAGTAGGATCAAGTGTTGTTGGCGGAGGATCTTCATCATGTGAAGAATCACTCGAGAGAGTATCAGCCTCATCAAAATCATTGTAAGTGGGCATGTCTGGATACTCAGAAGTAAAATCATCATAATCATCTCCATTGGAACTAGAACCGTCATTATAAGCATCAAAGATCGGTGGAGAATCATAAATTGGTGGAGGATCTAAATTAGAGAGAGAATCATTCACATCATCTTGGAACAGTGGATTATCATAGCAAGAATCGAATGGAGGATTGTTACAGAAGAAAAAATCATCAAGCACATTAATCATATTCGATGATTCTCTTCCATTTGATTTTGTTGTGATCATCCCCATTTTGAACACTTGTGCATCATTCCCGACCCTTAAAATTAACTCACCTTCGGTAACATCGACTAAGGCTTTTCCGGTTCTCAAGAATGTCCGACCAAGTATTAAAGGAATACGAGGGTCCATTTCATAATCAACAACAACGAAGTTGACAGGAAAAGTGAAGGTGCCAACTTTAATGAACACATCTTCGGCAATACCAACTGGGTAAGCGAGAATGCGATTTGCAAGCTCAAGAGTCATCTTTGTTGGTGTAAGATCGGGTAATGATAACTTTTTCTAAACACTTAAAGGCATCAGATTTATACTTGCCCCGGCTAAGGCAATAAATTCTTCGGTTTGGTGAAAAGTACATGGTAGCACAAAACGACCGGGATCTCCAAGTTTCTCCGGGAGTTCTTTAAGAAGGACGGCAGAACAATTTTCATTCAATCGAGTATTAACAAACTCGGCCATCTTCTCCTTCTTATTAAGTAATTCCTTAAACATCTTAACAAATTTAGGCATTTGTGCTAGAGCTTCAACAAGGCTAAAGGTGATGGTCATTTCCGAAATTTTCTTCAAGTAGTTCGACACTTGAACGTCATCCTTGGTTTGTAGTTTGGCCTTGTCTAAGCGAGATGGATAAGGAATATTGGGTTTATAGGTGGAAGGTGGGGTTGGTGAAGGGTTCTTCTTGGGTACTTCAGTAAGAGGTGGAGACGGTAATGGAAAACTAATACTAGGTATGGGAGTAGGAGGGATAATTGGTGGTGGAGGCGGTGTAGATGGAGTAACTGGGAGAGGGATAGATGGTCCTACTAAGGTTGCTCCACTGCGTGTAGTAATAGCACTCACATTCGCTCTTGGGTTGGTGACGGTGTTTGAAGGTAGAGAGCCCGGAGTAGAGGGTTGAGTAGTTGGTAATAAACTAGCCAGCTAATTCTTCAAATCATTTGTTTGAGTGCTAAAAGAGGTTTGTATATCATGTTGAAGCTCGGATCTAATGTCATTACCTTGCTTAGTGATATCCCCTTTCAAATTGATAATTTGGCTTTGCAGATTCTTAATTTGCTCTCCTTGGGTTCTCATTAAAGCTTCAACATCTTGATTAATGGGTGGGGCTTGTTGAGCGGGTGGGTGATAAGGATTAGAAGCTCTAGGTGGGTTTGGGTTGCTTCTATTGTAGTTGTTGGGGTTGTGGTTTTGAGGAGAAAAACCGGGTGATAGAAAGTTTTTAGAATGGTAACTTAGCAAGTTACGATCACCTTGAGGCCGGGCTTGGTAATTTTCCGTTGAATAGTTACCATAAGTCGCATACACGTTTTCCGGATTGTCTTGAGTAGAAGGACAATCAGTGTATGAATGAGGACCGCCGCAAGTCTCACAAGAAATTGCTACAGATTTAACTTGTTGTTGATGATTTGTGGCCAAGAGTTGCATGTTCTTGCTCATTTCGACCATTGCGCGGGTTAATTTGGTGATATCAGGGTTTGAAGAAGTAGAATAAACATTGACTCTCGGGTTTGATCTTGAAGATGCGGATGAATCCCAATTTTTGTGGTGAGTAGTCATGTTCTCTATAAGCTCTCTACACTCCTCGGGTCTTCTTTTCATAAATGTGCCACCGGCGGCTGCATTAATCGTATCACGATCACGAAAAGTCAAACCATTGTAGAAAGTATCAATTAAGGTGACGGGGAGCATGTTGTGGTTTGGACATCGGTCGATCAAAACATTATAACGTTCCCAAGCATCAAAAAGTGATTCATCAGGTTCTTGTGTAAATCCACTAATTTGATTTCGAAGGCTCGTGACCATGGATGGTGGAAAGTAGCGCGACAAAAAGCGTTGAGTCATCTCATCCCAAGTATGAATTGAATTCTTTGGAAGACGATCAAACCATTTTTCGGCATGGTGGGATAAGGTGTGTGGAAATAGGTGAAGGCGAAGAAAATCCATAGTAACCCCGGGCAACTTCATGCTTTGAGTAACGGTAATGAATTTGTCGAGGTGTTTGTTGGCATCATCATCCGGTAATCCGCGAAATGGACAAGTGTTCTGCACTTGTTGGATCATGTGATGCTTCAACGAAAATTCCGGAGCCGTGATTTGCATCGGCGCAATCGGTCCTCCTCGTCCATTCATCGTAGGTTGACAAAGATCCTCCATCATTCGAAGATCGGGTGGTGAAAGAACATTGTTGTTATTATTGTTGAGGTGCGGTGGGTTATTGTTGTTGTTCACACCTGCCATAGCTAAATCTTCACGAGTCTCGGGCTCTGGATAAGTTGAAGATCTAGTACGCATACACCTGCAAAAAGCAAAAGAAAAAGATACCAAAGAAATAGACAATATATATACACTATAAAAATAAAAATAAAATCTTTTTGGATTTTTGAAAATTTTTAATTTCTATGGATTTTTAACAATTTTTAATTTTTATGGATTTTTGGAAATTTTTAAGCAAGAAAAATAACGTTCACGAGTGAACGGATCCCAAAATTCAACGCGTCTCTCACAGAAAACAGTTAATCTTTACGAAAAGAGCCGGCAGCGGCGCCATTTAATAACTCGATTTTACTCAGTTAAAAAGTTCTTTGTCGTATGTCTAATCGAAATGATTACTGGTTTAAGTGCGACTCAATCGTCTTTTGGTGAAAAAGAATATTTTTGGTCGTTGTAAAATAAATGTGCAAGACTTTAAACTAAATGACGGTTAATTAAATCTAGAACTAATTAAAAAGTAAATGGTGCAATATTAAAACTTTTGAAAGTAAATGAATTATATGACTTAAAATTAAAGCGTGACGAAAAGTAAATTGATAACTTAATAAAAATGTAAACTTGAAATTTAAAATAAAGGAAAGAGAATTAAAATAACACTAAAGAAAAATGGCGGGAAAATAAATGCTTAAAAATAAAAAAGAAGTAAACAGAACCTGAGTCGGGATCCAAAATACTGTCACTATTCGGAATCCAATCTTACACTTATCCTGAATAACAAACCTGCTGCTTATCCTGAATAAAACTGTCACTCTTATCCGGAATAACCAACCTGTCGCTTATTCGGAATGCTGTTCTATCCACTATCCGGAATATGGTTCCTGGCAGCTTATCCGGAATAAGCCAAGTGAAGCTTATCTGGAATACCCTTCGAGATCTTATCCGGAAAAATCTTGTCAAGAAGCTTATCCGGAATCCCCTTCCGATACTTATCCGGAATCACCAAATGAGCCTTATCTGGAATAATCCTCGAACTCTTATCCGGAATTTGTATCGGACCCTTATCCTGAATCACTGCTGCAGCTTATCCCGAATCCCCGTCAAGTAGCTTATCCGGAAAAACCTAAAGTTCCTTATCCGAAGTACTTTTTAGTATCCCTTATCCGGAATACTTTTTAGTATCCCTTATCCGGAATTCTTCACAAGCTCACTATCCGGAATAATCTCCTAGAGCTTATCCGGAATACCAGTCAAGCACTTATCCGGAATGATGGATCTGAGTGATGTTCGGAATAAGAGGGTTTTACCAAATCCGGATAACCACTAAAATCAAATAAGCTATAAACTAAAATTAAGCTAGAAACAAATAAGCACTTAACTAAAACTTTTACCAAATCAAACTTAAGAAAAAGCTATTAAACCAAATTTTAAAAACTTTTAAAAACACTATATAAAAAAAATATTTAAAATCAACTTTTAATAAAAATTAACTAATAAACACTTGATTAAATTTAAGAAAAACACAATAAGCTATAAATCAATAAGCAAACACAATGAATGACATAAAAGCATAACCATTAATCAAATAAGCATAACAATAAGCACATAAACATAAAGATTAAATCAAGAACAAGAAAGGTAGAATGAGAGATTAATAAAAACTTGATTAAGATTAAGATTCAACAATTAAAAATAAAGACAAGAATTAAAATCTTACAAATTTAAGGTGCAAGACAAGTAATTAAAGGTGCAATTAAGAATAGTGCAAGTAATTAAAATGGAAGACTAGTTTTTCAAAATAGCCAACACCTCCTAATGTGAGATTAGGAGGGTATTTATAGTGATTAGGGAGGCTAAGCATGTGTTGCTTCTTCCTTTCTTTCTTTCTCGTTTTCGTCTTTTAATTTCTTCGACTTTCTCGACTTTGTCTCGGGATTAATTAAACTCGTCTTGTAATTTCTTCATAAATTAGACTTGAGTTCTTCGGCTTCTATTAAACTTTCGTCGTTAGACTTTTTCTTCGATAAATCTTTAGAATAGGTCTTGGACTTCCGTTCTTTTTGCACTCTTTATCTCTTGACTTCGTCTTTTGTCTTTTTCTTCGATAAAAGCCCGTGAAAGACTGTGTTTTCTTCCCTTTTAACATTTTGATCCTAAATCACAACAAAAACACAAACCACGCATAATTCCGAAATTTACGACATAAAATATACGTTCTGGCTTGGTTATTATTATAATTAAGTGGTCAAAGGATGGGTGTTTTCACACCTATCAACTGACGACATCAGAACCGTAGTGACAGATATTAGCAACGAGAGCAGCTTGGGCTGAGTGAATGTCATCACAATCCGAATCATATGCATCAAGATCACCTGCTTGATATGTTGCATTAGAAGTAGAGACGACTGCAATGCCTTCATTATCTACTGCCCCTGGGTCAACAAGAAATGCTAATTCCTCTGAATCCAAAATCTTTCCCTTAGATTGAGCATCGACCAAATACATCTTCTCACGAAACCACGTTACATCCCTTCTCCTTTTCGGTTGAGTGCATTGCCTAGCCATATGACCTTGTCCTCGACAATTGTAGCAAATCACAACCTTTTGAGGACCAATAGGGCTTCCATTTCCACTAGCTTGAGAATTCACAGCTTGAGCGTTCACGGTCCTTGTAGTGGGTCCATATGAATTTTGCCTTTCTTGAATGGATTGCACCGTCACTTGACCGTCTTGAATAGTGACTTGTTGTCGAGGATTTGAAGAAGTGCGGAGCTGATTGTTCGTTGCTGGAAATCCTCTAGTTGCAACAAGTTTTGACAAGCAGGCAGTGAGATGGTTTAAAACATCAGTAAGTGTATCATTCGGAGTAAAGACCGGTGCTTGAATTGGTGGGAGTTCATTGGAATAAAAGGCTTGTGCTTGTGGTGCTTCAATTGGAAAATTTCCTTGCTAAGGAGTATAGCCCATTGGAGAAGTGATAGCTTGTGATGGTGATGCCTGATGTGTTGGTTGCTGTGTTTAAGGTTGTTGAAGAACACTTTGTTGAAATGCTTGCTGTGGTATCATTAGTGGTTGATAAGATGGTTGCTATGGTTGCTGATAGGTGTGTTGTGGTGGCTGCTGCAAGTATGATGGTTGTTGATAAATGTAAGCCATGTTTTGTTGGGGAGTCATTTTTTGAGAAGCATACATGGAAAGTGGATCATGAACTTGAGGTGTTGACAACCGAGCATCAATCACGTGGCATATGTGTTGTTGAAGAAAAGCTTGAAGTTGATCCACGTTGGTTTGATGCAAATCCTTAGCCAATATAACAGCCGTCACGCACTTGCTCCATTCGGAAGGAAGAGTGTTCAAATACTTGGTGTTTAATTGAAACAATTGAAACGTAGGAATTGCCAGGCCATAGATGTTGAGCTCATTCATCAAGAGAGTGAATCTCAAATAGTAATCATTGAGAGTTTCCCCAGGGACATAGGCAAACTTATCAAACGTATCATATAGCTTACACTCTCGTTCTTGTTTAGTTAACGAGGTGCCTTGCATTAGAACACGAATTCTATCCCATAACTCTTTGTCAACTTTATGTTTACTGACAAGTTTGTAGACATCTGGAGGAAGGGCTTGGAGAATGATGTTTGTAGCTTCGTTATCACACTTGTCTTGAATCTTAGCATCTCCAGTTAATTCACTCGTTGTGCGAGGATGAGTAAATGCACCTTCTGTTACCGTACCATATACCAATGGTTCATTGAGCACCGATGCCCAAATGAGATGTCCGTTCTCTTTATTCAACATATAAAGTTCCATTCGGGAAGCCCAATCCTCGTACATAGTCTTCACCAACATTGGTGGACGATTGTCCGTACCCGAGAGGATGGACTTATCCGTAAGTGAAGTAAACTCCATTTCGATAAGTTTAAAGATTTACAAACGTTGATCGAACAATGATAGAAAGTAAATGTGTTTGTTGTCGTGTGTAGGAGTCAAGAAAAATATTGAAATCCCCTAAAGTATGTTCTCGATAAACCAAAAAATTCTAAGACAAAAAATTCCAAGACAAAAAAAACTCACGAAATTTTTTAAGGAATAATTTTGGTATCTTCGGAATATCACAAAAACAATATCTTCACAATGTTCAAAACACACTTTCGCAATGTTGAAATGCCAAGTCTTCGCAATGTTCAAGACAAAATGTCGCAATGTTACACTTCGCAATACAAGCAATGTCACACTTCGCAATGTCACTCTTCGTAGTGTTACACTTCGCAATGTCACACTTCGCAATGTCACACTTCACAATACAAAGAGTAATACTTGTCGCAATAACAATCGCAATACCTGTCGCAATAAGGTATGTCGCAATAACTATCACAATACCTGTCGCAATAACAACCGCAATACCTGTCGCAATAACTATCGCAATACCTGTCACAATAACAAAACCCTAGCACATTTCGATGGAAAACATTTCGCAATAATAATAAAAAAATTCCAACTTCCACTTTTCTCGGATAAAACACACCCAATTCGAGATTTTAAGCCAAAAATGATCCAAACAACCAAAAAATTTTGTGTTTTTAGCAAAAGTAAATATACCAAATCTCTACCACAAATATCTAGATGATTTGTATCAAGATTAAACCATAAAAAACACACAAAAAAATTGGATCGAATGATTTGAATCAAATTAGACACGAAAATCAAGAACACAAACACATAAACAATACAATCATCCATGGCTCTTGATACCATTTGTAGGATATTGTAAATCTTGCTTAATCTCGAGAGAGAAAGAGATAGAAAGATGGCGAGAACATACACAGACACACACTTAGAGAGAGAAAGTTGTGTAAAACACACTTTAACTATATGAAAAACAATGTGAACCACACCCTCTCGAACTAAGGAGAGGGTTTATATACAAAGCCCATGAGATGGGCTTGGGCTTACAAGTTTGGCCGGCCATACATGACATGGACCGGGCTTTTCCTTGTTTAGTTAATGTAAAGTAACTAGACTACGAGCTACTGCTTAATATATTGTCGGAGTGACCGGATCTTCCTAAATACGTAAAAATGTATTTCCAACAGTTACGTTCATATCCGTATGACTATTTTAGTTTGCTAGTTACGTCTTACGTTAGCATTCACGACTTTCTTCACGTTTATATCTCTCTTCATTTTTATGATTGGATTTTCACTTCCACGTTCATGGCATCCTTCACGTTCATGATCGTATCCTATCTTACAATTTACGTTCATTCTTTTCGTTCTGGAAAGAGTTGTAGAAAACTTGGGAGACCAGACTTTAGCTTAGTATGACTTTCCATCCTCAGACAGACGTTTCACGACACATTTCACGTCTAATCTCGTATCGTTTGGCGTTACCACCTCAGTTATCTCACGTTTATGATATGTTTCACACATCATGTTCATCCCACGTCTTTCATATAACGTTCATGATATGTTGCACGTATCACGTCCACCATATGTTTTCTCATTACATTCACCATATCTCCACGTATCACGTTCACAATTGTTCACGTATCACATTCACAATTGTTCACATACTACGTTTCCGTATGTCTCACGCATCATTGCTCAGACGTTACTAACATCAGTTATTACAGATTATTTTGCATCACAACGTTTCGTTATCTTGCACTTTATTCCTTATCCACTCAATCAGATTCATAAGAATACATCTTACGATGATAAACCATAAATTTTTCTGTATCGTCAAGACAGAGTCATGAAGACCAAGATTATTATTTTCGCGGGAAGCCACTTGGAAATAGAGGAGACCATCTGGATTTCTTATCCTCTTTTCCGTCCATAAGTCAGATATGTTCCTTTCAGTCACTTCATGTTCCATGTTCCCTTCACACACGTCATGTTCCATGTTCTCTACAGTCACGTCACGTCTATGTCTTTCCAGTTTATCGTATCTCTAATTCGAGGACAAATTATTCTTTTTAGAGGAGAAGAGTTGTAAAACCCGCTTTAAAATCCCTTAGAACATTAATTACATGAAATTACGTATAAATTAAAACTTTACGACAAATTAATATACGACACGCG
The DNA here is from genome assembly GCA_025667525.1 of Glebionis coronaria. Classification (NCBI taxonomy): domain Eukaryota; kingdom Viridiplantae; phylum Streptophyta; class Magnoliopsida; order Asterales; family Asteraceae; genus Glebionis; species Glebionis coronaria. The sequence continues at coordinate 424,761,264 of CM046877.1, forward strand.
ACACGAACATTAATACAATGATTACGTATATTTATTTCGTACGATAAGTAGATATACGTATAACTTGTATAGAATATAACATGAAATAAAACACGACATTGGAAACACGAACACGCGTAAGCATTTAATTAAACACGAAATTAGAACAAACGTATAATGTGTGTGTTTGTTTTGGATGGTTTAGGCAAAAGATAAGGACCAACAAGAATGGGTCGTGGCCCAAGAGGGAGCCTTAGATCGGCTTTAATAATAAAGCACGGGGGAGGATACTTTTATTTAGACAATAAGTCCAGTAAACCCTAAAGCACAAAACCATACGATCATTTTCTTTTTTTTTCTTTTCTGTCATCGCTATGAACACCAAGAACAAGAGCAAGACTTCGTGGGTTTGATAAAGAAAACAAGGTTTGTGATTCGTGTTGATTCTTAAAACCCTAAATACGCAAGAGGTATTCTCGTAATCCTAAATCTTTATTACTTTAATCCTGATTAATATTCAAGAATCATTAAAACAGTGGCCAAACATGTTAGGAATAATAATTAAATAGGGGATTCGGGATTGGCTAGGTTGTTCGTATTGTTTGCACGCAAACCGAGACCCATGGGGGTCTCGGTGGTGATTTGATTCCACCAGCCACAACCCTTCAAGGGTGTCGGCTTGGTTTTGTTCAACTAGTGGCAACACCCAAACCCCCAGCAGGGGTGGCTTGGTTAAAACAGTGGGAACCGAGACCCTATGGTCTCGGTGGTTAACTATTATCCGCCAGTGGGTGATGGTTAGTCGTCAGCAGGAATGTATATAAAAACAATGGGTATTTTATAACAACAGCAGGAACAAGGTTGTAGTCTGGGGGATATATCGGACAACACTACAGGGAGGATGTTGGACAGAACATGAATATAGTATATTGGATAGAACTAACTAGGGATGTTAGACAGAACTATAGGTATATATTGGACATCACTGTTTTAGGTTATTTTGCTAACTTGTTTTGTTTTGTGCGACCGAAACATTGGTGTCTCGGTAGGCTTGGTTACACATGTGTATGTTGGTTAATAAAGTTAGTTTAATTATTAAAATACAAGTTATAATTAAATTAATCATGCAACCTAGGTTATATTTGATTAAGATAAATAATCATGGAATTAGCTTATGTAATTATTTAGTTACGTAATCAAATTAATAACCATGGTTTAATTTAATTATGATGTTGCCAAGCTAAGTTAAAGTTTTATTTAAATTAACCATGTCATATTATTAATTAATAATCCCAAATATAACCATGCATTTTATTATTAGTTAATAATTATTAGCTTAAAATATTTATTTAATAAACTTGACTATAAAACCATGACTTATATATTTTATATGCTTATTAAAACTAATATTTTCTACTTAGTAACCAAACTTATTTCTAAATATGGAAAATTTCTATTTTTGGAAACCTGTTATTTTTAGGAAGTTACTTATTATTATATAACAAGACCATGAAATACGCTAATCAGAATACATGATTTAACATGAATCAGTAGCATAAGTTAAGAACACTTAAAATAAGACAAGAAAAAGTAAAACAAGTAAGAACACGTCAAGTAAACTAATAATCAGTTAAGTATAAGTTAATCAGACAACTTATACACGTCCCTTTTATTATGTAGCACCAATGTTTAAAAATCCCGGTTCAACCCGGCCGGATGAACCGGTTGAACCGGAAATCGGTTGAAAGACCGGTCCGGATAGAAACGGATTTAATTTGTTTTCGAACCGGATTAAACCGGATGGTTTTCTATAACCCGGGTTAAACCGGTTTAAAAAACCCGGATGTGTCAAAAGATTCTCTCTTATTTTCGTTTTATAATAATGAAAAGCATTTTCTTTTTCCGATAAAAAAACTCAGAGATCATTAATTTCCCCATCTCCAACTACACTTTTTCAGACACCATGCATTTCCATTTTATATTTCTTTCATTTCCCCATCTTCATCTCTCAATTCATTTTTATTAACAACTCTTTCATTTTCTCACCCACAAACCAAATCTGTATGAGATAAGTGTTTCATTTTTTATTTTTTAACTTTTTAATATGATAATTTTGATGAATGGTTTTAGTAGCAAATAACAACATACATCAAGGTATTATTGTTGGTATTCACGCTTCCTTTCTATTTTATGAAAACGGAAGTATTGATGTTACTTAACCATATAAATCTGGATTTTTTAATGACCTGTTATTTCTTTTGAATGTTTAAACTAAATGAGCTTTCATGTGTAATGTCCTTTTGAAGTTTGATACTTATTATTTTTGTTGGATCCTTTATGGTGTAATTTTCTTATGTTGCTTGGGACTATTTTTTTATTGAATTGTATGTGTTCGTACTTGTTCGTCTTTAATATAGATATTTTTTTCTTTTTTTTCATAGAATCGGTTCGACCTGGCGGTTAAACCGATTGAACCGGTAACTCAACCGAGTCGATTAAAAAACTTGGTTTTAAAATTGTTAGAAAATATTGTTGGTAAAATAACTTTTGACCAACTTTGGACACAATTATGTATATGTATGTATCATATATCTTAGTAATACTTTATAGGTTCACGTTCTCCTTGAAGAGAGCTTCGCGATGAGCCTTTATGTGTCCAAAATAAAGCTGATGTGAATGAGATATCGTGTCTCAAACTTAGGCATTTGGTAGCATGCTTAAAAAGGAAAAATAGTTTACATTTTGTCCCACATCGGTGGGATGAGTAAACTGGAAGGGAGCATATTGTGTATAAATAGAGGCCTAATTCCATAGTTTTTTCACACATCAAATCAATAAGTATTATTATTGATTTCCAACATATGGAGTACGCATCTGTAAAGGTGAAATTCCGGGCAGTTTTGCTAAGTACGACAGTACAACTTACTGTTTCGGCTGTTGTACCCTGGGAAACAGACGGTGAATCTGTTTTAAGGGAAGCGTGTCAAACACGTGTCTCATCACTTTAGTGCTAAGCGTGTCTAACATGTATCTCGACTTGCTGGTGATTTAATAAGTCTTTTCTTTATTTTATTGTATTATTTAATTATCGTTTATAATTATGTCTGTGTTTGTTTTCCTGTTATTTATATTCTGTTATTTAGTTTATGCTAATTTAATTAATTTTATTTATTTGATTTATAAATAAAAATGTTATAGTTTTCCTATAGTCTTAAAACAGTTTCTTTGTAACAGAATTAAACACTTTTTTGCTAAAATCATATTAATTTAATTAACAATTTTTTATACAAACTGTTCTCTCGAAACCAAGATTGTGTTTCTTTGAGAAATCAGTTTTCACGTAAACAAAATTTTAATTAACAGATCTGGTGTTACAGATCTATAAACGATTTAAAAAAACAGTTTATCGTATTAGTTTGTGTTGAAATCATGATGAGTCTATTTTCAAAGTGATCGTTTTGTCATTTATTACATATGTTATAATTTTAACCTAGATTTAATGAAGCCACGATTGAGTTTCTTTGAATCAGATTTGGTACAAGTTTGAATAAACCATGTCGAGTTTATTAGATACCAAATTGTTTTAATAGTTCTTAACTGTATTCCGTTAGAATATTGACAACTTTACTTGTGGTAACACAATTGTGGCCCTAGTGAATCTTGTAAATGTAATTGGTGCGCCAGTTACACCATGACTGGAATCATGTTGAATTTAGATTCATTGAAACCAAGTGGAGTTTCTTTGACACAAATCTCATAAAAGATAAGTTGCTATTTTATGAGATTATTAGAACGTATTCATTGATCTCATAAAGTGCAAGATCTTATTTTATTAGACTTTTGAAACGTGTTCAATGAAATCAAGAAGAATTTCTTTGAAACAAGATGTTGACAATGATATGAGTTATCATTAAATATCAGATTACATACACTATTTTTATTAAATTAGTGGAAGAGTTTGTTTGACTTGTGTAATTCATTGTAAATTGGGCCGAGTTTAATTATAAACCAGATATTATTCTTGAAACCTTGTTGAGTTTATAGATATATCTATAGAAACCTTGTCGAGTTTAAAGGGGAATCTATAGAAATCTTGTGGAGTTTCTTTAGTAAAATGGATCTACTAAAACCTTGTTAAGTTTCATTGTAGAAATAGATCATGTGAAGTTAAGATCTTCTGAATGAAGATTGACAACATAATATTACATATGTGTTTTTTGGTAAAAACGTTAAGTTATAGATGATATTTTCTTTAATTGTTTAGTCGAAAGACTTCCTTTAAAGTGGGTTTTGTAAAACGGATCTTACAAAATGTTTGCGTTTTAAACAAAAGTCGATGTAATTCGCTTTTGGTTAAGAAACACTATGTGATTTAACACGTTGTTAATAGTACCGAAATTAGTGTCAACTAAATCATGGGACCTCTTAATAACATTCGGAATGTCACGAGTTACATCAAAAGGGATACCAATACTTACTTGTATGGTAGATGCTTTGAAGCATTCAGAAACTTGTTGTGCCATAACTATGCATTATATGGTCTGAATGACATGAAAACTGAGGCCGTGATGAAACCCAACCATAGCTAATGGTGCATTCGCACTTTAGTAGCATGTCATGTATATGGTGATAAGAGTTTGATTAACTCTTATAATGCAGTTGAGAATAGAGAGAACGAGTTTGAGCAACTCTCCAACTGCGAATATCAAGGTAAAAAAAAGATGTGATTCACATTTGGAAAATACACTAAGTTAACCAATGTTGTGTGTGCTAGAGATTCGTAGGAATCTTATGTCCGGTTGGTTGCTTAATGAAATTTGGCTTTCATATGTGTATGAATCAAATAAAACTTGACTTAACGAATAACATAAATTTAGTGCATACGGGTTATGCCTTTAAAATGGTTAAGTTGATTATATTTTATAATGCTCATTTTTAAATGTATGTTATGACTTACTTTGACATGTTTTAAATTTTTACCCAACATGTTGTCCAAATTGGATACCCACTTTTGCATTGACACGGATTACAAAATCAAAACTTAGGTTGAAGCCAAATTGATAAGTCTTTTCTCTTGTTTGAACAAAAATAACCAAAAACCTTGATATGATTCACATAGTTTTATGTGATTTGGAATGGATACCTACTAAGGTATAGATTATCATGTACTTCATCATATTGGCTGAATGTGGTACAAAATATTGCTATTTACACTTACTTAAGAGTAAGGATATAGACAAGCTTGATCTATATACATAAGTTGAGAACCAACTTATTATCGATAATACGGTGATTCGAAGTTATTGGAGGTGAATATGTGTCTCCATTTCTAAATTTTTATGCTAAACTTAGAGTAAGACACAAATTCATTGCTCTTGATATAGAAAAGAACCGTGCCTTCGAAGAAATGGTTAATGCCATGTTCTTAAGTCCAGGTTTAAGCCATGGCATGTGGGGGAAAGCGATTATATCGATTACTTATCTTTTAGATAAGACCCCTTGTAAATAAAATAAGATACTTCTTACAAACTATGGCTGAGAAGAAAACTATCTTATAAGTACTTACAAATGTGGGGGATATCTAGCTAAGATATCCGTATGAAGTTCATGGTTCAAAAGATTGGACCTAAACCTATGGATTGTATGTTCACAGGATTTGTTATGAATAGCAGTGCTTATCGTTTCATTGTACATGAATCGAAAATAGACATAGTAATGGGATTAAGGAATGATTCATTCTTCGGAAATATATTCCTTGTTTACGAAGGAAATTGAAAGATCATCTAGAATAGATAACGAGGTTGTCCAAGGTCAGAGACAACGAGATGATATTGATCTCTTAGAAGAGAGACACGATTGACCCAAGAAGAGGTTAAACCTATAAGAAACAAAACGGAATGAACCGAGAGATTGGTTAGATTCAGTTTTTGTTTCTTTTATGGTAAAAAAAATGGAAAAATGAGTCTACTTCTTACTAAGAAACAGTAACTTCTTTGAAAGGGTATCAATAGAAAGAAGCCATTAAAAGTGAAATAGATTCTATTTTACAAAAGTAAAATTAGAAGCTCGTGGATGTACCTTAAGTTGTAAACCACTAGGCTATAAATAGATCTTCAAAAAGCAGATAAAAGTCGATGTCACCATTGACATGTGCAAAGAAAGATTGGTAATCAAATAATTTAAAAAATGAGAAGGTCTATCTTCCTTTGATGCTTATTCGCATGTTACACGAATAACCTCAATTATGATGGTACTTCATTGCCGCATTAAGAAATTTTGGAAGATTCTTATGTGGATGTGAAAACGATATTTCTAAACAGGGATTAGAAAAAGGAACTATACATGAACCAGCCTGAGGGTTTCATAGTTCCTATGCTAGATAGAAAAGTTTGTAGGCTAATTAAGTCGTTATATGGATTAAGGCAAGCTACCAAACAATGACATCAAACTTTTTGACCGTATCATGTCAGAATGTGCATTCAAAATTGATGTATGTATGTGTGATCAATAGTAAATATGTACTCTTGTGTTTATACATGAATATACTTATCACTAGAAGTGATAACAAGATGAATAAATCCACTAATGATCTGTTGGAGTCAATATTTGACATGAATTTCATTAGTTGTTGGGTTTGTTGAACCCATATGGATTTATTTTGAAGTTAAACATTAAGAAAAACAACATTATTGAGAGGTTCAATGTGGGGGATTCCGGCCTAGCTAGAGTCCAATGACATCTTTTAAATCTATTTAAAATAGAGGTAAAATTGTTTCCCATTTTGAATACACAAAGAATATTGGGTATCTTATGTGTCTAATGACGTGTGTATGATCTGATTTAGAACTTATAATCAGGAAAGCAGATATATTAGTAATTCAAGTGGGACCATTTGAATAAGTATTACTTGAGTACTATGATACTAATAATATTGCATTATGGAAGATATCCTACTACTATCAAGTGATAGAGTAATGCAAATATGGATTCTTACATATAAGAATCTAGATCCACTAGAGGGGATGTATTTATCCTAAGTGGAAAGCTATGTCTTAGAAATCTAGAAAGTATTTCAAAGAGACAATTATAGCTAAATCTATGATGAAATATGAATTTATTATTTGAGATAAATTTATAGAATATGCAGGATAGTTTACGTTAATCCGTAAAGGACATACCAAGATGTCGTATACCGGTAACGACCATGTTTATAAAGTGTGATAATCAATAGAATTTGACAGAGCTCATATCACAAATGTAAAACGGTAAGTCAAGACATATCCGTCATAGATTGTGATTGTTGCGACAACTACTCTCAACTAGAGTTATCACGATTGACTACGTAAGGTCAAAGGATAACATCGCGGACCGGCTTACGAAAGGCTTAAGCAGAGAGTTAGTTAGTGAGTCGTCTAAATGAATAGGACTAAAGCCCTTGAAGGAATGAGTTTCTATGAAGGAAAACCTAACCCACTTGACTGGAGATCCCAAGATCTGGGTTCAATAGGACAACCTAATCATAGAAATGTGGGGGAAGTCACGTCAATGTAGGGGAGTTACTTAATAAAGTAACTTTCCTAGTCCATTCCTAGAACAATGTGACTTATTGAGAGGTTAAACATATGGTTTAAATGATTCAGGATGAAATCATAAAGCATGATGATTCAAGATGAAATCACAAAACATATGTTTTTAATGATTCAAAGATGAAATCACCTATTTAAGAGAGAAGTAGGGGTCGCTTAGAAGGAAATTGTGGGGGCACAATTTCTAAGAGATCTTGCAGAACCAGGCTAGTGTTCATGACCATAGCGAACACGACTATGAGGACTTGACAATGTCAGGGAGAGTCTTGTGTGAGTGTGTATTGTCGTCTACGTAAACAGAGGCTAAGTTCAAAGACATCGCGTCTACTTAGATCTATGAGACTAAGTGCACCTCACAAGGGAGGGTTCAAAGGGTCACACCTACCTATCCTATGCAAGATTCAACTGTTAGAATTTTATTGAAACTTTTGTGTATTACAACCGATCTCTATTCATGTGGGGGATTGTTGGAAAACATTGTTGGTAAAATAACATTTGACCAGACCAACTTTGGACACATCTTCTTGAAGAGAGCTTCGCAATGAGCCTTTATATGTCCAAAATGAAGGTGATGTGAATGAGATATCGTGTCTCAAAGTTAGGAATTGGTACCATGCTTAAAGAGGAAAAATAGTTTATTTTTTTCCCACATCGGTGGGATGAGTAAACTGGGAGGGAGCCTATTGTGTATAAATAGAGGTCTAATTCCATATTTTTTCTCACATCAAATCAATAAGTATTATTATTGAAATCCAACATAGAGTACGCATCTGTAAAGGTGAAATTCTGGGCAGTTTTGTTAAATCCGACAGTAAAACTTATTGTTTCGGCTATTGTACCCTGGGAAACAGACGGCGAATCTGTTTTAAGGGAAGCGTGTCAAACACGTGCCTTAACTCTTTAGTGCTAAGCGTGTCAAACACGTATCTCGACTTGTTGGTAATTTAGTAAGTCTTTCCTTTATTTTATTTTTATTTAATTATCGTTTATAATTATATCTGTGTTTGTTTTTCCTGTTATTTATATTCTGTTATTTAGTTTATGTTAATTTAATTAATTTAATTAATTTGATTTATAAATAAAAGTGTTATAGTTTTCCTACAAAAACATTGTTTTTTTTTACCTTCCAAAACGCGTCCTAGGTGGGTGGGGGTGTGGGACTATATTAATGCAAACTCGGTCATCAAGCCCTTATCACACCCAGACATAGATAGGTTATATATTGGGACTATATTAATGCAAGTCATTTGAACTCTTCGATCTCAACTAGGGTGGAGAAGTTTGTATAATCCACAACGGTGTGGAAATGGTATTGAAGTGGCTAAAGGTGTTTGCACATTGTCTGAACATACCTTTTTACTTACCGTATGAGCTAGTAGATATCCTGCCCACACAATATGTACTCTAATACTAATTACATCAAACTTTTCTTAAAAGCGAAAGATGCAGCGAGATTCACACAATATTAAGACAAGACCCAAGAACCGGCTTCAGATTTAGTTGATGATCCCGCATTAGAGCTCCATGTACTACAAGTGCAACATGGAATCTGCAAGCCGTTTGGCCAACCACAAGAATGGAGACCCAACACGACAACACCTATGTAGATAGAAAACTTCCCAAAGTTGTTTTTGCAAAACCAGGACATACGTACTCAAACTCACATAAGGAAAAGTCGAAAAGTCAGACCCTTTGAATATGAAGGAGGTTATTCAGAACCTTTATTTCTAGCATGTATACCTTCTTAAAATTTAGGGCTAACAACTTAAAAAGTTATCTAACTAGTCACTTTTTACCATTTTCTGTAAGTATCGTTTTTCCTTATATTATCATTAAACATTGTGATTTTGTACATTGTGTGTACCCGATGACTTGTTTGATTGGTTAACATGTTACCTTAACGAAAGTTTAAACTTTTTATTACAATATTAGTCCTTTGTATTAACGGTCATTAATATAAACACTTAAATTTTGATTTTAAAAAAATAAAAGGTATAACTATTAAAAAATATGTAACTTTGTATAAAAAAACTCCTTTAAAAATATATATACATACGCACATTTATATGAAAAAAATAATAATTTTAAACACGTTTGATCAAAATTTTAGAAGTTAAATAAAACGTGTATATAACTTGAATTTTTCGTACATTATAAATTTTATTTTTTATACTTTTAAAATTTCACTTCAGAAATATTTTGCATAGCTCAAAAATGTTTTTTCATAACTTTAAAAATAAATCGTATTTTTAAATTTTATTTTTTAAAACTTTTGCTATTTTTCCTGTATGTAAACATGTGTACATATACTATTTTTAAGAAAATTATCTTTTACAAAATTTTAAATTTTGTTTTGAAAAAATCTTACTTTTTTTACCGAATTTTAAAATTTTCAAAACTATATAATTGAAATTTTTTACAAAATATTTTTGAAAACTTTGAATTTTTTTTACAGAAAATCACTCACTTTGAAAAAATATAGAGAGAAGTACAAAATACATCCCTGTGGTATGTCAAAAGTGTGGATTACATCACTCGTCAGTACTACGGACATAATACATCCAATTGTTAGAAACCTTGTGCACAATACATCCAAAGGACTAACGGTGACATTAGTTGTGCCCACGTGTTGTGCACGTGACTTGTTTTTTAGGGTGGTTGTCTTTTATCTGTTTAATATGAAAAGTCAAAGACCACTTTCCACACAAAAAACACACACACACACACCTCTGTAAACTCTTCATTACCCTCCTTCATTCCATATAACTCGATGATCAAGAATCTCCAATTCCCAAAACCCTAGTCGTCTTATTAAATCATCAGAAATGGTAGTTGCTGAATGGAAGATTCGTGATTATGAAGATCCAGTGGATGAAAAGCAAGCATATAGTAAGATGATACTGCTATTGTTTGATTATGATACATTGTTGTTTTTATGTGAAAACCCCAATTATTTTTATTTGATCGAAACCCTAATTTCATCAATTGTTAATTGTAGGTAAATATGGTGAAAACTTGTTCTCATTGAAGATTCATCAGGGTGGATTGTTCACTAAACCTCCAGGTAGGAGTTACACAAATGGGAGCTTCAACTATGTTGATTTTATAGATGTTGACATTTTCTCAGTTATTGAATTGCAAGAAATGGTTAAAAACTTAGGTTACACTAGTAAAAAGAGCCCAATGTATTATCATTTCAAGATACCCTATAGTAATTTGGATTTTGGATTACAAGCACTAGGAAATGATTCATATACTTTGATGTTAGTTAGATATACTGATAAGTACAAAGTTATTGAGGTGTATATTGAACATGGTTATTCAGTCCTTGACACTTACTCAAAAGCCTCACATAAATTAAGAATTGCAGAAATTGATGAACTATATGCTGCACCAGCTAGGAAGCCTTTTAAGAACCCTGAGAAGATAAGTAGGTTACCACAGTTGCTGCTAGAGGGACCTAGTTTGGATGTTGAGATTGAGACAGAACACTTAAAAGTTCATAATGTCTCAGAGGATGAGATTAGTGGAGGTTATAGAAATGATGATTATGATGAGTATGCTAGGTCTGCTAATGAAGGAGATGATTTCTATGAGTATGCTAGGTCTGTTAGTGAAGACGACAGTAAGAGTGAGAGTGATGATAGTCAATATAGTGACTTTATAGTTGGTGAGGATAATCTGATTAATGAAGTTGAAGTAGATATGCAAGAATTTTATCAAAACATTGACAAAAATGTAGAATAGGTGGGTCATAGTAAGCGGATTCTAGAAGTTCCCAATTATGTTGTGGTTGAAGAAGGGTATGACTTAGATGATTTTGACATGGAAATTGATTTGGATAGTGACATTGAACAAGAAGGTAAAATAAAGAAGGCCATGAGAGCATTAAGGAAGGAGCATTCTAAGAATAGTGGATACTTTTATGTTGGCAAACAGTTTGCTAATAAGAAAGACGCAACTGCTATGGTGACCAGTCAAGTTGTGGCAACGTGGAGGCAGTTATATGTGTGGAAGAATGATAAAATAAGAGTGAGGGCAGTGTGTAGGGGTAAGTGTCCTGTTTTTAAGAATGATGGTGGGCCTAGTGGACTTAGAAGCCCAAGTAAGTGTTCTCTTAAAAATATCAATAGGAAATGGGTAAAGTCCAAAAAAGAGGAGACAAAATCTGGTGAACAGGGAATAAATAAAGAGGGTGGGATAAGGATAAAAGTAGGTGGGAAAAGGGTAGTTATGTTTATGAGGATATCACATGTCCTTGGACTTTGCAAATATCAAAAGAAGATAACACATGGACAGTGAAAACATTCAAAGATGAACACACTTGTCTTCAAACCAGAGAAGTGAAACTTCTTACTAATAGTTGGCTTGAAGATGAGATTGAGTAAATAGTGAAACCAAACCCTGATATTGCTGTTGATACACTGCTTTTCTATGGGTTCTCTATTCTCTCGATATCCTCTCGAATTGATCTCGACCTTAAGTGGAATGATTGTTCTTGGTTACTAAAAAAGGGGGTTTAGTTTTCTAATCTACTAAAAAGTTTAAATGTATTAAAATGAAAACTTAAATCAAAAACAATTAATTTAATGACAATTAATAAAAACTTGAATTAAAATACTGGAATTAAAATTAAACTTAAACTTAGAATATAAAATAAAGAAACAATGAGAAATATTAAGACAGATTAAAAAGGAAACAGTAAGTACGATTGAAAGAAAATTGATTCGGAACTTTGACCTTGATTCAGAACTATTGATCCGGAACTTTTCACCCGGAAGTCTTCATTCGGAACTTTTGGAAAATCCTTCACTCGGAACTTTCTTCGGAAGTTGATCCGAAACTTTCTTCGGAACTTTGAGTCGGAAGTTTATTCGGAACTTTTGGAACTCATTCGGAACTTTTAAGCTTAAATTGATTCGGAACTTCAAAAGCAAACATTCATTCGGAACTTTTAAACATAACATTCATCCGGAACTTTTGTTCATTCGAAAGATTGGATTCATCCGGAACTTTCAGTTCGTTCGGAACTTTTAAAGGAAAAACTCATTCGGAACTTTCTACTCATCCGGAACTTTCAGTTCATTCGGAAGATTTGTTCATCCGGAACTTTCAGCTCATTCGGAACTTTCTACTGACTCGGAACTTTTTGAAAGGAAACTCATTCGGAACTTTAGCTGTTCATCCGGAACTTAGTGTTCATCCGGAAGATTTGGGTTCATTCGGAACCTGGGGAACTTCAAGAACAGTAACTTTACCCCGAAGAACAAGGAAGACGATTTTAATCTAAAATCAAACTAAATACTCAAAAAGGTTTTACCAAATTAACCACAAATCATCTAATAACCATAAGCAACAAATCCTAACAGTAAAAACACAAATTCAACAACTTTTTAAAGATTAAATCAATCAAATAAGAACTTAAACTTTAACCCAAATAAATGGAGATGAACAAGATGAAATGGAAAGATTAAACAAGAACTTGTATTGAAGATTTAATGTTTTATCAATAACAAAACAAGGATGAAATTACAAGATTTAAAATCAAAGATCAAAATCACCAAACACCCTAGTGGTGTTGGTGATGCTACGAAACAGAAAGAGAGAAAAAAGGGGAAGAAAGAAAAACTCTAAAAAACTGCACTAAGTGTGTGAGGGGAACCCTTTATATAGGTGTTCCCTTTGGTTGGTGAGTGGCCTTTCTCCCGTTCTTCTTGTCTTCTCGTCTTTTCAGAAAAGTTGACGTTTTCGATTCTGATTCGGGATTTGTCGTCGATTAAATTCAACTCGTCTTTTAATTTCTTCGTTTAATAGACTTGAGTTTCTTCGACTTATGTAAATCTTCCATCTTTGGTCCTTTTCTTCGATAAATCTTCGAATAGGCCCAGTGACTTCAAATCTTTTGCATCTCTTGGACAATAGACTTCATCTTGAGTCTTTTTCTTCGATAAATCCCGTGCAATCCCATGTTTTCTCCATTATCCATCTGGTAAGCTCTGAAAACACAATAAACACAAAAACACCGCATAATTCCAAACAAATGATATTAAATACGTGTTTTGGTCTCATTTTAGCCAGAATTAAGTGGTAAAAGGATGGGTGTTTACACACCTATCAAATCCCCTACACTTAACCATTGCCATGCCCTCATGCAATGCTTAGTGATAAAGCAATTTTACACTTTTCTCATAATTAATCAACCTTGGCCTTATTCAAATACTACTAAACAAAAATTAAAGTACTAAAAGAAATTAAGACTTTAAAGGAAACAAAAGGATAGAAAACCATTTTCACTTGAAAATAGCTACATGGAAATAACTTGCAAAGAGATCAAGGACTTACATTAGGGCTTTGGTGCTGCGAAGATTTATCACCCTCAAGTTTCACGTTCCCCAAACTAAGCTTTAAAACGAGATCATTGTTATTATAAGTTAGCAATTCAAACACTTACACACATGGCTTAATTAAATGCTTAAACTCCCTTATTCCTAGGTGTATCTCTTATATTTTATATTTGTCTTAGAATGATCATGAAGATGCATTTTTGGGACTTATTTCGATAGTTTAATTAGGCTGAAAGCAAAGTAGGACGATTTGATCAATAGTTAGCTAAAGGACAAAATCTCTTAAAACTGCTTCTCGGGATATCAAAAAGTTCATATCTTGGCATAACTCGGTTCACGATTTGAGACCTTTCTCGGGCCGATATTTGGCATGTACTTCATAATTCATATCTTGAGAGACGTGCTTGAGATAATGGTCTTCTCATCGTTCATAGAGTTTCTTCACTTGGAGACTTTTGAGGGGTACTCCAACTTTGTTGACCACGACTTCATGATTATTTCTTCAATCTCTATTTGGGATTTTGAGATACAACGATCCGCCTCCTTTTCGGACTTGGATCTATTTATCCTCATACCTTGTTAGGGTCTTTTCGGATAGACTTCTCCATCATCTTTATGGGAGTTGATTGCTTTTCGTCGTGAGTCTTGATCCTTCATATTGACTTTGGGAGTAATGCTTTTCACATCACCTTGGATCTTTAGCAATAAAATGGAATCCTCATGCCTTGTTAGGGCCTTTTCGGACTCGCCAATCTTCGCGCCCCGCTTCATAAGTTATGCCTTGGCTATGAACTCTTATCATTACCGAGCAACTTTTAAATGATCTTGGGCTAGAAGCTAAGTAACCTTTCAAATCGTACGACCTTACTTATTGCAGATAAATTATTAGCAAGTGATGGGAGAATAGGCAAATAATTACACCAAGTGAGCTTATGCAAGAATACCTACTTATAATTGACTCTATCATTTCTCGTCCTCCACAATTTAAAATCTCAAGTAATGAGACTCGTGGATGCTTAGCCTAATAAACCAATTAAGGTCTACATGGTTAAGGATACTAGCTAGATTAAACTTGGATAAGTCTATTCGGGTTGAGTCAAAATAAACGCAACGGGCCTAATATGTCAAAGACTTCTAAACTAGCTACACCACTTTATTACGGGATATATACATATGAAAGCAAAGATAAAAATTTAAAAATTACGACTAAATGGCCAAAGTTAATAAAAAATTTGAAAAATGTTGAAAAATAGGATTTTCCGGTTAAATGAAGGCATTTTCATGGAAAAGTACACTTAAAACTTCGATAGAAGTCCCCCCTACACTTAAGATAAACATTGTCCTCAATGTTTAAGCATGTGGGAAAAGTCTCCCCTACACTTATGACATTGTACACGTTGGTTAACTCGAGTTAAGGAAGAGACGACTAAAGTGATCAATTTCAAATGTGAGTATGAAGAAAATTGAATCACGATAGTTGAGAGATAGAACCGGATTTCGGATAACACGGGAGCACGGTTCTTCAAAGATTCCAAGAGTGCACTTATCCCTGTAATCACATCACCACACAAATACAAACACGTATAGAAGTCCCCCTACACTTAGGAGGTTAAAACATAAAAGGATAGATACTCGGGCTGCCTCTCGAGGAGCGCTTGTTTTTGATAACCGAGTCACGAGCCTGACTCGACCCAAAATTAGTTTATGGGGAACGTGGTGAGGGATGGAATCACCTCCTGAGAGGTGTCCTCACCAAAGTACAACTTCACTCGTTGGCCATTCACCTTAAAATTAGGTCCATTAGGTTGAGCGAGCTCGAGAGTACCATATGGAAAAATTTGGGCAATGGTGAATGGGCCGGACCAACGAGATTTGAGCTTTCCTGAAAAGATTTTCAACCGAGAGTTAAAAAGTAAGACTTTTTCTCCAACATGGAACTCTCGGTTTTTGATCTTGGAGTCGTGAATGAGCTTAGTTCTTTCCTTATAGATCAAAGAATTTTCATAAGCCTCATTACGGAGTTCATTCAGCTCATTGAGTTGGATCTTGCGTAGGTCACCGGCTTTGTTGATATCAAAATTAGCCCACTTCAAGGCCCAGTAAGCCTTGTGCTCCAACCCAATGGGGAGGTGGCACGCTTTCCCGTACACAAGACGATAGGGCGTACAGCCGATCGGGGTCTTGTAAGCAGTACGGAAAGCCCACAAAGCATCATCAAGTTTATCAGCCCATGAGGCACGATGCTCTCCCACGGTCCTTTCAAGAATTCGCCTTAATCCTCGGTTGGATATTTCAGCCTGGCCATTAGTTTGTGGGTGGTAGGCTGTGGAAAGACGATGATTTACACCGTACTTAGCCATGACTCTTGCGAATTGGTCATTGCAGAAATGAGTCCCACGATCACTAATAATGGCACGAGGCACACCGAATCTAGCGAATAGAGCTTTCAAAAAGTTACAAACCACCCTTGCGTCATTAGTAGGTAAAGCTTTGGCTTCAACCCACTTTGAAACGTAGTCAACGGCTACAAGGATGTATTTGTTTCCTTTAGAAGAAGGGAATGGCCCCATAAAGTCGATACCCCAAACATCAAAGATTTCACACTCTTGAATGAAATTCTGAGGCATCTCGTCTTTATGTGTGATCGTGCCTTGTTTTTGGCAAACATCACATCTTTTAACCATATTGTGAGCGTTACGATATATGGAGGGCCAATAAAATCCCGAGTCAAACACTTTTTTGGCGGTGTAGTTGGGACCAAAGTGACCACCGGTGGGTCCTTTGTGGCAAGCATCAAGGATTTCTGAAGCTGCCGTTCCGTCAACACATCGGCAGATAATCAGGTCGGCACATTGTTTGAATAGGTAAGGGTCGTCCCAAAAGTAAGTCTTAATGTCGGTGAAGAACTTTTTCTTTTGTTGAGACGTCAACCCTTCCTTGAGAATTCCACCCGCCAAGTAGTTTGCAAAGTCCGCAAACCACGGGGTTTCATCAGAATTCGAATTTATAGACATTAGGGTCTCCAAGGGAAAAGAATCATTGATTTCTTTGTTAGGATGATCCCCTTGGTAAGGATCCTCAAGTCTGCTGAGATGATCCGCGGCTAGGTTTTCTGCTCCTTTTTTATCACGAATTTCGATTTTAAATTCCTGGAGCAGCAAAACCCAGCGAAGAAGTCTTGGTTTGGAATCTTGCTTTGTCAACAAGTACTTCAACGCGGAATGATCGGTGTAAACGATAGTGGTGGAAAGGACAAGATAGGGGCGGAATTTTTCAAAGGCATAGACAACAACTAAAAGCTCTTTTTCGGTTGTCGTGTAATGCAATTGAGCCCCCGTCATTGTCTTGCTAGCGTAATGGATTGGTTGGAAGTGTTTGTTCACTCTTTGTCCCAGAACCGCTCCAATAGCAAAATCACTAGCATCGCACATCAACTCAAAGGGAAGCTCCCAATTAGGGGTAACCAAGACGGGTGCCTTAGTTAGCTTATCCTTCAGCGAGTTAAAGGCTTCAAGGCACTCTGTGGAAAAGATAAAAGGAGTATCTTTTTCCAAGAGGTGGGTCATCGGGCGAGCGATTTGAGAAAAATCTTTGATGAATCGACGGTAGAAGCCCGCATGAACCAGAAAACTTCTCACACCCTTCACGGTTGAAGGTGGAGGCAACTTGGCGATAACATCGACTTTATCACGGTCTACTTCAAGACCGGCTTTGGAAATCTTGTGTCCCAGCACGATGCCTTCTTTTACCATAAAATGGCATTTTTCCCAATTCAGAACAAGGCGAGTGTCTTCGCACCGCTTAAGCATACGTTCCAAATTGGCAAGGCAAGAAGAGAAGGAATCCCCGAAGACCGAGAAATCATCCATGAAGACTTTCATGGTTTGTTCAACCATGTCATGGAAGATAGCTAACATGCTCCTTTGGAAGTCCCAGGGGCATTACATAAGCCAAAAGGCATCCTTTTGTAAGCAAATGTGCTATAGGGACAAGTGAATGTTGTCTTCTCTTGATCTTGGGGATCGATGGGTATTTGAAAATAACCCGAGAAACCATCAAGAAAGCAGTAATATTTATTACCCGCTAAACGTTCAAGCATTTGGTCCATAAAAGGTAGAGGGAAATGATCCTTTCTCGTGGCATCATTGAGTTTGCGGTAGTCTATACAAACTCTCCACCCAGTAACGAGACGAGTGGAAATCAACTCGTTGTGTTCATTGGGAACAACGGTTATTCCGCCCTTCTTGGGCACACAATGGATTGGACTAACCCATGGTGAATCCGAAATAGGGTAAATCATACCCGCATCAAGAAGTTTGATAACCTCCGTTTTGATGACTTCATGGATTTTTGGATTCACCCTTCGTTGGCTTTGAATTGTGGGCTTAAAGTCGTCCTCCATGAGAATTTTGTGTGTGTAGAAGTGAGGATCAATTCCACGAATATCAGAAATTTTCCAAGCAATAGCCTTCTTATGATCTTTCAACACGGTGATAAGTTGGGCTATTTCTTCTTCCTTTAGGTCCTTAGCAATGATGACTGGCGACTTCTTCTCTTCTTCAAGGAATACATACTCAGGATGGGGCGGCAACTCCTTAAGTTCTAAATCCGGAGGATTTTCGACGGGAGGCGTATTCAAAGTCGGAGTATCGATAGCAATGACCGTGGGAGATGGAGGAGAAGGATTGTCTTCGTTGAGAAGGTTGTCAAAGAAATGCATGTCTTCATCCCCATTGGTGGGAGAATCATTAGTAGCTAAATTCAAATCTCCCATGGTGTCTTCAAGATTGTTCCAAAACAAATCACTATCTCCAAATAGAGACAGTGATGAATCAATAGAGGCAACGATTTCAACATTGGGAAGAGAGGTAGGAATACTTTTGCAAGCATCTTTGAAGTGTTCTTCACAAGCCTCATCCAGAACGTCAATACAATTAACACTCTCGTTGGAATAAGGTTGTTTAGACAACTTTCCCATGTTGAAGACGATTTTATCGTCACCCACTCGCATGATAAGCTCACCGGCTTCAACATCGATAAGAGTGCGACCGGTCCTCAGGAATGGACGACCCACGATCAAGGGAACACGAGGGTCCATCTCGTAGTCGACGACGACGAAATCAGCAGGAAAAGTGAATTTTTCGACTCCTACAAAGACGTCTTCGGCTATCCCCACTGGATAAGCAACCGTACGGTTAGCTAATTCCAAAGTCATTTTGGTGGGGACTAGCTCTGGGAGAGATAATTGCTTCCAAACGCTTAGAGGCATAAGATTAATACTGGCACCTAGATCGGCTAGGGCCATGCAATTCTCTACTCCCGGGAAATTGCAAGGGATTAAGAAACGACCCGGATCACCAAGCTTGGTTGGCAATTTCCTTAAGAGCACTGCAGAGCAATTCTCATTAAGTTGGGTGTTGGCAATATCGAGGAGCTTTTCCTTGTCGCTCAGAAGATCTTTAAACATTTTCGCATATTTAGGCATGTGAGCGAGAGCCTCAGCGAAGGAGATGTTAAAATTCAATTGTTTGAACATTTTAAGGAAGTTCGAAACCTGAATATCGTCCTTGCTTTTGAGCTTCTCTTTCCTCAACCTAGATGGATAAGGTATATTGGAAGAAGAGGAAGGCTTTGGGAGAATAGGATCACTCACATCCTTGGGTGGAGGAGGGGTAGAAGGAAGAGGCGGAGAAATTGGGGAAGGAGAAGGATGAGGAATAGGAGCAGGTGACTCGTTCTCCTTAGTCACAACCACCGGTGGAGGTATAGAAAGCTCGGGTTCCTTGGTACCTTTGCCACTTCGAGTGGTGATTGCTTTCATCTCCCCTCTTGGATTCGCAACGGTGTTACTCGGAAGAGTACCCGAAGAATAGGGTTGATTACCTTGGAAGAAACTAGCCATCATGTTCTTCAAGTCATTTGTTTGGCTATCCAACGTGTTTCTCGTATCAGCTCTCAAATCGTTTCCTTGCTTGACCAGGTCTGCTTTCAAGTTGCGCACTTCCTGTTGGAGATTTTCCACGATCACATC
This sequence comes from Glebionis coronaria, assembly GCA_025667525.1. NCBI lineage: Eukaryota > Viridiplantae > Streptophyta > Magnoliopsida > Asterales > Asteraceae > Glebionis > Glebionis coronaria. The sequence continues at coordinate 424,781,204 of CM046877.1, forward strand.
ATTGGTCCTCATGTAGGTTGCAACCTCTTGGTGTAATGCAGTGGGTTGGTTTGGAGGAGCATTGTATGCGGGTGGTTGATAAGCAGGTTGTTGGTAAACTTGGTTGTTACGTTGAGGTGGTTGTTGCTGCTTGTGAGGAGGGATGTATGGTGTACGAGGTTGTTGTTGTTGTTGAGGAGGGCGATTGAGGTGTTGTTGTTGGTTTGGGTTGGTAGGAGGAAAACCGGGTGGGGAAAGATAGTTGTTGGAACGATAGCTAAGCAAGTTACGGTCACCCTGAGGTCTAGCTTGATAAGCAGGTTGAGGATAGGTGCCATATGCTGCATTCACATTCTCAGCAGGGTAGTCTTGGGTGGCGGTACAAGTGGTGTAAGAGTGGGGACCACCGCATATCTCACAAGGTTGGCTGACAACGTTAACTTGAGCGTTTTTAGCGTTGTTGCTGTTGTTGTTGCTGACGGTGTGGGTGACAAGCGATTCAAGAAGCGTAGTGATTTTGTCAAGTCGCTTGTCGCTGTCATTAGTGCTAGCACTAGCGACATTGGTCCGAACACTCTTGGTTTGCACACGAGACTTATTCTCAATGATATCCCAAGCAGCATTGGAAGTCTTAGCCAAAAGATTACCCCCCGAGGCACTGTTTAGTGAATCTTGGTCACTCATGCTTAAACCATTGTAAAAAGTATTAATTTGATGTACTTTGGTAAAACCATGTTGTGGGCATTTTCTTAAAAGGTCTTTAAAACGATCCCAAGATTCACTGAACGACTCATCGTACTTTTGTTCAAAATTTATGATTTCATTCCGCAAAGCGGTAGTACGAGAGAGTGGGAAAAAGTAATTGTTAAACTTGGTTTCCAAATCCGTCCACGAGAGAATACTTTGTGGAGGTTCCTTAGCAAGCCAATGCCGGGCTTGTCCCTCTAAAGAAAAGAGAAAAAGTTGTAACCTGATAACCTCTTGTGGAACACCATTGAACTTGACCATGTTAGTGAGTTGCAAGAATCTCTTGATGTGGTCATGTGGGTCATCAATGGTACGCCCCAAGAATGGTTGAGCAGAGACCATCTGGATAAAGCCTGATTTTAGCTCAAAGTTGTTGGCGGCAATTGGAGGTATGACAATTGGATCAGTGTTGCCGTCTACATGAGCTTGCAGCAGTTCAATCATCGGGCGATTATCCGGTTGAGGCTCATTGTTGTTGTTATTATTCATGTTGTTGAAAGGCGGGTTGTTGTTGTTATTATTATTGTTTAGAGGTGGTATGTTGTTGTTGTTTTGTACACCGGCCATGTCTAAGTGATCGAGAGGCTCGGGCTCTTGATAAGACGTGGATCGAGTGCACATACACCTGCAAAAGAACTAACAAGAGAAAAACAAAGCAAAAATATTTTTGGTTTTTATGTTTTTTAATTTTTTTTGTATTTTTTGAAAATTTTGTATTTTTTAGTGTTTTTTGAAAATTTTATGAAAAAGTAACGTTCACGGGGAACGGATCACAAAATCCAAGTTCTCACAAAAAACTTTTGATCTTAACGAGAAGAGCCGGCAGCGGCGCCATTTGATACACTGCTTTTCTATGGGTTCTCTATTCTCTCGATATCCTCTCGAATTGATCTCGGCCTTAAGTGGAATGATTGTTCTTGGTTACTAAAAAAGGGGGTTTAGTTTTCTAATCTACTAAAAAGTTTAAATGTATTAAAATGAAAACTTAAATCAAAAACAATTAATTTAATGACAATTAATAAAAACTTGAATTAAAATACTGGAATTAAAATTAAACTTAAACTTAGAATATAAAATAAACAAACAATGAAGAATATTAAGACAGATTCAAAAGGAAACAGTAAGTACGATTGAAAGAAAATTGATTCGGAACTTTGACCTTGATTCGGAACTATTGATCCGAAACTTTTCACCCGGAAGTCTTCATTCGGAACTTTTGGAAAATCCTTCACTCGAAACTTTCTTCAGAAGTTGATCCGGAACTTTCTTCGGAACTTTGAGTCGGAAGTTTATTCGGAACTTTTGGAACTCATTCGGAACTTTTAAGCTTAAATTGATTCGGAACTTCAAAAGCAAACATTCATTCGGAACTTTTAAAAATAACATTCATCCGGAACTTTTGTTCATTCGGAAGATTGGGTTCATCCGGAACTTTCAGTTCGTTCGGAACTTTTAAAGGAAAAACTCATTCGGAACTTTCTACTCATCCGGAACTTTCAGTTCATTCGGAAGATTTGTTCATCCGGAACTTTCAGCTCATTCAGAACTTTCTACTGACTCGGAACTTTTTGAAAGGAAACTCATTCGGAACTTTAGCTATTCATCTGGAACTTAGTGTTCATCCGGAAGATTTGGGTTCATTCGGAACCTGCGGAACTTCAAGAACAGTAACTTTACCCCGAAGAACAAGGAAGACGATTTTAATCTAAAATCAAACTAAATACTCAAAAAGGTTTTACCAAATTAACCACAAATCATCTAATAACCATAAGCAACAAATCCCAACAGTAAAAACACAAATTCAACAACTTTTTAAAGATTAAATCAATCAAATAAGAACTTAAACTTTAACCCAAATAAATGGAGATGAACAAGATGAAATGGAAAGATTAAACAAGAACTTGTATTGAAGATTTATTGTTTTATCAATAACAAAACAAGGATGAAATTACAAGATTTAAAATCAAAGATCAAAATCACCAAACACCCTAGTGGTGTTGGTGATGCTACGAAACAGAAAGAGAGAAAAAAGGGGAAGAAAGAAAAACTCTAAAAAACTGCACTAAGTGTGTGAGGGGAACCCTTTATATAGGTGTTCCCTTTGGTTGGTGAGTGGCCTTTCTCCCGTTCTTCTTGTCTTCTCGTCTTTTCAGAAAAGTTAACGTTTTCGATTCTGATTCGGGATTTGTCATCGATTAAATTCAACTCGTCTTTTAATTTCTTCGTTTAATAGACTTGAGTTTCTTCGACTTATGTAAATCTTCCATCTTTGGTCCTTTTCTTCGATAAATCTTCGAATAGGCCCAGTGACTTCAAATCTTTTGCATCTCTTGGACAATAGACTTCATCTTGAGTCTTTTTCTTCGATAAATCCCGTGCAATCCCATGTTTTCTCCATTATCCATCTGGTAAGCTTTGAAAACACAATAAACACAAAAACATCGCATAATTCCAAACAAATGATATTAAATACGTGTTTTGGTCTCGTTTTAGCCAAAATGAAGTGGTAAAAGGATGTGTTGGAAATACGTTTTTACGTATTTAGAAAGGATCGGTCACTCCAACGATATTGGGCTCGTGATCCAATATAGCCCATATAGCCCACATGTAGGGTGGGCTATATAAACTCCCCTCCTAGCATGTTAGGAGGGGTTGTTGGTTCACTTCCACTTTTCATTAATCACATTTCCATCTTTCTTAACTCTCTCCTTTCTCTCTCTTATTTCTCTCTCTAAAGTTCTTTCATTTATCATCATTCAATAGATAATCCACACATTGCATAATCCTTAGAAAACTAAGATCCTACAATTGGTATCAAGAGCATGGTTGATTCTTCGGATTTGTGTGTTTTCATCTATTGATTTGATCATAAAAACCTTTTCTTTCTAAAATATTTTTTTTTCTTTCTCTCGTTTCTCTTTTCTGTTGTTGTGTGTTTATCAAATTGACAAAAACATTTTTAATAATCACTATATTTTAATTATCAGTTTGGTATCATCAGTTCTCTCATCTATTGTCTATCTATTTTTTTTCTTTTCTATCAGTTTTTTTTAACAGTTATTTTTTTTAGCTATCAGTTTATCAAACTTTTTACATCATTTTTTTATCCCCTTTTGTCTCATGTCTATGTCATATAATTTTTTCATATCACGATCACTGTTTTGTCTTATTTGAGTAGCAGTTCTCGTGTTCATCCAGAATCAAGGTTTGTACTTTGTACTTTGTGTTTTACTCACCCATCGGAAAGAACCAAGTTTGAGCATTCCGATCGCAATAACCCTCGGGTTCTACTTTGCGATCAAGTTTTTCAGATTCCTTATTCTGACGTGATTGCGATAGCACTTTGCGATCGTGGTTGCGACGGGATTAAGGTTCAAGTGAGTCGAAACTCTGCCGAAATTTTCATAGAGCTATTCCGATGGAAGTGTTTTGATATTGCGATGAAGAAGGTATTGCGATGGGATGTGTAGTGGATATTGCGATGAGAAGTATTTTGAACATTGCGATGGTTTCATCTGTATGTTGTATTGCGATGGATCTGCTACATATTGCGATGGATGGACTCTATATTGCGATGACTTCTTTTAATTATTGCGATGACTTGACTCTAAACTTGGACTCACACTAAAATTCACGGCTTAGACTCAAAACACACTCGCACAACGTTAATAATTAGACTCGCCAATCACAAATCCACACACCCTCGAGACAGACTCGAGATAAACAGCCTCACCTTCGACTTCGACTCCAAACACACTACACACCCTCAACTCTAACGATCCAAACAAACCAAGACTCGGACTCTCAAATCCAACATCACACAACTCGAAAACTCTCTCGACTCATCCACTCGACTACATAAACTCACACCGTCACAACAAGACCCTCATTCTCACCTTCACTCAGGACCCCCAGCCCTCAACACAGCCCCCACAAATCATCACACATCCCTCGACTCAAAACACTAACACTCGATTAACAAAAACTCGAGACCAACACCTTCGACATCTAAACTGACACAAACACGACACACATCACGACTCCAACCTCACGTCTGACCAACCGGACTCGACCAAAACCTTTCGACTCGGACCTCACAGACCTCTCGACCTCAACACCTTCGAACATACACCCTCGAATCAGACTCCAACACCAACAAAACAGACTCTGGTTCAAACACAAATCCGACTCTTTTTAATCTAGATCTCTGTTCTCTGTTTTTTTTAAAAAACATCATCGATCCAAACACACAATTAAAATTAAAAAGTAAACCTACCCGAGATCATTTTAGTGATCTTGAAGTCGTTTCTCAATTCAAATTCGTCAGGGGCTTCTTTAGATTCAAACATAAGTGAGTTTATAAGGAAGTTTAATATTCTGTGGGTTTCTAAGTGGGATTTTTTTTTTCATTCAAATTCTGTTGTATGTGAAAGGATCAGCTGTGTGAGAGAGTTTATCTGACTTGTGTGAGAGGTTTGTGTGAGAGAGAGTTTTTTGGGAGATAAAAGGTTGATAGGGCGGAAGTTACAAGGTGGACTTTCAATATAGATTGTTTACACGTGTAGAGTCATATTAAAAGTGGGGGAGGTGTAGGGCGGAGGAAACAAAGCCAAGCCACGTGGGCTTCAAATTTGGCTAAATCATTTTTTGGTAAATTTTGTATAACAAATTTGGCTAAATTTTTGGGTATAATTTTTTTAAAGTCGGGTTTTAACGAAAAAAAAAAAAAAAGGAGACGTGACAATTTTTTTTTATATATAAACTTAATGTTCAATTATTAAATTTAAACAATTTTTTTGTTTTGTCATATTAAGTTTTTTTTTTATATAAGTGGACTCTGAAATATCGTGGCAAAGTGACGGAATTTAATTTTAGTGGATACGGATTTTATCGGGTATTAATATTTGGAATTGAAGACGGATTTTTCATCAATCACTAATCCTTAACGTCATTATTCATTCAATGGATTCGTTGAATTTTCCATCTAAAGAGGGAGATTCGCATCAAATGAAAGTTAAAGCTAGAGAAAATAGAATGACTTTATTTCTACCACTTCGGTCCCATCTGTCGAACATTTCTCTACTTAAAGAAGGAAGCGGATTTGTGACACTCTTCGGTCAAGATCGTACCACTTTCGTCCACCAAATGCTCCTCAAATTTAACCAACTACGAGAGCAGATCAACAAACAAGACATTAATCAAATTGAATCCTCACATTTACTTCAAGTTCTAGTGCAACATTTTTCGAGGTTCTTTCAATTTGATCCTGCCAAGGTTGAAGCTTCAATGATCTGCCAGTCATTCCTTGAAGACACACAAATCGACGTTAAAGACTTTAGGGATAGATTGCTCGAGTTCATGAAATCTATTGCACTTTCGATTTATGCAAATTCACAACCTCAACCAGAGCATCCTAATGGTATACAAGCATCTACTATGCAGATGATACAGCAGAAAAATGGTCTTACGGATGACTCAATGGAGACCGCCTTGGTTAACGATGATAGCAGCGTCATTGCATCACGCCAACGTGACTCAATCATACATGACGAAGAGCCAATCGTTGAGGTACAATTGAATACTGAATCTCACAATGATCTACAGCATGTTGAGAACTCAGAACCCACCTATGACCAACATGGGATGAAAAAGGATGATTTCACTTCTGATTCATCCGATGTGAATCATACTGAGGGAGAAAATGATCAGAATGCTAAAGATCATGATATGTGCTTTATGACTGCTACGTTAACCAATTCTGCTTCTAGGATTAAAGAGCTTGAACTGATTTTAGCTCAGCAATCAAAAGAGCTTGAGGATGCCAAAATTGAATTTTCGAAGAAAACGGAGAAATTTGAAACATATTTTGAAAATCTTGAAAAGTCAAACGTTATTCTTGAACGAAAATTGGATCAAACTGCTCTAGATTCTAAAGCTGAAAAGGATAATCTTTTGAAACAAATTAAGTTGCTTGAATCTAAGTTGGCATCTCAAGATGAATTGCTCAAAAAGAATGAGACTTTAAAAGCTCAAGTACAGGAAAAGGTCTTTGCTATAGCTGCGTTAAAAAACGAATTGAGGAAAACCAAAGGAACTAGTGTGAACACTAAGCTTGAAAAACCATCAATCTTGGGGAAACCGCCTACAAATCAGTTCGTTAGACAACCGACTGCATTTAGATCTGAGCGACCACAATCCTCGAGACCGCGGTTTGCCTCCCAAGTTGATTTGGTTCATTTTCCTAGACCCGTCACTCCACCATCTAGGCCCAATGTGACTAAAACAGCTTTTGCAAGACCTAATCACATGATTGCCTCTAATTTCCCTAGACATAGTCCAAAGAATACGTCTCGAACTAGTTCAAATGACGTTCGCCATACATTTGGTCTAAGGGAAGCTAAGCAAAAGACACAAGTAAGAGATAGGAATTTCAAACCTAGTCAGATGCCTTCTAGATTACCCAACACTGCTAACCATAGCATGTCAAATCCTAGGAGCATCAATCAATCGTCCAGGAATTCTAGATCTTACTCAGACATTAAATATGCTACTTGTAAAACATGTAGAAAATGTGTCTTTACGGCAAATCATGATTCTTGTATCAAAAAACTACTTAATGAGGTGAACTCCCGTGCTAGACTTAAATCCCAGTGGGTTGCCAAAATCAAACCCATTGGTAAAGTGTGGCGCCCCACTGGTAGAACTTTCACCCTTGTAGAAAACGAGTGCCCTTTAACTAGGATAGTCTCTGATTCTACTAAGATTACTAGGGAGGAAATTGAAAAGGAGGATACATCACTTAAGCCTGAACTTAAGGTTTTCTATAAAAGGAAACGTTTACCAACTAAGACAAGTGAATCATCTCCTCAGAACACCTCTGGCACAAGAAAAGAAAACTGTGAACCCCCACTTGCTTCTAAGATAGATATCGCTAACCCATATCAAAGCATGTAAATTCCAAATGAGAATGCAGGTACCAAAGAGGATGTTCCAAAAGAACGAAGCGGTCCAATCATTGTATACCATTCAATTAAGGACACTCTCAGAGTTTGGTTGCTAAAGAAACTGATATCTAAGAAACAAGTGTCTCAGGGGTTTTCCAGTTAAGCTTACAGTGTAAAAGGACTTACAGTCACATAACAGACTGTAACTCGTTCTCAAAAGACAGGAAAGTTCATCCCGATGATGACTTATCCTCAAAACGAGAAATTAAATTTTCTCGGACACGAGCTTCCTTTAAAACTATTCAAAGGTTTTAAGCTCGTGTAAAAGGACTTATAGTCACATCACAGACTATAACTCGATCCTCAAAGAAAGGAAAGTTTATCGCCGATGGTAAACTTATCCTAACAACGGGAAATTAATTTTTCTCGGGCATGAGCTTATATCAAAAACATTCCAAGTTTTTTAAGCTCATGCACAATGGCTCCCTGTTAAATGACAGACGATGACCCGGACTTCAGAGACAGGGAAGTTTATCCACGCAACGATAACTTACCCTCAAAACGAGAAATTAAGTTTTCTCGGACACGAGCTTATCCTAAAACCATTAAAAGGTTTTAAGCTCGTGTATAAGGCTCTTCATTAAATGTCAGATGATGACCCGATCTTCAAATTAAGGAAAGTTTATCGCCGATGATAAACTTATCCTCACAACGAGAAATTAATTTTTCTCGGGCATGAGCTTATATTAAAAACATTCAAAGTTTTTAAGCTCATGCACAATGACTTACAGTTAAATATCAGACTGTAACTCGGACTTCAATTTTTAGGAAAGCTTATCTTTAAAGATAGCTTATCCTAGTAACGGGAAATTAAATTTTCTCGGTCATGAGCTTGTATTAAAACATTCCAGGTTTTAAGCTCAGAAAGGAAAGTGAATCTTTTAAATAAGAGAACTTTTCTTCATAACGAGAAATTCAACTTTCTCGGTCATGGGCTTTACGTTAAAACATTCAAAGTTTTTCAAGCTCATGAAAACGACTTCTAAGTAAATGTCAGCTTAGAACTCGTTCTTCAATTAAAAGGAAAGTTTATCGCCGATGGTAACTTATCCTTAACAACGGGAAGTTTACAACTTCTCGGACTTGAGCTCGTTTTGTAAGATATTCAACATCTTAAGCTCAAGTAATTGGTTTTCAAAACGTTGAACACAATTTTTCGAGAATTTCTCAAAAAGGTTTTCTAAATCTTTCAAAATTGTGTGTTCAAAAAATGTTTTGATCAAAAGAGCATGTCTTCTGGAATCGATAATATTTACGATACTAGAAATGTCATTCAATAATGACACGGGGTTGTAAATAAAGTTCGAGCAGAAGTTCAAATGTTTTAAAACATGCTCAAAATGGTTTGCTATTATTTCAGATAGTAACCCGCTTTTCATACTCAAGTCAAGCATTTCACCGGAAAGCTTTGACTCAACAACGGGAATTAATTTTCTCGGGCATGGTTTACTTTATAACCATGTAAGGGATTGTGTTTACGTACTAACACAATCTAACACGAATATATGTACGTGTCAGTGCATTTATTTGTTAAAACAAGAGAAATCTTGTTTTTATGAAGTTATCATCTCCACCAACCGTAGCAATTTACAATTGATATCTACATACTCGACGAGGCGACTACTCAAATGGTGACTACAGCTCTTTCAATAGAACACGGGTCAACAATTGAGGGGGAGCAATTGTCCAGCATTCAGAATCTTTGACGCCGAAAGTGCCAAGTTCACATGTTGGTGTCAAGACAACGATATCAATCAAATCGAGTCAAGAGATAACTTCAGACATGATGAGGCGACCAACATTCGTGAACAAGAACCATGTGCTTCTTTCATATGATGTTCTTCATCATTCAGGTCCAACCTCATAAATTGCTAATCTTGTGATTACATTATCATATATGATCTTTGCACGTGATAAATACCTTACAATTGTGTTTAAAAGGTATTTAATTTACGTTTCAAGTACACCCTCATTAATTTGAGGGGGAGCTTGTGTAATTCATGAAGATAATTGGCTTTGCATTTTTCTTCCCAAAATTTTCTTAAAATGCTATTAAATCAATTGATATTAAAAACATCGATTGGGTTAATATTTTTAATATGGGGGAGAAAATATGATTTAATATGGGAAATGATTAATCACAAATGGTTTGACTTAACGTGCTAGCTCATCCCGACATGTGCGAAATGTTTTCGGATATTGTGGCATATGTTAAGGGGGAGCAAAATGGATTTGCACTATCAAAATGGATTTCATAGTGACATACACTTACCCAAAACATCTCTATTCACGACGGTGAAGATTGTGGTGACATAAGGATGGTAGGATAGGTTAAAGTCCAATGATTCCTCTAGAACCGGAGGAATCTTCCCAAGGACATTCCATAGCTAGAAATAGTAGTCCTTAGGAAAGATGGAGAAAGATTGTGAACGTAGCTGAATGCCGACCAAGTACTTAAGTTAGCACTGGAACAATCACAACAAGGTGCTAGTGATGACGTATTGGTAAGCATTGAAGGGGTTGAAGAATGAAAAAGAATTGTAAAGATAAAGGGTGTAAAGAAAGAAGCCCTCCTTACGACTTAGGCAGAAACCGGGTCAATACATATACTATTAAGATCATTGTTTAATGATTCTTGATATTGAAGACAGACATCATGGACCCAGTGATGCAAGGCACAACCCATCCCAGCTAACTCAGATATCTCTTAAAAGATATTTGTTTTAATCACACGGAGACAACGCATTATCTATTGATTTATTCACTCCGAATAAATTGGTATTGAAAAGGTGGCACTCCTCTCCAGCCTCCGATCACTAAAATCCAAAGTGCACAATCGATTCTAGAGCCATTTGAGATCATTAAATATCTCATTAGGACACACTTTCATAATTCCTTGCTTCTTCATACACTGTGAAAAGTAAGAAAGATCTTAAGAGTCCTACGCAAAAATCTTCATGATCTTGCCTGAACATCCGAGTAATACGAAAGTATTTACAATGAAGATGGAAATCCTTCTTGAGCAAATATCAAAAAGCTCATGGTAGGTGACTTGTGCGATTCTTTATGAATCAAACTTGTGATAACTGGAAAGCAACGGCTGTTTAATTCTTAACTGAATTTAAACACGTTCCAGGCCTCTACGCAATATCTCAGTGATCTTGCCAGAACACTCAGAGTGATACCTTTGTGTTCACGGTGATGAGTGGAAATCCTTCTAGTGTTAACCTCAAACAGCACTTGGTAGGTAACTTGCAAGATTCTATACGAATCAAGCTCGTGACAACTGGAAAGCAACGATGGTGCGGTTCTTAATTGAATTTCACTTGTTCCAGGAACATGAATTGACGGCTTAAAATCATGCGGATATTATTATCCAAATGTTTCACTCTTTATGTTCGCAGTCAGCTTTGGACGGTCGAATAAAGAGAACGGGTTTACCCGCGAAATCCTGTCAGGAAGTTACTTAATTGAAACTATCCGTCACGGGTACGATATCTAATATCGTCCAACGGTCTTCACCGACCGGAGGTAAAATGCTACCGATTTAGAATGAAATGTTCAAAGCCATTTCTTTCGTGTCTACTTATGTTGCGGCATTTGAAGACGGTGGCGTTGCGGAATCCAAGAAGAAGTCGTCCCCACATGCTTATACTGCATACACTCAGTACTTCAACGAATTCAAGAAAGTCTGAAGGTCAAGTCTTCCGCTGTATCAAACTCTGAAGCTTTCAAGAATTATAAAGGTATAAGTATGTGGAACATGAAGTCACGAAGAGGCGAATATCACAAGTGATGAATGCACAAGGTCAAGGCAAGAGAACATGCTCAAGACTAAAGTCAAAGATCTCATCAGCATATTCACAAGAACAAGATCGAAGACTCAAGCATAGTATGCTATGTTTAAGATTTTGTAAAATGGTGTGACCTCCCTTTGGGGGAGATTGTTGGAAATACGTTTTTCCAAGGAAAGTCTCGGTCACATCATTATTAGCATAGATCACGAGCTATAGACTATTTAGGACATTGTAACTTGGAGTGACCTCCCTTTGGGGGAGATTGTTGGAAATACGTTTTTACGTATTTAGAAAGGATCGGTCACTCCAACGATATTGGGCTCGTGATCCAATATAGCCCATATAGCCCACATGTAGGGTGGGCTATATAAACCCCCCTCCTAGCATGTTAGGAGGGGTTGTTGGTTCACTTCCACTTTTCATTAATCACATTTCCATCTTTCTTAACTCTCTCCTTTCTCTCTCTTATTTCTCTCTCTAAAGTTCTTTCATTTATCATCATTCAATAGATAATCCACACATTGCATAATCCTTAGAAAACTAAGATCCTACAGGATGGGTGTTTACACACCTATCAGCTGTTAGAGCATTAAAAGACCAATTGTGTAAAAAATATCAATTTGGTATTACTATGGCTAAGGTGAAAAAGGCAAGGCTAATTCAGTGGTGAAGGTTAAGGGAGATATCACACAACAATATTCATTGTTAAGAGATTATGTGTTAGAGCTTCAAAGAACAAATGAAGGCACAACTGTCAAGATAGATCTTAAAAGGGATTATAATCCAAGTGAAACAACAAGAAAATTCAAGAGGATATATGTATGCATTGGAGCATTGAAAAGGGGGTTTAAAGTAGGGTTAAGGGATTTTCTTGGTCTTGATGGATGTTTTATTAAGGAGCAGTACCCTGGACAGTTACTTACAGCAGTTGCGATTGATGCTAATCATGGTACATATCCACTAGCTTATGCTATTGTGGAAACAAAGAACTTACAATTATGGCCTTGGTTTCTAACTTGCTTAGGAGATGATCTAGAGTTGACTCTAATGTCCAAATTTACATTCATATCAGATAGACAAAAGGTAATCCCTTTACACTTTTTTTTTCATCCACTTTCTTATGCATTTACTAGATTATTAACTAAGTCCTACTTTGCATTAGTATTTAATAGGGTCTGATTCCCGCACTTGCAAAATTTTTCCCTTGTACTGAGCATAGGTTCTGTGTAAGACATATATATGAGAACCTAAAGACTCAGTTCAAGGGTAACCAGATAAATGAGTTAGTGTGGAGATGTGCAACTGAAACAACAGTGCAATACTTTGATACACAAATGCAAAAGTTAAAAGACTTTGAAGAAGGTGCTTATGAGTATTTGAGGAAGATACCTCCACAAAATTGGACAAGATCACATTTCTGTGGTAAACATTTTTTTTTCTTGTTTTCCATTCCTTAAAATCATAGTTGTGGTTTATGTATCTGAATTTAGGATGTTTTATTACAGGTAGAGCACGTTGTGATGTTATGTTAAATAATTTGTGTGAGGTCTTTAATAGGCAACTGTTGGATGGCAGAAATGTTCCCATCCTAACATGTTTGGAATTTGTTAGGGAGTACCTTATGAAAAGGATAGTCAATGTGAAAAATGTGATTGCAAAGAGTAAAGGGCCATTAACACCAACTGGTAGTAAGTTGTTTGAAGCTATAAAATATAAAGCTACTATTTATACGTTAAACTATTTCTTGCTCATCTTTTGAATTATCCTTCTATTAACTGTTAGGCTTATAGGATGCTATGATTAACAGGTCTTATACAATGGTGGAACAAATTATCAAACAAATGGCCCACATGAAGACCAGTGTGTTGTAGATATGCAGGATAGGACTTGCAGTTGCAGAAAATGGGAGCTAACTAGAATGCCCTACAAACATGCAGTGGCAGTCATACATGATATGGCTCTAAACAATGAAGATGTAGGGGTTCCTGATTCTTGGGTACATTCATCTTATTGGGTAAGAACTTGGGCAACCCAGTACAATCACATTATAAACCCTTTGAATGGAAGGCATTTGTGGACTAAACACTCAAGCCCTTGGACTATCATTCCCCCAAGAATTTTACCACAAGTTGGTAGACCACCCAAGGCAAGAAGAAAGGCCAAAGGTGAGTAATCCTCCCAAAGGATGACTGCAAATGGGAAACTTTCAAGAGCTGGGAAAACTGTTACTTGTAGAAAATGCAAAACACAAGGACACAACAGTAGGTCATGCAATGGTGGATCACACGCTTCAAGTGTTGGTGGATCACAAGCTTCACAAACTGGATTCAAAAGGGCTAAGAGTTACTAAAGCTGGTCCATCAACAGCTGCTAAAAAGGCTAAGACTAGAGGAAAGGCCAAACTCTTCTAAGTCATGTTATTCTCTTTTGTAATGTCTCTATATTGTTCAAATTTGGAAGTCTCTTTTGTAATGTTCTGAACTCAGGATTTAGCTAAAAAGGCTAAGACTTGGATTATGTCTTTAAATTATGATTTAGTAATGTTATGAACTCATGATTTGGTTAACTTAATGTCCTTTGGTTATGTTATGTTTAATTAGATTATGTTTTGGTTTTGGTAATGTTATGAACTCAGTAGCAGGTGAACATCTTTTGACTTGGTTATGCAACCCATGTCAACACCATTCATACCCATTTATACAAGCAACTAAACAAAATCCAATACTAAAACATGATTTTTTCATTATCAAAATACCATTACATTTAGACAACATCATCCTTACATAAAACATAAAATGGTACCAGTCCTTGGGCACCATTGCATTAGACAAAAGATTTCATTCTTGGACACCATGGCATTAGACAAAAGATTTCATTATCCTTGGACACCATCATTTCATCATAACATACAATACAAAGAACAACCAACTAAACCCCAAAAGATACTTCATCCTTCTAGGTTTAATTGCATTTTCATCTGCTCTTGCTCGAGTCTCATTTATGTTCCTCAACAATCCTAGGATAATTGCCACAGCCCTTGCACACATTGGTGGATCAACCCATCCATTAAACCCACAGTTGATACCCTACACAATGTATAAACAAGTTAATTAGGTAATCAAAATCCACAAAAAATAAATTAATGGAAACTTACTGCTTTTGAGCAACAATGAAAACGTCTTCCTGGGTTTATAGGTGTCCATGATGTACGACACACGGTTGGTAAGCCACACTGACACATTCGGGGAATGAACTTTTTTGGGGGTTTTTAGATTGGGTGTGTATTTAGGTTAGATTAGGATAAGAAAGAAGATAAGAATGAGTGTGTACTTATAGATATGTGGTAAAAAAACACACCCCAAGTAATCAACACTTTTAATCACTTGACTGTAAAACTAATGTCACCGTTAGTCCTTTGGATGTATCGTGCACAAGGTTTCTAACAATTGGATGTATTATGTCCGTAGTACTGACGAGGGATGTAATCCACACATTTTTGACATACCACATGGATGTATTTTGTAATTCTCTCAAACATATAAAAATTTCAAAAGTAAAATTGTACTTCTTTTACGAAAAAAATTGTAAACTTTTGAAAACTCTTTTCACAAAAAAATCGTAATTTTTTTTCACAAAACTGTAAATTTTTTTGAAAGCAAAAATAATTTCATTTACAGAAAAAAAGGTAAAATGTTTTAAAAAAAATAAAAACTAAAACACTTTTTCCTTTTTAAAGATTGAAGAGATTAGAGAGAATTTTTTTAAATTAAAATGTTTATAAGTATGATTTTGGTTTTGAAAAATTCAAAATTTCGAAAAAAAATTGTTAAAAAGTACGATTTTTATTTTTAAAATTCTAAAAGTATTAATTTTCTAAATTCCGTTAAAAAAATACAATTTTTTGTAAAAAAGTTTTAAAAGTTTGCAAACAAAGTTTCTTACAAAACTAATATATACATGCATTTATATAAAAATAATAACAAAATTTTAAAATTTTCTGAAATAAAGTATACGATTTATTTTTAAGTTACAAAAAAGAATTAAGTGCAATTTATTTAACAAGCATTAGTTAGATTTTTTTTAGAAAATCAAATTTTGTGTATTTTATATTAATGGCTGTTAATGTAAAAGATTAAGGTTAAAAAAAAGAAATAAACACTTATTAAGTTAATCTGTTATACCAAGTTAAACAGATAATCAATATACATAATGTACGAAATTAAAATGTTTAATGATAATATAAAAAAAAATGAATACATAAAACGGTAAGAAGTTGCAAGTTAGATGACTTTTTAAATTATTAGCCCTAAAATTTAATATCTATTTATTATTTTTTATTTTTATAATTTTAGTTTTTTATAAAATCGTGAAACGAAAAATACAAAATCACACAAATAAAGTTTGACAAGTCAAAATTATTTAATTGACAAAAAGTACATAACAAAAAATAATAAAAATCTATGTGGCGCAGTAAAAAAAAGGGAAAAAGACTAATTTAGTCATTTTAATCACTTAAAAACCTTATCATGGTCAAGTTTTCAACTAAAGACAAATATGGTCATCACCATTTATATTGTGACAAGTGTCCCACTAAAGATACTTTTTAAATGATCAACCGACGGCGCTCAACCCTCAAATGCACAACTTCTGTGTTTCACTTTTATTGGAAATTGAAAAATTATGTACTATTGTCATAACCTTGATATCCGGTTGAGCATCTGCAAGTTGAACGCCGCCAGTTGTGCATTTGATAACATAATAAGACAAATATTGTCATAGTAAATGGGGACATATGTGGGTCCGGTCACTTGTTAAAATCTGAAGTTGGAGGGACACGTGGCGGTAATTAGATGGAGTTGTGCAGTTGTGCATTTGTGTATGACCAAATTTGTCCCAATGAAAAAACTTGACCATGGTTTAACTTTTAAAAGGTGATTTTGACTATTTTCGTCTTTTTCCCTTAAAAAATACAAAATAAACTTTTAACATATTTTTATACTTTTTACGTGAGCCAAGAAAAATACCGTTATAGGTAGCTTTGTATATAAGTATTGGCAGATGCCATCCTAGTTGTTAATTTTACTTGTGAAAACCACATACACGTAAGTGCAAAATTTCTTTATGGCGCACACAAGAATTATCACAATGAATTGTGAATACAGTTCTTGCTATTTACCATTGCTATTTAGTATTTACAGTATACAAAAGAAGCAAAAGCACTACTGTACGAGTAGTTTATTTTCTTTAATAAATAAACGCATGCCAGCAACAATTCCTGAGATCCAAAATAGCGTGAGATTTCAATTTAATACAGTATATTCTGAAACCACATGACGTCCTTGGAGAATCTAAATAAAGTCCTCTTTAAAATTAAAAAAGATTACATTTTTCTCATATTACTAAATTTACAACTCAAATAAGTCATACAAAGAAATGAAGTAAATTGGCGAATAAAAATCGAAGGAATGAAGTCCGGAGTTAAGATCTATATGAACATTTAAATTAGCATACACCTAACCAACCAATCATAATCACCTATTTTTCAAAAAACTCACTTCCCACAATTTTAAAAAAAATTAAATATCTTACAAACGGTAAATCATCAAACAAAAAAAAAATACACAATTGTGACGAGAATTAAATCATCTATCTATCGTGGGGCACATGTATATACTTTCGACGAACTTTTTTTTCGACTTTTTTTTCTTAAGTCATGTCTGGAGAGAATCATATATGATTCGTCACGAATCATATATGATTCTCACGAATCATATATGATTTTCAGAAAATCATATATGATTCGTGATATGAATCATATATGATTTTCTGAGAATCATATATGTTTCGTGACGAATCATATATGTTTCGTGACGAATGATATATGTTTCGTGACGAATCATATATGATTCTCTCCAGACGTGACTTAAGAAAAAACGTCAAAAAAACATCGTCGGAAGTATATACATGTGCCCCTCGATAGATAGATGATTTAATTCTCGTCGCGATGATATGTTTTGTTTTACGTAACGATGAACGGTTTGTGAGATATTTAATTTTTAAAAAATGAGTTTTTTGTTACATGATAAAATTGGATGGTTGTGATTGATTAGTTGAGTATATGCTAAAATAAGGGTGTATGGGGATCTTTTTCCTGCTTTATAAAGTAATATAGATAGTATGATAATAATAATTTATTTGACCCATCTCTAAAAACATACTGTAACAGTTAATTACGGACTTCATGAAAAAAGATCCCCATAAACCCTTAGTTTAGCAGAGTTAAGATCTATATAGACACTTAAATTAGCATAGACCTATCCAACCAATTATAATCACCCATTTAAAAAAAACTCACTTCCCACCATTTTTTTAAAAATTAAATATCTCACAAACGGTAAATCGTCAAACGAAAAAAAATACAAAATTGTGACGAGAATTAAATCGTCTATCTATCGAGGGGCACATTTATATACTTTCGACGAACTTTTTTCGACTTTTTTTTTCTTAAGTCATGTCTGGAGAGAATCATATATGATTCGTCACGAATCATATATGATTCGTCACGAATCATATATGATTTTCAGAAAATCATATATGATTCGTGATATGAATCATATATGATTTTCTGAGAATCATATATGTTTCGTGACGAATCATATATGTTTCGTGACAAATCATATATGTTTCGTGACGAATCATATATGATTCTCTCCAGACGTGACTTAAGAAAAAAAGTCGAAAAAAAGTTCGTCGAAAGTATATACATGTGTCCCTCGATAGATAGATGATTTAATTCTCGTCGCGATGATATGTTTTATTTTACGTAACGATGAACGGTTTGTGAGATATTTAATTTTTTAAAAATGAGTTTTTTTGTTACATGATAAAAATGGATGGTTGTGATTGATTAGTTGAGTGTATGCTAAACTAAGTGTAAGATCTATATAGACACTTAAATTAGCATAGACCTATCCAACCAATCATAATCACCCATTTTTCAAAAAAACTCACTTCCCACCATTTTTTTAAAAATTAAATATCTCACAAACGGTAAATCGTCAAACGAAAAAGAAATACACAATTGTGACGAGAATTAAATCATATATCTATCGAGGGGCACATGTATATACTTTCGACGAATTTTTTTTTGACTTTTTTTTCTTAAGTCATGTCTGGAGAGAATCATATATGATTCGTCACGAATCATATATGATTCGTCACGAATCATATTTGATTTTCAGAAAATCATATATGATTCGTGATATGAATCATATATGATTTTCTGAGAATCATATATGTTTCGTGACGAATCATATATGTTTTGTGACAAATCATATATGTTTTGTGACGAATCATATATGATTCTCTCCATACGTGACTTAAGAAAAAAAGTCGAATAAAAGTTTATCGAAAGTATATACATGTGCCCCTCGATAGATAGATGATTTAATTCTCGTCGCGATGATATGTTTTGTTTTACGTAACGATGAACGGTTTGTGAGATATTTATATTTTAAAAATGAGTTTTTTGTTACATGATAAAAATGGATGGTTGTGATTGATTAGTTTGCGTTTATGCTAAACTAAGGGTCTATGGGGATCTTTTTCCTGTATAACTGTTAGTCATTTTTTTCCTTATTTTTCATTCCACTGCTTTTGAACAAAGATTCCCTTGCTGGGGTTCATTCCCCTGCTAAGGCATTTTCCCCTGCTACGAGGTTTTCTCTTAAGTTGGGTTTGTTCTTTTAACGTGGTTATATGTGGTTTTTAGAGTAACAATGCAGAGATCCAAATGGTGCACACTACACTATGGGAGGATCAGGTATATGCTCTATGTTTTAGGGGAGGTTAGGTCACACCTTTAGGATTTAAGGGATCCTTAGGATACTCATATATGATTCTAGATCATATCCACTGGTGAGTAGGGGTTCAGGACGATGAAGACTTGCTGCAAATCTTGTTAAAGTTCTGAAACCTTGAGGCACTGTAATGTGTACTTAAAATTCTTTATTCACCAGCTTGCTGTCTAAATTAAGTTTTTTAGTACATATTGCCAAGACCAATTAACCATAGAAAGGGAATGGTAGGGATGGAGACTGAGGTATGCTTATTTTATTGGGTTGACCAGGTGGAGGGTTGCTTATGTGTTAACTCTTTTTGTTTAGAACTTTGCTGAATGGAGGACTCTTGAGTTTTTATGTATCTAACTTGTGTTTACAAGGGTGTGCATTAGAGCAGAGCTATTTAGCTTTGATCTATTCAAGATTAGTCTAATACCCTTAGGAAAGTTTCCCCTGCTTTCAGTTTTGATACCTTTG
Organism: Glebionis coronaria; assembly: GCA_025667525.1. Taxonomy (NCBI): domain Eukaryota; kingdom Viridiplantae; phylum Streptophyta; class Magnoliopsida; order Asterales; family Asteraceae; genus Glebionis; species Glebionis coronaria. The sequence goes on from CM046877.1 coordinate 424,801,049, forward strand.
CTTGTTCAACATCCCCCTGTTTGACCGTTGACCGACAATACCGTTACCCTACTTATAGCCGTTGGGCCTGCTAGCTAACTTTTTGGTTAGGGAATATTTTATTCTTTTCAAAAGATATTTAAGTCACTTTCTTCGTTGATTGGTAATCTTTTCTTTGTTATTTCAAATAAATTACTTTCTTATCACGATTTATATCTGATATTTTTTCAATTTGAAAATTTGGTCCAATCATAACTCTTCAATTCGCCTATATAAACTCAATCCCTTAACCAGCAGGTCTAACTAACTCTTTCGATCAAATCCCACTAATCTTTCACAACTATAAATCTTCAAACTTTTTCCACACTTATCATGTCTCTCAAAATTGCTGCCAATCACAATCAAATTGCACTTTTACATGATGAAACAACAGAATTTACTGATGCAGTTGCTTTTCTAAAATCATCATATTTTATAGTAGCTCTTCTCATAAATCCTAGGATTTACACCTCACAAATCCAAGAGTTTTGGTGTAATTCCATGACCAAAATAGTGGATGGAGAGGTAACAATTCAGAGTATGGTAGATGGCCATCCCAAGGTAATTACACTTGCCTCCATAAGAGACAAGCTTGTCTTGGATGATGAGGATGGGATTTCTAACCTACCTGATGCCGAAATTTTTGAGGGTCTTGAAAAATTGGGGTACACTCTTGCTGAAAATCAAAAGTGTAAGTTTGCTAAAGGTCAGTTTGCCCCACATTGGAAATATTTGATTCATACAATTTTGTAATGTTTGTCACCTAAAACCACTACTTTTAATGAATTTGGAAGTGAGGTTGCTTCTGTCCTGATATTCTTAGCAACAGCGCGAAAGTATTGTTTTTCTTAAATGATTTTCAAAGGAATGGTAAAAAATGTTACAAGCAGTTCTAAATTTTGTATGTGTCCAAGGTTTACACAACTTTTGCTAAATATGAGTGAACATGGTCCTATCAAACACAAACTCCATTTTTCATCCACCAAACATACTACCAAACTATTTACCACACTTGCTGCACCAACTCCACAATTTTCTGGCAGGGTTGTTCCACTCACTCCCATAATGATGAAACAAATCAGACAAGAAGCAGCTAAAACAAAAGTCGCCACACACACCCCATCTGATTCCCCTGCCAAAACTGATGATACCCCGGCCAGCTCTCTACCCCCTGATGATCCAACACATGAAAGGACAACCAAAACCAGATTTGCCAGGTCTCCCTTTCCTGGTGAATCTTCAAAAGTAGCATAAAGGAGAGTCTCCAAAAGGTTGGAGCACACTGGGGGTTTGGCTGCCACTACCGTCTCATCCCCAAGGGATGAGCAGGATAGTGACATCATAAGTAAGTCCTCTCCCTCACTCAGTGATACTCAAAGAGGGGAGCAATCTCCTCCTAGAGTTGAGAATAGATTGAAACCACTATCCATCATGGAATTAACGAATATGTGCATTAGCTTGCAAGAGAAAAATGCACAACTTGTACAAACTATCAAAAAGCAAGGTCTGGTTATCAACAATTTGGAGACCAGACTTGCTACACTTGAGGGGAGGAAAAAGCCCAAGCTTATTGTATCCACATATGAGGATGCTTCCAAATGGGAGGAAGTTCCTAACACATATGAAAATACTCAGTGGTATGCATTTCCTAGTGGACAAGATCTAGGACAAGAAAAGATGGCAAGTGATGAGAAAGGAAGTGATAAGGGGAGTGCTACAAAAGATATTGCCCAAGCCTTGCTGAATATGGGCAATCAAGGAGAAGCCCCTGCTTCTACAAAAGTTTCCCTTGCTAAGGTTGATCCCCCTGCTGTAAGTCCTTCCCCTGCTAAACCTATTACACAAACATTTGTTAGGAAGAACAAAAGGCAACCAGCTCAGAAGGGAATAAGAATTGGAGAACCTACACCAAAAGCAAAACCAAGAGTGGATCCATAAGACAAGGGAAAGGGGAAAATGATTGAACAACCCAAGAGAAAGTACAAGCACAAAACGCCTGAACAACTAAGGGCTCAAGAAGAATATGATGAACAGGTAGCTCTCAGACTTCAAGAAGAAGAGCTACACATGCAAGATCAGAGAGTGCAACAGATGGGGTCCAAAGAAATGCTTAAAGATATTAAAATCATGCATAGAGAGCTAGATGAAAGGGTTCCTCATGTTCAAGAACTTCTAGATCAATTGGAAAAGGAGTTGGTAAGTGCTCCTTTGGATGACAGGTATGAACTGACTCTTTTGGTGTTTAAATATCAAAAGGAATATCTGGAAAGAAGGGTGAGTCAGATTCAGAAGGAAAAATATTTGAAGTCTGAAAAGGGGAGGCTGGCACACTAAAAAGGTTTGCTCAAAAGACACAAGAGGTGGATTGATGCTCACTTCACAAACATGACTTTTGAGGATATAGAGAAGGCAGTCAGACCAGTTCTAAGAGAGACAAATGTGGATGACTTCATAGGTATTAACACTCCTGAAGAGGTTGAGTATCTCAGGAGGCAAAATGAGATGATGAAGAGAGCTAGGGAGTCCATAAAAAGAAAGGCTGAAGGAATAGTAGTGGAAACAACACAAGCAGGTGCATCATCACAAGCAGGTGCATCATCCCAAGCAGGTGCAACTTTTCCAGCAATTGAGAGATCTGTTCTTAATGCACAGAGAGCAGCCAAAAGGTTAAAAAGGATGTAAAAGGTTAGTATAGTTACTAAGGAGACTCAGCATCCCTCCAATGAAGAAATAGATAAGCAGCTGATTGTGCAAGAGAATGATGAAATCCCACCCAGTGAGTTTGGGAAGAAGTACGCCATAGCAGAATATGTTGTTTATGAACACAGGGGGATAACTTGGTGGAAGCTTACAAGAGGTGACAATACAGCACAAACATTTTTGAGCTTAGATCTGATGTTTCAAACTTTAGATAGTGAGGACTTAGATGATCTATGGAAGCTTTTGAAGAAGACATTTGCTGCAAACCCTCCTACTGTGGATGGTCTAGAGAAGGATTGGGTGATTTGGGAATGCATGCACAGGATGTATGAGCATGAGATGTTTGATCCCATCTTTGATGCAGTAAATGGGGGAAATCTGCTGTATTGGAAGTTGTTTACCAATTCCGGGGTTTATGAGGTAGCCATGGAAGGTGTAAGTGCTTATTTTCTTAATCATCGTTATTATCCTTTCACTCAAGAGACCTTGAAGAAGCTGACACAGGCTGATTTGATTGTAGATGCTAAAGCACCTGTTGCTTATGATTTGGTAAGGTTAATGTATAATCAACTTTGGCCAGGAACTTTGTAAGCATCCTCATCAACTAGCATTTATTCAGAAACTTGTCTTTTGGCTAAAGCACAAGTTTAAGGGAGGATTGTTGGGAATAAATATAAGAGTATTAGTTACCCCTGCTAGTTGGTTAGAGTTTCCCCTGCTAGAGTAAGTTCCCCCTGCTAAATAACAAAGGCAGGGGGATTGGTGCCCCTGTTGAAAGTCAAAGACCCTGCTACTAAGATAAACTTGGAAGAGATTATGACGTGTTTCAGTTACTACTCCAAGATATTTTCCTAGCTTGTTAGTAGTGATCTTGTACGTGAGTCCTTATGCTATAAAAGGACTCATTTGGTTGTTATGTTTTACATATCTTTCTCTGTTCATTTCATTTCATACTTAAAGGTTTTGTAACCATAATAACACTATTGGGTATTCGTATATCTGTGATATATTAAAGTTCAACGTTTGATTTAAACATTTGTTCTTGTGCTAAACATTATATTCCGCGTCTTGTTTGTTTACTTTGTGTTGCAAATTTTCTCTAGTGTTAGATTGAATTTATTCTTTCTATCACAACCCTTAAACAAGCTAAGGTTTAAGATCTGAGTTTGGGATCAACAAATACTACTATCATTTTGGCGCCGCTGTCGGGGAGGCGTATTGTGTTAGATTTGAACAATTTTTTTTGATATTATCCATAAATAGTATTTGTGTGATTAGCACTCTAATCATACGTATTATTGGTTTTCGTTGTTTTTGTGAATATTATTAATATATTGTATACGTATCACAATAAATCCACAATATCTCCAACAGCGTGAAAACTCAACCTTAATTGGAATTTCATCACTCAATTATTGTATTCGAATCTAAAGCAAAAGAAAAAGGCAAAATAGTTAATTACTTTCGAGAAGATTGATTTTGATTAAAACAAACTATAAGGTTGATGCGTGGGGTTAGTAACAAGTTTTAAATTTATAAACACGAATTACCAGATTGACTAAAAACGCACGGGCAAGTATAACCCTTTCGTTTGTGTATAGCTTTTATGTGGTAATACCGAGATCGTTCACGGGGATTTGGAAAACCTATGATCATTCAAAAATAAAACTATAATTGTTGATTGTAGCAATTGTAAGCAAGCAAATAACAAGTAAAATGATGAGATTAATAATATGATTAAAGGTACACTTGGTAAAGACTAGTTTGAGCATTCGTAGTGGTATGATTGTGATGACACGTTAACATATATGATTATGATAATCAGATGGATAATCCAATCTATTATTTTCAAAAGCTTTAATCTTCGTTAAGACCTTGGTTAAAGAAAACAAGCATTAGACTCAATCACTCAATTCAAGACTTAATCCAATTTCAACACATTCGATTCACGGTCGTTTCACGAATTTGCTAACACTTATAATTATGTTTCTTGATAATCAAAACTTCTTACGAAATGATCAATACAAAGGATAGCCAATCATAGACAAACCGACTATGACCTGTTGATAGAAAATAACCCTTTCGACCTATGAAATCTTTACCAACAAATTAAGTTTTGATAGCAATTGTTACATGAAAAATAAATATCAATGGATCATAGGAAAGCTTGACATTGAATTAAACATAAATCACAATCACAACCACCACTTCATACTACAAACATCATCCTACCAAGTGTAGAATGAAACTTAGTTACTCATAACAAATGATGAGATAAACTCAGAAATAAAGGTATTATAAGTCATAATCAAGAGTCTTACAAAGTGGAAAAATGTTACTAATGATTAGGGTAATGATCCCTAAGAGTTTCGTGATGATAACTTTGCTTATTAGACTGAAAAACTGACTTTTCTAGCACCACCTTGTTCAAATCCGGGAATGGGAGTTTGGATAAGGATGAGAGAGTTTATTTGATGTAGTAATGAGGAGATGATTGAAAGGTATTAAGAGATATTGATAGATGTGTAAAGATATATGAAAGGTATGACCCCTAGGGTCTTATTTATAGGCAAAGTTGATGGCATGAAATGAATGCATGGCTTGGAGCCAAAGACAAATACTTGGAGCCAAAGAGAAGTGCTTGGAGCCAAAGCAAGTCTAGAAACTTCTTGCATGGAGTCCCTTGAGCTTGCATAAATGTGGACACATTTCTGCCTAGACAAATGTTGGTGGCAACTTCACTCATTATGGAGGCAACATGAGCTATGATGGAGGCAAATCAACTCCCATGTGATGGTGGCAACTTCACTCTTTCCAGTGGCAAGTTGGATGTGTGTTGATGGTGGCAACTTTCATGCTGAATATATTTATTTGCTCCTTGGAAATACTTGTTCTTGCACCCGGAATTAATCTTCAAAGGCTTGTAACTTGTACACGGGTCTTGAACTTGACTAGGATTCTTCGTACTCGTACAATTCTTTACTATTATGTTGTTTTATACTCCATTCCTGCAATTGGCTACACAAAGACTTGCAAACACAATTAGGCACAAATATGCACAAAAGTATCATATAATTAACCAATATACATGTACAAAAGTACGGATAACGCTCCTAAAAATATGTTGTATTTAGGCGTTATCAAATCCCCTCACACTTAAGTTTTGCTTGCCCTCAAGCAAGAAGAAAAGAAAATTAAATCCAAAGGTACATGTATCTTTACAAAAATTTGATGCAAGCCTACCAAGTACAAGTACACGATAAAACTCATCGAGTTATGTTTTTTTGTAAGGTTGAAAAATTGAGATATAAAGTCAATACCCATAAAAATCTAGAAAGTCTTTTATTTCTAACTATACTACACTAATAACATATGAATTGAAGCAACATGTATCACGACTTAGCACATTGGCTAATCGATACCTTTTATTTCTTCTTCTTCCTTCAACTTCATAACATTATAGCTCATTGGCTATTTATTTGTCTTTTTGACTTTTTTCTTTCTTTTTCTTTTTTTTTATTTTTTTTCTTGGCTAAAACTCCTAGCCATGGATCAACATACTTAAAAAGTTCATGTTGTATTGACAAACATGGAACTTACAACTTTCTCCTATTTTTTTTATTTTTCTTCTATTATTATATGAGACTTTGACTTGAGTAAGTTTGACACAAAAATACATCTCAAATATTCAAAAATTACCGATTGGATAATTTCTTAATTATTTATATACATTTGCTTGAAACTTTTTATTTACGAGGGCAAAACAGAACAAAACTTTAAAATAGCCAAAAAATATGGCAATTAAGCATCTTTTTCTCGATTTCCCTACAACCCCCTTACATTTAAGTTTAGCATTGTCCTCAATGTGATAAAACTGAACAAAAGTAAGGGAATGAGAGAAAAACCAGAATCACAGGCATATCATGCATCATACAAGAGTTTTGTTTTTGCCTTCAAATTGCGGTACCTACAAAAAAGATAAAACACACAAAAATACGGAAAAACACTCTATTTTTGGGTTTTTATAGGTTTTTTTTTATAAAAGCGACACATGCTACACCCCCTCACACTTAAGTAAAACATTGGTTAAAAAAATTGTGGGGGGGTAAGCATGAATTCATTTAAAAAGGAAAATCACACTTTAAAAACTTAAAATTTTAAAAACACACGGGTTGCTCCTGAGAAGCGCTTATTTTTTTATTATTGAGTCATCAGCCGGACTCGTATTTCTTTTTAGTTTTCTTTATTTTCTTTGAGCGCAAAATGTTCACCCCACTCTTCATGGTATAGTTTAACACGGTGTCCATTAACAATGAAGCTTCCTCCATTCTTGTCATACAATTCAACATAACCGGACGGGTATCCATGTTTTACTATAAAAGGACCGTACCACTTTTGTTTAAGCTTTGGAGCTTTGAATTTATATCGCATATTAAACAAGAGAACTTTGTCTCCCTTCTTGAATTCTTTTCGGATTCGAAGTTTCTTGTCGTGATAAGCTTTGGTACGTGCTTTGTACAATTTCGAATTCTCATAAGCTTGGAGTCTTAATTCATCGAGTTCATGCAGTTGCAAGAATCGGTTTTCTCCAGTGATTTTGAGATCGGGATTACAGCTTCTCAATGCCCAATAAGCACGGTGCTCTATTTCGAAGGGCAAATGACACGTTTTACCGTACAATAAACGATAAGGTGTTGTGCCAATTGGTGTCTTATAAGCTGTTCGGAAAGCCCATAAAGCGTCGTCAAGTTTCCTTGACCAAACGAAAGGATTGTACTTAACCGTTTTTTCGAGTAGACGTTTTAAGGCTCTATTGGTATTCTCAACTTGTCCACTCATTTGTTGATGATATGCGGTTGCAAAGCGATGGGTGACTCCATAACGCTTTAAGATTCTCTCCATTTGTTTGTTGCAAAAATGGGAACCTCGATCACTAATTAAATCTTTCGTCGTTCCATGGCGAGAGAAGAGTTTTTTCAGAAAGTTGATTACGGATCTTGAATCATTTGTGGGTAAAGCCTCGGTTTCTGCCCATTTGGACACGTAATCAATAGCGACTAAGATATATTCGTATTTATGGGATTTGGGAAAGGGTCCCATGAAATCAATTCCCCATACGTCACATATTTTGCTAACTTGGATGCTGTTTTAAGGCATTTCGTCTCTTCGTGAGAGGCTATCAGTACGTTGGCAAGCATCACAATTATCGACTAGAGTATAGGCCTCTTAATAAATTATTGGCCAATAAAAACTAGCATCGAAGACTTTTTTCGCGGTGGTGGAAGGACCATAAGTCCCCCAGTAGGGCCATGACGACATTCATCAAAGATCTTTCTTGTTTCCGTGTCGTAAACACATCTCCTAATCATGCCATCGGGGCATACTTTGAAAAGATAGGTATCTTTCCAGAAATAGTGTTTTAGGTCGGAAAAGAATTTACATCGTTGGTGATAGGTTAAACCTTTTCTTAGAATTCTTCCAACGAGGTAATTTGCAAAATCTGCAAACCACGGAGATTCATCCGTAGAGATTTTCATAAGAGTTTCATCGGGAAAATACTCATCGATATCTTCATCCCTTAACTCTTCCATGTTTAGATTTTCAAGTCGCGACAAATGATCGGTTGCGACGTTTTCAGCCCCTTTCTTGTTTTGGATTTCGATGTCAAATTCTTGGAGTAGTAAAATCCACCTATTAGGACGCGGCTTAGCATCTTGTTTTGAGAATAGATATTTCAACGTGGAATGATCGATGAATACAATCGTTTTCGAAAACACGAGATAGGATCGAAATTTGTCGAAAGCAAAGACTAGGATAAGTAGTTCTTTCTCGGTGATTGTGTAGTTGAGTTGCGCGCTATTTAGAGTTTTTCTCGCAAAATGTATAGGACGGAAATGTTTTCCTTCGCGTTGTCCTAATACGGCTCCTACAGCTAAATCGCTTGCATCACACATAAGTTCAAACGGTCGCGACCAATCCGGTGAAACCATGATTAGTGCATTCGTTAACTTGTCTTTAAGCTTGTCAAATGCCTTTATGTATTCTTCATTAAAATCAAAGACTATGTCTTTTTCAAGGAGTTTGGTCATCGGTCTAGCAATTTTGGAGAAGTCTTTTATGAATCGGTGGTAGAATCCCGCATGAACTAGAAAGCTTCTAACGGATTTAACGTTAGTGGGTGGTGGTAATTTGGATATCACTTCGATCTTGGCCTTGTCTACTTCCAATCCGGCTCCGGAGACTTTGTGTCCAAGCACAATTCCTTCAGTCACCATAAAGTGACATTTCTCCCAATTGAGCACGAGATGATCTTGTTTGCATCGGATGAGCATGTGCTCTAGATTAAAAAGGCAATACTCGAATGAGTTTCCGAAGACTGAGAAATCATCCATGAAAACTTCCATGGATACTTCGATCATGTCTTGAAAGATTGCGATCATACACCTTTGAAAAGTCGTAGGTGCATTGCAAAGACCAAAAGGCACACGCCTATAAGAAAATGTTCCAAAAGGACACGTAAAAGTGGTTTTGTCTTGATCGGATGGTTTGATAGGTATTTGAAAATATCCAGAAAAGCCATCGAGAAAACAAAAGAATTTTTTCCCCACTAGTCTTTTCATAATTTGGTCCATGAATGGTAGAGGAAAATGATCTTTTCATGTGGCATCGTTCAATTTGCGGTAATCAATACACACACGCCAACCGGTAACGGTTCTTGTAGGAACAAGTTCGTTATTTTCGTTGTTCACAACAGTCATTCCTCCTTTTTTAGGAACGCAATGAATAGGACTAACCCAAGGACTATCCTATATGGCATAAATGATTCCTGCCTCAAGGAGTTTGATGATTTCGGCTTTTACTATCTCCTTCATGTTTGGTTTAAGTCGACGTTGCCTCTCAATAACGGGTTTGGCATCGTCTTCGAGATTGATCTTGTGTTTGCAAAAATATGGGCTAATACCCGGTATATTAGATGTTTTCCAAGAAAACGCTTCTTTGTGGTTTTTGAGCATAGAAACGAGACGTTCCTTATCATCTTCCTCATGCTTGGCTGAGATAATCACCGGAAGGAGTGAGTCCTTCTCTAGATAAGCTTACTCGAGATGTTCGGGAAGAGGTTTCAACTCAAGATCCGTCGGTGGATCATGAATAGATTTGTGAACTATAAAGTTCGATTTCGAAGGCAAAACTTCAAACGGCTTGTTTTCCTCTTCTTCGAGAGTTACTTCAGAATCAAGGGCCATGAATTCTTCGAATTCACGATCACGATCGGTATCGCTAATCTTTTCCGAAGTTGTTTGGAATGGTGAGTTGTCATCATGCAATGCGTCCAACTCTTCTTCCGTTACTTCATCGATAACATCCACGCGGAAGCATGTGTCATCAATGGAATGGGAGTTTTGCATAGATTTATCGACTAAGAATGTGAATCGATCATCACTAACTCCAAGGTTTAGTTCTTTATTCTTCACACGAATGATAGCATCGGCGGTGTGCAAGAATGGTCGTCCTAAAATGAGAGGGACTTGATGGTCTTCCTCCATCTCAAGGATTACGAAGTCGGCGGGAAATATGAATTTGCCAACTTGAACAAGCATGTTCTTGGTTATCCCAATGGGATATTGGTAGGTGTGGTTAGCCAAACGTATACTCATACTCGTAGGTTTCAAAGTATTGTTTGAAAGATTCTTGTATAATGAGTATGGCATAAGATTATTACTTGCGCCTAGATCGGCCAAGGCGTGACATTCGACATTGTTGTTTAGGGTGCATGGTATGAGAAAGCTTCCCGGATCTCCGAGCTTTGGTGGAAGTTTGCTTTGCAAAGCTGCAGATCATTCTTCATTTAGAAATGCAGCAGAGATTTGCTCCGTCTTACTATGGTTGCTCACAAGATCTTTGAGGAATTTCCCATAGTTGGGCATGCCGGTTAAGATATCAACAAGTGGAACGTTGATCTTAACTTCCTTGATCATCTTAAGGAATTTGGCATTACGAGCCTCCATCTTTTCTTTTCTTAGGCGTTGAGGATACGGATTTTTTGGTGTATACGCCTTCGGTGTTGGTATTGGAATGGGTGTGGTTTATTTTGGTTTGGGTTTGGAAGGAGGAACGGTTTCTTCCTTCTCGGGCTCATCGGCCTCGTCTTCACTTTCATCGGCGGAGCTTTGGTGTTCGGGTTTTGTGGTGGATCATAACTCAACCCACTTCTTGTGAATACGACATTCACATGTTCATTACGGGCGGGTGGTGGGCGGTATGGTTTATCCATAGATGGTTCTGGGTTTGTTTGAGTGTTGCTTGGTAGCGAACCACTTGGTCGATTAGCTAATTGATCGGTGATTCGACCGAGTTTGGTTTCGAGATCATTAATGGTTGCGGTGTGGTGTCTTTGTCCTCTTTCAACATTGGCTTTGAGATCGAAGAATTGGTTCTTAATGAACGTGTTTGTCGATTTTTGGGATTCTATGAAAGCTAACAACGTTTTCTCTAGGGTCGACTCTTCGAGTTTCTTTTCGTTTGATGGACCGAAATTATCGTTCTCACGGGGTTGTGAGCTACGATTTTCGTTTTTGGGATACTCACACCATATGCCGGAATTTCTACCGTAGTAGTTACCTCGATAACCACCTCCTCGGTATCCTTGGGCGTAGTTTGCTTCTTGTGGTTTTTCTCTTATTGGTGTGTCATCACACTCCGTAGATGGGTGTGGTCCTCTACAAAGAGTACATTCGCCTCGCATCTATTTCATTTCGTCTTTGATTGTTTTGAATTGCGAGTCGAGTTTAGATGTGAGAGCGTCCATCTTCTCCATGAGTTTGGAATTTTCTTCACTTTCAACAAAAGCAACGGCTTTCTTGAAAGGTTTGTGTAGGTCCTCGTAATCCTTGGATTATCCTTGTGTTATGATTATCTAAAGGGATAGAAAGATAGATGAAGATGTAGAGAGAGAAACTAGAGAGAGGTTGGAGAGAATAATGAGAGATTAGATTAAGTGTGTGTAAAATGAATGACCAACCCCTCCTAACATGCTAGGAGGGGGTTTATATAGCCCACCCTACATGTGGGCTATATGGGCAATATTGGATCACGAGCCCAATATCATTGGAGTGACCGATCCTTTCTAAATACGTAAAAACGTATTTCCAACAATCTCCCCCTAAGGGAGGTCACTCCAAGTTACAATGTCCTAAATAGTCTATAGCTCGTGATCTATGCTAATAATGATGTGACCGAGACTTTCCTTGGAAAAACACATTTCCAACAATCTCCCCCAAAGGGAGGTCACACCATTTTACAAAATCTTAAACCTAGCATACTATGCTTGAGTCTCCGATCTTGTTCTTGTGAATTTGATTGATGAGATCTTTGACTTTAGTCTTGAGCACGTTTCCTTGCCTTGACCTTGTGCATTCATCACTTGTGAAATTTGCCTCCTCGTGACTTCATGTTCCACATACTTATACCTTCGTAATTCTTGAAAGCTTCAGAGTTTGATACAACGGAAGACTTAACTTTTAGGCTTTCTTGAATTAGATGAGGTATTAAGTGCACAAAGTATATGCATGCGGGGACGACTTCTTCTCGGATTCCGCAACGCCACCGTCTTCAAATGCCGCAACATAAGTAGACACGAACGAAATGGCTTTGAACATTTCATTCTAAATCGGTAGCATTTTACCTCCGGTCGGTGAAGACCGTTGGACGATATTAGATATCGTACCCGTGACGGATAGTTTCAATTAAGTAACTTCCTGACAGGATTTCGCGGGTAAACCCGTTCTCTTTATTCGACCGTCCAAAGCTGACTGCGAACATAAAGAGTGAATCATTTGGATAAAAATATCCGCATGATTTGAAGCCGTCAATTCATGTTCCTGGAACAAGTGAAATTCAATTAAGAACCGCACCATCGTTGCTTTCCAGTTGTCACGAGCTTGATTCGTATAGAATCTTGCAGGTTACCTACCAAGTGCTGTTTGAGGTTAACACTAGAAGGATTTCCACTCATCACTGTGAACACTAAGGTAACACTCTGAGTGTTCTGGCAAGATCACTAAGATTTGCGTAGAGGCCTGGAACGTGTTTAAATTCAGTTAAGAATTAAACAGCTGTTGCTTTCCAGTTATCACAAGTTTGATTCATAAAGAATCGCACAAGTCACCTACCATGAGCTTTTTGATATTCGCTCAAGAAGGATTTCCATCTTCATTGTAAATACTTTCGTATTACTCGGATGTTCAGGCAAGATCATGAAGATTTTGCGTAGGACTCTTAAAATCTTTCTTACTTTTCACAGTGTGTGAAGAAGCAAGGAATTATGAAAGTGTGTCCTAATGAGATATTTGATGATCTCAAATGGCTCTAGACTCGATCGTGCACTTTGGATTTTAGTGATCGGAGGCTGGAGAGGAGTGCCACCTTTTCAATACCAATTTATTCGGAGTGAATAAATCAATAGATAATGCGTTATCTCCGTGTGATTAAAACAAATACCTTTTGAGAGATATCTGAGTTAGCTGGGATGGGTTGTGCATTGCATCACTGGGTCCATGATGTCTATCTTCAATATCGAGCATCATTAAAATGATCTCAATAGCATATGTGTTGACCCGGTTTCTGCCTAAAGTTGTAAGGAGGGCTTCTTTCTTTACACCCTTTATCTTTACAATTCTTTTTCATTCTTCAACCCCTTCAATGCTTACCAATACGTCATAACTAGCACCTTGTTGTGATTGTTCCAGTGCTAACTTAAGTACTTGGTCGGCATTCAGCTACGTTCACAATCTTTCTCCATCTTTCCTAAGGACGACTATTTCTAGCTATGGAATGTCCTTGGGAAGATTCCTCCGGTTCTGGAAGAATCATAGGACTTAACCTATCCTACCATCCTTATGTCACCACAATCTTCATTGTCGTGAATTAAACGAGGTTTGGGTAAGTATATGTCACCATGAAAATCCATTTTGATATGCAAATCCGTTTTGCTCCCCCTTAACATATGCCACGCTATTCGAAAACATTTCGCACATGTCGGGATGAGCCAGCACATTAAGTCAAACCGTTTGTGATAATATCCCATATTAAATCACATTTTCTCCCCCATATTAAAAATATTAACCCAATCGATGTTTTTAATATCAATTGATTTAATAGCATGTTAAGAAAATTTGGGAAGAAAAATGCAAATCCGATTATCTTCATGAATTACACAAGCTCCTCCTCAAATTAATGAGGGTGTACTTGAAACGTAAATTAAATACCTTTTAAACACAAGTGTAAGGTATTTATCACGTGCAAAGATCATATATGATAATGTATTCACAAGATTAGCGATTTATGAGGTTGGACCTGAATGATGAAGAACATCATATGAAAGAAGCACATGGTTCTTGTTCACGAATGTTGGTCGCCTCATCACGTCTGAAGTTATCTCTTGACTCCATATGTACGATTGATATCGTTGTCTTGACACCAATATGTGAACTTGGCACCTTCGGCGTCAAAGATTCTGAATGCTGGACAATTTCTCCCCCTCAATTGTTGACCCGTGTTCTATTGAAAGAGCTGTAGTCACCGTTTGAGTAGTCGCCTCGACGAGTATGTAGATACCAATTGTAGATTGCTATGGTTGTAGAGATGATAGCTTCATAAAAACAAGATTTCTCTTGTTTTAACAAATAAATACACTGACACGTACATAAATTCATGTTAGATTATGTTCTAAAGTGAACACAATCCCTTACATGGTTATAAAGTAAACCATGCCCGAGAAAATTAATTCCCGTTGTTGAGTCAAAGCTTTCCGGTGAAATGCTTGACTAGAGTATAAAAAGCGGGTTACTATCTGAAATAATAGCAAACCATTTTGAACATGTTTTAAAACATTTGAACTTCTGCTCGAACTTTATTTACAACCCCGTGTCATTATTGAATGACATTTCTAGTATCGTAAATATTATCGATTCCAGAAGACATGCTCTTTTTATCAAAACATTTTTGAACACAAAATTTTGAAAGATTTAGAAAACCTTTTGAGAAATTCTCGAAAAATTGTGTTCATTGTTTTGAAAAACCAATTACTTGAGCTTAAGATGTGGAATATCTTTCAAAACGAGCTCAAGCCCGAGAAGTTGTAAACTTCCCGTTGTTAAGGATAAGTTTATCATCGGCGATAAACTTTCCTTTTAACTGAAGAACGAGTCCTAAGTTGACATTGACTTAGAAGTCGTTTTCATGAGCTTGAAAAACTTTGAATGTTTTAACGAAAAGCTCATGACCGAGAAAGGTGAATTTCTCGTTATGAGGAAAAGTTCTCTTATTTAAAAGATTCACTTTCCCTTCTGAGCTTAAAACCTGGAATGTTTTAATACAAGCTCATGACCGAGAAAGATGAATTTCTCGTTAAGAGGATAAGTTATCATAAAAGATAATCTTTCCTTTATTTTAAGTTCGAGTTACAGTCTGACATTTAACTGTAAGTCATTGTGCATGAGCTTAAAAACTTGGAATGTTTTTTGATATAAGCTCATGCCCGAGAAAAATTAATTTCTCGTTGTTAGGATAAGTTTATCATCGGCGATAAACTTTCCTTTCTTTGATGAACGAGTTACAGTCTGTGATGTGACTATAAGTCCTTTACACGAGCTTAAAACCCTTTAATAGTTTTAAATGTAAGCTCGTGTCCGAGAAAATTTAATTTATCGTTTTTGAGGATAAGTCATCATCGGGATGAACTTTCCTGTCTTTTGAGAGCGAGTTACAGTCTGTTATGTGACTGTAAGTCCTGATGCACTGTAAGCTTAACTGGAAATCCCCTGAGACACTTGTTTCTTAGATATCAGCTTCTTTAGCAACCAAACTCCAAGAGTGTCCTTAATTGAGTGGTATACAATGATTGGACCGCTTCGTTCTTTTGGAACATCCTCTTTCGTACCTGCATTTTCATTTGGAATTTGCATGCTTTGATATGGGTTAGCGATATCTATCTTAGAAACAAGTGGGGGCTCACAATTTTCTTTTCTTGTGCTAGAGGTGACCTGAGGAGATGATTCACTTGTCTTAGCTGGCAAACGTTTCCTTTTATAGAAAACCTTAAGTTCAGGCTTAAGTGATGTATCCTCCTTTTTAATTTCCTCCCTAGTAGTCTTAGTAGAATCAGAGACTATCCTAGTTAAAGGGCACTCGTTTCCTACAAGAGTGAAAGTTCTACCAGTGGGGCGCCACATTTTACCAATGGGTTTGATTTTAGCTACCCACTGAGATTTAAGTCTAGCACGAGAGTTCACCTCATTAAGTAATTTCTTGACACAAGAATCATGATTGGCTTTAAAGACACATTTCCTACATGTTTTGCAAGTAGCATATTTAATGTCCGAGTAAGATCTAGAATTCCTAGATGATTGATTGATGCTCCTAGGATGTGACATGCTTCGGTTAGCAGTGTCGGGTAAGCTAGAAGGCATCTGACTAGGTTTGAAATTCCTATCTCTTACTTGTGTCTTTTGCTTAGCTTCCCTTAGACCAAATGTATGGCGAACGTCATTCGAACTAGTTCGAGACGTATTCTTTGGTCTTTGTCTAGGGAGACTAGATGAAATCATGTGATTAGGTCTTGCAAAAGCTATTTTAGTCACATTAGGCCTAGATGGTGGAGTGACTGGTCTAGAAAGATGAACCATGTCAACTTGGGAGGCAAACCGCGGTCTCGAGGATTTTGGTCGCTCGGATCTAAATGCAGTCGGTTGCCTAACAGACTGAATTTGAGGCGGTTTCCCCAAGATTGATGGTTTTTCAAGCTTAGTATCCACACTAGATCCTTTAGTTTTTCTCAATTCGTTTTTCAACGCAGCTATAGCAAAGACCTTTTCTTGTACTTGAGCCTTTAAAGTCTCATTCTCTTTGAGCAATTCATCTTGGGATGCCAACTTAAATTCAAGCGAATTAATTTGTCTCACAAAATTATCTTTTTTAGCTTTAGAATCTTGAATTTTTTGATTTAATTTTCTTTCAAGAACAACGTTTGAATTTTCAAGTTTTTCAAAATACTTTTCAAATTTATCCGTTTTCTTCGAAAATTCAATTTTGGCATTCTCAAGAGCTTTAGATTGCTGAGCTAAAATCGTTTCAAGCTCTTTAATCTTGGAATCAGAATCGGTTAGAGAAGCAGTCATAAAGCATTTATCCTGATGAACTATAGCATTCTGAACAATTTCTCCCCTATTTTGACTCACATCGGATGAATCTGAAGTGGTAAAACTATCACCCTTTTCCATCCCATGTTTGTCATAATTAGGTTCGGAATGCTCAACATGCGGCAGTTCATCGGCATCGACATCATATACCACATTCCTTTGTACCGTATTTGTAGACTCTTTGTCAGATACGGGTATGGTGTCATCAATCCCTGACATGCTGCTTGTATCATGTTGTCCTCCTGATTCAATGCTCTTGCCATCGTTAGGCTCCAAGTTGTCAACCGTATGACGATTCTCCTCTTGCATCTGCATCACAGGTTCTTGCACTCCATTATCATACACTTGCTGGAGTCTGGATCTTTCATAAATCGAAGATGAAACCGATGTCATAAATTTCAACAGTTTATCACGGAAATCTTTAACCTCGTTCTGTGTGTATTGAAAAAATGACCGGCATATCTCTGAATTGTCAGACTTGATGATATTGAATTGGAGGAAAGGCGTGAGTTGTGTCACTAGAGCTTGATATGTAGATGCTGATGCAGAGTGATTAAAGTCTTCTTTGTGAAGTTGCTCAGCTAGTTGGTTCAAGTTGAGGAACATTGAATCGATGAATATATAACGATCTTGACCGAAGAGTGTCAGAAATTCGCTTCCTCCTTGAAACCAAGAAATGGTCACTAGATGAGACTGGAGTAGTCGAAAGAACGTGATACCACTTTCTCTAGCTGTGTTTTGCATGAGAAGCAAGTCTCCCTCTCGAGATGTCAAGTTCAACGAATCCATTGAAAATCGATGATAAATGAATGTAAGGATTATATGTCGATCGATCAATGAAAGAAAGCAATTGTGTTTGTTGTTGTGAGTAGAAGTCGAGAAATAATGTTAAAATCCCCTAATAACTATTCTCGATAAACCAAAATTCCAAGACAAAATTACACACGATTCCTAAAAATTTTCAAAAACACGTTTTTGAAAAATCTTGAAATACTTGTCACTGTATCGGAATCCTCAAAATTAATCAACCGGAATGTCAGATCGGAATGTCAGATCGGAATGTCAGATCGGAATGTCAGATCGAAATGTCCAGATCGTAATGTCAGATCGGAATGATTCAGATAGCAATGTAACCTTGTCGGAATGATTCAGATCGCAATGTACTATCGGAAAGTTCAGATCGCAAAGTCCTATCGGAAAGATTCAGATCGGAATATAGCTGACAAAATTTGGGCAGAGTAACGACTTAACCACTTCCTTATAACCGTCGGAATCCCAGATCGCAATGAACGATCGGAATGTCCAGATTGGAATAAGTATTGAAATCCTCAGTATCGCAATGTAGAACCAAACCCTTTCCGATGGTGATGGTTATTGCGATGGAAGCCCCTTTTACTTGTACTTTCCGATGGATATGTTTGCTTGAATTTCGGAAATAAGAACACAATGCCTTTTTGCACTTTTGATCCAAGAAAGAATGTGTTTTAACCAAAATCAAGATACCAAAATCACTACGACAAGTAACTAGATAACGTGTATCAAGATCAAAGCATAAAAACACAAAAAAAATTTGGACGTGGGTATGGATTATCAAAACACAAAATTAAGAACACAAGAACAAAACCAATCAAACCAAGGCTCTGATACCAATCAAATCCTCATCTATGCTTCCACCGCCCCCAAATCATTTCTCCATACTCAGCCTTTAATCTCAACCCATCAATCACATCATCTATAACTATGTAAAAAACATGATTTCAAAACCACAACCTGATTAAATCTTGTTTACCGGTGATTATATGCTCGAATCAACCAAGATCTGTGCATTAAGTTCCTTTTAATTAAGGTCTCAGGTAGGTTTAGATTGATACATATGATACACAAATCGAAGCAATGAAATGATTATAACGAAAATTGTTATCAATCATTCATACATTCGAAAAGTGTAATCAATTATATACACGAATAAAAGAAAGATTATGACAAACTTGTTATGAATCTTCTTTGATTTCGTAGATGATGACAGATCTATGATGAGATCGTCGTGTTCTTGTTAGATCTTAAAAGATCGACACATGCATAACGAATAATCTGAGATCAAAAAATTTTCTGATTTTATGTGAGTTCGAGTCTTGTCAGATTGATAGAGGGTTTAGGTGTCGATGGGTGTAGTATAGATTTGTGGTTTTGAGGCGGTATAAGGATGGAAGTATCGAGTCAACTCAGTGAGTTCAACTGAGTCAACTCGGTAATGACCGAGTTGACTCGGTTTGATGGGTGAAGGTTTGGTTACATTTTTTAGTCCCGATTCATGTTGTCAATTCTTTCTATCGCAATGTACATTTTTATAAAAATGCATCGCAATAATTAAACAGTCCAGCAAAGTTTCATCGCAATCCAAGAAGTCTTTTTATCGCAAAGTCAAACCGTCTCATTGCGATGGTACCCATTGCGATGGTACCCATCGCAATGGTACCCATCGCAATGGTTACCAGCCATCGCAATGTTGAGAACAAATGGGCAGCATGACGTCGTGTCAATGCCATTGCGACAGGTTCGACCACCCATCGCAATGTGACTCATCGCAATGAGTCCCATCGCAATGGGTAAGTCAAACCCATCGGAATGTGTCAAAAACCACTCCATCGCAATACATGCGATTGTACCATGTAGCAGAGTCCAAAAGTGGTCCTTATTTTCCTGAAAATCCGGGACTGATTTCTGGGTCAGATTTTCTGGCAAATCTGGGTTTTTCACCTTCATCTTCAAAAAATTATAACCCAGAATAGATATAATAACAGATGCAGCTAGACCTTTGACCACAACTTGACCATGGATGACTAGACCATTTTTTACCAGTGAAAAAGATATGGACCAGTGAAATAGATATGGACCAGTGAAATAGATGATGAAACCGAGACACAAAACTTGTGATATTTTGGACAGTTGGACAAAGAATATGAGACGTGACAAAAATTTTGTGATATTGGACAGAAAAAAAATATAAACGAGACACAAGAAAAGATTAGACCACCAAATCGAGTATATAAACACGATCCAAGGATGGAACCGTGGCTTTGATACCAAATGTAGAAAAGCTAAAATGGATCCGGTGGTCTAATGTGGTGGTAGATGGTGGTGGAAGCCATTGTTGGCTTAGAGAGAGAGAAAGAGAGGTTGAGAGTAAAAATGTGTGTGTTCCTCAAATGAACAAAATACAATCAACACCCCTCCTTGGAAGCTAAGGAGGGGTATATATAGTCACGCACTTTACAACGAGCCTAGTCTAGTCTAAATGTGCGTGACTATGATAACTAACGGGAATTCTTAAATGTCGTCACATAAAGTGAGTTTCCAACAGTTTGGAACGGTTATCTTTGTACCAATCGAGTTTCAAGAGAACTCGGTCCTCAAGCAATTGATATGCTTCGTTGGGAGTCTTATAAAGAAAGAGTCCACCAGCGTCAAGGATTGCTTGCGTCGGTTCATTGAGACCATGATAAAAGATTTGGATGATGGTTCCTTTTAGTAAATCATGTCCATGACAACTACGAAGTAGTTCTTTCATTCGATTCCACGCATCAATGAGTGTTTCTCGTGGAAGTTGGGCGAAACCTCGGATTTCTCCCATGAGTCTTTCGTACATGGCGGGTGGAAAGAAACGGCTAACAAAAGCGGTTCTCATTTGTTCCCATGTTTCAATGGTACCGGGCGTCAACTCATTATACCAAACTCTTGCATCTCCGGATAGAGATGATGGGAAGCGTTTGAGTTTTATGGCGTCTCCATCGACGTCGGCTCCATATCGGAACATGCCACATATTTCTATAAATTTGGATATGTGCTTATGCGGATCGGCCCTCGCACGGCCATCAAATTGGCGGTCTTTGATCATTGAAAGGTGATGACCTTTCACGGTAAAGTTTTCTCCAAGCTCAACTTGAACAATAGCAGCCTCGGGGGTAGGTGCTACTACTCGGTTGGCTGCCCACATTGATTGATCGTCGGCCATTGGAAATGGTAGATGGTTAAATGGGTTGTAGACGACAAAGGCGTCTAAGAGATTATCAAATGGTGGGTTTTTGGTATTTGAGATTCGGTTTTCAAAAGAAACAAAGAGGTGTTTCTTGCGGTTTTTCTTTCGAGATTGGTGAATATAACGTTCGGGATCGGTGTATGGACTAAGTAATTCTTGACCGGAAGAACGTGTGTTCATTCAAGTCTTAAACGACTTTAGAAAAGGATTACAAGTAACAAAAACAAAAACAAACAAAATATAACTAATAAGAAAATAAGTAAATAGGAAATTAAATAAACCAAACAAAATAAGAACATAATTTTTTTTTCTTTTTTTTAGGATCTGGGAACCTTGCCGGCGGAAGGAAAGGGTTGCCTGATGAGATGACATTTATACATGATCTCATCGTTCTTTTCGGGCTTTAAATGCATAAAATGTCATAAAAATACCATATATATGCTTATGTTTGTTTACTTGTGTATTTTAGGTATGGATATCGTGAAAAAGACAAAAGATCAGAAGTTACAAGGAAAAACGGACACGAGAAACGAAGCCGTACAAAGAACCAGGCCCTAATCATGGAAATCTCAACAAATACCCTTGAAGACTTGAAGACAAACAAGATTGATCCTCATTTATTGAAGAAATGACACTTAAAACCCTTGTATATTAATAATTACAAGTTTAGTCCCTTAAGTTTGTCAAAATTACACAAAAGGTCCTTCAACTTTTAAGAAATGGCAAGATTAGTCCCTCAACAAATCAAAATTGCCAATAATGGTCCCTCATGAAGTCAAAGATACAATGAAGACCTTTGAAGATCAAGAATGTCCAAGATCAGCCCTTGAAATATCTCAAAATGGCAAAAATAACCCTTGAAATCCTTTTTCCAAAGTTTTGTGCCAAAAGTGACAAATGGTGAAACTTATTTACAAAGGGGAATACGTTTTAGGGCTGAAATGCTTTGTTTACCAAAAATCTCAAAACACAAGGGCTAAAGCTGTGCACTTGAAACATTTAAATCAAAAATGCGCCAAACACACAACTTTCCCCCAAAATCGGATCAAATGACTTACTGTTCATCTTTTACCCCACCCAGAATTACCACCACTTAAACTTAGGGTAAAATACAATTACCTTTGCACATGAGTGATTCACATGTGCAGAAACTCATCCAAACCATAAAACCCTTATTCCCACTCACCATGGACCCCACCCCCAATTCCCGTTTAGCCAATCACATGACAACTTAGCCTCCAAGTTATCTGACGTGTCCAAATCAACAGCCATGATTCATTGCTTCATTCCAAAGCTAAAATGAACAGCCTTGATCAACTTGGACAGCCCAAATTCAGAAAACGTTTAGAAGACTCAAGGGCATAATAGGGAATTCAGTTCTAGGGTTTGTGAATAGTGTTTAGCCAGGCATTTGCCTATAAAAGGAGACCTCAACATGTGAGAGTCCCTTTGTTCCAGTTTTAGGCTATCAATCTTTGTAATTCCTTTTTAAGCTTAATAAAATTTGAATTTCTGAAATTTGAAATCTCTTTTTGATTTAGTTAAAAGTTTGGTGTTTGAGTAGCCTAATTCTGAGTTCCATTTGATTGTGAAGGCCTACCTTAATCTTGTGGTTAAGGCACGTCTTGTTTCATAAGGTTTGAATACCTTGAAATCCTAGGTTCTGTTTTGGTTATTTTGTGTACTAACCCTTGACCATTTGCTATAAGCTCTTACAAGCTTGTTGACACCAAGCTTGAGAAGGGATTAGAGCCCTTGGTTGAGTTGTTTGCTGCTTGTGTTGAAGATATCAAGTCCTTGAGGTTCTACTTTGAACCATCAACCAAGGCAATTTGCATCTCCTTATTTGAAGTACCTTGGTCTTGTTCTAGTTGTTGAACAAGGTCCAAGGAGCATTGCTGGCCTTCCTAGGATGTTGTGGAAGGCACGTATAAGCTCTTGTTAAGATTCCCCTAAAAATTTCATGTTTATGACTGTTTTGGATTTTGTGCTTTGATTTTGAGTATTTGTGTTTGTGCTGGTGATTTATGTGTTTGATTGTGTTAGTTGCTGCCTAGTAAGTGTTTTTGATCATTAAAATCAGTAGGTTATTAGAAGAAATCACAAGTTTATTTGATAAGTGACTGATTAAGGAGTGTTTGGGATTGCTGCATAAGTTTGGATTGTGGCTTGTTAAGTGCTGGTGTGTTGTTAGCAAGTGTTGGTATCTGTTATTTAGGTGCTTGTGTTCATCTGTTTGCAGGTTTTGTGGGTTTGATCACATAGATTCATTAATTGGCTATAAAATCTTTAAAACTTGGTAAAATTGGCTAGGATTTTGAGGACACCTAGATCTAGGCTTAGGCTAGGGCTAACAAGTGCTAAATCATAGTTAATCACACCAGGGAAGAAGGATTTGAGGCTTGAAATTGGATCTAGTGTCAAGTATATCAGCAAAACTTGTCTGCATATTGTTCATTGTTCATCAGAAACATTTTGTGCTTTGATCTTGTTGATTACTTTGATTCAGTGTTTGATTCTTGTTGCTTTGTGTTTGTTCTTAGTTTATATAGCTTGTGTATGCATCCTGTTAAGTTTGGTTGGCTTATTTTGCTTAAATATGCTTATTAAGTGCTTAACTGCTTATTTGCATATCTGGAGCATATCTGGTAACTGTTTGGCTTATTGTGGCTTATTGTGTGAACCATTTTGTGATTTTATTGTTGCTATTGACTCCTTGTGATTCACTGGTCACAAGGGTGCCTTTGTTTCCAATTGAATCAAACCAGAACTCTCATACAAGCTTGGTCAAATAGTCAAAGCAGTGGGAACTCTTTTCCCCTGCTAGTTGCCACTGATAGTGTAAATTTGGGTTCAGCTTATCAATAAGCTATAATAGCTTATTTTAACCAGCAACAACTTTGTTTTTGTAATAGGTGCTCATATTTTGACCTATTTGTTCATACTGGAGCATTTGGGTGGTTGACTTTTAGGTTTGACTAGAAAACCAACTCCTTTGACTTTTACATAAGTTCATTTGTGCTTATTCTGGCTTATTGGTTGTGCTTATTGGATTTTTGTTGATTGATATTTCTTATTGAATCCATTTGAAAGCTTTTGCAAGTTGAATCAAGTCCTGAGGTGCATTATTTCTCAAAAACGACTATTTTGTCGTTTTGTGGATTTTTGCTTTTCTATTTTCTAGCTTATTGAGTGAGCTTTTTGGAAATTTCTTTTGACAGATCTCTTAAGCATCCTAAAAGAGGGTTGTGTGTCAAATTAGAGCTTATGGCATTAGCTTATGGCTTAATGGGCTGAAAAGCCCAATAAGAATAAGCTTTGTGTTCAATAAGCTGTGATAAGCTCACATTCAGCTTTTGGGCCTTTAGAGTTTTGTTCTTAGAATTGAATTTTAAGTCAGATAGGGCTTTTCCAAGTCAATTGGGCCAAGTTTGACTTTTTGGGCCCAAAAGCCCATTTGTGTTGACTGAATTTGGATTTGGCCCATTTGAGGGCCCATTAGGGGTATTTTGGTAATTTCACTTTGATTTTCTGATTATTTAGGTTAAAATAAACTAGTTTGCAAGTTTTTAGAATTTTTTATAATTTTTGGATTTTTAATATTATTTTAATATTATTTTATTATTATTTTTGAAATTTCACATTTTCCAACTTTTTACATTTTTCTTAGGTTTAATACATTAAAATAGGAATTTAGCAACTTTTAGAATAATTTTATCTCTTTTAGATTAAATTTTATAATTATTTTAAGTTTTAATAGTTTTTAAATCATTTTAAATAGTTTTTATTAGTTTTAAAATTTCTAAAAATAGTTTTTAATCTTTTTAGGTCATTTTAGAGTTTTACCAATTGAAAAATCTTTATTTGGGCTTTTTGATAATTTATTTGATTTTTAGGGCTTTAATTAGCATTTAAAAATTGAATATTTAATTATTTAAAAGGTTTGAAAAAGTTTTGATCATTGGTAAACTCTTAGTTTATTATTTTTGATTTTTGGTAATTTTTAGAATTTATTTTTATTTTTGTGGTTTTTAAGGTTCTACGTTTTAACTTTCTAGTAGTGATTTTTTGTTAATTTTTATTTTTACGTCTTCGTCAATTTCTCTTCTCATTCCCTTCTAAACCAATCATTAATACAAACTTTTACAAGTTTTTCACAACACATATACCTCCTTAGGAAACGAATTTTCACACCATTAAGGGTCATTAACACTTGATTTTTCCTAAAATCATTTGTTCAATACTTACCACTTTTACGCCTTTTTCCTAAGAGGTGTAATTTACCACAATCACTTTGGCGCCGCTGCCGGGGAGGTGTGTCGTGATTAATTTGCATTGTTGTTTTTAATATTAACCAAATAGTACTTGTATTAGTAGAACTCTACTAATACGTATTATCGGTTTTCTTGGTTTTTCTTGTACAAATATTATTACTATATTGTATTAAGTATCACAATCAATATACAATATCTCCAAAAGTGTGAAAACACAACCTTAATTGGGATTTCATCACTCAATTATTTTATTCGAATCTCAAACAAAAAGAAAAAGGCAAAAATAGATAAATACTTTCGTGAAGCTCGATTTTGAAAGATACAAACTATAAGGTGGGTATAAGGCGGGTATTATAAAATATACCCTAAGGAAACAGGCTCTTAAGTGCTTCGCGCCGCCTCATTTCCCCGCTTGCTTGTGAGTATTTTGAGATTGAAGGCTAATCGAGGGTTTTGCCGCCCAAAGTATTATTACGTATACTATATTTGCTTGGTTTCTTTGTGATTAAAACCTCTTGAACAATTTGGTTTTCACCAAAGTTCTAAAGTCATTTGAAGGCGTTCACTCCACGTGATCGTTTCCATTCCTTTGAGGCTTCTTTAATCAAGAGTTTGATTCAAGGAGAGATTTTGTAGATTGTTGTCTACGAAGATACACCAAAATCTAAAAAAATTAAATATCATCAAAAACACAAAAAAATTGAAAATTCACAAAACACCCAAAAAGAATCTTCTTTGCTCACCTCCCATTCTTCGTGAAGTTTATGATCACTCGTAATCAAGCAAAACGAGCTCGTAAACGACTTCAAAAGCAAGCCAATCAAGAGACGTTGATTGTTGAAGAACCTCCAATTGTTGAACCTATTGTAGAACAAGAAGTCGTCATGGCTAATCGTACTATGATGGATTTGCTACAAGCACCCACCGAGGGTTTTGGAGAGGCTATTGTGATTCCCGCTATCCTAGCGGAGAATTTCGAGATTAAGACGGGTTTAATGTCGATGTTGCAAGCAAATAAGTTTAGAGGTCACGAGAAAGACAACCCGCATTACCACATTAGGAATTTTAACCGTCTCACCGCCACTAGCATGTTTAAGGATGTTCCACATGACACCATTAAGATGATGTTGTTTCCATACTCGTTGGATGGACCCACAAAAATTTGGCTCGAGAAAGAACCGCCAAATTCGATTTTGACATGGGCCGATCTCGTTTCTAAGTTTGTGAACAAGTTTTTTCCACCATCTAAAACAACACACTTGAAAAATGAGATTTCACGATTTGTGCAAAGAAATAATGAAAGTTTTTCAATGGCATGGGAACGTTTTAAAGAGATGTTACATGAATGTCCACACCATGATTTTACGGAATTGCATCAAGTGGATACTTTTTATAATGGGCTTAATGATCATGAACGAGATTATTTGAATGTCGCCGCGGGTGGTAATTTTTTGTGCAAGACGACAAATGAGGCTTTACAAATCATCGAAAATAGATCTAAGGTTTATAACCCTCGTAACACACCGAGTGTTGCCAATATGGGTTCGTCATCTTCGTCACAATCGTCTCGTAGCATTAACGCCTTACATGATGAAGCTAATGAGGAAAATCGGTTTTTTGATAGATTTGCTAATCTAATGTCCCATTGGAAGGCTCAAGAAGCTTCCAATTCCGCTTCGGTTAAAGCGGTTGCTAAGAGTTGTTTATCTTGTGGAGGAGCTCATGATCTTTCCGAGTGCATTACCGCGGATGGTAACACTTCGAGTGCTTATGTAGCAACGGGAACTTACAACCAAAACGGCCAAGGTTCCCGTCCAAATCAAGCTCCACCAAACCAAAATGTTAACAATTATCGAAACAACAACCAAGGTAATTACCAAGGCAACACACGTAACTACAACAAGGGGAATTATCAAAATGGGAATGGACAAATTTCTAATCAAAATCAAAACCGTGATTTTCAAAACACTACACAAGGTTTTCAAAATGCTCACACTAAAAATTTGCAAGGAGAATTTTTGGATTATGCAAAAGCAAATGATGCTAAATTTGATAACATGCAACGTGAGATGATTAGCTTAAGATCCGAGTTGAAAAACGAGCTAAAAAATGAACTTGCTAATGAACTTAAAACTCATGCAAACAAAATGGAAGGAAATGTCCAACGTCTTCAACAAAATCAACAAAAGATGGAATTAGGACAACATGAGATTAAGCAAGAGTTATTAAAAGCGGATGCTAGGCAATCAAAATTTGAGGACCGAATGGCTAAGATGTTTGAAGCAATCATGTGTAAACCCTCTTCCTCGGGTGGTCTTCCTAGTGATACCATTAACAACCCGAGGGGAGAAATGAAGGTTATTACTACACGAAGTGGTAAAACTTTCAAGGAACCAATCTCTCGTCCAAGTACTTATACGGAGAAGGCAATCGAGAAAGAACCCGAGGTGATGGTCGAAAAGGAGCACATTACAATCCCACGAAGTACCGCTCATACCACACCTACGGTTGAACCAATACCAATTGTGGAACCCGAGTTTCCAAGGCCGTTGCCTAATGACCAACCCACACCACCTTTACCTTACCCTTCAAGACGTAATAAAGAGAAAGCACAAGAACGGAACAATTATCAATTTGAGCTATTCATGAAAATGTTTCGTGATTTACATTTTAACATAAGTTTTGCCGACGCTCTTATCATGATGCCTCGATTCGCCGCAAACTTCAAAAGTATGCTAAACAACAAAGAGAAGTTACAACAATCGTCTAGTTGTTCATCGGTTTTTCTTAGCCGCATACCACAAAAAGTCGGTGATCCCGGTAAATTTTTGATTCCGTGTGCAATTCAATATATGAAGGAATGCTACGCCTTGGCCGATCATGGTGCTAGTATTAATTTAATGCCTCTCGAGATTTTCAAATCGCTTTCGCTTCCGGCTCTTACTCCTTCGAACATGTCTATCGAGATGGCCGATCATTCTACGATTTTAGCATGTGGAGTAGCCGAGGACGTTTTCGTTAAAGTCGGAAAGTTTTACTATCCCGTTGACTTTATCGTTGTAGACATTCCTATCGATCGAAAAGTTCCACTCATTTTGGGTCGTTCATTTTTGGATACATCAAGAGCACTTATCGATGTTCATGCTCGAAAAATCACCCTTCGTTTCAATGAGGAAGAACTTGTCATCAATGTAACACAAAACTCCAATCTTTCTCATGTCTATTCTATTGCAACTTTAAACCATGGTGATTCAACCAATGTCGTTTGCAAAGAATTTTCACCAAGAGTTTTAGGAAATGTCGCCAAAAACAATTTACCATTTCCTCCGCCGGTGGAGGTTATGAGTGCAAAGCCTACAAAGAAGAAACCGTCAATACTTGAATCAAAAAATCCTTCGCCTCACCTCGAACATTCATTCTTGAAAAGTGTTGATAAGTTGCCGGTTTCTACGGAAGATCTTTCGGATAATGAATATGTAGACCCCGATGGGGAGGTTTTCTTCGTCGATAAACGTTTTGAGAACTTGCCGCCACCAAAACCAAAACGGTTTTCAAATGTGAGAATTTTTAGTGTGACTAACATCGTCTTAGAAACACCAAACATTTTCGACATAATCAAAAAGGGTTTTCATAAGGAGAGTTCAAAAGATAAAAAAGGAAAAGATTTTAAATGTGATTTAATTGATTTTTCTACAAATCTAACTCCGTCATCACCACGTGCTTTGAGTGCTACAAGCTCGTCTACTCCTTTTGACGATGCTTTGTGTGGTTCTAGTATGGGGGAAGCCCCTTATGTTCCCTCATCCTTGTCCACCGAGGACGAGATTTTCGATCCCGGAATTTCATGTAAAGGGAAATCTCGGTCTTCCACCGATGCAATAAATGGAAAATCCTTCTATTTGCTTGGTGCGAGTCTACCTCGAGTAGCTCGAAAGTTTGTCTTACCAATTGTCTCACCCTTCTATTTCTCATCTCTTTTCTTCAAACTCTTTGAGTTTATGGCACATGTCGAAGTGGCGTTAAATTGTTTTTCCAATGGAAACGAGAACGCCATCTTCGACCCCGGTATTTTGCATCATCTAAGGATTTAGTCCTTATTACCGGTTGCTTTTTGGGCCTTGTTTATCATCTAAGCCCCATCAAAAATTGACCACACCATGATTTTCCCTAAATATTCACATTTTGAGGGGATCGAGTCGAGCTCATGACTCGGTAATCAAAAACGAGGTGCCTCGTGGGGGAGATCCCATGCTTATCTTTTATGCTCACTATTCACTAATAAGGGGACTTGTACCCTTTCAACTCGTTGTCTCGTGGTTCTTTGTGATTGTGTTATCTAGATCATCATCATCATCTACGATTGAAGACTCTCGTGTTCGTTTAAGTGAGCCTCCATCGTTCGTTTGAAGAAGTTTTTCACGATTCCATGACATATCCTTTATTGTTCTAACAATTATCTTTTAGCATACTTAATAAACGGCTTTAGATATATTGTTGATCACCCTTTCCATGCTAGATCCTAAGCATTCGACTCTTCGTCTCTAGTATGGGGGTGCTCCACCTTTAGACTCGAAACATTGAGGACAATGTTTACTTTTAGTATGGGGGGGTGAATAGGTACTTGCTTTGCTACGCCCTCACGCTTTCCAATTTTCAATGTTTTGTTTTGCTAATAAGGCTAAAAATGGCCAAATTTTAAAATTTTTCTTAGTTTTCATAAGTGTTTTTAAGACACGAATGTATATTTTCCGTTGGGTAGAATAAGAGTTAATTTTTGACTTGATGGGCATTTGGAGCCATTTACATTCCTTAACCCGCTCAATTCAAGTTTTGCTATACTTTTATATAGGGAGCTTTAAAACGCGAAAGTCTTAATTCATACGGGTTAAGAACAAGAACTTTTCGCAAGTTCCTATAATTGATTCTAGAAAGTCACTTATCAAGGGAACTATAAAACGCATTCTCTAAGCTTGAAAAAGTCCAAAAAAGTGCAAGATCCTATAGGTGGCTTGAAAACCCAAAACTTTGATTTGATATAGTATCAATGAAAGCTAATCCAAATTTGGCTTAATTTTGACTTGCATGGCTATGTATTCACGAGTCTCTTTAATTAGAGGTCTTTATATAGTGAAGAACGAGAAATGATAGAGTTAGACAAGTGATCATGCTAAACGTAGAACATGAAAGTGTTCTTTCAAAAACTCATATGTTTTTAATTGTGGCTTTTTCTTCCCATAAGATCAATGCATTAGGAATAAATCATAATTGCAATAAGTAAGGTCGTACGATCTGAAAGGTTACTTAGCCTCTAGCGCAAGATCGTTTAAAAGTTGCTCGGGGTTGAATAGAGTTCATAGCCAAGGCATAACTTATTGAAGCGGGACGCGAAGATTGGCGATCATCCAAAAAGGCCCTAACAAGGCATGAGGAGCTCTATTTTTGCTAAAGATCCAAAGATGATGTGAAGTATCATTATTCCTAAATCAATATGAAGGATCGAGGCACACGACGAGAAGCAGTTACTCCCCTAAAGATCATGGAGAAAGTCTATCCAAAAAGACCCTAACAAGGTATGAGGATAAATATATCCAAGTCTGAAAAGGAGGCGGATCGTTGTATATCAAAATCCAAAGTAAAGGTTGAAGAAAAATGATGAAGTCGTGGTCCAATATGAAGAATCTCTCAAAAACGTCAAGTGAAGAAATTCCAAATATATGAAGAGAAGACCATAATTTCAAGAACGTCTTCCCAAGATTTGAAGTATGAAGTACATGCCAAATATCGGTCCGAGAAAGGTCTCAAATCGTGAAACGAGTTATGCCAAGATATGAACTTAAGGAGATACACGAGAAGCCGTTTTAAAAGATTTTGTCCTTCGGCTAACTATTGATCAAATTGTGCTACTTCGCTTTCGGACTAATAACTACTCAAATAAGTCAATATGAATCACTTGTGATCCATGACAAATAGATAAAAAATGCTAGTAACCCATTTCCTTTCATAATAACTAGGATTGCGGGGAGAAAAAGTATTACACAATTTGGACGTATGAGTAGTGTTAGCATTGTGACTTGTACCAACAATGATCTCGTTTTTGCACTTAGCATGGAATGTATGAAAATCAAGGATGATGAAGTTTACTCTAAGGGACATTTACTTGTTTCTATTCTTTGACCCTAAAAGTCACTTTTCGTGATGAAAATAATACATTATGTCTTTACACATCTTCGTAGTATGTTGCAAGTCTTTTTAATTTTCAATAAAGGTTAATAAAATTGAACTTTGGTGATACTTAGATACTTTATTCGAGCATTGCGTGAGGGCACGGCAATGGCTTAGTATGGGGGAGTGATGAGATGGCATTTATACATGATCTCATCGTTCTTTTCGGGCTTTAAATGCATAAAATATCATAAAAATATCATATATATGCTTGTGTTTATTTACTTGTGTATTTTAGGTATGGATATCGTGAAAAAGACAAAAGATCACAAGTTACAAGGAAAAACGGACACGAGAAACGAAGCCGTACAAAGAACCAGGCCTTAATCATGGAAATCTCAACAAATACCCTTGAAGACTTGAAGACAAACAAGATTGGTCCTCATTTATTGAAGAAATGACACTTAAAACCATTGTATATTAATAACTACAAGTTTGGTCCCTTAAGTTTGTCAAAATTACACAAAAGGTCCTTCAACTTTGAAGAAATGGCAAGATTAGTCCCTCAACAAATAAAAATTGCCAATAATGGTCCCTCATGAAGTCAAAGATACAATGAAGACCTTTGAAGATCAAGAATGTCCAAGATCAGCCCTTGAAATATCTCAAAATGGCAAAAATAACCCTTGAAATCCTTTTTCCAAAGTTTTGTGCCAAAAGTGACAAATGGTGAAACTTATTTACAAAGGGGAATACGTTTTAGGGCTGAAATGCTTTGTTTACCAAAAATATCAAAACACAAGGGCTAAAGCTGTGCACTTGAAACATTTAAATCAAAAATGCGCCAAACACACAACTTTCCCCCAAAATCGGATCAAATGACTTACAGTTCATCTTTTACCCCACCCAGAATTACCACCACTTAAACTTAGGGTAAAATACAATTACCTTTGCACATGAGTGATTCACATGTGCAGAAACTCATCCAAACCATAAAACCCTTATTCCCACTCACCATGGACCCCACCCCCAATTCCCGTTTAGCCAATCACATGACAACTTAGCCTCCAAGTTATCTGACGTGTCCAAATCAACAGCCATGATTCATTGCTTCATTCCAAAGCTAAAATTTGATCAACTTGGACAGCTCAAATTTAGAAAACGTCTAGAAGACTCAAGGACATAATAGGGAATTCAGTTCTAGGGTTTGTGAATAGTGTTTAGCCAGGCATTTGCCTATAAAAGGAGACCTCAACATGTGAGAGTCCCTTTGTTCCAGTTTTAGGCTATCAATCTTTGTAATTCCTTTTTAAGCTTAATAAAATTTGAATTTCTGAAATTTGAAATCTCTTTTTGATTTAGTTAAAAGTTTGGTGTTTGAGTAGCCTAATTCTGAGTTCCATTTGATTGTGAAGGCCTACCTTAATCTTGTGGTTAAGGCACGTCTTCTTTCATAAGGTTTTTAAGGTTTGAATACCTTGAAATCCTAGGTTCTGTTTTGGTTATTTTGTGTACTAACCCTTGACCATTTGCTATAAGCTCGTACAAGCTTGTTGACACCAAGCTTGTGAAGGGATTAGAGCCCTTGGTTGATTTGTTTGCTGCTTGTGTTGAAGATATCAAGTCCTTGAGGTTCTACTTTGAACCATCAACCAAGGCAATTTGCATCTCCTTATTTGAAGTACCTTGGTCTTGTTCTAGTTGTTGAACAAGGTCCAAGGAGCATTGCTGGCCTTCCTAGGATGTTGTGGAAGGCAGGTATAAGCTCTTGTTAAGATTCCCCTAAAAATTTCATGTTTATGACTGTTTTGGATTTTGTGCTTTGATTTTGAGTATTTGTGTTTGTGCTGGTGATTTATGTGTTTGATTGTGTTAGTTGCTGCCTAGTAAGTGTTTTTGATCATTAAAATCAGTAGGTTATTAGAAGAAATCACAAGTTTCTTTGATAAGTGACTGATTAAGGAGTGTTTGGGATTGCTGCATAAGTTTGGATTGTGGCTTGTTAAGTGCTGGTGTGTTGTTAGCAAGTGTTGGTATCTGTTATTTAGGTGCTTGTGTTCATCTGTTTGCAGGTTTTGTGGGTTTGATCACATAGATTCATTAATTGGCTATAAAATCTTTAAAACATGGTAAAATTGGCTAGGATTTTGAGGACACCTAGATCTAGGCTTAGGCTAGGGCTAACAAGTGCTAAATCATAGTTAATCACACCAGGGAAGAAGGATTTGAGGCTTGAAATATCAGCAAAACTTGTCTGCATATTGTTCATTGTTCATCAGAAACATTTTGTGCTTTGATCTTGTTGATTACTTTGATTCAGTGTTTGATTCTTGTTGCTTTGTGTTTGTTCTTAGTTTATATAGCTTGTGTATGCATCCTGTTAAGTTTGGTTGGCTTATTTTGCTTAAATCTGCTTATTAAGTGCTTAACTGCTTATTTGCATATCTAGAGCATATCTGGTAACTGTTTGGCTTATTGTGGCTTATTGTGTGAACCATTTTGTGATTTTATTGTTGCTATTGACTCCTTGTGATTCACTGATCACAAGGGTGCCTTTGTTTCCAATTGAATCAAACCAGAACTCTCATACAAGCTTGGTCAAATAGTCAAAGCAGTGGGTACTCCTTTCCCCTGCTAGTTGCCACTGATAGTGTAAATTTGGGTTCAGCTTATCAATAAGCTATAATAGCTTATTTTAACCAGCAACAAGTTTGTTTTTGTAATAGGTGCTCATATTTTGACCCATTTGTTCATACTGGAGCATTTGGGTGGTTGACTTTTAGGTTTGACTAGAAAACCAACTCCTTTGACTTTTACATAAGTTCATTTGTGCTTATTCTGGCTTATTGGTTGTGCTTATTGGATTTTTGTTGATTGATATTGCTTATTGAATCCATTTGAAAGCTTTTGCAAGTTGAATCAAGTCCTGAGGTGCATTATTTCTAAAAAAACGACTATTTTGTCGTTTTGTGGATTTTTGCTTTTCTATTTTCTGGCTTATTGAGTGAGCTTTTTGGAAATTTCTTTTGACAGATCTCTTAAGCATCCTAAAAGAGGGTTGTGTGTCAAATTAGAGCTTATGGCTTAATGGGCTGAAAAGCCCAATAAGAATAAGCATTGTGTTCAATAAGCTGTGATAAGCTCACATTCAGCTTTTGGGCCTTTAGAGTTTTGTTCTTAGAATTGAATTTTAAGTCAGATAGGGCTTTTCCAAGTCAATTGGGCCAAGTTTGACTTTTTGGGCCCAAAAGCCCATTTGTGTTGACTGAATTTGGATTTGGCCCATTTGAGGGCCCATTAGGGGTATTTTGGTAATTTCACTTTGATTTTCTGATTATTTAGGTTAAAATAAACTAGTTTGCAAGTTTTTAGAATTTTTTATAATTTTTGTATTTTTAATATTATTTTAATATTATTTTTGAAATTTCACATTTTCCAACTTTTTACATTTTTCTTAGGTTTAATACATTAAAATAGGAATTTAGCAACTTTTAGAATAATTTTATCTCTTTTAGATTAATTTTTATAATTATTTTAAGTTTTAATTGTTTTTAAATCATTTTAAATAGTTTTTATTAGTTTTAAAATTTCTAAAAATAGTTTTTAATCTTTTTAGGTCATTTTAGAGTTTTACCAATTGAACAATCTTTATTTGGGCTTTTTGATAATTTATTTGATTTGTAGGGCTTTAATTAGCATTTAGAAATTGAATATTTAATTATTTAAAAGGTTTGAAAAAGTTTTGATCATTGTTAAACTGTTAGTTTATTATTTTTGATTTTTGGTGAATTTTTGGTAATTTTTAGAATTTATTTTTATTTTTGTGGTTTTTAAGGTTCTACGTTTTAACTTTCTAGTAGTGATTTTTTGTTAATTTTTATTTTTACGTCTTCGTCAATTTCTCTTCTCATTCCCTTCTAAACCAATCATTAATCACAAACTTTTACAAGTTTTTCACAACACATATACCTCCTTGGGAAACGAATTTTCACACCATTAAGGGTCATTAACACTTGATTTTTCCTAAAATCATTTGTTCAATACTTACCACTTTTACGCCTTTTTCCTAAGAGGTGTAATTTACCACAATCATTGCCAGACGGCAATCAAGCTTCTGTTGAAGCTTGCCGGCGGCAGAGCTAACTTGTCGGACAGTAAGTTGGTTGCTGTTGGGGCTTGCCGGCGGCAGGAGCTCCTTGCCAGACGGCAAAGGGGCTTCTGTGGTGCTCTTGCCGGCGGAAGGAGGGTGTTGCCGGCGGCAATACTCCTGTCAGAAATTATATTTTTTTTTTACTTTTTTGATTTTTGGGTTTGTTTTCAATGAGGACACTACAATGGGTTTGATTATAGGATGATTTTGGAACTAAGAACACAATCAAATCCCCGGCAACGGCGCCAAAAAACTTGATGTGTGGGGTTAGTAACAAGTTTTAAATTTATAAACACGAACTACCGGATTGACTAAACACGCACGGGAAAGTATAACCCTTTCGTTTGTGTATAGCTTTTATGTGGTAATACCGAGATCGTTCACGGGATTTAGAAAACCTATTATCATTCAAAAATAAAACTATAATCGTTGATTGTAGCTATTGTAAGCAAGCAAATAACAAGTAAAATGATGAGATTAATAATATGATTAAAGGTACACTTGGTAAAGACTAGTGTCACACCCCACCATGACGGAATATGGGGCGCGACGTATGGATATCATCACAAAAATAGCGTGTCTATAGAGATAACTAAATGAATTGGAAATATCATAAATGATGACACAATATCATGAAGATATCACAAACAATGCAGGCGTCTAGGTAAGTAGGTAACAGGTCTACCTCTTACCAAAGACATATAATTAACAAATAACAAACATATAGGTGTCTACAAAGTATCACTTATTCAAACATGAGTAAAGACTAAGAGGAAAGGGGGTTCCTCCAATGCAATCCTAAGCCTCCCAGCTAGCCACTCCTATTCTCACGCTTAACCACATTATCACCTGAAAGAGACACTAAAACACGTCAACATAAAGTTTGTGAGAGTCATAGGTTTAGACTCCAACCCCAAAATAGTTATAAGCTGTGAATAACAACCATCAATAAAAGAACATATGGACAATGTGTTACAATTATGCATTAACAACTACCATTCAAGATTAACCATACAATCATAATTCCAAGGCACAAAGCCTTACCAATAACCACAATTTCCAAGGCTCCCAGCCTTACCAATAACCATGGTCCCATAGGCGCCCATACACCTATGAACCAATCCTAAGGCCCCTCCTTGTCAACATCCCCTTGGTACCAAGTCAAACCACAATAACAATCAAGAATCGCCATAGCAGTTAGTCACATAAGTGTACACACAAGTCCATCACAAACCATAAAAACATTCACAACATTATTTACAAAACCATATAGTGTCTCTTCCATCCCATCTGGAATTCGAATCATAAAAAGACATGGGACTATGAAACTCACCTGAACAAGCTTCTCCAAGTATCCGCGCTCTAGCAAAAATCTAAACACACAAACGTATACAATCAAGACATGAACCACATACCAAAATGGCTCATCAATCTATGATGGATAAATAAACCTTATCCTACAACTTAACCCCATTTATATGCCATATGCATCTCATTACATCCCTCTATAAAGCCCTTAACTTAGTTTAGTTCATAACTCGCCCCGTTAACATTTAACCTAAAACAACCCCGTTTTTCATACCTTAAACTATGGGTCGAACACCCCCTTAACCAAATCAACTTCCTCTGTAAAAGAAACCATATGCCCTTACATGTGTTAGCTAACTCTCCCATTTGGCCGCAACCTTGAAGACACTATTAAGGCCTCCATATATATATATATATATATATATATATATATATATATATATATATATATATATATATATATATATATATATATATATATATATATATATATATATATATATATATATATATATATATATATATATATATATATATATATATATATATATATATATATATATATATATATATATATATATATATATATATATATATATATATATATATATATATATATATATATATATATATATATATATATATATATATATATATACATATATATATATATATATATATATATATATATATATATATATATATATATATATATATATATATATATATATATATATATATATATATATATATATATATATATATATATATATATATATATATATATATATATATATATATATATATATATATATATATATATATATATATATATATATATATATATATATATATATATATATATATATATATATATATATATATATATATATATATACTTTTACCTATCCAGAATTTACTGATTTTGAACATATGAAAAGTTTGTTATGATCAGAGGGTCTTACCCTAACCCATTTGTTTAGACATCCTCCCGATCTTTTATTTAATATATAATCTAAGTCTCATGTTCGTTTGAAGGTTCCAATGTAACCCTAAGTACCCCAAACAATTCAAAACATAAAAAGAAAACAGGCTGATCCAAAAACTGTTTTGACACCCAACTGATGTAACCTGTTTTTGACCCACTTCCAGACCTCCAATTTAGTTCTCGTTTCTTGCATTTGAAATCCAACTCAATTACCTTTCCTGGGACATGATATTAAAAAATTAAAAGTTTGTAAAACTCTAGATATGATCAAAACAATGACCCCAAAATTCTGCCATGTTTTTAAAAACGAATTTAACATAATTAACCAAATTAATTACCCTCATCATGTTTAATCATTAACCCTAATTATTCTAATCATGTATATATCATTGTGATAACATTAACTTACAGATTTTCTAATAAACACTAACCTATATCCATCATATAATGATTAAGAAATAATTAAAAACAATTTAATTAAAAAGAGATTGAAGATTTTTACCTTAGAATTAATGGAAGACAAGAAAAATATGAAAACCCTAAATAGACTCCATGGATTTCGACTTAAGCTTGATCTCGAGGGATTTTATGAATGTTTTTGGTTAATAAAAAGTTTTTATATAATTTCCTAACAAGTCCTTGGCCCATTACAAAAGCCCGGTTCCCCTTTTTCCTTTTTTCCCTTTTTTTTCTTTCTTGCATCCCAAAACCGACTATTATATGTATTTTTATATTTTTTTCCTTTTTTATTACTTATTAATATATTAATAATAATACCTTATTTTACCTTAATTTATTTTAGCTCCTAAAGCCTCGGAAACCTCAAAACCGTAAAACTAGTCAGTTTTTACGCGTATACCGTAAAAAACGTAAAAATATACATTTTTATAAAACTCTTAGAATATGAAATAAATTATATAACTAAGTCCTAAATGACTTAAAACCATCCTGTAAATTATTCTCGTGACTAAATACCTCATCCGAGACACTTAAATGCAAACCCTAAATCGTAAAAATACGATTTTCTAATAATACATATACGTATACGTAAAGCCACTAAATAACACCATCTCATTTAATAGTCACTACCTTGTGAGCTCATGAACATGAAATAAACGTTCCTCGATTTACTTATGAGTACCATATACCCATAAACGATATCCAAACCTCACTCCAAACACACAAAATAAACACATAAGCACATAAAAGCACATATTTGCACAAAACACCCTAAACTATAGTCTAAGTGACGAACCCCAAAACCATGGTTGTCACATCACTCACTCCTAATAGAAATCTCGTCCTGAGATTTACTCCTTAAGATCAAACACACAAACAAAAAATCACATGAGGATACTTGTTCTAAATGAACTCCTCTCATTTCCATGTGTACTTTAGTTGAAGTCTCAAAATACCACATATACTATCCAATAATATTTAAATTCCTTCCTAAACTCTTGACCTCACAGCCAATAAATCTCACAAATGACCCTTTTTAACACAAATCCCTAATAACCGCACATGCAAATATGCATTCTCAAACCACATTTCCCAAATCTCAATACATGAAATATATCATGTACACCACTCAATTCCCTAGGTAATTATATACCCATAAACTATTGGTCCAATCTTTCAAAAGATCATAAATAGGCCTAAAAAACTCGACATCAACTTTTCCCTTTTTCCTAAACATGGCACCCGTTACTATGGGTGAAACTTCATACATAACTTTGTCACTAAACTGTAGTGGTTTCATCCTTTTCAACATAGCATATCTTGTTGCTCTCATCCTTTCCCATAAACACCATTTTCACATTAGTAGTCTCTTTCAGAAATTTTAGTTCACCATAAGGAAAACTCACCCTATCCTTCCATATAGTGCCTCAAATGGCATTCATTGACTACTAGTATGATAACTATCATTATATGAAAACTCAGACATAGCTAACGAGTTTCCCACATCCCTCTAAATCAGTCACCCAAGCTCTCAACACGACTCCTATACTTGTAGCAATTTCTCACTTCGTCCATCCTTTTCCATGTAGCTGGATATACTCATATCCAATCATGTTCATCAACTCCCTTTAGTCCATACCACCAAACTAATTAAAAATTCCAATTTCCTTACACAAGTGACTTATGACGGTGTTTCACATATTCATTAGTTCATCATAACAAGGCTCTTCCAATCCAAATCAGCTTATGATCTATACATATCACCAAAAGGACAGTTATCTCAGTTAGTCTATCAACTGCCATCCAAATCCATGCTACAACTACTTCCATTAGATTTGGATAGCTCATTAGTAGCACCTATACACTCCCTTCTCACTTTTCTCCATGAAAGATTTTTTTTGATACTCAACACTTTCTTTATACTTACACAATGTCTTACCTCCAAGGTCATAGTGCTCCTCATCTTGTCTCAGTTAGTCCAAGCCCTTCGTCCCTCATGAAACATCACATCTATAACTCCTCATCCCTTCGATTATCAATACTAAGCCTTCCAATCAAATCGTATAGGTCAGTGCCATTTCCTTTCCACACTACAACAATATTAGCATGCTTAGTGCCTTAGTCTACTCATTAGG
This sequence comes from Glebionis coronaria, assembly GCA_025667525.1. Classification (NCBI taxonomy): domain Eukaryota; kingdom Viridiplantae; phylum Streptophyta; class Magnoliopsida; order Asterales; family Asteraceae; genus Glebionis; species Glebionis coronaria. Next base: position 424,841,474 of record CM046877.1, read on the forward strand.
CTATACCAAAATTTTACCTTCGGTTCCTATCTCGACCTACTTCATTTATGATCCGCATCTATCCAGACTTCCTTCTTTTTCCTCAGCTCATGGCATACATCACGATGCTATGCTTCCGGTCTTTCAAGTCATCTATACGTCAAAATTATCCAAGTAGCTTCACTTGTTTTCCTCGCGACCAGTTCTCCTACTCCATCCTAATAGGGACAGACTAGAGTTTTATGTGATCCCATGCGGATGACACTCTCATCTTATACCCATATTAGTTTCCATTTGTCTAAACTAAACCATATTTTAAATTCTTATTCAAATCTCATACTTCTATTTTGATTGCACCCAACATGAAGTACTTTCAATCATCATCTTCTAGGAATACTTGGTCCTCTCCTTCCATGGTTCTACCTAATTCCTACACTATCCCATCCAACCGAAATTCCATACTTCATTCATCAAAATCTATGGAAATAGTTAGTGCATTGGATAATGCATAATTGTCTCTTCCAAAGATCTTGCATAACACCTTCACAAAACCAACTCTCTAATCACTTCTCCACGAACTTATTCAGCTCAGCTTCACTACTCATTACTCAATATTGATTGCCACAAAAATCTATCTGTGTAGTCACTCGACTCCCCTTGTTATTTCCACGAGTTCTTAATCCCCCATGTTATGTATTCACTTCATCACGATCCACTGGTTCAGCTCTTTGTAGCTCCATTCCGGTACTCGATCTGTCCTTCTTCGTCACGAACCATACGAAGATGCCCATCATAGTGCTTGTCACCTTTCCAGTCCTTGCAACTTCTGTGAATCCTTTGAAATCTCTTGCATCCTTCTAGCAGCCGGCACGTAGTCCTTTCGGCTCCTTGCTTCACGATGTAGCTCTTCACGCACTCCTTCTCGTCTCCATGATGTTACCTAGGAACTTCACACTACGCAGTAGCTTCTAACTTCAACTCATCAACCATAATATTTCTAAAGGTACTTCAACTCCTCAATGGCTCACTCTTCCTTACTTGTTGTACTTCACCATTAATCAGCCTCATACCAATCATTCTTTCACATCCATGTTTTCCTTCACGTGTCTACTACTATCTTGCCTCCATAACTATACCAATTCCCTTGCGTGTTATTTGCCCCATCTTTCCATTAGTAGAAACTTTCTACTCTACCCTCACATCCGCTAGTACTTTCATCAATCTCCTAATGGTACTTCAACCAACTTCTCATAGCATGACATCTCATTCCCACGACCAGTCAACTAACTTTACTTACTCCCTTATTCCAGTAACCAATCTAAGTTTCAAAACTCCACAAATCTTAATCATTCCTTCAACACAACCTTTAAACCAAAATACATCTGTCCATTCTAATATCTAATCATAAGTAATACTACCCAACTCTATCCTCTCATCCTAACGTTCCCACAACCGCATAACTAAATCAACCATGACGTGTACCAAAAGAATTCCAAACAATCGTGTCCCAAAATAAAATATAGGGTAAAATGAACCCTAGCCAAAACAACTAAAAACAAAACAATATAATCTGAAAGATCAATGAAGTGTGCCAACAACAAAGATAGACTCATGATGATTTGTATTATCAAATTTCAATATCTTAGAAAATTTTAAATTTTCATCCCAATTAGTTACTTCACATTAGGACCATATTTTAACACAAATAAATGAAATCATAGTCATATTTTACCATCTTCGTTACTATCAAAGGGCACAACTCAGTTAGTGTACTAAAACTTACTTTATCTATCATCTCATTTACCAATAAACTCATCTTCTATCTTCATTATTTTATCAAAGGTATTCACTAGTTAGTATAGTATAATGTTATTCTAACCATTATCTTGTTTACTCACATTAAAATCATTTCACTGGTTATTATGAAACCAATACGTGTTTATAAAATATGGTATTTTTATTCATTTTATTCTATATTTTAATTATTTTATATAATCTATTTAGGCTTGTTATAACTAACTATTACACGTTTACAAGGTGTTGTATTATTATTATCATTATTAAAATAAAATCTCTCTTTTTACTCTTTCCGTCCATTTAAATACTTCTAAAATTTTAACTCCACTTAAGAAAAATATTGTAAAATTTCTTTACCCTTTAAAAGATATGTAAGTCACGATATCTTACCATACACTTACAAATTATTTTCAAAATCATTTTCCTATAATTAGCCAGACTTATTTTCAAGAAAATTTAGTAGTTCTCATTAATTAAAATACATACCCGAATGTAGACACACATCAAAAAGACTCAAAACGTCCTTGGAACTCCATCAAACTCCAACACTAATAAACTGTTTAAACACGAGAGAACACTAGGTACGTTCAAGTTATAATAACTATTGAACGACCGTATATCATAACATAACATCTACTAGTATATATACATCCACATATATATACCTATTAAATCTCTCAAAACATACTCGTTATCATACATGTCAAGTCAGTCGATTGCGTCATACACTCGTTTTTCCATACGAGTAATCACCATCTCACCATTTCACCATGTCACAACAAGGCATAAAACCAATCACCAAAACCAAACCATATCGTGTGACCCATAATCACACAACACGACTATAACCCAAAACATATAACACAAAAATAACCATAGCCATATCATAGGCAACCATTACATAAACCCTTATTGTACAAATACCCAAAATACAGATCTCATCATATACAAGCATGTACTAACCCCTTTTTCATGCAACCATACGTGGAAGTCCATTGGTGTTGTGGCACATATATAATTACGTAGCCCTCCATAATTATAGATGTCCCCTTTCATCCATGTACTCCCTCCTATGACGACACTTATAAGAAATTAGTACTACACGGAACACATAAGTCTACCACATATATACCACATAAAACACACTCTATATATATACCTTATAGGTAAAATAAGAACATCTCATGCGTCAAGCCTAACTTCATTCATAACTCGAGGCTCAAACGCCAAAACAAATCAATAACAACAAAATATCCAACATTAAAAAAAATGATCATAACCATTTAAGCGGAAATTCGAATCTACTACTAGTCGCAGACTTAACATCGGTACTATCCTAATATTACCTAGCGCACCTCTTCTTCTACGCGACTAGGCAACCTAATTCTCTATAACCATTGTTTCTGATACCGTTATGTCACACCCCACCATGACGGAATATGGGGCGCGACGTATGGATATCATCACAACAATAGCGTGTCTATAGAGATAACTAAATGAACTGTAAATATCATAAATGATGACACAATGTCATGAAGATATCACAAACAATGCAGGCGTCTAGGTAAGTAGGTAACAGGTCTACCTCTTACCAAATACATACAATTAATAAATAACAAACATATAGTGTCTACAAAGTATCACTTATTCAAAAATGAGTAAAGACTAAGAGGAAAGGGGGTTCCTCCAATGCAATCCTAAGCCTCCCAGCTAGCCACTCCTATTCTCACGCTTAACCACATTATCACCTGAAAGAGACACTAAAACAAGTCAACATAAAGTTGGTGAGAGTCATAGGTTTAGACTCTAACCCCAAAATAGTTATAAGTTGTGAACAAAAACCATCAATAAAAGAACATATGGACAATGTGTTACAATTATGCATTAACAACTACCATTCAAGATTAACCATACAATCACAATTCCAAGGCACCAAGACTTACCAATAACCACAATTTCCAAGGCTCCCAGACTTACCAATAACCATGGTCCTATAGGCGCCCATACACCTATGAACGAATCCCAAGGCCCCGCCTTGTCAACATCCCTTGGTACCAAGTCAAACCACAATAACAATCAAGAATCACCATAGCAATTAGTCACATAAGTGTACACACAAGTCCATCACAAACCATAAAAACATTCACAACATTATTTACAAAACCATACAGTGTCTCTTCCATCCCATCTGGAATTCAAATCATAAAAAGACATGGGACTATGAAACTCACCTGAACAAGCTTCTCCAAGTATCCGCGCTCTAGCAAAAATCTAAACACACAAACGTATAAAATCAAGACATGAACCACATACCAAAATGGTTCATCAATCTATGATGGATATATAACCTTATCCTACAACTTAACCCCATTTATATGCCATATGCATCTGATTACATCCCTCTATAAATCCCTTAACTTAGTTTAGTTCATAACTCGCCCCGTTAACATTTAACCCAAAACAACCCCGTTTTTCATACCTTAAACTATGGGTTGAACACCCCCTTAACCAAATCAACTTCCTCTGTAAAAGAAACCATATGCCCTTACATGTGTTAGCTAACTTTCCCCTTTGGCCGCAAACTTGAAGACACTGTTAAGGCCTCCATATATATATATATATATATATATATATATATATATATATATATATATATATATATATATATATATATATATATATATATATATATATATATATATATATATATATATATATATATATATATATATATATATATATATATACTTTTACCTATCCATAATTTACTGATTTTGAACATATGAAAAGTTTGTTATGATCAGAGGGTCTTACCCTAACCCATTTGTTTAGAACTCCTCCAGATCTTTTATTTAATATATAATCTAAGTCTCATGTTCGTTTGAAGGTTCCAATATAACCCTAAGTACCACAAACAATTCAAAACATAAAAAGAAAACAGGCTGATCCAAAAACTGTTTTGACACCCGACTAATGTAACCTGTTTTTGACCCACTTCCAGACCTCCAATTTAGTTCTCGTTTCTTGCATTCGAAAACCAACTCAATTACCTTTCCAGGGACATAAAATTAGAAAATTAAAAGTTTGTAAAACTCTAGATATGATCAAAACAATGACCCAAAAATTCTGCCCTGTTTTTAAAAACGAATTTAACATAATTAACCAAATTAATTACCCTCATCATGTTTAATCATTAACCTAATTATTCTAATCATGTCTATATCATTGTGATAAAATTAAATTAGAGATTTTCTAATAAACACTAACCTATATCCATCATATAATGATTAAGAAAAAATTATAATCAATTTAATTAAAAAGAGATTGAAGATTTTTACCTTAAAATTAATGGAAGACAAGAAAAATATGAAAACTCTAAATAGACTCCATGGATTTCGACTTAAGCTTGATCTCCAGGGATTTTATGAATGTTTTTGGTTAATAAAAAGTTTTTATATAATTTCCTAACAAGCCCTTGGCCCATTACAAAAGCCCGGTTCCCCTTTTTCTTTTTTTTCCTTTTTTTTCTTTCTTGCATCCCAAAACCGACTATTATATGTATTTTTATATTTTTTTTCTTTTTATTACTTATTAATATATTATTAATAATACCTTAATTTACCTTAATTTATTTTAGCTCCTAAAGCATCGGAAAACTCAAAACCGTAAAACTAGTCAGTTTTTACGCGTATACCGTAAAAACATAAAAATATACATTTTTATAAAAACTCTTAGAATATGAAATAAACTATATAACTAAGTCCTAAATGACTTAAAACCATCCCGTAATTTATTCTCGTGACTAACTACCTCATCCGAGACACCTAAATGCAAACCCTGAATCGTAAAAATACGATTTTCTAATAATACATATACGTATACGTAAAGCCACAAAATAACACCATCTCATTTCATAGTCACTACCTTGTGAGCTCATGAACATGAAATAAACGTTCCTCGATTTACTTATGAGTATCATATACCCATAAACGATATCCAAACCTCACTCCAAATACACAAAATAAACACATAAGCACATAAAAGCACATATTTGCACCAAACACCCTAAACTGTAGTCTAAGTGACGAACCCCAAAACCATGGTTGTCACAACTAGTTTGAGCATTCGTAGTGGTATGATTGTGATGACACGTTAACATATATGATTATGATAATTAGATGGATAATCCAATCTATTGTTTTCAAAATCTTTAATCTTCGTCAAGACCTTGGTTAAACAAAACAAGCATTAGACTCAATCACTCAATTCAAGACTTAATCCAATTTCAACACATTCGATTCACGGTCGTTTCACGAATTTGCTAACACTTATAATTATGTTTCTTGATAATCAAAACTTCTTAGGAAATGATCAATACAAAAGATAGCCAATCATAGACAAACCGGCTATGACTTGTTGATAGAAAATAACCCTATCGACCTATGAAATATTTACCAACAAATTAAGTTTTGATAGAAATTGTCACATGAAACATAAATATCAATGGATCATAGGAAATCTTGACATTGAATTAAACATAAATCACAATCACAACCACCACTTCATACTACAAACATCATCCTACCAAGTGTAGAATGAAACTTAGCTACTTATAACAAATGATGAAATAAACTCAGAAATAAAGATATTATAAGTCATAATCAAGAGTCTTACAAAGTGGAAAACTGTTACTAATGATTAGGGTAATGATCCCTAAGAGTTTCGTGATGATAACTTCGCTTATTGGACTCAAAAACTGACTTTTGTAGCACCACCTTGTTCAAATCCGGGAATGGGAGTTTGGACAAGGATGAGAGAGTTTATTTGATGTAGTAATGAGAAGATGATTGAAAGGTATTAAGAGATATTGATAGATGTGTAAAGATATATGAAAGGTATGACCCCTAGGGTCTTATTTATAGGCAAAGTTGATGGCATGGAATGAATGCATGGCTTGGAGCCAAAGACAAATACTTGCAGCCAAAGAGAAGTGCTTGGAGAAAAAGCAAGTCTAGAAACTTCTTGCCTGGAGTCCCTTGAGCTTGCATGAATGTGGACACATTTCTGCCTAGACAAATGTTGGTGGCAACTTCACTCATGATGGAGGCAACATGAGCTATGATGGAGGCAACATGAGCTATGATGGAGGCAAATCAACTCCCATGTGATGGTGACAACTTCACTCTTGCCAGTGGCAAGTTGGATGTGTGTTGATGGTGGCAAGTTTCATGATGAATATCTTTATTTGCTCCTTGGAAATACTTGTTCTTGCACCCATAATTAATCTTCAAAGGCTTGTAACTTGTACACGGGTCTTGAACTTGACTAGGATTCTTCGTACTCGTACAATTCTTTACTTTTATGTTGTTTTATACTCCATTCTTGCAATTGGCTACACAAAGACTTGCAAACACAATTGGGCACAAATATGCACAAAAGTATCATATAATTAACCAATATACATGTACAAAAGTACGGATAACGCTCCTAAAAACATGTTGGATTTAGGCGTTATCAAAGGTGGGTATAAGGCGGTTGTATTTCACAACCTAAGGGAAAAAGTCTCTTAAGTGCTTCGCGCCGCCTCGTTTCCCCCGCTTGCTTGTGTGTGCTTTGAGAAGAAGGGCTAATCGAGGGTTTTCCGACCAAAGTATTATCTACATATCATATATATTTGCTTGGTTTCAAAAACCCTCTTGAACGTTTTGGTATTCCACCAACGTTCTAAAGTCATCTAAGGCGTTCACTCAACGTGATTGTTTTCATTCCTTGAGGCTCCTTTAATCGAGAAATCGATTCGAGGAGATATTTTTAGATTCGTTTCTACGTAATTCACAAGAAAAATCCAAAAAAACTAAAAACAATCAAACGCACAAAAAATTGAAAAAGGTAAAAACACCAAAAAGAATCTTCTTTTCTCACTCCACGTTGTACGTTACGTTTTTGCAAACTCGCTCTAAAGCAAAACGTGCACGTAAACGTCGTCAAAAGGAAGGAAACCAAACTCCTTCTAGTGAAGAATCTCCCATTGTCGAGCCCATTGTAGAACAAGAAGCTTCCATGGCTAATCGTACTGAGATAGAGTTGCTTCAAGCACCCACCGAGGGTTATGGAGAATCGATTGTGATTCCCGCTATCCGTGCGGAGTATTTTAAGGTTAAGACGGGTTTATTGTCCATGATCCAAGCTAACAAGTTTTGTAGTGACGAAAAGGACAACCCTCATAACCACATTCGCCATTTCAATCGTCTTACCTCGACTTTCAAGTTTAAGGACGTCTCGAATGACGTGATTAAGATGATGCTTTTTCCGTATTCCTTAGCGGGGCCCGCTAAAATTTGGTTAGAGAAAGAGCCACCCAATTCGATATTGACGTGGAAGGATCTCGTTTCAAAGTTTGTGAACCAATTTTTCCCGCCCTCTAAGACTACGCATTTGAAAAATGAGATTTTAAAGTTTTCACAACAATATAATGAGAGTTTTTCAACGGCTTGGAATAGGTTTAAGGAAATTTTGCATGAATGTCCTCATCCCGGTTTTTCCGACTTACATCAAATCGACACGTTTTTCAATGGATTGAACGATCATGAACGAGATAATCTTAATGCCGCCGTGGGTGGTAATTTTTTTGTGTAAAACGGTCGAGGAAGCATTGAAAATCATTGAGAATAGATCCAAAGTTTATAGCCCTCTTAACACACCGAGTGTTAACAAGGCTTCGTCTTCGCCTTCATTATTATCTAGCATTGATGCTCAACAAATTGAGGCTAATTTGGAAAACAAGTTGTCTGATAAGCTTAAGGGATTGTTAAAAGAGTTTAAAGTTACTGAACAACCCACTCCCGTTACGGCTAAAGCGGTTGAGATTTCTTGTGTTTATTGTGGTGGAGCTCATGATTTCTCCGAGTGCATTACTGCCGGTGGTAACACTTCGAGCGCCTACGCGGCCACGAGAACTTATATCCAAAACGGTCAAGTTACCCGCACTAATCAATTGATTCCACCGGGTTTTCCACCAAATCAAAACAATCAAAATGCTAACAATTATCGCAACAATCAAGGTGGTTACCAAGGAAATCAAAAGAACAATTACAAGGGTAACAATTACAACAATGGGAATCAAGGGACTAATAGTCAATCGCAAAATTAAAATCAAAATCGTGATTCTCAAAATATCAATCAAGGGCTTTCAAATGCATTTTCAAAAGATATTCCAAATGAGATTTTGAGTTACTTTAAGGCCAATGACGATAGGTACACGAAGATGGCAAATGATGTGATAAACCTAAGGACTAAGTTTGAAACTCATAGTAACAAGATGGAAGGAAATTTGGTTAGGCTCCAACAAAATCAACAAAAAATAGAACAAGGCCAACATAAGATTGAACAAACTTTACTTAGGTGGGAGCAAAATCAAAAGGCCGAAAAAGAGCAAGATAGGCAAGAACGACAAAAAACGGAAAGTAGACTTTAGATGCTATTATGATGAGTAAAGCCTCTACTTCGTGTGGTCTACCTAGCAACACCGTGTCAAACCCGAAGGGAGATATGAAAGTGATTACCACATGTAGTGGTAAGACCTTTAAGGAGCCGACTCCTCAACCAATTACTCCTACGGAGGATGAAATTGAGGAAGAACCCGAGGTGGTGGTCGAAAAGGAGCAAATATCAATCCCACGAAGTACCGCTCAAACCACACCTACGGTCGACCCTTTACCAAGTTTGGAACCCGAGATTCCAAAGGCTATGCCTATGCCCCACCCAACACCACCTTTACCCTATTCATCGAGACGTCAGAAGGAAAAATTGCAAGAACGTAACAATTATCAATTTGAGCTTTTTATTAAGATGTTTCGTGATTTGCATTTTAACATAAGTTTTGCCGACGCTTTAATCGTGATGCCTCAATTTTTCGCCAACTTTAAGAATATGTTGAACGATAAAGAGAAATTGCAAAAATTTAGTCATTGTTCATCGGTTTTTCTTAACCGCTGATGAGACTGCTTTTATACATAGTCTCATCGTCCAAAATAGGCTTAAAATGCGTTAAATATCATAAAATATGCCAAATATATGCGTGTGTTTGTTACATGTGTATTTTAGGTACGGATATTGAGAAAGATCACAAGAAACAAGCAAAAACGAACACGGGAAACGAAGCCGCACAATGAATCAAGCCCTAATGGTGATTTTCCAAGAATAACCCTTGAAGAATTGAAGATTGTACAAGAAGGGTCCTCCAATATTGAAGAATTGAAACTTTAAACCCCTGTTTATTCATAATTACAAGTTTGGTCCTTAAAGTTTGTCAAATTTACAAAAAGGGCCCTCCACTTTGAAGAATTGGCAAGAATGGTCCCTCAAAAATGAATACTTGTCAATATTAGTCCTCCAAGAAGTCAATTATATAAATCAAGACCATAAAGTTTGAAGAAAATGCTAAAACATCCCTTCAAGAATCATGAATTGGCAAGAAATACCCCTGAAATTACCTTTGCAAAATTTTGGGGCAAAAGTCTAAAGTTTGAAACTTGGTTTATAAAGGAATTTGGACTTTGGGTAATTAAAGTTCAAGTGACAAGAATAGAAGAAAAGGGGGGTTAAAACTGGCAGACAAGAGAAGTTACCTAGGCCAACTGGCTTGTGACACCTATCCCACTCACCCTCTCAACCAATGAAAACCCACCATTACCCCACGTCAATTCCCACTCATACCAGATTTTAACTAATCTTTGATTAGTTTATTAATTGGCGCCTAACACATATTTTAAACCCAAAATCAGATTAAACTTGGCACTATTCACCGTATGAACACAATTGGGCATTTGTTAAATACTTGTAATTAACCCACCATATTATCCAGAATTATGACTAGGGTAATCATAAAAACATTCCAAATCTCAAAACCCATGCCACATCATCACAAAGCTCACATGTTGAACCCTGCTATATGCTTTTGAGGAAGATGCTAAAAGTGACAGAGAAATCTACCACCCATAAAGCTGCTTACATCCTAAGCTCATTGTGAGCCATTGATCACAATTCCACCCCTTTCCACCTTTACAAAACACCAAGAAGTCAAATTCAGTCAAGAGATTTTCAAAAGTTCAAGGGCAATTTTGGGACTTCACCAACTAGGGTTTAAAGTTTTTCAAGCTTTCTAGGTCATTCTTGTAGCCTATTTAAGGCATTAGGACTGCACATTTTTGCTTTGCTCTTGGTTTTTCCTTGTTCAAAGTTCTATAAATCCCTTTTCAAAATTAATGAAAATATGATTGAATGTTTGAATAAATCCAAGTGCCAACTTAATTCCTTTCTTATTGTTGTTACATGTTTGTGTTGTTTGAATCTTAAAACCTGTTTTTAAATCTTGTGCAAGAAATTGCCAAGTTTTCTCAAAAACTTGATATTTTGCAAAGTCTTTGGTACATTCATGGAATTTTTGGATTACAAGTGATCTAAACACCCTGATAAGAAGATTATCAAGGTGTTGGGAGCTTGTGGTATGGGAATAATCAAGAAGTGGGTACAAAGGTTGCATTAATCAAGATTTTTCATCTTTCTATTTTATATGAATTGTGCTCTAACCTTGTTGAATCTTAGCAGGGTTGTTGTGGAAGCTTGTGCCTTGTTTTTCTAGGCACACCAGCTCAAAAATTCGTGAGTGTGGATGTACATTCATGAGGTTTGATTCCTTTTACCCAAAATCTGATAAAAGTCTTGATTTTTGGTGAATTTGTGTTCTGCTGTTATACTTGTTGTTCTTGTGTCTTAAAATTTCTTGACACTGCATAATATTGTTGTTATTGTGTTAGATTGGGCTTGGGTAACACTAAATCACACATTTACTTTATTAAATCTTGGATTGAAAAAGTTAAGGGGTGTTTGGGTTAACCTGTTTAAGCTTGCAATTTGTTTTTGAGTTATTGGAAAGTGTTGTTTATTGTAGGTATCTGGTAAATACTTGGTTGAGTGCTATTATCTGCAAGTTCTTGGCTTTTGAACATCAAATTCTTAATTGTGCTATAAAAAGTTGTAATCAACTTGTTTTGACCTAAGATTTTGGAAACACATAGATTGTATGCATGCTTAGGGGTAACAAGTGATTAAACAAAGTTTATATAACCTGTTAAGAAGATTTGAGGGTTTGAATCTGGTCTTCTGGTCAAGTATATCAGCAAAGTACCAAATCTGCTTGTTTAGTGTTCATCAGTAACATTCATATACTTGAATCTTGCTCTAAACTTTGAATCATTACATGCAACTAGTTTATTTGTGTTCATTTGAATTATTTATAGCTTTTGTATGCATTTGGTGAAGTTTGGCTGGCTTATTCTTGCTTAAATCGCTTATTGGTTGAAAACTGCTTATTGTTCATATTTGGTGCACATCTGGTGATCTTTTGATTAATCTGTGCTAATTGGCCTGTTGTAATTGTGATATTATTGTTGTTATTGACTCCTTGTGATCCACTGATTACTTGGTTGCCTTTGCTTACCCTGAATCCAACAAAAAGTCACATAAGACAAAAAGTCAAGAAAGTCAATCAGTGGGAACTCCTTTCCCCTGAAACTAGCCACTGCCAGTGGTATTTGATCATCAGCTTATTCATAAGCTATTCTAGCTTATTGGGACTTGCAACAACTTACTTTTTGTGATCAATCTTACTTATTTGACCCATTGACTTGAACTGGAGCATATTAGGGTTTGACTTTTAAGTTTGACTAAGAAAACCAAACAGTTTGACTTTTACATATGTGCTTATTTGCTTATTCCAGCTTATTTAGTGTGCTTATTGGAAAACTTTATGATTATTTTGCTTAATTAAGTCATTTAAAACCTTTTGCAACTTGAATCAACACTTGAGGTAGCCTAGAACTCAAAAACGACTACTTTGTCATTTTGTGAAGAGAGCTTTTGCTTATTTCAGGCTTATTTCTTGTGCTTTTTCAAATTTTCTTTTCACAGATCTCTTTGGTAACTCAAAAGAAGCTTGTGTGTCAAATTAGAGCTTATGGCATTAGCTTATGGCTTAATGGGCCAAAAAGCCCATTAAGAATAAGTTGTTGACAATTAAGCTGTGATAAGCACATTTTCAGCTTTTGGGCCTTCAAAGTTTTGTGCTTAAAATCAAATTTTGAGTCAAGTAGGTGATTTTGGGCGTAATTGGACAATGTTTTGCTTATTGGGCCAAAAAGCCTAATATACTGGACTGTTTTTTATTTAAGCCTATTTTAAGGCCCAATAGGGGTATTTAGGTAATTTCAGTTTCATTTATGTGTTATTTAGGTTAAAATAAACTAGTTTGCAACTTTTTAAATTTTTTTATAAATTTTGGATTTTTATTAATATTTTATTATTATTTTATTATTAAAATTTAAATTTAGGATTTTTGCAAGTTTTTCTATTTTTCTAGTTCAAATACATTAAGTTAGGAATTTTAAAATTTTTAGATTAATTTTAGTGTCATTAGATTAATCTTTAGAATTATTTTAAGTTTTTATAGTTTTTAATTGTTTTTAAATAGTTTTAATTAATTTTAAAATTTTCAGAAATAGTTTTTAATTCACTTAAGTCATTTTAAAGGTTTACAAGTTAAAAATTTCTCATTTTGGGCTTTTTGTTAATTAAATTGATTTTTGGGCTTTAACTAGCATTAAAAATTAATATTTAATTAAATAAAAGGTTTGAGTGATTTTTGATTTTTTGTAAACTCTATTTACATTTTTTAAGATTTATTGCAAATTTCTAGGAATTTTTAGGTAAAATTTTAAATTTAGTCACTTTTTACGGTTTTACGTGCACGACTTCGTCTTAGTTTAATTCATAATCGTAACCGTCATTCTTTTCTAATGTCTTTTCTTATCTCTTTTATTCATAAATATAATCTCAAACACTTAATCATTTTTTTAAACAACACACTTTCCTCCTTGGGAAACGAACTTTGAACTTAACTTGGTCATTAGTTCTTGGTTTTTCCAAACCGACACTTAATACTTGCCACTTTTACGCTCTTTTCCTAAAGGGTAGTAAAATGACTACATCAATTTTGGCGCCGCTGCCAGGGAGGCGTGTTGTGTTTTGATTTGAACAGTTGTTGTTTTTATATTAGCCATAATATCTATTTGTATTAGTAGCACTCTACTAATACGCATTATCGGTTTTCGTTTTTTGTGTGAATATTACTATATTGTATACGTAGAACAATAAATTCACAAGTACTCCAATAGTGTGAAAACACAACCTTGATTCGGGATTTCATCACTCGATCATTGTATTAGAATCTCAAACAAGAAAAAAGGCAAAATGGATAATTACTTTCGTGAAGCTTAATTTTGAAAAACACAAACTATAAGGTGGGTATAAGGCGGGTATTATAAAATATACCCTAAGGAAAAAGGCTCTTAAGTTCTTCGCGTCGCCTCGTTTCCCCGATTGCTTGTGCGTGTTTAGATAAAAAGGGCTAATCGAGGGTTTGCCAACCAAAGTATTATCTAAGTATCATATATATTTTCTTGGTTTCATTTGATTAAACCCTCTTGAACGTTTTGGTGTTCCACCAACGTTCTAAAGTCATCGAAGGCGTTCACTTCAAGTGATCGTTTTCATTCATTGAGGCTCCTTTAATCAAGAGATTTGATTTGAGGAGAGATTTGTAGATTTTTGTCTACTAAATACATTCACCAAAATCCAAAAAAGTAAGAACAATCAAAAACCACAAAAAATTGGAAAAGATAAAAACACCAAAAAGAATCTTCTTTGCTCATCCCCACGTTGTACGTGACGTTTATGCTTACTCGTAACCAAGCAAGACGTGCACGTAAACGAAAAAACCAAAAGGAGACCACACCTAACCTTACTAGTGAGGAGTCTCCTATTGACGAACCTATCGTCGCAGAAGAACCAACCATGGCGAATCTAACTATGATGGAGTTACTTCAAGCACCCACCGAGGGTTATGGAGAGGCTATTGTGATTCCCGCCATCCTTGCAGAGAATTTTGAAGTTAAGACGGGTTTATTGTCGATGATCCAAAACAACAAATTCCGTGGAGATGAAAAGGACAACCCGCACAACCATATCCGCCAATTCAATCGTCGTACCGCCACTTGCAAGTTTAAGGATGTTGCTAATGACTCGATTAAGATGATACTTTTTCCGTATTCCTTAGCAGGGCCCGCTAAAATTTGGTTAGAGAAAGAGCCACCCAATTCTATATTGACGTGGAAGGATCTCGTTTCAAAATTTGTGAACCAATTTTTCCCGCCCTCTAAGACTACGCATTTGAAAAACGAGATTTCAAAATTTTCACAAGAATTTAATGAGAATTTTTCTACGGCTTGGAATCGGTTTAAGGAAATGTTACATGAGTGTCCTCATCACGGTTTTTTCGACTTGTATCAAATTGACACGTTTTACAATGGATTGAATGATCATGAGAGGGATTATCTTAATGCCGTCGTGGGTGGTAATTTTTTGTGTAAAACGGTTGAGGAAGCGTTGTTGATTATTGAGAATAGGTCTAAAGTCTACAGTCCTCGTAACACATCGAGTGTTCGTAAGGATTCGTCTTCGACTTCACCTTCATTTTCCAATACCATCGATGCTTGCCAAATTGAGGCGAACTTGGAAAACAAAATCTTTGATAAGCTTAAAGGCCTTTTAATTGAATTCAAAGTTGGTGAACAAAGTGCTCTAGCTACGGCTAAAGCGGTTGTGGTTTCTTGCATGTATTGTGGTGGAGGTCATGATTTCTCCGAGTGCATTACCAATGATGGTAACACTTCGAGTGCCTACGCGGCCACGGGAACTTACAACCAAAACGGCCAAGTTACCCGCTCTAATCAAATGACTCCACCGGGTTTTGCTCCCAATCAAAATGCTAACAACAACTATCTAAACAATCAAGTTGGTTTCAAAAACAATTACAAAGGTAACAACTATGGAAATCAAAGGGCTAATAACAATCAAGTTTCAAACAAAAATCAAAATACTTATTTTCAAAACAACAACAAGAGTTTGCAAACTTTGAAAGATCTTCCAAATGAATTTGTTGAATACGCAGATGCTAGGTTTGATAATATTCAAAGAGAGATCATTAGCCTAAGATCCGAGTTTAAGAATGACTTGAAAAAGGAGTTGAAAATGAGTTAGAAAATGAGCTTAAGATCCATACAGAAAAATGGAGGGAAATGTAACTAGGTTACAACAAAACCAACAAAAAATGGAACAAGGGCAACATGAAATAAAACAAGAGATACTTAAGGCCGATAATAGGCAATCTATGTTTGAGGATAAAATTTCATCCATGTTTGAGGCTATAATGTGTAAACCGTCTTCGAGTAGTCTTCCTAGTAACACCATATCTAACCCTAAGGGAGAGATGAAATTGATTACCACACGAAGTGGTAAGACACTTAAGGAACCGACTCCTCAACCAATTACTCCAACGGTGGAGGAAATTGAGGAAGAACCCGAGGTGGTGGTCGAAAAGGAGCATGTCCCAATCCCACGAAGTACCGCTCATGCCACACCTACGGTTGACCCATTACCACAAATGGAACTCGAGATTCCAAAGGATATGCCTATGCCTCAACCCACACCACCTTTGCCCTATCCATCGAGACTTAGAAAGGAGAAACGTCAAGAGCGCGAAAATTACC
Organism: Glebionis coronaria; assembly: GCA_025667525.1. Classification (NCBI taxonomy): domain Eukaryota; kingdom Viridiplantae; phylum Streptophyta; class Magnoliopsida; order Asterales; family Asteraceae; genus Glebionis; species Glebionis coronaria. The sequence goes on from CM046877.1 coordinate 424,857,913, forward strand.
AATTTGAGATTTTTATGAAAATGTTTCGTGACGTGCATTTTAATGTGAGTTTTGTCGATGCTTTGGTCATGATGCCTCGATTTGCCGCTAACTTTAAGAGTATGTTAAACAACAAGGAGAAATTGCAACAATTGTCTAGTTGTTCTTCGGTTTATCTTAACCGCATACCTCAATAAGTCGGTGATCCCGGTAAATTCTTGATTCCATGTGCTATCCAAGATATGGAAGAATGCTATGCCTTGGCCAATCTTGGTGCTAGTATTAACTTGATGCCACTTGCAATCTTCAAGTCGCTCAATCTTCCTAATCTTACTTCTTAACTAATGTCTATCGAATTGGCCGATCATTCCACGATTCCCGCATGTGGATTGGCCGAAGATGTTTTTGTGAAAGTAGGAAAGTTCTATTATCTGGTAGACTTTATCGTTGTCGATATTCCCACGCATCCTCAAGTTCCTCTTATTTTAGGTCGTTCGTTTTTAGATACGTCTATGGCGTTGGATGATGTGCATGCTAGAAAGATCACCTTACGTTTCAACGACGAGGAACTTGTTATAAACGCAACTCAAAATTCTCCAATTTCTCATGTTTATTCTGTAGCAACCATAAACCTCGTTGATATGATCGACGTTGTTTGCGAGGAATTTTCACAAGAAGTTTTAGGTTTTGGTGACTATGAAAATAGTGGCAATCCCACTATGCTTGATCCCATTCTTGATAGTTCGACACCAACCTTCTTTACAATTTAAGGTGGTGGTTTTACGTTGGAAGAATTTGATGTTCCACGTACTTGTTATGAAGACCTCGACAACGATGAGGACTTCTCGATTATCAAGGATTTTCTTAACGATTTCCCATTTCCTCCACCCGAGGAGGTTATGAGTATCGAGCCCAAATCTTCAATTGAGGAACCACCAATCCTCGAGTTGAAATATTTACCTCCTCATCTTGAATACGTATTTTTGGAGGAGGACGACAAGTTGCCGGTTATTATTGCGAAAGATCTTTCGAATGATGAAAAAACCGCACTTGTCGATGTTCTAAAGGATCACAAAGGGGCAATTGCGTGGAAATTATCCGACATGAAGGGGATCGATCCCAAATTTTGTACCCATAAAATCTTAATGGAGGAAGACTACAAACCCGCAATCCAATGTCAAAGGAGGGTGAACCCCAAAATTCACGACGTCATTAAAAAGGAAGTCCTAAAACTCCTTGAAGCGGGAATGATTTACCCTATTTCCGATAGCCCTTGGGTGAGTTCTATTCATTGTGTCCCTAAGAAGGGAGGAATGACCGTTGTGCCAAACGATGCCAACGAGTTAATTCCAACTCGACTCCCGGTTGGAGGGTGTGTATCGACTATCGTAAGTTGAATGACGCCACTCGTAAAAACCATTTTCCCTTACCCATCATGGACCAAATATTGGAGTGTATTGCGGGAAACGATTTCTATTGCTTTTTAGATGGTTTTTCCGGTTACTTCCAAATCCCCATCGATCCTCGTGATCAAGAAAAAACTACGTTTACGTGTCCATATGGAACGTTTGCTTATCGTAGAATTCCATTCGGACTTTGCAATGCACCGGGAACCTTTCAAAGGTGCATGATGGCTATTTTTCATGATATGATCGAGAAGGCGATGGAAGTCTTTATGGATGATTTTTCCGTGTTTGGGTTCGTTCACTTCGTGTTTGTCGAATCTTGAGAGAATGTTGAAGCGTTGTGAGGAAACCAACCTTGTGCTTAATTGGGAAAAATGTCATTTTATGGTTAAGGAAGGAATCGTCTTAGGGCACAAGGTTTCGAAAGCGGGGATTGAGGTAGATAAAGCTAAGGTAGACGTCATCGCCAAATTACCTCATCCCAAAACAGTTAAGTGAGTTAGGAGTTTCCTAGGCCACGCGGGCTTTTATCGCCGATTCATCAAGGATTTTTCTAAGATTTCTCGACCTATTACACATCTCCTCGAAAAAGATGCACCTTTTGTCTTTAACGAAGATTGTGTACGAGCCTTTGAAATCTTAAGAGGAAACTTACCAAAGCTCCCATTCTTGTTGCTCCCAATTGGAACCTCCCTTTGAGCTCATGTGTGATGCTAGTGACTATGCTATTGGGGCCGTTTTGGGGAAACGTCATGAAAAACACTTCTTGCCTATTCACTATGATAGCATGACGAGGACCGAGGCTCAACTTAAGTACACTACAACGGAAAAGGAATTCCTTGCCGTGGTGTATGCTTTTGAGAAATTCAGACCTTACCTCGTCTTGACTCGATGCATTGTGTATACGGATCACTCGGCTATCAAGTATCTCATGGCTAAACAAGATGAAAAGTCGAGATTACTTCGTTAGATGATCCTCCTACAAGAATTTGATGTCGAAATGCTTAACAAAAAAAGAGTCGAGAATCTAGCGGCCGATCATCTTTCTCATTTGGAAGATCCTCACCAAAGTGTTTACGAGCCAAAGGAAATCACCGAAACATTTCCTCTCGAGACACTTGGTGTAGTTAATTCTAAGCTTGATTCATCCACCCCATGGTTTACGGACATCGCAAATTACCATGCGGGAAACTTCATCATTAAGGGTATGACGACTCAACAAAAATGAAAATTCTTTCGTGACGTCAAGTTCTACTTTTGGAACGACCCTTATCTATTTCGGACTTGTGTGGATCAAATCATTCGACGTTGTGTATTTGGCACCGAAGCTTCTAATTTCCTTAGAGCTTACCACGGTGCTAATCTTACGGCTAAGAAGGTCTTTGATGCCGGTTTCTTTTGGCCTACTATTTACCGAGATGCACATGCACTTGTGAAGTCATGTGACTCATGCCAATGACAAGGAAAAGCCTCACAAAACGATGAAATGCCACAAAATATCATCCACGTGTGTGAGATCTTTGACGTTTGGGGAATTGATTTTATGGGGTCGTTCCCATCATCTCGTGGTAATAAGTATATCCTTGTCGCCGTTGACTACCTATCCAAGTGGGTGGAAGCTAAGGCTTTTCCCACGAACGATGCTCGTGTGGTATTCAAGTTTTTGAAAAGCTTGTTTTCTCGGTTTGGAACCCCTCGTGCGATCATAAGCGATCGTGGAACCCATTTTTGTAACGACCAATTCGAAAGGGTCCTACGGAAATATGGGGTTACACATCGGATTTCTACAACTTATCACCCACAAGCGAGTGGGCAAGTCGAGGTTTCAAACCGAGCGTTGAAGAGGATCTTGGAGAGATCGATTGGAGAGAACCGACAATCTTGGTCGGATAAGTTAGACGATGCTTTATGGGCCTTTCGGACCGCTCATAAGACGCCCATCGGGTGCACTCCTTATAATCTTGTGTATGGGAAGAATTGTCACTTGCCAATTGAACTTGAACACAAAGCTTATTGGGCCCTAAAGCATTGTAATGATGATAATGAGACCACGGGAAAACACCAAAAAATGCAATTGAATGAATTAGATGAACTGAGAGACATTGCTTATGAAAATTCATTGATTTATAAAGAAAAAACTAAAAAGTTTCATGACTCAAAGATTAAAAACCGGTTTTTAACATTGGAGATCAAGTGTTGCTTTTTAACTCACGTTTGAAAATAATTTTCGGCAATCCCGTTGGTCCGGTCCATTCACCGTTACCCAAGTTTTTCCTTATGGGACCATCGAGCTAGCTCAAAATGATGGCCCCAATTTCAAGGTGAATGGACATAGGTTGAAGCACTACTTTGGCGGGGAAGTTCCATCCTTGAACTACCTCGACCAAATCACCTTCCCCAATGATAATTAGTATTGAGGGGATCGAGTTGAGCTCATGACTCGGTAATAAAAAACGAGGTGCCTCGTGAGGGAGTCCCATGCTTATCCCATGTACATATTATAGCTTTCTAATGTAGTAACGTGAGGGGATTTGTGCCCTTCCAACCTTTGTTCGTGGTTGTTTGTGATATGTGGTTTTTAGATGATCATGATCTTCACGATTGGAGCCTCTCGTGTTCGTTTTGTGGGAGCTCTCGATCGTTTGCTTTGAAGAATTTCTCAATATCCATGATATATCCTTATATGTTCTAACCTTAGGTTTATAGCACACTTCATAAACGGCTTTAAATTTAACGGTTACACCCTTTCCATGCTAGATTAGGCATTCTACTACGTCTCTAGTATGGGGGTTTTCAACCCTTAGACTCGAAACATTGAGGACAATGTTTAACTTTAGTATGGGGGTGAATAGAGACTTGCCTTGCCAAACCTTCACGCTTTCCAAAGTTTATCTTTTTGTTTATCGTTTTGTTGCAAAGTAAGGCTAAAAATGGCAAATTTTAAAATTTTTCTCATGTTTTATGAGTGTTTGAAGACACGAATGTAGATTTTCTGATGGCGAGAATAAGAGTAATTTTTGACTCGACCGTGCGTGTTGAGCACTTAGCTTCGATTCCTTAACTTTATATTAGGCTAAGTCTCTTAAATGAGGACGAGAAATGATAGAGTTAATTATAAGTTACTATGCTAAACGTAGAGTACTCGTATTCTTTCAAAAACTCATGTGTTCTCGTTGATTGCTTATTCTCCCTTCGCTTGTAAATATATTTTGCTTAATAAGTATTGACTTAGCGGTTTAGTCTTGATTGTTGGTTTCTAGTATTTTCTAGTAGCTTCCATGTAATTAAATTGGGAAAACATTAAGGTATCGCCAGCGTCACGGTTTTGAAGTATTGGCAACCCGAATAATCGAAAGCTTCACCTAATAATAAGATTTCAAGTGCTCACCTAAATCAAGCAAACAATTTGAAGCTCACAAGGCCGAAAAATCTATGCGAAATTGAAAGTGTATTATGCCTTAATCTTTGAAGCTTTAAAGATCGAAAATTCGCTTTTAGCGTGAGGATATATGTCTTAGGCCATAATAAACACCTCATGGCGAGGTTTTATAAAAGGCAAGGCAAGAACGAAGTCATAGTAAAAGCTTAATGGCGAAGTTGAATAAAAGATGGAGGTAAACCTATGATAATAAGGCTCATCCGGTAGGGGGCGTATAAAAGTCTTGGTAATAAGTCTCATGTTCAAAACCGTTATAAAACCGTGTTTATCGATCCTTCTTGTTGACTTAATTTTTTAACATCGTTGTCTATTAGGGGGGGGGTTATTAATTCGATGGTCTTGGTTACACCGTTATGACTCTATTTTTAGACCTAAATCTGTATCATCGCATAAGTAAAAAATGTATCCTCGTGAACATTCAAGACAAAAATAAAATATAAGAGATACCACTTAGGAAAATGGGAGTATAAGTACGTGATTCGGGCATATGATTAGTGTTAGCATTACTAACTTATAATGACAATGATCTCGTTGCACGCTTAGCATGGAATTGGGGTGAAAATCAAGGACGACGAAATTATTTTTAACAAAGCATTCACGTGTTCTTGTTCTATGAACCTAAACGTCCCATTTTGCGATGAAAATCATACAATATGTCTAAAACGCAAGTAGTAGTAATAGTAGTAGTGTAGCTAGTTTATCATTCAATAAAAGTGCATAAAAATGAATTTTGGAGATGCTACGATACTTTATTCTAGCATTGCGTGAGAGCACGACAATGGTTTAGTATGGGGGAGTGATGAGACTGCTTTTATACATAGTCTCATCGTCCAAAATGGGCTTAAAATGCATTAAATATCATAAAATATGCCAAATATATGCTTGTTTTTGTTACATGTGTATTTTAGGTACGGATATTGTGAAAATAACAAAAGATCACAAGAAACAAGCAAAAACGAACACGGGAAACGAAGCCGTATAATGAACCAAGCCCTAATGGTGATTTTCCAAGAATAACCCTTGAAGAATTGAAGATTGTACAAGAAGGGTCCTCCAATATTGAAGAATTGACACTTTAAACCCTTGTTTATTCATAATTACAAGTTTGGTCCTTAAAGTTTGTCAAATTTACAAAAAGGGACCTCCACTTTGAAGAATTGGCAAGAATGGTCCCTAAAAAATGAAGACTTGTTAATATTAGTCTTCCAAGAAGTCAATTATACAAGTCAAGACCATAAAGTTTGAAGAAAATGCCAAAACAGCCCTTCAAGAATCATGAATTGGCAAGAAATACCCCTGAAATTACCTTTGCAAAAGTTTTAGGGCAAAAGTCTAAAGTTTGAAACATGGTTTATAAAGGAATTCGGACTTTGGGTAATTAAAGTTCAAGTGACAAGAATAGAAGAAAAGAGGGGTTAAAACTGGCAGACAAGAGAAGTTACCTAGGCCAACCGGCTTGTGACACATGTCCCACTCGCCCTCTCAACCAATGAAAACCCACCATTCCCCCACGTCACTTCCCACTCATACCAGACTTTAACTAATCTTTGATTAGTTTATTAATTGGCGCCTAACACATATTTTAAACCCAAAATCAGATTAAACCTGGCACTATTCACCATATGAACACAATTGGGCATTTGTTAAATACTTGTAATTAACCCAACATATTATCCAGAATTATGATTAGGGTAATCATAAACACATTCCAACTCTCTAAACCCATGCCACGTCATCACAAAGCTCACATGTTGAACCCTGCTATATGCTTTTGAGGAAGATGCGAAAAGTGACAGAGAAATCTACCACCCACAAAGCTGCTTACATCCTAAGCTCATTGTGAGCCATTGATCATAATTACACCCCTTTCCAACCTTACAAAACGCCAAGAAGTCAAATTCAGTCAAGAGATTTTCAAAAGTTCAAGGGAAATTTTGAGACTTCACCAACTAGGGTTTATAGTTTTTCAAGCTTTCTATTTCATACTTGTAGCCTATTTAAGGCATTAGGACTGTAGATTTTTGCTTTGCTCTTGGTTTTTCCTTGTTCAAAGTTCTGTAAATCCCTTTTCAATATTAATGAAAATGTGTTTGAATGTTTGAAGAAATCCAAGTGCCAACTTAATTCCTTGCTTATTGTTGTTACATGTTTGTGTTGTTTGAATATTAAAACTTGTTTTTAAATCTTGTGCAAGAAATTGCCAAGTTTTCTAAAAAACTTGATATTTTGCTAAGTCTTTGGTACATTCTTGGATTTTTTGGATTACAAGTGATATAAACACCCTGATAAGAAGATTATCAAGGTGTTGGGAGCTTGTGGTTTGGGAATAATCAAGAAGTGGGTACAAAGGTTGCATTAATCAAGATTTTTCATCTTTCTATTTTATATGAATTCTGCTCTAACCATGTTGAATCTTAACAGGGTTGTTGTGGAAGCTTGTGCGTTGTTTTGCTAGGCACATCAGCTCAAAAATTCGTGAGTGTGGATGTACATTTATGAGGTTTGAGTCCTTTTACCCAAAATCTGATAAAAGTCTTGATTTTTGGTGAATTTGTGTTCTGCTGTTATACTTGTTGTTTTGTTGCTTAAAATTGCTTGACACTACATAATATTGTTGTTATTGTGTTAGATTGGGCTTGGGTAACACTAAATCACACATTTACTTTATTAAATCCTGGATTGAAAAAGTTAAGGGGTGTTTGGGTTAACTTGTTTAAGCTTGCAATTTGTTTTTGAGTTATTGGAAAGTGTTGTTTATTGTTGGTATCTAGTAAATACTTGGTTGAGTGCTATTATCTGCAAGTTCTTGCTTTGAACATCAAATTCTTAATTATGCTATAAAAAGTTGTAATTAGCTTGTTTTGACCTAAGATTTTGGAACACATAGATTGTATGCATGCTTAGGGGTAACAAGTGATTAAACAAAGTTTATATAACCTGTTAAGAAGATTTGAGGGTTTGAATCTGGTCTTATGGTCAAGTATATCAGCAAGATACCAAATCTGCTTGTTTAGTGTTCATCAGTAACATTCATTTGCTTAATCTTGCTCTAAACTTTGAATCAGTGCATGAAACTAGTTTATTTGTGTTCATTTGAATTATTTATAGCTTGTGTATGCATTTGGTGAAGTTTGGCTGGCTTATTCTTGCTTAAATTGCTTATTGGTTGAAAATTTCTTATTGTTCATATCTGGTGCACATCTAGTGATATTTTTATTAATCTGTGCTAATTGGCCTGTTGAAATTGTGATATTATTGTTGTTATTGACTCCTTGTGATCCACTGATTACTTGGGTGCCTTTGCTTAACCTGAATCCAACAAAAAGTCACATAAGACGAAAAGTCAAGAAAGTCAATCGGTGGGAACTCCTTTCCCCTGAAACTAGCCACTGCTAGTGTTATTTGATCATAAGCTATTCTAGCTTATTGGGACATGCAACAAGTTACTTTTTGTGATCAATCTTACTTATTTGACCCATTGACTTGAACTGGAGCATATTAGGTTTTGACTTTTAAGTTTGACTAAGAAAACCAAACAGTTTGACTTTTACGTAAGTGCTTATTTTCTTATTCCAGCTTATTCAGTGTGCTTATTGGAAAAATTTATGATTATTTTGCTTAATTAAGTCATTTAAAACCTTTTGCAACTTGAATTAGCACTTGAGGTAGCCTAGAACTCAAAAACGACTATTTTGTCGTTTTGTGAAGAGAGCTTTTGCTTATTTCAGGCTTATTTCTTGTGCTTTCTCAAAATTTCTTTTCATAGATCTCTTTGGTAACTCAAAAGAAGCTTGTGTGTCAAATTAGAGCTTATGTCATTAGCTTATGGCTTAATGGGCCAAAAAGCCCATTAAGAATAAGCTGTTGACAATTAAGTTGTGATAAGCACATTTTCAGCTTTTGGGCCTTCAGAGTTTTGTGCTTAAAATCAAATTTTGAGTCGAGTAGGTGATTTTAGGCTTAATTGGACAACTTTTTGCTTATTGGGCCAAAAAGCCCAATATAGTGGACTGTTTTTTATTTAAGCCCATTTTAAGGCCCAATAGGGATATTTAGGTAATTTCAAGTTCATTTCTGTGTTATTTAGGTTAAAATAAACTAGTTTGCAACTTTTTAGAATTTTTATAAATTTTGGATTTTTATTAATATTTTATTATTATTTTATTATTAAAAAATAAATTTTAGATTTTTGCAAATTTTAATTTTTTAGTTCAAATACATTAAGTTAGGAATTTTAAATTTTTTAGATTAATTTTAGTGTCATTAGATTAATTTTTAGAATTATTTTAAGTTTTTATAGTTTTTAATTGTTTTTAAATAGTTTTAATTAATTTTAAATTTTCAAAAATAGTTTTTAATTTAGTTAAGTCATTTTAGAGGTTTACAAGTTAAAGAATCTTATTTTGGGCTTTTTGTTAATTAAATTGATTTTTTGGGCTTTAATTAGCATTAAAAAATTAATATTTAATTAAATAAAAGGTTTGAGTGATTTTTGATTTTTTGTAAACTCTAGTTACGTTTTTTAGAATTTATTGCAAATTTCTAGGAATTTTTTGGTTAATTTTTAAATTTAGTCACTTTTTACGGTTTTACGTGCACGACTTCGTCTTAGTTTAATTCATAATCGTAACCGTGTATCTTTTCTAATCTCTTTTCTTATTTCTTTTCTTCATAAATATAATCTCAAACACTTAATCAATTCTTTACACAACACACTTGCCTCCTTGGGAAACGAACTTTGAACTTAACTTGGTCATTAGTGCTTGGTTTTCCTAAACCGACACTTAATACTTGTCACTTTTACGCTCTTTTCCTAAAGGGTAGTAAAATCACTACATCAACCGCATACCTCCAAAAGTCGGTGATCCCGGTAAATTTTTAATTCCGTGTGGTATCCAAGATATGGAAGAATGCTACGCCTTGGCCGATCTTGGTGCTAGTATTAATTTGATGCCTCTTGAAATATTTAATTCGCTCAATCTTCCTAATCTTACTTCTACAAAAATGTCTATCGAGATGGTCGATCATTCTACGATTCCCGCATGTGCAATGGCCGAAGACGTTTTTGTGAAAGTGGGAAAGTTCTATTATCCGGTAGACTTTATCGTAGCCGATATTCCCACGGATCCTCAAGTTCCTCTCATTTTAGGTCGTTAATTTTTAGATACGTCGAAAGAGGTTATTGATGTGCATGCTAGAAAAATCACTTTACGCTTCAACGACGAGGAACTTGTTATAAACGCACTCCAAAACTCTAAACTTTCTCATGTTTATTCTATCGTGACTTTAAACCATATTTTAATCGATGTCGTTTTCGAGGAATTTTCACAAGATATTTTAGGTTTTGTCGATGAAGCAAATAGTGGCAATCCCACTATGCTCGATCCTATCCTTGATAATTCGACACCATCTTTCACTCCATTTGAAGGAGGTGGTTTTATTTAGGAAGAGTTTGATGTACCTCGAACTTCTAACGAAGACCTCGACGACCAACCCTCGAATTGAAAGATCTTCCTCCTCACCTCGAATATGTATTCTTGGAAGGAGACGATAAGTTGCCGATTATTATTGCGAAAGATCTTTCGGATGATGAAAAAACCGCACTTTTCGATGTCTTCAAGGCTCACAAAGGGGCAGTTACGTGGAAATTATCCGACATCAAGGGTATCGACCCAAAACTTTGTACACACAAGATTTTAATGGAGGAGGACTACAAGCCCACAATCCAATATCAAAGAAGGGTAAACCCCAAAATTCACGATGTCATAAAAAAGGAAGTCCTTAAACTCCTTGACTTAGGAATGATTTACCCTATATCTGATAGCCTTTGGGTGAGCCCCATTCATTGTGTCCCTAAAAAGGGAGGAATGACCGTTGTGACAAACGATGACAACGAGTTAATTCCAACTCAACTCGTGACCGGTTGGAGGGTGTGTATTGACTATCATAAGTTAAATGACGCTACTCGTATAGACCATTTTCCCTTGCCCTTCATGGATCAAATGTTGGAGTGACTTGCGGGAAACGGTTTCTATTTCTTTTTAGATGGTTTTTCCGGTTACTTTCAAATCCCCATCTATCCTCGCGATCAAGAAAAAACTACGTTTACGTGTCTATATGGAACATTTGCCTATCATAGAATGTCATTCGGACTTTGTAATGCACCGGGAACCTTTCAAAGGTGCATGATGGCTATTTTTCATGACATGATCGAGAAGACGATGGAAGTTTTCATGGATGACTTTTCGGTGTTTGGTAGTTCGTTCACTTCGTGTTTAGGAAATTTGGACAAAATGTTAAAACATTGTGAGGAAACCAACCTTGTGCTCAATTAGGAAGAATTTCATTTCATGTGTAAAGAAGGGATCGTCTTAGGGCACAAGGTCTCGAAAGCGGGGATTGAGGTAGACAAAGCTAAGATAGACGTCATCGCCAAATTACCTCATCCCGAAACCGTCAAGAGAGTTAGGAGTTTCCTAGGCCACACGGGCTTTTATCGTCGATTCATAAAGGATTTTTCAAAGATATCTCGACCCATTACACACCTCCTCGAAAAAGATGCTCATTTCGTCTTTAACGAAGATTGTGTTCGAGCCTTTGAAATTTTTAAAAGGAAACTAACCGAAGCTACCATTCTTGTTGCTCCAAATTGAAACCTCCCCTTTGAACTTATGTGTGATGCTAGTGATTACGCTATTGGGGCCGTTTTGGGGCAACGTCATGATAAGCATTTCTTTCCTATTCACTATGCTAGTAAGAAGATGACCGAGGCTCAACTTAAATACACCACAACGGAAAAGGAATTACTTGCTGTGGTGTATGCATTTGAGAAATTTCGACCTTATCTCGTCTTGACTAAAAGGATAGTGTATACGGATCATTCGGCTATCAAGTACCTCTTCTCTAAGCTAGATGCTAAGCCGAGATTGCTTCGTTGGATTCTCCTCCTACAAGAACTTTATGTCACCATACTTGACAAAAAAGGAGCCGAGAATCTTGCGGCCGATCACCTCTATCGATTGGAAGATCCTCACCAGAGTGTGTACGAGAACAAGGAAATCACCGAAACATTTCCTCTCGAGACACTTGGTGTATGTGAGTTCCAATGAAGATTCTTCTACCCCATGGTTTGCGGACATCACAAATTACCATGCGGGCAACTTCATCATTAAGGGTATGACGACACAACAAAAACGACAATTCTTTTGTGACGTCAAGTTCTACTTTTGGGACGACCCTTATCTATTTCGGACTTGTGCGGATCAAATTATTCGACGTTTTGTGTTTGGCACCGAAGTTACTAATATCCTTAGAGCTTGTCACGAGGGACCCACGGGTGGTCACCATGGTGATAATCGCACGGCGAAGAAGGTCTTTGATGCCGGTTTCTTTTGGCCTACTATTTACCGAGATGCGCATGCACTTATCAAGTCGTGTGACTCGTGCCAACGTCAAGGAAAAGCCTCACAAAACGATGAAATACCACAAAATATCATCCAAGTGTGTGAGATCTTTGACTTGTGGGGCATTGATTTTATGGGGCCATTCCCATCATATCGTGGTAATAAGTACATCCTTGTCGCCGTTGACTACCTATCTAAGTGGGTGGAAGCTAAGGCTTTGCCCACGAACGATGCTCGTGTGGTAGTCAAGTTCTTGAAACAATTATTCTCTCGGTTTGGAACCCCTCGTGCAATCATAAGCGATCGTGGAACCCATTTTTGTAATGACCAAATCGAAAAGGTTCTAAAGAAATATGGGGTTACACATCGACTTTCTACGGCTTCACCCACAAGCGAGTGGGAAGCCGAGGTTTCAAACCGAGCTTTGAAGAGGATCTTGGAAAGATCGATAGGAAAGAACCGAGAATCTTGGTCGGGTAAGCTTGATGATGCTTTATGGGCCTTTCATACCGCCTATAAGACGCACATTGGGCGCACACCTTATTAACTCATGTATGGGAAGAATTGTCACTTGCCAATTGAACTTGAACACAAAGATTATTGGGTCCTAAAGCATTGTAATGATGACATGGAGACCGCGGGAAAACACCAGAAAATGCAATTAAATGAATTGGATGAACTGAGAGACATTGCTTATGAAAATTCATTGATTTACAAAGAGAAAACTAAAAAGTTTCATGATTCTAAAATTAAAAACCAGGTTTTTAACATTGGATATCAAGTGGTGCTTTTTAACTCAAGATTGAAAATATTTTCCGGCAAGTTGAAATCCCGTTGGTCCGGACTGTTCACCATCACCCAAGTGTTTCCTTATGGGACCATCGAGCTAGCTCAAAATGATGGTCCTAATTTTAAGGTGAATGGTCATAGGGTTAAGCACTACTTTGGTGGGGAAGTCCCTTCTTTGGACGACCTCGACCAAGTCACCTTCCCCAATGATAATTAGTATTGAGGGGATCGAGTCGAGCTCATGACTCGGTAATAAAAAACGAGGTGCCTCGTGGGGGAGATCCCATGCTTATCCATGTGAATATTATCGCTTTCTAATGTAGCTAATGTGAGGGGATTTGTGCCCTTCCAACCTTTGTTGTTGAATTGGTTTTATGCTCAAGTAAGTTTTTAAGAAAGAAAGAATACAAGTTTTTTGTTTTTAAAAATCTTTTGTAACCATGACTTATGTTTGGATCATGTGTGTGTGTGTGATATCCTTGTTGGAAATCATGTACAAGTGACAAGCATAAGACTTGTTCAAGTCCTTTTTATTTTGTTCCAAAGTTTTCAAGAGAATCAGTGTTCATCAGTTTTTTTTATAAATTGCTGTTTTGAGTTTGTTGATCTTAGCAGGTGTAGTGGATGCTTGTGATTGTTCATGCTATCACAAAAGCTCAAAATTCAGGGGTGTGGATAGTACATCCCTAAGGTTTGTTAATTTCCCTTTTTCTTTCTCTATTTTTCTGTCAAGATTCATGTTTTTGAGTTTTTGCTTAGTTAGCTTGTTCTAAGTGTTCTAGTGACAATGTTTAAGTGATATGGGACTTGACTGATTGTTTGATAGTATCTTGTAGTCTAAAAAATATTTTGTCTTGCAAAAATCTTGTTTATCAGTTTTATAAGGGTGTTTGGATTTGCAGTTTACAAAGCTTTGGTAGCATTTGAGTAGGTTTTAAGAGTCATTTTGTGTTTGGATCTGATTTTTGTGTGGTTAAGTGTTTAAAACCTGCATAACTTGTGACTTAAAACACCTAAACTGAATCAAAGCTAAAACAAGTTGATTTTAAGTTTCTGTGAAGTGAAGAAGTTTGGTCACCTAGTAACTAGGGGTTAGGACTAGGGTTGTGTAGTGCAAATCTTGAATTTGATCAACCTGACAACTTGTTTGGTGGATCTGAAGTTTATAAGTAGGTCAAGTAGATCAGCAACTTAGTTTTTGTGGTTACCAACTCTGTCAGTAAGCACTTAAGCCTCAAACATAGATTTAGAGTCTATGCATGAAACTTGTTAGTTTGGCCATGATTAATGTAGCTTCATAGATTTATTGCTGAAATTCTTTGTTTGTAGTTGAATTGATAACTCATATTTGCTTAGAACACTTTCTAAATTGTCAGACTCATTATTTATGCATATCTGAGCCTTTTTTTATTAATCTGTTCAAATTGGTGTGATAACTTGTTGATTAATTGCATTATTTGTAACTCCCACAAGTCCACTGACTTGTAGGGTGCCCCTATTGTCCAAAGAAACCAAGCAACAAGGCTCAATTGGCCATTTTTCACTTTCTGTGAACCATCAATGGGAACTCCTTTCCCACTAGCACTTTGCTAGCCACTGCTAGACTAAAAAACAAAAATAATCAGACCTGTCACTATCAGATTTGCATAATTTTGTCTTTAGTGCCCTAACATTAGAGTTTTTCATATTTTTAATTTTTCCTTTGTTCTTTGATTTATTTTAGGATTTTTAGAAAAATAAATTTTATTTTTCTGATTAGTTTAATATTTTTTACATTATTTTGAATTTAAAATAGGTTTTTATTAATCTGTCTTTTGTCTTTTAGAGGTAAAAAGTATTATTTATCAGTTTCAACAATTTTCCTAGTTTCAGTTATATAATTTTAGATTTTTAGAAAAGAAATTTCAGTTTTTCACTTTATTTAATCATTTTCTAGATGTATTTTAAGTTAAATCTAGTTCTAATTAAATCTGTTTTTGTCCTATTAGGTTTAAATTAATAGTTTTTCAACTTTTTCATTTTTCTTAGTTTAAATACATTAAGTTAAGATTTTTAGAACAGTAAAATCATTTTTCCTATTATTTAATTAATTTTTAGGATTATTTTATTATTTTAATAGTTTTTAGCCAAATAAAATAGTAAATTAGTTTAAAAAAGTCAAGAAATATACTTTTTAGTTTTTTTTATAATATAAGTAAGATTCTCATTTGATAAGATCATATTTTGATTTATTTTTGATATTATTTAATTTTAAGGCTTTAAATAGCATTTAAAATTGAATATTAAATTAGGAATAAGTTTTAAAATATTTTTGTCAAATTTTTATTCTTATTTATGTTATTTTAGATTTGTTTTTTATTTTTAATAAATTTTTAGATTAAAATTTTAATTTCGTCACGTTTTTACGTTTTACGTTTTATCATTCGTCGTAGTTTAATTTTAATCGTAACCTTGATAATTTTCATTTTTCCTTCTTCTCATTAATATTAATCTCAAATACCATCAAGTTTAACACACACATTAATCCTCCTCGAGAACGAACTCACAAAAGGGTCATAAGTGTTTACGTTTTCCTAAACGTACGCTTAATACTTACCGCTTCATCTACGCTTTGTTTTCCTAAACAAGTGTAAGAGTACTACTATCAGAGTCTGTATGTCACGTAAAGAATTACGTAACCCTTGTGATTAAGTATTATAGGACATCTATTAACCATTGTAATACCTTTGGTTTTCACTATAAGAGCATCAACAATGGACAACTTTTCCAAAAGCTTTGTACTATTTAAAGATGATTAAAAAGTTATACATTAAATGGGCCAAGTCTTGAATGACTTGATTGCATTGTGGATGCTCTAAGACCTCTAGCTAGTGAAATAAGCAGAAAAAACTGATGATCTAACAAGATTTGTAAATCAACCATCCCTTTGTTTTTCTTCACGACTCATCATATTATAAGCTTTCACAATTGTAGGTAATGTTGCATAAGAATAATTTGACCTCTAACATTAGCATAACTTTCATCCAAACCAATAGAAACGACACCAATCTTTTTCTTTGGTTTCTCTCCCCATTTTCATTCCCATTTTCACAATTACGAACACAAATACACGTAAGTAGTGTTAAGTTAATCAGTTTCATCTCATAAACCTTTCAACTTGTGGTAATACACCACAACAATACAATGAATTTGTTTTAGTTTACATAATGTCATTACTGAGTTGTAAAATCCTATGACCAATAATTTATGCAAATTGTTTCTTGCAACTCTAACCATAATGGCAAATTCAGCAAATTCCCCATTCACAACAATCGTTATCTTGATCTTTACATTTAAGGAAATCACCATAGACCTGAACTGTAATTTTTAGATCTAGTTAACTTATTAGAGATCAACACTTACTCTAGGTGATTAGTTGGTAAGAGATAGATATGATGATCTTGTGTTATTTGATCAGTGGATGATGATGGTGTGTTTGTTTAATCAACAGAAGCCATGATTGATATAAGGTGAAGATAGAGGTTGATCAATAGTGATTGTAACATATGCTAACTATACACTAAACAACTTTAATGGAGTCTTGATCAAGAATGCGTAAAAACTCAAAATTATCGGGTTTCGATGAGGATTGAGTGACAAGATCAATGAGTTTGATTATTTGATGTGATAAGGTGAGTTGACTTATGGATTGTAAGCTCTGATACCATATAAAAATAGTTTTAATGCCATCATTTGTAACAAATATTCAAAGATGGAGAAATAGCTCGAAAACTTGATATGGCCACATTATTTCATAAAGAGTAAAACGAGAGTTTACAAATCTATTTATAGAGAATATAAGTGTTAAACTACTTCTAAGAACTAACAAAAAATTAGTACACATGGCATAACTAGATAGCATCACATTAATTTTGCTAGATGATGAAGGGATTGTTAGTTAGGTTATTTTTAACAATGTTGTTTTTCACCCTTGCAGCTTGAACTTCCTTTTGATTAGTTTTTGTAGTGCTTGAGATAAGCTAAAGCTTCCTTGACTAATCTTAGGCCTTTGAAAGGATTTATCTAAAATTTAAGATTGTGTTTTACATATTTTTTATTCGAATATGTTTATAAAGGTACCTTGTATCATTTAGATAAAAGGGGACCAATGCCCACCTTCCATCCACCAAAAAATCAAGGGTTGAGATTATTTTTTTAGAAAAAAAACAAAAAGGACGGAGGAGATGTTTGGTCATTTCATCCATAACACAAAACACACCTACCTACTCATCTTGATCCAATCTCGTCCGCTCTCCTAAAACACACATTAAAAACATATAGTTTGTGTATTCATCAATCCATCATCTCATACTCATCAATCGGTCGTCAATAATTAAATAGGTGATCAAAGCGATCATCGATCATCAAAATTGATGATCAGTCAAGACTAAACTGATGATCAATCATCATATATCTATAAGGTAGAATCATTAGATATTTTTTAATTTTATCTATTTTTAATTCATTGATGTGAGTCAGCTTATAAGTTAACATCATTTAAACTTAAAAGCTTATAATTAATCTTAATTGATGACTCATTTGATTTTATTATGAAAAAAGGCTTAATCTCTTTCTTCATATTTTATAAATTTATTGTACTATATAATAAGCTAACTTATTTAGATGATTAATGTGAATAAGCTTATTAGAAGAGTTATGCGAATAAGCATATGAATTAGAATAGAGTTATCAATACGCATATAAATAGAGTTTGTTGAAGCTGTAGGATAAGCATAAGGCGAGTTATGTGAATAAAGTTATTAGGAGACTTGTGTTGTAACTGTAGGTTACACTGAACAGTTGTATCATATATGATACCTCTATATATCATACATGATAAATATATCATATATGATATATGAAATTATCATATATGATAATATATTAACGTGCTTGAAAAAATACAAACAAGTCTGTGATCACCTAGTGGGTAATTGAAAGTTAATTGAGTGTATATTATCATATATGAGAATCTGGTTGAAATTCAACTTATGTAATATACCATATATGATAATCTGGTTAAAACTAAAACAAATCTTTTTATTTGTGTAGTGAAAACTATTTTCAATGCATTTTGAAGAACTAATTCATCTCAAGGCTAAGAAGTGAAACATCGACCCCAGACTGAAATAACAAGATCATGAGCATGAAAATAAAAAAGGCGAGCACTAAATTTGCTATAAAAATATTGACGACTGAGATCAACATCAATTGTTTTAGACATTTGAATAGTTTATCTCTTAGTAATTTGTGTATGGTGATGTATAGGTTTAACTTTGTAATGCTACTCAATCATTATTATTTTTGTTAAATATGAAAATGACAAATCTATAGATGTAAGTTTTGAATAATATGATTATTTTGTTAATTTTTTTATCATATTCTTGAAGCATGGTTTTTATCATTTTTTTAGTATCATACATGATAATACTTGTAACTTTTAACTTTTGTCATATATGATAATGTAGTATCATATATGATACTAAAAAAGTTTGACATACCGCTCATGATTGAAACAAGTACTCTGCTGGATTCATGATTAAACACGTGTTCAAAAAGTAAAAAAAAGAGTTTTTTATGACTAGCATATATGATAATGCATTATCATATATGATACTCATAAAAATTTTTGGGAGATTAAACAAAAGGTCTACTAAGTTTAGGCTTGAATTCAAGATTAAAACAAATAGCCTGCTTAATAAATAACTAAACACTTGTTCAGAAATAAAAAAATGTGCTTTTTAACAAGATATAATTAATGATTAAACACTTGTTCAAAATAGAATGTAACCAATAATGATTAGAACACTTATTCATAATCAAAATATACAAAAACAAAAGAGCCTATTGAATTCATAACTAAAACAAAAACATTCCTATTATTATTTTATTTTTTCTCGAGCCAAATCTACTTTTCTTTTCTAAAACTTCCTCATCGGCATCGACGTAGACTTATCGATCAAATGTGTTCGCACAGTCTGTATTTATAAAACAGAGGAAAGAATATATCAGCCACCAATTTATCAACAACTGAATTATATAGCAAACAATATAAAAATACATAATAGGTCAAAAAGTGTAAAATGTCATGTACAATATAGAAGTCTGGTTTTTTCTTGTCGTTTTCAGAAATATTATATATGATACCTCATATATCATATATGATATAACTATCATATATCTCATATCATATATGATATAACCATCCTATATCTCATATCATATGTCGTTTTCAGAAAACGTCTAGAAGAACTTAAGGGCATTTTAGAGAATTCACTTCTAGGGTTTGTGAATAGTGTAGCCTGGCATTTGCCTATAAAAGGAGACCTCAACATGTGAGAGTCCCTTTGTTCCAGTCTTTACCTTTTAAACTTGTAATTCCTTTTTAAAATTTATAAAAGTTGGTATTTTGAGAAAATTGTAATTCCTTTTTATGTTTTTGAAAGTTGGTGTTGTTTAAAGGGTGATTCTGAGTTGCATTGATTGTTATAAGTGTGCTTGAACGTTTTGGATCAAGGACATTTATGCTTGGTAAGGTTTTTTTTTCAAGTTTGAAAAAGCTTGAAAGAAGGTTCTGATTTTGCTTATTTTTGTGTACTAAGCCTTAACCATAAGCTATAAGCTCTTGCAAGCTTGTTGACACCAAGCTTGTGAAGGGATTAGAGCCCTTGGTTGAGTTGTTTGCTGCTTGTGTTGAAGACATCAAGTCCTTGAGTTTCTACTTTGAAACATCAACCAAGGCATTCATCATCTTTCTTATTGAAGTACCTTGGTCTTGTTCTAGTTGTTGAACAAGGTCCAAGGAGCATAGCTGGCCTTCCTAGGATGTTGTGGAAGGCAGGTATAACCTCTTGTTAAGATTCCTCTCAAAATTTCATGTTTCTGCTTATTTTGTACTTTGGTATATGATTTGGAGTTCTTGTATTTGTGCTTTGAGTTTTATGGCTGTTATCTGTTAGTTGTCACCTAGTGTAGCTATTTGATCATTAAAATCAATAGGTTGTGTTTAAAAATCAGAAGTTTGTTTGAAAAGTGGTTGATTAAGGGTTGTTTGGGATTACTGGTTCATAAGGCCTTGTGGCCTTGTGCCCTTGGTTCTTAGGGTTTGGGAGGTCTAAACAAGTCCTAATATACAAGTTTTAGTCATTGGTTTACTTTCTGAAAGTTTGGAAAAGAGATTTGAAGTTTTGCAAAAATCTGATAAAAGTGGTTTTGGAGTTGGTCAAACACATCAGATCCAATAACTTCTTTGTTACTTGGATCTAAGGTCTGAAATCAGGTTTGGGAATAGTTTGGGTGATAAGCTATCTATTGGTTATCTGGTTGTTGAATCTGGTGGCTTATTGTGGTTTTTATAGCTTATCAAAAGTTGCTGAAGTGGTCATTTGCATCAACAAAGTGACCACCTCATTTTGTGCTTGCATTTGTTATCCTAGTGCATGCCTTGTGATTTTGCTGCTTGGAACTTGTTTATGTGCTGCTTGTGATTGGATTTTGCTATTTGGATTGCTTTGTATCTGGCTTATAAGCTAACTGGCTTATTAAGTCCTTATTGCCAAAATCTGTCATCAAAAGGTCAATTGACCTCTTGATTCACAAGGCCTCCTCCTTGAGTCCTTCACAAAAATTGCTTATAACAAGCCCATAGACCATTCCTGATCATTTGGTGCATTTTGGAGTACTTTGACTTTTGGTCAAATAAGCACTTTTTGGCTTATTTTTGAGAACTGCTTATTGGCACTTGCAACAACTTATCTTTTGTAATAGAAATCATTTTTCTTAGCTTAATATCATATCTGGAAGTTTACAAGTCTTTTGGTTAAGCTTTTGCTAGAAAACTAGCTTATTTGGCTTTTTCAGGCAGCTTAATTGCTCATACAGCTTATTCTACTTGGATTTTTGTGATTTTCCTGATTGATTATTCTTAGTTAAGCTATTTGTGAGCTTTTGCAACAAACTAGAGCTTCTGAGGTGCCCTAAATCTCAAACCCGGCTATTTTGTCTTTTAGTGAATTTTTACTTTGCTTATTTCTGTCTTATTGAGTGTGCTTTTTCAAAATTTCTTTTTACAGATCTCATAAGCATCCCAAAAGAAGGTTGTGTGTCAAATTAGAGCTTATGGCATTGGCTTATTGCTTAATGGGCTGAAAAGCCCAATAAGAATAAGCTGTGTGCTTAATAAGCTGTGATAAGCTCATATTCAGCTTTTGGGCCTTTAGAGTTTTGTTCTTAGAATTAAATTTTGAGTCAGATAGGGCTTTTCCAAGTCAATTGGGCCAAGTTTGAGTTTTTGGGCCCAAAAGCCCATTTGGTTTGACTGTTTTTGGTTTTGGCCCATTTGAGGGCCCAATATGGGTATTCTGGTCATTTCACTTTGATTTTCTGATTATTTAGGTTAAAATAAACTAGTTTGCAAGTTTTTAGAATTTTTTTATAATTTTTGGATTTTTGATATTATTTTAATATTATTTTATTATTATTTTTCAAATTTCACATTTTCCAACTTTTTACATTTTTCTTAGCTTTAATACATTAAAATAGGAATTTAGAAACTTTTAGAATAATTTTATCACTTTTAGATTAATTTTTATAATTATTTTAAGTTTTAATTGTTTTTAAATCATTTTAAATAGTTTTTATTAGTTTAAAAATTTCTAAAAATAGTTTATAATCTTTTTAGGTCATTTTAGAGGTTTACCAATTGAAAAACCTTTATTTGGGCTTTTTGATAATTTATTTGATTTTTAGGGCTTTAATTAGCATTTCAAAATTGAATATTTAATTATTTAAAAGGTTTGAAAAAGTTTTGATCATTGGTAAACTCTTAGTTTATTTATTTTGATTTTTGGTGAATTTTTGGTAATTTTTAGAATTAATTTTTATTTTTGTAGTTTGTACGGTTTTACGTTTTAACTTTCTAGTAGTAATTTTTACGTCTTCGTCATCTTCTTTTCTCATCCCCTTCTAAACCAAATATTAATCTCAAATCTTTTACATCTTAGTCACACACATATGCCTCCTTGGGAAACGAACTTCATAAGGGTCATTAGTGTTTACGTTTTCCTAAACGTTCACTTAATACTTACCGCTTTTACGCTCTTTTTCCTAAAGGACGTATTTTTACGGTAATCATTTTGGCGCCGCTGCCGGGGAGGTGTGTCGTGATTAATTTGCATTGTTGTTTTTAATATTAACCATAAATAGTATTTGTATTAGTAGAAATCTACTAATACGTATTATCGGTTTTCTTGTTTTTTCTTGTGAAAATATTATTACTGTATTGTATTAAGTATCACAACAAACAAACAATATCTCCGAAAGTGTGAAAACACAACCTTAATTGGGATTTCATCACTCAATTATTGTATTCGAATCTCAAACAAAAAGAAAAAGGCAAAAATAGATATATACTTTCGTGAAGCTCGATTTTGAAAAATACAAACTATAAGGTGGGTATAAGGCGGGTATTATAAAATATAGTCTAAGGAAAAAGGCTCTTAAGTGTTTC
This sequence comes from Glebionis coronaria, assembly GCA_025667525.1. Classification (NCBI taxonomy): domain Eukaryota; kingdom Viridiplantae; phylum Streptophyta; class Magnoliopsida; order Asterales; family Asteraceae; genus Glebionis; species Glebionis coronaria. The sequence goes on from CM046877.1 coordinate 424,880,476, forward strand.
GCGCCGCCTCGTTTCCCCGCTTGCTTGTGAGTATTTTGAGATTGAGGGCTAATCGAGGGTTTTGCCGCCCAAAGTATTATTACGTATAATATATTTGCTTGGTTTCTTTGTGATTAAAACCTCTTGAACAATTTGGTTTTCACCAAAGTTCTAAAGTCATTCGAAGGCGTTCACTCCACGTGATCGTTTTCATTCCTTTGAGGCTTCTTTAATCAAGAGTTTGATTCGAGGAGAGATTTTGTAGATTGTTGTCTACGAAGATACACCAAAATCCAAAAAATTAAATATAATCAAAAACACAAAAAAAATTGAAAATTCACAAAACAACAAAAAAGAATCTTCTTTGCTCACCTCCCATTCTTCGTGAAGTTTATGATCACTCGTAATCAAGCAAAACGAGCTCGTAAACGTCTTCAAAAGCAAGCCAATCAAGAGACGTTAATTGTTGAACAACCTCCAATTGTTGAACCTATTGTAGAACAAGAAGTCGTCATGGCTAATCGTACTATGATGGAGTTGTTACAAGCACCCACCGAGGGTTTTGGAGAGGCTATTGTGATTTCCGCCATCCTTGCGGAGAATTTCGAGATTAAGACGGGTTTAATGTCGATGTTGCAAGCAAATAAGTTTAGAGGTCATGAGAAAGACAACCCGCACTATCACATTAGGAATTTTAACCGTCTCACCGCTACTAGGAAGTTTAAGGATGTTCCACATGACGCCATTAAGATGATGTTGTTTCCATACTCTTTAGATGGACCCGCAAAAATTTGGCTTGAGAAAGAACCGCCAAATTCGATTTTGACATGGGCCGATCTCGTTTCTAAGTTTGTGAACAAGTTTTTTCCACCATCTAAAACAACACATTTGAAAAATGAGATTTCACGATTTGTGCAAAGAAACAATGAAAGTTTTTCAATGGCATGGGAGCGCTTTAAAGAAATGTTACATGAATGTCCACACCATGATTTTACGGAATTGCATCAAGTTGATACTTTTTATAATGGGCTTAATGATCATGAACGAGATTATTTGAATGCCGCCGCGGGTGGTAATTTTTTGTGCAAGACGACAAATGAGGCTTTACAAATCATCAAGAATAGATTTAAGGTTTATAGCCCTCGTAACACACCGAGTGTTTCCAATTTGGGTTCGTTTTCATCGTCATCGTCTCGTAGCATTAACACCTTACATGATGACGCTAATGAGGAAAATCGGTTTTTTGATAGATTTGCTAATCTAATGTCCCATTGGAAAGCTCAAGAAGCTTCAAATTCCGCTTCGGTTAAAGCGGTTGCTAAGAGTTGTTTGTCTTGTGGTGGAGCTCATGATCTTTCCGAGTGCATTACCGCGGATGGTAACACTTCGAGTGCTTATGTAGCGACGGGAACTTATAACCAAAACGGTCAAGGTTCCCGCCCAAATCAAGCTCCACCAAATCAAAATGCTAATAACTATCGAAACAACAACCAAGGTGGTAATTACCAAGGCAATTCACGCAATTACAACAAGGGGAATTATCAAAATGGGAATGGACAAGTCACTAATCAAAACCAAAACCGTGATTTTCAAAACACTACACAAGGTTTTCAAAATGCTCACACTAAAAATTTGCAAGGAGAATTTTTGGATTATGCTAAAGCAAATGATGCTAAATTTGATAACATGCAACGTGAGATGATTAGCTTAAGATCCGAGTTGAAAAACGAGCTTAAAAATGAAATTGCTAATGAACTTAAAACTCATGCAAATAAAATGGAAGGAAATGTCCAATGTCTTCAACAAAACCAACAAAAGATGGAATTAGGACAACATGAGATTAAGCAAGAGTTATTAAAAGCGGATGCTAGGCAATCAAAATTTGAGGACCGAATGGCCAAGATGTTTGAAGCAATCATGTGTAAACCCTCTTCCTCGGGTGGTCTTCCTAGTGATACCATTGCAAATCCGAAGGGAGAAATGAAGGTTATTACTACACGAAGTGGTAAAACTTTCAAGGAACCAATCTCTCGTCTAAGTACTTCTACGGAGAAGGAAATCGAGAAAGAACCCGAGGTGATGGTCGAAAAGGAGCACATTACAATCCCACGAAGTACCGCTCATACCACACCTACGGTTGAACCAATACCAATTGTGGAACCCGAGTTTCCAAGGCCGTTGCCTAATGACCAACCCACACCACCTTTACCCTACCCTTTGAGACGAAACAAAGAGAAGTTGCAAGAACGTAACAAACAACAAATCGAGATTTTTATAAAAATGTTTCAACAAGTGCATTTTGATGTGAGTTTAGCCGACGCGTTGTTATATATGCCTCATTTCGCTTCCACTTTTAAAAGTATGATGAGCGATTAGGAAAAGCTTTCAAAGCTTGCTAATTGTTCTTCGGTTTATCTTAACCGCATACCGGAAAAAGTTGGTGACCCCGGAAAGTTTTTCATTCCTTGTGACATACAAGATATGAAATAATGCCTCGCCTTGGCCGATCTTGGTGCGAGCATTAATTTGATGCCATTTTCCATTTGGAAATCGCTTTCGCTCCCGGCTCTCATTCCTTCGAACATGTCTATCGAGATGGCCGATCATTCTACAATTTTAGCATGAGGAGTAGCCGAAGATGTTTTCGTGAAAGTTGGGAAGTTCTACTATCCCGTTGATTTTATAGTAGTCGACATCCCCGCGGATCCTCAAGTTCCTCTAATTTTAGGTCGTTCATTTTTAGACACTTCGAGATCGCTTATCGATGTTCATGCAAGAACTATCACTTTGAGATTCAACGAAGAGGAACTTGTTATAAACGCTACTCAAAACTCGAAACCTTCTCATGTTTATGCAATCGCTACCATCAATCACATTGACATCGTTGATGTGGTTTGCGATGAGTTTTCACAAGAAGTGTTAGGTTTTTCCGATAGCTCGTCAAGTGGCAATCCCACTATTTTGGATCCGATTCTTGCCAATTCAACACCAAATCTCACTCCATTCCAAGGAGGCGATCTCACTTCAAATGAAATCGACAATGAAGATGAGGTGTTGATTAGTGATGATACTTCTATTCCACCATTTCTTTCGCCGATGGAAGTTATGAGTGTTGAACCAAAATCTTCAATCGAGGAACCACCTATCCTTGAATTGAAAGATCTTCCTTCTCACCTTGAATACGCATTCTTGGAAGGTGATGACAAGTTGCCGGTTATTATTGCAAAAGATGTTGCTAATGATGAAAAAACCGAGCTCTTGAAAGTTCTTAAGGCTCATAAAGGGGCAATTGCGTGGAAAATATCCGACATTAAGGGTATTGACCCAAAATTTTGTACTCACAAGATTTTAATGGAGGAGGACTACAAACCCGCAATTCAAAGTCAAAGAAGGGTGAATCCCAAAATTCACGATGTCATTAAAAAGGAGGTCCTTAAACTTCTTGACGCGGGAATGATTTATCCTATATCCGATAGCCCATGGGTGAGCCCAATCATTATGTCCCTAAAAAGGGAGGAATGACCGTTGTGCCTAATGAAAAAAACGAGTTAATTCCCACTCGTTTTGTGACCGGTTGGAGGGTGTGTATTGACTACCGAAAGTTAAATGACGCCACTCGTAAAGACCACTTTCCTTTGCCCTTCATGGATCAAATGTTGGAGCGACTTGCGGGAAATGAATTCTATTGCTTTTTAGATGGTTTTTCCGGTTACTTTAAAATTCCTATCGACCCTCGTGATCAAGAGAAGACTACGTTTACGTGTCCTTATGGAACGTTCGCTTATCGTAGGATGCCTTTCGGACTTTGTAATGCACCGGGTACGTTTCAACGGTGTATGATGGCAATTTTTCACGATATGATCGAGAAGTCGATGGAAGTGTTTATGGATGACTTCTCGGTGTTTGGCAATTCGTTCACGTCGTGTTTATCTAATCTCGAGCAAATGTTAAAACGTTGTGAAGAAACCAATCTTGTGCTTAATTGGGAAAAATGTCATTTTATGTGTAAACAAGGAATCGTCTTAGGACATAAGGTATCGAAAGCGGGGATTGAGGTCGATAAAGCTAAGGTAGACGTCATCGCCAAGTTACCTCATCCCAAAACCGTTAAGGGAGTTAGGAGTTTCCTAGGCCACGCGGGTTTTTATCGTCGTTTCATCAAGGACTTTTCGAAAATCTCTCGACCTATGACACACCTTCTCGAGAAGGATGCTCCTTTTAACTTCAATGAGGATTGTGTTAGAGCTTTCGAAACTCTCAAAAGGAAACTTACCGAAGCTCCCATTCTTGTTTCTCCTAATTGGGAATTACCCTTTGAAATCATGTGCGATGCAAGTGATTATGCTATAGGGGTCGTCTTAGGGCAACGTTATGACAAACATTTCCGTCCTATCCACTATGCTAGTAAGACGCTGACCGAGGCTCAATTAAAGTACACCACAACGGAAAAGGAATTCCTTGCCGTGGTCTATGCTTTTGAGAAGTTCCGACCTTATCTCGTCTTGACTAAAAGCATCGTGTATACCGACCATTCGGCTATCAAGTATCTCTTAGCTAAGCAAGATGCTAAGCCGAGATTGCTTCGTTGGATGCTCCTCTTCCAAGAATTTGATGTCACCGTGCTTGACAAAAAAGGAGCCGAGAATCTAGCGGCCGATCATCTCTCTCGTCTAGAAGATCCTCACAAAGATGTTTTTGAGAACAAGGAAATCACTGAAACATTTCCTCTTGAGACTCTCGGTGTAGTGAATTCTAAAGACACCACCCCATGGTTTGCCGACATTGCAAATTACCATGCGGGAAATTTCATAATCAAGGGTATGACGACATAACAAAAACGAAAATTCTTTCGTGACGTCAAGTTCTATTTTTGGGACGAACCTTATCTCTTTCGGGTTTGTGCGGATCAACTCGTTTGATGTTGTGTTTTTGGTGCCGAAGCTTCTAATATCCTTAGAGCTTGTCACGAGGGACCCACGGGTGGTCACCACGGTGCTAATCTCACGGCTAAGAAAGTGTTCGATGCCGGCTTCTTTTGGCCTTCTATATATCGTGATGCACACGCACTTGTAAAGTCGTGTGATTCGTGCCAACGTCAAGGAAAATCGTCTCAACGTGATGAAATGCCGCAAAACATAATTCAAGTGTGTGAGATTTTCGACATATGGGGAATAGACTTTATGGGGCCGTTCCTATCGTCTCATGGCAACAAATATATCCTCGTCGCGGTGGACTACCTTTCTAAGTGGGTGGAAGCTAAGGCTTTGCCTACTAATGATGCTCGTGTGGTAGTGAAGTTTTTGAAGCAACTATTCTCTCGGTTCGGAACCCCTCGTGCTATTATAAGCGATCGTGGAACCCATTTTTGTAATGACCAATTCGAAAAGGTTCTAAAGAAATATGGAGTTACTCATCGTCTTTCTACGGCTTATCACCCACAAACGAGTGGGCAAGTCGAGGTTTCGAACCGAGATTTTAAGAGGATTTTAGAGAGGTCAATTGGAGAAAATCGTGCTTCATGGTACGACAAACTCGATGACGATTTATGGGCCTTTAGGACCGCTTATAAGACACCTATCGGTTGCACTCCTTATAAGTTAGTCTATGGGAAGAATTGTCATTTGCCCATTGAATTGGAGCACAAGGCATATTGGGCCCTTAAGCATGCAAAATTTGACTTGAAGACCGCGGGAGATCACCGGAAAATACAATTGAATGAATTGGATGAATTAAGAGATAATGGTTATGAAAATTCATTAATTTCTAAAGAAAAGACTAAAAAGTTTCATGATTCAAAGATTAAAAACCGGGTTTTTAACGTTGGTGATCAAGTGTTGCTTTTTAACTCTCGACTTAAGATATTTTCCGGAAAATTGAAATCTCGTTGGTCGGGTCCATTCACCATTACACAAGTGTTTCCTTATGGGACCATCGAGCTAGCTCAAGATGATGGTCCTAACTTCAAGGTGAATGGACATAGGCTTAAGCACTACTTTGGTGGGGAAATTCCTTCAATGGTTGCCCTCGACCAAGTCACCTTCCCCAATGATAATTAGCATTAAGGGGATCGAGTCGAGCTCATGACTCGGTAATCAAAAACCAGGTGCCTCGTGGGGGAGATCCCATGCTTATCTTTTATGCTTACTATTCACTAATAAGGGGACTTGTACCCTTTCAACTCGTTGTCTCGTGGTTGTTTGTGATTGTGTTATCTAGATCATCATCATCATCTACGATTGAAGACTCTCGTGTTCGTTTACGTGAGCCTCCATCATTTGCTTGAAGAAGTTTTTCACGAATCCATGACATATCCTTTATTGTTCTAACAATTATCTTTTAGCATACTTAATAAACGGCTTTAGATATATTGTTGATCACCCTTTCCATGCTAGATCCTAAGCATTCAATTCTTCGTCTCTAGTATGGGGGTGCTCAACCTTTAGACTCGAAACATTGAGGACAATGTTTGCTTTTAGTATGGGGGGTGAATAGGTACTTGCTTTGCTACGCCCTCACACTTTCCAATTTTCAATGTTTTGTTTTGTTGCTAATAAGGCTAAAAATGGCCAAATTTTAAAATTTTTCTTAGTTTTTAATAAGTGTTTTTAAGACACGAATGTATATTTTCGGATGGGTAGAATAAGAGTTAATTTTTGACTTGATGGGCATTTGGAGCCATTTACATTCCTTAACCCGCTCAATTCAAGTTTTGCTAGACTTTTATATAGGGAGCTTTAAAACGCGAAAGTCTTAATTCATACGGGTTAAGAACAAGAACTTTTCGCAAGTTCCTATAATTGATCCTAGAAAGTCACTTATCAAGGGAACTATAAAACGCATTCTCTAAACTTGAAAAAGTCCAAGAAAGTGCAAGATCCTATAGGTGGCTTGAAAACCCAAAACTTTGACTTGATATAGTCTTAATGAATGCAAATCCAAATTTGGCTTAATTTTGACTTGCATGGCTAAGTATTCACGAGTCTCTTTAATTAGAGGTCTTTATATAGTGAAGAACGAGAAATGATAGAGTTAGACAAGTGATCATGCTAAACGTAGAACATGAAAGTGTTCTTTCAAAAACACATATGTTTTTAATTGTGGCTTTTTCTTCCCATAAGATCAATGCATTAGGAATAAATCATAATTGCAATAAGTAAGGTCGTACGATTTGAAAGGTTACTTAGCCTCTAGTGCAAGATCGTTTAAAAGTTGCTCGGGGTTGAATAGAGTTCATAGCCAAGGCATAACTTATTGAAGCGGGACGCGAAGATTGGCGATCATCCAAAAAGGCCCTAACAAGGCATGAGGAGCTCTATTTTTGCTAAAGATCCAAGATGATGTGAAGTATCATTATTCCTAAATCAATATGAAGGATCGAGACACACGACGAAAAGCAATTACTCCCCTAAAGATCATGGAGAAAATCTATCCAAAAAGACCCTTACAAGGTATGAGGATAAATATATCCAAGTCCGAAAAGGAGGCAGATCGTTGTATATCAAAATCCAAAGTAAGTATTAAAGAAAAATGATGAAGTCGTGGTCCAAATATGAAGAATCTCTCAAAAACGTCAAGTGAAGAAATTCCAAATATGAGAAGAGAAGACCATAATTTCAAGAACGTCTTCCCAAGATTTGAAGTATGAAGTACATGCCAAATATCGGTCCGAGAAAGGTCTCAAATCGTGAAACGAGTTATGCCAAGATATGAACTTAAGGAGATACACGAGAAGCCATTTTAAAAGATTTTGTCCTTCGGCTAACTATCGATTAAATCGTGCTACTTTGCTTTCGGACTAATAACTACTCAAATAAGTCAATATGAATCACTTATGATCCATGACAAATAGATAAAAAATGCTAGTAACTCATTTCCTTTTATAATAACTAGGATTGCGAGGAGAAAAAGTATTACACCATTTGGACGTATGAGTAGTGTTAGCATTGTGACTTGTACCAACAATGATCTTGTTTTTGCACTTAGCATGGAATGTATGACAATCAAGGATGACGAAGTTTACTCTAAGGGAAATTTGCTTGTTTCTATTCTTTGACCCTAAAAGTCACTTTTCGTGATGAAAATCATACATTATGTCTTTACACATCTTCGTAGTATGTTGCAAGTCTTTACTCTTCAATAAAGGTTAATAAAATTGAACTTTGGTGATGTTTAGATACTTTATTCTAGCATTGCATGAGGGCACGGCAATGGCTTAGTGTGGAGGAGTGATGAGATGGCATTTATACATGATCTCATCGTTCTTTTCGGGCTTTAAATGTATAAAAATGTCATGATATACCATATATATGCTTGTGTTTGTTTACTTGTGTATTTTAGGTATGGATATCGTGAAAAAGACAAAAGATCACAAGATACAAGGAAAAACAGACACGAGAAACGAAGCCGTACAAAGAACCGGGCCCTAATTCATGGAATATTCAACAAATACCCTTGAAGACTTGAAGACATACAAGATTGATCCTCATTTACTAAAGAAATGACACTTAAAACCCTTGTATATTAATAATTACAAGATTGGTCCCTTAAGTTTGTCAAAATTACACAAATGGTCCTTCAACTTTGAAGAAATGGCAAGTTTAGTCCCTCAACTATTCACCATTGTCAATTATAATCCCTTATGATGCCAAAGATACATTGAAGATCTTTGAAGATCAATAATGTCCAAGATCAGCCCTTGAAATATCTCAAAATGGCAAAAACAACCCTTGAAAACCTTTTTCCAAAGTTTTGTGCCAAATCTGCCAAAGTGTGAAACTTATTTGCAAAGGGAATAGAGTTTTGTTGCTGAAAAACGTGTTATACATGTTTCATCAAAATACAAGGACCAAATTTGCCAAGGTTAAACATTCAAACAAAGAAAATGCGCCAAACAGGTTCCACTCCACCAAAAACGGATCAATGGGTCCACTATTCATGTTCTTCCACCCAAATTTTACTTTTACCCAACAAAGGGTTAAACCAAATTACCTTGACCAAAAAGTGATTAACCCTCACACTTATACATCCCACACTTGAACTCACCCATCACATCACCATGGACCCCACCCCCAATTCCCTTTCAACCAATCAGAATGCAACTTAACCCCCAAGTCATCCTACGTGTCCAAATCAACAGCCTAGGATCCTTGCTTCATTCCAAAGCTAAAATGAACAGCCTTGATCAACTTGGACAACTCAAATTCAGAAAACGTCTAGAAGAACTTAAGGGCATTTTAGAGAATTCACTTCTAGGGTTTGTGAATAGTGTAGCCTGGCATTTGCCTATAAAAGGAGACCTCAACATGTGAGAGTCCCTTTGTTCCAGTCTTTACCTTTTAAACTTGTAATTCCTTTTTAAAATTTATAAAAGTTGGTATTTTGAGAAAATTGTAATTCTTTTTTATGTTTTTGAAAGTTGGTGTTGTTTAAAGGGTGCTTTTGAGTTCCATTGATTGTTATAAGTGTGCTTGAACCTTTTGGATCAAGGACGTTTATGCTTGGTAAGGTTTTTTTTTTCAAGTTTGAAAAAGCTTGAAAGAAGGTTCTGATTTTGCTTATTTTTGTGTACTAACCCTTAACCATAAGCTATAAGCTCTTGCAAGCTTGTTGACACCAAGCTTGTGAAGGGATTATAGCCCTTGGTTGAGTTGTTTGCTGCTTGTGTTGAAGACATCAAGTCCTTGAGTTTCTGCTTTGAAACATCAACCAAGGCATTCATCATCTTTCTTATTGAAGTACCTTGGTCTTGTTCTAGTTGTTGAACAAGGTCCAAGGAGCATAGCTGGCCTTCCTAGGATGTTGTGGAAGGCAGGTATAACCTCTTGTTAAGATTCCTCTCAAAATTTCATATTTCTGCTTATTTTGTACTTTCCGTATATGATTTGGAGTTCTTGTGTTTGTGCTTTGAGTTTTATGGCTGTTATCTGTTAGTTGTCACCTAGTGTAGCTATTTGATCATTAAAATCAATAGGTTGTGTTTAAAAATCAGAAGTTTGTTTGAAAAGTGGTTGATTAAGGGTTGTTTGGGATTACTGGTTCATAAGGCCTTGTGGCCTTGTGCCCTTGGTTCTTAGGGTTTGGGAGGTCTAAACAAGTCCTAATATACAAGTTTTAGTCATTGGTTTACTTTCTGAAAGTTTGGAAAAGAGATTTGAAGTTTTGCAAAAATCTGATAAAAGTGGTTTGGAGTTGGTCAAACACATCAGATTCAATAACTTCTTTGTTACTTGGATCTAAGGTCTGAAATCAGGTTTGGGAATAGTTTGGGTGATAAGCTATCTATTGGTTATCTGGTTGTTGAATTTGGTGGCTTATTGTGGTTTTTATAGCTTATCAAAAGTTGATGAATTGGTCATTTGCATCAACAAAGTGACCACCTCATTTTGTGCTTGCATTTGTTATCCTAGTGCATGCCTTGTGATTTTGCTGCTTGGAACTTGTTTATGTGCTGCTTGTGATTGGATTTTGCTATTTGGATTGCTTTGTATCTGGCTTATAAGCTAACTGGCTTATTAAGTCCTTATTGCCAAAATCTGTCATCAAAAGGTTAATTGACCTCTTGATTCACAAGGCCTCCTCCTTGAGTCCTTCACAAAAATTGCTTATAACAAGCCCATAGACCATTCCTGATCATTTGGTGCATTTTGGAGTACTTTGACTTTTGGTCAAATAAGCACTTTTGGCTTATTTTTGAGAACTGCTTATTGGCACTTGCAACAATTTATCTTTTGTAATAGAAATCATTTTTCTTAGCTTGATATCATATCTGGAAGTTTACAAGTCTTTTGGTTAAGCTTTTGCTAGAAAACTAGCTTATTTGGCTTTTTCAGCCAACTTCATTGCTCATACAGCTTATTCTACTTGGATTTTTGTGATTTTCCTGATTGATTATTCTTAGTTAAGCTATTTGTGAGCTTTTGCAACAAACTAGAGCTTCTGAGGTGCCCTAAATCTCAAACCCGACTATTTTGTCTTTTAGTGAATTTTTACTTTGCTTATCTCTGGCTTATTGAGTGTGCTTTTTCAAAATTTCTTTTTACAGATCTCATAAGCATCCCAAAAGAAGGTTGTGTGTCAAATTAAAGCTTATGGCATTGGCTTATTGCTTAATGGGCTGAAAAGCCCAATAAGAATAAGCTGTGTGCTTAATAAGCTGTGATAAGCTCATATTCAGCTTTTGGGCCTTTAGAGTTTTGTTCTTAGAATTAAATTTTGAGCCAGCTAGAGCTTTTCCAAGTCAATTGGGCCAAGTTTGACTTTTTGGGCCCAATAGCCCATTTGGTTTGACTGTTTTTGGTTTTGGCCCATTTGAGGGCCCAATAGGGGTATTCTGGTCATTTCACTTTGATTTTCTGATTATTTAGGTTAAAATAAACTAGTTTGCAAGTTTTTGGAATTTTTTATAATTTTTGGATTTTTAATATTATTTTAATATTATTTTATTATTATTTTTCAAATTTCACATTTTCCAACTTTTTACATTTTTCTTAGCTTTAATACATCAAAATAGGAATTTAGCAACTTTTAGAATAATTTTATCACTTTTAGATTAATTTTTATAATTATTTTAAGTTTTAATAGTTTTTAAATCATTTTAAATAGTTTTTATTAGTTTAAAAATTTCTAAAAATAGTTTATAATCTTTTTAGGTCATTTTAGAGGTTTACCAATTGAAAAACCTTTATTTGGGCTTTTTGATAATTTATTTGATTTTTAGGGCTTTAATTAGCATTTAAAAATTGAATATTTAATTATTTAAAAGGTTTGAAAAAGTTTTGATCATTGGTAAACTCTTAGTTTATTTATTTTGATTTTTGGTGAATTTTTGGTAATTTTTAGAATTAATTTTTATTTTTGTAGTTTGTACGGTTTTACGTTTTAACTTTCTAGTAGTAATTTTTACGTCTTCGTCATCTTCTTTTCTCATCCCCTTATAAACCAAATATTAATCTCAAATCTTTTACATCTTAGTCACACACATATGCCTCCTTGGGAAACGAACTTCATAAGGGTCATTAGTGTTTACGTTTTCCTAAACGTTCACTTAATACTTACCGCTTTTACGCTCTTTTTCTTAAAGGACGTATTTTTACCACAATCAAGGCGTGTTATGTTAGATTTGAAAAATTTTGTTTTTGATATTATCCATAAATAGTATTTGTGTGATTAGCATTCTAATCATACGTATTATTGGTTTTCGTTGTTTTGTGAATGATACAAGGTTTTACCAAGTATAAAAGTTATCGTCCGATCTTTTTGAATTGATTACTAGTTAATGGTGCGACTCAGTCGTTCTTGGTGGAATATAAAGGGGAAATGTTATCTATTTTAAACTAAGGTAAAATGAAAATGTAAATTTAAATGAGAATGTAAAAACAAATGTAAATGTCGTTAAGTAAAAGTGGAAGATTGAAATTTTAAACTAAAAATTAATACTTAAAAGTAAATGACGAAAAATTAAAAACTTCTATCTGAATAATTCTATCTGAATAATTATATCCGAATAATTCTATCTGAATAATACTATCTGAATAATTCTATCTGGATAATTCTATCTGAATAATTCTATCTGAATAATACTATCTGAATAATTCTATCTGAATGTTTCTATCTGAATGTTTCTATCTGAATGTTTCTATCTGAATGTTTCTATCTGAATGTTTCTATCTGAACGTTTCTATCTGAATGTTTCTATCTGAATGTTTCTATCTGAATGTTTCTATCCAAATGTGGCTAACAAAAATTGGGCAGCATTTCGTCACAATAAGCCTTATACCCGATCGCAAAGTACGATGCCAGGGGCGATCGCAACCTACGATCATAATAAGTGATCAGAAAAACTATCACAATAAGCTATCACAATGTAGAAACCCTAATATTGTGATGGAAAAATCACAATATTCGGATGAATGATAAGCTAGTAAACCAATAAGCACTTCTAAAAAGAACAATTAACAAAAACTTAACCAACTCAATAAGCACAAATTTGAAAACTTTTGAAATACTAAATAAGCAAAATTTAAAAAGACTAAACTTTTTAAGAAAACTAAAAAGTAAATAAGCTAAACACAAAATAAGCCAATAAGCATGAAAAGCTCAAAGCTGAAGTTGTATAAAAACTTAAAGATTGATAAAAATATAAACTTTTTAATCAATCAAACATCAAGATTAAACAAATTCAAAGATTATTTCGAATCAAACATAATTAAAAAGATCAAGAAATGTAGAATGAGAATGATTGTAAAAAGCTTGAAATAAGATGAAGATTAAAGATCCAAATACAAGATTAAAGTGAAAAGCTTAAAACTTTAAAGAAGAACTAGAGAGAGAAAGTGAAAAACTAGAGAGAAAATAAAACTACACTACTCCTAATCTAAACTAACTAACCACCTCCTAATGACACATAAGGAGGGTATTTATAGGAGGAGTAAAATGTTGGTGCTTTCTTCCTTCTTTCTTCTTGTCTCGACTCGATTTAAATTCTTTGTCTTTCTCGACGTCGTCTCGGGATTTGTCGATATAATTTGAACTCGTCTTATAATTTTATTCTTTAATTAGACTTGGTTCTTCGACTTCATTAAATTTCTGTCTTTAGACTTTTTCTTCGATAAATCTTCAGAATAGGCCTTGGACTTCCGTTCTTTTTGCTCTCTTGATCTTTTGACTTCGTCTTTTCTCGTTTTCTTCGATAAAAGCCCGTGAAAGCCCGTGTTTTCTTCCTTTTTCATCTTTTGGTCCTAAAACACAATAAAAACACAAACCACGAATAATTTCGACATTTACGACATAAAATACACGTTTTGGCTTGGTTTTTATTATAATTAAGTGGTAAAAGGATGGGTGTTTTCACACCTATCAAATCCCCTACACTTGACCATTGCAATGCCCTCATGCAATGCATTATTTACAAAGCAAGTTTTACATTTTTCATCATAATTAACCTACCTTGGCCTTTATTAAACATATCAAAAGGAAGAAAAACAAATAAAGAGATTAAAGACTTACATTGGGGCTTTGGATTGTCATGAATGTTTATCATCCTCAAGTTTCACGTTCCCCAAACCAAGCTTAAAAACGAGATCATTATTATTATAAGTTAGCAAACTAAGACAAACTCATATGGCCCAATTATTCACCTAGACTCCCTTATTCCTAGGTGTATCTCTTATATTTTATTGTTGTCTTGAATGATCACGAGGATGCATTGTTGACTTATTTCGATAGTTATTTAGGCTGAAAATAAAGTAGGACGATTTAATCAATAGTTAGCTAAAGGACAAAATCTTTTAAAACTGCTTCTCGGGACCTCATAAAGTTCATATCTTGGCATAACTCGCTTCACGATTTGAGACCTTTCTCGGACCGATATTTGGTAGTGACTTCATACTTCGAATCTTGAGAGACGTTCATGAAATAATGGTCTTCTCTTCATAATAGGAATTTATTCACTTGAAGTTTTGAGAGATTCTTCATACTTGGACCACGACTTCTTTATTTTTCTCCAATCTTTATTTGGGATTTTGATTTACAACGATCCGCCTCCTTTTAGGACTTGGATCTATTTATCCTCATACCTTGCTAGGGTCTTTTCGGATAGACTTCTCCATGATCTTTAGGGGAGTATTTGCTTTTCGTCGTGTGTCTCGATCCTTCATATTGATTTTTGATAAATGATTCTTCACATCACTTTTGGATCTTTAGCAACAAAATGTAGCCCTCATGCCTTGTTATGGCCCTTTCGGACTCGCCAATCTTCGCATCCTGCTTCAATAAGTTATGCCATGGCTATGAACTCTAATCAATACCGAGCAACTTTTAAACGATCTTGTCCTAGAAGCTAAGTAACTTTTCAAATCGTACAACCTTATTTATTGCAATTAAATTTATTAGCAAGCGATGGGAGAAAAAGCTCATAATTAACTCACATAAATTTATGAAAGAATACCAAACTTATAATTGACTCTATCATCTCTCGTTCTCCACAATTTAAAATCTCAAGGAATGAGACTCGTGGATGCTTAGCCTATTAAATCAAAGTTTTGGGTTTTCAAGTCATCTATAGGATCTTGCAAATTCTTAGACTTTTTCAAGTTTAGAATTCGCATTTTAAAGTTCCCTTGATAAACGACTTTCTAGGATCAATTATAGGAACTTGTGAAAAGTTCTTGTTCTTAACTCGTAAGAGTTAAGACTTTCGCGTTTTAAATTTCCCTATATAAAAGCCTAGCAAAACTTGACTTAAACACGTTAAGGATACTAGCTAGAGTAAACTTAGATAAGTAAACTCGGGTTGAGTCAAAAGATTCACAACGTTGAAAAATTAAAACCACTTTATTAAAATTTATTCAGCAAAGAAAGAAAATAACTATAACAAAGGAAAATACTACTATACAACTAGGCCAAAATAGATTAAAAATTTTGAAAAATGTCGAAAAATCAAATTTTCCGGTTAAAATGAGGACAAATACAAGGAAAAGCCCACTTAACTTCGATAGAAGTCCCCCTACACTTAATATAAGCATTGTCCTCAATGTTTAAGCATGTGGGAGTGAACTCCCCTACACTTAGGACATTGTGCACGTTGTTTAAATCTTGCTAAGGAAGAGACAACTAAAGTGATTCCTATTTTAATATTGGAAAATATAAAATAGAGAATCAAAAGAGTTTAGGATAAAATCGGGAAGACGGGAACACGGGATCACGGATCGTCAAAAGTCATCAAGAATGGATCTTTGATAGCTCGAATCCCTGCACATGATAAGAAAGAAAACAACAAACACATACTAGGGTCTCCCCCTACACTTACTAGAAAAACAGATAAAGATAGAGAGATAATCGGGTTGCCTCCCGAGAAGCGCTTGTTTTTGTTAACCGAGTCACGAGCCTGACTCGTCCCCTAATTAAATGGTCCATGGGGAAGCCTCGAATGTAATACCGGGATCAAAGACCTTGTCCTCGTTCCCGGAGGAAAATACAACAAGGGAGGCTGGAGGATAAGTCTTAAAAGGTAGAAAAGTCCTCTCAACATACAAAAAGTATGTGAGATCATGATCCACGGGAGGTGGGGTGGGTAAAAGAATCAAAATGTCATCCCCAAAAGACATATGATTATCATCGAGCGGCAAAGCTGTAAAGGTGTCAATCATGGAATGGTCAATGTCACCCCCCGGGTCAAAGCACTCATCCTCCGTAATGTTGTCTAAAGGAGTGGATGAAAGGTGCTCGGGAGGGGGACTTGGGACAATATCTTCATGCATCAAATTATCAAAAAGAATATCCCCCTCCGTGTCATCATCATCAATACTCGGAGGTATTGACAGAATGTCGATTTCCTCCATAGTTGTATCATTATTCTCAACTGAAGTAATAGACGGAGGTAAAGACTCAGAAATAGGAGCAGAATTTAACGCTTCAATTTTAGCAATAAGAAGATGAACTTTCAGTAATTTGTCACGAAGAATAACGTCTTCCACCTCATCTACAAGACCAAGTTCAGTGGTGAACTTCTCTTATGTCGGAGAGAATAAATCAACATCGCCTTCATCGCCCGGAGGAGAAGGAGAAATTTCAAAAGTAAAATTCTCTTAGCATGGAGAAAAATCATCATCATTAAGAGCGACCTATTCTTTAAGCTCAGCAAAAGTAGGGACATCACAAACCTTCTCAAATAAGTTGTCGAGACCAAATTCACTAATCTCACTCGATGAATCACAATTCTTAGACGCATTTGGGATATCAAGAGTAGGAGTAGTAATCTCAGAAGATGGGTTGAGATCATAGATATCATCCTCGTCATCATCATAATTGTAGTATGGACGCACAAGAGGAGGAGTATAATCACTAAGATTAGATACTTGCTCTTGTCGTTGATCCTCTTGACATTTTTCGATGTATTTATTTAAAGCTTCTTGAACTTTTTGCCCTCGCTTAACAAGATTGGTCCATTGTTCGTGGGGGCTCAAATGTTCGAAGGAAGGTTGATGATTGACGGTGTGACGTGGGGGCTCAAAATTTTGAAAACCAGAATTATAGCACGTATGTGGCTCATAGTAATTCATCGGTTGAAAAGAATTAGAACATGAATTTGGTTCATAATAATCCATCAGCGAATAAAAATGAGGACACGAATTTGGCTCATAATAATTCATTGGCTGAGAATAAGAAGTATCGTGAGGGCCCCCACAATTGTTGCAACACGGGTATTGAGAGAAACCCGGTGCATTTTGTTGATAGGGATCGTCATATATGGGAGAGGGTGAAATAGTGTCATTAGAAGAGAAGAATGAATTGAAATATGAATTGATCGAATTACACGATAGACAACGGCCAAATTCCTAATTAGGGATATCCATTCCACACCGTTCGCATGAACACCATTGACAGGATTGACTACCAGAAGATGGTCTTCCACACCCTACACAGTCAACATACGAATCCATGAAACACAAATAGATAAGCAAGAAGAATATTTTTGGTGCAAAACTTTCGAAAAAGAAATACTTTTTATGATTTTTCAAATGTTTTTGGGATTTTTGAAATTTTTTTATTTTTTTTGGATTTTTGAATTTTTTTGGCAAGAAAATAACGTTCAAAAGTGAACAGATCCCAAAATCCAACGCGTCTATCACAAAAAACCGTTAATCTTCACGAAAAGAGCCGGCAGCGGCGCCATTTAATTCAAGGTTTTACCAAGTATAAAATTTATCATCCGATCTTTTTGAAATGATTACTAGTTAATTGTGCGACTCAGTCGTTCATTGTAGAATATAAAGGGGAAATGTTATCTATTTTAAACTAAGGTAAAATGAAAATGTAAATTTAAATGAGAATGTAAAAAAATTAATACTTAAAAGTAAATGACGAAAAATTAAAAACTTCTATCTGAATAATTCTATCTGAATAATTCTATCTGAATAATTCTATCTGAATAATTCTATCTTAATAATTCTATCTGAATAATACTATCTGAATAATTCTATCTGAATTCTATCTGAATAATTCTATCTGAATAATACTATCTGAATAATTCTATCTGAATGTTTCTATCTGAATGTTTCTATCTGAATGTTTTTATCTGAATGTTTCTATCTGAATGTTTCTATCTGAATGTTTCTATCTGAATGTTTCTATCTGAATGTTTCTATCTGAATGTTTCTATCTGAATGTTTCTATCTGAATGTTTCTATCTGAATGTTTCTATCTGAATAATTCTATCTGAATTTTTCTATCTTAATGTTTCTATCTGAATGTTTCTATCTGAATGTTTCTATCTGAATGTTTCTATCTGAATGTTTCTATCTAAATGTTTCTATCTGAATGTTTCTATCTGAATGTAGCTAACAAAAATTGGGCAGCATTTCGTCACAATAAGCCTTATACCCGATCGCAAAGTACAATGCCAGGGGCGATCGCAACCTACGATCGGAATAAGTGATCGGAAAAATTATCACAATAAGCTGTCACAATGTAGAAACCCTAATATTGTTATGGAAAAATCACAATATTCGGATGGATGAGCATAAGCTAGTAAACCAATAAGCAATTCTAAAAAGAACAATTAACAAAAACTTAACCAACTCAATAAGCACAAATTTGAAAACGTTTGAAATACTAAATAAGAAAACTTTAAAAAGACTAAACTTTTTAAGAAAACTAAAAAGTAAATAAGCTAAACACAAAATAAGCCAATAAGCATGAGAAGCTCAAAGCTTAAGTTGTATAAAACTTAAAGATTGATTAAAAGATAAACCTTTTAATCAATCAAATATCAAGATTAAACAAATTCAAAGATTATTTCGAATCAAACATAATTAAAAAGATCAAGAAATGTAGAATGAGAATGATTGTAAAAAGCTTGAAATAAGATGAAGATTAAAGATTCAAATACAAGATTAAAGTGAAAAGCTTAAAACTTTAAAGAAAAACTAGAGAGAGAAGGTGAAAAACTAGAGAGAAAATAAAACTACACTACTCCAAATCTAAACTAACTAACCACCTCCTAATGACACATTAGGAGAGTATTTATAGGAGGAGTAAAATGTTGGTGCTTTCTTCCTTCTTTCTTCTTGTCTCGACCCGATTTAAATTCTTTGTCTTTCTCGACGTCGTCTCGAGATTTGTCGATATAATTTGAACTCGTCTTATAATTTTATTCTTTAATTAGACTTGGTTCTTCGACTTCATTAAATTTCCGTCTTTAGCATTTTTCTTAGATAAATCTTCAGAATAGGCCTTGGACTTCCGTTCTTTTTGCACTCTTGATCTTTTGACTTCGTCTTTTCTCGTTTTCTTCAATAAAAGCCTGTGAAAGCCCGTGTTTTCTTCCTTTTTCATCTTTTGGTCCTAAAACACAATAAAAACACAAACCACGCATAATTCCGACATTTACGACATAAAATACACGTTTTAGCTTGGTTATTATTATAATTAAGTGGTAAAAGGATGGGTGTTTTCACACCTATCAATTAGTATTATTACTATATTGTATACTTATCACACTAAATCCACAATATCTCCAAAATCGTGAAAACGCAACCTTAATTGGAATATGATCACTTAAATATTGTATTTGAATCTAAAGAAAAAGAAAAAGACAAAATAGATAATTACTTTCGAGAAGCTTGATTTTGATTAACACAAACTATAAGGTGGGTATAAGGCGGTTGTATTTCACGACCTAAGGGAAAGTGCTTCGCGTCGCCTCGTTTCCCCCGCTTGCTTGTGTGTGCTTTGAGAAAAAGGGCTAATCGAGGGTTTGCCGACCAAAGTATTATCTACGTATCATATATATTTGCGTGGTTTCAAAAACCCTCTTGAAGGTTTTGGTGTTCCACCAACGTTCTAAAGTCATCGAATGCGTGCACTCAACGTGATCGTTTTCATTCCTTGAGGCTCCTTTAATCGAGAAATCGATTCGAGGAGAGATTTGTAGATTCGTGTCTACGTAATTCACAAGAAAAATCCAAAAAAAGTAAAAACAATCAAAAGCACTGATAATCGTATGTGTAAGTATTAAACTCGACGATTTAGGAAAACCGACGAATCGAATAAATGCGGGTTCGTTCTCGAAGGAGGTGTGTGTATTAGATGCCAATTATATAAAATCAAGAGTTTGTATTAGGGACGTTTTTTTGTTTTAGAAAGAAGAATTAAAGACGAGCTACAACTACGATTAAACTACGACGAGTGACGTAAAACGCGAACGTAAATACGTAAAACGTGAAAAAATTAAAAAATTTAACCTAAAAATTAATTAAAACTTAAAACTAAGTCTAAAATAATATAAATAAGGTCTAAAATCCAATAAATAAATTTTAAAACCTTTTATTAATTAAATATTCAATTTTAAATGCTAATTAAAGCCCTAAAATTAAATATAATTAAGTAAAAACCCAAAATATTATTTTATTGAACAAATAACTCACTTATATTATTGAAAGACTAAAAAGTATTTTTCCTAAATTTTAAATACTATTTTTCTATTTTTAAAATAATAAAAGCTATTTTTAAACTAAAATAATGATTAAAAATAATAAAATAATGCTAAAAATAATTTGACTATTTTAAAAATCCTAAATTATACTAATGAATAGTAGAAAAATGAAAAAGTTTGAAGAATTAAATATTGTTCACTAAAAGACAAAACAAATTATAATTAAACCTATTCAAACTTAAATTATATCTAAAAATTAGTAAAAAAAGTGAACAGTAAAATATATTTTTAATAAAAATCTTAAAATCTTTTTCTTAATCTAAGAAAATTTTTAAAACTGAAAAATATACACTTTTGGCACTAAAAGACAAAAACAGTAATTAAAGAACTAATTAAAAATGCAATAAAATCTAAAAAAAGAGAATGAATAGTAACTGGAAATAAACTTAATAGAAAAATCAGAAATTAAATAAGAAAAATAACAAAACAAAAATCAAGTTCAGATTCTTAAACAAGTCCACAAAAGACAAAAAATATAAAAACTGAAAGTGACATGTGACAGATTTTGTCTTTATGCTCAGCAGGGGGAACTTTTACCCTAGCAGTGGGAAGTTGGTTCCCACTACTTTCAATGGAAATCGTATCTGGGCACTTAAGTGATCATAACTTGATATTTACTTTGTATTTCTTGGATACAATGGCACCCCCACAACTAGTTGGGTTGTAGGGAGTCAAGAAAAATATAAAAACAATGGGTCACTTCACAAAATCAAGCTCAAAAGCCCCTAATGCAGTTACTATAACACCAAAGGGAGGGCTGGTGGGCTTTTGCTGATGTATTGTGCAATTGGGTGAGTTTTGGTTGGCCAAAACTCACTCAATCCACTCACAAGCTCCCTCAAATCAAACACAAATCCTAACCTAACCTAAATCCTAACAAGCTCAAAGATTTGAATGGCAAATTTCACAAAAACAAAGAAGTTTTAATACTTACTGATTATTTTACTAGGTTTTGCCAAGAAAATAATCATGCAAGTTAATACTAACCTACCAATCTAGAAAACCAAATACTGAAACTACTTAAGAATACCAAAATGAGTGTGTACAACTGATTTTAAACCAACATCTTCACAATCCCAATTTAAAACCTAGATCCAAACACCCCATTAAAAACAGAAAGATGAAAATTAACAAAGAGTTACACTATAACTTGCACCAAATCCATTCAAACCTGCTCTAATATGCTTCAATCTAACAATATTACAATATCAGGCATTTGATCTAACATCTAACAGCTTAATTCATAAAATCCATGAAACTAAAAAAAATGATAAACTCCAAACAAGTATATAGGGTTTATAGCTATTACCTTGTGAGCTTACATCCAAGCTTCACAAAGGCTAGCTTAAGCCTTCTCCATCAAGCTCGGGCTTGAGCTTATGAAATTTAGAAAAGAGGGCTTGTTGGTATGTGAGATAATGATGATGATGAACCAAGAAAAGACCACCACCTATCCAATATACTTGACTTGTAACCTGCCAATAATCAAACAAAGAAAAGAGAGAGAGTGATTTGGAATACAGCTTGTGAGATTATAAGCTTGGCTTATTACTTAAGCCAGCTTATTCCTCATAAGCTTGATAAAAAAAACTTTTTGAAACTGAAAATCTTTCACACCCTATGGAAACTACTTGAAACTTGAAGCACTTTTGATAAAAGAGTATCAAAACAAGTAAACCAGTTTTTAGTTTCCACTTTCACTTCAATTCAAAACTGGTTTCAAGATTAATCACGTTTGCCAAAAACTCCAAAACGGATTTTTCTGAAAATCTATGCTAAACATGAAAACTCGTAACTCTTTAACTATTTCTCAAACAATAAATGTAATGAAACTTAAAACATGAACTTGGAACTCAGATTATGCAATTTAATATCTTTTTCATTTTCATTACTAAAAATCAAAATGTACAAAATCTGGAACAAATAATAAGGGTCACATGAGACTCCTTATATAGTACAATGAAGAACAATCTAGAATACAATAATTCTATAACCCTAATTTACATGAAATTCCAGTAAGGCCCCTTTGACTGAAAATTCGAATCTTGGACTTCATTTGTGCCCATGTGATTGATGAAGTGTAGCCAGCTGTTTCATTTGATCTGAGGCCTTCATTTGCTCTTGGGGACTAAGGAAATCATAAGAGTCATTCAATTTGTCTCCTCATTGGGTGTTGTGTGAAAAAGACGAAGCAGGGGAGGGCCCTACCCAACACATGGGTGTGTTGGGATCACGGTTTTGGTGTGGGATGGGTTTAGTATATGGTTAATTAAGGTTCTGGAAGGAATGGGTGAAAAACCCTTTGATTAAGGTTTAATTGATCCTGGGCTTATCTAGGGTTCATGGGGGTAAAAATGGTGGTTTAATCTGTTAGGGGGTAATTAGGATTTAAATTTCTTGTTTAGTGGGAAAATTATAACTGATTAATAATCAGTTATTTAAAATGTGGGTGGGAAGCTGATGTGGAAGGAGGGTGAAATGGGATTGGTTGAGGGGTTTAAGTGGGACAGGTGGCGTTGGGTGATAGGCTGGTGGGTTAAGGTTGTCGGGGTAGGTTTAGTTTAATAGGGGGTGGTTAAATAGTTTAGGGTTTTGGCAGAAATGACCCTCCTAGTTAAAAATGGCATCAAGTAACTTTTCACCCATGGTCCTTTCAGCTTTTCATAGTCAGTCCTTGTCCATTTGCACCATTAGTCCTTTGGTGATAAAAAGGACATAATTTGTTTCATCTTTAAATACAAGGGCTGTTCTTATAAGATCTTCAAACTTTAGGGACCCCATTTATATTTTTGGATATTTGAGGGGTATAAAGTGTCATTCTTCAAAAGTTGAGGGACCAAACTTGACATTCTTCAATTCTTCAAGGTCATTTTTTGAAATTCCATTCTTGGGCCCGGTTCTTTGTGCGACTTCGTTTCCCGTGTTCGTTATTGCTTCATTCTTGTGATCATTTGTTGATTTCTCAATATCCGTACCTAAAATACACAAGCAACAAACACAAGCATATATTGGGGTATTTTTATGATATTTAATGCATTTAAAGCCGTTTTTGGACGATGAGACTATGTATAAAAGTAGTCTCATCACTCCCCCATACTAAACGATTGCCGTGTCCCCACGCAATGCTAGAATTAAGTATCTTAGCACCTCCAAAATTCATTTTATGATGACATTTGTTGAAAACATAAACTTAAATAAACTACTACACGTGCTTTAGATATAATGTATCGTTTTCATCAATATTAAGTGACTTTTGGGATCATAGAACAAGAACACGTGAATGCTTCGTTAGAAATAATTTCGTCGTCCTCGATTTTCACCCAATTCCATGCTAAGCGTGTGACGAGATCATTGTTATTATAAGTTAGCAACACGATCATATGTCATGAGTGTTAATTACGAACCTAAACTCCCTTATTCCTACTTGGTATCTCTTACATTTTATTTTGTCTTAATGATCACGAGGATACATCATTGACTTATGCGTGAATAGAGATTAAGTCTAAAAATAGAGTCTTAACGGTGTAGCCAAAATCATTTAATAATTCACCCTAATGACAACGATGTCAAAAAAATTAAGTCAACAAGAAGGATCGATAAACACGGTTTTATAACGGTTTTGAACATGAGACTTATTACCAACACTTTTATACGCCCCCTAACTGAAGGGCCTTATTATCATAGGTTTACCTCCATCTTTTATTCAACTTCGCCATGAAGCTTTTATTATGACTTCGGTCTTGCCTTACCTTTTATTATCCACCTCATCGGTGGTTTTATTAGCCAAAGACGTATATCCTCACGCTAAGGCGAATTTTGGATCTTTAAAGCTTCAAAGATTAAGGCTTGATTCACTTTCAATTTGGCATAGATTTTTCGGCCTTGTGGGCTTCGAAAATTTGCTTAATTTCGGTGAGCACTTTAAATCTTATTATTGGGTGAAGCTTTCGATTATTCGGGTGCCAATACTTCAAAACCGTGACGCTGGCGATACCTCAATGTTTTCCCAATTTAATTACATGGAAGCAACTAAAACAAATTAGAAACCAACAGTAGTGACTAAACCGCTAAATCAATATTTATTAACAATTTATTATCAAAAGCGTGGGGAGAATAAGCTAATAATTACTACACATGAGATCGTGAAAGATTACGAGACTTATAAATAACTCTATCATTTCTCGTCCTCATTTAAGCGACTTAGCCTAAAAAGTTAAGGAATCGAAGCTAAGTGCTCAACACGAACGGTCGAGTCAAAAATTACTCTTATTCTCACCATCGGAAAACCTACATTCGTGTCTTAATCACTTATGAAAAATACTAAAATTTTAAAATTTGGCCATTTTTAGCCTTATTTGCAACAAAACGATAACAAAAAGATGAAATTTTGGATTGCGTATTGACGTAACCAAGGTGAAGTATCTACTCACCCCCCCATACTAAAACTAAACATTGTCCTCAATGTTTCGAGTCTAGGGGTGAAAACACCCCCATACTAGAGACGTAGTCGAATGCTTAATATTGACCATGGAAAGGGTAAAACGAATAACCTAAAATCCGTTTATGAATTATGCTAATAAGATAAACATTAGAACATAAAAGGATATCATCGGATATCAGAATCACCAAAGGCAACGATCGAAGCTCTAGTGATCCATAAAACGAACACGAGAGGCTTCAATGATGTCGATGTACCTAATGAATCACAATCACGAACAACCACGGAACAAGGGTTGGAAGGGCACAAGTCCCGTCATTACACTATTAGAAAGCAATAATATTTACAAGGATAAGCATGAGAATCCCCCACGAGGCACCTTATTTTTGATAACCGAGTCAAAAGCTCGACTCGAATCCCTATAAATGTGATCATTTAGGGACAATCATGGTTCGGTCATTTTTGGTGGGACTTACATGTAATCAAGGCCCAAAAGCAACCGTGAATAAAGGCAAAACCTCTATACCGGGATCAAAGATCGTGTCTTCGTTTTTGGATGATAAATGAAACAACACGACTTTAAACATCATCGTCCCAAAGGGACACAAGAAAATTGAATGAGAAGAGAAAGGTGGGACATTGGGTGGGCATAGAAATCGAGTTACTCGAGGTAAACTCGTACCGTAAGTGTAGAAGGATCTTCTAGTGACTACTTCGGTAAAAGACCGAGATTTTATCTTAAACGTGACACCGGGGTCAAAAATCTCGTCCTCGGTGGAGAATTATAAGGAAACAAATGGGGATTCCCCCACACTAGATCCACACAAATCATCGTCAAAAGAAGTAGACGCGTTTTTAGAAAGTTCAATTAAGCGAGGTGATGACGGAGTTAACTTTGGAAAAATTTTCAAATCAATTGTAAAATCTTTTCCTTTTTCATTTTTTAACTCTTTGTTACAAAACCCAAGTTGACTAAATTGAAAATATTTGGTGTTTCTAAAACAATTTTAGGCACACTTAAAATATTCACATTTATCTTGAAGGCGGGAGGAGGATTTGAATTTTTAAAACGTGAATCGACTAATAAAATATCCCCCTCCGGGCTAATGCAACGGTCCTCATCAAACTCGAAAATTGAAGGCGGGTTATCAAGTATACGTTTGATCTCGGAAAAATCGCCATCGGGATAAAAAACGACTTCTCTTCCTCGTGGAAGAGGTTTGGAAATCAATTTATCGATAGTCGAGTCGCTAGCTCCAACCGTCGTGAAACTAGGAATAGAAGGCTCTTCCATTGAATATTTTGCCTTTGTCGTTTCGACCTCGACATCGAAAAACGTATCGATGTGAGCAAGGCCATCTGCGGACTTCTCACACGATAAATCCAAAATCTCACTCGCTGTGGGATTAGGAGTAAAAGGC
The DNA here is from genome assembly GCA_025667525.1 of Glebionis coronaria. Lineage (NCBI taxonomy): Eukaryota > Viridiplantae > Streptophyta > Magnoliopsida > Asterales > Asteraceae > Glebionis > Glebionis coronaria. The sequence continues at coordinate 424,906,805 of CM046877.1, forward strand.
TCGTCTCGTGACGATTTTGCCTTGACGGTTTCAACTTTGTCCTTCGAAGGGATCGAACGTGGGTTCTCGAACATTTTAGCAAAATTACTAACACGTCCCTTCGGAATTAATTTTCGTTCATCTTGTAAGAACGAGGGTTCAACGATTTCCTTTAAAACCTTGTCACAGTTTTCTTTTTCAAAATTATTTAATGGAATTTCTTTGTCAAAATTAAGTGTATATTGATTTAGAAAATCCTCAATAATTTCATCCTCATTAGAAAATTTTGGTTTGGAAGGTATAAGATTCAACGTTCCTAAGTATCCTACTGATAGGTGTGTAAACACCCATCCTTTTTACCACTTAATTACAATAATAACCGAGCCAAAACGTGTATTTTATGTCATTTATGTCAGAATTATGTGTGGTTTGTGTTTTTGTTGTGATTTAGGACGAAAAGGTGAAAAGTGGAGAAAACACGGGCATATCACGGGCTTTTATCGAAGAAAAAGATGAAAGACGAAGTCAAGAAGTCAAGAGTGCAAAAAGAACGGAAGTCCAAGACCAATTCTGAAGATTTATCGAAGAAAAAGTCAAAAGACGGAAGTTTACTAAAAGCCGAAGAACTCAAGTCTAATTTATTGAAGAATTACAAGACGAGTTCAAAGAAATCCCGAGACAAAGTCATTAAAGTCCAAGATTTAAAGAAGATTAAGAGGACAAGGACTTAAGCATGCAATTAAGAAAAGATGAAAGAGGGGAGGAAGCTTCCTAAGCACCTCCCTAATCTCCTCTATAAATAGGATTTATTTTTCATTCATTTGTTTTTGTTGGATAGCTTGACAAACTATTTCTTCCACTTTTAATTACCTTGTCATTTAATTTCATGTCATTTAAATACATTGTCTTGCACCTTTAAATACCTTTAATTCAAGTAAGTTTCCTTTTAATTATTGTCAATCTTTACTTTATTGTTTGATCTCCTATCTTCCTTTCTTTAATCTTTATGTTTACTTGTTCATGTTCATGTTCTTATTTTTTTTGATTTGAACAAAGTGGGTTTTGATTATTTTGGTTATATTTGTTAGTTTTGTTATTTTGGATTGTTTGTTTATGATTAGTGGATGTTTTGTGATTAGTTTGATTTAATCTTGTGGTTGATTTAGATTAGAGTTATTTAGATTCGTGTTATTCTTGTGTTCCTTGTTCTTCGTTTTGCTGTTACTGATCCTCCCAGGTATTCCGAATCAAAGTCTGTGTTCCGAATCAAGGGATTGTGCAATTTTATTCCGGATCAAAGGTCGTTCATCCGGAATATTAGATATTCCGGATCAACAGTGCTCATTCGGAATAATTCATTATTCCGGATCAAGCATTTCATCCGGAATACCAAACATTCCGGATTAGCCTTTTATTCCAGATCAAGTCCACATTCCGAATCAAGCAGACATTCCGGATCAAGGACCTTTATTCGGAATAATTAATTATTCCGGATCAAAGACTTCATCCGGAATCTTCAACATTCCGGATCAAGGGAAACATTCTGGATCAGCAACATTCCGGATCAAGGACCAGTATTCCGAATCAAGACTTTATTCCGGATAAGTGACATATTCCGGATAAAGGATTTATTCCAGATCAAGGGATTTGGTAAATATTCCGAGTGAAGAAGAATCATTCCGAACGAAGGTGATATTCCGGATGAGTGATTATTCCGAACGAAGGTTTATTCCGGATGAGCTATTTTTCAAGTTCTTTTAAGTTATTGTTTTTTTTAAGTTTCTATTTTTAATTTTCAAGCTTTACTTTTCCCGCCTTTTTACTTAGTTGCACTTTAAGTTTTATTGCCTTAGATTTATTTTAGCCTTGCCTTAGTTTAAGTTTTAGTTACGTTTTAAGTTTGCCTTAGTTAGATTTAAATTTGCGTTATTTACTCTTAGTGTCTTTTAATTTCTCATCACGCTTTTAAATACTTGCCATTTATTTTAAATTAGACTTAGATTTACTTTAACGTCATTTACATTTACGTCTCTGCACATTTTAATTACTACAACGACACAACTTTTTTTTCCACCAAAGAACGACTGAGTCGCATAGTTAACTCCTTTTTCAATTCGAAGAGATTGGTTCAACGATATTTTTAACTGGGTAAAATCATCAGTTATCAAATGGCGGCCCTGCCGGCTCTTTTCGTAAAGATTAACGGTTTTCTGTGAGAGACGCGTTGCTTTTTGGGATCCGTTCATTCGTGAGCGTTATTTTCTTGCATTAAAATTTTCAAAAATCCATAAACATTATAAAATTTAAAAAAAAAACACATAAAAAATTAAAATTTTAAAAATCCAAAAAGATTTTATTTTTATTGTAAATATATATTGTCTTTGCATTTGGTATTGTTTTCTTTTGCCTTTGTAGGTGTATGCGTACTAGATCTTCTAATTATCAAGAGCCCGAGACTCGTGAAGATTAAGTATGGCAGGTGTTAACAACAACAATAATCCACCGCACCTCAATAATAATAACAACAATGTTCTTCCACAGCCCGATCATCGGACAATGGAGGAGCTTTGTCAACCTACCATGTTTGGACGAGGAGGACCGATTGCGCCGATGCAAATCACGGCTCCGGAGTTTCGTTGAAGCACCACATGATTCAGCAAGTGCAAACTAATCCATTCGCAGGAATGCCTGATGATGATGCCAACAAACACCTCGACAAGTTCATTACAATCACCCAAAGCATGAAGTTGCGCGGTGCCACAATGGATGTTCTACGCCTACAACTCTTTCCACATACTTTATCACACCACGCCGAGAAATGGTTTGATCGTCTCCCGAAGAATTCAATTCATACTTGGGATGACATGACTCAACGCTTTTTGTCGCGCTACTTTCCACCATCCATGGTCACGAGCTTTCGCAATCAAATCAACGGTTTCATGCAAGAACCCGATGAATCTCTTTTTGATGCTTGGGAAAGATATAATGTCTTGATCGATAGATGTCCAAACCACAACATGCTCCCTGTGACCTTAATTGATACTTTCTACAACGGTTTGACTTTTCGTGATCGTGATACGATTAATGCAGCCGTCGGTGGCACATTTATGAAAAGGAGACCCGAGGAGTGTAGAGAGCTTATTGAGAACATGACTACTCACCACAAAAACTAGGATTCCTCCGCTTCTTCAAGGAACAACCCGAGAGTCAATGTTTCCTCTACTTCAGCAATCCCCGACATGACCGAATTCACCCGCATGATGACCGAAATGAACAAAAATATCTTGCTTCTCGCTACAAACCAACAACAAGTTAAAGCGGTTGCCAATCCTTGTGAAACATGCGACGGCCCACACTCATACACTGATTGTCCTTCTACTCAAGGAAATACGGAAAATGTGTATGCAGCTTATGGTAATTATTCACCGGAAAATTACCAAGCTCGACCTCAAGGGGATAGAAATTTGTTGAGTTACCGGTCAAACAACTACCTTTCACCCGGTTTTTCTCCTCAAAACCAAAACCCCGCCAACAACTACAATAGAAGCAACCAAATCCCACCAGGAGCTTCTAATCCTTATCAGCCACCTGCTCAACAAGCCCCACCCATGAATCAAGATGTTGAAGCATTAATGAGAACTCAAGGTGAGCAAATCAAGAATCTGCAGAGCCAAATTATCAATCTGAAAGGAGATATTACCAAGCAAGGGAATGACATTAGATCCGAGCTTCGAGATAATATTCAATCCTCCTTCAGCAATCAAACGAATGATTAGAAGAATATGCTTGCTAGTTTCTTGCCCACAACTCAACCTTCTACTTCGAGTTCTCTACCTTCAAACACCGTCACCAATCCGCGAGCGAATGTGAGTGCTATTAATACCCGTAGTGGAGTTACCATAGTAGGACCACCTATCCCACCCCCATCATCTACACCTCCTCCACCACCATTTATCCCTAGTCCTCCTACACCTAGTAGTAGTACACCATTACCGTCTCCGCCTCGTCGTGATGAAGCACCCACCAAGAATCCTCCACCACCCCCCCCCCCCCTTCAACATCTCAAGCTTTACCTACACCTGCACCTTCACCACCTAACCCCAATATCCCTTATCCTTCACGGCTAGGCAAGACCACAATGCTCACCAAGGAAGACTGTCAAATGTCAAATTATTTGAAGATGATCTCTCAAATGAGTTTCAACATTAGCCTTGTCGAAGCACTTGTCCACATGTGGAAATTTGTCAAAGCAATCAAGGAATTGCTTAACAAGAAGGAGAAGTTGATTGAGCTCGCCAACACACGCTTAAATGAAAACTGTTCTGCAGTTATTCTTAAAGAACTTCCAGAAAAACTTGGAGATCCCGGTCGTTTTGTGTTGCCTTGCATCTTTAACAAAACTAAAGAATTTACTGCCCTATCTGATCTCGGGGCCAGTATAAATCTCATGCCATTAAGTGTTTGGAAAACACTATCATTACCCGACCTTACTCCAACAAAGATGACTCTTGAACTTGTAAATCGCACTCTCGCTTACCCCGTTGGTATTGCCGAAGATGTGTTCATTAAAGTTGGCACCTTCACTTTTCCAATCAACTTTGTCATTGTTGATTATGAAATGGAGCCTCGTATTCCTTTAATACTTGGTCGGCCATTCTTAAGAACCGGACGAGCTCTAGTTGATGTTGCCGAAGGTGAGCTTATCTTAAGAGTCGGGGATGATGCACAAGTGTTCAAAATGGGGAAGCTTACAAGCAAATCCTATGGACGAGAATCTGCGAATATGATTAATGTGCTTGATGATTTTGTTGTCTACAACAATCCTCTATTCGAGTCTTGCATTGATAATCCACTTTTTCAAGATGATGTGGATGATTCTCTCTCCAATTTGGAACCTTCACCCATTTATGATTCTCCACCGATCTTTGATGCTTATGATGATGATTCTAGCTCAGATACGGATGATTTTGATGATTGTACTTCCGAGTATCCCGACATGCCCACATATGATGATTTTGATGAGGCCGATACTCTTTCGAGTGATTCTTCCCATGATGAAGATCCTCCGCCATCACTTGATCCTACTTTGGATGATTACTCATTTGAGGAAGACTTCTCTACTTTTCTCAATACTTACTTCCCTCATGAGAGTGATGCACCTCCTTTGGACTTTTAAGATTATCGTCTTGATCCTACTTTGGATTTGAAGAAAATTCTTTCAAAGGAGAAGCAACCGGTCGACACCAACATCCGCAGCACATATGATTTAACACCTCTTTGTCCACCTTCTGAGGACGAGGTTGTGCATCTTCTTCGCGGATCTTCTTCACATTCGGCTGAGCCTGAGTGCTATTTTCCCTTAAAGGAAAAGGTGTTTGACCCCGGTATCGATATTCTTCAGCCATCTTAGTATCCGTCTGATGAAATAAAAGGAAAAATCTTTGGAACTTTTGAAGATATGCTTGCACCTCACCATACTTGCTTCCACCGTGCTCCGTCTTTGCTTAAGGGAACCTTGCCTACTCTTCTTTGGCTTGCCTTGTTCGCCTTAAGCTTGTGCTATTTGATGGACGAAAACTATGTCTTTGATCCCGGTGAATATGTTTCATGCTTCTTCCTATGATAATCAAGGTCGAGTCAGGCTCACGACTCAGTGAACAAAAATCAAGCGCTTCTTGGGAGGCAACCCATGTATCTATCTTTTAGCTTTCTTTATCCTAAGTGTAGGGGATACCCGTTAGTGTTTGCTATTTCCTCTCTTCTACTAATCAGGGATTCGAGCGCTCAATGATCCACTCTTGATTATTCTTGACGACCCGTGATTCTGTGTTCCCATTTTCCCGGTTCTATCCTAAACTCTTTTCGATTTACTATTTTATATTTTCCAATATTAAATAGGAATCTCTTTAGTTGTCTTTTCCTTAGCGAGTATTAAACAAAGTGCACAATGTCCTAAGTGTAGGGGAGTTTACTCCCACATGCTTAAACATTGAGGACAATGTTTATATTAAGTGTGGGGGGGACTTCTATCGAAGTTAAGTGGGCTTTTCCTTGTATTTGTCCTCATTTTAACCAGAAAATCAATTTTTCGACATTTTTTAAAATTCTTGATCTATTTTGGCCTATTAATTTTTCTTTGTATAGTTATTTTCTTTCTTTGCTAGAATAAATCTTTAATAAAGTGGTTTTAATTTTCAAACGTTGTGAATCTTTTGACTCAACCCGAGTTTACTTATCTTAGTTTACTCTAGCTAGTATCCTTAACGTGTTTAAGTCAAGTTTAGCTAGGCTTTTATATAGGGAGCTGTAACACGCGAAAGTCTTAACTCTCACGGGTTAAGAACAAGAACTTTTCGCAAGTTCCTATAATTGATCCTAGAGAGTCGTTTATCAAGGGAACTTTAAATTGCGATTTCTAAACATGAAAAAGTCTAAGAGTTTGCAAGATCCTATAGGCGACTCGAAAACCCAAAACTTTGACTTAATAGGCTAAGCATCCACGAGTCTCATTCCTTGAGATTTTAAACTGTGGAGAATGAGAGATGATATAGTCAATTATAAGTTTGGTATTCTTTCGTGAATTTATGTGAGTTAATTATAAGCCTATTCTCCCATCGCTTGCTAATATATTTATCTGCAATAAATAAGGTTGTACGATTTGAAAAGTTACTTAGCTTCTAGCCCAAGATCGTTTAAAAGTTGCTCGGTATGGATTAGAGTTCATAGCCAAGGCATAACTTATTAAAGCGGGATGCGAAGATTGGCGAGTCCGAAAAGGCCCTAACAAGGAATGAGGGATACATTTTGTTGCTAAAGATCCCAAGTGATATGAAGAATCATTTATCGAAAATCAGTATGAAGGATCGAGACACACGACGAAAAGCAAAAATTCCCCAAAAGTCATGGAGAAGTCTATCCGAAAAGACCCTAGCAAGGTATTAGGATAAATAAAGCCAAGTCCAAAAAGGAGGCGGATCGTTGTATATCAAAGTCCAAAATAATGATTGGAGAAAAATGAAGAAGTCGTGGTCCATATATGAAGAATCTCTCAAAACTTCAAGTGAAGAAATTCCTATTATGAAGAGAAGACCATTATTTCATGAACGTCTCTCAAGATTTGAAGTATGAAGTCGTTGCCAAATATCGGTCCGAGAAAGGTCTCAAATCGCGAAGCGAGTTATGCCAAGATATGAACTTTATGAGGTCCCGAGAAGCAGTTTTAAAAGATTTTGTCATTTAGCTAACTGTTGATTAAATCGTCCCACTTTACTTTCAGCCTAAATAACTATCGGAATAAGTCAACAATGCATCCTCGTGATCATTCAAGACAATAATAAAATATAAGAGATACACCTAGGAATAAGGGAGTCTAAGTGAATAATTGGCCCACATGAGTTCGTGTTAGTTTGCTAACTTATAATAACAATGATCTCGTTTTTAAGCTTGGTTTGGAGAAAGTGAAAACTTGAGGATGATGATTATTCATGATATTTCCAAACCCCAAGGTATGTTTTTGATTTCTTTACTTTGAATGTTTATAATTTTCTATCTCTTTAATAAAGGCCAACGTGGATTGATTTTGATGAAAAATGTAATCGTGCTTTGTAACTAATGCATTGCATGAGGACATTGCAATGGTCAAGTGTAGGGGATTTGATAGGTGTGTAAACACCCATCCTTTTTACCACTTAATTACAATAATAACCGAGCCAAAACGTGTATTTTATGTCATTTATGTCAGAATTATGCGTGGTTTGTGTTTTTGTTGTGATTTAAGACGAAAAGGTGAAAAGTGGAGAAAACACGGGCATTCACGGGCTTTTATCGAAGAAAAAGACGAAAGACGAAGTCAAGAAGTCAAGAGTGCAAAAAGAACGGAAGTCCAAGACCAATTCTGAAGATTTATCGAAGAAAAAGTCAAAAGACAGAAGTTTACTAAAAGCCGAAGAACTCAAGTCTAATTTATTGAAGAATTACAAGACGAGTTCAAAGAAATCCCCAGACAAAGTCATTAAAGTCCAAGATTTAAAGAAGATTAAGAGGACAAGGACTTAAGCATGCAATTAAGAAAAGATGAAAGAGGGGAGGAAGCTTCCTAAGGACCTCCCTAATCTCCTCTATAAATAGGATTTATTTTTCATTCATTTGTTTTTGTTGGATAGCTTGATAAACTATTTCTTCCACTTTTAATTACCTTGTCATTTAATTTCATGTAATTTAAATACATTGTCTTGCACCTTTAAATACCTTTAATTCAAGTAAGTTTCCTTTTAATTATTGTCAATCTTTACTTTATTGTTTGATCTCCTATCTTCCTTTCTTTAATCTTTATGTTTACTTGTTCATGTTCATGTTCTTATTTTTATTGATTTGATCAAAGTGGGTTTTGATTATTTTGGTTATATTTGTTAGTTTTGTTGTTTTGGATTGTTTGTTTATGATTAGTGGATGTTTTGTGATTAGTTTGATTTAATCTTGTGGTTGATTTAGATTAGATTTATTTAGATTCGTGTTATTCTTGTGTTCTTTGTTCTTCGCTTTGCTGTTACTGATCTTCCCAGGTATTCCGAATCAAAGTCTGTGTTCCGAATCAAGGGATTGTGCAGTTTTATTCCGGATCAAAGGTCGTTCATCCGGAATATTAGATATTCCGGATCAGTAGTGCTCATTCGGAATAAATCATTATTCCGGATCAAGCATTTCATCCGGAATACGAAACATTCCGGATCAGCCTTTTATTCCGGATCAAGTCCACATTTTGAATCAAGTAGACATTCCGGATCAAGGACCTTTATTCGGAATAAATAATTATTCCGGATCAAAGACTTCATCCGGAATCTTCAACATTCCGGATCAAGGGAATCATTCCGGATCAGCAACATTCCGGATCAAGGACCAGTATTCCGAATCAAGACTTTATTCCGGATACATATTCCGGATAAAGGATTTATTCCGGATCAAGGGATTTGGTAAATATTCCGAGTGAAGAAGAATCATTCCGAACGAAGGTGACATTCCGGATGAGCTATTTTTCAGGTTCTTTTAAGTTACTGTTTTTTTTAAGTTTCTATTTTTAATTTTCAAGCTTTACTTTTCCCGCTTTTTTTCTTAGTTGCACTTTAAGTTTTATTGCCTTAGATTTATTTTAGCCTTGCTTTAGTTTAAGTTTTAGTTACGTTTTAAGTTTGCCTTAGTTAGATTTAAATTTGCGTTATTTACTCTTAGTGTCTTTTAATTTCTCGTCACACTTTTAAATACTTGCCATTTATTTTAAATTAGACTTAGATTTACTTTAACGTCATTTACATTTACGTCTCTGCACATTTTAATTACTACAACGACACAACTTTTGTTTCCACCAAAGAACGACTGAGTCGCATAGTTAACTCCTTTTTCAATTCGAAGAGATTGGTTCAACGATATTTTTAACTGGGTAAAATCATCAGTTATCAACTACGAGTTTTTCTTTTGGTTTATTTTCAAAAACATTTTTCAAAACTTCGTTAGATGACGTTTTTGTTTCCTCTACGTTTTTGCAAGACGACGAAGGTAGCACGACTCTAAAATTCGAGAGATATGGATCAATACAAGACGTTCGAGTCTTAGGAGTCGATAAGGCTTTAACCTCTCCCTCGGAATTAGGATTGGTGTCATTTGAAGAATTGAATTTTTCCATTAAGCCCTCGACTATTAAAAGAATTTTATCTTTCTCATTAACATGATTTTCCTTAATTTTATCCACGTGTCCCTTCCACATCTCTTGACTTTGGTCATACAAACGTTGTTGCTCTTCAAAAAGGGTATCATAATCGTTTTCCATTTTTTTGAAAGTTTCCCTTTTGGGTTGCCATTTATTTATTACAAGTTTCCTTAAGGCTTGTCATTAGTTCTTCCATCATCGTTAATTTCTCATTATTTCGTCTCACAAAATCATTAAAGGCATTATGAATAGACTCATCATTACAATTAAAAGACGGATCATACGACGAATAAAACGAGGACGATGGGTGACCTTGGTCGTAAGATTGAAAATTGTTACCATGATCACGTGGAGCGGAGTTATAGATATAACCGCCTCGACCTCCAATAACCTTACAATTAAAACAATTAGCACCATCGGGCGGGCCTCCACAATATGGACACTAATAATATCCTCCATCATTCGACATGATGCAACGAGAATGGTGCTACGAGAATTAAACACTAGAGGGTTAGAAATAGAATTAATGGATAAGGGTAAGAAGAATATTTTTGATTTTTGATTGTTTTTAATTTTTTTGGATTTTGTTGTATTACGTAGACTCAAATCTACAAATCTCTCCACGAATCGACTTTCTCGATTAAAGGAGCCTCAAAGAATGAAAACGGTCACGTGAAGTGAACGCCTTCGATGACTTTAGAACGTTAGTGGAACACCAAACCGTTCAAGAGGGTTTAATCTTGAAAACAAGCAAATATATATACGTAGATAATACTTTGGTTGGCAAACCCTCGATTAGCCCTCTTTCTCAAAACACGCACAAGCAAGCGGGGGAAACGAGGCGACGCTAAGCACTTAAGAGCCTTTTTCCCTTAGGTCGTGAAATACGACCGCCTTATACCCACCTTATAGTTTGTGTTAATTGAAATTAAGCCTCACGAAAGTATTTATCTATTTTGCCTTTAAACTTTTACTTTGGATTCGAATACAATGATCGAGTGATGAAATCCCGAATCAAGGTTGCGTTTTCACGCTTTTGGAGTACTTGTATATTTATTGTTTTACGTAAGTACAATATAGTAATATATTCACAAAGAAAAATGAAAACAAAAACGGGATATCTACAATATAGTAAAATGATTGTTGTGTGTTTAGTTTAGGAAAACTAAACATGATTTATTTGGATACTATAATATAATAAGGAAAAATAACAAAAATGAGTATGTACGATATTCACGCTTTCCAAAATTTGAAAAGCAAAAACGCACTACTCACACAAACACGATACTAATAATGGCACACTAAAAACACCTCCCCGGCAGCGGCACCATTTTGATAATCGTACAAATACGTGTTTAGGAAAACAACGTATTATGGGCAAGTATTAAACTCGACGATTTAGGAAAACTGACGAATCGAATAAATGCGGGTTCGTTCTCGAAGGAGGTGTGTGTATTAGATGCCAATTATATAAAATCAAGAGTTTGGATTAGTGACGTTTTTTTTTGTTTTAGAAAGAAGAATTAAAGACGAGCTACAACTACGATTAAACTACGACGAGTGACGTAAAACGCGAACGTAAATACGTAAAACGTGAAAAAATTAAAAAATTTAACCTAAAAATTAATTAAAACTTAAAAGTAAGTCTAAAATAATATAAATAAGGATAAAAATCCAATAAATAAATTTTAAAACCTTTTATTAATTAAATATTCAATTTTAAATGCTAATTAAAGCCCTAAAATTAAATATAATTAAGAAAAAACCCAAAATATTATTTTATTGAACAAATAACTCACTTATATTATTGAAAGACTAAAAAATATTTTTTCTAAATTTTAAATACTATTTTTCTATTTTTAAAACACTAATAACTATTTTTAAACTAAAATAATGATTAAAAATAATAAAATAATGCTAAAAATAATTTGACTATTTTAAAAATCCTAAATTATACTAATGAATAGTAGAAAAATGAAAAAGTTTGAAAAATTAAATATTTTTCACTAAAAGACAAAACAAATTATAATTAAACCTATTTAAACTTAAATTAAATCTAAAAATTAGTAAAAAAAAGTGAACAGTAAAATATTTTTTTACTAAAAATCTTATAATATTTTTCTTAATCTAAGAAAATTTTAAAAACTGAAAAATATACACTTTTGGCACTAAAAGACAAAAACAGTAATTAAAAAACTAATTAAAAATGCAATAAAATCTAAAAAATAGAGAATGAACAGTAACTGGAAAATAAACTTAATAGAAAAATCAGAAATTAAATAAAAAAATAACAAAACAAAAATCAAGTTCAGATTCTTAAATAAGTCCACAAAAGACAAAAAATATAAAAACTAAAAGTGACATGTGACAGATTTTGTCTTTATGCTCAGCAGGGGGAACTTTTACCCTAGCAGTGGGAAGTTGGTTCCCACTGCTTTCAATGGAAATCGTATCTGGGCACTTAAGTGATCATAACTTGATAATTACTTTGTATTTCTTGGATACAATGGCACCCCCACAACCATTTGGGTTGTGGGGAGTCAAGAAAAATATAAAAACAATGGGTCACTTCATAAAATCAAGCTCAAAAGCCCCTAATGCAGTTGCTGTAACACCAAAGGGAGGGCTGGTGGGCTTTTGCTGATGTATTGTGCAATTGGGTGAGTTTTGGTTGGCCAAAACTCACCCAATCCACTCACAAGCTCCCTCAAATCAAACATAAATCCTAACCTAACCTAAATCCTAACAAGCTCAAAGATTTGAATGGCAAATTTCACAAAAACAAAGAAGTTTTAATACTTACTGATTATTTTACTAGGTTTTGCCAAGAAAATATCATGCAAGTTAATACTAACCTACCAATCTAGAAAACCAAATACTGAAACTACTCAAGAATACCAAAATGAGTGTGTACCACTGATTTTATACCAACATCTTCTCACAATCCTGATTTAAAACCTAGATCCAAACACCCCTTTAAAAACAGAAAGATGAAAATTAACAAAGAGTTACACTATAACTTGCACCAAATCCATTCAAACCTGCTCTAACATGTTTCAATCCAACAATATTACAATATCAGGCATTTGATCTAACATCTAACAGCTTAATTCATAAAATCCATGAAACCCAAAAAAATGATAAACTCCAAACAAGTATAGAGGGTTTATAGCTATTACCTAGTGAGCTTACATCCAAGCTTCACAAAGGCTAGCTTAAGCCTTCTCCATCAAGGTCGGGCTTGAGCTTATGAAATTTAGAAAAGAGGGCTTGTTGGTATGTGAGATAATGATTATGATGAACCAAGAAAAGACCACCACCTATCCAATATACTTGATTTGTAACCTGCCAATAATCAAACAAAGAAAAGAGAGAGAGTGACCTGGAACACAGCTTGTGAGATTATAAGCTTGGCTTATTACTTAAGCCAGCTTATTCCTCATAAGCTTGATAAAAAAAACTTTTTGAAACTGATAATCTTTCACACCCTATGGAAACTACTTGAAACTTGAAGCACTTTTGATAAAAGAATATCAAAACAAGTAAACCAGTTTTTATTTTCCACTTTCACCTCAATTCAAAACCGGTTTCAAGATTAATCACTTTTGCCAAAAACTCCAAAACGGATTTTTTTGAAAATCTATGCTAAACATGAAAACTCGTAACTCTTTAACTATTTCTCAAACAATAAATGTAATGAAACTTAAAACATGAACTTGGAACTCAGATTATGCAATTTAATATCTTTTTAATTTTCATTACTAAAAATCAAAATGTACAAAATCTGGAACAAATAATAAGGGTCACATGAGACTCCTTATATAGTACAATAAAGAACAATCTAGAATACAATAATTCTAAAACCCTAATTTACATGACAGTCCAATAAGGCCCCTTTGACTAAAAATTTGAATCTTGGTCTTCATTTGTGCCCATGTGATTGATGAAGTGTAGCCAGCTGTTTCATTTGATCTGAGGCCTTCATTTGCTCTTGGGGACCAAGGAAGTCATAAGAGTCGTTCAATTTGTCTCCTCATTGGGTGTTGTGTGAAAAAGACGCAGCAGGGGAGGGCCCTACCCAACACATGGGTGTGTTGGGATCACGGTTTTGGTGTGGGTTGGGTTTAGTATATGGTTAATTAAGGTTCTGGAACGAATGGGTGAAAAACCCTTTGATTAGGGTTTAATTGGTCCTGGGCTTATCTAGGGTTCATGGGTTAAAAATGGTGGTTTAATCTGTTAGGGGGTAATTAGGATTTAAATTTCTTGTTTAGTGGGAAAATTATAACTGATTAATAATCAATTATTTAAAACGTGGGTGGGAAGCTGATGTGGAAGGAGGGTGAAATGGGATTGCTTGAGGGGTTTAAGTGGGACAGGTGGCGTTGGGTGATAGGCTGGTGGGTTAAGGTTGTCGGGGTAGGTTAAGTTTAATGGGGGGGGGTGGTTAAATAGTTTAGGGTTTTGGCAGAAATGACCCTCCTAGTTAAAAATGGCATAAAGTAACTTTTCACCCATGGTCCTTTCAGCTTTTCATAGTCAGTCCTTGTCCATTTGCACCATTAGTCCTTTGGTGATAAAAAGGACCAAATTTGTTTCATCTTTAAATACAAGGGCTGTTCTTATAAGATCTTCAAACTTTAGGGACCCCATTTATATTTTTGGATATTTGTGGGGTATAAAGTTTCATTCTTTAAAAGTTGAGGGACCAAACTTGACATTCTTCAATTCTTCGAGGTCATTTTTGGAAATTCCATTCTTGGGCCCGGTTCTTTGTGCGACTTTGTTTCCCGTGTTCGTATTGCTTCATTCTTGTGATCATTTGTTGATTTCTCAATATCCGTACCTAAAATACACAAGCAACAAACACAAGCATATATTGGGGTATTTTTATGATATTTAATGCATTTAAAGCCCTTTTTGGACGATGAGACTATGTATAAAAGCAGTCTCATCAAGCACAAAAAAATTGAAAAAGGTAAAAACACAAAAAAGAATCTTCTTTGCTCACCCCACATTGTACGTTACGTTTATGCAAACTCGCTCTAAAGCAAAACGTGCACGTAAACGTCGTCAAAAGGAAGGAAACCAAACTCTTTCTAGTGAAGAATCTCCCATTATTGAGCCCATTGTAGAACAAGAAGCTTCCATGGCTAATCGTACTAAGATGGAGTTGCTTCAAGCACCCACCGAGGGTTATGGAGAAGCGATTGTGATTCCCGCTATCCTTGCGGAGAATTTTAAGGTTAAGACGGGTTTATTATCCATGATCCAAGCTAACAAGTTTCGTAGTGACGAAAAGGACAACCCTCATAACCACATTCTCCATTTCAATCGTCTTACCTCGACTTGCAAGTTTAAGAACGTCTCAAATGACGTGATTAAGATGATGCTTTTTCCGTATTCCTTAGCGGGGCCCGCTAGAATTTGGTTAGAGAAAGAGCCACCCAATTCTATATTGACGTGGTAGGATCTCGTTTCAAAGTTCGTGAACCAATTTTTCCCGCCCTCTAAGACTACGCATTTGAAAAACGAGATTTCAAAGTTTTCACAACAATATAATGAGAGTTTTTCAACGGCTTTGAATAGGTTTAAGGAATTTTTGCATGAATGTCCTCATCACGGTTTTTCCGACTTACATTAAATCGACACGTTTTACAAAGGATTGAACGATCATGAACGAGATTATCTTAATCCGCCGTGGGTGGTAATTTTTTGTGTAAAACGGTCAAGGAAGAACTGACAACCATTGAGAATAGATCCAAATTTTATAGCCCTCGTAACACACCGAGTGTTAACAAGGCTTCGTCTTCGCCTTCATTATCATCTACCATTGATGCTCAACAAATTGAAGCTAATTTGGAAAACAAGTTGTTTGATAAGCTTAAGGGATTGTTAAAAGAGTTTAAAGTTGGCAAACAACCCACTCCCGCTACGGCTAAAGTGGTTGAGGTTTCTTGTTTTTATTGTGGTGGAACTCATGTTTTATCCGAGTGCATTACCGCCGGTGGTAACACTTCGAGCGCCTACGCGGCCACGGGAACTTATAACCAAAACGGTCAAGTTACCCGCTAATAAGTGTGAAAACACTTATCCTTTTACCACTTAATTATAATAATAACCAAGCCAAAACGTGTATTTTATGTTGTAAATGTCGGAATTATGCGTGGTTTGTGTTTTTGTTGTGATTTAGGACCAAAATATGAAAAAGGAAGAAAACATGGGCTTTCACGGGCTTTTATCGAAGAAAAAGACAAAAGACGAAGTCAAAAGATCAAGAGTGCAAAAAGAACGGAAGTCCAAGGCCTATTCTGAAGATTTATAGAAGAAAAAGTCTAAAGACAGAAGTTTAATGAAGTCGAAGAACTCAAGTCTAATAAATGAAGAAATATAAGACGAGTTCAATTTATCCATCGACAAATCCCGAGACAAAGTCAAAAAAGTAGAAGAATTTATAAGACGAAAGACGAGAAAGAAAGAAAGAAAGAAGGAAGGAAGGAAGCTTCCAACAAACCATACACTTCACCCCTATAAATACCCTCCTAATGACACATTAGGAGGTGTTAGCTAAATTGACAATTTAGTCTTTCCATTTTATTTACATGCACTTTCATACTGTTCATTTACATTATTGTCTTTAATTTGAAGTATTTAATTCCAAGTAAGTTTTAATTTTGTGTTGTTTAATCTTTTATCCTCAAGCTTTTTAATCATCTCATTCTACCTTTCTTCTTTGCTTAATCTTAATCTTTTTTATTATCTTTGTTCGTGTTGATTTTGTGTTCTTTATTAATCTTTTTCATCATCTTTTTACAAAAAGTTTATAGCTTTTTACTTTTCTTGGTTCGTCTTTAAAGTTTTTATAAGTTTTAGCATTAATCTAGGCTTTTTAGTTAGCTTATTGGTGTTTTATTTTGCTTATTATCCTTAAAAAGTTAAGTTTTAAGTGCTTATTTTCGTCCTTTTACGAGTTCGTAGTTTTTAGGAATATCTGATTCGATTTCGCAATACCTAGTGTATTGCGAATTTGAATCCCATTTTGTATTGCGACATTGATTATTTCCTGATAATTGCGAAATCTTGGTCTTTTGATTATTGCGAAATCATTGATTTCGCAATTATTGCGAAATCATATCCCTTGATCATTGCGAAATTGTGTCTCTTGGTCATTGCGAAATCATATTATTTTGCTATTGCGGAATCTTGGTTGATATTGCGAAATTGTTCAGTTTTTCTAATTGCGAAATCTTCAATTTCGTAATTATTGCGAAATTGTGTTCTTCTTATTGTGAAATTATTTTAGATTTTTTTTAATTGCGAAATCTTTGTTTTTTATTGCGAAATTAATTCTAGTTTTTTTATATAGTTGCGAAATTAATTAGTTTTTATTCAAATTTAATTTTTAAACTTATTTTTCCCGCCAATTTACTTAGCTTTATTTTTACTTGTTCGTCTTAGTTTAACGAAATTTTTACACGAAAAGTCTGGTTCAACGAAATTTTTAACTGAGTAAATTCCAGTTATTAAAATGGCGCCGCTGCCGGCTCTTTTCGTGAAGATTAACGGTTTTATGTGAGAGACGCGTTGGATTTTGGGATCCGTTCACTCGTGAACGTTATTTTTCGTGTCAAAAATTTTTTAAAAATCCATAAAAATTAGAAAAAAAATCAAAAATCCAAAAACATTTAAAAAATTATAAAAAAGCATTTCTTTTTCAAAGTTTTGCACCAAAAAGATTTTATTTTACAAGTACATATATATTCTCTATTTCTTTGGTATCTTTTTCTTTTTCTTTTGCAGGTGTATGCGTACTAGATCTTAGTCTTATTCTGAGCCCGAGACTCTTGAAGACTTAGATATGGCTGGTGTGCACAACAATAATAATCCACCTCACCCCAACATGAATAACAAGAATGGCCCTCAACCAGACCTTCGAACGATAGAGGAGCTTTGTCAACCAACCATGAATGGACGAGGAGGACCGATTACGCCGATGCAAATCACGGCTCCTGAGTTTTCGTTGAAGCATCACATGATCCAACAAGTTCAAAACACTTGTCCATTTCGCGGATTACCGGATGATGATGCCAACAAACATCTCGACAAATTCATTATCGTCACTCAATGCATGAAATTGCCCGGGGTTACTATGGATTTTCTTCGCCTTCATCTATTTCCACACACTTTATCCCACCATGCCGAAAAATGGTTTGATCGTCTTCCCAAGAATTCAATTCATACATGGGACGAAATGACACAACGATTTTTGTCGTGCTACTTTCCACCATCCATGGTCACGAGCCTTCAGAATCAAATCCGTGGTTTCACGCAAGAACCTGATGAATCACTTTTCGATGCTTGGGAACGTTATAATGTTTTGATTGATCGATGTCCTAACCACAATATGCTCCCCGTCACCTTAATTGATACTTTCTACAACGGTTTAACTTTTCGTGATTGTAATACGATTAATACAGCCGCCGGTGGCATATTTATGAAAAGAAGACTCGAGGAGTGTAGAGAGTTTATAGAGAACATGACTACTCATCACAAAAATTGGGATTCATCCGCATCTTCAAGGAATAACCCGAGAGTCAATGTTTCTTCTACTTTATCACACACCGAGATGATCGAATTCACCCGCATGATGGCCGAAATGAACAAAAATATCCTACTCATAGCTACGAATCAACAACAACAAGTTAAAGCTGTAGCACTTTTTTGTGAGATCTGCGGCGGTCCTCATTCATACACCGATTGTCCTTCTACTCATGACAATCCGGAAAACGTGTATGCGGCTCATGGTAATTATTCAACGGAAAGCTACCAAGCCCGACCTCAAGGTGATCGTAACTTGCTAAGTTACCGTTCTAACAACTTTCTTTCACCTGGGTTTTCTCCTCAAAACCACAACCCCAACAACTACAATAGAAGCAATCCAAACCCACCTCGAGCTTCTAATCCCTATCACCCACCCGCTCAACAAGCACCACCCACAACTTATAATCATGATGTTGAAGGTTTCATGAGAACCCAAGGAGAGGTAGTTAAGAATCTACAAAGCCAAATCATCAACTTGAAAGGATATATCACTAAGCAAGGGAATGATATTCGAACCAAGCTTCGACACGATATGCAAAATTCTTTGAGCAATCAAACGAATGATTTGAAGAATATGATGGCTAGTTTCTTTCAAAGTAATCAACCCTATACTTCGGGCTCTCTTCCTTCAAATACCGTCACCAACCCAAGAGCGAATGTGAGTGCTATTACTACACGTAGTGAGGAAACTCTAGCAGGACCATCTACCCCTCCCCCAGTTACTCCATCTACACTTCCTCCACCACCATTTATCTCGCCTAGTTCCACGCCTAGTATTAGTTCTCCATTACCGTCTCCACCTCTTAATGCAGACGTACCCAAGAAGAACCCTTCACCAACCCCACCTTCCACCTGTAAACCTTCAACATCTCAACCTTCACCTTCTACACCTACACCACCTAAGCCCAATATTCACCTATCCATCTCGATTAGACAAGTGCAAATTGCTCACCAAGGATGATATTCAAGTGTCAAACTTTGAAGAAGATTTCGGGAGTGACCATCACCATTAGCCTTCTTGAAGATCTTGCCCAAATGCCGACATTCGTTAAGATGTTTAAGGAATGGCTTAATAAGAAGGAGAAGATGACCGAGTTTGTTAATACTCGATTGAATGAAAACTGTTCTGCACTCCTTATTAAAGAACTTCCGGAAAAACTTGGAGATCCCGGTCGTTTTATGCTACCATGTACTTTTAACCAAATCGAAGAATTTACTGCCTTAGCCGATCTCGGGGCAAGTATTAATCTGATGCCTTTAAGTGTTTGGAAAAAGTTATCATACCCGATCTTACACCAACAAAGATGATTCTTGAGCTAGCAAATCGAACTCTCGCTTACCCCGGTGGTATTGCCGAAGATGTATTTGTAAAAGTTGGTACCTTCACTTTTCCGGTCGACTTTGTTGTTGTTGATTATGAAATGGACCCTCGTATTCCGTTAATACTTGGACGGCCATTCTTGAGAACCGGAAAAGCCTTAGTCGATGTTGCCGAAGGTGAGCTAATCTTAATAGTCGGGAATGATGCACAAGTGTTTAAAATGGGGAAGATCACAAACAAATCCAATGGAAGAGAATCGGTGAATATGATTAATGTGCTTCAAGACGAGCTTGATACAACTACGTGTAAAAGTACAAAGCTTGATGATTTTGTTGTCTACAACAATCCTCTTTTCGATTCTTGCTATGATAATCCACTTTTCCAAGATGATGTGGATGATTCTCTCTCCAATTTGGATGCCCCACCAATTCATGAGTCTCCACCAGTTTATGATGACTATGATGATGATTCTAGTTCCGATGTGGATGATTATGAAGATTTTGTTTCAGAGTATAAAGATGCCAACATATGATGATTTTGACGATGTGGATACTCTTTCGAATAATTCTTCACATGATGACCTTGTTCCTACTTTTGATGAAGATCCTCCACCAACAATGCTTGATCCTACTTTGGATGACTACTCATTTGAGGAATACTTTGCTACTTTTCTCAATAATTATTTCCCCAATGATAATGATTCTCCTCCTTTGGACTTTGATTATGGTCTTTATCCTCCTTCGGATATTAAGAAACCTGTTTCAAAAGAGAAGAAGCCGGATGACACCGATATCCGTAGTACCTATGTCTTGACACCTCTTTATCCACCTTTTGAGGATGAGATTGTGAGATTTATGAGCGGATCTTCTTCAAGGTCTACTGAGCCTGAATGTTATTTTCCCCTAAAGGAAAAGGTGTTCGACCCCGGTATTGCATTTTTTAAGCCGTCTTAGTATCCATCTGATAAAATAAAAGGAAAGATTTTTGGAAACCATGGAGATATGCTTGCACTTCATCACACTTTCTACCACCGTGCTCAACACCTGCTTAAGGGAACCTTGCCTACTCTTCTTTGGTTTGCCTTGTTCTCCTTAAGCTTGTGCTATTTGATGGACGAAAACCATGTATTTGATCCCGGTGGATGTTCTTCAAGCTTCTTACCATGTTAATCAAGGTCGAGTCAGGCTCACGACTCGGTTAACAAAAACAAGCGCTTCTCGGGAGGCAAACCGCAGTATCTATCCTTTTTCTTTGTTTCTATAATAAGTGTAGGGGGAGACCCTCTTATGTGTTTGTTTTCTTTCTTATGATGTGCAGTGATTCGAGCTTTCCAAGATCCACTCTTGATGACTTTTGACAACCCCTGATTCCGTGTACCCGTCTTCCCGGTTCTATCCTAAACCCTTTTGATTCATTATTTTATCATTTATGATTGAAATAGGAATCACTTTAGTTGTCTCTTTCTTAGCAAGATTTAAACAAAGTGCACAATGTCCTAAGTGTAGGGGAGTTTACTCCCACATGCTTAAACATTGAGGACAATGTTTATATTAAGTATATGGGGGACTTCTATCGAAGTTAAGTGGGATTTTCCTTGTATTTGTCCTCATTTTAACCAGAAAATTGATTTTTCGACATTTTTCAAATTTTTTTAATCTATTTTGGCCTAGTTGTATTTACCTTTGTTATTGTTATTTTCTTTCTTTGCTAGAATAAAGTTTAATAAAGTGGTTTTAATTTTTAAACGTTGTGAATCTTTTGACTCAACCCGAGTTTACTTATCCAAGTTTACTCTAGCTAGTATCCTTAACGTGTTTAACTCAAGTTTTGCTAGGATTTTATATAGGGAACTTTAAAACGCGAAAGTCTTAACTCTTACGGTTTAAGAACAAGAACTTTTCGCAAGTTCTTATAATTGATCCTAGAAAGTCGTTTATCAAGGGAACTTTAAAATGCGAATTCTAAACTTGAAAAAGTCTAAGAAGTTGCAAGATCCTATAGACGACTTGAAAAACCAAAATTTTTATTTAATTGGCTAAGCATTCACGAGTCTCATTCCTTGAGATTTTAAATTGTGGAGAACGAGAAATGATAGAGTCAATTATAAGTTTGGTATTCTTTCATGAATTTATGTGAGTTAATTATGAGCTTTTTCTCCCTTCGCTTGTTAATAAATTTAATTGCAATAAGTAAGGTTGTACGATTTAAAAAGTTACTTAGCTTCTAGCCCAAGATCGTTTAAAAGTTGCTCGGTATTAATTAGAGTTCATAGCCAAGGCATAACTTATTGAAGCGGGATGCGAAGATTGGCGAGTCCGAAAAGGTCCTAACCAGACATGAGGGCTACTTTTTGTTGCTAAAGATCCAAAAGTGATGTGAAGAATCATTTATCAAAAATCAATATGAAGGATTGAGACACACGATGAAAAGCAAATACTCCCGTAAAGATCATGGAGAAATCTATCCGAAAAGACCCTAACAAGGTATGAGGATAAATAGATCCAAGTCCTAAAAGGAGGCGGAAATCCCAAATAAAGATTGGAGAAAAATGAAGAAGTCTTGGTCCAAGTATTAAGAATCTCTCTAAAACTTCAAGTGAAGAAATTCCTATTATGAAGAGAAGACCATTATTTCATGAATGTCTCTCAAGATTCGAAGTATGAAGTCGCTGCCAAATATCGGTCCGAGAAAGGTCTCAAATCGTGAAGCGAGTTATGCCAAGATATGAACTTTAAGAGGTCCCGAGAAGCAGTTTTAAAAGATTTTGTCCTTTAGATAACTATTGATTAAATCGTCCTACTTTATTTTTAGCCTAAATAATTTATCGAAATAAGTCAACAATGCATCTTCGTGATCATTCAAGACAACAATAAAACATAAGAGATACACCTAGGAATAAGGGAGTCTAGTGAATAAGTCCTTTTGCGTGGCAACCCCAGAACTTGGGCCACATGAGTTTGTGCTAGTTTGTTAACTTATAATAACAATGATCTCGTTTTTAAGCTTGGTATAGGGAACGTGAAACTTGAGGGTGATAAACATTCATGACATCCAAAGCCCTAATGTAAGTCTTCGATCTCTTTACTTGTTTTCTTCCTTTAAATATTTTGTAATTTTCTATCTCTTTAAGTTTCCTTTATATCTTTTGTTTAAATAAAAGCCAAGTTAAGTTAATTATGATGGAAAATCTAAATCTTGCTTTGTAATTAATGCATTGCACGAGGTCATTGCAATGGTCAAGTGTAGGGGATTTAATAAGTGTGAAATCACTTATCCTTTCACCACTTAATTATAATAATAACTAAGCCAAAACGTGTATTTTATGTCGTAAATGTCGGAATTATGCGTAGTTTGTGTTTTTGTTGTGATTTAGGACCAAAATGTGAAAAGGGAAGAAAACATGGGCTTTCACGGGCTTTTATCGAAGAAAAAGACAAAAGACGAAGTCAAAAGATCAAGAGTGCAAAAAGAACGGAAGTCCAAGGCCTATTCTGAAGATTTATCGAAGAAAAAGTCTAAAGACGGAAGTTTAATGAAGTCGAAGAACTCAAGTCTAATAAATGAAGAAATTATAAGACGAGTTCAATTTATCCATCGACAAATCCCGAGACAAAGTCAAAAAAGTAGAAGAATTTATAAGACGAAAGACGAGAAAGGGAGAAAGAAAGAAGGAATGAAGGAAGCTTCCAACCAACCATACACTCCACTCCTATAAATACCCTCCTAATGACACATTAGGAGTTGTTAGCTAACAATTTAGTCTTTACATTTTATTTACATGCACTTTCATATTGTTCATTTACATTATTGTCTTTAATTCCAAGTAAGTTTTAATTTTGTGTTGTTTAATCTTTTATCTTCAAGCTTTTTAATCATCTCATTCTACCTTTCTTCTTTTCTTAATCTTAATCTTTTTTATTATCTTTGTTCGTGTTGATTTTGTGTTCTTTGTTAATCTTTTTCATCATCTTTTTACAAAAAGTTATAGCTTTTTACTTTTCTTGGTTCGTCTTTAAAGTTTTTATAAGTTTTAGCATTAATCTAGGATTTTTAGTTAGCTTATTGGTGTTTTATTTTGCTTATTATCCTTAAAAAGTTGAGTTTTAAGTGCTTTTTTCGTCCTTTTACGAGTTCCTAGTTTTTAGGAATATCTGATTCGATTTCGCAATACCTAGTGTATTGCGAATTTGAATCCCATTTTGTATTGCGACATTGATTATTTCTTGATAATTGCGAAATCTTGGTCTTTTGATTATTGCGAAATCATTGATTTCGCAATTATTGCGAAATCATTGATTTCGCAATTATTGCGAAATAATATCCCTTGATCATTGCGAAATTGTGTCTCTTGGTCATTGCGAAATCATATTATTTTTCTATTGCGGAATCTTGGTTGATATTGCGAAATTGTTCAGTTTTTCTAATTGCAAAATCTTCAATTTCGCAATTATTGCGAAATTGTGTTCTTCTTATTGTGAAATTATGTTAGATTTTTTTTCTGATTGTGAAATCTTTTTTTTTATTGCGAAATTAGTTCTAGTTTTTTATATAGTTGCGAAATTAATTAGTTTTTATTCAAATTTAATTTTTAAACTTATTTTTCCCGCCAATTTGCTTAGCTTTATTTTTACTTGTTCGTCTTAGTTAAAACTTTAAATTATTTTATTTTAAAATTTTTAAATTTACGTTTTGTCAAGTTTTAATTTTTCGTCATTTAATTAATTTACTTTTAAAGTCTTAATTTTATTTCCATTTACGTTTTAATCAGTTTTAGTTTTATTTACTTTACCATTTACTTTAAAGTTTTGCATTTAAATTTTACTACAACGACAAACCTATTTCTTTTATCCACCAAAGACGACTGAGTCGCACATTTAACTTTTGTCAATTCGAAAAGTCTGGTTCAACGAAACTTTTAACTGAGTAAAATCCAGTTATTACCGGCAATAATCAATTGACTCCACCAGGTTTTCCACCAAATCAAAACAATCAAAATGCTAACAATTATCGCAACAATCAAGGTGGTTACCAAGGAAATCAAAGGAACAATTACAAGGGTAACAATTACAACAATGGGAATCAAGGGACTAGTAGTCAATTGCAAAATTAAAATCAAAATCATGATTTTCAAAATGTCAATCAAGGGCTTTCAAATGCATTTTCAAAAGATATTCCAAATGAGATTTTTAGTTACTTTAAGGATAATGACGATAGGTACACGAACATGGAAAATGATGTGATAAACCTAAGGACTAAGTTTGAAACTCATAGTAAAGAGATGGAAGGAAATATGGTTAGGCTCCAACAAAATCAACAAAAAATAGAACAAGGCCAACATAAGATTGAACAAACTTTACTTAGGTGTGAGCAAAATCAAAAGGCCGAAAAAGAGCAAGATAGGCAAGAACGACAAAAAACGGAAAGTAGACTTTTAGATGCTATTATGATGAGTGATGTGATGTGGAATGTCGGTGTATTTTAATTAGATGCGTTATAGGGCAAATTTAGGAAATTACCCTTAGGAAAAGGTAATAATCCATAAATAAGCCAAAAACAAATTAAACACGTGAGCGTTCCAAGTTCGTTGTACACAAGGATCTTGTGAATTTGAAACGTTTGTTTTAATTTTGGACAATTGATTCGAATTGGTTCTTGGTTTTTAATCTAAATATAACTCTACCAATTTTAAATCCTAAGTGCATGAATCGTTTCCTAAAAATAAAATCTAATAGACAATTATATTTAAACAATTTAAAATTAACTATTTAAAAATTAAACTATTTAATTAAAAACATTTTATCACTATTTAAAATCTATTTAAACAATTTTAAAAACTATTTAAAAATTATAAACTAATTTAATTTATTTAAAAATTAACTTTTACTTTTAATTAACAAATCTATTTAATAACTATTCTTATTTAAAACAAAATTAATTAAAAACTAATTTATTTAAAATCTAATTTAAATTTCTAAAAATAATAAAATTAATTTTTAGTTTTTTAGTTTTATTTATTTATTTTATTTTGAATATTTATAAAAGTAATTTATTTAAAACTAATGATTTAAATATATTAAATGAAAACTTTGTATTAATATAAAAGTTGTTAGTCAAGTCTCTCAAATCTATATTAATGATTCAGACAATATTTAATCACAAAAAGTTGGCTAGAACAAACGGTTAACACGTTGGGAGTTTACCCTTGAGGTCAAGGGTTCGAGTCCCATGGGGGACTCAATTTGGAGATTATTTTTTTTACAATGAAAATTGAAAGAAAAAGTCACAAGAATGACTTTAAGTGATAATATTTTTCTCGAACTGATTTTTTTGGAATCAAATGAACCAAACAGACCAAGAGGGTCTGCTGGCCAAGACTAAACAGCTAAAACAACATATCAATTAAACTAACCAAAACAAACTCAGCAAATCTATCTGTTTATTCAACAAGGTATGAAACAAATAAAAGCTCATACCAGATACAAAACTGATGAATAAACTCAGATAAAAATCACAAATCCAACAGACTTTATACAATTACCAAACATTTTTAACATAAAACACTATATCAGTTTTAAACATATAAGCAGTGATAACATAGATATATAAAACAGGCATTCACTAAAAATGTAGACATCAATTTATAAAATCAGTTTACTGAACATAAACAAGAAAAATCAGTTTAAATCATTTCATAATATAAGCAGTTCTAACTTATATTAAACAATCCAAATATAATAAACCTAACTCATACTAGTTAATAAAGAAAAAAATAAGCTGTCACAATCAGTAGTACCCAAAAATCAGTTGAACAGAAAAATAAAAACATATTAATAGATCTATACGCATTACCAGTTAAATAAACTTACAATTATAATTAAACAATAAACCTAAACAACCTTAGCAATTCAATCTAAACATTAACAACATAAAAGTTAAGAGAGTTTAGCCTTTTAGAAGAAACCCTTTGATGATGATGACGAAGCGCTGAGCTGGCCCTTTTAACCCGAAAAACCACCACCATCGAACCCAACACCCTCATTAGTCGAACTAAGAACCATTCAAAACAAATGTCTCGAACCAAATTCGAGCATCAAATTCACCAACCGAACCAACAACATTCTCGAACAATAAACACCATTAGTCGAATCAAATTAATTGTTTATGAAACTTTCCAGTGGGGAAAGTTTTCCCCAAATTTACTTATATTATTTAATTAAAGCTATGATTTAGCTTAACTGAATAACATTAATATTATTATAACACAATAGATTAATGAAGGAATAAAATTTCAATAGAAATTTAAAAATAAAGTTAATCGAAATTTTATTAAACTCCAAATAAACTTTTTATTAATAATCAAAACTCATTACAATACTATTAAAAAGAAATTACAATTATCCCTAAATCTATTTGTACATAATAACTTTAAAGTAAAAAATGGGATCATAATTACACAATAATTGGGGGTTTTTATAGGCAAACCCCTAACCCTGCTGATGGTGTTTGTTGAGACGAATCTTGATTCTTGGCCCTTGATTTCTTCACTCTCTTTCTTCTCTTTGATCCAACGGTTGAGATGGGTTTACTAGCACACAGATCGCCAACGTGGAGTGATTGTGTGCTAGTTATGCTAGTTCTTAGCTGACTTGGCTCTCTCTTATTGGTGGATTGATAAGCTGTGTTGTGTAACCACCAATCATATGAAGGAAAGGAGCCACGTCACCTTGAATAAAGGCATCTTCAAGCTCCAAAAAAGTGTGGAATTAATTTCTCAAACGTGTATGTTCACGCGCTGTGAATATGATACCCCTAATTTTGGGCTAATTAGGGTTTGGGTGTGAAAAGGGTGGCTGGTTATTTTGTTGAGACAGAAAGGTGAATTATCTTGTTTGTATCGAAATGTATTGTGTGGTATGTGTGACGTTTATCCAAAGTAAATAAGTATTACTTATTAACCGACCCATAATAGGCTTGAAGTCCACAAGTAAATTACTCAATCCGTCCTTGAATATTGTAGTGAAATTGGCTTAGGCCCAAGTATTGCAAATAATCCATCCGTCTCATATTAATTGTGGTTTTGGGCTCATAATGGGCTTTTGGGTAAAAAGTGACAAAGTGATTTCCACTATTGGGCTTTTTTCCCATTATTAAAATATGGGACCCACAAAGCCCAAATATCTTTTATTAGTTAAATCCACTAAAAACGAGCTCGATTTTTGGCTTTCTTGATATATCTTCAAATCCCGTGTCGTTTTTGCCGGTTTTCGTGAACTTCGGTACCTACACACATTAAACAAAAAAAACACATATACAATGCCATTTTCATTCATTTTATGTATTTATTGTTCATATTTGGATATAAATGATATAAGTAAATCACTCATATCAAACTCCCCCTTGCTAAACAATTGCCGTGTCCTCACGTATTGATAAAATAAAACTACTCACTACACTAAACTTTTGACACTTTATTTTGCAAAGACATAATGTAAAGCTTTCATTATTTGAAAAATAACTTTCAGGATCATAAAACTCAAATAGATTCATCGTCCTCGACTTTTCACTTTTCCAAGCCAAGTTTAAAAACAAGATCATTGTCAATCATAAGTCCCGATATTAAATCCATTTATACAAGTAATTTGTGTTAAACTCAATCTTCTTTTATTCCTAATTGTATCTCTATATTTTAAATTATGTCATTCACCCAAAGGCTCATTTGACTTATTTGGTATTTATTAATCCAAAAATGAAGGCAAAAACGGTGCAAACTCAACACTCAAAACCTAACCTCGACTTCAAAAACCGTTGTCACTAAAGAAAGCCCACATCAAGGATAACTTAAAACGATTTGAGGGATAAATCCCCGGATCCAAAATTTGGATAATAGGACTACTTAAAGCAACAATAAATCCTACAAAGTCAATTTTGACCTTATTAATAGAGTTACCAACAATTACATCATACACCTTGAGGCTCTTTAAGATGTAAAAGTGCTCCTTATCCCGAAGGCTCCTTGGACATAAACAAGGGAATTAACATTCACCATTCCACCTTATGGCTCATGATGATGAAGCAATTTTTATTAAACACGTCCCCATGCCATACACCCTAAGGCTCTAATGACAAGGTTAGTGCTACATGACTCCCACCCGAAGGCTCATAAAGAACATGTTTTTATTTATTCTTCTTATTATTATGATATTTATAGTAAGCCAAATTTCCGCAATCCCATGATCAAAAGTCCATGACGCTGACACCCTTAATGTGTTCTCACTTTAATTACAAGGGAAGAAAAAGAAGGAGTTACGAGTTAAGATATTAAACCTAAACCGCTAAAAACTTCATTTATTAAGAAATTTATTATTCAAGCGTGAAAAATAAATACGAGGAGATTAAATCAAACACAAAAATACTTACACAAGGAAGAACTAACCATACAAACTTATGATTAAACTTTATCATCTCTTGTTCTCCATATTATAAAATTTCAAAATTTGAAATTAATGGATACTTAGCCAATTAAATCAAAGTTTTGGGTTTTCAAGTCATCTATAGGATCTTGCATCTTCTTAGACTTTTTCAAGTTTTAGAATTTGCGTTTTAAAGTTCCCTTGATAAACCACTTTCTAGGATCAATTATAGGAACCTGTGAAAAGTTCTTGTTCTTAAACCCGTATGAGTTAAGACTTTTGCGTTTTAAAGTTCCCTATATAAAAGCCTAGCAAAACTTGATTTAAAAACGTTAAGGAAAAAGCTAAGGTAAAAACCGAGTCGAGTAAAAAACTATGTTTATTTTCACCAACGGAAAGCCTACATTTGTGTCAAAAGCACTTATTTTCTTTATAAAATAACACTAAAAATTTAAAACTTTTATTAAAAACGAGAAAAACGATTACGTTTAGACACGACAAAAGCAATTGCAAGCGATTATATCGATTGACTCCCCCATGCTAAAACTAAACATTATCCTCAATGTTTCCTAGCTAAAGAGTAACACCCCCTTGCTAAAATACGAAGAGTCTAATGCAAAAGTCCTAACATGGTAAGAGCACGCAAATCTATAAGCCGTTTATTAATTATGCTTCAAGATAAAACGTTAGTCGATAAAAATCAAAGGATAGAGAGTGTGCCCCTTTTACAATCAAAGAATGAAAGATCAAGTGGACCGGCAAAAACCGAACACGAGAGTCTTCAATGATTAGGGTCATACCTAAGATTCACAACACAACAAAACACGAGCAAGAGCTTGAAAAGATCAAGCCTTATTAGTGTTAGAAAATAGATAGAATATAGAATGTATGGGACTCCCCCACAAGGCTCCTCGTTTTTGGTAACCGGGTCATGAGCTCGACTCGATCCCCACATTCATTGGTTATTAGGGAAAGGGGTGAAATCCGGTATAATGGAATACAATCCAACATAAAGCACGATGCCGGGGTCAAAGATCACATCCTCGTTATCGGATGACAAACAAAAGGATAAAACTCCAACATAAATCTCCAATAGGAGATGGTGGTCACAAACCATAAAATGGATAGAACATGCTCCCCGAGATAAACTCACACCAAGATGATCGAAAAATCATTCAATTATTACATCGGTGAAAGGCCGAGATTTTCCTAAATCAACGATTTCGGGGTCGAATACCTCGTCCTCGGGAGAGAAAGGAATAGACAACATGGTGTCATCCTCCGTGCTAATCCATAATCATAGAAAGCAAACGGTAATGGTGGGGTAAAAGTCTCAACTATAGTGATATCAACTTGCATGATTTTGTTGACCTTGTCACTCTTATGAATGAGAACAAATGGGTCATGGTACTCAAAACGAGTCGCATGAAAAACCCGCACATTAAGATCAAAGCGAGTGGGAAAGAGAATTGGAGTAAAAATAATTTCTCCCTCAGATTCAACATTATCACCATCATAAATCGGGTGATCAAACCAAGGATTTTCAACATCGTCATTAGACTCTTCCTCAAATTCCGAAGGAATGTCTGATACTATGTTTTTTTGCATGAGTTCTAGATTTAAATCTCGGAATCCTCTCGAATTGATCGTAGCTCAAAGTGGAATAGTTGTTCTTGGTTACTAAAAAGGGGATTGGTTTTCTAATTTACTAAAAGGTTTAAATGCACTAAGATGTAAACTTGAACTAAAAGCAATTAATTTAATAGCAATTAATAAAACTTGAATTAAAATTTGAGTATTAAAAAAAACAGTAAATATCACTTAACTCTGATTCGAAATGCTCAAAAGAAAATTGATTCGGAAGTTTCTGCTTTATCCTTGATCCGGAAGTCTTGATACGGAAGTTTGGTTCGGAACTCTTCTGAATGAACCCTCTGGTTCGGAACTTCTTGATCCGGAACTCTTCCGGATGAACTCCTTGATTCCGAAGTCTTCCGAGTGAACAAGCTTGATTCGGAACTCTCTGATTCAGAAGAAGTTTATTCGGAACTTTTTGTTTTGAACTGATTCAGAACTTTTGAAAAAGATTGATTCGGAAGATTTGAAAAAGATTGATTCGAAAGTTTATTCGGAAGTTTATTCGGAAGTTTATTCGGAACTTTTAAACAAAATTGATTCGGAACTTTTAAAGACTTTCATTCGGAACTTTTAAATTTAACTGATTCGGAACTTTTAAAAAACCATTCATTCGGAACTTTTAAAACCATTCATTCGGAACAAATTGATTCGGAACTTTTAAATGAACTGATTCGGAACTTTTGACTAAGATGCTTCATTCGGAACTTTTGTGCTCATTCGGAACCTGGGAAAACTCAAGAACAGTAGGAGACAGAAAAACAGGGGAACACGATTTCAAGCCAAAATCCACCAAGTGTTTAACCAAAACTTAAACAAAACTAATGCCTAATCATCTACTAACCATAAACATCAAATTCCATCAATAAAAACATAAAACCCAATAACTTTTAAAAATCAAAATCAACCAAATAAGAATTTTAACTTTGAATCAAAAAGATGAAGATGAACAAGAGGAAATGAAGGATTAAATTGATAGATTAATGTTTAAACAATCAAAAGACAAAGATTAAACTACAAGATTGGAAAAACAAGAATCAAAATCACCAAACACCCTAATGGTGTTGGTGATGCCTACGAACAGAAGAAGAGAGAAAAAAGGAGTAAAAAAAATTGAATGAAAAGTGTGAAGGGAATTCTTTATATAGGTCTTCCATTTGGTTGGTGAGTGGGCTTTCTCCCGTTCTTCTTGTCTTCTCGTCTTTTCAGAAAAGGGACGTTTTCGATTCTGATTCGGGATTTGGGGTCGATTAAATTCAACTCGTCTTTTAATTTCTTCGTTTAATAGACTTGAGTTTCTTCGACATATGTAAATCTTCCATCTTTGGTCCTTTTCTTTGATAAATCTTCAAATAGGCCCAGTGACTTCAAATCTTTTGCACCCTTGGACAATAGACTTCGTCTTGAGTCTCTTTCTTCCATAAAACCCGTGCAATCCCATGTTTTCTCCATTATCCATCCGGTTGGCTCTGAAAACACAATAAACACAAAAACCACGCATAATTCCAAACAAATGATATTAAATACGTGTTTTGGTCTTGTTTTAGCCAGAATTAAGTGGAAAAAGGATGGGTGTTTACACTCCTATCAAATCCCCTACACTTAACCATTGCCATATCCTCATGCAATGCTTAGTGATAAAGTAAATTTACACTTTTCTCATAATCAATCAACCTTGGCCTTATTAAAATACTACTAAACAAAAATTAATGTACTAAGAGAAATTAAAAATTTTTAAAGTAAACAAAAGGATAGAAAACCATTTTCACTTGAAAATAGCTATATGGAAATAACTTGCAAAGAGATCAAGGACTTACATTAGGGCTTCGGTGCTGCGAAGATTTATCACCCTCAAGTTTCACGTTCCCCAAACTAAGCTTAAAAACGAGATCATTGTTATTATAAGTTAGCAAATCAAACACTTACACACATGGTTTAATTAAATGCTTAAACTCCCTTATTCCTAGAGGTATCTCTTATATTTTATTTTTGTCTTAGAATGATCATGAAGATGCATTTTTGGACTTATTTCGATAGTTTATTTAGGCTGAAAGCAAAGTAGGACGATTTGATCAATAGTTAGCTAAAGGACAAAATCTCTCAAAACTGCTTCTCGGGATATCAAAAAGTTCATATCTTGGCATAACTCGGTTCACGGTTTGAGACCTTTCTCGGTCCGATATTTGGCATGTACTTCATACTTCATA
The DNA here is from genome assembly GCA_025667525.1 of Glebionis coronaria. NCBI lineage: Eukaryota > Viridiplantae > Streptophyta > Magnoliopsida > Asterales > Asteraceae > Glebionis > Glebionis coronaria. The sequence continues at coordinate 424,939,658 of CM046877.1, forward strand.
TCTTGAGAGACGTGCTTGATACAATGGTCTTCTCATCGTTAATAGAGTTTCTTCACTTGGAGACTTTTGAGGGGTACTCCAACTTTGTTGACCACGACTTCAGGATTATTTCTTCAATCGCTAATTGGGATTTTGAGATACAACGATCCGCCTCCTTTTCGGACTTGGATCTTGATAGGTGTGTAAACACCCATCTTTTCTACCACTTAATTACAGTAATAACCGGACCAAAACGTGTATTTTATGTCTTTTATGTCGGAATTATGCGTGGTTTGTGTTTTTGTTGTGATTTAGGACGAAAAGGTGAAAAGTGGAGAAAACACGGGAACTCACGGGCATTTACGGACTTTTATTGAAGAAAAAGATGAAAGACGAAGTCAAGAAGTCAAGAGTGCAAAAAGAACGGAAGTCCAAGACCAATTCTGAAGATTTATCGAAGAAATAGTCAAAAGACGTAAGTTTATCAAAAGCCGAAGAATTCAAGTCTATTTTATTGAAGAATTTAAAGACGAGTTCAAAGAAATCCCGAAGCCAAAAGTCCCTTAAGTCCAAGTTTAAAGAAGATTAGAAGAAAAGGACTAAGTATGCAATTAATAAAGATTAAAAGAAGGAGGGACTTAATGACGCAATTAAGAGAAAAGGAAAGAGGGGAGGAAGCTTCCTTAATCCTCCCCTATAAATAGTCATTAGTTGTAATCTTTTCATTTTGTTGGCTAATGGTGACAATTAGTCCTTCCACCATTTAATTACCTTGTCATTTACTTATCTTGTCAATTTAAATTCATGTTATGCACCTTAATTACCTTTTAATTCCAAGTAAGTTTTCATTTTTATTCTTGTCAACCTTTACTTTATCTTGTCAATCTCTCATCTACCTTTCTCAATCTTTCATTTTTATGTTTTGTGTTCATGTTCATGCTTTTATTTTGATCAAGTGGGTTTTTAATTATTGTGGTTAAAATTGTTTGTTTTGTTGATTTACATTGTTATTTATGATTATTGATGGTTCGTTATTACTTTGATTAAATCGTTTGTGTTTATTTTGGTTAAATTTGTTATTAGATCTGCTGTTACTGTATTCCCTTGTTCTTCGGGAGTGTTTGTTTGTGTTTCTGTTTTCCCAGGAAATCTTCCGAGTCAAGACTGTTCATCCGGAACATTCAAAGTTCCGGACGAAGGAGAACTTCCGAGTCAGGCATTTGTTCATTCGGAACTCAAAAGTTCCGGGTCAATATACTTCATTCGGAACTCAAAAGTTCCGGGTCAAGGAGATTCATTCGGAACTCAAAAGTTCCGGATCAACACAAAACTTCCGAACGAACTTCCGAACGAAGTTCCGAACGAAAGTTCCGAACGAGCTTCCAAACGAAGTTCCGGACGAACTTCCGAACGAAACTTCCGAACGAAGTTCCGAACGAAGGATAAGTTCCGAATCAGTGAAAACTTCCGAGTCAAGAGTATTCATTCGGAACTCCAAAGTTCCGAACCAAGGGGCTTCATCCGGAACTTCTCAAAAGTTCCGGATCAACTCAAAGTTCCGAACCAAGGGCAAACTTCCGACTCAAGCTTCTTCATTCGGAAGTTCTAAACTTCCGAATCAAGGTTTCTTTCAGTTCTTTCTTTTTAGTCTTTCTTTTTAAATTACTTATCTTTATTTTTCCCGCCTTTTATTTAGTTGCACTTTAAGTTTATTTTGCCTTAGTTAAATTTTAGTCTTGCCTTAGTTTAAGTTTTGATTGCGTTTTAAGTTTGCCTTAGTTTACGTCATTTACTTTAGTGCCTTTTAATTTCAGTTACGCTTTTAAATACTTGCACAATTACTTTAATTAGACTTAGATTTACTTTAAGAGCACCTTTACTTTAATCGTTCCGCACCTTTAATTTTAAACACTACAACGACACATTTTTGTTCCACCAAAATAAAACTGAGTCACACATTAAACACAAGTTTTTCAATTCGAAGAGACACACGACAAAGAATCTTTTTACCCTGAGTAAAATCGAGTTATTAAATGGCGTCGCTGCCGGCTCTTTTCGTAAAGATCAACGGTTTTCTGTGAGAGACGCGTTGCTTTTTGGGATCCGTTCACTTGTGAGCGTTACTTTTCTTGCCTTAAAAATTCAAAAAATCATAAAAATTAAAAATTGATAAAAATCCATAAAAATTAAAAATTTCAAAAATCCAAAAAGATTTTATCTTTATTGTGTATATATATTGTCTTTGTGTTTGGTTTCCTTTTCTTTTGCATTTTCAGGTGTATGCGTACTAGATCTTCTAATTATCAAGAGCCCGAGACTCAATAAGATTTAAGTATGGCAGGTGTCAACAACAACATTCCACCGCACCTCAATAATAATAATAATAACAACAATGTTCTTCCACAGCCCGATCTTCGGACCATGGAGGAACTTTGTCAACCAACAATGTTTGGACGAGGAGGACCGATTGCGCCGATGCAAATCAACGCTCCTGAGTTTTCGTTGAAGCACCACATGATTCAGCAAGTGCAGACTAACCCATTCCGTGGATTGCCTGATGATGATGCCAACAAACACCTCGACAAGTTCATTACAATCACCCAAAGCATGAAGTTTCCTGGTGCCACAATGGATGTTCTTCGCTTAAAACTCTTCCCACATACGTTATCGCATCATGCCGAGAAATGGTTTGATCGTCTCCCGAAGAATTCTATTCACACTTGGGATGATATGACTCAACGCTTTTTGTCGCGCTACTTTCCACCATCCATGGTCACGAGCCTTCGCAATCAGATCACGGTTTCATGCAAGACCCTGATGAATCTCTTTTTGATGCTTGGGAGAGATATAATGTCTTGATCGATAGATGTCCAAACCACAACATGCTCCCTGTGACCTTAATAGATACTTTCTACAACGGTTTGACTTTTCGAGATCGTGATACGATAAATGCAGCCGCCGATGGCACAGTCATGAAAAGGAGACCCGAGGAGTGTAGAGAGCTAATTGAGAACATGACTACTCACCACAAAAACTGGGATTCCTCTGCATCTTCTAGGAACAACCCGAGAGTCAATGTTTCATCTACCTCAGCAAACCCTGAGATGACCGAACTCACCCGCATGATGACCGAAATGAGCAAAAGTATTACGCTTCTCGCTTCAAACCAACAACAACAACAAGTTAAAGCGTTTGCTAATCCTTGTGAAACATGTGGCGGTCCTCACTCATACACCGATTGTCCTTCGACACAAGGAAATCCGGAAAATGTGTATGCTGCTTACGGTAATTATTCACCGGAAAATTACCAAGCTAGACAACAAGGGGATAGAAATCTGCTGAGTTACCGTTCCAACAATTACCTTTCACCCGGTTTTTCTCCTCAAAACCAAAACCCCGCCAACAACTACAATAGAAGCAACCAAATCCCACCAAGAGCTTCTAACCCTTATCAACCACCCACCCAACAAAACCCACCCATTAATCCCGATGTTGAAGCCACAATGAGAACTCAAGGTGAGCAAATCAAGAATCTACAGAGCCAAATAATCAATTTGAAAGGAGATATCTTGAAGCAAGGTAATGACATTAGAACCGAGGTTCGTGATAATATTCAATCCTCCTTCAGCACTCAAACGACTGAATTAAAGAATCTGTTGGCTAGTTTCTTGCCCGCCACTCAACCTTCTACTTCAAGTTCTCTACCTTCAAACACCGTCACTAATCCGCGAGCTAATGTGAGTGCTATTACTACTCGTAGTGGAGTCACCATCGTAGGACCACCAATCCCACCCCCATCATCTACACCTCCTCCACCACCATGTATCCCTACTCCTCCTACACCTAGTATTAGTACACCATTACCGTCTCCGCCTCGTCATGATGATGTATCTCGGAAGGACCCTTCAACATCTCAACCTTTACCGACTACACCTTCACCTTCCACCTATAAACCTAGAATCCCATACCCTTCTCGCATAGGCAAGACCAATGATCTAACAAAGGAGGACTCTCAAATAACAAAATATATCAATATGATTTCTCAAATGGGCTTCAGCATTAGTTTTCTTGAAGCACTTGTCCACATGCCTAAATTTCTTAAAGCATTTAAGGAATTGCTTAACAAGAAGGAGAAGCTGATTGAACTCACCAACACACGCTTAAATGAAAACTGCTCTGCAGTTATTCTTAAAGAACTTCCGGAAAAGCTAGGGGATCCCGGTCGTTTTGTGTTGCCTTGCGTGTTCAACAAAACTGAAGAATTTACTACCCTTGCTGATCTCGTGGCTAGTATTAATCTTATGCCTTTGAGTGTTTGGAAAACACTATCATTACCCGATCTCATTCCAACAAAGATGACTCTCGAACTTGCTAATCGCACTCTCGCTTACCCCGTTGGTATAGCCGAAGACGTGTTCATTCAAGTTGGTGCATTTACTTTCCCGGTCGATTTTGTCGTAGTTGATTATGAAATGGACCCTCGTATTCCTTTAATACTTGGTCGGCTATTTTTGAGATCCGGACGTGCTTTAGTAGATGTGGCCGAAGGTGAGTTTATCTTAAGAGTCGGGAATGCCTCACAAAATTTCAAAATGGGGAAGCTTACAGACAAATCCTTTCGAGGCCGAGAATCAGTGAATATGATAAATGTGCTCGATGACTTTACAGTCTATGACAATCCTCTATTCGATTCTTCCATCGATAATCCACTCTTTGAAGATAACGTGGATGATTCTCGCTCCACTTTAGACGCTTCTCCCATTTATGATTCTCCACCGGTCTTTGATGCTTATGATGATGATTCTAGCTCAGATTCGGATGATTTTGATTGTACTTCTGAGTATCCCGAGATGCCCACTTTCGATGATTTTGATGAGGCTGATACTCTCTCGAGCGATTCTTCACATGATGAAGATCCTCCGCCATCACTCGATCCTACTTTGGACGATTATTCATTTGAGGAAGATTTCTCTGAATTTCTCAACACATACTTCCCTCATGAGAGTGATGCTCCTCCTTTGGACTTTGAAGATTATCGTCTTGATCCTACTTTGGATTTGAAGCATATTCTGTCAAAGGAGAAGAAACCGGTCGACACCGAAATCCGTTGCACATATGATTTGACACCTCTTTGTCCCACTTCTGAGGACGAGGTTGTGCTTCTTTGCGGATCTTCTTCACACTCGGCTGAGCCTGAGTGCTTTTTTCCCCTGAAGGAAAAGGTGTTCGACCCCGGTATTGAAGTCTTTAAGCCATCTCAGTATCCACCTGATGAAATAAAAGGAAAACTCTTTGGAACTATTGAATACATGCTTGCACCTCACCATACTTGCTTCCACCATGCTCCATCACTGCTTAAGGGAACCTTGCCTACTCTTCTTTGGCTTGCCTTGTTCGCCTTAAGCTTGTGTTATTTGCTCGATGAAAACTATGTCTTTGATCCTGGTGGATATGTTTCATGCTTCTTCCGTTGATGATCAAGGTCGAGTCAGGCTCATGACTCGGTTAACAAAAACCAAGCGCTTCTTGGGAGGCAACCCATGCATCTATCTTTGCGCTTTCTTTATCATAAGTGTAGGGGAGACCCTTTGGTTTGCTATTTCCTCTCCTCACTTCTTAATCAGGGATTCGAGCTTCAATGATCCACTCTTGATGATTCTTGACGACCCGTGATTCCGTGTTCTACTTCTTCCCGGTTCTATCCTAAACTCTTTTCGATTCACTATTTTATATTTTCTCAATATTAAAATAGGAATCTCTTTAGTTGTCTTTTCCTTAGCGAGATTTAAACAACGTGCACAATGTCCTAAGTGTAGGGGAGTTTACTCCCATATGCTTAAACATTGAGGAAAATGTTTATCTTAAGTGTAGGGGGGACTTCTATCGAAGTTAAGTGGTCTTTTCCTTGTATTTGTCCTCATTTTAACCGGAAAATCAATTTTTCGACATTTTTCAAAATTTTTGATCTATTTTGGCCTATTAGTTTTTCCCTTTGTATAGTTATTTTCTTTCCTTATTAGAATAAATGTTTAATAAGTGGTTTTAATTTTCAAACGTTGTGAATCTTTTGACTCAATCCGAGTTTACTCTAGCTAGTATCCTTAACGTGTTAAGTCAAGTTTTGCTAGGCTTTTATATAGGGAGCTATAAAACGCGAAAGTCTTAACTCTCACGGGTTAAGAACAAGAACTTTTCGCAAGTTCCTATAATTGATCCTAGAGAGTCATTTATCAAGGGAACTTTAAAACGCGATTTCTAAACTTGAAAAAATCTAAGAATTTACAAGATCCTATAGGCGACTCGAAAACCCAAAACTTTGATTTAATATACTAAGTATCCACGAGTCTCATTACTTGAGATTTTAAACTGTGGAGAACGAGAGATGATAGAGCCAATTATAAGTTCGGTATTCTTTCGTGAATTTATGTGAGTTAATTATAAGCCTATTCTCCCATCGCTTGCTAATAAATTTATCTGCTAATAAATAAGGTTGTACGATTTGAAAAGTTACTTAGCTTCTAGCCCAAGATCGTTTAAAAGTTGCTCGGTATGGATTAGAGTTCATAGCCAAGGCATAACCTATTGAAGCGGGATGCGAAGATTGGCGAGTCCGAAAAGGCCCTAACAAGGCATGAGGGCTATATTTTGTTGCTAAAGATCCAAAGTGATGTGAAGAATCATTTATCGAAAATCAATATGAAGGATCGAGACACACGGCGTAAAGCAAAACTCCCCAAAAGTCATGGAGAAGTGTATCTGAAAAGACCCTAACAAGGTATGAGGATAAATAGATCCAAGTCATAAAAGGAGGCGGATCGTTGTATATCAAAGTCCAAAATAAAGATTGGAGAAAAATGAAGAAGTCGTGGTCCAAGTATGAATCTCTCAAAACTTCAAGTGAAGAAATTCCTATATGAAGAGAAGACCATAATTTCATGAACGTCTCTCAAGGTTTGAAGTATGAAGTCGCTGCCAAATATCGGTCCGAGAAAGGTCTCAAATCGCGAAACGAGTTATGCCAAGATATGAACTTTATGAGGTCCCGAGAAGCAGTTTTAAAATATTTTGTCCTTTAGCTAACTATTGATTAAATCGTTCACTTTATTTTCAGACTTAATAACTATCGAAATAAGTCAAAAATGCATCCTTGTGATCATTCAAGAAATAATAAAATATAAGAGATACCCCTAGGAATAAGGGAGTCTAAGTGAGTAACTGGCCCACATGAGTTCGTGATAGTCTACTAACTTATAATAACAATGATCTCGTTTTTAAGCTTGGTTTGGAGAAAATGAAAACTTGAGGATGATGATTATTCATAACATTTTCAAAACCCAAGGTATGCTTTTGATTTCTTTATTTTGTATGTCTTTAATTTTCTATCTCTTTAATAAAGGCCAACGTGGATTGATTATGATGAAAAGTGTAAACTTGTTTTGTAACTAATGCATTGCATGAGGACATTGCAATGGTCAAGTGTAGGGGATTTGATAGGTGTGTAAACACCCATCTTTCCTACCACTTAATTACAATAATAACCGGACCAAAACTTGTATTTTATGTCTTTTATGTCGGAATTATGCGTGGTTTGTGTTTTTGTTGTGATTTAGGACGAAAAGGTGAAAAGTGGAGAAAACACGGGAACTCACGGGCATTTACGGACTTTTATTGAAGAAAAAGATGAAAGACGAAGTCAAGAAGTCAAGAGTGCAAAAAGAACGGAAGTCCAAGACCAATTCTGAAGATTTATCGAAGAAATAGTCAAAAGACGGAAGTTTATCAAAAGCCGAAGAATTCAAGTCTATTTTATTGAAGAATTTAAAGACGAGTTCAAAGAAATCCCGAAGCCAAAAGTCCCTTAAGTCCAAGTTTAAAGAAGATTAGAAGAAAAGGACTAAGTATGCAATTAATGAAGATTAAAAGAAGGAGGGACTTAATGACGCAATTAAGAGAAAAGGAAAGAGGGGAGGAAGCTTCCTTAATCCTCCCCTATAAATAGTCATTAGTTGTAATCTTTTCATTTTGTTGGCTAATGGTGAAAATTAGTCCTTCCATCATTTAATTACATTGTCATTTACTTATCTTGTCAATTTAAATTCATGTTATGCACCTTAATTACCTTTTAATTCCAAGTAAGTTTTCATTTTAATTCTTGTCAACCTTTACTTTATCTTGTCAATCTCTCATCTACCTTTCTCAATCTTTCATTTTTATGTTTTGTGTTCATGTTCATGCTTTTATTTTGATCAAGTGGGTTTTCAATTATTGTGGTTAAAATTGTTTGTTTTGTTGATTTAAATTGTTAGTTTATGATTATTGATGGTTCGTTATTACTTTGATTAAATCGTTTGTGTTTATTTTGGTTAAATTTGTTATTAGATCTGCTGTTACTGTATTCCCTTGTTCTTCGGGAGTGTTTGTTTGTGTATCTGTTTTCCCAGGAAATCTTCCGAGTCAAGACTGTTCATCCGGAACATTCAAAGTTCCGGACGAAGGAGAACTTCCGAGTCAGGCATTTGTTCATTCGGAACTCAAAAGTTCCGAGTCAATATACTTCATTCGGAACTCAAAACTTCCGGGTCAAGGAGATTCATTCGGAACTCAAAAGTTCCGGATCAACACAAAACTTCCGAACGAAGTTCCGAACGAAAGTTCCGAACGAGCTTCCAAACGAAGTTCCGGACGAACTTCCGAACGAAACTTCCGAACGAAGTTCCGAACGAAGGATAAGTTCCGAATCAGTGAAAACTTCCGAGTCAAGAGTATTCATTCGGAACTCCAAAGTTCCGAACCAAGGGGCTTCATCCGGAACTTCTCAAAAGTTCCGGATCAACTCAAAGTTCCGAACCAAGGGCAAACTTCCGACTCAAGCTTCTTCATTCGGAAGTTCTAAACTTCCGAATCAAGGTTTCTTTCAGTTCTTTCTTTTTAGTCTTTCTTTTTAAATTACTTATCTTTATTTTCAAGCTTTATTTTTCCCGCCTTTTATTTAGTTGCACTTTAAGTTTATTTTGCCTTAGTTAAATTTTAGTCTTGCCTTAGTTTAAGTTTTGATTGTGTTTTAAGTTTGCCTTAGTTTACGTCATTTACTTTAGTGCCTTTTAATTTCAGTTACGCTTTTAAATACTTGCACAATTACTTTAATTAGACTTAGATTTACTTTAAGAGCACCTTTACTTTAATCATTCCGCACCTTTAATTTTAAACACTACAACAACACATTTTTGTTCCACCAAAATAAAACTGAGTCACACATTGAACACAAGTTTTTCAATTCGAAGAGACACACGACAAAGAATCTTTTTACCCTGAGTAAAATCGAGTTATTAGATCTATTTATCCTCATACCTTGTTAGGGTCTTTTCGGATAGACTTCTCCATGATCTTTACGGGAGTTGATTGCTTTTCGTCGTGAGTCTTGATCCTTCATATTGATTTTGGGAGTAATGCTTTTCACATCACCTTGGATCTTTAGCAATAAGATTGAATCCTCATGCCTTGTTAGGGCCTTTTCGGACTCGCCAATCTTCGCGCCCCGCTTCATAAGTTATGCCTTGGCTATGAACTCTTATCATTACCGAGCAACTTTTAAACGATCTTGGGCTAGAAGCTAAGTAACTTTTCAAATCGTACGACCTTACTTATTGCAGATAAATTATTAGCAAGTGATGGGAGAATAGGCAAATAATTACACCAAGTGAGCTTGTGCAAGAATACCGACTTATAATTGACTCTATCATTTCTCATCCTCCACAATTTAAAATCTCAAGTAATGAGACTCGTGGATGCTTAGCCTAATAAACCAATTAAGGTCTACATGGTTAAGGATACTAGCTAGAGTAAACTTGGATAAGCCTATTCGGGTTGAGTCAAAATAATCGCAACGGGCCTAATATGTCAAAGACTTCAAAACTAGCTACACCACTTTATTAATATTTTGACTTTATTACAGATGATATACATATGAAAGCAACGATAAAAATTTAAAAATTACGACTAAATGGCCAAAGTTAATAAAAAATTTGAAAATTGTTGAAAAAGATGATTTTCCGGTTAAATGAAGGCATTTTCATGGAAAAGTCCACTTAAAACTTCGATTGAAGTCCCCCCTATACTTAAGATAAACATTGTCCTCAATGTTTAAGCATGTGGGAAAAATCTCCCCTATACTTATGACATTGTGCACGTTGGTTAAATCAAGTTAAGGAAGAGACGACTAACGTGATCAATTTCAAATGTGAGTATGAAGAAAATTGAATCACGATAGTTGAGAGATAGAACCGGATTTCGGATAACACGGGAGCATGGTTCTTCAAAGATTCCAAGAGTGCACTCATCCCTGTAATCACAGCACCACACAAATACAAACACCTATATAGGTCCCCCTACACTTAGGAGGTTAAAACGGAAAAGGATAGATACTCGGGCTGCCTCCCGAAGAGCGCTTGTTTTTTATAACCGAGTCACGAGCCTGACTCAACCCAAAATTAGTTCATGGGGAACGTGGTGAGGGATGGAATCATCTCTTGAGAGATGTCCTCACCAAAGTACAACTTCACTCGTTGGCCATTCACCTTAAAATTAGGTCCATTAGGTTGAGCGAGCTCGAGAGTACCATATGGAAAAATTTGGGCAATGGTGAATGGGTCGGACCAACGAGATTTTAGCTTGCCCGAAAATATTTTCAACCGAGAGTTAAAGAGTAAAACTTTGTCTCCAACTTGGAACTCTCGGTTCTTAATCTTAGAGTCGTGAATGAGCTTAGTCTTCTCCTTATAGATCAAAGAATTTTCATAAGCCTCATTACGGATTTCATTCAGCTCATTGAGTTGGATCTTGCGTAGGTCACCGGCTTTGTTGATATCAAAATTAGCCCACTTCAAGGCCCAGTAAGCCTTGTGCTCCAACTCAATGGGGAGGTGGCATGCTTTCCCGTACACGAGACGATATGGTGTACAACCAATCGGAGTCTTGTATGCGGTACGAAAAGCCCACAAAGCATCATCAAGTTTATCAGCCCATGAGGCACGATGCTCTCCCACGGTTCTTTCGAGAATTCGCTTTAATCCTCGGTTGGATATTTCAGCCTGGCCATTAGTTTGTGGGTGGTAAGCGGTGGAAAGACGATGATTTACACCATACTTAGCCATGACTCTAGCAAATTGGTCGTTGCAAAAATGAGTCCCGCGATCACTAATAATGGCACGAGGCACACCAAATCTAGCGAATAGCGATTTCAAAAAGTTACAAACCACCCTTGCGTCATTAGTGGGTAAAGCTTTGGCTTCAACCCATTTGGAGACGTAGTCAACGGCTACAAGGATGTATTTGTTTCCTTTAGATGAAGGGAATGGCCCCATAAAGTCGATACCCCAAACATCAAAGATTTCACATTCTTGTATGAAATTTTGAGGCATCTCGTCTTTATGTGTGATCTTGCCTTGTTTTTGGCAAGCATCACAATATTTAACCATCTCGTGAGCATCACGGTAAATGGTAGGCCAATAAAATCCCGATTCAAACACTTTTTTGGCGGTGTAGTTGGGACCAAAGTGACCACCGGTGGGTCCTTTGTGGCAAGCGTCAAGGATTTCTAAAGCTGCCGGTCCATCAACACATCGGCGAATAATCAAGTCAGCACATTGCTTGAATAGATACGGGTCATCCCAAAAGTAAGTCTTAATGTCGTTAAAGAACTTCTTCTTTTTCTGGGATGTTAACCCGTCAACGAGAATTCCACCCGCCAAGTAGTTTGCAATGTCCGCAAACCACGGGGTTTCATCAGTAGTCGAGTTGATAGACATTAAGGTCTCCAAGGGAAAAGAATCATTGATTTCTTTGTTCGGATGATCCCCTTGGTAAGGATCCTCAAGTCTACTGAGATGATCCGCGGCTAGGTTTTTAGCTCCTTTTTAATCGCGAATTTCGATTTTAAATTCTTGGAGTAGCAAAACCCAGCGAAGAAGTCTTGGTTTGGAATCTTGCTTAGTCAACAAGTACTTAAACGCGTAATGATCGGTGTAAACGATTTTGGTGGAAAGGACAAGATAGGGGCGGAACTTTTCAAAAGCATAGACAACAGCTAAAAGCTCTTTTTCGATTGTCGTGTAATGCAATTGAGCCCCCGTCATTGTCTTGCTAGCATAGTGGATTGGTTGGAAGTGTTTATTTACTCTTTGGCCCAGAACCGCAGCAATAGCAAAGTCGCTAGCATCGTACATCAACTCGAAAGGCAGCTCCCAATTAGGGGTAACCAAGACGGGTGCTTTAGTTAGCTTATCATTAAGCAAGTTGAAGGCTTCAATACACTCGTTGGAAAAGATAAAAGGAGTATCTTTTTCCAAGAGGTGGGTCATCGGGCGAGTGATTTTAGAAAAATCTTTGATGAATCGACGGTAGAAGCCCGCATGACCAAGGAAACTTCTCACACCCTTCACGGTTGAAGGTGGAGGCAACTTAGCGATAACATCGACTTTAGCACGGTCCACTTCAAGCCCGGCTTTGGAAATTTTATGTCCTAGCACGATGCCCTCTTTTACCATGAAATGGCATTTTTCCCAATTAAGAACAAGGCGAGTGTCTTCACACCGCTTCAGCATACGTTCTAAATTGGCAAGGCAAGCAGAGAAAGAATCACCATAAACCGAGAAATCATCCATGAATACTTCCATAGTGTCTTCCACCATGTCATGGAAGATAGCCATCATACACATTTGGAACGTCCCATGAGCATTACATAAACCAAAAGGCATGCGATTGTAAGCAAATGTTCCATAGGGACAAGTGAATGTGGTCTTTTCTTGGTCCTTAGGATCGATGGGAATTTGAAAATACCTGGTGAAACCGTCTAAGAAGCAGTAATAGTCATTACCAGCTAGACGCTCGAGCATTTGATCCATGAAGGGAAGAGGAAAGTGGTCTTTTCTCGTGGCATCATTGAGCTTGCGATAATCAATACAAACTCTCCACCCAGTAACGAGACGAGTGGGAATCAACTCGTTGTGTTCACTGGAAACAACGGTTATTTCGCCCTTCTTGGGCACACAATGGACGGGACTTACCCACGGCGAATCCGAAATAGGGTAAATCAAGCCGGCATCAAGAAGTTTGATAACCTCTTGTTTGATGACGTCATGAATTTTAGGATTAACCCTTCTTTGGCTCTGGATTGCGGGTTTAAAGTCATCTTCCATGAGAATTTTGTGAGTACAAAAGATCGGATCAATTCCGCAGATATCGGAAATTTTCCAAGCAATTGCCTTCTTATGATCTTTAAGCACGGCGATGAGGCGAGATTTTTCTTCTTCTTTCAAGTCCTTCGCGATGATGACAGGCAACTTCTTGTTTTCTTCAAGGAACACGTACTCGAGATGGGGCGGCAACTCCTTAAGTTCTAAATCTGTAGGATTTTTGATGGGAGGCGTTTTCAAATTCGGAGCATCGATAGCAATAACCGTGGGAGATGGTGGAGAAAGATTGTCTTCTTTGAGAAGGTTTTCAAAGAAATGCATGTCTTCATCCCAATCGGTGGGAGAATCGTCATTTGCTAAGTTCACATCTCCCATGGTGGCTTCAAGATCTTTCCAAAAGAAATCACTTTCTCCAAATAAAGACAGTGACGAATTAATAGAGGAAACGGTCTCAACATTGGGAAGAGAGGTAGGAATATTTTTACAAGCATCAATAAAGTGTTCTTCACAAGCCTCATCCAGAACGTCAATATAATAAACACTCTCGTATGAATAAGGTTGTTTAGACAACTTTCCCATGTTGAAGACGATTTTATCGTCGCCCACTCTCATGATAAGCTCACCGGCTTCAACATCGATGAGAGTGCGACCGGTCCTCAAGAATGGACGACCAACGATCAATGGCACACGAGGGTCCATGTCGTAGTCAACGACAACGAAATCGGCTGGAAAAGTGAATTTGTCGACTCCTACAAAGACGTCTTCGGCTATCCCCACTGGATAAGCAACCGTACGGTTAGCTAATTCCAAAGTCATTTTGGTGGGGACTAGCTCAGGGAGAGATAATTGCTTCCAAACGCTTAAAGGCATTAAGTTAATACTGGCACCTAGATCGGCTAGGGCCATGCAATTCTCTACTCCCGGGAAGTTACAAGGGATTAAGAAATGACCCGGATCACCAAGCTTGGTTGGCAATTTCCTTAAGAGCACTGCAGAGCAATTCTCATTAAGTTGGGTGTTAGCAATATCAAGAAGCTTCTCCTTGTCGCTAAGAAGATCTTTGAACATTTTCGCATACTTGGGCATGTGAGCGAGAGCCTCAGCGAAGGAGATGTTAAAATTCAATTGTTTAAACATTTTGAGAAAGTTCGAAACCTGAATATCATCCTTGCTTTTGAGCTTCTCTTTCCTCAACCTCGAGGGATAAGGTATATCCAAAGAAGAGGAAGGCTTTGGGATCGAAGGATCACTCACATCCTTGGGTGGAGGAGGGGTAGAAGTAAGAGGCGGAGAAATTGGGGAAGTAGAAGGATGAGGAATAGGAGCAGGTGACTCATTTTCCTTAGTCACAATCACTGGTGGAGGTATAGGAAGCTCGGGTTCCTTGGTACCTTTGCCACTGCGAGTGGTGATTGCTTTCATCTCCCCTCTTGGATTCGCAACGGTGTTACTCGGAAGAGTACCCGAAGAAGAGGGTTGATTACCTTGGAAGAAACTAGCCATCATGTTCTTTAAGTCATTCGTTTGACTATCCAAAGTGTTTCTCATGTCAGCTCTCAGATCGTTCCCTTGTTTCACCAGGTCTGCTTTCAAGTTGCGCACTTCCTGTTGGAGATTGTCCACGATCACATCATTAGTCCTCATGTAGGTTCCAATGTCTTGGTGTAATGCAGTGGGTTGGTTGGAAGGAGCATTGTATGCGGGTGGTTGATAAGCAGGTTGCTGGTAAACTTGGTTGTTTCTTTGAGGTGGATTTTGTTGTTTGTGAGGTGGTATGTATGGTCCACGAGATTGTTGTTGTTGTTGAGGAGGGCGGTTGAAGTTTTGCTGTTGGTTTGGGCTGTTAGGAGGAAAACCGGGTGGTGAGAGATAGTTGTTGGAGCGGTAGCTAAGCAGGTTGCGGTCACCTTGAGGACGAGCTTGATAAGCGGGTTGAGGATAGGTACCGTATGCTGCATTCACATTCTCAGAAGGGTAGTCTTGGGTGGCGGTACAAGTGGTGTAAGAGTGAGGACCCCCGCATATCTCACATGGTTGTACAGCATTGACTTGAGCGTTTTTAGCGTTGATATTGTTGGTGTTGCTGGCGGTTTAGGTAGCAAGCGATTCAAGAAGCGCAGTGATTTTGTCAAGTCGCTTATCGTTGTCACTAGTACTAGCACTAGCGACATTGGTCCGAACACTCTTGGTTTGCACACGAGACTTATTCTCAATGACATCCCAAGCAGCATTGGAAGTCTTAGCCAAAAGATTACCCCCCCGAGGCACTGTTTAGTGAATTTTGGTCATTCATGCTTAAACCATTATAAAAAGTGTTAATTTGGTGCACTTTGGTAAAACCATGTTGTGGGCATTTTCTTAAAAGATCTTTGAAACGGTCCCAAGATTCACTAAAAGACTCATCGTACTTTTGTTCAAAATTAATGATTTCATTCCGCAAAGCGGTCGTACGAGAGGGTGGGAAAAAGTAGTTGATAAACTTGGTCTCCAAATCCGTCCACGTAAGAATACTCTGTGGCGGTTCCTTAGCAAGCCAATGTCAGGCTTGTCCCTCTAAAGAAAAGGGAAAAAGTTGTAAACGGATTACCTCTTGTGGAACACCATTGAATTTGACCGTATTCGTGAGTTGTAGAAATCTCTTGATGTGGTCATGTGGATCATCAATGGTACGCCCCAAGAATGGTTGAGCAGAGACCATCTGGATAAAGCCGGATTTGAGCTCAAAGTTGTTGGCTGCAAACGCGGGTATGACAATTGGATCATTGTTGCCATCTACATGTGCTTGCAGAAGTTTAATCATCGGGCGATTATCCGGTAGAGGCTAATTGTTGTTGTTATTATTGTTGTTGAGAGGTGGGTTGTTATTGTTATTATTGTTTTGTACACCGGCCATGTCTAAGTCTTCGAGAGGCTCGGGCTCTTGATAAGACGTGGATCGTGTACGCATGCACCTGCAAAAGAACTAACAAGGCAAAAACAAAGCAGCAATATTTTTGGTTTTTATGTTTTTTAATTTTTAGGATTTTTGAAAATTTTATATTTTTTTGTGTTTTTGAAATTTTTTATGAAAAAGTAACGTTCACGGGGAACGGATCCCAAAATCCAAGTTCTCACAAAAAACTGTTGATCTTAACGAGAAGAGCCGGCAGCGGCGCCATTTGATACTATGTTTTTTTGCATGGGTTCTAGATTTAAATCTCGGAATCCTCTCGAATTGATCGTAGCTCAAAGTGGAATAGTTGTTCTTGGTTACTAAAAAGGGGATTGGTTTTCTAATTTACTAAAAGGTTTAAATGCACTAAGATGTAAACTTGAACTAAAAGCTGAAAGTCCCAAAATACGATTATTGTTGAAACTAAGACACAAAAACAATAACACACAATAGATATACTTTTCAAACGAGTAATCCTTTATTAACTATTATCAACAAAGTATTACAAAGTGTTATGAATACACCTGTTGAATAACAACAAGAAATGAACCCTAGAACAAGTAAACTTGATTCGAGACTCAAGTTTACAAGAGAACCAACGAGTCGCTGATGGACAGCTGAGGCCTCAGTGGTTCTAGTGGGAGAAAGAACTTAGATAAAGATTCCAAGCACAAGGGTTGAATCTTAACTTCTTTCTCATCCCCTATTTATAGTGGTACGAGGTTGTATCCTTAGTGGGGGTAGTTGATACGTGTCATCTTCTGAATGGAAGAGTACAACGTATTAAATGCATGTCCAAATCGAGACATGCCTTTAACTACTTTAGGTAAACAGTTCTGCCAACTGTTCACCTTTGTCCCACTAGGTCGTACTAGGCATTGACTTTGAATCTCTTGTTTTGTCCCGCTCAAAACACTTGTAAGATTCTCCCGCCTAAACTATAAGGGGTTGGATAAGCTTTGCTTGATCCAAGTCTCTAGGGTTCTTAAGTGATCTCTGAGTGTTGTCAACTCAGAGATCCTTGAACACCAGTGCATTCCTTTGACATCCCAGCTATCCATAATCGCTGGTGAGTCTGACTTCAGATTGTCTTCGACTTCTCTGACGTTGTCTTTGACTTGAATGATCCTGGTGTGCCAGCTGAGGCTTTGCCTTCCACTGGTCTAGTCTCTGTCGCTGGTCCTCTCAGCGACCTTTCAACACTTAGTCTAATTTAAACAAATCTAGACAGGGCCATAGTTAAAACTTTCATTGGCCCAACAATCTCCCCCTATTTGTTTATAAATTATACTAAGTCTAAAATTATTGTAAGTGAGTACACAGCTTCTTCTTACACATAATTTAACAAACATACCTCAAAGTTTTATTAAACAGAATGAACCTAGTCTATTACAATAGCACCCTAAGGTGAAAACATAAACAAAAGTAAATAGGTTCTTCAGCGATCAAGACCTTGATCATAGATTCTCTGGGCTTCGACTTTGTCACTCCTAGAGTTAATGACAAGTTCAATTTCAAAATCGAACTCATCAGCTTCTTTGCAATTCCTTAGGATGCCCTGCTTGAGTCTGATTAGCTGAATGGTTGATGCCAGAGGTAGCTCATTCAAACGCTGAAAAGCATAATCACAGTTACCATTCATAAATACCATACCTACCTCTGGCTCAGTGTAAACTTGGCCTTCTATGGGTTTGGTGATTTCCTTGGGAAGGACCAAGTTTCTGAGCATCCCATCGACCACTACATCTTCAGTGACCAACCTTTCGGTCAGAGGCCCCATTGGTGTTTTCCTTTTTCTTTGTGCCTGAGAAGATGATTGAGAGGAAAGCTGTGGAGGTAGGGGTACCTTCAGCTTCTTTGCAGTATCTCTTACCCAATTGAGTTTTGCTTGAATGTTTTTCATCATTTGGGCAGGACCAGGCCCAGTCTTCTTTTGGGCAAGAGATAGTATTTCCAACCACTCAGAGAGGCTCAGATCTCTGAGTTTGAAGTCGCTGGAGACTTTATAATTCTGCATGTCATTCTCCCTATAAATGGTCATTACCACCTTTTTGTCTTTGTTAGTGAAGCATGTGTACTTAGTGATACGACCGGGTTCAGATCTCTGGTTGACCAGTCTTTGATATTCTGTTAGGAGGTTGTTCCTCTTAACCTCCAGTTCCTTGAGTTTAGCCAGTTGAGCTTTCTTAGCAGTGGGAGAGAGCTTGTCCAGAGCTTCTTTGCTCCTTAGTTCAGCAGCCCTGATATTTGCTAACCTTTGATGTTCAAGGATTTGGGCTTTAGCTTGCTCTGGGGTGAGTGGTGGTTCATCAGCGCTTTTGAATTTGTTGAGGTCAGAGTTTTTGGAGGGTTTGGCTGTGGATCCACCTTCAGCTTGAAGGGAGTGTAAGGTTATCTCTGGTTGCTCAACAGCAATTCCTTTTCCCTTATCTTTCGCAGTTTCAGCAGCGGATTTGAAAGATCTCAGTGGTTTTGGTGTTGGAATTTCAGCTGTGGATTCATCTTCTTCAGAGGAGGAGGCAGAATTCTCCCCCTCAGGCATAGCCCCAGCAGGTGTTGTGCCTGAACCTGCCTTATTAAAGCGAAGGAACTCATTGTGAACAAATATGCAAATTTCCTTAAGTTCACCTTGGAGAAGTTCCTGAAGAAGACGTCTTGAGGGTTCAGCAGCCTGAGCTATCGCTGCAACATTTGCCTGCACCGCTGAGGTGAGAACAGAAGGTATGTACGTCTGAAGACTCTGGCTGAGTAGGTCAGGTAGTTGTGCCTTCAGAGCGTTGTTCAGCAGTTGCGGAAGCATTGCGGTCATGGAAGACTCCACTGATGAAGTTAGTGATGTTTCTAAGTTTGTAGTAAGCTCCTCAGCAGCATGAGTCAGGGTCTGGATTTCAGAGAGAAGAGCTTCGTTTGTGACTTTGGGTTTAGTGATGTTGATATCCCCTCTCTTTTCCCATAAAGCCTCAGCAGCCAGTTCCTGTACATTTTTCATTCGTGGGACTTGTGCTGACTTGCGTGAGAGTAGGTATTCCAGGTGTTGCTTAGCCCCCAGCTCCATGACACTTGGCAAGGTGGGAAATGGAACAGGTGCAGGGGAGCTAAGTCTTTGTTCCCATAGCCTTTTGGCAGCTAGTTCTTGAACATTAGGAAGGGAGGGGACAGAGACCGGTGTCAGCTCAATGGAGGACAGGTTGTAGTCATCAGTGCTCATTTCCTCAAAGTCAGAGGTGAAGGGGCCTTCCTCTACAATAAGAACTTCATCATCAGGCAGAGATTCGAAGTCTGAGAGGGCATCAAGATCAATTGTGGCAACTTCAGCGGAATTGTCATCAGCAATCAAGTAATCATCATTGTTAAGTTGTTCCTGATGAAGATTGTGAGCCTGTGATAAGAGTTATTAGTAACCAGTTGTGAAAAATAATGCAGTTATAGATCGCCAGTCGCTGCCCCTAGGAAAGCTAGGTGTGATTATCCAGCCCCCCTTAAGGATTTCTCCTTGGGACTCTTTTAATTGTGAAATAGGTATGTTAAGGATCGCCATTCGCTGCCCCTAGGATAGCTGGGTGTGATTATCCAGCTCCCCCTGAAGGATTTCTCCTTGGGACTCTTTTAATGTGAAATAAAAGTGTTGAAGGATCGCCATTCGCTGCCCCTAGGATAGCTGGGTGTGATTATCCAGCTCCCCCGTAAGGATTACTCCTTGGGACTCTTTTTATGTGAGAATTATGAGGTGAATGGTCGCCGTTCGCTGCCCCTAGGATAGCTGGGTGTGATTATCCAGCTCCCCCTGAAGGATTTCTCCTTGGGACTCTTTTATTGTGAAAATGATATGGGAATGGTCGCCTTTCTCTGCCCCTGGGATAGCTGGGTGTGATTATCCAGCTCCCCCTGAGGGATTACTCCCTGGGACTCTTTTGATTGTGAATTAATATGAGGGTGATGGTCGCCTTTTATCGCTGCCCCTAGAAAGACTGAGGGTGATGATTCAGCCTTTCCAAAAGAATAAATTCTTTGGGACTCTTTTATTAATGATGGGGACCCAGAGTCAGTGAGAAGTGCAGAGACTCTGGGTCGGGACTTATATGTGCTCAGGTTGTTGTTTGCCAAGAGCACAGTCCAGAGGTTGAAGGATCATCGGGGTGCGTTAGAAGCACAAGTGAATCATTTCCTAGTGAAGACAGAGTGTACAGAGAGTCCTAAAGGTCTAGGTGCTGACACAGACACGCTAAGAGTTGAGGCAAACTCTAAAATACATCACTCTCTCCTACAGATAATGAGAGTGAACGTATGTGGACCTCTGAGAGAAAAAAAAAGGTCAGACTAATACCTGACTGATATCAGCGTGGAGAGGGATCTTAGTTGTCTTCGCTGACATGGAGACACTAGACACTGGTTGTTTGTCAGCAATGGGCTCTTCTACCACATCCACCAGAGAAGGGGATGGGTTCTTCTTTGTCTTTGTCTTCTTGGAAGGATTAACAGAAGGGGTTTCAGAGGAAAGGGGGATGTCTTTCCTCTTCTTCTTCTTTTCCTTAAGCACCTTGGGCTGAGAAGTAGATTGCACAGAGGTCTTGGACAGAGACTTATCAATCGTGCTTTCAGCATTCACCTCAAGTTGAGGGATCAAGGGCTCATCATCCTCAGCAATTAGTCCAGCAACTCTCATCATATGCCTGGTAAGGGGAACTTCATTTTCTATGGGAGTCTTCAGAGAAGCTGCTGTGATGTGATGAGAGGGAAAGGAGTGTAAGGCATCATTGGTGTAGGATTCACCAAGAATATCCTCTAAGACAAGAGAGAGATATCTGGTGTAGCAGATGGTGGCACCACGAGTCTTCTTTCCTTTGTTTTCCAACTTGGCGATGAGATCGGTGTACAGTATGTGAGCGATTCCAATATCCAAACCCCAGATTAAGCTGTATGCAATGGCTAGCTGGGAGCCATTGAGTTGGTCATGTGATCCAGTGTTTCCTCCCAGACATTTTACGATGTACAGCATCAGCGTTCTCCATGTGGGAGAGAAGTAATTCACCTTGATGAGAGATTTGCTTTGGAAGCCAACAACGGTGAAAGGTTGTTCATGATCATCATGAGGTTGAAGGGTGGCCAGATCTTTTCTCACGGTGGCACTGGTGGGTAAAGCTGACATGTTATTGTTGTAAGGAAGTCCAATGGCTTTAGCAAAGGTTGGGAAATCAAAGGTGAGAGGTTGAGGATGGGTGGAAAGGTTGAATGTAATGTGTGAAGAGGTTTGGTCAACTTCAGCGCTATACCAGAACTCACGAAGGTATTGGGAGTAGCAGGTGGAGGGTTCCTTGGTGATAGCTTCGTGGATGGTGGAGTTCTTGAGGAATTGGAACAACGGATGGTAGAGAGGGTTGTTGTGTTCGAGAAGGGCCACACAGTTATTTAAAGCAATCTTGCCATCTGAGATCTCGAAATCAACGTTTGTGGCGGCTTGTACAACGAAGGTTTGGTTTGGTGAAGAAGACGCCATTGTTGTGAGTTTGAAGGTGGTGAGAGAATGGAGAAGATGAGAAGGAATGTGTGAGAGAAGATTTTCAAAGTGACAAAAAAATGATTTTGGGTCAAGGGTTTTGAAAGGTTTAGCCGTTTTCCAATAAGAGCATTAAATGCAAAGATTAACCTTTTTCAGAAACTCGTGGGTCCCCTTGACCTTTCATGGTATACTTGTCCCCTTGGAAAGCGGGAAAGTTGGTGGCATAAAGAGACAATCATTTGAATTTAATATCTGATTAAAAACATTCCCATTGAAATGTAACTACCTCGTTACATTCAATTCCCTTAAATGCCCAGAGACAACGGTCATCATCAGATTTATTTGCCAATATTGAGCATTCCCAGCTCAGCGACAAGCCTGGTAAAACTTGGCTCAACCAGCGGCTTAGTGAAAATGTCAGCGAGCTGGTACTCAGTGGGTATGAAATGTAGCTCAATATCACCTTTTAGAATATGGTCTCTGATAAAGTGATACCTGATGTCAATATGCTTGGTTCTGGAATGAAGTACCGGATTATTGGAGATGGCTATGGCACTGGTGTTGTCACAGAATATAGGAACCTGCTCATAGTTAATTCCATAGTCAGCCAGCTGACTTTTCATCCAGAGAACTTGTGCACAGCAACCAGCGGCCGCAACATATTCAGCCTCAGCTGATGACATAGCCACAGAGTTTTGCTTCTTAGCACTCCAGCATACCAACTTTCCTCCAAGGATTTGACAGCTACCAGAGGTGCTTTTTCTGTCAAGGCAGCACCCAGCGTAATCTGAGTCGGAGTAAGCTTTGAGGTCGAAGCCTGAACCATTTGGGTACCAGAGACCCAATGAGGGAGATCCTTTCAAGTACCTGAAAATTCTTTTGACAGCTACAAGGTGGGATTCCTTGGGGTTAGCTTGGTACCTAGCACAGAGACAAGTGGAGAATTGTATGTCTGGTCTGCTTGCTGTGAGATACATCAGTGACCCAATCATGCCTCTATATAAGGTCTCATTAACAGAGACCCCTGAGTCATCAGCTCCCAAGTTGTTGGGAGGAAGCATGGGGCATTTCACTGATGCACAATCAGACAGATCATACTTCTTGAGCAAATCTCTAACGTACTTTTCTTGACAAATAGAAATTCCTTTTGAATTTTGTTTGATTTGAAAACCCAAGAAAAAGGTTAGTTCCCCCATCATGCTCATTTCATATTTTTTGGTCATAAGTTTGGCAAATTGTTTGCTCAAGTTAACATTGGTTGAACCAAAAATTATGTCATCCACATAAATCTGTACTAATATGACGTCACCCTTGGACCTATAGGTGAACAAGGTTTGGTCAATGGTACCTCTGACAAATTTATTTTCAAGAAGGAATTTTGAGAGAGTTTCATACCAGGCTCTGGGCGCTTGTTTCAGCCCATAGAGTGCTTTGTGAAGTCTGCAGACATGATTTGGGTAGTCACTGTTTTCAAACCCTGGGGGTTGACTGACATATACTTCCTCTGCAAGTTTCCCATTGAGAAAGGCACTCTTCACATCCATCTGATAAACCATGAAACCCATATAAGCTGCAAAGGCTAGGAAGATTCTGATGGCTTCCAATCTGGCCACTGGTGCGAAGGTTTCATCATAATCAATTCCTTCAGATTGGTTATATCCCAGCACCACGAGCCTAGCCTTGTTTTTTACAATCATACCAGCTTCATCCCTTTTATTTCTGTAGACCCATTTTGTTCCAACTACTTGCTTACCAGCTGGAGCTTTAACCAGAGTCCACACCTTGTTTCTCTTGATCTGATTGAGTTCATCTTGCATGGCAACAACCCAGCCTTCATCAAGCAGAGCAGCAGCCACGTTCTTAGGTTCATCCTCAGAGAGAAAATTTGCAAACAGGCATTCATTTGCAGAGGCGGTTTCCAGAGTTTTTAATTTTCCTCTGGTGGTGACTCCCTCAGAGGGTTCTCCAAGAATATTAACTAGAAGAATATCTTGGTTCCTACTCCATTTGGATTGTGGAGCAGGAGTCTCTGTGGGATCAGGAGTCACTTCAAGTTCAGGGAGTGATGGAGGTTCATCACATGTAATCTCTTCGTCCATGATCTCTTCATCTGATTGAGTATCTAAAGTGACAGGATCAACATTTTCTTCAGAGATTTGAGTAAGAGATTCAACACCAACAGTCTCTGGAGTGATGTCAGAGATGGAGTGAGGATCAAAAGCTTGAACATATGGGAGATCCTTGTGACGACTTTGAGATGAATCCTTGGGATTTGAGAAATCATCTTTGGGATAAGATTTGACTTCGTTGAAGTCAATGTCACACTCCTCTGAGTTGGTGTGTGTTATGACAGCGTCAGCTTCATTAAAGGTGACATGAATGGACTCTTCTAGTTCTTGCCTGCGAATATTGAATACTCTGAAGGATCTGGAGGTGGGAGAGTATCCAAGGAAGAATCCATCATCTGATTTTTCATCAAATTTACCCAAGTGATCTTTGTAATTGTGAATGAAAACAGGGCAACCAAAGACATGGAAGTAGCTTACATCAGGGGCTCTCTTCCTATACACTTCATAAGCGGTCTTGCCATGTCTCTTCACAATAATGGATCTGTTTTGTGTGTAGCATGCTGTGTACACAGCCTCGCCCCAGAATTGTTTAGGAAGTCTAGATTCGCTGAGCATTGTTCTGGCAGCTTCAATGAGTGTTCTGTTTCTTCTTTCAGCGACACCGTTTTGTTCAGGGGTTCCTGGGTTTGAGAAGTTCTGTGATATACCCTTTTCATCACAAAAGGCTTCCATGGCATGGTTTTTGAATTATGTGCCATTGTCGCTTCTGATAGCCTTTACCCTGCAGTCATTGAGGTTTTCTATTTCTCTGATGAAGGACATGATTCTTTCAGCAGCATCACTCTTTCTCTTAAGAAAGAATACCCATGTGTATCTGGAGAATTCATCTACAATGACCAAGGTATATTTGTTGTGATTGAGGGATTGAGGTTTAACTGGTCCAAACAAGTCCATGTGAAGAAGATGAAGGCACTTGTTAATGGAGAATGATTGTTTTGTTTTGAATGAAGCCCTGTGATGCTTCCCTTTCTCGCAGGCTGAGCAGGGTCTGTCCTTGCTGAAGGTCAGAGAGGGAAGTCCAGCTACCAAGTCATTCTTTGCCAGTTTGTTGATGTTTTTGAAGTTGAGATGGGAGAGTCTCTTATGCCAGAGCCAGTTTTCGCTATCAGATGCTTTGGCAAAGAGACAGGTGTTCTCTCCTTCAGGGGATGATGTCATGTCAATGACATAAACATCCCTTCTTCTGGGTGCAATTAGAACGACATCATTGTTCTGATTGAAGATAGTTCCTTGGGTCTTAGAGAACAGAACCTTGAACCCAGCATCGCAGAGTTGACTAATGCTGATTAGGTTGTGCTTCAAACCATTTACATAAGAGACCCTTGTGAAGGTTAATCCATTGCAATCCACTGAGCCATATCCTTCAGTGGCCCCTGAGGAGTCATCCCCAAAGACTACTTTTGGACCAGGCTCCTTCTTATATCTATGCAGATATTGTTTAATTCCTGTCATGTGTCTGGAGCACCCGCTATCCAAATACCAAACAGATTTCTTTAGGTATGCCTGCATAGATATAACAAACCAGATTAGTTTCTATGATGAACCCACTTTCCAGTGGGTCCATGTTGTCGCTGACTGGCGACATTGGGTCTTCTGGGCCTTTCTCCCCCTCTTTGGTTGCAATCCCTGGTTTCATGTCGCATGCTGCCACAGATGTCACAACCAGGGTAATGTTCACACTCATCAGAGTGGTGGTCATAAAAGCCACAATATTTGCAGGGAGGATTAGGCCTGTATCCCTAAGAACTTTCTCTGGATTTTGGTTGCTCAGGTCTTCTAGAGGGCCTGTGAGGGGTTTTAGATCTAAGCTGTGTTCGAGTTCTTTGAACAGCGATGATCTCCTCATGCTCTCTAGAAGAGTGTTCAGTGGACTCACATGTGATACAGTTGGGTCTCTTGGAACAATCATCTGAGGAATGATTTTTGAACCCACAGTGTTTGCAAGGCCTGAAAAGCGTTCTCCCCTTTGAGCTGCTGGAGCTTTCACCAAGGGAGTTAACAGAAGGACTGTTATCCTTGGGGTTGATTTTTTCTTTCAACCCTTTTACCTCTTCCATCAGGGTGAGGAGAAGTTTCTTGGTGGGAGATAACTCTTCGGTGGAAGAAGTGGGTATGTCAGTGTTTTTGGCCACATAAACCTTCTTGTGTGCTTTATCAGCAACTTTGGAAGTGAGGTTCCCAGAGGTTTTGAGAACTGGTTTTGGGCCAAGCAAGGAATCTGATGGGTTAGCACCAGCAAGTTTGGGAGTAGCTGATGCGTCAGATTCTTTGTCAGAGTCCTTCTCAACCACAGAGGTGGAGAGAGGAGAAGTGACTTCTGATGGGACAAATTTAACACTGGGCACTGGAATGTGATTTTTGAACCTACCCTTACCCCCTATTGCCTGAACCACATTTCCTGGGATGGATTCAGCAATTATTTCTTCCACAGTGGACCGGCCAAGGTTCCATTTTTCAATGGTTTTTCTCAAATCAGCGTTTTCATCAGTCAAAGATTCATTTTCAATGGACAACTTGCTGGCCTCATTTTGAAGTTGATTAGCAAGGTTCACAAAAGGTTTAAGATTAGCTAGTTCAGATTGACAAAGATTCAGTTCTGTTTTAAGATTTAGAAACTTATTTAACAGATTTTTTCTTTGTTCTTCAACAAAATGGAGGTCAACAAGAGTGTAATCACTGACATGGTCTCTGTCAGGACCCTCAGGCATGGAAAGTAATCTTTGTACCTTTTTCATTGTGATGTCAACCCATTGACCTGATCTAGCTTCATTTTTACCAACCGCTGGTTCTTCATCAGCAACAGCCATGAAGGCTCTGACGGTGGTGGTTCCTTCATCCTCAGAGGTGAGGGGTTCATCATCCCAGTCAAAAGAAGCAGCTATTAGACCTTTTTCAGTCTTTTTGTTATCCTTCTTCTTGGCAGCATCATCAGCTTTCTGATTGAGTTTGATCAGCTCAGCTTTCAAGGCCTTGTATTTTACCTTGTAGTCCTTTTTACCCTCAGAGTCACTGAGAGAGGATTGCTTGAAAGGCGAGGGAGAAAACTTCTTTTTGCTGGGGGTTTTGCTGGATGATGGAAAACTGGGAGAAGATGTCTTGTTTGACCAGCAGTCCTTTTGGAAATGACCAGTCTTTCCACAAGTGTAACATGACACTTTGGATTTATCAATCTTGGCAGCACCAACTCTACCAGATCTTTTGTAGTATCTCTTCTGGTCAGCTAAGAGGGCTCTGTCATGGAATTCAGCATGTAATTCATCAAGGAATTCTTGACTACTTCTTGTGTCTTCTTCCACGTCAGAGTCACTATCCTGAAAAGAGTGGTTAGCAACAAGAGCTTTTGACCCAGATATAGGAGAAGTAAACCTATCAGTCTCTGATTTGTAAATAGAGTCAATCAGTCCTTCTTTATAATTGTATCTACCAAATAGTTGAGCAAGAGTATCATTTTTTATGGCATTATTTGCTCTCAGGGTTTGGTTAAGGCTAAGCCATTTCCTAGGCAAGCTGTTTACAAATGTGGCATTAACCTCAGCCTTGGGTAGTACAACACCATTGTTACCTAAATCATTCAGCAAGATCTTAAGTCTAGTGTAAGTTTGAGAAACAGTTTCAGTTTCCAAGGCTTTGAAAGCGTTAAACTTAAGTCTTAATGCTTGGATTTTGGTCTCTTTAGTCTCTTCTGGTCCTTCATACCCTAGAACCAACTCAGTCCACATTTCTTGTGCGGTATTGCACTTGATGATGGACTTCATAATGTTCTTGGGTAGGCAAGAGACTATTATACTTTTAAGTCTCTTGTCCTGGTTGGCCAGACGTCTATCAGCGGGAGACCATTGCTTAACAGGTTTCTTAATGGGTCTCTCTGGTGTAGAGGAAATAGCCAGTGGTACATACGGACCATTTTCTAAGATTTCAAACAAGAAGGGTTCTAGGCCATCTAAGTATATAAGAAATTCACTTTTCCAACTTGAGAAATCTTCTTCATCAAACGCTGGAACATTAGACACATGTGACCCTCCACGATTATCAAGAAGTTGTGGAAGATCATCCTCATTTACACCAGTGCTTACAACGGGTGTAGGCATGGTAGTAGATGTGGTGGCTGGAGCGTTTGTTGAAGTATTTGCTTGGTTAGATTGACCAAACGGTGGTGGGATAGTTTCAATCATATTTTGATCTTGATTTTAAAAACTAGAACGGTTTTTAGAAAGGTTTTATAAATCAAACCGCTCTGATACCAATTGAAAGTCCCAAAATACGATTATTGTTGAAACTAAGACACAAAAACAATAACACACAATAGATATACTTTTCAAACGAGTAATCCTTTATTAACTATTATCAACAAAGTATTACAAAGTGTTATGAATACACCTGTTGAATAACAACAAGAAATGAACCCTAGAACAAGTAAACTTGATTCGAGACTCAAGTTTACAAGAGAACCAACGAGTCGCTGATGGACAGCTGAGGCCTCAGTGGTTCTAGTGGGAGAAAGAACTTAGATAAAGATTCTAAGCACAAGGGTTGAATCTTAACTTCTTTCTCATCCCCTATTTATAGTGGTACGAGGTTGTATCCTTAGTGGGGGTAGTTGATACGTGTCATCTTCTGAATGGAAGAGTACAACGTATTAAATGCATGTCCAAATCGAGACATGCCTTTAACTACTTTAGGTAAACAGTTCTGCCAACTGTTCACCTTTGTCCCACTAGGTCGTACTAGGCATTGACTTTGAATCTCTTGTTTTGTCCCGCTCAAAACACTTGTAAGATTCTCCCGCCTAAACTATAAGGGGTTGGATAAGCTTTGCTTGATCCAAGTCTCTAGGGTTCTTAAGTGATCTCTGAGTGTTGTCAACTCAGAGATCCTTGAACACCAGTGCATTCCTTTGACATCCCAGCTATCCATAATCGCTGGTGAGTCTGACTTCAGATTGTCTTCGACTTCTCTGACGTTGTCTTTGACTTGAATGATCCTGGTGTGCCAGCTGAGGCTTTGCCTTCCACTGGTCTAGTCTCTGTCGCTGGTCCTCTCAGCGACCTTTCAACACTTAGTCTAATTTAAACAAATCTAGACAGGGCCATAGTTAAAACTTTCATTGGCCCAACAAAAGCAATTAATTTAATAGCAATTAATAAAACTTGAATTAAAATTTGAGTATTAAAAAAGAAACAGTAAATATCACTTAACTCTGATTCGAAATGCTCAAAAGAAAATTGATTCGGAAGTTTCTGCTATACCCTTGATCCAGAAGTCTTGATCCAGAAGTTTGGTTCGGAACTCTTCCGAATGAACCCTCTGGTTCGGAACTTCTTGATCCGGAACTCTTCCGGATGAACTCCTTGATTCGGAAGTCTTCCGAGTGAACAAGCTTGATTCGGAACTCTCTAATTCGGAAGAAGTTTATTCGGAACTTTTTGTTTTGAACTGATTCGGAACTTTTGAAAAAGATTGATTCGGAAGATTTGAAAAAGATTGATTCGGAAGTTTATTCGGAAGTTTATTCGGAACTTTTAAACAAAATTGATTCGGAACTTTTAAAGACTTTCATTCGGAACTTTTAAATTGAACTGATTCGGAACTTTTAAAAAACCATTCATTGATTTACGTAACTGAAAAAGTTTAATTACATAACTGTAGAAGGCAAGCGAGCAACAAGCTGCGCCGCAAGCCCTTTTTGAATTGCAAAGCTAATTCTAGTAAAAATCACATTTGTGGATTTAGATGTCATAACGTTGCTATTCATAACGCGCTGAACTCTATTCAGAAACTCCACCGCTTCAGGTGCAAGAAACCGAAGGTATCAAATGCAAAAGGAATAAACACGTGTTGATTTTCAATGCATGCTTTTTCGTGTTTTGTCACTTTGCATGAGGCGGCTTTCAAAGCAGCCTGACCTGCTGTAAAACCCCGGCTACTCATCCCCACAAGAGGAGAAACCCCAGTCAGATCCACACATGCATGTTTTCCTCCAACCCATCCAAAAACCAGAATGTCCGCTGGTCTGAGTGTGGATCTTCCATCTACCGGGTCAGTCAAGAAGTTCACAGGTGCTTCTTTCTTGGCGGAGATACCAGCACGTCTACATATGTCAAAAAGAACGTCTCTAACCATATCGTGTCGATACTTGAAGCCCGGGAGCTCTTTACAATGAACCGCATGTTCCCCAAAAGAATCCAAACATGCCTTGCGACAAACAGGGCACATTGTATCAGCCGGAAAAACAGGGCACATTGTACCATTCATTCGGAACTTTTAAAACCATTCATTCGGAACAAATTGATTCGGAACTTTTAAATGAACTGATTCGGAACTTTTGACTAAGATGCTTCATTCGGATGTTTTGTGCTCATTCGGAACCTGGGAAAACTCAAGAACAGTAGGAGACAGAAAAACAAGGGAACACGATTTCAAGCCAAAATCCACCAAGTGTTTAACCAAAACTTAAACAAAACTAATGCCTAATCATCTACTAACCATAAACATCAAATCCCATCAATAAAAACATAAAACCCAATAACTTTTAAAAATCAAAATCAACCAAATAAGAATTTTAACTTTGAATAAAAAAGATGAAGATGAACAAGAGGAAATGAAGGATTAAATTGATAGATTAATGTTTAAACAATCAAAAGACAAAGATTAAACTACAAGATTGGAAAAACAAGAATCAAAATCACCAAACACCCTAATGGTGTTGGTGATGCCTACGAACAGAAGAAGAGAGAAAAGAGGAGTAAAAAAACTGAATGAAAAGTGTGAAGGGAATTCTTTATATAGGTCTTCTATTTGGTTGGTGAGTGGGCTTTCTCCCGTTCTTCTTGTCTTCTCTTCTTTTCAGAAAAGTTGACATTTTTTATTCTGATTCGGGATTTGGGGTCGATTAAATTCAACTCGTCTTTTAATTTCTTCGTTTAATAGACTTGAGTTTCTTCGACATATGTAAATCTTCCATCTTTGGTCTTTTTCTTCGATAAATCTTCAAATAGGCCCAGTGACTTCAAATCTTTTGCACCTCTTGGACAATAGACTTCGTCTTGAGTCTTTTTCTTCCATAAAACCCGTGCAATCCCATGTTTTCTCCATTATCCATCCGGTTGGCTCTGAAAACAAAATAAACACAAAAACCACGCATAATTCCAAACAAATGATATTAAATACGTGTTTTGGTCTTGTTTTAGCCAGAATTAAGTGGAAAAGGGATGGGTGTTTACACACCTATCAATGTCTATGTAATGAAACTCATCAACCTCCTTAAAGAAGAGCTCATCATCACAAAGGTTGTGAGATGAAGGAGGTATGATGCTCTAAAAATCCTCTTTAAATAATGGATTATTGTTCATTGAAACTTCAAAAAGAGGATTCGAGTAAGTCACATAATTGTCATCAATCTTGTCATCACAAGAAATATCCGACAAAGTATCAAGTGTGTCACACTCGGATACAAGATCATCATTCTCATTAGAAGGAAGTTTATCAGAGAATTCCTCGAGAATGGAAGGTAAAACATGAGGATCACGATCAACACTTCCCGGTGGAAATGGATCAATAAGAGCAAAAAGTTCACCGACGAACTCATCTAACGAATAGTCACTAACCTCACTCGGTGTGAAGTTAGGAATCAAAGGCTCCATTTTCAAAGATTGTTCAACTAAAGCAATATCTCCCTCGGGATCGAAATTTTCACAATCAAAATCACTAGCATCAAATGGTGCACTCAGGTAATCATTAATTTCCTTATCGATCTTAGAATTATCATCATCCTCGAGTGGAAAAGAATTAAACATGATAGAGGATTACGAAGATTATTTTTGGTATTTTTCATAAATCAATCAAAGATTGATAAAAACAAGGAGTAAGGATAATTTCTATGGAAGTAAACTACCCTCGATTGACTTTGAAACGTAGGTGAAAACCTAACCGTCTCGAGGTTCAATAAGTAAACTACAAAAATAAGATTTAATACTACTTGAGTCGGCAAACCAATAATCGGTCGTCCCTCTCAATATACGCACAAGCAAGCGGGGAAATGAGGTGGCACAAAGCACTTAAAAACCTTTTTCCTTAGACGGCCTTTTATAGCTCGTCGCCTTATACCCACCTTATAGTTTGTATAAATCGAGTTCAAACTTTTTATTAGTATTTATCTATTTTGCATTTTAAATTTTGTTTTGGATTCGAATACAATAGCTAGGTGATGAAATCCCAACTAAGGTCTTATTTGGAAGT
This sequence comes from Glebionis coronaria, assembly GCA_025667525.1. Classification (NCBI taxonomy): domain Eukaryota; kingdom Viridiplantae; phylum Streptophyta; class Magnoliopsida; order Asterales; family Asteraceae; genus Glebionis; species Glebionis coronaria. The sequence goes on from CM046877.1 coordinate 424,971,620, forward strand.
AGGTAAATTTATTGTTCTATGTAATATAATATAGTAATCACAAAAAAAACACGAAAAACGATACATACTATAATAATAGAAACATAAAAAAACTTTCCGAGGACGGAATAGGGTCTTCAAATCAACGATCAACAAATCTCCACGAACGAATCGTACACAAGATCCCCGGCAGCGGCGCCAAAATTTTTGATGTGATGTGGAATGTTGGTGTATTTTAATTAGATACGTTATAGGGAAAATTTAGGAAATTACCCTTAGGAAAATGTAATAATCCATAAATAAGCCAAAGACGAATACAATTAAACACGTGAGCAATCCAAGTTCGTTGTACACAAGGATCTTGTGAATTTGAGACGTTTGTTTTAATTTTGGACAATTGATTTGAATTGGTTCTCGGTTTTTAATCTAAAGATAACTCTACCAATTTTAAAACCTAAGTGCATGAATCGTTTCCTAAAAATAAAATCAAATAGACAATTATATTTAAACAATTTAAAATTAACTATTTAAAAATTAAACTATTTAATTAAAAACACTTTATCTTTATTTAAAATCTATTTAAACAATTTTAAAAACTATTTAAAAATTATAAACTAATTTAATTTATTTAAAAATTAACTTTTACTTTTAATTAACAAAATCTATTTAATAACTATTTTTATTTAAAACAAAATTAATTAAAAAATAATGTATTTAAAATCTAATTTAAATTTCTAAAAATAGTAAAATTAGTTTTTATTTTTTTTAGTTTTATTTATTTATTTTTTTGAAAATTTACAAAAGTAATTTATTTAAAACTAATGATTTAAATATATTAAATGAAAACTTTATATTAATATAAAAGCTGTCAGCCAAGTCTCTCAAATCTATATTAATGATTCAGACAGTATTTAACCACAAAAAGTTGGCTAGAACAAACGGTTAACACGTTGGGAGTTTACCCTTGAGGTCAAGGGTTCGAATCCCATGGGGGACTCAATTTGGAGATTATTTTTTTTGACAATGAAGATTGACAGAAAAAGTCAGAGGAATGACTTTAAGTGATACTATTTTTCTCGAACTGATATTTTTGGAATCAAATGAACCAAACAGACCAACAGGGTCTGCTGGCCAAGACTAAACAGCTAAAACACCCTAATATCAGTTAAACTAACCAAACCAAACTCAACAAATCTATCTATTTATTCAGCAAGGTATGAAATAAATAAAATCTCATATCAGATACAAAACTGATGAAAACTCAGATAAAAATCACTTATCCAGCAGAGTTTATACAATTACCAAACCTTTTTAACAGAAAACTCTATATCAGTTTTAAACATATAAGCAGTGATAACATAGATATAGAAAACACGCATTCACTAAAAATGCAGACATCAATTTATAAAATCAGTTTACTGAACTTAAACAAGAAAAATCAGTTTAAATCATTTCATAATATAAGCAGTTCTAACTTATATTAAACAATCCAAACATAATAAACCTAACTCATACTAGTTAATAAAGAAAAAAATAAGCTGTCACAATCAGTAGTACCCAAAAATCATTTGAAAAGAAAAATAAAAACATATTAATAGATCTATAAGCATTAACAGTTAAATAAACTTACAATTATAATTAAACTGTTAGCCTCAAAAATATTGAGTCAAACAAGAATGCTCGGTCATAGGTTATTATTGTAACATTAGTTAGAAAGTTGTAATAGGTAGTTAATTAGCCGTGGTTTACGGGCTTGGATTTAAACTAATTTAAAGTCCAAAAGACAAGCCCGACCCAATATATAGCCCATTAAAGCCCGCATGTGGGTGGACTATATATACTACCCTCCTAGCATGTTAGGAGGGTTGGTTGTTCATTATTCTCTTACTTCTCAATCTAATATCACCAAGTTTCAACCAATTCTCTCTCTTTTCTCTCTCTACTTTCTCTCACTAGAATTCATCTTCTTCTTCTATTTTCTTTCATAAATTCGTGCTCTATTATCTAAACATATAGGACAACATTTGGTATCAATCGCCATGGGGTAGATATGTGATTGGTTGTGTTTTTATTTGATTCGTAAGATTTAATCTCAATCTCATCTCATAAATTCAGTTTTTTGTGTGTTTTCCGTGCTCTAAATCTTGATACACATCTCCTACATAGTTGTGGTAGGGATTTGGTTGCTTTGGTTTGGCTAAAATCACGTTTTTCCTTGGTAAAAATCTCATTTTTTGGCCTAAAATTTCGGAAAAATACCCACATTGCGACAGAATACCATTGCCTTCAATCGCAATACGCAAGGGTTTATCATTGCGATCGACGTTGCGATTCATATTGCGGTTGGTGTTGTTTTTGATATTGCGACATGAATATTACGACTGGGATCATTGCGAAAGGGTTATTGCGACAGGGGTCATTACGATAGGAATATTGCGACAGGGTTATTGCGACAGGGGTCGTTGCGACAGGGTTATTGCGACAGGGGGTCAATGCGATAGGATATTGCGACAGACATTGCGATGGGACAACATTGCGATGGGATATTGAGATCTGTTTAGCCAAATTTTGTTCGAGTATTTTTTAGATTTAGCCACCATCAAGACTAGTTTCAGAATATCGTTTACATGAAGATTAATAATAATAATAATAATAATAAAAAGAGTTAAAAACTTTTCCGTCAAGTAAATTCAAATTTTTTCCATACTAGTTTTAGGACATTTCTAGCTCGATTTCAAAATTTGGCGATTCAAAATTTTTTGGTCTACCGTTTTGTCGGACTGGGGAATTTATTGTCGGACTGAAGAAAAATTGCACTTTTCGGAATTTTAACCACAACAACAATCACAACAAATCTACTTATGATCCATATTCACTTCATCATTTCAGAGAATTTTGAGATGGATTCTACTGCCGAATATCGTGTGACGAACAACAAGATAATGGTGGCGGGTAACAAAGAGAGACCACTAATGCTTGTGTCTGGTCGGTATGCTCAATGGCAATCACGTTTCATACGATACCTTGATACAAGACCTAATGGTGATGCCTTGAGGAAATGTATTACTCATGGACCATATATATTCAAGAAGATCTCAATTCCTCCAAGACCAGCCACAGATACTACTGATCCAATACCTGCAAGTGAACGTGATGAAACAAGAGCCGATCTCACACCTAAAAATTGTGCTTGGCATGATGCGGAGAAGGAAGCCATCTATATGGTTTTAAGTGGGATTGGAAATGATATTTACTCCACGGTTGATGCATGCCGTACAACACATGAAATGTAGACTGCTATTGAACGCTTGCAACAAGGAGAATCACTCAACAAACAAGATGTCAAAACAAACTTGTTTTGGAATTTTGGCAAGTTTACTTCAAGGGATGGAGAATCAATTGACTCTTACTACTCCAGGTTTTATAAGATGATGAATGACATGACAAGAAATAACCTGCAAGTCTCCACCATGCAAGTCAATGTTCAATTTCTTCAACAACTTCAACCCGAGTGGACACGATTCGTCACTTTAGTGAAACAACAAGAAAAGTTAGACGAGGTCTCATATCATCGACTCTTTGATATCTTGAAGCAATTTCAGAATGAAGCAAATGAGATTCAAGATGAACGTGTTGCAAAGACGGCTAATCCACTTGCTTTAGTGACTACCACTCAACATATTCAAGACCATCACTCTCGTGCTCCTAAGCCATACTCCACTACATCATCCTCACCACGATATTCCACATCATCTAAGTCTTCATCATCTACAAGATCACGAGGCAAAGTGCCAAGAGCACCATTACCACCATCTGAGTCATCACTGAAGAAGATAGTGATGAAGATCAAGCTCAAAAGAATCATGAGATGAAACAACAAATTGCTTTCGTAATGAAGACTTACAAGAAAATCTACAAACCCACCAACAATAATCTTAGAACATAATCTAACACAAAGAATCAATATGTTGAGAGTCCTCCAAGGCATAACACACGTCGACGTGGTGAAAGTCCTCCTAGGTATGATCGACATAATCCAACACATGTTGAGGGTTCTGCAAGGTATGATCGACAAACTGCCAAGTATGATACTCAGAGGATTGCTGCTGCTACTGGGAATAGGGAAACTGTTGGAAGTCAAGTGGTTCAACAAAGTGGGATTCAATGTTTTAATTACCAAGGTTATGGGCATATGGAAAAGGAATGCAGGAAGCCAAAAAGCGTTAGAGACTCCAGCTATCACAAGGAAAAGATGCTGATATGCAAGAAGATGGAAGCATGGGTTAAATTGTCAGCTGAGGAAGGAGCAATGCTTGATGACACTGATGATGAAGATTCTGATCAAGAACTCGATGCACATTACTCGTATATGGCAAAGGTTGAAGAAGTTCTCAAAGTCACTGAAGATGACAATGGCCCTATCTTTGACACTGAGCCAATCGATAAGGTACACACTACTGATAATATAATGTGTTTGGTGATATTCATGAGCATAGTGATCTACCCAATGCCATTAATGACACGTGTATGATGGAAACGGTTGATAGCAATACCACACCCGATTCATCAGACATGTGCAATAATGAGTCTGAGGATGATCAACATGCAAATGAGTATGATGAAGAGGAACGTATTGCGCTTGCTAATTTAATTCCTACTTTACAAAAAGATGTCACTGAAAATAAAAAGAATCAAAAGCAATTAAAGAAGGCAAACGCTACGCTCACTCAAAATTTTGAAGAATGCAAAGCTGCTCTTATCAAATCGAGTGAGATGACTGAAAGCTATAGAGATGAGCTCCTTCAGAAAACCAAAGAGCTTGAGGGGTACAAGGGAAGTGCGTTAAAAGTCAAAAGGACGATTTTGAAAACAAATATAATACAACTCTTGAGTTATTAGCCAAAGAGAAGCGTCAATATAATATTTTCTTAATGGATGAACGTCAAAAGACGTACTTGCCAATACCAAAGTCAATGAACTTGAACAAAAGCTCTCTATGACCACTACCGATTCTGCTAAAATTCTCGAGGTTCAGAAACAAGAGGTAGATGCGTTAAAACAAGACTTCAAAAATAGATATGATAAAGAAACCGAAAAAGTAACGAAACTAGAAGAACAAGTCGAATTTTTGAAGAAAGTTGTTTATAAAACGCATGATTCTATTCAATCCGTATGAATGTTAGCACCTCCGTCCATGTTTAAGGGTCAAGATAGCTTTGCAAGTCCTGAGTACCTTGCCAAAGCTCAAGCTGCGAACCCGTGTCTTTATCTTGATGAGACTGAAAGAACCGATCTTGATTGCATGCCTGTTAGTGCCGATAGTGAAGAGAATGCCCTTTGGGATGATGATAGTCAACCTCTTGTCAATAAGGAGTTTGTAAAACCATATAATTATGCTTATGAGAATAGTCTTTATGGTCTTTTCAACAAACAAACTCAGAAAACTCGTGAGGAAGTGTTTCTAGAATGCAAACAAAAGAGAATTCAATGGAAGAAAGCATTTGCCCCTAAGAAATCTAATGTTTACAAATACATAAACTACCTCCCTCTAGATGAGTCCAAAATCAAGAGTAGGAAAACATTAGGTATTCTTAAACACCACATAGATAATGTTAAATCTATTGTTGAAAGAGATTGGGCAAAACGTGAAAATGCTGAGTGGCAACGCCCGATTCCTCAAGATATTACCTTGCTTGTGAAAGAACTCTTAATTCCAAACACGGCGTTGATTAAAGAAACTGTTCTTCAACTTGAGGAGTTCATTCGGACTGAAATGTATGATGATTTAAAATATGTTGAATCTCTTGAGAAACACATTGATGATCTTCAAATGGAGAAGTCTGATTTTTCAGATGAATATGATTTACTCTTGCAAGAATGCGTTTCTAAAGATGTTATGTGTGCTTATTTTACATCTTGTGCTGATATTGATGAATATTCTGATGTTGCATGTAAATATCTTGATAAGATCAAAGAATGTGAGCGTCTTGAAATTGAGCTTTCGAAACGTAAAGAAAATGTTGATAAAAAGGATTTTGAGTTACTTCAACACAAAACTGATTTCCTTCAAAAACATTGTCATTCTCTTTAACTTGCTTTGCAAAAAGACGTTGGTAGTTTTCCACATGATAATAAATTGCAAGAAAAACTTTCCCAAACGTTTCGAGAAATGAATGAACAGAATTTGGAAATTAAAGGGTTGAAAGCTCAGTTACAAGACAGGGACAGAGCGATAGCAGAGTTGAAGAAACTCGTTGCTAAGATGGGTGGCAAAGTTTTGGAACCTAGCATTAAGAAACCTGTTGTTAGACAACTCAATGCCTCTAAAGTGAATAGATCCTCTATCTTGGGAAAACCATCTGCTTTATCAAATTCCTCGTTTACAAAACCTGTGTTTACCCCCAAGATGGATGGAAAGGAAAGGTTACCACAGAATCAACCCATAAGGAATACTATAGCACCAAGCGTTAAGCACAATAATGTGATTAAACCAGGGATGTATAGAATGCCCACTAAGCCCACAAACAAATTTACTCAATCGCCTCAGACTTCTAGAAACACTAATATTCGTGTGTCTTCTACTACAGGAATAGTTTCCACTACTAGTGTTACCCGGCCTCAGCTTAAGCGCACTCAAGTGAATGATAAGGTCTGGAAACACAAGAATCAAGGGAAGATGAAGGAAGTAGAAGAACACCCTAGGAATTTGAATGTTTTTAAGAATAAAAAGTCTGTAATCGCATTTAATGACGATTTGAATGCTGTGAATGATTTGAATGCTATGAATGTGAAATTTGTTTGTGTCAAATGTGGAAAGTGTGCTAATGCTAATCATTCTATGTGTGCTATGAATAAAGTCAAAGGCGTAGATACTAGAACTAAGAAGCAAGTTGCAATGCCTATTAGAGCTAGTAAACCCAAACGCAAAGTGAACCATTCTGGTGCAACCCCCACTAAGAAAAGTAATGCATCAGACTCCACCACTAAGAACCCTAGAAGAAAAATTAAAGAATTATATGAGTCTGCTAGCAAGTCTTGGAAATGGTGGATTACTAATCAATGTCCTCCAGGATATAAATGGATGCCGAAAGCTAGGACAGAAAATGTAAAAACGAGTGTTTGTTTGCCTTTAAATGTTGATAAGGACACTAATGATTCTACTATCACAACTACTGTGTTATCCAATTTAGCAAATGCTCCATCGTGTTCTAACTCTTCTGCAGGTGATACAAATAATTCTCTTCATATTGGACTCCGGATGCACGAAGCACATGACGGGGAATCTCAAACTTCTAATTAACTTCGTGGAGAAGTTCCTGGGTACAGTCGGATTCGAAAATGATCAATTTGCACCGATCCTAGGATATGGAGATTTGGTTCAGGGGAATATTACAATCAAAGGGTATACTACGTCGAAGGGCTCAATCACAATCTTTTCTCGGTTGGTCAATTCTGTGATGCGGATTTGGAGGTTGCTTTCAGAAAGAAGACATGTTTTGTTCGTGATTATGATGGGAATAACTTACTTACCGGTACACGGGGTACTGATCTTTACACAATTTCACTTCAAGACACAACTTCATCAACTCCAAATTGCTTCATGGCTAAAGCTTCATCGACTCAGGCATGGTTATGGCATCAACGTTTATCTCATCTTAATTTTGATACCATCAACTTGCTTTCCAAGAAAGATATTGTGAGAGGCCTTCCAAGTTTGAAATTCATCAAAGATCATCTTTGTTCTTCTTGTGAGCTTTGTAAAGCTAAACGAAGTAGCTTCAAAACAAAGACTACACCAAGCTCTAAAGGACGGTTAGATCTTCTTCATATGGATCTGTGTGGTCCCTTGCGTGTTCATAGTATCAATGGAAAGAAATATATTTTGGCAATTATCGATGATTACTCAAGGTACACATGGACTCACTTCTTGAGGTCCAAGGATGAAACACCCGAAGTTCTCATCAGCTTTCTTAAACTGATACAACGTGGTCTTCAAGCTTAAGTCAAAGTAGTTCGTACTGACAGAGGTACAGAATTTTTGAATTCAAAACTGAGAAACTATTTTGAAGCCGACGGAATTGAACATGAAACATCTATTTCTCGAACACCCTAACAAAACGGCGTTGTTGAAAGACGAAACCGTACTTTAGTTGAGGCTGCTCGAACATTATTATCCGCTTCAAAACTTCCACTATACTTTTGGGCCGAAGCCATGTCAAGCGCATGCTACACACAAAACCGTTCCTTAATTATCCCAAGACACGAAAAGACACCATATCACATAATTCATGATCGAAAACCTTCACTCAAACATCTTCATGTTTTTTGATGTACTTGTTACATTATTCGAGATGGTGAAAATTTGGATAAGCTGAAAGAGAAAGGTGATGCATGTATTCTTGTGGGATATGCAACTCAGTCTAAGGGATATAGAGTATACAACAAAAGAACAAAATTGATTGTCGAGACCATTCACATTCGATTTTATGAATTAAAAGAAATGGCACTTGAACAAAACAGCTTAAGTCCCGATCCACAACGACAAGCGACTTCCGTTCATAACCGCACGGAACTCAGAACTCAAGACCACAACAATGAACCGCCAAGTTCAACGTTGGTTCTAGAAAATGTTCCTAGAGCTGATATGACAATCGACACGATAATTGAAGAGTTGGAAATGTTATATGGACCAATGTATGATGAATATTTTACGGGGGAGAAACAAATTGTATCGAAGTATTCCACTTTCACTCATGATACGAATGATGATACCGATCATCGTCAACAACCGAATACAACTTCATCTACTTCAACACGGGTTGCTGCAGATTTACATCCTCAGAATATCACATCAACAATCGCTCCTACAACATCCACAACTACTGTCATTGCTCCAGAGAACATAAATCAAGCAGGCGATGCATTATCTGACGAAGACGAATTTATCAATCCATTCGGTACACCGGTACACGAAACTGGAGATTCTTCTACTCGCCATGTTGATCCGTCAAATATGCATACGTTCTATCAGCGACATCCTTCAACACATCATTGGACACGAGATCATCCATTGGTTCATGTAATTGGAAACCCTTCACAGCCTGTTCGCACAAGACGACAGCTTAACACCGATGGCGATGTTTGTATGTTCGCACTCGCCGTGAGCTCAGCTGAACCGAAAAACATCAAAGAAGCCATGGCTGATCACGCTTGGATTGAATCGATGACGGATGAACTTCAACAATTTGAAAGAGTTAAAGTTTGGGAACTTGTTGACAGACCATACGATGTAATCCCATTAAATCTTCGATGGATCTGGAAAAAAAGATGGACGAAGAGAACACGATCATCAAGAATAAATCTAGTCTAGTGGCTAAAGGGTATGCACAGAAAGAGGGTATTGATTTTAAAGAATCATTTGCACCAGTAGCTCGAATGGAAGCGGTCAGGATTTTTCTTGCTTATGCTACACATAAGGGATTCATTGTCTATTAAATGGACGTAAAGACGGCATTTCTTAACGGTCCTTTAAAGGAAGTCTATGTCACGCAGCCAGAACGATTGGTCAATACTCATTATCCTGACAAGGTGTATCGTCTCCACAATGCACTATATGGACTCAAGCAAGCTCCAAGGGCGTGGTACGACGAGCTCTCGAAATTTCTGGTCTCCAAAGGTTTCTCAAAAGGTTCCATTGAATTAACTTTGTTCACTTATAAATATGGGATGACATTTTTCTTGTGCATATTTATGTTGATGACATTATTTTCGGGTCTACAAACCCAAAACTTTCAAAATGGTTTGAAAAAGTAATGCACAACAGATTTGAAATGTCTATGATGAGCGAACTAAAATTCTTTCTAGGAATTCAAGTTCACCAATCCCCAAGTGGTATCTTCATTAACCAAGCTAAGTATTGTCAAGAGATAATCAAAAAGCATGGTATGACATCATGTGACCCCGTTGGGACACCTTTATCAACCACATCCCTAGATGCTGATTTGGAGGAATTACCCATAGATCAAACGAGATATCGTTCCATGATCGGGTCCCTCATGTACTTGACAGCAAGCAGACTTGATATTCATCATGCTACATGCTATTGTGCATGATATCAAGCACGACCCACTAAAAAGCACCTCAAGGAGGTTAAAGGGATCTTTCGGTACCTTAAGAATACCATTCATATGGGACTCTGGTATCCGAGGGAAACCGGTTTCTTTCTAACGGCCTATTCAGATTCTGATCATGCAGGGTGTCTTGATTCACGTAAAAGTACTTCTGGTGGTGCACAATTTCTAGGACAAGATAAGCTTGTGGGATGGCTTCCAAGAAGCAGGATTGCACGTCACTTTCATCAGCCAAATCGGAGTATGTGTCTCTATCTGCGTGTTGTGCTCAAGTTATTTGGATGCGAACACAACTCACGGATTATGGCTTCCACTTTGATAAAGTACCTATGTACTGTGACTCAACGTCCGCCATAGCCATCTCCTGCAATCTGGTATAGCATTCCCGCACGAAGCACATTGATGTCAGATATCACTTCATTAAGGAATAAGTTGAAAAGGGTATTGTTGAATTATACTTTGTTGGAACTGTTTACCAATTAGCTGACTTGTTTACAAAAGCTCTTTCGAAAGAGAGGTTTGCGTATCTAGTTAGGCAAATTGGTATGAGATGTTTGACTCCAGCAGAACTGGAGGTTCTGACAAAGAAGCCTGCTTGATTCATCTATCAAACATCTACCTGTAAATATTAATGAAAAAGAAAAATACAAAATTAAAAAATCTTTGATAATCCAAAAATATTCTTCTCGACATGTCTTTCAGTATCGATAATATGGACGTACCTCGAAATGTCACTCAATAACGACACGGGTGTGTACATAAAGTTCGAATGAAAGTTGTAAATATTTTTCAAAACATGTCATTTCTATCTTTTTAAAGGAAATTGTCTCTTTTGGATAATATTTCCAACAACGGGTAGAGCAATCTATCTCGGGTTGAGCTTGTCACAAAACATTCAACGTTTTGAGCTCAACACAATGGCTTGTAATCACTTTCAGATTGCAACCCGGAACTATATTCACGAGGGAGTGTACGATTTCGTGCCCTTACCCTTAGCAAAAGAAGTTAAATATTCTTACACTTGAGTGGATTCGTCAAGATATTCAAAGTCTATGAACTCAAGTTTATGCTTTAGAAAAACATCTTCGCCAAAAAGAAATCGGATTTTTTAAAAAGCGTTGAACATAATTTTTTCAAGAATTTTTCAATGATTATTCAAAATCTTTCAAAAATTGTATGTTCAACAACTCCTATCCTCAAAAGTTTAATGTGGATCAAATCCTCGTAATGACAATTCCATTGGATCAATTTTTGAGGGGGAGCATTTTAACTTCATGCAAAAGATTAACACATCTTTCTCCCGGAGATTTTCAAGACTATTTTTCAAAATATATTTTAATCAAATTTGGTATCTCTAATATCAAAAGATTTTATATATTAGAGACAGGGGGAGAAAATGTGATTAAAATGTGATCTTATATAATACTCAAGCCCTTTAACTCTTACCTACGTGTGCGAAACACTTTCGATTATCGATGCACATGTGAAGGGGGAGATTTTCTGAAACGAAAAAACTAGCAAGGTGTTAAATGTTTTTCAAACACTTTGTTAGAATTTAAAGTGGTTTTCGTGGTGACGATCAAATACCCACAACATCTTTAATTCACTACGTTATTGGTGTCAAAAGGGTGGTTAGGTTTAAGTCCTATGATCCAACCAGAACCGGAGGGATCTTCCCAGGGACAATCCAATAGATTATTAGAAGTCCTTAGGAAAGATGGAGTAGAATGTGAATGAAGCTGAATGCCGACTAAGTACTGATGATAGCACTGGAACAATCACAACAAGGTGCTATTAATGATGTCTTGGTAAGCATTGAAGGCGTTGAAGAATGAAAAACAAATGTAAGGATAAAGGGTCTAAAGAAAGAAGCCCTCCATACAACTTACGCAGAAACCGGGTCAACACATCATGAAGACAACTCATCATGGACCCAGTGATGTGAAGCACAACCCTTTCCTAGCTACTCAGGCTTCTCTCAAAAGAAGTTTGTTTTATTGTCACGGAGATCAACACGACTTCTATTGACTTTCTCACTCCGAGATAGTTGATATTGAATAGGTGGCATCTGCTCCAGCCTCCGACCACTAAAAGTGCACAAATCGAGTCTAGAACCAAGAGATCAATCAAATCTCGTTAGGACACACGGATGAAGATCAAGAGAGTCCTACGCTATATCCTTGTGATATTACTAGAACACTCAGAGTGATACTACTTAGTATTCACAATGATGAGTGGAAATCCTTCCAGTGTTAACATCAAACAGCACTGCGGTAGGTCATATGCAAGATTCTTTATGAATTGAACATGTGTAAAACTGAAAAGCAACAGTGGTTTGATTCTGAATTGATGCAAACTCGTTTCAGGTTTCTACGCAATATCTTTATGGTTTTGCCAGAACATTCAGAGTAATATTCATTAATATTCACAGTGACGAATGGAAATCCTTCTAGCGTCAACCTCAAACAGCACTACGATAGGTAACTTGCGAGATTTTTATGAATCAAGCTTGTGTCAACTGGAAAGCAACAATGGTAAGATTCTTGATGAATCAAACTTGTTCCAGGAATTTGAATTGACGACTTTAATCAAGCGGATATTTATCCAATTGATTCACTCTTTATGTTCGCATTCTTGCTTTGAGACGGTCGAGTAAAGAGAACGGCTAGTACAGCCGCGAAACCCTGTCAAGGAGATTCTTAATTGAATCTACCTAATCACAGGTACGGTATTTAATATCGTATAACGGTCTTCACCGACCGGAGGTAAAACGCTACCGATTTAGGACGAATGTCAAAGCCATTCAGTCCGTGTCCATGTTTTGTCTCGAGAAGGTGGCGTCACGGTGTACTCAGCAAAGTCAAAGATTCAAAACCACATACTCATACCTAAAGACATATTCAACAATTAATAGTGTGAGCATGTGGATGAAGACACAAGATCGTGAGATGGCAAAGACAAGTCAAGAATGATTTGAAGATCTCAAGATAAAAGACTAAGTCGAAAGACAATGACAAAGGCTCAAAGATCACAACATGGAGGAACAAAACTACTGTTACACGTTCAAGACTCATTTATGACGAGATTCGTAATCTCCATTGATCTCCAAATATCAAAAGGGTATGACCTCACATTGGGGGAGATTGTTAGCCTCAAAAATATTGAGTCAAACAAGAATGCTCGGTCATAGGTTATTATTGTAACATTAGTTAGAACGTTGTAATAGGTAGTTAATTAGTCGTGGTTTACGGGCTTGGATTTAAACTAATTTAAAGTCCAAAAGACAAGCCTGGCCCAATATATAGCCCATTAAAGCCCTCATGTGGGTGGACTATATATACTACTGATGAGACTGCTTTTATACATGGTCTCATCGTCCAAAACGGCCTTAAATTGCATAAAATATCATAAAATAGACCAAATATATGCTCGTGTTTGTTACTTGTGTATTTTTAGGTACGGATATTGAGGAATTGGCAAAAGAACATAAGAATCAATCAAAAACGAACACGGGAAATGAAGTCGCACAATGAACCGGGCCCAAGTTTGGAAATTTGCAAAAAGACCCCTCAAGTTTGAAGAATTGGCAAAAATGGCCCCTCATCTTTGAATAACTTGTCATAATTAACCCTCAAAAATGTTAATTATGCAAGTGTAACCCTTGAAGAATGAAGATTTGACAAGAAAAGCCCTTGAAAAAATAAAGAATATGCATTAAAAGTCCTTATTACAAGCTTAAAAACATTTGGTGCCAAAAATGTCAAATGTCCAAAGTTATTTTCAAAGGTTATGGAAGTTTGTTGCTGTTAATACAAAGTAAAAGGAAGTTGATACTCTGGGGGCCTAACCTGTCAAAACACCAAACTCCCACAACCACTCACACACTGACACATCAACCCTACCCACCCACCAACCCAAACCCATTAACCTACCCGCCCATTACCCATTACCCAACCCGGTTTAATATTTAAACCTGGTCAATTGAGGTCAAACCCCCCACTAACTATTTTTTTTCCCTCCCATAACAGTTATTTAAACTGTTTTTAAACCCAAAACAAATCAAAACACCCCTTAATCCCAACGAACCCTAGTTAATCCCCAGTTCTGATTAACTTCAATCCAAAGGGTTTTAAGCCCAAATCTTCCAGTTTGTTAATTCACACTCTTCTCACCTAAACCCACCACTCACAAACGTGCCACGTGTCCCTGTGGTCCTCCCCCAACCTTCCCCTGCTCTTGTCACTTTCACACAACCCAATACCCGACCAAACCAACATCCAGGATGTCATTCCTTTGCCTCCAAGGAGTTTTTAACGATCAAGATTCATCCTACAGCTGTCATATCACATGCTAAGCATTTTGACCAAGAATTCGTCCAAGACTAAGGGGCAAATTTGAGATTTCCTCAATTAGGGTTTCCAGCTTGTAATTTTTTATTCAGTTATTCTAGAATAGTCCAATGAGGTGTATAAAGTGAGGAGCCTGTTCCTCATTTTTCTTGTTCCAGTTTTTGCAATACTTTTGTATTTCCTTTTTATATAAATTAAAAAGTTTGGTGTTTGTTGGATACAAGTGTAATTCCTTTTTTAATCTTGATATAAAGTTGGTGTAAGTATATGCAAAAGCTGAGTTCCAATTAAATGTGTGAAAGATTTTGTGGATTATAAAAAGTTTTTGAAAGTCTTTAAAGGTTTTTAAAGTTCATAAATCAAGAATCTTTGAAGTGAAAGTGGAAAAAGAAAATTGATTTGTGGTTTTAGAATGCTTTTAAAACGTTTGTGTTTAGGTTAGAAAGATTTTGAGAAAGTTTTTAAGAAAAAGAAAGAAAACAGAATATTGAAAAAAAATATTGCTTGTTTTGCTTTTGAATTTTCTTGGCAGGTTGTTATTTGAGTTGATAATAGTGTCAGCACCAACCCGTGTTGGTTTGGAGGTGAATTATACATTCACAAGGTTCTTGGATGTAAGAACCTAAGGTATCCTCTTTTTATCTTTGAAAATTTCAGAAAAAAAATAGTTTTGTGTGAACTTATTTGATTATGTGCTATAGTGTGATTAAGTTGTTGGATTCTTGTACTTTTATGTTTGTATGCATGATAAAAGCATTAAGAATCAGTTTGAAAAGGTTTTGAAAGGATTTGCTTGGTTAAAACGTTTTTAAAATTTTTAAAAGGCTGTTTGGATACTAGTTTTAGCAGGGTACTAAATCTTGATTTGAGCTTGAAAAGGTGTTAGAGTTATTGATTTAGGTTAAGATTAGTTAGTAGTTAGTAGGTAGTTAGTTTAGATCAGTTTGGTAACAATTTGGTGTGGTTTTAAAGTGAAAAGGATAGTCAAAATCTGCATATGCAATATTCTACTTAATTTTGTGAGATTTGGTTGCTTGATTTTTGACTTCTGTTGAGTATTAGGCTATAAGAGTTTTTGCTATTGATTGTGCATGATTTTGAGAGTGTGTGTGCCAAGTTTTGGTTTTTGAATGTCACTAGGTTGCATGATATAAGCTTAAAAGTCCACTGTCATAGTCTTAACATCACAGAAACATAGCATAGGTCTGTGGGTGCTTGATTGGCTTATTTTGTGTGCTAGTTGAATGTTATTTGCTATTGCTTGACTCCTTGAGCTTCAATAATCTCAAGGGTGCCCCTCTTGTCCATAAGCAAACACCAAATAAGCCACGGGCCAACTCCTTTGGTCTATTTTCACTTGTGAGAAAAGAAGCAAAACACAAGCAGAAACCTGCTTGTGTTCATTTCAAGTCTGTCACGAATTTGGATCAATCTTGGCTAAAAGGGTAAAATTGGTTTGTGTTTAAGCTTGTTTAAGGGTGTACTGTTGGTTTGGAAAAGTTTAAAAAAGCAAAAAAAAGGAAAATCGTCCAAAAAGGGGTTGCTAAGACTCGAACCCCCGTCACCACTCCCACACACATCGTCTCTAACCATTGCGCCCTTGGGTCTTTTACTGACCAAGGGTGCAAGGTTATTTCTTTTAACCACTTTTTAGATTCTAACTTATTTATTAAGCCGTAGCTTTTGAGCTTAATTCCAGCTTATGTGTTAAGCTTATTTCATCTAGCTTATTTTTCTTAGGACTATAATAGCATTAGGGATTTTTGTAGGCTACTTTTATATTTTTTCATTTAGTAAATTATTTTTTATAATTTATTTTGTACCCGGTTTTTAGAAAATAAATAAAAAATAGCAAAAATAGTTTTAATTTTTAGGAAAAATCATTTTTAGGTTTTATTTAGTATTTTTGAGGTTTACATGTGAAAAAGTTTTCAAAAACTTTAATTTTTGATTTTATTTGATTTTAGGTTTTTTATTAAACTTTGAAAATTAATATAAAATTCATTAAGAGGTTTTAGGGACTTTTGTTTACATTTTCTTTCTAGTTAGAATATTTAGGATTTTTGAGAATTTTTTAGAATATTTTTGAGGACTTTTAATTTTTTTAGAATATTTTATTATTATTTTATTCATTAGAATAAAAAGTTTTATTTTAATTTCTTTTTCATTTTTCCTAGGTTCTTTGTCATTAATTAGGACTTTTCCCATTTGTAGAATAATTTTTAGGCTTTTCAATTAGTTTTTAGAATTAATTTAAGATTTAATAGTTTTTAATAGTTTTTAGGAGTTTAAAAATAGTTTAAATTGGTTTTAAAATTTTTTAAAAATAGTTTTTAGTTTAATTAAGTCATTTTTGAGGTTTACAAACTATTAAATCTTGTTTAGGGCTTTTTAATATTTAAAAGTGATTTTTAGGGCTTTAATTAGCATTAAAAAGTCATTATTAAATTAATTAAAAGGTTTTGGCAAGTTTTGATTTTTTGTAAACTCTTAGAATATTATTTGGGAGTTTTTAGTAATTTTTAGGAATTTTTAGATTAAAATTTTAAATTTTGTGTTTTTCACGTTCTTCGTCGTAACTTTCTAATAGTGTTTTTCTAATTTTTTTTTTCGTCTTCGTCAAAGAAACATAATCAATCATTCATTACACAACACACGTGCCTCCTCGAGAGAACGATTCCCATCAAGGGTCATAACTTGTGGTTTTCCTAAATCACTCGTTAATACTTACCGCTTTTACCTTGTTTTCCTAAACAAGTGTGATTTTACAATACATCATTTTGGCGCCGCTGCCGGGGAGGCGTGTTGTGTTTTGATTGAAAAATTGTTGTTTTCTATATTAGCCATAAATATAATTGTATTAATAGCACTCTATTAATACGTATTATCGTTTTTCGGTTTTTGTGTGAATACTATTACTATATTGTATACGTAGAACAATAAATACACAAGTACTCCAAATACGTGAGCAATCACAACCTTGATTCGGGATTTCATCACTCGATCATTGTATTCGAATCTCAAACCAAAGAAAAAAGGCAAAAATAGATAAATACTTTCGTGAAGCTTGATCTTGATAATACAAACTATAAGGTGGGTATAAGGCGGTTGTATTTCACAACCTAAAGGAAAAAGGCTCTTAAGTGCTTCGCGCCGCCTCGTTTCCTCCGCTTGCTTGTGCGTATTTGATTTTGAGAGTGAATCGAGGGTTTTGCCGCCCAAAGTATTATTACATATCATATATATTTTCTTGGTTTCATTTGATTAAACCCTCTTGAACGATTTGGTGTTCCACCATCGTTCTAAAGTCATCGAAGGCGTTCACTCCACGTGATCGTTTTCATTCCTTGAGGCCTTTTTAATCAAGAGATTTGATTGAGGAGGAGATTTGTGGACTTGTTGTCTACTTAATACATTCACCAATTCCAAAAAAAGTTAATACAATCAAAAACCACAAAAAAATTGAAAAAACACAAAATACCAAAAAGAATCTTCTTTGCTCGCCTTCTCGTTGTACGTGACGTTTATGCAAACTCGCTCTAAAGCTAGACGTGCTCGTAAACGAAGAAACAAATCACTCACTCTTTCTAGTGAGGAGTCTCCTATTGACGAACCCATTGTACGAGAAGAACCAACCATGGCGAATCGAACTATGATGGAGTTACTTCAAGCACCCACCGAGGGTTATGGAGAAGCTATTGTAATTCCCGCAATCCTTGCGGAGAATTTTGAGGTGAAAACGGGTTTGTTGTCGATGATCCAAAACAACAAATTCCGTGGTGATGAGAAGGACAATCCCCACAACCATATCCGCCAATTTAATCGTCTTACCGCCACGTGCAAATTCAAGGATGTCTCGAATGACTCGATTAAGATGATGTTATTTCCGTATTCCTTAGCGGGGCCCGCTAAAATTTGGTTAGAGAAAGAGCCACCCAATTCTATATTGACGTGGAAGGATCTCGTTTCGAAGTTCGTGAACCAATTTTTTCCGCCCTCTAAGACTACGCATTTGAAGAATGAGATTTCTAAATTTTCACAAGAATCAAATGAAAGTTTTTCTACGGCTTGGAATAGGTTTAAGGAGATGTTACACGAATGTCCTCATCATGGTTTTTCCGATTTGCACCAAATCGACACGTTTTATAATGGACTTAACGATCATGAAAGAGATTATTTAAATGCCGCCGCGGGTGGTAATTTTTTGTGTAAAACGGTTGAAGAAGCTTTGGTCATAATCGAGAATAGGTCTAAGGTTTATAGCCCTCGTCACACACCGAGTGTTGCCAAAAGGGGCTCATCATCGTCTCAAAGTATCAATGCATTACATGATGAAGCAAATGAAGAAAACCGATTTTTCGATAGATTTGCAAACCTTATGTCCCATTGGAAGGCTCAAGAAGCTTCCAACACCGCTTCGGTTAAAGCGGTTTCTAAAAGTTGTTTGTCGTGTGGGGGAGCTCATGATTTATCCGAGTGCATTACCGCGGATGGTAACACTTCGAATGCTTTTGTAGCCACGGGAACTTATAACCAAATAGGTCAAGGTTCACGTTCAAATCAAGCTCAACCCAATCAAAATGCTAATAATTATCGCAACAACAACAATCAAGGTGGAAATTACCAAGGAAATCAAAGAAACTATAACAAAGGTAATTACCAAAGTGGAAATGGGCAAATTTCAAACCAAAACCAAAACCGTGATTTTCAAACTAATGCCCAAGGTTTTCAAAACGATCACACCAAAAATCTTCAAGGAGAATTTTTGAATTATGCTAAGGCTAATGATGCTAAGTTTGACAACATGCAACGTGAAATGGTTAGCTTAAGATCCGAATTGAAAAACGAGCTTAAAACCGAACTTGCTAATGAACTTAAAACTCATGCTAATAAAATGGAAGGAAATGTCACACGACTCCAACAAAATCAACAAAAAATGGAGCAAGGACAACATGAGATTAAGCAAGAGTTGTTGAAAGCGGATGCTAGGCAATCTAAGTTTGAAGATCGTATGGCTAAAATGTTTGAAGCTATCATGTGTAAGCCCTCTTCTTCGGGTGGTCTTCCTAGTGATACCATCGTGAACCCGAAAGGAGAATTGAAGGTTATTACCACTCGTAGTGGTAAAACTTTCAAAGAACCCATTTCTCGTCCAAGTACTTCTATGGAGAAGGAAAAAGAGAAAGAACCCGAGGTTGTGGTTGAAAAGGAGCACATTACAAGCCCACGAAGTACCGCTCAAACCACACCTACGGTTGAACCTACACCCATTATGGAACCCGAGATTCCAAGGCCGTTGCCTATGCCTAATTTGCCCCAACCCACACCACCTTTACCCTACCCATCAAGACGAAACAAGGAAAAGGCACAAGAACGAAATAATTATCAATTTGAACTTTTTATGAAAATGTTTCGTGACTTGCATTTCAATATAAGTTTTGCCGACGCCTTAGTCATGATGCCTCGATTTGCCGCGAACTTCAAAAGTATGTTGAATAACAAAGAAAAATTGCAAAAATCGTCTAGTTGTTCATCGGTTTTTCTAAGCCGCATACCTCAAAAAGTCGGTGATCCTGGAAAGTTTTTAATCCCATGTGCTATCCAAGACATGGAAGAATGCTACGCCTTGGCCGATCTTGGTGCTAGTATTAATTTGATGCCTCTTGAGATTTTTAAGTCACTCAATCTTCCAAATCTCACTCCTTCAAGAATGTCAATCGAAATGGCCGATCATTCTACGATTCTAGCTTGTGGAGTTGCCGAGGACGTCTTTGTGAAAGTGGGGAAATTCTATTATCCCGTGGACTTCATTGTTGTTGATATTCCTATCGATCCTAAAGTTCCGTTAATTTTAGGTCGATCTTTTTTGGATACCTCGAGAGCACTTATCGATGTGCATGCAAGAAAAATCACTCTTCGTTTCAATGAGGAAGAACTCGTCATTAATGCAACCCAAAACTCCACTCTTTCTCATGTTTATTCGATCACATCTTTGTACAATGTCAATCCCATCAAAAACATTTGTCAAAAGATTTCAAATAGAGTTTTAGGAGTTGATAAAAATGAAGTTCCGTCCCCTCCGCCGATGGAGGTTAAGAGTGTTAAGCCGATAATTCCAATCTCGAGTGATTCTTCGGATGATGAATACGTTGATCCCGATGGGGAGGTTTTCTTTGTTGATAAAAGATTTGAAAACTTGCCACCACCAAAACCAAAACGCTTTCAAAATGTGAGAATTTTTAGTGTGACTAACATTGTTTTAGATACACCAAATATTTTTGACATAATTAAATCGGGTTTTCACGAGGAGAGTGTTAAAGATGAAAAAGGAAAAGATTTTGAATCTAATTTAAAGGATTTTTCTACAATTCTAACTCCGTCATCACCGCGTGTATTGAGTACTACAAGCTCGTCTTCTCCTTTTGACGATGCTTTGTGTGGACCTAGTGTGGGGGAATCCCCTTATGTTCCCTTCCCTTTCTCCACCGAGGACGAGATATTTGATCCTGGAATTGCTTTTATAGGGAAATCTCGGTCTTCCACCGATGCAATAAATGGAAAATCTTTTCATTTGATTGGTGCGAGTCTACCTCGAGTAGCTCAATGTTTTGCCCTACCCATTGTCCCACCCTTCTATTTCTTCTCTCCTATTTTCTTCTATCCCATTGGGATTTGTGTTGGAGTTGTGTTGTCTCGTCTTTCATCCGAAAACGAGGACGCTATCTTTGACCCCGGTATACGTTTATCGGATTTTTAAAGTACTCCACGTACTTTTGGGCCTTGTTTATCATGTAAGCCCCACCAAAAATTGACCATACCATGATTATCCCTAAATGATCACATTTATGGGGATTCGAGTCGAGCTTTTGACTCGGTTATCAAAAACAAGGTGCCTCGTGGGGGAGACCCATGCTTATCCATGTATATATTATTGCTTTCTAATTAGTGTAATGTGAGGGGATTTGTGCCCTTCCAACCTTTGTTCCGTGGTTGTTTGTGAATTGTGTCTTTTAGATGATCATCTTCACGATTGGAGCCTCTCGTGTTCGTTTCATGGGAGCACTCGATCGTTTGCTTTGGAGGCCTTTCCCAATATCCACATATGATATCCTTTTATGTTCTAACCTTAGGTTTTTAGCACACTTCATAAACGGCTATAACTTATTGGTTACACCCTTTCCATGCTAGATTAGGCATTCGACTACGTCTCTAGTATGGGGGTGTTTGCACCCCTAGACTCGAAACATTGAGGACAATGTTTAACTTTAGTATGGGGGGGTGAATAGATACTTGCCTTGCCAAACCTTCACGCTTTCCAAAGTTTATCGTTTTGTTATCGTTTTCTTGCAAAATAAGGCTAAAAATGGCCAAATTTTAAATTTTTCTCATTTTCATAAGTGTTTGAAGACACGAATGTAGATTTTCCGATGGCGAGAATAAGAGTAATTTTTGACTCGACCGTGCGTGTTGAGCACTTAGCTTTGGTTCCTTAACTACACATTAGGCTAAGTCTCTTAAATGAGGACGAGAAATGATAGAGTTAATTATAAGTTACTATGCTAAACGTAGAGTACTCGTATTCTTTCAAAAACTCATGTGTTCTCGTTGTTTGCTTATTCTCCCTTCGCTTGTAAATATTTTTGCTTAATAAATATTGATTTAGCGGTTTAGTTTTGATTGTTGGGTTTCTAGTCTTTTCTAGTAGCTTCCGTGTAATTAAATTGGGAAGACATTAAGGTATCGCCAGCGTCACGGTTTTGAAGTATTGGCACCCTAATAATCGAAAGCTTCACCCAATAATAAGATTTCAAGTGCTCACCTAAATCTAGCAAACAATTTGAAGCCCCACAAGGCCTAAAATCTATGCAAAATTGAAAGTGAATCAAGCCTTAATCTTCGAAGCTTTAAAGATCCAAAATTCGCTTTTGCGTGAGGATATACGTCTTTGGCTAATAAAACCACCGATGAGGCGGATAATAAAAGGCAAGGCAAGACCGAAGTCATAATAAAAGCTTCATGGCGAAGTTGAATAAAAGATGGAGGTAAACCAAAGATAATAAGGTCCTTCCGTTAGGGGGCGTATAAAAGTCTTGGTAATAAGTCTCATGTTCAAAACCGTTATAAAACCGTGTTTATCGATTCTTCTTGTCAACTTAATTTTTTAACATCGTTGTCTATTAGGAGGGGTTATTGATTTGATGGTCTTAGTTACACCGTTAGGACTCTATTTTTAGACCTAAATCTCTATTATCGCATAAGTCAAACAATGAATCCTCGTGATCATTAAGACATAATAAAATATAAGAGATACAACTTAGGAATAATGGGAGAATAAGTACGTGATTAGGGCATATGAGTAGTGTTAGCATTACTAACTTATAATGACAATGATCTCGTTGCACGCTTGGCATGGAATTAAGGTGAAAATCGAGGACGACGAAATTATTTCTAACGAAGCATTCACGTGTTCTTATTCTATGAACCTAAACGTCCCATTTTACGATGAAAATCATACATTATGTCTAAAACACAAGTAGTAGTAATCATAGTGTGTAGCTAGCTATCATTTCAATAAAAGTCAATAAATTAAATTTTGGAAATGCTTTGATACTTTATTCTTAGCATTGCGTGAGGGCACGACAATGTTTGTAGTATGGGGGAGTGATGAGACTGCTTTTATACATGGTCTCATCGTCCAAAACGGCCTTAAATTGCATAAAATATCATAAAATAGACCAAATATATGCTCGTGTTTGTTACTTGTGTATTTTTAGGTACGGATATTGAGGAATTGGCAAAAGAACACAAGAATCAATCAAAAACGAACACGGGAAATGAAGTCGCACAATGAACCGGGCCCAAGTTTGGAAATTTGCAAAAAGACCCCTCAAGTTTGAAGAATTGGCAAAAATGGCCCCTCATCTTTGAAGAACTTGTCATAATTAACCCTCAAAAATGTTAATTATGCAAGTGTAACCCTTGAAGAATGAAGATTTGACAAGAAAAGCCCTTGAAAAAATAAAGAATATGCATTAAAAGTCCTTATTACAAGCTTAAAAACATTTGGTGCCAAAAATGTCAAATGTCCAAAGTTATTTTCAAAGGTTATGGAAGTTTGTTGCTGTTAATACAAAGTAAAAGGAAGTTGATACTCTGGGGGCCTAACCTGTCAAAACACCAAACTCCCACAACCACTCACACACTGACACATCAACCCTACCCACCCACCAACCCAAACCCATTAACCTACCCGCCCATTACCCATTACCCAACCCGGTTTAATATTTAAACCTGGTCAATTGAGGTCAAACCCCCCACTAACTATTTTTTTTCCCTCCCATAACAGTTATTTAAACTGTTTTTAAACCCAAAACAAATCAAAACACCCCTTAATCCCAACGAACCCTAGTTAATCCCCAGTTCTGATTAACTTCAATCCAAAGGGTTTTAAGCCCAAATCTTCCAGTTTGTTAATTCACACTCTTCTCACCTAAACCCACCACTCACAAACGTGCCACGTGTCCCTGTGGTCCTCCCCCAACCTTCCCCTGCTCTTGTCACTTTCACACAACCCAATACCCGACCAAACCAACATCCAGGATGTCATTCCTTTGCCTCCAAGGAGTTTTTAACGATCAAGATTCATCCTACAGCTGTCATATCACATGCTAAGCATTTTGACCAAGAATTCGTCCAAGACTAAGTGGCAATTTGAGATTTCCTCAATTAGGGTTTCCAGCTTGTAATTTTTTATTCAGTTATTCTAGAATAGTCCAATGAGGTGTATAAAGTGAGGAGCCTGTTCCTCATTTTTCTTGTTCCAGTTTTTGCAATACTTTTGTATTTCCTTTTTATATAAATTAAAAAGTTTGGTGTTTGTTGGATACAAGTGTAATTCCTTTTTTAATCTTGATATAAAGTTGGTGTAAGTATATGCAAAAGCTGAGTTCCAATTAAATGTGTGAAAGATTTTGTGGATTATAAAAAGTTTTTGAAAGTCTTTAAAGGTTTTTAAAGTTCATAAATCAAGAATCTTTGAAGTGAAAGTGGAAAAAGAAAATTGATTTGTGGTTTTAGAATGCTTTTAAAACGTTTGTGTTTAGGTTAGAAAGATTTTGAGAAAGTTTTTAAGAAAAAGAAAGAAAACAGAATATTGAAAAAAAATATTGCTTGTTTTGCTTTTGAATTTTCTTGGCAGGTTGTTATTTGAGTTGATAATAGTGTCAGCACCAACCCGTGTTGGTTTGGAGGTGAATTATACATTCACAAGGTTCTTGGATGTAAGAACCTAAGGTATCCTCTTTTTATCTTTGAAAATTTCAGAAAAAAAATAGTTTTGTGTGAACTTATTTGATTCTGTGCTATAGTGTGATTAAGTTGTTGGATTCTTGTACTTTTATGTTTGTATGCATGATAAAAGCATTAAGAATCAGTTTGAAAAGGTTTTGAAAGGATTTGCTTGGTTAAAACGTTTTTAAAATTTTTAAAAGGCTGTTTGGATACTAGTTTTAGCAGGGTACTAAATCTTGATTTGAGCTTGAAAAGGTGTTAGAGTTATTGATTTAGGTTAAGATTAGTTAGTAGTTAGTAGGTAGTTAGTTTAGATCAGTTTGGTAACAATTTGGTGTGGTTTTAAAGTGAAAAGGATAGTCAAAATCTGCATATGCAATATTCTACTTAATTTTGTGAGATTTGGTTGCTTGATTTTTGACTTTTGTTGAGTATTAGGCTATAAGAGTTTTTGCTATTGATTGTGCATGATTTTGAGAGTGTGTGTGCCAAGTTTTGGTTTTTGAATGTCACTAGGTTGCATGATATAAGCTTAAAAGTCCACTGTCATAGTCTTAACATCACAGAAACATAGCATAGGTCTGTGGGTGCTTGATTGGCTTATTTTGTGTGCTAGTTGAATGTTATTTGCTATTGCTTGACTCCTTGAGCTTCAATAAGCTCAAGGGTGCCCCTCTTGTCCATAAGCAAACACCAAATAAGCCACGGGCCAACTCCTTTGGTCTATTTTCACTTGTGAGAAAAGAAGCAAAACACAAGCAGAAACCTGCTTGTGTTCATTTCAAGTCT
Organism: Glebionis coronaria; assembly: GCA_025667525.1. NCBI lineage: Eukaryota > Viridiplantae > Streptophyta > Magnoliopsida > Asterales > Asteraceae > Glebionis > Glebionis coronaria. Next base: position 424,997,157 of record CM046877.1, read on the forward strand.
GTCACTAATTTGGATCAATCTTGGCTAAAAGGGTAAAATTGGTTTGTGTTTAAGCTTGTTTAAGGGTGTACTGTTGGTTTGGAAAAGTTTAAAAAAGCAAAAAAAAGGAAAATCGTCCAAAAAGGGGTTGCTAAGACTCGAACCCCCGTCACCACTCCCACACACATCGTCTCTAACCATTGCGCCCTTGGGTCTTTTACTGACCAAGGGTGCAAGGTTATTTCTTTTAACCACTTTTTAGATTCTAACTTATTTATTAAGCCGTAGCTTTTGAGCTTAATTCCAGCTTATGTGTTAAGCTTATTTCATCTAGCTTATTTTTCTTAGGACTATAATAGCATTAGGGATTTTTCTAGGCTACTTTTATATTTTTTCATTTAGTAAATTATTTTTTATAATTTATTTTGTACCCGGTTTTTAGAAAATAAATAAAAAATAGCAAAAATAGTTTTAATTTTTAGGAAAAATCATTTTTAGGTTTTATTTAGTATTTTTGAGGTTTACATGTGAAAAAGTTTTCAAAAACTTTAATTTTTGATTTTATTTGATTTTAGGTTTTTTTATTAAACTTTGAAAATTAATATAAAATTCATTAAGAGGTTTTAGGGACTTTTGTTTACATTTTCTTTCTAGTTAGAATATTTAGGATTTTTGAGAATTTTTTAGAATATTTTTGAGGACTTTTAATTTTTTTAGAATATTTTATTATTATTTTATTCATTAGAATAAAAAGTTTTATTTTAATTTCTTTTTCATTTTTCCTAGGTTCTTTGTCATTAATTAGGACTTTTCCCATTTGTAGAATAATTTTTAGGCTTTTCAATTAATTTTTAGAATTAATTTAATATTTAATAGTTTTTAATAGTTTTTAGGAGTTTAAAAATAGTTTAAATTGGTTTTAAAATTTTTTAAAAATAGTTTTTAGTTTAATTAAGTCATTTTTGAGGTTTACAAACTATTAAATCTTGTTTAGGGCTTTTTAATATTTAAAAGTGATTTTTAGGGCTTTAATTAGCATTAAAAAGTCATTATTAAATTAATTAAAAGGTTTTGGCAAGTTTTGATTTTTTGTAAACTCTTAGAATATTATTTGGGAGTTTTTAGTAATTTTTAGGAATTTTTAGATTAAAATTTTAAATTTTGTGTTTTTCACGTTCTTCGTCGTAACTTTCTAATAGTGTTTTTCTAATTTTTTTTTTCGTCTTCGTCAAAGAAACATAATCAATCATTCATTACACAACACACGTGCCTCCTCGAGAGAACGATTCCCATCAAGGGTCATAACTTGTGGTTTTCCTAAATCACTCGTTAATACTTACCGCTTTTACCTTGTTTTCCTAAACAAGTGTGATTTTACAATACATCAACTACCCTCCTAGCATGTTAGGAGGGTTGGTTGTTCATTATTCTCTTACTTCTCAATCTAATATCACCAAGTTTCAACCAATTCTCTCTCTTTTATCTCTCTACTTTCTCTCACTAGAATCTTTTTCTTCTATTTTCTTTCATAAATTCGTGCTCTATTATCTAAACATATGGGACAACATAAACAATAAACCTAAACAGCCTTAGCAATTCAATCTAAAAACATTAACAACATAAAAGTTAAAAGAGATTAACCTTTTAGAAGAAACCCTTTGATGATGATGACGCAGCGCTGAGCTGGCCCTTTTAACCCGAAAAAACACCACCATCGAACCCAACACCCTCATTAGTCAAACTAAGAACCATTCAAAACAAATGTCTCGAACCAAACTCGAGCATCAAATTCACCAACCGAACCAACAGCATTCTCGAACAATAACCACCATTACTCGAATCAAATTAATTGTTTATGAAACTTTCTAGTGGGGAAAGTTTTTCCCCAAATTTACTTATATTATTTAATTAAAGTTATGATTTAGCTTAATTGAATAACATTAATATTATTATAACACAATAGATTAATGAAGGAATAAAATTGCAATAGAAAGTTAAACAGAAAGTAAATCGAAATTTTATTAAACTCCAAATAAACTTTTTATTAATAATCAAAACTGATTACAATACTATTAAAAAGAAATTACAATTATCCCTAAATCTATTTCTGCATAATAACTTTAAAGTAAAAAGTAGGATCATAATTACACAATAATTTGGGGTTTTTATAGGCAAACCCCTAACCCTGCTGATGGAGTTTGTTGAGACGAATCTTGATTCTTGGCCCTTGATTTCTTCACTCTCTTTCTTCTCTTTGATCCAACGGTTGAAATGGGTTTACTAGCACACAGATCGCCAACGTGGCGTGATTGTGTGCTAGTTGTGCTAGTTGTTAGCTGACTTGGCTCTCTCTTATTGGTGGATTGATAAGTTGTGATGTGTAACCACCAATCATATGAAGGAAAAGAGCCACGTCACCTTGAATAAGGGCATCTCCAAGCTCCGAAAAAGTTAGGAATTAATTTCCCAAGCGTGTGTGTTCATGTGTTGTGAATATGATACCCCCAATTTTGGGTTAATTAGGGTTTGGGTGTGAAAAGGGTGGCTGGTTATTTTGGTGAGAGAGAAAGGTGAATTATCTTGTTTGTATCGATATGTATTGTGTGGTATGTGTGACGTTTATCCAAAGTAAATAAGTATTACTTATTAACCGACCCATAATGGGCTTGAAGTCCACAAGTAAATTACTCAATCCGTCCTTGAATATTGTAGTGAAATTGGCTTGGGCCCAAGTATTGCAAATAATCCATCCGTCTCATATTACTTGTGGTTTTGGGCTCATAATGGGCTTTTGGGTAAAAAGTGACAAAGTGATTTCCAATATTGGGCTTTCGGGCCCATTAATAAAATGTGGGACCCACAAAGCCAAAATATCTTTTATTAAGTTTAATCCACTAAAAACGAACTCGATTTTTGGCTTTCTTGATATTTCTTCAAATCTCGTGTCGTTTTTGCCAGTTTTCGTGAACTTCGGTACCTACACACATTAAACAACAAAAACACATATACATTGCCATTTTCATTCATTTTTGCATTTGTTGTTCATATTTGGATATAAATGATATGAGTAAAATCACTCATATCAATGAGCAAAGCCTCTACTTCGGGTGGTCTTCCTAGCAACACTATGTCAAACCCGAAGGGAGAGATAAAAGTGATTACCACATGTAGTGGTAAGACCTTTAAGGAGCTGACTCCTCAACCAATTACTCCTACGGAGGAGGAAATTGAGGAAGAACCCGAGGTGGTGGTCAAAAAGGAGCAAATCTCAATCCCACGAAGTACCGCTCAAACCACACCTACGGTCGACCCTTTACCAAGTTTGGAACCCGAGATTCCAAAGGCTATGACTATGCCCACCCAACACCACCCTTACGCTATCCATCGAGACGTCACAAGGAAAAATTACAAGAACGTAACAATTATCAATTTGAGCTTTTTATTAAGATGTTTCGTGATTTGCATTTTAACATAAGTTTTGCCGACGCTTTAATCATGATGCCTTGATTTGCCGCCAACTTTAAGAATATGTTGAAAGATAAAGAGAAATTGCAAAAATTTAGTCATTGTTCATCGGTTTTTCTTAACCGCATACCTCAAAAAGTCGGTGATCCCGGTAAATTTTTAATTCCGTGTGGTATCCAAGATATGGAAGAATGCTACGCCTTGGCCGTTCTTGGTGCTAGTATTAATTTGATGCCTCTTGAAATATTTAAGTCGCTCAATCTTCCTAATCTTACTCCTACAAAAAGGTCTATCAAGATGGCCGATCATTCTACGATTCCCGCATGTGGAACGACCGAAGACTTTTTTGTGAAAGTGGGAAAGTTCTATTATCCGGTAGACTTTATCGTAGCCAATATTCCCACGGATCCTCAAGTTCCTCTCATTTTAGGTCGTTAATTTTTAGATATGTCGAAAGCGGTTATTGATGTGCATGCTAGAAAAATCAATTTACGCTTCAACGACGAGGAACTTGTTATAAACGCACTCCAAAACTCTAAACTTTCTCATGTTTATTCTATCGCGACTTTAAACCATATTGATTTAATCGATGCCATTTTCGAGGAATTTTCACAAGAGATTTTACGTTTTGTCGATGAAGCAAATAGTGGAAATCCCACTATGCTCGATCCTATCCTTGATAATTCGACACCATCTTTCACTCCATTTGAAGGAGGTGGTTTTACTTAGGAAGAGTTTGATATACCTCGAACTTCTAACGAAGACCTCGACGACGATGAGGATTTTTCGATTATCAAGGATTTTCTAACAATTTTCCATTTCCTCCGCCGGTGGAGGTTATGAGTATTGAGCCAAAATCTTCAATCGAGAAGCCACCAACCCTCGAATTGAAAGATCTTCTACCTCAGCTCGAATACATATTCTTGGAAGGAGACGATAAGTTGCCAGTTATTATTGCGAAAGATCTTTCGGATGCTGAAGGCTCACAAAGGGGCAATTGCGTGGAAATTATCTGACATTAAGGGTATCGACCCAAATTTTTGTACACACAAGATTTCAATGGAGGAGGACTACAAGCCCGCAATCCAATGTCAAAGAAGGGTAAACCCCAAAATTCACGATGTCATCAAAAAGGAAGTCCTTAAACTCCTTGACGCGGGAATGATTTACCCTATATCTGATAGCCCTTGGGTGAGCCCCATTCATTGTGTCCCTAAAAAGGAGGAATGATCGTTGTACCAAACGATGACAACGAGTTAATTCCAACTCGACTCGTGACCGGTTGGAGGGTGTGTATTGACCATCATAAGTTAAATGTCGCTACTCGTAAAGACCATTTTCCCTTGCCCTTCATGGATCAAATGTTGGAGTGACTTGCGAGAAACGATTTCTATTTCTTTTTAGATGGTTTTTCCGGTTACTTTCAAATCCCATCGATCCTCGCGATCAAGAAAAAACTACGTTTACGTGTCCATATGGAACGTTTGCCTATCGTAGAATGCCATTCGGACTTTGTAATGCACCGGGAACCTTTCAAAGGTGCATGATGGCTATTTTTCATGACATGATCGAGAAGACGATGGAAGTTTTTATGGATGACTTTTCGGAGTTTGGTATTTCGTCCACTTCGTGTTTAGGAAATTTGGACAAAATGTTAAAACGTTGTGAGGACACCAACCTTGTGCTCAATTAGGAAAAATGTCATTTCATGTGTAAGGAAGGTATCGTCTTATGGCACAAGGTCTCGAAAGCGGGGACTGAGGTAGACAAAGCTAAGATAGACGTCATCACCAAATTACCTCATCCCAAAACCTTCAAGGGAGTTAGGAGTTTCCTAGGCCATGCGGGCTTTTATCATTGATTCATTAAGGATTTTTCAAAGATATCTCGACCCATTACACACCTCCTTGAAAAGATGCTCCTTTCGTCTTTAACGAAGATTGTGTTCGAGCCTTTGAAATTTTTAAAAGGAAACTAACCGAAGCTCCCATTCTTGTTGCTCCAAGTTGGAACCTCCCCTTTGAACTTATGTGTGATGCTAGTGATTACGCTATTGGGGCCATTTTGGGGCAACGTCATGATAAGCATTTCTTGCCTATTCACTATGCTAGTAAGACGATGACCGAGCCTCAACTTAAATACACACCAACGGAAAAGGAATTACTTGCCGTGGTGTATGCATTTGAGAAATCCTGACCTTATCTCGTCTTGACTAAAAGCATAGTGTATACGGATCATTCGGCTATCAAGTACCTCTTCTCTAAGCTGGATGATAAGCCGAGATTGCTTCGTTGGATTATCCTCCTCCAAGAATTTTATGTTACCATACTTGACAAAAAGGAGCCGAGAATCTTACGGCCGATCACCTCTCTCGATTGGAAGATCCTCACCAAAGTGTGTACGAGAACAAGGAAATCACTGAAACATTTCCTCTCGATACACTTGGTGTAGTGAATTCCAATGAAGATTCTTCTACCCCATGGTTTGCGGACATCGCAAATTACCATGCGGGCAACTTCATCAATAAGGGTAAGACAACACAACAAAAACGAAAATTCTTTCGTGACGTCAAGTTCTACTTTTGGGACGAACCTTATCTATTTCGGACTTGTGCGGATCAAATTATTCGATGTTGTGTGTTTGGCACCGAAGCTACTAATATCCTTAGAGCTTGTCACGAGGGACCCACGGGTGGTCACCATGGTGCTAATCTCAAGACAAAGAAGGTCTTTGATGCCAGTTTCTTTTGGCCTACTATTTACCGAGATGCGCATGCACTTATCAAGTCGTGTGACTCGTGCCAACGTCAATGAAAATCCTTACAAAACGATGACATGCCACAAAATATCATCCAAGTGTGTGAGATCTTTGACGTGTGGGGCATTGATTTTATGGGGCCGTTCCCATCATCTCGTGATAATAAGTACATCCTTGTCGCCGTTGACTACCTATCTAAGTGGGTGGAAGCTAAGGCTTTGCCCACGAACGATGCTCGTGTGGTAGTCAAGTTCTTGAAACAATTATTCTCTCGGTTTGGAACCCCTCGTGCAATCATAAGCGATCGTGGAACCCATTTTTGTAATGACCAAATCGAAAAGGTTTTAAAGAATTATGGGGTTACACATTGGCTTTCTACGGCTTCACCCACAAACATGTGGGCAAGTCAAGGTTTCAAACCAAGCTTTGAAGAGGATCTTGGAAAGATCGATAGGAAAGAACCGACGATCTTGGTCGGATAAGCTCGACGATGCTTTATGGGACTTTCATACCGCCTATAAGACGCCCATTGGGTGCACACCTTATAAGCTCGTGTATGGGAAGAATTGTCACTTGCCAATTGAACTCGAACACAAAGATTATTGGGCCTTAAAGCATTGTAATGATGAGATGGAGACCGCGGGAAAACACCATAAAATGCAATTAAATGAATTGGATGAATTAAGAGACATTGCTTATGAAAATTCATTGATTTACAAATCAAAAACTAAAAATTTTCATGATTCTAAATTTAAAAACCGGGTTTTTAACATTGGAGATCAAGTGTTGCTTTTAAACTCAAGATTGAAAATATTTTCCGGCAAGTTGAAATCCCGTTGGTCCGGACTATTCACCATCACCCAAGTGTTTCCTTATGGGACCTTCGAGCTAGCTCAAAATGATGGTCCGAACTTTAAGGTGAATGGTCATAGGGTTAAGCACTACTTTGGTGGGGAAGTCCCTTCTTTGGACTACCTCGACCAAGTCACCTTCCCCAATGATAATTAGTATTGAGGGGATCGAGTCGAGCTCATGACTCGGTAATCAAAAACGAGGTGCCTCGTGGGGCAGATCCCATGCTTATCCATGTACATATTATCGCTTTCTAATGTAGCTAATGTGAGGGGATATGTGCCCTTCCAACCTTTGTTTCGTGGTTGTTTGTGAATTGTGGTTATTTAGATCATCATCTTCACGATTGGAGCCTCTCGTGTTCGTTTTATGTGAGCACTCGATCGTTTGTTTGGAAGAATTTCTCGATATCCAAATGATATATCCTTTATTTTTCTAACCTTAGGTCTTTGAGCACACTTCATAAACGGCAATAGATTTATTGGTTCCACCCTTTCCATTTTAGATTAGGCATTCGACTCCCTCTCTAGTATGGGGGTATCCTACCCTTAGACTCGAAACATTGAGGACAATGTTTAACTTTAGTATGGGGGTGAATAGATACTTACCTTGCTAAACCTTCTGATTGTGGTAAAAATACGTCTTTTAGGAAAAAGAGCGTATATGAGCGGAAAGTATTAAATACGACAGTTTAGGAAAACCGTGTACTAATGACCCAAAGGTGAAAGTTCGTTTCCCAATGAGGTATATGTGTATGAATAACTTGTAATGATTTTGGATTAATAAGAAAGAAAGAAGGGATGAGAAAAAGAGAATGACGGATACGTTAAAATTATACTACGACAACAAAATTAAAAACCGTAAAAAGTGACAAAATAAAAATTAATTCTAAAAATTCCCAAAAAAATTACCAAAAATCAATAAAAATAAACTAAGAGTTCACAAATGATCAAAACTTTTTCAAACCTTTTAATTAATTAATTATTAATTTTTAAATTCTAATTAAAGCCCTAAAAATCCAAATAATTAATAAAAAGCCCAAACAAAATATTTTTCACTTTGTAAAACTCTAAAATGACTTAATAAGACTAAAAACTATTTTGTATGAAATTTAAACTAAGGAAAACTATTTTTAAATGATTAAAAACTATTAAAATATTAAAATAATTCTAAAAATTAATAAAATGATGTGAAAATTAATCTAAGAGTTTTAAAAATCCTAACTTAATGTATTTGATCTAAGAAAAATGTAAAAGTTGCAAAAGTATTAAAAAACTAGATTTAATAATAAAATAATATTAAAATAATATTAAAAATCCAAAATTTATAAAATTTTCTAAAAACTTGCAAACTAGTTTATTTTAATCTAAATAAATAGAAAATGAATGTGAAATTACCAAAATACCCCTATTGGGCCCCCAAATTGGCTAAAAACTAAAATAGTCTAAGTAAATGGGCTTTTTGGCCCAAAAAGTTCAAACTTAACCAAATAATCTGAAAATTACTAGTCCAGCTTAAAATCCAATTCTAAACACAAAAGTCTGAAGGCCCAAAAGCTGAATGTGAGCTTATCACGACTTAATGGTACAACAACTTATTCTTAATGGGCTTTTTGGCCCGTTAAGCTATAAGCCAATACCATAAGCTCTAATTTAGCACACAAACTTCTTTTGAGATTCCTAAGAGATCTGTGAAAATAAATTTTCAATAAGCTCAACCAATAAGCCAGAAATAAGCAAAGCAAAATTTCACTAAAAGACAAAATAGTCGACTTGGAGTTCTAGACCACCTCAGACCTTGATTCAACTTGCAAAAGACTCTAAATGACTTAAATAAGACAAATCAATCAAGAAAAGTTCAATAAGCCAAACCAAATAAGCAGAATAAGCTGATAAGCACTTATGTAAAAGTCAATAGAGTTGGTTTTCTAGTCACAGCTTAAAGTCAACCTCCCAAATGCTCCAGTATGAACAAATGAGTGAAATAAGGAAAACCTATTACAAAGTTAAAGTTGTTGCTGGTTAAAATAAGCTAGAACAGCTTATTGATAAGCTATCCCAAAAATAACACTAGTAGTAGCTTGCAGCAGGGGAAAGGAGTTCCCACTGCTTTGACTTTTTTACTGTTGATTTTAGAGAGTTTCACTTGGATTCAATGGAAAACAAGGGCACCCTTACAACCAGTGAGTTGTAAGGAGTCAATATCAAGCAAGAAATAATAAAATCACCAAGCCAATAAGCACAGAATAAGCAAACAGTGCACAGATATGATACAGACCTTAAAAATAAGCAGTTATGAACAAATAAGCAGTTTAAGCATGAATAAGCCAACCAAAATGAACCATATGTATACACAAGCTATAATAAAGACCAATAAGCACAAATCAACTTGTTTCAAACACTGATTCAATGATTATAGCAAGATCAAAGCATAAACAGTTACTGATGAACAATGTGCTATCCAAAAATCCTTTTACTGATCTGAATGAACTCAAATCCAATTTTAAACCCTTAAATCCCTTACCCTGTTTGAATTAACTAAGATTTAACGCTTGTTAACCCTAGTCTACCCTTAGATCTAGGTGTCCCCAAAATTTTAGTCAAAATCACCAAGTAAAACAGATTTTATGGCCTTATGATGGATTTAGGTGATTCAACCTTCAAAACTTGCAGATAAATGAAAAATAGCAAAAGTTGAACAAGCACAAACACAATACACAAAACAACTCCTACTCAAATCAACTAAAACTCAGCTTATGCAGTTAACCCAAACACCCCTTAATAAACTGACTAAACACTTTTTCAAAGGATTATTCAGATTTAGCCCACAAATCAAGTTCTAATGAACTCAGTATCAACAATCAAACTCCAAAACACCAGATTCAACCACAATATCACAGATTCACAGAAAAAATCTCAAAATCCACATAAAACACAAAATATTCAGAAAAACGAAAAGGGTTTAGAAATGAGCACCTCCAAAACATACATCCATGCTTTGGGATGTGTGAGCTTAGGTGCTAGCTAAACAAGCACTAGCTTCCTTCCTGCTAAGATGAACAAACACAAGGATGAACACAATAACAGATTATGACTTGATTTTTGAAAACAAGAGTTTTAATCCATAAAACCTTTCCTCAAAAACCAACAACAGATTATGGAACTCAGAGTTTAGCTAATCAAACACCAAACTTTTACAAAAACATAAAAGGGAAATCACAATTTTCAGAAAACCAAACTTTTATTTCATAAAACGGAATTACAAGGATTTAGCTAAAATCTGGAACAAAGGGACTCTCACATGTTGAGGTCTCCTTTTATAGGCTAACATAGTGATGAGACTGTAATTATACATAGTCTCATCGTCCAAATCGGGCTTAAAACGCTTAAAATATCATCAAAATACCCAAATATATGCTTGTGTTTGTTCATTGTGTATTTTAGGTACGGATATCGTGAAATCAACAAATGATCACAAGAATCAAGCAAAAACGAACACGGGAAACGAAGCCGCACAAAGAACCGAACCCGAGCTATGAATTTCCAAGAAAGTCCTTGAAGTTTGAAGATTGTACAAGTTTGGTCCCTCATGTTTTGAAGATTGACACTTTTTACCCCTCAACAATTCATAATTACTTTGGGATCCCTAAAGTTTGAATAAATACCAAGAATAGTCCTCCAAATTTGAAGAAGTTACATATCAAGTCCTTATCATATGTTTGTTAACCAAAAGGACTAATATTGGAAAGCATTAAGGACTAACAAGGACCAAATGTGCCAATTACCAAAGTCATTTACAAAGGGGGATAGCTGGATTCATTTTTTGCAAAAGAGGAGGACTAAAGTTGCAATGTTTTAAACTTTAAACAAGTTTATTTTATAAAACACCAGGGAAACAATGGGCTAATCCCCTATTAAGATCATACATCCCACTATTCATCTATAAACCCTAGATAATCCACCCAACTTCAATTAATCTGAGATCAAAGGGAAAACCAAAATTGTTAGAGAGGTTTTGATCTATACCTAACAAGGAACAAACCCACATGACTTATTCAAAGGCCACGTCACTTAAGGGGACCAAACCAGCTCATTGTATCACCCGTGACTATCCATTTTCAGAGGAGAATACCAATCTATGGTATTGGTTCGTTTGCTTGGTCAACACAACAAGATGGACAGCCAAGATCCGCTCATACCTGCTGGGATCACATGGAGCAGCACATATATCCAAGAACAAAACTCAAAATGTGGATATTCCTTCAAAGATTCGAGGGCAAGTTTGGAAATTTGTCATCTAGGGTTATGGTTTTATGTTCATCTTCTCATTGTATAAATAGTAGTAGAGATAGCAGCTTAAGTTTGTTCCAAATTTTATACTTCGAAATTTTCTTGTAATTTAGTGAAGATTTGAATGATATAAAACTTGAGTTCCCTTTTAAATATTTGTCTTTTAAATTTCTGCATTTACATTTCAGTTCATTCAAAGAAAAAAATCTTTATTGAGTTTTATTTTTGAAGATCCCAAATACTTGAACAATTTTTATGATTTAACTGACATTTATTTTATAAAAGTGGTGTGTGTTTGGTTACATAACTGTCCTTTTTAAATTCATTGCAAAAAGTTTAATTTTCCAACTGTCTTTATATTTCTTAACTGTGCAATAAGCCCTAATAAGCTGTGCTTATCGAGCTTATTGCACCTTATTTTCCTTGTTTCTTTGTTCTTAATTTCAGGATTAAAGGAGTTGGAGTCTTGCTGATTTCTTAGGACGATAGCCACGTTTTTTTAGATCATAGATGTAGATTTCCTTGTTTATGATAAGCTGTGAAGTATAAGCTAACCAGGAGGTGTTGAAAAGCTAAAAAAGGTGTGTGGAATAGCTCATAACAAGCTTAGTCGGGCGGGTAGTGCCTCGACTCATTGTGAGTGTTCGATTCTTCCCTTTTTTTTCTTTTCTTTTCTTTTCTAGGCTGCTTATTTTGCTAAGCTTATATGTTTATGTGTATCGCTTTTTATTCTGCTTATTTTGCTTATTTTACGCCTAGATAAGTGTGTGTTTTCATTTAGTGTTGTTGCTTGTTAGTTCATTTGCTTCGTGCTTAGATTAATTTAATTTTCTGAGTTTTAATTAGTGTTTGACACTAGGCATTACATCTGTGCTAGCTTAGGCTTAGGTTTAGGCTGTGATTGCATCAAGTCTATAAGGTTAGTTGTAGTTTATTCAAGCTTAAGTTTCACTAAAATTCATTGAAAATAAATTATTTTTGGTGTTGTTTTAAGTTTCTGCGTATAAGATCAGTAGGTGTTACAAGTTTTTGGTTGTTGTTGATTGCTCTTGCCTACATGTTTAATCTTACTTGATTTGTTGCTATTTTAGTTGTTTAGCACTTCGTCTTAGTAGTTTCTATCACTTGCTTGAAAATTGTAATCCTAGTTCTCATATTAGGCTACTCATATCGCTAACTGTGGTCGAATGCACCAGCAGTTCTTAAGGCTTGAGACGTAGGAATTAAGAGTTGATATTCAGTTTATAGATAGTTTGGGAGGTATAGATTTTTTGTTTTAAGTCATTTTGAGGTGTAGTGCTTATTAGGTTGCCTAAAAATAAGCCCAAAGTGGCCTCATAAGTTCACTATAGTGCTAGAAAGCTGCTGGTACTTTTGTGTTTTTCTGCTGTTCATCGTGTTGTTTATTTTTATTCTTTTGTGTTTTTCTGCTTGTAATCTGATTTCCGTTCACTGTTTTTATACTGCTTATCAACACACCACTGGCCAACTGCTAGTGGTGTGATTGTGGCTTGCTGTAACTTATCCAAATAAGCTGTCCAAAAACAATAACTGCCAAAATAGGGCTGCTGGCACATCTTTCTTCGCTGTAAAAAAATACAAGATTGTTGGGAGTAGGTTTTGAACTCCAAACCTGCTGGATATAAGAAACGCAGCAACCTACTGAGCAAACCATCTGCTCTATTAGTTTATTTTGTTAATTGTCTTTTTCATTTTTTCTTTATACAGTTTTGTATGCAGCTTTTAAGCTGATAATAAAAAAAGTAGTCTGAAATAGAACATGGCAGTGGGTTTCGAACCCCAGACCACCTGCACAATATATCAGACGCAGCAACCATCTATCCAACCATCTACTCTCTATTCCTTTTTTGTTTAGTCTTTCATTTAATTTCCTTTTATACACTTGTACACTCGTTTTATATTCTTTGCAAAAAAGTGACAGTAGTGGGACTTGAACCCATGACCTGCTGTTCAACAACACAACACCCCAACCATCTCCTCTCCTGGTTCTTTTTGTAAACTTTTTCTTTTGTTTAGTTTGTATACTCTTTTGTTTTTCTTTTTAGTTAATTTTTTTATATAATATTGTAGCTTATTCGCAGCTTTTCAAGCTTATTAGATAAGCTGGTTAGTCCAGCTTATTTTTACAACAAAGTAGTTAACATTTAGGACTTAAAGTAATTTTTTTAGATTTTTATAAAATCTTTTAATATTTTTAATCATTTAATTAGTTTAAAAATCGTTTTTAATTCATAATAAAAAATATAAAAGTCAAAAAAATATAATTCCTTTTTCGAAAATTTCCTTTTGTCATTTAGAATGTAGGAAAAATAATTTTGCTTTCGTAAAGTTTTAAAATTTGATATTTTGCTTTAATATCGCGTTTTTTTTGTTTTCGTACTATTTTTGTTCAAATTCGTAGATTTGTCTTTTTTAGCTCATTTGTATTTTTAAATTAGTTTTTATTATTATTATATTTTTTTTAAGTTTAATAATTTTATTTAGTTAAGTTTTCAAATTATTTTTTTTAATTTTGTCTAATTTTACGTTACGTTTTTACGTAACGCGTTTTACGTCGTAGGACCGTTTTTAGCGTAATCCGTTTCCGTTTCCGTTTTCTTCTTTTCAAAAGCGTAATAATCACTCATAATAAATAACGTTTATAATATTTTTGGCTTAAACACCATACCTCCTCGAGAACGAACTCGATTGTCGGTATTGACGTTTTCCTAAACGTTGATACTTATACTTACCGCGACTTTGGTTTTTTTGCTTACTTTTTCCTAAAAGTGTGTAAAACGACTAAAAACCTCGACATCAAAAATGGCGCCGCTGCCGGGGAGGTGTGTTTAGCCATATTTATTTAGCGTGTTTGTTTGAGTGTTTACGTTTTATCGTAAATACTTCTTTTTATTTTTCTATACTATTAGCCATACAAAATAAATAGTGTTAAATAGAACTCTATTAACACAAAATCGTTTTCTCGTTTTTATTGTGCATAATATATTGTATTTACGTAGAACAACTAATACACAATAGTTATCCAAATACGCGAGAAATCGCACCTTAATAGTTGAGCGTTCCGGTCACTATTGTTGTATCGAATTCAAACGAAATCAAAGGCAAAATAGATAAATACTCTTAATTGGTTTAATCTCGATAAATACAAACTATAAGGTGGGTATAAGGCGGTTGTATTTCACGACCTAAGGAAAAAAGGCTCTTAAGTGCTTCGCGCCGCCTCGTTTTCTCCGCTCGCTTGTGCGTATTTTGAAAGTGACGATTAATTAGGGGTTTGCCACATCAAGTATTATTAATCTATTTTTGTGAGTTTTATTATTGAACCTCGAAACGTTTTGGCGTTCCGCCAACGTTTCAAAGTCGACGAGGGTTTTTACTTCACGTAATTGCCTTCACTCCTCTTGGATTCATTAATCGAGACCTTTGATTAGTGGATAATTTTTGTAGATTAATTTCTACGTAATACACCAAAATTCCAAAAAAATTAAAAAACCAAAAACACAAAAAGATTCTTCGATTTTCCCCTCTATTTTCATAATTCTTTATCTCAACCCCTCTAAATTTTAATTCTTCATGGGTTTTCATTGCCTAGGTTGTGGGAGACGAAAGTATGGTTCCGTGACTTGTCCATGGTGTGTATGCGAAAGGTGCGGAGATCATATCGACTATGTAGATTTTAGATCTTGTCCCTCATGTAATCCGACCAATTGTTTGTATACTTCAAATGAAGAACGTCACATCCATTGCCTATATTGTGGAAGCCCTTCCCATTGGCACTATAAGTGTCCAATTCAATACCCAAATGGTCACAATCACGAGCCTAATCCGAATTTCGTTGACCAATCTTCGCAATACTCACCGTCATGTGAGTATTGTGGAGATGAACCTCACTATGGGTATGATTGTCAACCGATGAACCAAAATACGTATTGCGACAATCAATTCTCCGGTTTTGACGAATCACCTCCACAACATATTTTCAATGATGATCTCGGTTCTAGTCGCGTCGATGAAAGTTCTAATCGCTTCAATGAACGACTTGATATGCTCTTTCAACTAATTATGGAAAAAAAAGGTACCCCAATTGTTGAAAAAGTTGAAAAGAGCATAGAAAATATGGAAGACGAGAAACAACGAATTAACGATGAAATCAACAATATCTCTACCGAGCTAAGCGTTAGGAGATATCGTCGGGAAGAAATAAGTGACGATTTTGAAAGAGAGTGTGAGATAAAGACTCGAGAACTTTTACAAGTTTACAATGTCTTAAGCATCAATATTCGAGAGAAGATAGAAGAACAAAAGAGAATTGAGCATCTTGCTAGATGTGATCTCACGTTTCCCAATTTCGATGACGATGACGATAGCAATATTTTCAATCTCGCCTTATCTTATGAATCCGTTGCTCTCATGCTCCCTAGGGAAACCGATGCCTCTCTAAGTATGGGGGAGACGAATCTTAGCACTAATCCTAGTGTCGAGATCCCTATTCCAATCCAAAGTGAGCCTACGGTTTTTTCCGAAGATGAGGTAAGTGATTTTGCTCTCGATGAATTTTTCCACGAAGATTCCAACGAGGCAAATCACAATAGTGAGTGTGAATCAATTTCTTGTGATGATGTCTCTCCCATTGACACTTCGGGGAGAGAATCAACGACTTTTTCGAACCCGCTTTTCAATGACGATGATTTTTCCGCTAGTGATGACGAGTCACTAATCGACGAGGACGTTCAAAATACCGATTTTAAAATCTTTTCGAACCCTTTATTCGAATTTGATGACGTGTTCATTTTTGGTGACGTAAATCCTCTCTTTGATGAGACGTTCGAGGACATCGAGAGTGAGGATTCTAAGGATCCTAAACTCGATGAGCCGGATTTGCTAGTCACCCACCCGACGTCTCATACGGTTGAGACTTCTCTTTCTACTTGTGACGTTTCCATTCTCGAGGGGTTCGCCGATGGACCGCCTCTCGATGAGAACGAGGATTTTAATGAGGCTTTTGCCTTCGATCCGGGGGGAAATTTTGAAACTCCTATTATTGACAATTCTTTTTCTATTTTACCCATATTTCAAAGTATACCAACCCACCCCCTCGGATTTGATGAGTTTACCTACGTCATAAGGAGTTTTCTTCCTTACAAGACGTATCCTCCGGCTTTGCCATTATCATTTTCCACCATATGTGAGGATACGATCTTCGATCCTGGTATAAAGGCTTTGCCTTTATTCACGGTTGCTTTTGGGCCTTGATTACATGTAAGTCCCACCAAAAATGACCGAACCATGATTATTCCTAAATGATCACATTTATGGGGATTCGAGTCGAGCTTTTGACTCGGTTATCAAAAACAAGGTGCCTCGTGGGGGATTCTCATGCTTATCCTTGTAAATATTATTGTTTTTAATTAATCCTAATGTGAGGGGATTTGTGCCCTTCCAACCTTTGTTCCGTGGTTGTTTGTGAATTGTGGCTTTTAGATGATCATTATCTTCACGATTGGAGCCTCTCGTGTTCGTTTATGGGAGCACTCGATCGTTTGCTTTGAAGAATTTCTCGATATCCACATGATATATCCTTTTATGTTCTAACCTTAGGTTTATAGCACACTTCATAAACGGCTATTAATTTAATGGTTACACCCTTTCCATGCTAGATTAGGCATTCGACTACGTCTCTAGTATGGGGGTGTTTGCACCCCTAGACTCGAAACATTGAGGACAATGTTTAACTTTAGTATGGGGGAGTGAATAGATACTTGCCTTGCCAAACCTTCACGCTTTCCAAAGTTTATCTTTTTGTTTATCATTTTGTTGCAAAAATAAGGCTAAAAATGGCCAAATTTTAAAATTTTTCTTGTTTTTCATAAGTGTTTAAGACACGAATGTAGGTTTTCCGATGGTGAGAACGAGAGTAATTTTTGACTCGACCGTGCGTGTTGAGCACTTAGCTTCAATTCCTTAACTTTTTAGGCTAAGTCTCTTAAATGAGGACGAGAAATGATAGAGTTACTTATAAGTCTCGTAATCGTCACGATCTTATGTGTAGTAATTATTAGCTTATTCTCCCAACGCTTTTGCATAATAAATTGTTAATAAATATTGATTTAGCGGTTTAGTCACTATTGTTGGTTTCTAATTTGTTTTAGTAGCTTCCATGTAATTAAATTGGGAAAACATTAAGGTATCGCCAGCGTCACGGTTTTGAAGTATTGGCACCCGAATAATCAAAAGCTTCACCTAATAATAAGATTTCAAGTGCTCACCTAAATTAAGCAAAAATTTGAAGCTCACAAGGCCGAAAAATCTATGCCCAAATTGAAAGTGAATCAAGCCTTAATCTTCGAAGCTTTAAAGATCCAAAATTCGCTTTAGCGTGAGGATATACGTCTTGCTAATAAAACCACCGATGATGGCGGATAATAAAAGGCAAGATAAGACCGAAGTTAATAAAACCACCGATAATGAGGTGGATAATAAAATTCTAAGGTAATCCATGATAATAAAACCACCGATGATGGAGGATAATAAAAGTCATGGTCAATAAGTCTCATGTTCAAAACCGTTATAAAACCGTGTTTATCGATCCTTCTTGTTGACTTAATTTTTTGACATCGTTGTCTATTAGGATGAATTATTAATTTAATGATTTTGGTTACACCGTTAAAACTCTATTTTTAGACCTAAATCTCTATTCACGCATAAGTCAATGATGTATCCTCGTGATCATTAAGACAAAATAAAATATAAGAGATACCAAGTAGGAATAAGGGAGTTTAGGTTCGTAATTAACACTCATGAGAAGTGATCGTGTTGCTAACTTATAATAACAATGATCTCGTTACACGCTTAGCATGGAATTGGGTGAAAATCGAGGACGACGAAATTATTTCTAACGAAGCATTCACGTGTTCTTGTTCTATGATCCTAAAAGTCACTTAATCGTGATGAAAACATTACATTATGTCTAAAACGCGTGCAGTAGTTTATTTAAATTTATGTCTTCAATAAATGTCATCATAAAATGAATTTTGGAGGTGCTATGATACTTTATTCTAGCATTGCGTGAGGACACGGCAATGGTTTAGTATGGGGGAGTGATGAGACTGTAATTATACATAGTCTCATCGTCCAAATCGGGCTTAAAACGCTTAAAATATCATCAAAATACCCAAATATATGCTTGTGTTTGTTCATTGTGTATTTTAGGTACGGATATCGTGAAATCAACAAATGATCACAAGAATCAAGCAAAAACGAACACGGGAAACGAAGCCGCACAAAGAACCGAACCCGAGCTATGAATTTCCAAGAAAGTCCTTGAAGTTTGAAGATTGTACAAGTTTGGTCCCTCATGTTTTGAAGATTGACACTTTTTACCCCTCAACAATTCATAATTACTTTGGGATCCCTAAAGTTTGAATAAATACCAAGAATAGTCCTCCAAATTTGAAGAAGTTACATATCAAGTCCTTATCATATGTTTGTTAACCAAAAGGACTAATATTGGAAAGCATTAAGGACTAACAAGGACCAAATGTGCCAATTACCAAAGTCATTTACAAAGGGGGATAGCTGGATTCATTTTTTGCAAAAGAGGAGGACTAAAGTTGCAATGTTTTAAACTTTAAACAAGTTTATTTTATAAAACACCAGGGAAACAATGGGCTAATCCCCTATTAAGATCATAGATCCCACTGTTCATCTATAAACCCTAGATAATCCACCCAACTTCAATTAATCTGAGATCAAAGGGAAAACCAAAATTGTTAGAGAGGTTTTGATCTATACCTAACAAGGAACAAACCCACATGACTTATTCAAAGGCCACGTCACTTAAGGGGACCAAACCAGCTCATTGTATCACCCGTCACTATCCATTTTCAGAGGAGAATACTAATCTATGGTATTGGTTCGTTTGCTTGGTCAACACAACAAGATGGACAGCCAAGATCCGCTCATACCTGCTGGGATCACATGGAGCAGCACATATATCCAAGAACAAAACTCAAAATGTGGATATTCCTTCAAAGATTCGAGGGCAAGTTTGGAAATTTGTCATCTAGGGTTATGGTTTTATGTTCATCTTCTCATTGTATAAATAGTAGTAGAGATAGCAGCTTAAGTTTGTTCCAAATTTTATACTTCGAAATTTTCTTGTAATTTAGTGAAGATTTGAATGATATAAAACTTGAGTTCCCTTTTAAATATTTGTCTTTTAAATTTCTGCATTTACATTTCAGTTCATTCAAAGAAAAAAATCTTTATTGAGTTTTATTTTTGAAGATCCCAAATACTTGAACAATTTTTATGATTTAACTGACATTTATTTTATAAAAGTGGTGTGTGTTTGGTTACATAACTGTCCTTTTTAAATTCATTGCAAAAAGTTTAATTTTCCAACTGTCTTTATATTTCTTTACTGTGCAATAAGCCCTAATAAGCTGTGCTTATCGAGCTTATTGCACCTTATTTTCCTTGTTTCTTTGTTCTTAATTTCAGGATTAAAGGAGTTGGAGTCTTGCTGATTTCTTAGGACGATAGCCACGTTTTTTTAGATCATAGATGTAGATTTCCTTGTTTATGATAAGCTGTGAAGTATAAGCTAACCAGGAGGTGTTGAAAAGCTAAAAAAGGTGTGTGGAATAGCTCATAACAAGCTTAGTCGGGCGGGTAGTGCCTCGACTCATTGTGAGTGTTCGATTCTTCCCTTTTTTTTTCTTTTCTTTTCTTTTCTAGGCTGCTTATTTTGCTAAGCTTATATGTTTATGTGTATCGCTTTTTATTCTGCTTATTTTGCTTATTTTACGCCTAGATAAGTGTGTGTTTTCATTTAGTGTTGTTGCTTGTTAGTTCATTTGCTTCGTGCTTAGATTAATTTAATTTTCTGAGTTTTAATTAGTGTTTGACACTAGGCATTACATCTGTGCTAGCTTAGGCTTAGGTTTAGGCTGTGATTGCATCAAGTCTATAAGGTTAGTTGTAGTTTATTCAAGCTTAAGTTTCACTAAAATTCATTGAAAATAAATTATTTTTGGTGTTGCTTTAAGTTTCTGCGTATAAGATCAGTAGGTGTTACAAGTTTTTGGTTGTTGTTGATTGCTCTTGCCTACATGTTTAATCTTACTTGATTTGTTGCTATTTTAGTTGTTTAGCACTTCGTCTTAGGAGTTTCTATCACTTGCTTGAAAATTGTAATCCTAGTTCTCATATTAGGCTACTCATATCGCTAACTGTGGTCAAATGCACCAACAGTTCTTAAGGCTTGAGACGTAGGAATTAAGAGTTGATATTCAGTTTATAGATAGTTTGGGAGGTATAGATTTTTTGTTTTAAGTCATTTTGAGGTGTAGTGCTTATTAGGTTGCCTAAAAATAAGCCCAAAGTGGCCTCATAAGTTCACTATAGTGCTAGAAAGCTGCTGGTACTTTTGTGTTTTTCTGCTGTTCATCGTGTTGTTTATTTTTATTCTTTTGTGTTTTTCTGCTTGTAATCTGATTTCCGTTCACTGTTTTTATACTGCTTATCAACACACCACTGGCCAACTACTAGTGGTGTGATTGTGGCTTGCTGTAACTTATCCAAATAAGCTGTCCAAAAACAATAACTGCCAAAATAGGGCTGCTGGCACATCTTTCTTCGCTGTAAAAAAATACAAGATTGTTGGGAGTAGGTTTTGAACTCCAAACCTGCTGGATATAAGAAACGCAGCAACCTACTGAGCAAACCATCTGCTCTATTAGTTTATTTTGTTAATTGTCTTTTTCATTTTTTCTTTATACAGTTTTGTATGCAGCTTTTAAGCTGATAATAAAAAAAGTAGTCTGAAATAGAACATGGCAGTGGGTTTCGAACCCCAGACCACCTGCACAATATATCAGACGCAGCAACCATCTATCCAACCATCTACTCTCTATTCCTTTTTTGTTTAGTCTTTCATTTAATTTCCTTTTATACACTTGTACACTCGTTTTATATTCTTTGCAAAAAAGTGACAGTAGTGGGACTTGAACCCATGACCTGCTGTTCAACAACACAACACCCCAACCATCTCCTCTCCTGGTTCTTTTTGTAAACTTTTTCTTTTGTTTAGTTTGTATACTCTTTTGTTTTTCTTTTTAGTTAATTTTTTTATATGATATTGTAGCTTATTCGCAGCTTTTCAAGCTTATTAGATAAGCTGGTTAGTCCAGCTTATTTTTACAACAAAGTAGTTAACATTTAGGACTTAAAGTAATTTTTTTAGATTTTTATAAAATCTTTTAATATTTTTAATCATTTAATTAGTTTAAAAATCGTTTTTAATTCATAATAAAAAATGTAAAAGTCAAAAAAATATAATTCCTTTTTCGAAAATTTCCTTTTGTCATTTAGAATGTAGGAAAAATAATTTTGCTTTCGTAAAGTTTTAAAATTTGATATTTTGCTTTAATATCGCGTTTTTTTTGTTTTCGTACTATTTTCGTTCAAATTCGTAGATTTGTTTTTTTTAGCTCATTTGTATTTTTAAATTAGTTTTTATTATTATTATAATTTTTTTAAGTTTAATAATTTTATTTAGTTAAGTTTTCAAATTATTTTTTTTAATTTTGTCTAATTTTACGTTACGTTTTTACGTAACGCGTTTTACGTCGTAGGACCGTTTTTAGCGTAATCCGTTTCCGTTTCCGTTTTCTTCTTTTCAAAAGCGTAATAATCACTCATAATAAATAACGTTTATAATATTTTTGGCTTAAACACCATACCTCCTCGAGAACGAACTCGATTGTCGGTATTGACGTTTTCCTAAACGTTGATACTTATACTTACCGCGACTTTGGTTTTTTTGCTTACTTTTTCCTAAAAGTGTGTAAAACGACTAAAAACCTCGACATCACATAGACAATTATAGATGCTAAGATACATGAGAAACCTTAGCTATGAATTCTCAAATATGCCCTTGAGTGCTTGATGTGTTTGTTGTTGATGAGCTTTCCAAATGAATCATAGTTGTTCATTTTATCTTTGGGGCCAAGCAAGGAGTGTGGGACATTGATCATGCCATGTGGCATTGCTTGGAGAGGAGGGTGTCATATGATTGGCTAACGGGTTAAGTGTGGGGTCACTTGGGTAGTGGGATTTGGGAATTTTGGTGTGGGATGAGTTTGGTTTGAGGTGAATCAAGCGTGGGACTGGGTAATTTCCATTTACCCTTTGTTTAAGTGGAAGGTAAAACTAGGTGGATGAATGGTGAACAGTAAGTATTTTGATCCGAAATCAGTGGAAAGTAACTTGTTTGGCGCACTAATATGCTTGAATTTTTGGTTTGTGCAACTTTAGTCCTCAGTCTTTGGCCAAATATGTATATCATGTTTTCCAACCTTGATAAACCCATTTCCTTTGTTGTTAAAGTTTCAGATTTCATTGTTTTGCCGCAAATACTTTTCAAAAGGGAAATTAGGGCTTTTATAACTTTGGTCTAATTATAATTTTAGTCCTTTTGTGTTTTAATCCATTTTTAAAGGACTAGAAATGTAATATTCTTGAACTTCAAGGGTCTTCATAGATCTTTGACTTCATGAGGGACCATTATTGACAATTTAGTTTTGTTGAAAGACTAAACTTGCTAATTCTTCAAAGATGAAGGACCTTTTTGTCATTTTGACAAACTTAAGGGACCAAAATTATAATTTTGAATATGCAAGGGTATTAAGTGTCATTTATTCATAAATGAGGGATCAATCTTGTACATCTTCAAGTCTTCAAGGGTTTTTCTTTGATAAATCACAAACTAGGGCCCGGTTCATTGTGTGGCTTCGTTTCTCGTGTTCGTTTTTCCTTGTTTCTAGTGATCTTTTGTCTTTCACGATATCCATACCTAAAATACACAAGTAAACAAACACAAGCATATATATGGTATTTTTATGACATTTTATGCATTTAAAGCCCGAAAAGAACGATGAGATCATGTATAAATGCCATCTCATCACTCCCTCATACTAAACCATTGTCGTGCCCTCACGCAATGCTAGAATAAAGTATCTAAGCATCTCCAAAATTCAAATTTATTACCCTTTATTGAAAAGTAAAACTTGCTACAATGCTACTAAGATATGTTAAAGACATAATGTATGATTTTCATCACGAAAGTGACTTTTAGGGTCAATGAATAGAAACAAGTGAATGTCTCATAAAGTAAAGTTCGTCATCCTTAATTGTCATACATTCCATGCTAAGTGCAAAAACGAGATCATTGTTGGTACAAGTAACAATGCTAACACTACTCATACGTCCAAATTATGTAATACTTTTTCTCCCCGCAATCCTAGTTATTAAGAAAGGAAAAGGTTTCTAGAATTTTTAACTATTTGTCATGGATCACAAGTGATTCATATTGACTTATTTGAGTATTTATTAGTCCAAAAATAAAGTAGCACGATTTAATCGATAGTTAGCCGAAGGACAAAATCTTTTAAAACGGCTTCTCGAATATCTCCTTAAGTTCATATCTTGGCATAACTCGTTTCACGATTTGATACCTTTCTCGGACCGATATTTGGCATGTACTTCATACTTCGAATCTTCGGAACACGTTCTTGAAATTATGGTCTTCTCTTCATATTTTGGAATTTCTTCACTTGACGTTTTTGAGAGATTCTTCATACTTGGACCACGACTTCATCATTTTTCTTCAATCTTTATTTTGGATTTTGAAATACAACGATCCGCCTTCTTTTAGGACTTGGATATATTTATCCTCATACCTTGTTAGGGTCTTTTTGAATAGACTTTCTCCATGATTTTTAGGGGAGTATTTGCTTTTCGTCGTGTGTCTCGATCCTTCATATTGATTTATGAATAATGATACTTCACATCATCTTGGCTCTTTAGCAACAAAATAGAGCTACTCATGTCTTGTTAGGGCCTTTTTGGATCTTCACCAATCTTCGCATCCCGCTTCAATAAGTTATGCCTTGGCTATAAACTCTATTCAACCCCGAGCAACTTTTAAACGATCTTGTGCTAGAAGTTAAGTAACCTTTCAAATCGTACAACCTTACTTATTGCAATTATTTCATAATGCATTGATCTTATGGGAGAAAAAGCCATAATTAAAAACATATGAGTTTTTGAAAGAACATTTTCATGTTCTACGTTTAGCATGATCACTTGTCTAACTCTATCACTTCTCGTTCTTCACTATTTAAAGACCTCTAATTAAAGAGACTCGTGAATACTTAGCCATGCAAGTCAAAATTAAGCCAAATTTGGATTAGCTTTCATTAAGACTATATCAAATCAATGTTTTGGGTTTTCAAGCCACCTATAGGATCTTGCACTTTCTTGGACTTTTTCCAGTTTAGAGAATGCATTTTAAAGTTCCCTTGATAAGTGACTTTCTAGGATCAATTATAGGAACTTGCGAAAAGTTCTTTTTCTTAACCCGAATGAGCTAAGAGTTTCGCGTTTTAAAGTTCCCTATATAAAAGTCTAGCAAAACTTGATTCGAGCGGGTTAAGGAATGTAAAGGGCTCTAAATGCCCATCAAGTAAAAAATTAACTCTTATTCTACCCATCGGAAAATATACATTCGTGTCCTAAAAACACTTATGAAAACTAAGAAAAAATTTAAAATTTGGCCATTTTTAGCCTTATTAGCAACAAAACAAGACGTTGAAAGTTGGAAAACGTGAGGGCGTAGCAAAGCAAGTATCTATTCACCCCCATACTAAAATTAAACTTTTTCCTCAATGTTTCGAGCCTAAAGGTGGAGCACCCCCATACTAGAGACGAAGAGTCGAATGCTTAGGATCTAGCATGGAAAGGGTGATCAACAATATATCTAAAGCCGTGTATGAATTATGCTAAAAGATAATTGTTAGAACAATAAAGGATATGTCATGGATTCGTGTAACACTCTTCAAGCAAACGATCGAAGCTCACGTAAACGAACACGAGAATCTTCAATCTTGGCGATGATGATGATCTAGATAACACATTCACAAACAACCACGAGACAACGAGTTGGAAGGGCACAAATCCCCTCTCATTAGCTACATTAGAAAGCATAAAAAGGATAAGCATGGGATCTCCCCCACGAGGCACCTCGTTTTTGATTACCGAGTCATGAGCTCGACTCGATCCCCTCAATGCTAATTATCATTGGGGAAGGTGACTTGGTCGAGGTCGTCCAACGAAGGAACTTCCCCACCGAAGTAGTGCTTAATCCTATGTCCATTCACCTTGAAGTTAGGATCATCATTTTGAGCTAGCTCGATGGTCCCAAAAGGAAACACTTGTGTTATGGTGAACGGACCCGACCAACGAGATTTTAATTTCCCGGAAAATATCTTCAAACGAGAGTTAAAAAGTAACACTTGATCACCAATGTTAAAAACCCGGTTTTTAATCTTTGAATCATGAAACTTTTTAGTATTTTATTTAA
Source organism: Glebionis coronaria (assembly GCA_025667525.1). Classification (NCBI taxonomy): domain Eukaryota; kingdom Viridiplantae; phylum Streptophyta; class Magnoliopsida; order Asterales; family Asteraceae; genus Glebionis; species Glebionis coronaria. The sequence goes on from CM046877.1 coordinate 425,022,945, forward strand.
AAATCAAGGAATTTTCATAAGCATTGTCTCTTAGTTCATCGAATTCATTAAGTTGAATTTTCTGGTGATCTCCCGCGGTCTTCAAATCATAATTTTCATGCTTAAGGGCCCAATATGCCTTATGCTCCAATATCAATAGGCAAATGACAATTCTTTCCATAAACCAACTTATATTGAGTATAACTAATAGGTGTCTTATAAGCGGTTCGAAAGGCCCATAAAGCGTCATCGAGTTTGTCAGACCATTTAGCACAGTTTTCTCCAATCGACCTTTCCAAAATCCTCTTCAAAGCTCGGTTTGAAACCTCGACTTGCCCACTCGTTTGCGGGTGATAAGCCGTAGAAAGACGATGAGTAACTCCATATTTCTTTAGAACCTTTTCGAATTGGTCATTACAAAAATGGGTTCCACGATCGCTTATAATAGCACGAGGGGTTCAAAACCGATAGAATAGTTTCTTTAAAAACTTCACCACCACATGAGCATCATTAGTAGGTAAAGCCTTAGCTTCCACCCACTTTGAAAGGTAGTCGACGGGGACGAGGATATACTTGTTTCCATGAGACGATAGGAACGGCCCCATAAAGTCAATGCCCCAAATATCAAAAATCTCACACACTTGAATTATGTATTACGGCATTTCATCCTTTTGCGACGATTTTCCTTGGCGTTGGCAAGAATCACACGACTTCACAAGTGCGTGTGCATCACGATAGATCGTAGGCCAAAATAAGCCGGCATCGAACACTTTCTTAGCCGTGAGATTAGCACCGTGGTGACCACCCGTGGGTCCCTCGTGACAAGCTCTAAGGATGTTAGAAGCTTCGGTACCAAATACACAACATCGAACGAGTTGATCCGCACAAACCCGAAAGAGATAAGAGTCGTCCCAAAAATAGAACTTGACGTCACGAAAGAATTTTCTCTTTTGTTTTGTCGTCAACCCTTGATTATGAAGTTCCCCGCATGGTAATTTGCAATGTCGGCAAACCATGGGGTGGTGTCTTTAGAATTCACTACACCGAGAGTCTCGAGAGGAAATGTTTCGATAATTTCCTTGTTCTCGAAACATCTTTGTGAGGATCTTCTAGACGAGAGAGATGATCGGCCGCTAGATTCTCGGCTCCTTTTTTGTCAAGCACGGTGACATCAAATTCTTGGAGGAGGAGCATCCAACGAAGTAATCTCAGCTTAGAATCTTACTTAGCTAAGAGATACTTGATAACCGAATGGTCCATATACACGATGCTTTTAGTCAAGACGAGATAAGGTCAGAATTTCTCAAAAGCATAAACCACGGCAAGGAATTCCTTTTCCGTTGTGGTGTACTTAAGTTGATCCTCGTTCATCGTCTTACTAGCATAATGGATAGGACGGAAATGCTTTTCATAACGTTGCCCTAAGACGGCCCCTATAGCATAATCACTTGCATCGCACATGATTTTAAAGGGTATATCCCAATTAGGAGCAACAAGAATGGGAGCTTCGGTAAGTTTCCTTTTAAGAGTTTCGAAAGCTCTAACACAATCCTCATTGAAGTTAAAAGGAGCATCCTTCTCGAGAAGGTGTTCTATAGGTCGAGAGATTTTCGAAAAGTCTTTGATGAAACGACCATAAAAGCCCGCGTGGCCTAGGAAACTCCTAACTCCCTTGGCGGTTTTGGGATGAGGTAACTTAGCGATGACGTCTATCTTAGCTTTATCAACCTTAATCCCCGCTTTCGAGACCTTGTGCCCTAAGGCGATTCCTTGTTTACACATAAAATGACATTTTTCCCAATTAAGCACAAGGTTGGTTTCTTCACAACGTTTTAACATTTGCTCGAGATTAGATAAACACGACGAGAACGAATTGTCAAACACCGAAAAGTCATCCATGAATACTTCCACCGACTTCTCGATCATATCATGAAAAATAGCCATCATACACCGTTGAAACGTACCCGGTGCATTGCAAAGTCCGAAAGGCATTCTGTTGGAAATACTTTTTTACGTATTTAGAAAGGATCAGCCACTCCATTGATATTGGGCTCGTGATCCAATATAGCCCATATAGCCCACATGTAGGGTGGGCTATATAAACCCCCCTCCTAGCATGTTAGGAGGGGTTGTTGGTTCACTTCTATTTTGATATAATCACATTTCTATCTTTTCTTCTTAATCCTCTCCTTTCTCTCTCTTCTTTCTCTCTCTAAGTTCTTCCATCCATCCATCTCAATAGGTTAATCCACAACAATGCCTAATCCTTAGAAATATACGATCCTACAATTGGTATCAGAGCATGGTTGTTTCTTCGGATTAGCACGTTTTATCTTTTGATTTGGTGGTAAATTATTCTCCTTTTTACAAGTTCCTTTCTTTCATCTATTTTCTTTTTCTTTCTTTAAGCTTATCTTTATATAATATTTGCTAAAAGTCTTATAAAAATTTTTCTACTAAATTTTTATACTAAAGTTCTTATATTTTTCTCCAATTTCAAAATCTCTATAAAAAGTTTTTTCTGTTTTTATCAATTCATCTATTTTTATCAATTTTTGATAAAAAGTTTTTCTCTTTTGTCTTTCTTTTTATCCAGTTTTTCATCCTTTTTCTGTTTTGTCTTTTTTTATCAACGTTTTGTGTCTAAAAAGGGTTCTACATTCCGATGCTTTCTCTTTTTGCCATATTCCGATAGTAACGTAACCAAGTTTGAACATTCCGATCGCAATAACCCTCGGGTTCTACTTTGCGATCAAGTTATTCAGATTCCCTTTTTCCGACGTGGGTTGCGATTGCACTTTGCGATCGTGATTGCGACGGGTTTAAGTAAAAGTTAGTCGAAACTCTGCCAAATTTTTCTTAGACACATTCCGATGGTGAGTTTTTGAACAGTCCGATGAAAAATTTGAACATTGCGATGGAATGAGTGTTTTGAATATTGCGATGGATAAAATAAATATTGCGATGGGTTGTATGCTTGGTATTGCGATAGGCTGTGTAGTTGTATATTGCGATGGTGTCATATACTTTAGTAACTGGTTAGTTTGACTCGTCCAATATTGCGATATAACGACTCGTCCTATATAAAACCACTCAAAACAACACTCGACTCTTAAACCAAACTGACTCAAAGACTTGACACAACATATTTGAACTCAACTTCATCAATCGAAATCACCCAAACAAAAACACACCTCAAACATACTCGTCTCCAACACCAACTCTACTTCGACCTCATACAAAACTGACAAACTCTCACGATTGACTCACTCACAAACACAATCTCAGTCACAAACTCGGCCAAACCCACTCTCGACTCTAGACAACAACCTCGACTCAAAAACCCACACAAACTGAACTAACTCAGACCCTCGACTCGAACCCAAAAAGACATTCACTTGACTGACTCAGAAACAACAACTCACCCTCAACAATCCACCTCTCGACTTCAGTCACTCGACTCGACCCTCACACCACACTCTTCGTCTCAAGACACCGACTTCACTCGAATCCTATCTAGACTCACTCAACACTAAAACAAAACACCCTCAATACACACTCGATCACCAAACTGCACAACCCCTCACCTTCAAACCCACACGAATTACAAAAAGATCTCAGTCTTATTTAAAACTCTCATCGATCCAAAATCAAAAACAGATAACAAAAAGAGAAACACCTACCCGAGATCTTGTCATAAAGATCTTGAAGTCATTTTTGTGGATGATTGGTTCTTGTGAGGATATAATTGGTGGCTGAGTTTTGTGAGTATACTAGATAATTGGTGGCTGAGTTTTTGTGAAGCAGATTCATGGATAGGGGGCGGATATAACTAAGAGGGAGGAGTAGTTTATTTAGGATTGTGGTATTTGAATAAGAGAGAAAGTTTGTGGGCGGAGGTTTCAAAGAGAGATGCTAATGTTGACTGCAAGTATTCTTTATATATTGATTTCAGACGGAGATACCAAGATTGACTGATGCCACGTTTTATTTTTGGGACACGATAATCTATTTTAATATATCAGATTTTTATAGGAAATCGTTTCAAATTTTTTTATTTTTTTTGTTTCTTTCTATTATACTCGGCCACGTCTTTTCGTGGAATTGATATTAACCCACCAAACATAGCCACGTTTTAGAGTACTTGATACATCGCTTTAAGTTAAGTAATTTTTTTAAGTTTTAAAGTTTAAAAACTTTTTGAATATTAGTTAAAGTAATTTTTTTATTTTATTTTTTTTATTTTATTTTTATTATTTTATTTTTATTTTTATTTTTATTTTTTTTATTTTTTTATTTTTTAAGTTAAGTTAATATTTTCATATTTTAAAGTTAATTTTTTTTTAATTACATATATTAGTTTTTGATACATCATTTTGAGGCGGGTATTTAGAAAGAACCAAAGTGGTAAATTATTTAACGGACCGACGAGCTTTCTTTTTTTATTTTTAGAGTGAGCCGAATTTAAATTAGACTTATTGGTATTGGGTTTATTTTTAATTTATCATCTTTTGAGCCAAGAAAAGAGACATCTCATCTATCGAGGATTTTTTAGAGTCATTTACGGATTTGTCGTTGGTTTGTAAAAACCCGAGAAATCATCAATCATCAATGGAATCGTTGAGTTCGACAGTTCACGAGGGAGAACTGCAACACATGCAACTCAAAGAGATCAAATTGCGCCAAAAGACATTGGAAATCTTTCACACGCTCAAGACACATCTTGCACTTCTCTATCCGCACAACATGCCTGAACTTCCAGTCACGGTTCAAATATTCTTTGGCAAAGTGGATACTTTTAAAGAGAAGATTTTCAATAATTTGGATGAGTTACGGTTGCAACTTGAAAAGGAAAATCTTCATGAGGTTAAAGTAAAGATATGTCTAGAACTCCTTCGCACTCAGTTTAAGGATTTCTTTGCCTCAACAATGGTACCTCCTTATGATTATTCGAATCAAATCCTTCACCAGCTTTTCAACGCGTATACGGGTTGGCAGACTGAAACCTTTAGAAGTGGTTTACTCAATCACATCAATATACTTGAGAAGTGTATTGAGGTCAGGTTAGTTAATTACAACGAAATACATTTGAAAGAGGGTCAGACTCAAAGCATCAAGGAGTCGTCTAAATCATTGCATGCAACAATACCTCATGAACATGAGAGACAGACACGCTTCACGCTATCGTCAACAGATGATCAGCTCTGCCCGATGAAAGAAATGGGGGCCAATTTGGTCGTCCCGGTAAGCAATGACATGGAATCAGGAGGAACGCATGAAACAAGCAGCAAGTCACAAGCACCAACTGTTCAGGTGCCAAGTGAATATACAACATGTTGGGCTTTCTGAACCTAATTATGCCAAACATGGGATGGAAAAGAGTGATAGCGATACCACTTCTGATTCATCCGATGTGAGTCATAATGGGGGAGAAAGTGTTCAAAATGCTAAACATCATGATAAGTGCTTTATGACTGCTACGTTAACCAATTCTGCTTCTAGGATTAAAGAGCTTGAAATGATTTTAGCTCAGCAATCAAAAGAGCTTGAGGATGCCAAAATTGAATTTTCGAAGAAAACGGAGAAATTTGAAACATATTTTGAAAAACTTGAAAAGTCAAACGTTGTTCTTGAACGAAAATTGGATCAAACTGTTCTAGATTCTAAAGCTGAAAAGGATAATCTTTTGAAACAAATTAAGTTGCTTGAATCTAAGTTGGCATCCCAAGATGAATTGTTCAAAGAAAATGAGACCTTAAAGGCTCAAGTACAGGAAAAGGTCTTTGCTATAGCTGCGTTGAAAAACGATTTGAGGAAAACTAAAGGACCTAGTGTGGACACTAAGCTTGAAAAACCATCAATCTTGGGGAAACCGCCTACAAATCAGTTCGTCAGACAACCGACTGTCAGACAACCTACTGCATTTAGATCCGAGCGACCACAATCCTCGAGACCGCGGTTTGCCTCCCAAGTTGATTTGGTTCATTTTCCTAGACCAGTCACTCCACCATCTAGGCCCAATGTGACTAAAACAGTTTTTGCAAGACCTAATCACATGATTGCATCTAGTCTCCCGAGACATAGTCCAAAGAATACGTCTCGAACTAGTTCAAATGACGTTCGCCATACATTTGGTCTAAGGGAAGCTAAGCAAAAGACACAAGTAAGAGATAGGAATTTCAAACCTAGTCAGATACCTTCTAGATTACCCAACACTGCTAACCATAGCATGTCAAATCCTAGGAGCATCAATCAATCGTCCCCGAATTCTAGATCTTACTCAGACATTAAATATGCTACTTGTAAAACATGTAGAAAATGTGTCTTTACGGCTAATCATGATTCTTGTATCAAGAAACTACTTAATGAGGTGAACTCCCGTGCTAGACTTAAATCCCAGTGGGTGGCTAAAATCAAACCCGTTGGTAAAATGTGGCGCCCCACTGGTAGAACTTTCACTATTGTAGGAAACGAGTGCCCTTTAACTAGGATAGTCTCTGATTCTACTAAGACTACTAGGGAGGAAATTGAAAAGGAGGATACATCACTTAAGCCTGAACTTAAGGTTTTCTATAAACGGAAACGTTTGCCAACTAAGACAAGTGAATCATCCACTCAGGTCGCCTCTGGCACAAGAAAAGACAACTATGAACCCCCACTTGCTTCTAAGATAGATATCGCTAACCCATATCAAAGCATGCAAACTCCTAATGAGAATGTAGGTACCAAAGTTGATGTTCCAAAAGAACGAAGCGGTCCAATCATTGTATACCATTCAATTAAGGACACTCTCAAAGTTTGGTTGCTAAAGAAGCTGATATCTAAGAAACAAGTGTCTCAGGGGATTTTCAGTTAAGCTTACAGTGCACAATGACTTACAGTCACATAACAGACTGTAACTCGCTCTCAAAAGACAGGAAAGTTCATCCCGATGATGACTTATCCTCAAAACGAGAAATTAAATTTTCTCAGACACGAGTTTCCGTTAAAACTATTCAAAGGTTTTAAGCTCGTGTAAAAGGACTTATAGTCACATCACAGACTATAACTCGATCTTCAAAGAAAGGAAAGTTTATCGCCGATGGTAAACTTATCCTAACAACGAGAAATTCGTTTTTCTCGGGCATGAGCTTATATCAAAAACATTCCAAGTTTTTAAGCTCATGCACAATGGCTCCTCGTTAAATGACAGACGATGACCCGGACTTCAGAGACAGGGAAGTTTATCCACGCAACGATAACTTACCCTCAAAACGAGAAATTAAGTTTTCTCAGACACGAGCTTATCCTAAAACCATTCAAAGGTTTTAAGCTCGCGTATAAGGCTCATCATTAAATGTCAGATGATGACCCGATCTTCAAATTAAGGAAAGTTTATTGCCGATGATAAACTTATCCTCACAACGAGAAATTAATTTTTCTCGGGCATGAGCTTATATTAAAAACATTCGAAGTTTTAAGCTCATGCACAATGACGTACAGTTAAATGTCAGACTGTAACTCGAACTTAAAATAAAGGAAAGATTATCTTTTATGATAACTTATCCTCTTAACGAGAAATTCACATTTCTCGGTCATGAGCTTGTATTAAAACATTCGAAGTTTTAAGCTCAAAAAGGAAAGTGTATCTTTTAAATAAGAGAACTTTTCCTCATAACGAGAAATTAACCTTTCTCGGTCATGAGCTTTACGTTAAAACAAGTCAAAGTTTTCAAGCTCATGAAAACGATTTCTAAGTAAATGTCAGCTTAGGACTCGTTCTTCAATTAAAAGGAAAGTTTATTGCCGATGATAAACTTACCCTTAGCAACGGGAAGTTTACAACTTCTCGGACTTGAGCTCGTTTTGCAAGATATTCAACATCTTAAGCTCAAGTAATTGGTTTTCAAAACGTTGAACACAATTTTTCGAGAATTTCTCAAAAAGGTTTTCTAAATCTTTCAAAATTGTGTGTTCAAAAAATGTTTTGATAGAAAGAGCATGTCTTCTAGAATCGATAATATTTACGATACTAGAAATGTCATTCAATAATGACACGGGGTTGTAAATAAAGTTCGAGCAGAAGTTCAAATGTTTTAAAACATGCTCAAAATGGTTTGCTATTATTTCAGATAGTAACCCGCTTTTCATACTCAAGTCAAGCATTTCACCGGAAAGCTTTGACTCAACAACGGGAATTAATTTTCTCGGGCATGGTTTACTTTATAACCATGTAAGGGATTGTGTTTACGTAATAACACAATCTAACACGAATATATGTACGATTCAGTGCATTTATTTGTTAAAACAAGAGAAGTCTTGTTTTTATGAAGTTATCATCTCCACCAACCGTAGCAATTTACAATTGATATCTACATACTCGATGATGCGACTACTCAAACGGCGACTACAACTCTTTCAATAGAACACGGGTCAACAATTGAGGGGGAGCAATTGTCCAGCATTCAGAATCCTTGATGCCGAGAATGCCAAGTTCACATATTGGTTTCAAGACAAAGATATCAATCATACACATAGAGTCAAGAGATAACTTCAGACGTGACGAGGTGACCAACATTCGTGAACAAGAACCATGTGAATCTTTCATATGATGTTCTTCATCATTCAGGTCCAACCTCATAAATTGCTAATCTTGTGAATTCATTATCATATATGATCTTTGCATGTGATAACTACCTTACACTTGTGTTTAAAAGGTATTTTATTTACGTCTCAAGTACACCCTCATTAATTTGAGGGGGAGCTTGTGTAATTCATAAAGATAATTGGATTTGCATTTTTCTTCCCAAATTTTCTTAAAATGCTATTAAATCAATTGATATTAAAAACATCGATTGGGTTAATATTTTTAATATGGGGGAGAAAATGTGATTTAATATGGGATATGATCAATCATAAATGGTTTGACTTAACGTGATAGCTCATCCCGACATGTGCAAAATGTTTTCGGATATCGTGGCATATGTTAAAGGGGAGAAAAATGGATTTGCACTTCAAAATGGATTTCATGGTGACATACACTTACCCAAAACATCTCTATTCACGACGGTGAAGATTGCGGTGACATAAGGATGGTAGGATAGGTTAAAGTCCAATGATTTCTCTAGAACCGGAGGAATCTTCCCAAGGACATTCCATAGCTAGAAATAGTAGTCCTTAGGAAAGATGGAGAAAGATTGTGAACGTAGCTGAATGCCGACCAAGTACTTAAGTTAGCACTGGAACAATCACAACAAGGTGCTAGTGATGACGTATTGGTAAGCATTGAAGGGGTTGAAGAATGAAAAAGAATTGTGAAGATAAAGGGTGTAAAGAAAGAAGCCCTCCTTACAACTTAGGCAGAAACCGGGTCAATACATATGCTATTAAGATCATTGTTTAATGATTCTTGATATTGAAGACAGACATCATGGACCTAGTGATGCAAAGCACAACCCATCCCAGCTAACTCAGATATCTCTTAAAAGATATTTGTTTTAATCACACGGAGACAACACGTTATCTATTGATTTATTCACTCCGAATAAATTGGTATTGAAAAGGTGGCACTCCTCTCCAGCCTCCGATCACTAAAATCCAAAGTGCACGATCGAGTCTAGAGCCATTTGAGATCATTAAATATCTCATTAGGACACACTTTCATAATTCCTTGCTTCTTCATACACTGTGAAAAGTAAGAAAGATCTTAAGAGTCCTACGCAAAATCTTCATGATCTTGCCTGAACATCCGAGTAATACGAAAGTATTTACAATAAAGATGGAAATCCTTATTGAGCAAATATCAAAAAGCTCATGGTAGGTGACTTGTGCGATTCTTTATGAATCAAACTTGTGATAACTGGAAAGCAACGGCTGTTTAATTCTTAACTGAATTTAAACACGTTCCAGGCCTCTACGCAATATCTCAGTGATCTTGCCAGAACACTCAGAGTGATACCTTTGTGTTCACGGTGATGAGTGGTAATCCTTCTAGTGTTAACCTCAAACAGCACTTGGTAGGTAACTTGCAAGATTCTATACGAATCAAGCTCGTGACAACTGGAAAGCAACGATGGTGCGGTTCTTAATTGAATTTCACTTGTTTCAGGAACATGATTTGACGGCTTCAAATCATGCGGATATTATTATCCAAATGATTCACTCTTTATGTTCGCAGTCAGCTTTGGACGGTCGAATAAAGAGAACGGGTTTACCCGCGAAATCCTGTCAGGAAGTTACTTAATTGAAACTATCCGTCACGGGTACGATATCTAATATCGTCCAACGGTCTTCACCGACCGGAGGTAAAATGCTACCGATTTAGAATGAAATGTTCAAAGCCATTTCTTTCGTGTCTACTTATGTTGCGGCATTTGAAGACGGTGGCGTTGCGGAATCCAAGAAGAAGTCGTCCCCACATGCTTATACTGCATACACTCAGTACTTCAACGAATTCAAGAAAGTTTGAAGGTCAAGTCTTCCGCTGTATCAAACTCTGAAGCTTTCAAGAATTATAAAGGTATAAGTGTGTGGAACATGAAGTCACGAAGAGGCGAATATCACAAGTGATGAATGCACAAGGTCAAGGAAAGAGAACATGCTCAAGACTAAAGTCAAAGATCTCATCAGCATATTCACAAGAACAAGATCGAAGACTCAAGCATAGTATGCTAGGTTTAAGATTTTGTAAAATGGTGTGACCTCCCTTTGGGGGAGATTGTTGGAAATACATTTTTCCAAGGAAAGTCTCGGTCACATCATTATTAGCATAGATCACGAGCTTTAGACTATTTAGGACATTGTAACTTGGAGTGACCTCCCTTTGGGGGAGATTGTTGGAAATACGTTTTTACGTATTTAGAAAGGATTGGTCACTCCAATGATATTGGGCTCGTGATCCAATATAGTCCATATAGCCCACATGTAGGGTGGGCTATATAAACCCCCCTCCTAGCATGTTAGGAGGTGTTGTTGGTTCACTTCTATTTTGATATAATCACATTTCTATCTTTTCTTCTTAATCCTCTCCTTTCTCTCTCTTCTTTCTCTCTCTAAGTTCTTCCATCCATCCATCTGAATAGGTTAATCCACAACAATGCCTAATCCTTAGAAATATACGATCCTACACATTCTACGATAAGCAAACGTTCCATAAGGACACTTATGCGTCCGTCGTGTGATGGATTTGTAGAACAAGTTTTAAATTTATAACATGAAGAACCGGATTGACTAAAAACGCACGGGCAAGTATAACCCTTTCGTTTGTGTATAGATTTTATGTGGTAATACCGAGATCGTTCACGGGGATTTGGAAAACCTATGGTCGTTCAAAAATAAAACTATAATCGTTGATTGTAGCAATTGTTGACAAACAAGTAACAAGTGAAATGATGAGATTAATAATAATATTAAAGGCAACACTTGGTAAAGACCAGTTTAAAGGCAACACTTGATTAATAATAATATTAAAGGCACATTAGATTCACGGTCGTTTCACGAATTTGCTAACACTTATAATTATGTTTCTTGATAATCAAAACTTCTTAAGAAATGATCAATACAAAAGATAGCCAATCATAGACAAACCGGCTATTACTTGTTGATATAAAATAACCCTTTCGACCTATGAAATCTTTATCAAAAAATTAAGTTTTGATAACAATTGTCACATGATACATAAGTACTAATGGTTCAAAGGAAAGCTTGACATTAAAATAAACATAAATCACAATCACAACCACTACTTCATACCACAAACATCATCCTACCAAGTGTAGAATCAGACTTAGCTACTCATAACATATGATGAAATAAACTCTGAAATAATAGTCTTACAAGTCATAATCAAGAGCCTTACAAAGTGAAAATATGTTGCTAATGATTAGGGTAATGATCCCTAAGAGTTTCGTGATGTTAACTTTGCTTTACGGACTCCAAAACTGACTTTTCTTGCACCACCTTGCTCAAATCCGGGAATGGGAGTTTGGACAAGGGTGAGAGAGTTATTTGGTGGTTATTAAAGAGTAATTAAAGTACTAATGAGTTGTTGTGAAAGTCATATGATTACATGACCCAAAGGGTCTTATTTATAGGCAAAGTTGATGACATGGAGTGAATGCATGGCTTGGAGCCAAAGACAAATACTTGGAGCCAAAGAGAAGTGCTTGGAGCCAAAGCAAGTCTAGAAACTTATTGTATGAGCTTGCATGAATGTAGACACAAATTCTGCCTACACAAATGTTGGTGGCATCTTCATCATGTTGGTGGCTTCTTTGATGATTTATGCAAGTGGCAACTTGATGATGCTGGTGGCATCTTCATGCTGAATTACTTGTATGCTCCTTGGAAATAGTTGTTCTTGCACCTGAAATTGATCTTCAAAGGCTTGTAACTTGTACACGGGTCTTGAACTTGACTAGGATTCTTCGTACTCGTACTAATCTTCACATTTGTGTTATTTTACACTTCATTCCTGCAATTGGCTACACAAATACTTGCAAACACAATTGGGCACAAATATGCACAAAAGCATCATAGATATAACCAATATACATGTAAAAAATTACGGATAACGCTCCCAAAAATATGTTGGATTTGGGCTTTATCAAATCCCCTCACACTTAAGTTTTTCTTGCCCTCAAGCAAGAAGAAAAGAAAATTAAATCCAAAGGTACATGTATTTTATAAAAATTCGATGCAAGTCTACCAAGTATAAGTACAAGATAAAACTCATCGTCTTAAGTTTTTATGGTTGAAAAATTGAGATATAAAGTCAATACCCATAAAAATCTAGAAAGTCTTTTATTTCTAACTACACTAATAACATAAGAATTGAAGCAACATGTATCACGACTTAGCACATTGGTTAACCGATACCTTTTATTTCTTCTTTTTCCTTCAACTTCATAACATTATAGCTCATTGGCTATTTATTCATCTTTTTGACTTTTTTCTTTCTTTTTCTCTTTTTTTTTATATTTTTTTTCATGGCTAAAACTCCTAGTCATTGATCATCATACTTACAAAGTTCATGTTGTATTGACAAACATGGAACTTGCAACTTTCTCCTTTTTTTTATTTTTCTTCTACTATTATATGAGACTTTGACTTGGATAAATTTGACACAAAAATATATCTCAAATTTTCAAAAATTACCGATTGGATAAATTCTTAATTATTTATATAAATTTGCTTGAAACTTTTTATTTACGAGGGCAAAACATAAGAAAATTTTAAAATAGCCCAAAAATATGGCAATTAAGCATCTTTTTTTCTCGATTTCTATACAAGCCCCTCACACTTAAGTTTAGCATTGTCCTCAATGTAATGAAACTGAACAAAAGCATAGGGAATGAGAGAAAAACTAGAATCACGGGCATATCATGCATCATACAAGAGTCTTTTCTTCGCCTTCAACTTGCGGTACCTACAAAAAAGATAAAACACACAAAAATACAAAAACACTCTATTTTTGGTTTTTATAAAACGACACATGCTACACCCCCTCACACTTAAGCAAAACATTGGTTAAAAATTGTGGGGGTGTAAGCATGAATTTATTTTAAAAAGGAAAATCACACTTTAAAAATTTTCAAAACGAACGGGTTGCCTCCCGAGAAGCGCTTATTTCATTATCGAGTCATCAGCCTGACTCGTACTTCTTTTTATTTTTATTTTTTTTATCGAGCGGAAAGTGTTCACTCCACTCCTCATGATATAGTTTAACACGGTGTCCATTAACAATGAAGCTTCCTCCATTCTTGTCGTATAATTTAACATAACCGGACGGGTATCCATGTTTTACTATAAAAGGACCGTACCACTTTTGTGTAAGCTTTGGAGCTTTGAATTTATATCGCATATTAAACAAGAGAACTTTGTCTCCCTTCTTGAATTCTTTTCGGATTCGAAGTTTCCTATCATGATAAGCTTTGGTACGTGCTTTGTATAATTTGGAGTTCTCATAAGCTTGAAGTCTTAATTCATCTAGTTCATGCAATTGCAAGAATCGGTTTTCTCTAGCGATCTTGAGATCGGGATTACAGCTTCTCAATGCCCAATAAGCACGGTGCTCAATTTCAAAGAGCAAGTGACACGTTTTACCCTACAATAAAGGATAAGGTGTTGTTCGGAATTCCCACAAAGCGTCGTCAAGTTTCCTTAACCAAATGGAAGGATTGTCCTTAACCGTTTTTTCGAGTATTCGTTTTAAGGCTTTGTTGGTATTCTCAACTTGTCCACTCGTTTGTGGATGATATGCAGTGGCAAAGCGATGGGTGACTCCATAACGCTTTAAGATTTTCTCCATTTGTTTGTTACAAAAATAGGAACCTCGATCGCTAATTAAAGCTTTCGACATTCCATGACGAGAGAAAAGATTTTTCAGAAAATTCATTACGGCTCGTGAATCGTTCGTGGGTAAAGCTTCGGCTTCGGCCCATTTGGACACGTAATCAATAGCGACTAAGATATATTCGAACTTATGGGATTTGGGAAAGGGTCCCATGAAATAAATTCCCCATACGTCAAATATTTCGCTAACTTGGATGCTATTTTGAGGCATCTCATCTCTTCGTGAGAGGCTACCAGTACGTTGGCAAGCATCACAATTTTCGACTAGATTATAGGCCTCTTTAAAAATTGTTGGGCAATAGAAACCAGCATCAAACACTTTTTTTGCGGTGGTGGAAGGACCATAATGTCCCCCAGTAGGGCCATGATGACATTCATCAAGGATCTTTCTTGTTTCCGCACCATAAACACATCTCCTAATCATGCAATCGGGGAATACCTTGAAAAGATAGGGATCTTCCCAGAAGTAGTGTTTTAGGTCGGAAAAGAATTTACATCGTTGGTGATAGGTTAAACCTTTTCTTAGAATTCTTCCAACGAGGTAATTTACAAAATCTTCGAACCACAGAGATTCGTCCGTATAGATTTTCATAAGAGTTTCATCGGGAAAATAGTCATCGATATCTTCGTCCCTTAACTCTTCCATGTTTGGATCTTCAACTCGCGAGAAATGATCGGCTGCGACGTTTTTGGCTCCTTTCTTGTTTTGAATTTCGATGTCAAATTCTTGGAGGAGTAAAATCCATCTAATAACACGTAGTTTAGCATCTTGTTTATAGAATAGATATTTCCACGTGGAATGATCGGTGAATACAAACGTTTTCGACAACACGAGATAGGATTTAAATTTGTCAAAAGCAAATATTACGGCAAGTAGTTCTTTCTCGGTGATTGTGTAGTTGAGTTGCGCGCTATTTAGAGTTTTGCTCGCAAAATGTATAGGACGGAAATGTTTTCCTTCGCGTTGCCCTAATACGGCTCCTACAGCGAAATCGCTTGCATCACAGATAAGTTCAAACGGTCGCGACCAATCCGGTGAAACCATGATCGGTGCATTCGTTAACTTGTCTTTAAGCTTTTCAAATGCCTTTATGCATTCTTCGTTGAAATCAAAGACTATGTCTTTTTCAAGGAGTTTGGTCATCGGTCTAGCGATTTTGGAAAAGTCTTTTATGAATCAGCGGTAGAATCCCGCATAACCTAGAAAACTTCTAACGGCTTTAATGTTAGTGGGTGGTGCTAATTTGGATATCACTTCGATCTTGGCCTTGTCTACTTCCAATCCGTCTCTGGAGACTTTGTGTCCAAGCACAATTCCTTCAGTCACCATAAAGTGACATTTCTCCCAATTGAGCACGAGATGAGCTTGTTTGCATTGGATGAGCATGTGCTCAAGATTAAAAAGGCAAGAATCGAATGAGTTTCCGAAGACTAAGAAATCATCCATGAAAACTTCCATGGATACTTCGATCATGTCTTGAAAGATCGCGATCATACACCTTTGAAAAGTCGTAGGTGCATTGCAAAGACCAAAAGGCATACGCCTATAAGCAAATGTTCCAAAAGGACACGTAAAAGTGGTCTTGTCTTGATCGGATGGTTTGGTAGGTATTTGGAAATATCCGGAAAAGCCATCGAGAAACAAAAGAATTTGTTCCCCGCTATTTTTCCAACATTTGGTCCATGAATGGTAGAGGAAAATGATCTTTTCGTGTGGCATCATTTAATTTGCGGTAATCAATACACACACGCCAACCGGTAACGGTTCTTGTAGGAACAAGTTCATTATGTTTGTTGGTCACAACACTCATTCCTCCTTTCTTAGGAACGCAGTGGATAGGACTAACCTAAGGACTATCTTCTATGGCAAAGATGATTCCTGCCTCAAGGAGTTTGATTACTTCGGCTGTTAAAATCACCTTCATGGTTGGGTTAAGTCGACGTTGCCTCTCAATAACGGGCTTGGCATCATCTTCAAGATTGATCTTGTGTTTGCAGAATTGCGAATCAATTCCCGGTTATCGGATGTTTTCCATCCAAATGCTTCTTTGTGTTTTTTGATCATAGAAACAAGACGTTTCTTTTGATCCTCCTCGAGTGAGTCTGAGATAATCACCGGAAGGAGTGAATCCTTCTCTAGATAAGTGTACTCGAGATGTTTGGGAAGAGGTTTTAAATCAAGATCCTTCAATGGATCATGAATAGATATGTGAACTACAAAGTTCGACTTCGAAGGAAAAACTTCGAAGGGTTTGTTTTCCTCTTCTTCTAGAGTTACTTCAGAGTCAACGGCCATGAAATCTTCGAATTCACGATAATGATCAGTATCGCTAATCTTTTCTGAAGTTGTTTGGAATGGTGCGTTGTCATCAAGCAATGCATCCAACTCTTCATCCGTTACTTCATCGATAACATCCACACGGAAGCATGTGTCATCATTGGAGTGAGAATGTTGCATAGCTTTATCGACTAAGAATGTGACTCGGTCGTCACCAACTTCAAGATTGAGTTCTTTATTCTTCACACGTATGATAGCATCGGCGGTGTGCAAGAATGGTCGTCCTAAAATGAGAGGGACGTAATGGTCTTCCTCCATTTCAAGGATTACGAAGTCGGCAGGAAATATGAATTTACCAACTTGAACAAGCATGTTCTCGGTTATCCCAATGGGATATTGGTAGGTGTGGTTAGCCAAACGTATACTCATACTTGTAGGTTTCAAAGTATTGTTTGAAAGATTCTTGTATAATGAGTATGCCATAAGATTGATACTCGCGCCTAGATCGGCCAAGGCGTGACATTCAACATTGTTGGCTAGGGTACATGGTATGAGAAAGCTTCCCGGATCTCTGAGCTTTGGTGGAAGTTTGCTTTGTAAGGCTGCAGAACATTCCTCGTTCAAAAACACACCAAAAATTTGCTCCATCTTACTATGGTTGCTCACAAGATCTTGGAGGAATTTCCCATAGTTGGGCATGCAGGTTAAGATATCAACAAAGGGGAACGTTGATCTTAACTTCTTTGATCATCTTAAGGAATTTGGCATTACGAGCCTCCATCTTTTCCTTTCGTAGGCGTTGAGGATATGGAATTTTGGGTGTATACGCCTTTGGTGTTGGTGTTGGAATGGGTGTTGTTTGTTTTGGTTTGGGTTTGGAAGGAGGAACGGTTTCTTCCTTCTCGGGCTCATCGGCTTCATCTTCACTTTCATCGGCGAAAGTGGGAGCATTTGGGTTTTTTGGTGGATCATAACTCAACCCACTCCTTGTGAATACGGCATTCATATGTTCATTACGGGAGGAGGGTTGGCGGTATGGTTTGTCCGTAGATAGTTTTGGGTTTGTTTGAGTGTTTCTTGGCACCGAACCACTTGGTTGATTGGCTAATTGGTCGTTGATTCGACCGATCTTGGTTTCGAGATCACTAATAGTGGCAGTGTGGTGTCTTTTTCCTCTTTCAACGTTGGCTTTGAGATCAAATAATTGGTTCTTAATGAACGTGTTTGTTGATTTTTGAGATTCTATGAAAGCTAACAACGTTTTCTCTAAGTTCGATCCTTCGGGTTTCTTCTCGTTTGATGGAGTGGAATTATCGTTCTCACGAGGTTGTGAGTTACGATTTTCGTTTTTGGGGTACTCACGCCAAATGCCGGGGTTTCTACCATAGTAGTTACCTCGATAACCACCTCCTCGGTATCCTTGGGCGTAGTTTGCTTCTTGTGGTGGTTCTCTTATTGGTGTGTCATCACACTCTGTAGGTGGGTGTGGTCCTCCACAAAGAGTACATTCGCCTCGCATATCTTTCATTTCATCTTTGATTGTTTTGAATTGCGAGTCGAATTTAGATGTGAGAGCGTCCATCTTTTCCTTGAGTTTAGAATTTTCGCTACTTTCAACGAAAGCAACGGTTTTCTTGAAAGGTTGGGAACGGATATCTTTGGACCAATCGAGTTTTAAGAGAACTCGGTCCTCAAGCAATTGATATGCTTCGTTGGGAGTCCTATAGAGAAAGAGTCCACAGGCGTCAAGGATTGCTTGCGTCGGTTCATTGAGACCATGATAAAAGATTTGGATGATGGTTCCTTTTAATAAACCATGTCCATGAATACTACAAAGTAGGTCTTTCATTCGGTTCCACGCATCAATGAGTGTTTCTTGTGGAAGTTGGGCGAAACCTCTGATTTCTCCCATGATTCTTTTGTACATGGCGGGTGGAAAGAAACGGCTAACAAAAGCGGTTATCATTTGTTCCCATGTTTCAATGGTACCGGGCGTCAACTCATTATACCAAACTCTTGCATCTCCGGATAGAGATGATGGGAAGAGTTTGAGTTTTATAGCGTCTCCATCGACGTCAGGTCCATATCAGAACATGCCACATATTTCTATAAATTTGGATATATGCTTATGCGGATCGGCCCGCGTACGACCGTCAAATTGGCGGTCTTTGATTATTGAAAGGTGATGACCTTTCACGGTGAAGTTTTCTCCAAGCTCAACTTGAACAATAGCAGCCTCGGGGGTAGGTGCTACTACTCGGTTGGCTGCGCACATAGATTGATCGTCGGCCATTGGGAATGGTAGATCGTTAAATGGGTTATGGACGACAAATGCGTCTAAGAGATTATCAAATGGTGGGTTTTTGGTTTTTGGAATTCGGTTTTCAAGAGACACAAAGGGTTGTTTCTTGCGGTTTTTCTTTCGAGATTGATGAATATAACGTTCGGGATCGGTGTATGGACTAAGCAATTCTTGACCGGAAGAACGTGTGTTGATTCAAGTCTTGAAGAACTTTTGAAAAAAGACTACAAGTAACAAAAATAAAAATAAACAAAATATAACTAATAGGAAAATAAGTAAATAGGAAATTAAATAAACCAAACAAAATAAAAACATAAAAAGTTTTCTTTTTTAGAGAAGTCGGTCGGCAACTATTGGTGCCAGTCGGCAAGTTGCGGACTGTTGAGAGATGCCGGGCGGCAACTACCCGTGCCGGTCGGCAAGTTGCGGACTGTTTTGGAGAAGCCGACGGCAAATGGAGATGCCAGTCGGCAAAGTTGATTTTGCTGAAATTTTTTTTTTACTTTTTGATTTTTGGGCTTTTTGGAAACGGGAACGCTACAATTGATTTGATTATAGAATCATTTTGTAACTAAGAACACAATCAAATCCCCGGCAGCGGCGCCAAAAACTTGATGCGTCCGTCGTGTGATGGATTTGTAGAATTAGTTTTAAATTTATAACACGAATTACCGGATTGACTAAAAACGCACGGGCAAGTATAACCCTTTCGTTTGTGTATAGCTTTTATGTGGTAATACCGAGATCGTTCACGGGGATTTGGAAAACTTATGATCATTCAAAAATAAAACTATAATCGTTGATTGTAGCAATTGTTGACAAACAAGTAACAAGTGAAATGATGAGATTAATAATAAGATTAAAGGCAACACTTGGTAAAGACTAGTTTAGGAATACGTAGTGGTATCATTGTGATGATACGTTTAACAACTATGATTATGATAATTAGATGGATAATCCAATCTATTGTTTTCAAAAGCTTCAATCTTCGTCAAGACCTTGGTTAAAGAAAACAAGCATTAGACTCAATCACTCAATTCAAGACTTAATCCAATTTCAACACATTCGATTCACGGTCGTTTCACGAATTTGCTAACACTTATAATTATGTTTCTTGATAATCAAAACTTCTTAAGAAATGATCAATACAAAAGATAGCCAATCATAGACAAACCGGCTATTACTTGTTGATAGAAAATAACCCTTTACGACCTATGAAATCTTTACCAACAAATTAAGTTTTGATAAGAATTGTCACATGAAACATAAGTACTAATGGTTTAAAGGAAAGCTTGACATTGAAATAAACATAAATCACAATCACAACCACTAATTCATACGACAAACATCATCCTACCAAGTGTAGAATGAGACTTAGCTACTCATAATAAATGATGAAATAAACTCTGAAATAATAGTCTTACAAGTCATAATCAAGAGCCTACAAAGTGAAAATATGTTGCTAATGATTAGGGTAATGATCCCTAAGAGTTTCTTGATGTTAACTTAGCTTTACGGACTCCAAAAGTGACTTTTCTTGCACTACCTTGCTCATATCCGGGAATGGGAGTTTGGACAAGGGTGAGAGAGTTATTTGGTGGTTATGAAAGAGTAATTAAAGTACTAATGAGTTGTTGTGAAAGGCATATGATTACATGACCCAAAGGGTCTTATTTATAAGCAAAGTTGATGACATAGAGTGAATGCATGGCTTGGAGCCAAAGAAATACTTGGAGCCAAAGAGAAGTGCTTGGCGCCAAAGCAAATCTAGAAACTTCTTGTATGAGCTTGCATGAATGTAGACACGATTTCTGCCTACACACATGTTGGTGGCATCTTCATCATGTTGGTGGCTTCTTTGATGATTTATGCAAGTGGCAACTTGATGGTGCTGGTGGCATCTTCATGCTGAATGACTTGTATGCTCCTTGGAAATAGTTCTTCTTATACCTGAAATTGATCTTCAAAGGCTTGTAACTTGTACAAGGGTCTTGAACTTGACTAGGATTCTTCGTACTCGTACTAATCTTCACATTTGTGTTATTTTACACTTCATTCCTGCAATTGGCTACACAAATACTTGCAAACACAATTGGGCACAAATATGCACAAAAGTATCATAGATATAACCAATATACATGTACAAAAGTACGGATAACGCTCCCAAAAACATGTTGGATTTGGGCGTTATCAGACACGTAAACGTAGTTTTCTCTTGATCACGAGGGTCGATAGGGATTTGAAAGTAACCGGAAAAACCATTTAAATAGCAATATAATTCATTTCCCGCGAGTCGCTCCAACATTTGATCCATGAAGGACAAAGGAAAGTGTTCTTTACGAGTGGTGTCGTTTAACTTTCGGTAGTCAATACACACCCTCCAACCGGTCTCAACATGAGTGGGAATTAACTCGTTGTTTTCATTGGGTACAACGGTCATTCCTCCCTTCTTAGGGACACAATAGATTGGGCTCACCCATGGGCTATCAGAGATAGGATAAATCATTCCTGCGTCAAGAAGTTTTAAGACTTCCATTTTTATGACATCGTGAATTTTGGGGTTTACCCTTCTTTGACTTTGAATTACGGTTTGTAGTCCTCCTCCATTAAAATCTTGTGAGTAAAAAATTTTGGGTCAATACCCTTAATGTCGGAAATTTTCCACGCAATTTCCCCTTTATGAGCTTTAAGACTTATAAAAGTGCGGTTTTTTCATCATTAGCAAGATCTTTTGCAATAATAACTAGAAACTTGTCATCACCTTCCAAGAATGCGTATTCAAGGTGAGATGGAAGATCTTTCAATTCAAGGATAGGCGGTTCCTCGATCAAAGATTTTTGTTCAACACTCGTAACTTCCATCGGCGTAAGAAATGGTGGAATGAGAGTACCATTACCAATAATCACCTCATCTTCATTGTCAATTTCATTTGAAGTAAAATCGCCTCCTTGGAATGGAGTGAGATTTGGTGTAAAATTAGCAAGAATCGGATCCAAAATAGTGGGATTGCCACTTGACGAGCTATCGGAAAAACCTAACACTTCTTGTGAAAACTCATCGCAAACCACATCAACTAAGTCAATGTGATTGATGGTAGCGATTGCATAAACATGAGAAGGTGTTGAGTTTTGAGTAGCGTTTATAACAAGTTCCTCTTCGTTGAATCTCAAAGTAATAGTTCTTGCATGAACGTCGATAAGCGATCTCGAGGTGTCTAAAAATGGACGACCTAAAATTAGAGGAACTTGAGGATCCGCGGGGATGTCAACTACTATAAAATCAACGGGATAGTAGAACTTCCCCACTTTCACGAAAACATCCTCGGCTACTCCACATGCTAAAATCGTAGAATGATCGGCCATCTCGATAGACATGTTCAATGGAGTAAGAGTCGGAAGCGAAAGCGATTTCTAAATGGAGAATGGCATCAAATTAATGCTCGCACCAAGATCGGCGAAGGCGAGACATTCTTTCATATCTTGTATATCACAAGGAATGAGAAACTTCCTGGGGTCACCAACTTTTTCCGGTATTCGATTAAGATAAACCGAAGAACAATTAGATAGTTTCGAAAGCTTCTCCTTATCATTCATCATACCTTTAAAAGTGGAAGCGAAAAGAGGCATGTATAACAACACGTCGGCTAAACTTACATCAAAATGAACTTGTTGAAACATTTTTATAAAAAGCTCGATTTGTTGTTTGTTACGTTCTTGCATTTTCTCTTTATGTCGTTTCGATGGGTAAGGTAAGGGTGGTGTGGGTTGGGGCATAGGCAACGGCCTTGGAATCTCGGGTTCCACAATGGGTATTGGTTCAACCGTAGGTGTGTTTTGAGCGGTACTTCGTGGGCTTGTGATATGCTCCTTTTCGACCATCACCTCGGGCTCTTTCTCGATTTCCTTCTCCGTAGAAGTATTAGGACGAGAGATTGGTTCCATGAAAGTTTTACCACTACGAGTAGTAATAACCTTCATTTTTCCCTTCGGGTTTGCAATGGTATCACTAGGAAGACCACCCGAGGAAGAGGGTATACACATAATTTCTTCAAATATTTTTGCCATTCGATCTTCAAATTTTGATTGCCTTAAATCCGATTTTAACTACTCTTGCTTATTCTCATGTTGACCTTGTTCCATATTTTGTTGATTTTGTTGAAGACGTTGAACGTTTCCTTCCATTTTGTTAGCATGAGTTTTTAATTCATTAGCAAGTTCGTTTTTAAGCTCGTTTTTCAACTCGGATCTTAAGCTAATCATCTCACGTTGCATGTTATCAAACTTAGCATCGTTTGCTTTTGCATAATCCAAAAGTTCTCCATTAAGATTTTTAGTATGAGCATTTTGAAAACCTTGTGTAGTGTTTTGAAAATCACGGTTTTGGTTTTGATTTTGAACTTGCCCATTCCCACTTTGGTAATTTCCTTTGTTGTAGTTACGTGAATTGCCTTGATAACCACCATTTTGATTGTTGTTTCGATAGTTGTTAGCATTTTGATTTTGGGAAGCTTGATTTGGGCGGGAACCTTGGCCGTTTTGGTTGTAAGTTCCCGTTGCTACATAAGCACTCGAAGTGTTACCACCGGCGGTAATTCACTCGGAAAGATCATGAGCTCCACCACAAGATAAACAACTCTTTTCAACCGCTTTAACCGATGCGGAATTCAAAGCATCTTGTGCTTTCCAATGTGTCATAAAAATCTATCGAAAAACCGATTTTCCTCATTAGCTTCATCATGTATGGCATTCATGTTACGAGACGATGACGACGATGATGAACCCATATTGGCAACACTCGTTGTGTTACAAGGGTTATAAACCTTAGATCTATTCTCGATAATCTTTAAAGCCTCATCGGTCGTTTTGAACAAAAAATTACCACCCGCGGCGGCATTCAAATAATCTCGTTCATGATAATTAAGCCCATTATAAAAATTATCTATTTGATGCAATTCCGAAAAATCATGGTGTGGACATTCATCTATCATTTCTTTAAATCGTTCCCATGCCATTGAAAAACTTTCATTATTACGTTGTGTAAACCTTGAAATCTCATTTTTCAAATGTGTTGTCTTAGATGGCGGAAAAAATTGGTTCACAGACTTAGAAACGAGATCACCCCATGTCAAAATTGAATTTGGCGGTTCTTTCTCGAGCCAAATTTTTGCGGGTCCATCCAACGAGTATGGAAACAACATCATCTTAATGGCGTCATGCGGAACATCCTTAGACTTGCTTGTTGCGGTGAGACGATTGAAATTCCTCATGTGAAAAGCGGGTTGTCTTTCTCATGACCTCGAAACTTGTTTCCTTGTAGCATTGACATTAAACCCGTCTTAATCTCGAAATTCTCCGCAAGGATGGCGGGAATCACAATAGCGTCTCCAAAACCCTCGGTGGGTGCTTGAAGCAACTCCATCATAGTACGACTAGCCATGGTGACTATTGGTTCTACAACGGGTTCGACAATTGGACTTTCTTCTTCAATCAAATTGCCTTGGTTTTGACGAAGTTTGCGAGCTCGTTTTGCTTGATTACGAGTTTGCATAAACGTGACGTAGAATGTGGAGGTGAGCAAAGAAGATTCTTTTGGGTATTTTGTGAATTTTCAATTTTTTGTGTTTTTGATTGTTTTTAATTTTTTTGGATTTTGTGTGTATTCGTAGACAACAATCTACCAAATCTCTCCTCGAATCAAACTCTTGATTAAAAAAGCCTCAAAAGAATGAAAACGATCACGTAGAGTGAACGCCTTCGATTGACTTTAGAACTTTGGTTAAAACCAAATTGTTCAAGAGGGTTTAATCACAAAGAAACCAAGCAAATATATATGATACGTAATAATACTTTGGGCGGCAAAACCCTCGATTAGCCTTCAATCTCAAAATACTCACAAGAAAGCGGAGAAATGAGGCGGCGCGAAGCACTTAAGAGCCTTTTTCTTTAGGGTGTATTTTATAACACCCGCCTTATACCCACCTTATAGTTTGTATTTTTCAAAATCGAGCTTCACGAAAGTATTTATCTATTTTTGCCTTTTTCTTTTTGTTTGAGATTCGAATACAATAATCGAGTGATGAAATCCTGAATCAAGGTTGTGTTTTCACACTTTTGGAGATATTTTGACTTTGTTGTGATACTTAATACAATATATTAATAATATTTCGCAAGAAAAAAGAAAAAAACCGATAATACGTATTAGTAGAGTTCTACTAATACAAATACTATTTATGGTTAGATATTAAAAACAAAATGAATAAATTAATCACGACACACCTCCCCGACAGCGGCGCCAAAATGATTGTGGTAAAAATACGTCTTTTAGGAAAAAGAGCGTACATGAGGGGAAAGTATTAAATACGACGGTTTAGGAAAACCGTGTACTAATGACCCAAAGGTGAAAGTTCGTTTCCCAAGGAGGTATATGTGTGTGAATAACTTGTAATGATTTTGGATTAATATGAAAGAAAGAAGGGATGAGAAAAAGAGAATGACGGATACATTAAAATTATACTACGACGATAAAATTAAAAACCGTAAAAAGTGACAAAATAAAAATTAATTCAAAAAATTCCCAAAGAAATTACCAAAAATCAATAAAAATAAACTAAGAGTCTACAAATGATCAAAACTTTTTCAAACCTTTTAATTAATTAATTATTAATTTTTAAATGCTAATTAAAGCCCTAAAAATCCAAATAACTAATAAAAAGCCCAAATAAAGATTTTTCACTTTGTAAAACTCTAAAATGACTTAATAAGACTAAAAACTATTTTTTATGAAATTTTAAACTAAGGAAAACTATTTTTAAATGATTAAAAACTATTAAAATATTAAAATAATTCTAAAAATTAATAAAATGATGTAAAAATTAATCTAAGAGTTTTAAAAATCCTAACTTAATGTGATCTAAGAAAATTGTAAAAGTTGCAAAAATATTAAAAACTAAATTTAATAATAAAATAATATTAAAATAATATTAAAAATACAAAAATTATAAAAATTTCTAAAAACTTGCAAACTAGTTTATTTTAACCCAAAATAAACATAAAATTAAAGTAAAATTACCAAAATACCTCTATTGGCCCCCAAATGGGCTAAATACTAAAACAGTCTAAGTAAATGGGCTTTTTGGCCCAAAAAGTTCAAACTTAACCAAATAAGCTGAAAGTCACTAGTCTAGCATAAAATCCAATTCTAAACACAAAAGTCTGAAGGCCCAAAAGCTGAATTTGAGCTTATCACAGCTTAATGGTACAACAGCTTATTCGTAATGGGCTTTTGGCCCATTAAGCTATAAGCCAATGCCATAATCTCTAATTTGACACACAACCTTCTTTTTGAGATGCCTAAGAGATTTGTGAAAAGAAATTTTCAATAAGCTCAACCAATAAGGCAGAAATAAGCAAAGTAAAATTTTACTAAAAGACAAAATAGTCGACTTGGAATTCTAGACCACCTCAGACGTTGATTCAACTTGCAAATGACTCTAATGACTTAAATAAGACAAATAAATCAAGAAAAGTTCAATAAGCCAAACCAAATAAGCAGAATAAGCTGATAAGCACTTATGTAAAACTCAATAGAGTTGGTTTTCTAGTCAAAGCTTAAAGTCAACCACCCAAATGCTCCAGTATGAACAAATGGGTCAAATAAGGAACACCTATTACAAAATTAAAGTTGTTGCTGGTTAAAATAAGCTAGAACAGCTTATTGATAAGCTATCCCAAAAATAACATTAGCATTGGCTAGCAGCAGGGGAAAAGAGTTCCCATTGCTTTCACTTTTTGACTATTGATTTTAGAGAGTTTCACTTGGATTCAATTGAAAATAAGGGCACCCTTATAACCAGTGAGTTGTGAGGAGTCAATATAAAGCAAGAAATCACAAAGTCACCAAGCCAATAAGCACATAATAAGCAAACAATGCACAGATATGATACAAACCTTGAAAATAAGCAGTTATGAACAAATAAGCAGTTTAAGCATGAATAAACTTGTTTCAAACACTGATTCAATGATTAGAGCAAGATCAAAGCATAAACAGTTACTGTTGAATAAGGTGCTATCCAAAAATCCTTTTGCTGATCTAAATGACCTCAAATCCAATTTTAAACCCTTAAATCCCTTAACCTGGTTGTATCAACTAAGATTTAACACTTGTTAACCCTAGTCTACCCTCAGATCTAGGTGTCCCCAAAATTTTAGTCAAAATCACCAAGTAAAACAGATTTTATGACCTTTTGATGGATTTAGGTAATTCAACCTTCAAAACCTGCAGATAAATGACAAATAGCACAAGTAGAACAAGCACAAACACAATACACAAAACAACTCCTACTCAAATCAACCAAAACTCAGCTTATGCAGTTTACCCAAACACCCCTTAATAAACTGACTAAACAATTTTTCAAAGGATTATTCAAATTTAGCCCAGAAATCAAGTTCTAATCAACTCAGTATCAACAATCAAACTACAAAACACCAGATTCAACCACAATATCACATATTCACAAACAAAATCACAAAATCCACATAAAACACAAAATATTCAGAAAAATGAAAAGGGTTTAGAAATGAGCACCTCCAAAACATACATACATGCTTTGGGATGTGTGAGCCTAGGTGCTAGCTAAACAAGCACCAGCTTCCTTCCTGTTAAGATGAACAAACACAAGGATGAACACAATAACAGATTATGACTTGATTTTTAAAAACAAGAGTTTTAATCCATAAAACCTTTCCTCAAAAACCAACAACAGATTATGGAACTCAGAGTTTAGCTAATCAAACACCAAACTTTTACAATAACATAAAAGGGAAATCACAATTTTCAGAAAACCAAACATCTATTTAATAAAAAGGAATTACAAGGATTTAGCTAAAATCTGGAACAAAGGGACTCTCACATGTTGACGTCTCCTTTTATAGGCTAACATAGACGATTCTAGATGTTAAGATACATGAGAAACCCTAGCTATGAATTCTCAAATATGCCCTTGAGTGCTTGATGCGTTTGTTGTTGATGAGCTGTCCAAATGAATCCTAGTTGTTCATTTTATCTTTGGGGCCAAGCAAGGAGTGTGGAACGTTGATCATGCCATGTGGCATTGCTTGGAGAGGAGGGTTTCATGTGATTGGCTAACGGGGTTAAGTGTGGGGTCACTTGGGTAATGGGATTTGGGAATTTTGGTCTGGGATGAGTTTGGTTTGAGGTGAATCAAGTGTGGGACTGGGTAATTTCCATTTACCCTTTGTTTAAGTGGAAGGTAAAACTGGGTGGATGAATGGTGAACAGTAAGTATTTTGATCCGAAATCAGTGGAAAGTAACTTGTTTGGCGCACTAATATGTTTGAATGTTTGGTTTGTGCAACTTTAGTCCTCAGTCTTTGGCCAAATATGTATATCATGTTTTCTAGCCTTGATAAACCCATTTCCTTTGTTGTTGAAGTTTCAGAGTTCATAGTTTTGCCACAAATACTTTTTAAAAGGGAAATTAGGGCTTTTATAACTTTGGTCTAATTACAATTTCAGTCCTTTTGTGTTTTAATCCATTTTTAAAGGACTAGAAATGTAATATTCTTGAACTTCAAGGGTCTTATAGATCTTTGACTTCATGAGGGACCATTATTGACAATTTAGTTTTGTTGAGGGACTAAACTTGCCAATTCTTCAAAGATGAAGGACCTTTTTGTCATTTTGACAAACTTAAGGGACCAAAGTTGTAATTATGAATATGCAAGGGTATTAAGTGTCATTTCTTCATAAATGAGGGATCAGTCTTGTACATCTTCAAGTCTTCAAGGGTTTTCCTTTGATAAATAAAAAACTAGGGCCCGGTTCATTGTGCGGCTTCGTTTCTCGTGTTCGTTTTTCCTTGTTTCTTGTGATCTTTTGTCTTTTTCACGATATCCATACCTAAAATACACAAGTAAACAAACACAAGCATATGCATGGTATTTTTATGATATTTTATGCATTTAAATCCCGAAAAGAACGATGAGATCATGTATAAATGCCATCTCATCACCTTCACGCTTTCCAAAGTTTATCTTTTTGTTTATCGTTCTGTTGCAAATAAGGCTAAAAATGGCCACATTTTAAAATATTTCTCATCTTTTCATAAGTGTTTAAGACACGAATGTAGATTTTCTGATGGCAAGAATAAGAGTAATTTTTTACTCGACCGTGCGTGTTGAGCACTTAGATTCGATTTCTTAACTATTTTTAGGCTAAGTTTCTTAAATGAGGATGAGAAATAATAGAGTTAATTATAAGTTACTATGTTAAACGTAGAGTACTCGTATTCTTTCAAAAAAATCATGTGTTCTAATTGTTTGTTTATTCTCCCTTCGCTTGAATAATAATTTTGCTAATAAATATTGATTTAGCGGTTTAGTCTTGATTGTTGGTTTCTAGTCTTTTCTAGTAGCTTCCATGTAACTAAATTGGGAAAACATTAAGGTATCGCCAGCATCACAGTTTTGAAGTATTGGCACCCCGAATAATCAAAGGCTTCCCCAATAATAATTTTTAAGTTCCTCTTCACCTAAATCAAGCAAAAATTCGAAGCTCACAAGGCCGAAAAATCTATGCAAAATTGAAAGTGAATGTCTTAAATCTCGAAGCCTTAAAGATCCAAAATTTGCCTTAGCGTGAGGATATACGTCAAGTCGTAATAAACACCTCATGGCGAGGTTAAATAAAAGACAAGGACAAGACCAAAGCCATAATAAACACTTTATGACGAAGTTAAATAAAAGGTAGCGGTAAACCAATCTCACATTTGTAATAAGTCTCATGTTCAAAACCGTTATAAAACCATGTTTATCGATCCTTCTTGTTGACTTAATTTTTTGACATCGTTGTCTATTAGGATAGGTTATTTGTTGATGCAAAAGTTGGGTGATCCTTGCTAGACCCGAATTAGGCTTAATTCGGGTTGGCTGGGCTCCGGCTCCTGCACCAAGTGAATCGTTTGGTTGGGATCCTGCACAGTAAACAACACGCGTTAGGCTTACCGTGGGAATGTTTCCCACGATTAGACTCCAGCGTGAGAGTAAGTAATCGATTAGGGTTTATGTGAGTTGAGAGTAGAACGTAATACCTTTGTGGAACCCCTGGGGGTTCCTTTTATAGGCAGTGGAACCCTAGTAGTCTGCCACTTGATACTTTGGCCCCAAGGAAAGGATAACTATCAGAATTAGAATGATTGTTATCTTCTAATTTTGGTAGTGAATATCCTCCTCTATTGGGATAAAGCTATTTCTAGACAGAATATGATTCTGTCTAACCCTTTGTCGGCCGCACCGGGCCGTGGGCCGCATACATGTGTGCGGTCACTGTTCATCCAAGCCCATAAGCCTGAATGACATTAATCCACCCATCTGTGATGGGCCGGATACGAATAGTACCCATGGGCCGGGTTCATGACCCGGCTGGGGACTATACGTCATCATGTCTCCCCAGTCTAGTTGTTACAACCATAGGCGTAACCTCTAGACTACCAAGATGCTCCCTGGACGTACCAAGGAAAAAATAGGGAATGATAATTTGTCCAAGAATTTGTATTGGCCGCACGTGGCAACTGGACTTAGGAAGTTATTCCATCAGTATCTCAGCCGCATATGGCGACCGAAACAAATTAAATATAGCATTAAATGTCAAGTCTTACGTAAGAGCCGCATATCCCGACATTAACAACTGTTCATCTGGCATGTTGACTGACAAAAGTGAAAACAGTCAGAGCCTCAAGCAGTGCAAACGTTTGAGTCAGAAGTTACCCGTGTGTCCCGCCTGACGTTTCACTTGCCACTTGCCCCCTAACCACACGATCAAGAATAGTGGCAGACACGTGTCACACATCCAACAGGTCATGACAAACGAGGCAACCCTATAAATAAGCCCCCCATACGGCTGTGTGAAACACACAGTTATAATCTCCATTTCTGCCATTAAAGCTTTCTTCTTAGCTCGAATCAATTACGCACGGATCCCTTTATACGCAGGTTAGAACACCACGCCCTTACATTTTTATTTAGTAATGGCTCACAGAAACAACCCTACCATTGGATCCGTGCTGAATGTGATGACCCAGGACCAACTAAATCACTTTTGTACAAACTATTTCATCCCTACCATCCTACACCCCTCACTTCCTGGCGCCGGAGACCTCATAACTGAGGCTCTAGCGGGTAAGATTGGCCTGTACACTCGTCTTTTTGATGCGGCCAATTACCGCATTCCCTTCACCCATTTTCTCGTAGATCTTTTAGGATACTATGATGTACATATTAGTCAGCTTCACTGTATAGGCGCCTGTAAGATTAGTCAATTCGAGATCCTATGTCGTGCTAGGAGAATCCCCCCAACCGTAGAATTATTCCGGCTCTTTTATGTTCCCAACATAGTAAATGGTTGGGTATCTTTTAAGAAACGATCCCCTAACAGTCCCCAATCGCACAATAAGCCAATGGATTCATTGAAAAACTGGTATGACCACTATTTTTCATTGACGCAGTAGTATGGCCGGCTGATTACACCTTTAGAAATAGGATACCCCATGACCCCAAGCCGCACACAAGTACATACAACCCTCGACATTCCCAAGAATTAGATCTGAATAGGACCGGGTTCCATAGAAGTCTTCCCGAGTCATTTCTATGTTTGTTAGGAATTAGCCGCAACTATTTTGGCCCGTCCAACAGATATCCTGTGTTTTGGAGAAGGCAGGGTGAAGGTAGGCTAACATCCGTACACAAAAAACTTATTCAATCATTTTATAAATGGATAACATATTTTGTTTTGTGTTGGGCAGAAATGAACTTCTTTGGACTCTTACGCCAGGGCGACCTGAAGCTCGTACCGGAGGGTTCTCGTCCCCTCCGTGAGAATGAACCACCCCTTCTTGAGCATACCCGAAACGTGACGGTTGCTCTTGAAGCCGTGCCGGATCCCCACTCGGACGAGGAAGAGCAAAGAGACAATAAGGGTGGTGAGAACAGGATGCATGAAGGAGGAGCCGGGCCCTCTTCACCAAATAGGGAAGAGCAGGGAGATAATATTGACTTAACCACCTTCAGCCTTCGCCGGATGATGGGCGATGATGATGAAGAAGTACAACAACCCAACGAGGAGGAAGAAGAAGAAGTGGAAAAAGAAGCCGAGGAGGAGACTGAAGAAGCAACATCTCAGCCTGTCGCCAGGCGTACCCGTAAAAGAAACAAACGAGTGAGGAAAGCTGCTTCAGCCGAGATTGGCGAACACAACGCCCCTCCCAAGAAACTTCGAGAAGACCACCCCATGTACCAATCTGTTAGGAGTACCACCCAGGGTTCCGAGACTATCCGGGCCGCACATGTCGATCCTGTCACTCAGATTGCCCCAACCGCATCAGAATTAGCAAGAGATGACATGTAAGACTCCCTCCTAACACGTAAGGATGACAAATTCCCTTGTAAGCAACACTTAATATGTTTCCCAATACTTGTTTCACATGAACGAACAAACTGGTGCCGTGCCTCCCCCTGACACCCAAATGGAGAAGGGAAAAGGAAAAGAAGTGGAAAGAAACCCCATGCTTCACACGGCCGCCACAAAGTCCGGCCCTGTTTTTGAAGAAGGTTCACCCACAGCCTCCCAAGACCTCCCAACGTCCGGCCCCCCTCAATCGTTCAACCCTATATGGAATATCACAACTGCATCACGAATGAGGGACGCTGATGAATGCCGGGAGTACCTCAACAACTGCATACCACCAGGCTTGGTGCGAGAGGTGAACGCGCTCAGCCATGCGGACTTGGCGGATGAGTATAATGGTGCCTTGGTACACCAAATGGCGATGGGCACCTCGATGAGGGTAAGGTTTGAAGCCGCACTTGGGCATGTTGAATCTCTTAAGAGGAAGGTTGGACGGAGGGAGAAGATGACCGTGGATAATGAAGCTCAAATTGCAGACCTCCAATCCCAACTGGCTAGCACCGAGGCGACCATAAAAAAGCAATCGGCCCGCGCGAATGAATACGACCAACAAGTGGCCAACCTTGAGTCAAAACTAGATGCCGCGACCACCAAGGTACATATCCGTGCCGCACCACCCATTTTCTAAATGAAATATATTCTAACGTTTTATCTCTTATAGGTAGCCACAGCAGAAGCGTCTGCCCTGTCGTACTCCAGCCAGGTATACGTGCTTAACAAGAAACTAGAAGACGCGCACCTGGCCGTCCAAAGCATGGAGAAGGTACAGGGGAGCTTGCTGATGAGAGGGCTGTTACCCAAGAGCTGAAAGAGGCGTTTGCCCAAAAAGATTTGATGATTGATGCCCTCACCGCCGAGCGTGACGACGTGCTATGCCCCCAACTACTAGCGGCTATTGCCGACCGTAGGTGGATGGTAGGGCATGGAGCACGCTTGGCCGTCACGAAGGTACTAGAGGCCCCCGAATTTGTGCAATAGTTTGCAAGCCTTGTGTCCGATGGCATTGACCACGGATGTCATGAAGGAATGGCCGAGGCCATAGAGCTGATCAAGAAAGGGGAAAACTGCACCAAACATGCCTTCTTTAATCTTGAAGCTGCTAACAAGATGACTGCTTCCATGGCCGCGATGCGGGATCTGCATTATCCGTTCCTGGATGAGCTGGAGGCCACCAAAGATGCATCAAATATGGAAATCATGGAAAGGCTAAGTCTTAGTGCGTTCTCCCAAGGTGAGAGTCACTCCCGTGCTTCCTTCACTCCATCACCCAGCCACCTGACGCTCCCCATATATGAGGACGTAACCAGGATCGTGCTTAATGAAGAACCCTTAAGTGTGGTGCTGGAGAGGAATGCGGCTCAAGCCCAGAAGGGGAAAGAACGTAGTGAGTGGTTGTCGTGCCTGGTCGAGGAACAAGTGGAGATAGGTAAGTTTTTCCCCCCTATGTAGGATGCTCCTACTTTATGATCCATTTCAGACACTCTGGTTTGTAACCGCTGAATATTTGTTGTTTCTATTCGTCCGTGCATGTACACGGCTAACAACATTTGTATTTTGTATGTAAGTCCGTGATTGACCACGGCCAATTTTGTTATCTATTTGGAAACTTGTGTATTTTGACTGTGTTGAATATTGTACATCAATACTGCATGATATGTCACGTCTTACACACAAAGAAAGAAAATACATACAAGTCTATAATTTACTAGACATGCGACGTGGGTCTTTACTATGCGGAGCACTGTGTGACTACGGCATATGAAACTTACCACAACGTCTTGTGAGTAAGGTGTCTAGTAAGGATACATGATCCGTGCGGCTGGGGTTGCATCCCTCTTACGCGGCAAGTTGAATTAGTAGGTTCACTTAATCCTCTTACCCCGCCTGGAGGCGTATAGTACATGTACAGTAATTTGAAAGAATGCATATGAATGAAACATGGCATATTATAATATAAGTAGAATTCATACGACTAACAAAAAATTTAAAAAATGATTTTCACAAAACAAGCCGTGGGGCTAGCTAGGCACCACGGCATTTTATTAGAACATTTACATTTTTGTTTGAACAATAATGACAAGTCCTAAAAAATAAGAAAGGAAACTAAACAAACATAAGAAAAACAAAACAGATAGACCGCATGGTTCTTCATTAAAGTCACATATAGTGAAGCACCCATGCGGAAGTCGTAGCTTTCAAAGATAGCACCTTTTGAGATTGGAAATGTTTCATGTGCGTTCTAAGTCGCGGCCATCCATGTCACGTAACTTGTATGTGCCTCGTCCCAAGGCTTCCGTGACTTCATACGCTCCTTCCCACTTAGGGTCCATTTTTCCTGTATTCTCCGCTCGACTCGCTTCATTAGCACGATAGACATAGTCTCCCGGTCGAAAAGAAACACCCTTGACCTTGGCGTCATAATAAGCTTTCATTTTAGCCTTGGACTTAGCCTCATTGATGGCTGCTATTTCCCTTTTTTCTTCCAACAGATCCAGGTTGATTCGCAGCTGCTCATCGTTCGTGACGACATTAACCTCCGCCGTGCGGATAGTAGGCATTCCTATCTTTGCTGGTATAACAGCTTCCATGTCGTAAGCCAATGCAAATGGCGTATCTCCGTTGGTTGTTTTGATCATAGTCCTGTGTGCCCATAGCACATGTGGTAACTCATCGACCCATTTGGCACTTCGTTCATCCAAACGCGCCTTGATGCCATTTCCCAAGCTTCTATTTGCTCATTCGACGAGGCCATTTGTCTGCGGATGCTTAACAGATGCGAAGCGCCGCTTGATGTTCAATGATGCACACCAGTCTTTGAATGGATTGTCCGTGAACTGCTTACCGTTGTCCGAGATGATTTCTCCTGGTAGACCAAAACGGCACACAATATGTTCCCAAAAAAACTTTTTAACTTGTTTGCCTGTGATAGACTTGACTGCCTTGGCCTCTATCCACCGTGTGAAGTAGTCCATCGCAACAATCAAGAATTTAACTCCCCCCGCAGCTAAAGGAAATGGTCCTGCAATGTCGATTCCCCACTTATAGAATGGCCATGGGGACGTGATAGGTGTAAGCTCCTGCTGCGGGTGCCGCGGTACTGGCCTATGCACTTGGCAATCACTACACTTGCGAATCATGTCGCGCGCGTCTCTGTGCATGGTAGGCCAATAGTATCCTATCCGTAAGGCTCTAGCTACCACGGATCGTGGACCTGCATGCATGCCGCACAATCCTTCATGTATGTCACTGATTACGTATGCGGCCTGACGTGGTCCAACACACCGCAGCCACGGCTGCAAGAAAGAGCGCTTGTAAAGGATGCCTTCTCGAAGTTCGAAATGCTACGACTTCCTCCTGATGCGTCGTGCTGCTTTTTCCTCGTCTGGAAGGGTCTCGCTAGTCAAATAGTTGATGATCGGGGTCATCCATGTAGGTCCATCCTCCTCAACTATAGTAGCGACCTCCCTTTCTGTTATAGATTTCTCCTTGAGTATTTCCACCAAGACTTGTTTAGACAAGTGAGCGAAGCTTGTGGATGCGATCTTACTAAGAGCGTCCGCCTTCTTGTTCTCGCCCCTTGGCACCTGCTTGATGGAAAACTTACTGAAAACCGCGATTAGCGACTTGACTTTTTCCAAGTACCTGACCATGTTGTCCTCCTTAGCCACATATCCACCTAGAATATGGTTCGCGACAAGCCGTGAGTCCACGTAGGCCTCAAGGTTGCGGACTCCCATTCTAGCGGTGATTTTCATACCCGCAATTAATGCTTCGTATTCCGCTTCGTTGTTAGTGGCTGTAAACTCAAAACGGAGGGCGTACGTGAACTCCATTCCTTCCGGATTTGTGAGGATAAGACCAGCTCCGGAACCATCCGTACACGAAGATCCGTCCGTAAATAGCACCCATGGTTCTGTTGGAGTCTCGTCTTGTTTAACGATTGGCCCTTCCTCATCCGGCTTCTCGATCAGGAAATCCGCCAAGATCTGGCCTTTCACAGCCGTCCTTGGCCTATAGGATATATTGTGCTCCCCCAATAAGATGCTCCATTTTTGCAGCCTCCCTGCCACGTCCGGTCTAGAAATAACCTGCTTTATTGGCTGATCCGTAATGACTACAATTGGGTGTGCCTGAAAGTACCGGCGCAGCCGCTTTGTAGCAAACACTAGTGCTAACACCAATTTTTCCATAGAGGAGTAATTCAGCTCCGGCCCTTGTAGTGTTCTACTGATAAAGTACACCGGAGTCTGCATTGTATCTCTATCTGTCATGAGTATCGCGCTTATTGCGCCATGAGTGGCTGAGAGATACATAATGAGCTCCTCCTTTGGCCGTGGAGCTACTAGCATAGGGAGAGATGCAAGGTGCTGCTTGAGTTGGCCGAAAGCTTCCTCGGCTTCCTTCGTCCACCGGAAGTCTCCCTTTCTAATGCACTTCTTGAGTGTCTTAAATAGGGGCAATGACTTCTCTGCGGATTTAGATAGGAACCTATTCAGCCTGGCTAGCTTCCCATTTATGGATTGCACCTCCTTCCGTGTCTGAGGGGATGGCAGTTGTATCACTGCGTCCGTTTTCTCTGGGCAAGATTTGATGCCGTTTGGATCAATCAAATATCCAAGGAACATTCCATCCGTTGCCCCAAACGTACATTTTTTTGGATTTAACTTCATGTTAATCCTTCTCAGTGTGTCGAATGTCTCTTGGACATCCCGGAGAAGTGCCTCCTCCGTGTGACTTTTTATAACCAAGTCATCCACATAGACCTCCAAGTTGCGGCCTATCTGTGATTCAAAAGCTTTGTCCACAAGCCATTGATATGTAGCACCGGCGTTCTTTAGTCCAAACAGCATTTTCGTCTAGCAATATACGCCCTGGCTCGTATGGAACACCGTTTTTTCTGCATCCTCCTCCGCCATCTGGATTTGGTGATATCCTTTATATGCGTCCAAGAAGCATTTAAAAGGATACCCACATAGGGATTCCACCTTCCAGTCGATTTCCGGTAACGGGTAACAATCCTGTGGACAGGCCTTGTTTAGATCTGTAAAATCCACACACATGCGCCAACTTCCGTCATGTTTTTTGACCATGACCGGATTGGATAACCACTCGTAGTAGTATACCTCGCGCATGATACCTGCGTCCACTAGTTTCCGTACTTCCTCCAATATCACTTGGCTGTGCTCAGGTGCCTGGCCGCGCTTCTTTTGCTTGACGGGTTGGTACCCTTGGCGGATCTGGAGCTTATGTTCTGCTATCGCACGTGGCACGCCTGTCATATGCTTTGGCTCCCATGCGAATATATCCAAGTTTGCACTTAAAAGAGAGCACATGGCCCTTTTGCGGTTATCTGAGAGCGCCCCTCCTATGGATACCTCCTATTCCGGATAGTCAGGGTGATTTGCTACCTTCCAATTGGGAGGTGGTGATCCATCCTTGGGTGGAACAGGTGGAGCCGGTGTTGTCACGGTGTGACACTCGGATGCCGGTACGATTGTGTTGTAAATGGTAACAATTCCCCCCTCAACGGGGAACTTGATCATTCCGTGCGCCGTGGAGGGTACCACCCGTATAGCCAAAATACCTGGTCTGCCTATGATCCCATTGTACGGAGAATGTGAGCGTATCACCATGAAGTTCATCCACGCCGTAGTGGAGTGTTCCTCATTCCCAATGGTTACAAGCAGCCGTAGTTGCCCTATCGGCCAGATAGTGTCTCCACTAAAGCCGGTGAGCGGCGCCGTGGCCGGTACCAATTGGCTTCTTATTGCTGGGCATAACTGTACAAAACAGTGTTCATACAGTACCTCTGCTGACGACCCTCCATCCACATACATGCGACGAACATTGTGTGTTCCAATGCTTATCTTGATAGTGAGAGGCGCATCGGTCACATCGCTTGCTGTGATGGGAGGGAACGAGATTTCCCTGCCGCGTGAAAATTTTTGGCCAATTTTTTGCCTCGTGCGGTGTTGTCTGGATTGGATCATGTATATGGTCGAAGGTTTATCCTTTTGGGGATCCTTCTTATCTTACTTCTTGTTGTTTTCTTTTCCATCCTTCCAATCCTTAACTAGGTGCTTGAGTTTACCTGATTTGATCAGCGACTCAATATGCTTCTTGAGCTAGATACACTCCTCCGTACCGTGGCCTTTGTCATTATGGAACTCGCAGAAGCGATTTCCTTGCCGACGTTCCGGCGGAGTGGTCATTGGGGGAGGCCTTGGAAAGTTCGCCCCTTCCGTCAGCAAGATCTCCCGGTAGGACATCTTTAGGGGGGTGAACTTATTGTCCGACCGTCCTCCTTTGCTTTGGCTCTTATAGTCTGAGCCCTTGCTATTGTTTTGATTGCCTTGACCGCTCGACTGTCTCCGAGACTGGTCATTTGACCGGTACCCATTCCCTCTGGATGGGTAGGCCGTGGCGACAGCTGTTTCTCCTTCTATGAAATTTCTGATCCTTTCCATGAGGTCATCATATCTCTCTGGACGCTTGTCATTGAGGCGCCTGATCAATTCCCTGTCTGTTATGGCGTGCATGTAGTCAGAGATTTTCAGGAGCTCCGACATTGTTTTTGTGCGCGTGCACTCATCATTGAAGCGTTCAGTGAAGGCTTCTGTGGACTCCCCCGGTCGTTGTTTGACAGTTGCCAATGAGACCGGATCCCTATTATACTTCTTCCTCTGAGTATAATTGTTCTCGAACGCAGTGCGTAGTTTCGTGAAACTATTAATGCTCCGTGGAGGGAGTGCCTCAAACCAGTCATGGGCATTTCCGATCAAAGTTGAATTGAACATTTGGCACCATATAGGCATGGGCCATCGCTCAATTTTAGCCTGCGTATGAAATATTTTAAGGTGATCAACCGGATCACCAGTCCCAACATAGGTCTTGACACACGCCGGCATGCGACGTTTGGTGTCCTCAGAATAGTTCCGTATGCGGAGGGTGAACGGGTCTTCCCTGGGGTCCGCCCATGGCCGGGTGAGCCTAGGGTCGTCCCATGGTTCACACCATGGACGCGAAAGATCCTCCGCTTCTGCATCTCGATAATAAGGGCCACCATAATACTCATTATTGTTTGGTGGTGGTGGAGGGGTGCGCCTAGGTCGGCGACGCTTAGGCGGATGATCATCTGAGTCCTCTCCCGACGGGTCTGGAGACGGTGGTGGTGCCACATCCCTTGGGTAGGGGCCATTTTTTTGGGATGAACCGGAAGCCTTCTTCCCAGTGTTCATCCTGTCCCACACGCTCGTGCGACGAGCGGTTCTGGCCAACTCTCGATCCGGCCGCTCGGGTGAACCATCAGACTTATCTCCTCCTTCTCGAGACTGCATTAGTTCCTGTATGAGGCGATCTCCTATGCGCTCAAACACATTCCTGGGTTGAGGGGTTTCCTCAAAGGTGCTCTGCTCCTGAGGCCGAGCTCTCCTTTTCCTCTGATTTTGGGAAGAGGTGATTGGTCTGGTGTCACCAAAGTTGAGTCTGGATTGGAGGTTCCTCCCCAGATTCAACCTTGACGCAATCCCCGGGACGATCCTATCGAAGTTCTGCGTGAGAACTCGAGTAAGATCCTCCTCGCTGAGTGGTACGACCTCTACCTTTTCCTCTACAGATGGTTTGCGCGGCTCCTTGTTAGGAGGGTTGGGCGCACTCCCTGGGTCCGGATTGTCCAGGGTTGAAGTAGGTGGGGGTGTCATGGAGATCGTGCTCTTCACACCCAAGGGCTGGAAGCCGCCTCGGTTACCAGGTCCGCCTGCAAGGCGGCTAGGTGATTGATTGGGGATGAGTATCCCTTCCCCTTGGGACTTCCGATTTCCAGGATTCGTATTCCTGGGATTGGCTTGCTGATGCCCCTTCGTCATTGGAAATTCAGAATGAGGTTTTGTTCTAGCTTAGTGTAATGGGTCCCACGGATGGCGCCAACTTGTTGATGCAAAAGTTGGGTGATCCTTGCTAGACCCGAATTAGGCTTAATTCGGGTTGGCTGGACTCCGGCTCCTGCACCAAGTGAATCGTTTGGTTGGGATCCTGCACACTAAACAACACGCGTTAGGCTTACCGTGGGAATGTTTCCCACGATTAGACTCTAGCGTGAGAGTAAGTAATCGATTAGGGTTTATGTGAGTTGAGAGTAGAACGTAATACCTTTGTGGAACCCCTGGGGGTTCCTTTTATAGGAAGTGGAACCCTAGTGGGCTGCCACTTGATACTTTGGCCCCAAGGAAAGGATAACTATCAGAATTAGAATGATTGATATCTTCTAATTTTGGTAGTGAATATCCTCCTCTATTGGGATAAAGCTATTCCTAGACAGAATATGATTCTGTCTAACCCTTTGTCGGCCGCACCGTGCTGTGGGCCGCACACATGTGTGCGGTCACTATTCATCCAAGCCCATAAGCTTGAATGACATTAATCCACCCATCTGTGATGGGCCGGATACGGGTTGTACCCATGGGCCGGGTTCATGACCCGGCTAGGGACTATGCGTCATCATTATTAATTCGATGATTTTGGTTACACCGTTATGACTCTATTTTTGGACCTTAATCTTTAATATTGCATAAGTCAACAATGTATCATCGTGATCATTCAAGACAAAAATAAAATATAAGAGATAGCACTTAGGATTAAGGGAGTCTAAGTACGTGATTAGGGTATATGAATAATGTTAGCATTACTAACTTATAATGACAATGATCTCGTTACACGCTTAGCATGGAATTGGGTGAAAATCAAGGACGACGAAATTATTTCTAACGAAGCATTCATGTGTTCTTGTTCTATGAACCTAAACGTCCCATTTTGCGATGAAAATCATACATTATGTCTAAAAAACAAGTAGTAGTAGTGTAACAAGTTTACGTTTCAATAAAAGTCGATAAAAATGAATTTTGGAGATGCTAAGATACTTTATTCTAGCATTGCGTGAGGGCACGGCAATGGTTTAGTATGGGGAGTGATGAGACTGCTTTTATACATTGTCTCATCATCCAAAACGGGCTTAAAAAGATGAAAATATCATAAAAGTGCCATATATATGCTTGTGTTTGCTCAATGTGTATTTTAGGTATGGATATCGAGAAAATGACAAAAGATCACAAGAATCAATAAAATACGAACATGAGAAACGAAGCTGCATAATGAACCGGACCCAACTGTTGAGTTTCCAAGATAAAGTCCTTGAAGAATTGAAGATGTACAAGAAAGGTCCTCCATCATTGAATAAATGACACTTTATACCCTTGTATATTCATAATTACATGTTTGGTCCCTAAAGTTTGTTAAAGTTACAAAAAGGACCCTCAACTTTGAAGAATTGGCAAGATTGGTCCCTAAAAAATGAAGACTTGTCACTTTTAGTCCTCCACAAAGTCAAAGATACAAGAAAAGACCTTCAAAGTTGAAGATATGTCAAGTATAGCCCTTCAAATATCAAGAGATGGCAAAATATACCCTTGAAAATACTTTTCATAAGTTTTTGTAGCCAAAATCTAAAAACAAAAACTTCAAATACAAAGGGCTTTGAGTTTGGATCTGTTTAAACTTGCTATGAACAAATATTGAAAGGTGAGGGGCCAAACTGACCAGACAATATAACTCACTCCACCACTCACGAGTTGCCACCTCACCCCACTCACATCTATCCTCCAACCACAACTCTCCACGTCACACAACCCGCCACCTCACCCTAATCCCACTAACCCCATTTTTTTATTATTAATAAACGTTTTTAAATCATTTATTTATATTAAAAAGTAGCACTAAACGTTTACTGTACTCCATCACCACCCCCAAATCACCCTAAATCCCCCAGTTAAAACCTAATCACATAATCACATCAAATCAAGGGGATAAACCTTAATAACGTCCAGATTCATAATTCCCCTTTACCTTATCACAACCCCACTCTCAAATTTGGTCCCCCCGTTGCCAGTTTTCCTCCCCGTGAGGCCCGTGTAATAGGAAGACAAAAACTAAACAGTGATCCAAGGATTCTTGTTAGTTCCTTCTCCCCTACACAAATTTGGACGAATGGGATTGACTCTTGACAGCTCATACATCACATGTTGTTGCTAGAATCACAAGAGGGCCTTTTGACCAAGATTTTTGGTTTTTCAAAATTCGAATTTAGCAAGGGCTTTATAGGAAATCACTAGTTAGGGTTTAGTTTTTCCATCAACTTCTAGAACCCTTGTACGCCTGCTATATAAAGGCGTATGATGTCTTTACATTTTTCTGTTGTTCTTGTTTTCTCTTTTTTTCACAGCCTTGTAAATCCTCTTTTTATGAAATGAAAAAGTGGTTAAGAGTTTGGTGATGAGAAACAAGTCCCCATTTACTTACATTGTTTGAAGTTCTCTTTAATTTTGTTGTTTATTATTCGGGTTCTAAAAGTTTTTGTTTTGACTGAATTTACCAAGTGCCTAGATCATTTCTTGTTTGTATTCCAAGTAGTTATTCTGATTATATGAGCCTGATATCCTTGTTGAATATCAAGCTCAAGTGAGGAGTAAACTGGTTGTTGATTTGGTTTTATGCTCAAGTAAGTTTTTAATAAAGAAAGTATACAAGTTTTCTGTTTTTAAAAATCATTTGTAACCATGACTTATGTTTAGATCATGTGTGTGTGTGATATCCTTGTTGGAAACCACATACAAGTGACAAGCATAAGACTTGTTCAAGTCCTTTTTATTTTGTTCCAAAGTTTTCAAGAGAATTAGTGTTCATCAGTTTTTTTAATAAATTGTTGTTTTGAGTTTGTTGATCTTAGCAGGTGTAGTGGATGCTTGTGATTGTTCATGCTATCACAAAAGCTCAAAATTCGGGGGTGTGGATATTACATCCCTAAGGTTTGTTAATTTCCCTTTTTCTTTCTCTATTTTTCTGTCAAGATTCATGTTTTTGAGTTTTTGCTTAGTCAGCTTGTTCTAAGTGTTCTGGTGACAATGTTTAAGTGATATGGGACTTGACTGCTTGTTTGATAGTATCTTGTAGTCTAAAAAATATTTTGTCTTGCAAAAATCTAGTTTATCAGTTTTATAAGGGTGTTTGGATTTGTAGTTTACAAAGCTTTGGTAGCATTTGAGTAGGTTTTAAGAGTCATTTTCTGTTTGGATCTGATTTTGTGTGGTTAAGTGTTTAAAACCTGCATAACATGTGACTTAAAACACCAAAACTAAATCAAAGCTAAAACAAGTTGGTTTTAAGTTTCTATGAAGTGAAGTTTGGTCACCTAGTAACTAGGGGTTAGGACTAGGGTTGTGTAATGCAAATCTTGAATTTGATCAACCTGACAACTTGTTTGGTGGATCTGAAATTTATAAGTAGGTCAAGTAGATCCGCAACTTAGTTTTTGTGGTTACCAACTTTATCAGTAAGCATTTAAGCCTTAAACATAGCTTTCGAGTCTATGCATGAAACTTGTTTGTTTGGCCATGATTAATGTAGCTTCATAGGTTTGTTGTTGAAATTGTTTGTTTGTAGTTGAATTGATAGCTCATATTTGCTTAGAACACTTTCTGAATTGCCATACTCATTATTTATGCATATCTGAGCCTTTTTTGATTAATCTGTTCAAATTGGTGTGATAACTTGTTGATTAATTGCGTTATTTGTGACTCCCACAAGTCCACTGACTTGTGGGGTGCCCATATTGTCCAAAGAAACCAAGCAACAAGGCTCAATTAGCCATTTTTCACTTTCTGTGAACCATCAATGGGAACTCCTTTCCCACTGATAGCACTTTGCTAGCCACTGCAAGACTAAAAAACAAAACAATCAGACCTGTCACTATCAGATTTGCATAATTTTGTCTTTAGTGCCCTAACATTAGGGTTTTTCATATTTTTAATTTTTCCTTTGTTCTTTGATTTATTTTAGGATTTTTAGAAAAATGAATTTTATTTTTCTGATCACTTTAATATTTTTTGCATTATTTTGAATTTAAAATAGGTTTTTATTAATCTGTCTTTTGTCTTTTAGTGGTACAAAGTATTATTATCAGTTTCAACAATTTTCCTAGTTTCAGTTATATAATTTAAGATTTTTAGAATAGAAATTTCATTTTTCACTTTATTTAATCATTTTCTAGATTTATTT
Source organism: Glebionis coronaria (assembly GCA_025667525.1). Taxonomy (NCBI): domain Eukaryota; kingdom Viridiplantae; phylum Streptophyta; class Magnoliopsida; order Asterales; family Asteraceae; genus Glebionis; species Glebionis coronaria. Next base: position 425,067,419 of record CM046877.1, read on the forward strand.
TAAGTTAAATCTAGTTTTAATTAAATCTGTTTTTTTCCTGTTAGGTTTATTAATATTTTTTCAACTTTTTCATTTTTCTTAGTTTAAATACGTTAAGTTAAGATTTTTAGAACAGTAAAATCATTTTTCCCATTATTTAACTAATGTGTGGAATTATTTTATTATTTTAATAGTTTTTAGCCAATTAAAAATAGTAAATTAGTTTTAAAAAGTCAAGAAAATACTTTTTAGTTTTAATATAATATAAGATTCTCATTTGATAAAATCATATTTTTTATGTATCTTTGATTTTATTTAATTTTAAGGCTTTAAATAGCATTTAAAATTGAATATTAAATTGGGAATAAGTTTTAAAATATTTTTGTCAAATTTTCATTCTTATTTATATTATTTTAGATTTGTTCTAAGTTTTTAATAAATTTTTATATTAAATTTTTAATTTCGTCATGTTTTTACGTTTTACGTTTTATCATTCGTCGTAGTTTAATTTTAATCGTAACCGTCATCATTTTCATTTTTCCATCTTCTCATTAATATTAATCTCAAATACCATCAAGTTTAACACACACATTAATCCTCCTCGAGAACGAACTCACAAAAGGGTCATAAGTGTTTACGTTTTCCTAAACGCACGCTTAATACTTACCGCTTCATTTACGCTTTGTTTTCCTAAACAAGTGTAAGAATACTACTATCAGAGTCTGTATCTCACGTAAAGAATTATGTAACCCTTGTGATTAAGTATTACAGGACATCTATTAACCATTGTAATACCTTTGGTTGTCACTATAAGAGCATCCACAATGGACAACTTTTCCAAAAGCTTTGTACTATTTAAAAAGTCATATAAAATTTTTTTGCATTGCGAGAATAGGTTTTCATAAGAGTTTTTAAGAAAGACTTGTAAAACTACAAGTGTTTGACAACATTTTTAACAAGTCATTGCTATTAAATAGTCTAAGTATTAATTGTGATATATAAAGATGATTAAAAAAGTTATGCATTAAATGGTGTTGATCCCAAACTTAGATCGATTTAGCTTTGTGCAAACGAGATTGAATAAAGTTAAACACTTAGAGAAACTTTGTTGTATATGAAACAATCTAAGTATTATGCGGAATTAATACTTAGAACAAGAACACAAACAGAATAAACCAAACTTTCACTTTGATTGATAATCGAACTTGTGTACAATGAAAGTGTAAAACATATATTAAACTAAAACCTAAAGGCCTCCTTTTATAGATTAAGGATTCTTGTACAAGAGTCTACGTATCAACTATTTTAGGTAAAGATAAACATAAGAAATACATTGTCGAACATATCTTTACTAGAAACATAAAACGTGCAGACTAAGCATTATATAAGTGCTTGACTTCTTCTCATCAATGCTTGACTTCTTCTTATCAACGCTTGATCTGACAACGCTTGATTTCTTCCTATCAACGTCCAATTTCCTCTTGTCAGCGTCTAAGTGTCTTGGCTTAATTTTATTCCCAACAATCCTCCCCTAAACTTGATATCTACTCTAGTAATCAAGTTTCTGAATAAAAACTAAGTACAAGGAGTATTCTTACAAATACACATCACTTGTTAATTTAGAAATAAATAAACCTAATTAAATCTTTGCCAACATCACTTGTATAATCCATCTCCAGCTGTGTTGATACCATTTTCTTCAAAACTTCCTTGGATATGGGATATTCAGCATCTACAAGATGATATTCAGAAAACTTGGTAGTACTCAAATGATACACACCAGCTGCTGAATGTAGACGCCATTGAAGTCTACTGATATCATCATCAAGATCCTTCCATACTGGATCTTCATCATTTGGCTCACACATTCTCTTGAATGTTGACCAAATCTTTATTCCATTGACTGAAGTAGGTGCTTTAGTCTCATACTTGGCCTTCATTAATCTCCAAAGATCTGCCAAGTCTTCCCTATCCAGGCTTGCAAACAAAGACATAAGAGTAGTAAAAGTATGTACCTTCTTTCCATATCTGCCAATCATCCAAAACCCACTTGCATCTTCCTCATAGTGAACTATAGGGTTTCTGGAATCATGAGGTAACACTTCTACCATATGTGAAGCTTCCAAGGGTGAGAGCTTAATACTCCTTCTAATAACTGCTTCACTAGGATTCACTCTATCCAAATTCTCTGGGAACTCAAGTGTAACTCCCTTCTTCAATGGCCTTGGTGCAATTAAAGCCTGTTGGATCTGCATCTCTTCTGCATGTTTTTCCTTTCTTTAATCTGAAAGAAGTCTGATAGTGTTCTGATCTTGAACACTTGCCCATATAGGATAAGCTCTAAATTCCAACTCATCAAAGGACAAACCCTGCAACTTCTGAAAAGTCCAACCTCCTTGATGACATCTGAGAAGCATGTAGTAGAGCTCCCTTCTATCTTTTTTAGACTGTGAAAGAACCTTGCTAGCCTTATACTTTATAATCACCTTGCAATCTCTTTGAACTCTTAGTCGAATCTCCAAACCCCAAATTTGATCTGAAATTGTCATGTCTGGATTCTCCATTACCTTATTTTCCCATGCAAAGTACATCTGAGCTACTTCAGGCATCTCATAATCTACCTGATTTTTCAACTCTGCAATCCTTTCCTTTACCAACTCATCACCATATTCAAGCCTTTCTGGATCTTCAATAATCATCACACTTAAATCAGTACTCTCATCATCACTGCCTCCCTTATTACTCTCAGAAGTAGCCACAAATGGTGACTCAATAGCAACAATCATCTTCTCTTTTTTCTCAAGTTGTGCAGCCAACATAGAATCAAACTTCACTTGGGTTGCATCCTTGGGAACTATTGTTTCTACCATAATCCCTTTACCTTTATCTAATACATCAATGGTTGGTAAAGACGTTGATGGTACCTGTGTAGACACATCCTTGATGATAGCTGATGACTGGGATACATCAACCACACCTACAGGTCTATCAGCGTCCAAAACATGTGTGTCAACGCCTAACTTACTTCTATCAACGCTTAAACTCTATGTGTCAACGCCTGGCTTAGAAACCTGTTCCAGCATCTCCATAAATAATATCTTTGTTGGAGTTACCAGTGAAACATCAACAACTGGCCTCTCCTTCAAACTAGTCAAAGCTTCAGCCATCTCCACACCAATAGAACCACCTGAGCCTTTGTCACTTAAATTAAATGGCTCAGTAGCAGCTTCCTCCCCTTTGTAAGAATCCTCCCCTGATGAAGGGACTCTTGCCTGTCGTCTCCTAGCCTCAGCAGTTTCCAAAACAACAATCCTCTCCCTCAATTGCTTGAGTTCAAGGCCTTGTGTAGAGATAGTATGTACAAGGTTTGAATTTTGTTTTTGCAAGCTAATGCAGACAGCCGTCAATTCCAATAATGTGTAAGGTTCCAATCTGCCCTCCCCTAGAATGGGAATTTGACCTCCCAAAGTAGAGTCATAGGGCATGGATGGGGTCTTAGTAATGTTAGGACGGGCTTGGCCTGCATCTAAGCTAGAACCAATAGTCCCAGCCCCACCCATGTCACCAACCACACTTGTGGTGGTGGTTCTCTCTGCAACATGGCTAGGACCACTAGAGGAGAACACTCCAGTAGTCCTTTGGCGTTTTTCCAACCTAAATTCAAGGGGTGTAGAAGATGATGTGGATTGGGTGTCTGTTTGAAGGTTAAGGGGTGTTTGGGTTTGTTGTAAAAGGGTGTCAGCGTTTGGATTTGGAGTGTCAACGCCAATATTTAACATGTCAACGTTGAAGGGTTCTTGGTCAACGTCCATTTGCTGGGGTGATGGTGGTTGTTTAGGAAATGGGTCTGGTTGAGGTTGTGCTGCTATAATAACAGCAAGCATGGCTTGGGTAAGGGGTAAGTCTCTATGAGGGGGTGAATTCATCATCCCAAAAATTGCTTTATTTTGAACAGGGATCGTATAAAAATCATTGTGATCCCTATTGTAGTATCTTTTTTCATCAAATACCATTTGTAAAAACCTTGGGTAAGCAAGAGTCATATTGTTACCCTTGTTATGACACATGCCATCAAAAATCATTTTTGAAAAATTATATTTTTTCCCCCTAGCAATACACACAATGGCACTCCCAATTGATCGGTTAATTTCATTATGTGCAGTACATTTGGGACTCAAACATTGAAGAATGACATGTATCAAGTACTTCCAAGCTGGGGGAAATTCTTGTTTTGTATATTTGTTTAAATGGCCATCTTCTGGCAAAGGATAGCCCAAAGCTTGGAGCCCTTGTTCTAGCTCTCCAATGGGTAGGGTGGTTATACCATTTGCATCATTCAGGTGCAAATCTTGGCGAACCAAAGCTTTAGTAATCACCCATGGAAGCCCATGGACAGTATCAGTTAATGTAGTCACATTATTAACTATTGAGGAAGTGAATGTATTCCAAAACTGTTTAATATGTGTGACAGTGATAAGAGGAGCATGAGAAAGTGCATACCTTATGGGGGATGCATTCAGATATTCCACCATCTGAGTATATTGGGGAAACAGAGCATCATCAGCTTCTAAATAAGCAACCATGTTATGCTGACTTCTGAATCCCAATTCCAAATCTCTTGGTTTAAACTTAGGTGCCATTGATGTAGAAAGTTGTGATAAAAGTTATGAAAGATGAAGGTTTGAGAAAATTTAGTTAGACAAGAATAAGCAGTTACCCTGTTTCAAAGGAATGAGCCAAATATATAGGAGAGGTGAAAACATGTGATTGGTCAAAGCATGAGGCAGTTATATTCAAAATATAATGATGAAAATCTTGAAAAAGATATAACTTATCTCTTGCATTAATAAAAAGTTACCAACTCCTAAAATTACGGCCCATATTTTCGTCAAAAATAACAACTGGGTAGGATCCAATGTCTATCAACGGTCAAAAATAACTTATCAGCGCCCAACGGCTATATTCTTGTCAACGTTGGATTTTGCCATGTCAACGTCAAAATTGGTCCTAACAACGTTTGGAAATAAAACTGTCAGTGTCCAAAAATAAAAATAATATAAATGAAAAAGAACCTTAACAAAGTAATTTATCCTAGTGAAGATAACTTATAGACTGAAAATCACCATAGGGTGGAAAGCATTGTCCTATCATGCACACTTGCTTAAGCAAGATAGACATAATTGTCCTCAAGTGTTCCTTGCTAACCAAATTTCTTAACAATTAAGTTATCTTATAAAATCCTGTGTAACTTCCCAGGTAAGCCAAATAAAAATAATACGCAAGTCTCCCAACAGACCACATCTAATTCTAGGTCAAAAAGTCTTGGCAGCGTGCAAAGTATATCAACTTTGCATGCTACAGTGCCTCACGATTTAGTAAACTAACTCGTACTCACCAGTGGACACAATCTAGAATTGTGATAAGAGTATTATATGAATACCCAAAAAGTCCAAAAGTTTTCCTAAACCTCCCCTTAAACGATGATATACAAGTTGCCAAACATAATACATGCAATAAATATTTATGTCAAGATAGGAATGTAAAGATTCCAACCATCATCCATAAACTTGAACACACTCCAAGTAAGCTCCAAAGATCCATAAGCAACTCTATATCCATTTGTACAATGCTCATAATGCCTGCATAATTAGATCAAAAACCACAAAACTAACATGTTGCTGTCAACGTCCATTTTAACACTTAACAGCGTTAAAATAACCTTTATCAGCGTTAGACAAATAAAGTGGAAAACCTAATTTTGTACAAAGACCAATAACAATGCATATCTTGTACATACTTTAATAATAAGCTCCAAAAACACATATTAGGTAAGATTGATCATTCCAATACTTGTTACCAAGTATTGAAATCTCCCAGTATCAAAAGGTTTAGTTAATAAATATGCCACATTTTCTTCTGTGTCAACCGTATCTGGTTGTATTAAGCCTTTTTCAAAACAATCTCTTATAAAATGATGTCTAATTTCTATGTGTTTTGTTTTAGAATGATGTACAGGATTCTTAATAATGCATAAATTACTGTTATTGTCTACAAAAATCTTGGTATGCATAAAATTATACCCATAATCCAACAGTTGGTTCTGAATCCATAAGACTTGTCCACAACAAGCAGCTGTAGCTACATATTCTGCTTCAGTTGTAGAGTTGGCCACCACTGTTTGTTTCTTGCATTGTCAAGATATCAACCTACTCCCAAGAAATTGGCATCCACCTGTTGTGGATTTTCTATCAAACTTTTCACCTCCATAATCACTGTCTGAATAAGCAATCAGCTCCAATGGAGAATCCTTTAGATACCATAATCCCAAGGTGGGATAGCACCTAAGGTCTCTAAAAATCCTCTTGACAGCTTGAAGATGACACACTTTGGAAGTCACTTGATGGCGTGCACATGCACACACAACAAACATAATGTTAGGTCTAGAAGCTGTAAGATACATCAATAATCCAATCATTGACCTATAATGCCTGACATCCACCTCTTTTCCATCTCTAATCTTTCCCCAAGGGTGTTCCCTATCCATGGGTGTGCTAGCCCGTTTTTCATATGGAGAAAAGCCAAACTTCTTCAAGATCTCTGCTACATATTTGTCTTGAGAGGTGAAGATACCATCCTCTTTCTTCTGAACTTGTAAACCTAGAAAGAAGTTCATCTCTCCCATTGCACTCATCTTGAATTTGTCTGTCATGAGTTTGGAAAAGTCTTCACTCATCTTTGGACTTGAAGAGCCAAAGATGATATCATCCATATTGACCTGAACAAGTAAAAAGTACTTACCAATCTTCTTGGTAAACAAAGTCTGATGTATGGTGCCCCTCTTGAATCCATTTTCCACCAGATATGTGGACAATGTGCCATACCATGCTCTTGGGGCTTGATGAAGTCCATACATTGCTTTCTTCACTCTATACACCTTTTCTGGATGTTCTGAATCTTCAAAACCAGGAGGCTGCATAACATAAACCTCCTCTACAATTGTGCCATAAAGAAAAGCACTCTTCACATCCATTTGATAAACTATGAAGCCCATGCAAGAAGCATAGGATAGGAAGATCCTTATTGCTTCAATCCTTGCAACAGGTGCAAAAATCTCTTCATAGTCTATCCCTTCCTCTTGTGTATAACCTTGAGTAACTAAACGTGCCTTATTTCTGACCATAATTCCTCTCTCATCCTTTTTGTTTCTAAGAACCCATCTTGTCCCTATAGGTTTGACATATCTAGGACAATCTACTAACTCCTAAACATCTTGAATAGCAAATTGGTGAAGCTCATCCTGCATTGCTTCCACCCAACTTGGTTCTTTGAGAGCATCAAATATCTTCTTGGGTTCCTGTTGTGATAGAAAACAAGCAAACAAACATGCCTGAACAAGAGGGGTATCAACCTTCTTGTGGATATTGGCAATAAAACCTCCTTGATTCTGATGAGATCTTCTTGTTTGAATATGAGACATCACATCACCAATGATTAGAGAAGAAGGATGATTTTTGATAGTAGATGTAAGTATTCCTCCTTCAATAATTATGTTGTCTTCAATTTCAGTCTCCAAGTTGCCAATATCATCTTCAAATTCTCCTCCATCATCACCTGAATGAACCTCTTCATGTACAATTGAAGGTTCACCTTGTTCAAAAACATTGGAAGAGAATAAATGGTCAAAAAGTTGTCAACGCCTGAACTAGGTCTGTCAACGTTTGAGCCATCGACGCCTGAATTTGGCCTGTTAGCGCCAGATTTTCCTTTGTCAGCGCTTGAAGATTCATGCATGTTTTCATCAATTGGTTTCTCTTGTGGACCATCCTTTTCCTTTCCAGCAGCAACAACAGCAACAAATCCATCTGTCCAAATAGGAATGGTGACATACTCAAGTATGGGAGCTGATTTGACTACTTGTGATCCTACTTCCTTATCAACCTGTATACCTGAAATTTCAACAACTGGTTCTTCCACAACATTTGAATTCACTTTCATAATGTCTGGATTAGTAACATGCATATAATTCAAAGTTCTAGACAAAGGTTCCAAGTCAAAGAACCAATTTGGTCCACTCTTAGGATCACTAGGTTTACTTTCTAAAAACCTAACATGTACCTTTTCAAGTATACAGTTTTCCTTCTTAATGTAAACCCTATATCCTCTACTCTTCACTAAATAGCCCATAAAATAGCCTTCATCACCTTTAGCACTAAACTTTCCTAAGTCATCACTAGTATCTAGTACAACTACATGACATCTAAAGGGTTTAAGAAAACCAATATTAGGTTTTCTATTCCAAAATAGCTCATAAGGTGTCTTATTGTGGAATTTGTTGATCAATGCCCTATTGTGAACATAACAGGCTGTATTCACAGCCTCAGCCCAAAATCCAATGGGAAAGTGAGCATCAGCCAACATTGTCCTAGCTGCTTCTATGAGTGTTCTATTCTTCCTTTCAGCCACCCCATTTTGTTGTGGGGGTTGTAGCTACACTAAACTGCCTAGTAATCCCTTTATTAACACAAAAGTCATCTAACAACTTATTTCTAAACTCACCACCATTATCACTTCTAAGTATTTTAACCTCATTCCCGGTTTTCTTTTCAATTTGGGTAATAAAGTTAATCAAAATAGTGGTAGTTTCACTTTTCAAAGCCAAAAAGAAAGTCCAAGTAAATCTAGAAAAATCATCAGTTATGACAAACAAAAAGATTTACCATTTAAACTTTCTATATTAGTTGGACCAAACAAGTCCATATGCAGCAAGTGAAGTGGTTTAGAACTAGAATGCACCAGTTTAGACTTAAAGGAGACTTTGTGCTGTTTGCATATAAGGCATGCAACACAAGAGTGGTCATTGTGGAAAGTCTTTTCAGGCAAACCATCAACTAAACCATGTCTCACAAGTCTATTTATATTCTTAAAATTTATGTGCCCTAACCTTCTATGCCAAAGATTACTCTCATCAACTGAAGCCTTAGCATATAGACATGACAAATTATTATTCATCCTAATTTCATTAAGATTCACATTATAAATGTCCTTATGCCTAGGTGTTCTATAATCAATGAACTTCTCATCAGGTAGTTTAAAATCTTTGCTTAACACCAAGCATTCAGTATTAGTGAAAAGAACCTTATTATTGTTATCACAAACTTGTAATACACTAAACAGATTATAATCAAGTTCTTTTACCAGAAATACGTTTTCAAAACACAAATTGTTGGTGATAAGAGTGCCTTTGCCAGTGATAGTTCCATATCCTCCTCCAAAGTACACTTTGTCACCATCTTTAATGGGGGTAAAGTTTATCAAATAATCTTCCTTCCCCGTCATGTGCCTAGAGCATCCACTATCCCAATAGCCATGATCATTTACCTGCTTTTGAATGCCCTATACATAAAGAAAACAAATTAGTTTTCTTTGGGAACCCAAGCCTAAGCAAACTTGGATTAATTTGGTTGTTCAACAAGATCAGACTTAGTCCTTATAACAACCCCTTGTTCATCCCTTTTAGGATTAAACACCCAGTTAACCGGAATTGGTTTAGTTATGACCTTTGAAATATAATGAAATCTGTTACAGGTCATAGAAATCCCATCTGTATTAGGGTTTTGGTCTTGTTTGGGTCTCCAAGTTAAGCTAGAAGAAGCTTTAGACCCCTTTCCCTTTGGTTGCAGGTATTTGTCATTACTTGGTCTAACAGCGTTGGAAAGATTCCTATCAACGCTAAAATTGTTCTTGACAGCGCTGAAATTACCCTTATCTGCGTCAAACCTAGGGTTTGCTACAGGAACCCATTGTCTGTTAGACCATGTATTAGTCTTTTGAAAAGGCCTTTGTCCATAAGTATTAGACCCTTTAGTAAAGAATGGAGCTGGTCTAATGACTTGTGGACTTTGTTGGACAAAAGGTCTGGGTTTGAACATGGTTGACTTTCTATCAGCGTTGACTTTTGAAGCATTGACACACTTATAAGCCAAATGTGAAAAACTCCCACAAGTATAACAAGCTTTTCTAGACATAACCCTGGGTCTAGAAGAAAAGAACCCTGTTCTATTATCACTAACTTGACTCTTTGGTGACCTAGGTTTTCTATATATTTCTTCATATTTAATACTAGGTTTTCTATCAATGTTTAAACCAAGGTCAACAGTCTTTCCAGTAGTAGGGTTGATCACTTTTATGGGTGTGGACTCATTTGGGCTTTCACTAAGCATGCCACCTTTAACAAACAAAGTGGGATTAGCTTTCTTCCATTGGTCCAAATCAGTCAATTTCTGCTTATATTCCTCTACTAGAGTAAGAACTCTTGGTGGAGGAATAAATTCCATTTCTTGGATTTCTGGTATACCAGTCCAAGATAAATCCTTTCTAAGGACACCATAGAAGTTCCCAGCAGGTGGTGGAACATCAGCATACTCTTTCATCCCAATCCCATTCATATCCCTAGAGCCTCTTTGTTCCCTAACATATTTTTCTAGGGTTCGAGAAGCGTTATCAAATCTTTGAATTTTAAGCCCTATATTATCTTTGTTTTTAATGGTCTCATCTAACTTAGCTTGTATAACACCTTTGGATCTCTCCAAGATGTCCCTAAGGTCAATACTAGCATTGAGGTCATGAGTCAAAACATTGATTTGATCTTTTAGGTCAAGCTCCATTTTCTTGTATTCAGACACAATCTTTTCAGTTTGAACAAGTGCAAGTTGATAATTAGATAACTTACATTTTTTATTAAAAACATCTGATTTTAACTTTAAAATTTCTTTGGTAAGTTTTTCAGTGTTTAAACGACAACCTTTACTACAAAATACATCATTATATACCTCATTATCTGATGAAGATGAAGAATGTGCTATGAGAGATAGTGAACATGCTCTTCTTCTTCCTTCTCTGCAATCAAGGCCTTGTTCTCTTCCACATCTTTGGCCATAAAGCTCCAGTCCCAGCCAACACCATCAATCTCTTGCATGGCAACCATAGCTTTTGTATCTTCAACCTTGATGATTTGGCTTGAAGGCTTTCCAGCATCATATCTTCTTGGAGATCTGCATTCTCTCATAAAGTGACCCATTCTATGGCAATTGTAACACTCAACCTTGGATTTATCAAACCCAACAGTGTCTTTAGCATTAAAGGTCATCTTCTTCCTGAATCTCCTATTCCATCTATTGGCCCTTATGCTTGCAAGTGCCATATTCTACTTTATGTCCATCTCCTCCAAATTCTCATCACTGATTTGCTCAAGGTCCTCATATGTAATCACTGAACCATTAGGCAATGCAACAATGTATGCACACACAGTATCTAGATCAATACCAGCAGGTCTAATCCTTGGTGAGTCAACATTGTATGTGTCAGCGTCTAAATGTGGGGCGCTGACAAAGCTTGATCCAACGTTGACACAAGGTGATCCAGTAACTTGGTGTACGTATGACTCCCTTTGATCAAATTGACCTTCACTATGTGAGAAGAAGGCCATGTTTCCATTGGTATATTTGCTTCCTTGATCCAAAAGGATTTCATTCTCTACAATCTTTAGTTTATTGTAGACGTCATCAAAATTGGAACTTTTGTGAGCATTGGCATGAATAATAGACCTTGCTTCAATCTTCCATGCATCACCAAGACTTTTAAGGAAGGTGGTAATGATATCAACATCATTATACATTGTCCCCATAAAGGACAATTTGCTTGTGATGTCAAGAAGTCTGCTTCTCACCCCACTTAGCTTTTCATTGGGAAGGGCTTTGAACACAGCATACTCATGCAAGAGTTGCTTCTTCTTCTCTGAGGCAGTATCATCATTACCACCATAATTAACTTGAAGGGTTGCCCAAAGCTCTTTGGCAGACTCAAAACCTCTATACTTGTGCTGATTGGCTGGTCCCAAAGAAAGTTTAAGAATGCTTAGAGTTTTCATGTCGTTCGTTCTCTTTATAATATCCTCAGTTGAGACAGCTCTCCCATTTGTAGGTTGTTCTTTTCGATCCTCTTCAGTTGAGCCTGGACTTGATCTTAAAGTAATAGCATCTTGAATCTTGGCAGCCTTATCGAATGTGTTTCCATATTCAATAATTTCCCATAGGGTGTGGTCATGGATTTGAAGGTACTGCTCAAAATTGAACTTCCATAGCTCAGAGTTGTCAGGGTCTAGCATGGGGATTTTTAGGTTATGGCTTGAGGAGGAGGTCAACTCTGGAGTAGACATATTATCTGGTTTTTAGGGTTTCTTGAAAAACTAGGGTTTTTGGTGATTTAGGGTTTTTAGGATTTTGTGTTCTTTAGATAGAAGTTCCTCAACAAGCTCTGATACCACTTGTTGATCCCAAACTTAGATCGATTTAGCTTTGTGCAAACAAGATTGAATCAAGTTAAACACTTAGAGAAACTTTGCTGTATATGAAACAATCTAAGTAATATACGGAATTTATACTTAGAACAAGAACACAAACAGAATAAACCAAACTTTCACTTTGATTGATAATCAAACTTGCGTATAATGAAAGTGTAAAACATATATTAAACTAAAACCTAAAGGCCTCGTTTTATAGATTAAGGAACCTTGTACAAGAGTCTACGTATCAGCTATTTTAGGTAAAGATAAACATAAGAAATACATTGTCGAACATATCTTTACTAGAAACATAAAACGTGTAGACTAAGCATTCTATCAGTGTTTGACTTCTTCTCATCAACGCTTGACTTCTTCTTATCAACGCTTGATCTGACAACGCTTGATTTCTTCCTATCAACGTCCAATTTCCTCTTGTCAGCGACTAAGTGTCTTGGCTTCATTTTATTCCCAACAAATGGGCCAACTCTTGAATGACTTGATTGCATTGTGGATGCTCTAAGACCTCTGGCTAGTGAAATAAGCAGAAAAAGCTGATGATCTAACAAGATTTGTAAATCAACCTTCCCTTTGTTTTTCTTCACGACTCATCATATTATAAGCTTTCACAATTGTAGGTAATGTTGCATAAGAATAATTTGACCTCTAACATTAGCATAACTTTCATCCAAACCAATAAAAACGATACCAAACTTTTTCTTTGGTCTCTCTCCCCATTTGCATTCCCATTTTCACAATTACGAACACAAATACACGTAAGCAGTGTTAAGTTAATCAGTTTCATCCCATAAACCTTTCAACTTGTTGTAATACACCACAACAGTACAATGAATTTGTTTTAGTTTACATAATGTCATTACTGAGTTGTAAAATACTATGACCAATAATTTTTGCAAATTATTTCTTGCAACTCTAATTATAATGGCAAATTCAGCAAATTCCCCGATTCACAACAATCGTTATCTTGATCTTTTCATTCAAGGAAATCACCATAGACCTGAACTGTAATTTTCAAATCTAGTTAACTTATTAGAGATCAACACTTACTCTAGGTGATTAGTTGGTAAGAGATAGATATGATGATCTTGTGTTATTTGATCAGTGGATGATGATGGTGTGTTTGTTGAATCAACAGAAGCCATGATTGATATAAGGTGAAGATAGAGGTTGATCAATAGTGATTGTAACATATGCTAACTATAAACTAAACAACTTTAATGGAGTCTTGATCAAGAATGGGTAAAATAGCTCAAAATTATCGGGTTCTGATGAGGATTGAGTGACAATATCAATAAGTTTGATTATTTGATGTGATAAGGTGAGTTGACTTATGGATCGTAAGCTCTGATACCATATAACAATAGTTGTAATGCCATCATTTGTAACAAAAATCCAAAGATGGAGAAATAGCACGAAAACTTGATATGACCACATTATTTCATTAAGAGTAAAATGAGAGTTTACAAATCTATTTATAGAGAATACAAGTGTTAAACTACTTCTAAGAACTAACAAAAAAATTAGTACATGTGGCATAACTAGATAGCATCACATTAATCTTGCTAGATGATGAAGGGATTGTTAGTTAGGTTATTTTGTAACAATGTTTTTTTTCACCCTTGCAGCTTGAACTTCCTCTTGATTAGTTTTTATAGTGCTTGAGATAAGCTAAAGCTTCCTTGACTAATCTTAGGCCTTTGAAAGGATTCATCTCAAATTTAAGATTGTGTTTTACATATTTTTATTTGAATAAGGTTATAAAGGTATCTTGCATTTAGATAAAAGGGGACCAATGTCCACCTTACATCCACCAAAAAATCAAGGGTTGAGATTATTTTTTTAGAAAAAAAAGGACAGAGGAGATGTTAGGTCATTTCATCTATAACACAAAACACACCTACCTACTCATCTTGATCCAATCTCGTCCTCTCTCCTAAAACACACATTAAAAACATATAGTCTGTGTTTTCATCAATCCATCATCTCATACTCATCAATCGATCGTTAATAATCAAATAGGTGATCAAAGCGATCATCGATCATCAAAATTGATGATCAATCATCATATATATATAAGGTAGAATCATTAGATATTTTTTAATTTTATCTACTTTTAATTCATTTGATGTGAGTCAGCTTATAAATTAACATCATGTAAATTTATAAGCTTATAATTAATCTTAATTGATGACTTATTTGATTTTATTATGAAAAAAGGCTTAATCTCTTTCTTCATATTATATAAATTTATTGTACTATATAATAAGCTAACTTATTTAGATGATTAATGTGAATACGCTTATTAGAAGAGTTATGTGAATAAGCATATGAATTAGAATGGAGTTATCATACGTATATAAATAGAGTTTGTTGAAGCTGTAGGATAAGCATAAGGCGAGTTATGTGAATAAAGTTATTAGGAGAGTTGTGTTGTAACTGTAGGTTACGCTGAATAGTTGTATCATATATGATACCTCCATATATTATACATGATAAATATATCATATATGATATATGAAATTATCATATATGGTAATATATTAAAGTGCTTGAAAAAATACAAACAAGTCTGTGATCACCTAATGGGTAATTGAAAGTTGTTGAGTGTATATTATCATATATGAGAATCTGGTTGAAATTCAACTTATGTAATATACCATATATGATAATCTGGTTAAAAGTGAAACAAATCATTTTATTTTTGTAGTGAAAGCTGTTTTCAATGCATTTTGAAAACTAAATCATCTCAAGGCCAAGAAGTGAAACATCGACCCCAAACTGAAATAACAAGATCATGAGCATGAAAATAAAAAAGACGAGCACTAAATTTGCAATAAAAATATTGATGACTGACATCAGCATCAATTGTTTTAGACATTTGAATAGTTTATCTCTTAGTAATTTGTGTATGGTGATGTATAGGTTTAACTTCGTAATGCTACTCAATCATTATTATTTTTGTTAAATATGAAAATGAAAAATCTGTAGATGTAAGTTTTGAATAATATGATTATTTTGTTAATTTTTTTATCATATTCTTGAAGCATGGTTTTTATCATTTTTTAGTATCATACATGATAATACTTGTAACTTTTAAATTTTGTCATATATGATAATGTAGTATCATATATGATACTAAAAAAGTTTGACATATTGCTCATGATTAAAACAAGAACTCTTCTGGATTCATGATTAAACACGTGTTCAAAAAGTAAAAAAAAGATTTTTTTATGACTAGCATATATGATAATGGATTATCATATATGATAATCATAAAATTTTTTGGGAGATTAAACAAAAGGTCTACTAAGTTCAGGCTTGAATTCAAGATTAAAACAAATAGCGTTCTTAATAAATAATTAAACACTTGTTCAGAAATAAAAAAAATGTGCTTTTTTAACAAGATATAATTAATGATTAAACACTTGTACAAAATAGAATGTAACCAATAATGATTAGAACACTTATTCATAACCAAAATATACAAAAACAAAAGAGCCTATCGAATTCATAACTAAAACAAAAACATTCCTATTATTATTTTATTTTTTCTCGAGCCAAATCTACTTTTCTTTTCTAAAACTTCCTCATTGGCATCGACGTAGACTTATCGATCAAATGTGTTTGCACAATCTGTATTTATAAAATAGAGGAAAGAATATATCAGCCAATAATTTATCAATAACTGAATTATATAGCAAACAATATAAAAATACATAATAGGTCAAAAAGTGTAAAATGTCATGTACAATATAAAAGTCTGGTTTTTTCTTGTCGTTTGTTAGAAACATCATATATGATACCTCATATATCATATATGATATAACTATCATATATCTCATATCATATAACTATCATGTATGATATATGGGGTACAATATATGATACATAAAACTTAATTCAACTTACATCATCAACTTAATTAAAATGCATAATAATACACCTTATTCACACTAACATAAGCTTATTCATAACTCACATATGTAAAACCTGATAACAAGCCACAAGCATATTTGATTATGATATTGTTCTTTGTTAAACATATTTGATTCTTAACATCAAGCCACGTGCCACTTACCAAAGCCATCCATAGCCATTTTTGAGTTTTATGGTCAATTTATATACAATATCATATATACAGTTGAAAGAAACATGTTTGAATAACTTCAATATATTTTGTGTAAATTAGTCATAAGTCTGGTTTGTATTTTTGGTTTGTCAGAAACTTATATATGATACCTCATGAATCAATTTAGGGCTGAGCGGCAGACCCAGACCGGACCGGACCGACCAAAACCGGACCGGACCGGACCGAGGACCGAATTGGTCCAAAACCCCAGACCGAAATGGTCCGGTCTGGGTCGGTCCGGTCTTGTCCGGTCTTCGGTCCGGTCCAGTCCAAATTAGGCAAAATAAAATAATTTTTGGTAAGACCGAACCGGATCGGACCGGACCGACCGGACCGAGGACCGAAATGTTCCAAAATCACGGACCGAGGACCAGACCGAATTTTCTCGGTCCGGTCCGGGTTGGTCCGGTCCGGTTCGGTTTTCCGGTCTGGTCCGGTCTAACGGTCCAAATGCTCAGCCTTATGAATCATATATGCTACCTCACATGTATCATATATGATATACCAATTATATATCATATATATACCATATATGATTAATGAGGTATCATATATGAGACATCAAGCTTAATCCAGCTTAGATCAACTACATGAAAATTTCTAATAATACAGCTTATTAACACGAACATAAGCTTATTCATAACTCTCTTAATCATAAAACCTTATAATTCGTTAAAATAAGGTAATAAACTAACTTATATTTCAACACAATAAATTCAAATCATCTAATTCACATGCTTATTCATAACTCTCCTCTAATTTAAAAGTTTATTTATAATCTTACTCAAACCAATTAGCTTATTGACATAAATCAGCTAAGAAGTTAGCTTATAATTAAGAACAATCAATCTAAAAGATTCTTTCAAAATAAGCTAGTTAAAATCTTATAATAAAATATTAATAAGCTTATTCAAATCAAATAAGCTAAAAATAAGAATAGATATTAATCAAACCTAATGATGTATGGATCAATTTGTGATTATGGACGTTCGTGATGATAGATTGAACGGTTCGTGATGATAGATCGATTGGATATATTGGTAATGGACTGATCAATTAGTGATATATGGATTCGTGATAGAATGGTCTAGTTGTTGTAGAGAGATACAATAGATCGGGGTAGAGAAAGAAACACAAACTATTTTGTGTGTGTTAAACGAGATGAAAAGTAAAAAAAATAGTATATATATAAGGACGAGTGAAATAAATATAATACCCCTACAATATAGGGAGACAGAAGGTTGAATGAGTCCTCTTATATCTTAGAAAATTTTAATATCCAAAAGGACTTAATTTTTTTTATTTGAAACTAACATGTTGCCCGCGCAATGCCGCGGCGAGTACTTTGTGACGATTTTTGATGCGAAAAAATGTTATTATCTTACTCATCAAGCGCGTATTCACATTAATTTAAAGTGATAAAAATGTTAAATTGAAATAAACCGCTAAAAATTAAAAAAACAAACTACTAATAAAATATATCGAAATGCATATTGAATTAAAGAGCGCGACATTTTATAAAATATGATAAATTTAGATTATGAAAATAATAAATAGATAAAAATACATTTTAATATAAAATTAAAAATATCATTTTAATATGTTCTTACAAAAGTTTGTTACGAAAAATTGTTACTAAAAGTCAAGATATTTAATGTGGGGAAGACATCTTACATAGTAAGTAAAAAAGTTTAAAAATTTAGACTTTTAAAAGGTTGTTACAAAAATGTCAAATGCTTTTATAATACAAGCATGGACCCGCGCAATGCGGCGGCGAGTACTTATAATCATTTTGTAGGCTAACAAATATTAATTTCTTATCCATTAAGTATGTATTGTTAAAGTTGTAATAAATCAAAAAAGACTTCTAAATTTTAAAAAAATTAATAGTTAATAAAATTATAGCAAAATGAATATTAAATTAAAGAGAATAAAATTTTAGAAAATATGGTAAAACTAGATTATAATAATAATAAATAAATAAAAAGATTTTTTAATTTAAAAGAAAAAATGTTATTTAATAGGTTGTTACAAAAGTTTGTTAGAAAATGTTATATTATATTATGTTGATGAATATATCAACAACTTGTTTTATTTAGTAGGTAAGGGAAAAGATCCCCATAGACCCTTAGTTTAGCATAGACTCAACCAATCAATCACAACCATCCATTTTTATCATGTAACAAAAAAACTCATTTTTTAAAAATTAAATATCTCACAAACCGTTCATCGTTACGTAAAACAAAACATATCATCGCGACGAGAATTAAATCATCTATCTATCGAGGGGCACATGTATATACTTTCGACGAACTTTTTTTCGACTTTTTTTCTTAAGTCACGTCTGGAGAGAATCATATATGATTCGTCACGAAACATATATGATTTGTCACGAAACATATATGATTCGTCACGAAACATATATGATTCTCAGAAAATCATATATGATTCATATCAGGAATCATATATGATTTTCTGAAAATCATATATGATTCGTGACGAATATGATTCGTGGCGAATCATATATGATTCTCTCCAGACATGACATAAGAAAAAAAAGTCGAAAAAATAGTTCGTCGAAAGTATATACATGTGCCCCTCGATAGATAGATGATTTAATTCTCGTCACAATTGTGTATTTTTTTCGTTTGACGATTTACCGTTTGTGAGATATTTAATTTTTAAAAAAATGGTGGGAAGCGAGTTTTTTTAATAATGGGTGATTATGATTGGTTGGATAGGTCTACGCTAATTTAAGTGTCTATATAGATCTTAACTCCAGTTGTACAACAACAGCAATAAGGCAGTCCAGAATATACAAGACAAATTAGACATCAATTTTTAGGGAGTGGCCATTCCAATACTTGCAACCAAGTATTGAAACCTCCCCACATCAAAAGCTTTTGTCAAAAGATCAGTAACATTAAGTTCTGTATCAATTGCCTCTGGGACAATCAATCCTTTTTCAAAACAATCTCTAATAAAATGATGTCTGATTTCAATATGTTTGGTCTTGCTATGAAAAACAGGATTTTTAATAATGCAAATGGTGCTGTTATTGTCAATAAATGTCTTGGTTTTAAGAAAATTGTACTCATAATCAAGCAGCTGGTTCTGAACCCAAAGAACTTGTCCACAACATACAGTAGCTACTACATACTCAGCTTCAGTTGTGGATGTGGCCAAAATAGTCTGCTTTTTACACTGCCAAGATATAAGCCTGCTTCCAAAAAACTGACATCCACCTGTTGTATACTTCCTATCATTGTTGTCACCAGCATAATCACTATCTTAATAGGAAACCAGCTCAAATGGTGACTCCTTGGGATACCAAAGTCCTAAAGTTGGATGCACTTTAGTTACCTAAAAATTCTCTTTACTGCAAACAGATGGCACTCTATGGGTGCCACTTGGTATCTTGCACACAAGCAGACTGCAAACATGATGTCAGGTCTTGAAGCTGTAAGGTACATGAGAGATCCAATCACAGACCTATAATTCCTGACATCAATAGGCATTCCAGGGCCATCTTTGCCCCAAGGATGCTCCTTATCCATTGGAGTGGAAACTTTCTTTCCTTCACACATTCCAAACTTCTTCACAATTTCAGCCACATACTTGTCTTGTGAGATAAAGATCCCATCTTTCCTCTGCTGAACTTGTAACCCCAAAAAGAAGTTGAGTTCACCCATTGCACTCATTTGTAATTTGTCTTGCATCAACTTGGCAAACTCTTTGCTAAGCACAGAGTTTGTGGATCCAAAGATGATGTCATCCACATTTACTTGCACCAAAAGAAAGTCACCCTTTTGTTTCTTGATAAACAGGGTCTGGTCAATTTTCCCCTGTTGAAGCCATTATCCAACAGGTATTTAGACAGAGTTCCATACCAGACCCTGGGAGCTTGATGAACTCCATACATAGCCTTTTTCACCTTGTACACTTTGTCTGGGTGTTCTGGGTCTTCAAATCCTGGAGGTTGCATAAAATAGACTTCTTCATCAATGGTGCCATATAAAAAGGCACTCTTAACATCCATTTGGTATACTGTGAAATCCATGAAGGAAGCTAAAAAGTGTGAAAATACTTATCCTTTTATCACTTAATTATAATAATAACCAGGCCAAAACGTGTATTTTATGTCGTAAATGTCGTAATTATACGTGGATTGTGTTTTTGTTGTGATTTAGGATCAAAATGTGAAAAGGGAAGAAAACACGGGCTTTCACGGGCTTTTATCATAGAAAAAGATATAAGACGAAGTCAAAAGATCAAGAGTGCAAAAAGAACGGAAGTCCAAGGCTTATTCTGAAGATTTATCTAAGAAAAGGTCTAAAGACGGAAGTTTAATGAAGTCGAAGAACCAAATCTAATAAAAGAAGAAAATTATAAGACGAGTTCAATTTATATCGACAAATCCCAAGTCAACGTCGAGAAAGTCTAAGAATTTAAAAGATGAAAAGACGAGAAGAAAGAAGAAAGCATCAACACATGTTAATCCTCCTATAAATACCCTCCTAATGACACATTAGGAGGTGTTAGCTAATTTGACACATTAGTCTTTCCACATTTATTTTTCATGCAATTTCATATTGTCATTTACTTAATTGTTCTTTAATTTAAAGATTATTTCAAGTATGTTTTTAATTTTGTTGTTGAATCTTTATCTTTAATCAAGTTTTATATTAATCTCTCATTCTACCTTTCTTTTTTTGCTTAATCTTTATGCTTATTTGCTTATTGTCATGCTTATTTGATTGTTTGTTATGTTTTTATGTGTTTGATTGTGTTAGCTTATTGTATGCTTTTCTTAAATTTAATTAAGTGTTTTTTTAAAAAGTTATTTTATAAAAAGTTGATTTTAAATATTTTGATTATTAAGTGTTTTTAAAAGTTTTTAATTTTGGCTTATTTGCGTTTTCTTAAAATCATTTTGGTTAAGTTTTTAGATAAGTGTTTATTTGGTTTTGCTTATTTTTAGTTTTGCTTAATTTTGTTCTAATTCGGATTCCTCTTAAAACCCTAGTAATCCGAACTAGGTGTAGGATTTACACTTTCCCGACTTATGTACTAAACTTATTTTCCCTCCAAAACTAAACACCACATTCAAAATTAAGTGAAGGATTGCTTTTCCCGAACTAGGTTGGAAACTAGACGATCCCGAATTAGGTTGTGAACCCTATATTCCGAAGTAAGTGCACAGCACATATTCCGAACTAGGAGTTGTACACATTTCGATTTAGCTAGCAGCAATATTTTTTTCATGGAATAAAAAATTCCGTTGTCTTTTTTTTTAGTAGATAGAGTAGATTTAGGTTATGATAGACGCAGGAGGACATCATCCTCACTTTTGTATTATTATTTCATTTCCCTTTTTTCAGATATTTAAGGATAGAAACGCAGACATCAACCACAGTCCTCACTTTAATTTTTATTGCAGCGTTTTTTTTATTTCTAGTTTAGGAACTATATATCAACTTTCGATAGATCAGATCATCGCTATCACTTTATAGAAAGCAAGCGTTTTTTTTTTAGAAAATAATAGATTTTTGTTTCCTTTTTTGTTTTAAAATCATACGCAGCATCCCTTCCTCACTTTTTGCAATATTTTCTTCCTGCGATTTTTTATAGTATTAGTTTAGGAATTGATTTTTTTTTCTGATTCATTTTACTTTCTTTATTTAATTTTGTTTAAGCAGATATTTGATAGATCAGATATGTTGGCGTAGGGAAAAAGAACAATTTTAACATTCTATTTTTTGGGGATATCTTATCTTTAAAAACTTTCTTTGCTGCGTTTTATATAAAAAGTAGGAGGTAGGCGTAGAATTGTTTTAATAGATATCGCAGACTTTATTCTTGTTTATTCCTGTCTTAATTAATTTGCATATGATAAATAAGAGATCACATTTCCATTCTTATCTTCAATTTAATTTTTGCATATGTTTAGTCAGCAATAGTTGTTAAAAAATATTCCTTATCCACACTTTTACTTTTTCTTATATGCGTTTGATATTTTTTTAGGATAGATCCATTTTTATAGCATCTTATTTTTCCTAAAATTTAGTTAAATTAAATATTTATATTTAAGTTAGTTTAAATTAATTTTTATTAGTTAATAAAATTTATATTTTCTAAAATATAACTTTTAAAATGTCGATTAGTTTATTTATTGTTAACCGTTTATGTTGTCTTATTGATCTCGGCGTATCTGGTTCGTCTTTAGCGAGAAGCTTACGGGTTTATTCGCTCGGGTTTGATTCTCTATCTCTTTCCTTGTCATTATTTCAATAGCTTTTATATGATTATTATTATTCCCTTGTTCTTGTTTAGCTTTAATGTCATCATTCGAGTAGTTTTGATTATGGTTGTTTAGTTTAATATCTTTGTTTCCACTAGTATTAATTTAGATCCCTTTAGCATAATGTTATTAATATAATTATTGCTTTTATCGTTTTATATTTTGTTATTAATATTAGTAGTTTAAATATAAAAATCAAAATCTCTTTTATTCGAGCATCAAACTTGAGACGTACACGCGGATTTCCATTCACACTTCGCCAGGAACTACGATAACCTTCGGGTGTACGAAAAGGTCTACATCAAATGGCGCCGCTGTTGGCTGTGTGTGTAGCGATATTTGCGTTGTGTTTTTAGTTAGTGACTTGAAGATCCTTTCGCTTTGAAAGTTTATTTTCGTATTTGTATATATACATATAATAAAAAATATTTTAAAAATCCAAAAAAATATAAAATAAATAAAAACTCAAAATATTTTCTTATTTTAACTTCTTTTCTTTATTACTATATATATCATTTAAAAATCCAAAAATATTTTCTTTCGACTTTATTTTTCTTTTCGATATATATTATATATGATATATAGTTTTATATAGTATATTATAATCTTATATTTTCTTTTTATTATTTTATTATTAAAAAAAATTAAAATAGTCCTCGTTATCCTCTATTGTGTTTAATTTTTTTCTCAACCCCTCTTATTTTTAATTCTTCATAGATTCATATTGTATAGGGTGTGGGTCGTCTGGTAGTCAATCATGTTATTGGTGTTCATGCGAGCGGTGCGGTATGGATATCCCTAATTACGAATTTGGACATTGTTCATTTTGCAATTCGATCAATTCATACTTCACCTCTAATGACACTATCTTACCCTCTTCCATATATGACGATCTGTATCCGCAACATGCACCGGGTTTTTCTCAATACCCGTGTTGCAACAATTGTGGGGGCCCTCACGATACTTTTTCTTGTCAACCGATGAATTATTATGAGCCCGATCCGTGCTATAATTCCGGTTTTCATAATTTTGAGCCCCCACAATACACCCTCGATCATCAACCTTCTTTGAATCCTAATGACGTAACACGAGCACTTGTTTTGAAACTTCATGACGGTGTAATTCGACTAAAAGAAACATGGGAGGAGGAAAAGCGACAGCGACAAGAGCAAGTATCTAATCTTAGTGCTTATACCTCTACGCCTCGTGTAATTCCTTATTTTTATGATGATGACGAGGATAATATTTACGATCTAAATCCATCATGTGAGACTACCACTCCTATTCTCGATTCTTCCACTACGGAGACCGATGCCTCTCTCATCATGTGGGATGAGGGTCTTATCACTATTCCTTGTGATGAGATTCTTATTCCAATCCAAAGTGAGCCTACGGTTGCTTCCGATAGTGATAGTGAGTGTGAATCTCTTTCTAGTGATGATTCATTACCTCCCACCGACATCTTGGGAGATGATTCTTTGGCTTTCTCTAACCCTCTTTTTGATCTCGATGATGATTTTACTTCTAGTGATGACGAGTCACTATCCGATGAAGACGTTCTGAAGGAAAACATCAAGATTTATTCGAACCCTTTATTTGATTTTGATGACGCCTACATCTCTAGTGAGGTGAATCCTCTCTTTGAAGAGGGGATTGAGGACATTGATGGCTCCGACTCTATTGCTATTGATGAGCATTCTTTATTAGCCATTCCACCTTCCATCGTAGAGGAGGTGGAGAGATTTGACCCTACCTTCCATTTGATTCGGTCTGGAGAGGTGACGCGGGTGGTAGATATTTCTTCTGATATTTCTCATATTATGTTGTCACCCCGTCCTACCACGTGCACACCTAAGTGGGTGATGTATCGCTTTTACTCTCCTCATTTCATACCGGGAAATGAGGATGAGTGTTTTGATCCTGGAGGAGACGTTGATGTTGCTATCACTTGTGATGTTTTACCGGTTACCCCCATCGAATCTTGATTTGAGTTTCTATCTAGTGTCCTCGGGTGACACTTTGATATCTTTTTCTCCCACCCTCCCGCCCTTGGCTAAGACGAGTATTCTTAAGGATCGCCTTTATACCTATTTCTTGTATGTTATAAGAATCCTTCTGCTTTTCTTCACTTATACTGTGGATTCTTCTTCTTTATTCTCATCCGGTAATGAGGATAAGATTTTTGACCCTGGCATATCTGTTTTCAGCCAGTGGTGATTCTCTTGCTCCCCCGTGGACCATTTAATTCGGGGTCGAGTCAGGCTCGTGACTCGGTTAACAAAAACAAGCGCTTCTCGGGAGGCAACCCGATGATCTATCCTTCTTTTATCTATTTTCTAACATAAGTGTAGGGGAATGCTTCTCTCCATGTGTGCTTGTTGGTATTTGTTTTTGTGTACAGGGTTCCCTTGGATCGAGAAGACTTTCAGAAGGTTGATGTTGCTGTTTTCCATCATCTTCTTCATTCAGTCTCTGATCGACCTTCATGTTTATATCAGGGGAGTACTCGGTTCTCATCTTTATATATATATATATATATATATATATATATATATATATATATATATATATATATATATATATATATATATATATATATATATATATATATATATATATATATATATATATATATATATATATATATATATATATATATATATATATATATATATATATATATATATATATATATATGTGATGTTGTTCTCCTTCTTACACTTGGAATTCTAGCATTAGCCTTTTGTGTTCCTAAGTGTAGGGGTAGGACCTTATCGCTTTTGAACATTGAGGCCAATGTTCGGTTCTAAGTGTAGGGGAGTTTATATCATATTGATCATATTCATGCCTACTTGTTTGCCCTCTTGCATCCTATTTTGATCAAATGTGTGTTTGTTTTTTTATTTTTTTTTATTTTTTTTATTTAAAAATAATAAAACGTTTTTTACCATGCGTGATTGACTTGTCTCGTAGGCTAGAACAAAGGGGATCCTGACTCTGCCTGAGTGTTGTTCTGGCTGCTCCCTTAAATTTTAGACTAAGCTTTTAGGAATTTTGCAAATAAAAATACTAAACGTGGAGTAGTTGGTTCTCTTTAGAGCTTATATGAGTAACCTGTGGCTTTTCCTCCTAGATTATAACTACATTCGATAAGTGTGTTTTTCTCAAGCCTTTGAACGTTAAAAATTGTGTTGTTATGCAAAAATAAATTCTTATGCAATTTTGATATAGAGTCCTAGTTCAAGTTTTTATTTAAATTTGAGTGAAAGCATACTTTCTTAAATTTGAAATAATGTCGAGTGAAAAAATATGTTGAAAAAAAATCGAATCAAAAAAAAGAGAAAAAAAAAAGAAAAAAAAACTGAAAAAAAGTGTTCAATTGAGTTAGAAGAGTCGAGTGTGAATAAGTGTTTTTTGTTGCTTTAATTATAATTGTGAGAAACTTGCTTTTTCTTATATTTAAATCCGAAGTTGAACTAGAATTCGTCAATTTTGTATAAGAGTTTAGACGGCATTAGAGAGTGTAGAAGTCAAAGGTCCCGTGAGCTCCGATACTATTCTCTAGGGTGTAAAAACCTAGCCTCCTAAGCTTTGCTAAAGGACAAGCTGAGAAGAAAGTCGCTACATGGAGTGATCTCTAATTTGAATCTTCAATCTCTAATTACCGTCGTTGTCTTTCATCTAAGTGTCTTTTATTAGCTTAGTGGTGATTTCAAGATCTTTGATTTCAAAATCCCGCCAATCCCGGTACTATTCTCCGTGGGGTGTCAAAAGCTCGGGCACTTAACCGATGAGGTTGAGACGTTCCGAGAAGAAAGCCGCTACATGGGAAAGGCCATTTTTGAAACTTAAATCTCGTCATTTTCGGTGAGTATAATATTCCACTTAGATGATTAGCAACCATAACAAATGTCGATTTAAACGATCAAAACTTTGAAAATGAACACACTTGCCTAGTCTTTTATAATTATAGGAGTGAAAAGTTATATTCACATAGGTTATTAGTATAAGTAGTGTTAGCATTTTGCCAAAACGTTTGCACAAGGAATCTTAGCTTAGTTGGGAGTAATAAAAAGAGGATGACGATATTTATTCCCTAGAGACACCCAGTTTGCGTGTTTCCCGTTCTATGATCCTTATACCTTGAATAAAAAGTCGAGCATGGCGGGTCACTATGGATTTTAATTTTTATTTTGTTTTAGCAATTTCGAATAAAGTAGTTTTAAATTGTTTTTGGGTTTAATGTTTGTGATAATAGTTGCTTGGGGGAAATCAACGTTTTAAGTGTAGTGGTGTGTTGAACACGTAATTATTCATGCATTTTGTGAGAATTTTCCTTCAGTTTTCGCATAATAAATGGCAAAAATGTATTTTTAGTGCATATATCGTTTATATTTGCTATTTATTATTGTAGGTACGGATATCAAAGAAAATGAGCAAAAACGAAGCGAAAGAGCCAAAAACGAGCACGAGAAATGGAAAGAGCACGGAAAATCGAGTTTGACGGTGCATTCATGTTTTATTGGGCTGGTCCGACACCATTGAAATAGGTCGAACCGACCCATTAATATAACTTCAGCCCGCACAGCAGCAGGCCCAGCTGACGAATAGGACACAGGCCCAAAATGGGCGCAGCCCGGCGACAATAAAGATATGACTATGAAGCAAAAGCCCAGCAGAAAAGCCCATTAAATCAAATGAAAAGATCAGATATAGATGGTTTAATAGGGGAAGCAGCAATATTTTTTTCATGGAATAAAAACTTCCATTGTCTTTTTTTTAGTAGATAGAGTAGATTTAGGTTATGTAGACGCAGGAGGACATCATCCTCACTTTTGTATTATTATTTCATTTCCCTATTTTCAGATATTTGAGGATAGAAACGCAGACATCAACCACAGTCCTCAGTTTAATTTTTATTGCAGTGTTTTTTTATCTCTAGTTTAGGAACTATAGATCAACTTTCCATAGATCAGATCATCGCTATCACTTTATAGAAAGCAAGCATTTTTTTAGAAAATAATAGATTTTTGTTTCCTTTTTTGTTTTAAAATCATACGCAGCATCCATTCCTCACTTTTTGCAATATTTTCTTCCTGCGATTTTTTATAGTATTAGTTTAGGAATTGATTTTTTTCTGATTCATTTTACTTTCTTTATTTAATTTTGTTTAAGCAGAGATTTGATAGATCAGATATGTTGGCGTAGGGAAAAAGAACAATTTTAACATTCCATTTTTTTGGGATATCTTATCTTTAAAAACTTTCTTTGCTGCGTTTTATATAAAAAGTAGGAGGTAGGCGTAGAATTGTTTTAATAGATATCGCAGACTTTATTCTTGTTTATTCTTGTCTTAATTAATTTGCATATGATAAATAAGAGATCACATTTCCATTCTTATCTTCAATTTAATTTTCGCATATGTTTAGTCAGCAATAGTTGTTAAAAAATATTCCTTATCCACACTTTTACTTTTTCTTATATGCGTTTGATATTTTTTTTAGGATAGATCAATTTTTTTATAGCATCTTATTTTTCCTAAAATTTAGTTAAATTTAATTTTTATATTTAAGTTAGTTTAAATTAATTTTTATTAGTTAATAAAATTTAGATTTTCTAAAATATAACTTTTAAAATGTCGATTAGTTTATTTATCGTTAACCGCTTATGTTGTCTTATTGATGTCGGCGTATCCGCTTCATCTTTAGCGAGAAGCTTACGGGTTTATTCGCTCGGGTTTGATTCTCTATCTCTTTCCTTGTCATTATTTCAATAGCTTTTATATGATTATTATTATTGCCTTGTTCTTGTTTAGCTTTAATGTCATCATTCGAGTAGTTTTGATTATGGTTGTTTAGTTTAATATCTTTTTTTCCACTAGTATTAATTTAGATCCCTTTAGCATAATGATATAAATATAATTATTGCTTTTATCGTTTTATATTTTGTTATTAATATTAGTAGTTTAAATATAAAAATCAAAATCTCTTTTATTCGAGCATCAAACTTGAGACATAGACGCGTATTTCATTTCACAGTTCGCCATGAACTACGATAACCTTCGGGTATACGAAAACGACTCAATCATGGGTGTTCATGGATTCCGGGTTATGTGATGAAAAGATATTCCGAATTAGGTCTTGAATTCTCTTTCCGAATTAAGTCCCAGTTCTAGGCATTCCGACTTATATTGAAGATCAGTATTCCGAACTGTGTGTTGGATGTGGATTCCGAATTAGCTCCATAACATGTATTCTGGATTGAGTTTGTGATGCTTATTCCGAACTAGGTCCAGTTTCTAGCTTTCCGAATTAGGTTTTACTTCTTGTTTTCTATTTTATTTTTAAACATTTATTTTTCCTGCCATTTTATTAAGTGCTATTTTAATTGCTTTACCTTAATTTTATTTTCAAGTATGCATTTTTATTAAATTTTTTAAATTTACGTTTAGTCAAGTTTTAATTTCTCGTCATTAATTTACTTTTAAAGTCTTAATTTTTTACCATTTACTTTTTAATCGTAGTTAGCTTTATTTACTTTATCATTTACGTTAAAGTTTTGCAATTTTATTTTAACCAACGACTATTCTTTCTTTTCACCAAAAGACGACTGAGTCACACTTTTAACCGGTAATCAATTCGATTAGACATAATTCAAAGAATCAATTTTCAAGTAAATCAAATGGCGTCGCTGCCGGCTCTTTTCGTGATGATTAACGGTTTTCTGTGAGAGACGCGTTGGATTTTGGGATCCGTTCACTCGTGAACGTTATGTTTCGTTTCAAAAATTTTCAAAAAAACCTAAAAATCAAAAAATTTCAAAAATCCTAAAAATCAAAAAATTTCAAAAATCCAAAAACATTAAAAAAACTCATAAAAAGCATTTCTTTTTCAAAAGTTTTGTAGCAAAAAGATTTTATTTTTACGATAACCATTATTTGTCTATTTCTTAGTTATCTTTTTCTTTTGCAGGTATGCGTACTCGTTCATCGTCTTATTCTGAGCCTGAGACTCTTGAAGACTTAGACATGACTGGTGTACACAACAATAATAATCCACCTCACCCCAACATGAATAATAACAACCATCTTCCTCAACCCGACCTTCGTACGATGGAGGAGCTTTGTCAACCAACAATGAATGGACGCGGAGGAGCGATTGCGCCGATGCAAATCACGGTTCAGAGTTTTCGTTGAAGCATCACATGACCGAACAAGTTCAAAACACTTGTCCATTTCGCGGATTACCGGATGATGATGCCAACAAACATCTCGACAAATTCATTACCGTCACTCAAAGCATGAAATTTCCCGGGGTTACTATGGATTTTCTTCTCCTTCATCTATTTCCACACACTTTATCCCACCATGCCGAAAAATGGTTTGATCGTCTTACAAAGAATTCGATTCATACATGGGACGAAATGACTCAATGATTTTTGTCGCGCTACTTTCCACCATCCATGGTAACTAGCCTTCGGAATCAAATCAGTGGATTTACTCAAGAACATGATGAGTCTCTTTTCGATGCTTGGGAACGTTATGATGTTTTGATCGATCGATGTCCTAACCACAATATGCTCCCCGTCACCTTAATTGATACTTTATACAACGGTTTAACTTTTCGTGATCGTGATACGGTTAATGCAGCCGCCAGTGGCACATTTATGAAAAAGAATACCCGATGAGTGTAGAGAGCTTATAGAGAACATGACTACTCATCATAAAAATTGGGATTCATCTGCATCTTCAAGGAATAACCCGAGAGTCAATGTTTCTTCTACTTTATCACAACCCGAGATAACCGAACTCACCCACATGATGGCCGAAATGAACAAAAATATCCAACTCATGGCTACGAATCAACTACAACAAGTTAAAGCTGTAGCACTTTCTTGTGAGATTTGTGGCGGTCCTCATTCATACACTAATTATCATTCTACTCATGACAATCCGGAAAATGTTATGCGGCTCATGGTAACTTTTCAACGGAAAGCTATCAAGCCCGACCTCAAGGTGATCGTGACTTGCTAAGTTACCGTTCTAACAACTTTCTTTCACCTGGTTTTTCTCCTCAAAACCACAACCCAAACAACTTTAATAGAAGCAATCCAAACCAACCTCGAGCTTCTAATCCCTATCACCCACCCGCTCAACAAGCACCACCCATCACTCCACCCATGACTTATAATCATGATGTTGAAACTTTCATGAGGACCCAAAGAGAGGTAGTTAAGAATCTTCAAAGCCAAATCATCAACTTGAAAGGAGATATCACTAAACAAGGGAATGATATTCGAACCGAGCTTCGACATGATATGCAAACTTCTTTAAGCAATCAAACGAATGATTTGCGGAATATGATGGCTAGTTTCTTTCAAAGTAATCAACCCTCTACTTCGGGCTCTCTTCCTTCTAATATTGTCACCAACCCAAGAGCACATGTGAGTGCTATTACTACACGCAGTGGAGCAACTCTAGTAGGACAATCTACCCTTCCTCCATCTTCTTCATCTACACCTCCTCCACCACCATTTATCCCGCCTACTTCCATGCCTAGTATTAGTTCTCCATTACCGTCCCCACCTCTTAATGAAGAAGCACCCAAGAACAACCCTTCACCATCCTCACCTTCCACCTTTAAACCTTCAACATCTCAACCTTTACCTGCTACACCTACACCACCTAAACCCAACATCCCTAATCCTTCTCGGTTAGAAAAGTGCAAATTGCTCACTAAAGAGGATGCTCAAATTACTTCCTTTTTGAAGATGATTACACAAATGAACTTCAACATTAGCCTCGTTGAAGCACTTGTCCAAATGCCGAAATTTATAAAGGTATTCAAAGAATTGCTTAGTAAGAAGGAAAAGATGGCCGAGTTTGTTAATACTCGATTAATTGAGAATTGTTCTACAGTCCTTCTTAAAGAACTTCCAGAAAAACTTAGAGATCCAAGTCGTTTTGTGCTACCATGTACTTTTAAACAAACCGAAGAATTTACTGCCTTAGCAAATTGAACTCTCGCTTACCCCGTTGGTATTGCCGAAGATGTGTTTGTTAAAGTTGGTACCTTTACTTTTCCTGTCGATTTTGATGTTGTTGATTATGAAATGGAACCTCGTATTCTGTTAATACTTGGACGACCATTCTTGAGAACCGGAAAAGCTATAGTCGATGTTGCCGAAGGTGAACTCATTTTAAGAGTCGGGAATGATGCACAAGTTTTTAAAAAGGGGAAGATCACAAACAAATCCTATGGAAGAGAATCGGCGAATATGATTAATGTGCTTCAAGACGAGCTTGATACAACTCCTTTGGAAAGTACAAAGCTTTATGATTTTGTCGTCTACAACAATCCTCTTTTCGAGCCTATCTATGATAATCCACTTTTTCAAGAGAATGTGGAAGATTATAAAGATCCTCTCTCCAATTTGGTTGCCCCACCAATATATGATGCTCCACCAATCTATGATGTTGATTCTAGTTCCGATGTGGATGATTATGATGATTTTGTTTCAGAGTATAAAGACATGCCAATATATGATGATTTTGATGATGTTGATACTCTTTCGAGTGATTCTTCACATGATGACCTTGTTCCTACTTTTGATGAAGATCCTCCACCAACAATGCTTGATACTTTGGATAATTACTCATTTGAGGAAGATTTTTCTACTTTTCGCAATACATACTTCCCCAATGAGAATGATTCTCCTCCTTTGGACTTTGATTATAGTCTTTATCCTCCTTCGGATATGAAGAAACCCGTTTCAAAGGAGAAGAAGCCGGACGACACCAATATCCACAGTACTTATGTTTTGACACCACTCTATCCCCCTTCTGAGGATGAGATTGTGCGATTTATGAGCGGATCTTATTCAAGGTCTACTGAGCCTGAATGTTATTTTCCCCTAAAGGAAAAGGTGTTCGATCCCGGTATTTCAATTTTAAAGCCATCTCAGTATCCATCTGATGAAATAAAAGGAAATATTTTTGGAACTTATGGAGATATGCTTGCATTTCATCACACTTTCTACCACCGTGCTCAACAACTGCTTAAGGGAACCTTGCCTACTCTTCTTTGGCTTGCCTTGTTCACCTTAAGCTTGTGCTACTTAATGGATGAAAACCATGTATTTGATCCCGGTGGATGTGTTTCAAGCTTCTTACTATGCTAATCAAGGTCGAGTCAGGCTCACGACTCGGTGAACAAAAACAAACGCTTCTCGGGAGGCAACCCGAGTATCTATCTCTTTTATTCCGTTGTTATAATAAGCGTAGGGGGAGACCCTAGTATGTGTTTGTTGTTTTCTTTTTTATCATGTGCAGGGATTCGAGCTTTTAAAGATCCATTCTTGATGACTTTTGACGACCCGTGATTCTGTCTACCCGTCTTCCTGGTTCTATCCTAAACTCTTACGTTCACTATTTTATTATCTTCAATATTAAAATAGGAATCACTTTAGTTGTCTCTTCCTTAGCAAGATTTAAACAACGTGCACAATGCCCTAAGTGTAGCGGAGTTTACTCCCACATGCTTAAACATTGAGGACAATGTTTATATTAAGTGTAGGGGGACTTCTATCGAAGTTAAGTGGGCTTTTCCTTGTAATTGTCCTCATTTTAACCGGAAAATTGATTTTTCGACATTTTTCAAAAAATTTCATCTATTTTGGCCTAGTTGTATTTCCTTTTATTATCTTTATTTTCTTTCATTGCTAGAATAAATTTTAATAAATGGTTTTAATAAGTTTAGATGTCTTTGATATATTAGGCCCGTCATGAATCTTTTGACTCAACCCGAGTTTACTTATCCAAGTCTACTCTAGCTAGTATCCTTAATGTGTTTAAGTCAAGTTTTGCTAGGCTTTTATATAGGGAACTTTAAAACGCGAAAGTATTAACTCTTATGGGTTAAGAACAAGAACTTTTCGCAAGTTCCTATAATTGATCCTAGAAATTCGTTTATCAAGGGAACTTTAAAATGCAAATTCTAAACTTGAAAAATTCTAAGAAGATGCAAGATCCTATAGATAACTTGAAAACCCAAAACTTTGATTTAATTGGCTAAGCATCCACGAGTCTCATTCCTTGAGATTTTAAATTATGGAGAACGAAAGATGATAGAGTCAATTATAAGTTTGGTATTCTTTCATGAATTTATGTGAGTTAATTATGAGCTTTTTCTCACATCGCTTGTTAGTAAGTTTTATTGCAATAAGTAAGGTTGTACGATTTGAAAAGTTACTTAGCTTCTAGCATAAGATCGTTTAAAAGTTGCTCGGTATTAATTAGAGTTCATAGCTGTGACAACCGTGGTTTTGGGTTTGTCACTTGGTCTTACTTTTAGGTTATTTTATGTGTGCTTACTTGAATTGTGTGTTTACGTGTTTATTTTGTGTGAACGAGGTTGGTGTGGTTATCGTTTATGAGTATAGAGTACTCATAAGTAAATCGAGGAACGGTTGTTTCATGTTCATGAGCTCACAAGTGGTGACTGTGAAATGAAAATGGTGATATTGTGGTGTTTACGTATACGTATAAGTATTATAGTAATAGTATTTTTTTAGGATTTACGGTTTAGCATTTAGAGGTCTCGGGTGAGGTAATTATTCATATGAATATTTTTCGGGATGGTTTTAAGTCATTTAGGACTTAGTTATAAAGTTTATTTCAAAATTTGAGATTTTTTATAAAAGTGTATATTTTACGTCTTTTACGGTAAAACGCGTAAATTTGACTAGTTTTACGGTTTTGAGGTTTTGGAAGCTTTAGGAGCTGAAATAAATTAAGGAAAATTAAGTTAATATTATTAACATAATATTAAATAATAAAAAAAAAACGAATTTATTGGGTGTTTGGGTCGGTTTAGACGCACCAAAGAAAGAGAAAAAGGGAAAAAGGGAAAAAAAGGAAAGTTGGGTGTTATACTTGGACTAGGATTTTATGTACACACTATATAAGGTTATCTAATAAATAAAAAAAACATAAATCCCTGGAGACAAAGAAAAATTCGTGGGTTCCATAGAGGAGAATTAGGGTTCTTCAAAAAAATTAGGTTTTCTTCATCTTCCATTGATTTAAGGTAAAAACCTTCATTAACCTTTTTAATTAAATTGTTTTTATGTTTAATTAATCATTCTTATGATGGATTAAGGGTTAGGGTTTATATAAAAACAGTAAATTAATGATGTATTAATCATAATATGATGATCATATAATCTAGGGCTTGTATTAGAAGGGTTATAGGTGATTAATTAGATCAA
The DNA here is from genome assembly GCA_025667525.1 of Glebionis coronaria. Classification (NCBI taxonomy): domain Eukaryota; kingdom Viridiplantae; phylum Streptophyta; class Magnoliopsida; order Asterales; family Asteraceae; genus Glebionis; species Glebionis coronaria. The sequence goes on from CM046877.1 coordinate 425,102,453, forward strand.
TTTGTTTAAAACCTGTTTTTAAAAACTGGGCAGAATTTTGAGTCTATTGTTTTGATCATATCTCGAGTTCTAGGAACATTCAAGATGCGATCAAACTAGCCCTGGATAGTTAATTGAGTTGGCTTTCTAAATCAAGAAACGAGAACTAAATTGGAGGTCGGGAAGTGGGTCAAAAACAGGTTACAACAGTCGGAGGTCAATACAGTTTTGAAGTCAGCCTGTTTTCTTTTTACGTTTTGGGTTGTTTGGGGTACTTAGGGTTGCATTGGGATCTTCTCACGAACATGAGAGATGGTATATATATTTTAGTAAGGATCTGCACTTGGGCTAAGATTGTGGTTTAGGGTAAGACCCTCTAATGGTAATGAACTTTTCATACGTTTAAAATCAGTGAATTCTGGATAGGTAGCAATATATACACATATATCTGGGCCTTAACAGTAGCTTTAAGGTTAGGGAAAGTGGGAGGTTTTAGCTAACATGTATAAAAGTGTGAATATTCCTTTTACAGAAATCATAGGTATGTTTAAGTGGACGTTTGACTTAAATTTTTGAGACCTAAAACTGGGACTGTTTTGTGTAAAATTATGAACGGGATAGCTATTAAACTTAACCAAGTTACGGACTTGTTAAGGAAGGGTAATGGGGTGATTAGAGCTTAACAATGAGGTAATTATACGGGAATAGACTAGATGTCCATCATAGGTTGATGAGCCATCTTAGTGATTGGTTCGTGTATTGATTTCGTGTTTTTGGTTTGTTAGCTTGTTGCTAGTGCGAGGACTTGTGAATAAGCTATCAGGTGAGTTTCATAGTCCCATGTTTAATATTGATTTTGAATTCCAGATGGGATGGAAGAGACACTGTGTTGAGTTATTTTCTAAATTGATGTTGTGAATGTGTTTGTGATTTGAGATGGACTTGTGTGTACATTATGTGATTAGCTGCTATGTGATTTTTGATTGTGTATGATTTGGATCGGGGGACACGTGTCGTCTCAGTTATTGTGGTTTGACAAGGTAGTGGCCTTGTGGTTTGACAAGGTAGTGGCCTTGTAGTTTGACAAGGTAGTGGCCTTGGGATAGGTACATAGTATGATCATCTATGGTACCATGTTGTTTGGCAAGGTAGGAGCCTTGGATTTTGGTTTGGAATGATTGATCTTGAATGCTAGTTGTTAATACATAATTGTAGCACATTGTCCATATGTTATTGTGTTGATGGTTGTTATTCACAGCTTGTAATTGATTTAGCGTTGGAGTCTAAACCTATGACTCTCACCAACTTTATGTTGACGTGTTTTAGTGTCTCTTTCAGGTGATACTATGGTTAAGCATGAGAACATAAGTGGCTAAGATTGGAGAAGCTTAGGAATGCATATAGAAGGAGAATCCCCGTTTCCTTCTTAGTTTTTATTTGTTATTTTAATAAGTGATACTGTGGCACACATATATTTGTTTGGTTATGTTATTTGTTTGTCTTGGGTAAGCGGTAGGACTGTTACCTGCTTACCTAGACTCCTGAGTCTGATGAGATATTGTCATGACTTTGTGTCTCCATTTTATGACATTTCTTATTTCATATAGTTATCTCTATAGACACGCCATGTTGTGATGATATCCATACGTCGCGTCCCATATTCCGCCATGGTGGGGTGTGACAGAATGGTATCAGAGACAATGGTTATAGAGAATTAGGTTGCCTAGTCGTGTAGCCTAGTCTATAGCTTAAGGGTCCCTGCATATAGGCGTCATAGGAGTATGTGTGCATTTTATAGTAATTCATGTGTTTGAATATTATTTTCGTAGTATTTGTTAGGTTATGAACTACTATGGTTCATACTTAACTACATGTTATTTTCTTTACGAGTTTTGATTAGTGCGGGTGGAACCATGGTCGTATACGCTAGTCATTGTTGGATTTCGCTTAATTATGTTTTCATGTTCTTTATACATTTTGAATTTTGTCTACGCTGGTTCAGCTGGACTACGAGTTTATGTGTTTTGTGCATTGGCTATGTTATTTTAATACATGGGGTTTTGGATCTTATCTTGTGTGGTTATGTGCTTGTAAGTTGTTGGATTATGTGTTATGTGTAGTATTAATTTCTTATAAGTGTCATCATAGGAGGGAGTACATTGGTGAAAGGGAACATGTATAATTATGGAGGCCTACATAATTATATATGTGCCACAACACCACTGGACTTTCAAGTATGATTGCATGAAAGAGAGTTAATACATGCTTGTATAGTATATGTTGGATGGATTTGAGTGTATGTACGCTTATGCCTATGTATCTGATGAGACTGCTTTTATACATATTCTCATCGTCCAAATCGGGCTTAAAATGCATAAAATATCATTAAAACTGCCAAATATATGCTCGTGATTGTTAGTTGTGTATTTTTAGGTACGGATATTGAGGAAATGGCAAAAGATCACAAGAATCATTCAATAACGAACACGGGAAACGAAGCCGCACAATGAACCGGGGCCAAGTTTGGATTTTACAAAAATGCCCTTGAAGAATTGAAGATTGACAAGTTTGGTCCCTCAACTTTTGAAGATTTACACTTTATACCCCTCAAATATTCAAAATTATGAATAGGGTCCCTAAAGTTTGAAGATATTACAAGTCCAGTCCTTGAAGAATCCAAGAATTACATTTGAAGCCCTTGGAAAAAGTTTTGGAAGTATTTGTGCCAAATTTGACAACTTGCCAAAAGTTGTTAAGTGCAAAATGGGCGTTGATGCTATTTATTACAAAGTGAAGGAAAGGAGAAACATTGGGGGTCTTTTCTGCCAACTAACCAAACCTCCTCACCCACTCAGCTCTTGACACGTCAGCATTACCCACCCATCCACCCATACACATAACCCAACCCGTCCACCCAGCCCAATGTTTAACCCGGTTTTTAAATAAACCAAGTCAAAGCCCTAGTCAACCTTTCCCACTTTCCCTCCTAACACTTAATTTAAAAATCATTTACCCAAAATAGATTAAAATCCCACTAATCCCCCCCTTAAACCCTATTTTTCCCAGTCACAATCAAGAGCAATACAAAGGGCTTTTACCCCAAATGCTCCAGATAGGTAATTCACTCTTCTCTCATCCTATCCCACACAAAACCCATGTTCCCACTCAACCCATGTGACCTCCCAAGATTCCCCTGCACACGTCTTTTTCCCCCAATACCAACAAGCAGACAAGATGGACGACTCAGATGATCCCCTTGGTCCCCAAGCACATTTAAACGGCCAAGATCATCAAGACAAAAGCTGGCATCCAACAAAGCCATCACATGGCATGAATTTTGACCATTTTCAGTCAAAACAGCAAGGGCAATTTAGGGCTTTTCTTATTAGGGTTTTAGTGTTCTAGGTTCTTCTTTAGACTAGTATAAAAGGGAGTCGACTTGTGACCCCTTTTCTTTGTTCCAGATTTTACTCCAAAAATTGTAATCTTTTTAAATATTTATAAAGTTTGGTATTTGTGTTTGAAACAAGTGTAATTCCTTTTATGAGTTTTAAAATTGATATATGTTTGTGAGTAATTAATCTGAGTTCCATATTTCTTGTGTTAACACTTGTGTGTTTGGAGTTGTTATTTTTCAAAAAAGGTTTGTAAAAGGGTTTGATTACTTCAGATTTTCAAGATGTTATGAAGTGAAAGTGGAGTAACATCCTTGTTTTTCTGAGATTAAACTTGTTTTCAAAAAGTGTTCCTAGTTCATTGGTTCAAAGTTTTGATAAGGTTTTAAAAAGGTTTTATTAAAATCAAATTTATTGGATATTGTTGTATTGTTCTTATTTTCTCTTAGCAGGTTTGGATTTTTGTTTGTTTTCCAAGGTCCAGCACAAGCCCGAGCTTGTGGGAGGTGGTTAAGCAACCACTGAGGGACTTGGATGTAAGTCCCTCAAGGTAAAAATCCCTTGTTTCAGTTTCATTTTCAGAAAGTGTGAATTTTGCAAGAATTGTGAAAGGCTGCTTGTTTGAGTGATTTACTTGCTTAATTAGGTGCTTTGATGATTGTTATGCATGTTTAGAAGGTTTAAAATCAGTTTGGTATAGATTGAATGTGATTTGGTTAGAAAAAAGATTGAATTTCAGTTTAAAGGGGTGTTTGGGTTTGCACTTTATTTGAGTTTCCTTGATTCATTTTTGTGCTTAAACCTGTTATACTCACTCATTAGGTAGAAATAGATTGTATGCTAGCTAGGTTTTCAGATTGGTAAACTTTTCAAGCAAGATTGCACGATAAAATTTGTCATATAGCTTAAAAATCAGAAAACTGCCATAAGTGACTGTTTTTGTGAAAATTGTGCTTGATTCTTGATAAGCTGTTTGATTTAAGGTCATTCTAGTGTTTGCTATTGCTTATATGTTATTTGGTCAGCTTATATGCAAGATTTGGCTTATTGAAATTGGCTTTTGTGCATGTAAAATCAGCAAAGTACACTCAGACCTTCATTGTTGCTTAATCAGAAACTTTGTGGCTTATTTGTGTGATTATTTGTGAAGTGATTGCTTGTTTTTTGTGTATAATCTGACTCCTTATACTCCAAAGAGTATAAGGGTGCCTTTTTGTCCAAAATAAGCTATCAAATAAGCTTTCCTAAGCTTATTGGTCTCCTGACCAAATTATTGCACTAGCAGTGGGAAGACAGTTTCCCCTGCTATCACAAAGGTTACCACTGCCAAGCAACAAGACAAAAACCAACCACATGTCACTTTCAGAAACATTGTATTTTTGTCTTTAGTGCCCAAATTTTAGAAGTAGGACTTGATTTTTGTTTCTAAATTTTTCTTATTTTATTTTTGATTTTTCTGATTAATTAGATTTTTAGTTACTGTTCATTTTATATTTTTTAGATTAATTAGCATTTTTAATTAACTTTAATATTTCTGTTTTTGGCTTTTAGTGCCAAAAAGTAATATTTTTCAGTTTAATCAATTTTCCTGGACTTAGAATATTATTTTAAGATTTTTGGTTAAAAAAGATTTTACTGTTCATCTTTTTATTATTTTTTAGAATTAATTTAACTTAATTAGGGTTTTAACTAAACTAGTTTTGTCTTTTAGTGGTAAAATTAATATTTTTCCAACTTTTTCATTTTTCTTCTGTTCATTAGAGTAAAATAGGATTTTTAAAATTGGTAGACTATTTTTAGCATTATTCTATTATTTTTTATAATTATTTTAGTTTTAAAATAGTTTTTAGTAATTTAAAAATAGAAAAATAGTTTTTAAAAATTAGGAAAAATACTTTTTAGTTTTTAGATAATATAAGTAAGTTATTTGTTCAATAAAATCATATTTTGAACATTCTGATTAATTATATTTAATTTTAGGGCTTTAATTAGCATTTAAAATTGAATATTTAATTAATAAAAGGTTTTAAAATATTTTTATTGGATTTTATTTCTTATTTATATTATTTTGGACTTGTTTTAGCTTTTAATTAACTTTTAAGTTAAAATTTTAAATTTTGTAGTTTTTACGGTTTTACGTGAACGCGTTTTCGTCTTAGCTCGATCCGTCTTCGTAACCGTCTTTTCTTTCCTTTCTCATTTCTTTTCTCTTTTCTTCTTAATAAAATCATCAATCAAAATCAATTCATTACACAACACACTAGCCTCCTCGAGAACGAACTCACTCTTACTTGGGTCATAACTTGTGGTTTTCCTAAACCGCTCGTTAATACTTACCCTAATTTACCTTCCTTTTCCTAAAGGGGTAAAAATACAACTATCATTTTTGGCGCCGCTGGGGAGGCGTGTTGTGTTTTGATTGAACATTGTTGTTTTTTATATTAGCCATAAATAGTATTTGTATTAGTAGCACTCTACTAATACGTATTATCGTTTTTCGGTTTTTGTGTGAATATTATTAATATATTGTATACGTAGAACAATAAATTCACAAGTACTCCAAATGTGTGATAAATCACAACCTTGACTTGGGGGGTCATTACCCAATCATTGTATTCGAATCTCAAACCAAAGAAAAAGGCAAAAATAGATAAATACTTTCGTGAAGCTTAATCTTGAAAATACAAACTATAAGGTGGGTATAAGGCGGTTGTATTTCACGACCTAAAGGAAAAAGGCTCTTAAGTGCTTCGCGCCGCCTCGTTTCCTCCGCTTGCTTGTGCGTATTTGATTTTGAGAGTGAATCGAGGGTTTTGCCGCCCAAAGTATTATTACATATCATATATATTTTCTTGGTTTCATTTGATTAAACCCTCTTGAACGATTTGGTGTTCCACCATCGTTCTAAAGTCATCGAAGGCGTTCACTCCACGTGATCGTTTTCATTCCTTGAGGCTTCTTTAATCAAGAGATTTGATTAAGGAGGAGATTTGTAGATTATTGTCTACTTAATACATTCACCAATTTCCAAAAAAGTTAATACCATCAAAAACCACAAAAAAATTGAAAAATACAAAATACCAAAAAGAATCTTCTTTGCTCGTCTCCTCGTTGTACGTGACGTTTATGCAAACTCGCTCTAAAGCAAGACGTGCTCGTAAACGAAGAAACAAATCGACTACTCCTTCTAGTGAGGAGTCTCCTATTGAGGAACCTATTGTAGAACAAGAAGTCGTCATGGCTAATCGAACTATGATGGAGTTACTTCAAGCACCCACCGAGGGTTACGGAGAAGCTATTGTGATTCCCGCTATCCTTGCGGAGAATTTTGAGGTGAAAACGGGTTTGTTGTCGATGATCCAAAACAACAAATTCCGTGGTGATGAGAAGGACAATCCCCACAACCATATCCGCCAATTTAATCGTCTTACCGCCACGTGAAAATTCAAGGATGTCTCGAATGACTCGATTAAGATGATGCTTTTTCCGTATTCCTTAGCGGGGCCCGCTAAAATTTGGTTAGAGAAAGAGCCACCCAATTCTATATTGACGTGGAAGGATCTCGTTTCAAAATTCGTGAACCAATTTTTTCCGCCCTCTAAGACTACGCATTTGAAAAATGAGATTTCTAAATTTTCACAAGAATCAAATGAAAGTTTTTCTACGGCTTGGAATAGGTTTAAGGAGATGTTACATGAATGTCCTCATCACGGTTTTTCCGATTTGCACCAAATCGACACGTTTTACAATGGACTTAATGATCATGAAAGAGATTATTTGAATGCCATCGCGGGTGGTAATTTTTTGTGTAAAACGGTTGAGGAAGCTTTGGTCATAATTGAGAATAGGTCTAAGGTTTATAGCCCTCGTAACACACCGAGTGTTGCCAAAATGGGCTCATCATCGTCTCGTAGTATCAATGCTTTACAAGATGAAGCAAATGAAGAAAATCGGTTTTTCGATAGGTTTTCGACCCTTATGTCCCATTGGAAAGCTCAAGAAGCTTCGAATTCCGCTTCGGTTAAAGCGGTTTCTAAGAGTTGTTTGTCGTGTGGTGGAGCTCATGATCTTTCCGAGTGCATTACCATGGATGGTAACACTTCGAGTGCTTATGTAGCCACGGGAACTTATAACCAAATCGGTCAAGGTTCCCGCCAAAATCAAGCTCCACCAAATCAAAATGCTAATAACTATCGAAACAACAACCAAGGTGGTAATTACCAAGGAAATGAAAGGAATTACAACAAGGGTAATTATCAAAGTGGAAATGGGCAAATTTCAAATCAAAACCAAAACCGTGATTTTCAAACATCGACTCAAGGTTTTCAAAATGATCACACCAAAAATCTTCAAGGAGAGTTTTTGAATTATGCTAAGGAAAATGATGCTAAGTTTGACAACATGCAACGTGAAATGGTTAGCTTAAGGTCCGAGTTGAAAAACGAGCTTAAAAACGAACTTGCTAATGAACTTAAAACTCATGCTAATAAAATGGAAGGAAATGTCACACGTCTCCAACAAAATCAACAAAAAATGGAGCAAGGTCAACATGAGATTAAGCAAGAATTGTTAAAAGCGGATGCTAGGCAATCAAAATTTGAAGACCGAATGGCTAAAATGTTTGAAGCTATCATGTGTAAGCCCTCTTCTTCGGGTGGTCTTCCTAGTGATACCATCGTGAACCCGAAAGGAGAATTAAAGGTTATTACTACTCGTAGTGGTAAAACTTTCAAAAAGCCCATTTCTCGTCCAAGTACTTCTATGGAGAAGGAAAAAGAGAAAGAACCCGAGGTTGTGGTTGAAAAGGAGCAAATTACAAGCCCACGAAGTACCGCTCAAACCACACCTACGGTTGAACCAATACCAATCATGGAACCCGAGATTCCAAGGCCGATGCCTATGCCTACTTTGCCCCAACCCACACCACCTTTACCCTACCCTTCTAGACGAGACAAGGAAAAGGCACAAGAACGAAATAATTATCAATTTGAACTCTTTATGAAAATGTTTCGTGACTTGCATTTCAATATAAGTTTTGCCGACGCCTTAGTCATGATGCCTCGATTTGCCGCGAACTTCAAAAGTATGTTGAATAACAAAGAGAAATTGCAAAAATCGTCTAGTTGTTCATCGGTTTTTCTAAGCCGCATACCTCAAAAAGTCGGTAATCCTGGAAAGTTTTTGATCCCATGTGCTATCCAAGACATGGAAGAATGCTACGCCTTGGCCGATCTTGGTGCTAGTATTAATTTGATGCCTCTTGAGATTTTTAAATTGCTCAATCTTCCAAATCTCACTCCTTCAAGAATGTCAATCGAAATGGCCGATCATTCTACGATTCTAGCTTGTGGAGTAGCCGAGGACGTCTCTGTAAAAGTTGGAAAGTTCTACTATCCTGTAGACTTTATTGTTGTTGACATTCCTATCGATCCTAAAGTTCCGTTAATTTTAGGTCGATCTTTTTTGGATACCTCGAGAGCACTTATCGATGTGCATGAAAGAAAAATCACTCTTCGTTTCAATGAGGAATAACTCGTCATTAATGCAACCCAAAACTCCACTCTTTCTCATGTGTATTCTATCACATCTTTGTACAATGTCAATCCCATCAAAAACATTTGCAAAAAGATTTCCAATAGAGTTTTAGGAGTTGTTGATAAAAATGAAGTTCCGTCCCCTCCGCCGGTGGAGGTTAAGAGTGTTAAGCCTACGATTCCAATCTCGAGTGATTCTTCGGATGATGAATACGTTGATCCCGATGGGGAGGTTTTCTTTGTTGACAAAAGATTTGAAAACTTACCACCACCCAAACCAAAAAGATTTCAAAATGTGAGAATTTTTAGTGTGACTAACATTGCTTTAGATACACCAAATATTTTTGACATAATTAAATCGGGTTTTCACAAAGAGAGTGTAAAAGATGAAAAAGGAAAAGATTTTGAATTGAATTTAAAAGATTTTTCTACAATTCTAACTCCGTCATCACCGCGTGTATTGAGTACTACAAGCTCGTCTTCTCCTTTTGACGATGCTTTGTGTGGACCTAGTGTAGGGGAATCCCCTTATGTTCCCTCCCCTTTCTCCACCGAGGACGAGATATTTGATCCTGGAATCACTTATATAAGGAAATCTCGGTCTTCCACCGATGCAATAAATGGAAAATCTTTTCATTTGATTGGTGCGAGTCTACCTCGAGTAGCTCATGTTTTTAGAGACTTACCCATTGTCCCACCCTTCTATTTCTTCTCTCCTATTTTCTTGAAACTCTTTGAGTTTTTGTTGACCATTGATGAAGTGGCGTTGATTTGTTTTCCCAATGAAAACGAGAACGCCATCTTCGATCCCGGTATTTTGCACCATCAAAGGACTTAGTCCTTAATACCAGTTGTTTTTGGGCCTTGTTTATCATGTAAGCCCCACCAAAAATTGACCACACCATGATTATCCCTAAATGATCACATTTATGGGGATTCGAGTCGAGCTTTTGACTCGGTTATCAAAAACAAGGTGCCTCGTGGGGGAGACCCATGCTTATCCATGTACATATTATTGCTTTCTAATGTAGTTTAATGTGATGGGATTTGTGCCCTTCCAACCTTTGTTTCGTGGTTGTTTGTGAATTGTGGTTTTTAGATCATGATCTTCACGATTAGAGCCTCTCGTGTTCATTTATGGGAGCACTCAATTGTTTGCTTTGGAGACCTTTCCCAATATCCAAATGATATATCCTTTTATGTTCTAACCTTAGGTTATTAGCACACTTCATAAACGGCTATTAATTTATTGGTTGCACCCTTTCCATGCTAGATTAGGCATTCGACTACGTCTCTAGTATGGGGGTGTTTGTACCCCTAGACTCGAAACATTGAGGACAATGTTTAACTTTAGTATGGGGGGGGGGTGAATAGATACTTGCCTTGCCAAACCTTCACGCTTTCCAAAGTTTATCTTTTTGTTTATCGTTTTGTTGCAAAATAAGGCTAAAAATGGCCAAATTTTAAAATTTTTCTCATGTTTCATAAGTGTTTGAAGACACGAATGTAGATTTTCCGATGGCGAGAATAAGAGTAATTTTTGACTCGACCGTGCGTGTTGAGCACTTAGCTTTGATTCCTTAACTACACATTAGGCTAAGTCTCTTAAATGAGGACGAGAAATGATAGAGTTAATTATAAGTTACTATGCTAAACGTAGAGTACTCGTATTCTTTCAAAAACTCATGTGTTCTCGTTATTTGCTTATTCTCCCTTTGCATGTAAATATTTTTTTGCTTAATAAATATTGACTTAGCGGTTTAGTTAGGATTGTTGGGTTTCTAGTCTTTTCTAGTAGCTTCCGTGTAATTAAATTGGGAAGAAATTAAGGTATCGCCAGCGTCACGGTTTTGAAGTATTGGCACCCCAATAATCGAAAGCTTCACCTGACAATAAGATTTCAAGTGCTCACCTAAATCAAGCAAAAAATTTGAAGCCCCACAAGGCCTAAAATCTATGCAAAATTGAAAGTGAATCAAGCCTTAATCTTTGAAGCTTTAAAGATCCAAAATTCGCTTTAGCGTGAGGATATACGTCTTTGGCTAATAAAACCACCGATGAGGCGGATAATAAAAGGCAAGGCAAGACCGAAGTCATAATAAAAGCTTCATGGCGAAGTTGAATAAAAGATGGAGGTAAACCAAAGATAATAAGGTCCTTCCGTTAGGGGGCGTATAAAAGTCTTGGTAATAAGTCTCATGTTCAAAACCGTTATAAAACCGTGTTTATCGATCCTTCTTGTCAACTTAATTTTTTAACATCGTTGTCTATTAGGAGGGGTTATTGATTTGATGGTCTTAGTTACACCGTTAGGACTCTATTTTTAGACCTAAATCTCTATTATCGCATAAGTCAATGATGTATCCTCGTGATCATTAAGACAAAATAAAATATAAGAGATATAACTTAGGAATAATGGGAGAATAAGTACGTGATTAGGGCATATGAGTAGTGTTAGCATTACTAACTTATAATGACAATGATCTCGTTGCACGCTTGGCATGGAATTGGAGTGAAAATCGAGGACGATGAAATTATTTCTAACGAAGCATTCACGTGTTCTTATTCTATGAACCTAAACGTCCCATTTTGCGATGAAAATCATACATTATGTCTATAACACAAGTAGTAGTAATAGTAGTAGTGTAGCTAGTTTATCATTCAATAAAGTGAATAAAATGAATTTTGGAGATGCTATGATACTTTATTCTAGCATTGCGTGAGGGCACGACAATGGTTTAGTATGGGGGAGTGATGAGACTGCTTTTATACATAGTCTCATCGTCCAAATCGGGCTTAAAATGCATAAAATATCATTAAAACTGCCAAATATAGGCTCGTGTTTGTTACTTGTGTATTTTTAGGTACGGATATTGAGGAAATGGCAAAAGATCACAAGAATCATTCAATAACGAACACGGGAAACGAAGCCGCACAATGAACCGGGCCCAAGTTTGGATTTTACAAAAATGCCCTTGAAGAATTGAAGATTGACAAGTTTGGTCCCTCAACTTTTGAAGATTTACACTTTATACCCCTCAAAAATTCAAAATTATGAGTAGGGTCCCTAAAGTTTTAAGATATTACAAGTCCAGTCCTTGAAGAATCCAAGAATTACATTTGAAGCCCTTGGAAAAAGTTTTGGAAGTATTTGTGCCAAATTTGACAACTTGCCAAAAGTTGTTAAGTGCAAAATGGGCGTTGATGCTATTTATTACAAAGTGAAGGAAAGGAGAAACATTGGGGGTCTTTTCTGCCAACTAACCAAACCTCCTCACCCACTCAGCTCTTGACACGTCAGCATTACCCACCCATCCACCCATACCCATAACCCAACCCGTCCACCCAGCCCAATGTTTAACCCGGTTTTTAAATAAACCAAGTCAAAGCCCCAGTCAACCTTTCCCACTTTCCCTCCTAACACTTAATTTAAAAATCATTTACCCAAAATAGATTAAAATCCCACTAATCCCCCCTTAAACCCTATTTTTCCCAGTCACAATCAAGAGCAATACAAAGGGCTTTTACCCCAAATGCTCCAGATGGGTAATTCACTCTTCTCTCATCCTATCCCACACAAAACCCATGTTCCCACTCAACCCATGTGACCTCCCAAGATTCCCCTGCACACGTCTTTTTCCCCCAATACCAACAAGCAGACAAGATGGACGACTCAGATGATCCCCTTGGTCCCCAAGCACATTTAAACGGCCAAGATCATCAAGACAAAAGCTGGCATCCAACAAAGCCATCACATGGCACGAATTTTGACCATTTTCAGTCAAAACAGCAAGGGCAATTTAGGGCTTTTCTTATTAGGGTTTTAGTGTTCTAGGTTCTTCTTTAGACTAGTATAAAAGGGAGTCGACTTGTGACCCCTTTTCTTTGTTCCAGATTTTACTCCAAAAATTGTAATCTTTTTAAATATTTATAAAGTTTGGTATTTGTGTTTGAAACAAGTGTAATTCCTTTTATGAGTTTTAAAATTGATATATGTTTGTGAGTAATTAATCTGAGTTCCATATTTCTTGTGTTAACACTTGTGTGTTTGGAATTGTTATTTTTCAAAAAAGGTTTGTAAAAGGGTTTGATTACTTTAGATTTTCAAGATGTTATAAAGTGAAAGTGGAGTAACATCCTTGTTTTTCTGAGATTAAACTTGTTTTCAAAAAGTGTTCCTAGTTCATTGGTTAAAAGTTTTGATAAGGTTTTAAAAAGGTTTGATTAAAATCAGATTTATTGGATATTGTTGTATTGTTCTTATTTTCTCTTAGCAGGTTTGGATTTTTGTTTGTTTTCCAAGGTCCAGCACAAGCCCGAGCTTGTGGGAAGTGGTTAAGCAACCACTGAGGGACTTGGATGTAAGTCCCTCAAGGTAAAAATCCCTTGTTTCAGTTTCATGTTCAGAAAGTGTGAATTTTGCAAGAATTGTGAAAGGCTGCTTGTTTGAGTGATTTACTTGCTTAATTAGGTGCTTTGATGATTGTTATGCATGTTTAGAAGGTTTAAAATCAGTTTGGTATAGATTGGATGTGATTTGGTTAGAAAAAAGATTGAATTTCAATTTAAAGGGGTGTTTGGGTTTGCACTTTATTTGAGTTTCCTTGATTCATTTTTGTGCTTAAACCTGTTATACTCACTCATTAGGTAGAAATAGATTGTATGCTAGCTAGGTTTTCAGATTGGTAAAGTTTTCAAGCAAGATTGCATGATAAAATTTGTCATATAGCTTAAAAATCAGAAAACTGCCATAAGTGACTGTTTTTGTGAAAATTGTGATTGATTCTTGATAAGCTGCTAGATTTAAGGTCATTCTAGTGTTTGCTATTGCTTATATGTTATTTGGTCAGCTTATATGCAAGATTTGGCTTATTGAAATTGGCTTTTGTGCATGTAAAATCAGGAAAGTACACTCAGACCTTCATTGTTGCTTAATCAGAAACTTTGTGGCTTATTTGTGTGATTATTTGTGAAGTGATTGCTTGTTTTTTGTGTATAATCTGACTCCTTATACTCCAAAGAGTATAAGGGTGCCTTTTTGTCCAAAATAAGCTATCAAATAAGCTTTCCTAAGCTTATTGGTCTCATGACCAAATTATTGCACTAGCAGTGGGAAGACAGTTTCCCCTGCTATCACAAAGGTTACCACTGCCAAGCAACAAGACAAAAACCAACCACATGTCACTTTCAGAAACATTGTATTTTTGTCTTTAGTGCCCAAATTTTGGAAGTAGGACTTGATTTTTGTTTCTAAATTTTTCTTATTTTATTTTTTATTTTTCTGATTAATTAGATTTTTAGTTACTGTTTATTTTATATTTTTTAGATTAATTAGCATTTTTAATTAACTTTAATATTTCTGTTTTTGGCTTTTAGTGCCAAAAAGTAATATTTTTCAGTTTAATCAATTTTCCTGGACTTAGAATATTATTTTAAGATTTTTGGTTAAAAAAGATTTTACTGTTCATCTTTTTATTATTTTTTAGAATTAATTTAACTTAATTAGGGTTTTAATTAAACTAGTTTTGTCTTTTAGTGGTAAAATTAATATTTTTCCAACTTTTTCATTTTTCTTCTGTTCATTAGAGTAAAATAGGATTTTTAAAATTGGTAGACTATTTCTAGCATTATTCTATTATTTTTTATAATTATTTTAGTTTTAAATAGTTTTTAGTAATTTAAAAATAGAAAAATAGTTTTTAAAAATTAGGAAAAATACTTTTTAGTTTTTAGATAATATAAGTAAGTTATTTGTTCAATAAAATCATATTTTGAACATTTTGATTAATTAAATAATTTTAGGGCTTTAATTAGCATTTAAAATTGAATATTTAATTAATAAAAGGTTTTAAAATATTTTTATTGGATTTTATTTCTTATTTATATTATTTTGGACTTGTTTTAGCTTTTAATTAACTTTTAAGTTAAAATTTTAAATTTTGTAGTTTTTACGGTTTTACGTGAACGCGTTTTCGTCTTAGCTCGATCCGTCTTTGTAACCGTCTTTTCTTTCCTTTCTCATTTCTTTTCTCTTTTCTTCTTAAAAAAATCATCAATCAAAATCAATTCATTACACAACACACTAGCCTCCTCGAGAACGAACTCACTCTTACTTGGGTCATAACTTGTGGTTTTCCTAAACCGCTCGTTAATACTTACCCTAATTTACCTTCCTTTTCCTAAAGGGGTAAAAACACTATATCAGTATCTAAAATTATTTTCTACTTACCGGTTGTATTCTTGGGATGGTTGCTAGCTCGTTTCTCTTTGAGATGTTCAACTTCTGTAGTAGCGCATTTCTCGGGTCCTCATTTCACGTGTTTGTTTGTACGGTACTTTTGGCGTGAACGATTTTGAGATGGTGGAGATTTCTTTTTGGGGTAACGATGTCTTTTGTTTCGAGTTATACATGGTAAAAAAATAGAACTTGCAAATTGAAAAAAAAAATAGTTGTTGGTAGTCGATGAAATATGGAAGTGTCAGGATCATGTTTCAAATAAGGTGAAATATAAATTCTTTAACGTATAAGCATAACTCGGTTATTTTAAAATATTTTGGTTTTAATCACCTAAAGTTATTGTTCTTAAGTTAAAAATTTTGTTCTTATTTAGTGAAATATGTTAAAATCATGTAATTAATAGAGTTTTAATTTTCTGGACTTAAAATAAATTAGGTTCTAGTTTTGGTAATTAATGGGGGGGTTTTAGGGTTTAAAAATCATTTTTTTTTTGGTATAAATCGGAGTAGGCAGAAACTGTCGCTAAACTGTCAAAATATGTCGCTAACTGTCAGAAACTGTCGCTAATGCCTAGGCAGATTTTGAGAAAAATCGTTTTGGTCATAACTTATTCGTTTTTAAAGGTTTTTGGGTGATTCAAAAGCCTAAAACTATGTACTCGGAACATACTTTTCAAATATTCAGAAAGTTTCGAAATTGGAAGTCAGTAGCTTGTTCGAATTAATTGTACAAGTGTTGAGTTCAAGGTTAATTTTTGGACAACATGGTTTAAACTCGTGTTTTGGGTATTTTGCGGTAATGAACACTTGGAGGGTTAACATAGAGATGAGTTGGGAAGTAATTTGAGAGTTCTTTATACCTTATTATACCTGGTTATATTTTGATGAGTTTTGATTTATGGTATTTATGAGTAAGACTGAAATCGGGGTGACAGTTTTAAACCCGTTGAGTTATGTGACGGCTCCTAACTTGGTTTCAAGACAGTTCTTGTTTGATGAGTTGCGAGATTTAGTTAGGTTGGTTACATAACTTTATGATTTTGATAAGTTTCCCCGCGGACGGTTAAGGCTCATGTGTTGTTGGTTGAGATTATTTTCGTGTAAACTGAGTTCACGTTTGAACGTGAAGGTTTTATCAGGGATATGCATCCTCGTTTGTTTGTTGAGAATAAGTTTGAGTTTGGGAGTGAATCTCGGGACGAGATTTCTATTAGGAGGGAGTGATGTGACAACCGTGGTTTTGGGTTTGTCACTTGGTCTTACTTTTAGGTTATTTTATGTGTGCTTACTTGAATTGTGTGTTTACGTGTTTATTTTGTGTGAACGAGGTTGGTGTGGTTATCGTTTATGAGTATAGAGTACTCATAAGTAAATCGAGGAACGGTTATTTCATGTTCATGAGCTCACAAGTGGTGACTGTGAAATGAAAATGGTGATATTGTGGTGTTTATGTATACGTATAAGTATTATAGTAATAGTATTTTTTTTAGGATTTACGGTTTAGCATTTAGAGGTCTCGGGTGAGGTAATTATTCATATGAATATTTTTCGGGATGGTTTTAAGTCATTTAGGACTTAGTTATAAAGTTTATTTCAAAATTTGAGATTTTTTATAAAAGTGTATATTTTACGTCTTTTACGGTAAAACGCGTAAATTTGACTAGTTTTACGGTTTTGAGATTTTTGGAAGCTTTAGTAGCTGAAATAAATTAAGGAAAATTAAGGTAATATTATTAACATATTACTAAATAATAAAAATAAAAAAAAACGAATTTATTGGGTGTTTGGGTCGGTTTAGACGCACCAAAGAAAGAGAAAAAGGGAAAAAGGGAAAAAAAAAAGGAAAGTTGGGTGTTATACTTGGACTAGGATTTTATGTACACACTATATAAGGTTATCTAATAAATAAAAAAACATAAATCCCTGGAGACAAAGAAAAATTCGTGGGTTCCATAGAGGAGAATTAGGGTTCTTCAAAAAAATTAGGTTTTCTTCATCTTCCATTGATTTAAGGTAAAAACCTTCATTAACCTTTTTAATTAAATTGTTTTTATGTTTAATTAATCATTCTTATGATGGATTAAGGGTTAGGGTTTATATAAAAACAGTAGATTAATGATGTATTAATCATAATATGATGATCATATAATCTAGGGCTTGTATTAGAAGGGTTATAGGTGATTAATTAGATCAATTTGTTTAAAACCCGTTTTTAAAAACTGGGCAGAGTTTTGAGTCTATTGTTTTGATTATATCTCGAGTTCTAGGAACATTCAAGATGCGATCAAACTAGCCCTGGATAGGTAATTTAGTTGGATTTCTAAATCAAGAAACGAGAACTAAATTGGTGGTCGGAAAGTTGGTAAAAAACAGGTTACAACAGTCGGAGGTCAAAACAGTATTGAAGTCAGCCTGTTTTCGTTTTAAGTTTTGGGTTGTTTGGGGTACTTAGGGTTGCATTGGGATCTTCTCACGAACATGAGAGATGGTATATATATTGTAGTAAGGATCTGCACTTGGGCTAAGATTGTGGTTTAGGGTAAGACCCTCTAATGGTAATGAACTTTTCATACGTTTAAAATCAGTGAATTCTGGATAGGTAGCAATATATACACATATATCTGGGCCTTAACAGTAGCCTTAAGGTTAGGGCAAGTGGGAGGTTTTAGCTAACATGTATAAAAGTGTGAATATTCCTTTTACAGAAATCATGGGTATGTTTAAGTGGACGTTTGACTTAAAGTTTTGAGACCTAAAACTGGGACTGTTTTGTGTAAAATTATGAACGGGATAGCTATTAAACTTAACCAAGTTAGGGACTTGTTAAGGAAGGGTAATGGGGTGATTAGAGCTTAACAATGAGGTAATTATACGGGAATAGACTAGATGTCCATCATAGGTTGATGAGCCATCTTAGTGATTGGTTCGTGTATTGATTTCGTGTTTTTGGTTTGTTAGCTTGTTGCTAGTGCGAGGACTTGTGAAGAAACTATCAGGTGAGTTTCATAGTCCCATGTTTAATATTGATTTTGACTTCCAGATGGGATGGAAGAGACACTGTGTTGAGTTATTTTCTAAATTGATGTTGTGAATGTGTTTGTGATTTGAGATGGACTTGTGTGTACATTATGTGATTAACTGCTATGTGATTTTTGATTGTGTATGATTTGGATCGGGGGACACGTGCCGTCTCAGTTATTGTGGTTGACAAGGTAGTGGCCTTGTGGTTTGACAAGGTAGTGGCCTTGTGGTTTGACAAGGTAGTGGCCTTGGGATAGGTACATAGTGTGATCATCTATGGTACCATGTTGTTTGGCAAGGTAGGAGCATTAGATTTTGGTTTGGAATGATTGATCTTGAATGCTAGTTGTTAATA
Source organism: Glebionis coronaria (assembly GCA_025667525.1). Taxonomy (NCBI): domain Eukaryota; kingdom Viridiplantae; phylum Streptophyta; class Magnoliopsida; order Asterales; family Asteraceae; genus Glebionis; species Glebionis coronaria. Next base: position 425,120,974 of record CM046877.1, read on the forward strand.
CATAATTGTAGCACATTGTCCATATGTTATTGTGTTGATGGTTGTTATTCACAGCTTGTAACTGATTTAGCGTTGGAGTCTAAACCTATGACTCTCACCAACTTTATGTATACGTGTTTTAGTGTCTCTTTCAGGTGATACTATGGTTAAGCATGAGAACATAAGTGGCTAGGATTGGAGAAGCTTAGGAATGCATATAGAAGGAGAATCCCCGTTTCCTTCTTAGTTTTTATTTGTTCTTTTAATAAGTGATACTGTGGCACACATATATTTGTTTGGTTATGTTATTTGTTTGTCTTGTGTAAGCGGTAGGACTGTTACCTACTTACCTAGACTCCTGAGTCTGATGAGATATTGTCATGACTTTGTGTCTCCATTTTATGACATTTCTTATTTCATATAGTTATCTCTATAGACACGCCATGTTGTGATGATATCCATACGTCGCGCCCCATATTCCGCCATGGTGGGGTGTGACAATAGCCAAGGCATAACTTATTGAAGCGGGATGCGAAGATTTGCGAGTCCGAAAAGGCCCCAAAAAGGCATGAGGGATACATTTTGTTGCTAAAGATCCAAAGTGATGTGAAGAATCATTTATCAAAAATCAATATGAAGGATCAAGACACACGACGAAAAGCAAATACTCCCCTAAAGATCATGGAGAAGTCTATCCGAAAAGACCCTAGCAAGGTATGAGGATAAATAGATCCAAGTCTTAAAAGGAGGCAGATCGTTGTATATCAAAATCCCAAATAAAGATTGGAGAAATATGAAGAAGTCGTGGTCTAAGTATGAAGAATCTCTCAAAAAGTTCAAGTGAAGAAATTCCTATTATGAAGAGAAGACCATTATTTCATGAACGTCTCTCAAGATTTGAAGTATGAAGTAAATGCCAAATATCGATCCGAGAAAGGTCTCAAGTCGTGAAGCGAGTTATGCCAAGATATGAACTTTATGAGGTTTTGAGAAGCAGTTTTAAAAGATTTTGTCCTCTAGCTAACTATTGATTAATTCGTCCTACTTTATTTTCAGCCTAATAAACTATCAAAATAAGTCAACAATGCATCCTCGTGATCATTCAAGACAATCCTAAAATATAAGAGATACACCTAGGAATAAGGGAGTCTAAGTAAATAATTGGGTCACATGAGTTTGTGTTAGTTTGCTAACTTATAATAACAATGATCTCGTTTTAAAGCTTGGTTTGGGGAACGTGAAACTTGAGGGTGATAAACATTCATGACAATCCAAATCCCTAATGTAAGTCTTCGATCTCTTTACTTGTTTTTATTCCTTCAAATATTTTGTTATCTTCTATCTTTTTACGTTCCCTTAATGTCTTGTGTTCTAATAAAGGCCAAGGTAGGTTAATTATGATGGAAAATGTAAATCTTGCTTTGGAATTAATGCATTGCAATGGTCAAGTGTAGGGGATTGAATAAGTGTGAAAACACTTATCCTTTTACCACTTAATTATAATAATAACCAGACCAAAACGTGTATTTTATGTCGTAAATGTCGGAGTTATGCGTGGTTTGTGTTTTTGTTGTGATTGAGGATCAAAATGTGAAAAGGGAAGAAAACACGGGCTTTCACGGGCTTTTATCGAAGAAAAAGACAAAATACGAAGTCAAAAGATCAAGAGTGCAAAAAGAACGGAAGTCCAAGGCTTATTCTGAAGATTTATCAAAGAAAAAGTCTAAAGACGGAAGTTTAATAAAGTCGAAGAACCAAATCTAATAAAAGAAGAAAATTATAAGACGAGTTCTATTTATATCGACAAATCCCAAGTCAACGTCGAGAATGTCGAAGAATTTAAAAGACGAAAAGACGAGAAGAAAGAAGAAAGCATGAACACATGTTAATCCTCCTATAAATACCCTCCTAATGACACATTAGGAGGTGTTAGCTAATTTGACACATTAGTCTTTCCACATTTATTTTTCATGCAATTTCATATTGTCATTTACTTAATTGTTCTTTAATTTCAAGATTATTTCAAGTAAGTTTTTAATTTTGTTGTTGAATCTTTATCTTTAATCAAGTTTTATATTAATCTCTCATTCTACCTTTGTTGTTTTGCTTAATCTTTATGCTTATTTGCTTATTGTCATGCTTATTTGATTGTTTGTTATGTTTTTATGTGTTTGATTGTGTTAGCTTATTAAATTTATAGCTTATTGTATGCTTTTCTTAAATTTAATTAAGTGTTTTTTTAAAGTTATTTTATAAAAAGGTTATTTTAAATATTTTGATTATTAAGTGATTTTAAAAGTTTTTAAATTTTGGCTTATTCGCTTTTTCTTAAAATCATTTTGGTTAAGTTTTTAGATAAATGTTTATTTGGTTTTGCTTATTTTTAGTTTTTCTTAATTTTGTTCTAATTCGGATTCCCCTTAAAACCCTAGTAATCCGAACTAGGTGTAGGATTTACACTTTCCCGACTTATGTACTAAACTTATTTTCCCTCCAAAACTAAACACCACATTCAGAATTAAGTGAAGGATTGCCTTTCCCGAAATAGGTTGGAATCTAGCCTATCTCGAATTAGGTTGGAAACTAGACTATCCCGAATTAGGTTGTGAACCCCATATTCCGAAGTAAGTGCACATTACGTATTCCGAACTAGGAGTTGTACACATTCCGAATTAGGTGGGTGTTCATGGATTCTGAGTTATGTGATGAAAAGATATTGCGAATTAGGTCTTGAATTCTCTTTCTAAATTAAGTCCCAGTTCTAGGCATTCCGACTTATATTTTAGATCAGTTTTCCGAACTGTGTGCTGGATGTGGATTCCGAATAAGCTCCATAAAATGTATTCCGGATTGAGTTTGTGATGCTCATTCCGAACTAGGTCCAGTTTCTAGCTTTCTGAATTAGGTTATAATTCTTGTTTTCTATTTTATTTTTAAACATTTATTTTCCCGACATTTTATTATGTGTTATTTTAATTGCTTTACCTTAATTTTATTTTCAAGTCTGCATTTTTATTAAAGTTTTTTAATTTACGTTTAGTCAAGTGTTAATTTCTCGTCATTAATTTACTTTTAAAGTCTTAATTTTTCACCATTTACTTTTTAATCATAGTTAGCTTTATTTACTTTATCATTTACGTTAAAGTTTTGCAATTTTATTTTAACCAACGACTATTCTTTCTTTTCACCAAAAGACGACTGAGTCACACTTTTAACCGGTAATCAATTCGATTAGACATAATTCAAAGAATAATTTTTCAAGTAAATCAGAAGCATAAGCCAGAAACAATCTGATGGCTTCAATTCTGGCTACTATAGCAAAGACCTCCTCATAATCAATACCTTCTTCCTGAGTATATCCATGTGCTACCAGCCTTGCTTTGTTTCTGACTTCAATACCCCTCTCATCCTTTTTGTTCCTGGGCACCCAATTTGTCCCAATAGGCCTTTCCCATTTTGGACAATCAACCAGAATCCATACTTCTTGAATGTCAAACTGTAGGAGTTCTTCTTGCATAGCTTCAACCCAACTTGGATCATTTAGAGCCTGAAAAATCTTCTTTGGCTCTTCTTGTGACAAAAAGGCAGTAAACAGACAACATTGCATATTGTCATGGTTAAATTTCATAGTAATGTTTGCAATGAAGCTGTGTTCCTTTGTTGAATACCTTGTTTATCTAGGGGTTTCAAGATCACCTATGATTTGTGATTGGGGGTGATCTTTATTGATTTTGTAGGTAGGTTGCATGCTCATGATTACTTCTGTTTCATCCTCTTCCAAATCAAGATTTATGGGACTATCTTGATTGGGAAAGAACTCCTCAAAAGAGCTTCCAAATGATACTGCATGACTGAGGGATGGATGCTAATGAGCTGAATGCAGCTCTGAATAACTTGGACCTCCATTCCTAATTATTCTTCTTCCACTGCTGGATATGAGTGGACCACCAGAGACAGGTGAAGATGAGGAAATGAGTGGGAATTCTCTTTCTCCATCATTAACATCATTAACAGTTGGTTCTTTGTTAGCAGGGGAAGCATTTGGTCTAGTAGAGGAATCCTGGATTCCACTACTTTCAGCCATTCCCCTGCTTTCAGAAGTTGAATTAGCAGGGGAAGGGAGTGGCTGCTCCTTCCTTTGAGATGTATCATCTTCTTCATCTGTTGTTGTATCAGCATAATCAATGGGAAATAATGAGGGTACAGTCATGTACCTCATTGGTGGCTTCTCCATAGTAGTTGGTTCTTTTGTACCTGAAATGTTAGTATTCTGCAAAGCAACAGTCACATAATTCATGGATTTTGGAAGTACTTCAATGTCAAAGAACCAATCAGGACCTGTTTGTACATCTTCAGGCTTGTCTTCAAGAAAATCTACATGAAGATTTTCTGTCACTTTGCTTGTCTTCTTGTTGAAGACCCTATATCCCTTGTTGTTTAATGAATAACCAATGAAGTACCCATCATTCCCTTTTTCATTGAACTTGCCTAAATTGTTAATTGTGTTCAGAATGATCACATGACATCCAAATGGTCTAAAGAAGTCAATCAAAAGGGGTCTGACATTGAACAGCTGATAAGGGGTCTTGTTGTGTGCCTTAACCACCAAGGCCCTGTTTTGAACATAACAAGCAGTGGCTACAGCTTCAGCCTAAAAGATAACTGGAAGCTTGGAATCAGATAGCATAGTCCTTGAAGCTTCAATAAGTGTCCTGTTTCTTCTTTCTACAACTCCATTTTGTTGAGGTGTTCTTGCTATACTGAATTCCCTCTTTATTCTTTTGTTTGTGCAAAAAGTGTCCAGTTTCTTGTTTCTGAACTCACCACCATTGTCTGATCTCATGGTCACTACCCTCATACTTTCAGAGAGTTTGATCTGATTGATGAACCCTATGAGTACATCTACTGTGTCACTCTTTTCAAACAGAAATAATGTCCATGTGAACCTTGAGAAATCATCAGTAATCACCAGGCAGTACCATTTCTTCATTATGCTTGCCACAGAAGTAGGACCAAAAATGATCCATGTGCAGTAATTCCAATGGCTTGGTAGTGGACAGGCTTGTTTTTTACTTGCAAGAAGCTCTATGTTGCTTCCCTTTCAGGCAAGCAGCAAAAGTATGATTATTGGCAAAGGACTTGGAAGGAAGACCATGAACCAAATTATATACTTGACCAGTTTGTTCATGTTCTTGAAGTTAAGATGACCAAATCTTCTATGCCATTTCTGGCTTTCATCAGCTGAAGCTTTAGCAATGAAACAATTTTCATTATCTTGAAGAGAGATGTCCTTGAGATCAATTGTGTACATATTCTTTTGTCTTGGAGTTCTGAGCACAATAAGAGTGTTTGGTGGTAAAACAAACTCCTTCCCTAACACAAGGCATTCAGTGTCTATGAACAGGACAAAGTTCTTGTTATCAGTCATCTGGGACACACTGAAGAGATTGACTTAAGCTCTTTCACCAAGTAGACATTATCAGATGTCATTTCATTGGTGACAATAGTTCCTTTTCCTGTGATTGTTCCATGCCCATCTCAAAAAGAAACGCCATCATTGTCATGCAGGGGAACAAAGTTAGACAGATAGGATTAATGTCCAGTCATGCTCCTTGAGCATCCACTATCCCAATATGCTGTATCATTCCTGGTCTGCTTTGTCACCTATAAAAAGAAAAACATTTTAGTTTCTCTTAGGGACCCAAGCCATCATAGACTTGGATCTACCTCGTGTATCAATGTAAGATAACTTGTCAAAGACTAGAGATACACCATTAGATTGAGTACCCCTTTTGGGTACCCAAACCCAACGAGCCGAGGATTTCACATATTTTCCCCATCTTCCTATGTTTCTAGAGGGCAAAAATTTTCTAGCACGGGATACCCTAGACTTAGCAGGGGAATCCCTATGCTTAGCAGAGGGAATCCATCTTTTGTTTTGGCCTTTATTGGTATGTTGGTAGGGTCTATAGACAGGTTTATATGCAGTATGAGGTGCTGGTTTGGTCATGTAAGAGCTAGACTTGGGACATGAATCATTCACCTTTCTTAGAGTAGGAAATACATACTTATCAGAGACTTTGTTTCTCAAAGCAGGGGCAACATACTTAGCAGGGGAAAAAGATTTTGCCCCTACATTCAAAAAAAAGGCTTTTGGTTGCATATCCTTTAAAGGATTTGCAGCCACCACTTCCATTGGTGCCTGACAGTCTTGATAAGTGTGATCAAAACTACCACATGTGAAATAAGGTTTAGTATTTATCACAAAGTCCTCTCCTAATTGATGAGACTTTTGGTCATTCCAGTTTCTCTGATTACCTCTAATAGGCCTATACATACCAGCATATTTAATAGTACACTTAGAAGACTTTGATCCTGATTTAGATCTGGGAGAACTACTCTTAGAACTTGAATCACTTCCAAAAAGTCCTTCTCTTGAAAATAGAACAGGGTTATCTATTTTCCACTGTTTTAAAGCAATTTGTTCCTTTTCAAAGTCCCTAACAACACTGGTTTTCACTAGGGTGGTTCTTCTATTTCTAAATTATTAGGTATGTATGCATTTAAGTAAAAATCAATATCTTCCTTCTTTTTGAAACAAGAAAGACCAGTCCAAGACAGATCTTTTCTAGGAAATGGTGCATGTATATTGGCAGGTGGTGGTGGTATAGTAGCATGCTCATTTTTGACACCAAAACCTGTTTTGTCCCTAGGAGACTGCCCAATTTCAACTGCTTTTGTTAAATCTTTGGAAGCTTTTCCAAATTTTTCAATAGTTTGTTCATCTATCTTCTTATTAGATCTAAAAACTTCTAATTCAGCAGTTAATTCCTTAATGGAATCATTATTTTCTTTAGCATCTCTCTCTAATACGACAATATGATCTCTGTAATCATTTTCTCTTTGTTTATACTCTCTTATGGTGGATTCTAGCTGTTCTAAAGCACGTTTGTAGTTATCAAGGTCATTATCATAATTAATATAATCAACTTTTATCTTTCTTATTTGATCATTCAATGACTCAGTATTTTTTCTACAAGCTTTAGTACAATATGAATCATCATATACCTCATTGTCTGAACTAGAGCTTGACATGGCCATAAGAGCAAAATCTTCCTCTTTTTCCTCAGCAACTAATGCTTGATTTCTTTCAACACCCTCTGTCATAGCACTCTAGTCCCATCCACTTGCTCCATCAATCCCTTGCATGGCTACCATAGCCTTAACACTAGAATCATCATCCCTGCTTTCCTTCCTATAGTTGCTTCCATTCTTTGGCCCTCTATACTCCCTAGCAAAATGGCCTCTCTTGCCACAGTTGTAGCACTCCACCTTTGATTTTTCAAATCCAGCTACATCAGAAGGATTTATGGAAATCTTCTTCCCATATTTCTTGTAAAATTTGTTGGCCCTCATGCTAAGTAGAGCCATGTTCCACTTGATGTCCATCTCCTCCAGTCCTTGCTTACTGATTTGACTCAGATCTTCTGTAATATGGTAGATCCTTGTGATCCTTAGGATGCTATGAAAGCATAAGCAGTGTCAAGGCTGAATGTTGCAGGCCTTTCTTCATCATAAGATGATCCAGATCTAGCAGCAGGGGAATGGATAGCAGGGGAAACTTTGATTCCACTGCCTTTGGAATTCCACTACTGTGAGATATGAAGGCCATGTTATCAGGGGAATCAGCAGATCCACTTGAATTAGTGGGGATGGTTCCTAAGGACTTCATCTCATTGACCACTGGCTCAAAAACCATCAAGTTATTGTATATGTCATCAATGTTCTTGTCATCTATGTCATCCCTATTCTGCCAAATGGCTTTCTAGACAAACCATTCATCTGAAGGCTGTTGAGAAATCTGGTATTCACCTGTTCTCTTGTCACTTCTATTTCAAAGAACTCCAACTGAGCAACCAGGTCTTGAAGCCTATTGTAGATAGCACCAATTGCTTCATCACCAATTGCTTTGAAATAAGCAAATTGATCAAGCATTTGATTCTTTTTCTTCTTCTTTGTAGCCTCATTCCCTCCAAATGTTTTGCCTATTGCTTCCCAGAGTTCCTTAGCTGTCTTATACTTTCTGAACCTTAGCTGATGTCTATCAGGTAGAGCCAACAGCAAAGAACTGTGTGCCCTGACATCATGCCTTCTTGCTAGTATCTCCTTGTCAGCAAGAGCAGCAGACTTCTTCTTGTTGTCACCTTTGGAGCTTTTACCTTTTTCTTCTCCCTTATCCTTTTCTTCAACTTGTATAGTCTTTGTAAATTGATCACCAAACTCTATTATCTCCCATAGAACATAGTGTTCCATCTTGAGGTATTGTTGAATTATGAACTCCCATAGTTCAAAGTTTTCAGGATCCAGAATGGGTAGTTTGAGAGAGTTGTTGTTGGTTGAGGATGAATGAGAATCTGAAGACATGGTTGGTGTTGGTTGTGAGAGATGTTTTGTTCTTGGTTTAATCAAAGTTTCTCAACAAGCTCTAATACCACTTGTTGATCCCAAACTCGGGTCTTAAACCTTAGCTTGTTTAAGGGTTGTGATAGAAAGAATAAATTCAATCTAACACTAGAGAAACTTTACAACAAAAGTAACCAAACAAGATGCGGAATATAATGTTTAGCACAAGAACAAATGTTTAAATAAAACGTTGAACTTTAATATATCATAGATATACGAATACCCAATAGTGGTATTAGGGTTACAAAACCTTAAAGTATGAAATGAAATGAACAGAGAAAGATATGTAAAACATAACAACCAAGTGAGTCCTATTATAGCATAAGGACTCACGTACAAGATCACTACTAACAAACTAGGAAATTATCTTGGAGTAGTAACCAGTGTTGTAAAAAGCGGTCTAGGCGGCTGCCTAGGCGCTAGGCGGTCATACTCTGCCTCGATTTATGGCTAGGCGGTCAAGCTAGGCGGAAAAGTCAAAAGGCGTTCAAACATCTGCCTAGGCGACGCTAGGCGGCCTGGGCGGTCAAAAAGTCAAAGAAAGTTAACAAAAAGTCAATATTTAAAAAAAAATTAAGGATTTTCTTTCTAATATATAATTTCCATATTTATTTTAACATAACATCTTAAAATCAAAGATAAACCTATGATTGTTAACATAATGTAATGGATTTTTCGTGAGAATTGGAACCAACTGAACTGTATGTCACGTTTGAAGTTTTAAGTCCTTAAATTGTTATGTTTATTTGTCTATTTTGCAACTTCGAGCTATGTGAACTTTGAATTATTAGAAATTAGAAGTATTTTGTCATGTTATACGTATTATTTATAATTTTTTATGCATAAAATTCCAATCCGCCTAGACGAATTCCGCCTCGAAGGTAGCCAACCGCCTCACTAAAGCCTAGCGATTTATGCAACCTTGGTAGTAACTGAAACGCGTCATAATCTCTTCCAAGTTTATCTTAGTAGAAGGGTCTTTGACTTCCAACAGAGGCACCAATCCCCCTACCTTTGTTATTTAGCAGGGGGGAACTTACTCTAGCATTAGGAACTCTGACCAACTAGCATGGGTAACTAATACTCTTATATTTATTCCCAACAGTATTCTTACACTTATTTAGGAAAACAAAGCGTAAATGAAGCGATAAGTATTAAGCGTACGTTTAGGAACACGTAAACACTTATGAACCTTTTATTAGTTCGTTCTCGAGGAGGTTTAATGTGTGTGTTAAACTTGATGGTATTTCAGATTAATATTAATGAGAAGAAGGGAAAATGTAAATGATGACGGTTACGATTAAAATTAAACTACGACGAATGATAAAACGTAAAAACGTGACGAAATTAAAATTTTAATATAAAAATTTATTAAAATTGAAAAAAAATCTAAAATAATATAAATAAGAATAAAAATTTGTCAAAAATATTTTAAAACTTATTGCCAATTTAATATTCAATTTTAAATGTTATTTAAAGCCTTAAAATTAAATAAAATCAAAAATAAATCCAAAATATGATTTTATCAAATGAGAATCTTACTTATATCATATAAAAACTAAAAAGTATTTTTCTTGACTTTTTAAAACTAATTTACTATTTTTAATTGGCTAAAAACTATTAAAGTAATAAAATAATACCAAAAATTAATTAAAAAACGGGAAAAATGATTTTACTGTTCTAAAAATCTTAACTTAATGTATTTAAACTAAGAAAAATGAAAAAGTTGAAAAAATATTAATTTAACCCTAATAGGACAAAAACAGATTTAATTAAAACTATATTTAACTTAAAATAAATCTAGAAAATGATTAAATAAAGTGAAAAATGAAATTTCTTTTCAAAAATCTTAAGTTATATAACTGAAACTAGGAAAATTATTGAAACTGATGAATAATACTTTTTACCACTAAAATGCGAAAGACAGATTAATAAAAACCTATTTTAAATTCAAAATAATGCAAAAACTATTAAACTAATCAGGAAAATAAAATTTCTTTTTCTAAAAATCCTAAAATAAATCAAAGAACAAAGGAAAAATAAAAAATCCGAGAAACTCTAATGTTAGGGCACTAAAGACAAAATTATGCAAATCTGATAGTGACAGGTCTGATTGTTTTTGTTTTTTAGTCTAGCAGTGGCTAGCAAAGTGCTATTAGTGGGAAAGGAATTCCCACTGATGGTTCACAAAAAGTGAAAACTGGCCAATTGAGCCTTGTTGATTGGTTTCTTTGGACAATAGGGGCACCCCACAAGTCAGTGGACTTGTGGGAGTGACAAATAACACAATTAATCAACAAGTTATCACACCAATTTGAACAGATTAATCAAAAAAGGCTCAGATATGCATAAATAATGAGTTTGGCAATTCAGAAAGTGTTCTAAGCAAAAATGAGCTATCAATTCAACTACAAACAAAGAATTTTAGCAACAAACCTATGAAGCTACATTAATCATGGCCAAACAAACAAGTTTCATGCATAGACTCCAAGATTCAAGCTATGTTTGAGGCTTAAGTGCTTACTGATAGAGTTGGTAACCACAAAAACTAAGTTGCTGATCTACTTGACCTACTTTTAAATTTCAGATCCACCAAACAAGTTTTCAGGTTGATCAAATTCAAGATTTGCACTTCACAGCCCTAGTCCTAACCCCTAGTTACTAGGTGACCAAACTTCACTTCACAGAAACTTAAAACCAACTTGTTTTAGCTTTGATTTAGTTTAGGTGTTTTAAGTCACAAGTTATGCAGGTTTTAAACACGTAACCACATAAAAATTAGATCCAAATACAAAATGACTCTTAAAACATACTCAAATGCTACAAAAGCTTTGTAAACTGCAAATCCAAGCACCCTTATAAAACTGATAAACAAGATTTTCGCAAGAACAAATATTTTTTTAGACTACAAGATACTATCAAACAATCAGTCAAGTCCCACATCACTTAAGCATTGTCACCAGAACACTTAGAACAAGCTAACTAAGCAAAAACTCAAAAACATGAATCTTGACAGAAAAATAGTGAAAGAAAAATGGAAATTAACAAACCTCAGGTATGTACTATCCACACCCTCGAATTTTGAGCTTTTGTGATAGCATGAACAATCACAAGCATCCACTACACCTGTTAAGATCAACAAACTCAAACAGATATTTATTAAAAAAAAAACTAATGAACACTGATTCTCTTGAAAACTTTGGAACAAAATAAAAAGGACTTGAACAAGTCTTATGCTTGTCACTTGTATGTGATTTCCAACAAGGATATCACACACACATGATCCAGACATACGTCATGGTTACAAAAGATTTTTATAAAACAGAAAACTTGTATACTTTCTTTCTTAAAAACTTACTTGAGCATAAAACCAAATCAACAACCAGTATACTCCTCACTTGAGCTTGATATTCAACAAGGATATCAGGCTCATATGATCAGAATAACTACTTGGAATACAAACAAGAAATGATCTAGGAACTTGGTAAATTCAGTCAAAACAAAAGCTTTTAGAACCCGAATAATAAAAAACAAAATTAAAGTGAACTTCAAACAATGTAAGTAAATGGGGACTTGTTTCTCATCACCAAACTCTTAACCACTTTTTCATTTCATAAAAAGAGGATTTACAAGGTTGTGAAAAAAAAGAGAAAACAAGAACAACATAAAAATATAAGGACATCTTATGCCTTTATATAGCAGGCGTACAAGGGTTCTAGAAGTTGATGGAAAAACTAAACCCTAACTGGAGACTTTCCTATAAAGCCCTTGCTAAATTTGAATTTTGAAAAACCAAAAATCTTGGTCAAAAGGCCCTCTTGTTATTCTGGCAACAACATGTGATGTATGAGCTGTCAAGAGTCAATCCCATTCGTCCAAATTTGTGTAGGGGTGAAGGAACTCACAAGAATCCTTGGATCATTGTTCACTTTTTGTGTTCATGTTGCAGGGGCCTCATGGGGAGGACAGCTGGCAAAGGGGGGGGACCAAATTTGAGAGTGGGTTTGTGATAAGGTAAAGGGGAATTATGAATCTAGACATTATTAGCGTTTATCCCCTTGATTTGATGTGATTATAGGATTAGGGTTTAACTGGGGGATTAAGGGTGATTTGGGGGTGGTGATGGAGTACTGTAAATGTTTAGCGCCACTTTTTAATATAAATTAACGATTTAAAAAAGTTTATTAATAATAAAAAAGGGGTTAGTGGGATTAGGGTGAGGTGGCGGGTTGTGTGACTGGAGAGTTATGGTTGGATGATAGATGTGAGTGGGGTGAGGTGGCAACTCGTGAGTGGTGGAGTGAGTTTTAGTGTCTGGTCAGTTTGGCCCCTCACCTTTCAATATTTGTTCATAACAAGTTTAAACAGATCCAAACTCAAAGCCCTTTGTATTTGAAGTTTTTGTTTTTAGATTTTGGCCACAAAAACATATGAAAAGTATTTTCAAGGGTATATTTTGCCATCTCTTGATATTTGAAGGGCTATACTTAACATATCTTCAACTTTGAAGGTCTTTTCTTGTATTTTTGACTTTGTGGAGGACTAAAACTAACAAGTCTTCATTTTGAGGGACTAATCTTGCCAATTCTTTAAAGTTGAGGGTCCTTTTTGTAACTTTGACAAACTTTAGGGACCAAACTTATAATTATCAATATACAATGATATAAAGTGTCATTTCTTTAATGATGGAGTACCTTTCTTGTACATCTTCAATTCGTCAAGGACTTTATCTTGGAAATTCAACACTTGGGTCCGGTTTATTGTGCGGCTTCGTTTCCCGTGTTCGTTTTTGATTGATTCTTGTGATCTTTTGTCATTTTCTCGATATCCGTACCTAAAATACACATTGAACAAACACAAGCATATATATGGCACTTTTTATGATATTTTCACCGTTTTAAGCCCGTTTTGGACGATGAGACTATGTATAAAAGCAGTCTCATCATACTCCTTTACCTTCTACTATGTTTTTTATTATGATAAAGTAAGTAATTTTTATTTATCGGCTAATTCGGCTTAGTATCAACGCACTAAGCGTATTGAGATAAATATTTAAGTTAATAGTATTAAAATAAAACAATTCCTGAAAATTGAGGGTGGGTTTTACTATGATTGACATGGGTCTCCTAATTAGTTTCTTCGTGTGTATGTTCAACCTTTTTTCGTTGGCTTATTTTATCTTATATTATTCTAAGGAGGTTTTTGAATGCACTGCTATATATGTATAAGTATAATTCTTTATTGACTCTCGTTGATACTTGTTGATCATTTAGCAATCTTTCCAAGGTTTATATTATGTTTTTGTTTATTTTCTCTTTGTGTACATAGGTTGTAAGTTAATGGACCACTCTTGCCAACTTTTCATTCCTAAAGCTGAGGCTTTGTTGGGCTTTGCTGTGATGGGCTCTTTCCTTGGGCCTTATAACCATTTATTATATTTGATATATATCCCTAGCTTTCTAATAGCTAGGGTTAGCAGCTTATATTCTTACACACACACATGTGTGTGATATCTGCTCTCTCTCACTAGACGTTTCTGGTCTATGGGAGGTCTTCATCTTGTTCATTATATTTTCTTGTGTGTTTGAGTGAACATTGTAGGTGATGGAGATTGGATCAACCTAGTTGGGAGAATCTCACTATTTCCTTTGTAATCGTTCGACTAGCATCCATTTGGGGACTAGTCTTTATCTTTTGTTTCCTACTCTGATTCTTAATAAAATACACCAAGGGGTGGTTGGTTGGGTGTAAGATCTATCTTTGTTACTTTGATATTATGTTTTTTAACATGGTATCAGAGAGCTAGGTTATAGATCTTTCATTCTATCTAAGCTCTCTCGTGTTCTTTTGTTGGTTCAGATTTTTTTGGTTGACCTTTTATTTTTTGTGAAACCCTAATTTAAGTTTTAGGGTTTAGCATCCTGGTAGTTTTCTTAAGGGTTCTTGACATATCTGGAAGCTTTTATTGGTGGTGTCGTTCTTTTTCTCAAAAACTATTATTAGGGTTTTTCGCAAACCCTTATTTTATTTTTTGGGGTTTTTGAATATTTGGTGCCTAGAAAGCTTTGTTTGGTGGTGCCGTTGCTTATTTTAGTTGTGCCATTAAGATTCTTGAAAGATTGAATTAGGGTTTTTAGAAACCCTAATTTATTTTTTGGGGATCTTTATTTTTGGGGATCTTTATTTTTTGGTGCTCTGGTAGCTTAATTAGTAGTGCCATTGATTTTTCTGGTGGTGCCGCTATTTTTTGGGTGATATACAGGTTTAATTAAATTAGGGGTTTTCTCAAACCCTAATTTATTTTTTGGAGGTTTTTCTTGTTCTTGGCTCACCCATCCTCTAGACTAAGTGAATCTAGAGATTGGGTGTCTGTTGATTCTGGTTGCTGTTTATAGCACTGTAAGTCATTCTTTCGTTTTCCACTTATCTCCTTCTTGGTTACTCTTTGGATTATTGTTGCATAGTAAGTGGGTGCAAGGATTCGGTTAACATCTTGCCCCCAGCCTTAACTGGTGTGGATACTTGCTCTGGCAAATCCCAGTCCATGAACTTGCATTTCTAGTAATCTTTTTCTTCTATGTGTGATTATTTGGTCTTGGTTTGATTTCTTTGCTCTTTGTTTTTTTTCCTTTATTTGGTGTGAATTATGAGTGGTAGTGGTACTCCTCCTCCACCACCAACTGGTGCTGGAGGAAATGGTGGTGGTAGAGGTCAGCATGAAACCACACCAATTCCTGTTGCCCTTATAAGCAACTTGGCTGCTGGTAACCCACTTCACATTCATAACAGTGATAACAGTAGCTATGTGCTTCTTCCTTTTAAACTTCTTGGTACTGAAAACTATAGAATGTGGAATAATGCTATGAAACTTGCTTTACAAGCTAGAAACAAGTATGCTTTCGTTGATGCTTCTTGTTTAAGAGAGATTTACACTGATGATGTTATGTGTACCCAATGGGATAGATGTAATGCTATGGTTCTTACTTGGATTATGAATGTTGTTTCTAGTGATGTGTATATGGGTCTTGTTTACTCTAAAAATGTTGCTACTGTGTTGAAAGACATGAATGAAACTTATGATAAAGTAGATGGGTCTGTTGTTTATAACTTGCTTCAGAAAATTGGGTCTGTTAAACAAGGGGGTAGTACTTTGGCTGATGATTATCACAGATTAAACTCTCTTTGGAGAGAGTTTGATGTTGTTACTAAAATTCATAAATGTGTTTGTGCTACTAAGTGTGCATGTTCTGCTAGCACTTTGTTGGCTCTACATCAGCAGATCATGAGGCTCATGCAGTTCTTAATTGGGCTTGATGAATGCTATAAGCCTGTTAGGACTGCCCTTCTCACTAAGGATCCTCTTCCTGATGTGAAGGAGGCTTATGTCACAGTGTCTAGAGAGGAATCCCATAGGGGTATTCTTGAGACCTCTAGTCATACCGAGGCAAAAATTAATGCCACCTCTTTTGCTGTTAAAACTTTCAATCAAAATAGAAGAAGTACTTCCAATAGTAGTAATAACAACACTTCTAGTACACCTCCTTTTAAGGGCAATAGTACTGGAATTTATAGGGGTCCCAACCCTAACCTTCTTTGTACTCATTGCAGTCAAACAGGCCACACTGTTGATAGATGTTTTGAGTTACATGGATATCCTGCTTGGTATAAAAAGGGTGCTAATACTTCTAAACAAACTGGTTTCAAACATAACTTTAATGCTAATTGTGATCTAAAGGTTGGGGACAAGCAAACTTCCACTTGTGAATCCCCAACTTCTTTTACCAGCGAACAAATGTAGAAGCTCCTCAGTTTGATAAGCTATACTTCAAGAAATACTCAGTCTAATATGGCAGGTAGAATCTCCTTCTGTTAGCCCTATATTTTATATAGTCGAACAAGAATGTAATAGGTCATCTTAGTCGTTAATGGTCTTGTATTGTAATAGGTTAGTCGGTTTAACCGGTCTTGGACTTTAAGCTAATATTGTATAAGTTAGGGGTGTAAGCCCAAGCAAATCCAAGCCCGGCCCATGAACAAGTCCACCAAAGCCCATGTGGCGTGGCATATAAATACCCTCTTCCATGTGTGGAAGAGGGTGTTGATTACCATTTACTTTCTCTCTCTAATAGTAAAAACCTTCCACCATCTCTCTATTTTCTCTCTCTACTTTTCTTCTCTTTCTCTCTTTAAATATTGTGTTATGGATTGAAGTGGGAATAAGATTTGGTATCAAGAGCCTATAGTGAATAGGTGATTGAAGATTCGTGTTTGTGTTCTTGATCTTTGTGTCTATTTTGATTCAAATTCATTCGATCCAAATTTTTTTATTTTTTTATGGTTTATTCTTGATACAAATCATCTACATAGTTGTGGTAGTGATTTGGTATTGTTACTTTGGTTAAAAACACAAAATTTTTGGGTGTTTGGATCATTTTTTGGCTCAAAATCTCGAATTGGTTGTGTTATATCCGAGAACAGTGGACATTGCGATGGGGTTTTCATATTCCGATCCAGCATTGCGATAGGGTTTTCAGCATTCCGATCACTTATTGCGATAACGCATTGCGATCACTTATTGTGATCACGCATTACGATCACTTATTGCGATCAAGCATTGCGATCACTTATTGTGATTAAGAATTGAGATCACTTATTGCGATCAAGCATTGCGATCACTCATTGTGATCACTCATTGCGATCACTCATTGCGATCACATTGCGATCACTCATTGCGATCACATTGCGATCACTCACATTGCGATCACTCATTGCGATAAGAACATTCCGATGACTATTTCGATGACTATTCCGATGACTATTCCGATGGATATTTTGTTTGAGTACTTTTCAGACTTAGCCACTATCTAGACTAGTCCCGGAACATAGTTTACACGAAGATTAAAAAAAGAGTTAAAATTTTTAGGTCAAGTAAAATCAAATTTTTTCCCTACTAGTTTTTGGCTATTTCTAACTCAATTCAAAATTTGGCGATACAAAATTTTTCGGCTTATCGTTTTGCCGGACTGAGGAATTTATTGTCGGACTGAGAAAAAAAAATGGAATTTTTGGAATTTCAACTTCAACAATCAAATGACAACACATCCACTAAGATCCTCATACATTCACAAGTATTTACCATGTCTAACAACAACATCAACATTACGACTGCTAATCAAATTCGTTTGGAACAAGGTGGCAACGGTAATCCACCTGTGCTGAAAGCCGGTTGCTACGTTCAGTGGAGATATCGTTTCCTGAGATTTCTAGATGGAAAAGAGAACCGAACTGCTCTTCGTCATTGCCTTGAGAATCCACCTCCAGTTTTTGAATTCAGACCCATTACCACACAAGCAGAATATGGTACTTCATCAACTACACGAGCTATGGAGGATTTCGACACATTTCCTGTTGAGAAAAAAAAACTCCTCCAAGCTGAAGTCGATGCTGTTAACTACATACTCACTAGGATTGATAACGATATCTATTCCACGGTTGATGCATGTCCTAATGCTATGGAAATGTGGAATGCAATTCATCGATTGAAGCAAGGTGAATCGATAAATGTTCAAGATCTCGAGACTAATCTACTTTGGTAGTTTGGAAAATTCACATCCGAAAATGGTGAATCCATTGACTCATATTACTCGAGATTCTACAAAATGATGAATGAGCTTGTCAGAAATCAGTGCACCATCTCCAATCATCATGCCAATGTTCAGTTTCTACTTCAACTCAAACCGGAATGGCAAAGGTTTGTGACTTTGGTCAAACAAAGGGAGGATATCAAGACTGTATCTTACCACAAACTTTATGATATCTTGAAATAACATCGAAATGAAGTGAATGAACTTAGGGTTGAAAAGGCAGAACGATCTGCGAACTCTATTGCTTTTGTGGCTGCTACTTCAACAAAACTTGTTCCCCGTCAATAACGACCTACACATTCCTCAAGGTCATGAAGCTCATCCACCAAACCTCTAGCTACTGCTAGAAATAAAGCAAAATCAATTGTCCCCACTCCACCTCTAAAGTATGACACCGAGTCAGATGGAGACAGTGATGATGAACAAACTTCAAAGGACATGAAGATTGAAGAACTCGTGTCTTTACTCACCACAACTTATAATAAGATCTACAAACCTACCAACAACAACCCCATATCATCATCCAATGCTAGATATAAGGAAGTTGATCATGCACCTAGGTATAATCGTGATGCTAGGTATGATAATCAGAGGATGTCGAATCAAGTTGGGGCTAGAGATACTGTAGGCACTCCGGTTGTGCAGAAGACTGGGATTCAATGCTTCAACTACAAGGGATTTGGGCACATGGCTAGGGAATGTAAGAAGCCAAAACGGGTTAAGGATTTGGGATATCACAAGGAAAAGATGCTACCGTGTAAGAAAGAAGAAGCAGTGATTCCACTCACAGCAGATGAAGTTGACTGGCGTGATGACACTGATGATGAAGCCGATGATCAAGAGTTGGAGGCACATTATGTGTACATGGCAAAGATTCAAGAAGTGATTCCAGAGACTGCTGAAAATTTTGGACCAATCTTCGAAACTGAGCCGATTGAAATGGTACCATAAAATGATAACTATAATGTGTTTGCTAATGAACGACGGTATCCTGAGCAACCCGAAAGCATCAATGACACATATGTAATAGACATGGAGGATAGCAATATCTCTACGGATTCACAGCATATGTGTAATGATGACGGAAATGCTACTCAGGATACCGACTCGAAAGAGGAATGTGATTTGCTTGCGTCTATTATTGATTCTTTAAAACGTGAAATTAATGAAAACAAAGAGGCTAATAAACGTCTGAAACAAGCAAACACATCCTTAGCCAAGGAGATAGACAGACTTAAAGAGTGTGATTATGTAAAAGAAACTGATCGACGAGTTGCAATAGCTAATGGTTTGGTATATGAACGTAAGGTGCTCAACGAACAATATTGTTTTGAAGTAACACACGAAATTCATATGTCAAAACAAAAGATATCGGAACTTGAAGAACAACGGCTGCTACATAAACTCCAGATTACTGAGTTAGAGTCGTTTAACAAAGAAAAAACTGAGCTTTATAAAACTCGTGAAGAAAAGGATATTGAAAAAATTCTTGATTTGGAAAAGAGAGTCGAAACGTTAAACAACATTGTTTACAAAACGGGTCAGTCTATTCAAACTATGAATATGCTCAATAGAAATATGAAAACGAGTTTTGTTAAGCCTGTATATCTCAAGAACATTCAATCTATAAAGCCTGGTCTTTATGATATCGATTCTTATGTTGATAATCTTGCTCTTATGCTTTCCCCTGACTATGAAGAAATCATTCGTCATCAAGAAGAAAGTCGATCGAACTTAAGTGATTTGATAAACCTTTCTAATTCTAACAATCATATTAAGTTTGTCCCTTAAAAAGAACTTTCAAAAGAACAAAAGATGTATAATAGTGTTCCACCACCAAGTGATGAACCCCAAAAGAAAGTTTCTTTAAAAAGGAGTTTCAATAAGCAATCAATTTTGTTAGAAAAGCGAATTTGGATGAAAAACGTAAATGGGATGAGAAAAGCAAAAGTGTTCAGCAATTTGAGTTTATAAAACAAGGGGTTTTAAATTTGTTCAAAGGTGTCGTCGACTATGAAAAAGTTTCTAGGGATACTGTTTGGAATACTAAACCTAACCCACAAGTAGAAGTCGTCATTCAACAATGCATTGTTCCAACCATTGATGATCTTTCAAAAAATGTGGAAATGTTTTATAACGCTCTCACTGAGGAAATGTTAACTGATTTAAGTTATGTTAAATCTCTAGAAGATGAAGTTGATTTTCTTCAAACTAAATTAAAGACACAAGAACACCAACTTTCTAACGAAATTGATCGACTTTTGAAGGAATATTTTTATGCTGATCATATGAATGCTATACTTGGTGTGTATACCGATCTTGATCAATATTGTCATGTAGCATGTCTAGTGTCAGAAACTGACGAGAAATATCATAATCTTCAAGTTGAGCTTTCGAAACAAATTCAGTCATATAACAAACTTTCGAAAAGTTTTTCCCAACTTGAGAAACACTTCATTTCTCTTGAACTTGCTTTACAAAAAGGTGAAAATCTCATAATCATAAAAAGTGTCAAGAAATGGCAGCTTCTTCGGTTCGTCAACTAAATGAAAAAGGTTTCAAAATAAATTATTTGAAAGCTCAGCTACAAGAAAGGGACATAGCCATCAGTGAGGTATAAAACTCACTGAGAAAATGAAAGGAAAGTCTTAATTGGGTAAACCATCCGCCGTTCATCAACCGAATACGGTTAAATGCCCTAAATCATCTATTTTGGGCAAACCCCCACAGACTTTGCCTAAGCTAGGAACTGATAAGAGCACAAATGTGATAGCACCTGGAATGTATAAAATGAACACTAGGTCCACTTAAACTGGAACATCGCGGTTACCTCAGAATACTAGGAAAACTAATCAACGTGTGTATTCTTCTACAGGAGTAACTCCCACTACTAGCGTTAGAGGACCACAGCTTAATAGAATTCAAGATAGAGTCATGCCTAACAATAGTCAAGGGAAGAAGATGGAAGTAGAAGACCACCGTAGGAATTTTAAGTTTTCTAAGAATAAAACGTCTGTAACTGCATGTAATGACAGTTTAAAAGCTAAAACCTCGAATGTTGAATTTGTTTGTGTTGAATGTGGAAAATGTGTTCGTACTTTTAATAATGATGCTTGTGCTCTTAATCATAATGGCGTGAATGCTAGAACTAGGAAGCCTATTCTTGTGCCCACTAGTACTAGAAAACCCGCAAAAACTTTGAACCAATCCACTGCTCAACCACTTAAGAAACTAAGTGCATTAGAATCCACTAATCTACGTAAAAAACATATTAAAGAAGCTATATGAGAACATGATTAGGACATGTACACGGGGGTATTCGAGATTTACACCACCCGGATACAAATGGGTACCTAAGTTAACCACTTTAGTGATTGGGTCTATGAATATCAGCTTGCCTCTGGACTTTGCATCTAGGCCCACTGCTATTTTGGAACCCGTTTCTATCAAGGGCTCCCATTTGTCAAATGATACATTGTCTTCTAATTCTTCTACAGCTCGTCGAAATCATCCTATTCATAATGGACTCCGGGTGCACAAAGCACATGACGGGCAATCTCCAGCTTCTCATTAACTTCGTGGAGAAGTTTCTGGGTACGGTGCGGTTTGGACATGATCAGTTTGCACCGATACTTGGATATGGCGATTTGGTTCAAGGAAATATCACTATCAAACGGGTTTATTACGTCGAGGCATTGAATCACAATTTATTCTCGGTTGGTCAATTTTGTGATGCGGATTTGGAAGTGGCTTTTTGGAAATCTACTTGCTATGTTAGGGACTACGATGGGAATGACCTTCTTACAGGTTCTCGTGGTTCTGATCTCTACACAGTAACTCTTCAAGACACATCTTTAACAAATCCAATTTTCTTAATGGCTAAAGCTTCACCATCTCAATCATGGTTATGGCATCAGCGATTGTCACATCTCAACTTTGACACCATCAACTAGCTTTCGAAGAATGATATTGTGACCGATCTTCCTAAGTTAAAATTCGTCAAAGACCATCTTTGTTCTTCTTGTGAGTTGGGGAAAGCAAAACGAAAGTCTTTCAAAACAAAGACTGCCCCACCCTCAAAAGGACGATTAGAACTTCTACACATGGATTTATGTGGTCCCATGCGTGTAGAGAGTATTAACGGGAAAAAGTATATTCTCGTGGTTGTTGATGATTACTCTAGATACACATGGACTTTCTTCTTAAGGTCCAAATATGAATCACCATAGGTTCTCAAAAACTTTCTCAAGATGATACAACGCAATTTTCAAGCTCAAGTCTTAACTGTAAGAACAGATAGGGGTACTGAATTTTTGAACAAAACTTTGCAATCTTACTTTCAAGAAGAAGGCATCGAACATCAAATGTCTATTGCTCGAACTCCTGAACAAAACGGAGTTGTCAAAAGACGGAACCGTACTTTGGTTGAGGTTGCTCGAACAATGCTTTCTGCTTCAAAATTACCTCTATTCTTCTGGGCTGAAGCAATTGCAACTGCCTGTAATACTAAGAATCGTTCTCTCGTCATCCCTAGACATGAAAAGATACCTTACCACATCATCAATGGCAGGAAACCTACTATCAAATTCTTTCATGTATTTGGATCTTTATGCTACATTCTTAAAGACGGCGAAAATCTCGACAAGATGAAAAAAAAGGTGATGCATGTATTTCTGTGGGGTATGCTACATTGTCGAAAGAATATCGGGTCTATAACAAGAGAACAAGGATTATTGTCAAAACAATTCATGTGAACTTTGACAAATTGCCACAAATGGTACTTGATCACAACAGTTCAAGTCCCGCTCCTCATTGTCAAGCAATGGCACCTACACAAAACAGTGTACGTCCCGTGCAAGAATGTCAAGAAAGTACTCCTACAGCAGACTCGACGAATACAACACAAATGAATGAGTTGGTTGATTTATATGATCCAATGTTTGATGAATATTACTATGGAAAAAATAAAGTTGTGTCAAAGCCTTCCACTTTCAATACTACTGATGCACCCGAACAAAGTCAACAAGACACAACTGCATCTACTTCAGCAACCGTTGCTCCAGAGATAATTCCATTAGATACTCAACAAACTCAAGAAATTGTCATACCACCAACATCACCAACCGTCAATGCTGAAGGAGGAAACAACAATCAAGCAGTCGATGCACAACCTGACGAAGAAGAATTTATCAACCCATTCGGTACACCGGTACACGAAGTCGGAGAGTCTTCTACTCAACATGTTGATCCTTCCAACATGCATACATTCTACCAACGATATCCATCCACTCACCATTGGACACGTGATCATCCATTGGAGCAAGTCATTGGAAATCCTTCACAACTGGTTCGAACACGCAGACAACTCGAAACTGATGGCGATGTGTGTATGTATGCACTCACCATGAGTTCAACTGTACCTATAAACATCAAACAAGACATGACTGATCATGCATGGATTGAATCAATGCAAGACGAAATTCATCAGTTTGAACGCCTAAATGTTTGGGAACTTGTTGACAGACCCTATGGAATGTCAATTTTAGATTTCAAATGGATCTGTAAAAACAAACTGGATGAAGAACAAACCATCATCAAAAACAAATCTCGTCTTGTGGTTAAGGGATACCATCAACAAGAAGGCATAGACTAAGATGAATCATTTGCTCCTGTCGCTCGTTTGGAAGCACTCAGGATATTCCTTGCTTATGTTGCACATAAGGGCTTCACGGTTTTTTAGATGGATGTTAAACTGCTTTTCTCAACGGTCATTTGAAGGAAGAAGTGTATGTGAATCAGCCAGAAGGATTCATCGATCCTCGTCATCGTGACAAAGTCTATCGTCTCAAGAAGGCTGTATATAGACTTAAACAAGCTCCAAGGGCATGGTAGAAAGAACTATCAAACTTCTTGGTTTCCAAAGGATTCTCCAAAGGTTCTATTGATCCTACTCTCTTTATTAATAAATATGGGGATGACATACTGCTGGTGCAAGTTTATGTTGATGACATTATTTTTGGTTCTACGAACCCAAAACTTTCAAAACGTTTTGAAAAATTAATGCACAACAAATTTGAAATGTCAATGATGGGGGAGCTAAAATTCTTTTTAGGCCTCCAGATTCATCAATCCCCACGTGGTATCTTCATTAACCAAGCTAAGTATGCTCAAGAGATACTTAAAAAGCATGATATGACCTCATGTGCTCGCGTTGGTACACCATTGTCGACCAAATCCCTAGACGCTGACTTGTACTCATATCCAATAGATCAAACGCGCTATCGCAGTATGATCGGGTCACTTATGTACCTTATAGACAGCAGGCCTGATATTCATCATGCCACATGAAGTTGTGCACGATATCAAGCCAGACCTACTTAAAATCACCTCAAAGAGGTTAAACGGATCTTTCGGTACCTTAAGAATACCATTCACATAGGACTCTGGTATTCGAAGGAAACCGGTTTTCATCTAACAGTTTTTTCATATTCTGATCACGCAGGTTGCCTTGATAGTCGTAAAAGCACTTCTGGTAGCGTACAATTCCTAGGGGAAGACAAGCTTGTGAGCTGGCCGTCAAAGAAGCAGGATTGCACTTCACTCTCATTAGCTGAAGCAGAATATGTGGCTCTATCCGCTTGTTGTGCTCAAGTCCTCTGGATGAGAACTCAACTCACGGATTATGGCTTCCACTTTGATAAAATACCTATGTATTGTGACTCAAAGTCGGCCATAGCCATATCTTGCAATCCGGTTCAACACTCCCATACCAAGCACATCACAGTCACATATCACTTCATTAAGGAACAAATGGAACGTGGTATCGTGGAATTATACTTTGTCAAAACTGAGTACCAGATAGAAGACTTGTTTACAAAAGCCCTATCACAAAATTGGTTTCATTATCTCGTTGGCCGTCTTGGTATGAAGTATATGACTCCAGAAGACTTGGAGGTTTTGGCGAATGAAGCTACTTGATATTCTCTCATAATGACTTCTAAGCGCATCACAGCTTAGGGCTCGGACCTCAAATAAGGAAAGTTTATCAAGGACGATAACTTATCCTTCTCAACGAGAAATTCATATTTCTCGGTCATGAGCTTCTCATAAAAACATTCAAAGTTTTTAAGTTCATGAAAAACAATTTCTAAGTAAATGCCAGCTTAGAACTCGAACTTCAACTTAAGGAAAGTTTATCACGGATGATAACTTATCCTCCACAACGGGAATTATTTTTCTCGGTCATGAGCTAGTCACAAAACAATCAAAGTTTTGAGCTCATGAAAAACGGACCCGAAAGGGAAGTGTACGTTTCAGTGTGCTTTCCCTAAGCAATATAAGAGAAGTCTTCTATCCTGATTATATTAAAACCGTTGAACACAATTTTTCAAGAATTTCTCAAAAGGTTTTTCTAAATCTTTCAAAATTGTGTTCAACACTCCCTTCCTCATAAAATGGTTTTTTATATCTCAAAAATGTCATATGTTATTTTGATCAATTTTTGAGGGGGAGCGTTTTAAAATCAAGGCTTTAATGTCGTTGGGTACATCTCAGATATTGTCATATTTTATGTATCCAGCACATTCCGAAAATGATATAATTTTGTCAAATGTAATATATTATATCAGAAAAGCCATCTCAACTACGTACCTTAACATATTCTGTGGTGTCGTTTTTACAAAATTTTGTCATATTTTGTTTCAAGACACACATATATTGTTGAGGGGGAGCTACCCGACTTAAAAAGTTCCATGATTCATGCGTGCACGCATGTTTCTCTCCCAACGATTTTTAGAAAATCTCACATTTTAATCCATTGGTATCTCTAATATTATGTTTTTATATTAGAGATAGGGGAGAAAATGTGATTAAAATGTAATATATCGTAACATGTGATCTTAAAGACTCAAGTGCAACTCTTTCCTTCACATGCTAAACTATTTCGTATATCGATGCATGTGTGTAAGGGGAGCTTTTCGGAAATGTAAAACTTTCAAAGTGTTAAAAGTTTTGATTTCTATCAAGCACTTTGAATGGTTTTCAATGGTTTTCTGGTTACGATCTATACCCAAAACAACCTACTATCCACGACGGCATGTTGGAGTCAAAAGGTGGTTTAGGATAGGAAACTAAGTCCTATGATCCAACCAGAACCGGAGGGATCTACCCAAGGACATTCCATAGCTAGAAATAGTTGTCCTCAGGAAAAATGGAGTTGAATGAAGCTGAATGCAGACCAATTACTTAAGTTAGCACTGGAATTACAACAAGGTGCTAGAGATGTCGTATTGGTAAGCATCGAAGGAGCTGAATATTCTATGCAACTTAGGCAGAAACCGGGTTAACACATCTTTTGAAGACAAGTGTCATGGACCCAGTGATGCGATGCACAACCCTTCCCCAGCCATTCGAGTTTCTCTCAAAAGAAACTTGTCTCATTGTCATGGAGATCAACACGTATCTATTGACTTTCTCACTTCGAGTTAGTTAATATTGAAAAGGTGGCAGTCTGCTCTAGCCTCCGATTACCAATACGCACATATTGAGTCTAGAGCCAAAAGAGATCAATCTATCATCTCATTAGGACACAATCGAGTCCTACGCAGTATCCTTGCGATATTGCCAGAACATCTGAGTGATACGATTCATAATGAAGATGGAAATCCTACTTAAACCAGCATCAGACAAGCTCATGGTAGGTAACTTGTGCGATTCTACACGAATCAAACTTGTGAGAACTGGAATGCAACTAAGTTTGGATTCTTAATTGATTCAAACTTGATTCCAGGTTTCTTCGCAAAATCCGTGTGATCTTTCCAGAACATTCAGAGTGACACTCTTCAGTGCTCACAGTGACGAATAGAAATCCTTCCAGTGTCAACATCAAACAGCACTGTGGTAGGTAACTCGCAAGATTCTCTATGAATCGAGCTTGTGACAAACTGGAAAGCAACAATGGTACGATTCTTATAGATACAAACTTGTTCCAGGAATACTGAATTGATGACTCTAATCAGACGGATAATTTATCCTTATGATTTACTCTTTACGTTCGTTGTCTGCTTTGAGACGGTCGAGTAAAGAGAACTGGCTACTACCGCCGGGAAACACTGTCAAGGAGGTTCTTAGTCGAATCAACCCTATCACAGGTACGGTATCAAATACCATCTAACGGTCTTCACCGACCGGAGGTAAAACGCTACCGAATTAGGGTGAAATGTTCAAAGCCATTTTATCCGTGTCTATATATGTTGCTGCATATCAAGATGGTGGCGTAGCTGTGCACTAACCGAAGTCGTCTTCACATGTTCATACAAAAAGTTAAAGTCTTCCGTAACTCTGATGTATGTTTGAAGGACTAACTTCAACTATATTGATATGGGAGATTGTTAGCCTTTCAAAATCAACAAAGTATGAATATGTTGATTCAGAAGTCACAAGAGCACAAAATGGTGATAATCAAGATACTTAAGAATGTAAGAATATAATAGGTCATCTTGTCACAATAGCACAAGATGAACACTATCAAGGATAGACAGAAGATCTCAAGCACTCAAAGTCAAAAGACAAAGGCTCAAGATAAGGATCACAAAGCATGAAGGAACAAAGCTGTTATAAACAAGATCAAGACCAAGACACAAGACAAAAGAAGGAAGATCACCTCCACAAGAATGTATTCACTCAATCATCTTATGTATTTAAAGATGACCGATACATGGGGGAGATTGTTAGTGTTAGCATCAAAATATTGAGTCAAACAAGAATGTTCGGTCATAGGTTTATATTTTAATATTTATTAGAACATTGTAATAGTTAGTTAAAATCGTCGTGAAATTAAGGTCTTGATGGTTAGCTTAAAAGGCCTCTTTCAATGTACTAAGCATTTATTCAAGCCCAGCCCAAAACAATATAATCAATTAGAGAGCCCGCATGTAGGTGGACTATATAAGCACCCTCCTAGCATGTTAGGAGGGTGGATGTTCTCATAATTTCTTAATCTAATTTCACCAAGTTAATCACCTCCTTCTCTCTACTTTCTCTCACTACTTTCTCTTTCTAAAATTCATATCTTTTCCATCTCATTTCTTTAATCTATCATCATATTTTTAGGGACAACAATTGGTATCAAAGCACTCATGCACTCAAGCACTCATGGTTACGATCAAATACCCACAACATCTTTAATTCACGCCATTATTAGTGTCAAAAGGGTGGTTAGGTTTAAGTCCTATGATCCAACCAGAACCGGAGGGATCTTCCCAGGGACAATCCAATAGATTACTAGAAGTCCTTAGGAAAGATGGAGTAGAATGTGAACGTAGCTGAATGCCGACTAAGTACTGATGATAGCACTGGAACAATCACAACAAGGTGTTATTAATGATGTCTTGGTAAGCATTGAAGGGTTGAAGAATGAAAAAGAAATGTAAGGATAAAGGGTGTAAAGAAAGAAGTCCTCCATACAACTTAGGCAGAAACCGAGTCAACACATCATGAAGACTACACATCATGGACCCAGTTATGTCTTGTACAACCCTTCCCTAGCTAACTCAGACTTCTCTCAAAAGAAGTTTGTTTTATTTCCACGGAGATCAACACGAATTCTATTGACTTTCTCACTCTGAGATAGTTGATATTGAATAGGTGGCATCTGCTCAAGCCTCCGACCACTAAAAGTGCACAAATCAATTTTAGAGCCAAGAGATCAATCAAATCTCGTTAGGACACACGGATGAAGATCAAGAGAGTCCTACGCTATATCCTTGTGATATTGCTAGAACACTCAGAGTGATACTTCTTAGTGTTCACAATGATGAGTGGAAATCCTTCCAGTGTTAACATCAAACAGCACTGCGGTAGGTAATGTGTAAGATTCTTTATGAATTGAACATATGGAAAACTGAAAAGCAACAGTGGTTTAATTCTGAATTGATTCAAACTCGTTTCAGGTTTCTACGCAATATATTTATGGTATTGCCAGAACATTTAGAGTGATATTCATTAATATTCACAGTGACGAATGGAAATCCTTCTAGCGTCAACATTAAACAGCGCTACGGTAGGTAACTTGCAAGATTCTTATGAATCACGCTTTTGTCAACTGGAAAGCAACAATGGTAAGATTCTTAATGAATCAAACTTGTTCCAGTAAAATAAATTGACGACTTTAATCAAGCGGATATTTATCCAATTGATTCACTCTTTATGTTCGCAGTCTTTCTTTGAGACGGTCGAGTAAAGAGGACGGCTAGTACTGCCGCGAAACCCTGTCAAGGAGATTCTTAATTGAATCTACCTAATCACAGGTACGATATTTAATATCGTGTAACGTCTTCACCGACCGGAGGTAAAACGCTACCGATTTAGGACGAATGTCAAAGCCATTCAGTCCATGTCTATGTTTTGTCTCGAGAAGGTGACGTTACGGTGTACGTAGCAAAGTCAAAGATTCAAAACCACATTCTCATGCCCAAAGAAATTCAACAATCAAGAAAGCTAAAGACTTATGCAACTAAGATGATCAAGATCTTCCTTAACAGTTAATGTAGAGTAATGACCTTTCTTCAAAGGAGATTGTTAGCAAGCTTTCAAGATTATGCAAAGTATGAGCATGTGGATAAAGACACAAGATCGCAAGATGGCAAAGACAGATCAAGAATGATTTGAAGATCTCAAGTTTAAAGACAAAGTCGAAAGACAATGACGAAGGCTCAAAGATCATAGCATGAAGGAACAAGACGACTATTACACGTTCAAGACTCATTTATGACGAAATTCGTAAATCTCCATAGATCTATAAATATCGAAGAGGAATGACCTCACATTGGGGGAGATTGTTAGCCTCAAAATATTGAGTCAAACAAGAATGTTCAGTCATAGGTTTATATTGTAATACTTATTAGAACGTTGTAATAGTTAGTTAAAATAGTCGTGAAATTACGGGCTTGATGGTTAGCTTAAAAGGCCTCTTTCAAGGTACTAAGCATTTATTCAAGCCCGGCCCAAAACAATATTGTCCATTAGAGAGCCCGCATGTGGGTGGACTATATAAGCACCCTCCTAGCATGTTAGGAGGGTGGATGTTCTCATAATTTCTTAATCTAAATTCACCAAGTTAATCACCTCCTTCTCTCTACTTTCTCTCACTACTTTCTCTCTCTAAAATTCATATCTTTTCCATCTCATTTCTTTAATTTATCATCATATTTTTAGGGACAACAATTGGTATCAATCTCCATGGGGTAGATTCGTGTTTAGTTTGTGGTTATCATTTTTAATTCGTGTGATTTTATTCTTCAAATCATCTCGTCTAAAAAAGTTTTGTGTTTTCGAGCTCAAAATATTTATACAAATTTCCTACAAAGTTGTGGTAGGAATTTGTGTTTGTCATTTTCTTGATTTTCACGAATTTTTCTGGTAGTTTTGGATTGATTATTGGTAAATTACAAGGAACGAAATTTTTTTTTATCCGGACTATAAGGGTATTGGTTTGATTTTAGGGAAAAAGTTTGAAAAAATATTCAAGTTTTTTGGAAAGTTTCACTATCCGGGTTATGAGGGTTTTGTTATTCGGAATAAGAGGTTAGAAGGTTATCAAGGATAAGTAGTAGCAGTATATTCCGGAAAAGAGATAGCAGTGTATTCCGGATAAGAGGTAAGACGCATTTCGGATAACAACTTAGACGTATTCCGGATAAGACATAATACGTATTAATAAGTGTGAAAACACTTATCCTTTTACCACTTATTTCCAATAATAACAAGACCAAAACGTGTATTTTATGTCGTAAAAGTCGGAATTATGCGTGGTTTGTGTTTTTATTGTGTTTTAGGACCAAAAGATGAAAAAGGAAGAAAACACGGGCTTTTATCGAAGAAAACGGGAAAAGACGAAGTCAAAAGATCAAGAGTGCTTAAAGAACGGATGTCCAAGACCTATTCTGAAGATTTATCGAAGAACAAGTCTAAAGACAGAAGTTTAATGAAGTCAAAGAACTCGAGTCTAAATAAATGAAGAAATGTTAAGACGAGTTTAATTAATCCCGAGACGACATCGAGAAAGACAAATGAATTAAATCGAGTCGAGAAGAAAAAAGGAAGAAGGAAGCACCACACATGCACTTGCCACTTCCCTAGAAATACCCTCCTAATCACATTAGGAGGGAGTTAGCTAGTTTTTACTTTTAAGTTTTCTTTCTAGTTTTAGAGAGAGAAAGTTCCCAACTTTCTCTCACTAAGTCTTTCTTTGTTTTCATCTTTTGAATTTAAGCTTTCTTTAATCTTTGTATTTGGATTCCATTAATCAATTTCAAGTTAAACTTTGTGTTCTTTAATTTTCTTCTACATTTCTTGGTTACTTTATCTTTGATCTGAATTGCATATCCCATTCGTATGACTTGATGTTTTCGTGATTAAAGGATTAATCTTCTTTGTTTACACATAAGCTTGTACACGTTTAGGCCATAAGCTCTCTATGCTTATTGGCTTATTTCAAGTTCTAGCTTATTGAATTTCGGATTTCTTAAAGGTTTTTGTCACGATTAAAGTCCTTTTCATAAAGTGTTTGATCTTTTATGTTTTAGAAGTTGTCAAAATTAATCTTTTTGAATTGTTTAAGGTTCGGGTAGAATAGCTTATTGCATCAGCTTATTGAGTTTTAAACTCGCCACCAATTTCGGATTAAGAGTGAATTCCATCGTAATCTAGGGGCTTTAGACATTCCGATGACTACTGGTTTAGATCGCAATAACCCAAAAGGGTTTTACTTTGCGATCACTTGGTCATCCCCCTTATTCCGATCTGGATTGTGATCGCTTATTGCGATCGCATATTCCAACGGGACTAAGGTCTTAGTTAAAACGAAACGCTGCCCAAATTTACTTTACAACATTCCGATCGGAACCACATTGCGATAGAGGTGTTTTTAGTTATTCCGATCTGGAACATTGCGATCTAATTATATTCCGACGAGCATCATTCCGACAGAGTTGCATATTACATTCCGATGGGTATTAAGATTGGTATTCCGATGGACCTGTGCATTGATTATTCCGATGGCTTATTTTAGTCATATTCCGATGGTTATGATTTGGTGCATTCCGACAGAAATGAATTGCCATATTACGATAGACCATGTTTTTAAGTATTAAAGTTTTACTTAAAGTTTTACTAATTAGCTTTTAGTTAATCCTTAAACACTTTAATTTTACTCAACGACATTTTCATACTTGCTTTTAGTTAAAATTAGATAAACAAAACCAAACCATTCTCTTGTTCACCAAAAGACGATTGAGTCGCACTTTAGACCGGTAATCAATTCGAAAGGATTCGGACGATAAGATTTTATACCAGGGCAAAACCGAGTATTAAATGGCGCCGCTGCCGGCTCTTTTCGTTAAGATTAACGGTTTCTAGTGAGAGACGCATTGAATTTTGGGATCCGTTCTTTGAACGTTATTTTCCTTGCTTCAAAAATTTTCAAAAACCCTAAAAAAATATAAAACTTTTCAAAAATATAAAAACATAAAAAATTATAAAAACCAAGTCTTTTCCAAAGGTTTGCACCAAAAAGATTATATAGATATTCTCTCTGTGTATATTTTTCTTCTGCAGGTGTATGCGTACTAGATCTTCGAACTATTCTGAGCCCGAGACTCGTGAAGATCTAGATATGGCTGGTGTTAACAACAACAATAATAACCCACCTCTAACCAATTTGAATAACAACAACAACAACAACAACAATGTCCCCCTACCTGATTTACTAACTATGGAGGAATTGTGTCAACCCACCATGAACGGACGCGGAGGCCCGATTGCGCCAATGCACGTCACGGCTCAGGAGTTTTCGTTGAAGCATCACATGATCCAACAAGTGCAAACTAACCCATTTCGCGGAATTCCGGATGATGATGCCAACAAACACCTCGACAAATTCATTACCATCACCCAAAGCATGAAGTGCCCCGGTGTTTCTATGGATGACCTTCGCCTTCAACTTTTTCCCCACTCGCTTTCTCACCATGCCGAAAAATGGTTTGACCGTCTCCCTAAGAATTCTATTCATACGTGGAATGACATGACTCAACGCTTTTTGTCGCGCTACTTCCCACCATCCATGGTCACAAGCCTTCGTAACCAAATTAGTGGATTCATGCAAGAAAATGATGAATCGCTCTTCGATGCTTGGGAACGATATAATGATTTGATCGACCGCTGTCCAAATCACAACATGCTCCCCGTCACTCTCATTGATACTTTCTACAATGGTCTCACTTTTTGTGATCGTGACACGATCAACGCCGCCGCCGGTGGTACTTTTATGAAAAGGAGACCGGAGGAGTGTAGAGAGTTGATTGAAAACATGACTACTCACCACAAGAATTGGGATTCATCCGCATCCTCAAGATCTAATCAGAGAGTAAATGTTTCTTCTACTACTTCCAATCCCGAGATAACCGAACTTACCCGACAAATCGCGAGTATGCACAAGGATTTCATGTCCATGGCCACAAACCACTTTCAACAAGCTAAAGCCGTTTCCATTTCTTGTGACACATGTGGTGGTCCTCATTCCTATAATGATTGTCCTTCTACCCAACGCAATTTTTCTGAAAACGTTAACGCGGCTTACGGTACTTATCCCACGGGAGGCTATCAAGCTCGTCCTCAAGGAGACCGTAGCTTGCTAAGTTATCGTTCGAACAATTATCTTGCTCCACCCGGTTTCCCTCCTCCAAACCAACACCAACAACAAAGCTATAACCGAAACAACCAATCCCAAACTCGTGCTACCAATCAATATCAATCCCAACGAAACCCATACCCAACTCAAGGAAATTCTCAAGCTTACCAAGCTCCACCTCTCAATCAACCGATGGCAGTGAATCAAGACGTCGAGACGTTCATGAAGACTAATAGAGAGATGGTGATGAATCTTCAGAGTCAAGTCGTCAACTTGAAGGGAGAAATGGCGAAACAAGGGAACGATATTCGAGCCGAGCTAAGGAATGACATGGCAAAACAAAGCAATGAAATTCGTGCAGACATCAGAGATTCTTTCAGCACTCAAGCGCTTAACATACGTGATATGATCGGTTCGCTCATCCAAGGTAATCAACCCTCTTCTTCGGGTACTCTTCTGAGTAACACCGTTGCGAATCCGAGAGGGGAGATGAAAGCAATCACCACTCGTAGTGGAAAAGGTTATACGGAACCTGATGTAGCGAACAACTAGGATAAATAATTGAATCTGTTGATTCCAAAGAAATACCAGAAACAATCCTTCCAACTATCGTTGATTCAAAAAGAATACCGATAATCAGGTAACTCCAACAATCGTTGATTCAACGAATACCCGATTATTTGGATGAAATCAAACAATAAACCCTAACCTGGATTTAAGTTGATTAACAAAAGACTAAAAGTCTGTATTTTTATTCATAACTTCATAATCCAGTACAATAAACTCAAGGCCTAGTTTTATAGTAAAACTAAACTTGAGAAAACAAAAGAAAAAATTATTCTTAAAAACATAAAATAAGATTACTAAATAAAAGATACCACAAATTAAACTAAATAACCAGTTTATTTTTTATGTTCCTCCATCATTCTCCCTCACTTCAAAAAACTCGTCCTCGATTTTGTGTCGCTAGTCCTTGTACTCGTAGCATCCAAAGTTGTATCCCTTGCATAAAATTTCCTTTATTTATAATGAATCTACCTCGAACCTTGATCGTCTTTAAACCCAACTTGTCGACCATGGTAGTTTGGATCATTGATGAATAAAGATTAGTCGCCACAACTACAATGTCTTCAATGTTATCTTTTTCCCGACCAAATTCTTCTTTACCGATAAATCCTTCTTCTTCCCCAATGACATCTTTAATATCAGTATTATAAACTAGCATAGATTCTTCTTCATACTGATCATCATCATATATTGGAGGTCCTTCATAATCATCACTAGCCTCACCATAATCATTCCATTCATCAAAAGATAAACCATCACTTTCAAAAAACGGATATTCTAACATCTTAATCAGGAACTTTGGCTCTGACACCAACTGATGTAGGGAACAACTAGGATAAATAATTGAATCTGTTGATTCCAAAGAAATACCAGAAACAATCCTTCCAACTATCCTTGATTCAAAAAGAATACCGATAATCAGGTAACTCCAACAATCATTGATTCAACGAATACCCGATTATTTGGATGAAATCAAACAATAAACCCTAACCTGGATTTAAGTTGATTAACAAAAGACTAAAAGTCTGTATTTTTATTCATAACTTCATAATCCAATACAATAAACTCAAGGCCTAGTTTTATAGTAAAACTAAACTTGAGAAAACAAAAGAAAAAATTATTCTTAAAAACATAAAATAAGATTACTAAATAAAAGATACCACAAATTAAACCCGAGCTTCCTACACCTCCACCCGTGATTGTGAATAAGGAAAAAGAGTAACTTTCCCCACCTCCTTCACCTTCTATCCCCATTTCCCCACCACCCGTGGTTGTGAGTGATCCTACTCCCCTGAAGCCTTCTTCTTCATCCAATATACCTTATCCTTCAAGGTTGAGGAAAGAGAAGCAAAAGAGCAAGGATGATATTCAAGTTTCAAACTTTCTAAAAATGTTTAAACAATTGAATTTTAACATCTCCTTTGCCGAGGCTCTCGCTCACATGCCTAAATACGCTAAGATGTTTAAAGATCTTCTAAGTGACAAGGAGAAGCTTCTTGACATTGCTCAGACCCAACTTAATGAGAATTGCTCCGCCGTTCTCTTAAGGAAATTGCCCACCAAACTTGGTGATCCGAGTCGCTTCTTGATTCCTTGCAACTTCTCGAGAGTAGAGAATTGCATGGCCCTATCCGATCTAGGTGCCAGTATAAACTTAATGCCTTTAAGTGTTTGAAAGCAATTATCTCTCCCCGAGCTTGTCCCCACCAAAATGACTTTGGAATTAGCTAACCGTACGGTTGCTTATCCAGTGGGGATAGCCGAAGATGTCTTTGTTGGCGTTGACAAATTCACCTTCCCGGCAGATTTTGTTGTCGTTGACTACGAGATGGATCCTCGTGTTCCATTAATCGTTGGACGTCCCTTCTTGAGGACCGGTCGCACTCTCATTGATGTAGCCGCGGGTGAAATATTCATGAGAGTTGGTGACGATCAAATTGTCTTCAACATGGGTAAGATTTCTAAGCAACCTTATTCATATGAGAGTGTTAATGCTATTGATGTTCTCGATGAGGCTTGTGAAGAACATTTTCATGATGCTTGCAAAAGTACTCCCTCTTCTCTACCCAATGTTGAGACCGTTGCCTCAATTGCTCCGGCATTGACTCCTTTTGGAGAAAGTGACTTGGATGATTTCGAAGCTAGCTTGGGTCCTCTTGATATTAAGTATGATAATTCGTCCACCAATTGGGATGAAGACATTGTACTATTGAGAGACTTCTCAATAAGGACCCGTTTTCTCCTCCTTCTCCTAAAGAGGTGACTAATGATGATCCATCGTCAGTTTCACCATCTATTGAGGACCCTCCTACTCTTGCGCTTAAGGACCTACCTCCTCATCTTGAGTACGTTTTCCTTGAAGACAATGCGAAGTTATCGGTCATCATCGCAAAGGACCTGAAAGAAGAAGAAAAAGCCCGACTTATCATCGTGTTGAAGAAACATAAAAGAGCTATCGCTTGGAAAATCTCCGACATTCGCGGAATTGATCCTCACTTTTGCACACATAAAATTCTCATGGAGGACGACTTTAAGCCCACAATTCAAAGCCAACGAAGGGTGAATCCTAAAATCCATGAAGTCATCAAAAAAGAGGTTATCAAACTTCTTGATGCGGGTATGATTTACCCTATTTCGGATTCACCATGGGTTAGTCCAATCCATTGTGTGCCTAAGAAAGGCGGAATCACTGTTGTGCCCAATCAAAACAACGAGTTGATTCCTACCCATCTCGTTACTGGGTGGAGAGTTTGTATAGACTACCGCAAACTCAATGATGCCACGAGAAAGGATCATTTCCCTCTTCCCTTTATGGACCAA
The DNA here is from genome assembly GCA_025667525.1 of Glebionis coronaria. Taxonomy (NCBI): domain Eukaryota; kingdom Viridiplantae; phylum Streptophyta; class Magnoliopsida; order Asterales; family Asteraceae; genus Glebionis; species Glebionis coronaria. The sequence goes on from CM046877.1 coordinate 425,158,132, forward strand.
ATGCTTGAACGTTTAGCGCGTAATGAATATTACTGCTTTCTTGATGGTTTCTCGGGTTATTTCCAAATACCCATCGATCCCCAAGATCAAGAGAAGACAACATTCACTTGTCCCTATGGCACATTTGCCTACAAAAGGATGCCTTTTGGCTTATGCAATGCCCTCGGGACTTTCCAAAGGTGCATGTTGGCTATCTTCCATGACATGGTTGAGCAAACCATGGAAGTCTTCATGGATGATTTCTCAGTCTTTGGAGATTCCTTCTCTTCTTGCCTTGCCAATTTGGAACGAATGCTTAAGCGGTGCGAAGACACTCGCCTTGTTCTGAATTGGGAAAAATGCCATTTTATGGTAAAAGAAGGCATTGTGCTAGGACACAAAATCTCTAAAGCCGGTCTTGAAGTCGACCGTGCTAAAGTAGATGTCATAGCCAAATTACCTCCACCTTCAACCGTGAAGGGTGTGAGAAGTTTTCTGGGTCATGCGGGCTTCTACCGTCGATTCATTCAGGATTTCTCTAAAATCGCTCGCCCGATGACCCACCTCTTGGAAAAAGATACTCCTTTTATCTTTTCTAAAGAGTGTATCGAAGCCTTCAATCTTCTTAAGGATAAGCTAACTAAGGCACCAGTCTTGGTTACCCCTAATTGGGAGCTGCCTTTTGAATTGATGTGCGATGCTAGCGACTTTGCTATTGGTGCGGTTTTGGGTCAAAGAGTGAATAAACACTTCCAACCAATCCACTATGCTAGCAAAACAATGACGGGGGCTCAATTGTATTATACGACAACCGAAAAAGAGCTTTTAGCTGTTTTCTATGCTTTTAAAAAATTTCGCCCCTATCTTGTTTTATCCACCACCATCGTTTACACGGACCATTCCGCGTTGAAGTACTTGATGACTAAGCACGACTCTAAGCCAAGACTTCTTCGCTGGGTTTTACTCCTTCAAGAATTCAACATTGAAATTCGTGACAAGAAGGGTGCCGAAAACCTAGCCGCGGATCATCTGAGTCGACTTGAGGATCCATATCAAGGGGATCATCCAAACAAAGAGATCGATGACTCTTTCCCCCTTGAGACCTTAATGTCTATAAATCTCAATCTTGATGACACCCCGTGGTTTGTCGACATTGCAAACTACTTAGCGGGTGGTATTCTCATCAAAGGGTTAATATCCCAACAAAAGAAGAAGTTCTTGAATGATGTTAAGACTTACTTTTGGGATGACCCTTTTCTATTCAAACAATGTGCTGATCTGATCATTCGTCGATGTGTTGACAGACCGGCAGCTTTTGACATACTCCAGGCTTGCCACAAAGGACCCACCGGTGGTCACTTTGGTCCCAACTACACCGCTAAGAAAGTGTTTGACTCTGGATTCTATTGGCCCACCATTTATCATGACGCTCACGAAATGGTTAAGCATTGTGATGCTTGCCAACGTCAAGGCAAGATCATACATAAAGATGAGATGCCTCAAAATTTCATACAAGAATGTGAAATCTTTGACGTATGGGGCATCAACTTTATGGGGCCATTTCCATCATCGAAAGGGAACAAGTACATCCTCGTAGCCGTTGACTACGTTTCTAAATGGTCTGAAGCTAAGGCTCTCCCTACGAACGATGCGGGGGTGGTTGTGAACTTTTTGAAGCAGCTTTTCGCTCGATTCGGCGTTCCTCGTGCTATTATCAGTGACCGCGGGACTCATTTTTGCAATGATCAATTTGCAAGAGTCATGGCTAAGTATGGTGTCAATCACCGTCTTTCCACCGCCTATCATCCCCAAACGAATGGGCAAGCCGAGATTTCCAACCGTGGATTGAAGCGAATTTTGGAGCGTACTGTGGGAGAGCATCGCGCCGCATGGGCCGATTAGTTAGATGATGCTCTGTGGGCTTTCCGTACTGCTTATAAGACCCCGATCGGTTGTACACCTTATCGTCTAGTGTATGGGAAAGCATGCCACCTCCCCCATCGAACTGGAACATAAGGCGCACTAGGCCTTGAAGTGGGCTAACTTCGACATCAACAAAGCCGGTGATCATCGCAAGATTCAACTCAACGAGCTCAACGAACTGAGGAATGAAGCTTACGAGAACTCACTGATCTACAAGGAGAAGACCAAGATCATTCATGACGCAAGGATAAAGAACCGAGAGTTCCACGTTGGTGATCAAGTCTTACTTTTTAACTCTCGGTTGAAGATCTTCTCTGGCAAGTTGAAGAGCCGCTGGTCTGGTCCATTCACCGTCGCCAAAGTCTTTCCATATGGGACCATTGAGCTCTCTCAGCCAAATGGGCCCAATTTCAAGGTGAATGTCCAGCGTTTGAAGCTGTACTTTGGTGAGGACATCTCTCATGAGATGATTCCATCCCTTACCACGTTCCCTATGAACTAAATTGGGTCGAGTCAGGCTCATGACTTAGTGAACAAAAACAAGCGCTTCTCGCAACCCGTGATCTATCCTTTACTGCTTTCATAATAAGTGTAGGGGGGAGCCCCGTATGTGTTTGTTGTCTTGCTTCTTATCTTGTGCAGGGAATAAAGCTTCAAAGAGCATCTTGATGACTTTTGATGAACCGTGATACCGTGTTCCCATCTTCCCGGTTCTATCCTAAGCTCTTGTGATTCAGTATTTCATATTTTATATGTTCACATTGAATTCTCTTTAGTTGTCCTTTCCTTAGCAAGATTTAAACAAAGTGCACAATGTCATAAGTGTAGGGGAGTTCACTCCCACATGCTTAAACATTAAGGACAATGTTTATATCAAGTGTAGGGGGACTTCTATCGAAGTAAGTGGTCTTTTCCATGAATTTGCCCTCATTTTAACCGAAAAATTTGATTTTTCGACATTTTTCAAAATTTTTAATCTATTTTGGTCTAGTTGTATAGTTGTATTTTCCTTTGTTATGGTTATTTTCTTTCCATTGCGAGAATAAATTCTCAATAAAATAGTTTTAAATTTTTCTCAGTCATGAATATTTTGACTCAACCCGAGTTTACTTATCTAAGTTTACTCTAGCTAGTATCCTTAACGTGTTTAAGTCAAGTTTTGCTAGGCTTTTATATAGGGAGCTATAAAACACGAAAGTCTTAACTCTCACGGGTTAAGAACAAGAACTTTTCGCAAGTTCCTATAATTGATCCTAGAGAGTCGTTTATCAAAGGAACTTTAAAATACGATTTCTAAAACTTGAAAAAGTCTAAGAATTTGCAAGATCCTATAGATGACTCGAAAACCCAAAACTTTGATTTAATAGGCTAAGCATCCACGAGTCTCATTCCTTGAGATTTTAAATTGTGGAGAACGAGAGACGATAAAGTCAATTATAAGTTTGGTATTCTTTCGTGAATTTATGTGAGTTAATTATAAGCCTATTCTCCCTTCGCTTGTTAATAAAGTATCTGCAATAAATAAGGTTGAACGATTTAAAAGGTTACTTATCTTCTAGCCCAAGATCGTTTAAAAGTTGCTCGGTACGGATTAGAGTTCATAGCCAAGGCATAACTTATTGAAGCGGGATGCGAAGATTGGCGAGTCCGAAAAGGCCCTAACAAGGCATGAGGGCTACATTTTGTTGCTAAAGATCCAAAAGTGATGTGAAGAATCATTTATCGAAAATCAATATGAAGGATCGAGACACACGACGAAAAGCAAATACACCCCAAAAGATCATGGAGAAGTCTATCCAAAAAGGCCCTAACAAGGTATGAGGATAAATAGATCCAAGTCCTAAAAGGAGGCGGGTCGTTGTATATCAAAGTCCAAAATAAAGATTGGAGAAAAATGAAGAAGTCGTGGTCCAAATATGAAGAATATCTCAAAACTTCAAGTGAAGAAATTCCTATTATGAAGAGAAGACCATTATTTCAAGAACGTCTCTCAAAGATTCGAAGTATGAAGTCGCTGCCAAATATCGGTCCGAGAAAGGTCTCAAATCGTGAAGCGAGTTATGCCAAGATATGAACTTTATGAGGTCCCGAGAAGCAGTTTTAAAAGATTTTGTCCTTTAGCTAACTATTGATTAAATCGTTCGCTTTGTTTTCGGCCTAAATAACTATCGAAATAAGTCAAACAATGCATCCTCGTGATCATTCAAGACAAAAATAAAATATAAGAGATACACCTAGGAATAAGGGAGTCTAAGTGAATAATTGGCCCACATGAGTTCGTGTTAGTTTGCTAAATTATAATAACAATGATCTCGTTTTTAAGCTTGGTATGGGGAACGTGAAACTTGAGGATGATAAACGTTCATGGCAGCCAAAACCCAATGTAAGGTTTTTAATTTCTTTACTTGTTTTTATCTTTTTATGATTAGTATTTAATAAAGGCCTAGGTAGGTTATTTATGATGGAAAATGTAAACCGTGCTTTTAAATTAATGCATTGCATGAGGGCATTGCAATGGTCAAGTGTAGGGGATTTAATAAGTGTGAAAACACTTATCCTTTTACCACTTATTTCCAATAATAACAAGACCAAAATGTTTATTTTATGTCGTTAAAGTCGGAATTATGCGTGGTTTGTGTTTTTATTGTGTTTTAGGACCAAAAGATGAAAAAGGAAGAAAACACGGGCTTTTATCGAAGAAAACGGGAAAAGACGAAGTCAAAAGATCAATAGTGCTTAAAGAACGGATGTCCAAGACCTATTCTGAAGATTTATCGAAGAACAAGTCTAAAGACAGAAGTTTAATGAAGTCAAAGAACTCGAGTCTAAATAAATGAAGAAATGTTAAGACGGGTTTAATTAATCCCGAGACGACATCGAGAAAGACAAATGAATTAAATCGAGTCGAGAAGAAAAAAGGAAGAAGGAAGCACCACACATGCACTTCCCACTTCCCTATAAATACCCTCCTAATCACATTAGGAGGGAGTTAGCTAGTTTTTACTTTTAAGTTTTCTTTCTAGTTTTAGAGAGAGAAAGTTCCCAACTTTCTCTCACTAAGTCTTTCTTTGTTTTCATCTTTTGAATTTAAGCTTTCTTTAATCTTTGTATTTAGATTCCATTAATCAATTTCAAGTTAAACTTTGTGTTCTTTAATCTTCTTCTATATTTCTTGGTTACTTTATCTTTGATCCGAATTGCATATCTCATTTGTATGACTTGATGTTTCGTGATTAAAGGATTAATCTTCTTTGTTTACACATAAGCTTGTACACGTTTAGGCCATAAGCTCTCTATGCTTATTGGCTTATTTCAAGTTCTAGCTTATTTAATTTCGGATTTCTTAAAGGTTTTTGTCACGATTAAAGTCCTTTTCATAAAGTGTTTGATCTTTTATGTTTTAGAAGTTGTCAAATTTAATCTTTTTGAATTGTTTAAGGTTCCGGTAGAATAACTTATTGCATCAGCTTATTGAGTTTTAAACTCGCCACCAATTTCGGATTAAGAGTGAATTCCATCGTAATCTAGGGGCTTTACACATTCCGACGACTACTGGTTTAGATCGCAATAACCCAAAAGGGTTTTACTTTGCGATCACTTGGTCATCCCCCCTTATTCTGATCTGGATTGCGATCGCTTATTGCGATCGCATATTTCGACGGGACTAAGGTCTTAGTTAAAATGAAACGCTGCCCAAATTTACTTTACAACATTCCGATCGGAACCACATTGCGATATAGGTGTTTTTAGTTATTCCGATCTGGAACATTGCGATCTAATTATATTCCGACGAGCATCATTCCGACAGAGTTGCATATTACATTCCGATGGGTATTAAGATTGTTATTCCGATGGACCTGTGCATTGATTATTCCGATTGCTTATTTTAGTCATATTCCGATGGTTATGATTTGGTGCATTTCGACAGAAATGAATTGCCATATTACGATAGACCATGTTTTTAAGTATTAAAGTTTTACTTAAAGTTTTACTAATTAGCTTTTAGTTAATCCTTAAACACTTTAATTTTACTCAACGACATTTTCATACTTGCTTTTAGTTAAAATTAGATAAACAAAACCAAACCATTCTCTTGTTCACCAAAAGACGATTTAGTCGCACTTTAGACCGGTAATCAATTCGAAAGGATTCAGACGATAAGATTTTATACTAGGGCAAAACCGAGTATTACGTATTCCGGATAGTATCAAGTATCTACATTCCGGATAACACATACAAGATATATTCCAGATTACACATAGAATATATATTCCGGATACCACATAGAAGCTTAGTATTCCGGATAAGAAGTCATACACGGATTCCGGATAAGACATTGAAGTTTTGGATTCCGGATAAGGTGTAGATCTCGATTCCGAATTAGCTTTGAAGGCTTCATATTCCGGATAAGGCAAGACGTGAGATTCCGGATAACGTTACGAAAAGGTGTATTCCGGATTTGCTTCAGCATCATTCCGGATAAGAGTGTTTTTGGGATTCCGGATAAGAGTGTTTTTTTTTTGGGGATTCCGGATAAGCTACAATACATAGATTCCGGATAGCTGAAGAATCATTTATCCCAGATAAGCTAAAGTACACGAATTTCGGATTGGCCCAAAAATTCCGGATAAGGTTTCTTATAAGTATCTTGGATAAGAAGTGGGAATTGATTCTGGATAACAGCAACATTGTTGATTCCGGATAAGAAACAAAAGTAACATTCCGGATTAGAAGTTTTTCGAGATTCCGGATAAGGGTTTATTCAGATTCCGGATTTGACATAGAATTAAATATTCCGAATTAAGTGGTGTTTATTATTCCGGATAAGATAAAGGAAAGTTATTCCGAATTGTTATAAAATTTTCAAAAATGTGATTTTGAAATTTTTTAACTTTGTGTGATTTTTCACCTACGATTTTTGGTTTCTTACGAAGACATTGTTTAGGGTTTTCACACCATTTCTTGAAGTTTCAACCACAATCTTCTCACAACATCATCTACTTAAGATCCTATTCACTTCACTTTATTCTTGAGATGGATTCTACTACTGAATATCGTGTTACTAATAACAACATCATGGTGGCGGGTAACAAAGAGAGACCACCAATGCTTGTGACTGGTAGATATGCACAATGGCAATCACGATTCCCTCGATATCTTGACACTAAGCCCAATGGTGATGTTCTTCGACGTTGCATCAAAGTTAGACGAGGTCAACTATCACACGCTCTTTGACATATTGAAACAAATTCAAAATGAGGCGAATGAACTTCGAGCTGAAAGGATAGCAAAGACTGCTAATACACATGCTTTGGTGTCTACCACTCAACACACTCAAGATCATCGCTCTTGTGCTCCAAAGTCATACTCCACTACATCATCCTCACCAAGGTACTCCACTACATCCTCCTCACCAAGATACTCCACTTCATCTAAGTATTCTGCTCCCACAAGATCACGAGACAAAGAACCAAGAGCACCATCACCGTCACCTGATCCATCATCTGATGAGGACAGTGATGAAGAACTGGCTCAGAAGGATAGGGATATGAAGCAACAAATTGCTTTCATTATGAAGACCTACAAGAAAATCTTCAAACCCACCAACAACAATTTTCGAACATCATCAAATACAAGGAACCAATATGTTGAGAGTCCTCGAAGGTATGACACACGTTAACGTGATGAAATTCCTCCTAGGTATGATAGATGCAATCCAACACATATTGAGGGTTCTGCACGGTATGATCGACAAACTGCTAAGTATGATGCTTAGAGGATTGCTACTACTGCTGGGAATAGGGACACTGTTGGTACTCAAGTGGTTCAGCAAAGTGGGATTCAATGATTTAACTGTCAAGGCTATGGGTATATGGAAAAGGAATGTAGGAAACCGAAACGGGTTAGGGACTCTGGCTATCATAAGGAAAAGATGTTGCTATACAAGAAGATAGAAGTTGGGGTTAAATTGTCGGCTAAGGAAGGAGCAATGCTTGATGACACTAATGATGAAGCCTCCGATCAAGAACTTGAAGCACATTACTCGTACATCGCAAAGGTTGAAGAAGTTATCAACGTCACTAAAGTTGATAATGGTCATATCTTTGATACTGAGCCAATCGATAAGGTACACACTGAAGAGGAATATAATGTGTTTGGTAATACTCATGAGCATTCTGAGCTACCCAAAGCCATTAATGACACATGTATGATGGAAACGGTTGATAGCAATACCACACCCGATTCATCAGACATGTGTAATAATGAGTCTAAGGATGATCAACATGCAAATGAGTATGATGATGATGATGAGAAGCGTATTGCGCTTGCTAACTTAATTGCTTCTTTACAAAAAGATGTCAAAGAAACTAGAAAAAGTCAAAATCAATTAAAAAGGCAAACGCTACGCTCACTCAAAATTTTGAAGAATGCAAAGCTGCTCTAATTCAATCTAGTGAGACCATTGATAGCTATAGAGCTCAGCTTCTTCAAAAGACCAATGAGATTGAGGAGTACAAAGGGTGTTTAATTAATGTCAAAAAGGACGATTTTCAACAGAAATATAATGAAACTCTTAAGCTTCTAGAACAAGAGAAATGTAATTATAACACCTCTTTGAGTACTGAACGTCACAAAACGTATCTTGCTACCACTAAAGTCAATGAGCTAACTCGGGTAAATGGTTTTCTTCAAGAGGATAAAACTAAACTTGTTAATGAAAAGAAAGTTGTGGTTGAAAAGATGGAAAAAAATTTCAAAACTAAACAAGCGAATGACATCGACAAAATGGTGGAACTTGAAACTCAACTTGATTTTTACAAGAAAATTGTTCACAAAACTAATCAATCAATTCAAACCATGAGAATGTTGGCACCTCGTTCGTTTTTCAAGGATAGACCTAGTTTTGCAAATCCTAAGTACCTTGAGCAAGCTCAATCTGCGAATCAGCACTTATATCTTGATGAGTCATAATGGAACGATCTTGATTGTCTTGTTGTTAGGCCCGATAGTGAAGAGACAAACGATGTGGAAGAAGAGAGTAGACCAAAAGTTAATAAAGAATTTGTTAAACCATATAATTATGCTTATGAAAACAGTCATTATGGTGTTTTCAAACCACAAACACAGAAAACTCGTGAGCAAATATTTTTGGAATGTGAACAAATAAGAATTAAATGGAGACAAGCTTTTGCCACTAAGAAAACTAATGTTTCAAAATTTATTGAGTACTTGCCATTTAAAGCTTCTGTAAGCAAGAGTAAGCAAGCACTTAGTATTCTCAAGAGTAACATTGAAAATTTCAAAAAGGTTGTTGATGATGACTGGAAAAAACGTGAAATTTCAAAAGGAGACAAAGAAATTCTTCGCGATATAACTATGCTTGTGAAAAGTATTTTGATTCCGCTTGCGGAAAGAACGCAAAAACATATTTTGGAATTTGAAACACTAATAAGCAAGAAATGTTTGATGATTTGAAATATGTGGAATCTCTTGAACAAGAAGTGAACGACCATCAACCTAAAAGAGACGAGTTTTCTACAGCATATGATCTACTCTTACATGAATGTCTCTCAAATGATATTATGTGTGTTTATGTTACATCTTGTGCTGATATTGATGAATATTCTGATGTTGCATGCAAATATCTTGATCAAGTTAAAGAATGTGAACGTCTTGAAACTGAGCTTTTGAATAAAATTGACCAAAAAGAGTTTTTGTTACTTCAACATAGATATGATTATCTTCAGAAACATTGTCACTCACTTGAACTTGCTTTGCAAAAGAAAGTTGGCAGCTTTTCAAATGATACACCTTTAGAAGTAAAATTATCTGAGTCATGTCGATTATTAAACGAAAAAAGTCTTGATATTTCGGATTTGAAAGCTCGGTTACAAGAAAAAGACATAGCAATAGTAGAGTTGAAGAAACTCGTTGCTAAGATGGGTGGGAAAGTTGTGGAACCTAGCATTAAGAAACCTGTTGTTAGACAACCCAATGCCTCTAGAGTGAATAGATCCTCTATCTTGGGAAAACCATCTGCTTTCTCAAATTCTTCGTTTGCAAAACCTGTGTTTGCCACCAAGATGGATGGAAAGGAAAGGTTACCACATACTCAACCCATAAGGAATGCTATAGCACCAAGCATTAAGCACAATAATGTGATTAAACCAGGGATGTATAGAATGACCACTAAACCCACAAACAAAGTTAGTCACTCACCTCAGACTTCTAGAAACACTAATATTCGTGTGTCTTTTACTACAGGAGTAGTCTCCACTGCTAGTGTTAGCCAGCCTCAACTTAAGAGCACTCAAGTGAATGAAAAGGTCTGGAAACACAAGAGTCAATGGAAGATGAAGGAAGTAGAAGAACACCCTAGGAATTTGAATGTTTATAAGAATAAAAAGTCTGTAATCGCATGTAATGCCGATTTGAATGATTTGAATGATTTGAATGCTATGAATGTGAAATTTGTTTGTGTCAAATGTGTAAATTGTGTTAATGCTAATCATTCTATGTGTGCTATGAATAATGTCAAAGGCGTAGAAACTAGAACTAAGAAGCAAGTTGCGATGCCTATTGGTGCTAGTAAACCCAAACAAAAAGTGAACCATTCTGGTGCAACCCCCACTAAGAAAAGTAATGCATCAGACTCCACCGCTAAAAACCCTAGAAGCAAAATTAAGGAATTATATGAGTCTGATAGCAAGTCTTGGAAATGGTGGTTTGCTAATCAATGTCCTCCAGGATATAAATGGATGCCTAAAGTTAGGACAGAAAATGTGACAACGAGTGTTAGTATGCCTTTAAATATTGCTAAGGACACTAATGATTATACTATCACAACTACTGTGGTATCCAATTTAGCAAATGCTCCATCGTTTTCTAACTCTTCTGCAGGTGATACAAATAATTCTCTTCATACTGGACTCCGGATGCACGAAGCACATGACGGGGAATCTCAAGCTTCTAATTAACTTCGTGGAGAAGTTCCTGGGTACGGTCCGATTCGGAAATGATCAATTTGCACCGATCCTAGGACATGGAGATTTGGTTCAGGGGAATATTACGATCAAAAGGGTATACTACGTCGAAGGGCTCAATCACAATCTTTTCTCGGTTGGTCAATTCTGTGATGCGGATTTGGAGGTTGCTTTCAGGAAGAAGACATGTTTTGTTCGTGATTATGATGGGAACGATTTACTTACCGGTACACGGGGTACTGATCTCTACACTATATCACTTCAAGATACAACTTCGTCAACTCCAATTTGCTTCATGGCTAAAGCTTCAACGACTCAAGCATGGTTATGGCATCAACGTTTATCTCATCTTAGTTTTGATACCATCAACTTGCTTTCCAAGAAAGATATTGTGAGAGGCCTTGCAAGTTTGAAATTCATCAAAGATTATCTTTGTTCTTCTTGTGAGCTTTGTAAAGCTAAATAATAAGTGTGAAAACACTTATACATTTACCACTTAATTATAATAATAACCAAGCCAAAACGTGTATTTAGTGTCGTAAATGTCGGAATTATGTGTGGTTTGTGTTTTTGTTGTGATTTAGGACCAAAATGTGAAAAGGGAAGAAAACATGGGCTTTCACGGGCTTTTATCGAAGAAAATGACAAAAGACGAAGTCAAAAGATCAAGAGTGCAAAACGAACAGAAGTCCAAGGCCTATTCTGAAGATTTATCGAAGAAACAGTCTAAAGACAGAAGTTTAATGAAGTCGAAGAACCAAGTCTAATAAAAGAAGAAAATTATAAGACGAGTTCAATTTATATCGACAAATCCCAAGACAACGTCGAGAAAGTCGAAGAATTAAAAAGACGAGAAGAATGAAGAAAGCATCACCACATGTTAATCCTCCTATAAATACCCTTAATGTATAGATTTTTACTAGTTGAAAGTTCGTTTTCTCGATGTCTTTTCGAATTGATTTCCGGTTAATTGTGTGAGATTAGTTGTTCTTGGTGAAACAAATATTTTTGGTTTTGGAAAATAAATGAGCAAGACTTAATAATAAATGACGAGAAATTAAAACAAGTTAAAATGTAAACGGTGCGATATTTAAAACTTAAAAAGTAAATGACGAGAATTGAAATGACGTAAAATTAAACTTAACAAAAAGTAAATTGACAATTAAATAAAAGTGCAAAACGAATTAAAAATGAACTAAAAATAAAACGAGTGAAGTGGCGGAAAAACAAACAAGCATAACACTACGACAAACAAAACATTCCGATCGGAATACATTCCGATCGGGTGATCGGAATACGGAGAAAGGTTCCAATCGGAATGTTTGAGAACAAATGCAAATCGGAATACTGAAAAACAAAACCAGTCGGAATGAGCAAAACATGCATAATCGGAATATCTAGAAAATGAACAATCGGAATGTTAACAAAACTTGTACCATCGGAATAAGCTAAACAACACCATGATCGGAATAACATGAAAAGGAGCAAATCGGAAAGTTTAAAACCCTTTTCCGATTGGGCGATCGGAAAAGGGGTTTGCTTGGTCGGAAAGTGTAGATCGGAAGGGGCGATCGGAAAAGGGTTTTAAAACCCTTTCCGATTGGTTTCTTGATCCGAAAAATAAGAAAAAGTCATAAGCTATGGTAATAAGCTTGAACTCACAACTAGCTCGAATCTAATAATGAAAAGGACAAAATAAGCATGAAAGACAACTTATCCAACGTAAAAGAAACAAACTTTTTGAATCAAAATATAAAAAGATGAACTTTTAAGCACGAAAACATGAATGAACAACACGGATCAAATGTAATCGCACCAAAAGCAAACGAAAATCAAGAAAGGAAGATGAGAGATTAAGACAAGAAAAGTAACGATTAAAGAACAATAATTGAAAACTTACTTGAAAATTAAATTGAATTAAAAGTGCATAACATGAATTTAAAAAGCAAGAAAGTAATTAACAAGAAATGAAAATGGTGGAAGTGGTGGTTTGTCAAACCACCCAACAACTTGAAAAATGAAGACTAATGGCCTATTTATAGTGGTGATTAGGGAGGGGCTTAGGAAGCTTCCTTCCTCTTTCCTCTTTTCCTTAATTGCGTCATTAGGTCCCTCCTTTCTTTAATCTTCTTAAATCTTGGACTTAAAATGATTTTGTCTTCGGGATTTCTTTGAACTCATCTTGTATTTTCTACATAAATAAGACTCGAGTTCTTCGGCTTTTTAGTGAACTCCCGTCCTTTGACTTTTTCTTCGATAAATCTTTAGAATTGGTCTTGGACTTCCGTTCTTTTTACACTCTTGATCTTTCGACTTCATCTTTCGTCTTTTTCTTTGATAAAAGCCCGTGAATGCCGTGCTTTCTCCACTTTTCACCTTTTCGTCCTAAATCACAACAAAAACACAAACCACGCATAATTCCGACATAAATGACATAAAATACACGTTTTGGCTCGGTTATTATTGCAATTAAGTGGTAAAAAGGATGGGTGTTTTCACACCTATCAAATCCCCTACACTTAACCATTGCAATGTCCTCATGCAATGCATTGGTTACAAAGCAAGATTACATTTTCCATCATAATCAATCCACGTTGGCCTTTATTAAAGAAATAGAAAATTATAAACATACAAAGTAAAGAAATCAAAAACATACCTTGGGTTTTGAAAATGTCGTGAATGATCATCATCCTCAAGTTTTCACTTTCTCCAAACCAAGCTTAGAAACGAGATCATTGTTATTATAAGTTAGCAAACTAACACGAACTCATGTGGGCCAATTATTCACTTAGACTCCCTTATTCCTAGGGGTATCTCTTATATTTTATTGTTGTCTTGAATGATCACGAGGATGCATTTTTAACTTATTTCGATAGTTATTTAGTCCGAAAATAAAGTGAACGATTTAATCAATAGTTAGCTAAAGGACCAAATCTTTTAAAACTGCTTCTCGGGACCTCATAAAGTTCATATCTTGGCATAACTCGCTTCACGATTTGAGACCTTTCTCGGACCGATATTTGGCAGCGACTTCATACTTCGAATCTTTGAGAGACGTTCTTGAAATTATGGTCTTCTCTTCATAATAGGAATTTCTTCACTTGAAGTTTTGAGAGATTCTTCATCTTTGGACCACGACTTCTTCATTTTTCTCCAATCTTTATTTTGGACTTTGATATACAACGATCCGCCTCCTTTTAGGACTTGATCTATTTATCCTCATACCTTGTTAGGGTCTTTTTGGATAGACTTCTCCTTGACTTTTGGGGAGTATTTGCTTTTCGTCGTGTGTCTTGATCCTTCATATTGATTTTCGATAAATGATTCTTCACATCACTTTTGGATCTTTAGCAACAAAATGTAGCCCTCATGCCTTGTTAGGGCCTTTTCGGACTCGCCAATCTTCGCATCCCGCTTCAATAAGTTATGCCTTGGCTATGAACTCTAATCCGTACCGAGCAACTTTTAAATGATCTGGGGCTAGAAGCTAAGTAACCTTTTAAATCGTACAACCTTATTTATTGCAGATAAATTTATTAACAAGCGGAGGGAGAATAGGCTTATAATTAACTCACATAAATTCTCGAAAGAATACCAAACTTATAATTGGCTCTATCATCTCTCGTTCTCCACAATTTAAAATCTCAAGGAATGAGACTCGTGGATGCTTAGCCTATTAAATCAAAGTTTTGGGTTTTCGAGTCGCCTATAGGATCTTGCAAATTCTTAGACTTTTTCAAGTTTAGAAATCGCGTTTTAAAGTTCCCTTGATAAACGACTCTCTAGGATCAATTATAGGAACTTGCGAAAAGTTCTTGTTCTTATCCCGTGAGAGTTAAGACTTTCGCGTTTTATAGCTCCCTATATAAAAGCCTAGCAAAACTTGACTTAAACATGTTAAGGATACTAGCTATAGTAACTTAGATAAGTAAACTCGGGTTGAGTCAAAATATTCACAACGTTTGAAAACTAAGACCACTTTATTAAAAATTTATTCTAGCAAAGAAAGAAAATAACTATACAAAAGTAAAAACAACTATACAACTAGGCCAAAATAGATTAAAAATTTTGAAAAATGTCGAAAAATCAAATTTTCCGGTTAAAATGAGGACAAATACAAGGAAAAGGCCACTTAACTTCGATAGAAGTCCCCCCTACACTTAAGATAAACATTGTCCTCAATGTTTAAGCATGTGGAAGTAAACTCCCCTACATTTAGGACATTGTGCACGTTGTTTAAATCTCGCTAAGAAAGAGACAACTAAAGAGATTCCTATTTTAATATTGAGAAATATAAAATAGTGAATCGAAAAGAGTTTAGGATAGAACCGGGAAGAAGGGAACACGGAGTCACGGTTCGTCAAAAGTCATCAAGAGTGTGTCTTTGAAGCTCTAATCCCTGCACATGATAAGAAAGAAAGCAAGAAACACCACGGGGCTCCCCCCTACACTTATGGTAAAGATAGATAGATAATTGGGTTGCCTCCCAAAAAGCGCTTGTTTTTGTTGACCGAGTCACGAGCCTGACTCGTCCCCGAATTAAATGGTCCATGGGGAAGCCTCGAATGTGATACCGGGATCAAAGACCTTGTCCTCGTTCCCGGTTGACATCAACAAAGGAGAGGCGGGGGGATAAGTCTTGAAAGGAAGAAAGGTCCTTTCAACATACTAGAAGTATGTGAATTCAAGATCCACGAGAGGTGGGGTGGGTAAAGTAAGCACATTTTCCTCCCCCAAAGACAATGGATGCTGAGAAAGCGGCAGAGCCGTATTGTTATCAATCATAGCATAATCAATGTCACCTCCCGGGTCAAAGCACTCATCCTCCGTGATAGTGGCTAAAGGGGAGGATGAAAGGTGCTTGGGAGGGGGACTTGGGACAATATCTTCCTGCAACAAATTATCAAAAATAATGTCCCCCTCCGTGTCAGAATCATCAATACCTGGAGGGATGGAGTGGATATCGATTTCTTCCAGCAATAGGTCATTATCTTCAACGGAAGGAATAGATGGAGGTAAAGACTTGGAAAGAGAAGGAGAAGTCAACTCTTCGATTTGAGCAATAAGAAGGTGCACTTTTCGTAATCTATCGCGAAGAAGCACGTCTTCCACCTCATCCACAAGATCATGTTCATCGATGAACTTCTCGTAAACCGGAGAAAATAAATCGTCATCACCCGCATCTCTCGGTGGAGATTGAGAAATTTCAAAGGTGAAATTCTCATAGCTTGGAGAAAAATCGTCATCACTAAGATCGACCTCTTCCGTAAGAGCA
Source organism: Glebionis coronaria (assembly GCA_025667525.1). NCBI lineage: Eukaryota > Viridiplantae > Streptophyta > Magnoliopsida > Asterales > Asteraceae > Glebionis > Glebionis coronaria. Next base: position 425,174,293 of record CM046877.1, read on the forward strand.
ACGTCGTCCTCAGGCTCCAATAGCAGGTAAGTCACAAACCTCATCATCCAATACTTTATCGAGACCAACATCACTAAGCTCATTCAACGAATCTAGATCCTTAGATGCAGTAGGAACATCGACAGTAGGAGCAGCAACTTCAGAAGATTGGTTGAATGTGTAGACATTATCGTCGTCATCATCATCATAATAGATGGGACAAGTCCAGTTAGGAGTGACGTAGTCGGCTAACTCTTCCTTGATAACCTCCACATCTTTAAGAAGCTCATGCAGCAACTTTTGTTGTTCATCGGCTCGAGTATGTTCAATTTCACCAATTCTATCCCACGCTGTAATTAAACATTTTGGTGTAGAAAAGAAGGGAAAACGACTAAATTGGCTCAAAAAGGTGTCGGTGGTTTTTAAGTTTTCGTCGACATCAAGCAACGGTTTCCTTTCCTGATGCAAGTCAGCTCGGAGTTGAGCTAGACTTTCTAGAATGCCATTTAAAGAAGTGAGTTGTTGATCAAGACTAGTTTGCTCATTGGATTGATGATTGAGGGTGTGATGTGGGGGCTTACGGTTATAGACACTAGGATGATAGCACGGTACTTTCTCAAAGATTTGCGACGGATCACAAGAAGAAGCATCGTGAGGGCCCCCACAAATATAGCACCATGGGTATGGAGAGAAACTGGGTGCCTCTTGTTGATAGCTATTGTCATTGTCATAATTGTACCCCGGTTCTAGCCCGTGTCGATACGGTTATTGAACCAGGCACGAAACATGCCAATGAGAATTGCTTCCACAATAGATGCACGGGGGAACAGGAGGTAGGTTCAAAAAGTACGAATTAGTCGAGTTGCACAAAGGACAAAATCCGGATTGTGTGTAGTCGATATCGTTTCCGCACCGCTCACATGTACACCATTGACAAGAGTAGTTCCCAGATAATTGTTTCCCACACCGGACGCAATGGACATAAAAATCCATAAAGAAAGATAGATAAGCAAGAAGAATATTTTTGGTGCAAAACTTAGAAAAAGAAATGCTTTTTATGATTTTTCAAATGTTTTTGGATTTTTGAAAATTTTTGGACACGAAAAATAACGTTCACAAGTGAACGGATCCCAAAAGCCAACGCTTTTCTCACAAAAACCTTTAATCCTCACGAAAAGAGCCGGCAGCGGCGCCATTTTAATGTATAGATTTTTACTAGTTGAAAGTTCGTTTTCTCGGTGTCTTTTCGAATTGATTTCCGGTTAATTGTGTGAGATTAGTTGTTCTTGGTGAAACAAATATTTTTGGTTTTGGAAAATAAATGAGCAAGACTTAATAATAAATGACGAGAAATTAAAACAAGTTAAAATGTAAACGGTGCGATATTTAAAACTTAAAAAGTAAATGACGAGAATTGAAATGACGTAAAATTAAACTTAACAAAAAGTAAATTGACAATTAAATAAAAGTGCAAAACGAATTAAAAATGAACTAAAAATAAAACGAGTGAAGTGGCGGAAAAACAAACAAGCATAACACTACGACAAACAAAACATTCTGATCGGGTGATCGGAATACGGAGAAAGGTTCCAATCGGAATGTTTGAGAACAAATGCAAATCGGAATACTGAAAAACAAAACCAATCGGAATGAGCAAAACATGCATAATCGGAATATCTAGAAAATGAACAATCGGAATGTTAACAAAACTTGTACCATCGGAATAAGCTAAACAACACCATGATCGGAATAACATGAAAAGGAGCAAATCGGAAAGTTTAAAACCCTTTTCCGATTGGGCGATCGGAAAAGGGGTTTGCTTGGTCGGAAAGTGTAGATCGGAAAGGGGCGATCGGAAAAGGGTTTTAAAACCCTTTCCGATTGGTTTCTTGATCCAAAAAATAAGCAAAAGTCATAAGCTATGGTAATAAGCTTGAACTCACAACTAGCTCGAATCTAATAATGAAAAGGACAAAATAAGCATGAAAGACAACTTATCCAACGTAAAAGAAACAAACTTTTTGAATTAAAATATAAAAAGATGAACTTTTAAGCACGAAAACATGAATGAACAACACGGATCAAATGTAATCGCACCAAAAGCAAATGAAAATCAAGAAAGGAAGATGAGAGATTAAGACAAGAAAAGTAACGATTAAAGAACAATAATTGAAAACTTACTTGAAAATTAAATTGAATTAAAAGTGCATAACATGAATTTAAAAAGCAAGAAAGTAATTAACAAGAAATGAAAATGGTGGAAGTGGTGGTTTGTCAAACCACCCAACAACTTGAAAAATGAAGACTAATGGCCTATTTATAGTGGTGATTAGGGAGGGGCTTAGGAAGCTTCCTCCCTCTTTCCTCTTTTCCTTAATTGCGTCATTAGGTCCCTCCTTTCTTTAATCTTCTTAAATCTTGGACTTAAAATGATTTTGTCTTCGGGATTTCTTTGAACTCGTCTTGTATTCTCTACATAAATAAGACTCGAGTTCTTCGGCTTTTTAGTGAACTCCCGTCCTTTGACTTTTTCTTCGATAAATCTTTAGAATTGGTCTTGGACTTCCGTTCTTTTTCCACTCTTGATCTTTCGACTTCATCTTTCGTCTTTTTCTTCGATAAAAGCCCGTGAATGCCGTGCTTTCTCCAGTTTTCACCTTTTCGTCCTAAATCATAACAAAAACACAAACCACGCATAATTCTGACATAAATGACATAAAATACACGTTTTGGCTCGGTTATTATTGCAATTAAGTGGTAAAAAGGATGGGTGTTTTCACACCTATCAAACCTCCTAATGACACATTAGGAGGTGTTAGCTAATTTGACACATTAGTCTTTCCATTTTTATTTTCTTGCACTTTCATATTGTCATTTACTTAATTGTTTTTAATTTCAAGATTATTTCAAGTAAGTTGTTGAATCCTTATTTTTAATTTCAAGTTTTATATTAATCTCTCATTCTACCTTTCTTGTTTTGCTTAATCTTTATGCTTATTTGCTTATTGTCATGCTTATTTGATTGTTTGTTATGTTTTTATGTTTTTGATTGTGCTAGCTTATTTATTTTATAGCTTATTGTGTGCTTTTCTTAATTTTAATTAAGTGATTTTAAAAGTTATTTTATAAAAAGTTGATTTTAAATATTTTAATTATTTAGTGTTTTTAAAAGTTTTTAAATTTTGGCTTATTTGCTTTTTCTTAAACTTGACTGGGTTAAGTTTTTAGATAAGTGCTTATTGATTTTTAGCTTATTTTGGTTTTAATTCGGGTTATGTTAAAACCCCAGTTTCCCGAACTAGGTGGAGGATCCAGCTTTTCCCGAACTACTTGCAATCTTCCTTTTCCCGAATTGAGTATAGAAATCATAGATTCCAAACTAGGTTCCTCATCTCTATTCCGAATTAGATTGGTAAGTCTTTTCCCGGATTAGGTTGTGAATATTGATTCCGAACTAAGTTTGGAGTGAGGATTCCGAATTGCATCTCTAACTCATATTTCGAATTAGATGGTGGTTTTTTATTTCCCGAATTAGCTCTTAGACTCTGCATTCCGAATTAGTTACTGGACCTGGATTCCGAATTAGAAGTGGAATGATGGATTTCGAACTAGGTCCAGCAACTTGATTCCGAACTAGGTCGTGGATGCATTCCGAATAAGATAGGAAATCATGTTTTCTGAATTAGGTTAGATTTCAGATTCCAAACTAGGTCTTGTTTTGGGTGTATTCCGACTTAGGTTTTGTTCCTTGTTTTCAGTATTATTTTCAAATTTTTATTTTTCCCGCCAATTTTGTTAAATGTTATTTTAATTGTTTTATTTTATTTTAAATATTAAGTTTGCATTTTGATTTAAGTTTTCAAGTTTAGTTATCATCAAGTTTTAATTTCTCGTCATTTACTTAATCACTTTTAAAGTCTTAATTTTCACCATTTACTTTTTAATCATTTTTAGCTTTATTTACCTTGCCATTTACTTTAAAGTTTTGCAATTTTATTTTAAACAACGACCAAATCTATTTCTTTTCCACCAAGAACAACCGAGTCACACTTTTAACCGGTAATCAATTCTATTAGACACCGAGAACGATTAGACATAATTCAAAGAATAAAAATTCAAGTTATTAAAATGGCGCCGCTGCCGGGGAACGAACCCGGGTCACCCGCGTGACAGGCGGGAATACTTACCACTATACTAAACGAAGTAGCTTCAAAACAAAGACTACACCAAGCTCTAAAGGACGGTTAGATCTTCTTCATATAGATATGTGTGGTCCCATGCGTGTTCATAGTATCAATGGGAACAAATATATTATGGTAATTGTCGATGATTACTCAAGGTACACATGGACTCACTTCTTGAGGTCCAAGGATGAAACACCCAAAGTTCTCATCAGCTTCCTTAAACTGATACAACGTGGTCTTCAAGCTCAAGTAAAAGTGGTTCGTACTAACAGAGGTACAGAATTTTTGAATTCAACTCTAAGAAACTATTTTGAAGCTGAAGGAATTGAACATGAAACATCTATTGCCCGAACACCTGAACAAAACGGTGTTGTTGAAAGACGAAACCGTACTTTAGTTGAGGATGCTCGAACTTTATTATCTGCTTCAAAAATACCACTATATTTTTGGGCCGAAGCCGTGTCAACTGCATGCTACACACAAAACCGATCTTTAATTATCCCAAGACACGAAAAGACACCATGTCACATAATTCATGATCGAAAACCTTCACTCAAACACCTTCATGTTTTTGGATGTACGTGTTACATTATTCGAGATGGTGAAAATCTGGACAAGAGGAAAGAGAAAGGTGATGCATGTATTCTAGTGGGATATGCAACTCAGTCTAAGGGATATAGAGTTTACAACAAGAGAACAAAATTAATAGTTGAGACTATTCATATCTGATTTGATGAATTTCAAGAAATGGCACTTGAACAAAACAGTTTAAGTCCGGATCCACAACGACAAATGACTTCCGTTCACAACCGCACGGAACTCGAAACTCAAGACCACAGCAATGAACCGTCAAGTTCAACGCTGGTTCAAGGAAATGTTCCAAGAGCAGATATGACAGTCAACACGACACTTGAAGAGTTTGAAATGTTATATGGATCAATGTATGATGAATATTTCACGGGGGAGAAACATGTTGTATCGAAGTCTTCCGGTGTCACTCATGATAAGAATGATGATACCGATCATCGTTAACAAACGGATACAACTTCATCTACTTCAACACGGGTTGCTGCAAATTTACCTCCTCAGATTATCACATCAACAATCGCTCCTACAACATCCACAACTACTGTCATTTCTCCAGAGAACACAAATCAAGCAGACAATGCATTATCTGACGAAGATGAATTTATCAACCCATTCGGTACACCGGTACACAAATCTGGAGAGTCTTCATCTCGCCATGTTGATCCGTCAAATATGCATATGTTCTACCAACGACATCCTTCAACACATCATTGGACCCAAGATCACCCTTTGGTTCAAGTAATTGGAAACCCTTCACAGCCTGTTCGCACAAGACGACAACTTGAAACTGATGGTGATGTTTGTATGTTCGCACTCGCCATGAGTTCAGCTGAACCGAAAAACATCAAAGAAGTCATGGCTGATCATGCTTGGATTGAATCGATGACAGATGAACTTCAACAATTTGAAAGGCTTAAAGTCTGGGAACTTGTTGACAGACCATACGATGTAATACCATTAAATCTTCGATGGATCTGGAAAAACAAGATGGATAAAGAAAACACGATCATCAAGAATAAATCTAGCCTAGTGGCTAAAGGGTATGGACAGAAAGAGGGTATTGATTTTGAAGAATCATTTGCACCAGTAGCTCGAATGGAAGCGGTCAGGATTTTCCTTGCTTATGCTGCACATAAGGGATTCATTGTCTATCAAATGGACGTAAAGACGGCCTTTCTTAACGGTCCTTTGAAGGAAGAAGTTTATGTCACGCAGCCGGAAGGATTCGTCAATCCTCATTATCCTGACAAGGTGTATCGTCTCCAAGCAAGCTCCAAGGGCGTGGTACGATGAGCTCTCGAAATTTCTGGTCTCCAAAGGTTTCTCAAAAGGTTCTATTGATCTAACTTTGTTCACTTATAAATATGGGGATGACATTTTGCTTGTGCAGATTTATGTTGATGACATTATTTTCGGGTCTACAAACCCAAAACTTTCAAAATGGTTTCAAAAAGTAACGCACATCAAATTTGAAATGTCGATGATGGACGAACTAAAATTCTTTCTAGGAATTCAAGTTCACCAATCCCCAAATGGTATCTTTATTAACCAAGCTAAGTATTGTCAAGAGATAATAAAAAAGCATGGTATGACATCATGTGACCCCGTTGGGACACCATTATCAACCACATCCCTAGATGCTGATTTGGAGGGAGATGCCATAGATCAAACGAGATATCGTTCCATGATCGGCTCCCTCATGTACTTAACAGCAAGTCGACCAGATATATCACATGCTACATGTTATTGTGCACGATATCAAGCACGACCCACTGAAAAGCACCTCAAGGAGGTTAAACGAATCTTTCGGTACCTTGAGAATACCATTCACATGGGACTCTGGTATCCGAGGGAAACAGGTCTCTTTCTTACGGCCTATTCAGATTCTGATCATGCAGGGTGTCTTGATACACGTAAAAGTACTTCTGGTGGTGCACAATTTCTAGGTCAAGATAAGCTTGTGGGATGGTCTTCCAAGAAGCAGGATTGCTCGTCACTGTCATCAGCCGAAGCGGAGTATGTGTCTTTATCTGCGTGTTGTGCTCAAGTTCTTTGGATGAGAACACAACTCACGGATTATGGCTTCCACTTTGATAAAGTACCTATGTACTATGACTCAAAGTCCACCATAGCCATCTCTTGCAATCTGGTATAGCATTCCTGCACGAAGCACATTGATGTCAGATATCACTTCATCAAGGAACAAGTTGAAAGGGGTATGTTGAACTTTACTTTGTTGGAAATGATTACCAATTAGCTGACTTGTTCACAAAATCTCTTTCGAAAGAGAGGTTTGTGTATCTAGTTAGGCAAATTGGTATGAGATGTTTGACTCCAGCAGAACTGGAGATTCTGGCAAAGAAGCCTGCTTGATTCACCTATCAAACATCTACATGTATATATTACTAAAAAGAAAAATACAAAATTAAAAAAAAAACCTTTCAAAATCCAAAAAGACTCTTCTCGACATGTCTTTCAGTATCGATGATATGGACGTGCCTAGAAATGTCGCTCAATAACGACACGGGTGTGTACATAAAGCTCGAATGAAAGTTGTAAATATTTTTCAAAACATGTCATTTCTATCTTTTATAAAGGAAATTCTCTTTTTGACAATATTTCCAACAACGGATAGAGCAATCTATCACGGGTTGAGCTTGTCACAAAACATTCAACATTTTGAGCTCAACACAATGGCTTGTAATCACTTTCAGATTGTAACCCGGATCTATATTCACGGGGAAGTGTACGCATTAGTGCCCTTACCTCAGCAAAAGAAGAGACATCTTCTTACACTTGAGTGGAATCGTCAAGACATTCAACGTCTATGAACTCAAGTTTATGCTTTAGAAAAACCTTTTCGCCAAAAAGAAATGATTTTTTCCAAAAGCGTTGACACAATTTTTTCAAGAATTTCTTAATGATATTCAAAATCTTTCAAAAATTGTGTGTTCAACAACTCGTATCCTCAAAAAGTTTAATGTGGATCACATCCTCACAATGACAATTCAATTGGATCAATTTTTGAGAGGGAGCGTTCCAAATTCATGCTAAGTTTGACACATTTTTCTCCCGAAAGTTCTCAAGACTATTTTTCAAAATATATTTTAATCAAATTTGGTATCTCTAATATCAAACGATTTTATATATTAGAGATAGGGGAGAAAATGTGATTAAAATGTGATCTAAAGACTCAAGCACTCATGGTTACGATCAAATACCTACAACATCTTTAATTCATGACGTTATTGGTGTCAAAAGGGTGGTTAGGTTTAAGTCCTATGATCCAACCAGAACCGGAGGGATCTTCCCAGGGACAATCCAATAGATTACTAGAAGTCCTTAGGAAAGATGGGGTAGAATGTGAACGTAGCTGAATGCCGACTAAGTACTGATGATAGCACTAGAACAATCACAACAAGGTGCTATTAATGATGTCTTGGTAAGCATTGAAAGGGTTGAAGAATGAAAAAGAAATGTAAGGATAAAGGGTGTAAAGAAAGAAGCCCTCCATACAACTTAGGCAAAAACCGGGTCAACACATCATGAAGACTACACATCATGGACCCAGTGATGTCTTACACAACCCTTCCCCAGCTAACTCAGGCTTCTCTCAAAAGAAGTTTGTTTTATTGTCACGGAGATCAACACGAAATTCTATTGACTTTCTCACTCCAAGATAGTTGATATTGAATAGGTGGCATCTGCTCCAGCCTCTGACCAGTAAAAGTGCACAAATCGAGTCTAGAGCCAAGAGATCAATCAAATCTCTTTAGGACACAGGAATGAAGATCAAGAGAGTCCTACGCTATATCGTTGCGATATTGCTAGAACACTCAGAGTGATACTTCCTAGTATTCACAATGATGAGTGGAAATCCTTCCAGTCTTAACATCAAACAACACTACGGTAGGTCATGTGTAAGATTCTTTATGAATTGAACATATGGAAAACTTAAAAGCAACAGTGGTTTGATTCTGAATTGATTCAAACTCGTTTCAGGTTTCTACGCAATATCTTTATGGTCTTGCCAGAACATTCAGAGTGATATTCATTACTATTCACAGTGACGAATGGAAATCCTTCTAGCGTCAACATTAAACAGCGCTACGGTAGGTAACTTGTGAGATTCTTATGACTCAAGCTTGTGTCAACTGGAAAGCAACAATGGTAAGATTCTTAATGAAGCAAACTTGTTCAAGGAATTTTAATTGACGACTTTAAACAAGCGGATATTTATCCAATTGATTCACTCTTTATGTTCGCAGTCTTGCTTTGAGACGGTTGAGTAAAGAGAACGGCTAGTACTGCCGCGAAACCCTATCAAGGAGATTCTTAATTGAATCTACCTAATCACAGGTACGATATTTAATATCGTGTAACGGTCTTCACCGAACGGAGGTAAAACGCTACTGATAACGCTCAAATCCAACATGTATTAATAAGTGTTATCTTCACTATTGGTGTATTATTTGTGGTAATAAACAGACTTTTATTGCAAATATTGTGCAAAGTTTGGTTATTGTGTTTTGTAGGAAGAAAGGACGAAGAAACGTGAATAAAGGAATAAAAAGCGCAAATTGGAGAAGAAGGAATAAACGAAGAATGAAAGCGTAAGATTTCGTGTGAAGAATAAAAGATGATGAAGGAGTTGTGGAAGTGTAGAAGAAAGAAAAGAAAGAGGAAGGACTAGAAGGAAAAGTATGGAATATGGCTAAGTTGCCACCAGCAACACTTTGCTTGCCTCCATCAAATCCACCCTCATTTGCCACCAACATCAAAGTAGCATTCAGTTGCCACTGGCAAGCAAGTCCATGCCTCCATCAAACCAACCTTCATTTGCCACCAGCATGTTGTTAGTCAAGTCTAGCAAGAGTTATTCATAAATTCCCATCATCAATGAGAGGCTTCTCATTTGCCTCCCATTAACATTCTCTGGAGTTTATTCCCTCCTCTCCAAGCATAAACATGTATAAATTAGGCCTTAGGGTCATTTGTTTTATAGTGCTTCATCCATTGATCATTCTAACCCTTGACAAAGGTTAGAATCACCAAACTTATATAACCCAAAAGACAATAAACCTCTGTTAATTCTCAAGGGGAGGACGAATTTCGTGAAGGAGAGATTCGGGTGGAGGAACATTGATCAATTGGAGGCTTGGAATTGCTACAAATTCTGTTTTTGTTATTTCTTGTTTTTGGAAGAACTTTTGGTAATTTCTTGTACTTGGATTAATCTTCATTATAATTAAGTGCTATTGAATGTTTGAGAAAATTATGACTTGTGTTGAGATGTGTTTGAATTCTGAGTAGTGTGATATACTTGTGTGATGAACATGAATTCTAAAGGGGAGTTTGGTTTTATGAACAAGAAAATGTAAATGGGTTTTTATGGTTAATAATTCTTGAAACATGTTTAGATAATCAAATGAAAGATAGCTTTTTATTGGATTTAGAGGTCGAAAGGATTTCCGGTAAACTATGTTCCAAAAGATTTATGCATGAGTCAATTTGGTTTCTTGGTGATTGACACTCACCTTGACGAGTTGGTTAAAAGAATTTGTCAAAAGATTTATCTTGGGTATAGGTCGAAAGAACCCATTCAAACCAAACTTATCTCTTTATGTTTTCTAGCAAATGGCGATTATAACAAATTGGAATAGATGATCATAGGCCGAAAGGGTTTGTCTACCCCAATTGGTTAATATGAATTCTATGAAAAATACCATGGAATAGAATTTATATACTTTAGATTTGTAATTCATAGTTGCTTATGCACACAAACTATCTCTCCTAAGGATGAAATGGAATTCACACAAGTATTGTTTAGTTATGTTTACCTTTACCATGTTAATTCTTGCGGTAGTAAAGGTAGTGACAACCCTATTGCCTACACCACCACAACATTTTGATTATGCGCAAATCCCATGGGACAACCTAGACTTACCCGACTTTGCTACAATAGAACGAGTATACTTGCTCGTATGCGTAGTTAAGGAATTAATATGTCTTGTTAATAAATTTAAAACTAGGAGTGCAAGACGTGCATCAAGTTTTTGGCGCCGCTGCCGGGGATTTGTTTACTTTTCATGTTATAATCATTATAAATTAGTAGTGGTGTTAGAAATTTAGTTTTTAGTTCTAATAAAAAGTGAATGAGAATAGGTTTAGGATCTCATACTTTAAATAAAATGCTTGAATAAAATGTGTTTTATGTTATTTTATGTTTGCAATAGAAATTTTATAAGAACACTCATACACATATAATTACAAAAAAGAGAATAAAAACAATTTAGATAGTGATTGGATTAAGCTTAATTTTGTTTAGGATTAAGAGTTTTATGATTTTAGTTTGTTTGATTTTGTTCCTCTAATGAAAAGCTTAAAAAAATGTTTTTACAAAAATTTAGAAAATTGTTTTGAAAAAAGAAATGGTAAATCAAAAAATAAAAAAAACAATTTCTCTGCACTGGGGCAATTGCCGCCGGCACCATCACCTTGCCGGCCGGCAACTTGCTCACTGTCATCACAATGTCACCGGCACCATCACCTTGCCGGCCGGCAACTAGTCTTCTGCTTCACCTTGCCGCCGGCAACACCCCCATGCCGGTCGGCAAGGTTGTCAGACCAAAAAAAACTTATTTATTTTGTTTGTTTGATTGTTTTATTTGTTTTAGGAATTTGGGTGATTGTTTATTTGTATTAATTGTGTTTTCTTTAACTAACGCTAACCCTAATGTTTGTTAACTTTGTCTTGTTAGTCTTATTCTAAAAAAGAAATGAACACACTTAGCGAAATTTCCGATTTCTTGAATGGATTGGACTGAGAACTAAGTGACAAGTGTGACTCAATCGTCACTCATGGAAAAGACCCAAGAAGAGAAGGATTCGTGGGAAGCATTGCCTCACAAAAGCGTAGTAATCCGAGAAGAAGGTTTTGAAAAAACGGTCTATAAAAGGGCCGAATATCGTTCATATACCGAACCATTGATGCAATTTTCCATTCCATGCAAAGTTGAAGAGCAAAAAGCTTGGGATGCAGAATTGAATCTAACCTACCCGACAAATTACATGACTGGAGATATGTTGGGTAAGTTAGGATTCATGATTGTTGGTTACACCGATTACGAGAGACGGTTAGTACGAAATGTGTGGGTTAATATCCATGGATATGTGTTCTTGACAGAATTCTATATCATAGACCACGCCGATATAGGCGAACTATCGGTGGTCTTCAGTTATAAGTTTTTGTGGAAAACCAGATGTGTAGTGGACTTCGAGCAAGGCACATTGACGGTCAACTTGACCAAGCTCAAAGGCGAAAAAGATGATTACATTGAGTTCTTGGTTGAGGGTGGACCTAAAGCTAAAGATGAAAGTGAAGTGGTGAAGATGGGAATGGAGAAAAGAAACAAAAACATGGAGGCTAGCAAGTTGACTCCAAATGACTTTTTTCCAAAACCGGCCGACCTAGAGGAAGGATATCCTTCCGCCTTTGTACCCAACCCATTGCCCTTAGCTTATCCAATCTCCAACAAACAAAAGGAGAGGATAAGAATCATATTGAACAAAAAAGAGGAAGAACTCAAGGAATCCAAACCAATTTTGGAAGTCTTGGGAAATTATGTGAGTTACTGGAAAAAGCTCGATGAGATAGAGATGGGAAAAGCTCGTCTTAAAGGAGAAGAATTCAGTGATCATATTAAGGAGAGAATCATTGAACACGGTTTGCCCAAGAAGATGCAAGACCCCGGGAACTTCGTTATCCCAATTCTCATTAATGGAACCACACAGTTCGATGCCTTAGCCGACACGGGGGCTAGTGTGAGTATCATGCCATATTCTATCTACCAAAGCCTTGGCTTGACCAACCCGGATCCGTACTTTTCAGACCTAACCATGGCGGATACTACACAAACCAAACCTATGGGTATGGTAAGGAGCGTTCGTGTACAAGTTGGTTTCCAAGCATATGTCATGGATTTTCTAATCATGGACATACCGGAAGACAAAGACCTACCCTTATTGTTGGGAAGGCCTTTTCTGAAAACGTGTGGGGCAATTATTGACTTAGGACGAGGTACGATTGCAATTAATGACGGGATTTCCGTTCACACCTATGCACCAAGAACGAGGGAGAAGCCTTGGTATTTGGACTTCGAGAGCGAGATAGAAGACGAGTGGTTGAGTTGTTTTGAAGTCGAAAGAGATGCCGACGAGTTTCCTTTGTATGGACCTTTAGGAGCACCATACCGTAATTGTGATGATCCTATGGAAAAGGCTTTAGCTATTGAATCCTACTTCAACCCTTTTAAGAACATCCTAGTTTTCAAGAAGATGACAGATTTCTTGGGATCGCTACCGGTACAATTAAAGAACCGTGATTGGGGTCCGGATGGGGATAGTAAGTATGCAAGGATAGAAGGAGACAAGTTTTGGCATGCAAAGATCAAAATTACTACACCGTGTGGAAACATGTACACACGAGCATTCAAGACGAAGCCTACCAAAAGAGAACTCTCAAAGAAGTTTAAGCCCGATGATATATTGGACATCAAACACTTCATGGATTAGAGAAGCACGGGAATAATAAAAAATAAAAGTATTCAAGACAAAGGCTTGATTTTTCTTTTTATTTTCAGTTTTTACCTTAAAAACTATTTTGGTTATTTTTGTGATGACTTGTAACTTAGGCACTTTTGGTTCTTGGTAATTTTGGTTTGATTAGTTATTTTGTTTTATTTATTCATTTTACTTTTAGGAATTTTAGAAATTTTGTGAAATTTTTAAAAGTCGTTGACGGAATAACACCCGTTAAACGAAAATCTAGGAACTTAGAAAGATATAAGCCCATAAGCAGGAGTTGGGTTAGTTTTTCCCAAACACCCCACACACACATAAAAAACGCAGGAGAAAGGGAGAAGAAGAAGAGAGAAAAAAAAAGAAAAAAAATCCTTGAGTTCTTGTGTTTTCTTGAAGGAATTAAGATGGCACCCAACAAGGTAATTGAATCCAACACCCATCTTTTGATTTTAATTTTGATTTTCTTTGTTTCATGAATCTTGTTGTTGATTAAGCATGAATCATAGAAAATAAATTAAGATGTGGTATGAATTTAAGGAATTGAGCCATTGATAGTGTGAGGGTAGATTAATTTTGATTAGATGATGATGAACTCAAGTGGGTTTTCATCAAAATAGTTGTAAGATTGATTAGTTAGTTTAGAATGATGAATATATTGATGTTATAGGTGTAATGTTATTAGTTTTGGTTAGTTTAGAAAAATAATTTCCGGAAATGGATGATGTTCATAATGTTTTGATCCTTTTTGGGGATAGTGGAACCTATACAAAGTGTTAAGGGGGATGAAAACAAAAAAAATATAGGAAGGGTTGCCGCCGGCAAGACAAGGTTGCCGGCCGGCAAAATACCTACTGCTTCACCATGCCGCCGGCACCACACCCTTGCCGGCCGGTATTTGGTCCACTGTTTTCACAATGCCGCCGGCACCATCACCTTGCCGCCGGTAAGGCACCTAAAAAAAATTATTTATTTTGTTTGTTTGTATTTATTTTGTTTGTTTGTATTTATTTATTTGTTTTGTTTTAATAGAATTTGTTTAGATAGGTTTAACTGATTGTTGTACTAACATACTAATATTTCAAGTGTTGTGTATTGTAACTTTTTTTAGAAGCAAAAGAAGACAACGCCTCCCAACCAATTGATCGAAAAATACGAGCGTAAGTATGGTCAAGAAGAGATACCGTACAAGGTGAGGGATGTGTCTTATGAACATTTGAAATGGAGAGGATTAGGAGAAATGGAACGCCATGCCTACAATAAGAGATTAGCGGGGTTACAAGGGAAAGCTTTTGGCAGACCAAGAATAGCCGACTGGGACTTGCTTAGGAAGTACAATTGTGAGGAAGCTTTGAAAAAGAAGTTGAAAATGACATATACTCATAGGTCGGGAGGAACTTTTGAGGACTACTCGTTCGAAAGGGCCTTGGACATACAAGGTGAGGTATATAGTGAGTTATGTCTTCAATTCTTTTCAACTTTTTATTTCAACAAGGACATGGAAGATGCAAAAGATGAACCTTGCATTTGGTTTAGGTTGTTAAGTATAGATTACTGTTTTACACTAGCGCAGTTTGGAGAAGTGTTAGGACTGTATGATAAGGAAGATTTAGACAATCCATTATTTGAGCTACACTTTTCTAGACTAGAAACCAATAAGAAATTTTTACCCGTAAACGAATATTGGGCAAGCATAGCTGAAAATACTGTGGGGATTAAGAAACTTGTATCGGTTAGAGATCCACTTTTGAGAATCCTACATAGGTTCATAGTAGGACAACTTGAGCATCGATCGGGAACTAGGGAGAGATGCAAATTAACTAACCTATGGTTGTTGAGTGTATCAAGTGGAGAAAGGCAAGTGAATATAGTACGGGGAATTGCCAAGTACTTGTATAAGAAAGCCTCGGGCTTGAAAACAGTTAGCGAGATATGTGGAGGTCATTATGTGACTTGGATAGCTATAAGGCTCGATGTTTTAAACGACAGTGTTACAAAAAAGTTATCGAAGCCGGTTGGAAATGAATTTTGGGATATAAGACCTTTGGAAAGGGAGTTAGACAAGCGAAAGAAATGTCTAAGGTATCCGGAGCCATTACAACAAGAAAGCGAAGAACAAGGAGAAGAGGAGCACGATACGAGTGGAGTGAACTCTAGTTGGGGAGAATGGAATGCAAATCTGAGTGAGATTGAAAGGATGATGATATGGAGGGATACTATGACCATGAGAAACAACTACATCCTTGAGCATTCCGTGCCAATCCTACACCATTTGGCGGATCAAGCACATTATAATTACCCAACCTATGAGCCACCAAATGTTCCACCATATCCATACCCGTATGTACCTTATCCTCACACACACACACACACTATTCTTATGGGAATGAAAGTAATTATGGAGGAGAAGGAGTGTCCGTTGATGACTACATAGATCCACAAACGGGTGGATACGTTGGAAGTAGCTCCATTGTTCTCATAAATTTTGACACCGGAGGATCATCAAGAGGAGTTCATGATGATGACGAAGATATGGAAGATTGAAGACACCATATCATGTGAAGTTTGTAAGATGTTATTTTCAGAATAAAAAAAATATATAAAAAAAACTTTGTTTTATTTTATTTTGTTTCCAAGGGATTATGATTGTAGAATGATACTTGGGTTGATTTTTATTTTAAACATTTTTGTTATTTTTATTTTATTTTATTTTATTTTATTTTATTTTATTTTATGTTGTTTGGAAGAAAAAAATTTCTTTTGTTAGTGCAGTATTTGCAGGAATTGACATATGAATTCAACATTGGTGGAAATATATGGAGTTTTCTGTAGACTCATGATGCAACAAAACCACATGGAGTTCATGGTTCATATTTCGGTAGTATCATTTGACCTTATTTTTCCCATTTTCTTATACTTTTAAGTACGTTTATTACCATTGAGGACAATGTAAAACTTAAGTGTGAGGGGGTGGTCAAATAGGAAAAATGGTCTATTTTGTCAAATTTAGTTACTTTTCAAAAGAAACGTAAAAATCTAAAAAAAATATAGTTAAATTTTATATTTTTTATTTTAGTAGTGTATTATTCCGCAGTGAGATCACAATTTGTGTGATTATGGCAAGAATAGATGATAAAAGGCAAAATATTTCAAAAAGTTGTTGCTAATCACCTATTTTATAAAAATGATTTTTGATGATCAAGTTGGTCACACTTTGAATTCGCATGAGTTATTTCAATAAAAAATGATTAGCTACTCTATTTTGCATTTTTTGTAGCGTATGTTCATCCAAAGTGTGAGGGGATTGCGGAAAAGAAGCAAATAGCCAATGAGCTATAAGCTAAACTATAAATAGCCAATGAGCTATAAATTATGAAGACGAAGGAAGAAGAAGTAAAATGGTAGTATCGATTGGCCAATGTGTCAAGACGTGGTACTTGAAGTTGAAAAAAAAATTGGAGAAAGACGAGGATGGTATGATGAGAGAGATGGAAGTGATCATTTGGTGGTTAGTATTTTTGCTTTTATTTATCAAAATTGATAAAGTCCTTTTTGATAAAATTGTCGGGTGCTCACGCCCCATCGGATTAAGATATGTCTACTATTTCTTGAGTCTTTAGCATTTTATAGAATTAGATAGTCGAAAACAAGTTTATGTTTAGATTTTGAATTTGTAATTTTACTTTACTTGCTCGAGGGCGAGCAATACTTAAGTGTGAGGGCATTTGATAACGCTCAAATCCAACATGTATTAATAAGCGTTATCTTCACTATTGGTGTATTATTTATGGTAATAAACGGACTTTTATTGCTAATATTGTGCAAAGTTTGGTTATTGTGTTTTGTAGGAAGAAAGGACGAAGAAACGTGAATAAAGGAATAAAAAGCGCGAATTGGAGAAGAAGGAATAAACGAAGCATGGAAGCGTAAGATTTCGTGTGAAGAATAAAAGATGATGAAGGAATTTTGGAAGTATAGAAGAAAGAAAAGAAAGAGGAAGGACTAGAAGGAAAAGTATGGAATATGGCTAAGTTGCCACCAGCAACACTTTGCTTGCCTCCATCAAATCCACTCTGATTCGCCACCAACATCAAAGTAGCATTCAGTTGCCACTGGCAAGCAAGTCCATGCCTCCATCAAACAAACCTTCATTTGCCACCAGCATGTTGTTAGTCAAGTCTAGCAATAGTTATTAATAAATTCCCACCATTAATGAGAGGCTTCTCATTTGCCTCCCATTAACATTCCCTGGAGTTTATTCCCTCCTCTCCAAGCATAAACATGTTAAAATTAGACCTTAGAATCATTTGTTTTATAGTGCTTCATCCATTGATCATTCTAACCCTTGACAAAGGTTAGAATCACCAAACTTATATAACCCAAAAGACAATAAACCTCTGTTAATTCTCAAGGGGAGGACGAATTTCGTGAAGGATAGATTCGAGTGGAGGAACATTGATCAATTAGAGGCTTAGAATTGCTACAAATTCTGTTTTTTGTTATTTCTTGTTTTTGGAAGAACTTTTGGTAATTTCTTGTACTTGGATTAATCTTCATTATAATTTAAGTGCTATTGAATGTTTGAGAAAACTAAGACTTGTGTTGAGATGTGTTTGAATTCTGAGTAGTGTGATATACTTGTGTGATGAACATGAATTCTAAAGGGGAGTTTGGTTTTATAAACAAGAAAATGTAAATGGGTTTTTATGGTTGATAATTCTTGAAACATGTTTAGATAATCAAATGAAAGATAGCTTTTTATTGGATTTAGAGGTCGAAAGGATTTCCGGTAAACTATGTTCCAAAAGATTTATGCATGAGTCAATTTGGTTTCTTAGTGATTGACACACACCTTGACGAGTTGGTTAAAAGAATTTGTCAAAAGATTTATCTTGGGTATAGGTCGAAAGAACCCATTCAAACCAAACTTATCTCTTTATGTTTTCTAGCAAATGGCGATTATAACAAATTGGAATAGATGATCATAGGCCGAAAGGGTTTGTCTACACCAATTGGTTAATATGAATTCTATGAAAAATACCATGGAATAGAATTTATATACTTTAGATTTGTAATTCATAGTTTCTTATGCACACAAACTATCTCTCCTACGGATGAAATGGAATTCACACAAGTATTGTTTTTAGTTATGTTTACCTTTACCATGGTAATTCTTGTGTTAGTAACGGTAGTGACAACCCTATTGCCTACACCACCACAACATTTTGATTATGCGCAAATCCCATGGGACGACCTAGACTTACCCGACTTTGCTACAATAGAATGAGTATACTTGCTCGTATGCGTAGTTAAGGAATTAATAATTCTTGTTAATAAATTTAAAACTAGGAGTGCAAGACGCGCATCAGCTACCGATTTAGGACGAATGTCAGAGCCATTCAGTCCGTGTCTAAGTTTTGTCTCGAGAAGGTGACGTTACGGTGTACGTAGCAAAGTCAAAGATTCAAAACCACATTCTCATGCCCAAAGACATTCAACAATCAAGAAAGCTAAATACTTCTGCAACTATGATGATCAAGATCTTCCTTAAAAATTAATGTAGAGGAATGACCTTTCTTCAAAGGAGATTGTTAGTAAGCTTTCAAGATTATGCAAAGTGTGAGCATGTGGATAAAGACACAAGATCACAAGATGGAAAAGATAGGTCAAAAATGATTTGAAGATCTCAAGTTTAAAGACAAAGTCTAAAGACAATGACAAAGGCTTAAAGATCACAGCATGAAGGAACAAGACGACTATTACACGTTCAAGACTCATTTATGACGAAATTCGTAAATCTCCATAGATCTACAAATATCGAAGAGGAATGACCTCACATTGGGGGAGATTGTTAGCCTCAAAATATTGAGTCAAACAAGAATGTTCGGTCATAGGTTTATATTGTAATATTTATTAGAACGTTGTAATAGTTAGTTAAAATAGTCGTGTAATTATGGCTTGATGGTTGGCTTAAAAGGCCTCTTTCAAGGTACTAAGCATTTATTCAAGCCTGGCCCAAAACAATATAGTCCATTAGAGAGCCCGCATGTGGGTGGACTATATAAGCACCATCTTAGCATGTTAGGAGGGTGGATGTTCTCATAATTTCTTAATCTAATTTCACCAAGTTAATCACCTCCTTCTCTCTACCTTCTCTCACTACTTTCTCTCTCTAAAATTCATATCTTTTCCATCTCATTTCTTTAATCTATCATCATATTTTTAGGGACAACAGTTAGCCCTATATTTTATATAGTCAAACAAGAATGTAATAGGTCATCTTAGTCGTTAATGGTCTTGTATTGTAATAGGTTAGTCGGGTTAACCGGGCTTGGACTTTAAGCTAATATTGTATAAGTTAGGGGCGTAAGCCCAAGCAAAGCCAAGCCCGGCTCATGAACAAGTTCACCAAAGCCCATGTGGCGTGGCATATAAATACCCTCTTCCATGTGTGGAAGAGGGTGTTGGTTACCATTTACTTTCTCTCTCTAATAGTAAAAACCTTCCACCATCTCTCTAATTTCTCTCTCTACTTTTCTTCTCTTTCTCTCTCTAAATATTGTGTTATGGATTGAAGTAGGAATAACACATTCTTTAATGCTAACATTTGGTTTAATATTCATTTCTTTAAATTTTTTGTGGGAACATTAAATTTACTACTAAAACCATCACTTTGGGTTGGATATTGACTTTGGGGCTAATCAACATCTCACCACATCCATTGTGGGTATGTCTAATGTTGTGGATATTTCCAATCTCAACATCTCTGTTGGTCACCCTAATGGTGGGTTGCCACTATTAGTCACATTAGTGACCTTAAGCTCTCTAACAATGTGATTCTTCATGATGTGTTGGTTGTTCCTGGTTATTCTGTTATGTAGGATATTGTAAATCTATGCTTATTTTAGAGAGAGAAAGAGATGGTAGATTTCACAACACTTGAGAGAGAGTAAAAGTTTACACCTTTTACTATGTGAAAAGTATGAAAAACCACACCCTCTCCATCAAAGGAGAGGGTTTATATATGTTGGGAATAAATTAAGGCCAGATCACTTGAGCTCTGACAAGAGTAATACAAGCGTTGACAAGAACAAAACAAGCGCTGACAGCTCAAGCGTTGACAAGATAAAGTCAAGCGTTGACACATTGAAGACAAGCACTGATAGGAAGATATACTCTACGCGTTTATTGTATTCTAGAATAGTTCTAGTAAAGATAGGAACAACAATGTATTTTCTATATTTATCTTTACCTAGAATAGCTGATACGTAGATTATTGTACAAGGCTTCTTATGTCTATAAAAGAAGACCTTTAGGTTAATGTTTTAAATAAGTTTTCATTCGTAAACTACTTTCATTGTAAGCAAGTTTGATATTGATAATCAAAGTGAAAGTTTGTTTATATCATTGTGTGTTCTTGTTTAAGTGTTAAATTCCGCATAACACTTAAATTCATAAGCATATACAAAGGTTTCTCTAAGTGTATTACTTGATCTAATCTTGTATACATAAAGCTAAATCGATCTAAGTTTAGGATCAACAAGTGGTATCAGAGCTTGTTGAGAAACTTTTGATCTTAAAGAACACAAGAACCCTAGAAATCACCAAAACCCTAATTTTCTCAAAAACCCTAACAACATCATGTCAACTCCAGAAATCACCAACTCTTCCTCCTCACCTTTACCAAACATCAAGATTCCTATGCTTGATGTAACCAACTTTGATCAGTGGAAATTTAACTTTGAGCAATATCTAGGGATCTATGACTACACACTCTGGGAGATTATTGAATATGGAAACACATTAAATAAGGCTCAAAAGATTGCTAATGATATTGCTGCAAGAACAGCTATTGCTGGATGTTCAGAAGCTGACAAGAAGGAAAAACCTGATGATGGTAGAGTTGTGTCTGCTGAAGACATAGCAAAGAGAAGGGTTGACATGAAAACCCTAAATATTCTGAAGCTCTCTTTGGGGCAAGAGAATCAGCATAAATACAGAGGTTATGAATCTGCTAAAGACCTTTGGGAAGCTCTTGAAATTGCACATGGTGGCAATGCAGACACTAAGGAAGAAAAGAAAAAGCAACTCATGCATGATTATGTTGTCTTCAAAGCTCACCTCAATGAGAAACTAAGTAGTGTGAGAAGCAGATTGCTTGACATTACAAGCAAGTTGTCCTTCATGGGGACACAAGTTGGTGATGTTGACATTAATGCTACCTTTCTTAAAAGTCTTGGTGAGGCATGGAAGATTAAGGCAAGATCTATTCTTGCCAACAATACTTACAAGAGCTCCTCGTTTGATGACATCTACAACAAACTAAGGCTGTTGGAGGATGAAACTCTTTTAGAGCATGGAAGCAAGTCTACCACCAGCAACATGGCCTTCTTCTCTCATAGTGAAGGTCAATTCAATCAGAAGGACTCTTACGTGCATCCAGTTACTGGATCATCATATGTCAGCGTTGGAACAAGTCCTGTCAACGTCTCCTATTCAGACGCTGACACATTCAAGAGTGACCCCCCAAGAGTTACACCTGCTGGTTTGAATTTGGATACTGTTTGTGCTTACATTGCTTCTTTGCCCAATGGTTCAGTGATTACATATGAGCACCTTGAGCAGATAAGTGATGAGCACTTGGAAGAGATGGACATCAAGTGGAACATGGATCTTGCTAGTATAAGAGCAAACAGGTGGAACAGAAGGTTTAAGAAGAAAATGACCTTCAATGCTAAAGACACAGCTGGATTTGACAAATACAAAGTTGAATGCTACAACTGCCATCGTATGGGGCACTTCATGAGGGAATGCAGATCTCCTAGAAGATCTGATGCTGGTAAACCCTCAAGTCAGGTTGTTAAAGCTCAGGATTCTAAGGCCATGGTTGCAGTTCAAGGAATTGATGGTATGGGATGGGATTGGAGCTATCTGGCTAAGAATGTTGAAGAGGATAAAGCTTTGGTTGCTGATATTGAAGAAGAAGAGCATGTTGAATATGCTCTCATGGCACACTCCTCCTCTTCATCTGATAATGAGGTATATGATGACGCTTTTTGTAGCAAAGGTTGTAGGTTAAATACTGAAAGACTTAACAAAGAGGTGTTAAGATTATTAGATGATATGAGTACTGAAAGATGTAAATTGTCTAATTACCAACTAGCTCTTACTGAAACTGAGAAAACCGTTTTTGAATATAAGAAAATAGAATTTGACTTAAAAGATAAAATCAATATCTTAAAACATGAGTTAGATGCTAGCATGGATATTAGAAATATCATGGAAAGGGTTAATGGTGAGATACAGGCTAAATTAGATGAGGCCATTAAGAATAAAGATAATGTTGGCCTTAAAATTCAAAGATTTGATAGAGCCACTCAAACCCTAGGAGACTGTGTGGCTAAACAAAGGGATCCTAAGGACATGACTGGGATTGGGATGAATGATTACTCTTTGGTTCCACCACCAGCTGGTGACTTCTATGGTGTCCAACAAAAGGACCTATCTTGGACTGGTTTGCCAGAGCTCCAAGAGGAGGAATTCATTCCTCCACCAAGAGTTGTCACTCCAGTTGAAGAGTATCAACAAAAACTGACTGACCTGAATGAGTAGAAGAAGGCTAACCCTACTTTATTTGTCAAGGGTGGCTTGCTATGTGAAAGTCCAAATGAATCAACACCCATTAAGGTTACTAACCCAATCACTGGTAAAGCTGTTGACCTAGGCTCAAATACTGTTAGAAGACCTACCATTAAATATGCAGAGATGTATGGGAGTACTAGGTCTCCCAAGAGCCAAGTTAGCAATCATGGAACAGGCTTCTTCCCTTCTAGACCTAAGGTTGTGTCTAGAAAAGCTTGTTACACTTGTGGTAGCTTTTCACACTTGGCATACAAGTGTGTCAACGCTCCCAAATCCAGCACTGACAGGAACAATTTCAGCGCTGACAGGAACAAAGTCAACGTTGTTAGAAAGTCAAACGTTGTCAGACCCAAACCTTGTATGCAGCAAAGTCCACAAGTGATTAGACCTGCCCCATTCTTTACTAGCGGGTCTAACACTCATGGACAAAGACCATTTCAAAAGACAAACACCTGGTCTAATAGGCAATGGGTTTATGTAGCAAACCCTAGGTTCAACGCTGACAAGGGTAATTTCAGCGTTGACAGGACAAATTCTAACGCTGACGGAAACTTGACCAGACCTAAATATTTGCAACCACAGGGTAAGGGGTCTAAAGCTTCTTCAAGCTTAACATGGAGACCCAAGAAAGATCAAAACCCTAATGATAATGGGATTTCAATGACCTGCAACAGATTTAATTACATTTCAAAGGTCATTACAAAACCTATTGGGGTTAACTGGGTATTTCATCCTAAGAAGGATGAGAATGGGGTTGTTGTGAGAACTAAGTCTGTTCTTATTGAACAACCAGATGAATTCAAGTCTTTTAAGACTTGGGTTCCCAAAGAAAACTAATTTGTTTTCTTTATGTGCAGGGCATTCAAAGACAGGTCAATGATTATGGATATTGGGATAGTGGATGCTCAAGGCACATGACAGGGAAGGAAGACTATCTGACGAACTTCACTCCCATTAAGGATGGTGACAAGGTTTACTTTGGAGGCGGATATGGTACTATCACAGGCAAAGGAACTCTTCTCACCAAGAATTTGCGTTTTGAGAACGTCTTCTTGGTAAAAGAACTTGATTACAACCTGTTTAGTGTATCACAAGTTTGTGATAACAAAAATAAAGTTCTTTTTACTGATACTGAGTGTTTGGTGTTAAGCAGGGATTTTAAGATTCCTGATGAGAAATATATTGAGTATAGAACACCTAGGCATAAGGACATATATAATGTGATTTTGAATGGGATTAAAATGAATAATAATATGTCTTGTTTTTATGCTAAGGCCTCAGTAGATGAGAGTAATTTGTGGCACAGGAGACTAGGGCACATAAATTTTAAAAATATAAATAGACTTGTGAGACTTGGTTTAGTTGATGGTTTGCCTGAGAAGGCCTTCCACAATGACCACTCTTGTGTTGCATGTCTTAAAGGCAAGCAGCACAAGGTCTCATTCAAGTCCAAACAGGTGCACACTAGTTCAAGACCTCTTCATATGCTACACATGGACCTCTTTGGTCCAACAAATATAGAAAGTTTGAATGGTAAGTCATATTGTTTTGTCATCACAGATGACTTTTCTAGGTTTACTTGGACATTCTTTCTAGCTATGAAGAGTGACACAGCTGATATTCTAATTGATTTTATCACTTAGATTGAGAAGAAGTCTGGCAATGAGGTTAAAATGCTTAGGAGTGATAATGGTGGAGAATTTAGGAATAAGAAGCTAGATGATTTCTGTGCCAGGAGATGAATTACTAGGCATTTTAGCATTGCTAGAACCCCACAACAAAATGGGGTTGCTGAGAGGAAAAATAGAACCCTAATTGAAGCAGCCAGAACAATGTTGGCTGATGCTCATTTTCCTATAGCCTTTTGGGCTGAGGCTGTTAATACAGCTTGCTATGTGCAAAATAGAGCATTGGTTAACAAAATTCAGAACAAAACACCTTATGAGTTACTTTTGGGGTAAAAAACCTAATATTGGTTTTCTCAGACCTTTTGGTTGTCATGTAGTAGTTTTAGACACTAGTGATGCCTTAGGGAAATTTAGTGCAAAAGGTGATGAGGGTTACTTCATGGGGTATTCAGTGCAGAGCAAGGGATATAGGGTTTATCTTAAAGAGGACAAACGTATACTTGAAAGAGTACATGTTAGGTTTTTAGAAAATAAGCCTAGTGATCCTGAAAGTGGTCCTAATTGGTTGTTTGACTTGGAACCTTTATCTAGAACTTTAAATTATATGCCTGTCACTAATCCAGACATTGTGAAGGTAACTTCAAATGTTATGGAGGAACAAGTTGTTGATGTTTCAGGTACTCAGGTTCATGAAAAGGTTGGATCACAAGCAGAAAAGACATCTCCTATCCTAGAATATGTTACCATTCCCATTTGGACAGATGCTTTTGCTGCTGCTGCTGCTGCTGGACAAGATAATGGTGGTTTCCAAGCACCACCAGATACAAACATGCATGGTCCTTCAGGCGCTAACAAAGGCAAATCTAGCGCTGACAAGACCAATTCAGACGTTGATGGCTCAGACGTTGACAACAACAGTTCAAGCGTTGTTAGCCCAAGCGCTGACAAACAAGATTCAGACATTGACAACACCTTTGCACATCTTTTCTCTTCCACTTTTGAACAAGGTGAACCTTCCAATTCATATGAAGAAGGTCATCCTTATGTTGATATAAGAGAATCTGATGAAGAAGATATTGTCAATATGGAGCGTGAGGTTGAGGACACCAGACTTTTTGAAGGAGGAGTTCTCACTTCCACAATGAAGAATCACCCCCCTTCTCAAATCATTGGTAATGTTAATACTCCAGTTCAGACTAGAAGATCTCATCAAGGTCTTGGTGGGTTTATTGCCAATATACACAAGAAGGTTGATACCCCTCTTGTGCAAGCATGTTTGTTTGCCTGTTTTCTGTCACAAGAGGAACCCAAGAAAATATTTGATGCTCCCAAAGAACCAAGTTGGGTGGAAGCAATGCAGGATGAGCTTCACCAATTTGCAATTCAGGATGTTTGGGAGCTGGTTGATTGTCCCAGATATGTCAGACCTATAGGGACAAGATGGGTTCTAAGGAACAAAAGAGATGAAAGAGGCATTGTGGTCAGAAACAAGGCAAGGTTAGTGGCTCAGGGATATACACAAGAGGAGGGGATAGACTATGAGGAAGTCTTTGCACCAGTTGCAAGGATTAAAGCTATAAGGATTTTTCTAGCCTATGCATCCTGCATGGGCTTCACTGTCTATCAAATGGATGTCAAGAGTGCCTTTCTCTATGGCACCATTGTTGAGGAAGTATATGTAATGCAACCTCCTGGTTTTGAGGATCCAGAGCATCCAGATAAAGTGTATAGAGTCAAAAAGGCTATGTATGGCCTTCATCAAGCCCCTAGAGCATGGTATGGTACCTTGTCTACCTATTTGGTGGATAATGGATTAAAAAGGGGCACCATAGATCAGACACTATTTACAAAGAAGAAAGGCAAGGATGTGTTGCTTGTGCAAGTCTATGTTGATGATATCATTTTTGGGTCTACTGATCCAAAGATGAGTGAGGATTTCTCTAAGCTTATGACAGACAAATTCAAGATGAGTGCTATGGGGGAGATGAACTTCTTTCTTGGTTTACAAGTTCAGCAGAAAGAAGATGGTATCTTCATCTCCCAGGATAAATATGTTGCTGAGATCTTGAAGAAGTTTAGCTTTTCTCCACATGAAAAGAGGGCTACTACTCCTATGGATAGAGAAAACCCTTGGGGAAAGATTGGAGATGGGAAAGATGTTGATGTCAGGCACTATAGATCCATGATTGGATCCTTGATGTATCTTACTGCCTCCAGACCTGACATCATGTTTGCTGTGTGTGCTTGTGCACGCCATCAAGTGAAACCCAAAGAATGTCACCTTTATGCTGTGAAGAGGATCTTTAGGTACCTAAGATGCTATCCTGGTCTTGGTTTGTGGTACCCAAAGGATTCACCATTGGAGCTGATTGCATATTCAGATAGTGATTATGGAGGTGATAAATTTGACAGGAAATCCACAACTGGTGGATGTCAGTTTCTTGGGAGCAGGTTGATCTCTTGGCAATGCAAGAAACAAACAGTGGTGGCTAATTCTACAACTGAAGCTGAGTATGTGGCTGCAGCTGCTTGTTGTGGCCAAGTTTTATGGATTCAGAACCAGCTGTTGGATTATGGGTATAATTTCATGCATACCAAGATATTTGTTGACAATAACAGCACTTTATGCATCATTAAGAATCCTGTACATCATTCTAAAACTAAACACATAGAAATTAGACACCATTTTATAAGAGATTGCTTTGAGAAAGGTTTAATACAACCAGATAGGGTTGACACTGAGGAAAATGTGTCAGATTTACTAACTAAACCTTTTGATGCTGGGAGATTTCAATACTTGGTAACAAGTATTGGAATGGTCAATCTCACATAATATGTGTTTTGGAGTATTTTTGTAAAAGTATGTACAGGATGATGCATTGTTATTGGTCTTATTGATGTTTTAGATTTTCCACTATATTTTCTAACACTGATAAAGGTTGCTTGAACGCTGATAAGTGTTCTTGCAACGTTGTCAGCAATATAAATGTCTAACACTGACAAAGCTTTCCTCAACGCTGTCATGTGTTATCGGGGCGTTGTCAGCAACAATGTTAGTTTTGTGGTTTTCAATCTAAATGTGCAGATGGTGTTAGCAGTATACCATTGGATACAGAGTTGCTTATGGATCAATGGAGTAGCATTTGGACAAGTTTTTATTTATGGATGATGGTTGGAATGTTTCATTCCTATCTTGACATAAATTTTTTATGTTCATGCATGATTTTAGCAAACTTTTGTATCATAGTTTAAGGGGAGGTTTTAGGAACCTTTAGGTTGTTTGGGTATCCATATGATACTCTTATCACAATTCTAGATTGTGTCCACTGGTGAGTATGAGTTAGTTTTACTAAATCATGAGGCACTGTAGCATGCAAAGTTGATGTACTATGCATGCTGCCAAGACATTTTTGGCCTAGAATTGGTTGTGGTCTGTTGGGAGCCTTGGGAATAATTTTGTTATGGGAATTACCTGGGAGTAACAAGGAATTTTATGAGATAACTTGGTTGTTAAGAGTTTTGGTTAGCAAGGGACACTAGAGGACTGTTATGTCTATCTTGCTTATGCAAGTGTGCATAACTGGACAGTGCTTGCCGCCCTATAATAATTATCAGCTTTTGGTTATCTTCTCTAGGATAAATTACTTGTTAAGGTCATTTTTCATTTTTAAAACATTTTTATTTTTGGACGCTGACAAGAATTTTCCAAGCGTTGTTGTGACCAAATTGGACGCTGACATGGCTATAGGCAAACGTTGACAAGATTATAGCCGTTGGGCGTTGATAGGTTATTTTTGACCGTTGACACTCAATGGGACCTACCCAGTTGTTACTTTTTGACATATTTTTAGGCCGTAATATTTGGAGTTGTTACTTTTCATTTAATGCATGAGATAACTTATAACTTTTTCAATATTTTCATGATTGATTTTTGAAAATACTTGCCTATTTTTGGGCCTATCACATGCATTTTCTTCTTCTATAAATTTGGCTCCTATTTTAAACAAGGTATCTATAATTCTTGTCTAACACATTTTTCTCTTATCAACTTCATCTTCTTCACTTAAATTTAACAGCTTTCATCAATGGCACCAAAGTTTAAACCATCAGAATTGGAATTGGGGTTCAGATCTCAACACAACATGATTGCATATCTTGAAGCTGATGATACTCTGTTTCCTCAATACACATAAATGGTGGCGTATTTGAACGCATCCCCTTTAAGGTATGCTCTTTCTCATGCACCACTCATTCCAGTCACACATATTAAGCAGTTTTGGAACACTGTTAGTTCCTCAACAGTTAATAGAGTGACTACATTGACTTCTATTATTCATGGGAGACCTTGGGTGGTTACTGAGGCTTTGGTACGCCAAGCCTTGCATCTTGATGATGCTGATGGTATAGCCATTCTTCCCATTAATGAAATAGAACAAAGGCTTAGGGCTTTGGGATATCCTTTTCCTGATGAAGGTACCTTAAACAAGTATCATAAGCAGGAATTTCCCCCAGCCTGGAAGTACCTCATACATGTCCTCCTTCAATGTTTGAGTCCCAAATGCACTGCACACAATGAGATCAATCGATCCATTGCAAGTGCTATTGTGTGCATTGCAACAGGGCAAAAATTTAATTATTCTAAAATGATTTTTGAGGGGATGTGTAAAAACAACAGGAACAAAATGACTTTAGCTTATCCCCGTTTTCTACAAATGGTTTTTGATGTTCAAGGTTACTGCTCAAGGGATCATAATGATTTTTATAAGATCCCTGAGCAAAAGAAAGCTATTTTTATGAAGATGAACTCACCACCCCATCGTGACATACCTTTAACCCCAGCTATGCTTGCTGTTATTGCAGCAACACAACCCCAACCAGACCCCCTACCACAAATTGACCCCCAACCACAACTTGAACCAATCCCTGAACCTTTACCTTCACCTGAACACATGCAAATTGACTCTGAATCCTTCAACGCTGACACATTAAATGTTGGCTTTGATGTGCCTATTTCCAACGCTGACATACAACCTTCACAAACCCAAACACCCCTTAACCAACCCACATCCACCCATTCTTCCACACCATCTTCCACACCCCCTGAATATAGGTTGATGAAACGCCAAAGGACTACTGGAGTGTTCTCCTCTGGTGGTCCTAGCCATGAAGCAGAGAGAACCACCACCACAAGTGTGGCTGGTGCCCTGGATGAGGCTGGGACTATTGGTTCTGGCTTAGAAGCTGGCCAAGGCAGTCCCACCATCATTAAGTCCTCATCCTTGCCCAATGAATCTGACTTGGGAGGTCAAATTCCCATTTCAGAAGAGGGCAGACTGGAACCAATGACTCTTATGGAATTGACGGTAGTCTGCATGAGCTTGCAAAAGCAAAATCCAGACTTAGTACAAGTTGTCAGCTCACAAGGCCTTGAACTCAAGCAATTGAGGGAGAGGATTGTTGTTTTGGAGAGTGCTAGTGCAAGGAGGGGTATGGAGGAATCTTCCAAAGGGGAGGAAGATCCAATAAATCTAAGTGATAAGGGCAGTCATGATGGTCAATCAATGGATGTTGCTGAGGCCCTTACAACTTTGTAGAAACAAACAGGTTTTGATACGTCCTTAGTCTCTCCTACCAACTTAAATTTATCATTTACAGCTATGTTGAGAGAGGTTACACAAGGCGCTGAGGGAAGATATTTGGGCGTTGACAAGGAAGAGTTGGACGCTGACAGAAATATTTTGGGCGCTGATAGGAAAAATTTGGGCGTTGACAGACCTGCACATGAAGGTGATGTATTCCAGTCATCATCTATCATCAAGGAGGTTTCTACTCAGGTATTACCATCTACCTTACCAACCATTGCACCATCAGATAAGGGTAAGGGTATAATGGTAGAAGAGATTGTTCCAAAGGATGCAGCTCAAGTTGAGTTTGATAGAAGATTAGCTGCACAAATCATGGAACAAGATAAAAAGGAGTCACCATTTGTTGGGACTTCAGAAGAAGGAAGTGATGGAGCTAGCTCAGACTCAAGTGTGATGATTATAGAACCAGAAAGACTTGAGTATGGTGATGAGTTGGCTAAGGAGAAGCTGAGAGAGTTGAAATTGCAGGTTGACTTTGACATGCCAGAGGTGGTTCAAATGTACAATGCTTGGGAAGAAAGATGTATGGAGAATCCAGACTTGACCATTTCAGATCAAATATGGGGTTTGGAGATTTTTCTTAGAGTTCAGAAGGATTGCCAGGTAATTTTGAAACACAAGGCAAGTAATATTCTCTCAGAGTTGAAAAGGGATAGAAGGGAGCTATACTTTATGTTGCTCAGATGTCATGGAGTTGGATGGACTTATCAGAAGTTGAGGGCTTTGACATTTAATGAGTTGGAAAGCAGAGCTTATCCCATTTGGGTGAGAGTGCAGGAAGCAAACACTCTCAGACTTCTTTCAGATGAAAGAAAGGAAGAACTTGCAGAAGAAATGGAACTCAAGAAAGCTATGTTTGTTCCCAGGCCAGTGAAGAAGGGAATTTCATTTGAGTGTCCCAAAGATATGGATCCACTATATCCAAGTGAAGCTGTCATCAGAAAGAGCCTCAAGCTCTCACCTTTAGAAGCTTCAGATATGGTGCAAGTGTTACCATTAGATTCCAGGAACCCAATTGTGAGTTATGAAGAAGATGAATGTGGGTTCTGGAAGATTGGCAGATATGGCAAAGAGGTACACACTTTTACCACTCTCATATCTTTGTTTGCAAGTTGTGATAGAGAAGACTTGGTGGACCTTTGGAGGTTGCTGGAGACCAAGTATGAGGCTGAAGCACCAACTTCGTCTAATGGAATAAAACTTTAGACCACATTCAAAAGAATGTGTGGACCAAAAGATGAGGATCCTGCAATTTGGAAGGATCTTGAAGATGACCTCAGTGGTCTTCAATGGAGGTTATATTCAGCTGTTGGTGTTTACCATTTGAGTTCTACAAAGTTTGCTGAGTATCTACTTGTGGATGGTCAGTATTTCATATCCAAGGCTATTTTGGAAAAGATGAAGGACACTCAGCTGGAAATAGATTATTCAAGGGACGTGGCAAAAGATTTGATCAGATTTATTCATTATCAATATGAGAAGGTTTGTAAGATTCCTCCTAGTCCTTAATGCTTATTCAGAAACTTGATCATAAGAGTGGATATCAAGTTTAGGGGAGGATTGTTGGGAATAAATTAAGGCCAGATCACTTGAGCGCTGACAAGAGTAATACAAGCGTTGACAAGAACAAAACAAGCGCTGACAGCTCAAGCGTTGACAAGATAAAGTCAAGCGTTGACACATTGAAGACAAGCACTGATAGGAAGATATACTCTACGCATTTATTGTATTCTAGAATAGTTCTAGTAAAGATAGGAACAACAATGTATTTTCTATATTTATCTTTACCTAGAATAGCTGATACGTAGATTATTGTACAAGGCTTCTTATGTCTATAAAAGAAGACCTTTAGGTTAATGTTTCAAATAAGTTTTCATTCGTAAACTACTTTCATTGTAAGCAAGTTTGATAATGATAATCAAAGTGAAAGTTTGTTTATATCATTGTGTGTTCTTGTTTAAGTGTTAAATTCCGCATAACACTTAAATTCATAAGCATATACAAAGGTTTCTCTAAGTGTATTACTTGATCTAATCTCGTATACATAAAGCTAAATCGATATAAGTTTGGGATCAACAATATACCAAGCCCATAATATGGGCTTGGGCTTACATTGTTGGGCTGGCCATACATGACATGGACCGGGATTTTCCTTGTTTAATAAATATAAAGATACTAGACTACGAGCTACTACATAATATATTATTGGAGTGACCGAATCTTTCTAAATACGTAAAAACGTATTTCTAACAATATCTCCCTAAGGGAGGTCACTCTAAAGTACAAGCGGGTTACCCAAGTTACAATACAATAAAAATAAGCCTAGCATACTATGCTTGTCTTGAGCTCATAGTCTTCGTCTTTCTTTTCTTTTTCTTTTCTGGTGAATATGTTGATGTGATATTTGATATCACTCTTGAGCATTTGTCTCTTGCTTGGATCTTGTGCATCACTTGTGATCTTCACCTCTTCGTGACTTCATGTGCCACATACTTATACCTTTGTAATTCTTGAAAGCTTCAGAGTTTGATACAGCGGAAGAGTTGACTTTTAGGCTTTCTTGAATTTTGTTGAAGTATTAAGTGCAAAAAGTATAAGCATGCGGGGACGACTTCATCTTGGACTCCGCAATGCCACCATCTTCAAATGCCGCAACATAAGTAGACAGGAACGAAATGGATTTGAATATTTCATTCTAATTTGGTAGCATTTCACCTTCGGTCGGTGAATACCGTTGGACGATATATAAAATATCGTACTTTTGACAGGTAGATTTAATTAAAAATCTCATTGACAAGATTTCGCGGGTAAACCCGTTCTCTTTACTCGACCGTCCAAAGCTGACTGTGAACGTAAAGAGTGAATCATTTGGTGAAAATTATCCGCATGATTGAAGCCGTCAATTCTGATTCCTGGAACAAGTTTGATTCAGTAAAGAATCACACCATCGTTGCTTTCCAGTTGTCACGAGCTTGATTCATATTGAATCTTGCAAGTTACCTACCAAGTGCTGTTTAAGGTTAACACTAGAAGGTTTTCCACTCATCACCTTGAACACTTAAGAGTGTCACTTTGAGTGTTCTGGCAAGATCATTAAGATATTGCGTAGAGGCCTGGAACGTGTTTAAATTCAATTAAGAAATAAACCACTGTTTCTTTCCAGTTATCACAAGTTTGATTCATAAAGAATCACACAAGTCACTACCATGAGCTTTTTGATGTTCGCTCAAGAAGGATTTCCATCTTCATTGTAAATACTTACGTATTACTCCACTGTTCAGGCAAGATCATGAAGATATTGCGTAGGACTCTTAAAATGTTTCTTACTTTTCACAGTGTGTGAAGAAGCAAGGAAATATGGAAGTGTGTCCTAATGATATATCTGATGATCTCAAATGGCTCTAGACTCGATCGTGCATTTTGGATTTTTAGTGATCGGATGCTCGAGAGGAGTGCCACCTTTTCAATTCTAATTTACTCAGAGTGAATAAATCGACAGATAACGTGTTGATCTTTGTGTGATTAAAACAAATATCTTTGGAGAGATATCTGAGTTAGTTGGGATGAGTTGTGCATTGCATCACTGGGTCCATGATGTTTATCTTCAATATCGAGCATCATTAAAAATGATCTCAATAGTTAATGAGTTGACCCGGTTTCTGCCTAAGGTTGTAAGGAGGGCTTCTTTGTTTTCACCCTTTATCTTTACAATTATTTTTCATTCTTCAACCCCTTCAATGCTTACCAATACGTCATAACTAGCACCTTGTTGTGATTGTTCTAGTGCTAACTTAAGTACTTGGTCGGCATTCAGCTACGTTCATAACTTTTCTCCATCTTTCCTAAGGACTACTATTTCTAGCTATGGAATCCTTGGGAAGATTCGTCCGGTTTAGGAAGAATCATTGGACTTAACCTATCCTACCATCCTTATGTCACCACAATCTTCATCGTCGTGAATTAAATGGGTTGTGGATAAGTATAAATCACCATGAAATCCATTTTGATATAGCAAATCCATTTTGCTCCCCCTTAACATATGCCACGATATTCGAAAACATTTCGCACGTGTAGGGATGAGCTATCACGTTAAGTTAAACCATTTTTGATTAATCATTTCCCATGTTAAATCACATTTTCTCCCCCATATTAAAAATATTAACCCAACTAATATTTATGATATCAATTAATTTAATGAAGTTTTAAGAAATTTTGGGAAGAAAAATGTAAATCTAATTATCTTCATGATACCAAATTGTGAGATATTATACCAATTAGAAAAATGATTACATAT
This sequence comes from Glebionis coronaria, assembly GCA_025667525.1. NCBI lineage: Eukaryota > Viridiplantae > Streptophyta > Magnoliopsida > Asterales > Asteraceae > Glebionis > Glebionis coronaria. Next base: position 425,208,833 of record CM046877.1, read on the forward strand.
TCACCATATAAGAATGAATTGACAAGGTTGGACCTGATTGATGAGAACATCATGTGATAAGATCAAATGGTTCTTGTCGGCAAAGGTTGATCACCTCGTCATTTCTAAACTCGTCTCTTGGCACCACATGTACGATTGGTATTGTTGTCTTGACACCAGTTAGTGAACTTGGCACTTTCGGCATCGAAGATTCTGAATGCTTGACAATTTCTCCCCCTTAATTGTTGACCCGTGTTCTATCGAAAGAGCTGTAGTCACCATTTGAGTAGTCGCATCGTCGAGTATGTAGATACCAATTGCAAAGAACTTTGGTTTGTAGAGATGATAACATCATAAAAACAATATTTCTCTTGTTTTAACAAATAAATGCACTGATGCGTACATATATCTGTGTTAGATTGTGTTATAACGTAAACATAATCCCTTGCATGGTTATAAAGTATACCATGCCCGAGAAAATCAATTCCCGTTGTTGAGCCAAAGCTTTCATAAGAAATACTTGACTTTAATATGAAAAGCAGGTTGCAGTCAGAAATAACTACAAGCCAAATAGGCATGTTTTAAAATATTTGCAACTTTTGTACAAACTCTATTTATGGCGCCGTGTCAATATTAATCAACATTTCTAAGACCGTAAATATTATCGTACCAAAAGACATGCCTTTGAAAAATAAAGTAAAAATATTTTTGGATTTTTCTAAGTTTTTCAATTTTTATGGTTTTTATATGGTTTTATATTTTTGTATTTTGCTTTTGTGGATAAAAATATAAACAATATATACAAATGATCACAAAGGATACGGAGAATAGTTTACCACCACTATTCTTTCGCTTCATCTGCCAATTCCTTTAGAGTCTCGGGCGAGAAAGTTCTCAATCCTAGCTTGTCGGCCAAAAATTCAATTCGAGCGCGATCTAAAGCCTTCGTGAAAATATCCGCCAATTGGTACTCAGATCGGACAAAGTAAAGCTCGATCACTCCATTTTCCACTTTCTCCTTGATAAAGTGGTAGCGAATGTCAATATGCTGCGACCGGGAGAATTGAACGTTGTTGCAGCATAAGACAATTGCACTTTTGTTGTCGCAGTACATCGGAATTTTGTTGAAACCTATACCATAGTCAGTTAATTACGATCTCATCCAAAGAATTTGAGCACAGCAACCAGACATAGCTATGTATTCTGCCTCCGTACTGAAAATTGCAACGCTTTTCTGTCTTTTCGATGCCCAACTGATTAGTCGATCTCCTAGTAGTTGCAAAGTTCCACTTGTGCTACGCCTTGTATCTTGACAACCCACGTGATCCGCATCTGCATATGCCATTAGTGCAATCGAAGAGTCCTTCGAATACCAAAGTCCCCGATTAATGGTTCCTTTAATATACCGAAAGATTTTTTTAACAGTAGCTAAGTGTAACTCAGTAGGCCGAGTTTGATACCGAGCACACATACATATAGAAAATTGAAGGTCAGATCGACTAGCTGTGATATACAGAAGGGTACCGATCATTCCACGATAAAGTGTTGGATCAAAGACAATCCCATGTGGATCTGCATCTAGCTTAGTACGTTCCACCATTGGGGTATCCACGGGGTCGCAAGATTCCATCTTATATTTCTTAAGCGATTCAAGGGCATACTTGGATTGATTGATAAAGATACCTCTTGGACTCTGAGATATCTAAAGACCTAATAAAAATGATACCTTGCCCATCATTGACATCCTAAACTTGGAAGACATGAGTGTCCCAAACTCATCCGATAAGCTTTTGGTCGAGGCATCAAGTATAATATCATCAACATATATTTGTACCATAATCATATCTTTACTGCATTTCTGAATGAACAACGTGGGATCCACTTTGCCTTTGGCGAAGCCTTGCGTTATGAGGAATTGTGATAATAGATCATACCACGCGCGTGGAGCTTGCTTCAACCTATAAAGAGCCTTCTTAAGCTTGTACACATGATTAGGATATTTAGAATCCACAAAAATATTCGGTTGTTGAACATAGACCTCTTCCTTGAGTTCACCATTTATAAATGCCGTTTTCACATCCATTTGATAGACGATCATATTCATGTGGGCTGCATAAGCGAGGAATAGTCTAATAGCTTCCAAACGGTCAACAGGTGCAAAGGATTCCATAAAGTCGATGCCCAATAATTGTTTGTACCCACGAGCTACTAGTCGAGCCTTGTTCTTCAATATTCCACCTAACTCATCGAGTTTCACCTTGTAAACCCATTTCAAAGTGAGTAACTTTACTTGATCCGGGCATGGGACAAGTTCCCATACATCAAGACGTACAAATTCATTAAGTTCTTCTTGCATAGCTTCTATCAACAGGGGTAAATTCTTGTTGCCACGTCTTAGGTTCAACTTCACTGAGAAAGGCATCAAAATGACAAAACATTGCACTTTCTTGTAACTGACTTCGTGTGGATACCGGACGATTAGGGTCACCAATAATAGAATCTATAGGATGACCCTTTGTCCACTTGCTATCATATTCACGAATCTGTGGATTGGAGTAAATTATTGTAGGAGCTTCCTTTGAGGTGGATGACCCGGCTTGATTAGGGTCGAGAATTGGTACACCAAAGAATGGAAGTTCATGCATCTGAGCGAATTCCAAGTCGTGATCATCATCATCCTCTTCATAATCAATTGGCATGACATGGGTAGTTGATTCGGGTGTTGGTTGAGAATTACTCGTTGAAGGTATATCTTGACCAATTGTAGGTGGAGACGTATCTGATTGTGCTTCGATTGATGGAGCGACAACTTCGGTAACCGGAGCTATTACCTCAGGTTCTGGAGCAGCAACACTTGGAGGAGTAAAGAATTCATCAAAGAACGGTTGAAACAACATATCCCATTCATTCCTAGAAGGTGGTGTAAATGATGATGAAGAAGGGTTGTTTGGGACAAGACCAGAGCTAATGTTACTGAGTCCTATTTTATGAAGTGCGGGTTCATAGCTGCTTTGCTCAGAAGCCATAGCCGTTAACTCATCAAAATCAACATTCAAAGTTTCGATGATTTTACGAGAATTACGGTTGTAGATTCCGTATGCTTTCTTTGCGGGTGCATAACCAATGAAGATACCAATATCAGCCTTTGGTTGAAGTTTTCCCAAATTGTCACCATCATTATTTGGATAGCAAAGAGAACCAAATACCTGAAAGTATGATAAATCCGGTACTTTTCCATGTAGAATCTCATAAGGTGTTTTACCATGGCGTTTTCGAATTAGTGACCGATTTTGGGTGTAAACTGCTGTAGATACTGCTTCTGCCCATAAAAATAATGGAGCCTTTGCGTAAATTAACATCTTTCGAGCCGCTTCCATAAGTGTGTGATTTCGCCTTTCAACGACACCGTTTTGTTGTGGAGTGCGAGCAACGGATGTTTCATGAGATATGCTAACTTCTTCATAATACTTACGCAGGGTTTGATTCACAAATTCGGTTCCATTATCTATACGAATGCGTCAGACAGTAGTGTTGAGACGCACTTGAATCATCTTGAGAAAGTTGATGATGACTTTAGGTGCCTCATCTTTTGATGCAAGAAACTTTACCCATGTAAACCGAGAGTAATCATCCACCATAACAAGGATGTACTTTTTACCACTAAGACTTTCAACACGCATTGGCCCACAAAGATCCATATGCAATAAATAAAGTTTCTCTTGATTGGTGTCTTCAGTCTTTGGTTTGTATGATTTCTTAGTGCTTTTCCCCATTGTACACGCGGAACACAAATGGTCCTTGTGAAATGTATGTTTAGGAAGACCACGAACAAGCTCGTTTTTCGCCAAATGATTAATAGCGTCAAAGTTTAGATGAGATAACCGTCGATGCCATAACCATGACTTAGTCTTCGATGCTTTGGAGAGAAGACATACGGGAGAAGCGGCCACCATATCTTGTAGAGACAAAGTGTACAAATTATTCCCTCGAGTACCTTTCAATAAATTAACCCCTTCCAAATTACGAATGAAGCAGGTATGCTCACGAAAAGCGACTTCAAGGTTTAAATCACAAAATTGTCCCACGGAAAATAAGTTGTGACCGAGTCCTTCCACATAATACACTCTTGAAATTATAACATTCTCGATATGATATTCACCATAACCCATTATCTTTACAATATGATCATTTTCCAATCGAATCGTACCAAGAAACTTGCTTACGAAATTTCTAAGCTGAGAGCGGTCTTCGGTCATGTGATTGGAGCAACTAGAGTCCAAATACCAGAGAACAATCTAGACAACCTGTTTTTAGCAACAACAGTAGACAATGTATTGGAAAGTATTGGTTCCAAAATGTTAGCAGATACATATATAAGTTTATCAGAATTGCTAACATTTTTGTTATCCTTAGTTTTCCTGCGTTTCTAATGTTACTTTTAGCAACAACAGGGTTTATCATTCCATCATTCTGAGGTTTTGGAGTCGTATCAGGCACTACAGTGGGAATGGACCTAATTAAAGGGCACTTGGTTCCTACAATAGTGTTGGTGTTCCTCGTTAAAGGACACACTTGTGTTTTGGTAACCTTTGTAATCCTAATTAAAGGGCACGCTTTCTTCGCTGTAGTGGGAGTGATCCTATTTAAAGGGCACGCATTTCCTACTATAGTGAAAGTTCTACCAGTGGGACGCCACATCCATCCAACTTGGGTTAACACTTTCCCAGTTAGTTTTCATTCTAAATTGTGCTTTCGGGCATTCATCTCATTCACATAGACAATAAGGCAAGAATCATGACGACTAGAAAATATATATTCATTACAATTCTAACATTTCCAATTAGAATTCACAATAGGCTTAGAACACTGCACAATCATAGAGCCTTTAGGTTTAGCTACATGATTCTTTTTATTCAAAACAGAAATAACATTCCTAGGGTGGGCTTCTACTTTCTTCTTCACATGACTACTAGATGAGGGCAAGATCCTATCATTCTTCGTGATTCGTTTAAGCTAAGATCTTTGAGCCTTAGTAGTGGTGTTTACTCCTGTAGAAGGAAACATGGGAATATTTGAAACGTGTTTTGACTTTGCCATATTCTTAGTGACCAATGTTTGAGAGGGTTTAGTCCTAGGGGCCTTGTTTAATGGTGTGACAGCGATGAGACTAATGGGTGGTTTCACATTAGGAACACTAGATTGAGTGTCAGCGGCCTCTAGTGTCCTTTCCATAGTATCTATGTTTAATTCCTTAGAATCCTTACCACTTCTCCGACGCTATGGAGTTTCAAAAATCTCCTTAATAGATTGATTCTCACATTCAAGTGAAAGACAATGTTTATGAATCTCATCAAAACGTTTTGAAAGAAAAGTATAAGAATCTTGAAGCTTTAAAAATTCAGCGTCAGATTTGTGACAAGTACTATCTACCACATTATCCATAGATTCAACATTATCCACAATAGAATCATTATCAACACTATTATTCACACAGACGGAAACAATATCATGCGACATCACTTGCTTCAGAAGCTGATCATTTTGACGTGAAATTCGTTCTATTTCAATTAAACCGTTTTCATAAGCATCATCCATTTCACTGAAAACACGTTTAACTTCATCTATTTCCAAAACCAAATCTTGATCAATATTGCTAAAACAAGCTTTAATATTGTTTACAAATGGAACAATTTCGTCTCGAAACACAGCTCTAGATAGCTCAAAATTCCATTCACATTCCGTTATGGCCGAAGCCGTCATACGTTCCTTAATGACCTTGTCAAAATCGGCAAAGTGTTGGTGCAACACATTTAAGCTATTTGACACCTTACTTACCGGTGGAATTAACTTAGTTAAATCCTTTTTGACAAGTGTAGGAAACGTACTAGGAAGGTTTTCATTTGACAAACTTTAGGGCACAAAAGCTGATAATTGAGCTAATTCCTTTTGTAATCGAATACGGGTCTTTTTATCAAATTGATCTTTATTATGCTTAACATAATCAAGCTTATGGAATGTGGAAATCATTTTAGATCGAGTTTCTTCCGCAAGTAACATTGTTTCCTGATCATCACAAACATAAGGTTCTTCTTTCAATTTGCCAATTAGGGTCACATCATAAAGACAAGGAATATATTCTTGAGCTTGTTTTGCATAACCGGGATTAGGTGGTAAATCTTGAAGACGCTTAAGTTCTAGTTCTTTAAATTATTTAGTTAAGAGATTAATCTTTTTTGTGGAAGCGTATTATTTTAAAAGTTGTTGTTCCTTGAATTTAAGAAGTGTGGTAGCATTAATTTCCGATTCAAACTTTTTAGACTCAAGAGTTTTGAAATCCGTTTAAAGTTTCTGAAAATCATTTACAACCGACTCTTTATCTTTTAATTCATTGGAAAGATTAGATCTTAATGATTCTATTTTGTTTAAGTGTTCTATCTTTTCAAAATGAATTTGGTCAAATTCAGAATAAGTTATTTTCTCTGCTTGAGGGACCATTTCAAAAGTTTTGACCTTTTCTTTATACAGCGCAAGCTCAGCAGTTAGATTGGCATTCAAATCTACGGTTTGTCGAACGGTCGCATTCATTTTATCAATAATATGTTTAGACACCATTACAAAATCATGTTGAGCATAAGATTCCATACCCGTCGTAGCATTTGGGTGAGGTTCACTCAAATGTGTTGGTTTGGATACCACATCATTTGAGTTACTAGTTCCCGAATGCTGTTCGAGGTTGTCAATTTCATCCTCAACTTGATGTGGACTATCATGAACAATATTAATTGTGGTTGGTACCTCACTGAAGACATCAGAACCGTAGTGAGAAAGATTAGCAACGAGAGCAGCTTGGGCTGAGTGAATGTCATCACAATCCGAATCATATGCATCAAGGTCATCTGCTTGATATGTTGCATTAGAAGTAGAGACGACTGCAATGCCTTCATTATCTGTTGTCCCTGGGTCTGTAAGAAATGCTAATTCCTCTGAATCCAAGATCTTTCCCTTAGACTGAGCGTCGACCAAATACATCTTCTCCCGAAACCATGTTGCATCCCTTCTCATATTCGGCTGAGTGCATTGTCTAGCCATATGACCTTATCCTCGACAATTGTAGCAGGTCACAACCTTTTGAGGACCAATAGGGCTTCCATTTCTACTATCTTGAGAGTTCACAGCTTGAGTTTTCACAATCCTTGTAGTTGGTCCATATGATTTTTGCCTTCCTTGAATGGATTACACCGTCACTTGACCGTCTTGAATAGTGGCTTGTTCTCGAGGATTTGAAGAAGTGCGAAGCTGATTTTTCGTTGCTGGAAATCCTCTAGTTGCAACAAGTTTTGAAAAGTAAGTAGTGAGATGGTTCAAGACATCAGTTGGCGTATCATTTGGAGTAAAGACCGGTGCTTGACGTGGTGGAAGTTCATTGGAGTAGAAGGCTTGTGCTTGTGGTGCTTGAATTGGAAAATATCCTTGCTGAGGAGTATAGCCCATTGGAGAAGTGATAGCTTGTGATGGTGATGCCTGATGTGTTGTTTGCTGTGGATAAGGCTGTGGAAAAACACTTTGTTGAAATGCTTGTTGTGGCATCATTGATGGTTGATAAAATGATTGTTGTGGTTGCTGATAGATGTGTGGTGGCTGTTGCAAGTATGATGGTTGTTGATAAGTATAAGCCAAGTTTTGTTGGGGAGTCATTTGTTGAGAAGCATACATGGCAAGTAGATCACGGACTTGAGGTGTTGCCAACCGAGCCTCGATCACGTGATATTCGTGTTGTTGAAGAAAACTTGAAGTTGATCCACGTTTTTTTGATGCAAGTCCTTATCTAATTTAACAGCCGTCACGTACTTGCTCCATTCAGAAGGAAGAGTATTCAAATACTTGGTGTTTAATTGAAATGTCGGAATTGCCATGCCATAAATGTTGAGCTCATTCAACAATAAAGTGAATCTCAAGTAGTAATCATTGAGAGTCTCCCCGGGAACATAGACAAACTTATCAAACGTGTCATATAGCTTACACTCTCGTTCTTGTTTAGTTAACGAGGTGTCTTGCATTAGAACACGAATTCTATCCCATAACTCTTTGGCAACTTTATGTTTACTGACGCGTTTGTAGACATCTAGAGGAAGGGCTTGGAGAAGGATGTTTGTAGCTTGTTTATCACACTTATCTTGAATCTTATCATCTCCAGTTAATTCACCCGTTGGGTGAGGACGAGTAACTGCACCTTCCGTCACAGTACCATATACCAATGGTCCATTGAGCACCTTTGCCCAAATGAGATGTCCGTTCTCTTTATTCAACATATAAAGTTCCATTCGAGAAGCCCAATCCTCGTACATAGTCTTCACCAACATTGGTGGACGATCATCCGTACCCGAGAGGATGGACTTATCCGTAAGAGATGTGTACTCCATTTCGATAAGAAAAGATTTACAACTTTGGATCAAAAAATGAGAGAAAGTAAATGTGTTTGTTTTAGTGTATAGAAGTCGAGAAACAATGTTGAAATCCCCTAATAATTGTTCTCGATAAACCAAAAATTCCAAGGAAAACAAAAAACTCACGAAAAATTTCTTAAGAATTTTGGGAATGTGACACTGGTGATGTTCGGAATAATCAAGTAGTGATCTTCGAAAAAATAAAAAATAATGTCTTCGGAATAATGATGATCTTCGTAAAAACTTAGCTTGATGATCCTCAGAATCCTAAATGACTTCGGAAAAATTTATCTTGATGACTTCGGAATAATTTTTCGGAACAAGACCTTCGGAATAATTACCTTAAGTACTTTGGAATCCCAAAAAGATATGATTATCTTCGGAAAGTATGAACTTCGCAATACTCGAGTTCAACTTCAACTGCGGAATCCTTGGAGCTTGGAACTTCGGAATGTGCAATGTAAGTAACTTTGCAATATAATCCAAAGGAACTTCGTAATCCCCAAAGATTGTAACTTCGTAATCTCTAAAAGAAATGAACTTTGGAATCCAAAGACACTTGGAATAAGTGAACTTCGAAATAACACTTCGCAGTCCCTTGGAACTTTAGAATCTTGACTTCTTTCACTTCGCAATACACTTCGCAATGATCTTCGCAATACAAGTTACTTAGGAATAACAGTTACTTCGGAATAACAGTTACTTCGGAATAAGATTCCAAGGAACTTCGGAATGCAAGAAAATTTATCTTCGGAAAGAAACTTGTCACTTTGCTATAATCAACTTCTGAATAACACTTTGATTATCTTCGGAATGTGCCATATTTTAACTTCGGAATAATTAAGTAAACCAACTTCGCAATAAGTAAAACCCTAGGTACAACTTCTGAATAACCAAAACCCTCGTGACTACTTCGCAATAATCACGAAGATATTCCGAAAATGACTTTTTTCTTCAACTTTTCTCGGATCTAACACACAAAAGTCGTGATTTCAAGCCAAAAACTGATACAAACACCCAAAAATTTTGTGTTTTTAACCAAAATAACAATACCAAATCTCTACCACAACTATGTAGATGATTTGTATGAAGGATAAACCATAAAAACACAAAAAAAAATTGGATCAATTGATTTTGGATCAAAATAGACACAAAATCAAGAACACAAACACAAAAACAATACAATCATCCTATGGCTCTTGATACCATTTGTAGGATATTGTAAATCTATGCTTATTTTAGAGAGAGAGTAGAGAGAGAAAGAGATGGTAGATTTCACACACACTTGATAGAGAATAAAAGTTTACACCTTTTACTATATGAAAAGTATGAGAAACCACACCCTCTCCATTAAAGGAGAGGGTTTATATACCAAGCCCATAAGATGGGCTTAGGCTCACATTGGTGGGCCGGCCATACATGACATGGACCGGACTTTTTCTTGTTTAATAAATATAAAGATACTAGACTACGAGCTACTACATAATATATTATTGGAGTGACCGAATCTTCCTAAATACGTAAAAACGTATTTCTAACATGTTAGCTTGTTGTCTGTCAACAAACTTATTAAAGATAGCAAATTTTTTGTTGGTTTTGATGAGGATAAGTGTTATAGTCAGGACTTGGACAAGAGGATCATTCTGGGGACTGGTAGTGAATCTGGGGGCTCTATTTGTTTGATGACCTTAAGACTCAGAGTTTAGGTAATGTTAATTCTTCTATGACCTTTCACACCTCCAAAGATCTCTGGCATTGTAGGCTTGGTCATCCTTCTGACCATGTTCTCAATGTTCTTAAGACTGACCTTTACCTATCTAAAAATATCAACATATCTGTTTGTAAAACTTGTCATAGGGCCAAACAAAAAAGGGAACCTTTTCCCTTGAGTGACCACAAATCCAATCAACTTGGTGACCTTGTTCACTTGGATCTTTGGGGCCCTTACAAAGTTCAGAGTAAGAAAGGGTATAAATACTTCCTTATCAATTTGGATGACTACTTTAGAGCTGTGTGGACCTATCTTTTGAAAGCTAAGGATGAGGTTTTTGATTGGCTAAATCATTTTATAAGTCTTGTTAAAAATCAATTTGACTCAAAAATAAAAATCTTTAGATCTGATAATGGAACTGAATTTGTTAATAACAAGGTTCACACTAAGCTCTCCACTATAGGTATCATTCATCATACCTCTTGTCCTCACACCCCTCAGCAAAATGGTATTAATGTAAGAAAACATAGACACCTGCTTAATATTGCTAGGAGTCTTATGTTTCAGGGAGGGATTCCTACTAATTTTTGGTCTGATTGCATTCTAAATGTTGTTTACCTAATCAACAGGCTCCCCTCTTCTGTCTTAAATGGTAGACCCCCCTATGAAATGCTCTATAAGAAAAAACAAAACCTCTCTCATTTAAAGTGTTTTGGCTATCTGTGTGTTTCTACTTGTCCGAATAACAGTGATAAACTCACATCTAGAGCTGAAAAGTGTGTTTTGGTTGGTTACTCTTCTCTAAAAAAAGGCTTATAAACATTTTAGTTTGGACAATAGAAGATTTTCGTTTTCAAGAGATGTGAGGTTTTATGAATCTGTTTTCCCATTTAAGATGAAAAACAATACTGGAAATGATTTAGCTGATGTAGTTGTTACAAGTGATGCTGAATTTTGTCCTTTTTTGATAATCAAACACCTTCAAGTCCCAATGATGATGAAAGAGCAACACCTATTGTGGATGGTAGAGTCAACCCCACTAATGAGGATCCTTGGTGCATCTCCAGGAGGATGACCCTACAACCACCATAGGTGAAAACCAACAATCCTGCTCTGAGGGAACAAATGGTATTTTTCACTCTTCTGATATTCCTTTAGAGCAAAGTGGGGTCACCACTGAAGAAGCAGGAGAACCTGTTATTAGGAAGTCTTTTAGACTTACCAAACTTCTTGTTAAGCTTAATGATTTCGTTCTTGACAGCAAACTTAAATATGGCATTGAAAAGCATGTTAATTAGTCTAGACTTAGCACAACCAATTTTTGTTTTGCTACTAATATGAATCAATCCTCTGAGCCCACTACTTACTATGAGGCTATTAAAAACAATAGGTGGGTAGAAGCTATGAACAATGAAACTGAGGCTCTCTTAAGGAACAATACTTGGACCTTATGTGACTTACCTTTTGGGAGGAAAGCCATTAACAACAAATGGGTTTATAAGATTAAATACAAATCTATAGGTATTGTTGATAAGTTTAAAGCTAGAGTTGTTTCTAAAGAGATGGTATAGACTTTGATGTAACTTTCAGTCCTGTTATTAAAATGGTTACTGTCAGATGTCTTATTAGTATTGCTGTGTCTAATGATTGGCCCTTGTTTCAACTTGATGTCAATAATGCTTTTTTGTATAGTAAGTTGGATGAGGATATTTATATGATTATTCCTTTGGGTTTTAAATGTCAAGACAAGAACAAAGCGTGTAAGTTAAATAAAGCCCTCTATGGACTTAAGCAAGCCCCAAGACAGTGGAATGCTAAATTGACCACTGTCTTGGTTGAGCATGGCTTCGTCCAAAGCAAACATGATTACTCTCTCTACATCAAACAGTATAATAACTTGGTTATTGCACTCCTTGTTTATGTTGCTGATTTTATCATCACAGGTAATATCATTAAAGAAATTGATAACTTTAAGAGTTTCCTTAAGACCAAATTCATGATAAAAGATCTTGGGGTGATGAAGTATTTATTAGGAATTGAAATTCTTGAAAATACCAATGGTATTTGCATGACTCAAAGAAAATATAGCCTTGAGCTTATCTATGGGTTTGGTCTGTTATCTGCTAAACCAGCAACAACAACCTTACCTGAAAATTGTGTGCTTGTTGTTGATGAAAGTGAGAGTGATAAATTACATAAAAATATTTTTGAGTATCAAAGACTCTTAGGAAGGCTTATTTACCTTACCCACACCAGAACAGACATCTCTTGTGATGTTCACTGTCTTAGTCAGCATATGCATGCTCCTTTGCAGTCCCATCTCAAAATTGCTCTGAGAGTTATTAGGTACCTTAAAAACTCTCATGGTACTGGCATTCAAATTTACAAAGATACTTCATTAAAGGTATCTTGTTACAGTGATGCTGATTGGGCTAAGTGCCTTAGAACCAAAAAATCTGTTTTGGGGTATTGTGTTTTCTTGGGTAGGACTCTTGTGTTTTGGAAAAGTAAAAAACAACCTACCGTATCTAGATCTTCTACTGAGGCAGAATACAGGTGCATGGCTAGTGCCACCTGTGAAGTTATTTGGATCACTAATCTTTTGACTGACCTCATGGTGAAGTGTTTGTTTCCTGTGCATTTATATAGTGATAGCAGCTCTGCTATTCAGATTGCTGCCAATCCTGTCTTTGTTGGAAGAACCAAGTATTTTGAGGTTGATGTTCATTTGATAAGGGAAAAGGTCCAAGATGGTGTCATTAAAACCTTTAAGGTTGCCTCAGCTGATCAAACAGCTGACATTTTCACTAAGGCTCATGGTATATCTCAACATATGAAGCTTTGCAACCAATTGAAGCTTGTGGACATGTTTGGGAAGTAAACTGGTATACTCTTCTCGCCTTGTCAGATTGAGGAAGGGTGTTGATTTTTTAGCAATCTTTCCCAGGTTTATATTATGTTTTTGTCTATTTTCTCTTTATGTACACCGGTTGTAAGTTGATGGACCACTCTTGCCAACTTTTCATTCCTAAAACTGAGGCTTTGTTGGGCTTTGCTGTGATGGGAACTTTCCTTGGGCCTTATAACCGTTGTTTATATTTGATATATATATATCCCTAGCTTTCTAAGAGCTAGGGTTAGCAGCTTATATTCTTACACAAACATGTGTGTGATATCTGCTCTCTCTCACTAGCCGTTTATGGTCCATGGAAGGTCTTCATCTTGTTCATTATATTTTCTTGTGTGTTTGAGTGAATATTGTAGGTGAGGGAGATTGGATCAACCTAGTTGGGACAATCTCACTATTTCCTTTGTAATCGTTCGACTAGCATCTATTTGGGGACTAGTTTTTATCTTTTGTTTTCGTACTCTGATTCTTAATAAAATACACCAAGGGGTGGTTGATTGGGTGTAAGATCTATCTTTGTTACTTTGATATTATGTTTTTTAACAATACCATTCTATGCTTGGTTACTTGCTCATCATACTTTGTACTGCAGCTTAGTTGGTGATATTCGGTATCTTACATTTACACGACCCAATCTATCTTATGTTGTTGAGTTGGTGTGCCTTTATACGCATGATCCTCATCCTCATGAGATGCGTTTTTTCGCCCTCAAGCAACACTCTTCTCTATGTTCACGTATTATTGATATTGATTATGGTTTACGACTAAATGTTTTGCTTACCAGGATGCTAACTAGGTTGTATTAGACGGTAATGGCCCAAGCCCGGTTGTGGGCAAGGGTCCATTAGGGTTTCATGTATCTTGTCCTATAAATGCATATCAATAATACATAAAACCTTACGGGTTTTCTATCTATTTAACATGGTATCATGAGCACAGGTGGATCTAGTCGGCCACCATGAGCCGCTTCCTCATTGTCTCTCTACCACCCCGTCAAAACTCTCATCTCCATCATCTTAATGTCGGCCGCCATGAGCCGTTTCTCAAAACTTCTTCTCTTCTATTATCAAAATATCTCCAAATCTACTTGTCGGCCGTCATGAGCCGCTTCTCAAAATTAAATCTATCTATCTTGATAATCAAACTCTAATCGGCCATCAGAAGCCGTCACTATCTCCATCAAGTGTGGATCTCAACAAAGAAAGTCTCATAAGCCGTCACTATCTCCATAAAGTGCGGATCTCAACAAAACAAGTCTAAAGAAGCAATGGGTTATGTTTAATGATTTTTTTTACTGTTTATGTTTTTCTTTTTCTTTTTCTTTTTTTTTTAAATGTTTTATGGTATATGTTAATCTCTAATCCGAGCTTTCGTGATTTCATCGCTCGGATTGCGGGGGAGTATTAGACGGTAATGGCTCAAGCCCGGTTGTGGGCAAGGGTCCATTAGGATTTCATGTATCTTGTCCTATAAATGCATATCAATAATACGTAAAACCTTACGAGTTTTCTATCGATTTGGGCCAGGTTGTGGGAAAGGGTCCATTACCGTCTAATAAGTTGTTCGTCCGATTCAACACGAATAGACTAATAGAGCTTGATATTCACTTTCTCGCGATTTTATGGTAAAAAGCCACGAGTGTGTCATGCAAGTTCCATCCAAGATCCAATACACTAATATTTTTACCAAAAGTGTACCTAGTGTGTTTTCAAGATTTCTGTTTCATTTTAAATGTTCAAAGGCGTTATGCTCTAACTGAAGGGGTAGAGACGGATTCAAGATTTTAGATTTTGGGGGCTCAAATATACCTAGTGTGTTTTCAAGTTTTTCGTTCTATTTTAAACATCCAAAGGCTATATGCTTTAACTGAAAGGGCAGAGGCGGAGCCAAGATTTTAGATTAGAGGGGCTCAAATTTACCTAGTGTGTTTTTAAGATTTTGGTTCCATTTTAAACGTTCAAACTCTAACCGAAATGACAGAGTACGGAGCCAAGATTTTAGATTATGGGGCTCAAATATTTTTCTCGACAGTAACATACATGTCTTCTTTAGCATACAGTTATACTATGGATCGGGTATTAACATGCATACAGTTATACTATGGATCGTTATCTACTTATTCACGATTCACGAAACAAAAATAAATGAATTTAAAGTAAATATACTGTAGTTGATAAGTAAAGTAGAAACTTTCTTTACCACCGAGACACTTGTTTAATTTCTCTTCGAATTACAAGTTCGCCATATGTCATCTAAAACAATGTTATCATACATTTTTTAAAGTAAACATAAATTATTTTGTCATTATTAATATAGTAAAGACTAGTTCAATCCATATACCAATTTAAAAGTACACGATATCATATCAAACGTAGTTTTTTAAAAAGAAATGCTACATCTACTAAAATAATTGTAAAATAAAATCCATACACATGTCACGTAAATATGTGAGTAAAAATATAAAAGAGAAAACAACATACAATTTAATTGGTATAATTCATTAGCCATGTCATTGTATATATTTAGTTTTAATTTACTCAAAGCCCACCAACTTAGCCTAGCCTAGCCCACCTCTGAACATAAACAAGTTTCATCTTCTCCCAAACTTTACCACATCTACTTTTACATTCATATCAATTTATTTATACACACCACACGCTACAAAATATTTAACATTTGCTTATTAAATTAAATGTAATAAAGGTAAATAATAAGAAAGGCGTTAAAAGTATTTTCAATCAATTTCTACTAAGAGCACGAAGTGTGGTTGGCTTGAGCCATCCCACAACACCACAAATTTTGCACGGTATGGTTGAGCTGTGGTAAATATTCCCACAACACCAAAACCTCCACAACACCAAAATTAAGGCTCCTTCGTTGGCTTGAGCCATGGGAAACAAGCTGGGCCCTCAAATTTCCACGTGTCAAAAAACTATTCGTTAAAAAAAAAGAAAAAAAATATGCACGAAAACGCGAGACACGAAAACACGAGCACGGGGTGTGGTTCTCGCGTTTTTGTGTCGCGTTTTCGCGCGAAAACTCGCGCCGTGCCCTAGGCGCGAGGCTCGAAAACGCGAGGTGGGGTGTGGTGGGTGGCGTTTTCGGGTGGCGCCGTGGGAAAACGCGAGGGGATTTACCCCCGTACCCTGTGCTCTAAAAAGAGTAAGCAAAAGTTATTTTTATCAAATGCAACTTTCAAAAAAAGAGTAAATAATATAGGGGAGTACGAAAAAGTTACTTTTACTCAAAAAGAGTAAGTAAAGGCATAAAACTTTCAATAACTATTTTCTGAGTAGTAAAAAAAATAAACAAAAGTTATGAGTTTCTTTTACTTATTTTTATATTTGCTCTAATTTAATAAAAAAAATTATAATAACTTAAATAGTTATAAATTTTATCAGTAAACAAAATTTTTAATAAATAAATATTATTGTAGTGACATCACAAAAACTAATGCCTCTCTATTTATTTCTACTTATAAAACTGATCTTGTTAGCTTATTTATCAATTCATTTTGTTAGTCTCTTTATTTATTTGTAGGAAAAATCACTTAAAAATATACTAAATTTACCACTTTTTATGGTTGTATGTACTAAATTATTTTTTTTTTCTTATTGTGTGTATTAAACTTTCAAATTCATATCATTGTATGTATTTTACGACCATTTTACCCCTACTTTTTTAAATTTTGAAGGGTAAAATGGTCATTTTACAAAGCAAGATCGTCTCAAATCGAAATGAGAAAAAAAATAGTTTAGTATACACAACAATAAAAAATAATAAGTTTACTATATATTTAAGTGATTTTCCCTTATTTGTACTTATGCCACCCTTCAGACCCGGTGACTCCGTCCCTGAAGAGATGTGTGAGCCGAATATATTACTGTATATGCTCTAAGTATAAGTTTTAAGACTGGCTCATTTGTTAGCTTATTTAGCAATTCACTTTGTAGTCTATATATAAGGAACATTATTAATAGTATTGACTAATAATATATACGGAACTAGTTGAGTCCGGAGCCTCCATTGCTAAACCGCCAACCAAGTAATCTTCCCTATACCTCCACGAACCCATCCGCGTCCGATGCTACTAGAAAATTAATTTGTTAACTTGTAACACTCAAAATTCATGTTCTTTACAAGTATTTGTTCCTATTTTGATGTTACTCAAATGCTTAATTTTATATATTCTTCAATAGAATTTTCAGTAAACAAACAAATGTGATGAGTAGAAGCCAAATTTAATGAAATAATATACCGAAACATGCTTTAAATTTTAGTCTAGCATGCAAAAAAAGATATTATAAAAAACTGAGACAATGATTCAACTAACAATGATGATTTTTATTACTTGTAATTAACCAAAGGAACAAAAAAAATAAACAAATTCGTCCATGGCAACTCCCGGTCTGTTAAAAAAAATGTATTCTTACAACATTCATAAATCTGACATATTCTTATATTATGTCACATGAAAAAAGATCAACATCTCATATTTTCCAAATTTAAGGACAAATCAAACCTGAAGTACATTGTTGCACATCAAATTAACAAGAACTGATCACCAGTGCCGGATTAGTCAGCTACTTACGAGTGGTGGCTTGTGAGTTGTGATGTCGTTTTAATCATCTCTACTTTGATGTCCCTCTTGGTGAGTCTGCGAGCCACTTGTTTGCTGTTCATTTCCGCCAAATATAGGCCGG
Organism: Glebionis coronaria; assembly: GCA_025667525.1. Classification (NCBI taxonomy): domain Eukaryota; kingdom Viridiplantae; phylum Streptophyta; class Magnoliopsida; order Asterales; family Asteraceae; genus Glebionis; species Glebionis coronaria. Next base: position 425,226,578 of record CM046877.1, read on the forward strand.
TATGGGTTTAATCCTGCAACCATGCTAAGCTGTCCCTCGCTATAACCACCACCACCAATCGCGTTTGACTGACTTGGCAAAACAGCAAAGGGTGTTGGAAAGTTCATGAAATGTAGCCCACTAGAAACAGTAGTGCCTCTATACAGCGCGCTATTATGGACATTTGGAATGGTCCATATAGGGTCGCCATTCATAGGTTGGTGTTGATGTTGGTTAGAGTTAGTAGCGACCATTAGAATATTCGTGGGTATAGATCCATGGTTAGCTGCCATGGCTCCTGTGCTAGATTGATGAAAATAATTTCCCATTTGCAGCTGATGGAGTGACGATAAATCTTGTTCGGTTGGTTGGTTATGTTTCCCTTCAGTTCTTGAAAAGTCCTCTCCTCCAGAACCAACTGAATTATCTGGTGTTTCTTGCTTTGCTTGTATCATATGATTCAGAAATGTTGATGACCCGAAATTCAACAGGTTTGAAGACGGATTATCTATACCGAGACTTGAATAGTTTCTTCTTTGTGGCAGAGAAAAATTAGGGTTGAAATATGAGGATCTGAGATGAGAAGGGGTCGATAAACTCGATCTAGAGCTTCGTAGTGAGATATTTAGTGATGTAAAGTTTGCTGGGATTGTTCCAGTGCCAGTAGCGGCTATAACGGAGGGTTCGGCTTGTTGAAGTAGCCATTCTATCGTTTCTCCATCAGTTTTATGACCTAATTCTCGAGTTAGTTGGAAAACCCTAGCAGCGCAAAGAGCTGGCATACGGATACGACGACCTCGTCCATCGACTTTTGTATGTCGGTCTTTGGTTGAAGCTCTTTTCGGGGCCTGTTTTGATAGGTCCGTGGATGGTCCAGCCCCAGCGCCTGTTGTGATAGTGTCGGTTGCGATTGTTAGTGAAGGGTAGATGGCTGTGCTGGTGGTGGCGGAGGAGGAGCAAGCTTCGTCGTCTTTCTTATCTAGTAATTGGAATGGAAAGTTAGGTCTGTGGTGGAAATGATCATGGTTTGCATCCATGACCTAATTAGAATACACACACTAATTCACACAAATCAAACTATATACCCACTCTGTCATATTCTATTTTGATAAATAAAAAACATGTATGTGTCTTTCTTTCTATATCAATTCTTCAGATGAAGTTGAGGTTTTTTATGTGTTTGTATGAGAGAGATATGAAGATGAGGAAGGAGCATAGCTTTAAGGTACAAGAATAATGATTGAGCTAGCTTTCAAAAAGCTTAAAATAACAAAACAAAAAAGAAAATAAAAAAAATATCGAGTGACCTTGTTATAGCTTTGGACTTTTGGTACATGAAGTATTTTAAACATGCACATCACACCCCTAACTAAAATTTGTTCAAGGAGGTACCCAAACCTAAAATGAATGTATACTTTTGTGTCAAATATTATAACTATAGAGCAGGGAGAACGGTCGAGTTATTGCCTTGCGTCAAGTTATAGTGCGAGATTTTCAAAACGGCGCACTATTTTGTGGGTTGGCGTCGTAGTTACCAGCTCATGTTATGAAGTTTTTAATTTTTTTAGAATCTAAAAAATATATACCTTTTATGAAACTAAAAATACTCATATAACACCAGAAATCACCGATGCCGCTGAAAAATGATGTCATAACATCTCCGGTGTCATAACCCATTTTGCTAACATTACACCATCTTTTGACTATAACACCAAATCTACGACAACATCGTTTCCTGTGCTCTTAAACAACCAAACAACTTTTTGGCTCTACCACTACGACATCATATCACTAAAAACGATAGTACGATATATGTACTTTTTTAGCAATACGGAGTATATAGTTATATACACAATTACAATATCATATTACATATAGTTTTTCAATGATGCTGAAAACCTGAAACATGCATTTGTGTTTAGTATTTAGTGAAGCTTTTGTAAAAAAAAAAAAAAATACTTTATGTTAAGGTGATAATAATCAAAGATTATGTAGATTGATATTGATATTTGGGTTTAACTATGTAAACAACAAAAAAACAAATTCTACTTGTGACTTAAAATGCTAGTGAGTAGTTAGCATAACGAATAGTAGTAGTTCAGAAAACATATCTCATTCACTTCGATCGCTTGATAGCATGAAAATGGAATGTTAAAATCGAAACTCTAATATAATGGACACCCTGACGAGTGACGAACCCTACTATGCCAAAAACCAATATGTTGTGAAGTGTCTTAGGGTTTAAGCCATATATAAGAACAAAACATGTTTTTGCATGCCATAAGTCCTATCTTATTAACAAAAATTGTAGCCGGCTAGCTAGGCTCACATTATTAGTTACTGATCTGTGACAAAAAATTGTGTGGTCATTTCTCTCGCTATATAGCTGTCACTAGTCTTTATTAGAGACATAAGATGATAAGATGATACATGAATAATATCAAATAGTTCCGACGTAATGGCATATTTGTATATAAAAATGTTGTATATAGGTATACGACACTACAACAATAATGATTTTAGGGTCGGCCTTTTTCTAGGGTCGACTTAGTCGTCCCTAGATTAAGGGGGGACCCACCAGTTTTACAAAAAAACTTGGTCAAAAGGTCTGAGGGGAAAAAGTGGGTCCCAACAAACCTAGGGACGACTAAGTCGTCCCTAGGTTAAATAAACTTATTATTCCGTTTTTAAATTTTTTTTATATATTTAAAATTAATATAAATTTTTTTTATTTAAAAAGTTTAAAAAGAAACAGGGGACCACAAACCCTAGGGACGACTTAGTCGTCCCTAGGTTAAATAAACTTATTATTCCGATTTTTAAATCTTTTTTATATATTTAAAATTAATATAAATTTTTTTTATTTAAAAAGTTTAAAATGAAAGAGGGGACCACAATTCCTAGGGACGACTTAGTCGTCCCTAGGTTATCTTATTTATTTAAAATTATTTAAACTTTATACATATTTAAAAAAATATATATATTTAATTAAAAATAACTTTATACATATTTAAAAATAACTTTATACATATTTAAAAAAAAACTTTATATTTATTTAAAAAAAACTTATATGTATTTAAAAAAAATTTAGATATATATTTAACACTTACAAACTAGTTACAACGATAATAGATTCATAAATAAGAAAAAAAACACATTACAAACTAGTTAAAATACAAATTAACACATTAAAATAACAAATAGATTCATAAATAACAAAAAAAACACATTACAAACTAGTTAAAACTAAACGTACAGATTAACACATAATAATAAAATACAAATTAACACATTAAAATAACAAATAGATTACTACTCAAAGTTAAGATTTTCCATATCATTTAAAAACTCATGAAGTATTGCAGCCGATTGACATGCGTGGTCTTCAGGATGCCTTTCCATTTCTAGTCTTGTCTCTAGCATCTTTATCTTTAGATCTTTGATCTTGCAATTAGAGCACTCAGTTGGTGCAGATTGAGAAGGACCTGTAGAAGAACTTGGATGTGAACCTTGAGGTGTTGAAGATCCAGGGGAAGATCTTATACGGAGTTCGAGATCAAAATCATCCTTCCATTTAAAATATTTACATCCATAATCATCTGTTTTTGGCTGTTACAAAGTAAACAAATAACATGACATGTCATTTTAATAATCACACGTATTACATAACTAAAACATTTGATTGTTTACCTTCGAAAGAGGACATGCATAGTAAAGTTTACCAAAGCTATGAGGTTGATGTGACTGTCTCAACACAATATATCCCTTTCTACATGTACACTTATAAGCTTCAAGCGGATCCATATTATGCAAAATCGGGTGGTGGTGGTGGTGAGTTTGGTATGAGAGGATAAGAGTTTGTGAGGATAAGAGTTTGTGAGGATAAGAGCTACCATAAATAAAGATAAAAATTTAGGGTCGACACATTTAGGAACGACTTAGTCGACCCTAGCTTTCCCGCCAACATTTTCCCGCCAGCATTTCCCGCCAACATTTCCCGCCAATATTTGATCACTTGGACTCGTCGGTTGAACCTATAACGTATAACCCTAGCATATGGACTCATCGGTTGAACCTATAACGTATAACCCTAACATATGGACTCGTCGGTTGAACCTATAACGTATAACCCTAACATATGGACTCGTCGGTTGAACCTATAACGTATAACCCTAACATATGGACTCATCGGTTGAACCTATAACGTATAACCCTAACATATGGACTCGTCGGTTGAACCTATAACGTATAACCGTAACATATGGACTCGTCGGTTGAACCTATAACGTATAACCCTAACATATGGACTCATCGGTTGAACCTATAACGTATAACCGTAACATATGGACTCGTCGGTTGAACCTATAACGTATAACCCTAACATATGGACTCATCGGTTGAACCTATAACGTATAACCCTAACATATGGACTCGTCGGTTGAACCTATAACGTATAACCGTAATATATGGACTCGTCGGTTGAACCTATAACGTATAACCGTAACATATGGACTCATCGGTTGAACCTATAACGTATAACCCTAACATATAGACTCGTCGGTTGAACCTATAACGTATAACCCTAGCATATGGACTCATCGGTTGAACCTATAACGTATAACCCTAACATATGGACTCGTCGGTTGAACCTATAACGTATAACCCTAGCATATGGACTCCTCGGTTGAACCTATAACGTATAACCCTAACATATGGACTCGTCGGTTGAACCTATAACGTATAACCGTAACATATGGACTCGTCGGTTGAACCTATAACGTATAACCCTAACATATGGACTCATCGGTTGAACCTATAACGTATAACCCTAACATATGGACTCGTCGGTTGAACCTATAACGTATAACCCTAGCATATGGACTCATCGGTTGAACCTATAACGTATAACCCTAACATATGGACTCGTCGGTTGAACCTATAACGTATAACCCTAACATATGGACTCGTCGGTTGAACCTATAACGTATAACCCTAACATATGGACTCGTCGATTGAACCTATAACGTATAACCCTAGCATATGGACTCATCGGTTGAACCTATAACGTATAACCCTAACATATGGACTCGTCGGTTGAACCTATAACGTATAACCCTAACATATGGACTCGTCGGTTGAACCTATAACGTATAACCCTAACATATGGACTCGTCGGTTGAACCTATAACGTATAACCCTAACATATGGACTCGTCGGTTGAACCTATAACGTATAACCGTAACATATGGACTCCTCGGTTGAACCTATAACGTATAACCCTAACATATGGACTCGTCGGTTGAACCTATAACGTATAACCCTAACATATGGACTCGTCGGTTGAACCTATAACGTATAACCCTAACATATGGACTCGTCGGTTGAACCTATAACGTATAACCGTAACATATGGACTCCTCGGTTGAACCTATAACGTATAATCGTAACATATGGACTCGTCGGTTGAACCTATAACGTATAACCCTAACATATGGACTCGTCGGTTGAACCTATAACGTATAACCGTAACATATGGACTCCTCGGTTGAACCTATAACGTATAACCCTAACATATGGACTTATCGGTTGAACCTATAACGTATAACCCTAACATATGGACTCGTCGGTTGAACCTATAACGTATAACCCTAACATATGGACTCGTCGGTTGAACCTATAACGTATAACCCTAGCATATGGACTCATCGGTTGAACCTATAACGTATAACCCTAACATATGGACTCGTCGGTTGAACCTATAACGTATAACCCTAACATATGGACTCGTCGGTTGAACCTATAACGTATAACCCTAACATATGGACTCGTCGGTTGAACCTATAACGTATAACCCTAACATATGGACTCATCGGTTGAACCTATAACGTATAACCCTAACATATGGACTCGTCGGTTGAACCTATAACGTATAACCCTAACATATGGACTCGTCGGTTGAACCTATAACGTATAACCCTAACATATGGACTCGTCGGTTGAACCTATAACGTATAACCCTAACATATGGACTCGTCGGTTGAACCTATAACGTATAACCGTAACATATGGACTCCTCGGTTGAACCTATAACGTATAACCCTAACATATGGACTCGTCGGTTGAACCTATAACGTATAACCCTAACATATGGACTCGTCGGTTGAACCTATAACGTATAACCCTAACATATGGACTCGTCGGTTGAACCTATAACGTATAACCCTAACATATGGACTCGTCGGTTGAACCTATAACGTATAACCCTAACATATGGACTCGTCGGTTGAACCTATAACGTATAACCGTAGCATATGGACTCATCGGTTGAACCTATAACGTATAACCCTAACATATGGACTCGTCGGTTGAACCTATAACGTATAACCCTAACATATGGACTCGTCGGTTGAACCTATAACGTATAACCCTAACATATGGACTCGTCGGTTGAACCTATAACGTATAACCCTAACATATGGACTCGTCGGTTGAACCTATAACGTATAACCGTAACATATGGACTCCTCGGTTGAACCTATAACGTATAACCCTAACATATGGACTCGTCGGTTGAACCTATAACGTATAACCCTAACATATGGACTCGTCAGTTGAACCTATAACGTATAACCGTAACATATGGACTCGTCGGTTGAACCTATAACGTATAACCGTAACATATGGACTCCTCGGTTGAACCTATAACGTATAACCGTAACATATGGACTCGTCGGTTGAACCTATAACGTATAACCCTAACATATGGACTCGTCGGTTGAACCTATAACGTATAACCGTAACATATGGACTCCTCGGTTGAACCTATAACGTATAACCCTAACATATGGACTCGTCGGTTGAACCTAAAACGTATAACCCTAACATATGGACTCGTCGGTTGAACCTATAACGTATAACCCTAACATATGGACTCGTCGGTTGAACCTATAACGTATAACCCTAGCATATGGACTCCTCGGTTGAACCTATAACGTATAACCCTAACATATGGACTCGTCGGTTGAACCTATAACGTATAACCCTAACATATGGACTCGTCGGTTGAACCTATAACGTATAACCCTAACATATGGACTCGTCGGTTGAACCTATAACGTATAACCCTAACATATGGACTCATCGGTTGAACCTATAACGTATAACCCTAACATATGGACTCGTCGGTTGAACCTATAACGTATAACCCTAACATATGGACTCGTCGGTTGAACCTATAACGTATAACCCTAACATATGGACTCGTCGGTTGAACCTATAACGTATAACCCTAACATATGGACTCGTCGGTTGAACCTATAACGTATAACCGTAACATATGGACTCCTCGGTTGAACCTATAACGTATAACCCTAACATATGGACTCGTCGGTTGAACCTATAACGTATAACCCTAACATATGGACTTGTCGGTTGAACCTATAACGTATAACCGTAACATATGGACTCGTCGGTTGAACCTATAACGTATAACCGTAACATATGGACTCCTCGGTTGAACCTATAACGTATAACCGTAACATATGGACTCGTCGGTTGAACCTATAACGTATAACCCTAACATATGGACTCGTCGGTTGAACCTATAACGTATAACCGTAACATATGGACTCCTCGGTTGAACCTATAACGTATAACCCTAACATATGGACTCGTCGGTTGAACCTATAACGTATAACCCTAACATATGGACTCGTCGGTTGAACCTATAACGTATAACCCTAACATATGGACTCGTCGGTTGAACCTATAACGTATAACCCTAGCATATGGACTCATCGGTTGAACCTATAACGTATAACCCTAACATATGGACTCGTCGGTTGAACCTATAATGTATAACCCTAACATATGGACTCGTCGGTTGAACCTATAACGTATAACCCTAACATATGGACTCGTCGGTTGAACCTATAACGTATAACCCTAACATATGGACTCATCGGTTGAACCTATAACGTATAACCCTAACATATGGACTCGTCGGTTGAACCTATAACGTATAACCCTAACATATGGACTCGTCGGTTGAACCTATAACGTATAACCCTAACATATGGACTCGTCGGTTGAACCTATAACGTATAACCCTAACATATGGACTCGTCGGTTGAACCTATAACGTATAACCGTAACATATGGACTCCTCGGTTGAACCTATAACGTATAACCCTAACATATGGACTCGTCGGTTGAACCTATAACGTATAACCCTAACATATGGACTCGTCGGTTGAACCTATAACGTATAACCGTAACATATGGACTCGTCGGTTGAACCTATAACGTATAACCGTAACATATGGACTCCTCGGTTGAACCTATAACGTATAACCGTAACATATGGACTCGTCGGTTGAACCTATAACGTATAACCCTAACATATGGACTCGTCGGTTGAACCTATAACGTATAACCGTAACATATGGACTCCTCGGTTGAACCTATAACGTATAACCCTAACATATGGACTCGTCGGTTGAACCTATAACGTATAACCGTAACATATGGACTCGTCGGTTGAACCTATAACGTATAACCGTAACATATGGACTCGTCGGTTGAACCTATAACGTATAACCCTAACATATGGACTCGTCGGTTATTAATTATTACAAACTAAGTATAACGTATATTTTAATATTAATTATAATAATTTATTTTTATTTTTATTATTAATTTATATTATTAATTTTATTACATAGAAGGTAAAATGTATATTAAATGTATGAAAAATACCTAGGGACGACTTAGTCGTCCCTAAATATTAAAGAAAGTCGTCCCTAAAAAAGCCCTCCAACACTTAGCAAATTTTTTGGGAAAAGTTGAAATTTTCGGTGAAATTTTAAAAAACCCGCTTTGGGTTTAAGTTTTCCCGGTATACACCTAGGGACGACTTAGTCGTCCCTAGGTTCCAAAAGTCGTCCCTAAGTATTATTTATAAACGAAAAAAAAAGTATTTATTATTATTCTAGGGACGACTAAGTCGTCCCTAGGTTACAAAGACCAAGTCGTCCCTAGGCTTCATTTACAGTAACTCACCTTATCCTCTCTATCTCATTCTTCATTATTGCTAAAAAAAAAAAAAACCGGGACGACCGACGACCACCATTCTTCTTCACCACCATCAATTCAACCGACGACCACCACCATCAACTCACCTTATCCCATTCACCACCCCCATCCGTCTCATTCCCACCCACCATCAATCCGACCACTCCCACTCCCATCCGTCTCATTCCCACCACCACTCCATCCGAGCACCACTTCATCTTCATCTCCACCACCACCACTTCACCTCCATCCAACCATCCAAACATCCACCGCACCACTTCACCTCCACCGCCACCGCTTCACCTCCACCGCCACCACTTCACCTCTATCCGCTTCACCTCCACCGCCACCATTCATGAATTTATATATATTTCCCAGTTAAGGTATTTGATTTTGAATTATATATATTTTTAATTTTGATTAATTTTTGTAGTTTAATTTTTGTAGATTAATTGATTAATTTTTAGTTTAATTGTTAAAAGGTGTTTATTTTTTCTAGTTTAACCACCGGACCACCACCAGTCAACCACCGGACCACCACCAGTCACGGCAGTAGTCACAGCAGCATCAACCACCCACCACCACATTTTGTTTAATTTTGGTTTTTAAATAAATATAAAGGTAAATGATTTTTTTTAATCTATTAATTTTGTTTAAATTTGTTTATGTTTAATTATTATTAATGTTTATGTTTTATTTCCTAGCACTGCCGTCACCACCACCACCACTGCCGTCGCAGCAGTAGCCACCAACACCGACAGCCGTAGCCACCACCACCGGCAACAGTAGCCACCACCACCACCAAAGGTTATTTTGGCTTATGATTTCGGATTATATTTAAGCTTAATTGATTTAGGCTTAGTTGATTTCGGCTTAATATATATATATATAATTGATTTCGGCTTAATTGATTTAGCATTAGTTGATTTCCGTTGTATATAGTGCTTAATATATATATAGATGATTTCGGCTTAATTGATTTAGGCTTAATAGAATTCGGGTTATATATGGCTTAATATTTATATAGGGATTTCGGGTTAATATTTAGGCTTAATATGAAATAGGCATGAGTTTAATTTTTTTTTTATATGTTTCTCGTAGCCGAGACCCGAGTCACAGTCGAAGGGAACCGAGTCACAGCCAAGAACTGAGACCCGTGTCACAGCCGAAAAAAGGTAATGTTTTTTTTTTAAATTGTTATGGTGTTGTTTGTTTCAAATTAGAAATTTTTTTGGAAACCAACTAATTTAGGTTTTCTTTATTTTATGTTTGTGTTTGGTTAGCACCAGGACAGTCGGGACAACTTCCTCATCCGGACCTCTTTTTCTATCTTTATATCTTTGCTTATTCCAGTCGTGACCGAGGTGTGTAATTAATATTATGCATATGTTTATTATATTATATATATATATGATATATGATTGTTAGTCTTTGTAGTAAATAATTTTAGGAATATTTTAGGATTTTATCGATTAATTTCGGAAAATTCCCGTCCGAAGTTAATCAACCTATAGAAAACCCGTCCGAAATTAATTTATTAGGAATTAATTTCGGAAAGTCCCCTGTTTGGGACTGATTTTTGATGTTTCGTCTCATTTAGGATATGAATGCGTATAACTGGTTTATTATTTGAGATGATTTCGACAGTGTTTCTCCTTTACTCCTACGAATATGTCTTTAAACACATATTTGGGGAGTAGAGGGGAAATGCTGCCGAAATTTACTCAAATAGTAAACCGGTTATACGCATTCATATATGGGACGAAACATTCAAAAGGTGGGTTAGGACTGCCTTCCATAGTTGCACTAGGAAGAAAAAAAAGAGTTCATATTCATTTTGTTAGTATGACATTTTACGTATAAAAAAAATAATTTATCTGAGTATTTTTATTTGCAACGCAGTTATGACAATTGATAAGAGTTGGACCACTGTAAACAATCGTAATTCCAATGAGTTTTTAGATGGTCTTTTTGGATTCATCCAGGATTGTGAGAAATTTTTGCACCCCATCTCACAAAAGCTCCGTTGCCCATGTAGTCATTGTTGTAACCGTGAAAAGTTGGTTACCCTCGGCCAACTTGAGGCACACATATCCAAATTCGGGTTTGACAAACATTACACCACTTGGATATATCACGGTGAACCAATTCTTCCGTTACCTCCACTATTACCACATTCACCTGATCGAATTCACATGGATGCGTTCTTCGAAGATATTTCTGCAAATAATATTCCAAATCCACCATCTGAAACTCCACCCTCTCAAACTCCACCAACTCAAACAACCGGTCCTCAACCAACCCAAACATCGGGTCCTAGTAACGAGTTTGAAGAGTTACTCGCTAGGTCTGCCCAAAAGTTGTACCCGGGTTGTGATATGACCACATTGGAATTTACATCAGAGATTTCGCACATCAAGGTTTTACACAAAATAACTGATGCCGGGTTTAACAAAATTCTAGCTCTTCTCCAAAAGGCATGTTCCCCTAGTAAAGGATACAATTTCCCGTCTTCATACTATGAAATAAAAAAGACATACAAAAAGATCGGGTTAGGATACGAATCGATCCATGCTTGTATAAATGATTGTTTTTTATATTGGGGATCACCGGAAAACAAGGAGAGGCAAACTTGTCCAATCTGTAACGCGAGCAGATGGAAAAACCCAAAGAAGAAAAAGGGGACGCAATTAGTTGCCAACAAGGTGGTGCGTTACTTTCCGATAACACCTAGACTACAACGTATGTTCAACACAAAAGACATAGCAAAGTGGATGACTTGGCATGCGACCGGACAGTCTAAGGAAGACGGTAAAATGAATCACCCCTGTGACGGCAAAGCATGGAAATATTTTGACATGATGAAACCTGAGTTCTCTTGTGACCCTAGAAACGTTCGATTAGGGTTGGCTGCTGATGGTTTTAATCCTTATGGCATGATGAGCCAAACTTACAGCATGTGGCCGGTTATATTGACAACATACAACACACCACCGTGGATGTGTTTGAAAGAAACTTCTTTAATGTTGACGATGTTAATTCCCGGCCCTAAATCAGCTGCAAAGGACATTGATGTTTACTTGCAGCCTCTAATTAAAGAACTCAAAGATTTATGGGAGGGAGTCTGGACGAAAGACGCTGCTACGGGTACTCATTTCAAAATGAAAGCGGCGGTTTTATGGACCATCAATGATTTTCCAGCTCGAGGTAGTTTGTCTGGGTGGACTGGGCAAGGGTACCTCGCATGCCCTACTTGTAATGTTGACACTCCATCGATGCGTATCAACAGCAAAATCGTTTATGTTGGTTACAGAAGATGGTTAAGAACAAATCATCCAGATCGGAAAAAATCCAAGGAATTCTGCGGTTTTCCCGAAAATAAGCCTAAACCAAGAAAGTTTTCAGAACTTGATATTCAATTGCAGATTAGTAAAGTCTTTAAACGTAAACCGGGGAAACATAAACTAATTCTCAAAGAGAACCGCCCCAAAAATCGAGATGTTGAATTGAACTGGAGTAAGCGTTCTATCTTTTGGGATCTTGAGTATTGGCCCTTTCTTCTACTAAAACACTGTTACGATGTCATGCACATCGAAAAGAATTTCCTTGAGGCTTTACTGAATACCCTGTTACAGAACGACAAATCCAAAGACACGCCAAAGGCAAGGCTAGACTTAGAAAAAATGGGAGTTCGAAAGGAGTTGTGGTTAGTTAAAAAAGATAACGGGAAGTTCGATAAGCCTCATCCAAAGTTCTCTTTCACTCCAGAAAAAAGAAAACTTTTTTGTAAATTCATTAAAGGAGTCAGACTACCTGATGGCTTTGGATCCAACTTCAAGAAAAAAGTGACCGCTGATGATGACAATATAACGAACTTGAAATCTCATGACTGTCATATAATGATGCATCGGTTACTTCCTTATGGAGTGCAACAATACTTGCCCAAAGACGTTGCAAAACCTATAATCGACATTTGCTTATTCTTTAAGCAGCTTTGTGCTCAAAGTTTGACTGTGCAGGACATGAAAGAAGCTAAAAACAAATTGATCATTATGATGGTTAATTTAGAGCAAATCTTTCCTCCTGCTTTTTTCGACATAATGACTCATTTGGTTATACATCTACCCGATGAGGCTATTCTAGGTTCCGTTACTCGCGACAGGTGGATGTATCGATTTGAAAGATACATGAAAAAGCTAAAGAATTATGTACGAAATAAAGCAAAGCCTGAAGGTTCTATTGCTGAGGGTTATGTTGCAGAAGAGGCATTAACTTTTTGTTCGCGTTACCTTAAGGATGTCGAGACGAGATTTAACCGCCTTGGCAGAAATGAAGACGATTTGCCTGGACAACCAGATAAATTTGAGGTGTTCCGGACCGTATGCACACCGACGGGTGGAATCAAACCAACTCGTATGACTAATGACGACATGCAGGCAGTTACGTGGTTTATACTTAACAACAGTCCTGAAGTCGAAGCCGACATCTCAGCTTACAGCGAGTATGTTTCTTCCTATTTTTTATAATTTTGAAAATTATTCTTTCTCGATGACTTCTGCTAATATCATGAACCTTTGCAGAGAGGTGCCTGATAATGTGGAAACGAGTTTTCCTGCGTGGTTTAATAACATGGTAAATACATTAGATATATTACCTTGGAGTTATTCCTCATCTAATAAACCTTTTTGTATCTCATTTTTGTAGACTCGTGAAAAAAAAGTGAGTGTGGGCTGTAGTGACGAGTTATTCTCTTTGGCATGTGGACCTATTAGTTCATGTACATACCCCTCTTGCATAGTGAACGGTGTGAAGTTTGTGGTACGTGAACGCGATATACTTCGTACCACTCAATGCAGCGGAGTTTCAACACCCGGGGTTGATGGAGAGATGTATTATGGTCAACTCGAAGAAATTCTGGAGCTCACTTATATCGGCAACCGCAAGGTTTTGTTGTTTCGATGTAAATGGTTTGACACAATTAACCCTACCAATTGCACCAAACGCAACAGACGTTCTTACACTGAGCAAGGCATACATCATATTTTGACCGATAGGCTATTTCACCAAAATAACTCATACATTTTCCCGACACAAGCAACACAAGTATTCTACCTTGAAGACCTTGCTAGACGACCGCTTCATTGGAAGGTCGTCGAACAGGTTTATCATCGAGATGTGGTAGAGTCCGATGAAGATGTTATACATGGTAGCAGTTCATCAGATGTTACACTGTCTGTTGCTTTGCCTAATTTGGGTATTACGGATTTGAGTGTAAATACTCAACCAACGGAAGTGGACGCCCCACCGGTTGATGATGATATTATTAATATTGAAGATGATGAAGTAGTTGCACACGTCATTGGTGATGTTGATGATGATGATTTAGTGTCGGATGATGATGAAGTGAACCATAATAATGATGTTCAAGAAGTTTTATCTAGCGATGATTCTGAAGATGATGACAATTGATATTAAGTTGTATTTTGAATGAAACAGTTGTTATATGCTTTAATGTGTAATTTTTTATTTGTAAACGATTGTTATATGCTTAAGTTGTTGTTTGAATGAAACAATTGTTATACGTTTAAATGATGATGAGTTGTTTTTATTTGTTTAAATGTGTAATTTTGTATTTTAATGAAAACGTTTTTATATGTTAAAATGTGTATATTGATATGAATTTGTGTATTAGTATTAATTGGTTAATTAAATTGTGTAATTTTGTTTTTTAATGAAAATGTTTTTATATGTTAAAATGTGTATATTGATAAAATGTGTATACTGATATGAACTTGTTATTTTACAGATGGCATGTGTAGCTCCTAGGTCACACGGTGGGGATGCTGGTGGTAGTCCACCCAGACGGCCCACACGTCCTGTACCGGCCGAGTGTCAGCGTAAGAAATCATTATATTTTTTTATAACACTGATATTTATAATTTATGTCACTTGAATTTTTACGAGTAAATAACATATCTTTTGTAGGTTCAAATCAACGCTTTGTGACCAACCTAGGAAAATTAAGGACGGCGTACAGAAATAATAACGAAAAACCTTTGACAATTGGCTTTGAATTTAAAGATCTGAAAACCTTCCATTTTCTGGGCGATTATGCATCATTGTTGACTCATCTTATGGGGGAATTAATCCGGTCACTTCCCCTGAATTGCGAATGGGACGAAATTTCAGAGTCTGATAAAGCTCATATTTATCCTACAATTGAGGTGAAAATTGTTTATTTTACTTATATTGTTATTGTTATCGACATTTAGATATGTGTGTTATGTTTAATTTTTTTGTTTATTTAAATTCATATGTTTTTATGCAGACATATTTCGACCTCGAGCCATGGTACAATGATCGTACTCAGGTGGTGTGTGGCACTGGTGTGTATGAGGTGTGTACTCGGGTTAGGCTTGCGTTGGAATATCATCTGAGGTTGCTGTATCGAAAATACAAGAACAGGATCAAGAAACATTTTTATTCGAAATATGAGACGCCCGCACTGGCACAAGAACATGTACCGCCTAATGAAAAGTGCAAAGACTTAAAAGTAAATGTCGTTAAAGTAAAATGGCGAGAAATTAAATCTAAGTCTAATTAAAATTAAATGGAGCAGTATTTAAAAACTTTGAAAAGTAAAATAACTAAATTACGGGAATTTAAAAACGTGACGAGAATTAAAATTAGACAAGAATTAAAATGAGAATGTAAAAATTAAACAAAACGAAATAAGTGAAAAATAAGCCCCAATCGGAATATATTCCGATCAGACCCAATCGGAATGTAGTCAAACCTATGGTCGGAATATATGGATCGGAAAATCCAATCGGAAAACTATGACCTTACCTTGATCGGAATAACCAACTCACCTTGATCGGAATACTTACTTACCTGATCGGAATGAAGAATGGAATGCTGATCGGAATGCACAGTGGGGTACCAATCGGAATATGTCACCTTACCTTGATCGGAATACCTCAAATGCCTCTGATCGGAATACCAAGCCACCCAATCGGAATGTTATAACCCTTTTCCGACCAAGCCAAAGAGCTATGGTCGGAATGTGAAACCCTTTTCCAATTTACCAGATCAGTGTGTGGGACAGTAGAACCGAAGGTGATTGGGCTGAATTGGTTCAGTGGTGGTCAGACCCAAAGAGGGTGGCAAGAAGTGAGGTTAATACTGTTAATCGTTCCAAAAACACGGTACCGACCACTCAAGGCAAAAAACCATTCGCCCGAGGAAGGAATGAATACGTAAGACTCTTTATAATTTTTGTGATTTATTTAAAAACGTTTATATTGTTTATTTATTATAGCTCGTTACTAATTTATTTGAGATTTTACAGAAAGTCAAGGAAGGGGTTTACGAGGACCTGGTTGAAACATGGAGGAAGGGGCACTCAAGTGGTGGCACGTTTAAAAGTAAAGAAAACGAGGAAAGATATGTAAGTAATATATAACTCTTTACATGCCTTAGTAACTAATTTCATTTGTTTTAAATCGTTTTTTTTTTCCCAGCAAAAGATGAAAGCCCTCAGTGACCAAGTGAGAGCCGGTATAGTCCCGCACATGTCTGATAAAGAAATAGTGGCTCAAATCATGCCAAGTCAAAATAAGCAAAATGTGTCGGGACAAGGCAGAAAGGTACCGGGTGGTGCCAATAACACAACTCGCAGGTTATATATCCTCAATAAAACAAAATGTAAATCAATTGTTCATATTTATGTCTTGTTGTATATAATGAAACATTGTTGTTGTAACTTATCGCAGGCGGGGTGCTCCACGTCGACCAGATGTTCCCTCTCGTAGTGAATTTCAAGAATTGATAGAACGAAATGAGCGACAGATGGAGCTGCTGAGGAAAGAGAATCAGGCGGCGCAGCAACGGGCTTACTTGGCAGCGTTAAAGGCAGATGCGGCGCAACAATATAGTCAGACGTCGTACCAGCATATGGCGCAATATCAGAGTCAATTGGGTGAGTTTTTCCAGAACTACAACTCAAATACTGATCACCCAATTAGACCTCCTACTTTTGTACCCCCGCCCCGACCCTTTGTTATGCCCACCCTAGCTCCTGATTGGGCTCATTTAGTCCAACCCCCTATCCTTGGGCACAACCAGTGCAACCTCCTTCCATCGACCCATACCGACCATCTTTGCCCGACAATCTCCAACCACTCCAACCTCCCTATACCGGCACTTATCCTATTGCTCCCGTCACCAACAATAACACATTTAACTATTGTTATCGTCCCACCACACACTCGGCTTATGAGATCGGCTCTACTTCACAATCCATACCCGGAGGTTCTCGTGTAATCACAAATCCCCATGAGCACGATTACCGGTCCGTTGACGAGTTGGGTCGAGATAGGAATGTACAAAACAGTGGTGACGACTTATCAGGCGATGACGAGGTGAATGACGAGGGGAGTGACGAGGGGGGTGACGAGGAGGGTGACGATAGGGAAGGTGACTTTTCACCTAACGAGGATGCGGAGTAGAGGTTGTGGTAGTATTTTTCTTATTATGCATGTTTAATAAAGTTTGAGACTTGTAGCGTTTGAAACATTTGATTTAGGATTGAATAAGTGTATTTGATGAATATTGTATCGTGACGTTGGATAATTTATCGTAATATGGTATTGTAACGTTTATTGATTTGTTATTATTCTGTATTTGTCGAATTCTGCCATTTTGAATTGTGGATTTTGTCCGGAAAAAGTTCCGGAAAAAATCTGGAAACTGCAAAATAGCCCAGTTTTTTTTTTAGCCCCCAGGTACACCTAGGGACGACTTAGTCGTCCCTAGGATATTAAATATCATCCAGGTTATCATCCTAGGGACGACTTAGTCGTCCCTAGGTTTAAAAATGCCCAGGTGTCAATACCTGGGGACGACTTAGTCGTCCCTAGGTATTGAATACCTGGGCATTTTTAAACCTAGGGACGACTAAGTCGTCCCTAGGATAATAAATATTTTTTTTTTTTATTTTCTAAAAATGTTTTTTTTAATATTTATAAAAAAGATTTTATTAAAAATAATAAAAAAAAGAATTTTTAAGAAAAATTTTGAAAAAGATTTTTTTTATTTATAACCTAGGGACGACTTTGTCGACCCTAGGTTACAAAGAGGGTCGTCCCTAGGTTAGTCAATTTTTTCAACGTAGTGGGTTGCGGGACCCACTAAGTCGTCCCTAGGATACAAAGAGGAGTTCGTCCCTAGGATCCTAGAGACGAATTTTTAGGCACAACCTCCTAGGGTCGACTTAGTCGTCCCTAGGAGTTTAGGGTCGATTAGTTGCGTCCCTAGGGACGAATTAGTCGTCCCTAGGGTAGAAAATTGTTGTAGTGCGATGTGCATGTATATACATGTACGTGTGATGGTTGGTACGTCGTTATCTAAATAAGCAATGCTCTTGAGACAGGAGCAAAGTGTTGATTGTGGGCGAGCAACCAGCACCACGAAGCGCGGGTCAAGTCTGGGTCCATAGGCTGGCTGGGACCTTAGTTGTCTCCATGTTGCAAACAACACATCACATGTACATTTAGGACTCACACCTTCTCAAAACGTTTCAGATGTTTCTTCCTTGCACTGGATTTCATATGGACAGTAGATATTTTCCATCACAGAACCAATCAATTATACTGTACAAAATAATCATTCATAGACACTAGATACTTCCCTATTGAAAATTAAAACAAAAGGTTATTCCAAAAATTTACTTTGGAGTGGTTGGTTGGAGGAAATTGGGGATATTTATAGCAATTATGTTTTAAAAAATTTTCAGATATTATGTATTGAGAAAAGTTATTTTGGAGCCTTATTTTTTGGTGGAAATCAAGAGACAAATCTACACCCTTCATTTAGCTTTGATCTAAGGGTGGAGATTAATCTAAGATTTAATTGGTTAATCCTATTTTCTTGTCCCAATGTATATACCAGCTATTTTTTCCAACTAACTTTTATCACTCATTTTTCACAGACACAATAACGTGCCCAATTCATCATTCCCAAATTCAAAATCAACTAATCAAACTCTAACCTAACTCAATTAATCAAATCGAAATCGAGAGAAGGTTGAAGCTTGCTAACTTAATCTGGGCCGACTAAGGAGCGATCTGGTGGGTGGAGAATTTGGTCGGAGTTCCAATCGGTGGTTACGGTGATGATTGGAGGCGGTAACATGGTGGCTGGAGGTCGCCGGTGGTGGGATACACTTTTATTGAGAATGGATTTCGTCATTGTGGTAACCTTTATGAAGCACGTGAGTTGTTGAGAAAAGTTGGTGAGGTAGACGGATGTTCACCGGATGTAGTGTCGCTACACGTTACTGTGTAATATCATCAGTGATATTTTATCACCGGTGATATTTTTATTGTTTTATCATTAGTGAAGTATCACTAGTAATAAACCAATGAAATATCACGTTACTGTGTAATATCATCAGTGATAATTTATCACCGGTGATATTTTTATTGTTTTATCACTAGTGAAGTATCACTAGTAATAAATCAATGAAATATCACGTTACTGTGTAATATCATCGGTGATATTTTTATTGTTTTATCACTAGTAATAAACCAATGAAATATCACGTTACTATATCACCGTTGATATTTTTATTGTTTTATCACAATAAACCAATAAAATATCACGTTACTGTGTAATATCACCGGTGATATTTTATTGTTTTATCACTAGTGAAGTATCACTAGTAATAAACCAATGAAATATCACGTTACTGTGTAATATCGCCGGTGATGTTTTATCATTGGTGATATTTTTGTTGTTTTATCACTAGTAATAAACCAATGGTATTGGGATAGAAGGCAGGGTTGGTATTTGGGATGGAAGGCGGGGTTGGTCTGAACTGTTGAGGGTGACCCATCTGCTGCTGCTATTGTGACCACCTACCTTCATCAGATTTCAAAGCACTTTCAACTTCAATTCTTCTTTTAGGCGTTTCATCAAACACCTTATCGTCACCAATCAGCGTTATGAATCAGTTCATTTTTAATTGATTTTTTTCAGGGATCGGTTGATTTAATGGTTATTTCTTCCATTTGTGTGTTTATTTCGTGATTTGCAAGGTTAATTTGTGTAGATTTATGGATTTTTTTGTTAGAGTTTGTTGTAGAGAGAGGGTTTGATGTAGAGAGAGAGAATGTTTATGAGATCTGTGTGTTTTGTTTAACAGAAATGAAGGGTAGTTTAGATTTACAACATATATTTCGTTTTGGTCCCTCAGTCTTCTTTTTATAAATTGACAATTTTAGTCCCTCCGTGTTTTTTATCATTTCATCTGGTCCCTCCCAAATGGATGGTACAGATTGAGCCCTTGGTTTCCACCAAAATACAAGATTCTTTAATAACCGGACTCATTATGTGTTTCGTATGACAAACAAATAGATCAAAAATTCATCCATTCATCAAAAAGGGAAAATTAAAATGGCTCTAAAAAGTGAAAATTTTTCATTTATTTAAAAAAATATATGAACTTTTTTTAAAGTGGTTTTTATTCAATTTTTTACTCGTTCAAATAAAAATTTTATAACATTAAAAAAAATAGATAAAAAATTTTTATTAAGTTCTTACTCCTTTAAATAGAAAAAATAAATTTTACAAAGAATAATAAATAACTTTCTTATTTTTCATAAATAGTGAAAAAAAATCGATTTCTAATAGTTTAAATAGGAAACTTATGAACTCAAAACGTTTTTTTTTTAAATTATTGGATTTTTAGTCGCTTAAATAGAAAAAATAAATTTAATAAAAAAATTTATATAAATTGATATAATTTTTTAAAAAAATTAAGTAAAGTAAAAAAATTCAATTTTTACTCATATAAATAAAAAAATTTAAAAATATTAATAAAAAGATATTTATTTAATTTTTTACTCGTATAAACAGAAAAAATAAATTTAATAAAAAAATAGCCATGTGTTTGGAAAGGTAAATTCTGACATAAAATGGTTCAATATAATGTGTTTGGGAATGAGGTATAAATGATGGGTGAACTCTAAATGACAAATGAGTTTGTGTTTAAGATGAGGTATAAAAAGTGTGCCTTTATATTATGATTTTATCATACTTTTAATCCTAACACTGGATGACTAAGTGTTGATCTAGTGATTCATCTAGTGACGATTTATTCACTATCATTATACATCTTTGCAGAGGTAATAGATATATCATATAATGACAATTCTTTTACCTTTGTTTCCTTAGACACCGAACCATCTAATGGTTCATCTAGTGATGCATCTAATAAATCATCTAGTGATTGATTTAGCGATGGTTTAATCAACTTTCGGACTGATAAAGATCTTTAATAGCAATTTCCTGAGCATATTAAAAAAAGGCAAAATCTGTTGATGTCCCTATGAAGACTTAGGAAGAAGACCTGTTACCACTTGATATCATCTTCCCGCATCTAGAAATTACTTCAAGTTCTAGACGTACCAACAAAATAGGTCAAGCACATTATGGTCTTAGATAGGGGTGTGAATCAAGTCGGGTTGCTTAAGTTGGGTCAATTCGGGTCAGTTAATAGTCGGGTCAAGACTAAAAAATCTATCCCGAAACTCGGGTTCGGTTTAATTCAGGTCGGGTCAACTCAGTTCAGGTCAATTAGAGTTCGAATCAACTTGAATATGAATAACATGTAATTTTTTTTACTCTTTTTAAATAGAAAACATATAGAACTTACATTAAAAGAATAAAATTATCTTATTCGGGTCAATCGGGTTTGTAGAAACTAGAAGGGGGGGGGGGGGGGGGTGAATAGTTTCTCTTCGATTGGTGACCAAATTAAAATTGCTTTCAATTTGGTTTGTATCAAAACTATCTTTTACTTAAAGCTAAGTTGCATAATGATTAGGTTCAATTGAAATGTACTAGCAAGAATAATAAGCAAGTATAATGATAATGAAATAAGTAAAGAGCAAGGAAGGAGACAACCTAGTGGGAAGACACCAAGATTTATAGTGGTTCGACAACGAGGCTCTATCCTCGTTTCTACTCCACTCCTCGAGTACACCTACTCGAGATTTCCACTATATCCACAAGCTCCCTTCTCGGCGGAGAAAACCTTACATCGTTGCTTACATTATTTTCCGACACTAAGCTAAATGTCGAGACCTAATCTTTAGCTAGGACCAATCTACACGACGTTGCCTACTTCATAATTTAACGACACAAGGCTAGATGTCGAGTTCTAATCTTAAGGTAGAACCAATCTTCACGACGTTGCCTACTTCACCATTTTACGACACAAGGCTAGATGTCGAGTTCTAATCGAAAGCTAGAACCAATATTCACGACTCTTCACTTTGAAGCTAAGTGAGAACTTCACACAACACAACTACTAATCACTTTAAAGTTTAGTGAGAACTCACAAGACACAACCACATCACTTTATAGTTTAGTGAGAACTCCTAATCAAATCTATTACAACTCAACTAGACTTATCCAAGTACACACATGTAGCTTAGATTTACACAACACAAATCCAAGCAAACACATATGCAATGGATATACACAAGAAATCCAAGTATTCACAAATAACTTGGATGAACACAACTAGTTCAAGTATTCATAAATACATTGGATTGACCTAAAACAAAAGGTATCATGATGAATATGACTAGCTCATAAATTCATCTTTATCACTACACTAGTGAGTGAGTGATCTTCTCATTGGACATGGTAAAGGAGGGGATCAAGAGGATAATCATATGTAAACATCCTTAACAAATTAAGTGATCATTTACTAATGATTATGCTATAGAAAATAGAAAAAGGGCTGAGAAAAACGTCCAAGAGGCTTGCTGGAAAATGAGATTTGACCCACTATTTAAAGGAGACAAAGTTACAACGGATCTATAACGGCTACTGTGCGCGGTACCTTATCTCACCCCGCGGTACCATATCGCTAAGGTACCGCGTAGGTACTTAAGGTACCGCCACTAGACTCCGCTCCGTTTTTTGTCTTTTAGTGGGGTGGGAATATCTGAGGTATTTGAACCCTTCAAAGGATATTCTAACAGCATTTGGAATATGCCATTTTCAAATTTTCATTTTCCATTTTAATAAAACATTTTCTAAAAAAGAAAGTTTATTAAAAAGTCTTTTGTCTTATTAACAAAAGTGAGTTTTAAGGATAATCATTTTGATGATCACTAAGTATGATTAAGAAAGGTTAGTGATATGATTATTACCTTGATGATAGTGTTAGTAAAATAATTCATTTTGTGTTTCTACACTAAATGTGTTGTATGGTTTGTTGTGATCAAAACTAAGAAAGATTAGTTAACACTAATAATGTTTTTAGGCATTACTTGCATTAACAATCTCCCCCTTTTTGATTACGACAAACGATAAACTCATTTACGTAGAAACACAAACTATGGAATTATTAACTAGTTTATCACTATCATTTCTCCCCCTTTGTCGTAGCAAAAAGGTTAGCATAAGTCTTTGAAGTGCATCGAACTTTGCTAGTAGCTCCCCCTTGGTGGTTGCTCCCCCTTGCTTGGGGCACCAAGTTTGTGAGCTAAGGTGACATGCTACACAAAGGTTAGTAGAAAGGAAAGAAACACCAATGTATATATGATCACTACCTACTAAGTAACTTGAGAGGGAGAAAGAGAAGAGATCTCAAATTAGAAGCAAGTATTTTGCTAAGTATGTCCAAAGAGGTAATTGACAAAATCAAACCTCAATAAAATGAAGATGATAAGCTTGTCAATGGGTTAAAGCTTTAGAATTGATGGAATCACCCATAAGCAATTGTAAAAATTTAACCAAGATCAACTCAAAAAGAGAACTAATTAGATAGCACACAAATAACACAAAGGTTAAAAAAAATAATACAACAAAGAAGATAGTCATACACATAGTATGAGTATCTAAAAGCAATAAATATGGAAAATAAACCACTAAGCATAAGCTAGTCTAATAGTGATATTTTCCAAGATTGCTAAAAATAAAATAAAACTAAAAAGACGACGATGCATCATTCGAAGTTTTGTCCACCGGAACGAAAACTTGAATAGGAGGTCGAGTGAGGAGGAATTCAAGAAAATTTAACTTCTCATACACATGAGCAAGTTCAATTTGTTGAAATCGGCAACAATCACACGAGGATCCATGATGCAACACAAAATCGTTTGATGGGGGTATGGCATCAAACTTAGGGTTTGGTGGTGGTGGGGTAAAGGGTTTGGGAGTGTTTTCACAATGCCTTGTGAGGTTTGGGAAGGTGGAAAGGTCATTGAGTTGGGGGGTATTGAAGGATTGTGGTGGTGGTGGAACATTTTCTTTTGCTCCGGTGATGGGGTTTATGGTATAAGTCTTATTCCAATACTTGATTGGAGAGAAGGTAGGGTTTTTGGGTGGTTTGGACGAAGATGGTTCATTCTTCTTAACCCAAACGGGTCGAACCGAGATTTTCGGTTTCTTTGAAAGCTTGGATGAGGAAGCTTTGGGTGAGTGGGGTTGTGACAAAGGAATGTCAAGGTTAGGAATGTAGGAGTTAGGCATTGTGAGAGTGTGAGAATGATATCTCAAGGTTATGTGAGAATGAATTCTCAAGGTTGGGAAGGTGTGAGAATGAAATCTCAAGGTTGGGGTATAAGTAAAATGTAATCAAGGTAAGAATTTGAATACAAAATGTGTAGTGTCAAGGAATGTTTAGTCAATTTGAGTAAACAAGGAATCTTGACTGGGAATAGGGTTTTATAAGTTTTGACCAAAAAAATCGTCAAAAGCCACATTCTGGCCGTGGTACCTTATATGGGCCGGCGGTTCCATATCACTAAGGAACCGCGGGTCCTTAAGGAACCGCGTCCAGTGGACTTTAAACCATGTTTTTCCTGGGTTTTGGGAAAAACTAAGACTTTTTCAAAAAGTTGCAAATCTTGGAATTTTACCTCTATTAGAACCAAAATATGCTAGGGTTGCATAAAGCAACACATTCACAAAGAATGTCTTGACAAAGGATGACAAAATAATTTAGATATCATTTTGAATCAATTTTAGTCAAGTTTAGGGGTTGTGATAGATTTAGGTTCAATTTTAATTTCAAATTAAAGTTGATTAGTGTGCACAAAAGGATAGAATCACACAAAGCTAAATCCATAAGTCAACAACACGAAACATTCATTAGTGAAACAAGTACAAAGATAAATAAAACTAACTAATACATAGCTAGCTTATCATTAAATCTAGATAGGTGGTTTTCTTTGGCTTGTTGTTGAAAATCTTTATTAAAAGAACTCCATCATTCATCTCCTAGGAGGAGGCATGGAGAACAAAGCAAGCAAGAAATCTTGCAAACCGCTATGTAGTCCATACATATCCATCCTTAGGTTTTGGATGAGGAAGTGGTTGTAGAGACAACATGGACATCTAGGACCATGAGTTTGTTGAAACCCAAAGTAAGGATCACCCAAGAGGGACACCCAAAATTGGGATGTTTGAGTTGGGTGGAGGTGGAGGAGGCATGTTCTCCAAGGGTGAAGTGGGTGAAAGTGGAGGCATGTTCCTCAAAGTGGAAATGGGTGAGTGTGGAGGAAAATTCTCCAAGGTTGGTGAAATTGGTGAGTTGTGAGGGGTATATGGTGAAGTCACCAAAATGTCATCAAAGTCATTCCCAAAAGGAATGCTTTGGATTGGTTGAGGTTGTGTGGTCACTTCCAAGGGTGCACTTGGAGTGAAGGGTGAAGAAAGCTCATTCATTCTAGAATTGAATGAAGAGGAGGTAGAACCAATGGAGTGGTTAGTACCATGGGTGGAAGAAGTCTTGCATGGTGCAAGAGGTGGGGAAGGTGATGAAGAAATGAGGATAGGAACATTCTCATTCTTAGGTGTGAGGAAAGGTGAAGAGTTAGGCATAGCTACCTTAACCCTTATTTTGAGTGTTTTTCTTGGGGTGGAGGTCTTGGAAGTGTTTGAGGTTTTGGTACACACCATGTTTGATTAGGGTGGTTTAAGGTTTAGGGAAGTATGTTTGATGTGTGAAGAACATGGCAAACAAGGTGGGTTTAAATGGTTGAGGGGATGATCCAAACTAGTAATGGGTTAAAATCATTTTAGGTGAATAATGAATTTAGATACCCTAGTTTAGGAAATGTGCAGTTTATTACTGAAAATCATGCAAGGTTTACACAAAATTAAGAAAACAGTGTAAAGCAAAGATGCTGTCGTGCACAGTGGCCGGCGGTTCCTTATCTAGGACCGGCGGTACCTTATCGATAAGGAACCGCGGGTCGATATGGAACCGCGACCAGAAGGTTTTCAAAAATTTCCCATTCCAGTTTTTGATAAACCCAGATTTTTCCCAAAGGTTTCACAAGCCAAAGTTAACTACAGATCATAATCTAATAAGCTAACTATCATATGGCATGCACAAAGCTATGTAAAACACAAACATGATGGCATAATAAACGTTAAGGATCAAAATAAATAATAATCCAAGCATAAGTTAATACATAACCAAATGAAGAGAAGAGAGTCATGAAAACATCCTAGATGAGTGTTGCAAGTCACTATGAGCATAACATCTAATTCCTTGATTCACTTCTGAGGCGTTCTCGAAGAAGATGATTGAGATAAAATTGATAGTCGGAATCAACTTCATGGGAGGACAAGATGGAGATTGAAGAGGACATGAAGTTAATGAAGTTTGAGGGAGGGTTACTAGAAGACTCTTCTTGAGAAGTATTTTCGACTTGACACGAGTTCACATTGATCTCGGGTGAAATGTTCCCTTGAATGGGAGACATGACACGATCAACGGAGTGATAGGGTGAAGATAGAAGAGACGGAAAGTCAATAAGGACTCTTCTAAGAAGACGAGAAAGAAGCATTCCATAGGGAAGACTTGACTTAGGCTCAAGAGTAACAAACCTAATTCTTCTAGCTATGAAAAATGCGAGATTGTAAGGAGTTGTGGTGGCAACACAATACAACATGTGTGCAAGACAAGCGGGTACTAAATCCCGATTCCCATCAAGACACATTGCATTTTCCCTAATGATTTCAGCCCAAGGAGACATGAAATCATTAATATCACTAGATAGTAATTCCCAAGGAGAGAGAGTTCGAACAACTCCTTGAAATTTACCATGAATAGGATGCTCACGAGGTTTAGAAATGGTATGAATGATGTCCGAAGGAGTTGGAATCACGATCACATAATGAGCATCAATAGGGGCCGATTCTAAAGAGTCTAAACTCCAAGCATCGGTGAATCGACATTGACCATTAGATGGCACTCCAAGAATATCACCGAATTCTTCAAAAGTGTAAATAATGATTTTCCCCATAATGGAAAATCGTATAGACAAACCATTATTGATGCTTATCAATGTGAATGAGCTAAAGAACTCCATAAGAAACGAAGGAAATATTGGCTCATCAATATCAAGAAGACAATCAAACCCAATAGATTTAAACATGAAGCGAATAAACTCATTTGCGAAATTGGAACAAACAATGCGTCCTTCATGGAAACAACAATGTTCGAGAGACTTAGACGAGTTTTTGTGAGAGTGAATCAAAAGAGGGTGAGAGGGCATGTATGCTCGTGTCCTTTCGTGATCTTTTTGATATCTTGAAGACATGACAAGTACCTAAACACGAAAATATCTATCCAATCACTCATATGAAAAATAAAAAAGGAAGACGAAAAATGAAAATGTGTTATATCAATTTCTTGACAAACATAGGATTGAATCCATATCATTTTCGTGTTCACAATGTGTCTATTCCATCATTGACCAAGAATACATGATCTATGTTATATCAACAATGGATTAGAACATTGGTTTTTCAAAACAAGGTTTTTAGGTAAGCATTAACAATGTCATTACCTACTTGTTCATGGGTTCATCTCAAATCCATCATTCAACCAAAATCATTTAGCCTAAATTCGGATTTGTTCTACAAGTGGGTTTTATTGAAATCTTAATGAATATCAACCTAAGGAATCATAGTAAGATTACCATGTCGACCCACATTCCTATTAAGGTTTTAATTCAATTTCAATTTTAAAAATCCCCAATTATGAAAGGATGAACCCTAGAACAAAATAGACGAAATTGAAAGAAAATACTTACAATTAATTGATGTTAGATGAAGGATGAGTGAAACCCACAACTTGGAATCAATTAATTTGATTGATTGAAGGTTTTGGAAGCTTCAACAATGGTGGAAAAAGTAAAACCCGTCGGCTGTGTGTTTTTGGGAGAGAGAGAGTTTGGTTTGAAAAAGAATAAAAAAACACAAACTGGCGCTCTGACAAAAGTTACTGCCCGCGGTACCTTATCGATAAGGAACCGCGGGTTTGAGCCGCGGAGATAAGGAACCGCCTGCAGAGGCAGGTTTCTATCTCTGAAAAACGCCAAATTTTAAAAATCCAGTTTTTCTAAAATACTTAAAATTAAATCATGAGCCTTTTAAAATATCATTGGATCATAACACTAAGCAATATGCCTTAACGAAGGATTACGAGTTAAATCAAGATCGAAAAGAACCGAAACGGACAAACGACTACTCGTAGCAAAACGACTAAGTGGAGAGAAATCAATGGAAGTGAATCAAGACTAGGATCAATGCTCAAGGGATTAATGACAGTCTTCCAATAGTGGTAACGAGGAGCTTGTGTCACATATAGTGGTTTAAGACGTGCCTTTCCGGCGAAACGTTAAACGGCTTTGGTAATGAATAAGCACAAAGCAATTATTCAAGTATAGACTAAGATCACTTTCAGTAATAGTCTTAGTCTAAACAAAAATATGAGCAAGGTATTAATTCACTTTATCTCCCACAAAGGGCCTACTAACCGTATGGGTGCAAACCATAGAAATCATGCTTGATACTTTAAGCTTCTACTAACTCACTCTACGTCACGATAGTGAGTCAAGTATCCAAGCAATGAAGGTTTGAGAGGATAAAGGAAAAGAAGCACAAACCACAAATAAATGTCAAGGCAAGGATGCCGAGAACAAGCACATAGTCAAGTAATGATCAAAAGAATGATCAAAGGGCGTGTGGGAGAACGAAAGCGTACCTTGGCCACAAAGAGCAATCCATGAAGGAATAAGTGCTATGCCCAATCAATGACTATGATGAGTACTAAGTCTTCAAGGACTAGTATCATTCCCAATCATCTTGGTATCATCATTCAAAGATGTTAAAGATCAATGAAGATGATTCTTCTACAAGTGCAAGTAACTCAATCCACAACCAATTAAGTGATTGATCTTCATGAGTACCTACACAAAGCAAGATGCAAATTAGTAGATACATTTCAAGAGTATATCTAAAATGCATAAAGGCTACTAATCTTAAGTGGGATGCAATATTATCAATTAAAAGACCTATTTTTCAAAGAAAACATAGTTTTGACCAAAGAGAAACTTTAGTACAACTAGACCTTCTAATTTGAGGAGACAATGGGTCGATCCAAGTTTTAAAGTACAATATACTTCAAAGATCTTGAGTGACCATCGCTCTGATACCAATTGTAGAAACTAGAAGGGGGGGGGGGGGGGGTTGAATAGTTTCCCTTCGATTGGTGACCAAATTAAAATTGCTTTCAATTTGGTTTGTATCAAAACTATCTTTTACTTAAAGCTAAGTTGCATAATGATTAGGTTCAATTGAAATGCACTAGCAAGAATAATAAGCAAGTATAATGATAATGAAATAAGTAAAGAGCAAGGAAGGAGACAACCTAGTGGGAAGACACCAAGATTTATAGTGGTTCGACAACGAGGCTCTATCCTCGTTTCTACTCCACTCCTCGAGTACACCTACTCGAGATTTCCACTATATCCACAAGCTCCCTTCTCGGCGGAGAAAACCTTACATCGTTGCTTACATTATTTTCCGACACTAAGCTAAATGTCGAGACCTAATCTTTAGCTAGGACCAATCTACACGACGTTGCCTACTTCACAATTTAACGACACAAGGCTATATGTCGAGTTCTAATCTTAAGGTAGAACCAATCTTCACGACGTTGCCTACTTCACCATTTTACGACACAAGGCTAGATGTCGAGTTCTAATCGAAAGCTAGAACCAATCTTCACGACTCTTCACTTTGAAGCTAAGTGAGAACTTCACACAACACAACTACTAATCACTTTAAAGTTTAGTGAGAACTCACAAGACACAACCACATCACTTTATAGTTTAGTGAGAACTCCTAATCAAATCTATTACAACTCAAATAGACTTATCCAAGTACACACATGTAGCTTGGATTTACACAACACAAATCCAAGCAAACACATATGCAATGGATGTACACAACAAATCCAAGTATTCACAAATAACTTGGATGAACACAACTAGTCCAAGTATTCATAAATACATTGGATTGACCTAAAACAAAAGGTATCATGATGAATATGACTAGCTCATAAATTCATCTTTATCACTACACTAGTGAGTGAGTGATCTTCTCATTGGACATGGTAAAGGAGGGGATCAAGAGGATAATCATATGTAAACATCCTTAACAAATTAAGTGATCATTTACTAATGACTATGCTATAGAAAATAGAAAAAGGGCTGAGAAAAACGTCCAAGAGGCTTGCTGGAAAATGAGATTTGACCCACTATTTAAAGGAGACAAAGTTACAACGGATCTATAACGGCTACTGTGCGCGGTACCTTATCTCACCCCGCGGTACCATATCGCTAAGTTACCGCGTAGGTACTTAAGGTACCGCCACTAGACTCCGCTCCGTTTTTTGTCTTTTAGTGAGGTGGGAATATCTGAGGTATTTGAACCCTTCAAAGGATATTCTAACAGCATTTGGAATATGCCATTTTCAAATTTTCATTTTCCATTTTAATAAAACATTTTCTAAAAAAGAAAGTTTATTAAAAAGTCTTTTGTCTTATTAACAAAAGTGAGTTTTAAGGATAATCATTTTGATGATCACTAAGTATGATTAAAAAAGGTTAGTGATATGATTATTACCTTGATGATAGTGTTAGTTAAATAATTCATTTGGTGTTTCTACACTAAATGTGTTGTATGGTTTGTTGTGATCAAAACTAAGAAAGATTAGTTAACACTAATAATGTTTTTAGGCATTACTTGCATTAACAGGGTTGACCCGAACCTGATTAGCCAAAATCTTCATACCCGATACCCGACCCTGTTTAGTATTCGGGTTAGTCGGATTGACCCGAATAACCGAAATCAATATTTTGACCCTACTAACCTACCTGAATTAGCTTATTCAGGTTTGGGTGTAGGTCGGGTCGAGTTTTTGTACACCCCTAGTTTTAGATAATTATGACCTATACGGGAAGAGATATATGCGGTGAAAAAACAATATGCCTTCACAAGTTGCTATTGTAATTCTTTGCATGTTAGATTAGGTGATGTTTCAAAAATATAGTTTGGAGACTGCAGTTTAGGAAATGCGGTTCAGACTAGGTTAGATTAGCAATGCATTTAGAGTTTTGGAAATGCAGTCTAGAATTTATGGTATAATTCGGAATTAGGTTAGCAATGAGTCGGGAGTTTAGGAAATGCATTTTCATATTCGCATTTAAGATTGAGAAAAGTGTTTGAAATGCAGTTTGAAGTTAGGGATCAAATAGTAGTGTTGCAGTTTGGCATTTGCAGTATAGGTTAGTGTTGTAGTTTAGATTACTGTTAAATTTTTATTAGTGTTGACTTTGTGTGTTATTTTGTTGTTAGAATCTCAAGGAAAGAAAATATGTTGTGAAGATGAAAAAAAATGTTGCAAAGCTAGTCCCTAAGGTTCTATTTTGTAAGTGATTGGACAAAATGGTTGTTTGTGTTAACGGTAATGATGATGTATCATGACTGGACGCCTGACCCACTATTATTTTTATGGGTTGGGTCGTTGTGTCTTGGCCCATATATTGCGACTGGGTATGTGCCGCGAGAGGTCCATAAGTGGCCTTATTGAGTCATGGTCGTGCGATGTTTTCTCAGGTCACGGTAGGCCGTAAGTGGTCACGATCAAGTGGACATACATCCATAACTATGAAGGATATAATTGATTTATTCGATATAAGGATAAGCGAAAATCCAGAATATATCAGTCTTTAGCTTGGGCCGAAAGGTTAGGGAACCCTAAGGGAAATCTCAACTTTAAAAAGAACATTATTGGCATTCAAACAGGTATCATCTAAAACCCTAATCATACTTTCAACATTAATCGAATATCTACTTACTCTCATACAGGATTCTAGTCGTGAGGTTTGTCCTCGCGGTAAGATTCACGGTTTAGTTTCTTTACGCAGGATCCCAAACAATTACTTGGTGAAAGATTAGCTCACACTACACTCGGATAGTTGCCTATCCGACGTACTCTTTCACCCGACACATTTTTAGCATCAACAAGGAATTTGAATGGAAAGAAAATCACAGGTTCGTTCGGTTACGAAAAGACTTCCACAAAAACCACTAGTGCAGGGTCGGAGGCAGGCAGGGGTCAAAAGGGTCGGCTGACACCCCGAGCGAAAAAATTGTAATTTAAGTTATCGAAAATATCCGGGTGTTTTCTAAAATTTGAAAAACCATTTCTTAGTATAATTTATAAAAAATATCAAGTTTTACCCGGCAATTTTTTTGACTCCGCCCTGTACTAATGTAATTACTAGGTCTCTACCCGGCCGATGGCCGTTTTTCTCAATAGCTGATTAAAATCGTATACTATGTTCAAAATCAAATATACAATAATTATAGTAGAATGTGTGTTAAAATAACTTACTAAATCTAATGTTACAAAAGTAACAAAAAAAGGAGCATAGAAAGATATAATATGAATGAATGAAGAGTAAGAGTGAAAAGTTATGGATTCATGATTCTGCTGCGGTTTTCATCCACCGTCCTCCTTCCTTCACAAAATTTGTGTGTTCCTTTGTAAAATACTATTTATGGTGTCATCATAAAGATATTCACTTTTAGAAAGTCGGTACTCGGGTAGGTAACATGAGCTCTACAGGAGAATTCAACTAATTCTAATTTATACAACCAAAGAGCAAAATAACATATATCACGATTCACAACTTACCTTTATCTTTATCGACACCAATAGATAACTCATAGCAAGAAAGGAGTCACAATCCAGTTTCCTTCTATATATAGTTCTATTCTTAACACATTTATTGGAATGCATTCGTCTCCAAGAAGATGATTGATTTGTCAAACACTATTTTATAATTTATCTTTGTTTTACATAAGCAATCTCATTACAAAACGACATCCCAAACACCCTCTTAACTGCTCGTATATCTCAATTTGGTTCAAACGACTTAGTGGACAACTATCTAATATCTGGTGTGTTTCCTTATTTCGATTTTAACTTGTTTTTGGTTCCTAATCCTACTCATATACCACTATAACATATTTCCTATAAGTTTAGACTGAAACTGATCGGACAACAATTAACTATGGCTAAAACATTTAATACATATAGGATACAACCGACTTTGTAAACTTGGATTAAATATGGTAGTACGTTTTAATACTGGGAGAATGAGAGGTATTAACAATACTCAGGTTTGATCTCTTATATACGTAAACCAGTAACTCGAGTGCTTTAGTCTACCGGATTATTGGGTGTGTTTGTGTGTGGGGTGGAGGGCTATTAGATGAGATCAGAAGCAAACGTTATTTGCAAAAACAATAATGGTATGAGTATCAGTTACTTTCAGGTAGTTGATTCGGGTTATCTTGAAACCATAATGGGTCGACCGGGTTACAGTTTGTAACTTATTTACCTTCAAAGCATAAAACTTGAGAAATCATTTCAGTAGATTTCTGCATTACCATATATTGTAAATGTCCTAATTCTCTTAAAAAACATGTTATGGTCAGATGTTTGAATATTAGCCATAGTTATGACTTATGAGATGTGTTTTTTGGTCAATAAAGCTAAGGTAAACTTTTTTCCATCCAAGTTGCAAGCTACCAAGCAACAACAGTTTAGCATATACCGGAGACGCACTTCTTATAGCAGCCACAATACCCAAACATATAACATGTTGCATTTTTACTTCATTAGCAATCACTTGGTATCAGGTGATTTTTAGTGTCTCGATCCTGATATTATATTGTATTTTCTTTCATTTAAGTTTTCTATAATTGAGTATGCGTCATCACCTAGAACCAAAATATCTGAACATATCCTATATGATACGGAAAGATGATTGTCCCATCTTATTGAACTAAAAAAAGAAAAAGAAAAGAGAAAAACCCGCATGAACTTAGAGACGCCTACCAGATTGTCGTTCTCATCTACGTGTCGGCCTATGATCCACAAAGTGTGCATGGCTTTTCCACTATTTGGGATTCATAACAGCGCCTAGCAAGTAATTTATGCATAATCGCTCATTAGTATGAGTGTATCAGTGGAAGAAAGAAAACAAATAAAGCTGAACTTTGATATATTATATACGAACCGTAGTAAAACTAAAACACATTTTCATTGATAGAATGATATTAACATCATTATTATGTAGCTATGAACTTATAATTAGGGAGTAAGGATCTAGTATATATTATTGCACCAATTTTTATAGATTTTTTTATGCATTTTGTCAAACACCTAATATGCATATAAGTTGATTGGGATTTTCATGTATATAAACAAAATCCATACCTTTTTACGATTGAACAGATAATAAAGTTGTTCGGAGTTTATTTGAAACTTCAATTTGTAGTCGGCTCTGGGTCACCTACACGCAAAATCTTGTATATTTTTTCTTAATATATGCAGCAGTTACAAAAACATGGTTCTTCAATTTGTAGTTACACAAACGTAGGTTGCATAAGAAGTTTTCTTTTCCACACTTTACAACTAAAGTTGCTCCTGGCTTGCCACATCAGCAATTTTATATATTTCTTTGTCTAGAATTGTGACACGTATTGTGAATTTATCCTGATTTAATTATATGATAGATGTGAGGTATTAACAATACTCAGGTTTGATCTCTTATATACGTAAACCAGTAACTCGAGTGCTTTAGTCTACCGGATTATTGGGTGTGTTTGTGTGTGGGGTGGAGGGCTATTAGATGAGATCAGAAGCAAACGTTATTTGCAAAAACAATAATGGTATGAGTATCAGTTACTTTCAGGTAGTTGATTCGGGTTATCTTGAAACCATAATGGGTCGACCGGGTTACAGTTTGTAACTTATTTACCTTCAAAGCATAAAACTTGAGAAATCATTTCAGTAGATTTCTGCATTACCATATATTGTAAATGTCCTAATTCTCTTAAAAAACATGTTATGGTCAGATGTTTGAATATTAGCCATAGTTATGACTTATGAGATGTGTTTTTTGGTCAATAAAGCTAAGGTAAACTTTTTTCCATCCAAGTTGCAAGCTACCAAGCAACAACAGTTTAGCATATACCGGAGACGCACTTCTTATAGCAGCCACAATACCCAAACATATAACATGTTGCATTTTTACTTCATTAGCAATCACTTGGTATCAGGTGATTTTTAGTGTCTCGATCCTGATATTATATTGTATTTTCTTTCATTTAAGTTTTCTATAATTGAGTATGCGTCATCACCTAGAACCAAAATATCTGAACATATCCTATATTATACGGAAAGATGATTGTCCCATCTTATTGAACTAAAAAAAGAAAAAGAAAAGAGAAAAACCCGCATGAACTTAGAGACGCCTACCAGATTGTCGTTCTCATCTACGTGTCGGCCTATGATCCACAAAGTGTGCATGGCTTTTCCACTATTTGGGATTCATAACAGCGCCTAGCAAGTAATTTATGCATAATCGCTCATTAGTATGAGTGTATCAGTGGAAGAAAGAAAACAAATAAAGCTGAACTTTGATATATTATATACGAACCGTAGTAAAACTAAAACACATTTTCATTGATAGAATGATATTAACATCATTATTATGTAGCTATGAACTTATAATTAGGGAGTAAGGATCTAGCATATATTATTGCACCAATTTTTATAGATTTTTTTATGCATTTTGTCAAACACCTAATATGCATATAAGTTGATTGGGATTTTCATGTATATAAACAAAATCCATACCTTTTTACGATTGAACAGATAATAAAGTTGTTCGGAGTTTATTTGAAACTTCAATTTGTAGTCGGCTCTGGGTCACCTACACGCAAAATCTTGTATATTTTTTCTTAATATATGCAGCAGTTACAAAAACATGGTTCTTCAATTTGCAGTTACACAAACGTAGGTTGCATAAGAAGTTTTCTTTTTCACACTTTACAACTAAAGTTGCTCCTGGCTTGCCACATCAGCAATTTTATATATTTCTTTGTCTAGAATTGTGACACGTATTGTGAATTTATCCTGATTTAATTATATGATAGACTTAATATATAAGGACGAAAAGTGCCAATGACGCCTGTTAATAAGGAACCAAACATCTAATTACGAGTAACTCGTAACTAAATAAATATTTTATTCTTGTATTTATTATTTGAAGGTACAGTTTTGTTGCTGTCACATTTTTTGAACTTTCATGCCATCATTCTTCACAGCCTGGATCTAGATGACGATACAAAAAGCATGGATTTTCATACACAAAATTTTGAATTTTTTATGGTATTCTGGCATGGTATCTACATAAAACAGTACTACAAATAAGTCGACGCAATTATTTTCTCTTTCTTAGGGGACGTTTGGTTCACAATTTTGTAATCCTCGTATTTCAAAAATGGGACAATTTTAATTTCTGCAGGACTAGAAAAGCTTGTATTTCCAGACCTTGTGGATGTTAGGGAGACTAAAATGGTATAACAAAAGTTGGATTGTGAAAGTGGTAAATGACAATATTGTCCAAAGATCTTCCTTTAAAACCCAAAACAACATCATCAAAATTGTATTTTCCACCAGATCCATTAACATATGTTGGTAGGAGTTCTCTTAAAATGGATAACCCAATTTACGAAAACAGCTAACGATCGAGAGTTAAAACAACAATAGAAAGCATTATAAAATCAACATAAGAAACACCATAAAAATTACCACTCTTCTTTATAATACGAGAACTACTAAGTACTAACCATGATTTTATTTAATTTGAATAATTAAATAGGAAGTCTATTGATAGAATAAGTGAGATTTGAAACCAGAAGTTATAAATCATATCAAAAACATGATTTGATAAAGAAAATCTATATACCCTATAAAGGGTTTATCCCAAATGTTGAAAACTTGAAACTTGAAAGTTGAAAATCCTATAAATGGCAAATATAACAAAAACTTGAAACTTCGAAAAATCAAAAGTTGACAAACAAACAAATAAAGCACTATAGGAAAGATCTCTGCTAATCTCTTCTAATTAATGCTATTTATAGAATATATATATATGTTGACAAATGACACTTCCGGAAACAATTTTAACTAAAAAGTCTATAAGTTGAAACGTTGGACTGAAAGGTATCTAAGGAAACTTCAAAAATTATATCTTTAGCCTTAAACAATAGGCAATTTCATGGTTGAAAATAAGAATTAATTAAGGAATTTCATTAAACTTTTAAAACAAATAATTTAAATATTAATCTTGCACAAGAAGTTTCTCTCATATATTTCAAACCTCTATATAACATTCAGAGTATTTTATGGTGATATTGTTTACTTCATACGACTAACAGTTTTCTATTGTTTTTTGTCTTTTGCAGATTGATATAACATATGTAGTTTATGATTATGACTCGAGAAAAGTTTATACAAATGACAATGAAGGTATTTCTTTATTGTTAATTTAAATTTTAATCTTTTCTTATTATGATGTCGTACATATTGTTTTGATTATTTAAAATATAACGATCAACAAGAGATCCCTTATAAGGATTTTGTTGGAGCTGTGTGACATATTGGAATAATACAATCAATTATTTGAGATGTTAAAGTTCAAGATGTGATATATTTAAATTAAAAAATACAAACTTTTCAAGACAGTTTGTAATTTAATGTTGTTACTTAGGTATTAGTAATATGTTGCCTTCTTTTGTAAGATGTAAAAGAATGAAGTGGAATCTCAGTGGATGAAGATGGATGGCTCTGTTTCTGACTTTCTGGTCGTTTTGATTCCAAGGCTATTGAAACCTATCATGTATGTATCATAATGGTTTTTGAGATTAATACATATCTAATCAACATGATATTATTGATAAGTTGAGATTAGATGCTTTCGTTTTGTTTATGTGTTTGTTAGGAGGTGGTGCAGGTGGATGGTAAATGTCTAATTGGTGATGAATTTTTATTATTTTGAAAGAATGTACAACATTGTTTGACATTGTATTTGATGAATTCTACACCTACGTGTTTTTGTGTTTACTCTTTTTGTGAAACAAAATCGAATTTTCCTTTTGAGCAATTATCATTTGCTTCTTACGAGTTCTCCTATTTAGATACGTTTAATTACAAACTATTATCAGTTTATTTTTTAATCATCTTTGCATCAATTCATACACATACTACGTATTAATTTATTCATGACATGATTTTGATTGACAAAATCTCGCTCACTTTTGTTCAATTCAACTAACCACGTATGATTTAGAAAAGCAATATTGTCATTCTATTTTATGATCTAATATAGTCCAAAAGACTGATGTTAATCACGATTAAAAATTTAGCTATTTTCTTAGTGGTTCACTAATGATTATGATTATTACAAACCAAAATCTACGATGTTCGTTGATATGAATTCTATTTTATAACAAGGAAACAAATCAACCACTCTTTTGTATGATTCATTAATCCGAAAACAATTCACTACAATTAACACTAACTTGTTTTAGCGACCCACTGATCAAGCCTAACATATACATAGTGATTCAAATCCACTTGAGATATGTTAGTCATGCGTCATTGTTAGACCAAACAAAAATGTGTATAAATTGGAAAAACATGAATCAATATTTCTCTAAGATTTATTTTGCATGAAGTTTGACTATTTTTAATACATTGAAGAACAATAACATCATGGCGAATCGTAGAAATTAAGAAAAGCACTGGTAACGTAACGTAATTGCTTGCTTGTCAGACTGGTCACGTAACGTAATTCCTTCTTGTATGTGTCTTTCTAATCAGATCAGTACTGGTCACGTAACGTAATTGCTTGCTTGTCATGATGTACTTTCTTATAGGAGAGTGTCATGAACCAACCGGGAACATTACTTATTATCTTTGATTGGCTTGTGGTTGTGTGACTTCTAAACTGGTCTTAGTCTTTGAATGGGATTCAAAGCAGCAATAAAGGGCATTCATCCACTGTTATTGCCCACTTCAGTTATGAGTTTCCAATGTTTTAAAGTTTACTTTCATTAGTCTTTATTTTGTTTTTTAAACTTCGTCAGTTTCATGTTTGAGTAGTAATGTTTCTTTAGCTATAAAATGATAGGAATCATTGTAATGCAATTATCAGCAACAAGTATTCCATTTCCACTGTCACTTTATTATCCTTCTGTATATTTCTTCCATACTGATAACCAACATTTGGTATCAGAGCGATTGTGTTGTGTTAGTGTATGGTCAAGTGTATGCCAAAAATAACCATGGTAACTTCATCGTCATCTTCGGTTAATGATGAAAATGTTCAGAAAGGTGGTAGTATTACTATCCAGTATCCGATGCTTACAAAGACTAATTACGCAGTGTGGTCTTTGAAAATGCGGGTGAATTTGCAAGCACAAGGAGTGTGGGATGCAACTCAGCAAGCCGATGTCGAGGAGCGACAAGATCGGATGGCACTCGCAGCCATTTACCAGGCGGTTCCAGAAGATGTGCTAATGATGTTGGCTGAGAAGGACTCGGCTAAGGAAGCGTGGGAGACGCTTCGTATAATGCACATGGGAGCTGATCGTGTAAAGGAAGCCAAAGTACAAACCTTGAGAAGTGACTTCGAGGTTATTCGGATGAAGAACGATGAATCAGTTGATGATTTTGCCATGAGATTGAATACAATTGTAACCGGTATTCGCTCACTTGGTGAAACAATCGAGGAGATTACCGTGGTGAAAAAGTTTCTTCGGGCTGTACCGATCCGCTTTATGCAAATCGTGACCTCGATCGAACAATTTGGAGACTTTCAGACCATGACCGTGGAAGAAGTTGTGGGTCGCCTCAAGACCCATGAAGAACGACTCAGGGGATATGGAGATCAGGGAGAACCATCACTATTGCTCACACATGCTGAATGGTCATCACGTTCTAAGCGAACCGACGAAAAGGACTCGTCGAATTCCTCGAAGGGAAGAGGAGGAACTAGTGGCCGGGGCCGGGGACGAGGCCGAGGTCGTGGGCGTGGTCGAGGTGGTGGTCGTGATTCTTATACATATAAGAATGATCAGAAATATGGCCATAGAGATAAAAGTAAGATAAAATGTTTTGCTTGTGAAAAATTCGGTCATTACGCGTCGGAATGTCCGGATAAAAAGCAAGGTGAGGAGGCAAACCTCACCCAAACTGTTGATGAAGAACCTACTCTTATGATGGCAATTTCACAAGAGAATGTTTCTGGAGAAGTATTTTTGAATGAGGAGAAAGTTACTGTAAATCTTCTTCAAACGGGTGAATCTCGAGTTGAGTCTGAAGTGTGGTATCTAGACAATGGTGCTAGCAACCACATGACTGGAGATCGTTCAAAGTTTCACGAGCTAGACGAACGAGTTACGGGCCGAGTGAAGTTTGGAGATGGATCTACTGTAGCAATTATGGGGAAAGGATCGATTTTATTCGATTGCAAAAACGATGACCAACGACTCCTTAATGGGGTGTATTTCATCCCAAGTTTAAAAAGCAACATTATAAGTCTTGGGCAAATGACAGAAGATGGGAGTCGGGTTGAAATGGTTGGATGTTTATTGAAGGTTTTTGACAGAAGTAGCAACCTTCTGTTCAAGGTGAAAAGATCTTCCAACCGTCTTTATAAAACTCTTTTAAAGACGGGTCGCCCAACATGTCTACTTACGAAACAAGAAGAACCTGCTTGGTTATGGCATTCTAGGCTCGGGCACGTGAACTTTTACTCACTACGGAGATTGGTTGAAAAGAAGATGGCATCAGGTGTCCCAATGATTACTCACCCAAATCAGGTGTGTGAAGGGTGTGTTCTAGCTAAGCAAACCCGTATTCCTTTCCCCGACGAATCCATTTTTCGAGCTCAAAAACCTCTGGAACTTGTACACGCTGACTTGTGCGGTCCGATTACACCTACTACTATTGGAGGAAGTAAGTATTTTTTCCTTATAGTTGATGATTACAGTAGGTGGTCATGGGTTTATATGCTATCAGGAAAGTATGAAGTCTTCGATGCATTCAAACGCTACAAGAAGATGATCGAAGAAAGTTCGGGGTATAAAATAAAAACTCTCCGTACAGATCGTGGGGGAGAGTTCACATCAAAAGACTTTGCAAGCTTTTGTGAAGAAAGTGGTATAAAGAGGCATTTGACTGCACCTTATTCGCCGCAACAAAATGGAGTTGTAGAACGGCGAAATCGAACTATTATGGAGATGGCAAGGAGCCTCCTCAAAGGAAGAAATGTACCAGGAGAGTTTTGGGGTGAAGCCGTTAGACATGCCGTTTATCTACTGAATCGTTTGCCATCAAAATCACTTCCCGATATTACCCCATATGAAGCTTGGTTTGGTAAGAAGCCGAGCCTTGAACATTTAAAAGTTTTTGGTTGTGTTGTCTTTGCAAAAACTACAGGTGTTCATCTTAAAAAGCTTGATGATCGAAGCAAAAAGATGGTGTACTTTGGAGTTGAAGATGGAACGAAAGGCAATCGTTTATACGATCCACAAGACATGAAGTTGCGGGTTAGTCGTGATGTTGTGTTTGATGAAAAAGAAGGCTGGAATTGGAGTAAAGATGTGGTAGAGGAAAGACCAATAGCCAACATCTTTACTATAATCAAACCACAACCCCAAATACCACCACAAACTCCACAGAACAGCCCCGAAAGTGAACCCTATGAACCCGTAAGCCCTCAAAATGCACATGTCAATTCTGGACAACCAACTTTGGATATGTCTGATTCAACTCCCACTAATACAGCCCTTGACCCATTTTCTTCTTCCTCTACACATACGACCAGCCCCTCATCAGCGTTCGGGCCTAAGGGATTTCGTTCTTTAGACGCTCTCTATGATGAAACCGAAATTGTGTCACTTGAACCCGAAGAATTAATGTTGTTGGAGACGGACATACCTACAACCTTTAAAGAGGCAGTGAGTATCAAGGAGTGGCGTGAGGCTATGCAAGCCGAATTAGAGTCGATTGAAAAGAACAAGACATGGAAACTCACTGAATTGCCACCAGGTCATATAGCAATTGGTTTGAAATGGGTTTATAAAGTGAAAAGAGACAACTTGGGAAATGTGGTGAAGTATAAAGCACGACTCGTTGCGAAAGGTTTCGTACAAAAGAAAGGGGTCGACTTTGATGAGGTTTTCGCACCGGTAGCTAGACTCGACACCGTAAGGCTCATTCTTGCCTTAGCAGCCCAAAATGGGTGGATAGTTCACCATCTCGATGTCAAGTCAGCCTTTCTCAATGGAGATCTCAAAGAGGAGGTTTATGTTACTCAACCTGAAGGGTACATCAACAAAGATGATGGTCATAAGGTGTTTAAACTTTCCAAAGCTCTTTATGGTCTACGACAAGCACCTCGAGCTTGGAATGTTCGTTTAGATAAAACAATGAAAGGCCTTTGTTTTTCGAAAACTTCTCAAGACCCGGCTGTTTACACAAGAAACTCAGAAGGTAAAATTCTTATTGTTGGTGTCTATGTTGATGATTTAATTATTACCGGATCAAATACACATGACATTATCGAATTCAAGGGGCAAATGAAGAACGAATTCGAAATGAGTGACATGGGACTGCTAGCTTATTATCTTGGAATAGAAGTTTCTCAATCTAAATGGGGAATAGCCTTACGACAAACAAGTTATGCAAAAAAGATTTTGGAGCAATTCGGAATGCAAGAGTGCAACCCGGTAAATTTCCCCATGGAACCAAAATTGAAGGTCGGTAAAGACGAAGGTGGGGAAGAAGTTGATCCTACCGAATATAGGCGAGTGATTGGGTATTTGAGGTACTTGACTCACACTCGTCCTGACTTGTCATTCGCCGTTGGAATTGCTAGTCGTTTTATGGAAAAACCGACAACTTTGCATTTTAAAGTTGTAAAGCACATTCTGAGGTATGTTAAAGGTACTGTTAACTATGGGCTCAATTATGTGAAAGGTCAAGAAGTTGAGCATTTAGTCGGATTTTCGGATAGTGATCATGCTGGTGACGTGGTTGGTGC
This sequence comes from Glebionis coronaria, assembly GCA_025667525.1. Classification (NCBI taxonomy): domain Eukaryota; kingdom Viridiplantae; phylum Streptophyta; class Magnoliopsida; order Asterales; family Asteraceae; genus Glebionis; species Glebionis coronaria. The sequence goes on from CM046877.1 coordinate 425,269,987, forward strand.
TAGAAGTACAAGCGGTATGATTTTCTATCTCGGAAGAAATGCGATTACATGGCAATCTCAGAAGCAACAGATTGTTTCTTTGTCCTCGTGTGAAGCTGAATTTATTGCAGCAACAGCAACAGCATGCCAAGCCATATGGCTTACAAATCTCGTAAAGGAACTAACGGGACGTGATATTGCACCTATCACTTTGTTTGTTGACAACAAGTCAGCAATTGCTCTAATGAAGAATCCTGTGTTTCATGGTCGAAGTAAGCATATTAACATCCGTTTTCACTTCATACGTGAGTGTGTTGAACAGGGGAAGATCATAGTCGAATATGTAAAATCGACGGATCAAAGAGCTGATATATTTACTAAAGCATTGGCAGAAGTAAGATTCACTGAAATGCGTAATGTACTCGGTGTGACTCAAACCGAGCTTGGTCCAGTTTGAGGGGGAAAATGTGACTTCTAAACTGGTCTTAGTCTTTGAATGGGATTCAAAGCAGCAATAAAGGGCATTCATCCACTGTTATTGCCCACTTCAGTTATGAGTTTCCAATGTTTTAAAGTTTACTTTCATTAGTCTTTATTTTGTTTTTTAAACTTCGTCAGTTTCATGTTTGAGTAGTAATGTTTCTTTAGCTATAAAATGATAGGAATCATTGTAATGCAATTATCAGCAACAAGTATTCCATTTCCACTGTCACTTTATTATCCTTCTGTATATTTCTTCCATACTGATAACCAACAGGTTGTGCATGCATTTCATGAAGCTCGGATGAGGCAACCTGAATTGCTTGCGTACATTGACAAACACGAGGCTAAAAAATGCAGGGTAGGCTACTTTTACTAGGGTATTTACTGCTGTATATGTGTTACAGTATTTTGAAACAAATGATTGATACAATGTGTTGATTTTATTCAAATGCAGAAAAACAAATCTTGCAGGTTAAGGGCATGAGATGCATTTGCTTCTAGCAATTTTTGTTTATGACTTACATCATTCTTCTGTTAGTACTGGAGTGAGATTTATTATTGTTGTCTAATTTTCCCTTTTACTAGCAATGATTACTTCATGGATTTTTCTCTTGCTATTATTTCATATTGGTGTGGCACTATGTTGACTATTACACCTTGTTTTAAAAACCACGAGGGTTTTTTTTATGTTGTTTCTATGCCCTTGAATGTTTTCTTTTTTTCGAATTGAATTTACTTATGTACACGGAATAATAATATTGTTGGTTATCTGATCCTTTCAATACTTATATGTTTTAATTTGTTATGCTTAAATGAATGAAAATAAATCGCTTTTAGTAATGGACAACATTTTTTTTGTTTGGTTGGTTTACGAGCAGAGGGTATTTGATTTACCAAGTGATTTTACTTTTTTTTCACCCAATAAATATTGATTTAAGTTTATTTAGATAGCATATTTTTCTTTGGATATGAGGGGACTCATCCCCATCATCTATCTTATTTTAATTTAATGGATAAGATTAAACACAAAATATATTTTCACTCTCTTTTTCAAACATTAATATCTCTTAAACCGCGAAAAAAACATACTTACGAAGAACATTTAATTATCTTTCTATAGATATGCTATATGATACACTTTCAACAATATTTTTTTTTTCATTTTTTTCACGTTTTCGAAAATTATCATATATGATACTAATATCATATATGATGTATGACCAGTATCATATATGATATAATCTATCATATATGATAGAAACTCATAGTGTATATGATTTAACACTGTTATCATATATGATGAAACAGTATTATCATATATGATATTTCACGTAAATTTTAACAAGAATAAAAAACGAATTTTTTTTCTTCGAAACTATATCATAGTGCATATTGGTCGAAAGATAATTAAACGTTCTTCGCGGTGGTATAATTATTTTCGTTTAACACTTAACGGTTTAGAAGATATTTAAATTATAAAAAATAGATAAAAAATAAAATATAATTAATCTTATCCATTAGATGAAAATGAGATGGATGTTGGGATGAGTCCCTTCATATCCAATAAAAAGTATAGTATCAAAAATAACTCTTCTCATAAATATTTAATAATTTTAGACTTATAATAGCTTTTTTTTAACTATAATTTGTTTACGCATAAAATATATAAAGAAAATGAATGTACGATTATTAAAGCTTCGGATTCTCACATCAAAGTGAATGAATGTGAGCGTTAGCTTAGCTGAACAGAATGTTTAACATTTTAAAATGACCCCTAGATTTATTTACGTATAGAATTTTTATATTTTTATGTTTTATTTTAAACGTTACACGAAACACGTTTCACAATACCGCATATCATAATTATTTGTCGATAGGCAATTTCCGCCGCTATGCGCGGGTACTCGTCTAGTAAAATTATTACGTGTGTTTTTTTTTTTTTTTTTGAAAATAATTATTACGTATGTTGATAGCAGATTGATGATGTAAATACTACCAGCGGTGTTTAAAGAACCAAGAAAAAATGAAGTATTGTAAGTAGGGTGAGTAGAAACCGAACCGCGAACCGTAAAACCGTAAAGAATCGTAAAAATCGAATCTCAAAAACCGCACTACGACAAAAACCGACGGTTTGGTTTTAAGAAAAAGAAAAAACCGCAAATGCGGTCGGTTGCGGTTTTCGCCTGTAAAACCGAACCGCAAAACCGAACCGCACCACACAATAATTATTTTATACTATAAAACGTCATCGACTATTTTATACGAGTTATAAGACTTCTAATGCATATTATTATTGATATTCATATAAGTTATTAGTAGTAAAGTGTTTGTTAGATTCAATTTATGCATTGTTATAACCGAAAAATCAACATTTAAAACAAAAAACCGCAAAAAGCCACAATTATTATAAGTCACAAATAAGGTTCGGTGCGGTTAAAAACCGCAAAATCACAGAAATCGCAAAAAACCGCAAAACCGAAACCGCGGTTTTGGTTCGGTGCGGTTTATATTTTTATAAAAACCGCAAGTACAGTTACGGTTCGGTTTTAGTAAAAAACCGCACCAAACCAGACAACGCTCACCCCTAATTGGAAGAGAAGAAATTGTTGAATGTGTGAGGGTGAGAGAAGATTGGTATATTTGTCCAATTTAATATTTTATACATTGTGTCCCTACCCGTTTTCTAATCCATCCCATATGTAGTAGTTTTAAATGTCGCTCTTTCTCAGTATTATTAAGCCGGTTTTTCTTACTTTTACAGCTTTACTCCAACCAAACAGGCAATGTAATTGTATTTTAATATCAAATCCACTGAAAACCATTCAAATACAATGAATTAAACAGCCCTTTAGGGTTTTCAACGATGGCCTAAAAGTGGCTAGTGATCTATCAACTCAAAAGTTATGAATTCGAGAGCCTCACTCGATACATACAAAAAGATTTATAAAATATCAAATGTGACACGATAATAATGTGATATATGATTTTTTAGATTATAGCTGCAAAAGTAATTGGAAGCCCTGAAATGACATATTAGATTAAATTATAATATAGTTGTATGTGTAATTTAAAGTTTTAACAGTTATTAATAATTGAGGGAAATGCAGATTTGCTTCCTGTGGTTTGCTCAAAATGCAGGCGGTCTCTTCGACTTTTGGAAAGTGCAAGCAAGTTCCCCAACGTTTAGGATAAGTCGGCAGCCGGCCTCCCTAGCGTTAAAGTTGACTCGTTATCGTAATCTGATGAGGGCACGATTGTCTTTTCCTTAATAAACATATAATAAACTCATTTTGGACAAACCCGTAGCAGATTCAACCGGGTATAAAACCGCCATCTCCTTTCTTCCCCAAACATAAAAAACCTTTTCATTTACCCTATCACCATTGATAAAACCTTCGTCCCATAATCATCATCATCATCACCTTCAAAATCAATGATCATGATGAACTCAGATAATCTCGCATCTTTCGGCTATGGGTTGGACCTTCTTTTACGAGTATAAGAAAAAGGGTACTCAAGAACTTAGGTATAAAGCTCCAGGTCATTGAGTTTACTTGTCGTTGAAAACAGCTTGCAAATCTGCTATCAAGAATCAAGGACAACAGAAATCCAAGAGGAAGAGGGAATCTGACTATGTTGATCGTCCTCAGAAGAAAAGTTTATGCCTTGATCACAAAAGTGATCAAGATTAAAGTTTTGATGAATCTGAGGTCGAGAATGACAGCAAATCCGAGTCTTTTCATCAACCTCGGAAAAGGGCACATATTCCAGATCGGAAAAGTTTATGTTTTGATCACCAAAGTGATCAAGATTCAAGTGTTTGTGAATCTGATGTTGAGAAAAAAAACAGATTCTTAAAACCGGAAATAATGTACTAGCACGGAAGTATGTTTTATAGTTGAATCTGTGATCAAGATTCAAGTGTTTGTGAATCTAATGTTGAATCTGTGTTACGAGTACTGCTTGTGTGTGTCAGCTTTGTAAATTAATGAGTGAAGGACATATCAGAAGTGATGATTTAATCAGGTGCATAGAATGTGAGCGGCACTTTCACATTCATCGTATTAGAAAGCTAGGATTTGTACTGTGTATCAAAAGTGATGATTTAATCGGTTATACTTATAGGAAAGAATCAACAATCTGTTTAACATTTTTTAATAAGTAAAAAGACGGTCTTACCCTCATATAACAAGTCAAATTTAACACTGTTAAACACTGGGGAGGCCGCCTGCCGACTTATTCTAAACGTTGGGGAACTTGCTTGCACTTTCCAAAAGTCGGAGAGGCCGCCTGCATTTTGAGCAAACCACAGGAGCAAATCTGCATTTCCCTCATAATAATTTTAAAAGCTTTATAAGTTAACTTTTCATTTAAAAACTAACTGTTTGAAATAAAAATCTAACAGATTTAAAAAATTGTTATATCAAACAAAACTAGTTATTTTAATAGACGGTTTTTGAAACAAAAAACTAATAATTTCCGAAAAACTTCAAAAGAACTCTTGTCAAACATGCCACGTGTATTTACGATGAAATATGAGTGGCGTAGCTAATATATGAGCTTGTGCTATTTATGATCAGTGAAGGAGGTGGGATCCGCCTTGTCCTTGTGGATTGAATGATAAAAAAGAGCATCTCACGTGGATTCTGAATTAAAGCCTTCTGTCCAACGACATTTAAATTCTGCATCTGTAAAATGAGTGCCAAATATCTAGGAGTAAATAAATTGAGAATTTCGTGAACTATTTATACGAATGTTTAATGAAAAATAATAGTCATTGGCTTATTTCAATGAACAAATATGAAAAAGATGGCACATTTTGTTTAGTTTGTTAGTGAACATTTGTGTTTGACTGTTTGTTAATGTTCGCCTATGCACCCTTCACTGTCAAGTTCCACAGCTTTGCTTTCATCTTCTGGATATATTGTGAGATAATTAATTGTCTTATTTAGAAAAAATATTCGATAAGAAGTATTTTAACATGCAGAGCATTGTTTCTGGAATTTGATAAAATTTGTACATATATAACCCTAACAAGAGTTACACCGCACTTATGTTCTTTATTTTGTTTGCAACTGTAATTACTACATTAATAAATCACGACTCACTACAAAATTCGAGCCCTTCTTTGTCGAATTTTCGAGTTTTTTTCTGGCGACATGTCGTCAGAGAAACCTAATCCTGGCGACAAGTCGTCAGGGATCAGCCGTAAGAGAAAGTTTCCATGGCGACAAATGAAAGTTTTCCTGGCGACTAAGTGGACTCCACTGTATTTTGGTCATAAAATTGGTGCCACGCTGACTTTTATAAGGGAAAGTTTCCCTGGCGACATATGTCGCCCGAGAAAACATGAGTGATCAGCCACAGTTAAGGAATATGATAATTAATCTCGACTTTTTCCCGACGACAGCGTCACCAGGGAAACTTTCCCTTACGTTGACAAGTCAAAGTTGTGCCAAAGTTTCCCTGGCGACATGCCGTCAGGGAAACTCTGCCGACTTTTCAAAAAGGGAATTGATTTGCACACTCATAAAATTGATTGGGACACTCAAAGTTGTGCATTACAAAGTTGTACTGTGTTTTATTATGTGTTTTATCTGCTTGTACTGTGAGTGTCCCAATAACTTTTTTGAGTGTGCAAATCATCTCCCTTTCAAAAAGGTCAAATGCGCCAAAGTTTTTCCTGGCGACATGTCGCCCAGGGAAACTCTGGTGACTTTTCAAAAAGGTCAAATGAGCCAAACTTTTCCCTGGCGACTTGTCGCCGGAGAAACTTTGTCATTTTATTTTGTTCAGCCTGCACAGCAGGCTATTTCCATATTTTTCCAAAATTTTTTCGAAAAAAATCTACCAAAACCTGGGGATACAAATACCAAAAATCTACCGCAAATCTAGTACCAAACTACAATAACATGTAACCTCTCGATCGATTAACTCGATCAATACAAATACATATGTCACAACTTGAGTACAAATATATTGGTTCCTAGTTACACTTATTAAACTTGCAATTCAGGGTTTACAATTATTAAACTTGCATGCTAAGGTAGGAAAAACAAGATATACTAACCATTATTGCCAATCTACCCGTCGGCATTCTCATTAACACTACCGCCACTCCCGCCGGCGCCACTTCCGCTGCCTCTCTTACCACTCCCGCTAGCACCAGCCGATAGGAATGTTGAGAATGCAATCGGCAAACCTATCGTCACTTCTTATAAAATTATACACTTGATCCAATCGCGGATCGACGACAGATGAGGGAGGAGTAAATGGAGTATTTTGGCGCCTTCTCGACACTATCTGACCGACACCGGGCATGTGACCGCGCTGCTTTCCGCCTCTGACGATACGGTTTATCTCGTCGTCCGTATATTTGCCTGTAGCCCTCAACTCAAGGATCTCCTCATAATGAAGTGACAAAAACAAACGATAGTTAATATATTATTTATTAGTCGGGTTGCTACATTATTTCTCGGCAGGGAATAGTCGAAAACCAAGGTATATCCAAAAACAAAAGATTAAATAAACTAAATTTAAAAATAAAAAAATTCTTACATGCATGAGGCGGTCCGCCTCGCAAAAAAATTCTCATCCTTGTCGGTGTGCGTCAAGAAGAAGTGATCAATGACAGACGGGGGCGGCAGATCAGCTGCAGTTGCACATTGGGTCTGTACATACATAGACACGCATATATAGAATGAAACAAATTCAAAACAAAAAATCACAACACACCAAAACATATAATCAAAGACATATATGTATGTAAATTAATTATAGAATTTCTCACCACTTTGTCTCGAAGGAGTGCTAACGATCGGGATTCCTGCCGACTCGGTGTCTTCATCTTAGACCGATTTTACGAGTTTGTCAGACATCTTTTTTCGTAATCCGGATCACTCCAAAATTCGATATGTTTTTCCCACTCCTCGGCAGTATTTTTCTGAGGACGCTCCTTGCGGACTCTGTCTATGTCAACCCTACCGGTATCGATGTCTCGGCGCCAATGATTTTGCTTGAGCTGAGATTTGTTGGAATTGTAAGTCTTTTGAATCATACATTTTATGCCGCCACTTACACCGTCCCCACACTTGTAGGGTGTCAGATTAAACTTAGAATGCATTCATATATAACAAATAAAACAAACACAGAGTTAGAGTTAGAGATATAATTTATACATTATTTTGTTTATTTATTTAATGGCTTATATATTTATTTAAATTTTTATAATAAAAACAACTTATCCTGATAAGCATAAGCTTTTTGAAAACAGCTTGTTCTGATAAGCTTATCAGGACAAGCTGTTTGAAAACAGCTTATCCTGATAAGCTTATCAGAGAAGCTATTTGAAAACAGCTTATCCTGATAAGCTTATCAGAACAAGCTGTTTTCACACTGCTTGTTCTGATAACCTTATCAAGATAAGCTGTATTCAAACAACTTGTTCTGATAAGCTTATCAGGATAAGCTGTTTAAAAACAGCTTATCCGAAAAAGCTTATTACCTTATTCTCATCAAATATATATTTATTTAAATTTATTTATTTATTTATATGATATAAATAAATAAGATATAATTTGTATATTTATTTAAATTTTGTTATTTATTTATATGATATTAAAAAAATAAACAAATTTATTTAAATATATACACCATTAAATAAATAAACACAATAATGTCATAAACATAAAAATGATAACTGACCTCTATGTCAGCCCAAACGTTCGCCTCGAGCTCTTTAGGGACGTCATTCCAACATGGGTAGTACATTCGCACGAGCCTCTTGAGAGACTCCCCGATGAAATTAGCGAAATGCTGAGCATGGTCGCCGAGAGGCCGGAAAGAGGGTGCTCGCCCCTCAAAATGTATCGAGACAGGGCCATGCATCTCAACGGTGCTCAACAAATCGAGATTTTGGGTAATGCCCCGAGTCTTTGACCTACCGGCCTGTGTGCCGCCCAAATTTTCTTTTCTTTTGCCTTTGCCTGCAAAAATCAAGTGAGTGATAAAGTCATAAAAATTCAAGGCAAGCAACATATATGCACCAAATTTATGATTGTGTTACAATAATCCAAATATTCTTACCTTTGTTTCTAAATAAGGCGAGGCAACTGCTGCGGATGTTTGGCGTAGGAGGTTCATCCTCACCACCACCGTCACCATCGTGTGATCGTGCGACATCTGCTGACATCTGTACAAGTACAATTAGCATAACATAGACAAATTCATGAACAAAATTATATAAGTATGCACAAATCCAAATACAACACATCTGGCTAAATATAGACATTTAAACTAGTTTGTGATGTGTTTTTTTCGTGTTTATGAGTCTAATATCGTTGTAATAGTCATGTTTAATTAAACGCGTGTTTAAGTGTCCATGACGAATAAAATTATGTTTAGGTGTGTCTGTCTGTAAGTCTCACATGTGTTTACACAAAAGGTTTTATGTAATATTTGGAATAAATAAATATTTGTTTTACAAATTTCTCATTTTTTATTATATAAATGTCACGAAAATAAAATGACATCGGATCGATAGTTAAAATAATAATTATATTCCACAATTATATAGTTTTTTTATTAAATAATAGTTATATCTTAAATACGTAAAAAAACAACTAATATTTTATATTTTTTCATAATAAGCAAAAATTAATAATATTTGACAGGGAGTTTTCCCGGCGACATGTCGCCGGGGAAACATTAGTGATTTGGCGGGTAAAAGTTCGCCACAGTTTTCTGCTAAAGTTTAAAGTTAATTAAACCTGGTCAAGTATTCCGTGGCGACATGTCGCCAGGGATAAGTTTGTCAGGTTATTATCAAAGAAAGATTAAGGTTAATTACGCCTGGTCGATGATTTCCCGGCGACATGTCGCCGGGGATAACTGGGAGTGAAAATATCCCGTTTTTTCTTTTGACATATCGTTTTGGACAATGACTCCCCGGCGACATGTCGCCAGGGATACTGTGGTCAATAACTCCCCGGCGACATGTCGCCAGGGATACACTGGGGATTAGGGGTTTTCCCTGACGACATTTAGTCGCCGGGGAAACATCGGTCACCTGATTCCAACTTTCTTGTAGTGACTCTGCAACTTTTGCAAGTGGAGGACATTTTTGGAAAATGTTTAGTTATTAGTTTAATCTTTTTAAAAGGTTTAAATCGGTGAGAAAACCCTAACTTGTGTATATCTTTGCCGATGGAACCTTTTTCAAAGACCAAGCCTCATGCACTTGTTTCATTAATTGACCTTTTTCTCAAGAGTTAGGATTGAACTCGAAACCTATTTCTTCAAAAGCCTTATTTTAACCGAACTAAACGTTTGAGTTGAAAAAGTGTTACCATTGGAGCAATGAGTTAATACAAGTATACAACTAACCATTTTTCATGTCGATCTTTTATGATTTACCAACTAACGGAGAACTAAAATTAAAATAAATCAAGCATCAACCTTTATCATACTTGCAACATCCTGCTGAAGAGTAGCAGTCGCGTGTGCATGTTTATTTGTGCACAATTATTTTGGTACTATACTGCTTTTGAACAGTTTTAACTGCTGTCCCAGTGATATTTCTGCTTATTTAGCATCTTTTAGAATTAGTGGGCTGAATGTAGTGATCCTTGCACTGCTAGTGTTTCTGCACTTATAACATGGCATGTCTTTTCATAAATATATGGCCACACATACTTGTATACATAGAAGTAGGGACAAATGTCAATGATTTTTATATAACATTGACTTCCATAATCAACATTTTGGTCCTTGCTAGCTAGTGCATCTTTGGGACTTAAGGATTATCCGTATAAAGTGTGTGTTTGTTTTAGGTATAATTTCTACAGTAGTAAATAACGATTTTATTTTCCATGAGCTTGATCTCGATATAAAGGATGTCTTGCTATTGCCTACAAGCATCTGTGCCACATATAGTCGTATCACCAAAAGCCTAAAAGGAGCGAATGTATGTCGCGTTGCCATTAAGTAGTAGTCATTGGTTTTTTTTGTGAGTTTAACATCTAACTTGAACAAGTTTATGAGCGGATTAATGTCATTAAAAAGAATGATCGATCATCGTTTGGTACAAGATCAACAACTTCTATATAAGAAAAACACGATCAAGGAAGTTTTTGTGGTCTTTCGCGTTCATAGGTTGGATTTTTTCGTTTGATTCGGGCGGTTAGTGAAAGGGTGCATCTAAAATCGTGAAAAATCTAAATTACACCGGCCATCCTTTTCTCATAGTAAGAAAAAGGATTGCGACACCATTATTTTTTGCATCATCAAATAAATCAAACCAATTAAAAATCAACAGATCAAAATCGAGTTGTCTAGACCACCACAACACAATGAGACATAGTCTTGGTCAAAGTGACCGGTTAAAATTGCTAGGAGAAGGAGGTCACTAGCCCAGTAGGCGGCTTAGTTCATCTTTTTTAATTCAGTTGAAGCTGAGGTTGAGATTTAACTTATGTCACTTCAAAAAACCAGAATCATGAATCATGATTCTAGTCACTCCCCTTTACCTAAAAGAACCAGAATCGTGAATATGGTTACCATTGTTTAACAAACATGAAATAGTATTATAGTAACATGTTTGGTAATAGGAGATACGATTTAAAATTAATTACATGAATTCGTCTAGTGGTTATATCGAAACTTAAAAGTGTACTACTACTTAGATTGCAACAAGAAGTACGTACACCAACCAATACGTGTTTCCTATTTCACTGTTCGCTTAACTATACAATGATAGTGAAAACATTCTTCAACTTCTAAAAAATAATATGTTTTTTACTTTTATCTTTGCCAGTCAAATTAGGATTATATGTTGCTCAACAAAAGAAAAAAAAAGTTAGGATAGGAGAAAAATATTAATGATAAAAGCACAATACTTAACTAAAAAGTCAATTGCACAGCTAAAAACATTAAAAAAACATTTTAGAAAAATGATGAAACAATGTTTTAAATACAAAATTCAATAAAAATGACACATGTAATTTATTAAAGAGAAAAGTTATTTTGCATCCTTGTTTTGATGGAGACTAAGGAACAAATCTCCACCCTTCATCTATTTTTGATCTAATAGTAGAGATTAACCTAAGATTTAAAAAAAAAACACGGAAGGGCCATTTTTGCCAAAATGTCCAAAAGTTGAAAAAATGGGCGGAGGTACCAAAGTTGTAAATATGACGGAGTAATGAATTATCACTAGTGATATTTCACTAGCGAAAATCAATGAAATATCACTGTTAATAAAAAAATGAAATATCACTGGGATATTACGCAGTAAATATGTTAATGAAATATCACTAGTGATTTCATTGCTTTATCTCTAGTGATATTTCATGTTTTTATCAGTAACGAAATATCACATGTGATAACCAATTTTCGTCATATTTACAATTTAGTCATTCCGCCGCTTTTTTGCAAATTTTGGACATTTTGGCAAAAATAGTCCCTCCGTGTTTTTTTAATCTTAGGTAATGGATGGCTAGGATTATTCCCTTAGATTCCAACAAAAAAAACAAGTTTCCAAAATAACCGGACTAATTTATTAAAGGGTTTCTATAAAATGCTTCAAAAAGAAAATAAGAATTACAAATGATGCTTTAAATACAAAATTATATAAAAATATATAAGGAAGAATGGTGAAAATAATGCCTTAAATACAAAATTATATAAAACAATGACACATGTAATTTATTAAAGAGTTTCCATAAAATGCTTCAAAAAGAAAATAGGAAGACAAATAATGACTTAAATACAAAATTCTAAAACTATCACATGTAATTCATTAAATGGTTTCCATAAAATGCTTCAAAAGGAAAATAAGAATTACAAATAATGTTTTAAATACAAAATTCTATAAAAATATATAAGGAAGGATGGTGAAACAATGCCTTAAATACACAATTCTATAAAAATGACACATGTAATTCATTAAATGTTTTCCATAAAATGCTTCAAAAGAAAATAAGAATTACAAATGATGTATTAAATACAAAATTTTATAAAAATGATACATTACCCCCTTAATACAATAAGGGGAATTGGAAAATACCCAAATAAAAAACAATATTAAGTGTGTGAGAGGAAAAAGTTGTCCCCTCTTACCTGTCGTTAGATTTCTTCCTTTTTCTGTTCACCTGTATGGGTTCCTCAACACTATCTCCATCTCAACCGTATGTTGGTTTGTAAAATTGTTCACTGGTATGGCCTTTTTCAAAACCCCCTTTTTAACCGTCCGATTGTTCGGGTCCAAGATTAGGAGCCATCTATGTTGCACAGTGCGATGATACCCACATCTGTAAATCTTATCCTCATCTTAAACTCACATAGCAAAACACACATATGAAGATCCGCCGTATGAATTACATATGATTTTGGTAAGTTGTTTTTTATTTTGTTTAATTGATGATTTCAAGATTCTTCCAATTGTTTGATTTGATGGTCTTAAGGGTTAATTGAATTGCTTTTATTATTAGTTTTTAATAAACAATAATAAAGTTTGTGTTTTTTTATTGCTTTGATTTATGTTCATGACTCTATTTTCTTTCTTCTAATTGGATCAATTCATGTGTTTTTTGTTTGATTTCATGCTTTTTAGGGTTACCTGTATTAGTTTATCATTTCTATGGTTCCTGAAAGTCATCAACACTCTGTTTTTCTTTACCTTTGCTTTTAGGCTTAAAATGAATTGGTTATGGTTTACAGCAGTCTCATATTATTTGGTTTTATGTGTCACTTCGATGATCAATCGTTTAGGTGGTGCGATCTATTTTATTTACAACTTATTTGCTGCCCCGGTGTTGACATTGTCTTTTATCCAATCAATAGGTTTTTGGGGGACTGAAGCAGCAGAGATGGTGTTAATACCCCCCCCCCCCCCCCTCCTAACTATAAACTGAGTTGTGAAAATAAATTACAACCAGGGACGTGGCACATATGCTGTAGCAGTGGTACACGCAGTGGTCAAGTGCCACAAATATTTGGAGATCACAATCTAGGTTGGTACAAATGATCCTTTTATAAAGCTTCATATTTTCAACTCTGATGGATTCAAATCTTAATCGATTAGTTCTTCTGTTCTGAATCTAAAGCCAAACAAGTAAAACACACAAACACCATCCAATGTGACGGAAGAGAACTTTTGTTGTTTTTAATAATAGAAATTTAAATAACAGTCCTTTATAACAATGTAACTATAATCAATTTGTTAATGTCACAGCTCTTGGTGTTAAAATTACAGGTGGTAGGAATTGATGTGCAATATTCCAAGATCAATATCGGAGACGGGATTATAAGCACCCAAGGGGCTGTATGGATCTGGTATATCATCTGTCATCGGATTCCTGTTCTTTGTTTCATGAATCCCCTTCACTATTCTGCTACATTTGAGGTTTTTTTGTGTTTCATGAACATTCATAACAACTTATTTTATAAACACTTAAAAAACCACTAGATATTGGGTGTGTACAAATTTTTGGTGAGATGAAAAATTTTGAATTGGAAAATAGCACATGAGGAAAATACATGTTTAGACTTGACTCTCTGAAAAACAACAATAAAACTTATTGTATCGTTTATTTAGAGTGTAACACCATATTTTGGAAATGGAAATATCACAGCAATTATGGCGTGTCATCAAAGCATACAAGGAAAAATGTCTAAACATTACTTGACCATAAAAGGAAAATACAAGAATCAAACATCGCTAGTCCAAAAGTAAAGCTCATCACACACAAACATAGTATAATAAAGGAAAGGACTAAACAATGTCCAAAGCATAAGTATCATAAGAAAGGAAATGCATAATGTAAAGAAGGCTAGACAGCTTCCAGTCCATATGCACGTACTCTTAGTGTCTACGAGCGTCCCTGAGTACCTGCCGTTTTGGGAACATAGAAAAGGAAAACGGCTGAGCAAAAACGCTCAGTGCACGGATGTACAATAAAGCATGAATAGGATAAGCATATAACATAATAACAGCGGAATAAAACTAAGTCCCGAGTAACCTGGTTAGGTCTTAAATAAACTGGTTTTATAGTTTGACGTCTTATGTTTATCTTATAAAATCTGTTTGTCATATTTTACCATTAGCCAATATAGGTCATGAAAATCCACCGTGCATGAATACTTGGAGGGGTGACCTCATCATGCAAATTAGAGGGGCTGCCTCTAATTTAATATACTGGTTTTTGGGTAGGAGGGATCAGCTCCTTGTGAAGGATGCAAGGCACACACCACATTCACCATGAAATCCTGAATAAAAACATGTAACTAGGATGCACCCATACGCCCCACATGATAAATATAAATAAATGGCCAAAAGCTGAAGGGACGCCACGAGCAATCACTCCGCCGTGGTGAAGTCATAACATTAGTGCCTCTAATGTTATGGTTATGGTACCTCCATAACTAGGTGAAACTGGTCATGCATGTATATGGCTATAGGTAATCTTAATTAAACATAAGCAATCAAACACGTAACTTATACTACGGTAAAACAGTTGGCTGCATACGAGGAATCCTAATAAGGAAAGAATGTCCATACTAAAAGGACGGGAATCCGTACCTTATGTCCAGTGAACGAAGAAGACGAACTGAGAGGAATCCTACTTCCGAATCACTAGTGCTACATAAATACATACATGAATAAGTATCTGCTTACTAAATACGTAGCTGGTTTTATGTCATGTCTTAGCTTATTTTATGTGTTCTTACCATGTTTTACTGTTTAAAAGCCTTAAACTATGTTTTATGTTATATTCTGTTTAATCCGATTAAGTATTTCTGGTATTTCATGTGTTATTATACTTACTGTGTAATAATAAGTAACTTTCCAAAGATAGCAGGTTTCCTAAAATAGAAAGTTTCCAAAAATAGAAAGTTTCCAAAAATAGAAAGTTTCCAAAAATAGAAAGTTACCAAAAATAGAAAGTTTCCAAAAATAGAAAGTTTCCAAAAATAGAAAGTTTCCAAAAATAGAAAGTTTCCAAAAACAGATTTACTGCTTAAAATAGATAAGTTTCTAAAAATAGAAAGTTTCCATAAATAGATCAGCTGCCTTAATTAAATAAGTTTCCATAAATAGATTAGCTGCCTGAAATAAATAAGTTTCTAAAAATAGAAGGTTTCCATAAATAGATTAGCTGCCTTATTTAATTAAGTTTCTAAAAATAGAAAGTTTCCATAATTAGAAATAAGCTGGTTAAATAAGCTAAGTATATAAGCCTAAGTGTTTTCATGATTATTTTCTAAGTCATATGATATAATGTATAGTTTAATAATTATTTCATGTAATTAAATTAAACTATAGGTTAAAATATTTAATTAAAGCATATCATGTTTTTAATTAAATAAGTTAAATACTTAGGTTTAAATATGTATTATTATATATTAATAATATAACCTAAGTCATGTTAATTAATTAATTATATCCATGGTTTTAAAATAATTAACTAATTGTAAGTCTTAAATATACAAATACTTAGGTTAATTAATTTCATGATTATAATAATTAAAATAACCTAAGTCATGTTATTAAATTAATCATATCATTTTATTAATTTAATTTTAACATAAGATCATAAACATAAAAAAACTAAACATACACCATGAACCGGATCCAAACTAAAAACAATGAACCGGACATGAAATCGACACCGTACCCCAAACCAACTCGGGGTACCCCGTGTTTTACTGCTACCGTGGGACCCACACGCACCAACCAAGACCGTATGGTCTTGGTGGTGGTCGGCTTGGCCAAACCGAGACCCCTTCGGGTTCGGTGCAGCCTGCGACCAAAAACAAACACCCCTTAAAACACCCTTTTGATTTTATTTAACACCAAATCATGTTAGATCCATGTTTAATTATTAGATTTTTATAAAAAACATCACATGTTCTTGATTTATAAAAAGATTAAATCAAAAGAAAAGGTTTAAAAAGGATTTATCGAATTCGTGGATCAAAAGGACGAAGAACCAACACGATCAATCACTAAAATTCCAAGATCCAAGATCACAAACCACCTCTTGTGGTGGTTGAAGGGTGGCGGCACAAAGGAGACAAGGGAAGGAGGTTTTTAGGTTTTCTTAATAATCTTCTGTAAAGATTAAATGAGTAGTAAAAAAAATAATAACCCCCCTTTAGTAAATTTGACAAATGGGCTTGGCCCATTTGTCCTTGTAGCCGCGGGTAGGGGCCCCACTTGGGGTACCCGTACCTTTTTCCGTGTCTCGTTGTTAAGCTAAACGTTTGTGATTATTTGTGTTCGTGTTTTAAGTGTTCTCGTTACGTAAATACCGTGATCTAATATATTTAATTACGCTCGTAATAAATATATATACGTAATTAATAATAGTTCGTGTTTTAATTACGTTCATGATTTCATGATCGCATGTTCGTGATTAATTATCGTCAAATAAATATTACGTGATCGTGCATAGTAAATACTTATTGATACAAGCATTTTTTTTTATGTGGGTTCTAATTCTCTCACACAGTCCTCTCGAATTGATCTCAGCCTTAAGTGGAGTGATTTGTTTTTGGTTACTAAAAAGGGGGTTTTAAATTTCTAATCTACTAAAAGTTTAAATGTATTGAAATGAAAATTTAAATCTAAAACAAATAATTTAATGACAAATAATTAGAACTTGAATTAAAAATACTGGAATTAAAGTTAAGCTTAAACTTAGAATATGAAATGAAAACAGATAAAAAGAAACAGAAAGTAAGATTAAAAGGAAGATGACTGATTCGGAAGATTTACCCTTGATTCGGAACTTTGTTCATCCGGATCTTTTCACTCGGAACACCTTGATTCGGAACTTTAATCGGAAGTTAATTCGGAAGTTTGTTCGGAAGTTTGGTTCATCCGGAACTTTATACTCATTCAGAACTTTTAAGAAATATTCATTCGGAACTTTAACAACAAACATTCATTCGGAACTTTTGACTCATCCGGAACTTTGGTTCATTCGGAAGATTAGGTTCATCCGGAACTTTCAGTTCGTTCGGAAGTTTGTGACTGATTCGGAACTTTTAAACCAAAACTCATTCGGAACTTTAGATTGACTCGGAACTTTTGAAAAAGAAACTCATTCGGAACTTTTAATATTCATCCGGAACTTTCTTAGTTCATTCGGAAGATGATTCTCATCCGGAACTTTTAGGTTCACTCGGAACTTTTGTGTTCATCCGAAAGTTTTGTGTTCATCCGGAAGTCTGGAAACACAGATACAGTAACAATACCCGAAGAACAAGGAAGATCGAATTTAATCCAAAAATCACCAAGTTTTTCACCAAAAACTTAAATAAACTAATCACTAAGCATCTACTAACCATAAACTACAAATCCCATCAACAAAAACACAAATCCCAACAACTTTTTAAGATCAAACTCAATAAAATAAAAACTTAAGAACTTGAAGGTAAAGATGATGATGAACAAGATGAAATGGAAAGGTTAAACAAGAACTTGTATTGATGATTGATGTTTTAACAATAACAAAACAATGATTAAAATTACAAGATTGAAAAATCAAAGATCAAAATCACCAATCACCCTAGTGGTGATGGTGATGCTACGAACAAGAAGGGAGAAAAAGGGGAGGAGAGAAAAACTAAAAAACTAACTAACTAACTGGAAGGAAAGTGTGAGGGGTGGACTATTTATAGGTGTTTCCCTTGGTTGGTGAGTGGGCTTTCTCCCATTCTTCTTGTCTTCTCGTCTTTTCAGAAAAGTTGACGTTTTCGATTCTGATTCGGGATTTGTTGTCGATTAAATTCAACTCGTCTTTTAATTTCTTCGTTTAATAGACTTGAGTTTCTTCGACTTATGAAAATCTTCCATCTTTGGTCCTTTTCTTCGATAAATCTTCGAATAGGCCCAGTGACTTCAAATCTTTTGCATCTCTTGGACAATAGACTTTATCTTGAGTCTTTTTCTTCGGTAAAACCCGTGCAATCCCATGTTTTCTTCAATATTCATCCGGTTGGCTCTGAAAACACAATAAACATAAAAACCACGCATAATTCCAAACAAATGATATTAAATACGTGTTTTGGTCTTGTTTTACTCAGAATTAAGTGGTAAAAGGATGGGTGTTTACACACCTATCAAATCCTCTACACTTAACCATTGCCATGCCCTCATGCAATGCTTAGTGATAAAGCAATTTTACACTTTTCTCATAATTAATCAACCTTGGCCTTATTTAAATACTACTAAACAAAAATTAAAATACTAATAGAAATTAAAACTTTAAAGTAAACAAAAGGATGGAAATAACTTGCAAAGAAATCAAGGACTTGCATTAGGGCTTTGGTGTTGCGAAGATTTATCACCCTCAAGTTTCACGTTCCCCAAACTAAGCTTAAAATGAGATCATTGTTATTATAAGTTAGCAATTCAAACACTTACACACATGGCTTAATTAAATGCTTAAACTCCCTTATACCTAGGTGTATCTCTTATATTTTATTTTTGTCTTAGAATGATCATGAAGATGCATTTCTGGACTTATTTCGATAGTTTATTTAGGCTGAAAGCAAAGTATGACGATTTGATCAATAGTTAGCTAAAGGACAAAATCTCTTAAAACTGCTTCTCGGGATATCAAAAAGTTCATATCTTGGCATAACTTGGTTCACGATTTGAGACCTTTCTCGGGCCGATATTTGGCATGTACTTCATACTTCATATCTTGAGAGACGTGCTTGAGATAATGGTCTTCTCATCGTTCATAGAGTTTCTTCACTTGGAGACTTTTGAGGGGTACTCCAACTTTGTTGACCACGACTTCATGATTATTTCTTCAATCTCTAATTGGGATTTTGAGATACAACGATCCGCCTCCTTTTCGGACTTGGATCTATTTATCCTCATACCTTGTTAGGGTCTTTTCGGATAGACTTCTCCATGATCTTTATGGGAGTTGATTGCTTTTCGTCGTGAGTCTTGATCCTTCATATTGACTTTGGGAATAATGCTTTTCACATCACTTTGGATCTTTAGCAATAAAATGGAATCCTCATGCCTTGTTAGGGCCTTTTTAGACTCGCCAATCTTCGCGCCCCGCTTCATAAGTTATGCCTTGGCTATGAACTCTTATCATTACCGAGCAACTTTTAAACGATCTTGGGCTAGAAGCTAAGTAACATTTCAAATCGTACGACCTTACTTATTGAAGATAATTTATTAGCAAGTGATGGGAGAATAGGCAAATAATTACACCAAGTGAGCTTGTGCAAGAATACCGACTTATAATTGACTCTATCATTTCTCGTCCTTCACAATTTAAAATCTCAAGTAATGAGACTCGTGGATACTTAGCCTAATAAACCAATTAAGGTCTACATGGTTAAGGATACTAGCTAGAATAAACTTGGATAAGTCTATTCGGGTTGAGTCAAAATAAACGCAACGGGCCTAATATGTCAAAGATTTCTAAACTAGCTACACCACTTTATTAATATTTTTGACTTTATTGCGGGATATATACATATGAAAGCAACGATAAAAATTTAAAAATTACGACTAAATGGCCAAAGTTAATAAAAAAATTTGAATAATGTTGAAAAATATGATTTTCCGGTTAAATGAAGGCATTTTCATGGAAAAGTCCACTTAAAACTTCGATAGAAGTCCCCCCTACACTTAAGATAAACATTGTCCTCAATGTTTAAGCATGTAGGAAAAGTTTCCCCTACACTTATGACATTGTGCACGTTGGTTAACTCGAGTTAAGAAAGAGACGACTAAAGTGATCAATTTCAAATGTGAGTATGAAGAAAATTGAATCACGATAGTTGAGAGATAGAACCGGATTTCGGATAACACGGGAGCACGGTTCTTCAAAGATTCCAAGAGTGCATTTATCCCTGTAATCACATCACCACACAAAGAGAAAGAACCTATAGAGGTCCCCCTACACTTAGGGGATTAAAATATAAAAGGATAGATACTCGGGCTGCCTCCCGAGGAGCGCTTGTTTTTGATAACCGAGTCACGAGCCTGACTCGACCCAAAATTAGTTCATGGGGAACGTGGTGAGGGATGGAATCACCTCCTGAGAGGTGTCCTCACCAAAGTACAACTTCACTCGTTGGCCATTCACCTTAAAATTAGGTCCATTAGGTTGAGCGAGCTCGAGAGTACCATATGGAAAAATTTGGGCAATGGTGAATGGGCCGGACCAACGAGATTTGAGTTTTCCCGAAAAGATTTTCAACCGAGAGTTAAATAGTAAGACTTTGTCTCCAACATGGAACTCTCGGTTTTTGATCTTGGAGTCGTGAATGAGCTTAGTTCTTTCCTTATAGATCAAAGAATTTTCATAAGCCTCATTACGGAGTTCATTGAGCTCATTGAGTTGGATCTTGCGTAGGTCACCGGCTTTGTTTATATCAAAATTAGCCCACTTCAAGGCCCAATAAGCCTTGTGCTCCAACTCAATGGGGAGGTGGCACGCTTTCCCGTACACAAGACGATAAGGCGTACAGTCGATCGGTGTCTTGTAAGCAGTACGGAAAGCCCACAAAGCATCATCGAGTTTATCAGCCCATGCGGCACGATGCTCTCCCACGGTTCTTTCCAGAATTCGCTTCAGTCCTCGGTTGGATATTTCAGCCTGGCCATTAGTTTGTGGGTGGTAGGCTGTGGAAAGACGATGATTTACACCATACTTAGCCATGACTCTAGCAAATTGGTCATTGCAGAAATGAGTCCCATGATCACTAATAATGGCACGAGGCACACCGAATCTAGCGAATAGAGCTTTCAAAAAGTTACAAACCACCCTTGCGTCATTAGTGGGTAAAGCTTTGGCTTCAACCCATTTGGAGACGTAGTCAACGGCAACAAGGATGTATTTGTTTCCTTTAGAAGAAGGGAATGGCCCCATAAAGTCGATACCCCAAACATCAAAGATTTCACACTCTTGAATGAAATTCTGAGGCATCTCGTCTTTATGTGTGATCGTGCCTTGTTTTTGGCAAACATCACATCGTTTAACCATATCGTGAGCGTCACGATATATGGAGGGCCAATAAAATCCCGAATCAAACACTTTTTTGGCTGTGTAGTTGGGACCAAAGTGACCACCGGTGGGTCCTTTGTGGCAAGCATCAAGGATTTCTAATGCTGCTGGTCCATCAACACATCGGCGGATAATCAGGTCGGCACATTGTTTGAATAGGTAAGGGTCGTCCCAAAAGTAAGTCTTAATGTCGGTGAAGAACTTTTTCTTTTGTTGGGACGTCAACCCTTCCTTGAGAATTCCACCCGCCAAGTAGTTTGCAAAGTCCGCAAACCACGGGGTTTCATTAGATTTCGAATTTATAGACATTAAGGTCTCCAAGGGAAAAGAATCATTGATTTCTTTATTCGGATGATCCCCTTGGTAAGGATCCTCAAGTCTGCTGAGATGATTCGCGGCTAGGTTTTCTGCTCCTTTTTATCGCGAATTTCGATTTTAAATTCCTGGAGCAGCAAAACCCAACGAAGAAGTCTTGGTTTGGAATCTTGCTTTGTCAACAAGTACTTCAGCGCGGAATGATCGGTATACATAATTGTTGTGGAAAGGACAAGATAGGGGCGAAATTTTTCAAAGGCATAGACAACAGCTAAAAT
Organism: Glebionis coronaria; assembly: GCA_025667525.1. NCBI lineage: Eukaryota > Viridiplantae > Streptophyta > Magnoliopsida > Asterales > Asteraceae > Glebionis > Glebionis coronaria. The sequence goes on from CM046877.1 coordinate 425,292,089, forward strand.
CTCTTTTTCGGTTGTCGTATAATGCAATTGTGCCCCAGTCATTGTCTTGCTAGCGTAATGGATTGGTTGGAAGTGTTTGTTCACTCTTTGTCCCAGAACCGCTCCAATAGCAAAATCACTAGCATCGCACATCAATTCGAAGGGAAGCTCCCAATTAGGGGTAACTAAGACGGGTGCCTTAGTAAGCTTATCCTTAAGCGAGTTGAAGGCTTCAAGACACTCTTTGGAAAAGATAAAAGGAGTATCGTTTTCCAAGAGGTGGGTCATCGGGCGAGCGATTTGAGAAAAATCTTTGATGAATCGACGGTAGAAGCCCGCATGACCCAGGAAACTTCTCACACCCTTCACGGTTGAAGGTGGAGGCAACTTTGCGATAACATCGACTTTAGCACGGTCTACTTCAAGACCGGCTTTCGAGATCTTATGTCCAAGCACGATGCCTTCTTTTACCATAAAATGACATTTTTCCCAATTTAGAACAAGGCGAGTGTCTTCGCACCGCTTAAGCATACGTTCCAAATTGGCAAGGCAAGAAGAGAAAGAATCCCCGAAGACCGAGAAATCATCCATGAAGACTTCCATGGTTTGTTCAACCATGTCATGGAAGATAGCTAACATGCACCTTTGGAAAGTCTCGGGCGCATTACATAAGCCAAAAGGCATTCTTTTGTAAGCAAATGTGCCATAGGGACAAGTGAATGTAGTCTTCTCTTGATCTTGGGGATCGATGGGTATTTGGAAATAACCCGAGAAACCATCAAGAAAGCAGTAATATTCATTACCCGCTAATCGTTCAAGCATTTGGTCCATAAAAGGTAGAGGGAAATGATCCTTTCTCGTGGCATCATTGAGTTTGCGGTAGTCTATACAAACTCTCCACCGAGTAACGAGACGAGTGGAAATCAACTCGTTGTGTTCATTGGGAACAACGGTTATTCCGCCCTTCTTGGGCACACAATGGATTGGACTAACCCATGGTGAATCCGAAATAGGGTAAATCATACCCGCATCAAGAAGTTTGATAACCTCTGTTTTGATGAATTCATGGATTTTTGGATTCACCCTTCGTTGGCTTTGAACTGTGGGCTTAAAGTCGTCCTCCATGAGAATTTTGTGTGTGCAGAAGTGAGGATCAATTCCACGAATATCCGAAATCTTCCAAGCAATAGCCTTCTTATGATCTTTCAATACGGCGACAAGTCGGGCTTTTTCTTCTTCTTTTAGGTCCTTTACGATGATGACGGGCGACTTCTTCTCTTCTTCAAGGAATACATACTCGAGATGGGGTGGCAACTCCTTAAGTTCTAAATCCGGAGGATTTTCGACGGGAGGCGTATTCGAAGTCGGAGTATCGATAGCAATGACCGTAGGAGATGGAGGAGAAGGATTGTCTTCTTTGAGAAGGTTTTCAATGAAGTTGAGATCTTCATCCCAATTGGTAGTAGAATCGTCATTGTCTAAATTCACATCTCCCATGGTGGCTTCCAAATCTTTCCAAAGGAAATCACTTTCTCCAAATAGAGATAGTGATGAGTCGATAGAGGAAACGGTCTCAACATTGGGAAGAGAGGTAGGGATACTTTTACAAGCATCTTTGAAGTGTTCTTCACAGGCCTCATCAAGAACGTCAATACAATTAACACTCTCGTATGAATAAGGCTGTTTAGAAAGCTTTCCCATGTTGAAGACTACTTTATCGTCACCCACTCTCATGATAAGCTCACCGGCTTCAACATCGATGAGGGTGCGACCGGTCCTCAGGAATGGACGACCAACAATTAGTGGCACACGGGGGTCCATCTCTTAGTCGACGACAACAAAATCAGCAGGGAAGGTGAATTTGTCGACTCCAACAATGACGTCTTCGGCTATCCCCACTGGATAAGCAACCGTACGGTTAGCTAATTCCAAAGTCATTTTGGTGGGGACTAGCTCTGGGAGAGATAATTGCTTCCAAACACTTAGAGGCATAAGATTAATACTGGCAACTAGATCGGCTAGGGCCATGCAATTCTCTACTCTCGAGAAATTGCAAGGAATTAAGAAACGACCCGGATCACCAAGCTTGGTTGGCAATTTCCTTAAGAGGACTGCAGAACAGTTCTCATTAAGTTGGGTGTTGGCAATATCGAGGAGCTTTTCCTTGTCGCTTAGAAGATCTTTAAATATTTTCGCATACTTGGGCATGTGAGCGAGAGTCTCAGCGAAGGAGATGTTAAAATTCAATTGTTTGAACATTTTAAGGAAGTTCGAAACCTGAATATCATCCTTGCTCTTTTACTTTTCTTTCCTCAACCTAGATGGATAAGGTATATTGGAAGAAGAGGAAGGCTTTGGAAGAATAGGATCACTCACAACCACGGGTGGTGGAGGGGTAGAAGGAAGAGGTGGAGAAATCGGGGAAGGAGAAGGATGAGGAATAGAAGCAGGTGACTCGTTCTCCTTAGTCACAACCACCGGTGGAGGTATAGGAAGCTCGGGTTCTCCTTAGTCACAGTTGGCCTTACTTGTGCCAGAGGTGTTCTGAGGAGATGATTCACTTGTCTTAGCTGGTAAGCGTTTCCTTTTATAGAAAACCTTAAGTTCAGGCTTAGGTGATGCATCCTCCTTTTCAATTTCCTCCCTAGTAGTCTTAATAGAATCGGAGGCTATCCTAGTTAAAGGGCACTCGTTTTCTACAAGGGTGAAAGTTCTACCAGTAGGGCGCCACATTTTACCAATGGGTTTGATTTTGGCAACCCACTGGGATTTAAGTCTAGCACGGGAGTTCACCTTATTAAGTAGTTTCTTGATACAAGAATCATGATTTGCCGTAAAGACACATTTTCTACATGTTTTACAAGTAGCATATTTAATGTCCGAGTAAGATCTAGAATTCCTAGATGATTGATTGATGCTCCTAGGATGTGACATGCTACGGTTAGCAGTGTTGGGTAAACTAGAAAGCATCTGACTAGGTTTGAAATTCCTATCTCTTACTTGTGTCTTTTGCTTAGCTTCCCTGAGACCAAAAGTATGGCGAACGTCATTTGAACTAGTTCCAGACGTATTCTTAGGACTATGTCTAGGGAAATTAGAGGCAATCATGTGATGATGTCTTGCAAAAGCTGTTTTAGTCACATTGGGCCTAGATGGTGGAGTGACTGTTCTAGAAAGATGAACCATATCAACTTGGGAGGCAAACCGCGGTCTCGAGGATTGTGATCGCTCGGATCTAAATGCAGTAGGTTGTCTGACAGTCGGTTGTCTGACGAACTGATTTGTAGGCGGTTTCCCCAAGATTGATGGTTTTTCAAGCTTAGTGTCCACACTAGTTCCTTTGGTTTTCCTCAATTCATTTTTTAACGCAGCTATAGCAAAGACCTTTTCCTGTACTTGAGCTTTTAAAGTCTCATTCTCTTTGAGCAATTCATCTTGAGATGCCAACTTAGATTCAAGCAACTTAATTTGTTTCAAAAGATTATCTTTTTCAGCTTTAGAATCTAGAGCAGTTTGATCCAATTTTCGTTCAAGAATAACGTTTGACTTTTCAAGTTTTTCAAAATATGTTTCAAATTTCTCCGTTTTCTTCGAAAATTCAATTTTGGCATCCTCAAGCTCTTTGGATTGCTGAGCTAAAATCGTTTCAAGCTCTTTAATCCTAGAATCAGAAGTATTTAAAGAAGCAGTCATAAGACACTTATCATGATGTTTAGCATTTTGAACACTTTCTCCCCCATTATGACTCACATCAGATGAATCAAAACTGGTATCGCTATCACTCTTTTTCATCCCATGTTTGGCATAATTAGGTTTAGAATGCTCAACATGCTGTATATTGTTGAGACTCGGCACCTGAGCAGTTGGTGCTGGTGACTTGCTGCTCGTTTCATGCGTTCCTCCTGATTCCTTGCCATTGCTTACCTTGACGACCAAACTGGCACCTATTTCTTGCACCGGGCAGATCTGATCATCGTTTGACGACAACGTGACGTTTGACGACAACGTGACGGGTGTCTCTCTCTCATGTTCATGCAATGATTTAGACGACTCCTTGATTTTTTGAATCTGACCCTTTTTCAACCGTATCTCGTTGTAATTAACTAACCTGGCCTCAATACACTTCTCAAGTATATTGATGTGATTGAGTAAACCACTTCTAAAGGTTTCAGTCTGGCAACCCGTATGATAGTTGAAAATCTGGTGAAAGATTGGAGTCGAATAATCAAGAGGAGGTTCCATTGTTGAGGCAAAGAAATCCTTAAATTGTGTGCGAAGGATTTCTAGACATATCTTCACTTTAACCTCATAAAGATTCTCCCTTTCAAATTGCAACTGTAATGCATCCAAATTACTAAAAATCTTTTCTTTGAAATTATCCACTTTTCCAAAGAACAATTGAACTATGGGTGGAAGTTCGGTCATTTTGTGCGGATAGAGAAGTGCAAGATGTGTCTTGAGCTTGTGAAAGATTTCCAATGTCTTTTGACGCAATTTGATCTCTTTGAGTTGCATGTGTTGCAGTTCTCCCTCTTGAAATTTCGAATTCAAAGACTCCATTGAATTATGATGAAAAATAATCGTGATTAATTGTCGAAAGACCAATGCTATATTTGACTGGTCGTGGAGACACCAAGAAAAATGAGATTCGCGGGATTTGACAGAACCAACGAAAGATCTGTGAGTAAAAAAAAAAAAAAAAAAAAAATTCTCGATAGATGAAGTAACTCTCTTCTTGGCTTCAAAAATTGTTGTCGGCTCAAACGATGAAAAATTAAAAATAAACCCAATACCAATAAGTCTAATTAAAATTCGGCTCACTAAAAAAAAATAAAATAAAAAAATAAATAAATCCCGTCAACAAATTAAACCAACCTTCGGGTAATCTGATGAACGACCCGACAACCAATTTAACTAAATTATTTTTACACGACCCGATTAATTTAGCCGAAATTGCGAATAACTTTGATCTACGGTTTGGTATTTAATTTAAATTACCTAAATCATTGGTATATAATAACTATGAACACGATTTTAATTTAGTTTGGTATTTAGTTAAATTAAAGTTATTCAATCAGTTTTACCTACAATTTAGATTAACCAATTATCTAACGTGGCCCAAGATATACACAATATAAGCCACGTTTTTTCTTAAAATTTGAGAATAGTGCCACGTTTTGGCAGATGGGATAAATAAAAGTCCAACCTCAAAAACTCCGTCCCTAATATATCTCACACTACCTAATACCCTAATCAAACACATAAACTTCTCCACCCCCAACAACCTCACTCTCTGTGCACCTCAAACACACAGTACAATCACAACTTAATACCTCCTTCTTCCCCTGTAGATTTGTAACATCCGTCCCTGGTAGATTTGTTTCCTCCTTCTCGATACAAATACTAACCAAATCTATGCCACCAAAGATCACGAATCACAATGATTTGATTTTGGCTGAAATAACCCACGAATTAAATAGGTTAATTTGATCTATGTCGTAAACGACAAATCAAATCACACCTTCTTCGAAGAACCACAAAGATTCAACGACAAGGTCTCCTATGTGAGGTCTCAGGTAGGTGATGCTAACTTGTTTTTATTTTGGTTTTTGAGATCAATGATAATCTTTTGATTGAGATCGGGTGAAGTCGAGTCTTGTGTCGTTAGAGGTGAGGGTGAGACGAGTGTGGTCGAGTCGAGAGAGGTGAGTGTTTTTTAGTTGAGAGTCGATTGAATGATTTTCTTGAGTCGAAGGTTTCTGAAATGTGTTAAAGTCTGATTGGTAAGGTTTGGGTTTCGAGGCTGTCGTGGTTATGATGAGGGTGGGTCGGAGATGTGAAACTGTTTGTTGTAGTTTAAAAGAGTGTGTTTTTGGTGTGTTTTGGTCGAGAGAGAAAAACGAGTTTGGATCGAGTCCTGACACGGTGGTCGAATGTTGTTAGTCGAGAGGGTGTTGGTTTGACAGTTTTGAGACACGGTTGTGAGGGTCGAGTCGAGTAAGACGATGGTGAGTTGAATGGTGTGAGTGAATGGTGTGAGTCAAGAGTGAAGGGTTCGAGTGTTGGTCGAGAGTTTAAGTCGAATCAAGGTCTTTGGTCTTTTGTGTTGGTCATCGCAATATTGCAAAACAAACTCACCATCGCAATAAAACTACTTCCATCGCAATGTTTTAATTTTTCATCGTAAAACAGTCAAAAACTTCCATCGCAATATTCAAAACTTCCATCGCAATGTCTATAAAATTTTGGCAGAGTTTCGACTCTCTTTTCCTTAAACCCGCGCAATTGTGATCGCAAAGTGCAATCGCCACCCACGTCGGAATAAGATAAACTGAAACAGTGATCGCAAAGTAGAACCCGAGGGTTATTGCGATCCAAATGTCGAAGTATCGGAATAAATGCAGCAGCTTACTTATCGGAATGGGACAAAAAAAAAATTAAAGCATCGGAATGATAAACCCTTTTGAGACAAAAAATGTTTGATAAAAAAAAACAAAACAGAAAGAACAAAAAAATTGAAAAAACCGTAAACAACTACTTAAAAAAAAAAAGGATTAAGATAGGATAATAAAAAAAAAGGGATGAAATATCTGTAAATTTAAAAATGAAGTTGTCTAAACAGAGACAAAACTGAAAAATATATATAAAAAAAAATGGATTAAAATTTGAAAATGGATAAAATTTTTAAGAGAAAATAGACGAAGGAAAGAAATATTATAGAAGAAGAAAAAAATTACCACCAAATCAATAGATAAAACATGTTAATCCGAAGAATCAACCATGCTCTTGATACCAATTGTAGGATCTTAGTTTTCTAAGGATTAGACAAGTTATGGATTATCTATTGAATGGATGATAAATGGAAGAACTTTAGAGAGAGAAAGAAGAGAGAGAAAGGAGAGAGTTAAGAGAAAGATGGAAATGTGATTCTAGAATGGTAAGTGAACCAACAACCCCTCCTAACATGCTAGGAGGGGGGTTTATATAGCCCACCCTACATGTGGGCTATATGGGCTATATTGGATCACGAGCCCAATATCGTTGGAGTGACCGATCCTTTCTAAATGCGTAAAAACGTATTTCCAACACTTGGTACCTTTGCCACTTCGAGTGGTGATTGCTTTCATCTCCCCTCTTGGATTCGCACTTCCTGTTGGAGATTTTCCACAATCACATCATTGGTCCTCATGTAGGTTGCAACCTCTTGGTGTAATGTAGTGGTGGTTTGGTTGGGAGGAGCATTGTATGCGGGTGGTTGATAAGCAGGTTGTTGGTAAACTTGGCTGTTACGTTGAGGTGGTTGTTGTTGCTTGTGAGGAGGGATGTATGGTTGTCGATGTTGTTGTTGTTGTTGAGGGGGCGATTAAGGTTTTGTTGTTGGTTTAGGTTGGTAGGAGGAAAACCAGGTGGTGAAAGATAATTGTTGGAGCGGTAGCTAAGCAAATTTCGGTCACCTTGAGGTCTAGCTTGATAAGCAGGTTGAGGATAGGTGCCATATGCCGCATTCACAGTCTCAGCAGGGTAGTCTTGGGTGGCAGTACAAGTAGTGTAGGAGTGAGGACCACCGCATATCTCACAAGGTTGGCTGACAGCACTAACTTGAGCGTTTTTAGCGTTGTTGCTGTTGTTGTTGCTGACGGTGTGGGTGACAAGCGATTCAAGAAGCACAGTGATTTTGTCAAGTCGCTTGTCGCTGTCACTAGTGCTAGCACTAGCGACATTGGTCCGAACACTCTTGGTTTGCACACGAGATTTATTCTCAATGATGTCCCAAGCAGCATTGGAAGTCTTAGCCAATAGATTACCCCCCGAGGCACTGTTCAGTGAATCTTGATCACTCATGCTTAAACCATTGTAAAAAGTATTAATTTGATGTACTTTGGTAAAACCATGTTGTGGGCATTTTCTTAAAAGATCTTTAAAACGATCCCAAGATTCACTGAACGACTCATCGTACTTTTGTTCAAAATTTATGATTTCATTCCGCAAAGCGGTAGTACGAGAGGGTGGAAAAAAGTAATTTATAAACTTTGTTTCCAAATCCGTCCACGAGAGAATACTCTGTGGCGACTCCTTAGCAAGCCAATGTCGGGCTTGTCCCTCTAAAGAAAAGGGAAAAAGTTGTAACCTGATAACCTCTTGTGGAACACCATTGAATTTGACCGTGTTGGTTAGTTGCAAGAATCTCTTGATATGGTCGTGTGGATCATCAATGGTACGTCCCAAGAATGGTTGAGCGGAGACCATCTGGATAAAGCCTAATTTTAGCTCAAAGTTGTTGGCGGCAATTGGAGGTATGACAATTGGATCCGTGTTGCCATCGACACGAGCTTGCAGCAGTTTAATCATCGGGCGATTATCCGGAAGGGGCTCATTGTTGTGGTTATTGTTCATGTTGTTGAAAGGCGGGTTGTTGTTATTATTATTGTTGTTCGGAGGTGGTATGTTATTGTTGTTTTGTACACCAGCCATGTCTAAGTTATCGAGAGGCTCGGGCTCTTGATAAGACGTGGATCGAGTGTGCATACACCTGCAAAAAGAACGAACAAAGAAAAACAAAGCAAAAATATTTTTGGTTTTTATGTTTTGTATTTTTGAAAATTTTATATTTTTTAGGATTTTTTTTTGAAAATTTTTCTGAAAAATTAACGTTCACGGGGAACGGATCCCAAAATACAAGTTCTCACAAAAAACTTTTGATCTTAACGAGAAGAGCCGGCAGTGGCGCCATTTGATACAAGCATTTTTTTTATGTGGGTTCTAATTCTCTCACACAGTCCTCTCGAATTGATCTCAGCCTTAAGTGGAGTGATTTGTTTTTGGTTACTAAAAAGGGGGTTTTAAATTTCTAATCTACTAAAAGTTTAAATGTATTGAAATGAAAATTTAAATCTAAAACAATTAATTTAATGACAAATAATTAGAACTTGAATTAAAAATACTGGAACTAAAGTTAAGCTTAAACTTAGAATATGAAATGAAAACAGATAAAAAGAAACAGAAAGTAAGATTAAAAGGAAGATGACTGATTCGGAAGATTTACCCTTGATTCGGAACTTTGTTCATCCGGATCTTTTCACTCGGAACACCTTGATTCGGAACTTTAATCGGAAGTTAATTCGGAAGTTTGTTCGGAAGTTTTGTTCATCCGGAACTTTATACTCATTCGGAACTTTTAAGAAATATTCATTCGGAACTTTAACAACAAACATTCATTCGGAACTTTTGACTCATCCGGAACTTTGGTTCATTCGGAAGATTAGGTTCATCCGGAACTTTCAGTTCGTTCGGAAGTTTGTGACTGATTCGGAACTTTTAAACCAAAACTCATTCGGAACTTTAGATTGACTCAGAACTTTTGAAAAAGAAACTCATTCGGAACTTTTAATATTCATCCGGAACTTTCTTAGTTCATTCGGAAGATGATGCTCATCCGGAACTTTTAGGTTCACTCGGAACTTTTGTGTTCATCCGGAAGTTTTGTGTTCATCCGGAAGTCTGGAAACACAGATACAGTAACAATACCCGAAGAACAAGGAAGATCGAATTTAATCCAAAAATCACCAAGTTTTTCACCAAAAACTTAAATAAACTAATCACTAAGCATCTACTAACCATAAACTACAAATCCCATCAACAAAAACACAAATCCGAACAACTTTTTAAGATCAAACTCAATAAAATAAAAACTTAAGAACTTGAAGGTAAAGATGATGATGAACAAGATGAAATGGAAAGGTTAAACAAGAACTTGTATTGATGATTGATGTTTTAACAATAACAAAACAATGATTAAAATTACAAGATTGGAAAATCAAAGATCAAAGTCACCAATCACCCTAGTGGTGATGGTGATGCTACGAACAAGAAGGGAGAAAAAGGGGAGGAGAGAAAAACTAAAAAACTAACTAACTAACTGGAAGGAAAGTGTGAGGGGTGGACTATTTATAGGTGTTTCCCTTGGTTGGTGAGTGGGATTCTCCCATTCTTCTTGTCTTCTCGTCTTTTCAGAAAAGTTGACGTTTTCGATTCTGATTCGGGATTTGTCGTCGATTAAATTCAACTCGTCTTTTAATTTCTTCGTTTAATAGACTTGAGTTTCTTCGACTTATGAAAATCTTCCATCTTTGGTCCTTTTCTTCGATAAATCTTCGAATAGGCCCAGTGACTTCAAATCTTTTGCATCTCTTGGACAATAGACTTTATCTTGAGTCTTTTTCTTCGGTAAAACCCGTGCAATCCCATGTTTTCTTCAATATTCATCCGGTTGGCTCTGAAAACACAATAAACACAAAAACCACGCATAATTCCAAACAAATGATATTAAATACGTGTTTTGGTCTTGTTTTACTCAGAATTAAGTGGTAAAAGGATGTGTGTTTACACACCTATCAATTATCGTGTTCTAACACGTACGTAATACGTAAACTCCTAAAACACAAAAGTAATCATGCTATATTAGGAAAGTTTTAATCTAGTACGTACGATCCTAAGGGTACTATGCATGGAAAAAGCATGCGGGTTTTACAACTATTCCCCCCTAAAAAGAATAATTCGTCCCCGAATTATAGATAAAGTAAACTGGAAAAGAAGAACATACCCGAATTCAAAATATGAAATGAGGGTAAGAAGCCCGGATAGACTCCTCTGTTTCCCAAGTGGCTTCCCGCTCGGTATGATCCCTCCATAGGATTTTGACGAATAGAATCGTCTTCTTTCTCATGACTCGTTCTTGTCTGTCAAGAACTCGTTTGGGTTCTTCTATAAAAGTGAGGTCTTCACGTATCTGTTCCAGTGGATACTGAACCATGTGAAGGGGATGATACTGATACCCTCTGAGTAAGGACACATGAAACACATTGTGCACATGCGAAAGCTGCGGAGGTAGCGCCAATCGGTAAGGTACTTCACCGACTCGTTCAATGATATCAAACGGTCCGATGAAACGAGGACTGAGCTTCCCTTTAATCTCGAAGCGTCTAACACCACGTGCCGGCGAAACCTTAAGGAAGACGTGATCTCCTACGTTAAAGTGTATATCCCTACGATGCTTATCGGCGTAACTCTTCTGACGTGACCGTGCCTCCTGAATTTTCTGCTTAGCTACTGCGATCTTCTCATTGGTCATCTCTATGATTTCTGGTCCTTCGAGTGTTCGCTCGCCAACCTGATCCCAGCAGATTGGGGCGCGACACTTTCTGCCATACAACATCTCAAATGGAGCACACTTGATGCTTGCGTGCCAACTGTTGTTGTATGCAAACTCCACCAAACAGATGTATTCGTCCCAATCACCCGTCTATTCTAACGCACATGACCTCAACATATCCTCCAATGTCTGAATGGTTCGCTCTGACTGTTCGTCCGTTTGAGGATGAAAAGCCGTGCTAAGCTTAAGTTGTGTACCCCAAGCTTTCTGCAGACTTTTCCAAAAGCGCGAAGTGAATCGAGGATCTATGTCACGATGCTGGATGGTGCACCGTGGAGTCTCATGATCTCTCGTCTGTACGTATCTGCGAGTTTACTTACCGGATCTTCCTTGCAGATCGGTAAGAAATGAGCTGATTTGGTAAGTCGATCAACGATAACCCAAATTGCATCGTGCTTCCTTTTGGTAGGCGGAAGACCGGTAACAAAATCCATGGTGATTTTGTCCCACTTCCACTCTGGAATATCTAACGGTTGAAGGAGACCGCCAGATCGCTGATGCTCGATCTTAACCTGCTGGCAGGTAAGACATTTGGAGACGTAAGTGGCCACATCCTGTTTCATACCACTCCACCAAAAGTACTGTTTGATGTCATGGTACATCTTAGTCGAACCAGGATGTATCGAGAATGGGGAGCTATGAGCTTTAGCTAACAAAGCTTCTCGGAGTTCTTGGTCATTAGGAACACAAAGTCTCGTGCCCTGCCATACGATACCATCTGCATCTACTCTGAATTCTGTCTGCTTCTCCAAATTCTGTACTATCGCCCAGATTTCTCCATCATCCCTCTGAGCTTCCTTGATCTTAGATAGCAACTCTGGTTCCACTCTAAGATTAGCCCAGTAACTGTGCTGTCCACGTACCATGATCTCGATGTCTAGTCGCTCCAAGTCTCTGATGATTTCCTCTTCGATTTTAATGCCGTTGATCATTCCGGACTTCCTGCTAAGAGCATCTGCTACTACATTTGCCTTTCCGGGATGATACTGTAGATTAATGTCATAATCCTTCAACAGCTCTAACCATCTCCTTTGCCTCATGTTTAATTCACGCTGAGTGAAGATATACTTCAAGCTCTTGTGGTCCGTGAAAATATCACATGATTCTCCATATAAGTAGTGCCTCCATATCTTCAATGCAAACACGACTGCAGCAAGTTCCAGGTCGTGCGTGGGGTAATTTTCTTCATAAGGCTTAAGCTGTCGTGAAGCGTACGCGATCACTTTCCCATGTTGCATGAGAACACAGCCAAGTCCCTTCCCCGATGCATCGTTGTAGATTTGAAATCCACCCATACCAGATGTTAGAGTAAGAATAGGTGCAGATACTAGCTTCTGCTTCAGGTCTTCAAAGCTCTTCTCTCGATCTTTAGTCCAGACGAATTTCTCCCCTTTCCGCATCAGTTTGGTCAATGGTAGTGCTAGGCGGGAAAAGTTCTCCACGAACCTACGGTAATAGCCAGCTAAGCCTAAGAAACTGCGAACTTCCGTCGCTGATGTCGGCCTTGGCCACTTAGTAATGGCCTCAACCTTCGCTGGATCCATAGTGATTCCTTCTGCTTATACAATGTGACCTAAGAATGCCACCTTGTCTAACCAGAACTCACACTTGGAGAATTTTGCATACAGCTGCTTCTGGCGAAGAATCTGTAGTACTGTACGAAGATGGTCTTCGTGTTCCTCCTTGGACTTTGAGAAAATCAGGATGTCATCGATGAATACAATGACGAACTTGTCCAGCAATTCATGGAAGATTCTGTTCATCAAATCCATGAACACTGCTGGAGCATTTGTCAGGCCAAATGGCATAACTACAAACTCGTAGTGGCCATAGCGGGTACGAAAAGCAGTCTTAGCGATGTCCTGCTCCTTGACCCGTAGCTGATGATAGCCTGACCTAAGATCGATCTTGGAGAAGTGTTTGGCCCCTTGGAGTTGGTCAAACAAATCGTCAATGCGTGGCAGCGGATACCTATTCCGAATGGTAATCTTGTTGAGCTCGCGATAGTCTATGCAAAGACACATACTGCCGTCCTTCTTCTTAACAAACAAGACCGGTGCGCCACATGGAGATGCGCTCGGTCGAATGAAACCTCGTTCAAGAAGTTCTTGCAGTTGATCCTTCAGCTCCTTCAGCTCTATGGGAGCCATGCGATAAGGAGCCTTGGAGACTGGTTCAGCTCCTGGAACCAGCTCGATACTGAATTCCACTTCTCGTGCAGGTGGTATGCCTGGAAGTTCTGCTGGAAACACATCTTGGAATTCCGACACTATAGGTTGATCCTGAATCGATGGAGATTCAGCATCCATGTCGTGAACCGTAGCTAGATAACCCTCACAGCCATGTGACAGTAGTGCACGCGCTTGCAGGGTGGATATGACTTGTACAGACCGTTCGGGTATGAACCCATTATGAATGTACTCTGTTGCATTAACATCACCGAAGATAACTCGATACGAATGGCAGTATATGGTAGCATGATACTTGGATAGCCAATCCATGCCCAAAATCATGTCGAAGTCATTCATGTCTAGCGGAAGTGCGTCGACAGGTCGAACCTTATCGTCAAATTCTAGGGGAAGACTCTTGTATACATGGGTGATTAATACAGAGTCTCTCAAAGGCGTGGAAATAGTAAGCCTATCTTCTAGTGGCACGGGAGGCATCCTAATGTTCTTAGCATAAGCAGTAGAAATAACCGAGTGAGTAGCACCCGTATCGAAAAGAACACATGCAGCTTGACCATACATATACAAGATTCCAGTGATGGTACATGTAGACTTGTTGGCCTGGTCTCAAGATGTCGTGTAGACACGCCCGGCAGTAGGAGGCGGCTTGGTATCAGCATGTCCCGATGTACCCTCCATCTCGCCCTTACGGCAATCCTTCATAATATGGCCAGGAAGACCACACTTGAAGCACGCATCAGTATTACGGCGACATGGTCCTGGGTGCCTACGATGGCAAGTAGAGCAAAGAGGATGAGTGTATCCTCCAGCCTGTGCTCTAGCTGGCTGGGAACCTGATAAAACATTTTACATAAGACATGGTAATTGGGTACAAAGGACAAAGCGGATAATCGTAAGATTGAATACCAGTGATAGCTGGACGGCTAGGCTGCGAACCTCTCTGGTTCTGGTCCCTACCGTTTCCATGGTTCCTGGTAGAAGTTTTGCTAAGTGTCAGAATATAAGTTATAACATAAAACATAAGGAATTGCGTAAGTATTAGGACCTGCTGCTGTTGGAGTGCCCAGCGTTGTTACGGTAATTGTCATTACCGCCACGCCTATCCGTAGCAGAACGTTCGTTAGTCTGACCGTTTCCTTTGGGCTGATGAGGTTGCTGCTGAGTAGCCGGCTGAGACCGGTCCCCAGTTTTCTGCCTGGAAGATACATTTAAGAGATGAATAATTGACATATGGAAAAATATACGGATTGGTCACCGCTTGAATACGAATGTTTACCTCTTGTCGGGTCTTTCAGCTTCCCCGAACTCATCTCTCTCCTACAGCATCTCCAGCTTTCGTGCTGCATCGGCCAATTGTGCTACAGTGTTGAACGTAGCACACACCAGATTGTTTGCGACCGATGTGCGAAGAGCCCATCTAAAGTGATGTGCCTGCTCTTCAGGAGTACCTGCTGCCGCACCAAGGAAACCAGCTAAGCAAAGAAAGCGCTGCATAAACTCGTTGTTCTTCTCCCCAGCTCTCTGTCGGATCCCATGGTACTCTCTCTTGAGCTTGTCCTGCTCAGCCTTGGGAAAGAACTGCTCCATCACCCTGTCCTTGAACTGAGCCCAAGTCAAACCAGCAACCCACTCGTCACCACCTTCAGATTGCATCAATGCTAACCACCAGTTGAGTACATCGCCTTCGAACCGATAGCATGCCAACCTCGCCTTGTATGCGGGGTCACATCCCATGGCGTTGAAAATCTTCTCGATGTGAGCCAACCAGCTTTCAGCATCGCTGGGGCTATCCGTCTTCTCAAAAGCTCGAGGGCGGAGCTTGTTGAATCTCTCCAGCCATACTGCTAATGTCACTGGAGGAGGAGGTGGCTGATTATGCTGCTGATTGTTGGCAGCTTGAACTTCAGCTCTGATGTCATTCCTCAGTTGAGGAAGCAAGGCTTGCATGACAGCCTGAATTGCAGCATTGAACTGCTCCTGTTCGCGTGTGAGAACCATCTGACAGTATAACATAAAACATATGATTAAACAGATCAAAACATAAAATCTATATATACATGAAAAACATTTATACTAAAATTTCACGAGAAAAATTTTATGCAAGAAAATTTTGTGTATGAATGCATGATGCAGTTTTATGAAAACTTTTGTATGCTCGAGAGAGAACGCCTCTGGTCAGTTCACCCAAAACAAAAGACATAGCGAGGGGACGCCTATGGGTCGGTCCCAAATCTAAAAGTTTCGATAAAACACATGCGACTAAATAGGGCCAGTCCCGTACCAACCATTACTTAGTCAAAAACCATGCAACAATGACATGTATATGTATGCTTAAAAATGATGAATGCATGAAAACAACTATCAGTTCTAGGAAGACCGTAGTGACTACCCACTAATCACAGGTCATATTTGAGAGCCTACAGGTCGAAGCCTTGGCTCTGATACCATAATTGTAACACCCTATTTTGGAAATGGAAATATCACAGCAATTATGGCGTGTCATCAAAGCATACAAGGAAAAATGTCTAAACATTACTTGACTATAAAAGGAAAATACCGGAATCAAACATCGGTAGTCCAAAAGTAAAGCTCATCACACACAAACATAGTATAATAAAGGAAAGGACTAAACAATGTCCAAAGCATAAGTATCATAAGAAAGGAAATGCATAATGTAAAGAAGGCTAGACAGCTTCTAGTCCATATGCACGTACTCTTAGTGTCTACAAGCGTCCCTGAGTACCTGTCGTTTTGGGAACATAGAAAAGGAAAACGGTTGAGCAAAAACGCTCAGTGCACGGATGTACAATAAAGCATGAATAGGATAAGCATATAACATAATAACAGCGGAAGAAAACTAAGTCCCGAGTAACCTGGTTAAGTCTTAAACAAACTGGTTTTATAGTTTGAAAGTCTTATGTTTATCTTATAAAATCTGTTTGTCATATTTTACCATTAGCCAATATAGGTCATGAAAATCCACCGTGCATGAATACTTGGAGGGGTGACCTCATCATGCAAATTAGAGGGGCTGTCTCTAATTTAATATACTGGTTTTTGGGTAGGAGGGATCAGCTCCTTGTGAAGGTTGCAAGGCACACACCACATTCACCATGAAATCCTGAATAAAAACATGTAACTAGGATGCACCCATACGCCCTACAAGATAAATATAAATAAATGGCCAAAAGCTTAAGGGACGCCACGAGCAATCACTCCGCCGTGGTGAAGTCATAACATCAGTGCCTCTAATGTTATGGTTATGGTACCTCCATAACTAGGTGAAACTGGTCATGCATGTATATGGCTATAGGTAATCTTAATTAAACATAAGCAATCAAACACGTAACTTATACTACGGGAAAACAGTTGGCTGCATACGGGGAATCCTAATAAGGAAAGAATGTCCTTACTGAAAGGACGGGAATCCGTACCTTATGTCCAGTGAACGAAGAAGACGAACTGAGAGGAATCCTACTTCCGAATCACTAGTGCTACATAAATACATACATGAATAAGTATCTGCTTACTAAATACGTAGCTGGTTTTATGTCATGTCTTAGCTTATTTTATGTGTTCTTACCATGTTTTACTGTTTAAAAGCCTTAAACTGTGTTTTATCTTATATTATGTTTAATCTGATTAAGTACTTCTGGTATTTCATGTGTTATTATACATATTGTGTAATAATAAGTAACTTTCCAAAAATAGCAGGTTTCCTAAAATAGAAAGTTTCCAAAAATAGAAAGTTTCCAAAAATAGAAAGTTTCCAAAAATAGAAAGTTTCCAAAAATAGAAAGTTACCAACAATATAAAGTTTCCAAAAATAGAAAGTTTCCAAAAATAGAAAGTTTCCAAAAATAGAAAGTTTCCAAAAATAGATTTACTGCTTGAAATAGATAAGTTTCTAAAAATAGAAAGTTTCCATAAACAGATCAGCTGCCTTAATTAAATAAGTTTTTATAAATAGATTAGCTGCCTGAAATAAATAAGTTTCTAAAAATAGAAGGTTTCCATAAATAGATTAGCTGCCTTATTTAATTAAGTTTCTAAAAATAGAAAGTTTCCATAATTAGAAATAAGCTGGTTAAATAAGCTAAGTATATAAGCCTAAGTGTTTTCATGATTATTTTCTAAGTCATATGATATAATGTATAGTTTAATAATTATTTCATGTAATTAAATTAAACTATAGGTTAAAATATTTAATTAAAGTATATCATGTTTTTAATCAAATAAGTTAAATACTTAGGTTTAAATATGTATTATTATATATTAATAATATAACCTAAGTCATGTTAATTAACTAATTATATCCATGGTTTTAAAATAATTAACTAATTGTAAGTCTTAAATATACAAATACTTAGGTTAATTAATTTCATGATTATAATAATTAAAATAACCTAAGTCATGTTATTAAATTAATCATATCATTTTATTAATTTAATTTTAACATAAGATCATAAACATAAAAAAGCTAAACATACACCATGAACCGGATCCAAACTAAAAACAATGAACCGGACATGAAATCGACACCGTACCCCGAACCAACTCGGGGTACCCCGTGTTTTACTGCTGCCGTGGGACCCACACGCACCAACCAAGACCGTATGGTCTTGGTGGTGGTCGGTTTGGCCAAACCGAGACCCCTTCGGGTTCGGTGCAGCCTGCGGCCAAAAACAAACACCCCTTAAAACACCCTTTTGATTTTATTTATCACCAAATCATGTTAGATCCATGTTTAATTATTAGGTTTTTATAAAAAAACATCACATGTTCTTGATTTATAAAAATATTAAATCAAAAGAAAAGGTTTAAAAAGGATTTACCGAATTCGTGGATCAAAAGGACGAAGAACCAACACGATCAATCACTAAAATTCCAAGATCCAAGACCACAAACAACCTCTTGTGGTGGTTGTATGGTGGCGGCACAAAGGAGACAAGGGAAGGAGGTTTTTAGGTTTTCTAAAAAATCTTCTGTAAAGATTAAATGAGTAGTAAAAAAAATAATAACCCCCTTTTAGTAAATTTGACAAATGGGCTTGGCCCTTTGTCCTTGTAGCCGCGGGTAGGGGCCCCACTTCGGGTACCCGTACCTTTTTTCGTGTCTCGTTGTTAAGCTAAACGTTTGTGATTATTTGTGTTCGTGTTTTAAGTGTTCTTGTTACGTAAATACCGTGATCTAATATATTTAATTACGCTCGTAATAAATATATATACGTAATTAATAATAGTTCGTGTTTTAATTACGTTCATGATTTCATGATCGCATGTTCGTGATTAATTATCGTCAAATAAATATTACGTGATCGTGCATAGTAAATACTTATCGTGTTCTAACACGTACGTAATACGTAAACTCCTAACACGTAATCGTAATCATGCTATATTAGGAAAGTTTTAATCTAGTACGTACGATCCTAAGGGTACTATGCATGGTAAAAGCATGCGGGTTTTACATAGAGACTTCAATACATGGTGTTTTGTTTGTCTTATACATGGTTTATGGTGTGTGCTAGAGGGTTGCTAATACTCCCGTATTTTGCTCCTTCCATGCCGCTGTACAAGCCGGGAGACGAAAGTCATGGGCGTGTGACGTTGTATGTTGTTTATGTTTATTACATTGTTAATTTAATGTTATCAGCTTTTTACAATTCGTATACTTCCTGTTTTCAACGGATATCGTTATTGTTTGGTATTTTGTTCTTATTCAGACATTGGTGATCGATCAAATAACCAAGACCGTTTAGTCTGACATCAGCAACCCAATGGTTGGAGCGATGTGAAAAAGATACTGACAAGATACTGCCACACATGAAAGGGAACTTGGGACTTCACTGTTGACGAAATTCTAGACAAAACTGCAGTCGTCAAAGGACAAAGCAGACAAAAACACCACAGGTATTAATTGCAAAGCTACTGTTTGTTTTTAAACTCCTAAAAAGACGTACAAACACTCCACAGATTTAGCCCTACTTATACGTTCAATAGTTAGCACTAGAAAACATTTTGCCTAGGCGCGAGAGAATTAGGCAAAAGAGAGCGATAAAAATAAGCACAAAGCGAAGAAAGTGTGGATGAGAGCTATTTAGTTCTGTGATGTTGGATTTGCAAAAATAAGGTATTGTTTTGTTTATTAATGATATAAGTGGGACGGATATGGAGGCAATCGGGGAGGGGTTTTACATTTGACGTTATTGTTGTGATAGTAGTGAACCCCATGTGTTTTGGGCAATGATTTCTATGGCATTTTGGATAGGTAACATTTTTTTGCCCATCATGGTGATCTTAACATCAGATGTGGTATAAGCTCTTGGAAAAAAATAGTCGATTACGGAGTATAAAAGTCGGCGGTAGCGCTAATTTGTATAACAAATGACACACTTTTATGCTATGTACCGGCCACTATTTTATTTCCTATGAGCCCTGATATAGAGTTTCATGGTGCTTAAAAAGCGCTTTGCTGGTACTTTTGGCACGCGCGTTACTGATACTATAAGCTCATTATATCATCATAAGCTTATATAAGCGGACAATTTTGCAAACAATCAAGAAAAAGTAAGCTCTAAACAACATAAGCCATAGCCTGCTATATAAGCCAATGAAAACACCCCCTTACTTGTTGTGGTTAGCGGTTATATCTTCATCAAGTATTTTTTTAAAAGTTCTCAAAAAAGGTACACGTGTTTTAGGACAACCCGACCCGAAGATTGTATTAAGCTTCTTAGGTAGCTAAGAGTGTTTTATTTCGTCCTTATCTACATCTTAAGACTTCTTATAGAACTTCTTATTTAATGTTAGTGAACGGAATGCTTTCAGTGCGGAGGCACTGTAATTTCGAATGTGAATGAGCTGCTATTGACTGTACCTATGCAGTTGACATGAATGAGCAAAGTACTTCTGCATTAGAAGGTACAAGCAGTAGATTATCTAAACCTTGCATTATATATTTTTTTATCCCTTATTTTATTTAGAAGTGCATATCGGTCCAAACCTTAGCAACACATATAAATACATAACTAATTCGACCCTGAGATAGGTCCGGTGTCCGCTCTTTTTAGGTCTATAAATTACAAAAAAATTGAGTATTTATTCACACATCATTAATTTTATTCGAGTCCGATAAAAACAGTAAAATGCTTGCCACTTTCAGCCATGATTCTAAATGATGGACCATTGAATCTTTGTATTTTTATTATAATACATGACAACCTTCTCTATATTTGTTCAAAAATGGATATAATCTATTGTGCATAATCTCTAATTTAGTACTAATTGAAGCATACCACTTTCCATTACATTTTGTACTAAATTGCCCTGTAGCAACAGAAAGTAGGAAGCTTCTACTAACGGTAATAGAAAATGATATGTAAAGTATTCATTCTTTTTTATATGTAAAGCATAATCTCTACTTAGTGTAATGGGTCTTTAACCTTGATTAATATGGATAAAATTTTGAATGGGGATCATGGTGTATGAGATGTTGTTGCATTTTAATTTAATAATTTTTAGCGTTTAATTTAATAATTTGCTTCCTGCTAAGTTTTCTAATAAATACCTGGTCTGATATCCAAAGAAATTGCTGATAATCTATGTCATTATCAAAATCTCCAAGTAGTTTGTTTGACCTTAAAAATTCATAAACTACTTTCATCCTTGCAGGAGGCCACAATAGCTTTTTAATGACAGATGCAAGAAGGCCAACACGAGGTGTTGCAGACCCAAGTACTGAAGGGAATTTGTGAGGGGTCAACTGCAAATATTAAAACACATCGGCCTTTTTTGTTTTCTTTGCCTGTAGAAGTCTTATCTTTCTTGAAAATGTCACACTTAAACTGTGAGATGGTTTATTTTGTAGGGAGTTTGCAGTAGTGTCCATTTACCTTTATATGTCTATTTTTTTTTTGTTTTAGATATTATCATGGGTCACACTGAATAATTGTAAATAAGTTTGAAAGTCTTTCTTGAATTTGAAAGTAATAGTTCCTTCGACCCTCTCACTACATAAACATCACCCTAAAATCTCCCGCTGCGGAGCGCGGGCATTAATCCTAGTGTAATTCATTAAAGGGTTTCCATAAAATGCTTTAAAAAGAAAACAGGAATTACAAATGATTCACAATAGTTTGACTTACTAAAATGAATTTTTTTTAGATATTTGAACTGTCAAGTTTTGGATTGGACTATATACTGTTGCTATATTATACACGTGATAAAAAATAATACCAGGAATAAGCTTTTTGTGCTTATTTTTGCTAGAATACACTTTACCACAAAACTTACAAAACAAAATAATTTCTAAAAGATATTTAACTATAATGTTTTTGCTAACAAAAAAAACTTAACAATAATATTAATTTAAAAAAAATAATATAAAAAAGTTATTCATAACATTAACATATACAAGATTTATTACCTCATAAAATTCAAAAATACATAAAATATTTATACAATATTATTAAAATTCTAAAAAAATTGAATGTAACAAACTTATTCATAACGTTAACGTATGTAAATTCAATTAACTCATAATATTCTTAAATAAATAAAATATCTTAAACTACGTTATTTTTGTTTATTCTATGCTATATTATTAAAATATTAATGTCATAACTAATACTACATATACTAAACTTCTAATACAAACATACATAACTTCAATTTTCATTAAAAATATATACTTAAATCTAGCCAGTCTACCGAACAGGTCTAAAGGCTAGTATATATATATATATATATATATATATATATATATATATATATATATATATATATCTTTACATTATATATAACAGGAGGGAAATGCCAGATAAGCAGTCAATAAATCCATGTCATCAGTTTATTTTTAGAAATTTTCGGAATGAAATTAGTTTAATAATTTTTTAACTTCCGATTTTATTTTCAAATTTTTAATATTTTAAAATTCCGAAAATAATTAAAAATTTGCCTTATGCAAGAATTGAACCCGGGTACTTTAGTTCATAAACAAACATGTCTACCACCAGATCATAATAGCAGATATAGTATGTTTTTAAAAACTAAATATATAAATCAACATTGGAATTATTTTTTGAAGTCCACATTATGAAAATTGGAATAAGGCCCAATTATTAAAGTAATATATCATAAGACCGAAAAACCATAAACAATCAGAAAGTGTAAAACCCAAATTTGACATCATCTCAAGCATAGATTGGCTCGTGGATCGACTTTCAGAAGATGATGTTCTGTGCGATGATTCTGAAATTGCTTTCCTTCCTACCTTAATAATATACAGGTATCTGTGACTATATTTACATGTTAATGTTTTAATTATTCTTATGCTTTGTCATATTCTGAAGTTGTTGCTTATTAGGATTCCTAGAAGTCTGACATTGATGATGCCATGATGACTTCTTCTGGCACGGTAAATGAATAGTTATTCAACCTGTCACAAAAACACCACTCGTGAAAAAAAAGACAAGTCCCTCTATGCATCTCTAAAAGCATAAGATTTGTATCTTATTTATTAAGGAAATAAATATTTTACTAAAAAAATAATTAGAAAAATTGTATCTTTAACAATAGTATTCATTCATACGACTGATTTGAATAACCACCAACTAATGAAAGGATGGATTCTATCTTATTTACAATTTTTTTAAAGCAAACAAATCATGTATGTGTTGCTTGCCTCAAAACAGAGGGGGGAAAAGGTACCAAAAACTAATCCCTATTCATTCAACTGATTCAAAATCAGCATGAGAGAAGACGAAGAGAAAGATGAGGCGTCACAAGTGTGGAATAATGCAGGTAATTTTATATTGTGTTATTTTGTGAATTTTGTTAATATGATTTTGTTAGAGTTTAAAAACGCAGTTTTGAGATGCATTATCTATTGTTTTTTTCGCCTACATCCACAACAAAGTACATATGTTGTTTGAGTGAATCTATGTATAGGTTATGAAAGACATGGAGGTTTAAAGCAATGTTAAGCTAATCGTGATCTACTTTGGATCAATATGATTGTTATGGGTTTTGGTTTGTTTCGTGTTTGGCTTGCTCCAAAATTAGCTCATACTCAACAAGAAAAAGCACAGAGTCTGCTGCTGTTACCAAGAAAAAGCACAGGTTTGAAAATTTGCATGCTAAATTATATTTATTTTATAGCCAAGTATTTTTCAACTGTACATCTGCTATAATTGTCATTAAACATGTACTTTTCCCAGACAGAGGATCTAATGTTTAAGCTACGGACAGTCAGACATACCTCTTTTTTGGATTTATGTATTCTTTTGTTGTAAGTATGGGTCTTACTTAAAACATTGTTATTAACAGATGTGCGTGTGGTGTTGTCTTTATCTGATAAACTTCGTGTTCAAACGGAACACCCACGGAGTGGCGTGAAGGACTACATAGGTATTTATTACTAAAATTTTACTACTACTAACTATGAAATCAAAATTCAATAAAGTTGCTTAAGCGTTGGTTTTTTTGGAGGTACAGACTTTAGAATTAGCTGGAAGCGCATCAAGAACAACAAGAAGACTTCAAACAGTCGCGCACCTTTTTGCAACATTAAGATGGTACTAAAATAATCTCAAAATCATTAATGCTATCACAATGAGCTAAACTGAATGCATATTAGATATCACACTCCAATGACAACACTAAACAGAAGGTAACTTTGCATAATTTACCCCTTTATGCAATCTAATATTACGCATCATTTGAGAATCCAGTTGTGTAATATGACTTTTTCTATGTTAGGATCGTACAACAGCGCGCAGCAACCTACGGGGTGCTCAAAACCTGATGCAGGTATGTCAAGCAATTCAGTTTATTTAACATTTCCTGATCAACTACTTTTCTATTTATAATAGGCTCATTTTTCACATGGACGTAGTATGTAGTAGAGACCTTATGGTGCTTACAGTAATGATTCGCATGACGTCGTGGTGATTGTGTGTGAGTCTTTTCTTAGTATCTTTTTTGTTTATCTCTTATTTGGTTTTCTGTACCCGATATATATTATTCAATGATCATGTGAGAACATGAGTCTGCATGTTTAGTGCCCATAGATGTATCACTAGGAAATGATGATGATAACTGATCTTCACATTCAGGTTGTTCCTTCATTCAAACCATAATACGTCTTAATGCATACTTAATATATATTTTGGTTACATACATGATAATTACGGTACCGTGATTAGATGTATAACTGGACACATTAATATGATTCTTAACTATATATTCAGATTACATTTTAAACATCAATACATATATGATTCTTTTTTGTAGTCTGGATGAAGACTTAGAGTTTGTCAAAGGATCTAACGGAACTGAAGTAGAAGCCAACTCCGTATGATTTACACGTTTATGCCATTTGATATAACGCAATGTTTGAGGATCCAATGATGTCACTGAAGTATAAGGTAACTCCATATGATTTACAGGTTATGCAATCTGATATTACGCACCGTTTGAGAATCCAATTTATACGGCGTATTATCATTCATGTATAGGATTAGTATGATAATTGAAGTTCCTTGAAGTATGGTTACAATTTTTCTATTTGATTAATCATGTATACACTATACAGCTTTAGGATACTGTGATTATGCCATATTCCTTGTGTTACATCAGGTAATCATCAGTCAAACGCACTTCGTAAAATCAAGAAAAAGGCGTAACTTCTAGCAATCTTTTCATATCTAAAGCAGATATATTAGGAGTCATGGATGAAAAATATATCTGGCACATTTTTTTTTCTGTGAACAGAAAGTGAGTGGTTGAGAGGGAAATGATGTGCGTATAATTATATTAGCAAAGTGATGGATGGGTCGACTGTAGATTACTTAAGCACTACGTTATGACTTTCAGTTAATGACCGATTTGTCATATATTATGAGTATGTTCCTCCTATATCCATTAATAAATATTTAAATATGTATGAGATCACTGTGAACAATGATTAACAGAATCTGTAGTTAGAAACTTCAGACACCATATTCTATTAGTGTTAGCCTATTTGCACATCAAGAAGACCGCTCACAAGTATGATCATTCTTTACAAAAGAATTTAAGCTAAAGTATAACATACCTTCTATGCAAATAGCTAAAGTGTCTCCAACTTAAATGAAAGACGTCACAGTAGTCGTGTTAAAATCCTTTACTCTTAAAGAATAATGACAAGGACTGGAAGTCGTAACAAGAAGGATATTGTCATAGTCAACAAAAAGTAAGTCTTTCTTATTTATACGTATACATCACTTATGCAACACATCTACTACACCAGATTTTTTATATAAAGAAAATCTTATATTACTCATTGCTGACACAGTGGAGTCCGTTCGATAAGGCGGAGTACATACAATTGCAAATAACATTGAGGCACAACCTACCATAGTGGTTCAGTAAATATTTTATGTACATGAAGTTCTTTGTCGAGAAATAGAAGTGATGGTAATATCTTTAACACTACCGGTTTGCGTATTTCTGTGGTTTAATTTATGAATGTTTGTTACTTATGTTGTTGTTCAGATTCACAAGGAAAGATTTGCTCAATAGGTAAGGAATATGTATCATGGAAATTTGACATTAAAGAAGAGTCCCTTTTTATCATCATCAATATCTTCACAAAACCCTAAAACCACATGTACGTCTCTTAGGTCGGAGCACTTTGCTAATCAGAAGGAAAAGATTTTGTACTGGTGCAATATGATGCACACGACCATGGTAGGTCTAAGTGTCTGAAAAAGGCACTTACCGAATTTAGTGCACAAGATTTTGGTAGGTCTAAGAGTTTGATAAAGGCACTATGATCCACTGATCATATATTCTCTGTGAGATGTCATGTACCAGTTAAGGTAAGTTATAAGGTAAGCCTCTTACTTCTAAATCAAACTTATACTATAGATTCTTCTACGCAATATACCGCGTTCTGTAGCATTCGTTTCAAATCTACAGTGGGTTAGCAAAATTTTCTGTACGATTTAACAACCATATTGGATCAATATGTATATGCACTTCTATTCATTTAATTGACCCATAAGCAAAGCAAATGTGTCAAAATGTCCACCTTTAGATTTTAATAATGATAGTGTTGAACCTTTTACCTATATTTGTGCTTTGAGCTTTGTATCTGAAGTTTTCGTTGATTCCAGCTTTTACCTTCTCTTATATTACGTATGAGTTTATTCATCAATGATCGAAGTTAGTTTGAATATCTTTTTGAAAGGGATTCACCAGCTAACTGTTGCATATATCTGAAGTTTGTAATTAGGTATTTTATAGGGGTGTTTCGATTGCCAATATGGATTTGATTTTCTGTTTATTGAAAACATCCTAGACACTTTTTGGAGGAGACATGTATCTATCAATCCTACTTTTATAATCAGCCATCCTTAGATAATGAGCCCACTTGCCATGACACATCGATCCATACTGAGCTTATGGAGTGTTTTGAAATTTTTTGTTAACAAGCATGGGGTATTGATAAGCACTAGATATATAATTACTAATGTGAATAATATTAGAAAATTTAGTCATGTTACATGTGTTCTGATGACTAGCGCTGGATCTGTTCCACGTAACAATACAAGTATACAACACATAAACTATCAATATTCAAATACGAATATCTTTCCGTAACTACTTGGATGTTAAAAGGTACCAAATAATCACCTGAGTAAATGTAAGCAATATTTCATTTTTTATAACTATTAATCAATGGCCTAATATGTTTTATTTCATAAACGATTACTATAATTTTATTGTAGGCATGGTGGTAGTTGATAGGTTAACCAAGATATTTCTGTCCCTATGCAATTATTATACAAAATCGGGTGGAAGGAGTTCATGGGTCAAATATTAGAATAATAAAATAGGCCAAATACTTTAGTAGTAATTACTACGTATTAGTTAAAGTAGAATAATAAAATAGGTCAAATACTTTAGTACTATTAGTTATATTAAAATAATAAAATGGGCCAAATACTTTATTAATTATTAGACAGTAAATAGAGATCGGATTTTAAAAAGTGCAAAATTCTAACATAAAAGTATGATGCTTATATTGAACGACTAAACAAGTTTACCAGCTGGATGACCCTATTCTTTTATGGTTCAGAAAGTTTTGGTGGTCGTTAAAGGATATATCATATTCCTATGCATGGAAAAACGTTGGCATGAGCATTTTGTCAAGCTCTTTTCATAGGAATGCTATCGCTATTGTTGTCAGCATAACGATCATGTTTTGATTGTTTTATATGATTTTATAATCCGAATATAAATAAGAACTAACATGGTATTTGCTGTATTTGATGAACGTATTCGGTAACGAGTTTATAAACGAACAAATATTATATCTTTAGCTCATCAATTTTGTATTCGAATTAAAGTTAAAGTTTAAAAAAAGCGAATAAAAATAAAATAAATCCACTAAAAAACTAAAAGTTACATAAAATATATGTTAAAATAAAGAGCACAAAATTTAAAAAAAATGTGACGAAATTAGATATTGAAAATAATAAATGTATAGAAAAATATTCTAACTTTTTTAAAAATAAATGGTTAAAGTTACACATATCTTACAAAATAAATATTTTAAAAAAAAAACAAATTTTTTTTTTAAGTCCGTCGCTTATACCAACACCGTCAATCATCGTCGCCACCACCGATCCTCTCTACGCTGCCATAAACTATCGACCACACCCGCCACCACTACCATTGTTTTTTCGGTATTTTAGATTAAGTTTGATTATTTGTTAGAGATTGAAAATTATGATTGTATTTTATCATAAATGAATTGATTATAAGTATTTTTTTTCTTGTCTATTACATGATCGAATATGTATTCCAATTCGTATAGGGATGTTTACAACGCTTTGATAATAACACGTGTATATCTTGATGGGATACGTCAAGACACCATTATGAAGACATCGCTATGAAAACAAGAATAATGATATGTTTCAAACGTTGTATTAAACTATTGTGGAATTTAATCACCTTTATTAAATATTGTTGGAGCATATACACTTTTTGTTTGATGTTATTACTTTGATTCTTGTGTCTTGATTGAGTCGGTAGAGATGATAGACTTTAAATGTAAATAAATTAATGATTATTAAAATTTAACAACAATATTTAAATTAACTAAAAATTTAAGTTGAGTGCCTTTTTATATAAGAAAAAAGTATAATGACTTGATTGAAATGATCTTTAAATTAAATATTTTTTGCGCAACTTGACCTATTTTGTTATTGCAGATAATTTATTAACTTTTAATTTCTTTCTCGATGAACATCAAATCTTTTTTCGTTGTTAGTGCACTCGATAAATACGTTATCATGTCTATAGTTGATTAACCGTTACATTATCATGTTTATGAGGCGTAGCGTAATCAAGCCGACTAAATATCTATGAACTTATAAGATGAATTTTTTACTTTGTGTTTGGTTGATGTTATTAGTTGGATTTCCGTACTCGATTCTTGTGTCATGATTGAGCCGGTAGAGATGATGGACTTTAAATGTAAATAAATTAATGATAATTGTTAAAAATTTAACGAAAATATTTAAATTAACCAAAAAAGTAAGTTGAGTGCTTTTTATATAAGGAAAAGAGTATAATGACTTGATTGCAAACGATCTTTAAATTGAATATTTTTTGTGCCATTTGACCTATTTTGTTATTGCACATAATTTATTAACTTTTAATTTCTTTCTCGATGAACATAAAATCTTTTTTTCGTTGTTAGTGCACTCAATAAATACGTTATCATGTTTATAGCTGATTAACCATTACATTATTATATTTATGAGGCGTAGCATAACCAAGCCGACTAAATATCTATGAACTTATAAGATGAATTTTTTCATCTATATAATGCTTCAATTATTTAAAATTTATAATCCGGATACTTTAAAAAATCACCACTTTTAATTTTTATATATTAATTAATGTACAAGTCTTTGATGTTTTATAATGTATAATTTAAAATAAAGCTACAAAGAGTTACATACAATATTATAAAAATCATAAAATATACTTACAAATACAACAACATCACTATGGTAAAAAAATCTTAGTAACATAGTAATACAATAATTTTAACACCAATAATTTGCTAAGTTAATAAATGTTAGTGACAACCAGAAGTCATACCCGTCCATCGGACGGGTTTTGCAACTAGTATATATATATATATATATATATATATATATATATATATATATATATATATATATATATATATATATATATATATATATATATATATATATATATATATATATATATATATATATATATATATATATATATATATATATATATATATATATATATATATATATATATATATATATATATATATATATATATATATATATATATATATATATATATATATATATATATATATATATATATATATATATATATATAATAGTCAATTTAGACACTTGGTAAATTCAAATAAATGTGATCATGGTTTTTAGATATGAAAATCTAAAATAATGCTATGTAAATGCTCATGAGTTTCATGTGGCTTCAAAAGTCGTTAAAGTGATCAATAGAATGATTGTATGCTCATAATTATATAAAATAATATGAGGAGTTCCCGTGATTAAATATCTGAAATGACACTTATGTAACACATAATGTGGATGATAGAAAAAAATATCTAATGCAAATGTGATAATATATATTAAAATCATGAGGTGACTTGTACAATGATGTCATCCTAAAAATGATAACCAGGGGTTTTACACAATGATGCTCTCAGTCTTTTGATCTATGTGGATGACATCTTGTTAGCAGGCAACAATCTCACCCTTATTGCAGATATCAATACCCTCCTTCATTAGTCTTTTACTATCAAAGATCTTGGTCATTTACATTATTAATATGGAATTGAGTTTCTCAGGAATCCTAATGGTTTAGTTATTACACAAAGGAAGTATGCTTTGGATTTGATTGACTTAGCCAAGCTTTAGGATGACAAACCAGCAAAGACACCATTAGAACCTAGAGTGAAGCTCACCTACACAGATGAAGAACCGTTGGTTGATCCTTCTTACTACAGAACATTAGTTGGCAAGCTTATTTACCTCACTATCAGCAGACCTTACATTATTTTGCGGCTCAGCTCTTAAGTCAGTTTTCCCATGATCCCCATACACCTCATTTAAAAGCACTTCACAGGGTCATCAAGTACATCAAAATGAGCTAGGACAAGGCTTATATTTCCCCAAACATAACCCTTTGACACTCTATGCTTATTGTGACAATGATTAGGCAAATTGTCCATCTTCAAGAAGATTAATTTCTAGTTTTGTCATCTTTTTAGGCATAGGTCCTATTTCGTGGCACTCAAAAAAACAACCCGTAGTATCCATGTCCTCAATTGAGGCAGAATATAGGGATTTAGTTGATTGTTCGTGTAACATAACTTGGTTGTGTTCTCTATTAGAAGACGTTAAGGTTCCTATACTTAAACCTATAAGAGTCTTTTGTGACAACATTTCTACTATTGTTGTTGCATCTAGTCATGTTCAACATGCAAGAACAAAGCCCATAGAAATAGATTGTCACTTTGTCCGAGATAAAATCAAGGCTGGTCAGATATCTATCTCTTATGTTCCTACCAATAGACAAGCAGCTGACATCCTACCCAAGGAACTCACCACTTATCCATTCCATCAATGTTTAGCTAAGTTAGGCATGTGTGATCCTTACACGCTGCCTACTTGTGAGGGGATAATGAGGTACAAGCACAATAATCAACTCAAAAGTCAATTGTACAACTAGAAACATAGGAAGTACTCCAAGTATAAATGAACACAAGACCAAGTGTAATTGGAACAAGACGCATATATCTCCACATTGTATAAAGCATCAAAGCCATTTAGTAGTTGTAAAACAATTCTAGTTTGTTAGTTAGTTTGAATTAGTTTCTCAATGTAACAGTACTATAAATAATTAGTATCCTACATTTTCTCATTTGAGGAAATACAATCAAACATGTGTTTTCTCCAAAACTCTTTCATTATCAATAAATATAATGTTCATATACGACCAGGGATGGAAATAAGGTATATTTGGTAGAGAGAAATCAAATGAGAGAAATAGAATTGGGTTTATTTCTTGTGTCTCGTAAAGAGATATGAAAAATGTAGAATTGAAATGAAATTGATGAAGAGTCTAAGAGAGTTGAATAATGTTATTTGTTAGCCTCAGTTTTCATTGTTTTTATAGAGAAATAGGAGGAATAGACTTTGTTTTGTAAAATTGGATTATTTATTTATTTTTATTTTTATTGTTTTCTTTGTAATCCTTTTTCACATACCCTTTAAAAAAATTACAAATTATGTAAACAAATTACATGCAATATCTCGTGCCTATAAATTTTAAAAAATTCTTTTGAGTGATATTACAATCTTTTTATATTTAGATTTATATGTTTTTTAGAAAAAAAAATTGATTTTTATGATCATTTATTATTTCAATTTTCTGGCGCAACTAAACAGTGCCTAAGGGTCCTACAACATTCCTGGACACCGATAAAATTAGTTACGTAGTGTTAGTTATACTTAAAAAACTTCGATTTTGTTTAAATGCATCTAATTCCAAAAACATGTATTTAATGTTACTTCTAAGTGCCCAAGACTTGTATATAAATCATACTAGGATTTGTGCCCGCGCTTCGCCGCGGCGAAGTGCGGGCCATAATGGGAAGGTTTGATGGGCGATGCATTGTCAATAAGCGTTAATGTAGCGATTATATGAACCAAAAAAAGTAACAGCCATGTCCATGAGTGGTTTTATACAGTACATAGATTGTGTAATAAGTTTTTTTTTTGTCAAAAGATTGTTGATTTGTTTCGTTCGTTCTCCTAGTTTTTCTTTTCCTTCTTTGGTTGTTGTTCTAAGTCAGTGAAGAGAGCTCTCTTTGAGGACCTTGGGTTGGTTGGATGTTCTGTTGTCTTGAAGGCATCTACAACCGTTTCTGCGACTTTGCTAATAACATCTGTTGCTGGGGTACCTGTTTATAGATACATAATAATAAGGAGTTAGATGGAACCAGTTGTTATTAATGTATTTGCTGGTTTTAAAGAAACGACATATGTATATGGACTATAATGTTATGTATACCAAGGTTAGCAGTGGGATGGTCCGAGTGCACATACCTGGCTCTGGTTTCTTGATTGGGTATGGGGTGGGCTTTGGGTTCCAGTAGTGCTAGCAATTAAAGGTTTCTTTTCTTCGCAGATGGTCTTTCCTGTTGTAATTATACACGGTTATAAAGGTAAAAATGTAATAATATATTAACAATGTTAATTGGATAGAAGCATACGATAGGTTAATGCATTTGAGTCTATGAATATGTTCAGACCATCTTTGATTAAAGGAAAGAAAGCAGTGCCTGCTGGTAACAGTGAGTTATGTGTGGTTTTAAATGAGTCTGTTGACACTTCTTTGGATGCACATAGCAGGCCTGCTGCTAGGAGTGGGGTATATGTGATTCTTAGTGTGTGGTTGAATGAGGTCCATAGTTTTCAGTCTGCAACTGTTGTATGGGTTGGTGTCTAGTGGTAATAAGTAAAAAATGGGATCCAATGGCACATGGAAACACTGTAGTGGAGACCCTCTATTTAAGTGTGCCATTGCAGCTAACAGGTACACCAAGACATTTAAGGAAAAGTATGACTTGGCGAATTGCGCTGCAGATATTGCAATTGCTTTGCAGCTCAAGCGACTATGGGGATTGTTTCTACTTCTATTTGAATTAAAGGGTTGAAGAGGAGAGGGATCGGAGGGCTAGGATTGAATCTCTGTATCGCGAGGTGAGCGGTGCTATTGATGACAGGGCTGTTTTCATTTTGGAGCTCTCTTTCCTAACCTTTGACCATCGCGTGCACCGAATGGTTGGACTTTTGAATGCGTTGCAAGAGCGAGAAGATGCTGAGCTTTGTAAGCTGAGAGGGTTGGTGGATGAATCGGATGCCCGAATTCATGAGATGGAGGTTTTTATGTGATCTTTGTGATCAGCGGGAAGGAACGTGCTTTCAATGTTTGAATAAACGGCAACAACCATTTATCTGTGGAATGTGTGCCTAGGATGCGTTGTTCTTTATGTTTTATGTGTTGTAAGCATGGTGTATGTTCTGTCTTAGGAAAATGTAGTCCGTCTTTTGTGTAATAAATTTTGTCAGTCATTTAATGTTGCAATCGAATTGTTCCTATGTGCCAGGCTAGCCATGTAGAACTTGTAAAATGGTATTAGCAAGAATTGTTTCTGTAATATAATATCATATACTTTTTTGGGGAAAAATATAAGGCACAATAATGGAGTATGTGAACAGTTATTTAGTGGTGTTTCTGTGGGGTCTTTTTTCTACCTTTGGAAAAACTTCCATATAGGCATCAAATTTGTGGTGTATTTATTTTTGGTAAAAAAATTAAGCCATAACTATTGAGTATGGTAAGAGTTTGGGGTTGTTGGTAGTGCGTGTTATGTATCTACTTTTGGAAAGGTGCGTACAGAACCACGTAATTTGGGATGTGGGTACTCTTTGTGTTGATAGTGCCCATTGTTAGTGCTTGACATTAGATGATGCTTGTAAGGAGGCAGTGGTATATAAGGGGGTGGTAACGTGTTTGTGTTCACACATTCTTACACATATCTGTAGTTAACTTACTAAAAGGAAACTGCAAATGGCATATCGGCCCAAGTGCGCTGCTTTGGAGATAGCTGCCCAATCGGACGATTGGGCGGACATGTTTATTTCCCACTTGCAGGATGAGATGCAAGGAGAAATGAGTTGGAAGGTGATGAGACTGCAATTATACATAGTCTCATCGTCCAAATCGGGCTTAAAACGCTTAAAATATCATTAAAATACCCAAATATATGTTTGTGTTTGTTCATTGTGTATTTTAGGTACGGATATCGTGAAATCAACAAAAGATCACAAGAATCAAGCAAAAACGAATACGGGTAACGAAGCCAAACAAAGAACCGGACCTGAATCATGATTTTCTATGAAGTCCTTGAAGTTTTGAAGATTGGCAAGATTGGTCCCTCAACTATTGAAGACTTGTCATTTTATACCCTTGAAAAACCTCAAAATTTCATAAGGGTCCCTAAAAAATTAAGTATGTACAAGACAAACCCTTGAATAATGCATTATATGCATTTAAAGTCCTTGTGATTACTTTATATAAACTTTTGTGGCTAAAGTTGAAAAAACAAAAGTTTTTAACAAAGGAAAACTTACTTGTTGGTTGTTTGAATTGAAATGACAAAGGGAAAAGAAAATATGAGGAATATTTTGGGCAGACCATATAAGTTACCCCAGCTAATCATTTATCCACCTCACCACCCCCCCCCTCCAATCACCTCCCTACACCTCACTACCCTCGCCACCTCACCATTCCACTCACCCCTAATACAAAGTTTAAACTTGTAGAAACTAGAAGGGGGGATTGAATAGTTTCTCATCGGTTTATCTCCAAATTAAAATTCCTTTCAATTAGATGAGTGCACTAAACTATCTTTTACTTAAAAGCTAGTTTCATAATGATTAGGTTCAATTCTAATGCATTAACAATGTATAGTAAGTGTAGTGATAATGAATGTAAGCAAAGAGTAAGGAAAGAGACAACCTAGTAGGAAGACACCAAGATTTATAGTGGTTCGGCAACGAGGCTCTATCCTCGTTCCTACTTCACTCCTCGAGTACACCTTACTCGAGATTTCCACTATATCCACAAGCTCCCTTCTTGGCAGAGAAAACCTTACAACCTCGCTTACATTATTTTCCTACACTAAGCTAAATGTCGAGACCTAATCTTAGCTAGGACCAATCTACACAACGTCGCCCACTTCACTCTTTTACGACACAAGGCTAGATGTCGAGTTCTAATCTAAAGGTAGAACCAATCTTCACAACGTTGCCTACTTCACCATTTTCCGACACAAGGCTAGATGTCGAGTTCTAATCCAAAGCTAGAACCAATCTTCACGACTCTTCACTTTGAAGCTAAGTGAGAACTTCACACAACACAACTACATATCACTTTATAGTTTAGTGAGAACTCACAAGACATAACCGCATCACTTTATAGTTTAGTGAGAACTAACAAGACACAACCACATCACTTTATAGTTTAGTGAGAACTAACACAACTAATTACAACTCAACTAATCATATCCAAGTACACACATGTAGCTTGGATCTATACAACATAAATCCAAGCACACACATGTGCAATGGATGTACACAACTCTAATCCAAGTATTCATAAATTACTTGGATGAACACAACTAGTTCAAGTATTCACAAATACATTGTATTTACACAAGACATAAATAAACAAATGATGAACATGACTAGATCTTTAGGAGAAGGTGATCTTCATCAATGCTACATCTTTAATCACATCACAAGTGTGAGAGTGATCTTCTCTGTGGACAAGGTAAAGAAGGATATCAAGAGGATAATCATGATTAAACATACTTAACACATTAAGTGATCATTTACAAATGACTAGGATTAGAAAGGAGAAAGAAGGCTGAAGAAGATGTCCAAAAAGGGTTAATGAGAATGAAGATTTGATCCACTATTTATAGTACAAAACATCCAAAGGCTATATCTGGCCGCGGTTCCTTATTGGAGCTCGTGGTTCCTTATCGATAAGGAACCGCCGTAGGTGCTAAGGTACCGTCAGCGTAGACTCCGCTCCTTTTTGTCTTTTAGTGAATTTGAAATATCTGAGGCTGTTTAAACCTTGAAAGGATATTCTTATGGCCTTTGGAATATGCCATATTCAAATTTGCATTTTCATTTTAGTAAGACATTTTATTAAAAATAAAGTTTATTAAAAATCTTTTGTAATGTTTGACAAAAGTGAGTTTTAAGGCTAATCACTTTTATGATCAATAAGCATGATTAAGATATGTTAGTGTAATGATTATTACCTTGATGATAGTGTTTGTTAGATAATTCATTTTATGAATGTGTCTGACAATAAATGTCTTTGTGATTTGTCGTGATCAAAACTAAGAAAGATTAATTAATACTAACAATGTTTTAGGCATTGTTTTGCATTAACAATCTCCCCCTTTTTGATTACGACAAACTATAAACTCATTTACGTGAAATACAATTTTATTCGAATTATTAACGAGTTTATCACTATCATTTCTCCCCCTTTGTCGAAGCAAAAAGGTTAGCACAAGTCTTTGAAGAAGAAAAGAACCAGACTTTTGCTAGTAGCTCATCCTTGGTGCTTACTCCCCCTTGCTTGGGGCACCAAGTCAATGAGCTGAGGTGACATGCTACACAAAGGTTAGAAGAAAGAAAAGAAACACCAATGTATATATGTGCACTACTTACTAACTAACTTGAGAGGGAGAAGGAAAAGAAATCTCAAATTAGACATTTGCTAAGTATGTCCAAAGAGTGTGTATTGACAACATCATAGTTCAAATGGTGGAATAAAGGAAGAAAAGAAACATCCAAACCAATCAAAGATGATTTAAAATGTTAATGGGTTAAAATTTAGAATTTATGGAATCACCCATAATTAATTTTAAGTTTTAACCATGATCAACTCCTTAACAAATGTGTGAAAAGAATTAGAGGGAAAGATAACACACATAACATTCACATTACAAAAATATGAAATAACATACAAGATAAATATTCATACACACAATATGAATATTTAAAACAAAAAAGAATATGGAAAATAGACCACAAAGCATAAGCTACTCTAATAGTGATAATCTTCCAAGATTGCTTAAAATTTATTGACTCAAACAACTAAAGTATAAAAAGTGCCTTAGTTGGAAAGAAAGACGACAAAGCATCATTCGAAGTTTTGTTCACGGGAACGAAAACTTTGAGAGGAGGTAGAGTGAGGAGGAATTCAAGAAAATTTAGCTTGTCATAGATATGAGCAAGTTCAATTTGTTGAAAACGACAACAAGCACACGAGGAACCATGATGCAAAACAAAGTCGTTAGATGGGGGAGGTCCATCAAGATTAGAAGTTGGTGGGGAGGGAGATAATGGATAAGAGATGTTTTCACAATGCCTAGTGAGGTTAGGGAAAGAAGATAGGTCATTGAGTTGAGGAGAGTTGAAAGGTTTAGGTGGTGGTGGAAGAATTTCTTTTTCTCCAGTAATTGGATTTATAGAGTAAGTCTCATTCCAATATTGAATCAGAGAGAAAGAGGAATTCTTGGAGGATTTTGGAGAAGAAGAATAATGAGGATTCTTGTTCTTTTTGATCCAAATAGGTTTAACCGAGATTTTCGGTTTCTTTGAAAGCTTAGAAGAAGAAGCTTTAGGTTGAGAAGTTTGTGACGAAGAAATGTCAAGGTTAGAAAAGGAAGAATTAGGCATTATGAGGGATGAAGGAAAGAACTCCCAAAAGAGAAGAATTTAAAGAAAATAGACAAGGCAAAGATTTGAAATGCAAAAAAAGGTTTTAGAGAATGTTTAGCAAAATTGGGTAAACAAAGAATCTTAACCAAAACAGTGGTCAAAGAAGAAAGACCAAAAATAAGCCAATGTCGGCTTTATTGGGTGCGGTTCTTTAAAGAAGCCCACAGTTCCATATCGATATTGAACCGCCTGGAGGCTAGAGAACCGCGTCTAGTGGACTGCAAAACCAGATTTTCAAAAGTTTTAGTGAAAGATAAGACTTTTTCAAAAATTTGCAAATCTTGGATTTTTACCTCTTTTAGCACTAGAGAATGCTAGGGTTGCATAAAAGCAACATATTCACAAAGAATGTCTTGAAAAAGGGTGACAAAATATTTAAATAACATTTTGGTCCAATTTTAAGTCAAGTTTTTAGAGGTTGTGATAGATTTAGACTCAATTTTAAATAAATTGAAGTTGTTAAATGTGATCACATAGATTAAAGCACATAAAAACTAAATCCATAAATCATCCACATGAGAAAATCATGAGGGAAAGGAAATACAAGAATTAAAAAGACAATTAACTACTACAAAGATAGCTAACAACTAGGTCTTGAGTTCATAGTTCTCTTTGGCTTGATCTTCTTTTTTTTAAAAGCATGTTAATTTGAAAACCATCATTCATCTCCTAGGAGGAGGCATGGATAACAAGACAAGCAAGAAGTCATGCAACCTTCTATGAAGGCCAAGCATATCCATCCTTAGGTTTTGAATTATGTAGTTATTATAGAGACAACATGGGCAATTTGCACCATGAGCTTCTAAGAACACAAAGAAGTAAGGATCACCCATGAAGTGAGGGATATGAATGCCCAAAATAGGAGCATTAGTGTTAGAGGGTGGAGGAGGTGGTGGAGGCATAGTGTCCAAGGGTAAGATGGGAGAGTTTAGTGGAGTGAAAGGAGAGGTGACCAAAGGCTCAAGTACAAAAGGGATACTTTGTAGAGGTTGAGGTTCAGAAATCCCATCCAAAGGAGGACTAGGGGTGAAAGGTGAAGAAAGCTCATTCATTATTGATTGGAATGAAGAGAAGGTAGAACCATGAGAATGGTTACTACCATGGGTTGAGTTTGTCTTGCATGGAGCAAGGGGTGGTGAAGGTGAAGGTGAAGATGAAATGAGAATGGGAGAGATCTCATTTTTAGGAGTGTGAAAAGATGAAGAACCAATGTTAGGTATCTTGATCTTAATTTTGGGGCTTCTTTTTGAGGAAGAAGTTTTGGAAGAAGTGGATGTTCTAGTGGACACCATGGTTGTGTGTTAAGGTTTAGAGAAGAGTTGAAGGGATGAAGAACACAATCAACATGAGAGGGTTTAAGAAGAGAAAGGAATGATCCAAACTAGTAATGGGTTAAAATCATTTTAGGTGAATAATGAATTAGGTACCCTAGTTTAGGAAAGTGCAGGTTTTTCAAAAATTTTATCAAAGTTTTACACAGATTAAGGAAAACAGTGTAAAGCAAAGATTCTGTCAAAACATGAACAAGCGGTTCCTTACGTAGGTCTGCGGTTCTTTATCGCTAAGGAACCGCGGGTTCGATATGGAACCGCGACCAGTGGTGACATAAAAGTGCACTTCCTTAAACTTTGGTCAGCCGAGATTTCACACAGGTAAATATCAATCTAAAGTTAAATATAAGTCAAAATCTAGGAAGCTAACAAACACATAATGGGCACAAACCTATGTAAATCGAACGAGCGATTACACAGTTAATTAAGGATTAAAATAGTTAGCAATCCAAACAAGTAGTAATAGTTAATACACACACATAAAAGAAAAGAAAGCAAATGTTCAACACATAGCATGTTCAACAACAT
Source organism: Glebionis coronaria (assembly GCA_025667525.1). Taxonomy (NCBI): domain Eukaryota; kingdom Viridiplantae; phylum Streptophyta; class Magnoliopsida; order Asterales; family Asteraceae; genus Glebionis; species Glebionis coronaria. Next base: position 425,331,779 of record CM046877.1, read on the forward strand.
GTTCTCCTTAAATTAAATCAAAGTCTTTATCTTCTTTTCTTGCCAAATCCCTTGATCAAATTCCCCAAGTATTTGAATCCCTTTCTTGACTCCACTCGATGATCAAACAACTCACCTCAAATCCTAAGATTTTCACGGTAGAGACACTCCATGTTGAGGTCTTTTGGTACTTCACTAGTGGAATGGTGAGGAGGAGGAGCTAAGTCTTCAAGTCCATCCACGAATGAGTTTGTAGATTGACGGGAGTTACTTGAAGAGCCGACATGAGCACTAGTACCTATGTCACCACCATCACTTGGTGGCATATCAAATTCCTCTTCATCGGACTCTTGTTAATTATGTTTTCTCGAACCTTTATCACTTCTAGGCTTTATTTCATATACCTCTTGAATAGGTAACGTCACCCGTTGAACCGGTTGAAAGCGAGAGAAGTCAAGGAAGGGAAAATCATGAACAACCCTCTTAAAGAGGCGAGTAAGAAGCATAGCATATGGTAGATTTGCTTTGGGTTTGGAAAGAGCATAATTAATTCGTCGAGCGATATAGTATGCCAAATTGTACTTGGTTTCGGTAAAGATGCAAAATAGCATTTTCACCATACATGTCGGAATGTGATCCCGGTTCCCACCAAGACAAAATACATTCTCCCTAAGGGTCTCGGCCCAACGAACCATATAATCCTTAAGGTCGCTTGAGAGAACCTCATAACGATTTACAAGTCGTTTATTAGAATGAAGGCTTCTCACAACGTTTCCATCACGCTCTTTGGAAATGATTTCAAGGATAAAATCGAGATCAACTTCATATTTGTCATTTGGAGGTTTATCGTTGGATTCATCGAGAGCATCAAGTCTCTATTTGTCCGTGGAACGACAAGTACCCTCACATGGCACACCAAGAATTTGACCAAAGGTTTCAAGAGAGTATTGAATGACTTGATCATTCAATAAGAATCTAACGAATATTCTACCATTACATTCAAAGATATAATAGGTGCTAAAGAACTCCAAAAGAAATACGGGATATTTCACTTCATCTATGTAAAGCAAACAATCAAACCCCGTAGGCTCAAACATAGATTTGATATAGTCATAACCCGTAATTTCTTCATCAATAGTTCTACCTTCATAAAAACAACGTTTTGAAAGAGACGAATATGAGTTTTGAAGTTGGATAGAAGCAACAATTTGAGAAAGGTTTGGCATATATCGTCTTGTGTTTTGATGATCTCTTTGATATTCCGAAGGCATGATTAGTACCTAAATACAACAAACAAAGATATTTTTCCAATCACTCATATGAAAAATAAAAATAAAAATTTCTAAAGATGAGAATGTGTTTCATAAATAGCTTGACAAACAAAGGATTAATCCTTGTCGTTCTCATGTTCACAATGTACCCATTTCATCATTGATCAAAACATATGAACTATGTAAAATCAACAATGAACTAGAACATTGGTTTTTCAAAAACAAGGTTTTTAGGTAAGCATTTAACAATGCCATTACCAACTTGTTCATGGGTTCATATCAATTCCATCAATCAACCAAGATATTTAGTCAAAATTTGGATTTGTTCTACAAATGGGTTTTAGTGAATCTCTATGAATATGAACCTAAGGAATCATAGTAACAATACTATGTCAACTGTCATTCCTAGTAAGGTTCTAATTCAATGTCAATTTTAAAAATCCCCAATTATGAATGTATGAACCCTAGAACAAATTAGATGAAATTGAAAGAAATAACTTACAATTAATTGATCTCGGATGATGGATGAATGAAACCCACGAACTTGAATCAATTAATTGAGTGATTGAAGGTTTTTGAAGCTTCAACAATGGTGGAAAAACAGAGAAAAATGTTTGCTGTGTGTGAAGGAGAGAGAAAGACTAGTTTGAAAAAGTTATTTTAATAAACTGGTGCTCTGACAAAAGCTACTGTCCGCGGTTCCTTATCGATAAGGAACCGCGCTATTGAGCCTTCGAGATAAAGAACCGCCTACAGTGGCAGGTTTGTATCAAAGAAAAACGATGAATTTTTGAAAACCAAAATTTCTAAAATACTTAAAAATATATCTTAAACCTTTTAGGATATCATTGGACCACCATAACACTAGGTAATAATGCCTTGTTGAAGGATTACGAGTTGAATCGAGATAGGAAAAGACCGAAACGAACGAACGACTACTCGTAGCGAAAAGGCAAAGGGAGAGGAGTCAAGAGAAGTGAATCAAGACCAAGATCATTGCTCAAAGGACAAATGACATTCTTAAAATTGATGATGTTATATAGTGGTTTAAGACGTGCCTTTCCGGCGATAGTCTAAACGGCTTTGGTAATGAATTAAAACAAGCAATTTTGATGCATAGAATAAGATCATTTTCAAGAGTAGTCTTATTCTATTTCAAAATATGAGCAAAGTATAGATTCACTTTCTTTCCCACATGATCGGATAATTATTGCTAGAATTAACAATAACAATATCCTTGGAATATTTCAATTCCAAATGTGTAAAATACACCTACAACTTAATGAAGTAGTTTGGTATCTCAAGGGATTCACTAATCATCCTAGAGATGAGCTTAATTGCACAAGTTACACATGATATAGGGCCTACTAACTGTAAGGGTGCAAACCATGAAAATCATGCTTGATACTTTAAGCTTCTACTAACTCACACTACATCTCCATAGCGAGTCAAGTATCCAAGCAATGAAGGTTTAAGAGGGAAAAAGAAAAGACTCACAAACCACAAATAGATGTCAAGGCAAGGATGCCAAGAACAAGCATATAGTCAATTAATGATCAATAGGGCGTGTGCAAGAACGGAAGCGTACCTTGGCCATAAATTGCATTCCAAACTTTCAAGGAACCGATGCAAAGCCCAACTATGACTAATAGTGACTACTAAGTCTTCAAAGACTAGTATCACTTCTACCCATCTTGATATCATCATTCAATGATGTTGGAAATCAAAAAAGATGAGTCTTCTACAAGTGTAAGTAACTCAATCCACAATCAATAGAATGATTTATCTTCATAAGTACCTACACATAACAAGATGCAAACTAGTAGATACATTTCAAGAGTAAATCTAAATTGCGTTAATACTACTAATTTAAGTAATATGCAATATTAACATTTTAAAAGGCTTATTTTCAAAAAAAAATAGTTTTGACCAAAGAAAAACTTTAGTACAACTTAACCTTCTAATTTGAGGAGACAATGGATCGATCCAAGTTTTAAAGTACAATATACTTCAAAGATCTTGTGTCACCATCGCTCTGATACCAATTTTAGAAACTAGAAGGGGGGGTTGAATAGTTTCTCATCGGTTTATCTCCTAATTAAAATTCCTTTCAATTAGCTGTGTGCACAAAACTATCTTTTACTTAAAAGCTAGTTGCATAATGATTAGGTTCAATTCTAATGAATTAACAATGTATAGTAAGTGTAGTGACAATGAATGTAAGTAAAGAGTAAGGAAAGAGACAACCTAGTAGGAAGACACCAAGATTTATAGTGGTTCGGCAACGAGGCTCTATCCTCGTTCCTACTCCACTCCTCGAGTAAACCTTACTCGAGATTTACACTATATCCACAAGCTCCCTTCTTGGCGGAGAAAACCTTACAACGTCGCTTACATTATTTTTCGACACTAAGCTAAATGTCGAGACCTAATCTTAGCTAGGACCAATCTACACAACGTCGCCCACTTCACTCTTTTACGACACAAGGCTAGATGTCGAGTTCTAATCTAAAGGTAGAACAAAACTTGACAACGTTGCCTACTTCACCATTTTCCGACACAAGGCTAGATGTCGAGTTCTAATCCAAAGCTAGAACCAATCTTCACGACTCTTCACTTTGAAGATAAGTGAGAACTTCACACAACACAACTACATATCACTTTATAGTTTAGTGAGAACTCACAAGACACAACCACATCACTTTATAGTTTAGTGAGAACTAACAAGACACAACCACATCACTTTATAGTTTAGTGAGAACTAACACAACTAATTACAACTCAACTAATCATATCCAAGTACACACATGTAGCTTGGATCTACACAACATAAATCCAAGCACACACATGTGCAATGGATGTACACAACTCTAATCCAAGTATTCACAAATAACTTGGATGAACACAACTAGTCCAAGTATTCACAAATACATTGGATTTACACAAGACACAAATAAGCAAATGATGAACATGACTAGATCTTTAGATGAAGGTGATCTTCATCAATGTTACATCTTTAATCACATCACAAGTGTGTGAGTGATCTTCTCTTTGGACAAGGTAAAGAAGGAGATCAAGAGGATAATCATGAGTAAACATACTTAACACATTAAATGATCATTTACAAATGACTAGGATTAGAAAGGAGAAAGAAGGCTGAAGAGGATGTCCAAAAAGGGTTAATGAGAATGCAGATTTGATCCACTATTTATAAGACAAAACATCCAACGGCTATATCTGGCCGCGGTTCCTTATTGGAGCCGGTTCCTTATCGATAAGGAACCGCCGTAGGTGCTAACGTACCGTCGGCGTAGACTCCGCTCCTTTTTGTCTTTTAGTGAATTTGAAATATTTATGGTTGTTTAAACCTTCAAAGGATATTCTTATGGCATTTGGAATATGCCATATTCAATTTTACATTTTCATTTTAATAAAACATTTTCTTAAAAATATAGTTTATTAAAAATCTTTTGTAATGTTTAACAAAAGTGAGTTTTAAGGCTAATCACTGTTATGATCACTAAGCATGATTAAGATATGTTAGTGTAATGATTATTACCTTGATGATAGTGTTTGTTAGATAATTCATTTTATGATTGTGTTTGACAATAAATGTCTTTGTGATTTGTCGTGATCAAAACTAAGAAAGATTAATTAATACTAACAATGTTTTTAGGCATTGCTTTGCATTAACAAAACTGATTTATTAAATCAGTTAAACTTTTCCCTCCTAAACATTTACTGTGCTAACTATCTTCCCTAATCCCAGTTTAAACACACCATAAACCCTAATTTGTAACCACGCCAAAACAGAGGAGAAAAGGTTATGCTTCTCTAGATCACTAGTTCATCTTACCCTAATCACAACCCACACCTAAAGTCTTCACCCCGTGACCCTCATTTAGCCCCACAAGGTTCCCCTGTCACCCCCAAAATAGAAAAAAGAGAATATTCACAGTAATCCAACAGCTTATATGAATTCCTTTGTCCCAAAGGACCAAATCAACGTTTAAGATCAAAAGAACAGATGTACATCACAAGATGACCATTTGACCAAGAATCAAGAATTCAAGCAAAGGGCCTTTTAGGAATTTCTATGCTAGGGTTTACGTTTTTTTCTAGTTTTCGAGAATAGTCCACTCTCCTGTATAAATAGAGGTGTATGTACCTCTATTACTCTTGTTCCGGGTTTTTTGTAAACTTTTGATTTATTAATGAAAATGAACCATTGAATTTATGCAAAAAAGCTGTGTTCCAGTTTTATTAATGTTAATTTAGTGTAAAATCCATTTATTTTATTGCACATTAATCTTAGTTTTATCAAAAAAATTTGGCATAAAATTGTTTTTGAGATCCTATAAGCCATAAGCTAGCTTATGAGCTTATTCTGACAAGATAAGCTGATAAGTTTTCCTCATAGCTTATAGTTATTTTCCTGTTGATATTTTAGACTTGGTTTGAAAAAAGGTGGTTTTTAAGATTTTTTATTTTGAAAATCTTTTATATCTTTTTAAGCTAACAGCTTATCAAGAAGCTTAAGCCTTAACTGATTGACAACCAGTTAAGCTTAAGCTCCTTGTGAGTCTATTTCTCTGTTTGTTGTGTTTGCTAATAAGTGTGAAAACACTTATCCTTTTACCACTTAATTATAATAATAACCAAACCAAAACGTGTATTTTATGTCATAAATGTCGGAATTATGCGTGGTTTGTGTTTTTGTTGTGATTTAGGATCAAAATGTGAAAAGGGAAGAAAACACGGGCTTTCACGGGCTTTTATCGAAGAAAAAGACAAAAGACGAAGTCGAAATATCAAGAGTGCAAAAAGAACGGAAGTCCAAGGCCTATTCTGAAGATTTATCGAAGAAAAGTCTAAAGACGGAAATTTAATAAAAGCCGAAGAACTCAAGTCTAAATTAATGAATAAATTACAAGACGTGTTCGATTAATCCCGAGACAAAGTCGAAAAAGTCGAAGAATTTAGAAGACGAAAAGACGTGAAGAAGAAGAATGAATCAACACATGCTTAACCTCCCTAATCACTATAACTACCCTCCTAATGACACATTAGGAGGTGTTGACTATCTTGACAAAATAGTTCTTCCATTTTAATTACTTGCACTTTTCTTAATGTCATTTACTTAATTGCACCTTTAATTCCTTGTCTTGCACCTTAAATTTGTAAGTTTAATCTTTACTTTTAGCTGTTGAATCTTATTTTAATCAAGTTTTAATTAATCTCTCATTCTACCTTTCTTGTCTTGATTTAATTTTTATGTTTATGTGCTTATTGTTATGCTTATTTGATTATAAGTTATGTTTTTATGTTTATGATTGTGTTAGCTTATTGATTTTATAGCTTATTGTGTTTTTCTTATTTTAATTAAGTGCTTATTAGTTAAATTTTATAAAAAGTTGTTTTTAAATATTTTTATTATTTAGTGTTTTTAAAAGTTTTTAAATTCTGGTCTTATAGCTTTTTCTTAAATTTGATTTGGTAAAAGTTTTAGTTAAGAGCTTATTTGTTTCTAGCTTAATTTAGTTTTTAGCTTAATCGTATCTTCTTGATTATCCAGGTTTGGTAAAACCCTTGTATTCCGGATATAAGCCTATAACAACATTCCGGATATAGCCAAGATTTCTCCAATTCCGGATAGTGGACAGATTGAGAATCTCGGATAAAGAGTTGAAATTATTCCGTATAGCCATCAGGAAAACATTCCGGATAAGGGTTTAAAACCCTCATTCCGGATATGTGACTCAAGTGAGATTCCGGATAAGACACAAGTCAAGTATTCCGAATAAGGATCTGGAAAAGATTCCGGATATAGCTCAAAAGCCAAATCTGGATAAGCCTCTGAATCTCAAACATTCCGGATAAGCTTCGGATTAGTATTCTGGATAACCTTTCTCTTCCACATTCCGGATAAGGTGTTTGGGTAATTCCGGATAAGAGTTCGTTGGACATTCCGGATAAAGGTTACAATCTGATTCCGGATAAGCAGCAGTGTTTATTCCGGATAAGGGTTTGAAGTCTCTACATTCCGGATAGTGGGTTGTGTTTATTCCGGATAAGCTTTGGAATCTTTGATTTCGGATAGTGTAAAGATTCAGATTGCGGATAAGGGTGACACCCTTATTCCGGATAAGCAAAGTAAGATCAGGTATTCCGGGTAGTGACAGTATCCCGGGTTCTGGCTCAGGTTTTGTTTATCCTCTGTTTTATTTTTAAGCATTTATTTTTCCCGCCATTTTTATTTAGTGTTATTTTCATTGCTTTGTCTTAGTTTAATTTTAAAGTTTACATTTTTATTACATTGTTAAATTTACTTTTCGTCAAACTTTAATTTTTGTCATTTAATTTAATTTACTTTTTAAAGTTTTAATATTGCATCATTTACTTTTTAATTAGTTTTAGCTTTAATTACTGTCATTTACTTTAAAATCTTGCACATTTACTTTACTACAATGACAACTCTATTGTTTCCACCAAAAGACAGCTGAGTCGCACGTTAATCCCTTAATCAATTCGAAGAGACTAGAACAACGATAATTTTAACTGAGTAAAAGCTTGTTATTATTTGTGCATGACAAAAAGAAACAAGACATCATCTCCATTCATTTTCTTGTATTTTATTTTTTTGAAGACATTGGTCACCCTTGGGTCCCTTGTGGATTCCAACAGCAGGGTTCTCTACATCATCATAAGCCCCACATAAGCTTTAAAAAGACCAAACAGAAGGCATTCAGCCAAGGTATCCAAGGCTTGAACCCTGTTTGTATTTTTCATGTTTTTTAAGTGGTTATATGATTTTGTGTATTAATTGTTTACATGCCGGTTTAGAACTTTGTTTATGTTCATTTAGGTTTGTGATGCATGTTAGTTTGATGTTTAATCAGTTTTAAGTGATTTGTTAGGATTAGTCTTTGATAAATTTGTTTATCAGCTTTATAAGGGGTGTTTGGGATTGGGGTTTGAGGCAATAGGTTGACAACTAGCTTGTTTGAAAATCAGTCTAACACACCTTATGTAATAGTCATAGGTTATTTCAGTGTTTTTGTTCATGTTTGGTAGGATTTAAATCAGATTTGCATGCTCAAGGTTTGTTAAAAATAGTCAAGCATAATCTGTAAGCCTTAACTAATGAGATTTTGTAATTTGAGCTTGAAGCTCTTGGAATCTGTTTGAACTATTAGTATTCTAAGGTTTAGAACTTGTGGGTTGTAGTTTGGTGATGAGTTGAGTGAGTTTTGGCCAACCAAAACCCACCCAGTTGGTCAATCAGGCCAGCAACACTTACGAACCTTCTTTCTGTAATACAGTAACCGAAATAGGCCATTTGTGTGATTTATTTACATTGAACCTGTGTTTTTCTTGTTTACTTGACTCCCCACAACCCAATTGGTTGTGGGGGTGCCTTTGGTATCCAACAAAACCCAGAAACGAGCAAGAAATCAAGCATTTAGTGCCCAGACCTGTTGGAGCAGTGGGAAAACCTTCCCACTGCTAGTTCATTGTTACCACTGCTGGCACTAAGGACAAAAGTCCCTTAAGTGTCACTTTCAGATTTCATATTATTTTGTCTTTAGTGGACAAAATTGAGTGTTTTTTATATTTTTCATTTTTCCCTGTTTATTTTATTTATTTTAGGATTTTTCATTAAGTTTTATTTTATTTTACTGTCCATTTGCTATTTTTTAGATTTAAATTCAATTTAAATTAGTTTTATTTAATATGTTTTTGTCTTTTAGTGCCAAAAATCTTTATTTTTTAGTTTTAAAAATTTTCATAGATTCAGAATATAATTTTAAGATTTTTAGTTAAAAAGTTTTACTGTTCACTCTTTTTATCTATTTTTTAGAATTAATTTTAGTTTAAGTAGTTTTAAATTCAAACTGTTTTGTCTTTTAGTAAAAAAATTACTTTTTTCAAACTTTTTCATTTTTCTACTGTTTAGAATTATAATTTAGGATTTTTCAAACAGTAAGTTTATTTTTAGCATTATTTTATTATTTTTAATTATTATTTTTGTTTAAAAAGTGTTTTTAGTGTTTAAAAAATAGAAAAATAGTCTTTAAAATTTAGAAAAAATTACTTTTTCGTCTTTAAATAATATAAGTGAGTTATTAGTTCAATAAAATAATATTTTGGGCTTTTTCTTAATTATATTTAATTTTAGGCTTTAATTAGCATTTAAAATTAAATATTTAATTAATAAAAGGTTCTAAATTTTATTTATTGAATTTTTATTCTTATTTATATTATTTTAAACTTAGTTTTCATTTTTAATTAATTTTTACTTTAAAATTTTAATTTTGTCGCGTTTTACGTATTTACGTATTTACGTCATCGTTTTACGTTTTACGTCGTAGTGTAATCGTAGTGTAACTCGTCTTTTAATTTTCTTTCTCTAAAACCAAAAACGACACTAATCCAAAGTTGATTTTATTATATTGGCATAAAACACATACACACCTCCTCCGAGAACGAACTCGCACTTATCGAGCATTCGCGTTTTCCTAAACGTGAACATTTAATACTTGCCGATTATACGCGTTTTTCCTAAAGCGTGTACGATTTTACTACATCAATTTTGGCGCCGCTGCCAGGGAGGTGTTTTTTGTGTTGCCATTATACATATTGTGTTTGTGTGAGTAGTGTGTTTTTACTTTTCATTTTTGGAAAGCATATATAACGTACATACTCATTTTTGTTATTTTTCCTTAATATATTATAGTATTCAAATAAATCGTGTTTAATTTTCCTAAACTAAACACACAACAATCATTTTACTATATTGTAGATATATTGGTTTTCGTTTTTCTTGTGAATATTATTAATATATTGTACTACGTATCACAATAAATTTACAATATCTCCAAAAGCGTGAAAACGCAACCTTAATTGGGATTTCATCACTCAATTATTGTATTCGAATCCAAAGCAAAAGTTTAAAGGCAAAATAGATAAATACTTTCGTGAGGCTTCATTTTGATTAACACAAACTATAAGGTGCGATAAGGCGGTTGTATTTCACGACATAAGGGAAAAAGGCTCTTAAGTGCTTAGCGCCGCCTCGTTTCCCCCGCTTGCTTGTGCGTGTTTTGAGAAAGAGGGCTTATCGAGGGTTTGCCGCCCAAGTATTATCTACGTATCATATATATTTGCTTGTTTTCAAGATTAAACCCTCTTGAACGTTTTGGTGTTCCACCAACGTTCTAAAGTCATCGAAAGCGTTCACTCCACATGATCGTTTTCATTCTTTGAGGCTCCTTTAATCGAGAAATCGATTCGAGGAGAGTTTTGTAGATTTGAGTCTACGTAATACACAAAAAAATTCCAAAAAAAATTAAAAGCAATCAAAAACCAAAAAAATTGAAAAATCGAAAAACCGCAAAAAGAATCTTCTTTGCTACCCCCCATTCTACGCTTAGTGCATGCGCACTCGATCGAAGGATTATTCTAATTCTAGCGACGCTTTGAATCGACGCAATCATAATCGAAGGAATCGACGACGTAGACGAGATTTAGAAACCGAAGTTCCTAATATCGTTGTTGAAGAAACCTTAGACGAGATGGCCGACAATCGTTCGATGATGGAATTGCTCCAAGCGCCCATCTAGGGGTATGGTGACGCGATCGTAATTCCCGCTATCGAAGCGGAGAATTTTGAGATTAAGAGCGGAATGCTTTCGTTGATACAAGCTACGAAGTTTCGAGGTCGTGAAGCCGATAATCCTCACGATCACATTCGGAATTTTGATCGTCTTTTAGCCACGAGCAAGTTTAAGAACGTCGACACCGATGTCGTCAAGCTTATGCTTTTTCCGTACTCGCTCGATGGTACCGCCAAGGATTGGTACGAGAAAGAGCCACCTAATTCTATAATTACGTGGAAGGATCTCGTTTCCAAGTTCGCTAATCATTTTTTCCCACCGTCTAAGACGACGTTTTTCAAAAACGAGATTACGAGATTTGAGCAAAAACCGAATGAATCTTTTAGAGACGCGTGGGATCATTTTAAGGAATTGCTTAGGCAATGTCCTCACCATGGATTTTCCGAGTTGCACCAAATCGATATGTTTTACAACGGTCTTAGTTTTCAAGAACAAGATTCGTTGAATTCCGCCGCCGGTGGCAACTTTTTGTGTAAGACTCTGAAAGATGCCTTAATGATTATCGAGAATAGATCCAAGGTTTACCAACTCCGCAACGCACCGAGTGTTGCCAATGTCTCCAATGTTAGTAATTCTAATCGCGATATTGAGAGAGTTGATGCGAAAGTCGACAAGTTGACGAACGTGTTTACGTCTTTTCTAATTGAGATGCAAAAGAAAGACGCTCCCGCTACGGTGAAAGCGGTTGAGACTTCGTGTACGTTTTGTGGTGGACCTCATAATTATTACGAGTGTGCGGCTACGGACGGCCAAACATCAAATGTGAGTGCGTTAAACAACAATTTTTCTAATCAAAATCAAAATAACGCCGGTCCATAGCAACAAGGCAATTATAACCAAGGCAACAATTTTAATCAAAGCCGAAACAATTTTCAAGGAAATAATCAACAAGGGAATTTTCAAAACCAAGGTTATAATCAAAGTCGTAATTTGAATTTGCAAAACCGAGATAACAACAACAATCAAAACTCGAGTTTTCAAAACAACAACAATCAAGGAAATAATTTTTCAAGTGGTAATCAAGGAAATTTTCAAAGAAACAATCAAAACCAAGGGAACTTTAATTCAAATCAAAATAGTTCGTCAAATGATTTTCAAAATTACATGAAAACAAATGAGGCTAATATGAGACGATTGGAGAGAAATTGGTACTTTGAAAAACGACTTTTCTAATACTTTGAAAATGCAAAACACGAAGATTGAGCAAGGACAAATCGACATTAAAAAGATTTTTCGGCTATTATGAACAAAGCCTCGGGTGCTTCATCGAGTTCGTTACCTAGTGACACCGTTTCAAATCCGAAGGAACAATGTAAAGCCGCTTCGTCTCGTGAGAAAAGTCGTGTGATTACCCCTTACCTTGATGGATTTCGAGTTGTTCCTTCTTCTCAGCCCCCGACTTCTAAGACGCCTTCATGTTCTAAAGTCGATGGGGTGAACATGGCGACCAAGGAAAAGAGTGCACACCCTCGTGTACCTCAAATTCCATCCACGGTTCAAAAAGAGAGTTTTATCGACCTTACCAAACTAACCCTTGAAGAAACTTGTGCATCGATCCTTCTTAAAAAACCCAAAAGCCATATGCCGAGAAAGAAAGAGGATCCGGGCCAATTTCTACTACCTTGTGATTTTTCCGAGATTGAGGGATGTTTAGCCCTTGCCGATTTAGGTGCTAGAATGAATATCATGCCTCATTCTCTTTGGAAATTGATGAGATTACCTTCACTAACCCCCACGAACATGACTATCGAGCTTGCAAATTGTACACCACTTATGCCAATTGGAATAGCCGAGAATGTCTATGTCAAAGTTGGAAAGTTTGTTTTTCCCGCGGATTTTGTCATATCCGATTACGAGTGTGACCCTAAATGTCCCATTATTTTAGGTCGACCATTTTTATCGACGTCCACGAGGGGAGACTTACTATGAGATATGGGGATGACAAAATGGACTTTTTCGCAAATATATCCCAAGTGTCTAATGATCATGAAAAAACCAAGGTCTCAAAACCTAATATTTCAAATTCTAATGATTTCAAAATGTTAACTTTAGTGGAAAATATGAGGCGTAATGCATGTATTGAAAGAATTAAGAAGAACGATTTTAAAGATGATGATTTTAAAGATAAAGAATACGTGTACCTAATTCAAAAGGGTATGCGTAGATTTATGGACGAAAAATCACTTTGGGATATATTTGGCGAAACAAGTGAACAACAAATTCCAAAGGGCAGCGTTAGTGCCATCATGACAATGACCAAAATGGACTCGTCTTCACCACCTTCGAAGGACCACATCTTTGAGGCTTCAACTTCTAACTCCATCGAAGTGCCTCCATTTCCTAGCCCAACACCCGTTGAGGCTAAAGGTTTTATCGACATCGATCCACTCATCTTAGAAAAGTCACCTAAGCATAGTCATTCGACTTGTAAGACCATGGTTGTGAGTGCTCACATCGACACTTTCTTTGATGATGACGATGGCGATTTTGCCGAGATTGATCACGTACTTCGAAATCCACATGCCATTTTTGAGGATTCTCCCAAAAAGACCTCTTCACATGTGAAGTATGATGATTACGAGTTCGATCCCGAGATTGAGGAAATAATCGAACGAGAGTTATCTCTTTTACCTCCACTTCCACCTACGAGTGAGGTTGATTTTTCCAAAATCGAGGATGAACTTAATGAGTTGGAACGTCTTATTTTTTATGACGAACCAACTCACGTGACCAAAAATCCCATTCTCGAGGAGTTACCTAATCAATACTTCTCAAATGAGAATGACGTATACCACATTCGTGAGGATCTAACTTATCAACGATCCCCACAAAAGAATGATGGTTTTGTGCTTGATCGTAATCTCTTCGAGAGAGTTTCTAAAATCTTACATGAGGGGAATGAAAAACCTTGGTTCGACAAACCCATCTATGATGAAGAAATCGATGAGATGCACGTTCATGAGGATGACGAGTATGTAGACCCCGAGGGGGCGATGTTCTTTGTTGATCGACGTTTTGAGAACTTATACAATTCACCACCCCCTAACCGCGACTTAAATGTGAGGGTTTTTAGCGCGACTAATTTTGAATTTGAAACGCCAAATATTTTCGACATTATCAAATCGGGTTTTCATAAAGAGTTTTTGAACAATGAAAAAGGAAATGATTTTAAAATTGATTTAAATGAATTTTCTACATGTCTAACTCCGTCATCACATCGTTGTTTGAGTGCTACCACCTCGTCTACTCCTTTTGACAGCGGTTGATGTGGTTTTAGTGTGGGGGAAGCCCCTTATGTTCCCTCACATTTCTCCTCCGAGGACGAGATATTCGATCCCAGAATTGCTTGTAAAGGGAAATCTCGGTCTTCCACTGATGCAATAAATAGAAAATATTTCTGTTTGCTTGGTGTGAGTCTACCTCGAGTAGCTCATTTTAGTTCCTTACCCATTGCCCCACCCTTCTACTTCTTATCTATTTTCTTCTACCCCTTTGGGGTTTTAGCACGTGTTGGAGTGGCGTTGTTCGTCTTTCATCCAAAAACGAGGACGCTATCTTTGACCCCGGTATACGTGTATCGGGTTTTTAAAGTACTCCACGTACTTTTGGGCATTGTTTATCATGTAAGCCCCACCAAAAATGAACATACCAAGATTATCCCTAAATGATCATATTTATGGGGATTCGAGTCGAGCTTTTGACTCGGTTATCAAAAACAAGGTGCCTCATGGGGGATTCTCATGCTTATCCTTGTAAATATTATTGCCTTCTAATAGTGTAACGAGGGGACTTGTGATCTTCCAACCTTTGTTCCGTGGTTGTTTGTGATTGTGATTCATTAGGTTCATCGTCATCATTGAAGCCTCTCGTGTTCGTTTTATGGATCACTCGAGATTCGATCATTGCCTTTGGAGATTCTGATATCCGATGATATCCTTTTATGTTCTAACGTTTATCTTATTAGCATAATCTATAAACGGCTATTAGGTTATTCGTTTTACCCTTTCCATGCTCGAGATTAAGCATTCGACTTCGTCTCTAGTATGGGGGTGTTTCACCCCTAGACTCGAAACATTGAGGACAATGTTTAGTTTTAGTATGGGGGTGCGTAGATACTTCACCTTGCTTACGTCATCACACAAACCAATATTCATCTTTTTGTTATCGTTTTGTTGCAAAATAAGGCTAAAAATAGCCAAATTTTAAAACTTGTTTCTCATAAGTGTTTAAGACACGAATGTAGGTTTTCCGATGGTGAGAATAAGAGTAAATTTTTACTCGACCGTGTGTGTTGAGCACTTAGCTTCGATTCCTTAACTTTTTAGGCTAAGTCACTTAAATGAGGACGAGAAATGATAGAGTTATTTATAAGTCTCGTAATCTTTCACGATCTCATGTGTAGTAATTATTAGCTTATTCTTCCCTCGCTTTTGTTTAAAATAAATACAATAAGTAAGGTCGTACAATTTAAAAGGTTACTTAGCTTCTAGCCCAAGATCGTTTAAAAGTTCTCGTGTTCTAATAGAGTTCATAGCCAAGGCATAACTTATTGAAGCGGGATGCGAAGATTGGCAAGTTCCAAAAAGGCCCTAACAAGGCATGAGGAACTCCATTGTGTTGCTAAAGATCCAAGATGATGTGAAGTATCATTATCTCAAAATCAATATGAAGGATCGAGACACACGACGAGAAGTAATATACTCCCCTAAAGATCATGTAGAAGTCTATCCAAAAAGACCCTAACAAGGTATGAGGATAAATATATCCAAGTCCTAAAAGGAGGCGGATCGTTGTATATCAAAATCCCAAATAAAGATTGAAGAAAAATGATGAAGTCGTGGTCCAAGTTTGAAGAAATTCCATATATGAAGAGAAGACCACTATTTCAAGAACGTCCTCCAAGATTTGAAGTTCGAAACACATGCCAAATATCGGTCCGAGAAAGGTCTCAAATCGTGAAACGAGTTATGCCAAGATATGAACTTAAGGAGATTACGAGAAGCATTTTTAAAAGATCGTGTCCTTCGGGTAACTATCGATTAAATCGTACTGCTTTATTTTCGGCCTAAATAAATTATCAAAATAATTCAAACATGTATCCTCGTGATCATTAAGACAAAAATAAAATATAAGAGATACCAATTAGGAATAAGGGAGTTTAGGTGTGTAATTAACACTCATGAGTAATGATTGTGTTTCTAACTTATAATAACAATGATCTCGTTACACGCTTAGCATGGAATCGAGTGAAACTCAAGGATGACGAACTTATCTCTATGAGGCATTCATGTGTTCTTATTCTTTGACCCTAAAAGTCACTTAATCGTGATGAAAACAATACATTATGTTAAAACACGTGTAGTAGTTTATTTGAATTTATGTCTTCAATAAATGTCACCATAAAATGAATTTTGGAAGTGCTATGATACTTAATTCTAGCATTGCGTTTGGGCACAGAAATGGTTTAGTATGGGGGAGTTATTAGACTACAATTATCTATAGTCTCATCGTCCAAATCGGGCTTAAAACGCTTAAAGTATCATTAAAATACCTAAATATATGTTTGTGTTTGTTCATTGTGTATTTTAGGTACGGGTATCGTGAAATCAACAAAAGATCACAAGAATCAAGCAACAACAAACACGAGAAACGAATCCGCACAAAGAACCGGACCCGAATCATGATTTTCTATGAAGTCCTTGAAGTTTTGAAGATTGGCAAGATTGGTCCCTCAACTATTGAAGACTTGTCATTTTATACCCTTGAAAAACCTCAAAATTTCATAAGGGTCCCTAAAATATCAAGTATGTACAAGACAAACCCTTGAAGAATGCATTATATGCATTTAAAGTCATTGTGAATACTTTACATAAACTTTTGTGGCCAAAGTTGAAAAAACAAAAGTTTTTAACAAAGGAAAACTTACTTGTTGGTTGTTTGAATTGAAATGACAAAGGGAAAGGAATATGAGGACTATTTTGGGCAGACCACACAAGTTACCCCAGCCAATCATTTATCCACCTCACTACCCCCCTCCAATCACCTCCCTACACCTCACTACCCTCGCCACCTCACCATTCCACTCACCCCTAATACAAAGTTTAAACTGATTTATTAAATCAGTTAAACTTTTCCCTCCTAAACATTTACTGTGCTAACTATCTTCCCTAATCCCAATTTAAACACACCATAAACCCTAATTTGTAACCACGCCAAAACAAAGGGGAAAAGGATAAGCTTTTCCAGATCACCAATTCATCTTACCCTAATCACAACCCACACCCAAACTCTTCACCCCGTGACCCTCATGTAGCCCCACAAGTCTCCCCTGTCACCCCCAAAATAGAAAAAAGAGAATATGGATAGTAATCCAACAGCTTATATGAATTCCTTTGTCCCAAAGGACCAAATCAACGTTTAAGATCAAAAGAACAGATGTACGTCACAAGATGACCATTTGACCAAGAATCAAGAATTCAAGCAAAGGGCCTTTTAGGAATTTCTATGCTAGGGTTTACGTTTTTTCTAGTTTTCAAGAATAGTCCACTCTCCTGTATAAATAGAGGTGTATGTACCTCTATTACTCTTGTTCCGATTTTTTTGTAAACTTTTGATTTATTAATGAAAATGAACCATTGAATTTATGCAAAAAAGCTGTGTTCCAGTTTTATTAATGTTAATTTAGTGTAAAATCCATTTATTTTATTGCAAATTAATCTTAGTTTTATCAAAATGTTTTTGGCATAAAAATGTTTTTGAGATCCTATAAGCCATAAGCTAGCTTATGAGCTTATTCTGACAAGATAAGCTGATAAGTTTTCCTCATAGCTTATAGTTATTTCCTGCTGATATTTTAGACTTGGTTTGAAAAAAGGTGGTTTTTAAGATTTTTTTTGAAAATCTTTTATATCTTTTTAAGCTAACAGCTTATCAAGAAGCTTAAGCCTTAACTGATTGACAACCAGTTAAGCTTAAGCTCCTTGTGAGTCTATTTCTCTGTTTGTTGTGTTTGTGTAGGACAAAAAGAAACAAGACATCATCTCCATTCATTTTCTTGCATTTTCTTTTTTTTGAAAACACTGGTCACCCTTGGGTCCCTTGTGGGTTCCAACAGTAGGGTTCTCTACATCATCATAAGCCCCACATAAGCTTTAAAAAGACGAAATAGAAGGCATTCAACCAAGGTATCCAAGGCTTGAACCCTGTTTGTATTTTTCATGTTTTTTAAGTGGTTATATGATTTTGTGTATTAATTGTTTACTTGCTGGTTTAGAACTTTGTTTATGTTCATTTAGGTTTGTGATGCATTATCAGTTTTAAGTGATTTGTTAGGATTAGTCTTTGATAAATTTGTTTATCAGCTTTATAGGGGTGTTTGGGATTGGGGTTTGAGGCAAGAGGTTGACAACTAGCTTGTTTAAAAATCAGTCTAACACACCTTATGTAATAGTCATAGGTTATTTCAGTGTTTTTGTTCATGTTTGGTAGGATTTAAATCAGATTTGCATGCTCAAGGTTTGTTAAAAGCAGTCAAGCATAATCAGTAGGCCTTAACTAGTGAAATTTTGTGATTTGAGCTTCAAGCTCTTGGAATCTGTTTGAACTATTAGTATTCTAGGGTTTAAAACTTGTGGGTTGTAGTTTGGTGATGAGTTAAGTGAGTTTTGGCCAACCAAAACCCACCCAGTTGGTCAATCAGACCAGCAACACTCATAAACCTTCTTTCTGTAATACAGTAACCGAAATAGGCCATTTGTGTGATTTGTTTACATTGAACCTATGTTTTTTCTTGTTTACTTGACTTCCCACAACCCAACTGGTTGTGGGGATGCCTTTGGTATCCAACAAAACCCAGAAAGGAGCAAGAAATCAAGCATTTAGTGCCCAGACCTGTTGGAGCAGTGGGAAGACCTTCCCACTGCTAGTTCATTGTTACCACTGCTGGCACTAAGGACAAAAGTCCCTTAAGTGTCACTTTCAGATTTCATATTATTTTGTCTTTAGTGGACAAAATTGAGTGTTTTTATATTTTTCATTTTTCCCTGTTTATTTTATTTATTTTAGGATTTTTCATTAAGTTTTATTTTATTTTACTGTTCATTTGCTATTTTTTAGATTTAAATTCAATTTAAATTAGTTTTATTTAATCTTTTTTTGTGTTTTAGTGCCAAAAATATTTATTTTTTAGTTTTAAAAATTTTCATAGATTCAGAATATTATTTTAAGATTTTTAGTTAAAAGTTTTACTGTTCACTCTTTTTATCTATTTTTTAGAATTAATTTTAGTTTAAATAGTTTTAAATTCAAATTGTTTTGTCTTTTAGTGAAAAAAATTACTTTTTTCAAACTTTTTCATTTTACTATTGTTTAGAATTATAATTTAGGATTTTTCAAACAGTAGGTTTATTTTTAGCATTATTTTATTATTTTTAATTATTATTTTAGTTTAAAAAGTGTTTTTAGTGTTTAAAAAATAGAAAAATAGTCTTTAAAATTCAGAAAAAATACTTTTTAGTCTTTAAGTAATATAAGTGAGTTATTATTTCAATAAAATAATATTTTGGGCTTTTTCTTAATTATATTTAATTTTAGGGCTTTAATTAGCATTTAAAATTGAATATTTAATTCATAAAAGGTTTTAAAAATTATTTATTGAATTTTTATTCTTATTTATATTATTTTAAACTTAGTTTTGATTTTTAATTAATTTTTAGTTTAAATTTTTTATTTTGTCGCGTTTTACGTATTTACGTCATCGTTTTACGTTTTACGTCGTAGTGTAATCGTAGTGTAACTCGTCTTTTAATTTTCTTTCTCTAAAACCAAAAACGACACTAATTCAAACTTGATTTTATTATATTGGCATAAAACATATACACACCTCCGCCGAGAACGAACTCGCACTTATCAAGCATTCGCGTTTTCCTAAACGTGAACGTTTAATACTTGCCGATTATACGCGTTTTTCCTAAAGCGTGTACAATTTTACTACATCAGAAGGAGAAGTTGGAAGAGATGTGGCAGCAGTTGAACACCGGCATTATTGATAGGACACACCTTGTTTATGATTTGCGAACCGTTCAAGGGGAACCGGTCGTCAACCAGATGGTGTCCTTTTTACAGACTTTGGAAGATAGAGATTGCTCTTTCCGCGACCAGCTCGCAACTGAAGCAGCTGCGGCTAGAAACCGCATCCAACGGATGGAAAGGTTCATCCAAACGTTGCAAGACAATATGTGAGGCTGAAATTAGGCCGAATACATGAAATGGAGCTTTTTATTTGATCTTTGTGATCAGTGGAAAGCAATGTGTTTTCAGTCTTTCAATAAACGGTAACAGCCATTCGTTTGTCGACGGCGTGCCTGTTGTGTGTTGTTTTTTTGCGTGTATTTGTTGAAAGCACAGTGGGTGTGCTTTTTTCCAGAATGTATCCTGTGTCTTTGTAAGATATTGTGTTTCTTTATAAATGTTGCAATGTAGTGTTGTTTTTTGGATTCATTTTGGTCTCATGTGATGCCTATTAAGCATTCTGTTTTTTAATGGTATGTTCTCATAATATAATCTGATATCCATATTTTGGAAAAAAAAAACAAAGGCAGAATAATGAGTGTGCGAACAGGCGTATAGTGGTCTCACTGTGTTGCTTTTTATATAGTTTTGGAAAAGACTGTATATACCAATCAAACATGGGTTACATCTTATTTTGGAAAAAAAAGCCCATAATAATAGAGGATTGGAACAGTGTGTACCTAGTGGTATGTTGTTTTTTGTGCCTACTTTTGGAAAGATGGGTTCAGAACCATAAGAAGTGGGATGTGTATACTGTTTCTGGTGATAGTGGGTGGTGTTAGTGCGGTACATCACACAATGTAACTGAGGAGGGCATGCTATATAAAGGGGGGCTAACATTGTTGTTTTTACACATTGTTACATATATTTGCAGGTAATTTACCAAAAAGGAAGCTGAAGAATGGCATACCGGCCTAGATGTGCCGCTCTGGAGGCAGAAGCCCAATCAGATGATTGGGCGGACATGTTTGTCTCCCATTTGCGGAATGAGATGCAAGGAGAAATTGTGTGGAAGAAAAAAATAGAACAGATGTGGCGGCAGCTAAAAAGCGTCATTGTCGATAGGAGACATCTTCTCCGAGAGTTACGGACTGTTGAAGGGGAACCCCTTGTTAACCAGATGGTGTCTTTTCTAGACATTTTGCAAGCTGCGGATTGTGATTTCCGTGACCATTTATCGTCTGAATCAGGTGGGCCTGGCAACCGCATCAGGCGGATGCAAAGGTTCATTGAAAGGTTGCAAGGCGATGGGTCTGAGTGAAATGTGTTGCTGAACGTGTGAAAATGTGTTCAATAATAAATGTTCCGTGTGAATCTATTTCAAGGCTGATATAGTTGGCAATCTCTTTCTTTTTATCTTTCTAGTGCTATTGTGGTATCATTTGGTTGAATAATGTATGGCCACACATGTTTTTTATGTGGCTACACTTTGTAGTATTTGGTTATATACGGTTGCATGGTTGTTTTGTGGAAGTTGTTGTTTTTTTCCCTTTATTTGTTGGCATTTATACAAATTCTAAACAGAAAGATACGAAAGAAACGGCTGTGCTGAGTTCTAACAAAGTTGTAGGACAGAGAGATACCTGGTTCATGCTTGGGCAACGGGTCCACGGATTCTGTTGGCTGACCTATCTCTGTCGTATTAGATTTTATGTCAATGGTTTCTAACGGATTTGGTTGGTCCAATTGCAGAAGGCCCCCCATTCCTGCCACACTTGAATTTGCCTCTAAGCCTTGTAATACCTTTGGTTGTTCCAGTTCAAGTTGGTTTTCATCTTGGACAAGTTTGTCCACGACAAACTCACCGGACCCTTTCTTTGTGGCCAGAGAAAAGCAAAATTTGAATGTATGTGTTTGTCCAATCAGGGCTTCAAGTTCTGCTGGAATTGTGCGCCTGTTAACCCGCCTATATCTGCCTGCCAAATCAGCGCAAGGGATGGATGCGACTTGTGCTCCAGATTCATCGAAGAACGTGAAATTTGCCTGGGCAGTGCCGTCGTGAACACGTGCTTTGAAATTGTACCTGTTGAATCGAACAACGCGGTTGCTTTAGTATGTGGGTAAATTATTGTGCGTGTTTTGTGAGTAACAGTGCCATACTTGAATAAGGGGTCCTCTAGTTCTCCGTCATCTTCACAGATAAACGTGCCTTCAAAGTCCTTTGGCCTTTTTGTGCATTTTTTTCAAGATACATAGTACCAGATTCTGTTTTGCACGATGTCTGTTAAAGTTGCGGTGCGCTGATATTGAACCCCCTGACAAAAAAAATTGTATTTAACTATGGATAACATCTGTTGATATGATACGTTATAGTGTTTGATTGTACCTTGTGACCGTTAGGGTTTTGTAACAGCAAAGCAGAGAGAGGTTCAATGTTAGGTTTTTCTTCCGCACCTGGTGATCTGAAGTGGTGTTTAGCCACTCTTAGCATAGGAGTTGACTTAAACCGTTCAAGAAATTTGTGCATCAGTGACTGTGTTACAATAGGCCAGAACATATGTAAGTGTTTATATTCTGTTGTAAGCATTGATAGGTGAATAGTTAAATGTACGCCTGTTTTGCTTGCTGAACCTCTGGTACGTCAGAGTCAATGTAACAAAACGTTGCAGATGTGCCAGAAAGTTCCAAACCTGCAATGGATGAACATTAGGTTTATTCTTTAGCCAGTATTTGGTTCTCATGCATAGCAAAGACTATAACAAACCTCTGTATTCTGTCACACGGCAGGATCCAACCGCAAGTAGCACAGGAGGAGCGAGCTTTTCAATACTTTCTTTGTCAAATTTGATAGCGAGGTTGTCCCACAGAGTTAGTTCTATAGCGCTTCCACTTAGCACATACGGCAAAAGGGTTAAAAAGGATGTTAGAACGGAAAAGAGATCTAAAAGCAGTGGTAACTGCAGAGGAAGCATGTTATGGGGAACAATAGCAAGTGCACACTTACTCTAAGTTTTCAAGGGTGATCTTTCTTCTTATGTTTCCGTCCTTAAGCAACTCTCCTATCGAGCGTATGCAACCAAAGTAATCTTAAAACAAAGAAAGGGATTTGTTGGACAGTTGTAGTTTAAATATAAATAATGGTTCTTTTTATCATACATCTAAGGCGTGGGTAAATGAATTTGTTTTATGCGTTTTTGAAAGGTTTCCTGGAAGACAATCGGTCGAACGGGACAAAATCAAAAAAAGCTGCGGGTAAGTTTTTTCTTGGCCGTCTAACAGTTCGAATTTTGTGATTTTCCCGAACCTTGGTGTAGTTGCCCTTTCGAGTGTTTGTTGGTAAGGGTTAGTTTTTTCACAAAAGAAATCTGTGATGCGATAAACCTTCCCATACTGAAGCATCGATTCAAAGTGCGATGCATTTGCCACATCCATGTTGGCCTGAATTGCATCTCCCTGCAAACACACAAAAGGAATGAATGAAAACCAAAGAACAGAGCCTTCCTTTTTTTGTCGTCATATGATTAAAAGTTTTTTACCTGCTTGTCGATAAGAAGGCAGCACTAATTTAGGTCTTTGGTAGTTGGGTCATATTTCGTTGGTAGGCTTCTACTCATCCACCTACGATACACCATTGCTTCAAGCACACAGCCTCTTTTCTGTGGTGTTAAATCAGATATTGGTGTTGCTACAACGATCAATACATTCTCGCTTGTGCCAGCCATTAGAAACGTCCACCTACACAACAACAGAAATATAAACGACGCTTAGCAAGGACAATATGGCCGTGTTTTTTAGATAATGTATAAAATTTATAGGTCATGAGTAATAAGCAGGGGATGGACCTGAGCATGGCAGTCACAGAAGACCCTCTATCCTAATATCATGCATAGTGTTATAAGTTTTCAAGCATTTCACATACACACTCTATCCTAATGTCATGCGTAGTATTATCAGTTTTCAAGTATTGCACAGATGGCATTCAAAGCACGTATAACAAATAAGGTCGTATAACGTAAGCAAGAGTAAAAGTATAGCATATAGGATTTTGGCATGTTTTGTCATATGTTGTGTAAAAAATATGTGTACACGATGTTTTTAGTTGTGTTTAGGGGTTTGTTTTCTGGTTGTTTTATGAGTATCCTTAGGCCGAATGGCGAAGTGGCCCTCGAGAGTGCAACATATAACTGTCCGTGGCTAAATACAGGCTCCGGTAGGTAAACACCTATCTTTGACAAAGACTGGCCTTGGCTTTTATTGATCGTCATCGCATAGCACAGTTTAACTGGGAACTGTTTCCGTTTGAACGTGAAAGAGAGGTGCGGATCTTCGTGCCCCAAGGGGATACAGTGTATGTACACCTTCTCCCCAACCCGTGTTCCCGTAATAATCTGAGCCTCTATTAACTTTGACTTAAGTGCCCGCACAATCATCTATGTCCCGTTAAACAGGCCGCCAGCCAAGTTTTTGTTTCTTAGTAGCATGATAGGACAGCCAACTTTCAAATGTGTGGTGGGAACCCGGGAAAGTTAAGTGTGTTCAAGAACTCCGGTGGGTACAGCATGTCTGTTTCTGATGTATCGCCTCCATTTGGGTATGCAACATCGTTACTTAAGTAGGTAACTGTTTGACCAGTGATCTATCCGGTCGTTTTAAACATCGACAGTTTCATTCTTTGGGCACACAATAGCTTTAGACTGGAACGAACTTGTTGTTGGTTTCTTTAAAGTGTCGGCGTCATATATGAATTCTATAAGTTCCGTCAGCCCGTTGTCATCGCTAGAAACACAGTACTGCGTGGGAATCAATATCCAATTCACGCTCTCGGGTTCTTCCTCGTCTGGTTCACCGACTTCACCATTTCCAACTGCAAGCAGCCATGTAGCAAATTCCTGGTCTTTTTCTTTTTCATATGCAGTTAGGTCGCCTCTCATCAATCTCATGTTCTCAGTGAGCGTGTAAACTTTAAAGTGCTGGCATAGACGTGACTGGGATATGGATAAGGTTATAAGCTCAAGTCTTGAAGCCCCTTTTTTCACTGGAAGAGTTTGCCGGAAATCCCCACCCAGAATCACTGTTTTACCGCCAAAGATAGAATCTGGCAAGCTCATAAAGTCTCGGAGGGTCCGATCAAATTCTTCAAAGCAACGACGATTATTCATAGGCGCCTCATCCCAGATAATAACATCCGTATCAGCCAACAATCGGCCCAGTTGTATGTTCTTTTTTATATGACACAATGATTCGTCTGTGAGCTCTAAAGGTATCATAAATCTAGAGTGAGCTGTACGGCCAGTGGGAAGGAGGGATGCAATGCCAGAAGAAGCAACGGTTAACACGATCTTCTCTTGTGAGCACAACGATCCTGTGATGGTTTTCCACAAAAAAGTCTTCCCAGTTCCACCATGACCATACACAAATATTAGCTCTTGCTTCTTTCTGCACTGCTGCCAAAGTGATAAGGTCGTAAATTGCGCCCTGGGAAGCATTGAGTTTGGGTAGAGCGTCAATTGTTTCGTGGAACAATTGCGCCCGATTGTAGTTTCTCTCTTCCATCAGCAGCCTGTTTTTAAGCTCATCCAAAAGTCTTTGTGGAGGGGAAGGGAGGCCAAACTCCGATAAGTTCCTACCATTTTCGGTCAAAATACACAGGATGTCGTATAAAATATATCCTTTTTTTCAGCATCGTTTACAAAGTACCCTGGAATACGCACAGTCGCAGACACCCTTGCACCATTGTCGTCGGACATATTTTCCCAGTGTTTCTCCCATAGTTTGCGGGGGTCAATAATCTCGCAAAATATTTTGTGCAAACAGTGTCCGTGTTTCATATGCACTTGCATGACCGGCACTTTCCTCCAGAGCTATGTCCCATTCTCGGTCGTCTCCTAGGAGGCCTAATGCATCGCATGCAACACGGTAGGTTGGGCAAACATGATTGTCGACGGTTCTCGCCTCTGTTGGAGATGTGCAGCCTTTCCTGTGAGATAGAAGCATCCGGAAGTAGAACAGATCACCCGCGCTAGGATGCACAAACGCAAGTCTACCATAAGAGTGCTTGGTTGTAGCGGCCCTTTGTCTCCAGCTCTTTGCATCTGCGTACCACACGAACTCCGTGGGAAATTTCAGGTAGCTTAAGTGCCTGCCATCAATGTTGTTTGCGTTGTACGCATACCATTCAGTAAATGTAGTTTTTTTTGTCAGGCAGATTAACTATGACCGAGACATAATCACGCTCACGAAAGTTAACACGCTGCATGTTCTCGAAGTGAACAGCAAGTATCTGTACAACTGGTTCTCTCATGTGTATGGGGAAATCAAAAATCTTCCAGCAAGCTTCATGAAGACAGATGTACCGACCGTCAACATAATCTTGTATCTCATTCCTTGGTTTGGGTGGAGGCTGTGAGGAGGTAGATGCTTCACCGACTGGCCTAACAACTTTCGCGAATATCTTATCAGGGCCTTTGGATATATACTTGAACAAATACTTAATCATGCTTCATCCGCGGTACTCGACATTTATGTACGCCTTGAAGGTGAGTGACAGGGTTCGGTTATATGGTACCACATTAGCATTATCCAGCTCAAAACCTTTTTTAGTGACACATATGCCTGTGTCCCGCCGTCGATAATGGACGTATCCACCGTTGTCAAATTAGGTATGTTCATTGTATTTTTTTGGAATGTTTTTGCTACATAAGTTATCCTTCATGCAAGGCGAATTCATGTTAGCTGCGCCACATGGTCCGTGGAGCATAAGCTCCGACACAATTGCAAATGTTTCTAGGTCACCGCTAGGATCTGGCAGTTCTGTTGAAATAAATGCATCAAGTTGTGATGGGTCCACTATCTTATCTTTCTCGTGCGAACACAAGAGTGTATGACAGTGTGGCAGACCCCGTTTCTGAAACTCAATTGTGTACAGGACTGCGCAAAAAAGGAACAAATTATAGTCAATTGGGGCAGATGTTAACGTGTGAAGCAAAAAGATTAGGGTAATGAAACTTACGACTAGTGACGGACCCAAAATACTTGGACTCCTTTAAAAACTTAACAAATTCTTTCACTTTATGTTCAAAGATCTGGCAAGTAGCGTTTGGCCTATCGGGAGTTGACAACAGCGGGAATTGGGCCATGAATCTGTCTATTTCAGGCCACTTCGCGTTGCATGTGAATGTGATAAAGAACTGAGGGTTCCCTAGAGCACGGCAGAGTGCAAGCGCGTCAAGGTAGTGGTTGTACATGTATCGAGCCCCCCCCCCCCCCCCCCCCCCCCCCCCGTGAAAGACATTGGTAAAAGAATATATTGGCCACATTGGACTCCTTCCCAGTCACCCTGTTCAAGGAATCATACAGCCCAGCCAGGTAGTCACACCAGATATCGTTCTGGTGAGTCCGCACCCAGTCCAACCGGGATTGTTCCAAAGCACAATACATGGTGACAACATACTGCTGGAACAATCTGCCTGTCCTGAATATAAGACCGTAGTCACCCGCGCGTGGGTGGAGCTAGTATTTATAGTACCGATTCATAGAAACCGTGGTTGTTCCATCACCAACATCGTCTCGTCTAAGAACGGCCAATGTTTTATGGTACCCGGTTTGGCCAAATACGAACAATATAGGAAACTGAAGAGACATGTACGACTTGTAGAGTTTGTTGACACGTTGCAGGGGACCGGACATGTGTTCAATAATGACATCGTAATCGGTCCTACAATCCCGGCCAGTCTGGAACACAATCCCGCCAATGTCCCTTGCGGTGGGGAGCTCATACCCGTGGGCACCACCCGCATTGTACAGCCTGAGGCTGAAGTCTGGAATATTCGCGTCACGGGCCTTATCCCTTGTTGTTCTAAACAACTGAACCAATGCGTTAATCTGGTCAAAAACCTGTATCTGATGTTGGACTATAAGTGGGTTTAAAGTGGACGCCGATTCCGCACCAAAAGGAGCCAGTCGATTCCTGACTTCATTCTGAGTGTCGTATATGTACAACTGTAGAAACTGGGGCCCTTTCCCTACTTCAGGCATCAATGACCCTAGCCGGTGGTACACTTGGCCTGAAATATTAAAAACATATGGCCCTGCGGATCGGTTAACAGATTCATCAACCCTAGCTCCAAATGATGTCATTGCAAACATCTGGTTGTAGGCGCGGATGTTTTCCATGAAATGACTATTTGTGAGTAGTTGTTCAATGACGGCAGGTGGGGGTGGTGGCTGGGGGATGAACATTTTGCCAGCTCCACAGCATGTATGGTATTCTGGTTCTGCACTATAGCGCGCAGATTTGAGCCGCTCATTGTGCCAGAAGAGCGCATGGCAGTTGTGACAACGGTATGTGCAGTCCCCAAGGTCACGATAGGCGGGAGTACCTGGAATGTAGATGAACAGGTACTGAGTGGGGAGCTAGAAACAAACCCGTGAACCGTGTTTGGTTATCCATAAAGAAAAGGAAAGCAACCTGGAGGGGGTCCCGAAGAAGTACTTGGAACACCAGTTCTCGGGGGCACGCCATTCATCGCTCTAGGCGGCTGCATATGGGTATTGCTGGGGCGGCGTGTGGAAGGACCTGTGAATTTAGATGGATGTGGAAAAAAAGTGAGCACCAAACGGGAAAACCACAGATGGGAAATAATACGTCGGTTGAGTGGCTGGCGTTAAAAGGAAAGGTAACGCGCGGGGGGGGGGGGGGGGGGGGGTCAAAAACAAACCCATGAACCGTGCTTGGTTTTCCATTAAGAAAAGGAGACTAACCTGTAGGAGGTCCCGAGGAAGTGCTTGGAACATCAGTTCTAGTGGAATGGTTGGCGGGCCATGCTACGGGTACAGAGGTACTCGGGCCAGCGCCACTGACCGTTTGTGGTGGCGGCATATGGGCACCCCTGGGCTAGCATGTGGAGGAACCTGATGATTGAGATCAATGTGGACAAAAGGTGAGCAACAAACGGTAAGCACACATATGGTAAACAGCATGTTGATTGAGTGGAAGATCTTAAAAGGAAGGCTTACCAGCAGATGTTAAGAGGAGAGGCCGGTTAGCAGCCGAAGGAGTACTTCTAAGGCCATGTATCATAGGACGACGACCCACCTACGACCCAACCATGGGCGCAGGTGCGCCAGAAGCAATAGCCGTTTGATTAGCCGAGTCGTTGCGACAAGGAACCTAGACACCCACATGGATGGGTAACAGAGTGTAAGTAACAAACCAAGAAAACGCAATCACCAAATGGGATTTGTCGTGGCAGACATGTGTTATCAGAAATACTAACCAGTTGGGTGGCCTGCTGCAGCGTTTGAGGCAGGTGAGAACAGCAAACGGCGGCGGGCACTTTGCTTTGGCCGCCTTCCCACGAGGGTCTGCTGACCTGTTGCCTCACCCGCAGAAACAATTGGGAGACCAGCCTGCAATGAAAGCACATGGTGGGCTATAGGCTCGTCTGAGGCAGGTAAAACAGGCACCGTGGGACGCTGGGAAGTTTGTGGCCCTTCGACAACAGCAGAAGGCTCTCCTATTATATCAGCCCACAACCTTGGTTGAGGGAGGAGCCTAAGGCCATGTTCAGCGATATATTGGTCAGCGGCAGCTGCGAAAAGCAGGCAAACAAATAAGAAACCAAATAAGATGGATAACATTATACGTTAGGCTATTAAACGGGCAAAGGGAATAGAGAAACAACCTCTTATTTCGGGTTCTGTCCACCATGGACACGGTCTATTGCACAGCACTCATAACAAACAGGAATAGGTCCAACGGGTCCATTGGAGCCACACACAACACACACTTCCATCACGGTAAACGGCCAAATATACGTTTCACCAGAAAAACCTACTATGAACAAACAACATGAAACAAAAAACATGGGCAACGAAGCACGTACACTCTGACGGACGATCTAAGCGGGCAGGTACAACGCGCACATCGAAATGCAACCTAAACTATTATGACTAACTAACATATGAACTCCTATTATCAGCCAAGGACACCTATCTATAACTATTACGGGGATGTTTGGTTTGGCTTACATAATGTAAGCCCATTTTGGCTTATATAACATTAGCCCCAATTTTGTGAGTTATTTAGAGGCTTACGGCTTATATATGTTTATCATATCATGATGAACTTATATAAGCCCCTAAATCTGGAAATAGTAAGCAGAATTAGGGCTTAATTTATATAAGCCGAAAATAAGCCATATCTCGGCTTATATTTCATCAAGCTTAATTTTTTAAGGTTGTTGGTGACTTGTGGGATTATATAAGTTTATTATATTATAACAAACTTAGATAAGCCCATAAGCTTCCAAATAAAGCGCAAAAGTGAGGCTTATGTTATATAAATCAAAATAGGGTTACCTTATATAAGCTAAAACAAACAGACCCTATCACTAACTAACATATTAATTTGTATGATCAGCAAAGCACACTTATTTTATAATCACATATGCAAAGAGGAACAGCAAACTAAACCATTAATAAAAGGGTTACAAAAAAGAGGCACACAAACATACACCTCGCAACATTTAATCAAAAGGTAAATGTGTAGCATATAACGTAAAGCAAGTAAAGGCATGGGAACTCACAAAGGCTTGTCAACCGGATGAAGAACACAAAGGTTAAGGATGACAACTGATCTGAAAACGCAGCCAACCCAGAAAAAATGCAAACCCACAACAAATTAGGTGTTATTGTGGGTATATATATGGCTGGCATGGGAGAAGCATCTACGGTAACCATGGGTACACCTCCTTATGAAAAGAACGCACAGGATCGATTTCATGTAGCCACCACACAATCAAACAATAGCAATTAAGGATTTCCTGTAGCCACTACACAATCAAACAATAGCAATTAAGGATTAGTGACCAATTTAATCTGAAAGTGCAAGGGGTTAATTTGAAAAGACAAACACAATTAATTAAGTGCACTCACCAATTAATGAGTAACGGGCAAAGGAGGAAACATCCAAAAACTCATCAATGAGGAACGGAGTGACATAACGGTTCGTTGGAACGAACGGTGCGTGTTTTGTGTGTGTGATTTTTGTGAGGGAAGCGAGAGTTTGTGAGGGAAAGAAAATAATATAGTTTATTAAGGGTATGAGGAGAATCAGTGTTCATTGAGAACCGTGATTCCCCTCTTTAATAGATAGGTTAATTTATTTTAATATTTTAGTTTAATATACGTATATATAAAAACAATTGTGCACCAAATCTCTTCTCTTTTTACGAATTTTTATTATGTGGACCATCTCACGAATTATTAAAAGGTACTGTAATACTTTATTTTATCTCAAAAAGACACTCATAGCTAAACTTATCCTGTGCAAACACATGACCTACGATATTATCACATCATTTTGTGATTGATTAACACGCAGGCAGCAAATAAGCAATGTCAACACCATCAAATGTCACACACTATCTAATCTACGAAAATTTCCGTTCACAACAGGCCCATCGAACACCAAAGTCAATTTTTCTTAACTTCGAAAACCAATATGTTTAGAATAAGGCCAGAAAAACCACAAGATAGACACTATAATAGATCTATAAGCGATTTAGCATCCGCTTTTATAAGTCCACATAGTCATAGATAAAACATCTAATTCCTAAAGCTGAAAACTTTCCGACTGTTATAAACCAATTTTACACAAACTCATTCACTTCTCTTCATCCTCACCATCATCTTCTTCATCCTCGCCATCTTCATCCGATTCGTCTTCCTGGTAAGAAACCAAAACTAATCATATATCGATAAAAGTACATGTATAACTAGGTAGAAACAAAGAAGTTGAAATGATTTAAAATGTCCCCCACTCTACTCTTGCCCCGGATGAGATTTGACCCTCCACGGATACCTTAGTCTTGCACACACTATGGATACCTTTATTTTAGCGTTGTAATGATCAGATGATGTTGTTACCTAGTTCCTTAATGATTAGTAGCTAGCTTCATAATCTTAATCATGATGGACTAAAAAATGCAATCTACCATCATACTTCTTTAGCACATCAACAAGTACGTTATGTTTTCAGAGTTCAAGAAATTTCTTTCTTATAGTATTTCATTTACGATCATCAAAAAATCAAGTATTCAAAAATTCAATATATATGATATCCTGACATCTTCCGGCTATATAAAAGGACCAAAAACAGAAACATTGAGAAAACATAGAAGTCGATTTCTAGATGCAAAGGTTTCAAGAGTAGATAAATAAGGCACTATGATGACTACTATTCAAAAGGATTATACTTTGTTTTGTTTTATATTTGTTCTGTTTTAGCATATAAACCTTAAAATCATGTATAAATTTCAATCAAATGTGCTTTTGGTGCTAGTGATCCATTCCGGTTATGGAATTGATCCGATCCATCAGGCAACATTGAAGAAAGAACATGTTACCTCGTCATCATCTTCTTCGCCATCGAACTCCTCTTCATCAGCATCCTAAACAAACAGATAATTCAATATGGAATCAGTACTAAGATCAAGCCCAATAAACTTCGACCATCAAGCACACAAATTTCGAAGTACAAAAAAGGACTTACATTATTGAAATATGCAAGAGGATTAGTCCACAAATCCTCCCTAATAATGTCAGCAACCTGTGAATGAGAATTTTAAAAAGAAATATAAAATCATGCAAATAGGGTAGTTAAACGGTTAAAGTTTATCAGATTATATATACACAAAGAGCATACTTCATCATGAAAATCTTCCATGCCATCCTTTTCTTGAGTTCCAGTGAACCAGGAAAAGAAGCTGCATTAAGACATCCAAGAGATTAAGGTATTAAGCAAATGAAGTGGAACAAAAAAAACTAATGACATGTAAAGTAAGAAGTACAAAATGTACCTGTCCTCCTCGTGACATCTCTTGTTATCTTTCTTGTCATGTACCTCATTGCAGACCCCGTTGGGAATACCCTTTCAAAAGGAAAACATTAAATTTAAATAAAAATCCGGTTCATGTATTGACTGTTGATTCAGAGGTGACAATTCGAGATATTCATGTATGACTGTTGATTCAGGTCAGGTTTATTATCTAACAGCTAAAAGAGATGCATTCCCTTAAATCCAAGGGCTGAAAATCTCCCATTGAATATTAATTAATGCTTAAAACAATTTTCCTAGTTGTAAGTAAACATATGAACCTGTTAGCCAAAATGTAATTCATGTCAACCCAGCCCAACCATAGCAAAAAGACTGGACTGTTTTGACCTGAAACAATTTGACCAGTTAAACCGCCTTACCCTCCCATTTTGGCACGTCCATCACATACATAAGACATATAAAAAAGATGTTACCATGCCCTCTTTCCACTTTATTGAGGTAGCAGTAACTTTTGTTGTACCCTCATCAAGGAATGTAAAAGTCTTGGTAAGTTTTGAGTCTTCAAAAAACGGGTTAGGGCTGAAGTTCTGCACAAAGTATAAGATTGCATAACCATCAATCATGTGAAAGAATAATGAAAACAAAGGTGATCCTGACAATATATTTCTCAAACAAATAGATCTGATAGAAAGATTTTAAAAGATAGACATTCACTGTTACTCACAAATGAGATTGAATAGCCCAATTTCACATCTTTGCAATCTTCCACTTCCAAAGATGTTAGATGCTTGAAGATCTATAAAGCAAAAATCATAACAAAATGATAACTCAAAATATTAGCATTCAAGTAAATACATTGAAAACCCTTGGTGGAAGATTAAAGCTTTTATGCCTTAAAACGAGCACGAGCTAAATCTAACCTTTTGGTCTTCTTCACTTAGAAGATCAGAAAGAACAGGGTGACTCAAGAACTGCAAATACAAGTAGAGATTAGATTCGAGTTACGCAAACTTTGCACTGTTTAAAGACAAATGATTAGAAGAAAACACTCACTGCAGTCGGCCAAAAATCAGGAATTGACTTGATCACTTCACTCCGCTTATCATACACTGGCTTCCGAACTTCATTGTATTTCTGTTCGACTTCCAAGACTTTGTCACTTGCCTCCTCATTAATCTAAATCGAGAGAAAACAACTATTATAATCCTATCAAGATAAGATATGCACACAAATTAAAGACAAAGGATTTCCCAGTTCACCATAATCAACTTATATTACACAAGTCTGTTTCATTCAAAAATTATGAGCATTCGATCACTCGACTATATCAGCACAAACTTTGGATTCACTATCCATCTTGATGGTGTTTGGGTTTTGATTACACTAAAACTCAAATCGCTACACAGCTCTGTTTTGTTCTGTTTTGCAAAACCTATATCGCTACACAGGAGTATAAACCGAGTCAAACCCATATATGGAGATCCTTTTTACAAGGGCATTTTAAAAAACAAGAATACTAATTACTGACCAACACCTAAAACATATTGTAATACAGTTCTAATTAACTAAGGCAACAAACTTGCCCGCTTGCACTCATATGATAGATACAGTCCGAATGGCTCAGAATCACACATATGCATATATATAATTTGCAATAAACCCAAGGTTATGCTGTATCGAAATAAAATTCCTCGACGCATTATACATCAAGATGCAGATGAAACCATAAAACAATACAAAACACAAACTTAAAATCATAATTTTCTATTAAATTGCCATAATACATTTAAAAAACAAACATGATATATAATGAAACACAATCACAACAAAACACATAATTAACACAAACTTAGGTTAAACAGTATCAAATCTTCAAAACAAACAAGTCTGAATAGTTTTAACTTTTTATATCATATGGACAAATAAAGTGTAATAAACACAAAATCTGGTTCAAGAGTATCATAGATGATACACCCAATCAAATCAAAACTCAAACACACATTTAAGATGAACAGTACAAAAAACTACAACAATCTCTCATACAACTCCTGTCAAAAGGTGTTTGGGTATTCGTATCATCCAAACTGCTTCTACTTAACAGCTTAATTTCTAACACATAAGCATTGCTTAATTAATATAATCAGCCACGTTCCCTCCAAACAAAACAGTGGAGCCTACTGAGGGCATCACTTTTGCTTGCGAAAGGAACATGATCGGCCATTATAATACCAAGTTGAGCGGATTTCAGTCCTTTTTAAACACTCATGTCTATCCTAAAACCTTAAACAGATAATTAAGTTTTGGGTGTTTGTTTCGGCTTATATGTGGGCTTATGAGCTTATTTGATATCGGCTTATATTTTATAAGCCCCAATTTTTCAGCTTATTTTGAGACTTGCAGGCTTATATAAGTTTATTACAATATGATAAACTTATATAAAGTCTCAAATTTCTGAAATTTAAGCCGAAATTAGAAAAGCTCATAAGCCCACGTATAAGTAGAAACAAACCCCCAAAACCTTAAATAAACAAACTTGTCGAATTTTCAAATAGGTAATTAAGTTCTGAGTATGATTCCATGTTTTACAAAACAAAATAATCCAAACATAACTTTGGCAGTGCCTAATTTAAATCACCTTATAAGGAAAAAAAATAATCAATCCAATACACCCTCGGAGTGTTTGTTTTGGTTTATATGTGGGCTTATGAGCTTCATATAAGCCAAAACAAACACCCCTTAATAAACCTATATACGGAGTAATACAATCACAGAAAACATAACTATATAAAAATCCAACAAATAAACATATAAAGTAATGAATTGGGTATCTAAAAAATCAAATCTTGGGTACCTTTTCAAGTTCATCTTGAACTTCTTGGAGCTTTTCAATAGACAAAACAAGTTCAGTGTCGATTGGTTCAACGTTTTCTTCAGCAGAGATCTTGGGTTTCTTGCCTTTGTCAGCCACCATTTTTACAAACCTTAAACTTTGTTGTTGCTGCTGCTGATCTGGTCTAGGTTAGAGGAAGACAGGACAGAAAAGTGGGTTGTGTGTGTTTAGGGTTTTGGGGATTTAAGGTTATAGGAAAGTAGGGTTTTGGGCGTGAGTCAGTCAGGGTGTGATCCACTGCCTTGAGGGGCTACTTTTGTTACCCAATGGACTTCCTAGTGTTTGGTAGCAAAGTCAACCCGAAAACCCGAGCTTGACCGGTCTGACTAAAACCAATGTTTTAAAATTTAGTTTTTTATTTAATTCAATTGAGTTATCGAATCACGATTCAATTGGTTTAGTAAATGTTTAATCAAAATTTTTGTTCAAAGCTAGCGTTTGATTACTCGACCAGTTTACGGTTCAACCAGTTAGGTCAATCCAGATTCTAAAACATTAGAATTGACTATAACCAATTCGGTTTTTATCTATTTTTTCAATAGCTTTTCTCTCGACTCAGTTGTGTACGGTTCGAGTCAAGACCGATAAAAACTCATGTAAATCATATAAATCAAACTGAATCGAATGGACTAACACGAAACCACACCGAACCAAGTCGTTTCGGCTTGATTCTTTGTTCATATTTTTTCTAAAATCATTTTTCGGTTATGCTCGGTTCAAGTCGATTTTGAGATGATGTTCAAGCCCTAGATGTTCAACCCCTATTGTAGGTGATCACAAAACCCAAATCAAAAACTGAAAAAATAGAACTTAAATAATTGACTCAAACTAAATTCTAATTTTATTTTTCTTTCCTTAGAACGAGACCGCAATAACCAAACTAATTTATTATACAATAAAATAAAATATAAGTGTTCGTAAGATGTTCCCACAAGAACCAATAAGCTCTTGAGGTAAGCCACTAAGATATAAGTCGAACTAAAAATGATAAAAGAAAAACTGAATGATTAATACTTAAACAATCTGAATTACAAAGCGGAAAAGAGGAAAATTAAATGGTGATTTTCTAAAGAAATAAAGTGTCGCCACATATTGTTTTTTTCTCTCTAAAACTAATGAAATGAGAAACATGCACTCAAATGAGGCTTTTAGTGCCTTTTATACTTCAAGCTTTTTACGGTTAGCTCAATTGTGTGTTTGGACTTAACGTCGTAAATCATACAATATTAGCTTAATAATCTGGTACATGACTAAACTAGATTAGTACAAGGTTGGTGTCAAGATTAATGACAATCATTTTATAATTTAACGACTAACAATTATTCCCCTAAAGGGTGGTCATTCAACTTATGACTTCACTTTATATTCGTTGTTGTCGTAGAACTTTAACATTGTTGTCTTAAGAATTCTTTCATACAAGACTTGTGATCTTTGATCTTTGATCTTCTTTCTCTGGAAATCTTGAGTCACTTTGTCTTTACCATTGAGATAATCTATATTTCTTGAATTGGACACCTTCTTTAACTAACATACTCATACTTGGACATAACTTGAAAGCTAACAATCTCCCTCAATCTTGAGCCTCTTGATTTGTTTAGGATCTTGAAGATCGTAACACAATTCTTAAATTATCAGGGTTCGTGAAAGTATATATTTTGTTGTTTAAAGTTTTTTTTCAATTACTTGATAGATGTCTTGAATATCTCTTGAGCATTGAGTATGAGTGTGTGGCCTTGAATCACGAACTTGCTGAAATAAGCTCGTTACATTGTCGTCTAAATTTACATGTAAGGGTTACCAATAAATCAGTGTACGAATACGACTTTGTCATTCGACGGAATTTGGTAACATTAACCTTCGGTTCCGTGAGGACCATTTTGCAGTATAAATATTGTATATGTGATAAGGTAGATTAATATAAGAACCTCCGTGACAGGATTTTCAACTCATTGTAGATGATCCTCTAACACATGAGTATTAGATTCATGATTGCTCGCCGTTTTAGAGACTAGATGTTCCAAAGCGGATTTACACACTAGAATCAAATTCTAGAATGATGAACAATGAATGAGTTGGTGTTCAGCCTGCTCATGCTCAAATGTTCTATTAATATAACTCATAGACATGATATTGACCTCTTAGATCAATTAAGATCCTTAGAATTCTATAAAAAATGTTTTGAAAACTTTTCGACGTATTCATGAATAAAGAAATTTTAACACATTGAAATTTTTATATTTTCAAAATCTCAACTTGGATCACTGGGATTTTCAATTCTCATAAGTTTTATTCGTAAAAAATCTCATAAATTACCCGTCATAGTGTTGTTGAACGTTAACACTGAAAAAAATTCTGTTGGGAATAAATTAAGGTCATATCACTTGAACGCTGACAAGAACAACTCAAGCGTTGACAAGAGCAAAGTGAGCGCTGACAGCTTAAGCGTTGACAAGATAAAGTCAAGCGTTGACAGATTGAAGACAAGCACTGATGGAAGATGTGAGTTACACGTTTATTATGTTCTAGAATACTTCTAGTAAGGATAGAAACGACAATGTATTTTCTATGTTTATCTTTACCTAGAATAGTTGATACGTAGCTTATTGTACAAGGCTTCTTAGTCTGTAAAAGAAGGCCTTTAGGTTAATGTTTTGTATCAAGTTTTCATTAAGTTTTCATTCGTAAACATCTTTCATTGTAAGCAAGTTCGACATTGATAATCAAAGTGAAAGTTTTGTTTACATCTTGTGTTCTTGTTTAAGTATTAAATTCCGCATAATACTTAGATTCACAAAGCATACAACAAAGGTTTCTCTACGTGTTATACTTGATCTAATCTCGTATACACAAAGCTAATCGATCTAAGTTTGGGATCAACAAGTGGTATCAGAGCTTGTTGAGGAACTTTTGATCTTTGAAGAACACCAGAACGATATACGAACACCAAAACCCTAATTTTCTCAAACCCCTAAAAACATCATGTCTGAAGCAATAACCTCCTCCTCCTCATCCTTACCAAACATTAAGATTCCCATGCTTGATGCAACCAACTTTGACTTATGGAGGTTCAACTTTGAACAATATCTGGGGATCTTTGACTACACACTCTGGGACATCATTGAATATGGAAACTCATTCAATAAAGCTCAAAAGATTCTGAATGCCATTGCGACAAGAACAGCTGTTGAAGGATGTCCTGATGAAGATAAGAAAGAAAAACCTGGAGATGGTAGAGCTGTAAGTGCTGAAGATATTGCAAAGAAAAGGGCTGACATGAAAGCCCTAAATATTCTGAAAGTGTCTCTGGGACAAGAAAATCAGCACAAATATAGAAGCTATGAATCTGCTAAGGATCTTTGGGAAGCAATTGAAGTTGCATATGGTGGTAATGCAGAAACTAAGGAAGAAAAGAAAAAGCAACTTCTGCATGATTATGATGTCTTCAAAGCTCAACCCAATGAGAAACTGAGCAGTGTGAGAAGCAGATTGCTTGACATCACAAGCAAATTGTCCTTCATGGGGACACAAGTTGGTGATATTGACACCAATGCTACTTTTCTGAAAAGTCTTGGTGAGACATGGAAGATTGAGGCAAGATCTATTCTTGCCAATAATACTCAAAAGAGCTCTTCGTTTGATGACATCTACAACAAACTAAGACTGTTGGAAGATGAAACTCTTTCAAGCAAAGCTAGCACCAGCAACATGGCCTTCTTTTCTCATAGTGAAGGTCAATTCAATCAGCAGGACTCTTTTATGCATCCAGTTACTGGATCACCATTTGTCAGCACTGGAACAAGTCCTGTCAACGTCTCCTTTTCAGACGCTGACACATTCATGAATGACTCACCAAGAGTTAAACCTGCTGGTTTGGATTTGGATACTGTTTGTGCGTACATTGCTTCTTTGCCCAATGGTTCAGTGATTACATATGAGGACCTTGAGCAGATAAGTGATGAACACTTGGAAGAGATGGACATCAAGTGGAACATGGCTCTTGCTAGTATAAGAGCAAATAGGTGGAATAGGAGGTTCAAGAAGAAGATGACCTTCAATGCTAAAGACACTGCTGGATTTGATAAATCCAAAGTTGAGTGCTACAA
Organism: Glebionis coronaria; assembly: GCA_025667525.1. NCBI lineage: Eukaryota > Viridiplantae > Streptophyta > Magnoliopsida > Asterales > Asteraceae > Glebionis > Glebionis coronaria. Next base: position 425,371,546 of record CM046877.1, read on the forward strand.
CTGTCATCGCATGGGGCACTTCATGAGGGAATGCAGATCTCCTAGAAGATCTGATGCTGGCAAACCCTCAAGTCAGGTTGTTAAAGCTCAAGACTCCAAAGCCATGGTTGCAGTTCAAGGAATTGATGGTACTGGATGGGATTGGAGCTATCTGGCTAAGGATGTTGAAGAGGACAAAGCTTTGATTGCTGATATTAAAGAAGAAGAGCATGTTGAATATGCTCTCATGGCACACTCCTCCTCTTCATCTGATAATGAGGTATATGATGATGCTTTTTGTAGCAAAGGTTGTAGGTTAAACACTGACAGACTTAACAAAGAAGTGTTAAAACTAAAAGAGGATATGAGCACTGAAAGGTGTAAATTATCCAATTACCAACTAGCCCTTACTGAAACTGAGAAAACCGTTTCTGAATACAAGAAAATGGAATTTGATTTAAAAGATAAGATAAATATCTTAAAACATGAGCTAGAGGGTAGTATGGATATTAGAAATATCATGTCAAAAGTCAATAAAGACCTACAGGCTAAGTTAGATGAGGCCATTAAGAATAAAGATAATGTTGACCTCAAGATTCAAAGATTTGATAGAGCCACCCAAGCCCTAGGAGACTGTGTAGCTAAACAAAGAGATCCTAAGGATATGACTGGGCTTGGGATGAATGAGAATGATTACTCTCTGGTTCCACCACCAGCTGGTGACTTCTATGGTGTCCTTAGAAAGGATTTATCTTGGACTGGTATTCCAGAATGCCAAGAAGAGGAATTTATTCCTCCACCAAGAGTTGTCACCCCAGTAGAAGAGTACCAACAAAAACTGACTGACCTAAATGGGTGGAAGAAAGCTAACCCTACTTTATTTGTTAAGGGAGGTTTGCTGTGTGAAAGTCCCAATGAATCCCCACCCATTAAGGTTACTCACCCAGTTACTGGTGAAGCTGTTGACCTAGGCTCCAACACTGTTAGAAGACCTTCCATTAAATATGCAGAGATGTATAGAAATAATAGGTCACCCAAGAGCCAAATTAACAATCATGGAACAGGTTTCTTTGCTACTAGACCTAAGAATGTGTCTAAGAAAGCCTGTTATACTTGTGGTAGCTTTTCACATTTGGCATACAAGTGTGTCAACGCTCCCAAAGCCAGCGCTGATAGGAACAATTTCAGCGCTGATAGGAAGAAAGTCAACGTTGTTAGGAATTCAAACGTTGTCAGACCCAGACCTTGTGTGCAGCAAAGTCCACAAGTGATTAGACCAGCCCCATTCTTTACTAGAAGGTCTAACACTCATGGACAACGACCTTTTCAAAAGACAAATACCTGGTCAAATAGGCAATGGGTTCCTGTAGCAAACCCTAGGTTCAACGCTGATAAGGGTAAATTCAGCGTTGACAGGACAAAATCCAACGCTGACAAAAACGTGACCAGACCTAAGTATTTGCAGCCACAAGGTAAGGGGTCTAAAGCTTCTTCAAGCTTAACATGGAGACCCAAGAAAGATCAAAACCCTAATAATAATGGAATTTCAATGACTTGCAACAGGTTTAACTATATTTCAAAAGTCATGACAAAACCAATTGGGGTTAACTGGGTATTTCATCCTAAAAGGGATGAGAATGGGGTTGTTGTGAGAACTAAGTCTGTTCTTATTGAACAACCAGATGAATCCAAGTCTTCTGAGACTTGGGTTCCCAAAGAAAACTAATTTGTTTTCTTTATGTGCAGGGCATTCAAAAGAAGATCAATGATTATGGATATTGGGATAGTGGATGCTCAAGGCACATGACAGGAAAGGAAGACTATCTGACAAACTTCACTCCTATTCAAGATGGTGATAAGGTATACTTTGGAGGGGGATATGGCACCATCACTGGAAAAGGAACCCTTATCACCAATAATCTACGTTTTGAGAATGTCTTCCTGGTAAAAGAACTGGATTATAATTTGTTTAGTGTATCACAAGTATGTGATAACAAAAATAAGGTTCTTTTCACTGATACTGAGTGTTTGGTGTTAAGCAAGGATTTTAAGATCCCTGATGAGAAGTATATTGAGTATAGAACACCTAGGCATAAGGACATATACAATGTGAATTTAAATGGGATCAAAGTGAATGCAAATATGTCTTGTTTTTATGCTAAGGCCTCAGTAGATGAAAGTAATTTGTGGCACAGGAGACTAGGGCACATAAACTTTAAAAATATAAATAGACTTGTGAGGCTTGGTTTAGTTGATGGTTTGCCTGAGAAGGCCTTCCACAATGACCACTCTTGTGTTGCATGTCTTAAAGGCAAGCAGCACAAGGTCTCATTCAAGTCCAAGCAGGTGCATACCAGTTCCAGACCTCTTCATATGCTTCACATGGACCTCTTTGGTCCAACTAATATAGAAAGTTTGAATGGCAAGTCATATTGTTTTGTTGTCACTGATGACTTTTCTAGGTTTACTTGGACATTCTTTCTAGCTATGAAGAGTGACACAACTGATGTTCTTATTGAATTTATCACTCAAATTGAGAAAAGGTCTGGCAATGAGGTTAAGATGCTTAGGAGTGATAATGGTGGAGAATTTAGGAACAAGAAGCTAGATGATTTCTGTGCCAAGAAGGGAATTACTAGACAGTTTAGTATTGCTAGAACCCCACAACAAAATGGGGTTGCTGAAAGGAAGAATAGAACCCTAATTGAAGCAGCCAGAACAATGTTGGCTGATGCTCACTTTCCCATAGCCTTTTGGGCTGAGGCTGTTAATACAGCATGTTATGTGCAAAATAAAGCATTGGTTAACAAAATTCAGAACAAAACACCTTATGAATTACTTTGGGGAAGAAAACCTAATATTGGTTTTCTCAGACCTTTTGGATGTCATGTAGTAGTCTTAGACACTAGTGATGCCTTAGGGAAATTTAGTGCAAAAGGTGATGAAGGTTACTTCATGGGGTATTCAGTGCAGAGCAAGGGTTATAGAGTTTATCTTAAGGAGGACAAACGTATTGTTGAAAGAGTACATGTTAGGTTCTTAGAGAATAAACCTAGTGATCCTGTAAGTGGTCCCAATTGGTTGTTTGATTTGGAACCCTTATCTAGAACTTTAAATTATATGCCTGTCACTAATCCAGACATTATGAAGGTAACTTCAAATGTTGTGGAGGAACAAGTTGTTCATGTTTCAGGTACACAGGTTGATGAAAGGGTTGGATCACAAGCAAAAAAGGCATCTCCTACATTTGAATATGTCACAATTCCCATTTGGACTGATGCTTTTGCTACTGCTGCTGCTGCTAGACAAGATAATGGTGGTTTCCAAATACCACCAGATACAAACATGCATGGTTCTTCAGGCGCTGACAAAGGCAAATCAAGCGCTGACAAGACCAATTCAGACGTTGATGGCTCAGACGTTGACAATAACAGTTCAAGCGTTGTTAGCCCAAGCGCTGACAAACAAGGTTCAGACGTTGACAACACCTTTGCACATCTTTTCTCTTCCACTTTTGAACAAGGAGGACCTTCCAGAATTTATGAAGAGATCCCTGTTGATCAAAGAGAGTCTGATGAAGAAGATATTGGCAACATGGAGCGTGAAGTTGAGGACACCAGACTTTTTGAAGGAGGAGTTCTCACTTCCACAATGAAGAATCACCCCCCATCTCAGATCATTGGTGATGTTATGACTCCAGTTCAGACAAGAAGATCCCATCAAAGTCTTGGTGGATTTATTGCCAATATACACAAGAAGGTTGATACCCCTCTTGTACAAGCATGTTTGTTTGCATGTTTTCTGTCACAAGAAGAACCCAAGAAGATATTTGATGCTCTCAAAGAACCAAGTTGGGTGGAAGCAATGCAGGATGAGCTTCACCAATTTGCTATTCAGGATGTTTGGGAGCTGGTTGATTGTCCTAGATATGTCAGACCAATTGGGACAAGATGGGTTCTCAGGAACAAAAGAGATGAAAGAGGTATTGTGGTCAGAAACAAGGCAAGGTTAGTGGCTTAAGGTTATACACAAGAGGAGGGGATAGACTATGAAGAAGTCTTTGCACCAGTTGCAAGGATTGAAGCTATTAGGATTTTTCTAGCCTATGCATCTTGCATGGGCTTTACAGTCTATCAAATGGATGTAAAGAGTGCATTCTTGTATGGCACCATTGTTGAAGAAGTTTATGTCATGCAACCTCCTGGTTTTGAGGATCCTGAGCATCCAGACAAAGTGTATAGAGTCAAAAAGGCTATGTATGGCCTTCATCAAGCCTCTAGAGCATGGTATGGTACTTTGTCTACCTATTTGGTGGACAATGGATTCAAGAGGGGCACCATAGATCAGACACTATTTACAAAGAAGAAAGGCAAAGATGTGTTGCTTGTGCAGGTCTATGTTGATGATATATTTTTGGGTCTACGGATCCAAAGATGAGTGAGGATTTCTCCAAGCTCATGACAGACAAATTCAAGATGAGTGCTATGGGGGAGATGAACTTCTTTCTTGGTTTACAAGTTCAGCAGAAAGAAGATGGTATCTTCATCTCCCAAGACAAATATGTTGCTGAAATCTTGAAGAAGTTTGGCTTTTCTCCACATGAAAAGAGGGCTTCTACTCCTATGGATAGAGAACACCCTTGGGGAAAGATTGGAGATGGGAAAGATGTTGATGTCAGGCATTATAGATCCATGATTGGATCCTTGATGTATCTTACTGCTTCCAGACCTGATATCATGTTTGCTGTGTGTGCATGTGCACGCCATCAAGTGACTCCCAAAGAATGTCACCTTTATGCTGTGAAGAGGATCTTTAGGTACCTAAGATGTTTCCCTACTCTTGGTTTGTGGTACCCAAAGGATTCACCATTGGAGCTGATTGCATATTCAGATAGTGATTATGGTGGTGACAAGTTTGATAGGAAATCCACAACTGGTGGATGTCAATTTCTTGGGAGCAGATTAATATCTTGGCAATGCAAGAAACAAACAGTGGTGGCTAACTCTACAACTGAAGCAGAATATGTGGCTGCAGCAGCATGTTGTGGTCAAGTGTTGTGGATTCAGAACCAGCTGTTGGATTATGGGTATAACTTCATGCATACTAAGATATTTGTTGACAATAATAGTACTTTATGCATCATTAAGAATCCTGTGCATCATTCTAAAACTAAACACATAGAAATTAGACACCATTTTATAAGAGATTGCTTTGAGAAAGGTTTAATACATCCAGATAGGGTTGACACTGAGGAAAATGTGTCAGATTTATTAACTAAACCTTTTGATACTGGAAGATTTCAGTACTTGGTAACAAGTATTGGAATGGTTTATCTCACTTAAGTATGTGTTTTGGATTCTTTTTGTAAAAGTATGTACAGGATGATGCATTATTATTATTGGTCTTATTGATAATTTAGATTTTCCACTATATTTTTCTAACACTGACAAAGGTTGTTTGAACACTGATAAGTGTTTTTGCAACGTTGTCAGCAATATAATTGTCTAACGCTGACAAAGCTTCCTTCAATGCTGTTATGTGTTATCGGGGCGTTGTCAGCAACAATGTTAGTTTTGTGGTTTTCAATCTAAATGTGCAGATGGTGTTAGCAGTATACCATTGGATACAGAGTTGCTTATGGGTCAAAGGAGAAGCATTTGGACATGTTTTTGTTTATGGATGATGGTTGGAATGTTTCATTCCTATCTTGACATAAATTTTTTATGTTCATGCATATTTTTGGCAAACTCTTTGTATCTTTGTTTAAGGGGAGGTTTTAGGAACCTTTAGGATTTTTGGGTATCCATATGATACTCTTATCACAATTCTAGATTGTGTCCACAGGTGAGTATGGGTTAGTTTTACTAAACCATGAGGCACTGTAGCATGCATAGTATATCAACTTTGCATGCTGCCAAGACATTTTTGGCCTAGAATTGGTTGTGGTCTGTTGGGAGACTTGGGAATCACTTTGTTATGGGTTTTACCTGGGAGTAACAAGGATTTTATAAGGTAACTTGGTTGTTAAGAATTTTGGTTAGCAAGGGACACTAGAGGACTGTTATGTCTATCTTGCTTATGCAAGTGTGCATAACTGGACAGTGCTTGCCGCCCTATGATAATTATCAGCTTTTGGTTATCTTCTCTAGGATAAATTACTTGTTAAGGTCATTTTTCACTTTTTAAAACAATTTTATTTTTGGACGCTGACAAGATTTTTCCAAGCGTTGTTGTGACCAAATTGGACGCTGACATGGCTTTAGGCGAACGTTGACAAGATTATAGCCGTTGGGCGTTGATGGGTTATTTTTGACCGTTGACAATCAATGGGACCTACCCAGTTGTTACTTTTTGACATATTTTCAAGCCGTAATTTTAGGAGTTGTTACTTTCATTAAATGCATGAGATAACTTATAACTTTTTCAATATTTTCATGATTAGTTTTTGAAAATCTTTGCCTATTTTTGGGCCAATCACATGCATTCATCCACTCCTATAAATTTGGCTCCTATTTTTAAACAGGGTATCTATAATTCTTGTCTAACACTTTTCTCTTATCAACCTTCATCTTCTATACTTCAAATTAACAGCTTTCATCAATGGCACCAAGATTTAACTCAGCAGAATTGGATTTGGGGTTCAAGTCTCAACACAACATGATTGCTTATCTTGTTGCTGATAATACTTTGTTCCCTCAATACACACAAATGGTGGCGTATTTGAACGCATCCCCATTAAGGTATGCTCTTTCTCATGCACCACTCATTCCAGTCACACACATTAAACAGTTTTGGAACACCTTAAGTTCCTCAACAGTTAATGGAGTGACCACATTAACTTCTATTGTTCATGGGAGATCTTGGGTGGTTACTGAGGCCTTGGTACGCCAGGCCTTGCATCTTGATGATGCTGATGGTATAACCATTCTTCCCATAAATGAAATAGAACAAGGGCTTAGGGCTTTGGGATACCCTATTCCTGATGAAGGTACTCTTAATAAGTACCATAAGCAGGAATTTCCCCCAGCTTGGAAGTACCTCATTCACATTCTCCTTCAATGTTTGAGTCCCAAATGTACTGCACACAATGAGATCAATAGATCCATTGCAACTGCTATTGTGTGTATTGCAACAGGGCAAAAATATAACTGGTCTAAAATGATTTTTGAAGGAATGTGTAAAAACAAGGGGACAAAAATGACTTTAGCTTATCCCCGTTTTCTGCAAATGATTTTTGATGATCAAAGATATTGTTCAAGGGATCACAATGATTTTTATAAAATCCCTGAACAAAAGAAAGCTATTTTTACCAAGATGAATTCACCACCTCATAGGGACTTACCTTTAACCCCAGCCATGCTTGCTGTTATTGCAGCAGCACAACCCCAACCAGACCCCCAACCTCATATTGACCCTCACCCACAACTTGAACCTATCCCTGAACCTTTACCCTCACCTGACCAAATGCAAATTGACCAAGAATCCTTTGACGCTGACACATCTAATGTGGGCGTTGATGTGCCTATTTCCAACGCTGACACCCAACCATCACAATCCCAAACACCCCTTAACCAACCTACATCTACCCATTCTTCCACACCATCTTCCACACCACCTGAATATCGGTTGATTAAACGCCAAAGGACTGCTGGAGAGTTCTCCTCTGGTGGTCCTAGCCATGAAGCAGAGAGAACCACCACCACAAGTGTGGCTGGTGACCTGGATGAGGCTGGGACTATTGGTTCTGGCTTAGAAGCTGGCCAAGGCAGTCCCACCATAATTAAGTCCTCATCCATGCCCAATGAACCTGACTTGGGAGGTCAAATCCCCATTTTAGAAGAGGGCAGACTGGAACCAATGACTCTTTTGGAATTGACGGCTGTGTGCATTAGCTTGCAAAAGCAGAATGCAGACTTAGTACGAATTGTCAGCAACCAAGGCCTTGAACTCAAGGAATTAAGGGAAAGGATTGTTGTTTTGGAGAGTGCTCATGCAAAGGGAGGTATGGACGAGTCTTCCAAAGGGGAGGAAGATCAAAGAAATCTGAGTGATAAGAGCAGTCAAGATGGTCAATCATTGGATGTTGCTGAAGCTCTTACTACTTTGAAGGAACAAACAGGTTTTGATACGTCCTTGATCTCTCCAACCAATTTAAATTTATCATTTACAGATATGTTGAGAGAGGTTACACAAGGCGCTGAGGGAAAATATTTGAGCGTTGACAAGATAAGTTTGGACGCTGATAGAAGTATTTTGGGCGCTGATAGAGGAAATTTGGGCGTTGACAGATCTGCATATGGAGGTGATGTATTCCAGTCATCATCTATCATCAAGGATGTTCCTACTCAGGTATTACCATCTACCTTACCAACCATTGCACCATCAGATAAGGGTAAGGGAAAGTTGGTAGAAGAAATTGTTCCAAAGAATGCAGCTCAGGTTGAATTTGATAGAAGATTGGCTGAGCAAATGATGGAACAAGGTGAAAAGGAAAAGTCACCATTTGTTGTGACTTCTGAAGAAGAAAGTGATGGAGCAAGCTCAGATTCAAGTGTGATGATTGTTGAACCAGAAAGACTTGAGTATGGTGATGAGCTTGCTAGGGAAAAGCTAAGAGATTTAAAGTTGCAGATTGATTTTGATATGCCAGAGGTGGTTCAGATGTACAATTCTTGGGAAGAAAGCTGTATGGATAATCCAGACTTGACCATTTCAGATCAGATATGGGGTTTGGAAATTCTTCTTAGAGTTCAGAAGGATTGTAAGGTGATCTTGAAGCACAAGGCAAGCAACATTCTCTCTGAGTTGAAAAGGGATAGAAGGAAGCTCTACTTTATGTTGCTCAAATGTCATGGAGTTGGATGGACACATCAGAAGCTGAAGGCTTTGACATTTGATGAGTTGGAACATAGGGCTTATCCTATTTGGGTGAAAGTGCAGGAAGAAAACACTTTCAGACTTCTTTCAGATGAAAGAAAGGAGCAACTTGCAGAAGAGATGGCAATCAAGAAAGCTATGATAGTTCCTAGACCAGTGAAGAAGGGATTTACACTTGAGTTTCCAAAAGATATGAATCAGCTATATCCAAGTGAAGCAGTTATTAGAAAGAGTCTCAAGCTCTCCCCATTAGAAGCTTCAGATATGGTGCATGTGTTACCACTAGATTCCAGGAATCCAATTGTGAGTTATGATGAAGATGAATGTGGATTCTGGAAGATTGGAAGATATGGCAAGGAGGTACACACTTTTACCACTCTCATATCTTTATTTGCAAGTTGTGATAGAGAAGACTTGGTGGACCTTTGGAGGTTGCTAGAGACTAAGTATGAGGCTGAAGCACCAACTTCAGCCAATGGAATAAAACTTTGGACCACATTCAAAAGAATGTGTGGGACAAATGAAGAAGATCCTGAAATATGGAAGGATCTTGAAGATGATCTCAGTGGTCTTCAATGGAGGTTATATTCAGCTGCTGGTGTATACCATTTGAGTTCTACAAAGTTTGCTGAGTATTTACTTGTAGATGCTCAGTATTTCATATCCAAGGCTGTTTTGGAAAAGATGAAGGACATCCAGTTGGAGATAGATTACACAAGTGACGTGGCAAAGAATTTGATCAGATTTATTTATTACCAATATGATAAGGTTTGTCAGCCTCCTCCAAGTTCTTAATGTTTATTCAGAAACTTGATCATAAGAGTGGATATCAAGTTTAGGGGAGGATTGTTGGGAATAAATTAAGGTCAGATCACTTGAACGCTGACAAGAACAACTCAAGCGTTGACAAGAGCAAAGTGAGCGCTGACAGCTTAAGCGTTGACAAGTTAAAGTCAAGCGTTGACAGATTGAAGACAAGCACTGATGGAAGATGTGAGCTACACGTTTATTATGTTCTAGAATACTTCTAGTAAGGATAGAAACGACAATGTATTTTCTATGTTTATCTTTACCTAGAATAGTTGATACGTAGCTTATTGTACAAGGCTTCTTAGTCTGTAAAAGAAGGCCTTTAGGTTAATGTTTTGTATCAAGTTTTCATTCGTAAACATCTTTCATTGTAAGCAAGTTCGACATTGATAATCAAAGTGAAAGTTTTGTTTACATCTTGTGTTCTTGTTTAAGTATTAAATTCCGCATAATACTTAGATTCACAAAGCATACAACAAAGGTTTCTCTACGTGTTATACTTGATCTAATCTCGTATACACAAAGCTAATCGATCTAAGTTTGGGATCAACAAATTCGTTTATCATTGTGGATAATAAAGAGTATCACTCTTAATGTTTTAACAATATCACAAAAATAATGCGTAAATCCCTTTTAATTATCACTTAAATACTAGTGATAAACAATAATTTTTATTAAAATTGTGTCCTAATAAAATCGATGATGTCTTTATTATAAGTATCAGGTGTATTTTGTGAAAAATATAATTATTATTTTTCATAGAATAGTCATAAAATACATAAAAAAACAAAACTTAGAAGTTTAGTAATAAAATAAAATAAAAAGATAATAAGATACACATAATCATAAAAAATACAATATTAAGTTTGTTACTTTTTTAAATGATGTTCTTTTATTTTAATATTACAATAATCATCATTACATACCCAAATTTTATTTATAGAGTAAATTGCAAATGTTGTTCTTGTGGTTTGGCAAGATCGTAGATTTTACTATGTTCGGTAAAATTAGTTGTAAGTTGTTTATTAAAAAGCTGTTAACATGAACTATAAGCTGTATTTTTTTAAATGTTTGGTATATTAGATGTTGACTGTAAAATTAAAATAACTTCAAAAAACATATTTAAATAAATTATAACATGGTAGGAGAGTATATCAGTATTTACAGCTTTAACAGCTCTTAACAAAAAAAATTGGTAAACCATGATTTTCGACTCATTGGTCGACTAATCCATGGGGTTTGAACCCACCGCCACACAGACTCAAACCAGGTAAAGTGTCACACCCCACCATAGCAGAATATGGGGCGCGACGTATGGATATCATCACAACAATAGCGTGTCTATAGAGATAACTAAATGAAATGGAAATATCATAAATGGTGACACAATGTCATGTATATATCTTAAAAAATGCAGGCATTTAGGTAAGTAGGTAACAGGTCTACCTCTTACCAAAGACATACAATTAACACACAACAAACATATAGGTGTCTAAAAAGTATCACTTATTCAAAACATAAATAAAGACTAAGAGGAAAGGGGTTCCTCCAAATGCAATCCTAAGCCTCCCAGCTAGCCACTCATATTCTCACGCTTAACCACATTCTCACCTGAAAGAGACACTAAAACACGTCAACATAAAGTTGGTGAGAGTCATAGCTTTAGACTCCAACTCCAAAACAATTATAAGCTGTGAATAATAACCATCAATAAAAGAACATATGGTCAATGTGTTACAATTATGCATTAACAACTATCATTCAAGATTAACCATACATCCCAATTCCAAGGCTCCAAGCCTTACCAATCACCAAAATTCCAAGGCTTCAAGCCTTACCAATCACATGGTCCCATAGGCGCCCATACACCTATGAACCCATCCCAAGGCTCCGCCTTGTCAACATCCCCTTGGTACCAAGTCAAACCATAATAACTGAGACGGTACATGTCCCCCGATCTAAATCATAAACACAATCAAGAATCACATAGCAGTTAATCACGTAAGTGTACAACAATTCCATCACAAACCATAAGAACATTCAATACATTCTTTACAAAACCATACAATGTCTCTTCCATCCCATCTGGAATTCAAATCATAAAAAGACATGTGACTATGAAACTCACTTGAACAAGCTTCTCCAAGTATCCGCGCTCTATCACAAATCTAAACACATAAACGTACACAATCAAGGCATGAACCACATACCAAAATAGCTCATCAATCTATGATGGATATCTAACCTTATCCTACAACTTAACCCCATTTATATGCCATATGCATCTCATTACACCCCTCTATAGAGCCCTTTATTTTAGTTCATAACTCGTCCCGTTAACATTTAACTCAAAATAGTCCCATTTTTCATACTTCAAACTATGGGTCGAACACCCCCTTAACCAAAATAACATCCAATGTAGAAGAAACCCTATTCCCTTACATGTGTTAGCTAACTCTCCCATATATATATATATATATATATATATATATATATATATATATATATATATATATATATATATATATATATATATATATATATATATATATATATATATATATATATATATATATATATATATATATATATATATATATATATATATATATATATATATATATATACCTTTATATTATATATAGGTATAATTACGATTTAAAACCACACCCCTAATCCAAGTCATATGTGACATGGCACTTCTAGACCAATAGAATTTCAGATATCCCAGAAAGATATCCATTTTCCACGTTTTTTATGATTTGAAATTGTAGTTTTTTATAAATCACGTTTTGAAAACGCAGTTTGAATATTACGTTTTGAAAATCGCGTTTTGATAAGGATATTGGAAATTATGTAAAAAAAGGTGTCAAAATGTAAGACTTGACCTCGTGACCTACGGTTTACATGTAAATAGGTTTACCACTATGCTAGACTAACTTTAATCATTTTCTATCCAAAACAATATAAATAATTTCTAAAAAAAACCAATGCTATATATATACATCAGGATATACTCTAAAATTAGTACAAGATATACATCCAAACAAACACACGAAAAAAGGTCAAACCCTAATCTCAAACCATAATGAAACTTTTTCACACCAAGAATCTTACACCATAATCGAATTCGTCTTCAACCCATTCAGCAGCTCATGCTGTTCAAGCTCTTTTCTTTTCATTAAGGTTTGTTTGACATTTTTTTAATTCTACCTATACGGGACATATTCTATAAATTGTGTTTCAGGTGGTGCATAATTGTTTTGATTATATGTAGGAGAGGGTGAAGCTTTATTATGTAATGCAGCTTATGCAGGGACCTCCCTCCAGCCAAGGTTGTTACTGATTTTGTAAGACTGATTGGTTGTATTTTGTGTATCCAGAAAACCAGCTAATAGAGACGGGTCAAATAAACATACTCATTATATCTCTTCTGCTTAAGCAGAAACAGAAAGTTGATTCAATAAGATCCCTTTATACTCATTAAATCTCTTCTACTTTTATTTGTTGTCGTGTGTTTTTTAAATTGATTTCTTACTTTTTACAATGATCAGTGGCCTTATTGGATCTATGCAAAGGGATTCTTGTGATGTTTTTTTTTTCAGTCGTGGCCTATCAAATCCGGAAAATTCATTGTGAGATCAGCATGGGGCATACCAATTTCCCACCTTAATGTCATCTTATCTTATTCTAAATTTGCAACGTTATTCTCACATGTTTTATGCTTTGGTTTTTCTCGTAGATAAATAATGAATGGGAATTCGAGAAGTATGGGCACTAAAAGCTCTCTGCATTTGGATAATTGGACCAGATATCTCATTCTATCTTAGCTATTTTTTTATAATTTCATTACTTTAAGGTGGTGCCAAAGCTACTCTTTCATTTTAATGGCATTTATTTGGTACGAAGTTTGTGATAATGGATAATAAAATGAATATTGTTACTGATCTGTTATCGAATAAAAATTCATGCAGTTTCGAGGCTTTGAGATCATTCAACTTCAAAATTTCAAAACCGCCACAAGGGAAGATATCACGAGTGTACACTCCATGTCTTATGTTTTTGGCCTAGGTACGTGTTTTCTTGACATAAACAAAAGCATAAAATCATAGGTTTTGTACATGCCTATACTAAAAGTATATGTAGTTTTACATGATAGACGCCTCCACTTATCAATGGTATTGTGTAGGAAATTAAGCAGCTTCAGAAAGTAGAGCTTAAATCAAGGGTATAAGGTTTTTATAGTTGTGGTGAGTTGTAATATCATGAGATTTCTCATTTAACATTTTGTGGCTTGACGGATATGTTGTGTTATTACATTTATTTCTAATATTACTTCTTCTGGAGAGCAGAACTGCAAAATGAAATCGAGAATGAAAACTATGCGTTGGTAGCTGAAATACGTGATCCAATGTCCAAGCTAATGGAATATGAGCATTTTTATCATCTGGTATTCTGAGAACCGCTATCGCCTGGTTTCCTGAGAGGTGGGATTTATGTAGTTTGAAAAGAAAATATGAGCATTTTATCATGTCATGTTCTGAACCGCAGTAATTTTCTAGATTGCGCGCACTCCATTCTATTCTAAATTGAGTTTATGTTTGTTGCAGTGGCGGTTCAGGGATTCTTGAGAAATCCCATAGGCGACTGCATATGCTTGAAGATGGTTTATTTAGAACTGGATTTTGCAAAAAGACAACAACTAAAATTTGGGAGCACATAATTTTTTGGGTTGTGTTGTTTGTAGGCTAAAGTTGGAAGTAGACATTCAACGGATAAAAGCGACTCGAAAGTGCACAAGTTTCTTTTGGAGGAGTCTAGCAAATACAAACAAGGAAACATGGTTGTTTGGAACAAGATCAACTCCCAAAATTATTTGGCGCTATTTGGTAACACATGTATATGTTTCCTTTCTTTTTGAAATAGACAAGTTTTGCTTCTGTCAAAACACTTTTTGTTTGCAGACTTAGGGGTGTTTTTTTGTTTCAGCAATGTATCTGATGCAAATTGAGCTTTTGGTAACCTACAACATCCTTCAGTTATTCACAGTTCGTGATAAATAAAACTGGCGTAACAAACTGATTTTTTATTTTATTTTTGCAGGAAAACGAGCTGATGGTGGAGTAGCGACGCTGGCTGTACTTATTTCAGAATCAATAGCACATGGGATTCTACTATCTGTGGATATATCAGTTGTTGTTAACGTTTCAGGAGGTCGCGTGAAGCCTGCTGCGACTTTTGGTATCCTTTCGTCTCTTTCTTTTCGATTACCTCAGGCAAGGGCGGTTATGTGATCTGAGACGAAGGGTGTTGTCTATTAGTGTTTTATTTAGTAAAAACTTGTAAACCAATCCTGAACACTTCCCCCAACACTGAATCAACATATGCAAAATTACAGTGAAACAACAATCCAAAGCCGAAATTCACCTAATAAGATTATGCAGTCAAACATAAACAACTTTCAGTTTCATTACACTTTCACTATATGCATTTACACCTTTACATTTACAATCCAAAAAATTAACTATGTAGCATACTTAAAAATCAATTACGCATAGTACCTCAACCAATTCAAATTATATCAGCAACTGTTAGTAGAATTTATACAGAAACATCAACTTAATTGTACATCTAGGATCATAAAATCTCAGTTTTCATCATTTCAAAACAATCAAATTAAGAAGGTCAGACTCTAATCGTTAGTAGATAATCTGTGTTCTTTTTGGACAAAAAATACTAAATTTTAACAGATTTTTATTTTATTTTGTATGATGCGTCCGTCACTAATCTATAAAGAGTGTCTTTGGTTGAGAAATCAAGGTGGAAGCCTCAGTAGAAATGCGTGTTTAGAGTGATGTAAGTTTTTATTTATGAAATTCACGATTATCTATTGATAGAAGATGGATACATGCTCTATACCTTCAACCAGAATATATTAGGATAATTTTCTTTGATCGTTCTTAGTGTCTGGCTTATTTAAACGAATAGCCATTTAAGGTATCAAGAATGCTACAACGTGCACAAATAAAATTATGTGATTTAATAAATGGTAATCAAAAGAAGTGGAAATTGGTGGCTTATGCAAAAACCCTTGGTTTATATATCTTTCTGTTTTGATATTTTTTTAGTCTTATATGTTGTTTTACTATTTGTTTGCGTATTCTAACTAACTTCAAAAATGTTTGCAGGTATGCTATTTGCTGATGTCATGAAGGAGGCTGGAGTCCTTCCCCGATATTAAGGTTGACAAGCTAGGGTACCATAGAGCTTGCTAGAATCAATAGCAAGACCACAACCCAAGGTCTTGATGGTCTTGCCCAGCGATGTTCTCGCTACTACACAACTGGTGCAAGGTGCCAAGTGGCGTGTAGGAAAATGCAAGTGTTCAGAAGGTACTATTTGTACATATGTTTAATTTCTACAAAAGGTAATGTGTGTGTATAACTACATATTCAGCTATTGAACATTTCTATTCATTGTTAAAGTAGACCAATGGTCTATATAGCGTTATGTAAGAGATGGAAAATGTTGGGCCAGATAGTTGTAAGACTTCCTCAGCAGTTGTTATTGAAGACTGTGGCGACGTTAAGGAGAACTGGTAAGAGTATAGTGGTCTTTATGAACCATAATGAGTTTGAACTTTTTCGACGTATGTAACATGAATAATTTATTGTTTTCATGATAACCTCAATCTGAACTTAAAAGGGTTTGCATATGCTTGCGTAAATAAACGTCATGAGTCACGTTGCATTAGCTTTTTGTATAAGTTTATATGCTGATAAATGGCTCCAGATTTTCTGTGTAAATTGTTTAAATGTTCTAAGTGGTTGGGCCCAATTGAGTTATATGCGGTTACTAGGCTTACTGCATCAGGTGTAGTAGCGAAACACAAACACTGCCATGTGCGTAAAATGCTATTGCACCTGATGCTTTTACAGTTTAGGTTCAATTCTTCCATGTGTGCACAGGAAAGTACTGAAACATGATTATACTCTTCCACGTGTTGAAATTTATCCTTCGAATTCAATGGTGCTGACACGGAAGAAGGTTTAGCACTTGACAACATGGCAGAAGTTTTAGCACTCGACAACATGGCAAAAGATTTAGCACTTGACAACATGGCAGAAGGTTGACACTTGACTTTGAGTTGCCATTGTTTGTTGCTTTATTGGAAGGAGCACTAGTAGTTGACAGTTTGTTGAGGTCTGGTGCCACTAAAAAATGAAAAATAAAATATCAGATTCACCAACATAACTCTAGAGATAGTTGTAGATTGTTGGTTATATCATTTATATGCGTTACATAGATTTCAACTTACTACATTCATATTTTCATTCTATCCAAACTAAGATGTCTAGGTAGTGTTTCGTAGACACCCTTTCTGCTACAACAGGGGTGTTTGGATACCGCTTTAGTAGCAGCTGAAACAGTATCCAAACACCCCTGTTGTAGCAGAAAGGGTGTTTGGCTGCTGCTAAAACATCCAAACACCCCTGTTATAGAAGAAATGATGTTTCATTACTCCATCACCGGCTGCAGCCAAAGATGAACCAAAGGAAGAATCTGGAATTGTGAGAGAAGCAAAGGTAAATGCTTCGTCTGTATCATAATAGATGTTATTTAAAAAGTTTTTGGGAATTTGTTATGAGTTATTATTTGATTATGGGTTTTCAAATAGCAGATGATTAGCGTCTGGCACGTGGGTGTAAAAGATCTGATTACCAACACCACAAATGGATTGTCTAAGCTTATACTAATATAATTGGTGATATCGGATATATGTGTACCAGATAGAAAAAAGTTACGCTGGACTTGAGATATGAATTATCAGTATGTAATGTTGTATATTTGTTTATTTCTACTAGTATTTGTGTATCTATCATATGTTTTGACTTAATTTGGTCATTTTTTTGTTTCCTTTTGTTACCCGAAGGCGCCCTATGCTTAATATCAACTCAGTATTCTATGGATAGTATCTTTGATTCTTCTTTTATTCAACAACACACCAAGCATGGAGGGTTCACTACCATGTTTTTCTGTGTAGAGCTTTTGGGAGGTTCTAATTATGATCTTCTAATTTTGGCTTTACAGGTTTGGTTTCTTATTAAAATATATCATCCCAACACTTTTAAGGTTCTTCATACGCAAATCAGTGTTTCAGTTTAGAACTTTCATACTACTACATCTCTGATATTACAAGTTGCCAACTCTCACAAGACATCTGTTTTTTCTAATAGGAACCAGAAAAATTTACCAAACATTTGATCATTACAGTTATACACAACATCTAAAATGCTGACAAACCTGTACCTTCAAAGTTTTTACACATCTAAATGGATATATCCTTGAAATATATGTGGACTCATGGTGCATTAGGGGGTGTTTGGATTTGCATATTTAGAAACAAAACCGCGTCTCCTTTGCTCAGTTTTCAAGACCATGACTACTTACCTTCAAAGTTAACCCTTGATGGTTGAGAGCTACTTTTAGGACCGTGAATAATTATGAGTCATATCAAAATCAGTACATTATGCCGATTTTGTCCTTGACTGTATCATCTAAATTGGTCCGGAGAAGCTGCTCATTGCAAGTAGTTTAATCGATTAATGGATCTTTGATTATTTGCTTTCAATATATAGTATTTGATGTCATTATTGTGTATTTGCACCCACCATGTCGATCATATGTGACGTCCCTATTCTTGAATGTGTTTACTGTATAGCTTGTGCCCGATGGGTTTCTAAGCGGTCTTCATATAGCAGGCCACGACAGTGAGTCATGGGGTCTTGCCACAGCTAAAATGGAGCACAGCAGATTTCTAATATGTAAAATGGTATTCAACACACTACATCATTTTTTTAAGGTCTGAAATTCAGTCATTTGAGATGATACATGTTGCAACTTGAAGTAAGCAATACCATGTCTAGGATTGCACATTTTTTAATGCTGCAACGAAGTTGCACGGGTTGTATGGTTTTTCCTAGAATCGTATACATCTAACTGAATACTTTTGGTTTCCATTATTCATGCTAGCAGAAAGGATGCGGACGTTCAAATTCAACCTGATGTTTGACTTGGCATCTTTTATTTTTACTTCACATCATGGAGGGAAGTATGTGGTTAAATGAAACTATTGGTGTGGTCCCAAAAAATTCATGGGCAATTTATCAACATATTACACACCTCCGGGTACGCCTCATCATCTATTAATTTTGAGCCGACGTGGTGCAGACGAAGACGCCTGCCCAAAGTAGAAATCTTGCAATGGGAGTGAGTCTGATAGATTCAGCCCGAGCATGTCTCCACCACTAATTGGAGTGAGTCCGACCGATTCAGATGTGTAATGAAACTACCTTGACTTGATGATTACGCTGATCAACAACGAGTCTCTACCCAGGTACATTTTTTTGTATTCTTATAAGGTTCGATATCACAAATCCTCTTAGAAAAATGTTATTTTGATCCATTGTTGCCCCACTTTCCACTACCGTACTATCAGACTGTTTATAGGTACCCCCTTCATGCATTCCAAAATGCTTCAGATCATTACATAGGAAAGCAGGCAGCCATATACGGAGTATTTCCTTTTCAGTTAAAAAAGCTTCTTTTTCTTTGCCTGATTTTTTATGCTAATTACCTAATTGTTTGACAATCATAAATATAATTAGACATGGGTCTTTCGGCTTGAAAGCTGAAGGTGATGTAGAATCTCTAAATATTTAGTTAAAGTGAAACCTGTAATTCTTTTATCAGTAACACTTGGAAATGTCACCATCCTATATGATCCTTTCCCGTGAGCATTTCTGGCAAGAATGGCCAACCAACTCAACCCATGCAAACCTGAAAGAGGAATAATAAAGATAAATAGTCCATGTTAAGTTGAAAAACAGATTTATTACATTCTCCTGACCATGATTAAATGGATCAAGGTTAAGTCCTGACTGTAACGGTGATTATAGAGTGTTAGTCTTTTCTTGACAAACTATATCATACCTTCAATGTATTGGTAGTTGTACATGTATCCAAATGCTTACAAATTACAACTTCTTGAATTCTCGATAGTATATCAATTAAGATTTGTCAAAAGGCTTCTTTGCATTTCTGATTAAGATACTTCATAGTATTTGTAGGTCGTGTGTAGTTGTTGTGGACTCCAAAAGGGGCCATGTGATTTGTCAAATCAAAATCGCCATGGTATAGGGTGGGGGTGATGATGATGATTTACTCAGTCGGCGACATCTCTGGTTACAATTTAGGTATTATGTCGCTCAATGGATTTCATATTCTTTTGTGACTTGATACATAAATATATGGTCTTACATCTTAAGGTTCTTTTGTAGAATCCAAACACACTTGACAACAAATCTGTCAATTTTGACCATGTGAAGATAATTTTAATGTTGATGATGAAGGTTATTTGTAGTCTCTTTTATATCCTTAAAAGTATTTATTGATGTACATTTGTTTTAGTTTTTAATATGGTTATGAAATATCTTGAATTTTTCAAAACTTTAGAAAACGAAGTCAGATATAATCTGTTGATGCAAAAGTTGGTTGATCCTTGCTAGACCCGAATTAGGCTTAATTCGGGTTGGCTGGGCTCCGGCTCCTGCACCAAGTGAATCGTTTGGTTGGGATCCTGCACACTAAACAGCACGCGTTAGACTTACCGTGGGAATGTTTCCCACGATTAGACTCCGGCGTGAGAGTAAGTAATCGATTTAGGGTTTATGTGAGTTTAGAGTATAAGTCGTAATACCTTTGTGGAACCCTTGGGGGTTCCTTTTATAGGCAGTGAAACCCCAGTGGGCTTTCACTGATCCTTCGGCCCCAAGGAAGAGATAAACACCAGAATTAGAATGATTGTTATCTTCTAATTCTGGTAATGAATATCTCATCGTATTGGGATTAAGATATACCTAGACAGAATATTATTCTGTCTGATCTTATGTCGGCCGCCTTGGGCCGTGGGCCGCACACATGTGCGGGCACTGTTCACTCAAGCCCATAAGCCTGAATGACATTTATCCACCCATCTGTGATGGGCCGGATACGGGTAGTACCCGTGAGCCGGGCTCATGACCCGGTTGGGGACTATACGTCATCATGTCCCCCCAGTCTAGTTGTTACAGCCGTAGGCGTAACCTCTAGACTATCAAGCTGCTCTCCGGTCATATCAAGAAAGGCCTAGGAAATGACACTGGAAAATTTGTTCCGGCCGCACGTGGCAACCGGTCGTAGGAATATACTTTAATGAATACTACCTCAGCCGCACGCAATGGCCAAGACAAATTAAATGCAACATTTAATACGGTCTTACGTAAGAGCCGCATAACCCGACAAGAATCCAGTCGCATTAATGATATTCAACAATCCAGTCGCATGTCTGCAAAAAGTGCATGATTACTGATCACCCTCGAGCCACGCGAAACTGTTTAAGAAGTGACCCGTGGGTCCCCCACTGACGTTACAGAAATGTCAGAAAACCCTATCCATTGGATAGGGAATGTGACTGACACGTGTCAAAGATCCATGGCACCTCGGAAACCGAGGCCACCCTATATAAGAGTGAGTATGCGTGTATGTTACACACACAACTCACTCATTCTTCCGCCATTGTTAACTTCAAGCTTTTTCCTTCAAAACTTTTGCCTTCTTTTCCACGGATATCCGTCACCGCAGGTTAGATTACCACGCCTTTAAAAACCTTTTCATAAATTATGGTCAAGGATAACCCCCTCATCACGGACGTCCTGAATGTGATGTCGGGGGAGAAATACCTCGACTTCCTGTCGAAGTATTATGTGCCCGAAAGCGTACACCCCACCTTTCCGGGTGATGGTGAAGCTATTACGGACGCACCGGCGGGGAAAATAGGCATATACACACGCCTGTTTGACTCAGCCAACTACCGTATTCCGTTGTCTAAGTTCTTAGTAGACCTTCTTTTGTACTATGACTTTCATATCACCCAGCTCCACTGTATAGGGGCGTGTAAAATCAACCAGTTTGAGATTACATGCCATACCTGTAGGGTAACCCCCACCGTGAACCTTTTTAGGGCTTTCTACTTTCCCCAGTTAGTGAACGGGTGGTTGTCGTTCAAGAAACGACCCGGCAATGCCCCGATGACATATAGGAAACCCCTTGACTCCCTGAAGAATTGGTACGACCATTACTTCTTTGTAGATGAGAAAGTATTCCCCACCCCCTTCGTACTTAAAACCAAGGCCCCAAAAGACTATCCGCCCAAATCCAAAGATTATAGTAGCCGGGACCTGAAAATACTAGATACCCATCACACGGAATTTCATAGAGGGTTGCCGGAGAACTTTCTGTGCTTGGTAGGGATAAGCCGCCGTTACTTTGGGAGGGATGACTTATATCCGTGCTTCTTAACGGAACAGGGCGAGGGTAGGTCATATATATCTTGTAGATTTGATCTATCACATATGTTTAAAATGTTACTAACCCATATACTTCTACAATCATTTGCAGAGATGAACCTCCACGGATTAATTCGTCAAGGCGACCCCATGAAGGTGAGGGAAGGATTCCGGCCGTTAAAGCCGAATGAGCTCCCCTTGCTAGAAGCTTTAGCCGACCGTACGATTCCGCTGGAGGAGACAACCGAACCCAGGTCGGACGAAGAAGAGCCTGTTATCGAGAAGTCCCCATTGGACTTTCATAACGAAGATGGCGACGACCCCTTGCTGGAGGGAGGCACCATCAACCAGGAGGAGGAGCGCGATACGAATGAAGACACCACGCAAGCTTCCGGACCCGGACCCGTCTGTGCATATGCCTATTTTCCCGGACCCGTCTGTGCATGAGGATCCGTCCATGAATAGAACCCAAGGAGGTCTACTAAGAATTAGAATGATAACTTGCATATCACCTAATTCTGGTAATGAATATCTCATCGTATTGGGATTAAGATATACCTAGACAGAATATTATTCTGTCTGATCTTATGTCGGCCGCCTTGGGCCGTGGGCCGCACACATGTGCGGGCACTGTTCACTCAAGCCCATAAGCCTGAATGACATTTATCCACCCATCTGTGATGGGCCGGATACGGGTAGTACCCGTGAGCCGGGCTCATGACCCGGTTGGGGACTATACGTCATCATGTCCCCCCAGTCTAGTTGTTACAGCCGTAGGCGTAACCTCTAGACTATCAAGCTGCTCTCCGGTCATATCAAGAAAGGCCTAGGAAATGACACTGGAAAATTTGTTCCGGCCGCACGTGGCAACCGGTCGTAGGAATATACTTTAATGAATACTACCTCAGCCGCACGCAATGGCCGAGACAAATTAAATGCAACATGGACTATTTATCTTTATTATTCCTCTTTCAGGTTTGCATGGGTTGAGTTGGTTGGCCATTCTTGCCAGAAATGCTCACGGGAAAGGATCATATAGGATGGTGACATTTCCAAGTGTTACTGATAAAAGAATTACAGGTTTCACTTTAACTAAATATTTAGAGATTCTACATCACCTTCAGCTTTCAAGCCGAAAGACCCATGTCTAATTATATTTATGATTGTCAAACAATTAGGTAATTAGCATAAAAAATCAGGCAAAGAAAAAGAAGCTTTTTTAACTGAAAAGGAAATACTCCGTATATGGCTGCCTGCTTTCCTATGTAATGATCTGAAGCATTTTGGAATGCATGAAGGGGGTACCTATAAACAGTCTGATAGTACGGTAGTGGAAAGTGGGGCAACAATGGATCAAAATAACATTTTTCTAAGAGGATTTGTGATATCGAACCTTATAAGAATACAAAAAAATGTACCTGGGTAGAGACTCGTTGTTGATCAGCGTAATCATCAAGTCAAGGTAGTTTCATTACACATCTGAATCGGTCGGACTCACTCCAATTAGTGGTGGAGACATGCTCGGGCTGAATCTATCAGACTCACTCCCATTGCAAGATTTCTACTTTGGGCAGGCGTCTTCGTCTGCACCACGTCGGCTCAAAATTAATAGATGATGAGGCGTACCCGGAGGTGTGTAATATGTTGATAAATTGCCCATGAATTTTTTGGGACCACACCAATAGTTTCATTTAACCACATACTTCCCTCCATGATGTGAAGTAAAAATAAAAGATGCCAAGTCAAACATAAGGTTGAATTTGAACGTCCGCATCCTTTCTGCTAGCATGAATAATGGAAACCAAAAGTATTCAGTTAGATGTATACGATTCTAGGAAAACTGTTTAAGAAGTGACCCGTGGGTCCCCCACTGACGTTACAGAAATGTCAGAAAACCCTATCCATTGGATAGGGAATGTGACTGACACGTGTCAAAGATCCATGGCACCTCGGAAACCGAGGCCACCCTATATAAGAGTGAGTATGCGTGTATGTTACACACACAACTCACTCATTCTTCCGCCATTGTTAACTTCAAGCTTTTTCCTTCAAAACTTTTGCCTTCTTTTCCACGGATATCCGTCACCGCAGGTTAGATTACCACGCCTTTAAAAACCTTTTCATAAATTATGGTCAAGGATAACCCCCTCATCACGGACGTCCTGAATGTGATGTCGGGGGAGAAATACCTCGACTTCCTGTCGAAGTATTATGTGCCCGAAAGCGTACACCCCACCTTTCCGGGTGATGGTGAAGCTATTACGGACGTACCGGCGGGGAAAATAGGCATATACACACGCCTGTTTGACTCAGCCAACTACCGTATTCCGTTGTCTAAGTTCTTAGTAGACCTTCTTTTGTACTATGACCCGCCTGTTTGACCCGAACCCTTCTTTTGTACTATAGACACGCACGCAAGCAAGGATGAGACCTGCCCCGGACCCGTCTGTGCATGAGGATCCGTCCGTGAATAGCACCCAAGGTTCCGCTGGGACCTCGTCTTGCTTAATGATTGGTTCTTCCTCATCCGGCTTCTCGATCAGGAAATCTGCCAAGATCTGGCCTTTAACAGCCGTCCTTGGTCTGTAAGATATATTATGCCCTCCCAATAGGATGCTCCACTTCTCTAGCCTCCCTGCCACGTCTGGTCTAGAGATAACCTGCTTAATTGGCTGATCCGTGATCACCACAATTGGGTGCGCCTGAAAGTACCGGCGCAACCGCTTTGTAGCAAATACTAGTGCTAGCACCAATTTTTCCATGGAGGAATAATTCAACTCCGCCCCTTGTAGTGTTCTACTTATAAAGTAGACCGGAGTTTGTATTGTATCTCTATCCGTCATCAGTACCGCGCTTATTGCGCCATGGGTAGCTGAGAGATACATAACGAGTTCCTCCTTTGGCCGGGGAGCTACTAGCATGGGGAGAGATGCGAGATGCTGCTTGAGTTGGCAAAAAGCTTCCTCAGCTTGCTTCGTCCAGCGGAAGTCTCCCTTTCTAATGCACTTCTTGAGTGTCTTAAATAGGGGTAATGACTTCTCTGCGGATTTAGATAGGAATCTATTCAGCCCGGCTAACTTCCCATTCAGGGACTACACCTCCTTCCGTGTCTGGGGGGACGGTAGTCGTATCACTGCGTCCGTCTTCTCTGGACAAGGTTTGATGCCGTTTGGGTCAATCAAATATCCTAGGAACATTCCTTCTGTTGCCCCAAACGTACATTTCTTTGGATTTAACTTCATGTTAATCCTTCTCAGCGTGTCGAATGTCTCCTGGACATCCCGGAGAAGTGCCTCCTCCGTGTGGCTTTTTATCACCAAGTCATCAACATATACTTCCAAGTTGCGTCCTATTTGTGATTCGAAAGCTTTATCCACCAACCGCTGATACGTAGCGCCGGCGTTCTTCAATCCAAACGGCATTTTCGTATAGCAATATACGCCCTGGCTCGTGTGGAACGCCGTTTTTTCTGCATCTTCCTCCGCCATCTGGATTTGGTGATACCCTTTATATGCATCCAAGAAGCATTTGAAAGGATATCCACACAAGGACTCCACCTTCCAGTCGATTTCTGGTAATGGGTAACAGTCCTGTGGGCAGGCCTTGTTCAGATCCGTGAAATCCACACACATGCGCCAACTTCCGTCATGTTTCTTGACCATGACCGGATTAGATAACCACTCGTGGTAGTATACCTCGCGCATGATGCCTGCGTCCACTAGCTTACGCACTTCCTCCAGTATCACTTGGCTGCGCTCGGGCGCCTGGCCGCACTTCTTTTGCTTGATGGGTTGGTACCCTTGGCGGATTTGGAGCTTATGCTCTGCTATCGCACGTGGCACACCCGTCATATGTTTTGGCTCCCATGCGAATATGTCCAGGTTTGCACTTAAAAGAGAGCACATGGCCCTTTTACCGCTATCCGAGAGCGCCCCTCCTATGGATACCTCCTGTTCCGGATAGTCAGGGTGAATGGCCACCTTCCAATTGGGTGGTGGTGCCCCATCCTTGGGTGGGACAGGTAGAGCCGGTGTTGTCACGGTGTGACACTCGGATGTTGGTACGACTGTTGTAAATAGTAACGATTCCCCCCTCAACGGGGAATTTGATCATTCCGTGTGCCGTAGAGGGTACTGCCCGGATAGCCAAGATGCCTGGTCTGCCTATGATTCCATTATAGGGAGAGTGTGAACGTATCACCATGAAGTTCATCCACGTCGTAGTGGAATGTTCCTCATTCCCAATGGTGACAAGCAAACGCAATTGCCCTATCGGCCAGATAGTGTCTCCACTAAAGCCAGTAAGCGGCGACGTGGCCGGTACTAATTGGCTTCTTATTTCTGGGCATAACTGCACAAAGCAGTGTTCATACAGTACCTCTGCTGACGATCCTCCATCCACATACATGCGACGAACATTGTGTGTTCCAATGCTTATCTCAATAGTGAGAGGCGCATCAACCACATCGCTTGCTGTGATGGGAGGGAATGAGATTTCCCTGCCGCGTGAAAATTTTTGGCCAATTTTCTGTCTCGTGCGGCGCTGTCTGGATTGGATCATGTATATGGTAGAAGGCTTGTCCTTTTGGGGATCCTTCTTATCATACTTCTTGTTGTTGTCTTTTCCATCTTTCCAATCTTTAACTAGATGCTTGAGTTTGCCTGATTTGATCAGCGACTCAATATGCTTCTTGAGCTGGATACACTCCTCCGTACCGTGTCCTTTGTCGTTATGGAACTCGCAGAAGCGACTTCCCTGCCGACGTTCCGGGGGAGTGGTCATTGGGGGAGGTCTTGGAAAGTTCGCCCCTTCAGTCAGCAAGATCTCACGGTAGGACATCTTTAGGGGGGTGAACTTGTCGTGCGTCCGTCCGCCTTTGCTTTGGCTATTATAGTCCGAGCCCTTGTTATTGTTCTGGTTGCCTTGACCGCCCGACTGTCTCCGGGACTGGTCATTTGACCGGTACCCATTTCCTCGGGATGGGTAGGCTGCGGCAACAGCTGTCTCTCCCTCTATAAAATTTCTGACCCTTTCCATGAGGTCATCATATCTCTCTGGGCGCTTGTCGTTGAGACGCCTGATCAGTTCTCTGTCTGTTATGGCGTGCATGTAGTCAGAGATTTTCAGGAGCTCTGGCATGGTTCTTGTGCGTGTGCACTCATCATTGAAGCGCTCAGTGAAGGCTTCTGTGGACTCCCCCGGCCGTTGCTTAACGGTTGCCAGTGAGACCGGATCCCTATTATACTTCTTCCTTTGAGTATAATTGTTCTCGGACGCAGTGCGTAGTTCCGTGAAACTATCAATGCTCCGTGGGGGGAGTGCCTCGAACCAGTCACGGGCGTTTCCAATCAAGGTCGAATTAAACATTTGGCACCATATAGGCATGGGCCATCGCTCAATTTTAGCCTGAGTATCGAATATTTTGAGGTGATCCACAGGATCACCGGACCCATCATAAGTCTTGATACATGCCGGCATGCGACGTTTGGTGTCCTCAGAATAGTTCCGTATGCGGAGGGTGAACGGATCTTCCCTGGGATCAGCCCATGGCCGTGTGAGCCTAGGGTCATCCCATGGTTCACACCATGGACGCGAGAGGTCCTCTGCTTCCGTATCCCAATAGTAAGGGCCACCATAATACTCCTCATTGTTTGGTGGTGGAGGCGTGCGCCTTGGCCGGCGGCGCTTAGGCGGATGGTCATCTGAGTCCTCCCCAGACGGATCTGGGGACGGTGGTGGTGCCCCGCCTTTTGAATAGGGACCACTTTTTTGAGACGAACCAGGAGCCTTTCTCCCAGTGTTCATTCTATCCCACACACTTGGGCGGCGTGTGGTTCTGGTCAGCTCTCGATCTGGCCGCTCGGGTGAGCCATCCGACCTTTCTCCTTCTTGAGACTGCGTTAACTCTTGTATAAGGCGATCCCCTATGCGCTCAAACACATTCCGGGGTTGAGGGTTTTCCTCAAAGGTTCCCTGCTCCTGAGGCCGAGTTCTCCTTTTCCTCCGGTTTTGGGAGGGGGTGGTTGGTCCACTGTCACCAAAGTTGAGTCTGGCTTGGAGGTTTCTCCCCAGACTCAATCTTGATGCGATCCCTGGGACGATCCTTTCGAAGTTCTGAGTGAGAACTCGAGTAAGATCCTCCTCACTGAGTGGCAGGGCTTCCACTTCTTCCTCCGTCGAGGGTCTGCGCGGTTCCTTGTTAGGAGGGTCTGGCGCACTCCCTGGATCAGGGTTGTCCAGGGTTGAAGTAGGCGGGGGTGTCATCGAGATCGTGCTCGTCACCCCCGCGGGTTGAAAACCGCTACGGTTACCCAGCCCGCCTGCGAGGCGGTTAGGTGATTGGTTGGGGATGAGAATCCCTTCCCCTTGGGACTTCCGGTTCCCATGATTCACATTCCTGGGGTTAGTTGGCGGATGCCCCTTCGTCATTGGAGATTCGAGATGAGGTTTTGTTCTAGCTTAGTCTTATGGGTCCCACAGATGGCGCCAACTTGTTGATGCAAAAGTTGGTTGATCCTTGCTAGACCCGAATTAGGCTTAATTCGGGTTGGCTGGGCTCCGGCTCCTGCACCAAGTGAATCGTTTGGTTGGGATCCTGCACATTAAACAGCACGCGTTAGACTTACCGTGGGAATGTTTCCCACGATTAGACTCTGGCGTGAGAGTAAGTAATCGATTTAGGGTTTATGTGAGTTTAGAGTATAAGTCGTAATACCTTTGTGGAACCCTTGGGGGTTCCTTTTATAGGCAGTGAAACCCCAGTGGGCTTTCACTGATCCTTCGGCCCCAAGGAAGAGATAAACACCAGAATTAGAATGATTGTTATCTTCTAATTCTGGTAATGAATATCTCATCGTATTGGGATTAAGATATACCTAGACAGAATATTATTCTGTCTGATCTTATGTCGGCCGCCTTGGGCCGTGGGCCGCACACATGTGCGGGCACTGTTCACTCAAGCCCATAAGCCTGAATGACATTTATCCACCCATCTGTGATGGGCCGGATACGGATAGTACCCGTGAGCCGGGCTCATGACCCGGTTGGGGACTATACGTCATCATAATCTACAACATAAATATGAAGGGAGATTTAAAGGAGCTTAAGACAGAGAAGAGGCGAGAGAACTTGCACTATATGGAGACGACAGAGATAAGGCTCATAATGAAAGACCTACTGCACTTGCTACACTATTAGCTGCCCAAGAACGCATTAAGGACAACCCCAAATCAACTGGAGAGACAAAACTTCTTCATGCCTTCAGTATTGCGATGCAAACCATTGAAAAAACATTGTTATCAGCAATAAAAACTGATGGACTAGACTTTAGCTTGAAAAAGTGTTCATTTTAGCCCATTACTTAGCTCTCCCAAACCAAGGAGATTTGTAAAAATACGTGCCACACATCATTCCGGAAATCAACTATATATATACTAGCTTCGTAAAAAAACCTGAACTCGTGAACTACTGATGATAACATTTAACGAGCCTCGCGTATACTGTATGCCGACCTACTGTGCTGGTGCTTCG
Organism: Glebionis coronaria; assembly: GCA_025667525.1. Classification (NCBI taxonomy): domain Eukaryota; kingdom Viridiplantae; phylum Streptophyta; class Magnoliopsida; order Asterales; family Asteraceae; genus Glebionis; species Glebionis coronaria. The sequence continues at coordinate 425,401,128 of CM046877.1, forward strand.
CATGGTGGCCATCATGATATTTTGGAGGCTGCAACTGAAGGATGCGTGGTTCGGTTGCCTAATATAGAACATTTATGAAAAGTTTATGTCTCAATTAAACCTTCTTGGGTCGGTACAGATAGAGTATGTGATTCTACTCGGGATGCTGGCATGTGATTCTACTCGGGATGTTGGCCGATGCGGTCTTTCCCAGTGATCTAGGACCGCCAAACTTAGGGTAGTCAAAACCAAGCCTGCTAACAGGAGACTAGAAGACTCGCGCTGACAGGAGACCTCGACAAGGTGAGCTACTCACACCTCATATGAGTATCAGTTTATATATGTCCATTTGGGTCATTTTTGAAAACGTTGACCTTTTTTCTGTACAGATACAACACTATCTATCTATAAATAATAGCATGAGCGGTCTCTTCTGTGCAGCTAAGGGTAGATTTTCTTTAGTATGCAACTTTTGGGGCTGTTATTTTAATTGAGTCCTTCTTGCTTCTATAAATCTGTGTTAGCTTAGGCGAAGTGAATCATGATTTTAGTAGTGTTTAGGATTAGAAATCTTAATTCATTTTACTTTATATTTTTTTACATAGGTTCAGTTGAGCAGTGTCATGATATACTTAACTGACTACATTATGTGATGAATGATGAATCTTTGTGACCACTATTATTGTAGGTACAAAATGATTATTAGCCATGCACCATTTTTTAGCCGAACAACCCATATTTTTGGTGTGGAAACACATTATATTTAAAAACAGGATGGTTTGATTACTGGAATGAGCATTCATTTCCCAATGCTTTAACCTTTTCCTTCTGTTCTTTGAGTTTCTTTTCTATTTCTGACTTTTTATGGTTTAGACCATTTAAAAGGCTTCTCAATTCAACACTTTGGTATACCTGCAAGTAAGCGTTAGTTTTTGTTGGTTTACTAATACTAAGTCCGCCATGAAGGGATTTTGTTCGTCTTTGGATACCATCCTGTCATAAACATCGTAAAAAATTTCACTTTCTTAGTTACTGAGAATGAGTAACTTTTAGGGGTGTGTAATCCATAATCATATAAATTTGTATACTTAAAAGCTTCACGAATATATAACATTATAACGTATGCTTATGGATAATTAACAATTTAATAGAATAAAATAAAAATATACTAAAATGAATTGACTTATGATAACAATCATATCATTAATGTTTCTGGTAGATAAATTTGATCATCATTAACAATCATCATGAGCTACTTAAGATTCACGGTCATTTGTCACTGTATTGTGACTATGATAGGGTTGGATATATGCTCATATCGGAGATACTCACACTCATGGTTCTAAATAGCCCGCTAAAACCGGGTTTAAGGCACGCTAAAGCTTCAGGCGTAGCCTCCACACTACACAATAGGTCAAGGCGCGCTATGACATGAGATGCGATAATTTTTTGAATCCAACTCCAAAAAAATGATTATTATCACATGTAAAGAGAGTTTTTTTTAACTTTAGTTACTATGTACAACACTTATTGTGAACTAAATATAATATAGTATTGAAAATGATAAAACACGTGAATATTTTTATATGTTGTGCCGTCATAAGTAACGTTTTAAAAATGCTAAAACTTCGCTTTAGCCGCTAAAACGTGTAGCTTGGATATGTCGTCACGCCACGCTTTACAATATTTATAACCATGCACATACTCCACCTTTGTAGCAGTAAACTTTTAATACAAAACTTTGCTTCTTATACTTTCACTTGTGAATTGGATAATAGTTGGCTATATTTTATTAAGCGATTTATTATCTTCTTTTAATGGCACTAGATAGTATGCAAAACAAAAATAGAAACCACAAGTTAGTTTTCCATGGCCAAAACTAGACTTTTTATTTGGATATATAAAAATGATATTGATTTGTATGAACTTTTATTCTCTTATTGGATCGATACAAATTTTAGATCAATCATATAGGTATATATAAAAAGAGCTTGAAGAGCTTCCTTAGATATGCACTATTAAAAACTTAATGTTATTCTACTATAAAATAAAAAATAAAAAATATTTACGTATTAAAAGTTTTACTTACTAATAAGATAAACAAATATTTAAATTATTATAACTTTTTTTACTAAAACAAATTGAATATAAAAGTAGGTAAATGAAACCTACATTTTTATCTAACAAAAAAGAGTTATTAAAAGTTTTACACATTTTCTTACCATTTATTAAGTAAGAATATACTTTTAGTGATCTCTCTATTACTTTTTTTTCTTTTAGTAGGAATTGATAAAAATAACTTTTAGAAACTCTTTTTAGTAAAGTCTTTTTTCGATTTTGTAATAATAATTTCAAACAAGAACTAGATCAAAATTCCGTAACTATTTATAGTAATAGAAAAGTAAATTAAGACATGCCAAAAAAGAAACGTGCACACTAAATATGAGATGGAGATAGTTATTTTCTTTTATATCCTGTTAACAAAGACGCTATTCTCACATGGATAGTGTCTATATATGTACAAGCAAAGATTCACATGGGACTAAACACGTTCGTTGAATATACCAAGACTAAATAATATTAAAGATTACTTATCTTTTAACAACAAACTCTCCGAAACAACAAAAAAAACAACCCCGCCCGTTGGACGGGTTACGACGCTAGTATATATATATATATATATATATATATATATATATATATATATATATATATATATATACTTTTACCTATTCAGAATTTACTTATTTTGAACATATGAAAAGTTTGTTATGATCAGAGGGCCTTAACCTATTTCATTTACTTAGACCTTCTCCAGATATTTTATTTAATATATGAACTAACCCTCATGTTCATTTGAAGCTTCAATTCAACTCCTAAGTGCCCTAACCATCTTAAACCTTTAATTGAAAACCCGTTGACCCAAAAACTGTTTTGACCCCCTACTAGTGTAACCTGTTTTTGACCCACTTCCCGACCTCCAATTCAGTTCTCGTTTATTTCATTCAAAATCTAACTCAATTACCTTTCCAGGCATACTTGGATCACATCTTAAATGTTCCTATAACTCTAGATATGACCAAAACATTAGCCCGCAAATTCTGCCCAGTTTTAATTACGAATTTAATTAAACTAACCTAATTAATTACCCAACAATTAATTAATTACAAGCCCTAATTATTCTAATCATTAGTTATCATTAATATACTGATTTTAATATAAACTCTAACCTAAATCCATCATTGAATGATTAAGAAAGAATTAAAAACACTTTAATTGAAAAGGGTTTTAAAGATTTTACCTTAGAATTTTTGAAAGAAGAAAAATCAATGAAGAACCCTAAAACCACCATTGATGCCGACTTGAAGGTAATATCCAGGGGTTTTATGAAGTGTTTTGGTAAATAAAAAGTCTTGATATAGTTTCCTAACAAGTCCTTGGCCCATTACAAAAGCCCGGTTCCTATTTTTCCTTTTTTCCCTTTTCTTTTTCTTTCTTGCGTCCCAAAACCGACTGTGATATATATTTTTATATTTTTTTCTTTTTATTACTTATTAATATATTATTAATAATACCTTAATTTACCTTAATTTATTTCAGCTCATAAAGCCTCCGAAACCTCAAAACTGTAAAACTAGTCAGTTTTACGCGTATACCGTAAAAGACGTAAAAATATAGAGTTTTATAAAAACTTTTGAAACATGAATTAAACTAAATAACTAAGTCCTAAATGACTTAAAACCATCCCGAAAAATATTCCGTGACTAATTACCTTATCCAAGACCTCAAAATGCTAAACCTTAAATCGTAAAAATACGATTTATTATAATACATATACGTACACATAAAATATTAAAATAACTCCATCTCATTTCATAGTCACTACCTTGTGAGCTCATGAACATGAGAACATTACACATCGTCTCACTCACAAGGTACCCCGTACCTGAAGACGATATCCAAACCACACTCTATACACGTTAACACATAAACACGTAAAGGCACGTAATTTGAACAAAATAAAAACTAAGTGACGAACCTCAAAACCGCAGTTGTCACTCCCTCCTAATAGAAATCTCGTCCCGAGATTTACTCCTTAGGATCAGTCACACCATTAGCAAACAATTGAGGATACTTGTTCCTCATGAACTCCTCCCGTTCCAAAGTAAACTCTGATCTGCATTCGAATTCCATCCAACCTTAACCAACGGTATCTTACTTCTCTTTAGAGTCTTAACTTCACGATCCAAAATATCTACCGGGTCTTCAATAAAACGAAGGCTCGTATCGATGCTAATATCATTTAACGGTACCTACAAGTCCGTATTTTCTAAACATTCCTCAAGTTCGACACATGAAATATATCATGCACATTGTTCAACTCTTCCGGTAATCTAAACCTATAAGCCACTGGTCCAATCCTTTCAAGGATTTAAAATGGACCCACGAATCTAGGTGCTATCCTCCCCTTCTTCCCAAACCGCATCACTATTTTTCATGGTGAAACTTTTAGCATAACTTTGTCCTCAACAAATACTTCCACCACAAACCTCCAATGGTTACACGACTTACATTAGCTTAACTCCTTTGTCAGTCTCTTGTCGTCTTTCATCTCTCCTTAGCACCGATATCGCTCTAGTAGTTTCTTGCATCCCTTCCGTCCACTAAGCTACATGCTTCCAACTTCAGCCCGTAATAACGATGGTTCACATAATCTCCTATGAATAAACTCTAGCCGTTTCTACTACATTCTCTAACACCAGGCCTAACGGCTCCTAATCTCTACGAATTTTCCATCATCCACAAGTTCCACCAACCTTAATCACATCAAATGGCATATGTAGGATTGCATAGCCAAAACTTCTCATAACAACCACATGACATCGTGGCATAATCATCACGACGTCTTCGCCTTTCCATACTTGGCACCAAATAATTAACCATCCTTCATACTAATAGATGTTACACTCTTCTCTAGGTGAACGTTCCATTATACATGATTACTAACCTTTAAATCCAACCACCTTTGACACTAATTCTTCCTACACTATCCTTTTGACGATACTTTCTCTTACTCACGATATCTAGCCTTTAGCTCTCAAGTTAACCCTTCCAACATCAATCTACTATCTTTACAATCTCTTTTTTCTCAAGCCATTCTTCCTTACTACTATTTTCCGCTTGACTTCTCACAATCCTAAATTTCCATTCTTTGTTCCATCTCATCTTCAGCCTACAAAATAAGCGATCCTCTTTTATTCCCTACATTCCCATCAGTGAGGAATACGCCCATCTCACTGATAACCATGTTTTTGTAGAAGATCTCTTCCTAACAAAACACGCTCTCTAACCATCTCCAACCCTCACGCCAATGCTCTCGACATCTCTCTTAATTATCCCTATAGCATGCCCATAATAACCATTAGTCTATCAATGGTATACCATGCTTACATCTACACATGCTTCCCTTCGCTTCTACACTTGCCATAATCCTTCACAAGGCATTCCATACCTATTAGGCTAACTTCTACGCAAAACCTCTTATTCCATCACATCCGTATACAATCTTCCCAGTTCTTCAATCATCTGGCTTATCATTCTTCTTAGGATATGGAACGAACTATTCAGTCTATCGACTATCATTCAACCTTCATCGTACTTATTTCTCCACCTTATTATGTATCCCCATACGACCATCGTCCTTACACCGCCCTTTCTAAGATGCTCTTATCTATTTAGCCTTTCCTCCATTTGATAGTCCAAGCCACGCAACATAAGTGTTGACGCGTTCTCTACTTTAGACATCTCACTCGTGCAACTAATCATATTGCATCCAACCTATCATAACACGTCCTCCATATAGCTCAAATTTGTCTCAGCTTCATTTCCTTCCTCTTATTCCATGTCTCATTAACTATGCTTGCCTTTCCCGGATGGTACTTGGCCTTGCAACTATTGTCACTATTTCATTTCATCCATCTCATAAGTCTGACTTCAAATCAAGAGTTTGATTACGTGTTGTAGATGTTCATGATTTGTATAGATCATTCTCTACATCTTGTACACCAAATTCCTCTAGCATTCTAGGCGGATCTAACAATCTAGCTTCCCTATCTAAGTCTTGTATAATTCTTCCAAACCTTCAATTCTTACAAAGTATAAGCACTCTCCTTTCTTCGTCGTCCTCGCACACTACCTAATCCTTGCGCCACGTATCGTCGTGCTTCGTGAATTTCGTTCAGTCCTTTCGATAATGCCAAGATCGGCTCATTATCCAATCCACCTCTTCAACCTCCAAAACGCTTCCTCATCCTGCTTCACTTCTCCCCTTGCTGGTTCCGTTCATGGTTCTGCTTCAAGATAAAAGTTAAACCTACTAAACCTTAGGAAATTTTCGGAAAATTTTACATACCTAACGAATATCATAAGTACAACAATAGCGGAATATGGGGCGCGACGTATGGATATTATCACAACAATAACGTGTCTATAGAGATAACTAAATGAAATGGAAATATCATAAATACCTTTGAAATATCACATCCCCTTTCAACATTCTCTATGACGCGTAACTTGTGCCAATATCCATACTTTATACAAATCTCTATTCATCTCCCTTGGCACTCCCAACAGACCTCATGACCACCTTAGTTCGTCTACGAACTTCTAACAATTTCCTCCTCACTAAGGACATTCCAACCATTCTCTCATGGCCACCTACTTAATCGTGTAGGCACAACCAAGTATCCCAAATGGCTACCTCAACGCTCCCAATCAATACGAAACCAAAACTACATCCTGAATCCACTGGGTACGATCAACGAATCAAACCCACGGATGACTAACGACATTTCACGTGCACGAGTTAAAACAAACCAAAACCACGAAAACTAAAAAAGAAAACTCAAACCCGAAACATATATCAATTCAAAATGACCTTTGAAAGCAACAACCAACCCAAGAAACACTCAACGGAAAAACCAAATCATATTACAACCTGCGACATATTATTTTGCTGAAATACATTTTTACGTATTTAGAAAGGATCGGTCACTCCAACGATATATACGTAGATTGAGCTCGTGATCTAGTTATGTAAGTATAACCCATAAAGCCTACATGTAGGGTGGGCTATATATATACCCTTCCTAGCATGTTAGGAATGGTAGTTGTCATTCCCATTTCAATGAATCATTCTTTCTTTCTCTAATACTCTCCTTTCTCTCTCTAACTTTCTCTCTCTAATTCTTCATCCCCCTCCCTTCTTTAGATCATTACAACACATTAACAATCCTAAGAAAACGTGGACCTACAATTGGTATCAAGAGCTATGGTTTGATTTGTTTGTTCTTGTCTTTGTTTTGATTGATTTTGGTGGGTTTTGATTTAATCAAGCTTAAATCTTGAATTTTTTTGCGTTTTTGTTGTTTAAGTTTATAGCAAAATCGACTACATAGATGGGGTAGTGATTTGGGTTCATTGATTTGGTAAAATTCGCAAATTTTTTGATTATTTGGGTGATTTTCGGGGTAGATACCCATCGGGTTGAAGAGGGTATCCAATAGCTTTAGATGATAAAGATTGAGATTCGTCAGTAGATACCCATCGGGTTGAAGAGGGTATCCTTGTTAGGGGTTTGGGAATAGAGAATCGATGGTGGCAATACAACAGATCTGATTTTACTGCTGCTATGTCAGATATTCTAAACATCCAATTCATAGCGTGCACATAGTTGAAATGTGTTGAGAGTTTATGTTTGGGACAACGAATCAGGAAACGTGGGGGCACCAGGCTAAAGACGGTGATTAGAATATAATGGGAAACGGGGTCAAAACGAATTGAGCTGATTGAAGAAGATAGACGGCTGATGGAGATGGGATAATCGAATAATAAGATTGGGGGAGATGAGAATAAGGTAGTTTGGATTAGGTGAGTGCGTGTCTTTCTCTTTAGGTGGGGGCATCGACAGTCAAAAGCAGAAGAAAGTGGTTTTGTTTTGGTAGTGATTTTGTTTGGGGGATATAGATTTATATAAAGAAGATATTGAGACGGAGAAAACAAGAAGTGGGAGGGCCACGTCTCTTATTACTGATTATTATTGCCACGTGTGGTCACACTTTTCACACTTCTTTTAGCTTATTGCAAGTTTACGCATACTAAACGTCACCTAGAAAAATCCTAAATATTCTCTAAAGTCAATACGTGCTTATTATAATAAGAAAAGTAGTGACTGTTTTAGTAAGAATTCAGTGAGTATTAGAACTCAGTCCTTATCATTTTTTTTCTTCTGTTAATTATTGAGTGGTGATATGGATTTTGTCCTTTTATCCTTGGTTTAGAACTCGGTCAAAATTTGTGTTTGGATTTTGTTTATCTTTTTACTTTTTTTGCTATTAAAGTAAACGTGGGTGACTTGGTTTTCGGGTATTTCTCATTTTTCGCGCGAAAGTGCTTAATCATTAAAACCATTTCTCGATCTTATCAAATAAGGTTCTTTAAAAAAAATATATGGTTTTTTAGTGGTTTCTAAAAATCCCGAAAACAACCACAACCATAATTATCTTTCATCGAAATTCAATGGAATAGTTGAATTCGATATTTTTAGAGGGAGAACTGCAACACATGCAACTCAAAGAGATCACATTGTGTTAAAAAACATTGGAAATCTTTCATGAGCTCAAGACACACCTTGCACTTCTCTATCCGTACAACATGACCAAACTTCCAACTTAGTTCAAATGTTCTTTGGCAAAGTGGATAATTTCAAAGAGAAGATTTTCAATAATTTGGATGAGTTACGATTGCAATTTGAAAGGGAGAATCTTCATGAGGTTAAAGCGAAGATGTGTCTAGAAATCCTTCGCACACAGTTTAGGGAATTCTTTGCCTCAACAATGGAACCTCCTTTTAATTATTCGACTCCAATCCTTCACCAGATTTTCAACTTGCATACGGGTTGCCAGACTGAAACTTTTAGAAGTGGTTTACTCAATCACATCAATATACTTGAGAAGTGTATTGAGGTCAGGTTAGTTAATTACAACGAGATACGGTTGAAAAAGGGTCAGATTCAAAGAATCAAGGAGTCGTCTAAATCATTGCATGTAGCAATACCTCATGAACATGAGAGAGAGACATGCTTCAAGCTGTCGTCAAAAGATGATCAGATCTGCCCGGTGCAAGAAATGGGTACCAATTTGGTCGTCACGGTAAGCAATAGCAAGGAATCAGGAGGAAAGCATGAACCGAGCAGCAAGTCACAAGCACCAACTGTTCAGGTGCCAAGTTTCAACAATATACAACATGTTGAGCATTCTGAACCTAGTTATGCCACACATGGGGTGGAGAAGAATGATAGCGATACCATTTCTGATTCATCCGATGTACGTCATAATGGGGGAGAAAGTGTTCAAAATGCTAACAATCATGATAATTGCTTTATGACTGCTTCATTAACTGCTTCTGATTCCAAGATTCAAGAGCTCGAAACGATCATAGCTCAACAATCAAAAGATTTTGAGGCTGCCACACTAGAATTTTTGAAGAAAGCAAACAAATTTGAAACATATTTTAAAAAACTTGAAAAGTCAAACGTTTTTCTTGAACGAAAATTGGATCAAAAAGTTCTAGATTCTAAAGCTGAAAAATATAATCTTTTGAAACAAATTAAGTTTCTAGAATCTAAATTGGTATCCCAAGATAATTTGCTCAAAGATAATGAGACCTTAAAGGCTCAGTTACAGGAAAAGGTTTTTGCTATAGCTGCGTTGAAAAACGAATTGAGGAAAACAAAAGAAACTAGTGTGGACACTAAGCTTGAAAAACCATCAATCTTGGGGAAACCGCCTACAAATCAGGCCGTTAGTCAACCGACTACATTTAGATCCGAGCGACCATAGTCCTTGAGACCGCGGTTTGCCTCCCAAGTTGATATGGTTCATACCTCTAAAACAGTCACTCCACCAACTAGGCCTAATGTGAATAAAACAGATTTTGCAAGACCTAATCACATGATTGCCTCTAGTCTCCCTAGACATAGTCCAAAGAATACGTCTCGAACTAGTTCAAATGACGTTCACCATAAATTTGGTCTAAGGAAAGCTATTCAAAAGACACAAGTAAGAGACAGGAATTTCAAACATAGTCAGATGCCTTCTAGATTATCCAACACTGCTAACCGTAGCATGTCTTGTCCTAGGAGCATCAATCAATCATCTAGGAATTTTAGATCTTACTCGGACATTAAATATGCTACTTGTAAAACATGTAGGAAATGTGTCTTTAAGGCAAATCATGACTCTTGTGTCAAGAAATTTCTTCATGAGGTGAACTCCCATGCTAGAATTAAATCCCAGTGGCTAGCTAAAATCAAACGCATTGGTAAAGTTTGGCGCCACACTGGTAGAACTTTCACTCTTGTAGGAAAAGAGTGCCCTTTAACTAGGATAGTCTCCGATTCTACTAAGACTACTAGGGAGGAAGTTGAAAAGGATGATACATCACTTAAGCCTACACTTAAGGTTTTCTATAAAAGGAAACGTTTACCAGCTAAGACAAGTGAATCATCTCCTCAGGTCACCTCTGGCACAAGAAAAGAGAACTGTGAATCCCCACATGGTTCTAAGATAGATATCGCTAACCCATATAAAAGCATACAAACTCCAAATGAGAATGCAGGTACCAAAGTCAAGGATCAACAAAAACAAACCGGTCCGATCTTTGTACACCGTTCAACTAAGGACACTCTCAGAGTTTGGTTACTGAAGAAGCCGATATCAGAGAAACAAGTGTCTCAGGGGATTCGCAGTTAAACTTACTGTAAGTGGCTCATAGTCAAATCACAGTCTGTGACCCGAACTTCAAAGAAAGGGAAGTTTATCTCGTCAACGGTAACTTACCCTCAAAACGAGAAATTAAATTTTCTCGGACACGAGCTAAAATTAAAACTATTCAAAGGTTTTTAAGCTCGTATATATGGCTCATCGTTATATATCAGACGATGACCCGATCTTCAAATAAAGGAAAGTTTATCGCCGATGATAAACTTATCCTCACAACGAGAAGTTAATTTTTCTCGGGCATGAGCTTATATTAAAAACATTCGAAGTTTTTAAGCTCATGCACAACTGTTTGCAGTCACATGACAGATTGTAACCCGATCTTCAAATATAGGAAATTTTATCGTCGATGATAAACTTATCCTCATTAACGAGAAATTAAATTTTCTCGGACACGAGCTAACATTAAAATTATTCAAAAATTTTAAGCTCGTGTAAATGGCGTATAACCACATTTCAGATTATGCCCCGAACTTCAGAGAAAGGAAAGGTTATCGCCGATGCTAACTAATCCTAACAACGAGAAATTAATTTTTCTCGGGCATGAGCTAATATTAAAAACATTCGAAGTTTTTTATGCTCACGCACAATGACTTACAGTTAAATATCAGACTGTAACTCGGATTTCAATTTTTAGGAAAGCTTATCTTTAATGATAACTTATCCTCGTAACGGGAAATTAATTTTTCTCGGTCATGAGCTTGTATTAAAACATTCCAAGTTTTAAGCTCATAAAGGAAAGTGTATCTTTTAAATAAGAGAACTTTTCTTCATAACGAGAAATTCACATTTCTCGGTCATGAGCTTTACGTTAAAACATTCAAAAGTTTTTCAAGCTCATGAAAACGACTTCTAAGTAAATATCAACTTAGGACTCGTTCTTCTTTTAAAAGGAAAGTTTATCGCCGATGGTAACTTATCCTTAACAAAGGGAAGTTTACAACTTCTCGGACTTGAGCTCGTTTAGTAAGATATTCTAATTCTTAAGCTCAAGTAATTGGTTTTCAAAACGTTGAACACAATTTTTCAAGAATTTTTCAAAATATTTTTCTAAATCTTTCAAAATTGTGTGTTCAAAATGTTTTGATAAAAAGAGCATGTCTTCTGGAATCGATAATATTTACGTACCTAGAAATGTCGTTTAATAATGACACGGGGCTGTAAATAAAGTTCGAGCATAATTTTAAAAGATTTAAAACATGCTCCATATGGCTTGCTATTATTTCAGATAGTAACCCGCTTTTCATATTCAAGTCAAGCATTTCAACGGAAAGCTTTGACTCAACAACGGGAATTAATTTTCTCGGGCATGGTCTATTTATAACCATGTAAGGGATTGTGTTTACGGAATAACACAATCTAACACGAATATATGTACGCTTCAGTGCATTTATTTGTTAAAACAAGAGAAATCTTGTTTTTATGAAGTTATCATCTCCACCAACCGTAGCAATTTACAATTGATATATACATACTCGACGATGCGACTACTCAAATGGCGACTACAAGTCTTTCGATAGAACATGGGTCAACAATTGAGGGGGAGCAATTGTCCAGCATTCAGAATCTTTGATGCCGTAAGTCCCAAGCTCACAAATTGGTGCCAAGACAGCGATATCAATCGTACACATGGTGTCAAGAGATAACTTCAGACATGACGAGGCGACCAACATTCGTGAACAAGAACCATGTGATTCTATCATATGATGTTCTCCATCATTCAGGTCCAACCTCGTAAATTGCTAATCTTGTGAATACATTATCATATATGATCTTTCCACGTGATAAATACCTTACACTTGTGTTTAAAAGGTATTTTATTTACGTTTCAAGTACACCCTCATTAATTTGAGGGGGAGCTTGTGAAAATCATGAAGATAATTGAATTTGCATTTTTCTTCCCAAATTTTCTTAAAATGCTATTAAATCAATTGATATTAAAAACATCGATTGGGTTAATATTTTTAATATGGGGGAGAAAATGTGATTTAATATGGGTAATGATTAATCACAAATGGTTTGACTTAACGTGATAGCTCATCCCGACATGTGCGAAATGTTTTCGAATATCGTGGCATATGTTAAGGGGGAGCAAAATGGATTTGGATATCAAAATGGATTTCATGGTGACATACACTTACCCAAAACATCTTTATTCATGACGGTGAAGATTGTGGTGACATAAGGATGGTAGGATAGTTTAAAGTCCAATGATTCTTCTAGAACCGGAGGAATCTTCCCAAGGACATTCCATAGCTAGAAATAGTAGTCCTTAGGAAAGACGGAGAAAGATTGTGAACGTAGCTGAATGCTGACCAAGTACTTAAGTTAGCACTGGAACAATCACAACAAGGGGCTAGTTATGAGGTATTGGTAAGCATTGAAGGGGTTGAAGAATGAAAAAGTATTGTAAAGATAAATGGTCTAAAGAAAGAAGCCCTCCTTACAACTTAGGAAGAAACCGGGTCAATACATATGTTATTCAGATCATTTTTTAATGATGCTTGATATTGAAGATAAGACATCATGGACCTAGTGATGCAATGCACAACCCATCCCAGCTAACTCAGATATCTCTCAAAAGATATATGTTTTAATCACACGGAGACAACGCATTATCTATTGATTTATTCACTCTGAATAAATTGGTATTGAAATAGTGGCACTCCTCTGCAGCCTCCGATCACTAAAATCCAAAATGCACGATCGAGTTTAGAACCATCTGAGATCATCAAATATCTCATTAGGACACACTTTCATAATTCCTTGCTTCTTCACACACTGTGAAAAGTAAGAAAGATATTAAGAGTCCTACGTAAAATCTTCATGATCTTGCCTGAACATCCGAGTAATACGAAAGTATTTACAATGAAGATGGAAATCCTTCTTGAGCAAATATCAAAAAGCTCATGGTAGGTGACTTGTGCGATTCTTTATGAATCAAACTTGTGATAACTGGAAAGCAACAGTGGTTTAATTCTTAACTGAACTTAAACACGTTCCAGGCCTCTACGCAATATCTTAGTGATCTTGCCAGAACACTTAGAGTGACACTCTATAGTGTTCACACCGATGAGTGGAAATCCTTCTAGTGTTAACATCAAACAGCACTTGGTAGGTAACTTGCAAGATTCTATATGAATCAAGCTCGTGACAACTGGAAAGCAACGATGGTGCGATTCTTTAATGCATCAAACTTATTCCAGGAATCGGATTTGACGACTTCAAATCCTAGGGATAATTTTATCCAAATGATTTACTCTTTATGTTCGCAGTCAGCTTTGGACGGTCGAGTAAAGAGAACGGGTTTACCCGCGAAATCTTTTCAAGGAGGTTCTTAATTGAAACTACCTGCCACAAGTACGCTATTTAATATCGTCCAACGGTCTTCACCGACCGGAGGTAAAATGCTACCGAATTAGAATGAAATGTTCAAATCCATTTCATCCGTGTATATGTTTTGTTGCTAACTGTCTTATGCAGCGTAACAAGAAGGTGGCATTGCGGTGTACTATCCGAAAAAAGTCGTCATCGCATGCTTATACTTTATGACTTAAGACTTCAACAAATTCAAGAAAGCCTAAAAGTCAAGTCTTCCGCTGTATCAAACTCTAAAGCTTTCAAGAATTATAAAGGTATAAGTATGTGGGACATGAAGTCACAAGGAGGCGAATATCACAAGTGATGAATGCACAAGGTCAAGGCAAGAAAACATGCTCAAGACTAAAGTCAAGGATCTCATCTGCATATTCACAAGAACAAGATCGAAGACTCAAGCATAGTATGCTAGGTTTAAGATTTTGTAAAATGGTATGACCTCCCTTAGGGGGAGATTGTTGGAAATACGTTTTTCCAAAGAAAGTCTCGGTCACATCATTGTTAGCATAGATCACGAGCTATAAACTATTTAGGACATTGTAACTTAGAGTGACCTCCCTTAGGGGGAGATTGTTGGAAATACGTTTTTACGTATTTAGAAAGGATCGGTCACTCCAACGATATATACGTAGATTGGGCTCGTGATCTAGTTATGTAAGTATAACCCATAAAGCCCACATGTAGGGTGGACTATATATACCCTTACTAGCATGTTAGGAAGGGTAGTTGTCATTCCTATTTCAATGAATCATTCTTTCTTTCTCTAATTCTCTCATTTCTCTCTCTAACTTTATCTCTCTAGTTCTTCATCCCTCTCCCTTATTTAGATCATTACAACACATTAACAATCCTAAGAAAACATGGGCCTACATATTTAAAAAAACTTGCACAAAACGACTTTTCCTAAAAAAAATATTTTTCCTTACCTCTCCACATCTATGTGACTTAAACAATCTGCAAAAAACCCTCTATATAATCTCAAGACTCAACTCAAATACTAGGTACCCTGAACATCCCAAATCATAAGTTTAAAACTACTATTCAAAACTCAACCTTGAACCCGACACTTGTACAAAAATTTCGACCAAGCTACAGTCCTCCCATGAATATACATTCTGAATATTGGAAAAAGTACGTTCCGAGTACACAATTTTAGCCTTTTGAATCACTAAAAAAGCTTTAAAAACGAATAAGTTATGACCAAAACAATTTTTATATTAATTGTTTTAAAATCTACATAATTATCTTCGTGATTAACGTAATCCTTTTATTTATATGAAAAGAAATAATATATGTGAAACTATAATGAACTCAGTTTAGTCTTGAATAAATAATGTAAATCGGTTAAACTAACTTATATGAGATATTTAAGTAGGAAAATTTTATTTTACCTTATTTTTAAAGAAAGTCTTCTAGAATTTGAAATAAATAAGTGTTGATTACATATTAAAAAAAAACTCATGTTACATCTTGTTGCAAACACGACTCCTACACCATACCCTTATTTTACCGAATACAACCAACTATTCAACTCTATAGTAGATTTCCAAGTCTTTTTCAATATATACCGACCAATAGGGATGTAAGACTCAACACGAAAGATCTCATTATCTCAAAAGAAATCCCAAGTTATTTCAATAGACTTAACACCAAAAACACCATTTTAGAACGGACATGTAAAATAGGAACTCGAAGAATACGCTACAACGGAGGTTGAATATCCAAAAAGAAGCGAACTAACAACCTTCCTTAGGATACAATCGATAATTGTAGGGGATCATACATATATAGGCATATAAGGATACATATACTTAACTCCGTCTGTTAGGACCATTGTAATAGTTATATGTAATAGGTAGACTAGGAGGTATGTAGTTCCTCCTGGTCCTAGTCGTAGTAGGAGCAAGTCCTGCTCCTGGTCCTAGTCGAAGTCAAACTTTATTATTTACTTAATATTCTGTTAGGATATGCATGAGATATGTTAGGAAAGGATATGCATATCAGTTTTACACGTTTTCATTAATGAGGTATTAGGGTTTCCTTGTAGTATAAAAGGAACCTTAGGCAGAAGGGTTAGACACACCTTCACAAAACGTAGTTCTAGTCTTTATCAATATTAGAAATCCTTAGAAAGGATCAAGTCTTTGTAGTTATTCTGTTTCTCTTGTTTATATTTATATTCTACATTCATATTGTGTATAGAGTCTCTTTGTGATTTGACTTGTGATTACAGAAGTCATTCACCGGTCCTGACAGGCTGCAAGATCTACATCTAGTAGACCCAACAAGTGGTATCGGAGCCTGGGAGGGTCTCTATACAAGCAAAATCAAGTTCTCTTATTACTAACAATCTGTTTATCATGTCTGCCTCAACTTCTACTCAAACAGGAGAAGAAGGCACTCCTAAAATTGTGCAACCTCAGCAGATCCTGGCTACGGTCTCCAACACGAATGGAAAATTCCCTCTTCTGAAGAAAGGTGAATATGATAACTGGGCAATGAAGATGGAATGGTGGATCACCAACACTGATCAAGATCTTTGGAAGATCATTCTGAATGGAAACAGCAGAAAGAAGAAAGCTTAAGAAATTGGCAAGAAGTAGGATAGGAGGAGCATTAGTAGCGAATCCCTGAGATTGGAATTCAATCTCGAGAAAGTCATGAAAAGCTTACTGGACGAGACAAGAACGGTAATATTACTCTTCTTGACCCTAAAACTCATGAGGAAATCATCGCTATTCAGAAGGAGGTAAAAGCAAAAACAATTTTGCTTCAATCTCTTCCTGAAGATCACATGGGTGACTTCTACCATTTGGATGATGCCAGAGAGATCTGGAATGGCATAAAAGCAAGGTTTGGCGGGAATGAGGAGTCAAAGAAAATGCGAAGGTCCATGCTGAGAGATGAATTCACAGAGTTCAAAATCTCAGAAACTGAAGGTCTGAATCAAGGGTATGATAGGTTCCAGAAGATATTGAGCCAGTTGAATCAACTTCGGTCCAAGCCTGATGATGGTGATGTTAAAGCAAGGTTTCTTAAAGCCTTACCCTACTCTTGGAACCAGATGGTAATCTCTCTTAAAGCCAAAGGTGGGCTTGATTATCTCAGTTTTGATGATTTGTTTCATAGGCTCAGAACCTTCGAACCTCATGTGAGAGGATATCCTAGTGACTCTTTTCCCACCCCTGCTAATTCAGCCTTTGTGAGCTCTATGGCATCTAGTCCAATGTCATATGCAAGTAGCCCGAGCAATACTGTTTCTCCCCAGCATACTATTCAGCATACTGGTGTCATGTCATATGCTTCTAGTCCCATGTCTTCTGCTCCTTATCCTGCTGCCAAGTCTGGTAGTATGGTAGAAGCTGTTCTTCATTCTTTTGTGGCTGATGTTACTGCTGCACAACAACTTGCTTTTGATGACTTCAAACAGATCGATAAGCTTGATCTGGATGAGATCGATCTTAAATGGCAGATGGCCATGCTTACTCTTAGGGTTCACAAGTTTGAGAAGAAAGCAGGAAGGAAGTTTAATTACAACCCTCGGGAGCCAGCAAGATTCGATATAAGCAAGGTACGTTGCTATAACTGCCAGCAACAGGGTCACTTTGCAAGAGAGTGCCCTAGCAAGAATGATCAGGAGAAGAGCAGGTACTCCGCTTTCAAGGTTCAGGAGGTTAAAGATGACAAGAAGGCATTGGTATCTGTTGACTCTATGGTCAACTGGAATGATCATCAGGCTTCTACTCTGGAATCAGCGGAATCCACGACTGATGTGTTGGCAATGATTGCTGGGAATCTCTCTGATGCAGAAGAAGCAGAAGAGTTTGCTCTTATGGGCATCTCACGTCAGGTACAACATCGTCCTCTTGGTTGTCATGATAAATACACAGAACTGTTGTCCCAATTTAATGAAGTAAATGATCAAAATGATAAGTATTATTTAGAGGTACAAGCCTATAAAGCTTCATTAAACACATTGGAACAACAAAAGAAGTGGTTACAAGATACACAACGTGCGTATGAGGATAAAATCAGGATACTAAGCATTGATTTAGAAAACACTACAAATATGCTTAAATATACAGAAACTGAACGAGATGCTAGTATCAAAGAAAAAGAGGAGATCCAAGCTAAATTAGATGCTACAATGTTAAGATTTGACAAATGGCAAAAGGCACCTAAAAATCTTTCAAAATTAATTGATAGTAGCATGTCTGGCAGAACTAAAAGAGGCTTAGGATTTGAAAAATATATTGATTCTGAAGATGTATTTGATTTATCTTTCTCAAGCGTCTTTGATGCCGACAAAGAGGATGAGGGCAAACCTAGTTACAATAGGTTTAAACCAGCAGCATAAATGCATGCTGTCCCTCCTCCTCTTACTGGAACTTTCATGCCCACCTCATGGCATAATGACTCGGATGGATCACAGATGCTTGAGTCCCCAACAAGTTCTACTAATACTAACGACTTTGTCTCATGTACTTTCAGTGACAAAGCCGGTGACTCTGCATCTAATGGTTCAAGTGAAGAGTCAAGACCTACGAGTTCCAAGTCGAATGAACATGCTGCTACTAGTGCTAGGAAGTGTGAAGAAAAAGTTGCTGTCAAGTCAAGTGTGTCTGGTCCTTGTTTATTGAGTCCTAGGAAGAATGTTTTTCCTAGAAATCTGTGTAATAAAGTAGGCAGTATGAAACAGTCTCATTCTAATAAAAGGTCTTTCAAAACATGTTTTGTTTGTGGCAGTTCCTTTCATTTAATTAAAGATTGTGATTATTATGACACACATGCATCTGTTAATCATGCTTTACTCGCTCCTGGTTCACCAGGAGCTGCTCCATATGCTACTAGAAGACTTAATCCTAGTGCTCCAATGTTTCATACTTCTAGAGTATCCTCTCCTTTCATGTCTGATTATTGGAGAGAAAATGGATTCCAAACAACTAGTAATTATTTTCCAAATTATAATCCAAACTATGCGCATCAGTTTGACCACACGTATTTTGGTTTGGGAAATTTGGGAACTGCTGTTAAGCCCTCAGCAGGTTGTTCTTGGTTCAATAACAATACCCATATGATGCATAGACAACCAAGAAACAATAGTGGATCTCATCAATCTTCTCGGCATTCTTCTAATGATCCACAAGACAGGCTCAAACCTGAAAAGGTTTGGGTCCCCTTAAGACACTAACTTTTGTATTGTTATTATCTTGTTGTTGTAGGTTACTCCATACCAGGATCCTAGTCTAGGCATTGTTGATAGCGGTTGCTCTAGGAGCATGACTGGCAATAAAAGCCTTCTCTCTAACTTTGTACCATTTTATGGGGGCAAGGTCTATTTTGGTGGAGGTGAAGGCAGAATCACTAGCAAAGGAACGATAAAGACTCCAAATCTAAATTTTGAGCAGGTCTACTATGTGGAAGCACTTCAACACTTCAACTTGATATCGGTCTCTCAGATTTGTGACAAGAAGCAGTTTGTACTCTTCACCGATACTGATGCACTTGTGCTCTCCAAAGATTTTAAGCTTTCGGATGACTCACAAGTTTACTCAGAATCCCTAGAAGACACAATCTATATAGCATCAAGTTGAATGAAGTCAACCCTACTGGTCAACTAGCATGTCTGGTTGCAAAAGCCTCGGAAGATGAAGCCACAAAATGGCACCGAAGGATGGGACATGTGAACTTCAAGACCATTCACAAACTTGCCAATTTGAATCTGGTCTCTGGTTTACCTCCCAAGACGTTTAGAAATGACATAAATTGTGTTGCTTGCAGCAAAGGCAAACAACACAAAGCATCCTTCAAGGCCATTACTGCTTTAAGTCTCATTACTGAACCATTGCAGCTTCTACACATGGACTTATTTGGTCCTACTTCCATCAGAAGCATAGACCACAAGCAATTCTGCTTGGTGGTGACTAATGGTTATAGCAGGTTTGCGTGGGTGTTTTTCATGGCTGCCAAAAGTGAGACCTACTTAATTCTTCGAGATTTTCTTACCTTGATAGAGAATCAGTTGTCCAAGAAAGTTAAAGGTATTCGTTGCGACAATGGAACCGAGTTTAAAAATAGAGACCTCATCGCACTTTGCAATGCTAAGGGCATCAAAAGAGATTATAGTGCTGCTAGGACTCCTCAACAGAATGGTGTGGCAGAAAGAAAGAACCGGACACTAATAGAAGCAGCAAGAACTATGCTTGCCGATTCCAAGCTTCCGACCATGTTCTGGACAGAAGCTGTCAATACTGCAAGTTATGTTTTGAATAGGGTGTCTATTACCAATCCACACAAGAAAACACCTTATGAGCTGCTCACGGGCAAAGTTCCAAATATTGCTCATTTGAAGCCTTTTGGGTGTCCAGTCACCATTCTGAATACTAGTGACTATTTGGGGAAGTTTGATGGCAAGGCTGATGAAGGATATATTGTAGGATATTCAGCTCATTCTCGGGCGTATCGTGTCTACAATCTTCAAGCCAAACGGATAATTGAAACTATTAATCTCAGGTATTTTGAGGAGAAGACAAACATACAAGGAACAAGTCCAGAATGGTATTTTGATCTTGATTATCTTAGTGATTCGTTAGGATATTTTCGTTTCAAAACTAACCATGATGCAGGACCACAAGTGTTTGCTACTTCAAGTACTGGTGTTCCTTCTAGTCTTTCTGATTCAGATGATGAGGATGACATTTTTGTGGTTCCATCCTATTCCACCACGGTTTCTCCTACTCCTCCTAGTGATGCAACTCCATTGGATGTACAGGACTCCCACGCAGCTCTTGATACTCTTCTCAAGCAACAACAAGAAGCTACTAAAGCAGCGGCTCAAGGTAGTTTTGAGTTTCCCTTGGTTGAGCCTACTGACAAAGTTGCTCCTGGTACTCCAGCTTCTGCTCCTAGTGCTAGTCACTCACCTACTGGTACTCCGGCTAGTGAGTCTGCTTCCAATACACGTTTCTCCAGTCCTTCTGATTTGGGGAATCATGAAAAGAAGTCTTCTACCAAGCTGGATGATATACATAAACAACCGGTAGACGGGATTTTCCAAAATGCTTCATATGATGCTGATTTTGTTGGTGATCTCAATAACTTGGCACCAAAAGTGGAGGTTTCTTCCAATCCAGTCTTGCAACCACATAAAGACCATCCTACCACTCAAATTATTGGAGATCCTGGTTCTACCGTCAAGACACGCAGAATGCAGCAGAAGGCCTCGTCTGATCATCATGCTCTTGTGGGCTATATTGAGGATCAAAAGCGTAATAATCATACGGACTTTCAACACTGTTTGTTTGCTTGTTGTCTTTCACAGGTGGAACCTAGGTCTGTTTCTCATGCTCTTGAGGATCAAAGTTGGGTGGAGGCTATGCAGGAGGAAATGCAGCAATTCTTGTTTCAGAATGTTTGGGTTCTGGTTGACTTACCAGATGGGAAGACAACTATCAATACCAAATGGATTCTCAAAAACAAGAAGGATGCACGGGGAATTGTTGTCAGGAATAAAGCTAGGCTTGTCGCACAAGGACACACTCAAATTGAGGGCATTGATTATACTGAAGTCTTTGCGCCTGTTGCAAGGATTGAGGCCATTCGTCTGTTTTTGGCCTTTGCTTCGTATGTTGGCTTTACGGTGTTCCAGATGGATGTCAAGAGTGCATTTCTCTATGGAAAAGTTGACGAGGAAGTGTATGTTACTCAACCTAAGGGGTTTGTTGATCCACTTCATCCCAAGAAAGTCTACAAGGTGGTCAAGGCTCTTTATGGGTTACATCAGGCTCCTAGAGCCTGGTATGAGCGACTCTCCACTTTCTTGTTAAAGAATGGCTATAAAAGAGGTACTATTGACAAGACACTATTTCTTCGGCGGAACTCCAAGGATATTATTCTTGTTCAGGTTTATGTGGACGACATTATCTTTGGTTCTACAAGGAAGGAGTGGTGTGATGAGTTTAAACACTTGATGAAAGGCGAATTTCAGATGAGTGCCATGGGAGAACTGTCATTTTTCCTTGGTCTTCAGGTCAAGCAACAATCGGATGGGATTTTCATCAGTCAAGATAAGTATGTTCATGAGATTCTTCAGAAGTTTGACATGGATCCTCTTAGACCAGCAGCAACTCCTTATGAAGTTGCTAAACTCAAACTTAAGAATGAGCCAGATCCACCGGTAAATGTTCATATGTACAGGTCTATGATTGGCTCTCTCATGTATTTGACTGCATCACGTCCGGACATTATGTTTGCAGTAAGTGCTTGTTCTAGACACCAGGTGACTCCAACGGTTTCAAACTTAAATGCAGTGAAGAAGATTTTCAAGTATATCAAGGCTCAACCTAAATTGGGTCTATGGTATCCTAGAGAATCTCCCTTTGTTCTTGAAGCATACGGTGATAGTGATTATGCTGGTGCTAATAATGATAGGAAGTCTACTACTGGTGGTTGTCAATTTTTGGGTCGTCGGCTTATTTCATGGCAATGTAAGAAACAGACAATCGTAGCTACTTCTTCCACAGAAGCTGAATATGTAGCTGCTGCTAGTTGCTGTGGTCAAGTTTTATGGATCCAAAATCAGATGTTGGACTATGGGTTCAATTTTATGAATACCAAAATTTTTATTGACAATCAAAGCACTATTTGTATTGTGAAGAATCCTGTATTTCATCAGCGGACGAAACATATTGAGATTCGGCATCATTTTATACGCGATGCAAATGAGAAGAAGCTGATACAGGTTCTTAAAGTTCATACGGATGACAATGTTGCTGATTTGCTGACTAAAGCTTTTGATGGTCCTCGGTTTAACCACTTGGTGGTTCATATTGGGATGGTCAATCCGTGAGGTCTCGGATTGAGGGGAGGCAAAGCCTAAGGGGAGGCTTTGTGTACATATTAGGTCAGTCTAACGTATTCATAGTATTTAACAACATAATTTCTTGGTTATGGTGGTGTGTGGTACTTCTGATGGAGGATTTTTGCTCTCTTATGGTGGATATGGCCTTATATGACTGGCTTCTGGTCCTCTTTGGTCAGCTTCTAGTTATGCTTGGTTGCCTTCTGGTGGTTTAAAATCTTTCCATGTCTATTGGTGTTTGCCTCTTGGTACTGGTACTGGTCTGGCTACTGTTCATTCTTTTTGTCCTGTGTTAATCACGTTTTGCTCCTGGTCTGACTATTGTGTACTTTGACTTTTGGTCAACGCTCCCAATACTGGTATTTACAAGTTTGAATTCAGCAAATAAATTGGGGGTAAGTTATTATGTTAAAAAGGGCAAGTGGTTAGTATGCCATTATGGTTTAATTTGAAAGGGCAACCCCCCATTAATAGGGGTCAATGAACAGTTACCATTTTCTTCCTATATGGTCAACATACACCCTTGACTCACTCATTACAATTAAAACACACACAAAAACCGCTTCTACTCCTTTCATCCCAATCCAAATCCCTCTTCCATCCATTCATCAAGATCCATGGCTGCTCTTGCTTATCAACCTGCTCATAATCCTGTTGCTTATCTGGGTGATGGTCCTAATCGTGAACATTTTGCTGATATCTTGGAGTTTATTGAAGCTTCAAACTTAAGGTTTGCATTTAGTGTTTGTCCTACCATATATGATAGTGTGGTACGTCAATTTTGGGCGTCTGCTGAGCTTGTGAATGTGGCTGGACGTCCACGAGCACTCCATGCTACCATAGATGGTCGTGCTAATGTGGTCACTGAAGCATCTATTCGCTCTTCTCTTCATCTTCAAGATGAGGGGGGTGTTGTATCACTTCCCAATTCGGAAGTATTAGAGGGAATGGCTGCCATAGGTTATGAACATAGGGGGAAGTTTAACTTCCAAAAGAATAGGTTTTCCCCTCAGTGGAAGCTTCTGGTTCACTATTTAATCCATTGTATGAGTCCCAAGTCGGGGAGTTGGGATGCGTTCCCTACTCCTTTGGCTACTGGTCTTATATGTTTAGCCCAGGGTAGAGTGTTTAATTTTTCCCATTATTTATTTGAGGGGATGGCTAGTAATTTGTCGACTGCTGGTTCTAGGAAGAAATTTCTTATGTACGCTAGGTTTATTCAACAAATACTTGTTTGCATTCCACGTGATAGGGCTGAGCATGTACCATCTAAACTAACAACGAAAGTGTATTACAATATGATGAATGGGTTTACTGGGGATTGGAGGCCCCTGACTCAAGCCATGATGGGGTTGGCTCAGGGTCCTATAGGTCAGGAGGAGGGGGCTCCTGAGTTGGTTGTGTTAGATGATGACCCCATGGAGGAGGAGGAGGCTCCTACTGGTGGTGACATTCCTGTGGTAGAGGAGGAGCTAGTTGAGGAGGTGGTGGTTGAAAAACCATCCCCTTCCAAGGCTGGTCCTTCCTCCGTTCCACACCAGTCTCCATTTGTGGAGACTCCACCTCCTAGCCCTGCCCCGCACTCGACTGATATCCCGTTTGCTGCTAGTTCTCCACAGGTTGACCCCAATGTTGCTTCGGGCTCCCGTGATGCTTTCCCTGATCCAAGTTCTCTTGGTGGGCAGGCAGAGGAGCCTACTACACTGACATCTTTGTTAGATCTTATGCACAGGTACCATGAGAGAATGACTTGTTTGGAAGCTGACTTGAACCAACATCGGAAGCTCACAAGGGAGTTTGTTCTTCCTCTGGCCGATCGTATAAAGGTATTGGAGAATCAACAGCGTCGTCGCAAGAAGCATGTGGTTCTTTCGGATTCTGAGGATGAGGGCGCGGAGAATGTTGAGGATGGCTTGACGTTGCTGGCAAAGGCTGCCTTTGCTGATAAAGTTTATGATGATCTGCCTGGTCCTCCAATGTCCTCCAATGCTCCTTCTTCTAGTCCTATTCCCCCTTCTATGGGTGGTGATTCTGATGCTGCTGCTGGTTCTCATGCTGGTCCCTCTAATGATCCGAAGGGAAAAGCTCCAATGACTGATTCTCCATCTCCCACCCGCAAGCGCTCTCGTCGACAGCTTGAAGAAGACAGACTTGGTGAAGAGGCTGCTCGTCGGGTTCAGGCTGAGATTGATGAGGAGGATAGAGCTGCTGAGGAAGAGCTCCGTGAGCGAAGGCGTGCGCAAATTCAGCATGATGCTATGCACTGGACTGATGGTGAATGGATGCAAGTGTTGACTGTTCTCACTCGGGATTATGCTCAGTTTAAAGATCTGTTGGGTGATGATGTTGATGAACACAATTGTATTCCGCGTGCTATGGTGATGATGCGTAAGCATCAGTTGACTCTTGCTGAAGCACTCAAGAAACAGCGAAGGAACAGACCTCTTTCTCGGACTGAGCAGCGCCAGCAGATGCAACGTTACGTGAAATATCAATCTGCTGCTCATTTCAATGCTCCGTGGTCTTGGAATCGGGTGCGAGCTCTGACATTTGATGAGCTTAAGGTCCTTTATGAGAAGATGGTGAAGCGTCAGAGCCAACCCATTCCGGAAAGATTTATTTACCATCCTCGTGGTGTGACTGCTTCTATGCCTGCTGCTTCTACTGCTCCTTCGTCTGTACCCATTCCTGGTTCTGATGGTAGTTCTTCTGGTTCTGGTGCTGTTTCTGTTGGTCCTTCTACTACACCCTTGGTTGCTCCTATTGGTTCTACTGCTGGTCCTACTACTACCATCTTTGTTACTACCACCACCACTCATGCTTCCACCACCACACCTGTTCCTACTACCACCATCCATGTTCCTGCAAGCACGTTTGTTGATCCCCCCATACCTACTGCTGCTACATCTGATGTGCCATCTTCATCACCACAAGTTCCTGCAACACAACCTAATCCTACTTCTGATGCAGCACCTAGTGGTTCTTTGGGTGGATATGTTCATGAGTATACTTCTACTGCTTCTCCTGCTGTTGCTGAAGTTCAGGTGAAGGTTGAATCCACTCCTTCGGCCCCCACGCCTCGACATTCCACTCGCCAGAAACTTACTCGTCGTGTTCGCCGCGGTAAATCAGTTCCTTTTGAGAAACGTGATCCTGAGAACTTAATTGATGCAGCTTCGGATAGCGATTCTGACTTACCCTTGGGCAATGGAAGTATTACGAGTTATACGGTTGAGAGATCTACAACACTTCCTGGTGGCGTCTCCCATCGGATAACTTTGCGTGATGGGACTGTGCGAATGGTCACGGGTTTGCAGGGTGTGTTATCGTGGGCTGACCGTATGGATCTTATGGCGTTGTTTGGGCTTGTTGATTCTAGTATGCCGTTTAACCCCATGGCGGTGTCTTCCTGGCCTGGTATCCGTCTTTGGGCCGATCTCAAGCTTATGTTGGATCCTCCTCCATCTGCTACTCCTTTGGGCGTATGGAAGGATCAAATGCAATGGGAGATTGTTCGCTGGAAGCTTTATGCTGGATGTGGAGTTCATGTGTTGGAGTTAGGTTCTGGTCATGTGGTGTTTATGTTGACGGATGTTGTGTATCCTTTGACTATTTCTTCCATGGAAGCAATGCTGGCAAGTCACTTGCAGATTTCTACTGCTCCTTCTGGGAATGAGTCGAGTATGGCTACATCTTTGGTGGAGGGTATTCAAGCACGGTTGCTAGCGGATAAGAAGGCAGCTTCTGGTATGTAAAGTGAATGGGTTGTAAGTGCTTATACTTTGCATTTTTGTTCTTATTTTGATTCTTTTCACCAATATGTACAGTGATTGGTGACTTTTATTCTTTATAGTTAAAAAAAAAAAAAAACAAACAAACAAACTAATTAAAAAAAAATATACTTTTTATATAATATCTGCTTATACTTTAACACAGTTTAGCTTTTATACTTGTACATAATATCCCTTGGCTGGTTCAAAATGTGGTTCCTGGTTTGAGTTTGTTCTGGTACTTGGTTTCACTTGGTGTTGGACGTGGTCCACACAACAAATGGTTCTCAACTTACCATGTCTCATCGACAAGAAAAAGTTGATTCACCTTGAGGGTACGGCTCCTGGTGCGATTATCAAATCCGTTGATGGTTGCCAGGTTACCTAAAACTGGATGGTTTTCACTTGCCATAGTCTTGGACTGAAAAGTGGCTAATCCAAGGGGGTACGGCTCTTGGTAAAGATCTTATCAAATCCGTTGATAGCTGTAATAGCTTGCTTAAAGCTATAGGGTGTTCAACTCACCGATGCTTCATTGCTAAGAGTTGGCGAGTCCAGAGGGGTACGGCTTCTGGTAAAGACGCATCAAATCCGTTGACGGCTGTGATGGTTTGCCTAAAATCATCAGGGTACTCCCACTCACCATTGATTCACGTTCTAAGAGTTGGGCTGGGTTCTAGTCTCCCAGGGTGATGCTTATTCCACCAGAATGACTAGCTAGCCCAAGAGCGAGCAGCTACTTGGTAAAGGCTAATCAAATCTGATCATGTTGCTGAAGAGATTCAACCTGATGCTAATTTGTTACAAGCTTTGGAGAAGCTTCTAGTGTTTCATGCGGCTGTTCTTCTGATTCTTATCTTGTTGATGCTGCTATTTGTTTTGCTGATTCAATCCTCGGGTTTTCTTTGCACGTTTTCCAGGAAACTTGAACTCAACAGGTCAAATTCAAGTTTAGGGGAGGATTGTTAGGACCATTGTAATAGTTATATGTAATAGGTAGACTAGGAGGTATGTAGTTCCTCCTGGTCCTAGTCGTAGTAGGAGCAAGTCCTGCTCCTGGTCCTAGTCGAAGTCAAACTTTATTATTTACTTAATATTCTGTTAGGATATGCATGAGATATGTTAGGAAAGGATATGCATATCAGTTTTACACGTTTTCATTAATGAGGTATTAGGGTTTCCTTGTAGTATAAAAGGAACCTTAGGCAGAAGGGTTAGACACACCTTCACAAAACGTAGTTCTAGTCTTTATCAATATTAGAAATCCTTAGAAAGGATCAAGTCTTTGTAGTTATTCTGTTTCTCTTGTTTATATTTATATTCTACATTCATATTGTGTATAGAGTCTCTTTGTGATTTGACTTGTGATTACAGAAGTCATTCACCGGTCCTGACAGGCTGCAAGATCTACATCTAGTAGACTCAACACCGTCCAATATCTACTATACAAGCATGTATTAACCCTATTTCATGCAATCATACCTAGGAATCCATTGATGTTGTGGTACGTGTATAACTATGTTGGCCACCATACTTATACTAGTCCCCTTTCACTAATGCACTCCATCCTATGATGACACTTATAAGAATTAATACTACACATAACACATCAGTCTACCAACTCAAATAAGCACATAGATCCTACAACTCACATAAGCACATAATCCACAACATAACATAAGGTCCAAAATTCCATGTATTAAAATAACATAGCCAATGCATGAAACACATAAACTCGTAATCCAGCTGAACCAGCGTAGACAAAATTCAAAATGTATAAAGAACATGAAAACATAATCAAACGAAATCCAACAATGACTAGTGTATACAACTATGGTTCAACCAGCACTAGTCAAAACTCGAAAAGAAAATAACATGTAGCTAAGTATGAACCATAGTAGTTCATAACTTAACAAACATCACAAAAATACATCAATTAATATAAAATGCACACATACTCTTATGACGCCTATATGCATGGACCCTTAAGCTATAGATTAGGCTACACGACTAGGCAACCTAATTCTCTATAACCATTGGCTCTGATACCATTCTGTCACACCCCCACCATAGCGGAATATGGGGCGCGACGTATAGATATCATCACAACAATAGCGTGTCTATAGATATAACTAAATGAAATGGAAATATCATAAATGGTGACACAATGTCATGAAGATATCTCAAACAATGCAGGCGTCTAGGTAAGTAGGTAACAGGTCTACCTCTTACCAAAGACATACAATTAACACACAACAAACATATAGGTGTCTACAAAGTATCACTTATTCATAACATAAATAAAGACTAAGAGGAAAGGGGTTCCTCCAAATGCAATCCTAAGCCTCCCAGCTAGCCACTCCTATTCTCACGCTTAAGCACATTCTCACCTGAAAGAGACACTAAAACACGTCAACATAAAGTTGGTGAGAGTCATAGGTTTAGACTCCAACTCCAAAACAATTATAAGCTGTGAATAATAACCATCAATAAAAGAACATATGGACAATGTGTTATAATTATGCATTAACAACTACCATTCAAGATTAACCATACATCCCAATTCCAAGGCTCTAAGCCTTACCAATCACCATAATTTCAAGGCTCCAAGCCTTACCAATCACCATGGTCCCATAGGCGCCCATACACCTATGAACCAATCCCCAGCCCCCCCCCCCCCCCCCCTTGTCAACATCCCCTTGGTACCAAGTCAAACCACAATAACTGAGACGGTACGTGTCTCCCGATCCAAATCATAAACACAATCAAGAATCACATAGCAGTTAATCACATAAGTCTACACACAAGTCCATCACAAACCATAAGAACATTCACTGCATTCTTTACAAAACCATAAAGTGTCTCTTTCATCCCATCTGGAATTCAAATCATAAAAAGACATGGGACTATGAAACACACCTGAACAAGCTTCTCCAAGTATCCACGCTCTAGCATAAATCTAAACACACAAACGTATACAATCAAGGCATGAACCACATACCAAAATAGCTCATCAATCTATGATGGATATCTAACCTTCTCCTACAACTTAACCCTATTTATATGTCATATGCATCTCATTACACCCCTCTATAAAGCCCTTAACTTAGTTTAGTTCATAACTCGTCCTGTTAACATTTAACCCAAAATAGTCCCGTTTTTCATACTTCAAACTATGGGACGAACACCCCCTTAACCAAAATAACATCCAATGTAGAAGAAACCCTATTCCCTTACATGTGTTAGCTAACTCTCCCATTTGGCCGCAAGTTTAAAGCTACTGTTAAGTCCTCCATATATATATATATATATATATATATATATATATATATATATATATATATATATATATATATATATATATATATATATATATATATATATATATATATATATATATATATATATATATATATATATATATATATATATATATATATATATATATATATATATATATATATATATATATATATATATATATATATATATATATATATATATATGTATATATATATATATATATATATATATATATATATATATATATATATATATATAATGTTATGATTTTGCTAGTTGAAAAGTTCGTTTCTCGGTATCTTCTCGAATTGATTTCCGGTTCAAAATGCGACTCAATTGTTTTTGGTGAAAAAGAATATTTTTGGTTGTTTTAAATAAAAGTTCAAAACTTAAATGTAAATGGCGTTAATTTAAATCTAAAACTAATTTAAAATAAATGACAAGAATTTAAAAGCGTGACGAAAAGTAAAAGGCACTAAAAGTAAATGACGCAAACTTAAATCTATCTAAGGCAAACTTAAAACGCAACTAAAACTTAAAACTAAGGCAAGTGTAAAATAAATCTAAGGCAAGTAATCTTAAAGTGCAACTAAGGAAAAAGGCGGGAAAAATAAAGCTTGAAAATTAAAAATTAAAAACAAAAACTAAAAAGAACCTGAAAACAGCTCATTCGGAATAATCCTTCGTTCAGAATAATCACTCATCCGGAATGTCACCTTCGTTCGGAATGATTCTTCTTCACTCGGAATATTTACCAAAATCCTTGATCCGGAACAAATTCTCTATTCGGAATATGTCACTTATCCGGAATAAATCCTTCGTTCGGAACTTTTACTGATTCGGAACTTCAATTGATTCAGAACTTCCTAAACAAAACCCTTGATTCGGAACCCTTGATTCGGAACTCTTGATTCGGAATGTATAAGATTCTGAATAAAGGACCCTTGATCCGGAATATCTCTTGGTTCGGAACTTCTACTGGTTCGGAATAGGTTCCGAATGAACAAGCCTTGATTCGGAACTTTGAATGTTCCGAATGAAGGTGTTGATCCGGAAGAAGTTGTCTTGATCCGGAACTTTACTGATTCGGAACTTCCTAAACAAAAGCCTTGATTCGGAACTTTTAGCTTGATCCGAAATAACCAAAAAAACAAACCTTGATTCGGAACTAAGTCTTGATTCGGAATGTTCCTGGAAACAGTAACAAGCAGCGAAGAACAAGGAGAAACAAAATATATACGAATCTAAACAAAACTAAACAAAATCAACCACAAGATTAAATCAAACTAATCAATAAACATCTATTAATCATAAACAATCAAACCAAAACAATAAAACTAACAATAATAATCAAAACAATCAAAACCCACTTTGATCAATAAAAACTTAAAAACATAAACATGAACATAAACATAAAGATCAAAGATTAAAGAAAGGTAGATAGGAGATGAACAATAAAAATAAAGATTGACAAGAATGAAAGGAAACTTACTTGAAATTAAAGGAATTTAAGGTGCAAGACAAGTATTTAAATTTGACAATTAAGTAAATGACATGTATTTAAATGTGCAAAAATTAAAGTGGAAGAGCATAGTTTGTCAAACTAGCCAACAAAAACAAATGAATGAAAATAAATCCTATTTATAGAGGAGATTAGGGAGGTGCTTAGGAAGCTTCCTCCCTCTTTCTTCTTTTCTTAATTGCACCATCAAGTCCTTAAGCCTTTAATCTTCTTAAATCTTAGACTTTAATGACTTTGTCTCGGGATTTCTTTAAACTCGTCTTGTAATTCTTCAATAAATTAGACTCGAGTTCTTCGGCTTTTAGTAAACTTCCGTCTTTTGACTTTTTCTTCGATAAATCTTCAGAATTTGGTCTTGGACTTCCGTTCTTTTTGCACTCTTGACTTCTTGACTTCGTCTTTCTTCTTTTTCTTCGATAAAAGCCCGTGAATGCCCGTGTTTTCTCCACTTTTCACCTTTTCGTCCTAAATCACAACAAAAACACAAACCACGCATAATTCTGACATAAATGACATAAAATACACGTTTTGGCTCGGTTATTATTGTAATTAAGTGGTAAAAAGGATGGGTGTTTACACACCTATCAATATATATATATATATATATATATATATATATATATATATATATATATATATATATATATATATATATATGTTAGCCTCAAAATATTGAGTCAAACAAGAATGTTCGGTCATAGGTTTCTATTGTAATATTTAGTAAAACGTTGTAATAGTTAGTTAAATAGTCGTGGTTCACGGACTTGAATTTAAACTAATTAAAGTCCAGAAGACAAGCCCGACCCAATATATAGCCCATTAAAGCCCGCATGTGGGTGGACTATAGATACTACCCTCCTAGCATGTTAGGAGGGTGGATGGTCATTTGTAACTCTCATTATTCCTAATCTAATATTCAACAAGTTAATCCTCTCCTTCTCTCTACTTTATCTCACTACTTTCTCTCTCTAAAACTCATATCTTTTCCATCTCATATCTTAATCTATCATCATATTATTTGGGCCAACAGTTGGTATCAATCGCCATGGGGTAGATTTGTGTTTCGATTGTGGTTATCAACTTTTTGATTTCGTGTGATTTTTCATCTTATAAGTCATCTCGTATTAAAAAGTTTTGTTTTTTATTGCTCAAAATCTTCATACCAATTGCCTACAAAGTAGTGGTAGGAATTTGTGTTTATCATTGTTCTTGATTTTTTATAAAAAGTTGCTAAATTTGGTTTCATTTTCGGAATAGTTTGGCTAAATCACGTTTTTGGAGAGTTTGTGTCTTTATCCGGAATTTAAGGCTTTGTGGATTCCGGATAACATAGCATATTCTTGTTATCCGGAATAAGAGGGTTTAACTATTCCGGATAAGCCGAAGTTGGGGATTTAGGATAAGCTTGTGTGGCAGCATATTCCGGATAAGAAGTTTTAACGGATTATTCCGGATAAGCGAACAATCGAGTATTCCAGATAAGCTACGGACGATTTATTCCGGATAAGGTGACTAACAACTATTCCGGATAAGAGGTGAGAGGTGAGTAAGTATTCCGGATAAGAAGTTTGACAAACATTCCGGATAAGCTTGAGTCGTTGAATTCTGGATAACAGTTGCAAAATCATTCCGGATAAGCTATACTAGTCATATTCCGGATAAGAGGACCAAGATTATTCCGGATAAGCTGAATTAGTCGTATTCCGGATAAGGGCTAAAGATTTTTTCCGGATAAACCACGGAAGACTTATTCCGGATAAGGAGCATAACAATTATTCCGGATAAGTAACGGAAATTATTCCGGATAAGACAAACAACCAGCATTCCGGATAAATCGAAAAACATTTATTCCGGATAAGAGAAAGAACATTTATTCCAGATAAGAAGAACTACACGGATTCCGAATAAACATCATTTTTTCTTATTCCAGATAACTCAACTAACATTATTCCGGATAAACCTGAGGAGAATATTCCGGATAAGTACTTGTTTTTCCGGATAAAGTTTCTTCACAATTTCTTCAAGTTTCAACCACAATCTTTTCACAATTTCATCTACTTAAGATCCTATTCACTTCACATCAACTTTGAGATGGATTCTACTCAAGAATATCGTGTCACTAACAACAATATCATGGTGGCGGGTAATAAAGAGAGACCACCAATGCTTGTGTCTGGTAGGTATGCTCAATGGCAATCACGTTTCATACGATATCTTGATACAAGACCCAATGGTGATGCCTTGAGGAAATGTATTACTCATGGACCATATGTATTCAAGAAAATATCAATTCCTCCAAGAGCTGCCACATATACTACTGATCCAATACCTGCAAGTGAACGCGATGAAACAAGAGCCGATCTCACACCTGAAAATTGTGCTTGGCATGATGCGGAGAAGGAAGCCATCTATATGGTTCTAAGTGGGATTGGAGATGATATTTACTCCACGGTTGATGCATGCCCTACAGCACATGAAATGTGGACTGCTATTGAATGCTTGCAACAAGGAGAATCACTCAACAAACAAGATGTCAAAACAAACTTGTTTTGGAATTTTGGCAAGTTTACTTCAAGGGATGGAGAATCAATTGACTCTTACTACTCCAGGTTTTATAAGATGATGAATGACATGACAAGAAATAATCTTCAAGTCTCCACCATGCAAGTCAATGTCCAATTTCTTCAACAACTTTAACCCGAGTGGACACGGTTCGTCACTTTGGTGAAACAACAAGAAAAGTTAGACGAGGTCCCATATCATTGACTCTTTGACATCTTGAAGCAATTTCAGAATGACGCAAATGAGATTCGAGCTGAACGTGTTGCAAAGACGGCTAATCCACTTGCTTTAGTGACTACCACTCAACAAGTTCAAGATCCTCACTCTCGTGCTCTTAAGTCATACTCCACTACATCATCTTCACCACGATATTCCACATAATCTAAGTCTTCATCTTCCACAAAATCTAGAGGTAAAGTTCCAAGAGCACCATCACCACCATCTAAATCATCATCTGAAGAAGATAGTGATGAAGACCAAGCTCAAAAGAACCGAGAGATAAAACAACAAATTGCTTTCATAATGAAGACTTACAAGAAAATATACAAACCCACCAACAACAATCTTCGCACATCATCTAACACCAAGAACCGATATGTTGATAGTCCTCCAAGGTATGACACACGTCGACGTGGTGAAAGTCCTTCTAGGTATGATCGACATAATCCAACACATGTTGAGGGTTCTGCAAGATATGATTGACAAACTGCCAAGTATGATACTCAGAGGATTGCTGCTGCTACTGGGAATAGGGAAACGGTTGGAAGTCAAGTGGTTCATCAGAGTGGGATTCAATGTTTTAATTGCCAAGGTTATGGGCATATGGCAAAGAAATACAGGAAGCCGAAAAGGGTTAGAGACTCCAGCTATCACAAGGAAAAGATGCTGCTATGCAAGAAAATGGAAGCAGGGGTTAAATTGTCAGCTGAGGAAGGAGCAATGCTTGATGATACTGATGATGAAGAGTATGATCAAGAGCTCGATGCACATTACTCGTACATGGTAAAGGTTGAAGAAGTTCTCAAAGTCACTAAAGATGACAATAGCCCTATCTTTGACACTGAGCCAATCGATAAGGTACACACTACTGATGAATATAATGTGTTTGATGATATTCCTGAGCATAGTGATCTACCCAATGCCATTAATGACACGTGTATGATTAAAATGGTTGATAGCAATACCACACCCGATTCATCAGACATGTGCAATAACGAGTCTGAGGATGATCAACATGCAAATGAATATGATGAAGAGGAACGTATTGCGCTTGCTAATTTAATTGCTACTTTACAAAAAGATGTCACTAAAAATAAAAAGAGTCAAAAGCAATTAAAGAAGGCAAATGCTACGCTCACTCAAAGTTTTGAAGAATGCAAAGCTGCTCTTATCAAATCTACTGAGATGACTGAAAGCTATAGAGATGAGCTACTTCAGAAAACCAAAGAGCTTAAGGGGTACAAGGGAAGTGCGTTAAAAAGTCAAAAGGACGATTTTGAAAACAAATATAATACAACTCTTGAGTTATTAGCTAAAGAGAAGCGTCTTAATGGATGAACGTCAAAAAACGTACCTTGCCAATACCAAAGTTAATGAACTTGAACAAAAGCTCTCTATGACAACTACTGATTCTGCTAAAATTCTAGAGGATAAGAAACAAGAGGTAGATGCGTTAAAACAAGACTTCAAAAGTAGATATGATAAAGAAACTGAAAAAGTAACGCAACTAGAAGAACAATTCGAATTTTTGAAGACAGTTGTTTATAAAACGCATGATTCTATTCAAGCCGTAAGAATGCTAGCACCTATATCAATGTTTAAGGGTCAAGCTAGCTTTGCAAGTCCTGAGTACCTTGCCAAAGCTCAAGCTGCGAACCCGTGTCTGTATCTTGATGAGACTGAAAGGACCGATCTTGATTACATGCCTGTTAGTGCCGATAGTGATGAGACTGCCCTTTGGGATAATGATAGTCAACCTCTTGTCAATAAGGAGTTTGTAAAACCATATAATTATGCTTATGAGAATAGTCTTTATGGTCTTTTCAACAAACAAACTCAGAAAACCCGTGAGGAAGTGTTTCTAGAATGCGAACAAAAGAGAATTCAATGGAAGAAAGCATTTGCCCTAAGAAATCTAATGTTTACAAATACATAAACTACCTTCCTCTAGATGAATCTAAAAGCAAGAGTAGGAAAACATTAGGTATTCTTAAACACCACATAGATAATGTTAAATCTATTGTTGAAAGAGACTGGGCAAAACGTGAAAATGCTGAGTGGACACATCCGATTCCTCAAGATATTACCTTGCTTGTGAAAGAACTCTTAATTCCTAACACGGCGTTGATTGAAGAAACTGTTCTTCAACTTGAGGAGTTCATTCGGACTGAAATGTATGATGACTTATAATATGTTGAATCTCTTGAGAAACACATTGAAGATCTTCAAATGGAGAAGTCTGATTTTTCAGATGAATATGATTTACTATTGCAAGAATGCGTTTCTAAAGATGTTATGTGTGCTTATTTTACATCTTGTGTTGATATTGATGAATATTCTGATGTTGCATGCAAATATCTTGATAAGATCATAGAATGTGAGCGTCTTGAAATTAAGCTTTCGAAACGTAAAGAAAATGTTGATAAAAAGGCTTTTGAGTTACTTCAACACAAAGCTGATTTCCTTCAAAAACATTGTCATTCTATTGAACTTGCTTTGCAAAAAGACGTTGGTAGTTTTCCACATAATAATAAATTGCCAGAAAAACTTTCCCAAACGTTTCGTGAAATGAATGAACAGAATTTGGAAATTAAAGGGTTGAAAGCTCAGTTACAAGACAGGGAAAGAGCAATAGCAGAGTTGCAGAAACTCGTTGCTAAAATGGGTAGGAAAGTTGTGGAACCTAGCATTAAGAAACCTGTTGTTAGACAACCCAATGCCTCTAAAGTGAATAGATCCTCTATCTTGGGAAAACCATCTGCTTTATCAAATTCCTCGTTTGCAAAACCTGTGTTTAACCCCCAAGATGGATGGAAAGGAAAGGTTACCACAGAATCAACCCATAAGGAATACTATAGCACCAAGCGTTAAGCACAATAATGTGATTAAACCAGGGATGTATAGAATGACTACTAAGCCCACAAAGTTATTCAATCGCCCCAGACTTCTAGCAACACTAATATTCATGTGTCTTCTAATACAGGAATAGTCTCCACTACTAGTGTTAGCCGGCCTCAGCTTAAGAGCAATCAAGTGAATGATAAGGTCTGGAAACACAAAATCAAGGGAAGATGAAGGAAGTAGAAGCACACCCTAGGAATTTGAATATTTTTAAGAATAAAAAGTCTGTAATCGCTTGTAATGATGATATGAATGATGTGACTGATTTGAAGGCTATGAATGTGAAATTTGTTTGTGTCAAATGTGGCAAGTGTGCTAATGCTAATCATTCTATGTGTACTATGAATAAAGTCAACGGCGTAGATACTAGAACTAAGAAGCAAGTTGCAATGCCTATTAGAGCTAGAAAACCCAAACACAAAGTGAACCATTCTGGTGCTACCCCCACTAAGAAAAGTAATGCATCAGACTCCACCACTAAGAATCCTAGAAGCAAAATTAAGGAATTATATGAGTCAGCTAGCAAGTCTTGGAAATTGTGGTTTGCTAATCAATGTCCTCCAGGATATAAATGGATGCCTAAAGCTAGGACAGAAAATGTGAAAACGAGTGTTAGTATGCCTTTAACTGTTGATAAGGACACTCATGATTCTACTATCACAACTATTGTGGTATCCAATTTAGCAAATGCTCCATCGTGTTCTAACTCTTCTGCAGGTGATACAAATAATTCTCTTCATACTGGACTCCGGATGCACGAAGCACATGACGGGGAATCTCAAGCTTCGAATTAACTTCGTGGAGAAGTTCCTGGGTACGGTCCGATTCGGAAATGATCAATTTGCACCGATCCTAGGATATGGAGATTTGGTTCAGGGGAATATCATGATAAAAGGGTATACTACGTCGAAGGGCTCAATCACAATATTTTCTCGGTTGGTCAATTATGTGATGCAGATTTGGAAGTTGCTTTCAGAAAGAAGACATATTTTGTTCGTGATTATGATGGGAATGACTTACTTACCGGTACACGGGGTACTGATCTTTACACAATTTCACTTCAAGACACAAATTCATCAACTCCAATTTGCTTCATGGCTAAAGCTTCAACGACTCAGGCATGGTTATGGCATCAACATCTTTCTCATCTCAACTTTGATACCATTAACTTGCTTTCCAAGAAAGATATTGTGAGAGGCCTTCCAAGCTTGAAATTCATCAAAGATCATCTTTGTTCTTCTTATGAACTTTGTAAAGCTAAACGAAGTAGCTTCAAAACAAAGACCACACCAAGCTCTAAAGGACGGTTAGATCTTCTTCACATGGATCTGTGTGGTCCCATGCGTGTTTAGAGTATCAATGGAAAGAAATATATTCTGGTAATTGTCGATGATTACTCAAGGTACACATGGACTCACTTCTTGAGGTCCAAGGATGAAACATCCGATGTTCTCATCAGCTTCCTTAAACTGATACAACATGGTCTTCAAGCTTAAGTTAAAGTGGTTCGTACTGACAAAGGTACAAAATTTTTGAATTCAAAACTGAGAAACTATTTTGAAGCCGAAGGGATTGAACATGAAACATCTATTGCTCGAACACCCGAACAAAACGGAGTTATTGAAAGACGAAACCGTAATTTAGTTGAGGCTGCTCGAACATTACTATCCGCTTCAAAACTTCCACTGTACTTTTGGGCCGAAGCCGTGTCAACCGCATGCTACACACAAAACCGCTCCTTAATTATCCCAAGACACGAAAAGACACCATATCACATAATTCATGATCGAAAACCTTCACTCAAACACCTTCATGTTTTTGGATGTACGTGTTACATTATTCGAGATGGTGAAAATCTGGCCAAGATGAATGAGAAAGGTGATGCATGTATTCTTGTGGGATATGCAACTCAGTCTAAGGGGTATAGAGTGTACAACAAGAGAACAAAATTGATTGTCGAGACTATTCACATTCGATTTGATGAATTACAAGAGATGGCACTTGAACAAAACAGTTTAAGTCCCGATCCACAACGACAAACGACTTCCGTTCACAACCGCACGGAACTCGGAACTCAAGACCACAACAATGAACCGTCAAGTTCAACGCTGGTTCCAGAAAATGTTCCTAAAGCTGATATGACAGTCGACATGACAATTGAAGAGTTGGAAATGTTATATGGACCAATGTATGATGAATATTTCACGAGGGAGAAACAAGTTGTATCGAAGTCTTTCGCTGTCACTCATGATAAGAAAGATGATACCGATCATCGTCAACAACCGGATACAACTTCATCTACTTCAACACGGGTTGCTGCAGATTTACCTCCCCAGAATATCACTTCAACAATCGATCCTACAACATTCACAAATACTATCATTGCTCCAGAGAACACAAATCAAGCAGACGATGCATTATCTGACGAAGACGAATTTATCAACCCATTCGGTACACCGGTACACGAAACTGGAGAGTCTTCTACTCGCCATGTTGATCCGTCAAATATGCATACATTCTATCAACGACATCCTTCAACACATCATTGGACCCGAGATCATCATTTGGTTCATGTTGATTCAAAAGTTGGTTGATCCTTGCTAGACCCGAATTAGGCTTAATTTGGGTTGGCTGGGCTCTGGTTCCTGCACTAAGTGAATCGTTTGGTTGGGATCCTGCACACTAAACAACACGCGTTAGGCTTACCGTGGGAAGGTTTCCCACGATTAGACTCCGGCGTGAGAGTAAGTAATCGATTTAGGGTTTATGTGAGTTTAGAGTATAAGTCGTAATACCTTTGTGGAACCCTTGAAGGTTCCTTTTATAGGCAGTGAAACCCTAATGGGCTTTCACTGATGCTTCGGCCCCAAGGAAGAGATAACTACCAGAATTTAGAATGATTGTTATCTTCTAATTCTGGTAGTGAATATCCTCCTCCATTGGGATAAAGATATTCCTAGACAGAATTTTATTATGTCTAACCCTACGTCGGCCGCACCGGGCCGTGGGCCGCACACATGTGTGCGGTTACTGTTCATCCAAGCCCATAAGCCTGAATGACATTATTCCACCCATCCGTGATGGGCCGGATACGGGTAGTACCCATGGGCCGGGTTCATGACCCGGCTGGGGACTATACGTCATCATGTCCCCCCAGTCTAGTTGTTACCACCAGAGGTGTAACTTCTAGACTACCAAGATGCTCCCCGGACGTACCAAGGAAACAATAGGGAATGATAAGTTGTCCAAGAATTTGCATTGGCCGCACGTGGCAACCTGGCTTAAGAAGTTATTCCATCAATATCTCAGCCGCATATAGCGACCGAGACAAATTAAATATAACATTAAATGTCAAGTCTTACGTAAGAGCCGCATAACCCGACATTAATAACTGTTCATCTGACTAGTTTGACTGACAAAAGTGCAAACAGTCAGAACCTTGAGCAGTGCAAACGTTTGAGTCAGAAGTGACCCGTGGGTCCCGCCTGACGTTTCACTTGCCACTTGCCCCCTAGCCACACGATTAAGAATAGTGGCAGAAGTGACCCTTGGATCCCTTCTTAATCCTCCTCAACTGTGTGAAACACACAGTTATAACCTCCATTTCTGCCATTAAAGCTTTCCTCTTAGCTTGAACCAAATACGCACGGATCCCTTCACACGCAGGTTAGAACACCATGTCCTTACACTTTTATTTAGTAATGGCTCATAGAAACAACCCTACCATTGGATCCGTGCTGAATGTTATGACCCAAGACCAATGAAACCACTTTTGTACAAACTATTTCATCCCTACCAACCTACACCCCTCACTTCCTGGCGCCGGAGACCTCATAACTGAGGCTCCAGCGGGTAAGATTGGCCTGTATACTCGCCTCTTTGATGCGACTAATTACCGCATCCCCTTCACCCATTTCCTTGTAGATCTGTTAGGATACTATGATGTACACATTAGTCAGCTCCACTGCATAGGTGCCTGTAAGATTAGTCAATTCGAGATCCTCTGCCGTGCTAGGAGAATCCCCCCAACCGTAGAATTATTCCGGCTCTTTTATGTTCCCAACATAGTAAACGGTTGGGTATCTTTTAAGAAACGATCCTCCAACAGTCCCCAATCACACAATAAACCAATGGATTCATTGAAGAACTGGTATGATCTACTTTTTCATTGACGCAGTGGTATGGCCGGGCGATTACACCTTTAGAACTAGGATACCTCACGACCCCAAGCCGCACACAAGTACATACAACCCCCGTCATTCCCAAGAGTTAGATCTGAATAGGACCGGGTTCCATAGAAGCCTTCCCGAGTCATTCCTATGTCTGCTAGGGATTAGCCGCAATTACTTTGGTCCATCCAATAGGTATCCCGTTTTTTGGAGAAGGCAGGGTGAAGGTAGGCTAACATCCGTACGCAAAAAATGTATTCAATTATTTGATAAATAGCTAACATATGTTGTTTTGTGCTGGGCAGAAATGAACTTCTTTGGACTCTTGCGCCAGGGCGACCCGAAGCTTGTACCGGAGGGTTACCGTCCTCTCCGTGAGAATGAACGACCCCTTCTTGAGCATACCCGAAACGTGACGGTTGCTCTTGAAGCCGTGCCGGAACCCCACTCGGACGAGGAAGAGCATGGAGACAATGGTGGTGGTGATAACCAGATGAATGAAGGAGGAGCCGGGCCCTCCTCACCACATAGAGAACAGCAGGGAGATAATATTGACCTAACCACCTCCAGCATTCGCCGAATGATGGGCGATGATGAAGAAGAAGTACGACAAGTCAATCTGGAGGATGAAGAAGAAGTGGAAGAAGAAGTCGAGGAGGGGACTGACGAAGCAACAGTTCAGCCCGTCGCCAGGCGTACCCGTAAAAGAAACAAACGAGCAAGGCGAGCTGTTTCAGTTGAGATTGGCGAACACAACGCCCCTGCCAAGAAACTTCGAGAAGACCACCCCTTGTATCAAACTGTTGGTAGTACTACCCAGGGTTCCGAGACTATCCGGGCCGCACATGTCGATCCCGTCACTCAAATTGCCCCCACCGCGTCAGAATTAGCAAGAAATGACATGTAAGGCTCCATCCTAACACGTAAGAATGACAACTCCTTTTGAAGTAACACTTAATATGTATCCACATGATTGTTTTCACAGGGATGAACAAACTGGTGCCGCGCCTCCTACTGATACTCATATGGATAAGGGAAAAGGAAAAGAAGGGGAAACAAACCCCATGCTTCACACAGCCGCCCAGAAGTCCGGCCCTTTTTTTGAAGAAGGTTCACCCACGGCTTCCCAAGACCTCCCAACGTCTGGCCCCCCTTAATCGTTCAACCCAATATGGAATATTACGACTGCATCACGAATGAGGGACGCCGATGAGTGCCGAGAGTTCCTCAACAACTGCATACCGGCAGGCTTGGTGCGAGAGGTGAACGCGCTCAATCATGCGGACTTGGTGGATGAGTACAATGGTGCTCTGGTACACCAAATGGCGATGGGCACCTCGATGAGGG
Source organism: Glebionis coronaria (assembly GCA_025667525.1). Lineage (NCBI taxonomy): Eukaryota > Viridiplantae > Streptophyta > Magnoliopsida > Asterales > Asteraceae > Glebionis > Glebionis coronaria. The sequence continues at coordinate 425,443,976 of CM046877.1, forward strand.
TAAGGTTTGAAGCCGCACTTGGGCATGTTGAATCTCTCAAGAGGAAGGTAGGACGGAGGGAGAAGATGATCGTGGATAATGAAGCTCAAATTGCAGACCTTCAATCCCAACTGGCCAGCGCCGAGGCGACCATAAAAAAGCAGTCGGCCCGCGCGAATGAATACGACCAACAAGTGGCCAATCTTGAGTCACAACTAGATGCTGCAACTACCAAGGTACATATCCGTGCCGCACCACCCATATTCTAAAAGAAATATATTCTAACACTTTATTTCTTATAGGTGGCCACGGCGGAAGCTTCTGCCCAGTCGTACTCCAGCCAGGTAGATGTGCTTAACAAGAAACTAGAAGACGCGCACCTGGCCGTCCAAAGCATGGAGAAGGTACAAGGGGAACTTGCTGATGAGAGGGCTGTCACCCAAGAGCTGAAAGAGGCATTTGCCCAAAAAGAGTTGATGATTGATGCCCTCACCGCTGAGCGTGACAATGTGCTATGCCCCCAACTGCTAACAGCTATTGCCGGCCGTAGGTGGATGGTCGGGCATGGAGCACGCCTGGCCGTCATGAAGGTCTTAGAGGCCCCGGAATTTGTGCAACAATTCACAAGCCTTGTGTCCGATGGTATTGACCACGGACGACACGAGGGAATGGTTGAGGCCGTTGAGCTGATCACGAAAGGGGAGAATGTTACCAATCATGCCTTCTTTAACCCTGAAGCTGCTAACAAGATGACTGCTTCCATGGCCGCGATGCGAGATCTGCACTATCCATTCTTGGATGAGCTGGAGGCCACCAAAGATGCATCAAATATGGAAATCATGGAAAGGCTAAGTCTTAGTGCGTTCTCCCGTGCTTCCTTCACTCCATCCCCCAGCCACCTAACGCTCCTCATATACGAGGACGTAACCAGGATCGTGCTTGATGAAGAACCCTTAAGTGTGGTGCTGGAGAGGAATACGGCTCAAGCCCAGAAGCGGAAAGAAAGTGATGAGTGGTTGTCGTGTCTGGTCGAAGAACAAGTGGAAATGGGTAAGTTTTTCCCCCCTATGTAGGATGCTCCTACTTTATGATCCCTTTCAGACACTTTGGTTTGTAACCTCTGAATATTTATTGTTTCTATTCGTCCGTGCATGTACACGGCTAACAACATTTGTATTTTGTATATAAGTCCGTGAGTGACCACGGCAATTTTGTTATCTATTTTGGAAACTTGTGTATTTTGACTGTGTTTAAATATTGTACCACAATACTGCATGATATATCACGTCTTACACACAAAGAAAGAAAATACATACAAGTCTATAATTTACTAGACATGCGACGTGCGTCTTTACTATGCGGAGCACTGTGTGACTACGACATATGAGACTTACCCCAACGTCTTGTGAGTAAGGTGTCTAGTAAGGATACATGATCCGTGCGGCTGGGGTTGCATCCCTCTTACGCGGCAAGTTGAATTAGTAGGTTCACTTAATCCTCTTACCCCGCCTGGAGGCGTATAGTACATGTACAGTAATTTGAAAGAATGCATATGAACGAAACATGACATATTATAATATAAGTAAAATTCATACGACTACCGAAAAAAAATCTAAAAAATGATTTGCACGAAACAGGCCGTGGAGCTAGCTAGGCACCACGGCATTTTATTAGAACGTTTACACTTTTGTTTGAACAATGATGACAAGTCCTAAAAAACAAGAAAGGAAACTAAACAAACATAAGAAAAACAAAACAGATAGACCGCATGGTTCTTTATTGAGACCGCATATAGCGAAGTACCCATGCAGAAGCCGTAGCTTTTAGAGATAGCACCTTTTGAGATTGAAAATATTCCATGTGCGCTCTAGGTCGCGGCCATCCATGTCACGTAACTTGTACGCGCCTCGTCCCAAGGCTTCAGTGACTTCATACGGTCCTTCCCACTTAGGGCCCAGCTTTCCTGTATTCTCCGCTCGACTTGCTTCGTTAGCACGATAGACGTAGTCTCCTGGTCGAAAAGAAACACCCTTGACCTTGGCGTCATAATAAGCTTTCATCTTAGCCTTGGACTTAGCCTCATTGATGGCTGTTATTTCCCTTTTTTCTTCCAACAAATCCAGGTTGATTCGCAGCTGTTCATCATTCGTGACGATATTAACCTCCGCCGTGCGGATGGTAGGCATTCCTATCTCTGCTGGTATAACAGCTTCAGTGCCGTAAGCCAATGCAAATGGAGTATCCCCGTTGGCTGTTTTGATCATAGTTCTATGCGCCCATAGCACATGTGATAACTCATCAACCCATTTGCCACTTCGTTCATCCAGACGCGCCTTGATGCCATTTCCCAAGCTTCTATTTGCCCGTTCGACAAGGCCATTTGTCTGCGGATGCTTAAGAGATGCGAAGCGCCGCTTGATGTTCAATGATGCACACCAATCTTTGAATGGGTTGTCAGTGAACTGCTTGCTGTTGTCCGAGATGATTTCTCCCGGTAGACCAAAACGGCACACAATATGTTCCCAAACAAACTTCTTAACTTGTTTGCCTGTGATAGACTTGACTGCCTTGGCCTCTATCCATCGTGTGAAGTAGTCCATCGCAACAATCAAGAATTTAACTCCCCCCGCGGCTACAGGAAATGGTCCTGCAATGTCAATTCCCCACTTGTAGAATGGCCATGGGGACGTGATAGGTGTAAGCTCCTGTTGCGGGTGCCGCGGCACTGGCCTATGCACTTGGCAATCACTACACTTGCGAATCATGTCGCGCGCGTCTCTGTGCATGGTAGGCCAATAGTATCCTGTCCGTAAGGCTCTAGCCACCACAGACCGTGGACCTGCATGCATGCCGCACAATCCTTTATGTATGTCACTGATTACGTACGCGGCTTGAAGTGGTCCCACACACCGCAGCCATGGCTGCAAGAAAGAGCGCTTGTAAAGGATGCCATCTCGAAGTTCGAAATGCTGCGACTTCCTTCTGATGCGCCGTGCTGCTTTTTCCTCGTCTGGAAGGGTTTCACTAGTCAAATAGTTGATAATCGGGGTCATCCATGTAGGTCCATCCTCCTCAACTATAGCAGCAACCTCCCCCTCCGTTATAGATTTATCCTTGAGTATTTCCACCAAGACTTGTTTAGACAAGTGAGCGAAGCTTGTGGATGCGATCTTGCTAAGAGCGTCCGCCTTCTTGTTCTCGCCCCTTGGCACCTGCTTGATGGAAAACTTACTGAAAGTCGCGATTAGCGACTTGACTTTTTCCAAGTACCTGACCATGTTGTCCTCCTTAGCCACATACCCACCTAGAATATGGTTCGCGACAAGCCGTGAGTCCACGTAGGCCTCAAGGTTGCGGACTCCCATTCTAGCGGCAATTTTTAAACCCGCAATTAATGCTTCGTATTTCGCTTCGTTGTTGGTGGCCGTGAACTCAAAACGGAGGGCGTACGTGAACTCCATTCCTTCTGGATTTGTGAGGATGAGACCTGCTCCGGACCCGTCCGTACACGAAGATCCGTCCGTGAATAACACCCATGGTTCTGTTGGGATCTCGTCTTGTTTGATGATTGGCCCTTCCTCATCCGGCTTCTCGATCAGGAAATCTACCAAGATCTGGCCTTTAACAGCCGTCCTTGGCCTGTAAGATATATTGTGCTCCCCCAATAGGATGCTCCATTTTTGTAGCCTCCCTGCTACGTCCGGTCTAGAAATAACCTGCTTAATTGGCTGATCCGTAATGACCACAATTGGGTGCGCCTGAAAGTATCGGCGCAACCGCTTTGTAGCGAACACTAGTGCTAGCACCAGTTTTTCCATGGAGGAATAATTCAACTCCGGCCCTTGTAGTGTTCTACTTATAAAGTAGACCGGAGTTTGCACTGTATCTCTATCCGTCATAAGTACCGCGCTTATTGCGCCATGAGTGGCTGAGAGATACATAATGAGTTCCTCCTTTGGCCGGGGAGCTACTAGCATAGGGAGGGATGCAAGATGCTGTTTGAGTTGGCCGAAGGCTTCCTCGGCTTCCTTCGTCGATCGGAAGTCTCCCTTTCTAATGCACTTCTTGAGTGTCTTAAATAGGGGTAATGACTTCTCTGCGGATTTAGATAAGAACCTATTCAGCCCGGCTAGCTTCCCATTTAAGGATTGCACCTCCTTCCGTGTCTGAGGGGACGGCAGTTGTATCACTGCGTCCGTCTTCTCTGGGCAAGGTTTGATGCCGTTTGGATCAATCAAATATCCAAGGAACATTCCCTCTGTTGCCCCAAACGTACATTTCTTTGGATTTAACTTCATGTTAATCCTTCTCAGCGTGTCAAATGTCTCTTGAACATCCCGGAGAAGTGCCTCCTCCGTGTGACTTTTTATCACCAAGTCATCAACGTAGACTTCCAAGTTGCGGCCTATCTGTGATTCAAAAGCTTTGTCCACCAACCGCTGATATGTAGCACCGGCGTTCTTCAGTCCAAACGGCATTTTCGTATAGCAATATACGCCCTGGCTCGTATGGAACGCCGTTTTTTCTGCATCCTTCTCCGCCATCTGGATTTGGTGATACCCTTTATATGCGTCCAAGAAGCATTTGAAAGGATACCCACATAGGGACTCCACCTTCCAGTCGATTTCCGGTAACGGGTAACAGTCCTGTGGGCAGGCCTTGTTTAGATCCGTAAAATCCACACACATGCGCCAACTTCCGTCATGTTTCTTGACCATGACCGGATTGGATAAACACTCGTGGTAGTATACCTCGTGCATGATGCCTGCATCCACTAGTTTCCGTACTTCCTCCAATATCACTTGGCTGCGCTCAGGCGCCTGGCCGCGCTTCTTTTGCTTGATGGGTTGGTACCCTTGGCGGATCTGGATCTTATGCTCTGCTATCGCACGCGGCACGCCTGTCATATGCTTTGGCTCCCATGAGAATATATCTAGGTTTGCACTTAAAATAGAGCACATGGCCCTTTTGCCGCTATCCGAGAGCGCCCCTCCTATGGACACCTCCTGTTCCGGATAGTCAGGGTGAATGGATACCTTCCAAGAGGTGGTGATCCATCCTTGGGTGGAACAGGTGGGGCCGGTGTTGTCACGGTGTGACACTCGGATGCCGGTACGATTGTGTTGTAAATGGTAACAATTCCCCCCTCAACGGGGAATTTGATCATTCCGTGCGCCGTAGAGGGTACCGCCCGTATAGCCAAAATGCCTGGTCTGCCTATGATCCCATTGTACGGAGAGTGTGAGCGTATCACCATGAAGTTCATCCACGCCGTAGTGGAATGTTCCTCGTTCCCAATGGTTACAAGCAAACGTAATTGCCCTATCGGCCAGATAGTGTCTCCACTAAAGCCAGTAAGCGGCGACGTGGCCGGTACTAATTGGCTTCTTATTTCTGGGCATAACTGCACGAAACAGTGTTCATACAGTACCTCTGCTGACGATCCTCCATCCACATACATGCGACGAACATTGTGTGTTCCAATGCTTATCTCAATAGTGAGAGGCGCATCAATCACATCGCTTGCTGTAATGGGAGGGAATGAGATTTCCCTGCCGCGTGAAAATTTTTGGCCAACTTTCTGCCTCGTGCGGCGCTGTCTGGATTGGATCATGTATATAGTCGAAGGTTTGTCCTTTTGGGGATCCTTCTTATCATACTTCTTGTTGTTGTCTTTTCCATCCTTCCAATCCTTAACTAGGTGCTTGAGTTTACCTGATTTGATCAGTGACTCAATATGCTTCTTGAGCTGGATACACTCCTCCGTACCGTGGCCTTTGTCATTATAGAACTCACAGAAGCGATTGCCTTGCCGACGTTCCGACGGAGTGGTCATTGCGGGAGGCCTCGGAAAGTTTGCCCCTTCCGTCAGCAAGATCTCCCGGTAGGACATCTTTAGGGGGGTGAACTTGTCGTCCGACCGTCCTCCTTTGCTTTGGCTCTTATAGTCTGAGCCCTTGTTATTGTTCTGATTGCCTTGACCGCCCGATTGTCTCCGGGACTGATCATTTGACCGGTACCCATTTCCTCGGGATGGTTAGGCCGCGGCAACAACTGTTTCTCCTTCTATGAAATTTCTGACCCTTTCCATGAGGTCATCATATCTCTCTGGACGCTTGTCATTGAGGCGCCTGATCAAGTCTCTGTCTGTTATGGCGTGCATGTAGTCAGAGATTTTCAGGAGCTCCGGCATTGTTCTTGTGCGTGTGCACTCATCATTGAAGCGTTCAGTGAAGGCTTCTGTGGACTCCCCCGGCCGTTGTTTGACAGTTTCCAATGAGACCGAATCCCTATTATACTTCTTCCCCTGAGTATAATTGTTCTCAAACGCAGTGCGTAGTTTCGTGAAACTATCAATGCTCCATGGAGGGAGTGCCTCAAACCAGTCACGGGCATTTCCGATCAAGGTTGAATTGAACATTTGGCACCATATAGGCATGGGCCATCGCTCAATTTTAGCCTGCGTATCAAATATTTTAAGGTGATCCACCGGATCACCGGACCCATCATAAGTCTTGATACACGCCGGCATGCGACGTTTGGTGTCCTCAGAATAGTTCCGTATGCGGAGGGTGAACGGGTCTTCCCTGGGATCCGCCCATGGCCGGGTGAGTCTAGGGTCATCCCATGGTTCACACCATGGACGCGAAAGATCCTCCGCTTCTGCATCTCGATAGTAGGGGCCACCATAATACTCATCATTGTTTGGTGGTGGTGGTGGGGTGCGCCTAGGCCGGCGACGCTTAGGCGGATGGTCATCTGAGTCCTCCCCTGACGGGTCCGGGGACGGCGGTGGTGCCCCATCCTTTGGGTAGGGACCACTTTTTTGGGACGAACCAGGAGCTTTTCTCTCAGTGTTCATCCTGTCCCACACACTCGGGCGACGTGCGGTTCTGGCCAGCTCTCGATCTGGTCGCTCAGGTGAGCCATCCGACTTTTCTCCCTCTCGAGACTGCATTAGTTCCTGCATGAGGCGGTCTCCTATGCGCTCAAACACATTCCGGGGTTGAGGGGTTTCCTCAAAGGTGCCCTGTTCCTGAGGCCAAGCTCTCCTTTTCCTCTGATTTTGGGAGGAGGTGATTGGTCCGATTTCACCAAAGTTGAGTCTGGATGTGAGGTTCCTCCCCAGATTCAACCTTGATGCGATCCCCGGGACGATCCTATCGAAGTTCTGTGTGAGAACTCGAGTAAGATCCTCCTCGCTGAGTGGTAGGACTTCCACTTCTTCCTCCGTCGAGGGTCTGCACGGTTCCTTGTTAGGAGGGTTTGGCGCACTCCCTGGGTCAGGGTTATCCAGGGTTGAAGTAGGTGGGGGTGTCATGGAGATCGTGCTCGTCACCCCCACGGACTGAAAACTGCCACGGTTACCAGGCCCGCCTGCGAGGCGGCTAGGTGATTGATTGGGGATGAGAATCCCTTCCCCTTGGGACTTTCGATTCCCGGGATTCGCATTCCTGGGGTTAGCTTGCGGATGCCCCTTCGTCATTGGAAATTCGAGATGAGGTTTTGTTCTAGCTTAGTGTAAGGGTCCCACGGATGGCGCCAACTTGTTGATGCAAAAGTTGGTTGATCCTTGCTAGACCCGAATTAGGCTTAATTTGGGTTGGCTGGGCTCCGGTTCCTGCACCAAGTGAATCGTTTGGTTGGGATCCTACACACTAAACAGCACGCGTTAGGCTTACCGTGGGAAGGTTTCCCACGATTAGACTCCGGCGTGAGAGTAAGTAATCGATTTAGGGTTTATGTGAGTTTAGAGTATAAGTCGTAATACCTTTGTGGAACCCTTGAAGGTTCCTTTTATAGGCAGTGAAACCCTAATGGGCTTTCACTGATGCTTCGGCCCCAAGGAAGAGATAACTACCAGAATTTAGAATGGGTTGTTATCTTCTAATTCTGGTAGTGAATATCCTCCTCCATTGAGATAAAGATATTCCTAGACAGAATACTATTCTGTCTAACCCTACGTCGGCCGCACCGGGTCGTGGGCCGCACACATGTGTGCGGTTACTGTTCATCCAAGCCCATAAGCCTGAATGACATTATTCCACCCATCCGTGATGGGCCGGATACGGGTAGTACCCATGGGCCGGGTTCATGACCCGGCTGGGGACTATACGTCATCAGTTCATGTCATTGGAAACCCTTCACAGCCCGTTCGCACAAGACGACAGCTTAACACCGATGCCGATGTTTGTATGTTCGCACTCGCCGTGAGTTCAGCTGAACCGAAAAACATCAAAGAAGCCTTGGCTGATCACGCTTGGATTGAATCGATGACGGATGAACTTCAACAATTTGAAAGACTTAAAGTCTGGGAACTTGTTGACAGACCATACGATGTAACACCATTAAATCTTCGATGGATCTGGAAAAACAAGATGGATGAAGAGAACACGATCATCAAGAATAAATCTAGGCTAGTGGCTAAAGGGTATGGACAGAAAGAGGGTATTGATTTTGAAGAATCATTTGCACCAGTAGCTCGAATGGAAGCGGTCAGGATTTTCCTTGCTTATGCTGCACATAAGGGATTCATCGTTTATCAAATGGACGTAAAGACGGCGTTTCTTAACGGTCCTTTGAAGGAAGAAGTTTATGTCACGCAGCCGGAAGGATTCGTCAATCCTCATTATCCTGACAAGGTGTATCGTCTCCACAAAGCACTTTATGGACTCAAGCAAGCTCCAAGGGCGTGGTACGACGAGCTCTCGAAATTTCTGGTCTCCAAAGGTTTCTCAAAAGGTTCCATTGATTTAACTTTGTTCACTTATAAATATGGGGATGACATTTTGCTTGTGCAGATTTATGTTGATGACATTGTTTTCGGGTCTACAAACCCAAAACTTTCAAAATGGTTTGAAAAAGTTATGCACAGCAGATTTGAAATGTCGATGATGGGCGAACTAAAATTCTTTCTAGGAATTCAAGTTCACCAATCCCCAAGTGGTATCTTCATTAACCAAGCTAAGTATTGTCAAGAGATAATCAAAAAGCATGGTATGACATCATGTGACCCCGTTGGGACACCATTATCAACCACATCCCTAGATGCTGATTTGGAGGGATTACCCATAGATCAAACGAGATATCGTTCCATGATCGGGTCCCTCATGTACTTGACAGCAAGCAGACCTGATATACATCATGCTACATGTTATTGTGCACGATATCAAGCTCGACCCACTGAAAAGCACCTCAAGGAGGTTAAACGGATCTTTCGGTATCTTAAGAACACCATTCACATGGGACTCTGGTATCCAAGGGAAACCGGTTTCTTTCTAACGGCCTATTCAGATTTTGATCATGCAGGGTGTCTTGATACACGTAAAAGTACTTCTGGTGGTGCACAATTTCTAGGTCAAGATAAGCTTATAGGATGGTCTTCCAAGAAGCAGGATTTCACGTCACTTTCATCAGCCGAAGCGGAGTATGTGTCTCTATCTGCGTGTTGTGCTCAAGTTCTTTGGATGAGAACACAACTCACGGATTATGGCTTCCACTTTGATAAAGTACCTATGTACTGTGACTCAAAGTCTACCATAGCAATCTCTTTCAATCCGGTACAGCATTCCTGCACGAAGCATTGATGTCAGATATCACTTCATTAAGGAACAAGTTGAAAAGGGTATTGTTGAATTATACTTTGTTGGAACTGATTACCAATTAGCTGACATGTTTACAAAAGCTCTTTCGAAAGATAGGTTTGCGTATCTTGTTAGGCAAATTGGTATGAGATGTTTGACTCCAGCAGAACTGGAGGTTCTGGCAAAGAAGCCTGCTTGATTCATCTATCAAACATCTACTTGTAAATATTAATGAAAAAGAAAAATACAAAATTAAAAATCTTTGATAATCCAAAAATATTCTTCTCGACATGTCTTTCAGTATCGATAATATGGACATACCTAGAAATGTCGCTCAATAACGACACGGGTGTGTACATAAAGCTCGAATGAAAGTTGTAAATATTTTTCAAAACATGTCATTTCTATCTTTTCAAAAGGAAATTGTCTATTTTGTACAATATTTCCAAACAACGGGTAGAGCAATCTATCACGGGTTGAGCTTGTCACAAAACATTCAACGTTTTGAGCTCAACACAATGGCTTGTAATCATTTTCAGATTGCAACCCGAAACTATATTCATGGGGGAGTGTACGATTTTGTGATCTTACCCTTAGCAAAAGAAGTTAAATCTTCTTACACTTGAGTGGATTCGTCAAGACATTCAAAGTCTATGAACTCAAGTTTATGCTTTAGAAAAACCTTTTCGACAACAAGAATTGATTTTTAAAAAAGCGTTGAACACAATTTTTTCAAGAATTTCTCAATGATATTCAAAATCTTTCAAAAATTGTGTGTTCAACAACTCCTATCCTCAAAAGTTTAATGTGGATCAAATCCTCGTAATGACAATTCCATTGGATCAATTTTTGAGGGGGAGCTTTCCAAAATTCATGCTAACTTTGACACATCTTTCTCCCGAAGATTTCAAGACTATTTTTCAAAATATATTTTAATCAAATTTGGTATCTCTAATATCAAAAGATTTTATATATTAGAGATAGGGGGAGAAAATGTGATTAAAATGTGATCTTATATAATACTCAAGCACTTTAACTCTTACCTACATGTGCGAAACACTTTCGATTATCGATGCACATGTGAAGGGGGAGCATTTCTGAAACGACAAAACTATCAAGGTGTTAAATGTTTTTCAAACACATTGTTAGAAACTAAAGTGGTTTTCATGGTTACGATCAAATACCCACAACATCTTTAATTCACGACGTTATTGGTGTCAAAAGGGTGGTTAGGTTTAAGTCCTATGATCCAACAAGAACCAGAGGGATCTTCCCAGGGACAATCCAATAGATTATTAGAAGTCCATAGGAAAGATGGAGTAGAATGTGAACGAAGCTGAATGCCGACTAAGTACTGATGATAGCACTTGAACAATCACAACAAGGTGGTATTAATGATGTCTTGGTAAGCATTGAAGGGGTTGAAGAATGAAAAAGAAATGTAAGGATAAAGGGTGTAAAGAAAGAAGCCCTCCATACAACTTAGGCAGAAACCAGGTCAACACATCATGAAGACAACTCATCATGGACCCAGTGATGTGAAGCACAACCCTTTCCTAGCTACTCAGGCTTCTCTCAAAAGAATTTTGTTTTATTGTCACGTAGATCAACACGACTTCTATTGACTTTCTCACTCCGAGATAGTTGATATTGAATAGGTGGCATCTGCTCCAGCCTCCGACCACTAAAATTGCACAAATCGAGTCTAGAGCCAAGAGATCAATCAAATCTCGTTAGGACACACGGATGAAGATCAAGAGAGTCCTACGCTATATCCTTGTGATATTGCTAGAACACTCAGAGTAATACTACTTAGTATTTACAATGATGAGTGGAAATCCTTCCAGTGTTAACATCAAACAGCACTGCGGTAGGTCATGTGTAAGAGTCTTTATGAATTAAACATATGTAAAACTGAAAAGCAACAATGGTTTGATTCTGAATTGATTCAAACTCGTTTCAGGTTTCTACGCAATATCTTTATGGTCTTGCCAGAACATTCAGAGTGATATTCATTAATATTCACAGTGACGAATGGAAATCCTTCTAGCGTCAACATCAAACAGCGCTACGGTAGGTGACTTGTGAGATTCTTATGAATCAAACTTGTGTCAACTGGAAAGCAACAATGGTAAGATTCTTAATGAATCAAACTTGTTCCAGGAATTTTGAATTGACAACTTTAATCAAGCGGATACTTATCCAATTGATTCACTCTTTATGTTCGCAGTCTTGCTTTGAGACGGTCGAGTAAAGAGAACGGCTAGTACAGCCACGAAACCCTGTCAAGGAGATTATTAATTGAATCTACCTAATCACAGGTACGGTATTTAATATCGTATAACGGTCTTCACCGACCGGAGGTAAAACGCTACCGATTTAGGACGAATGTCAAAGCCATTCAGTCCGTGTCCATGTTTTGTCTTGAGAAGGTGGCGTCACGGTGTACTCATCAAAGTCAAAGATTCAAAACCACATATTCATGCCCAAAGACTTATTCAACAATCAATAGTGTGAGCATGTGGATAAAGACACAAGATCGCAAGATGGCAAAGACAAGTCAAGAATGATTTGAAGATCTCAAGATAAAAGACTAAGTCGAAAGACAATGACAAAGGCTCAAAGATCACAGCATGAAGGAACAACACTACTATTACACGTTTAAGACTCATTTATGACGAAATTCATAAATCTCCATTGGACTCCAAATATCGAAGAGGAATGACCTCACATTAGGGGAGATTGTTAGCCTCAAAATATTGAGTCAAACAAGAATGTTCGGTCATAGGTTTCTATTGTAATATTTAGTAAAACGTTGTAATAGTTAGTTAAATAGTCGTGGTTCACGGACTTGGATTTAAACTAATTAAAGTCCAAAAGACAAGCCCGGCCCAATATATAGCCTATTAAAGTCTGCATGTGAGTGGACTATAGATACTACCCTCCTAGCATGTTAGAAGGGTGGATGGTCATTTGTAACTCTCATTATTCCTAATCTAATATTCAATAAGTTAATCCTCTCCTTCTCTCTACTTTCTCTCACTACTTTCTCTCTCTAAAACTCATATCTTTTCCATCTCATATCTTAATCTATCATCATATTATTTGGGACAACAATATATATATATATATACTAGCGTCGTAACCCGCCCAACGGGCGGGGTCGCTTTTTTTGTTGTTTCGGGATTTGTTTTTTTGTTTGTTTGTTGGGTTTTTGTTTATTTTAAATAGTGTTTTTTAATTGTTTTTATTTATAATTTATTTGTTAATTGCATTTTTGGTTTTTTTATTTGTTTGTTTGTTTTTTTATTAATTTGTTTATGGTTTTTTATTTTCATTGGTTAGTAAATTTTAATATTAGTATTGATTCTTTGTTTTTTTGGTATGTGTTATATTCATTATAAGTTTATTTGTAATCGGAATGTAAAACAAAAATGATATCCATTGATTTCAGTAAATATTAGATAATCTTTAAGAAGTTAGTTTATTCGAGCTTTTTTTTTTGCGACAGACATTATTTAGGAAAAATAAGATGTTGTTGACAAAAATCAACTTGCTAGCGGCGTAACCTGCTCAATGAGAGGGTTTGTTTTGTAAAAATCTTTTTTAAAAGTATGTTCGTGTATTAGTTATATCTTTTGAGAGTGGGACCTGTTTTTGTTAAAAGAAACTAAAAGAAAACTAATCTTTGATATTTTAAGGCCCTTTGACCACGGTTGTGTTTTGTCGCATGTGAATCTTTGGTTGTTCAAATATCGGTTTGTATTTTTTATTTACTTTTTCTAAAGGTAAACTAACATTTGATAGTTTTAGAGCTTGATACACCCAACGAGTGTGTTTGGTGTCATGTTTGGTTGGCAGTTAGACATATAGGTTTTGTAACAGACGAATTCTGTCCCATGTTAATCTTTCGACGTACACCAATAAACGGATGTGTTTTTGTTAGTATATATATTTTTGAAACAACGTTTGTCGGTCTGTTATATTGGTTGGCAGTTTTGTGAATTAGTGGACAGACTTTTTTACTTGATCGTCCTGATGCGGCGATCAAGTGAATTGGTCGGCGATACACAAAACTATTGCAGTATCGACCTTTGTCGTACCTCAGTAAATGACGAAAATGTTAACGTTTAAATATTTCAAAAAATTAAATTTAAAATTTAAACACTTTACTTTTATGATGTACCTAACTCAATTAATCATTTTTTTTAAAAAATATATTTTATTTGGAAGAAACGGATATGTCTTGTTCATTTACACGTGTATGGATGAAAACTTTGGTATTATGTTTTTAAATTTCTTATTGTGTTTCTAAACTTATTATTGTATTTTTAATTTCTTATTGTGTTTCCACGTCTGTTACAAATAGAAATGCCATTTAAGTATTTAGTATGGTATTAGTTATTAACCTTTTGCGAGAATTTATCTATATCTTATTAGTTTGTGTTGTTTCAAGATCCTTTTAGCAATAATATATCATACATTCAGCTATGAGAATAAGACTCTTTATGTATGGTTTCACAAGTTCTTCCTAAAACTCTTTATTTTTACACATTTTAATGGATGAATGACCTAGTGGAGCATTAAAGCCAACTCTTGAACTGGTAGTATCATACAACTGCACCTTTATTTTCCCATAAGTGGTTGTTGAGAAGATAAATTGGTAAACCTAGAAATTAAGATCGGCACATTACCAGCTGCAAATTTAATTTGTAACAAAGGATAAATAATATTTATTTGTAATAAAATCACTCCTGCAACAATATTTTCGTAGTCCATTTAAATTGATGAACCATTCAGTGACTTTACCCTCGAATAGCTACAAAAAAATCTTGAACCATCAGGTAATTGAAAGTTATCGTTTTCTGTTCCTTTGGCGTCCAAACAATCCTCGGAACCCTTGGACTACAGTTTCAAGAATCGAGTTCCAGCCATCGTAAGTCGAGAACCCTTATATTGCTTAAAATGTGACAATGATCTCAATTAAAGTAGAAGATCAGCAGCAGAAGAAAATTAGCGGAGGCAAACATAAGTTAGAAAACATGGTCAATGTATTATACTATCATATTAGTCTCTACTTGCCTCAAAAATCTTCTGGTTGCATCCTCGTACTCAGCTTGCAGCTGCATAGCATCACAACAGCAGATAATGTTTCTTCCAGCACTTTTGGTACGCGTTTCTTTCTGCTTCATCAGAAGTAACACACACCTGAATTACCTGTTTATACCTCTGAAACTGCAAAATCAAATAAGATCACTCAATAACTTTTCTATTTAACTCCTGAGTTCATGAAAACATCTACTTGACCAGACCCACACAGGTTGAAGAATAAGTGACAACACTGCGCATCAGTTAAGATGTCAGGAAACACCTCATACCTAGCAGATATCAAACATGTACTAAGATTAAAAAAACATATTAAGAGGTCTTAATTACCTTGTCGTTACAAAAGACTTGGCTTTGTTGTCGCTCCTTGGTAGCCATGTCAACTCCTATGTTGACCTCATATATATCTGCTCTTATGCTGACCTGCTTCGACCTCATTAGTCAGGCCCCCATCTTGCACTCTCAAACTATTACATCTATCATCTATATGAAAATGGATCACACTGTCTATATAAACGTATTTTCATTTCTGGATTAAAAAAGATACTCTAATTAACTAAACCTGGTAATTCAAGGTTTGCTAAAACAAAGATTTTATTATATAATACTTTGACAAAGTATATCATTTCTAGCAACGTTTTGATCTTTCGTTTGTTTTCATCTATCTTGTCAAGTTGTCATTAATAGACCGGTGCTTGTCATCCAAATACCGCGACCTGGAACGCCTTTTGTGCTTGTCTTTGGTTTGATCATCAGTTCATGAGGATGAACTATTTCCACAATGACTAACTGGAGATCTAAAAGTCGCATGTGAACATTTATTTAACCTATTGTTGGAAACTCACTTTATGTGACGACATTTAAGAATTCCTGTTAGTTATCATAGTCACACACGCTTAGACTAGACTAGGATCAATGTATAGTTTAAGGTGCGTGTGTGACTATATATACCCCTCCTTAGCTTCCAAGGAGGGGTGTTGCTTGTCATTTTGTTCATTTCTAATACATTTTATCTTTTACATTCAACCTCTCTTCTCTCTCTCTAAACCATCAATGGCTTCCACCACCATCTACCACCACATTAGACCACCGGATCCTAAATAGCAAATCTACATTTGGTATCAGAGCCTTGGTTCATTCCTTGGATCATGTTTTTGTTTCGATTTGGTGGTCTAATCATTTTTTTGTGTCTCGATTTATTGATTTTTTTGTCATAATGGTCAAATTCTGTCTAAAATTGTCTATTTCTTTTTGTCACGGCAGTTTATCATTCTTGTCTCAAATCAGTTTTCATTGCAACTTGGTCCCAAAACAGTTGGTTTCACTTAGTCCAGCATGGTTATCATCATTCTCATATCCGAATTTATCATTTTGTCACTGGTTTCATTTTTCTTGAATCTGGTCAAAACTGGGTATTATACCCTGGTCAAATGGTTTTCCCAAAGTCAAGGTTTACTTATCTGTTTTTTTAACAGCATTTTTTCTTGATTTTTTTGGGTTCTTTCTGGTTTTATTTTCTTGAAGATGAAGATCTGCCAGAAAATAAACCAGATCCAGAAAACATGTCCCTGAAAAAACGGCAAAAGTACTTTTGGATAAAAGTTTTCAGATAGGCACATTCCGATGCACGCATTCCGATGGCTATTTAGATCGCATGGATTGCCATGGGGTTGTTTTTTGACACATTCCAATGGGTTCGACCTACCCATTGCGATGGGACTCATTCCGATGAGTCACATTGCGATGGGTGGCTTGACCAATCGCAATGGCATTCATATCGTTATGCTGCCAAATTTTTTTGCAACATTGCGATGGAATTTGTTTATTGCGATGGCATGTATTTAAAAATTCATTGCGATGGAAGCAACATATAAAAATGAATACGATGCAGTTTGAAAAAAAATGATGAGACCATCTAGTTTAAAACTTAACGAGACCTAAAACAGACTAAAAAGTTTCGACCAGAACCAACATATTTCCATCCTTGTCTCTCCACAACAAATCCACCAAGCACTAACCTATCCCATCGTCTCCTATTCCCCATCGCATCTAGACTCAAACATAACAGAAAAAATCATAAATATTGATCTCAGACTCATTTTTAACTGAGTGAATATGTCACTTTCATGATTTTTAAGATCCAGCCTCATGAAATGAATATCATCACTGATCTGTACTTAATATTCGAATGGAAAGAAGATGTATAACAAATATGTTACAATCTTTCTTCGTTTCGATTCCCAAACACAAAACGAAAACAAAACCGACATGCAATTAAACAACACCTACCAGAGATCCTTTTATGGATCTTGATGTCTTGACTTGTTTATCTTCAATTCGTCATATGGGTTGTTGATTAATATGGCATGTGTATGATTTTGATGAATTTGAGAATATCGATATGATGTTTGATTGTTAAATTGATGGTTATTAGATGTGAGATAAGATTAGTTTCATGAATTGATTAGAGCAGATTTTGATTTTGGTTTGGATGAGATCATGAGACGGTGGACAGAATGTGAGACGGATGTTACGAGGTGTTGGTATAAGTGTGGCTGCGAGTGTATTATGATAAGATGAGATTAGGGTTGAAAATGATTAGGAGTTGTGATTATATATCACATTCGTCTATCATTGGATCGAGTACGTTAAAACGATTTCTGTTTCTTCACGAAATATCCAAAGGATAATTGGTCAAATGGGCTAGTGGCATTAATTCCATTTGAGGGTTGGTCATTTAGAAAAATGACATTCACATGTGAGTTATACGTAGAATATGTTTATTCTTTAAAGTGTATGGACGAGGCTCGGGCTTATAAACATATATTGAAAATTAACTTTTGAATTACTTAAGTTAATTTTTGATTTTGTATTTTTGGGTTAACGACAAAGTGCCGAGACAAAATATGACGAGACAAATGTGACAAAATCATTTGACGAGACCAAGAAAAATTTAGATAACTTGCTCGTGCTTAATCTTAGAATGACGACTTGTTTATCTAGTTTCCGGGTTCGGGGTGGTTGGTTGATGACTCGGATAACTATCACTTAAAGGGGTTACATTATTGTACTCAGTGTCACGCGCTTAGTCGGCGTGGATAATTTCAAGAGGTGTTGTACTTATAGACTTCTTCAGTGATGCATTGAGTACTTAGAGATTTCTCCACCGTTCTTCATTCAACAATAGTGCAAGCTTAAGTCACAAGATCGAAGGATTTTTATTCAGCTTCATGTTTGATGTATCTGGTTCATTCTTTCAATGGTCACTTCAAATTGCTTTCACGTGGGTTGGTAAAGGTGGCCATGGAAAGTTTATGAGAAGAGATTTTCGATCAACAGCTGATTCTCACAAAATATATAATTCAACTTATTTATTATTCTCACGAGATTTCAGGTTTATGTGCGTACGATTTGTTGATGGTTCCGAATTTCGAAACCATCAAGGGGGAAGAAGAAGACACATTGAACGAACAACGAGTACACGTGATGAATTTCATACCTTCTTTTGATTTGAAGATATTCCAGGATGACATTTGTCATACCCGCAGAGAAAATCAGTGTTTTAACTCGTGTCGTTATCAATCTCCAAACGGTACACTACTGATTCGAGGTTTAATTGTTTAATTGTTGCAATTATTCATCATCATTATCCTATATGCATTCCCGGGACTTAATTGACTCTGGTGCATCTCTGGAAGAAGATATGTGCATTTCCGGGACTTAATTGACTCTAGTGTTACGATGTCAACTTCATGAATGGGATAAAGTGTCCACTTCAGTATTTGAGCTTCATAATTGGGATTGATTTACTTTCTTCAACTATGTGGGGGAAGAAATGTCTTGATTCTTTCTAGTATGCATAACTTGAACTCTCAGGGGGAAGAAAAATTTAGAAGAATTATTCAAGCGTGAGAAGAGAAGTTGTTGATCTACTTGGTGTGCCCCAAACTTTCAATCCCTCTTAGCAACGTTATCATGTTATATGATGGGATTTGCTAGTTAGATTCCGTTGTGCGCTTAATCATTCTAAGCTTTATTGAAAGCTTTGAAGTTGCTTACGAGGATTGTCGGTTTAGGGGGAAGCTATTTAAAAGCTTCTACATCAAGTTTATGTGGCATGAATTAGGGGGAAGCTAATTCAGAAGCTTCTCCGTAACCAGAAGTGTATGGGTTACTTAGCTCGTGCCGTTACAGTATTTCTTCTACAAGTTACTTTAAAGATGAGTCGTTTTGAAGACGAAGGCCTCAGAAGACTTCATCAGCATTGGACGCTTCATGAAAGCTCTTGTTCTTAATCATTTTGTACTTGTTAGGAAGAATATTGTAAGGAATTCTACATGTCATCCCATGGGGGAAGATTGTTGGAAACTCACTTTATGTGACGACATTTAAGAATTCCTGTTAGTTATCATAGTCACACACGCTTAGACTAGACTAGGATCAATATATAGTTTAAGGTGCGTGTGTGACTATATATACCCCTCCTTAGCTTCCAAGGAGGGGTGTTGCTTGTCATTTTGTTCATTTCTAATACATTTTATCTTTTACATTCAACCTCTCTTCTCTCTCTCTAAACCATCAATGGCTTCCACCACCATCTACCACCACATTAGACCACCGGATCCTAAATAGCAAATCTACACCTATAGGTCAGGCTTTTCATGAACACGTTTTGGAGAGTCTTAACCATCACGTCGAGAGTGACGATCATTTGATCTGCCATATTCTCGTCTCCTACTTCTGTCACTATCATCCCTTGTATCCCGAAAAGAACGCCTGTCATACTCATAACTGGAGTTAGCTTGAATAGGATGAGGTTGCTAATGCACAAAAGCCAAATTTCATCATGGAACATATCTCCTACAGAGGTCCAAAATAAAAGGGTAAGCTGTTTTGGATAGGTTATTATTAACGAGAAACATAAAAGATTCAGAGTTTAGGAATATGTTTACATATGACACATGATCTTTTTTTGAAGTGTGGCCAGTTGTCTAGAGGTCTGAACCAAACTCCTAGACACGATACTTTTGCATAGCCCTTCAGATTTTTTAACTATAAATTTTCATTAGGAACAACTCCTCTACATCCAACTCCTACTCTTGAAGTAATCAAGTAGGGATGGTAACATATTTATCTTATAGTTCATTTCGAAAGCGTTGTTTATGGAATCTGTACCAACCTTACAAATTGCTGTTCCACTTGATAAATTATTTGTTTAATTGCTACCCCGCATGTCTAATCAGTTGTTTTAGGTTTTTTTTTATTTGCAATGTATACCTTTCCGGCCAATAAGTCTTTCTCATGATAGTTTCACCCTTTTCTTCATGTTTAAATTCTAGGACAGTCCCAACTGGTGCAGCGGCATATGCTGATGCAGTGAGTGATATCACTTTCCAATCAGCGGCGTAGGCGTCTCACTCCAAGAAATGGTTTCATAAAATAAAAATGACGATAATCATCATCAATAATTTATGATTGAGCTTCGTTTCTTTAAGAAATATGTCAGTCATTTATGCTGTCCCAGTTGATATAAAGTTCACTCATTTTCAATGTCTTGTAAAAGAAAACAATGCAAAACTTAAGAAAATATAAGCATCTCAAATAATCATACCTAATGAGAAAGCAGACTTAATAAGATCATCACACAAGCAATAGGACCGAACATTCACATTCACATTTAAATTACTGTTTTCACTGATGTTCTGAAAGATGCCCATGCAACCCTCGTGTGGAGACAGTAGATGTAGTAGCAGGACCAACACATTTTGAAGCGTCCCTTTTTCCATTTAATGAAACCCTCGTGCCTCTGAACGTTGAGTAGAAACGTCCCTTTTTCCTTTTAATGCCGGAGATGCGGAAATGGGAGTTTCAGCAGGTCTGCCACCACCAGGAACTCCTTTAACGGCTTATTAAGAACAAAAACATTTTTCTTGGCAAAAGTATTTCCGGTCAACCCAACCCGACC
Source organism: Glebionis coronaria (assembly GCA_025667525.1). Lineage (NCBI taxonomy): Eukaryota > Viridiplantae > Streptophyta > Magnoliopsida > Asterales > Asteraceae > Glebionis > Glebionis coronaria. The sequence goes on from CM046877.1 coordinate 425,464,610, forward strand.
CACTTGCCAGCTATAAATGTATAGACATACCTTCAGTGGGTCAGTGTATGGACTTTATAATAAGTTTATCTTTTTTGGCGGGTTTGAATTCAGGATATTGGTTCCCCGGGGTTTTTTGTTAACTTTTAGCCTATAGATTCCGCCTCTCAGCATATGTAAAAGATCGAACCCTGCACAAAATCATAATTAGTAAGGTTAACAGAAAATTTTGATTATATATGCAATGTAAGAACCTATTTATGAAAGCAAGTAACGACTAAAGTGCTATTTAGGGGTTGACTGGGTCGTTTTAAGGGCTTTTTTAAATTGCTTAAAATCTGGACTTTAGTGGTTAATCACTTGTGGCAACCACGTTGGGAAGGCTGAACTGTGTTAGAGAAGGCAAGGCGTGTGGTCAGTGCGACAAGTAAAAACAGGTCCTTATTTGGTATTCTCCCAAGCAAAATAAATTGTAAATATAGTTTACCTGGAGTTCTGATGGCGTGCTTTTTTTGAGAAACCACTGTCCATTCCATAATCGGCAAAGAAGTTGGATGACTTGGGAGGTGCAACATGACTAAGTGTGTTCACGCTTCCAGGACCTGTTTCCACAGTTTCAGAACTATCTGTATAGTCAAAGCGAGAGATGTGAGGTGTTGCAGCTGATGGTGGTGGTATGCTGCTGGTCGAGGTGGACAATTGTACTACTAGTTCTTCCGGCTTTTGATCATATAAGCTTTTACCTGTCTGCATAAAATTGATAAAGTGTATAAATTATACATGACTACAAATGAGTAAAATGAAGCTTATATCCCAAACTGCATTTGCAGATTATAAAGATACCGGAAAATGTAAGTGAAGGACAACAAAGCTTGTAACTTCTTTATTAAACAAACAAAATATTGAAACAACTTTATAGTTTATACTTTAATCACTCTTATAATATAACAAAATAAACCTAAATAAGCATTGTTGTCTTTGGGAACATGGAAATATGGAAAATATTCTATCACTTTGTCCAGACATGGAAATATAATTACCTTTACGATGAGTAGGCGGGTAGGAAGTCATTATAGCCCCTTGCCCAGCCCAGAGCAGACCAACACCAACACCTAGAAACAATAAGATCAAGTTTTATTGATGACGACATCGGTGAATTTGGGTCGCACATAAGGTCGTATTTGCGTTATTTGCATAAGTGTGATCAAGTTTTCCACCACCACCCATGCCAGATAACGCATTGAAGTTTCACGTGGAATCTTGATTTGGGGTTTGGGTAGTGTTTATATGTATAGCTTCTGTTGAACTGGTAAGCGCTCCTCCACGTTAAGTCTACAACTGAAGTCGACCACCACAAAAAAGAGTTAATTCGTATGTTTTCACGTGGTAAGCCCCACATATTCTTATTTTCACCGAATTTTTACTCGCCAAGTATTTTGCCTATGTACAGTTACACAAGACTCCCCCCTGGCTGCAAGCAATTCATAATCCTGCGTTGTAACATAACAGGATGCATAAGATGATCTTGAATCTTGCTCTTAACAAAATCCCACTAAAATGCTAAGCAAAGGATGTTGGAGGTTCAAAAGTATGTTACAAACAATCAATAAGCAATATATATCAGAGCCTATTACACTAATTACATCACGAGTATATTGCTTAGCATTAGTATAAGACACAATCATGCATATTAATTTTCTTCCATTTAGTTTGTCAATACTAAATAGTCTCACTTTATACCTGAATTAGTGCTTGAGGCATGGTGATCCAATCCAGTGACACGACAACCAACAGTAGTCAATGAAATCAGAAACCAAGACGAATATTCATCAAATAACACAACTTTATGCTAAGTAAACAATTATAAAAACATACCATAACATTAAGTGAGACAACTTAGTATTGACATTTGACTCACCAATTTAGCTCCAGCAAGGCCTTGCATGACTCATTTCCAGAATCACGTGATTACACAAGATACTGAACTAAAACTATGACAGTTGCCAGTTTTAAGCAAACATATAAAGAGGAAAGGAGCCATTAGAATAAGATCAATGTTTTGTTAATAAGATCAAGGTAAGTACAACACCAGATATTAGCATATAATAAGGTACAAAATATTCTAACAATATGTTCTTCCTTAGCACCAGATTCATCACTCGAGTAATCCATTTCATGAGTATCATTTGTGTCTGGGTTTCCACGTGGGTCTATTAGACCTTCACTTGCTATTTCTCCCACATTCACGTTCTTTCTCACTATCGTAGAACCTTTTGATTTCAGTGAAATTAGTCGGCGGATCTCGTTTGGTGGTAGGACCCTTGAGTAAGACCTGATGTGAAACAGCTTCTTTAGTGGCTTCCCTGGTTCATTGGGAGAAGAATGAGGACTGTGTCCTTCGTTATATATCTGATTTATCAAGTAACTGAAGTTATCTATCAGTGGCCAGAATTACTCTTAAATATCCATAGCCATCTGAGTTCAATAATTAATGTTCATTGCATAAAAGACTAAAAATCACCACCCATGGATATAAGCCGAGTTATCAGTTAGATTTCATATAAAAACTATATACACACATCTCGTATATAAATGTAATCAAAAGAGGACATATATATACTGTTCTATCCATGTCTTCACCATCGGCAATAGACCACTCCTGAAAGGCACAATTCTTCCATGCTAGCAACCTGAAAAGGAAAATTCAGTTTATCGCATTCAAGTAAAGAGGATATAAAACCTGAACATGAACTCAGATTGACATATACAAAGTCTATGCAGACTACTCGTATAGAAAAATATAATCAAGAGGGGCAATAAATACCGTTGGATGATTATTATTTTATCAATACGATTGCTCCCTTTCCATTGCAATGCTACTGGTACATTCTAGTTTATGTTACCAAGTCATTATCATTATTATTGTTGTATCGATGGGATTGATCCCTTTTCATTTCAATGCTACTGATACATATTAGAAAGAACATGTTCCTGGTTGTTTTATTCATTTTAACTGTAATTCTTGACCTTTGGACCAAATATTTATGAATCTCTGAAAATCTTAATGATCTAAATATTGGTATTCTGTGATACTGTAAAATTCGGAAGACCAAGCACATTCGACACATAATACCAAATAAATTATGCAGATATATCACTTGTTACCCTGAATATCAGCTATTGGTTGCAAAGCAAGAGGGTCAGGCAGTTTGAACTCTTCTCTAAATACTTGTATCCTGTGACACTTGTATTGTTTTGGATTTCAAGAGGTGAAGGATGTAAAAGAAGAGACTGGTCCTAGTGTAAAGAATAGTAAATGTGCATCATCGTCTTCAAAATCAGCCCCTGTTGCCACTGGACGTGTCACAGAAGATGCAATCAGGCAGTTCTTTTGCACAAGCCACTTGTCACCACACAGGATCTTGTTGCTAACTTTATATCTCGCCCTTGCTGCAGTAGTTACTGCTCTAGCATCTCGACACACATTTGCGTCCCTAAAATTGGCATTAAAATTGACATTACAAACCAGCAAAAGTGTAATGTTAAAATATGTAGAAACTAGAAGGGGGGGGGGGAGGGGTTGAATAGTTTCTCTTCGATTGGCAACCAAATTTAAATTACTTTCAATTTGGTTTGTATCAAAACTATCTTTTGCTTGAAGCTAAGTTGCATAATCATTAGGTTCAATTCAAATGCACTAGCAAAGATAATAGGTAAGTGTAATGATAATGAAATAAGTAAAGAGTAAGGAAGGAGACAACCTAGTGGGAAGACACCAAGATTTATAGTGGTTCGACAACGAGGCTCTATCCTCGTTTCTACTCCACTCCTCGAGTACACCTACTCGAGATTTCCACTATATCCACAAGCTCCCTTCTTGGCGGAGCAAACCTTACATCGTCGCTTACATTATTTTCCAACACTAAGATAAATGTCGAGACCTAATCTTTAGCTAGGACCAATCTACACAACGTTGCCTACTTCACAATTTAACGACACAAGGCTAGATGTCGAGTTCTAATCTTAAGGTAGAACCAATCTTCACGACGTTGCCTACTTCACCATTTTACGACACAAGGCTAGATGTCGAGTTCTAATCCAAAGCTAGAACCAATCTTCACGACTCTTCACTTTGAAGCTAAGTGAGAACTTCACACAACACAACTACTAATCACTTCCAAGTTTAGTGAGAACTCACAAGACACAACCACATCACTTTATAGTTTAGTGAGAACTACTAATCAAATCTATTACAACTCAACTAGACTTATCCAAGTACACACATGTAGCTTGGATTTACACAACACAAATCCAAGCAAACACATATGTAATGGATGTATACAACAAATCCAAGTATTCACAAATAACTTGGATGAACACAACTAGTCCAAGTATTCATAAATACAATGGATTGACCTAAAACAAAAAGGGTATCATGATGAATATGACTAGCTCATAGATTCGTCTTTATCACAACACTAGTGAGTGAGTGATCTTCTCATTGGACAAGATAAAGGAGGGGATCAAGAGGATAATCATATGTAAACATCCTTAACACTTTAAGTGATCATTTACTAATGATTATGCTATAGAAAAGAGAAAGGGGGCTGAGAAAAACGTCCAAGAGGCTTGTTGGTAAATGAGATTTGACCCACTATTTAAAGGAGACAAAGTATAATGGATATATAACGGCTATCTGGGCGCGGTACCTTATCTAGCCCGGCGGTTCCATATCGCTAGGGAACCGCCTAGCCACTTAAGGTACCGCCCCTAGAGTACGCTTCGTTTTTTGTCTTCTAGTGGGGTAGGAATATCTGAGGTATTTGAAGCCTTCAAAGGATATTCTAATAGCATATGGAATATGCTATTTTCAAATTTTCATTTTCCATTTTAATAAAACATTTTCTAAAAAGAAAGTTTATTAAAAAGTCTTTTGTCATATTAACAAAAGTGATTTTTAAGAATAATCATTTTGATGATCACTAAGTATGATTAAGAAAGGTTAGTGATATGATTATTACCTTGATGATAGTGTTAGTTAAATAATTCGGTTTGTGTTTTACACTAAATGTGTTGTATAGTTTGTTGTGATCAAAACTAAGAAAGATTAGTTAACACTAATAATGTTTTTAGGCATCACTTGCATTAACAATCTCCCCCTTTTTGATTACGACAAACGATAAACTCATTTACGTAGAAACACAAAATATAATTATTAACGAGTTTATCACTATCATTTCTCCCCCTTTTTCGTAGCAAAAAGGTTAGCACAAGTCTTTGAAGAACATCGAACTTTGCTAGTAGCTCCCCCTTGGTGGTTTCTCCCCCTTGCTTGGGGCACCAAGTATATGAGCTAAGGTGACATGCTACACACAGGTTAGTAGAAAGGAAAGAAACACCAATGTATATATGATCACTACCTACTAAGTAACTTGAGAGGGAGAGAGAGAAGAAATCTCAAATTAGAAGCAAGTATTTTGCTAAGTTTGTCCAAAAAGGTAATTGACAAAATCAAACTTCAATCCAATGAAGATGATAAGCTTGTCAATGGGTTAAAGTTTAGAATTGATGGAATCACCCATAAGCAATTGTAAAAATTAACCATGATCAACTCAAAAAAGAACTAAAGGGATAACACACAAAGGTTACATAATAGAAAAGACACAACAAAGTAGATAGTCATACACACAATATGAGTATCTAAAGCAAAAGATATGGAAAATAAACCACAAAGCATAAGCTATTCTAATAGTGATAATTTTCTAAGATTGCTAGAAAATAAAAGACTCTAAAGCAACTAAAGTAATAAAGACTCCAAGAGTAGTTAGTCCTTTAGTTGGAAAAATAAGACGACGATGCATCATTCGAAGTTTTGTCCACCGGAACAAAAACTTGAATAGGAGGTCGAGTGAGGAGGAATTCAAAAAATTTTAACTTCTCATACACATGAGCAAGTTCAATTTGTTGAAATCGACAACAAGCACACGAGGATCCATGATGCAACACAAAATCGGTTGATGGGGGTATGGCATCAAACCTAGGGTTTGGTGGTGGAGGGGTAATGGGTTTGGAAATGTTTTCACAATGCCTTGTGAGGTTTGGGAAGGTTGAAAGATCATTAAGTTGAGGGGTATTGAAGGATTGTGGTGGTGGGGGATTTTTCTTTAGCTCCGGTGATGGGGTTAATGGTATAATCTCATTCCAATACTTGATTGGAGATAAGGTAAGGTTTTTGGGTGGTTTGGAGAAAGATAGTTCATTCTTCTTAACCCAAATAGGTCGAACCGAGATTTTCGGTTTCTTTGAAAGCTTGGATGAGGAAGCTTTGGGTGAGTGGGGTTGTGACAAAGAAATGTCAAGGTTAGGAATGGAGGAGTTAGGCATTGTAAGGGTGTGAGAATGAAATCTCAAGGTTGGGAAGATGTGAGAATGAAATCTCAAGGTTGTGTGAGAATGAATTCTCAAGGTTGGGAAGGTGTGAGAATAAAATCTCAAGGTTGGGGTATAAGTAAGATGTAATCAAGGTAAGAATTTGAATACAAAAAATGGAGTGTCAAGGAATGTTTAGTCAATTTGAGTAAACAAGGAATCTTGACAGGGTATAGGGTTTTAAAAGTTTTGACCAAAAAATCGTCAAAAATTGATTTATGTCTGCGGTACCTTAAAGGGACCGACGGTTCCTTATCACATAAGGAACCGCACGACTTTTAGTGAGCCGCATCCGGTGGACATGAAACCATGTTTTTCCAGGGTTTTGGGAAAAACTAAGACTTTTTCAAAAAGTTGCAAATCTTGGAATTTTACCTCTATTAGCGCCAAATTATGCTAGGGTTGCATAAAGCAACACATTCACAAAGAATGTCTTGACAAAGGGTGACAAAATATTTGAATATCATTTTGAACCAATTTTAGTCAAGTTTTTAGAGGTTGTGATAGATTTAGGTTCAATTTTAGTTTCAAATTAAAGTTGATTAATGTGCACATAAAGATAGAAACACATAAAGCTAAATCCATAGATCAACATCATGAAACACACATGAAGGAAGCAACTACAATGACAAATAGAAAAGAAAGACAACTAACTATTACAAAGCTAGCTTAACATTAGATCTAGATTAGTAGTCTTCTTTGGCTTGGTTTTGTTGAAAACCATTTATTTAGAAAACTTCATCATTCATCTCCTAGGAGGAGGCATGGAGAACAAGGTAAGAAAGAACTCTTGCAACCTCCTATGTAGTCCAAACATCTCCATCCTAAGGTTATGGATGATGTAGTGGTTGTAGAGGCAACATGGACAATTAGGACCATGAGTCTCTTGAAACCCGTAGTAAGGATCACCCAAAAGGAGGGAAAGTGGGACACCCAAAATTGGAATGTTTGAGTTGGGTGGAGGTGGAGGAGGCATGTTCTCCAAGGGTGATGTGGGTGAGAGTGGAGGCATGTTCCCTAAAGGGGAAATGGGTGAATGTGGAGGTATGTTTTCCAAGGTTGGTGAAATGGGTGAGTTAGGAGGGGTAAATGGTGAAGTCACCAAGGTGTCATCAAAGTCATTCACAAAAGGAATACTTTGGATTGGTTGGGGTTGTGTGGTCACATCCAAGGGTGCACTTAGAGTGAAGGGTGAAGAGAGCTCATTCATTCTTGAGTTGAATGAAGAGGAGGTAGAACCAATGGAGTGGTTAGTACCATGGGTGGATGTTGTCTTGCATGGTGCAAGGGGTGGTGAAGGTGATGAGGAAATGAGAAGTGGAACCATCTCATTTTTGGGTGTGTGAAAGGGTGAGGAGTTAGGCTTGGGTACCTTAATCCTAATCTTAAGTGTTTTCCTTGGGATGTTTGAGGTTTTTGTAGAAACCATGGTTGACAAGGATGGTTTAAGGGTTAGGGAAGGATGTTTTGATGTGTGAAGAACATGACTAACAAGGTGGGTTTAAATGGGTGAGGGGATGATCCAAACTAGTAATGGGTTAAAATCATTTTAGGTGAATAATGAATTTAGGTAACCTAATTTAGGAAATATGCAGGTTTTTACAAAAAATCATGCAAATTTTACACAGATTTAAGAAAACAGTGTAAAGCAAAAGATTCTATCGGACACAGTGGCGGTGATTCCTTATCTAGGACCGGCGGTTCCTTATCGATAAGGAGCCGCGGGTTGATATGGAACCGCGACCAGAGGTCTTTCAAAAATTTCCCATCCCAAATTTTGGTTAACCCAGATTTTTACCAAAGGATTCACAAGCCAAAGTTAACTACTGACCAAAATCTAAGAAGCTAACTATCATAAGGCATGCACAAAGCTATGTAAATCACAGACATGAAGGCATAAGCAACTTTTAGGATTAAAATAAATAACAATCCAAACATTTAGCATAAGTTAATACACAACCAAACCAAAGTAATAATAAGCAAATGTTTAAAACATCACAAGACAAGTAAACTTTGACATAATTCAAAGTCTTCACCTCCGTTTATTCCCTAATCCCTTGATCATTTTTCCCAAGTACTTGATTCCCTTTCTTGACTCAATCCGGTGTTCATGTAAATCACCTTGGGTTCGAAGATTTTGACGGTAAAGTTCCTCTAAATTAAGATTATTAGGAACTTCACTAGAGGAATGGTGAGGAGGGGAAGCAATGTCATTTAAACCATCCACGAATGAGTTTGTGGAGTGGTGAGAAGAACTCGAAGAGTCAATAGGAGCACTTGTGCCAATGCCATCACCATCACTTGTTGGCATGTCCATGTCCTCATCATTGAACTCTTGTTGGTCGGATTTACGATCACATCTTGTCTTTCTCTTATATACCTCTTGAATAGGTAGCATGACCCGTTTGACCGGTTGAAACTGAGAAAGATCAAGATTTAGAAAATCACGGCCAACCCTTTTAAAAAGGCGAGTGAGAAGCATTGCGTAAGGGAGGTTTGTTTTAGGCTTATGAATAGCATAATTAATCCGTTGAGCGATAAAATATGCCAAATTGTAATTGGTGTTGGTAAAGATCCAATATAACATATGCACTAAACACGCCGGAACATGATCCCGGTTTCTACCAAGACAAAACACGTTTTCCCTAAGGATATTGGTCCATTGAACCATATTATCATTAAGGTCGCTTAAGAGAACCTGATGACGTTTCACCGAACGTACCTTAGTATGAAGGCTTCTCTTAACGGGTCGATTACGCTTTTTGGAGACAATGTCGACAATGAAGTCAAGATCAATTTCCTCATGATCATTTGGAGGACAATTGTAGGATTCAAGGAGAGCACTAAGCTTCCATTTATCCGTGAAGCGACAAGTTCCTACAAATGGGACATCAAGAATTTGACCAAAAACTTCGAGAGAGTATTGAATGAGTTGATCTTTCAAGATGAACCTAACAAATATTCCATCGTTGTTTTCAATGACGGAGTATGTGCTAAAGAACTCCAATATGAATCGAGGATAGATGTCTTCCTTAATGTTCAACAAACAATCAAATCCAATGTTTTCAAACATGGACTTAATGTAGACATAATCCTTGATATCCTTTTGGAAAACTCTACCCTCATGAAAGCAACGAGATTGAAGAGAGGAAAAAGTATGGGCAAGGTGAGTTGAGTGACAAAAGTCGGATAGGTTTGGCATATGCTGTTTGGTGAGTTGATGATCCTTTTGGTATTGTGAAGGCATGATTAGTACCTAAATAAACACAAGAAAATATTTCTCCAATCACTCATATGAAAAATAAAATCAAAGATCAAAAATATGAGAATGTGTTATATCAATATCTTGACAAACAAAGGATTGAATCCGTATCATTCTCATGCTCACAATGTAGCTTTTCCATTATTTACCAAGAACATATGAACTATGTTAGATCAACAATGGACTAGAACATTGGTTTTTCAAAACAAGGTTTTTAGGTAAGCATTAACAATGTCATTACCTATTTGTTAATGGGTTCATCTCAAATCTATCTTTTAACCAAAATCATTTAGCCAAAATTCGGATTTGTTCTACAAGTGGGTTTTAGTAAAATCTTAATGAATATGAACCTAAGGAATCATAGTAAAATAACCATGTCAACCTACATTCCTATTAAGGTTTTAATTCAATTTCAATTTTAAAAATCCCCAATTATGAAAGGATGAACCCTAGAACAAAATAGATGAAATTGAAAGAAAATACTTACAATTAATTGATGTTAGATGAAGGATGAGTGAAACCCACAACTTGGAATCAATTAATTTGAGTGATTGAAGGTTTTGGAAGCTTCAACAATGGTGGAAAAGGGTAAACCGTCGGCTGTGTGTTTTTGGGAGAGAGAGATAGTGGTTTGAAAAAGGATAAAATAATCAAACTGGCGCTCTGACAAACTTTACTGCTCGCGGTACCTTATCGATAAGGAACCGCGGGTTTGAGCCACCGAGATAAAGAACCGCCTACAGAGGCAGGTTTTTATCACTGAAAAACGCCAAATTTTAAAAACCAAGTTTTTCTAAGATACTTAAAAATATATCATGAGCCTTTTAGAATAACATTGGATCATCAAAGCACTAGGCAATATGTTTTAAAGAAGGATTACGAGTTGAATCAAGATCGAAAAGAACCGAAACGCACAAACGACTACTCGTAGCAAAACGGCAAAGTGGAGAGAAGTCAAGGGAAGTGAATCAAGACTAGGACCAATGCTCAAGGGATTAATGACAATCTTCAAGTAGTGGTAACGAAGAGCTTGTGTCATATATAGTGGTTTAAGACGTGCCTTTCCGGCGAAACGTTAAACGGCTTTGGTAATGAATAAACACAAAGCAATTATTCAAGTATAGACTAAGGTCACTTTCAATAATAGTCTTAGTCTAAACCAAAATATGAGCAAGGTATTAATTCACTTTCTCTCCCACAAAGGGCCTACTAACCGTATGGGTGCAAACCATGGAAATCATGCTTGATACTTTAAGCTGCTACTAACTCACTCTACATCACCATAGTGAGTCAAGTATCCAAGCAATGAAGGTTTGAGAGGATAAAAGAAAATAAACACAAACCACAAACAAATGTCAAGGCAAGGATGCCAAGAGCAAGCACATAGTCAAGTAATGATCAAAAGAATGATCAAAGGGCGTGTGGAAGAACGAAAGCGTACCTTAGCCACAAAGAGCAATCCAATCCATCACTGCAAGCCTCAATAGTGACTAAGATGAATACTAAGTCTTCAATGACTAGTTTTATTCCCAATCATCATTCAAAGATATTGAAGATCAATGAAGATGAGTGTTCTACAAGTGCAAATAGCTCAATCCGCAATCAATTCAATGATTGATCTTCATGAGTACCTACACAAGACAAGATGCAATCTAGTAGATACATTTCAAGAGTAGATCTAAAATGTATAAATGCTACTAATCTAAGTGGGATGTAATATTACCAATTAAAAAGACCTATTTTTAAAGAAAACATAGTTTTGACCAAAGAGAAACTTTAGTACAACTTGACCTTCTAATTTGAGGAGACAATGGATCGATCCAAGTTTCAAAGTACAATATACTTCAAAGATCTTGAGTGACCATCTCTCTGATACCAATTGTAGAAACTAGAAGGGGGGTGTTGAATAGTTTCTCTTCGATTGGCAACCAAATTTAAATTACTTTTAATTTGGTTTGTATCAAAACTATCTTTTGCTTGAAGCTAAGTTGCATAATGATTAGGTTCAATTCAAATGCACTAGCAAAGATAATAGGTAAGTGTAATGATAATGAAATAAGTAAAGAGTAAGGAAGGAGACAACCTAGTGGGAAGACACCAAGATTTATAGTGGTTCGACAACGAGGCTCTATCCTCGTTTCTACTCCACTCCTCGAGTACACCTACTCGAGATTTTCACTATATCCACAAGCTCCCTTCTTGGCGGAGAAAACCTTACATCGTCGCTTACATTATTTTCCGACACTAAGCTAAATGTCGAGACCTAATCTTTAGCTAGGACCAATCTACACAATGTTGCCTACTTCACAATTTAACGACACAAGGCTAGATGTCGAGTTCTAATCTTAAGGTAGAACCAATCTTCACGACGTTGCCTACTTCACCATTTTACGACACAAGGCTAGATGTCGAGTTCTAATCCAAAGCTAGAACCAATCTTCACGACTCTTCACTTTGAAGCTAAGTGAGAACTTCACACAACACAACTACTAATCACTTCCAAGTTTAGTGAGAACTCACAAGACACAACCACATCACTTTATAGTTTAGTGAGAACTACTAATCAAATCTATTACAACTCAACTAGACTTATCCAAGTACACACATGTAGCTTGGATTTACACAACACAAATCCAAGCAAACACATATGTAATGGATGTATACAACAAATCCAAGTATTCACAAATAACTTGGATGAACACAACTAGTCCAAGTATTCATAAATACAATGGATTGACCTAAAACAAAAAGGGTATCATGATGAATATGACTAGCTCATAGATTCGTCTTTATCACAACACTAGTGAGTGAGTGATCTTCTCATTGGACAAGGTAAAGGAGGGGATCAAGAGGATAATCATATGTAAACATCCTTAACACTTTAAGTGATCATTTACTAATGATTATGCTATAGAAAAGAGAAAGGGGGCTGAGAAAAACGTCCAAGAGGCTTGTTGGAAAATGAGATTTGACCCACTATTTAAAGGAGACAAAGTATAATGGATATATAACGGCTATCTGGGCGCGGTACCTTATCTAGCCCGGCGGTTCCATATCGCTAGGGAACCGCCTAGCCACTTAAGGTACCGCCCCTAGAGTACGCTTCGTTTTTTGTCTTCTAGTGGGGTAGGAATATCTGAGGTATTTGAAGCCTTCAAAGGATATTCTAATAGCATATGGAATATGCTATTTTCAAATTTTCATTTTCCATTTTAATAAAACATTTTCTAAAAAGAAAGTTTATTAAAAAGTCTTTTGTCATATTAACAAAAGTGATTTTTAAGAATAATCATTTTGATGATCACTAAGTATGATAAAGAAAGGTTAGTGATATGATTATTACCTTGATGATAGTGTTAGTTAAATAATTCGGTTTGTGTTTTACACTAAATGTGTTGTATAGTTTGTTGTGATCAAAACTAAGAAAGATTAGTTAACACTAATAATGTTTTTAGGCATCACTTGCATTAACAATCTCCCCCTTTTTGATTACGACAAACGATAAACTCATTTACGTAGAAACACAAAATATAATTATTAACGAGTTTATCACTATCATTTCTATCCCTTTTTCGTAGCAAAAAGGTTAGCACAAGTCTTTGAAGAACATCGAACTTTGCTAGTAGCTCCCCCTTGGTGGTTTCTCCCCCTTGCTTGGGGCACCAAGTATATGAGCTAAGGTGACATGCTACACACAGGTTAGTAGAAAGGAAAGAAACACCAATGTATATATGATCACTACCTACTAAGTAACTTGAGAGGGAGAGAGAGAAGAAATCTCAAATTAGAAGCAAGTATTTTGCTAAGTTTGTCCAAAAAGGTAATTGACAAAATCAAACTTCAATCCAATGAAGATGATAAGCTTGTCAATGGGTTAAAGTTTAGAATTGATGGAATCACCCATAAGCAATTGTAAAAATTAACCATGATCAACTAAAAAAAGAACTAAAGGGATAACACACAAAGGTTACATAATAGAAAAGACACAACAAAGTAGATAGTCATACACACAATATGAGTATCTAAAGCAAAAGATATGGAAAATAAACCACAAAGCATAAGCTATTCTAATAGTGATAATTTTCTAAGATTGCTAGAAAATAAAAGACTCTAAAGCAACTAAAGTAATAAAGACTCCAAGAGTAGTTAGTCCTTTAGTTGGAAAAATAAGACGACGATGCATCATTCGAAGTTTTGTCCACCGGAACAAAAACTTGAATAGGAGGTCGAGTGAGGAGGAATTCAAAAAAATTTAACTTCTCATACACATGAGCAAGTTCAATTTGTTGAAATCGACAACAAGCACACGAGGATCCATGATGCAACACAAAATCGGTTGATGGGGGTATGGCATCAAACCTAGGGTTTGGTGGTGGAGGGGTAATGGGTTTGGAAATGTTTTCACAATGCCTTGTGAGGTTTGGGAAGGTTGAAAGATCATTAAGTTGAGGGGTATTGAAGGATTGTGGTGGTGGGGGATTTTTCTTTAGCTCCGGTGATGGGGTTAATGGTATAAGTCTCATTCCAATACTTGATTGGAGATAAGGTAAGGTTTTTGGGTGGTTTGGAGAAAGATAGTTCATTCTTCTTAACCCAAATAGGTCGAACCGAGATTTTCGGTTGCTTTGAAAGCTTGGATGAGGAAGATTTGGGTGAGTGGGGTTGTGACAAAGAAATGTCAAGGTTAGGAATAGAGGAGTTAGGCATTGTAAGGGTGTGAGAATGAAATCTCAAGGTTGGGAAGATGTGAGAATGAAATCTCAAGGTTGTGTGAGAATGAATTCTCAAGGTTGGGAAGGTGTGAGAATAAAATCTCAAGGTTGGGGTATAAGTAAGATGTAATCAAGGTAAGAATTTGAATACAAAAAATGGAGTGTCAAGGAATGTTTAGTCAATTTGAGTAAACAAGGAATCTTGACAGGGTATAGGGTTTTAAAAGTTTTGACCAAAAAATCGTCAAAAATTGATTTATGTCTACGGTACCTTAAAGGGACCGACGGTTCCTTATCACATAAGGAACCGCACGACTTTTAGTGAGCCGCATCCGGTGGACATGAAACCATGTTTTTCCAGGGTTTTGGGAAAAACTAAGACTTTTTCAAAAAGTTGCAAATCTTGGAATTTTACCTCTATTAGCGCCAAATTATGCTAGGGTTGCATAAAGCAACACATTCACAAAGAATGTCTTGACAAAGGGTGACAAAATATTTGAATATCATTTTGAACCAATTTTAGTCAAGTTTTTAGAGGTTGTGATAGATTTAGGTTCAATTTTAGTTTCAAATTAAAGTTGATTAATGTGCACATAAAGATAGAAACACATAAAGCTAAATCCATAGATCAACATCATGAAACACACATGAAGGAAGCAACTACAATGACAAATAGAAAAGAAAGACAGCTAACTATTACAAAGCTAGCTTAACATTAGATCTAGATTAGTAGTCTTCTTTGGCTTGGTTTTGTTGAAAACCATTTATTTAGAAAACTTCATCATTCATCTCCTAGGAGGAGGCATGGAGAACAAGGTAAGAAAGAACTCTTGCAACCTCCTATGTAGTCCAAACATCTCCATCCTAAGGTTATGGATGATGTAGTGGTTGTAGAGGCAACATGGACAATTAGGACCATGAGTCTCTTGAAACCCGTAGTAAGGATCACCCAAAAAGAGGGAAAGTGGGACACCCAAAATTGGAATGTTTGAGTTGGGTGGAGGTGGAGGAGGCATGTTCTCCAAGGGTGATGTGGGTGAGAGTGGAGGCATGTTCCCTAAAGGGGAAATGGGTGAATGTGGAGGTATGTTTTCCAAGGTTGGTGAAATGGGTGAGTTAGGAGGGGTAAATGGTGAAGTCACCAAGGTGTCATCAAAGTCATTCACAAAAGGAATACTTTGGATTGGTTGGGGTTGTGTGGTCACATCCAAGGGTGCACTTAGAGTGAAGGGTGAAGAGAGCTCATTCATTCTTGAGTTGAATGAAGAGGAGGTAGAACCAATGGAGTGGTTAGTACCATGGGTGGATGTTGTCTTGCATGGTGCAAGGGGTGGTGAAGGTGATGAGGAAATGAGAAGTGGAACCATCTCATTTTTGGGTGTGTGAAAGGGTGAGGAGTTAGGCTTGGGTACCTTAATCCTAATCTTAAGTGTTTTCCTTGGGATGTTTGAGGTTTTTGTAGAAACCATGGTTGACAAGGATGGTTTAAGGGTTAGGGAAGGATGTTTTGATGTGTGAAGAACATGACTAACAAGGTGGGTTTAAATGGGTGAGGGGATGATTGATGAGACTGCTTTTATACATGGTCTCATCGTCCAAAACGGCCTTAAAATGCATAAAATATCATAAAATAGACCAAATATATGCTCGTGTTTGTTACTTGTGTATTTTTAGGTACGGATATTGAGGAATTGGCAAAAGAACACAAGAATCAATCAAAAACGAACACGGGAAATGAAGTCGCACAATGAACCGGGCCCAAGTTTGGAAATTTGCAAAATGACCCTTGAAGAATTGAAGATTGGCAAAAATGGCCCCTCATCTTTGAAGAACTTGTCACATTTGACCCTCAATATATCAAATGTACAAGTATAAGCCTTAATGTTTGAAGATTATACAAGATCAGCCCTTGGAAAATCAAGTTATTACAAAAGGAGCCCTTTGGAAAAGTTTTTGGAAACCTTTGTGCCAGTTTTGACAAGTTTCCAAAGTTGATAAGGCATAACTTGGGCGCTGTTGGACATTTTATACAAAGTGAAAGAAAGTGGAAAACCTAGGGACTTAACCTGTCAAAACCACAAACATCCCCACCCAACCTGCACATGACACGTCAACCCTACCCACCCACAAACCCAAACCCATTAACCGACCCATCCATAACCCATTACCCAACCCAAGTTATTAACTAAAACTGGGTCAACACTTTGGTCAAACCCACCCACTTAAACTCTTTCCCTCCCATAACACGTTTTTAAAAATTGTTTAAACCCAATTAAGATTAAACCCCCTTTTCTCAACATATAAACCCTAAAATTCCCAGATCAATTAAGCCTTAATCCAAAGGGGTTTAGGCTATAAGTGTGCAGATCCTCAATTGGTCAAGCTCTCACCCAATCCCACCTCTCACAAACCCTCCACGTGTCCATTGGTCCCCTCCCCACTCAACCCCTGCACCCGTCTCTTTCCACACAACCCTAGGAAGGGACAAGATCAACGCCTAAGATTATCTACTTGTCCTCCAAGTTCAAACAAGCGTCTAAGATCAACCAATGCAGCTGTCAAGTCACATGCCAAGGTTTTTGACCAAGATTCAGTCAAACAAGAAGGGCAATTCAGGGCTT
Organism: Glebionis coronaria; assembly: GCA_025667525.1. NCBI lineage: Eukaryota > Viridiplantae > Streptophyta > Magnoliopsida > Asterales > Asteraceae > Glebionis > Glebionis coronaria. Next base: position 425,481,613 of record CM046877.1, read on the forward strand.
TTAGCATTTAGGGTTTAAGCATTTGTATTTTTTTATTCTTAGCACTAGAATGTTCCAATGAACCTATAAAATGAGGAGCCTGTTCCTCATTTGGTTTTGTTCCAGTTTTTGCATAAACTTGTAATTCCTTTTTATAAAAATTAAAAGTTTGGTATTTGTGGTGTGCAATTGTAATTCCTTTTTAATTCTGTAAAAGTTTGTGTGAAGTATTATGCAAGGCTGAGTTCCATTTTCAAGTTGTGAAAGTTTGTGTGTGATTTTCTTAAGTTTTTTTTAAGGTTTTAAAAATTCTGTTTAAATTTCATAAATCTTCCTTGGAAGTGAAAGTGGAAAGGGGAGAGTGTTTATGAGTTTGAAAAGGTTTTTGAAACATGTTTCAAAGGTTTTGATAAGGTTTAAGAAAGAAAACAGAAAAAAGAATATTGCTTGTTTATTGTTCATCTTCCTTTGATTTTTGCTTTAAACAGGTTGAAAGGTGTTGATATTTTGTTCAGCTCCAACCCGTGTTGGATTGGAGGTGGATTATACATCCACAAGGACCTTGGATGTTAAGGTCCTAAGGTAAAATCTTGTTTCCCTTTTGAATTTCAGAAAATTAAGTTGCATGTGATCTTGCTTAAGTTGGTGAAATTTGTGTGTTAATCTGCTTTGATTGTGTTCTCTGGTGTATGATATGCATGTTATGAGCCTTTGCTAGCAGTTTGTTTGAGTTTTTAAAGGTTTTTGTTTGAAAATTTTAGTTTCTAGGATTTAAAGGGGTGTTTGGGATTAGTATTTTAGCAGGTTTAGAACCCTTGCTAATGATTTAAAAGTGTGTTAGAAGTTTTGAATCAGGATAAAATAGGTTGCATATTAGTTGTTAAGTATATTTGAACAAGTTTGAAGTCATTTGGTGTGTTAAAAGAGGAAAAAGTTAGCTTGAACCTGCATGTCCATGTTTATGCTTATGCTTCATGATTTTTGATGCATTGAACTTTAAAATCTGTTAAGTGTTAGGGTATTTGGTTTGTTGAAGTTGATTGTATGCCATTGGGTGCTATTGTGTGCAAAAGATTGGAGTCTAAAGTTCATTTGTGTGCATTTTGCTTAACAAACAAACCACCAGACCTAGTCTTATATCACAGAAACATTGCATTGCCATTATGTGTCTTGATTTGTGATTCTCTGTTTGTGTTAAGTGTTACTACTTGCTTGTTGTGACTCCTTGTGCTCAGAAAGAGCACAAGGGTGCCTTGTGTACCACAAATCATCACCAAACAATCACAAAACCAAGACCTCTTGGTTTTCAAAGTACAAGAGTGCACTCACACTTGATAATCAGAAACTTGCCCAGACCTGGGTAAGTTTTGATTCATAATTTGCTCAATCTTTGTTAAATATTGATTTGGTTTGTGTTTTTGTGTTCAAGAAAGTATTGGAATTAAGTTTTTAAACTTTAAAAAAAAAAAAAAATATAATCCCAAAAAGGACGTGGCCAGGACTCGAACCTGCGCCACTCCTCTCACACACATAAGCTCTAACCATTGCGCCCTGGGGACTTTGATTGATAGTTTTGATTCTAAATTATACTTAAGGTCTATTTGGTTTAAGCTTTTATAAATAAGCCGTGAGCTTTTTAGCTTATTCTGGCTTATTTATTAAGCCTCTTGGCTACTTTTCATTTTTCCTGGATTAGTAATAGCATTAGGGATTTTTCTAGCTTATTTTCTTATTTTTCCATTTATTTAATTATTTTCTAGGATTTAATTAATAGCCGTATATTAAAAAGTCATTAAAAAATAGTTAAAAGTAGATTTTAATTAGGGAAAAATAGATTTTAGGTTTTAATTGGTATTTTTGAGGTTTACATGTGAAAAAGTTTTCAAAAACTTTAATTTTTGATTTTATTTAATTTTAGGGTTTTTTAGCAACTTTAAAAATTAATATAAAATTCATTAAGAGGTTTTAGAAACTTTTGTTTACATTTTCTTCTTAGTTAGAATATTTAGGATTTTTGAGAATTTTTTAGAATTTATTTAAGAATTTTCAATTTTTTAGAATATTTTAATATTATTTTATTCATTAAAATAAAAAGTTTTATTTTTATTTCTTTTTCATTTTTCCTAGATTCTATAGCATTAATTAGGACTTTTCCCATTTGTAGAATAATTTTTAGGCTTTTCAATTAATTTTTAGAATTAATTTAAGATTTAATACATTTTAATAGTTTTTAGGGGTTTAAAAATAGTTTAATTTGGTTTTAAAATTTTTAAAAATAGTTTTTAGTTTAATTAGGTTAATTTTGAGGTTTACAAATTATAAAATCTTGTTTAGGGCTTTTTAATATTTAAAAGTGATTTTTAGGGCTTTAATTAGCATTAAAAAGTCATTATTAAATTAATTAAAAGGTTTTGGCAAGTTTGAATTTTTTTGTAAACTCTTAGAATATTATTTGGGAGTTTTTAGTAATTTTTAGGAATTTTTAGATTAAAATTTTAAATTTTGTGTTTTTTTACGTTCTTCGTCGTAACTTTCTAATAGTGTTTTTGCCTTATTTTTCTAATTTTTTTCGTCTTCGTCATTTTCTCTTCTTTTCTTCTCATTAATAATCAAAAACATAATCAATCATTCATTACACAACACACGTGCCTCCTCGAGAACGAACTCACCTCATTAAGGGTCATTTACACACGGTTTTCCTAAATCGTCGTGCTTGCTTACCCTATTTTATTGCTCTTTTCCTAAAGGGTAGTAAAAACTCCAACATCATTTTTGGCGCCGCTGCCGGGGAGGCGTGTTGTGTTTTGATTGACCATTGTTGTTTTTCTATATTAGCCATAAATATAATTGTATTAATAGCACTCTATTAATACGTATTATCGTTTTTCGGTTTTTGTGTGAATACTATTACTATATTGTATACGTAGAACAATAAATACACAAGTACTCCAAATACGTGAGCAATCACAACCTTGATTCGGGATTTCATCACTCGATCATTGTATTCGAATCTCAAACCAAAGGAAAAAGGCAAAAATAGATAAATACTTTCGTGAAGCTTGATTTTGAAAATACAAACTATAAGGTGGGTATAAGGCGGTTGTATTTCACAACCTAAAGGAAAAAGGCTCTTAAGTGCTTCGCGCCGCCTCGTTTCCTCCGCTTGCTTGTGCGTATTTGATTTTGAGAGTGAATCGAGGGTTTTGCCGCCCAAAGTATTACTACATATCATATATATTTTCTTGGTTTCATTTGATTAAACCCTCTTGAACGATTTGGTGTTCCACCATCGTTCTAAAGTAATCGAAGGCGTTCACTCCACGTGATCGTTTTCATTCCTTGAGGCCTTTTTAATCAAGAGATTTGATTAAGTGAGGAGATTTGTGGACTTGTTGTCTACTCAATATATTCACCAATTCCAAAAAAGGTTAATACAATCAAAAAACCACAAAAAAATTGAAAAAACACAAAATACCAAAAAGAATCTTCTTTGCTCGCCTTCTCGTTGTACGTGACGTTTATGCAAACTCGCTCTAAAGCTAGACGTGCTCGTAAACGAAGAAACAAATCACTCACTCTTTCTAGTGAGGAGTCTCCTATTGACGAACCCATTGTACGAGAAGAACCTACCATGGCGAATCGAACTATGATGGAGTTACTTCAAGCACCCACCGAGGGTTATGGAGAAGCTATTGTGATTCCCGCAATCCTTGCGGAGAATTTTGAGGTGAAAACGGGTTTGTTGTCGATGATCCAAAACAACAAATTCCGTGGTGATGAGAAGGACAATCCTCACAACCATATCCGCCAATTTAATCGTCTTACCGCCACGTGCAAATTTAAGGATGTCTCGAATGACTCGATTAAGATGATGTTATTTCCGTATTCCTTAGCGGGGCCCGCTAAGATTTGGTTAGAGAAAGAGCCACCCAATTCTATATTGACGTGGAAGGATCTCGTTTCGAAGTTCGTGAACCAATTTTTTCCGCCCTCTAAGACTACGCATTTGAAGAATGAAATTTCTAAATTTTCACAAGAACCAAATGAAAGTTTTTCTACGGCTTGGAATAGGTTTAAGGAGATGTTACACGAATGTCCTCATCGTGGTTTTTCCGATTTGCACCAAATCGACACGTTTTACAATGGACTTAACGATCATGAAAGAGATTATTTAAATGCCGCCGCGGGTGGTAATTTTTTGTGTAAAACGGTTGAAGAAGCTTTGGTCATAATCGAGAATAGGTCTAAGGTTTATAGCCCTCGTCACACACCGAGTGTTGCCAAAAGGGGCTCATCATCGTCTCAAAGTATCAATGCATTACATGATGAAGCAAATGAAGAAAACCGATTTTTCGATAGATTTGCAAACCTTATGTCCCATTGGAAGGCTCAAGAAGCTTCCAACACCGCTTCGGTTAAAGCGGTTTCTAAAAGTTGTTTGTCGTGTGGGGGAGCTCATGATTTATCCGAGTGCATTACCGCGGATGGTAACACTTCGAATGCTTTTGTAGCCACGGGAACTTATAACCAAATAGGTCAAGGTTCACGTTCAAATCAAGCTCAACCCAATCAAAATGCTAATAATTATCGCAACAACAATAATCAAGGTGGAAATTACCAAGGGAATCAAAGAAACTATAACAAAGGTAATTACCAAAGTGGAAATGGGCAAAATTCTAACCAAAACCAAAACCGTGATTTTCAAACTAATGCCCAAGGTTTTCAAAACGATCACACCAAAAATCTTCAAGGAGAATTTTTGAATTATGCTAAGGCTAATGATGCTAAGTTTGACAACATGCAACGTGAAATGGTTAGCTTAAGATCCGAATTGAAAAACGAGCTTAAAACCGAACTTGCTAATGAACTTAAAACTCATGCTAATAAAATGGAAGGAAATGTCACACGACTCCAACAAAATCAACAAAAAATGGAGCAAGGACAACATGAGATTAAGCAAGAGTTGTTGAAAGCGGATGCTAGGCAATCTAAGTTTGAAGATCGAATGGCTAAAATGTTTGAAGCTATCATGTGTAAGCCCTCTTCTTCGGGTGGTCTTCCTAGTGATACCATCGTGAACCCGAAAGGAGAATTGAAGGTTATTACCACTCGTAGTGGTAAAACTTTCAAAGAACCCATTTCTCGTCCTAGTACTTCTATGGAGAAGGAAAAAGAGAAAGAACCCGAGGTCGTGGTTGAAAAGGAGCACATTACAAGCCCACGAAGTACCGCTCAAACCACACCTACGGTTGAACCAATACCCATTATGGAACCCGAGATTCCAAGGCCGATGCCTATGCTTAATTTGCCCCAACCCACACCACCTTTACCCTACCCATCAAGACGAGACAAGGAAAAGGCACAAGAACGAAATAATTATCAATTTGAACTCTTTATGAAAATGTTTCGTGACTTGCATTTCAATATAAGTTTTGCCGACGCCTTAGTCATGATGCCTCGATTTGCCGCAAACTTCAAAAGTATGTTGAATAACAAAGAAAAATTGCAAAAATCGTCTAGTTGTTCTTCGGTTTTTCTAAGCCGCATACCTCAAAAAGTCGGTGATCCTGGAAAGTTTTTAATCCCATGTGCTATCCAAGACATGGAAGAATGCTACGCCTTGGCCGATCTTGGTGCTAGTATTAATTTGATGCCTCTCGAGATTTTTAAGTCGCTTAATCTTCCAAATCTCACTCCTTCAAGAATGTCAATCGAAATGGCCGATCATTCTACAATTCTAGCTTGTGGAGTTGCCGAGGACGTCTTTGTGAAAGTTGGGAAATTCTATTATCCCGTGGACTTCATAGTTGTTGATATTCCCATCGATCCTAAAGTTCCGTTAATTTTAGGTCGATCTTTTTTGGATACCTCGAGAGCACTTATCGATGTGCATGCAAGAAAAATCACTCTTCGTTTCAATGAGGAAGAACTCGTCATTAATGCAACCCAAAACTCCACTCTTTCTCATGTTTATTCAATCACATCTTTGTACAATGTCAATCCCATCAAAAACATTTGTCAAAAGATTTCAAATAGAGTTTTAGGAGTTGATAAAAATGAAGTTCCGTCCCCTCCGCCGATGGAGGTTAAGAGTGTTAAGCCGATAATACCAATCTCGAGTGATTCTTCGAATGATGAATACGTTGATCCCGATGGGGAGGTTTTCTTTGTTGACAAAAGATTTGAAAACTTGCCACCACCAAAACCAAAACGCTTTCAAAATGTGAGAATTTTTAGTGTGACTAACATTGTTTTAGATACACCAAATATTTTTGACATAATCAAATCGGGTTTTCACGAGGAGAGTGTTAAAGATGAAAAAGGAAAAGATTTTGAATCTAATTTAAAAGATTTTTCTACTATTCTAACTCCGTCATCACCGCGTGTCTTGAGTACTACAAGCTCGTCTTCCCCTTTTGACGATGCTTTGTGTGGACCTAGTGTGGGGGAAGCCCCTTATGTTCCCTCCCCTTTCTCCACCGAGGACGAGATATTTGATCCTGGAATTGCTTTTATAGGGAAATCTCGGTCTTCCACCGATGCAATAAATGGAAAATCTTTTCATTTGATTGGTGCGAGTCTACCTCGAGTAGCTCATGTTTTTAGAGACTTACCCATTGTCCCACCCTTCTATTTCTTCTTATCTATTTTCTTGAAACTCTTTGAGTTTGTGTTGACACACGACAAAGTGGCGTTGATTTGTTTTTCCAAAGAAAACGAGAACGCCATCTTTGATCCCGGTATTTTGCATCATCAAAGGACTTAGTCCTTAATACCGGTTGTTTTTGGGCCTTGTTTATCATGTAAGCCCCACCAAAAATTGACCATACCATGATTATCCCTAAATGATCACATTTATGGGGATTCGAGTCGAGCTTTTGACTCGGTTATCAAAAACAAGGTGCCTCGTGGGGGAGACCCATGCTTATCCATGTACATATTATTGCTTTCTAATTAGTTAATGTGAGGGGATTTGTGCCCTTCCAACCTTTGTTCCATGGTTGTTTGTGCATTGTGTCTTTTAGATCATCATCTTCACGATTGGAGCCTCTCGTGTTCGTTTCATGGGAGCACTCGATCGTTTGCTATGGAGGCCTTTCCCAATATCCACATATGATATCCTTTTATGTTCTAACCTTAGGTTTTTAGCACACTTCATAAACGGCTTTTAAACTTATTGGTTACACCCTTTCCATGCTAGATTAGGCATTCGACTACGTCTCTAGTATGGGGGTGTTTCAACCCCTAGACTCGAAACATTGAGGACAATGTTTAACTTTAGTATGGGGGGGTGAATAGATACTTGCCTTGCCAAACCTTCACGCTTTCCAAAGTTTATCGTTTTGTTGTCGTTTTCTTGCAAAATAAGGCTAAAAATGGCCAAATTTTAAAATTTTTCTCATGTTTCATAAGTGTTTGAAGACACGAATGTAGATTTTCCGATGGCGAGAATAAGAGTAATTTTTGACTCGACCGTGCGTGTTGAGCACTTAGCTTTGGTTCCTTAACTACACTTTAGGCTAAGTCTCTTAAATGAGGACGAGAAATGATAGAGTTAATTATAAGTTACTATGCTAAACGTAGAGTACTCGTATTCTTTCAAAAACTCATGTGTTCTCGTTGTTTGCTTATTCTCCCTTCGCATGTAAATATTTTTTGCTTAATAAATATTGACTTAGCGGTTTAGTTTTGATTGTTGGGTTTCTAGTCTTTTCTAGTAGCTTCCGTGTAATTAAATTGGGAAGACATTAAGGTATCGCCAGCGTCACGGTTTTGAAGTATTGGCAACCCTAATAATCGAAAGCTTCACCCAATAATAAGATTTCAAGTGCTCACCTAAATCAAGCAAACAATTTGAAGCCCCACAAGGCCTAAAATCTATGCAAAATTGAAAGTGAATCAAGCCTTAATCTTCGAAGCTTTAAAGATCCAAAATTCGCTTTAGCGTGAGGATATACGTCTTTGGCTAATAAAACCACCGATGATGGCGGATAATAAAAGGCAAGGCAAGACCGAAGTCATAATAAAAGCTTCATGGCGAAGTTGAATAAAAGATGGAGGTAAACCAAAGATAATAAGGTCCTTCCGTTAGGGGGCGTATAAAAGTCTTGGTAATAAGTCTCATGTTCAAAACCGTTATAAAACCGTGTTTATCGATTCTTCTTGTCAACTTAATTTTTTAACATCGTTGTCTATTAGGAGGGGTTATTGATTTGATGGTCTTAGTTACACCGTTAGGACTCTATTTTTAGACCTAAATCTCTATTATCGCATAAGTCAACAATGTATCCTCGTGATCATTAAGACATAATAAAATATAAGAGATACAACTTAGGAATAATGGGAGAATAAGTGCGTGATTAGGGCATATGAGTAGTGTTAGCATTACTAACTTATAATGACAATGATCTCGTTGCACGCTTAGCATGGAATTAAGGTGAAAATCGAGGAGGACGAAATTATTTCTAACGAAGCATTCACGTGTTCTTATTCTATGAACCTAAACGTCCCATTTTGCGATGAAAATCATACATTATGTCTAAAACACAAGTAGTAGCAATAGTGTAGTGTAGCTAGTTATCATTTCAATAAAAGTCATAAAAATAAATTTTGGAGATGCTTTGATACTTTATTCTTAGCATTGCGTGAGGGCACGGCAATGGTTTAGTATGGGGGAGTGATGAGACTGCTTTTATACATGGTCTCATCGTCCAAAACGGCCTTAAAATGCATAAAATATCATAAAATAGACCAAATATATGCTCGTGTTTGTTACTTGTGTATTTTTAGGTACGGATATTGAGGAATTGGCAAAAGAACACAAGAATCAATCAAAAACGAACACGGGAAATGAAGTCGCACAATGAACCGGGCCCAAGTTTGGAAATTTGCAAAATGACCCTTGAAGAATTGAAGATTGGCAAAAATGGCCCCTCATCTTTGAATAACTTGTCACATTTGACCCTCAATATATCAAATGTACAAGTATAAGCCTTAATGTTTGAAGATTATACAAGATCAGCCCTTGGAAAATCAAGTTATTACAAAAGGAGCCCTTTGGAAAAGTTTTTGGAAACCTTTGTGCCAGTTTTGACAAGTTTCCAAAGTTGATAAGGCATAACTTGGGCGCTGTTGGACATTTTATACAAAGTGAAAGAAAGTGGAAAACCTAGGGACTTAACCTGTCAAAACCACAAACATCCCCACCCAACCTGCACATGACACGTCAACCCTACCCACCCACAAACCCAAACCCATTAACCGACCCATCCATAACCCATTACCCAACCCAAGTTATTAACTAAAACTGGGTCAACACTTTGGTCAAACCCACCCACTTAAACTCTTTCCCTCCCATAACACGTTTTTAAAAATTGTTTAAACCCAATTAAGATTAAACCCCCTTTTCTCAACATATAAACCCTAAAATTCCCAGATCAATTAAGCCTTAATCCAAAGGGGTTTAGGCTATAAGTGTGCAGATCCTCAATTGGTCAAGCTCTCACCCAATCCCACCTCTCACAAACCCTCCACGTGTCCATTGGTCCCCTCCCCACTCAACCCCTGCACCCGTCTCTTTCCACACAACCCTAGGAAGGGACAAGATCAACGCCTAAGATTATCTACTTGTCCTCCAAGTTCAAACAAGCGTCTAAGATCAACCAATGCAGCTGTCAAGTCACATGCCAAGGTTTTTGACCAAGATTCAGTCAAACAAGAAGGGCAATTCAGGGCTTTTAGCATTTAGGGTTTAAGCATTTGTATTTTTTTATTCTTAGCACTAGAATGTTCCAATGAACCTATAAAATGAGGAGCCTGTTCCTCATTTGGTTTTGTTCCAGTTTTTGCATAAACTTGTAATTCCTTTTTATAAAAATTAAAAGTTTGGTATTTGTGGTGTGCAATTGTAATTCCTTTTTAATTCTGTAAAAGTTTGTGTGAAGTATTATGCAAGGCTGAGTTCCATTTTCAAGTTGTGAAAGTTTGTGTGTGATTTTCTTAAGTTTTTTTTAAGGTTTTAAAAATTCTGTTTAAATTTCATAAATCTTCCTTGGAAGTGAAAGTGGAAAGGGGAGAGTGTTTATGAGTTTGAAAAGGTTTTTGAAACATGTTTCAAAGGTTTTGATAAGGTTTAAGAAAGAAAACAGAAAAAAGAATATTGCTTGTTTATTGTTCATCTTCCTTTGATTTTTGCTTTAAACAGGTTGAAAGGTGTTGATATTTTGTTCAGCTCCAACCCGTGTTGGATTGGAGGTGGATTATACATCCACAAGGACCTTGGATGTTAAGGTCCTAAGGTAAAATCTTGTTTCCCTTTTGAATTTCAGAAAATTAAGTTGCATGTGATCTTGCTTAAGTTGGTGAAATTTGTGTGTTAATCTGCTTTGATTGTGTTCTCTGGTGTATGATATGCATGTTATGAGCCTTTGCTAGCAGTTTGTTTGAGTTTTTAAAGGTTTTTGTTTGAAAATTTTAGTTTCTAGGATTTAAAGGGGTGTTTGGGATTAGTATTTTAGCAGGTTTAGAACCCTTGCTAATGATTTAAAAGTGTGTTAGAAGTTTTGAATCAGGATAAAATAGGTTGCATATTAGTTGTTAAGTATATTTGAACAAGTTTGAAGTCGTTTGGTGTGTTAAAAGAGGAAAAAGTTAGCTTGAACCTGCATGTCCATGTTTATGCTTATGCTTCATGATTTTTGATGCATTGAACTTTAAAATCTGTTAAGTGTTAGGGTATTTGGTTTGTTGAAGTTGATTGTATGCCATTGGGTGCTATTGTGTGCAAAAGATTGGAGTCTAAAGTTCATTTGTGTGCATTTTGCTTAACAAACAAACCACCAGACCTAGTCTTATATCACAGAAACATTGCATTGCCATTATGTGTCTTGATTTATGATTCTCTGTTTGTGTTAAGTGTTACTACTTGCTTGTTGTGACTCCTTGTGCTCAGAAAGAGCACAAGGGTGCCTTGTGTACCACAAATCATCACCAAACAATCACAAAACCAAGACCTCTTGGTTTTCAAAGTACAAGAGTGCACTCACACTTGATAATCAGAAACTTGCCCAGACCTGGGTAAGTTTTGATTCATAATTTGCTCAATCTTTGTTAAATATTGATTTGGTTTGTGTTTTTGTGTTCAAGAAAGTATTGGAATTAAGTTTTTAAACTTTAAAAAAAAAAAAAATATAATCCCAAAAAGGACGTGGCCAGGACTCGAACCTGCGCCACTCCTCTCACACACATAAGCTCTAACCATTGCGCCCTGGGGACTTTGATTGATAGTTTTGATTCTAAATTATACTTAAGGTCTATTTGGTTTAAGCTTTTATAAATAAGCCGTGAGCTTTTTAGCTTATTCTGGCTTATTTATTAAGCCTCTTGGCTACTTTTCATTTTTCCTGGATTAGTAATAGCATTAGGGATTTTTCTAGCTTATTTTCTTATTTTTCCATTTATTTAATTATTTTCTAGGATTTAATTAATAGCCGTATATTAAAAAGTCATTAAAAAATAGTTAAAAGTAGATTTTAATTAGGGAAAAATAGATTTTAGGTTTTAATTGGTATTTTTGAGGTTTACATGTGAAAAAGTTTTCAAAAACTTTAATTTTTGATTTTATTTAATTTTAGGGTTTTTTAGCAACTTTAAAAATTAATATAAAATTCATTAAGAGGTTTTAGAAACTTTTGTTTACATTTTCTTCTTAGTTAGAATATTTAGGATTTTTGAGAATTTTTTAGAATTTATTTAAGAATTTTCAATTTTTTAGAATATTTTAATATTATTTTATTCATTAAAATAAAAAGTTTTATTTTTATTTCTTTTTCATTTTTCCTAGATTCTATAGCATTAATTAGGACTTTTCCCATTTGTAGAATAATTTTTAGGCTTTTCAATTAATTTTTAGAATTAATTTAAGATTTAATACATTTTAATAGTTTTTAGGGGTTTAAAAATAGTTTAATTTGGTTTTAAAATTTTTAAAAATAGTTTTTAGTTTAATTAGGTTAATTTTGAGGTTTACAAATTATAAAATCTTGTTTAGGGCTTTTTAATATTTAAAAGTGATTTTTAGGGCTTTAATTAGCATTAAAAAGTCATTATTAAATTAATTAAAAGGTTTTGGCAAGTTTGAATTTTTTTGTAAACTCTTAGAATATTATTTGGGAGTTTTTAGTAATTTTTAGGAATTTTTAGATTAAAATTTTAAATTTTGTGTTTTTTTACGTTCTTCGTCGTAACTTTCTAATAGTGTTTTTGCCTTATTTTTCTAATTTTTTTCGTCTTCGTCATTTTCTCTTCTTTTCTTCTCATTAATAATCAAAAACATAATCAATCATTCATTACACAACACACGTGCCTCCTCGAGAACGAACTCACCTCATTAAGGGTCATTTACACACGGTTTTCCTAAATCGTCGTGCTTGCTTACCCTATTTTATTGCTCTTTTCCTAAAGGTTAGTAAAAACTCCAACATCAATGATCCAAACTAGTAATGGGTTAAAATCATTTTAGGTGAATAATGAATTTAGGTAACCTAATTTAGGAAATATGCAGGTTTTTACAAAAAATCATGCAAATTTTACACAGATTTAAGAAAACAGTGTAAAGCAAAAGATTCTATCGGACACAGTGGCGGTGATTCCTTATCTAGGACCGGCGGTTCCTTATCGATAAGGAGCCGCGGGTTGATATGGAACCGCGACCAGAGGTCTTTCAAAAATTTCCCATCCCAAATTTTGGTTAACCCAGATTTTTACCAAAGGATTCACAAGCCAAAGTTAACTACTGACCAAAATCTAAGAAGCTAACTATCATAAGGCATGCACAAAGCTATGTAAATCACAGACATGAAGGCATAAGCAACTTTTAGGATTAAAATAAATAACAATCCAAACATTTAGCATAAGTTAATACACAACCAAACCAAAGTAATAATAAGCAAATGTTTAAAACATCACAAGACAAGTAAACTTTGACATAATTCAAAGTCTTCACCTCCGTTTATTCCCTAATCCCTTGATCATTTTTCCCAAGTACTTGATTCCCTTTCTTGACTCAATCCGGTGTTCATGTAAATCACCTTGGGTTCGAAGATTTTGACGGTAAAGTTCCTCTAAATTAAGATTATTAGGAACTTCACTAGAGGAATGGTGAGGAGGGGAAGCAATGTCATTTAAACCATCCACGAATGAGTTTGTGGAGTGGTGAGAAGAACTCGAAGAGTCAATAGGAGCACTTGTGCCAATGCCATCACCATCACTTGTTGGCATGTCCATGTCCTCATCATTGAACTCTTGTTGGTCGGATTTACGATCACATCTTGTCTTTCTCTTATATACCTCTTGAATAGGTAGCATGACCCGTTTGACCGGTTGAAACTGAGAAAGATCAAGATTTAGAAAATCACGGCCAACCCTTTTAAAAAGGCGAGTGAGAAGCATTGCGTAAGGGAGGTTTGTTTTAGGCTTATGAATAGCATAATTAATCCGTTGAGCGATAAAATATGCCAAATTGTAATTGGTGTTGGTAAAGATCCAATATAACATATGCACTAAACACGCCGGAACATGATCCCGGTTTCTACCAAGACAAAACACGTTTTCCCTAAGGATATTGGTCCATTGAACCATATTATCATTAAGGTCGCTTAAGAGAACCTGATGACGTTTCACCGAACGTACCTTAGTATGAAGGCTTCTCTTAACGGGTCGATTACGCTTTTTGGAGACAATGTCGACAATGAAGTCAAGATCAATTTCCTCATGATCATTTGGAGGACAATTGTAGGATTCAAGGAGAGCACTAAGCTTCCATTTATCCGTGAAGCGACAAGTTCCTACAAATGGGACATCAAGAATTTGACCAAAAACTTCGAGAGAGTATTGAATGAGTTGATCTTTCAAGATGAACCTAACAAATATTCCATCGTTGTTTTCAATGACGGAGTATGTGCTAAAGAACTCCAATATGAATCGAGGATAGATGTCTTCCTTAATGTTCAACAAACAATCAAATCCAATGTTTTCAAACATGGACTTAATGTAGACATAATCCTTGATATCCTTTTGGAAAACTCTACCCTCATGAAAGCAACGAGATTGAAGAGAGGAAAAAGTATGGGCAAGGTGAGTTGAGTGACAAAAGTCGGATAGGTTTGGCATATGCTGTTTGGTGAGTTGATGATCCTTTTGGTATTGTGAAGGCATGATTAGTACCTAAATAAACACAAGAAAATATTTCTCCAATCACTCATATGAAAAATAAAATCAAAGATCAAAAATATGAGAATGTGTTATATCAATATCTTGACAAACAAAGGATTGAATCCGTATCATTCTCATGCTCACAATGTAGCTTTTCCATTATTTACCAAGAACATATGAACTATGTTAGATCAACAATGGACTAGAACATTGGTTTTTCAAAACAAGGTTTTTAGGTAAGCATTAACAATGTCATTACCTATTTGTTAATGGGTTCATCTCAAATCTATCTTTTAACCAAAATCATTTAGCCAAAATTCGGATTTGTTCTACAAGTGGGTTTTAGTAAAATCTTAATGAATATGAACCTAAGGAATCATAGTAAAATAACCATGTCAACCTACATTCCTATTAAGGTTTTAATTCAATTTCAATTTTAAAAATCCCCAATTATGAAAGGATGAACCCTAGAACAAAATAGATGAAATTGAAAGAAAATACTTACAATTAATTGATGTTAGATGAAGGATGAGTGAAACCCACAACTTGGAATCAATTAATTTGAGTGATTGAAGGTTTTGGAAGCTTCAACAATGGTGGAAAAGGGTAAACCGTCGGCTGTGTGTTTTTGGGAGAGAGAGATAGTGGTTTGAAAAAGGATAAAATAATCAAACTGGCGCTCTGACAAACTTTACTGCTCGCGGTACCTTATCGATAAGGAACCGCGGGTTTGAGCCACCGAGATAAAGAACCGCCTACAGAGGCAGGTTTTTATCACTGAAAAACGCCAAATTTTAAAAACCAAGTTTTTCTAAGATACTTAAAAATATATCATGAGCCTTTTAGAATAACATTGGATCATCAAAGCACTAGGCAATATGTTTTAAAGAAGGATTACGAGTTGAATCAAGATCGAAAAGAACCGAAACGCACAAACGACTACTCGTAGCAAAACGGCAAAGTGGAGAGAAGTCAAGGGAAGTGAATCAAGACTAGGACCAATGCTCAAGGGATTAATGACAATCTTCAAGTAGTGGTAACGAAGATCTTGTGTCATATATAGTGGTTTAAGACGTGCCTTTCCGGCGAAACGTTAAACGGCTTTGGTAATGAATAAACACAAAGCAATTATTCAAGTATAGACTAAGGTCACTTTCAATAATAGTCTTAGTCTAAACCAAAATATGAGCAAGGTATTAATTCACTTTCTCTCCCACAAAGGGCCTACTAACCGTATGGGTGCAAACCATGGAAATCATGCTTGATACTTTAAGCTGCTACTAACTCACTCTACATCACCATAGTGAGTCAAGTATCCAAGCAATGAAGGTTTGAGAGGATAAAAGAAAATAAACACAAACCACAAACAAATGTCAAGGCAAGGATGCCAAGAGCAAGCACATAGTCAAGTAATGATCAAAAGAATGATCAAAGGGCGTGTGGAAGAACGAAAGCGTACCTTAGCCACAAAGAGCAATCCAATCCATCACTGCAAGCCTCAATAGTGACTAAGATGAATACTAAGTCTTCAATGACTAGTTTTATTCCCAATCATCATTCAAAGATATTGAAGATCAATGAAGATGAGTGTTCTACAAGTGCAAATAGCTCAATCCGCAATCAATTCAATGATTGATCTTCATGAGTACCTACACAAGACAAGATGCAATCTAGTAGATACATTTCAAGAGTAGATCTAAAATGTATAAATGCTACTAATCTAAGTGGGATGTAATATTACCAATTAAAAAGACCTATTTTTAAAGAAAACATAGTTTTGACCAAAGAGAAACTTTAGTACAACTTGACCTTCTAATTTGAGGAGACAATGGATCGATCCAAGTTTCAAAGTACAATATACTTCAAAGATCTTGAGTGACCATCTCTCTGATACCAATTGTAGAAACTAGAAGGGGGGTGTTGAATAGTTTCTCTTCGATTGGCAACCAAATTTAAATTACTTTCAATTTGGTTTGTATCAAAACTATCTTTTGCTTGAAGCTAAGTTGCATAATGATTAGGTTCAATTCAAATGCACTAGCAAAGATAATAGGTAAGTGTAATGATAATGAAATAAGTAAAGAGTAAGGAAGGAGACAACCTAGTGGGAAGACACCAAGATTTATAGTGGTTCGACAACGAGGCTCTATCCTCGTTTCTACTCCACTCCTCGAGTACACCTACTCGAGATTTTCACTATATCCACAAGCTCCCTTCTTGGCGGAGAAAACCTTACATCGTCGCTTACATTATTTTCCGACACTAAGCTAAATGTCGAGACCTAATCTTTAGCTAGGACCAATCTACACAATGTGGCCTACTTCACAATTTAACGACACAAGGCTAGATGTCGAGTTCTAATCTTAAGGTAGAACCAATCTTCACGACGTTGCCTACTTCACCATTTTACGACACAAGGCTAGATGTCGAGTTCTAATCCAAAGCTAGAACCAATCTTCACGACTCTTCACTTTGAAGCTAAGTGAGAACTTCACACAACACAACTACTAATCACTTTTAAGTTTAGTGAGAACTCACAAGACACAACCACATCACTTTATAGTTTAGTGAGAACTACTAATCATATCTATTACAACTCAACTAGACTTATCCAAGTACACACATGTAGCTTGGATTTACACAACACAAATCCAAGCAAACACATATGCAATGGATGTACACAACAAATCCAAGTATTCACAAATAACTTGGATGAACACAACTAGTCCAAGTATTCATAAATACAATGGATTGACCTAAAACAAAAAGGGTATCATGATGAATATGACTAGCTCATAGATTCATTTTATCACAACACTAGTGAGTGAGTGATCTTCTCATTGGACAAGGTAAAGGAGGGGATCAAGAGGATAATCATATGTAAACATCCTTAACACTTTAAGTGATCATTTACTAATGATTATGCTATAGAAAAGAGAAAGGGGGTTTAGAAAAACGTCCAAGAGGCTTGTTGGAAAATGAGATTTGACCCACTATTTAAAGGAGACAAAGTATAACGGATATATAACGGCTATCTGGGCGCGGTACCTTATCTAGCCCGGCAGTTCCATATCGCTAGGGAACCGCCTAGCCACTTAAGGTACCACCCCTAGAGTACGCTCCATTTTTTGTCTTTTAGTGGGGTAGGAATATCTGAGGTATTTGAAGCCTTCAAAGGATATTCTAATAGCATATGGAATATGCTATTTTCAAATTTTCATTTTCCATTTTGATAAAACATTTTCTAAAAAAGAAAGTTTATTAAAAAGTCTTTTGTCATATTAACAAAAGTGAGTTTTAAGAATAATCATTTTGATGATCACTAAGTATGATTAAGAAAGGTTAGTGATATGATTATTACCTTGATGATAGTGTTAGTTAAATAATTCGTTTTGTGTTTTACACTAAATGTGTTGTATAGTTTGTTGTGATCAAAACTAAGAAAGATTAGTTAATACTAATAATGTTTTTAGGCATCACTTGCATTAACAAAATACTTGGAAAAATATAAAATAATGAAAGAAAGTATTACCTGATATAGGATGAGCTTGGCTGACTCCAGTGGTTCATTTGGGGATTTATTAGCGGTAGTGGCCGCAATAGTAATACAAGTATGATTTTTTCCTTTTGTTTTCTTCTTTTTTTTTGTAAAAAACCCACGGAATTGATTCATCTATTGAAGATTGCTTAATCCATTGAATTAGCTACTTTTGAAAACATGTAAACTTGATTATAGCAAGTCACAAACCCGAGCATGACCCACCCTCAACTTCTATATCTTATATCATTCATTAAATCCCTATATATTTTAGCATGCACTATTTCTTCGGGTTCTCGGTCTAGATTCTTTGGTGATGATCATATTTAAGAAAATAAAAACATGAAGTTAAGCAGGTGACCAACAGTTTGTTGTGTTGTTAACTACTGTTACTAAGTTGTGCCATCTTTGCTTCCAGTTGAGTTTAAATTTCAATGGCTGGTTTGCGCCTTGCTCGGTGAAATTATGTCTTTTCCCTCTAGTGTAATGGGTTGGCAGATAAACCTATGAATAACATAAAGAAAATATGAAACTTCCGAGTTCAAACAACAATCAGTAACAAACCTAAATCCACTATGCATCATTCTTTTACGCCCTTTGTGGTCTGATTTTACCGTCTCAGCTTCACCACTGAATTTCCAAAGAATCATTGCATCATTTCCTCGATGGCATGAGTTTGCGGGTCAAGATACCATAACAGCAACCTGCAAAAGGATTAAAATATTTAAGTGCAGAACTGCAAAGAGTCATCACTTATGTCAAAAAAAAACATTTCTATATGATGTATAATAAAAACGTAAAAAAGGAAAAATCTTGTGAGCAGCTAGAGAGCAGTCCTACTTACAGTAAATAACAAACATAATATCAGAAAACAATGACTCTTAAAAGAGCCAAAGGTGGCTAGTGCAGGTTCAATATCTAAACTCTCTGGTACAACAATAGAATGATCAAAACCTGCTTGAAAATATTTGAGCAAAAAATATCAGTAGCAAATTATCTTCGTGACTGATATGCTTTCGCCATTGTGTCGACTCATGAATTCATAAGATGCTTTCACCTCGATTCAAGAATCATCCGTCAAGTCAATCTGTAACACATCACGAGTATCAAATCATTTTATCAAATTCCATTTTTTAAGGTTCATAATGTTCTCTATAAAAAAATTCAATTAAATGTCAATTAGTAATAATTCATCATCATACTATTGCTACAGATGCACTCAATTCATAACCCATATACCCAATTCAAATAACCCACCATCTTTAATTTGCCCCAATTGCAACGCTGTATTTATCGAAGAAATTAACGATACCCTTTTGACTGGAACATCCTTGCCAGAATCAATCCGCCGTCGTTTTCCAGCGGCCGATATGTATGATCAAATCCCTAATTCAAACCCTAACCCTAGCAGCCTTGTTTTGAGGAGAGCTAGGAGGAATAATGGTAATCGGTATCCATTTAACCCGGTTGTGGTGGTTTGACCCCATCATCACTAACCTGGGTCGGGATCTTTAACGTGATGAACACCATCGATTTATTTCATGATCTGTATGGAAGATATAGACAATTACCAATCCCCTTTCTGATAAATGCAAAAATGATTATACTTTCGATTACAATATGATATGGGTAATCTAGGCAGACCCACGTCTTCCTTGTGTTACAATTGAATCTGAATCAAACAACAAAGATAAAAAAATCAATTGATTTTTTATGTTTTTAAGATTAGGGTTTACATCCGTTATTTAGGGAAAAATAGATTAGGGTTTACAAGTATTAGATTGAAAGTCGATCAAACAACAAAGATCCGGTTGTTTTTATTGTGTTTTTTTGGATTAAGGTTTACACCAGTTGTTTAGGGAAGAACGGATGGGACGTGTGTGTTTTTTCACCGTGGTTGTGGGGAAAAAATGAAAAAATTAAAGTGTTAACCATTATTTATACCCACGGTTACATAACGCAATTTTAAAAAAAAATACGTATTACAAAAGTGCGTTCCGCCTAAAATTGAGGTAAATAAGGCAATAAATGAGATTTTTTAGCAAATACTAAAATTCTAGTGGCTAAAAGATGTGACTGGGATATGACTAGATTAAAAAGTGTGGTTTCAAATCATAATTATACCTATATAATATATATATATATATATATATATATATATATATATATATATATATATATATATATATATATATATATATATATATATATATATATATATATATATACTAGTTTCAAAACCCGTCCGATGGACGGGTATGACTTGTCATCTTTGTTTACTTTTTTTAATTTTCTAAATAATTGTTTCTAAGTAGTCATTTCTAAAACATAGTAGTATGAGTTATTCTTTGTTTTTTAAGTATAGTTTTCTTTTAGTGTATCATTAGTAAGAATGACTTGCATGTAGAGGTGGCAAAATGGGCGGGCGGGCGGGCACGGGCTAAACGGGCGCAGGTTAAACGGGCACGGGCGAAACGGGCGAGCAAAACGGGCGGGCTAAACGGGCGCAAGCTAAAAAAGGAAAAAAACATATAAAAACCTACAAATAAAAAATAAAATACTTGTTTGAACGTCGGGATAAAAAATTTAATAAAAAATATTCGTCGAGTATACTAATTTGTATTTTACAAGTGCGCCCGTTAAGCCTATTTAGTTTGTTACATATGCGCCCGTTTAGCCTATTCATTATAAAGAATGGGCAAAAAGTGCCCCATCCTTTTTTGAAATTGGGCAAAAAGTGCCCATATGTATTAAAATGGGCAAGATTTGCCACCTCTACTTGCATGTGTTGTTTATCTTTAGTATTTATGTGAAAAATTGTTGTAAGTTCTTTTTCTAAAAATAGTCCGATTGTTTGTTTAGTTATCAATTTTTGTGAAAAAAGTTTACTTGTTAATTTTTTTAATAATATTTAAATATGTTCTTTTGTTTTATATTTTAATATAATTACTTTTTTAATATTTTTAAATAAATAGTATTTTAATAATTTATTATTTCACACTATAAATATTAATACTTATCTTTTATTCCAAAACAAATACAACCAGATCGCCCTTATTTTAATCGAGGTTTCTAAAATTGGCAATTGGTGGCGCCAATGCGTCGTTAAGGAGCAAGACGTAACCACTACGTTACGAAATAGACTAATACGACGGCTTTAAGCGTGACATGAAATGAAGCATGGAAAGGCGTCATGGGATTTTCGATTGGGTTATGGTGAAAAAAATTCAAAAATAAAGATTACGTGTAAAAAAACTGACTGGAGATTTTTAGTATATACAACCTTTTTGTAAACTCAATATATATAAGATATAAAATATGCTATAAATGTATAACTATTTTTATATTTTGTGTCGCTTTAAACTACTCTTTAAAATTGCAAAAGCTTCGTATTAATCGCTAAGACCAGTGTTTTCAGACCCGGATCGACCTGGCCGGGTCAATCGGTTGCCGAAAAATGGGTCATATTGACCCGAGTTTCACATTTTTGAAACCTGGCTTGAGCCACCGGGTTTGGGGTGACCCGGGTCAACCCGGTTCTCGAGACCTGGCCGGGTTTTGATTTTTTCGGGTTTAATAATAATATATATGTAAATTTTACGTATTTGGAACGGAATTTTATTTTTACATATATTATTGATTGGTAAAAAACTTATATCTTCAATATACGAAAGTTTTAATGATTTTTATATATAAACTTTGTAAATTATATGATGAAATTTTTTTTAGAAAAACGGGTTAACCCGAGTTGACTCGGACCCGACGACTCGACCGAGTCGATTTAAAATCCTGGTTTTAAAACATTGGTTAGGACTTGAGGCTTGATTATGTCATCATGTCATTACGTCGCACATGATTAAAAAACTCCTTTCTATTTCTCGTTAAGACAAGGGCTTTTAATATATTGAATTCTGACCAAAAAATTCAATGGCACATTACTCTTGAATCTCTTGTTTTGTATATGAACTTGTAGACAGGTATCATAAAGTAAATAATGCTTCATTTTACATTGTGTGAATCCCACGAGAAGGCCAATATATTTTAGTAATTATTAATATATATATTAAATGTCGCAGCAAACAACGTCGTAAAGAGAATTGCTATGTCGTTTCATGCTTTGGTGTACGTCGTTTCAAAGAAGAAAAACAGGCGCACAAAACCATTTAAGAAACAAAATTTCAAATTACCCCTTACATTATGTGACATTTAACAAAAACTACTTTCCATTTTAAACTATTTACAACTTCTCGGTATAACAAACTTAATTATCAACTATGAACCTTATACCCATCGATTTAACCGAAACAAAAAATACTCTTGAAGAGATTATCGAATTACGAACCAAACAAGTCCAATATTGTAATGATTCTAACGCACGCATGATTTTATAAAAAAAATGATACTTAATACACATTTTAAAAAATTGTTACGAAAATAGTCCCTCAGGATATTTGTTTTTTACAAAACCAACTACCGACGCGAATAATCATTTGCATTATCGGCCTACTGCATTATTGATCATGCACGCTCCGCCGCGAAACGCGGGCTATATACCTCGTTATTCTTATTCGCTCACCAGTTTTAGTAATATATTCCGAGACCACCATCCGAGATCAACAAAATTAAGTTTGCTATTATTTTGGGCAGTTCCACTTGCAACCTGTCAGTATTTGCAATGATACACATGCGTATATTATTCAAGTTTATATGAGATAAAAGTTGAATATCATAATAAAAAGGTTATAATGTTTAGATTAATAGCAATATCATAGTAATAAAATATGCAGCTAATATAATACGGTAAGTAACTTCTCATTGAACTTACAGAACAAAATAGTTCGATAGTCATGATTTAATATGCTTTTTGTCTCCTTACAGATCACTCATTTTTTCTAAAGACTGACTCGAGATTCATGAAGGTGTTCAAAAATACAGATAAAATCTAACTCGGTGAACAGATCGTAAATTTTTTAATATAATATAAGACTAAATGGAAGAGCAAAAAAAAAACAACTCATGGTACAACATAATGAGAAAGGTTCATATAATGTAAGCTCCTCTAACTAATGTACTTAACAACTCCAATAGCTCGGTATTTTTAGCTTTTAAAACCCCTTTCTGAAGGAGCTTTAACCACTTCTCGCAGCTAATCCAACTTCATACCACTCAGAACCTTACTTTGAATCACATTCACTTCTTCTAATCAATCTCATCAACCAAATCGACAGACAGAAGCCGTGGACATCAACTAAAGCTACCAAGTCCTTTTCTGTCATTCCACCTCTAGCAAACTTAAGCCTGAGTACGGGTTCAGCAAGTTCCAAAGAAACCTCTACAGCAAAGGAAATTCACTTCCCACTGTTCGTTTGGAAATCCATAGAGATGTGGGTTATCTTTTTTTGTAATCCAACAAAAGATTAGATGAACAGTAATAGTCGAGTGTTTAGCTCCTAAAGTTTAAGATGACTAAAACTTGTTGAGAGACAATGGTTACAATTTTTTTATGTTTTCTTGGAAAAATAATACAATGAAACGCAAGTCAGTGGAAACTATGAAGCCATTAAACAACATGGTTCTACCTGCACGCTGCTTCTCTGCTAAGAGCCGTGTCCCTTTTTCATCTGTTTATTCTAGACCTAAGTATAAACTTAGAGAACAATACATCTATAATCTTAGACAATAGGCTTGATTTGCATGCCATGACGCTAGTCATGCTCGATATCATTAATCTCATTAGACTTTAGAGTTTAATTGTATAGGAAATTGAAGCCAAATACATTGTCCACACAGTCATAGTTAAAGAATGCTTAGGGTAGATCAATTAGGAAATTGAACAAAAAACGTCTTAATCACCTTAGCCATCAGGGTAGTATTGATCCTCCGCTCCCCACTGCTATGTTGCTCTTTCCCACTCCTCGATAGTTTGGTGTCGCTCATTGGCAGCTCGTGTCTGCTCCTCTGGTGCCCTTCGCTTCTCAACAACTTATTGTCGCTCCTTGGCAGCTTGTTTCCGCTCCTCCAATGCCTTTACTATACATGAAATCTGAAATATTTGTTAAAACATGCATGATTATATTTGAGTATACATGCTAACTAATGATCCATGAACTTAACAGTAATGCCAATACGGTACCGATGGACCCAAGCATAATAAGAGAACCCTTAGCAGAATACATTCATGTACAAAGGCTAGAAATTCTCACTCGCATGCTGAAAGTGCAATCTTTTATTAAGACCAGAGCTCCATCCAAAGGTAAAAAGAGCCAGGTTTGATGTTGAGAAACTTTTATAAGGTCATTTGATAATTGATATAGCTTGAGTAATACATGTTCTCCACACAAATATCAGTAATTAGATACATGGAATCATATTCCTCGTACTTGAAATAGGTGTTCATTTACAATATCAGGTTCAAATTACAAATAAAAGACAAAAGGAACATATCTTGTTAAATCAGCAAATCGTTACGTACATACTCACTTCTGGTTGTGCAGGAAATGAGGTAAAGGTCAAAAAAATAAGCATGCTTACTTGAAATATATGAAAGAAGCTTTCTTAACGAATCTTCTTTTCCAATTCTTGTATCCTAAATTGCTAATAACGCTGCTGGGGGTACAAAGTTGATTTCAAGCCAAAAAATTAAAGACTCGTTTAGTATGTAAAAAGGGAAAAAATATGCGTACTTCCAAATCTTTAATTTCACAAGAAATGAAAGAAGCTTCATTGCCTATTCATAAGCAAATTCTTGTATCCTAATAACGTCTTGCTTATCTAGACAAATTACAAAGGGGAAATTCAATTAACCAAATTTTTTATATTAAAGAGTGTTGAGTTATGTATAACTGTTGTACATTTATTTGCAGGATCATGCATGTGACTCGGGTCTGATTATGTTTAACTATTACCAGCTTGTTAATTCTCATCCCTCACCTTTAATCTAGATCCGTTTCGTACAGCCCAGAACGGTTTCATCTTCCTACTTCGGCCTATGTAGCTTCAAAACTTTGCCCCTCTTGATGTTTGAATATTTTTTACGTCTATAACATCGTATACAAACTGAAGTTCAGTAGGTAAGAATGTGTTTACTATACTTTTATATTACTTGTACTACTGTATCCATATACATATTGAAGTGAAAGTCATGGTGAATATCGCTTTAGCAGCTTCATAAGACATAAATTTGGGTAGCTTTACTGATAGATGAACATAAGTAATCAGAAATGCAACTTCTCATATCAACCAAAATTGTAACAATAGATTCATGTTACTTTATGAAAATAGGCCATACCTTCACAAATTTGGTTATTTATACCCTTTCTTTTCTCATATCATAAATTTGGGTAGCTTTATTATGATGGAATTGATTCAGAATTCCTTCATGTGCATTCATCCGTCTTAACTAAAT
Organism: Glebionis coronaria; assembly: GCA_025667525.1. Classification (NCBI taxonomy): domain Eukaryota; kingdom Viridiplantae; phylum Streptophyta; class Magnoliopsida; order Asterales; family Asteraceae; genus Glebionis; species Glebionis coronaria. The sequence continues at coordinate 425,506,746 of CM046877.1, forward strand.
AATCCTGATCACCAACCTGTTTCCCTGAGTCCTTGCTAGTTTTGTTCCCCATATTCTGAGCTAAATGAGTTCCCAATTTGCGAGTCGCATACACTGCGAGAAATACAATAAATGTATTTACTAATATGTATTAAGTGCATAAAATGTGAAAGATATTATTATACACCAGTCTCGAGCTGTTGAAAAACATTTGCAGCGAGTGTGGTAAGGGAATCAATGTTTGGGATACAACACAATAATTCAGCTGCAATAAAAACAATCCCAATTATGAAATACTATATTTACTTGGACGGTTAAAGAAATTGATAATTTCACACAATTATATGAAAATCCTCAACATTATTTGAAGTTCACTTGAAGCATCTTTTTCCTCCCTATTTGAAATATACCTCGTCTGCTATAAAAAAAATACTAAGAATAGCCAAAACTTAACGATGGTACATATTATTTATATCATAAGGACCTGCATATAAATAAGATTTCACAATGGCGAAAAAAGTAACTGATCAAAAGTTTGAAAGTGCAAAACTGGGATCCATGCTGTTAAGCTATATAGCAGGCATAATTCTCTGTAAGTATCAGTGATTTCTAAAAGGTTGTCATCTGTTTAGACATAGATTTCAGTTTGGGGATCATAACTGCATCGCTATATAATAAGGTCTAATTCATATGTTGTCATTAACTTGACTTTACCTTAGCGGCATGTCAAAATCCAGACTGGTAAACAGAGTTTCTTGTATCTCACAAAGATCACACGAACTTAGCTTGCAACCCTAATACAAAAAAATATATAAGATAAAAGTGAGAATACAACAATGATTAGAACACAAAAAAACGATTAAAAGCTCTAATCTTGAATCTTGATTGAATTTGTACAGATCTTGTTAATTGAATCTTGATTGAATTTGTACAATCTCAAATCTTGAATCTTGTTAGCGATGACCTCGGAATCGAAATCGGATTTTGTGGAATCGATTTTGGTATTGGAATCGAAATCGAATTTGATTGTTATGGAGGAACAGGTTATAGTATTTTTTTGAACGACATGAAACGTACACATACGTCGATCGGAAAAAAAATTATATTTAGTAACCAAATTAATATATCAAGAAAAAATATATATATATAGTAACCAAATTAATATATCAAAAATCTAAAAAAAAGTAAAAATTAAAAAAATAATTAGAAAGTGATGACGTGGATATGATGTGGCATACCCCTCCTCTTATATATAATGTAAAGATATATATATATATATATATATATATATATATATATATATATATATATATATATATACTAGTTGCAAAATCCGTCCGATTGACGGGTATAACTTTTGATTGTCATTTAACTTTTTTTGTTTGGCAAATATTTGTTTTTAATTTTTTTAGTGTAGTTGTCTTTAGTGGCGAAACCTGCTTGATGGGCGTGTGACTTTTGATTGTAGTTTACATTTTTTATGGTGAATATTTTGTTGTATATATAAATATTTTTTTGAAACTGATAATTAACTTATAAAGGTTGTAATTAGTGTTAATATTATTTATCTTATATTTGATAAAACCCTCTTTGGTATTAAAAATTATTTTGCGATTATTACACATTATTGATTTTATTATATTGTATATGTGATTTATGTTTTTTAGTCTCACATTATGATTCAATTGTTGCATTTTTTTTATATGTGCGTATTTAAAAATGTCTAATAATCAATTAATTAATTAATTTTATATTATATTATGATTATTGTATTAATTTGAAATATATAGTATTCAATTATACAGGTATTTACGGAATCTATAATGGATCAGACGATATGTGTGGCTAAAACCAAATCTTTCATTACGTTGTTTTTTTGTTATAGATGAGCTCATCAAAAATTGATTTGTGGCTAATTCAGCGAGTAATTCTCGTTTGCACTTATAATTATTGTTTATATATATTTATTTAGCTGTTGGTGTTTAATAAAATATTGTACTCTAAGCAGATTTTTTAGTTTAAATATTTATGTTAAAAATTGTACTTATTGAAGTTATAAAAGTACCTAAAGGATAGACCTTTAAATCATACTTCATAGGTTCTATATTAATAAAACTAACAAAAAAAATTATTTAACTATTGGTGTTAAATAAAATATTGTACTCTAAACAGATTTTTTTATTTAAATATTGATGTTAAAAATTGTAATTATCAAAGTAATAAAAGTACCTAAAGGATAGACCTTTAAATCATACTTCATAGGTTCTATATTAATGAAACAACAATAAAACTATAAAATACTACTATCAATCTACACATACATTTTCATTAAATAAGAATATTATTACGTACTTTCTATATGAGAAAAAGTGAATACATTAAATATTTAGAGCAAAATATAGTGCTTACATGGATGTCTTGACTAAATTATAAGTATCTTTATTAAGCTATAATTAATCATGAATAACTTTATGTTTAAAATCGATATCTAGGCTCAAGATTATTGCATGAACCTTCATTGATCACATTGAATGTCGATGCAAGAGGTTTCCAGCAAAGGTTTGCAATGTGCTGCTTATAAAGACAATAAAATTGGCAACTAAGACTATATATTCAAATCAATTACATTGTAATTTGAAGCGCTTTGAGTACTTGGTAAGAAGAATTTTAACTAATGCTTATGCTTTTCACACAAGTGACCTGTTGGTACCGCCTTTGCACCAAGCTGTTAGACATGAATAGAGTAGTTAAGCAAAAGATGATAAAATAAGACGACTTGTGTATATTAGATAACCAAATGTTAAATGACATGGGGTGCTCAATTACCTTATGCTTGCAAAAACCTATTCATTTATAATTCTATCAAAGATATTAACATAAAACAAACAACTAAAATGACACTTTTTTGTATAGCTAATCAACAACAAAAATGATTATACAAACAATTCTCGAACATTATTTGATAACAAAAACACAAAATATAAACTCAAAAACAGAAGCGGTCATACGATTGTGAGCTTTTAAAAGTGATTATTTGATAACAAAAATTTTTAAACTGTGACATGTCTATATTTAACATAACGGGATGACCAAGAAAACATAATATCGGAAGGAAAAAATGTAGCAAAAAATCAGGAAAAAATGTTTTGCTGAAAGCGTGTGTCATATATAATTCTCAGACACATATGATAATGTCAAATTTGTAATTACGTCGTTCAATAAAACCAATGAAAGTTGTCTTGTTAGCAAAATAGGGACACTAATATACACGGTGTCTTTTTGCTAGTCTAATGTAAGCTAGTCAAACGATAATGTCTCATAAGCAAGATAGCTCCCAACTTCTCCAAAATAATTAAACAGATCGAGTCATGATGAAAGAAAATTCAATTGAGATAGGATCCACCAAATGAGAACAATGTATAAAAGTATAGAAAACAAAACTTGATTACAGAGCCAAAGTAATGCATAGAGCTTCTTGTATATACTTTCACTCTCATCTGTAATATTATTCCGCAAAAGCTCTCATTTCCTTTATGATAATAACTTGTGTCGTTAACCAACTAACTTAGAGGTGGTGAGAGTGGCGGTTGTAATATATACATCATTTTAGCAATCTCTTTCAGTGGCTTCAATAGTTCATTCAGCTGTTCCACTGCTGCCCTCTCTCGCTCTTGAACCACCTTTTGTTTCTCCTTCGCAACTCACTCATAAGCTGCTTTTGATTTGTCTTCAAAATGGCCCTTGAAAATTTCAACCTGCAAATATAATAAAACATATAAAGGGGATACTTTGGATGCAATAACATGGTAGCCAAGTCGCTGCATAAAACTTGCATGGAACTAAAATCACATATATCAAAGGCTTCAAGATCCAACGACTGTAAACCCTTTGGCAATCTCTTCAATATCGGGCTTCAGGTAATACGTTGTAGGTAAACCATTAGGGGGAATTTGGGTGTGCTGAGTCATTAACTATCGACATAAACAATCAGTTTACTAACTCAATGTTAACGCCAAAAGAGGCAAAACCCGACAGATGGTGATAAATGCCAGATGTAGTGTTGTCCTAATCCACAGGCCTTTATAGATCTTTAACTATGTCAAGTGGAGCTGAAGTCACGTGAAGTCTATACAACACATACTGACATGACTTCAGATTCATTTAAAGTATGCAACAACCCCAAGCCAGATGGCCGTATTCAAAATGCTAAATGGTTATATCTTTGGAAATAATGTCCTTTTAATATGTTGTGCCGTATTGTTTTCGAACTTTTGTAAGGTTCTGTTGAGATTAGTGAAGGTATTCTTGGTGAATATTTCGAGTAGGTTGTTAGGGGTCAGATAGAGGTATTAGCTCAATGGCGTACTGTCATTTGAGTCAAACTATTGTTTTACCATGAGTTGGTGAGTGTTTTGGTTTGACTAATTCAGCAGTTAGTTTCTCGTTTTTCTTCATTAGTTTAGTTACTTCTTCAGATAGAGCTATAAGCTCGACTGCAGCAGCAGATTCTATTACTTTGGCATATGAGCTATGCACTTGTAATGTGCCATTTTTGTTTGAGTTCGCTATATTTACCCCTAACTTGGATCTTGTAGACTGACGGCATGTAGCTTTAGCAGGAGTAGGGCAAGATATTGAGTTCCCAGGAGATGTGGAAGACTTATGGATAAACTCGCTACGTTGAATGCGAGGCCAAAGCAAAACTTCGACAGCTGACAAACTTGCTAATGGATCTATTAGAAGGATATTTGAAGAATAATCACGAACTCTCAGACTATTTGGTGTTCTTCATAGGCTGTTTGAGTGTTGGATGTTCTGAAAACGGGTCAAAAGATATGCTGTTTGGTTATGCAATAAAATGGGTCAAAACATAGGTTGTTTGGTCTTGAAAAAGAACAACTGGTTCTGGAAAAAATGGGTCGTAATGAAAAGTTAGTGGTGACTTTTAATTTTATGCAGGAGTTAGATTACTTACAGTTGTTGTGCATACATAACATGTATTTCAGTGTCAGGTTATTTACACTAAAATATGCATATAATCAGTTTAATCTAATCTTCAAAGCTACTGATCTACTTCACAACTAAGCAACATCCTATTTATTATTATTAAGCGGTTCTCTGAATAAAACATCATAATAAGAAAAACTCTAAATTGTCTATCTACAAACAAAATAAAAAATAATCACCTGAATAGGCATACTAAGATCACGAATGATCGTATTGAAATAAAAGTACATACCTCCATAGCTACGGAATTGCAGATTAGAAGCGTACACAGTAGTAGTTGTTGATTTTTCATGATTGGCGTAATCTTTTCTGCAAAATAAGAATACAACAAAGAAGTTTGAGCCAAGGTGAACATGTTAGTAAGGTAAATATCAAGCATGGCGAATGGAGAGCTAACCTGCATTCTTACGATCATTAGCATGGCCTGCCTTAATAAGCAAAATGAACATATTCCACAACCCCTGCACCTACTCATATGCATGTAGTCAAGTATAAGTAGCAATATCCTTCAGCCTATTGATCCATCGTCAGTTCGCCAACCTGAAATCATTATAGATGTACAATTTATATGGAACTGCTCTTTTATTTGAGCGACAATACATCATAAGATCCTGTAGAGTACAAAGAGCAACAACCTTCATTTCTTCTGAAGTTTAATCCTCGAGCAAATTTACTAATGCACTTCAGACTGCAACAACATCGGTGGATCTTGAGATAGTCTCGTTCTAGAATATATCACTAAGAGTAAGTGTTGTAACAATCTAGCCTATTGTGCATGTGTTTCTGGATCCAAGAGGTGCTAAGAAAGTGGTAAGATAGCTGAGTTGGTTGCTTTGGGCTCTCTTATCTTTACGTTTTTCAATAGCATTTAGTTAACTAAGCAATGAATCAGAGTAAATATAAACTTAATTATGTACCCTCACATGTAATATTTAGAAGAAAAAGTGGTGCTGTCAAAAGTCTTCGTCAGTTATTGAAGTATGGAAAGTAAACCGAGTCTAGTCTTAATAACATGCTTTGTGAAAGTTTGACCCATAATGTGATAATTAAGCCCAAACTTTAAGTTAATCTCTAAAGAGAAAATATTAAGTTATAACTAAAATTTGAAGTTATACTTAGCTAAACATTTGATAAACCTATATACACTAATGTTCGCTATAACTTCGTGCTACGCCCTTTGAAATCCTAGACCCACCTCCAAGAAACTTTAGTACACAGGGCAACCGACCTTATATCTTAGAGGCGTTTGGTGTTGCGTTTAGATACTTGCTATATAATTGTCTCTTTTTAAAGCACTGATAATCGAATCTGCTCCAACTATATTCCACATGTACTAAAGATCATTTTTAACTAATTAAAGGGTTGTCATCCATTGATTCCAGTAAAAAAGATTAGCTGTAATTACTTTAGCAAAGAACTAAAACCCTAGCTGTCAGTCCCTTAAAAATTACAGAAACTGCTACAATACGATCAATAGAACGCGAAACATGTACAACTCTTTATGAAGGAATTACTCTATTATGAACATCTCACCATATAAACAACCACGTATAAGCACATACAATGAGAATTTGCCGAAATAGAAATTACATGTCTCAACCGACCTATGGTACGACAACACATGAAATTCAAAATAAAATTTAACTCGCTTATTAGTAAGAGACAATATGTACTTAAAACACTCCAACTTTACTCATAATATTTTCTTATATACTTCCCGAGTTCACTTACAACAAACATTTTTTTTAATAGGTCCATTACTACTTTAGTAACAATTTTCCACGTAGAAAACACATTGACAAACCGGGCTGCAAAGAAGACTATTTCGAACGATAATTAATGAGGCATGATTCATAAGAAAGGTTGTTTAGATTTTCTCTGTGAACAACCCAATATAGTTTGTGTTTTACTGGTAAAAGGTGTGCGCAATTACCTTTGCAAAAAGACACTGCTCCTCTACATATTGATCATTATAAAATATAAGAACCTTATTTTTTTTAATATCTTCAAACTATGAACTCAACGTAACATACGTTGAACGTAAGATTCTGTATTATTTTGTATCTGCTTATGTTTTTCAGGAAGCTATACGACATGTGTAGTGAGGTGCACATATCACTCAGTAGTAATCTTTTATTCTGCGAGTGAGGTGCATATACTGCTAGAATGCACTATTCTGCGAGTGAGGTGCATATACTGCGAGTGAGGTGCATATACGGAAAAAGCACAATTGAATCCTTAATATCTCTATAACAAAAGCATAAAATACATTTGTAGTATTATTTCAAAATTCTGGGAACTGACCAAACCGGCTCTCGGTGGTTTGTCGGAGCGACTTTAAATGGCATGTGAACCTTTACTTAAACTGTATGTATCGGTTCGCCCAAGGATTTTGGACAAAGAGAACCGTTCACAATTCACCATAAACTTTTTATAACAAAAGTACATCTCCTCAACCGTACTTCAATCTCAAGTGGCTAATTTACTTTAAAAAATATAGTATAATCAAAGTACAGGTTATAATTTAGTTTTCCGCAAAACACACATGTAGCACACTAAAAAAACCATAGAAATTGAAAACATTTTATAAATGAAAAGTTATGTAACAGGAGTTTAGAGACCATTTGATTTGCATATGGGAGAGTTCTATCAATTTCATGTGCTTACTTTCTACGGTACATGCATATTATGACTAAATCTAGATTAGACTACCTAAGAATCGATGAAGCTAAGAGCAAAAGATCAACGATGTGATATCAACTAACAGGGTAATTGACTAACAGTGTAACTGAAAGTGATTGTACATCATGAATATTTCTTTAGTATGAAATGGGTCAAATGCATTTATGTAGTTCGCCTCATCGTAGGAAGTAAATGGCTGACCTTAGATGTTCAACATGATCTATCTGATCCTAAGCCATGGCATCCCATAGTGCTCCAGCCTCCATGTTCCTTATATATATCGTTTCTACGGGCGTAATTGTAATGATAGAGTGACCCACTATTTGATAAAAGAGGAGGTGGCACATAATATTTTGATTGAAACACTTAAAAAGCAATAGTAACATTTTACTCGTATATGACTCTCTAATTTTAAAGTGGATTTATTGAGAAGTTCTTGTCTATGAACAGAATATACTTGTTTTCAAGTATTTTTAACATTAAATCTTTATGATCACGAAGGCAGTAAGGTTGTGAGACTGTTAGTTTGTGAAGATAGTGAAGTCATGAGAAGGTTCAGGTTGTAAACAGGGTTCAGGTTGTGAAATGTTGTAGGTTGTAGAGTTGGCGAGGTTGTAAGGTGTTGAGGTCACGGAGATGGTGAGGTTGTGAGGTGGATCAGGCTATCAGGTAGTGTGGTCTTGGGTTGGTGTAGTCGTGGAGATGGTGAGTACGTGTTCAGGTCATGGAGATGGTGAGTTGCTTACACTGTCCATGATAGCCCTGCAAATACCAAAAAATATAGGTAATATACTTTCGTTTATCAATTGAGATCAAATCACGTAATAAACAGGTTCCTTTTAACAGCTTGGTATTTATCTAAAATGATATTATCGCCTAAATTTTAGTTGCGTACAGAAGTTGATCTTTTGATTAATTAGTATGATATTTGCAAATCTTGAACCACTGTTTTATCCCATAAAGACTACATTCAGATGTGTAGACTGAAGCAGCGGCAAAAATGATAGCAGGGCTTTCAGTTTACATTTTGATTGAACTATGGGCTGTTACAAAATATATAAGCCATGCATAATTAAAAGGTTTAAAAAATATACATGTGGGTGCAAGTGAGTTCTGAACCGCCCATCGAAACTTGCTGCAACAATCACCAAACTCCACATATCTGGAGCAACGAAAGTTCTATCTGGAGCGACATTTAAGATTTAACCACTTCTGCCTCACTCGAGAGAAATTAAGACCTCGGGTTATTAAAAGAGAATAATAAGCCCACCTAATAAAAATCACATAATGACGGTCAACTCAAAGGGTGAATTTGATACTATGTAATACTTAGCCATAATTAACCAGTTTCTTTAAACCTGCCACAAAATTAGCATAAAAGAATCAATATCAATAAAATGAAGTTTAAACTTTGACCCTAAATCCAAATAGAAAACTCTTCAACCTTGAATTCAATACAAATCTTTAATTAACCACATTAGTCACAAAAATAATAGCAATCACGTATAATCGACATGCATGTGATACATGAAGGAGAGTCACATTGATGCAAAGAGATCTTGTTTTCATCCATAGATGGTCTAAATCAGGTTTAGTATATAAGACAAAGTTTAATAGCCTACCCGTTGTCCCAGTTACGCACAGGAAAAACCTCTAAAAGCATTCGGCCATGGGTCAATGTGACACCCGGGTAGTGTTTCAAAGTGTCTTTGACATGGGCAATCGTTGACTCCTCGTCGCCGCTCCTGCTATTATGTCACAATTAACACAAAAGGCTCTCAATAGATACCACAAACGTAACATAAACTTTTATTAATGATATATAAAATTACCTTAGTAGATGCTAATTGTAACTTTAGTTTCGATCATGGTGTGATGAAGCTGAAATTAGTGGATTAGGGTTAGTATGAATCGAATAAGGATTTGGGTTTTGCATAATATTGTTTGGGTTAGGATGATTTCGGTTGTTGATTAAGAAGATCTTTTCTCATAAGAAGATTATAAGATTTGATATACTTGACTTTTATATCACGATTTATGTGAGATTTTGTAAAGGGGAGAAGGTAGTAATGTTTAAGCCCAAAGTAATGACGGATAAAGAAAGTTTCTTAGAATCGGTTTCGTAAAATTTTTAAGCCCATAACCTAGCCCAAGTGATGACGTGGATATGATGTGGCATACCCCTCCTCTTATATATAATATAAAGATATATATATATATATATATATATATATATATATATATATATATATATATATATATATATATATATATATATATATATATATATATATATATATATATATATATATATATATATATATATTATATATATATATATATATATATATATATATATATATATATATATATATATATATATATATATATATATATATATATATATATATATATATATATATATATATACATATATATATTGGGTTATTATAAAACAAATCCTATAATAAAATAAATGAGGTGGATTCTTAGCCCTTGGATCAAAATCACTAAATTTGATAAAAAAAATGGTGTCTTTTTGTAAACTCTCAAACTTTAGGGGCAATTCTCGAAAACAATAAAATTTAAACACCAATTATATAAAATTCTAAATACTAATAAAAAAGATCGTATCTGTTTCTTAAAAAAACACACACAGTAAAGTCAATCATTTCCATATCAAAACCTAATCAAATCTATCAAATCTTTCAATATCAATCGAATCAAAACTGCAAATCCATGGCTCGAACATATATGGTGATCTACAACAATGAAGGTGGTCAAATATGGTGACGACGATCGGTGACGGTAATCGGAATCGGTCACGCTGATCTTTTGATGATAACCAATGATAGTAACCATGGTCGATGTTGCGGTATGACATCAAAGATGTAGAAGATTATTGGTAAGTCTGTGGTTATAATTTATGCATACAATGTGTTTGATATAATGTCTCAATAAGACATCATAATTGTGATGCACTACTTTAACATTCTAATGTACTAGGTATGAGACCTAATGTAGTAAGTTACTTACGGGTTTGATGTAGTAGAAAATATAGTGTAATGAAGTTGGTTACTTTCGTTGTTCATAGGTAGAAAATGTGTTAAAAATGCATTATAATGCTCTAGAATGCAATAGGATATCAAACATATATAAGGTTTTGTGCAAGTGTGTGTTTATGATTGATGTATAAAATATGTATGATATAATGTCTCAATGAGAACTATAAAGTTCTCTTTCATATAGAAGTGATTTGGTAAAATCATAACTGTGATGGAGTAGGATTAACACTATGATTGAGTAGAATTAATATTATGATGGAGTAAAACTAATACTATGCATGTGATTTGGTTAAAATTTAATAATAATAAGCAAATTTTATTCTACTGCATTACAGTTAAATTTTAATGCACTGTAATGCAGTAGGTCACTTGCATTGTTCTTTCTACTACATTATTGTTTAATTTTAATGCAGTGTAATGTATTACGATACTTGTATTTTTCTTTCTACTGCATTACAGATTAAATTTTAATGCACTGTAATGCAGTAGATTTTACATTGTTCATATGCATGATTTACTGTATTAAAACTTTTCTACTACATTAAGGATTAAATTCTAATGCATTTAATGCAGTAGGTTACTCGTGTTGTTCATATGCATGATTTTACTACATTGCAGCTTTATTTCTACTACATTACAATTTAATTTTAATGCATTGTAATGAAGTAGGTTATGTACATTCTTCATATGCATGATTTAATGCATTAAAACTTTATTTCTATTACATTAAGGTTTAAATTCTAATGCATTTAATGCCGTATGTTACTCGTGTTGTTCATATGCATGATTTACTACATTGCAGCTTTATTTCTACTACATTACTGTTTAGTTTTAATGCATTGTAATGAAGTAGGTTACGTACATTCTTCATATGCATGATTTAATGCATTAAAATTTTATTTCTACTACATTAAGGTTTAAATTCTAATGCATTTAATGCAGTAGGTTACTCGTGTTGTTCATATGCATGATTTACTATATTGCAGCTTTATTTCTACTACATTACAGTTTAATTTTAATGCATTGTAATGAAGTAGGTTACGTACATTCTTCATATGCAGATTTAATGTACTAAAACTTTATTTCTACTACATTAATGTTTAAATTCTAATGCATTTAATGCAGTAGGTTACTCGTGTTGTTCATATGCATGATTTACTACATTGCAGCTTTATTTCTACTACATTACAGTTTAATTTTAATGCATTGTAATGAAGTAGGTTACGTACATTCTTCATATGCATGGTATAATGCATTAAAACTTTATTTCTACTACATTACGGTTTAAATTCTAATGCATTTAATGCAGTAGGTTACTCGTGTTATTCATATGCATGATTTACTACATTGCAGCTTTATTTATACTACATTACAGTTTAATTTTAATGCATTATAATGAAGTAGGTTACATACATTCTTCATATGCATGATTTACTGCATTAAAACTTTATTTTTACTACATTAAGGTTTAAATTCTAATGCATTTAATGCAGTAGGTTACTCGTGTTGTTCATATGCATGATTTACTACATTGCAGCTTTATTTCTACTACATTACGGTTTAATTTTAAGGCATTGTAATGAAGTAGGTTATGTACATTCTTCATATGCAGATTTAATGTATTAAAACTTTATTTCTACTACATTAAGGTTTAAATTCTAATGCATTTAATGCAGTAGGTTACTCGTGTTGTTCATATGCATTGTAATGGTTGAGAAAAGTTTAGATACAAAATGTGTTTAAGAAAGTTGCATACAAAGTGTTTGATAAAATGTCTCAACGAGAATTTCTTATGGTAATGCACTAAAATTATATTCTGATGCAGTTGTTTTGAACCAAAATGTGTTTCTGTAATGTCTCAACTAGAACTTGTTAATGTAATGTCTCAACTAGAATTAAACACTATAATGCACTAAAATGTGTCTGATGTGCTAAAAAATGAACTATGATGATGTAGGTTATTCTACTGTATCGTAATCTTTCATTCTATTGCATTATAGTTTTATTCTACTACATTGCAGATTCTATGTAATGAAGTAGGTTTTGTACGGTAATGCATTAGGTTTTGTACTATAACAATAGGTTCTCTATTACATTATTGTACTAAACCTAATGCATTACTGTGCAAAACCTACTACAAACAGTACAAAAACTACTGCATTGAGTAATGAACTAGAACTTGAACTGAAATGCAGTAGGATTGTGTGTGATGTGCTAAAATGTGAACTAAATGTAATAGGATTGTGTGTGATGTATTAGAACTAAAATACAGTAGGTTTTATATTTATAGTTTTTGATGCACTACAACTTAATATCTACCATCTTATACTGCATGATAGTTTAGATTCTAATGCATCACATAATATATTTTGGTATTCTCATGAATAAATATTTGAATTGTTGTTATATAGGAAAAAAACGCAGGTGACAAAGCAAGGTGCATTTAACAAGCCACAAATACTAGATTGCATCCTCTAATACCAAATGATACACTCCAGTTCAAAGACGATGCGGTATAAAGATGCATAGAACGCGCAACAAGGATTATTGGAGGATACTCGTGGATCATTTGAAAACAATGTTTAAATTTTATTAGATGTAATACTATGGGATACTTAATGTCTACACAATATTGTATATTTTGATTATGACAGTGTTTGTTCGTACTCATATTTTATATTCTACTACATTTTTGTCTTTCATTCTACTGCATTCTGTCTTTCATTCTACTGCATTATAGTTATATTATGTTGCACTACATTAATATTCTACTACATTGCAGTCATACATTAAGCATTACAATATATTTTGTTAATGCATTAAAGTTATAAAGTAAGTACATCTCAGTTTAAAAAGGTTAATGCATTTATCTTATAATGCATTACACTTAAAATTAGTACATCTCACTTAAAATTTTATTACCCGAGTGAATAACAGTAAAAAATAAAAGAAAAAAGTAAAAAAAGACTATTCACTTTCGGTGTTGTAGATTCTTTTAAACGAGCTCTCTTTGGCAAATCTTTTTTCTTTTCTTGGATTTCTTTGATATTGGTAATAATTTGGTAAAGTCTTGGAATTGTAACATCCTTTCTCTCCACATACGAACAAGCCATTCTCTTCGATAGTCCTTCAGCTCTTGGTCTAAACCTTGAAAATGATCTAGAACGTTTAGTAGTAATAACGTTGTAATGCAGTAAAAATAAGAGTGTAATGCAATATAAAAATAATTGTAATGCACTAGAATAACACTATAATGTAGTAGGAACAACACTATAATTTATCTTCTACTCAATTAGACTTTAAAAGGAAACAAGATGAAAAGCGATTATATAAAACTATAACTCAGTAGAACGTAAGATATAATTCAGTAGAAGATAAACTATAATTCAGTAGCAGATAAACTATAATTCAGTAGAAGATACTATAATTCGGTAGAACATAAACAATAATTCAGTAGAACATAAATTGTAATTCAGTAGAAGGTAAACTATAATTCGGTAGAACATAAACTATAATTCAGTAGAACATAAACTATAATTCAGTTATTAAAAAACTATGATTCAGTAGAAGATAACTATAATTTGGTAGAACATAAATTATAATTCAGTAGAACATAAACTATAATTCAGTAGAACATAAACTATAGTTCAGTAAAAAAGTTATGAAACTGATCTTTAACAAAACATAATACTGTAACAACCATCTAACTTAATACCGCATCACTGATTAATATAACACATTACAGTTATAAACTATCATGTAGGAATTTTAACAAACATTTGGCGTGCATGTATTATATAATCGCTTTTCATCTTGTTTCCTGTTAAAACACAACTAAATGAATGTTCCAAATCATGTACGTACCAACTATATCATGATTAAAACAAAAAAACAATAAAAATCGTAATACAAAATGATAAACATAAAAAAGCTACAAACTTTGAATAAATACTTACAATAAGACAAAGATGGTGATCAACACTTGTTACTTGTTGATGGTTCAATCGAAATCTTCTAAAACAATTAACGACGCGAGTTGTGATTATCAGTTGATCCTCAACAATGGTAGTTTTCAAGGACGAAGGTGGTTAACATTGGTGGGGATGACGGTAGACATGGCGGGGAAGGTGGTGGTTGACCGTGAGGAAAGTATGGAAGGTGGTGGTTAATGGTGGTTGAAGGTCGAGAGGACTAAAAGAAAGTTGTCAAGATGTTTGGTTAACTGTGTGGAAAAGATTATATATAGTTTCTGATAAAGTTTCCAAAACCACCCCTGAAGTTTATAAAATCACAAAAATACACCATCAGTTTTTTTAGAAAAAGGGGGACACATGGCATCTTGTGGTTCCACCTCATTTATTTTATTATAAAAATTGTTTTATTTTACCCCAACTCTATATATATACATATATATATATATATATATATATATATATATATATATATATATATATATATATATATATATATATATATATATATATATACATATATATATATATATATATATATATATGTATATATATATATATATATATATATATATATATATATATATATATATATATATATATATATATATATATATGTATATATATATATATATATATATATATATATATATATATATATATATATATATATATATATATATATATATATATATATATATATATATATATATATATATATATATATATATATATATATATATATATATATATATATATATATATATATATATATATATATATATATATATATATATATATATATACTTTTACCTATCCAAAATTTACTTATTTTGAACATATGAAAAGTTTGTTATGATCAGAGGGTCTTAACCTATTCCATTTACTTAGCCCTCCTCGAGATATTTTATTTAATATATGAGCTAACTCTCATGTTCATTTGAAGCTTCAATTCAACTCCTAAGTGCCCTAACCATCTTAAAACATTAATTGAAAACCCGCTGACCCAAAAACTGTTTTTGACCCCCGACTGGTGTAACCTGTTTTTGACCTACTTCCCGACCTCCAATTCAGTTCTCGTTTCTTGTATTCAAAATCTAACTCAATTACCTTTCCAGGCATACTTAGATCGCATCTTGAATGTTCCTAGATCTCTAGATATGACCAAAACATTAGCCCTAAAATTTTGCCTAGTTTTTAGTTACGAATTTAATTAAACTAACCTAATTAATTACCCAACAATTAATTAATTACAAGCCCTAATTATTCTATTCATTAGCTATCATTAATATACTGATTTTAATATAAACCATAACCTAAATCTATCATTGAATGATTAAGAAAGAATTAAAAACACTTTAATTGAAAAGGGTTTTAAAGATTTTACCTTAGAATTTTTGAAAGAAAAAAATCAATGAAGAACCCTAAAACCACCCTTGATGCCGACTTGAAGGTAATCTCCTGGGGTTTTATGAAGTATTTTGGTTGATAAAAAGTCTTTATATAGTTTCCTAACAAGTCCTTGGCCCATTACAAAAGCCCGGTTCCCATTTTTCTTTTTTTCCCTTTTCTTTTTCTTTCTTGCGTCCCAAAATCGACTATTATATATATTTTTATATTTTTTTCTTTTTATTACTTATTAATATATTATTAATCACACCTTAATTTATCTTAATTTATTTCAGCTCCTAAAGCCTCCGAAACCTCAAAACCGTAAAACTAGTCAGTTTTACGTGTTTACCGTAAAAGACGTAAAAATATACAGTTTTATAAAAACTCTTGAAATATGAATTAAACTAAATAACTAAGTCCTAAATGACTTAAAACCATCCCGAAAATTATTCTCGTGACTAATTACCTTATCCAAGACCTCAAAATGCTAAACCTTAAATCGTAAAAATACGATTTACTATAATACATATACGTACACATAAAATATTAAAATAACGTCATCTCATTTCATAATCACTACCTTGTGAGCTCATGAACATGAAAACATCACACATCCTCTCACTCACGAGGTACCCCGTACCTGAAGACGATATCCAAACCACACTCTATACACGCCAATTAACACATAAACACGTAAAGGCAAGTAATTTGAACAAAATAAAAACTAAGTGATGAACCTCAAAACCGCGGTTGTCACATAAAGCCCTTCCTTTTCAGGAGGTTGGCGTGACCACTTCAAGGTTGTTTGCACCTAGCAGAAATTGAACTTGATACCTCACCCATATTATAGTGATAGCCACAAATTCGTTTGCTACTAGGCCACCCTTAAATGGTTAACTCTTGACAATTTAAAAAGTTTTCTAGATCAACTTTTTATTTAACAGCTACCTTTTTTTAATAAAAAGCTAACAATTTAAAAAATTATTGCCAAACAAAAATATTAAATTATTTTTTTAACAAAAAAACTAATAACTTTGGTAAAAAGTTTCAAGAACAATTCTCGTAGACATAGCTTTCATCTATACGGTTTAAAAATTACAGACTCTCATGAAGAAACTTTAAGTTCGTTTTCGTGCAATGCTTAAAGTGAAATGACTAAAGCATCTTCATCTTCGATCTTCTTAATCTACTCATGACTTCCACTGACTAGCTTAAAAAATCATTTACATCTCTGAATCTAAACACTACTATTTGTGACCATTGTTTATGTTTAGTTATACTTAAGCGTTTAGCGAGTTATACATAAAATTGGTTAAGACTACTTAAATTGCGAGTTTGCAACGCATGTCTAAATGTAACGCATAAGATGTTAATGAGTGATGTGCAAGCACGCCAGTTTAAACAATTACACGGCCATAAAACAATTTTAAATTTTTGACGATTTTTATGGTTGATATAAATACAAATAAATATATTAAAAAACTTTTTTTAGAACGTCATTCTTTTTCACATTCTTAATAGTATCTCACAAAGGCCTATAAGTCAATATATTAAAATAAAATCACAAAATTTTGATATGTAAGTAAACTAGCTATTAAAATGAGTAATAAAACGCAAATCATTTTTCAAAATACCAAATTCACAAAAGAGTTAAAGATGTGTCTCAAGTTTATAAAAGACTTAAACACAATATCTTGAGTACCTATGATGGTGACCACATCTGCTGGTATGTGATGTTTGGATATAGAATTGAGTCCTTGTGAATGAGCAGAGCCACATACTCTTATTTTACGATGATAGGGACGATTGCTTCCATTATTGACCAGAAAGACACCAGATTCTCCTTTATCCGTGGGTATTTTAAATGGATATCATAGGTTTGCCCGTAATTAATATACATTATCCGTCACCCACCCGCCACCCACCAATAGGTATAAGTTCTCACCCATACTCGTGGGTACAAATAGACGAAATTACTCACCTATTTTTTTACGGGTACCGTGGGTTGTGAGTCTTTTACACCCACTACCATACCTACGAAGACCGAAATAGTCTAAACCCTAGAGCGAGGATCGGACTGAAATTCTACGGTCCGGGTCGGTCGACGGTCCAAAATGCTCACCCCTAGTGTACACATCAGATCTACTAGTACTGTAGTACATATGTAGTACATACAGGGCTGAGCATCGGTCCGGGAGGGGACCAGACCGGCCAAGACCGGACCGAAGACCGAAATGGTCCAGAACCCCGGGCTAAGACCGGACCGAAATGGTCTGGTCCGGTCTGGGTTGGTCTGGTCCGGTTCGATCCTCGGCCCAGTCCGGTCTTATTAGGCATAATTGACTAAATATTGGTAAGACCGAACCGGACCGAGGAACTCGCCAAAATCCCCGGACCGAGGACCGGACCGAAATTGTTCAATCCGGTTCGGTCCGGTCCGATTTTCCGGTCCAGATTGGTTTTAGGTTTGTCGTGCTCAGCCCTAAGTACATACTCGTGTATCGGCTATAACTCCTATAAGAATAGCACCAGAGAAGACAAGTTTAAAATAGCCTATTAAAAATTAAGAGTTAAGATCTGTATAAACACTTAAATTAGCATTGATCTATTCAACCAATCATAATCATCCATTTTTTAAAAACCCACTTCCCACCACTTTTTTAAAAATTAAATATCTCACAAATGGTAAATCGTCAAACGAAAAAAAATACACGATTATGACGAGAATTAAATCATCTAACTATCGAGGGGCACATGTATATACTTTTGACGAATTTTTTTTAAGTCACGTCTGGAGAGAATCATATATGATTCGTCACGAATCATATATGATTTTCTGAAAATCATATATGATTCGTGATATGAATCATATATGATTTTCTGAGAATCATATATGATTTTCTGAGAATCATATATGTTTCGTAACGAATCATATATTATTCTCTCCAGACGTGATTTAAGAAAAAAAGTCGAAAAAAAGTTCGTCGAAAGTATATACATGTGCCCCTCGATAGATAGATGATTTAATTCTCGTCGCGATGATATGTTTTATTTTACGTAACGATGAACGGTTTGTGAGATATTTAATTTTTAAAAAATGAGTTTTTTTTTTGTTACATGATAAAAATAGATATTTGTTATTGGTTGGTTGAATCTATGATAAACTAAGGGTTCTATGAGGATCTTTTTCTTAAAAATTAATCTGATCAAAATAGTCAAAAGCCAAAATAGTCAAATCGCGTCTACAGAATATAACTACAAACACTTGTATTCGAACTTTTGACAGTCAAAACACAAAACAATCTTTTGATGGTAAAGATCCAGTAGTTTATCATCGATAATTCTGTAGCTTATCAAACTAACTCCATGCCACTTCACTATCCAAACCCAAAAATAAACCAACCCGCCAGATGCCCTGAAAAATATATCAAGATCAAAATATTACACATAGTATCAAAACCGTCTAGTATACAATAATACAAAGCTACATGAGATAAAAAAAATTTGAATTTGTTGTACCTGGATAAGCACACAACTTAAAAGCTGTCAATCTCCAAATGGTCATGATGCTTTTGTTCAGTGAAATTATGCTGCACTCTCCCAGTAACTTCCAAGCGCAAGCCTGTTGACAACCCTTTCTTGACATGATTTGCCTTCCCGTCAACATTTTTCTTGGTGTGGCCAGGGTCGATGAAGATTGGTTGTATCTCAACGGTTGGGTTGGGCTTGATTCGGTTCACTTCTCGTTCGTTAGCAGGTCTAAGCAAGATGCTCTGCTGCGACTGTTCAGAGGCTTCTCCTTCATTTAGAAGCACCTGAAATAAACTTCTATCAGTTGAATGCATTTAATAATGATACATACGTAGGGCTGAGCACGGCAGACCCAAAACCGACCCGGACCGGAAAACCGGACCGGACCGACTCGAACCGGACCAAATAATTTCGGTCCGGTCCTCGGTCCGGGGTTTTGGACCAATTCGGTCCTCGGTCCGGTCGGTCCGGTCCGGTTTGATCTTACCAAAATCTCGTAGATATTACCTAATAGGACCGGACCGAGGACCAAACCGGACCGGACCAACCCCGACCGGACCATTTCGGTCCGGTCTCGGTCCGGGGTTTCGGACCATTTCGGTCCTCGGTCCGGTCCCGGACCGATGCTCAGCCCTATTGCAAACTATGATTCAAGTCCAAATGAAAGGTAAAGGTGGTATCTAAAGGGTGTTTAAAATGTGCATTTTGAAACTGGTTATATAATCTTGGCAAAGCATAATCAAATAAAAGGCCAAAAGGCACGAAAATGTAACTAACTTGTCACTTATGTTATATTGTGTAGCCATCTTTAATTGTATACATCATACTCTTAAATACCGTCAATTTTGTGTATCTTATGAGTTATGACCATTATGACTATTTTTTTGTACCTGAAATGTAACCAACTTGACACTTTTTGTTTCTGTATCCCGAAAAGATCCATATTACTCAAACCCAGAACCTGATTACCGAAAACACGTCCAAAACCCCTCTAAATCTAAGAAAGATGTAATAATGCTTTTACGTGTTTAGATTTATCATTCGAGGGAAAAGAGCTCATAACACAAAAACAGAAGTAAAAGAAAGTATCCAAAAAGAGATACCTTACGCCCAAGTAGGTCGAAAGAAATGACAACTTTGTTTCGATTAGCACGTTCAGCCTCTTCTATCTCCTCTTTTTTCTTCTTCAGAAGTTCCTTTTCCTGTGTAACAAACAACATACCGCAAATTCAGTAGATGTGGCAACACCTATTCACTACTTATGCATGGGTCGATTCGGATTATGATTGATCTCCAACATATCAGAGCGAAAATAACAATGCTGCCCAAAAGGAAATTGGTCAAACAGGTTTGAAGTCTACAAAAAATTTATTTTTTATGCATATGTGACCTCCTAAAGAATTTTATCAGAGAGCACATATCATTTAGAGATAAATAATGTTTGTTTTGTGATCATATATATTTTTGGTTTTTTTGATAACCATGGGTTCGAACCTCTTGTGATCATATTTGTCACACACTAATTACTTGCAAAATAGTTAAAAACATTAGTAAAAGATACTGTTTTGGTTCAACCCAGTAAGTACCAAAAACTCGACTGATTTGACCCAGTAGTCATCATTCAACCATTTTACCATTTCTAACAATTCCAGATTAAACAGTTAACTAGCGCGATACCTCCATTGACAGCCAACTGTTCCCTTCAATCTCATAGTAGTCACTTTGATCATCTATCACTGTTGTACGTGCAGCAGAGTTGCGGTCATAATCAACAAGCCTCTTTGCAAAAGCTTCGGCTGCTGCATCAGCATCCGATAAGGGGCCGCTTTCTAACTCTAGCCCAGCATACGTGCTTCCTTCTCTCAGAACAAGTGCCCCACAAAAACTGCAAGGTCCTTCTCCTTCCTGTTCACACACAATCTTTCCACAAGATAAACAGTTACTCACTAGTCCGTGCCTACGTGCGTTACATGAACATGGTTTTCCTTGCTGGAAGATAATAGAACCCTTAGAAGCCTCCTCAAGAGATATGACTTTCACGGATTTTTTCTTCTTTGACTTGGTTTGATTTCCTGTTTGTTGGTTTTGTGTCTGAGTGATCTGATCTGGGATATTATTCTCGTTAGAAGTGGATGCTGTAGACTCTTTTGGAGCTTTTACTGGTTTTCTGGAAACAATCATAGATTCTTTTGCTGGTGGTTTAACATACTCGCGCAGTTCGTTCGTTGGAACATCTTCACAGGGTGTAGTAGTATTTGTATACCCTCTTCGTTTCAGATATTCATTGATGACAGGTCCCCCAACTTCTTCGCCAACTATATTCTGCATACATAAAAAGAAAACAAAAATAAACGCCAAACTTCTATTATACAATTTTCCTTCATTCTCCAACGTGTGGGTCTCAGTTTTATTTAGGTTGGATATGAATCATAGTTTGCAATGTAAATAACATATAACTTTACGTATCAAGGGGGTGCTTGGTTCAAATTAAAGAACACGAAAACGAAAAGTAAAGGGATTGCAAAGGAATATAATTAGCATTACTTAGTATTCCTTCATCATTAACTTTGCTTGGTTCATACAAATGACATAGCATATGTCATTTTATACTATGTTATAACTTTTAAATAACTATACTAATAACATAGAAAGAGTGAAAGATGAGTTTGGAGACAGGTCCTCAATTGGATATCAGAATGTGATTGTGTTAGCAATCACAACATATTTGGATTCAAATTATAAAAGCTAGTTTTATACTGACAAATAAATGGTGTGTATTATATATTTGAAATCAAGTCAACTAGAAATTAAAAAATACACATGAATAAATATAAGCAAATCAGAAAAACGCTTGCAACGATATAAGCATATTCGAGAAATCAAGAAATACAAACTTAACAATCTCGAAGATGAGTGCCATAAAAATAAATAAAAAATAGAAAGCAAAAAGTGGAGTATGTGGGTTTTTATGGCAGTTAGAAAAGAAAAAAAAAGGGCAGTGGGTAATGAAGACTCGTTATATCCTGGGTAATGGATTTTGGACCAGTACTAAGGAATGATTAATTATACCATACCTAACCAAGCATCATTTTTTATCCTCTCTACCATTACTCAAGCAGTGACATTCGGTTGATCGTATAACATCTTCAACTCACCACAATGCATAAACTCTACCTAATTAACCCTAAATACACTCAATCATGATAATTCTTATATAGCAACTGATTCAGAAAACAATACTGTTAGTTATGGATGCTAATTTGGACACGAAGTCTAACATAAATGTATAAAGCATTCTGTACGACTAATCAACAGACGACGTTTTTTTCCGTATCCATTTAATATCTCTTTTTCTGTTTCAAGTTTCAACTCACAGACATCTAAGAGTTTGCTAGATAACAGAAACCCCATACACAACTTTGAATATACACAATTAAAAATGGGAATGTGTGATTATGTAATATGAATCTTAAAGATCATGCATAGTGACAATTACAATTGGATATGCGAGATCAACCCTCCTAAAACTTTTTCTCCTCACATCTAGTAGAGAATACCAATGACAACATCGTTTCATCACGTCTCATATAACTGGGACTCAATATGGTAGACGGTTCAAAGCACTAACTGCAATTCCTGTTGGAATATCCAAATTCCAAAAACACTTATCTTTCGCTCTATTTCGATTACTCTGCAGATTTAAATGACAAACAATACCTTCAACATGTCCCATCAAAATTCTTATACTTTTCATGTACAGATACGTGAATGCTTAAAGAAATCCTCCAGAAAATATAATTATTCATCTTAAATAGACTTTCTTAGCTACTTACATATGAACATCCTCTCTTTGCTATACGACTATAGTGAATGTTTGACACGAAATCAATGTTCGAGACCAACAAACGCGATCAATACAAAAACACTCGATCAACTACCTCGTGTAAACCAAACAACTGTGTGTAACATTACTGTCAAGTGTCAACAGTGGTGCTTTCAAATCATAACACTGAAAAAATGCATAGACAACGTCCAACGCAAAACTAAACCATACCATACCCCCTATCACGCACGAAGACATCATATAACATATCCATCGACCAAATTACATAGACTCTAAAATCCATAAAGAATACCCTCCTAAAAACAACTTTCAATACAAGAACATCAACCCGAGCCACCTCCTTTAGTAACCTAACATCAGTGGCGAACCAAAGACTAAAAGAAACCGAGTGCGAAAATATTATAGAAGTGTAACATAAGCGCATTACAACTAAAAATCAAGTTTACCAACTAAAGAAGGGGTACAAACACAACCTTTATAAAAAATAAAAACTACGGGGGTGTTTGTTTGGCTTATATGTGGGCTTATAAGCTTAATTGACTTCGGCTTATATATCATAAGCCCCAATTTTCGGGTTATAAGTTTTGGCTTATATAACGTAAGCTCATTAAGGAAAGCTAAAAGCATAAAAGATGAGAATTATTAATAATAAAGAATAGAAAAAAAAGAAGGGGGTAACATACATCAAGGTATTCTTTGGCATCAAAAGGAGGAGCAAGATCGCAGTAAGAAACAAGGCCAGAAATAAGATCAGCATCTAAAGACAAGCCTTTTGTTTTCTTGCAAAGATCGAGTAACGCTTTTTCCAACCACTCTCCTGCCGTCTCCATTCTTTCTTTCTTTCTTTCTTTCTGGGTTTGTTAAATAAATGCAAGGGTTCGTTTTAAGGGTCTTTATTTTGTTCCAAATCTCTCTTTTTATTTGTTTTCACTTACTTTCTATTGTTTTAGTCATTTCAATTGTTTATCTTTTCCTTTTGGTTGAAAGTTAAGGTGGATCCAACTCAAATGAGTTGAAAAATATCGATTATTTCTTGTGGTCAGCTTTAATACACACTAACATAATTAATTCACATACACACAAACTTTAATCTCTTTCTAAACCTTAATACATAAAAAAAAGACATACTTTGTAATGTGGAAATTATTTCAATCGCTTTTGATAGTGACCACAATATCGTATATCGTTAATTATCGTTGCTAGAAAATCCCGCTGCTATGCGCGGGTACTCGTCTGGTTCTAATTGTCGCTTTTGTATGGTCAACATGACATTTTGAACAAGTGATCTCTTTGATGTTAGAAGTTCATATCAACTTATATATCATATTACTTGGATGGATTGTTTTTGTTCCTTCATGTTTAAGATTTTACATATCAAAATTTATGTTCTTGCATGCGCGTTAGATGCGCTGCCAAATTACTTGTCTTTCAAGGTAAAAGGTTGTTTCGGCTTATGGCTTATTTGGTTTTGGGTTTATGTTTTCGCTCACTTTTGTGGCTTATTTTGAAACTTTTCGGCTTATATACTTTTATTATTTCATAGTCTTTACTACATTATAAATAGTGTATCCTTTTGGTTGAAAGTTGAAATGTTGAAAGTTGAAAGTTGAAAGGTGGATCCTACTCAAATGTTGAAAAATATTGATTATTTCTTGTGGTCAGCTCTAATACACAACATAATTAATTCACACACAAACACAAACTTTAATCTCTCTCTAAACCCTAATACACAAAAAAAGACATACTTTGTAGTGTGGAAATTATTTCAATCGCTTTTGATAGTGACCACAGTATCGTATATCGTTAATTATCGTTGCTAGAAAATCCCGCTGCTATGCGCGGGTACTCGTCTATATTTTAGTAATTTGTGTATAACGTTGTAATTGTAATGTTATTAAACCATTGAGTTTTTGTTGAATATGAAAATGGTGAAACTTATGCGGATGTAACTTTTGAATAATATGCCTATTTTGTTGATGTTTTTTTATCATTTGAAGCATAATTTTTTTAGCTTTTTATCTATATATTATAATAAAGGAAGCTTTAAAAAGACTTTAAATACCCCTTGAAAAAGAAATGCTGAATTTTTACAATGTCTAATATGATCATTTGACATTGGTATTAGGCTATTTTTATTAACCATTTAAAAACATACAAAGCTTACTTGAGAAGATTTATAAAATTAAAAAGCTTACTTGAGAAGATTCAAAAAATCGGGTTCAATTATAACAACAAGGACCTAATTTGTAAATTGGCAAAACACATGTTCCGAGTGTACGAGCAAGATTTGGGGGAAAACACATACACATTCTTATGATACACCTAACCTTATAAAAACAAAAAAAATGGTGGGACGACGAAGAAAAAAATGGTAGGACGACGAACCAGATAGCCATAAAAAAATGGGGAAAATACAATTCCGGTATAATTGATATATCATCCGTGTTTTTATCAGGTATGTTAATCGGATTTATTTTGTTTTTTTAGATTTAATGTTTGTCCAATGTTTTAATTATTTTACATTTTATTTAAAGTTATCATATTTTTAATGAATCGTTTATATAGACTATAATCTGTCATTGTTTTAGACAAGATCTAGTTTAATCGTATCACAATAATAATTATTTTTTTTAATTTGAACAAGATATTGCTATTTAAAAAAAATTAATTTGATATTATCATACAATCAGTAAATTACAAAATAGATTCGTTGTTCAATGAACCTTACCTTTTAAAATTTTTAAGATCCCTAACAAATCGTGATTTTGTAACAGTTTTTAGTGTTAACACGGTTTTAGGTTTGTTTATAATTCGTGTATAAATACAGCCATCTATTGGAGTCATTTTTCATCATTCAACACATTTCCATCTCTAATCATTCATAAACTATACTCTATGGCAAGCCCTAACTCGGTTGTTTTGGTCCAGGATCTGACGGCCAAAAAAGAAACACAAACAATCTCGGTGAAGGTGGATAGAAGCTGGAAACAGAACGTATACGGGAAACCAATCGGAGTGGAGAACTTTGAGATGGTCTTAATTGATAAAGATGTATGTATTTGCTGTTTAAAACATACACATTTCTTTATACATAGGTTTGTTTATTTGTTTTATGTTTGTGCTTTATAGGGTTCTAGGATTCATGCGTCCGTAAAAAGTCAGTTTCTGACTGTCTTTAAAAAGCAACTATTGAAAGGTACCTCAATGTATCTATCCAATTTTGGTGTTGCTGAGTACCAAGGCAAAACAAAGTATACTAATCATCGGTATAAGATTAATTTATACCGAAATAGTATTATCAAGCAGACTGCGAGTTTTGAAGGCCCTGAAAATGTTTTTCATTTTGTGGACTTTGATAAGTTGCTAAAGAATCATGTTGTGGATAACGGCTGTGTTGGTAATTGTCTTCTTTTATCAAAAATTTTAAACTGCGGTTACTGATATATTTGCATACCAAACCATTTATATGTATAAAATTAATTTGGTTTATATGTTTCATATAGGTGTAATAGGTTACCTAACTATGTGTGGTGATCTTGAAGATCTTGAAATCAATGGAAACCTGGACAGAAGATCCAGTGTCAAATAGTTGATTTGAAGTAAGTAATTTTATAAATATATAAATTTATGAACAAGGTTTATAAAATATGAAATTACAAATTTAATGTTTTAATGCATATCAAATGAGTTGCAATGCATATTCTGGGGTGACTATGCAAAATAGATCAATGACTATGTGAATACACATAACTCAAGGTCAAGTTTCTAGATTGTTATAAATGTCCAGTATGGACGCTATAAGTTATGGAGAGGTATTAATTATTTAAATATTTATATGTTTTATGCACCAAATAAAATTGTTATATTTTTTAAAATGTTTCATTTTTTCATGTGATAGAAAAAAAAATCCACCCAAAATGGTTACCTTGGTACTAGGCTCTTCATAAATACTTCTTTGCCTGAGATAAAGGATTTCCAACACAGGTATGATATTTATTTTAAATTCATTTACTTTAATTTTATTTGTTATTATTGTATTGGCGTTATTAAGTAATAAAAACTACTTTAATTTCAGGCTGATGTTGGAAAATGTTGAAACAAAACTATTTCTAAGACTGTCCACAGGGACATTCAACTCTACCCACGATGAGTTTCTAACCAAGTTTCCTATTAATACATATAACTGTTTTAGGAAGGAGTAGGGAATTTTTTATTAATATCTCTTGATTTTGGCGGGAAAATGTTTTTGCACACGTGTCCCTTACGTGTGTTGGCTTAATGGTGCTTAGTTTTTATCGTCACTATATTCTAAAAATAAAAAGATTGATCTGGATAAAACACACACATCCATCTCATCCACTCCCACCTCATCGTAATTTCTTAGCACGGTGTTGATTTCATGAGAGGCCAAAGTTAGCATCAACAGATATAAGTATTACTACGTACTTTTCTTCAAGATAGGTTGTGAGATTTTTGTGGTTAGTTGGTTCGTTTGGTTGAAATAATCAATCCACACACCCACACCCCGAAAATACTGGGCACATCAACAAGGAAAAAAAATCAATCAGTTCGTGTGCAGCACCATCATCTGGCATTCATATGTAAGTATATTTTTGTTAAAATTATAAATATTATCGACTCAATTAGGGTTTCAATTAAAAGATATGTTTCTTGATTAATAGATTCTAAATATTACTGATTTAGTTAGGGTTCAATTAAAAGGTGTGTTTTTTTACTAATGAACATAAACTTTGTGGATTTTTTTCCACTCTTCTTATGCAACCGAGAAGGGAAGACATAAATGACTAAAAAATGAGAAATAGGATTGCTGTTGAAATCAAAATATGGTTTGTTTACCCTTTAAATGCTTAGTAAAATATTTTTTGTCACAGACTGAAGGAATAAATTTATCTCACTGCTAAATATCTGTTCGTGCTACGGAACCATATTTATTTTGGGTTTGTGTTACTATGCCGGAGGTTATAATGAGGGTAAAGGTGTGTGAAAAACAGTAATGCTTCGGCGTTTGGCATGGCAACCAAATGCGTTTGCAACCACGCCGAATGCATCCTGTTTTGTATATGGTAACCTTAACGGACTCTGAAAAATGTGAGACGTTTTTGTGCTTTGCTTGGCAACCAATTTCGGTTGCAGCCATGGCACTCAAAACCGAGATTCTTAGTTGATTAGCATGGCAACCAACTGGCTGTCGCTTATATAGTTCGGTAACGTGACAGTTACCTGGATTTGTGTTACTATGTCTAAGGCTACGATTAGTCTAACAGCCTCTGAAAAAAAAAAACCCGAGATGGTTCGTCGTTTGGCATGGCAACCAACTGTCGTTGCAGCCACGGCGAGCGCATCCTGTTTGTAGATAGTTCCTATATTAATGTTAATACTAATATATGTTTACGGTAACTTTGGCCTCTCACAATAGCTACAATAGTCTGCTTTTTATAATTTACTGTTTGTTTTGGCGGGAGAATTTTTTACCCACGCGTCCATTACGTGTGTTCGCCTAATGACGCTTAGTTATTATCGTCAGTTTATTCCAAACGATAGAAAGATGTTCTTTGCTGACCCATAGCATCTTTGGACTGTGATGAACTTGAATGGGTTGGGTTAAAGTTGAGAACGCACATATCTTGGCGGGGCATCCTGTCAGGACTGCAGCCATGGCGAGTGTATACCCTTTTTCCTTAACGTACCCTTATCTGAGCCTGAAAACATGCACGTGTTATGAAAATTGAAAAGATATTGGTCTAGAGAACGACAATGTTTTGAGACTGGAAACTTCGTCTCTGATCGTCAAATAGGTAACAAAAGTAAAACTTCATAAATCGACCAAATTTTAGCCGACGCATTCTAATATTTTTGATAATTTGGTTTTCAGGGTGACGGTGAATAAATAGTCGGCGATTTTGATTTTCTGCTGAGTTTTACGACTTCAATGATGGGCACAAAAAAGAATCAGAAAGCTTAAGGTATTGTACCAAACAGGTGAGCGTAAGGTGTTGTACTGTCACACCCCACCATGGCGGAATATGGGGCGCGACGTATGGATATCATCACAACATGGCGTGTCTATAGAGATAACTATATGTAATAAAAAATGTCATAAAATGGAGACACAAAGTCATGACAATATCTCATCAGACTCAGGAGTCTAGGTAAGTAGGTAACAGTCCTACCGCTTACCCAAGACAAACAAATAACATAACCAAACAAATATATGTGTGCCACAGTATCACTTATTAAAAGAACAAATAAAAACTAAGAAGGAAACGGGGATTCTCCTTCTATATGCATTCCTAAGCTTCTCCAATCCTAGCCACTTATGTTCTCATGCTTAACCATAGTATCACCTGAAAGAGACACTAAAACACGTCAACATAAAGTTGGTGAGAGTCATAGGTTTAGACTCCAACGCTAAATCAATTACAAGCTGTAAATAACAACCCTCAACACAATAACATATGGACAATGTGCTACAATTATGTATTAACAACTAGCATTCAAGATCAATCATCACAATTCCAAAATCCAAGACTCCTACCTTGCCAAACAACATGGTACCATAGATGATCACACTATGTACCTATCCCAAGGCCACTACCTTGGCAAACCACAAGGCCACTGATAGGTGTGTAAACACCCATCCTTTTACCACTTAATTCTGGCTAAAATTAGACCAAAACACGTATTTAATATCATTTGTTTGGAATTATGCGTGGTTTTTGTGTTTATCGTGTTTTCAGAGCTAACCGGATGAATATTAAAGAAAACATGGGATTGCACGGGTTTTATCAAGGAAAAAGGCTAAAGACGAAGTCTATTGTCCAAGAGATGCAAAAGATTTGAAGTCAATGGGCCTATTTGAAGATTTATCGAAGAAAAGGACCAAAGATGGAAGATTTACATATGTCGAAGAAACTCAAGTCTATTTAACGAAGAAATTAAAAGACGAGTTGAATTTAATCGTCGACCAATCCCGGATCAGAATCGAAAACGTCAACTTTTCTGAAAAGACGAGAAGACAAGAAGAAAGGGAGAAAGCCCACTCACCAACCAACCACTAGGACTATATATAGTTTCCTCCTTCACATTTTAGGGAGTTAGTTTTTCATTTTTCTTTTTTCCAGTTTCTTTGTTCGTAGCTTCACCAACACCATTAGGGTGTTTGGTGATTTTTAATTTTTCCTTCAATCTTGTAAGTTTTAATCATTACTATTGTTAACTTTTACATTAATCTTTCAATCCAATCTTTCTATTCATCTTGTTCTTCATCATCTTTTTATTGCAAATTCTTAAGTTCTTGTGTGATTGATTTTGATCTTTTAAAAAGTTGTTGATTTAGTGTTTTTATTGGTGGGATTTGTTACTTATGGTATTTAAAGGATTATTGATTAGTTTGGTAAAACCTTTTTGAGTATTTGAGTCGATTTGAATTAAAATTCGTATCCACTGTTTTTACGTCTGCTGCTGTTCTTCATTTCCAGACTTTCCGAACGGAGCCTTTATTCCGAATAGACGATTTTCTATTTCCCTTATTCGGAATATTGGATATTCCGAATAGGGCTGTTAATTTTCTCTTACTCGGAATATCTTATATATTCCGAACAGAACTCATTTTTCCGAATAGGGCAGATTTTCCGCATAAGCTGTTTTTCCGAATAGAGATCTTATTCCGCATAGGCAAATGTTTTCCGAATAGGACCATATTTTCCGAATAGAGACTTATTCCGTATTGCATTTTTTTCCGCATAAGGTATTTTTCCGCATAGACTATTTTTTCCGAATTGGACAATATTCCGAGTAGAGTAATTTTTCCGCATGGTGCATTTATTCCGAGTAAGGAAACATTCCGCATAGAGCTAGTTTATTCCGTATCTTCATTTATTCCGAACAGAGCAAGTTTTCAATAAGGACATTTTTCTGTGTAATCATTTATCTGTTAAGTTTCAATTCAGGGCTTATTTCATTTACTGTTTTTGGTTTGAATGTTGATTTACTTTTCTTATTTACCTTTTTAAATAGAATAGATAAGCAACCCCCACTTTTTGTCACCAAGAACAAATCATTTCACTTTAAACCGAGATCAATTCGAGAAGATTCCGAGAATCGAACTTTTTAAAACGAGTAAAATATCTTTTATCAAATGGCACCGCTGACGGCTCTTCTCGTTACGATCAAAAGTTTTTGTGAGAACTTGGATTTTGGGATCCGTTCCCCGTGAACGTTACTTTTTCATCAAAAATTTTCAAAAAATCCTAAAAAATATAAAATTTTCAAAAATACAAAAAAAAAATATTATTAATTAAAAAACATAAAAACCAAAAATATTTTTGCTTTGTTTTTCTTTGTTCGTTCTTTTGCAGGTGTATGCGCACTCGATCCACGTCATATCAAGAGCCCGAGCCTCTCGATCACTTAGACATGGCCGGTGTACCACCTCCAAACAATAATAACAACAACAACCCGCCTTTCAACAACATGAACAATAACAACAACAATGAGCCCCTTCCGGATAATCGCCCGATGATTGAATTGCTGCAAGCTCATGTAGATGGCAACACGGATCCAATTGTCATACCTCCAATTGCCGCCAACAACTTTGAGCTAAAATCAGGCTTTATCCAGATGGTCTCCGCTCAACCATTCTTGGGACGTACCATTGATGACCCTCACGACCACATCAAGAGATTCTTGCAACTCACAAACACGGTCAAGTTCAATGGGGTTCCATAAGAGGTTATCAGGTTACAACTTTTTCCCTTTTCTTTAGAGGGACAAGCCCGGCATTGGCTTGCTAAGGAACCGCCACAGAGTATTCTCTCGTGGACGGATTTGGAAACAAAGTTCATCAATTACTTTTTCCCACCCTCTCGTACTACCGCTTTGCGGAATGAAATCATAAATTTTGAACAAAAGTACGATGAGTCGTTCAGTGAATCTTGGGGTCGTTTTAAAGATCTTTTAAGAAAATGCCCACAACATGGTTTTACCAAAGTACATCAAATTAATACTTTTTACAATGGTTTAAGCATGAGTGACCAAGATTCACTGAACAGTGCCTCGGGGGGTAATCTTTTGGCTAAGACTTCCAATGCTGCTTGGGATATCATTGAGAATAAGTCTCGTGTGCAAACCAAGAGTGTTAGGACCAATGTCGCTAGTGCTAGCACTAATGACAGCGACAAGCGACTTGACAAAATCACTACGCTTCTTGAATCGCTTGTCACCCACATCGTCAGCAACAACAACAGCAACAACGCTAAAAACGCTCAAGTGAACGCTGTCAGCCAACCTTGTGAGATATGCGGTGGTCCTCACTCTTACACAACTTGTACCGCCACCCAAGACTACCCTGCTGAGAATGTGAATGCGGCATATGGCACCTATCCTCAACCTGCTTATCAAGCTAGACCTCAAGGTGACCGTAACTTGCTTAGCTACCGCTCCAACAATTATCTTTCCCCACCTGGTTTTCCCCCAACCAACCCAAACCAACAACAAAACCTCAACCGCCCTCCTCAACAACAACAACAACCTCGACAACCATACATACCTCCTCACAACAGCAACAACCACCTCAACGTAACAACCAAGTTTACCAACAACCTGCTTATCAACCACCCGCATACAATACTCCTCCTAACCAAACCACCACTGCATTACACCAAGAGTTTGCAACCTACATGAGGACAAATGATGTGATCGTGGAAAATCTCCAACAAGAAGTGCGAAACTTGAAAGCAGACTTGGTCAAGCAAGGAAACGATTTGAGAGCCGACATGAGAAACACGTTGGATAGCCAAACTAATGATCTGAGGAACATGATGGCTGGTTTCTTCCAAGGTAATCAACCCTCTTCTTCGGGTACTCTTCCGAGTAACACCGTTGCGAATCCAAGGGGGGAGATGAAAGCAATCACCACTCGAAGTGGCAAAGGTACCAAGGAACCCGAGCTTCCTACACCTCCACCGGTGGTTGTGACTAAGGAGAACGAGTCACCTGCTCCTATACCTCATCCTTCTCCTTCCCCAATTTCTCCACCTCTTCCTTCTACCCCTCCTCCACCCGTGGTTGTGAGTGATCCTATCCTCCCAAAGCCTTCCTCTTCTTCCAATATACCTTATCCATCTAGGTTGAGGAAAGAGAAGCAAAAGAGCAAGGATGATATTCAGGTTTCGAACTTCCTTAAAATGTTCAAACAATTGAATTTCAATATCTCCTTCGCTGAGGCTCTCGCTCACATGCCTACATATGCAAAAATGTTTAAAGATCTTCTGAGCGACAAGGAAAAGCTTCTTGATATTTCTAACACCCAACTTAATGAGAATTGCTCTGCAGTACTCTTAAGGAAATTGCCAACCAAGCTTGGTGATCCGGGTCGTTTCCTTATCCCTTGCAATTTCCCGGGAGTAGAGAACTGCATGGCCCTAGCCGATCTAGGTGCCAGTATTAATCTCATGCCTCTAAGTGTTTGGAAGCAATTATCTCTCCCAGAGCTAGTCCCCACCAAAATGACTTTGGAATTAGCTAACCGTACGGTTGCTTATCCAGTGGGGATAGCCGAAGACGTCATTGTAGGAGTCGACAAATTCACCTTCCCTGCTGATTTCGTTGCCGTCGACTACGAGATGGACCCCCGTGTGCCACTAATTGTTGGTCGTCCATTCTTGAGGACCGGTCGCACTCTCATCGATGTTGAAGCTGGTGAGCTTATTATGAGAGTGGGTGACGATAAAGTAGTCTTCAACATGGGAAAGCTTTCTAAACAACCTTATTCATACGAGAGTGTTAATTGTATTGACGTTCTTGATGAGGCTTGTGAAGAACACTTCAAAGATGCTTGTAAAAGTATTCCTACCTCTCTTCCCAATGTTGAGACCGTTTCCTCTATCGACTCATCACTATCTCTATTTGGAGAAAGTTATTTCCTTTGGAAATATTTGGAAGCCACCATGGGAGATGTGCATTTAGACAGTGACGATTCTACTACCAACTGGGATGAAGATCTCAGCTTCATTAAAAACCTTCTCAAAGAAGACAATCCTTCTCCTCCATCTCCCACGGTTATTGCTATCGATACTCCGACTTCGAATACGCCTCCCGTCGACAATCCTCCGGATCTAGAACTTAAGGAGTTGCCGCCCCATCTTGAGTATGTATTCCTTGAAGAAGAGAAGAAGTCGCCAGTCATCATTGCTAAGGATTTGAAGGATGAAGAGAAAGCCCGACTTGTCGCTGTGTTGAAAGATCATAAGAAGGCTATTGCTTGGAAGATTTCGGATATTCGTGGAATTGATCCTCACTTCTGCACACACAAAATTCTCATGGAGGACGACTTTAAGCCCACAATTCAAAGCCAACGAAGGGTGAATCCAAAAATCCATGAAGTCATCAAAACAGAGGTTATCAAACTTCTTGATGCGGGTATGATTTACCCTATTTCGGATTCCCCATGGGTTAGTCCAATCCATTGTGCGCCCAAGAAGGGCGGAATAACCGTTGTTCCCAATGAACACAACGAGTTGATTCCCACTCGTCTCGTTACTGGGTGGAGAGTTTGTATAGACTACCGCAAACTCAATGATGCCACGAGAAAGGATCATTTCCCTCTACCTTTTATGGACCAAATGCTTGAACGTTTAGCGGGTAATGAATATTACTGCTTTCTTGATGGTTTCTCGGGTTATTTCCAAATACCCATCGACCCCCAAGATCAAGAGAAGACTACATTCACTTGTCCCTATGGCACATTCGCTTACAAAAGAATGCCTTTTGGCTTATGCAATGCCCCCGGGACTTTCCAAAGGTGCATGTTAGCTATCTTCCATGACATGGTTGAACAAACCATGGAAGTATTCATGGATGATTTCTCGGTCTTCGGGGATTCCTTCTCTTCTTGCCTTGCCAATTTGGAACGTATGCTTAAGCGGTGCGAAGACACTCGCCTTGTTCTGAATTGGGAAAAATGCCATTTTATGGTAAAAGAAGGCATTGTGCTAGGACACAAGATTTCTAAAGCCGGTCTTAAAGTAGACCGTGCTAAAGTCGATGTTATCGCCAAGTTGCCTCCACCTTCAACCGTGAAGGGTGTGAGAAGTTTTCTGGGTCATGCGGGCTTCTATCGTCGATTCATCAAAGATTTTTCTCAAATCGCTCGCCCGATGACCCACCTCTTGGAAAAAGATACTCCTTTTATCTTTTCCAAAGAGTGTCTTGAAGCCTTCAACTCGCTTAAGGATAAGCTAACTAAGGCACCCGTCTTGGTTACCCCTAATTGGGAGCTTCCCTTTGAGTTGATGTGCGATGCTAGTGATTTTGCTATTGGTGCGGTTCTGGGACAAAGAGTGAACAAACACTTCCAACCAATCCATTACGCTAGCAAGACAATGACGGGGACACAATTGCATTATACGACAACAGAAAAAGAGCTTTTAGCTGTTGTCTATGCTTTTGAAAAATTCCGCCCCTATCTTGTCCTTTCCACAACAATTGTGTATACCGATCATTCCGCGCTGAAGTACTTGTTGACAAAGCAAGATTCCAAACCAAGACTTCTTCGCTGGGTTTTGCTGCTCCAGGAATTTAAAATCGAAATTCGCGATAAAAAAGGAGCAGAAAACCTAGCCGCGGATCATCTTAGCCGACTTGAGGATCCTTACCAAGGGGATCATCCGAATAAAGAAATCAATGATTCTTTCCCCTTGCAGACCTTAATGTCTATAAACTCGAAGCCGACTGAAACCCCGTGGTTTGCGGACTTTGCGAACTACTTGGCGGGTGGAATTCTCAAGGAAGGGTTGACTTCCCAACAAAAGAAAAAGTTCTTCACCGACATTAAGACTTACTTTTGGGACGACCCTTACCTATTCAAACAATGTACCGACCTGATTATTCGCCGATGTGTTGATGGACCGACAGCTTCGGAAATCCTCGATGCTTGCCACAAAGGACCCACAGGTGGTCACTTTGGTCCCAGCTACACCGCCAAAAAAGTGTTTGATTCAGGATTTTATTGGCCCTCCATATATCGTGATGCTCACGATATGGTTAAACGATGTGATGCTTGCCAGAAACAAGGCAAGTTCACACATAAAGACGAGATGCCTCAGAATTTCATTCAAGAGTGTGAAATCTTTGATGTTTGGGGTATCGACTTTATGGGGCCATTCCCTTCTTCTAAAGGAAACAAATACATCCTTGTAGCCGTTGACTACGTCTCCAAATGGGTTGAAGCCAAAGCTTTACCCACTAATGACGCAAGGGTGGTTTGTAACTTTTTGAAAGCTCTATTCGCTAGATTTGGTGTGCCTCGTGCCATTATTAGTGATCGTGGGACTCATTTTTGCAATGAACAATTTGCTAGAGTCATGGCTAAGTACGGTGTAAATCATCGTCTTTCCACAGCCTACCACCCACAAACTAATGGCCAGGCTGAAATATCCAACCGAGGACTTAAGCGAATTCTGGAACGAACCGTGGGAGAGCATCGTGCCTCATGGGCTGATAAACTTGATGATGCTTTGTGGGCTTTCCGTACTGCTTACAAGACCCCGATCGGCTGTACGCCTTATCGTCTTGTGTACGGGAAAGCGTGCCACCTCCCCATTGAGTTGGAGCACAAGGCTTATTGGGCCTTGAAGTGGGCTAATTTTGATATCAACAAAGCCGGTGACCTACGCAAGATCCAACTCAATGAGCTGAATGAACTTCGGAATGAGGCTTATGAAAATTCTTTGATCTATAAAGAAAGAACTATGCTCATTCACGACTCCAAGATCAAAAACCGAGAGTTCCATGTTGGAGACAAAGTCTTACTTTTTAACTCTTGGTTGAAAATCTTTTCGGGCAAGCTCAAATCTCGTTGGTCCGGCCCATTCACCATTGCCCAAATTTTTCCATATGGTACTCTCGAGCTCGCTCATCCTAATGGACCTAATTTTAAGGTGAATGGCCAACGAGTGAAGTTGTACTTTGGTGAGGACACCTCTCAGGAGGTGATTCCATCCCTCACCACGTTCCCTATGAACTAATTTTGGGTCGAGTCAGGCTCGTGACTCGGTTATAAAAAACAAGCGCTCCTCGGGAGGAAGCCCGAGTATCTATCCCTTTAACCCCCTAAGTGTAGGGGAGGACCTATTTTGGTCGTTTGTGTTTGTGTGGTGATGTGATTACAGGGATAACTGCAATCTTGGAAATCTCTGAAGAACCGTGCTCCCGTGTTATCCGAAATCCGGTTCTATCTCTCAACTATCGTGATTCAATTTTCTTCATACTCACATTTGAAATTGATCACTTTAGTCGTCTCTTCCTTAACTCGAGTTAACCAACGTGCACAATGTCATAAGTGTAGGGGAGACTTTTCCCACATGCTTAAACATTG
Organism: Glebionis coronaria; assembly: GCA_025667525.1. Lineage (NCBI taxonomy): Eukaryota > Viridiplantae > Streptophyta > Magnoliopsida > Asterales > Asteraceae > Glebionis > Glebionis coronaria. The sequence goes on from CM046877.1 coordinate 425,544,612, forward strand.
AGGACAATGTTTATCTTAAGTGTAGGGGAGACTTCTATCGAAGTTTTAAGTGGACTTTCCCATGAAAATGCCTTCATTTAACCGGAAAATCCTATTTTTCAACATTTTTCAAATTTTTTTATTAACTTTGGCCATTTAGTCGTAATTTTTAAAATTTTCCTCGTTACTTTCATATGTATATATCCCGCAAATAAGTCAAAAATATTAATAAAGTGGTGTAGCTAGTTTAGAAATCTTTGACATATTAGGCCCGTTGCGTTTATTTTGACTCAACCCGAATAGACTTATCCAAGTTTATTCTAGCTAGTATCCTTAACCATGTAGACCTTAATTGGTTTATTAGGCTAAGTGTCCACGAGTCTCATTACTTGAGATTTTAAATTGTGGAGGACGAGAAATGATAGAGTCAATTATAAGTCGGTATTCTTGCACAAGCTCACTTGGTGTAATTATTTGCCTATTCTTCCATCACTTGCTAATAATTTATCTGCAATAAGTAAGGTCGTACGATTTGAAAAGTTACTTAGCTTCTAGCCCAAGATCGTTTAAAAGTTGCTCGGTAATGATAAGAGTTCATAGCCAAGGCATAACTTATGAAGCGGGGCGCGAAGATTGGCGAGTCCGAAAAGGCCCTAACAAGGCATGAGGATTCCATTTTATTGCTGAAGATCCAAAGTGATGTGAAAAGCATTATTCCCAAAGTCAATATGAAGGATCAAGACTCACGACGAAAAGCAATCAACTCCCATAAAGATCATGGAGAAGTCTATCCGAAAAGACCCTAACAAGGTATGAGGATAAATAGATCCAAGTCCGAAAAGGAGGCGGATCGTTGTATCTCAAAATCCCAATTAGAGATTGAAGAAATAATCATGAAGTCGTGGTCAACAAAGTTGGAGTACCCCTCAAAAGTCTCCAAGTGAAGAAACTCTATTATGATGAGAAGACCATTATCTCAAGAACGTCTCTCGAAGATATGAAGTATGAAGTACATGCCAAATATCGGCCCGAGAAAGGTCTCAAATCATGAACCGAGTTATGCCAAGATATGAACTTTTTGATATCCCGAGAAGCAGTTTTAAGAGATTTTGTCCTTTAGCTAACTATTGATCAAATCGTCCTACTTTGCTTTCAGCCTAAATAAACTATCAAAATAAGTCCAAAAATGCATCTTCATGATCATTCTAAGACAAAAATAAAATATAAGAGATACACCTAGGAATAAGGGAGTTTAAGCATTTAATTAAGCCATGTGTGTAAGTGTTTGAATTGCTAACTTATAATAACAATGATCTCGTTTTTAAGCTTAGTTTGGGGAACGTGAAACTTGAGGGTGATAAATCTTCGCAGCACAAAAGCCCTAATGTAAGTCATTGATCTCTTTGCAAGTTATTTCCATGTAGCTATTTTCAAGTGAAAAATGGTTTTCTATCCTTTTAAGTTTTAATTTCTTTTAGTACTTTAATTTTTGTTTAGTAGTATTTTAATAAGGCCAAGGTTGATTAATTATGAGAAAAGTGTAAAATTGCTTTATCACTAAGCATTGCATGAGGGCATGGCAATTGTTAAGTGTAGGGGATTTGATAGGTGTGTAAACACCCATCCTTTTACCACTTAATTCTGGCTCAAATTAGACCAAAACACGTATTTAATATCATTTGTTTGGAATTATGCGTGGTTTTTGTGTTTATCGTGTTTTCAGAGCTAACCGGATGAATATTAAAGAAAACATGGGATTGCACGGGTTTTATCAAGGAAAAAGGCTAAAGACGAAGTCTATTGTCCAAGAGATGCAAAAGATTTGAAGTCAATGGGCCTATTTGAAGATTTATCGAAGAAAAGGACCAAAGATGGAAGATTTACATATGTCGAAGAAACTCAAGTCTATTTAACGAAGAAATTAAAAGACGAGTTGAATTTAATCGTCGACCAATCCCGGATCAGAATCGAAAACGTCAACTTTTCTGAAAAGACGAGAAGACAAGAAGAAAGGGAGAAAGCCCACTCACCAACCAACCACTAGGACTATATATAGTTTCCTCCTTCACATTTTAGGGAGTTAGTTTTTCATTTTTCTTTTTCCCAGTTTCTTTGTTCGTAGCTTCACCAACACCATTAGGGTGTTTGGTGATTTTTAATTTTTCCTTCAATCTTGTTAGTTTTAATCATTACTATTGTTAACTTTTACATTAATCTTTCAATCAATCTTTCTATTCATCTTGTTCTTCATCATCTTTTTATTGCAAATTCTTAAGTTCTTGTGTTATTGATTTTGATCTTTTAAAAAGTTGTTGATTTAGTGTTTTTATTGGTGGGATTTGTTACTTATGGTATTTAAAGGATTATTGATTAGTTTGGTAAAACCTTTTTGAGTATTTGAGTCGATTTGAATTAAAATTCGTATCCACTGTTTTTACGTCTGCTGCTGTTCTTCATTTCCAGACTTTCCGAACGGAGCCTTTATTCCGAATAGACGATTTTCTATTTCCCTTATTCGGAATATTGGATATTCCGAATAGGGCTGTTAATTTTCTCTTACTCGGAATATCTTACATATTCCGAACAGAACTCATTTTTCCGAATAGGGCAGATTTTCCGCATAAGCTGTTTTTCCGAATAGAGATCTTATTCCGCATAGGCAAATGTTTTCCGAATAGGACCATATTTTCCGAATAGAGACTTATTCCGTATTGCATTTTTTTCCGCATAAGGTATTTTTCCGCATAGACTATTTTTTCCGAATTGGACAATATTCCGAGTAGAGTAATTTTTCCGCATGGTGCATTTATTCCGAGTAAGGAAACATTCCGCATAGAGCTAGTTTATTCCGTATCTTCATTTATTCCGAACAGAGCAAGTTTTCAGTAAGGACATTTTTCTGTGTAATCATTTATCTGTTAAGTTTCAATTCAGGGCTTATTTCATTTACTGTTTTTGGTTTGAATGTTGATTTACTTTTCTCATTTACCTTTTTAAATAGAATAGATAAGCAACCCCCACTTTTTGTCACCAAGAACAAATCATTTCACTTTAAACCGAGATCAATTCGAGAAGATTCCGAGAATCGAACTTTTTAAAACGAGTAAAATATCTTTTATCAGCCACTACCTTGTCAAACCACAATAACTGAGACGGTACGTGTCCCCCGATCCAAATCAAAAACACAATCAAGAATCACATAGAAGTTAATCACATAAGTGCACACACAAGTCCATCACAAAACCATAAAAACATTCACATCATCAATTTATAAATAACTCAACACAGTGTCTCTTCCATCCCATCTGGAAGTCAAAATCAATAGTAAACATGGGACTATGAAACTCACCTGATAGCTTCTTCACAAGTCCTCGCACTAGCAACAAGCTAACAAACCAAAAACACGAAATCAATACACGAACCAATCACTAAGATGGCTCATCAACCTATGATGGACATCTAGTCTATTCCCGTATAATTACCTCATTGTTAAGCTCTAATCACCCCATTACCCTTCCTTAACAATTCCCTAACTTGGTTAAGTTTAATAGCTATCCCGTTCATAATTTTACACAAAACAGTCCCAGTTTTAGGTCTCAAAACTTTAAGTCAAACGTCCACTTAAACATACCCATGGTTTTTGTAAAAGGAATATTCACACTTTTTACAAGTTAGCTAAAACCTTCCACTTGCCCTAACCTTAAAGCTACTTTTAAGGCCCAGATATATGTGTATATATTGTTTCCTATCCAGAATTCACTGATTTTAAACGTATGAAATGTTCATTACCATTAGAGGGTCTTACCCTAAACCACAATCTTAGCCCAAGTGCAGATCCTTACTATAATACATAAACCATCTCTCATGTTCGTGAGAAGATCCCAATACAACCCTAAGTACCCCAAACAACCCAAAACTTAAAAAGAAAACAGGCTGAATTCAAAAATGTTTTGACCTCCGACTGTTGTAACCTGTTTTTGACCCACTTCCCGACCTCCAATTTAGTTCTAGTTTCTTGAATTAGAAAGCCACTTCAATTACCTTTTCAGGGATACTTGGATCTCATCTTGAATGTTCCTAGAACTCCTGATATGATCAAAACAATTGACTCTAAATTCTGCCCAGTTTTTAAAAAGGGGTTTAACAAAATCAACCACATTAATTAACCCTAATCCCTCTAATTACAAGCCCTAATTTATGTAATCATTATGAACTCATTATTATAACATCAATTCACTGTTTTTAAAATTAAACCTAACCTAAATCCATCACAAGATGATCAATTAAACATAAAAACAATTTAATTAAAAAGATTTAAGAAGGTTTTACCTTTAATTTAATGGAAGATGAAAAAAAACCATGAAAACCCTGAAAACACTCCCAAACCGTCGACCTTTATTTTTTTTCTCCAGGGATTATGATGGATTTGATCTACTTAAAATCCTTATATAGTTTTTTTTTCAAGAATCCTAGCCCAATACAACCCACTTTCCTTTTTCTCTTTTTTTCCTTTTTTTCTTTCTTTCTTGCGTCCAAACCGACTAACACCCCCTTAATTTTCGTTTTTTTCTTCTTTTTATTATTAATATATGTATTAATAATATTACCTTAATTTTCCTTAATTTATTTCAGCTCCTAAAGCCTCCAAACCCCAAAACCGTAAAACTAGTCAGTTTTTACGCGTTTTACCGTAAAAGACGTAAAATATACACTTTTAAAAAAAATCTCAAATTTTGAAATAAACTTTATAATTAAGTCCTAAATGACCTAAAACCATCCCGAAAAATATTCATATGGATAATTACCTCACAAGAGACCTCTAAATGCTAAACCGTAAATCCTAAAAAAATACTATTACTATAATACTTATACGTATACGTAAACACCACAATATCACCATTTTCATTTCATAGTCACCACTTGTGAGCTCATGAACATGAAATAACCGTTCCTCGATTTACTTATGAGTACTCTATACTCATAAACGATAACCACACCAACCTCGTTCACACAAAATAAACACGTAAACACACAATTCAAGTAAGCACACATAAAATAACCTAAAAGTAAGACCAAGTGACAAACCCAAAACCACGGTTGTCACATGTACCGATCGTCATTTCTCGATCGTAGCTTCTCTGATGAAGGTATGTGTTTTTGTGATTTAGACCATTATGTTTGGGCGCTTTCAAGTGATATAAAATAGTCAGAGTGTTATCGCGTGAAATAACCTAGCTGCAAGAATAGTGTAGTTGTTTGCACCACATTGTTCGTTTACATGTCATTGTTTGAAGATTTATGTCATAACCATCGTCCGGTTAGAAATGGAAGTGTCTTAGGCAATGTATCTTTGACAAAACTACAAGTAATTTTTATGAAATAAAGTAGCAACAAGTAAAAAAGGGACGTATTATACACCCAGAATTTTGTAACAAAACGCAACAATGGTCATGTTTTTAAGCAGTACCCTAAAACTTGAGTGGGCCGCTAATACAATAACAAGATTGTCTTCCATTCATTTTTTAGCAGGACAACACTCTCCTGAAAATTGAGTTAGTTTTGTTTCCTTACATATTAAGAGACTAATTTTAGCAAAATTATATGTATAGTTATGTAATATTTGCGACAGATTATGTCGATGATATGTGGAAACGTAGAAACTTCTGTAGTGACATTTTATCAACAAATAAGCATGTCAATCATGGCTATCTGTCAGAAATTTTCATTGATTGTTTTGGTAAGAAAACCTGTCAAAATAGCAAATTTTCTAACATTGTCAATTGATTAACGGTGTTAAGTCATCATTAAACTACAAGAAAGCCTCGCAAGAGATGTCACTGTTCAATAAGTTTGTTTTTCTAATTGACTAGGAATATTTTCAAAAGTTCTAATAGCATAACTTGCCACTTATTAATCTAGAACTAAGAATGAGACATTAGACTAACCTATAAACATAACCTGATCAAAAACCAAGCACAAACATGCATTCACTGATATACATGCTGACAAACACCACTTGCAAGTGTTTGGTAAAGGTAGTCAAGTGTATGTGAGAGATGTTAGAGCCTCATTTGATCTAGAGCTTGCAAAGCTTTGTTTTCAAGACAAAGCTAACAAAAATTTCCATGTTAAACAACTATACCTGAGAAGCTCAAAAAGGCAGAGTGTAACTTAAAAAGTCTGGGTCAAAGCATACCAAATCATGTTCGCTCACCTACAAGCACCAACTTTATGTTCTGTATAGCATTATGAAGCCCCTTCCAACAACTTTCGACCCATTAAACCTACTCAGTTAGTTTGACCCTGCTTCCTTTTATCTTATTTTAAAACATTACTTATTTTATCATCTGTTGGGGAAAAAAACCACTCAATTTTTTTTACCAAAAAATGGGTCAGAACAACCTCTAAAAGATATTGGCAGGTCATCTACACATGATTATACATGCGTCGAAGCTTAATGTGCGAACTTCTTAGAGGCCTCACCCACAGGTTGTAAGTAGTAAGATCTTTCGAACGTGCGGATAATCAGCTCTAAAAGGCACACCTTATTTAGAGCTGATAATCGCCAATAGCATTGATTACTCAAACTACAACTTATAGGCACTTGAACAAACAATTATCGAAACGCTATTGCTTAGCGTACGCCTAGCGAGCATACACTCTTTTTCCTTAATGTAACCCTATCTGAGCCTAAGAACACTCGCGCGTTATGAAAATTGAAACACTATTTGAGAACGACAATGTTTTAAAACTGGATGCTTCGTCCCTGATCGTCAATTAGGTAACAAAAGTCAAACTCCATAAATTGCCCAAATCTTAGCCCATTCGTTCTGATATTTTTAATAATTTTGTTACTTAGGTGCCGCAGACAACTCAGTTTCGATTTAAATGGGATCGGTTCTTTTCGAGGTTAGAAATAGGAAAATGCATGAGTGACTGCAAATGGGCAGAGACTAGGGGTGTCATATGGGTCGACCCAACCCGAACCCGATAAACCTTATAGGGTTGGGTTATTTTGGGTCCAAGTATGCTTATAGGGTCAATCGGGTTGACCCGACCAACCCGATAGTATTATAGGGTCGGATTAGGGTTGCAAATATATTTTTAATCGGGTTCGGGTTCAACCCGATAACCTTATATTAAAAACAGTTTATCAGTTAACTTAACATAAATTAGTAGTTTTGGCCCAATAAAAAGGTAATTATCTTTTACTTCAACCGTCGTATTCTCAAACCCTAATAATTATACTTCAGCCGTCTCATCTTCAATACTACATTAGAATTACCCTAATAATTATACGAAGGTTAGTTACTGTTATTACTTGTTTTCATTACAGATATAAAGTTTTAACAAAATGATTGGTGATAAAAATGTCCCACACATTAATACTTTTTGTCCAAGCTTCGTTAACAGAATCATATGTCCATAGCCTACTTATCGTTTTCTTGTATTGTTACTTTCCTCGTTTCGAGTCTTTTTATATTCCTGGCTACCGCCATCACCTCACATTCCTATAGCGGAAATGAGACTGATCATCAAGTGTTGTTGAAGTTCAAGTCAGTGATCACCCATGATCCATATGGAGCTCTAACTTCATGGAACGCTTCTTCTCCTTTCTGTACTTGGTACGATGTTTCATGTGGAAAACGCCACAGAAGAGTGACTGCTTTAGTCCTGGAGTCGCAAGGCTTAAAAGGCTCTTTGTCTCCTCATGTAGGAAATCTGAGCTTCCTCCGGGTGCTTTCACTCTCTAACAACAGCATACATGGAACTATCCCTCAGGAACTTGGTCGCTTGTCAAGACTACGACGCGTTGTACTAGAGCTAAACAGTTTTAAAGGAACCATTCCAGCTAACTTGTCAGGCTGTTCTAACCTTGAAGAGCTTTATCTTGAAACTAATAAGCTAGTTGGAAGCATACCCAAGGAGATAAGTTGTTTCCTACCCAAACTTAGTGTTCTTTCCATTGGTGATAATATGTTAACAGGCGGAATCCCGCCTTTTGTGGGAAATATTACATCACTGGAAGTATTGGGTGCTCCTGATAATCCGTTAGATGGGAGCATTCCTAACACACTTGGTCGTTTGAAACGCTTAACAGAATTTGATTGTGGTAACTGTAAGTTACAGGGAAGCATACCTCGTTCTATTTTCAACCTCTCCTTCCTAACTATACTTTCATTACCTGATAATAATCTAAGTGGTAGTCTTCCTCTAGAAATCGGTGTGGTGCTCCCAAATGTCCCTTCAGTTATATAATAACAAACTGTGTGGAATTCTTCCACCCTCAATATCGAATAGTTCGAAGTTACAGCAAATTATGTGCATCTTTGAGCCTCAACTACTGTTTAAATTATGTGCTTAAATCTATAATGTGCTTAATTCTTCCATAATGTCCCCGTTAGATGTCTTCAAACTTTGTTTAACTTATGAATTATTATTATTTTATTATTGTTAGATGTCTTCAAGTTCAATGGAGATATTGGAAGAATCAACGGTGGAGGTCGAAAGTAGCAAAAACAATAAGGGAAAAAAACCAACAACTCGTAAAAAAAGATCCCCGGTATGGCTAGAGTTTGATATTCAAGATCTAAAAGAAGGAGAGACGCCGGAAGACGTAAAAGCTAAGTGTAAACATTGCGATGAAGTGTATTTATGTCACACAAAAAAGTATGGTATTTCGAGCCTAAAGGTTCATCTTGCGGAGAGGTGCACGCCTTACCTAGAAAAGCAAAGTAAGTCTCAAACTCATATTACTTTTGAAGGCGGTGATGTAAACAAAATGACGGCATGGAGGTTTGATCAAAACAAAAGTAAGAGGGCTTTAGCTCACATGATTGTTGTTGATGAGTTACCATTTAGTTATGTTCAAAATTCAGGTTTTAAGCACTTTCAAAAGATCAATCAACCTCAATTTGATATTCCATGTAGAGGAACAATAACAAAAGAGTGTATGCTAATGTATCACGAAGAAAAAGTCAAGCTTCGTGAAACAATCCAAAAGAATATTGGTAGAGTTAGTTTAACTACTGATGGATGGACATCTGCCATTAAGAAAAAGAGCTACATGGCTCTTACAGCTCACTTTATAGATAACGAGTGGAATTTAGTAAAAAAGGTGTTGAATTTTCGTAAGCTTGATGGTCATCGCGGGATAGACATAGGAAAAGGGGTAGAAAGTTGTTTAAATGAGTGGGGTTTTGATAATGTTTTGTCAATCTCAGTTGATAACGCAAGTGCGAATGATAGCGCTATAGACTTTATGAAAATGATATTTGAGAAAAATCATAATTGTTTGCTAAAAGGGAAATGGATGCATATTAGATGTGCGGCTCATGTAATCAATCTTATTGTTCAAGATGGTATGAAAAAAGTTAATAGTTCGATTGAAGCTATTAGATGTGTGGTGAAGTGGATAAAGAAGTCTGGTAATAGAATTGAAAAGTTCGCTAAATGTGCCAAAAGTGCTAGATGTGATAGCACTAAAAGTTTAGTACTTGATTGTCCAACTAGGTGGAACTCGACTTACAATATGTTGGAAGTGGCTCATGTATATGAAGATGCTTTTGCTAGGTATGATCTAGAGGATGTGGATTTTGGAAATCACATTAAGAGCAAAGGTCATTGCGTCCCAACATCAGGTGATTGGGCTCAAGCGCGAAAGTTGTGTCATTTTCTAAAAGTTTTTTATGAAATCACTTTGAGAATTTCCGGGACAAAGTATGTGACATCACATACACTTGTTAATGAATTAGCCACTATCCGTGCTTTATTAAGGAAACAACTTGATTGTGATATTCATAATGAACCGCATGAAGATGAACATCTTTATGATATTGCAAAGGTTATGCAGCCGAAATTCGACAAATATTATTGCGAGGTAGAAAATATGAATCTGTTAGTGTATTTTGCATTCATACTTGATCCAAGGAACAAGTATGACTATTTGGATGTCATTGTCGATGACCATTATGGAAGAGAAGGTGTATCGGTTGTGGCAAAAAAGATTGATTATATTAAAGATGAGCTGAAGCTTTTTTTTAAAGATTACATGCGTATTCATGCTCCGTCTTCTACTACTTCTTCACGCTCTGGTAAAAGGCAAAAGACTGATGACACTACTGACGAACCTAATCACGAAGACATGTTGAGAAGACGGATGAAAAGGGGAAAATCATCTGATTCATCGATTAGTAAATTGCAAAAGTATGTCGATGAAATTTGCGAACCATTTGATAAGAATGTGCATTTTGATATTTTGCAATGGTGGAAGGTAAATAGTCAAAGATTTCCCATACTTTCATTAATGGCTAGAGATTTGTTAGCTATTCCCATCTCGACAGTGGCTTCTGAGTCAGTATTTAGCACTAGTGGTCGAGTCTTGGATTCGTATAGGAGTGCTTTGGGTGACAAGACGATTGAGTCCCTAATCTGTACTCAAGACTGGCTTCGAGTAGGCATAAATCCACAAAAAGAGGAAGATGTTGATACAATCTCAGAAATAGAAAAAGGTACATTCATTTATTTTTTATTTGTAAACTTTGAATATTTTCAATCCTAACTACTTCAATCTGAAATTATGTAGTGTTGATGGAGCATCAAGGTAGTATTTCCAAACAACAATGAAGAACAAAGTATGAAGTTATGAAATGTGAAGAACGAACTTTGAAGTTCTGATATATGTGTTTGTCGCTGCACTTTTTTTGAACTCCCATGATGAACTTTATTCTTTTTATCTCATTCCACTTGTTTTTGCTTAGACCAATTCATTTGTTGGTGCACTTTGTTTTAATTAATTCACTTGTTGCTACAAATTGCAATAATTTCAGCACTTGTTACCGCCTAGTTACTGTTATAACAACTGCATTCACATCCTGCAATTCAATCACTGCATTGCTACTTGTCTACTGCCTGTTTACTGTTATAACAACTGTGTAGGGTTTGATCTGCTTGGTGGTATCCTCCTGAAACTTGTTTTCACCTTCTTGAAAGGATCCATTTTGGTCATACGTAAACCTTTAACAGTCGTCTCGGAACTAGACATAGAATTAGTAGAAGCTAAATCGGCTGCAACGTTGGACAGGAGATACCTTGCATGAACATCATCAGGCCATGATCCCAGAATGAGAAGAAGAGCCAAAAAGAAAGCAGCCATTGTTTTCGAGTGAGAATCCATTTTTGAACAAGTGAACGTGTTTAGAACTGATCAGAGCATATGTAGTAAACTTATTAAGATCTGAAGTAGCTAGCTCGTGAGATCATGTGATGGATCTTTGACTGAAAGGAGGGGGTGTGATCACATGACCGAGCATGTGATAATAAAATATATATCAGCACCTTTGTTGGTTACTGTACAGTAATCACTTCTCTTGTTACAGCTTGCGACCCGATAACAACCCAATAACACAACCCGAATCAACCCGACCCAATTCAACCCGATACCTTATAACCCGATAGTCTTATAGGGTCGGGTTAGGGTCAATATTTCGGACATCAAAACCCGATTCAACCCGATAACCCGACAACCCAACCCGATAACACCCCTAGCAGAGACTAAGCAAGTGGTGAAAGATTTATTGCGGCTGCGTAATTGTGGTAAGTGTAATTGTGTGAATAACACCACCTTTATACGCAGGAATGCTCCAGTTGTCGTTTTGATTTTTGCAAGAAGAGATAGGAAACTGGTTGCTTTAGCATTTTTTGAAGACAGGTGGCAGTTCAGCGACTCGCCCTTTTGGGCTCTTTTCTCTAATTGAAACAGTTCTATCATTTTTTTTTCAAAACACTGTATGACATATTGTTTCAAGACTTCTTATATACAGGGTTCCAAGTCATATATGCTTACGGTGTAATTATTAAGAAGTTATTTTATGATTAATATCGCATGAGAAGGATGTTGAATTGTAGCTGAGTGCGACACAACTATCGAACAAAAAAACGGCCCCGCAGCGAAGCGCGGGTGTGCCTGCCTTGTTAGAAACATTGAGGAAGTCCGTAATTTGGAGGAGGTATATTTATTGCATTCTTTTCACAAAATATTCTTAATTTTTAGAAGATGGGTGTTTGTAGTATAATGGCTATATGAAAGATTTAATTTTATTGATTACTTATATGAATGTTAGTCGTCTAAAGGAAACCAGTTAGTTGCTTTAAATGGTATTTGGTATGCATTATTTTTGTAGATGATAATTGTGGTTGAATGATTAGAGTGATTATTTAGGCTATGATCATATCAGTGATACACCTCACATGTTTCAAAATTTTTGATCAAATATACTACTAGTAGTTACATAAGTATGTATATCCCTTTCTATTCCAGAGCATTGTGTAGAATAATCATGTAGTTCCTAATATTATTTTGTTAATATTACCCAACTTGGATTTGTTGTGACACTTGCATCAATATTGTGCATCGAAACGGATAATTCGTGATATTACCTTAGCTGTAGAAAGTGCAACAAAAAATTCATAACAAGGAGTGAGGTGATCGACCTTGATGCTGCTCAGGTTGAAAAAGATTCAAAATCAAAACCTGATGACCTTTGGTGTAAAACGTGTAAAATCGTGCCACCATTTGTTATCCCAAGGTATTGTCAATATATTTTAACAACAATAATAATTTTTGGTTAGTGTTCATATCAAAATTCTATATATGTTTATGGTAGGTACAAGGTTTAAATCTGAGTTATCGATGGTAGTGGTAACACTTCATTTATCATGTTTGACATGGAAGTGACAAAATTGATAAACAAAAGTGTCAGGGAGTTGGTAGAGATACAAGAACAGGTTTGTACATATTGTATTTTCCTGATGATAGTAATCTCGATAGTATTATTACGGTTTATTACATTATTTATTTTTTAGCAGGCTGGTGATGTTGATGCATTTCCACAAATTTTGGAGAAACTTGTGGGTAGGAAGTTTGCGTTCAAAATTGAGGTGGCAGACTATAATATTGAACGTGAATGGTATGTATATGCCATTGTGAAGATGACTGATGAAAAGCATGTCACTTCAGAACTTCTTAAAAAGGTTCTGCGCACTGAGGTATACATATAAAATTATATAATACTTAAGTTTCTCGCATATGGTCTTATAATTCAAATAAGAAAATAATAATCTGTTTTGATATTTTAATTGAATAGGATTCTGTGAGTGAACAATCACCGAGTGTCAATGATGAGTCGTCAGTTGGTTTTGGAGGAGTGAAGGTATGAGTAAAATTTTATTAAACTTATACCAAAGTCATTTACTATTTAATTAATTATATATTCATTTAAAATTGCAGCTTTTTTTTCCTTAAAATTTATTTCAGGATGCTTTCTCTATTACGAGGAAGAAGTCACCATCAACTGTCGAGAAAGACACTGCCACAAGCCCGGGAAAAAGGAATGTGGAGGCTATTCAAAACCCGGATTTTGATGCTGAAGATTCCCCAACTAACAAGAAGCTCAAATTAGATTTGCTGAAAGACATTAAAATTGAAAAGCCATGAACATTTTTAATTTGAAGATTTGAAAGCAGAATAAATTTGTGTTAAACGCTATAAACTTTTTTTTGGCTTTTTTATGTTTTCGAAATTGGTACATGGTTTGGTTTTTTGATTAAACGTTTGTTTGGTTATAGTGTGTTTTACACACTGATATTTTTTGTTTGGTTATACTCTTTGACAGTACTATTGAAATGGTTGTTTTATTAGTGTTTTTTTTTCTTTAGTGGTTTTGATTACACTTAAAACTGATATGTATGCAGGAGTTCTTTTGTGTGTTCACTTTTGTATGCAGGTTAGATTATGAACTTATCATTCCAGGATTGGTGCATCAACGTGCTATTAAACAAGAAGTTTCCGTATACACTTAAAGATGAAGAACATAGAATCATTAGCTTATTTATTATTTACATTAATGTAATATTCAGTTTGTAAATTTGTATCAAAAGAAAAGCTCCAAATTATGAATACAAGTTTTAAATTTAGTACAAGTCTGTTGCGTTTATGTTATTTTTACATTTATTTGTTTTATATTCTGTACTTTATTATAAGTTTAATTTCTGATATAGAACAAGATTACAAAAGATGTAGCAAGTATGAACTTATATTTATAGTTCATAAACTTTTATAAGATATGTTATACACGTTTGTAACATGTACTTTTTTATATTTCTAGGTCATGCAGTATTGGATAGTTTACCTACAGATAATTGTTCTAATTTTTTTTATACATTTCCTTCAGCAAATCCATTAACATCTACGTACTGTTAGACTAAAAATATTTACAAACATTTGAAAATTTTGATATTTATATAATATATTTTGTAATCCCTTAAACGTCTCAACCAAATTGGTAAAGATTACCAAAAAAATCAACATAATGTGTATTAAATTATAGAAATATTTTTTCTAAATAAGAGGTGTATTATTTATATATTAAAAAAACGTAGTAACATTTTAGGTTTTCTTTTTTTCTTTTAGAGTTTCCATGGATCCTAACAAAAAATTGATTAAAGATCATCGTATAGATATTCTTAGATCAAAAAAATTGAAACGCCTAGATGGATCAAGTTCTTCATCTGTTGAAGGTGTTTTAAATGTTGGAGACAATGTTGGACATATAACTTCAGCTATAAGAAGTACTAGAATTCAACAGAAAGCATCTCTCAAAGGTGATTATAAAGTCATTTTATGCTTATTATTAATCTGTTATATGGTAAATATATTATTCATTCTGATATGCATTATGTTGTAACACCTTTTTTTGATAAGGTACAAATCGAGAACAAACCCACATAATTGATAATCCAACGGTGGTTTTACAAGGTATAAGTGAAGTTCCTGGTCATTCGCCTTCAGTTTTTTACACACCAACGGATTCAACCAGAAAATCTTCTTTGCAATGTTCAGGGACTCCATTATCGGATATTACAAATGATAATTTATTTGACATAAAAACTATTGATTAGGCTATTATAGTAGAATAAGACATTTATATATTTACTGTTATAGTTGCAGGTCATAGTCGAATGACTGTAAAATTGATCAATATCCATTCGATGGTTCAAAACTCATGTAATGTAGAATCAACACAACATATAAGCTCATTGCAATAAAAAACTGCGAGCTTCCCATTGTCTGATATCACAAATTGTAAGTGTTTATGTAATAAAAAATTATTTTTGTCTTTGAAAGGTTACTTTTTTTTAATTTATTTGCATTGGTTACTTATTACTGTTGGAGTATGCTCGTGTCATAACAACTAATTATACGGCTAGACACATGTGGGCCTATGGGGTCACACACATATACACTGAGGTACCATTTCAATATATCGTGTTTATCGTATTTACGTATATAAACAACCTTCGTAACTCGAGATCATTATTGGGCTTCTAACGACTAGTAGAGTACTTAGTTATTAGACTTGTAAAAGTAAATGGCAAGGTCCATACAAAGCCCATTGAGTCCGGCCCATTAAGATGAAAAAAGGAAGGAGTTACATTTGTGATAAATATTAGTTATTAGGGAATAACTCAATTTTATTACATTAAACACATTACCAAAACTCCTCCCTCTTTCCTCTAATTTGTTTTTGCACGGTTTTGAGATAAAGAAAACGAGGGTTTATGCTTTGTAATGATCTCCATCTTTGAATCTTGTTTATTCAAAGGGTGTTACTAGGTTACGGGGTTTAAGACTAGCATCTATTGGTATACAAGGATGTGTGGTGTGGATACATCATAGATGTGATCTCCTTTGATCACTTGGTTTCATTTAGTTTCTTGGTTAGATCATGTGGTGATTGTCTCCAATCATTTCTTGCCGTTCGATCTTACCGAATCACGTTACAAAGGTATACTTTTATTGTTTATTCTTTAGATTAATCATATGACTATATGGATCCGTTGATAGGTGATCTTTCCGCTGCGTTTATTATTTATTCATATCATATTTGTATGGATAATCACCTATAGTGGTATCACGAGCCATCATAGATGTTATATGATTATCGGGTATGCGTAAAAATGGCTAAAAATAAGTGTTTTTGATGGTTTTGTTAAACCAATTTTAAAACAGCCCCTATGGCCTTATTTTCGACTTATTACAAATTTTTAGAAGGTCTTATAGTCTGTTTTTAATGGTCTAATAGCCACGGGTTACGCATATTTTAATGGGTTTGTTACCGGTACGTGTAAAATGACTTAAAACGCGTTTTTTGGAACGATTATTGAATCGAGTTTTAAACAGCCCTTATGACCATATTTTCTGTAAATATATGATAATTACAAGGTTTCTAAAATGTGTTTTAAGGTCCTAAGGTCATTGGTTACACGTACCAATCGGGGGTTTAATTAATTGTTGATTATTGCTTCGATTTCGTTGGCTAACAAGTGTATCTTGTTGTTTATTTTATATCCATGGCAAATACATGCATGTTTGGTCATGGAATTAGCCAACACCTTGTTATATTCATAATCTTATGGTATTATTATGTTTCGTATGCAAAGCCGATGAAAACCTAGACCAAATATGACATGTTGTGTATTGATTTGCATTTAATTTCAGTTTTGGGGTTTTGCCATTGTTTCGGCTTCAGTAATATGTTTTTAATGTTGGTTATAGCCATTGTTTGGGCACTTTACAATAGGTTAATGATAAGTTAAATGTTTTTAGTCAAAAATCATTTGTAACCGATGCTTGGATGGGAATGGCTAAAGAATTAAAGACATATTGTGATATTCGGAGCTTCCGAGTGACATGCACTAAAACGTGATTTCCCGGAGTTCTATAAGGAGATAGAAGCCCAAATTTGGTGTGCTGATTCACAACTCATGGGACTTCAAAAGTCTCAACCGGACCTCATGCTAACGAAGATTCCTTCTATGGGTTTTGAGCCCTAGAAATCGACTGAATTTTTTTGGCAGATTTGGGCCTCATGTTCATTTTGGGTTCTACTTGCTCTCGATGGTCTTGGAGAAAGTGGGAGCCAACTTTGTGGTTGTTTTGACTTACCCTTAGTTGGATTCTTGGTCCTCGTGATGGCTCACGAGATCAAGCTTAGATTTTTCATCGGTTCGAGGCTTTGCATACTTGTGGTTGTGTGGTTGCTTATTTGCTTGATATCTTGCTATAACTTGCAAATGTTTTTATAAAACTTGATACCAATCACAAACCATTTATAAAACTAAATCTTTGATTTAGTCTAATGTTTAAATACGATTTAAAACAAAAATCTTGTTTTCATAATAATTCATAACATGTTATGAATGTTATTTATTTTATGTATTGTCTAAACTAATAATACTTCCACTTAGGTTTTATATTAGTCTTGAACTTGGACAACTTGACACGCATAAATTAAAACAAGATTAGAATTAAGTTAACAAATGTTTTTAACTTGTGCTACGATGGATGAATGCATGCTTCCTCGTACACACTTTTGATTTGTAAATCAAACTTTTATACCCGTCTCAAATTTAAGTCATGCCGTCCAATCGTTTGAGATCACTTGCAATTACTTTTAGCATCTTGTGAGACGGATGTGAATTGTAACCCAAGGTGATTATTATCTATGCGTGAGACCTAGACTTATTCTCGCATGTTCTCAAATTGGATGACTTAATCGGTACAACGGTGAGACCTTGACCGAGGCAAGGATGGGACTAAACATGCCAGTTTGACATTTAGTGAAATGTTTGCTTGTGTCATGAGTCCCATAAGGATCTAAGAATTGCACAAGATTTGCAATTGATGAACGTCATCTACCTGTTGAATTTATCATTGCTAGCAGATCAACTGATGTGGTGGTGGAACCTCAATGACGATCTTAGCCTTTTCGTTAAATTAATTGTTTTTATAAACTTGGGTAGTTAATTTTAAAAAGATAATTATCGAAAATACTAAACATGAACTTTGTATTTCTATTAATGATTTTGTGCAACACAAACCGTAAACAAAGTTTGTTTCCTTTTGTGTTAGAGGAAAACAAACTAAGTCTTCTTTCCTTGTAAGAATAAGACTCGTTCCCATCCTTTCTCCTTGTATGAGAAAGCTGTAATAGGAACACTTGAATCTTCTCAATTCTAATCAATCTTAATACACACCTACTCAAGAAATCGCATTGTCTTGTAAGTCAAAACGATGAAGTACGGTTGCATATCTTAAAGTGTTAAGATATTGTATGAGTCTTGATTAGAAATTGAAGTCTCATTAAACCGTGAGAGGAAAGGAAATTACTAGCATGTTTTTATAGTATATTTTCCTTACACAAACAAGTTCCATAAGATTCTACACACCTTTGAGGTAAAGTAGAAAGAGGAATTGCATGCAAACTTTCAAGTTAATGGCATCGATGGAAATCTCATCACAAATATAGTAGAACTTGATATTTTTCTTTCAATATCTATGTACATGTTTAATAGTCTATGAGACTCACATTGGCTATAATGTGTAGACATTCAAAGAACTAGAAAGTATACAAATTGCTACTTGCTTTTTCACTAGTATAGATACATTCAAAATGTTGTCTAAACTAATGGGAGCAATGCATTTTTTTAACCATAGGACACACTTGTAAAGTTGTCTTATTCAGTGGGAGCTATGAGCTTATCACCTTGTAAGTGACCCACTTAATTTCTAGATTGTCTTGAAATAACATCATAGTTTTCTAAGCCTTATTGCATATTATTTAAAAGATAACTAGTCGCTTTTCTGATGTCGCTTCCCGAAATGTTATCTAAAAATAGTTATGCATGATTGCTTATTAAATAATGAAGTTCTACTAACCCTTCTATACAAGCTTGATTTAAGTATGACTTAAATCTTATTATATCTGTGATATTTTAATATTATTCATATATGATGTTGTGCCATGCTCAAGTGGGAGAAGTATTAGAGTGTGCAAGGTACAACACAATATGGCTTATAATATTCTATTAGGACTTATACATATTGATGTATGTTGCCTAATAGAGAACTAATGTCAAGAAATAATAAAAATTACTTCATCGCATTACCTAAATATTTTAGCTAATAAGCATATGTCTTCTTGTAAAGAAATAAATATGAAGTATGTAAATTAACTTGAAAATACTATTGAAGCCAAAAGTAGGCATTCAATAATACTTTATTTCTAGTATATTTATGTCTTCAAGTAAAGACATAAACATGAACTTCCTTGAATTGTTCAAAGACTTATAAAATAAAGTAAGTACTTAACTTGTTGTGTCTTCCTGTTAGGGCATATACAATGAAGTTATTGGATTGTTCAATATCTTATAAAGTATATTTAGCGACCAACATGTTATGTTTTCTTGTTAAAACATGAACATGAAGTTCTTGAACTACTAAAATAATCATACTTTATAGCATGCAATCGGCTTGAATATTTTGTTTATGCAATTTGTTTTGGCCAAATTATAAAATATGTGAGCCAAAGAGTATTATGTTATCAAAGGAATTGTGATACTATCTCATAATTACAACACTATGTCTCATGTGTAAAATCAAATATTATTATTATTATTTGATCCTTGATAACATTAACTACTCTCTCTCTCTCTCTTGTATCTTATTAAGGTTAACAAAAATTTGAATATGCCCGTGCTTATTCAATATGGTTCCAAACATGAAGGTAACTAAGAAACCATCAATTTATGGAATGGGATGACTCCCAGTAAGTCTTGGTTGAAGTCTTGAATTTGTTAAAATCATGTTAGACGTGTTATTAACAAAACTTGAATCAAGAAATTTCAGTGTATTTTATACATCCCAAACGAGAACAATTCATTGTTGCTCGACATGCTGTGTACTTGGAGAAAGTCTCCTCTTACAAGAAGCAAGTGGGAGCCTTTATGCATCTTTGAAGAAAGTAATGAATAAAATACAACCTTCTGAATACACTAGTGAACGACATAATTGAGGCTGAGCAAGTAAATGCAAAAGCCACAAAGTGTTGTAACTTCCATTCGCATATCCGCAAGGATACCTCAAGCACCTGAAGATATGAATGTCATGTCAATGTTGAGGAATCTAAGTTAGAGGATCATAGTGAACCTCATAACTATGGAGACTCATTTTTAGATTTGGAATCTAATAAATGAATCAAAACTAGGAATGGTTAGATATAGTCCATAAAAGAAAATCAATTTTGGAATTTGATTAG
This sequence comes from Glebionis coronaria, assembly GCA_025667525.1. Taxonomy (NCBI): domain Eukaryota; kingdom Viridiplantae; phylum Streptophyta; class Magnoliopsida; order Asterales; family Asteraceae; genus Glebionis; species Glebionis coronaria. The sequence goes on from CM046877.1 coordinate 425,564,747, forward strand.
CTTTCACTAATTAGTAAGACTGATAGGTTATACGTGGTCTTCTATGAGAAGATAGATATGGACACAATTGTACACATTTATACACACTCTCTTTGAATAGAGTTTAAGGCATGCTCAAGCAATTGATCATGATTTAAGGCTTTATTTTATTTACGAGTGTTAAATTAATAAAGATATTAATTACCATACTTTATTTCATGAATATGAAATATGGCAATTGGTGTACAAACTCTATAGATCCAAGTGTGGATTAGAGTATGCATCTAGGAGCTGGAATCTTAAGTTTGAATCAAGGATATGATCATGATTAAAACAAAGATAACTCTTTAAGCTAGTATGAGCATATTGTTTTGTTTGTTCTTAAATCTCATATGTTGTTAACATATTGGAAATAACATTCCATCAAAGCTAGGTTTTAATGTTTAGTTTGGAATATATTTCTATTGAGAGATATAAGAAATAACACATATAACCTTGGAACATATGCTTATTAGGAAAAGGCATACGCGGTTAATAAGTCTAAATATGACACATCAACTAAGAAAGTCTCAAAATTCTATCTCATGTGATAAGATTGATTATGTACATGGAAACTTTTAGTTTACCTAGTGGATTCATTACATATGATATGTGATGTATTAGACTAATGTTAATACTTGCATGAATGCAAGATGAACTGATCACAAAGTATCTAAGTGAAAGTCATTAGACTACTATATACTTGATCATCGTTTACGGATTTTAGCTAAGAAGATTAGTGTTGAGTTTATACACTAATGCTTACTTCGATTGAGATGGTACTCAATACTAGTGATAGTAGGATTTCATCTTCAATGATAATGCTATTACCTAGACGTGCTTGATGAAAAGCATTGTTGCACTACTCATTAGTAAAATAAGAATACTTTACACTTTGGGAAGTTGTTAAGAAGATTGTGTTAAATAGGTGTTCTACTTGCTTCAAACAACCTATGTAATGTACTATGGCGATGCTAGTATTACTGTATTAGCACTTAAGCGCACATATACAAAATGACAATCATCGTATTATTCAAAATCTTCACTATTATGTGAGTTTCTGAAATAAGTATTCTCAAAGTTCACTCAGATGACAACTCAACAGGTCCTTGTGTAAATTCAATGTCTTGTAGTCAAACATGTTCATCATGCTTGGAACATTGGACTTTGACCTTAGAGTAGTCTCATGTATATCTGTTTTTTTTAGTATTTGGATAATGGAACGTTAAGCAGTTTTACTAAATAATGAATTGATATACTTGGTAGATCGTCTTCATTTGTACTACCGTGTTCTATATTAGCATGTTTAATCCATGAATAATTTAGTTATTCTAAATTATCCATTGTCAGTTGACGATACGGGAGTATTGTGGAATTAAGACAAATGTGAGTTGGTCATATTCATTTGGAATGAATATTAATTGATCATGCCGCCAAACTCATATGTGTTCATTGGATGAACATTGGATTGACCCAACCTACGAGAATTCACTACATGGATCGTCGTCAATAGTGAATCTCGCAAGTGGTTGAATTTCTCATCCTTAGACTTGAGATGCAAGTAGGTTTTGTATGTGTGGAATGTCAATCTTTGATATTGTTAAACGCTGTCCTGAACAAGGCTTCTATAAAGACCATTTTCAGGTGCGATGTGAAACACATGAACGACACGTGAAATCAAAATAGGATTTGTTCCTCCACTTTTATTGGAGTTAGATACTACTGGGCCCCTCAATGAATTGTACAGATGTATGTGTGGCCACACCCAAATGTAATTAAGATGATTCTTGATTAATTTGGTAATCTAGTTCAATTTCTATATCGAGAATCAGAATAGTTAAACTTAAGAATGACTGTTGATCCATGTCTAAAGTTTAACAGAGTATCTGAAACAAAAGGATGACTGATATCTAAACCATTTAAATAAGATGTTTGAGAAACTACCCCCATACGTTTCTAGGGGCATTGGCGTGTTGCTAGACGCTAACCATTGCTTGTATAATTACATGATTATTATGACGTGCGCAAGTGGGAGATGTTGGAGTATGCTCGTGTCATAACAACTAATTATATGGCTAGACACATATGGGCCTATGGGGTCACACACATATACACTGAGGTACCATTTCAATATATCGTGTTTATCGTATTTACGTATATAAACAACCTTCGTAACTCGAGATCATTATTGGGCTTCTAACGACTAGTAGAGTACTTAGTTATTAGACTTGTAAAAGTAAATAGCAAGGTCCATACAAAGCCCATTGAGTCCGGCCCATTAAGATGAAAAAAGGAAGGAGTTACATTTGTGATAAATATTAGTTATTAGGGAATAACTCAATTTTATTACATTAAACACATTACCAAAACTCCTCCCTCTTTCCTCTAATTTGTTTTTGCACGGTTTTGAGATAAAGAAAACGAGGGTTTATGCTTTGTAATGATCTCCATCTTTGAATCTTGTTTATTCAAAGGGTGTTACTAGGTTACGGGGTTTAAGACTAGCATCTATTGGTATACAAGGATGTGTGGTGTGGATACATCATAGAGGTGATCTCCTTTGATCACTTGGTTTCATTTAGTTTCTTGGTTAGATCATGTGGTGATTGTCTCCAATCATTTGTTGCCGTTCGATCTTACCGAATTACGTTACAAAGGTATACTTTTATTGTTTATTCTTTAGATTAATCATATGACTATATGGATCCGTTGATAGGTGATCTTTCCGCTGCGTTTATTATTTATTCATATCATATGTATATGGATAATCACCTATAATTACAGCCTTTACTAATGGAAAACAACCGTTAGGCAGTGCTACTTCATTTTTACAACAAATTTTAGACAAAATACAAATGTCGTATGTTATTCATTATCCATGAAAAAGGTTGTAAATACCACAACTCAACCTACAATTGCCACGAAACGTGTTTACAAACCAAGAGCAAAGGCAAGGGCTAGAAATGTGAAACCATCTGAGGTTCATTCTATTGATTTTGAAGAAACGGGTTCTATGAACAATATTCCGTCAATCTAGAAGTATGTTGGTCTTTCTAAAGGTGAGTAATAATTTTTTTATCATAATTTTATTAACCATGAATTTTAAAATTTTTTACCTTAAATATTATTTGTTATTATTGTTCATCAGATTACATTGATTTTGGGAATATGGATTACACCTGTTCCATCTGCCATGTGAAACTATGGGATGAGGAAGCACGTGTCGGCAATCCAAATCTAACCATGAAGGCTTACTCACTATGTTGTGGTCGTGGAAAGGTTATGTTTCCGGACCCTCCGCATCCGCCCCAATTGTTTGTGGAATTACTTACAAACAACCATGAACACAGTCGGAACTTCATTGAAAACATTGGGTCATATAATCAGATGTTTGCATTCACATCAATGGGTGGTCGTGTGGACAAAGCGATAAACAATAAAGGTCGTGGTCCTTATGTGTTTAGGTTAAATGGCCAAAATCATCATTTGATTGGTACTCTTTTGCCTAAAGAGGGAGATCCTCCAAAATTTTGTCAACTTTACATAGTTGACACGCAAAATGAAGTGGCAAACAGAAAAATGGCTATGAGGTATGTGAATTAGTATAGTATGTTAACATTAATATATAGTGTTTATCCTCTTACCCTTTTTTTTAAAAAAACTTTATTTGTTATCAGATAGGGTGAAGGAAGAGCTGAGACTAAGTTAAATAGTATTATCCCTGAAATAATATCAGAGTTGAAGGAAGCTTTGGATTTTGAATCCCTTGGTCAAAAGTTTAAGGGCTGATAGGGATCGATACAATGACGTGGAACAAAAGGAATTTAAGTTCCAACTACTAGCTAAATGAGATAAAGACGGTAGAGAATATAACATGCCTACCATGTCAGAAGTTGCTGCTCTTATTGTAGGAGATGAATCTTCTTTTAGATACGATCGAGATATTATGGTAGAAAGCATAGAAGGTGGGTTAAAAATAATAAATATATTTCACCCTTCTTACCTTGCTCTGCAATATCCAATGATTATGCCTAGAGGTCAAGACGGTTATTGGCTAAAGATTCCTCATAGGGGTCTTGATCCGAAAAATATAGGACCATATGACAGTCTTACAATTAGAGAATATTTTGCCTAAACTATGATGAATCGAAACAACTATAAATATTTGGTTCTTCTAGGCAGAAAATTTTTCCAACAATTTCTTGTGGATGGTTATACAATGATGGAGACGGAAAGGTTATATTTTGTTAAAGCTAAACAAAAAAACCTTAGATGCTATACATACGATAACGTAGTAGCAGCTGTTGAAGAAGGTGTTGATGCATCTTCACTTGGAAAACGTCTTGATCTACCATCTACATTTGTTGGTGGTGCACGTTATATGATGTAAAATTATTTAGATGCGATGGCATTGTGTAAAATTTTTGGATACCCGGATTTGTTTATAACATTTACATGTAATTCTAAATGGACGGAAATTGCACGTGAAGTAGATCGAGAAGGTGTTCGTCCAGAAGACATATCGGATTTGCTGTCTAGGGTATTTAAACAGAAGTTAGATTATTATATGAAGGACATTAAAGACACGAAGATGTTTGGTCGAGTTCAAGCACGTAAGTTATCTTTTAATTGTAAATTTTTCCTGTTATTTATTATATTGAATATATACTTGCTGAAACTATACTTTTATTTGTTGTAGTGGTTTACACGGTTGAGTTTCTAAAACGTGGTCTTCCTCATGCTCACATTTGCATTTTCCTTCATGCCGATGACAAGTTTCCCAGCCCATATATGATTGACAATTTTATATCTGCTGAAATTCCAGATATTGATGAGGATCCAGAACTATATGTTCTTGTGCGTGAACATATGATGCATGGACCATGTGACATTGAACATATGACTTCACCATATATGGTTGGGGAAAAATGTTCCAAACATTTTCCCAAACAATTTTGTGAACAAACAACGGTAGACGAAAAAGGGTATCCAACGTACATGCGGCGTAACAATGGACGTACAATTAAAAAAAGCAAAGTTCTGCTTGATAACGGGTATGTTGTTCCTTATAACGCAAGACTGTTGAAACAATATCAAGCACACATAAATGTAGAATGGTGCAATCAATCTGGTGCCATGAAGTATCTTTTCAAGTATATTAACAAGGGTCCGGATCGTATTTCAGCAGGAATATATGTTAATAACGAACACACTGGTGATGATGTAGTTGAAAAACCGGTAAATGAGATTAAGGAATATTTAGATTGTAGATATATTTCTGCATGCGAAGCTGATTGGAGACTTTTAAAGTTTGAAATTCATCATAGGACACCATCTGTTCAAAGGCTTTCTTTTCATATGCCTGGTCAACAACAAGTTATGTATCAAGATGTTGCAAACCTTGAATACGTCATTGAAAAACCCATTCTTGGTTCTTCGATGTTCACTGCGTGGATGGAAATCAACAAGACGGACCATATTCTCAAAGCCTAACTTACGATGAATTTCTCACAAAGTTTGTTTTCAAAGTAAACGAAAGAAAATGGTATCCCCGTAAGCATGGTTTTGCTGTTGGAAGAATACATTATGTACCAGAGAGAATTGGTGAATGCTATTATCTTAGGATGCTTCTAAACTACGTAAATGGTGCAACTGGATGGGAATCATTTAAATAATGGGATAAGATCATGTACAAAACGTTCAAAGAGGCTTGCGTGGCGCGAGGTCTGCTCGACAATGATAAAAAGTACATAATTGGAATAAAAGATGCAATTGCTTGGGGATCGGCTCACCGTGTACGAAAAATGTTTGTTATGTTATTTGTATTCAACAGTTTAACGGATCCAGTAAATGTCTGGGAACAAACATGGCAGTATCTTGCGGAAGATGTAGAGTTTAGGCAAAGGCGAATATATAAGAATCCAGGAATGAATGTTAAACATATTATTCTATACACAATTATATAATTGTTCTTCTAAATTTAATTTAACAGAAATTGATTTTAATGTTTCAGGTTTGGTACTCAATGATGAGCAAAAGAAAAAATTTTGTTTGTTTCAAATAGAACTACTTTTAAGGAGTAACAACAGCAGCTTACAGAACTTTTTGGGTATGCCGTATCCAGACGATGCAACTGTACTTTCGTCTAATAATCGCCTCATACATGACGAACTGATAAGTGTGAAAACACTCATCAGTTATGACCCAAAAACCACTTAAAACACAGCCAAATACATTATATTTAACTTTAAATTATCATAATTACGCGTGTATTTGTGTTTTGTGTGTTTCAGGTAAATAAGATGCATTTTGGAGCAAACACGCGTTTTCAAGGGATTTATCTGACAAAAGACGAAGAAAAAGACAAAACCAAGATTTGAAGGACCAATCATGCCAAAATTACAAAGATAGAGGGCTTAAGTTGTAACTTTCACAAAGAAAAAGGATGAAAAAAAGTTTAGCTTAAAAGCTTTTAACTCTTTTATTTCACTTTTGATAAGAGTTAAGAATAGAAGGACTAAAAAAGAAAAAATTTAGAAAGATATTTAACTCTTATCTCTGGGACGTCTTCTTCAAACGAAGAGAGAGAAAGAATATAAAAAACAAACGGTTCGTACTTTTTCACCAAAAATCTTTTCAAGACAATTTCAAGGAGATCAAGGAAGATTCAGACGAAGATTAAAGAACGAATATTGCTCCTTATCATCCCAGCAACACATCCTAACAAGTTAATTTGATCAAGATCAACTAAAGAAGAAACACCCAAATTCTAGAGTGAAGATGGAAGAACCCTAATCTCGTATTTACATGTGGCACGACTTGATTGGATTGAACACGTCATCTCACCTCCCTCAATCTCTATAAATCACTACTAGAAAATCTGGCATCAGCGACGAATGTTTGCGTCGTTATTAAGTCACTAAAGCCCGTTAACGACAGAATGGAGATAGATATACTCCGTCGCAAAAAAGGGCCTCGCAAAATTTTAGAGACAAGTTTTGCGACAAAAGTTTTAGTGTTTTGGCGACGGATTACCACTCTCAAGACCCTCGCTAGAGCCTTTATGAAGTCACCTAAATTACATTTGATTCGACCATAATGTGACGGCTTAGTGGCAAAATTTACGTCGCCAAAAGTTAAGACAAAGCAGTCACTAATTCATTATTAATGATTGACAATCATTTTATTGTTATTCCGTCTCTACTGTATACGGAGATATTTATCGTTACTCCGCCACTATACATCAACACCATTTCATAGCATGTTTTAATAAATTTTCCTCTACTTTGTCACGGTTTAAAAATCAACTGAGGATATAACGTCGATAAACAATACAGCTTATTCTCCATTTGTTCAAGATGTCACATAAAAGAATACAACACTCAATTTAAAGCTATATCCAAATCAAATAACCAGGAGAGTTAAAAAAATAACATTTAATCTCCGACAACATTAAGTGTAATGGTTAAGAGGACCTAAATTGATTCAAAGCTCTTGTAAGTGTAATGTTGGTGTTCAAGATGTACAGCCACTCACATGACCTTGATTTGTTTTTGCTTGGCTGGTAAAACGACTCTTGATACCATACTTAACAAGCATCTCTTGTCTACACACATTTCTTCCGTGAGCTCCTCACGCACTTCTTTAAACTCTTTGCGCATTTCTTCCTTGAGCTCATTCTTCATTACTTCCTTGACATGGACTTTCATTTCTTCCTTCAGTTCTTCATTTAACTCTTCATGAACGCTATCAATATAGTTCTTGAACATAACAAAATAAAACATTAGTTTATTGAAATATAGGTTTCAGGTGATATGTAAAGGTGGTATGCTTAAACATTTATAAAGAATGAAATAGGATAATGATAGGCCACATTGTGCATGTAACGAACAAGAATTAAAGTAGGATTGTAAAAGCATGGTCGTGTTACTAGTAATCGAACTTGGGTTGCTCGTGGTTACTAGTAAATTATTGCCCCTAATGTAGTAACAATATTATCCCCACACTATTAGACAGTAACAACAAAAAGTGTTGAATGTATATTATTTTTATTCACTAAAGCGCTATCATATCCATATTTATCTACTAAAGCGCCAATATATGCAGCTTGTAGATAATAGTATGAAGAAGCAACGATTAAACTTATACATAAAATGCTCATTATTAAGAGAAGTGGAACAACTATAAAACTTATGCATGTGTATGACAACTGTTCATTTGATTTAGTTCTTTGTGTGCCATATTCAATAAAGGTTGTTTTACTGATTGTAGGAAAAATACATTTTCAAGATCAACTATAGCAGAGAATCAAGAGATGTGTTCAATCGAAGTTGATCATTTTAAAGAACCAACTTACCTAGACAACCCACAACCCTATCAAACTTATTGCTAAAGAGAGTTCAAAAATATTACCCTGCTAAACTACATTCTAATACACATGTTCTACACTCAACCTTAATCATATTAAGAGTTAATCTATAGTCATCCTACACCTGCCAGCTGCCTGCAATAATTTTATAAAGTAAGCTTGTAACTAACAAGAGACAAAGCTTATAGAATCATACCCTTGGGTGAGTAAATCTCTTTGGTGGCTCACGATTCCTCCTGTAAGTTTGTGATCGACCAAACAACCTTGGATTGAATTGCACAAGAAACACCGTACTGCATCTTCATATACAACTTGGGAAGAGTGTACTATAAAACAATAAATGAATCTGTTGTTAACCGTACACACAACGTCTAAATTTATATAAATCTGTTAAATTATTAGGACTCTTATGCTCAAATGCACAAGCCTCTTGAACATCCCTAACAACATCTTATTCAACGATGTTCCTCACGAGGAATCTCTTGACAGCCTCCTGATGAAACAAAAAATTAATTTACTCTGATTTAGAAGTTTCAATATAGGTCGTAGTGCCGATCTAAAACTATTACTAGTTAACTAATTACTATAATATAAAGATAGATAAATAATCAAATATAATCTGAGTCAAACATAAAAGCTGGTGACATACTTTTTCAATTCTGATTATTACGACGATCAAACATTTTTTATCCATATATGTACATGGCAAAAGAAAGTCAGAACTATGAACCCAAATTGGCATTCATCATGAGAGGCACAAGTGTGGTTCCTTGTTTTTTTTTTGAAAAGTTGAATAGCCTTTAGACATTTAAGTTAACTTTATGCTGTTACCAGTATCACTCGTTACAGTTAAAAGTAAGCATGAATCGACCATAAATGAATAACCGTGAATTGCTACAAAAATAGGGGTGGCAATTCGTGTCGGGTTCGGGTTAGCGGGTTCGGGTTGTCAGGTTGGCGGGTCAGAAAATCCCAACCCAAACCTAACCCATTTAAATAATCAGGTCAGTTATGTCAACCCTAACCCGTTTACACATAACCCGAACCTAACCCATTTAACCCATATATATATATTTGGGTTGACATTAAAAATGTTACATAGGTTGAATAGGTTAAACGGGTTTATATATTGACCCATTTAACAAGATATATATATAAAAGTAGGTACATTAGACGTGTTAAACATGTTAAATGTGTTTATGTTCGGTATGTTTAACCTAATAAACACGTATGATAAAATATTAATCATTTTTAATATAAGGAAAAAATCTTAAACGGGTTGTCGGGTCGACCTGCTTAATTTTTTTCCAACCCAAACCTAACCTGTTTAATAAATGGGTCAGATAGGCCGACCCAAACCTGACCTAAGATTTAATATATTCAACCCGAACCTGTTAATTTTCGTGTCGGTTTCAGGTCGGGTTTCGTGTCGGGTCTGAAATTGCCACCCCTATACAAAAACGTCTATAAGATAGAATATGAAATAAATATTGCGTATAAGTTTGATGTCCTTTCATAATAACCAGAACCAGCGGAGGCAAAGTTGGCTCCTTTTTGGAGAGTTTCTTAGGTGGTATCTAGGTAGGGTGGTTGATATGTATCGAAGCGTAGGTATTGTTTATACAAAGTAAAACGAAAGAATAAAAAATCAAGCATCAATTATGTCGAGTTTTTTAATACTAGTTTTAGTCAACATACCAATCTTTTCAAATATTAACTTCTAGTTTCTATCATTATAAGCAATCTAGAGATGTTAGTTGTTATTTTCGTTTACAATGAAACCAAAATTAGGTAGCAAAATTGGTTGTTATTTTTATCATGGACAGGACCTAGACAAACAAAAATGTGTGGCCTGCAAATCTACAAGATCTAACAATTATATAAACACTAGAGGCCTAAGTATAGATAAAATATATAGAGACCGGAGGTCTTCCATAATCTTTGACTTAAAATGTTTGCTTACTAGCTTTAGCTTTTAAGACACCCATGTGATCGACTAATATGATCAAATCAAATGAAACCGAACATTACTTACATCTTTGTAGCTGTGGTAATTTTTTAGTAACAATGAAGTGAAAAAGGAGCCATCATCGGCTATTGATCAAATCACATGTATACAAATCAAATCTTTATCATTTAGTTTATATGGTCCTAAGAATAAAAGTTATTTGAGACTGTCATATACGGTAATAACCAGCGTAATGAGCTACTAAGTTTCCATTTCTGAATCGGTAAAGTTTTGACTACTTTCGCATATTGATTATAGTGATATATTAATTTGAATGTATTTTGCTTCTTGAAAATTATTACTCCGTATTAAGTTTGCTTGAGAAGTTGTTGATATCACATCTTTCAAATGTCACCCTGTCGGTGCAAGATAAAGTTGATGTACATATATTTCTACCCGATATATATGTGCTTCTAAGCTCTAACTTAAAATTCAAAATTTTTATAATAACATAAGTTAATGTTCACACAAAGAAATGACACGCGACCTACAAAAATAAAGTGGTGATTCATGTATATTGTTTGGTAATACTTTTAATACATGTGAATTAAATTAAAATTCATAAGAGATATGAAGACTTTAGTTAATAGGTAAATTTAGTGCTGCATACCATACGCAACAAATAACAATAGGACAATGATAAAGAGACTAAGTGTTATTCGAACTCGCTGATGTGACCTTAAGTGGATAAAGACCCCCTATAGTCACCTCATTGCCTCCGGCTCTGTTTCTTACTTGACTGCCTAAAACTCATCCATTTTTTATCATGTATGTATATGGTGGGTTACGGTTTAGTAAGTGGGTTCCTCCTTGTTTTGGTTTCTTGTAGCTTTCGACGTCCTAGTGTGCAATAAGGTGTTGTTTTGTTAATTTTGCTTTTATGTAGTTAGTTTGCACATTTCATTGTAAAGTTCGTTAAGAGACGTGTTCATATACTTTTAACTTAATATTGACATAGGTGACTGAGTTTTGAGCGAGTTTGATCGATTGTTGACCATACTGATTTTCTTGGTCGATTAAGCTTAACTCACCTCAGTTACTGATCTTGTATCGATTATTCGGCCGTGTAATCTGATTTTTTAAAACTGATTGTGATCATGGACTTATTGTAAACAAGATAGGCTTAAATGTATAAAATTGTTAAACTTTATATGTTCTGTATAACCTGAAATTATAGAATCACCTACTAAAACAATAGATGACAATAATATGTTTAAATGCACACCCCAACATTCTCTTAAAGTTCACAGACCAACTCAAATAATTGTGAAGATCATTAATTCAAACATAATCAAAATAGTGGATTCATAATCGAAATTTCGGATTCATTGTTCCCACACAATTAAAGTTATCAATTCTAGTTGAAGAACCCTAGATACTATCATAAAATTGAAAAGTAAAAAAATTACCTAATTAACTATAACCATGCAATCAAACTCAATGATTCAAGCAATCTAACATTAATTTAAAGGTAAATTAAATCTAATTACCACAAATTATGATCTAAAATTTACATACCTGGTTCTACAACTGCTTTCTAGATGTTTATTGCATATGATAAACCTTATATGGAAGGAGTGACTGCTTCTCCACCATCCCCACATATTTAGGGGCGGCAAATAATTTCACGGAATGGCGCCAAATTACCAATATCTTTTCACAAATCAATAATCGTATGTTGTTGAATAAAAGTTAAAGTCTGGTTAAAGTGTGGATATGTCTTAAAAGATAAGAAATGATATTTTATTATTTCTTGTACTTTATAGTTTATACTTTATATTATCATTATTATTATATTATTATTATAGGGTTAATCATTTAGAAATATTATCATATTTTTGTGAAGTAAGATTTTTTTCCTATTAAATTATATGTATACCATTTTAGCTTTTTGTATTAATTATCTTTATCATATTATCTTGATTGATACTCAAAGCTTCAACGGATTAATTTTTCTGAGTCGAGCCACTCATGAAAAGCTTGAGATTGGATCGGCAAAACTATCGAACGAGCTCGATACTACAGTTTGAGTTTTACATAATAAGCGCCTAATGAATCCTAGACGACACTAGCTTATCAATGAGCTCACATTAAATAAATTACGAGCCGAGCTCGATTCAAACATTAACTTTTTTATTGCTAAAATGTAAAAACAAGCCGATCTAGAGCTTAACAAATAAAGCTCGAACCAAGCCGAACTCGAGCTCGATCATGGCTCGAATCATTTTCACCCTTACTTATAAGTATCTCTAATATTATGGTCCAAATAATGTTATCGTGAGGTGAAAGTAATCTTTAACCCAATAGCAGAAAATCATTATACCCAAGATCATCGTTAATCCGTAGATAAGAGTGAAAACTCAACGACGTATTAGAGACAACTAAAAATTGCATCGCCATGTCGTCAGAATTTTGTCTCAAATAGTTGGAACCTAAGTTCGTCGTTAACTCTGTCTCTATATGATTACATTTAGAGATGGAATTGTGAAGATGCGTAACTCGTCTCTAGTTTTGTTAGTAATTTGTCAGTATTTTGTGATTAATTTATCAAAGAGAATTTTGTAGTTAATTTATCGCTAGTTAGTCACTATCAATCACTTTTTTGTGACAGATTATTTTGGTCGCTGTTGTCCTGTTTTCTAGTAGTGAATACCAGTCATTTCCCTCATTTCGAGGCGGTTAGCTTAGGTGTAGTTTCACCTAGTAATTAGGAAAATTAGTCAGAATTAGTTTGTTATAGGATTTTTGTTAGAATTATAGTTAGAATCTGTAACAAATACTGTTATTCAGTTGTAACTGTTACCTTTATTCCTCCATTAATGAAAACTCAGCTTTTGATATCTTTCTTTTTATCCTCTGTTTTCATCAAATTGTTTTTACCAGTTAATTTTGTTGAGAAAAGTTAGTTAAATTCGGTTACTGTTCAGTTGAGATTAGTCGTAACAAACTTTATTTTTTTCTTTTGATCTTAACTTTGTATTCATAAGGTTTCTGTTTCAAGAGCTTCATTACTCTTAATTCTATTAAAAGCCGACACCAGCTCATGGTGAAAAGCTTATCAGTAGCTTATTACTTTCGTCTTAAGTAAGTAAAAGTAGTTAGGTTGTTAGTTGAAGTTAGTTTAGATAAAACTCATATAAATTTCTACTGAATCTCTTTACTGACATTCTTGTTTCCAATCCTTCAACAACTCAATTGTTTAAAAATCATTAATGAGGTTTTCATTTTAAACAAGTTGTGAAATTTTTGAGTTTTGAAGTTGTTTTCTGGAATTAAAGTTCATAAGCTTTCAAGAGATTATGAGAAATTTCTTCTTGGCTCATTTTGGTCTGCAAATGTTCAGTTCAAACAGCGGTGTTTGGAGTTGCTGTTAGACAAGTATTTACAGCTGGTGCTCTCGGTTTACTTTAGCAGAAAGATTAGTAAATAAGCCAGCTCAGTGTTGTGCTACGTCATCAACCGAGGCTTCGATTAAAGGTCAAGCATACTTTAGTTTTCTGCACGTTCATAGTTTAATCTGCAACTTAATTTTCGTAGTGTAATCTCAATTGCTATGTGTCTGTTATTAAGTTTTGTTATTGGTTATTTGTTTTGTGATTTCATCCACAATTTAAATCTTCTAATTTTCTGAATTTTTTCATAAGTAGTGTTTGGGATGGTAAAACTCTTTGTGATATCTCATTAGTCTTAAGGTAAATTCTGTTAGAACAGGTCAGTTGGCGAGAAGTATGTTTAGAGTCATTTACATTAAACTATAGATGACATTTTCTAGACTTTTGTGAGCACTTAAAATCATCACAGTTGGATAGAGATGCATTTACTTGCCTTAGTTTATAGAATCATTAAGATCTTACATAGGTAGAATTAGAGATACAAGTTACTTGATTTCGGTTCTCTAGGAAGTAGTGATTTACTGATTTGTAGCACTTACATCATTAGCTTAGTAAAAGAAGCTGAAGAATAAATGCATAAGAAGTTCAGTAAAGAAAAAAAACGAGCCAGAGGTTTATTCTGTTTTACATCTACATTAGTTTACTTGGTGTACAGTTTTAGCCCTCTACTTTGATTCATCTAATTTCAATTGCAGTCCACTTTATTAAAATTGGTTAACGGACAGTTATGTAGCAATCTGTTAGTTTTAAAATCAGTTGGACTATAAGATTTATTAGTTGGGCCTACTTCCATTTCTTAGGCCTGAGGATAGTATACAAATTACAATAGGACTAAGGGTTTAACAATTCGAATAGTTGTAGCATATTAGCGTAGTTCCATTTATGCTTAATCCAAATTTACATTTTATAATATAGGCCCCGTAATCAAATGTTATCATTTTAGAGGTTCAATATTATAATAGGATTTAATAATAGTTTGCCTCATTTTTCGTGCTTTTATATTTTACGTTTAATATTAGTAGTATAAAACTGTATTTTACGATTTTGCATATTTTGTGCATTTAAATGTTGTAGTTGCAATATGTTTTGTAGAATAGTAAGTATACGTAGATAGTTAATATTTTTACCTTTTTTACATATTTTGTGTGCAAGTAGCTTAAAAAACAAAATTACAAATTTTAACCAAGAACAATTAAGTCAAGCTTAAAAACGTGAAATCAATTCGATAACATCGAGAGAAAACGAACTAAAAAGTGATATATTAAATGGTGCCACTATCATACAATATGGATGAGTTAAAAGAAGATAATGATCGTTTAAAGTCTTTAATGACTGTTGAGCAAAAGAAAGTGTATGATACTATATTGTCATCAGCTTATAGTAGGTCCGGACGCACATTTTTTCTCTATGGTTATGATGGTACGAGTAAAACATTCATTTGGAAAACATTGGCAGCTGCTATAAGGTATAAAGGTGATATTGTTCTAAATGTCGCGTCAAGTGGCATTGCGTCTCTTCTTATGAGTGGTGGCAGAACCGCTCACTCCTATAACCTTAACGAGGACTCAGTATGTTCTATTTCTCCAATTACTGACCTTGGTGATTTACTAAGACAAAACCAAGCTTATTATCTGGGACGAATCCCCAATGACACATAGGCATGCTTTTGAGGCTTTGGACAGGAGTTTGAGAGACATAATGCATGTGGACAATCCGGCTAGTGAGCATTTACAGTATGGCAGAATGACAGTAGTATTCGACGGACATTTTAGACAAATATTGCCAGTTATACCAAAAGGATCAAGGGAGGACGTTGTAAATGCTTCAGTAACTAGATCATACATATTTGATAATTTCACTATCCTCAAACTGACCACTGACATGAGGCTTAAATCTGGTGGTTCGCCTGAAGAAGTGTTAGAAACACGAGAGTTTGTTGAATGGATTCTTAAGATCAGAAACGGAACACTATTTGAACCTAATGATGGCGAGGCTACAATTCAAATACCTGAAGACATTTGTATTAAAGAAGCTGCTAATCCCATTCAAGTCATTGTTGATTTTGCTTTTCCTGATCTGATGAACAATTTGGAGACACCAGGTGATAGGTGTGTAAACACCCATCTTTTCTACCACTTAATTACAATAATAACCGGACCAAAACGTGTATTTTATGTCTTTTATGTCGGAATTATGCGTGGTTTGTGTTTTTGTTGTGATTTAGGACGAAATTGTGAAAAGTGGAGAAAACACGAGAATTCACGGGCATTCACGGCTTTTATTGAAGAAAAAGATGAAAGACGGAGTCGAGAAGTCAAAAGTGGAAAAAGAACGGAAGTCCAAGACCAATTCTGAAGATTTATCGAAGAAAAAGTCAAAAGACGAAAGTTTATCACCAGGTTATTTGCAAGGTAAAGTTGTTCTTGCACCAACAAACGATGTTGTTGATATTATTAACAATAAGTTACTTGATAATATGCCTGGTGATAATGTTGAGTATTATAGCTCAGACTCTTTATGCAAATCAGAGCCTACATCTGCTATAAACCAAGCAATTTTTAGCTCCGAGAATCTGAACGGTATGAAGTTTTCAGGTCTGCCCAACTAAAAATTGGTTTTGAAGGTCAGTACACCTATAATGTTGTTACGAAATATTGACCCGTTTAACGGTTTGTGCAACGGTACAAGACTACAAGTAATAAAGTTGGCACCTACTGTTATCCAAGCAAAAATAATAGGTGTGCCCGGACCAGATGCTATTACATTGATCCCAAGAATGCGCCTCACACCGTCAGACAAGCGTATGCCGGTATAGATGGTTAGAAAGCAATTCCATATTTCTGTTTCCTTTGCAATGACCATTAATAAGAGCCAAGGTCAGTCCCTTTCATAAGTTGGTCTTTATCTACCACGTCATGTATTCTCACATGGAAAGTTGTACGTTGTTGTTTCACGTGCTACTTCAAAAAAGGGATCAAAGTATTAATATGTGACAGAGAAGGCAAAATCTGCACAAAGACAACTAACGTGGTCTACAAGGAAGTTCTTCAAAATCTTTAGTTTTTTGGTTTTTTTAAAGTTTCAATTTAAAATAATGTTCACACAACATTTCTGTATGTTGGTTAAATAAAGAACCTGCGAATTTTATTGCTTTTCAGTTTGGTTATTGTTAATGTGAAACAAATATTAAATGTTATTAGTATTTCATAATTGTTTGTACATGATTAGTTACATTTAAATAATATGGTTAATGAAAGCTGTAATTGAATTTATAATTATAGTAAAAATGTATATATTTTTTCATTATTAATAGTGTGCAACTATTACTTTAGATGGAAAATATATAAATCATTAAAATGTTCAAAATAATTGTACAAGTAAATGTAGGAAAGTAAAAAAAAAGTTTCAAATTCAAAAGAAGATTTAGATTTTCACACCAAAAAATTCGAATTTCATAATTTACATTTTTTAAAATTTGAATTTCAAAACAAGTTTACTAATATAAAGCATCATTATCCCTTTATAAAACCTAAGAATCAACCACCAATATTCACATTAACACCCGTTTTTAATATGCCTATCCTTCTAAATTCTTCACAAAAATGTCGAAGAATTAGGGCTTTCATGTAAGTGTAATTGCAAGTTATCTTTTATACAATATTTATTTAATAATCGTAGGATTAATTGTTTATTTTGTTTGCACAGTTGTCGTGATAGTGCTCCTCCTACGATAGACATATGTGTTCATCATGGAAGTAAAATTATAACTACAAACAAACTTTATGATTATTGTGGTGGTGATGAACATATGATATGCAATGTTAAAGCCCGCCATGTAAACCTATGCGGCATAATTTTTTTGGTAAGAAAACACCTTAGCCAATACACGGATGTGATAAGATATTATTTTCGAGTTCCACAAGTTGAAATGTCTGAAGATTGGAGCCTTCGTAAGATAGAAAATGATATGCTTCTACCTTTATTTTTGGAGAATATTAATATTGGTCATGCTTTGGATATTTTTTTTGGTCCACAGTCGCTATCCAATACTTATCGACGTTAACAGTGATAGATGGTTATGAAGAAACTAGGGAAAAAGTTGCTTCATTAGTGGTCATATAGAAGCAATGCGTCACAAGAGTAATAAAGTAAAGGGATGAATTATAGTTTATAATGCCTTTAGTTTTTTTCTTTTTTTGTTTGGTATTCATGTTTTTCAAGTATTATTATGATCTTAATTTTGTGTTATTAATAAAAAATTGCGTGTTAAATTAATAAAAAGTTTAATGTTTATGTTGAATTTTACATTAATTTTTCAATAAGTTTCATGTTTGTTATGCAGATTACATAAAATGTTTAACGTGTTGAAATAACTTAAACAACGAGTAACATTATGCTAAACACATATACTTTATAACCAACGACACATTCAACTTCTTACATAATGTACGACAACGTTTTTTAAATCAGTTACAAAGGTAAACTAATTCGTAAGTTTTAATTTTACACAATGAATGGTAAAGATATATAATAAAGGAAATAACTTTATACAAAATATTAATAAACATGGAATATTAAACTTATATTACAAACATATCCGAATACATTTCATAAGTGTTACTACAACCATAATACAGAAACACAAATTACCAAAACTCTGAAATCTGATTGTAGTTTGACAGTGTCACGGTGATTGTACTTCAACCATAATCCAAGATAATAAACCAAAATAAGTTACTTACAAACATCCTAATAAAATAAAAACATACTTGATGATTCAACAAAATATAACCGACAGTTTCATACTAATATTCGTCAGCGGAAGTACCATCTTAGTTACCAAAAGACCATGAACCCCTAAAACCTGTTTAACATATATGGAAGCATGGATAAGCATCAGGTTCACCTTCTTCCGCTTCAAGGTCATGAACATTATACATGAACTTGAATCTAAGCATCTTTGAATGAGTGAACCTACATTCATCCGCAAACAAACGCCATTCCCCAAACACTTGGATATGATTATTCCTTTCAGGTTTCTCAGCATGGTAGACCATTTTAACTTTCATGATTTCTTGATACGACGCATGTTTCATCAGGACCTTATTGTACATGTGCATTGGGTGACTTTTAAGGAAATCGGCAGGAATCTCTACAATTAATTAAACAATACACATATATATATAAAATAACCGCAATAATATTAATGCAATACTGATAAGTTTAAAATTACGTAAACAATATTTATCACATACCAGTCGTTGCATGACTTCGATCTCAGCATAACTTTTGTAGAAAGTGTCGAATTCTTCTCCAAAATGATCCTTGTGCAAATTCCAAGAACAAATATGCTTCATTCTATCATCGTCTACAATACATTTTGTAACAAAAGGTTAGCAAAAAATACATGTTTATTACACACATACATCTTAAATGTGTACTTGGAATGTTAATAAATAAAAAACAGAAACTTACTTTGTTCCCAAAACGCCAGCTTATCTTGCAACGGGATCAAACTTGTGGCACCTTTCAACTTCACATCCGTCACCAAACTTCCATCAATACCAAATGCGTTTAACTATAGCTTATTTTTTTTTTCAACACGACAAACATGCCCGGTTCCAAGATAAGTTTGTTTACAAGACTGTGCCAATTAACAAACGGTAGTGGATATTCGAACTTTGTGTTACTACCTTCAACACGGACACGATTTACATTAAATTTGAACTTCCTACCATTTGACATCACAATTATGTTACCACGCTGCCCTAAGCCCTGTAGAAATTCAGCAGCAATTTTCTGCATATTTAACATATAACCAAACTAATTAGTGTTGCATAAAATTTATTCATTTTATTTAATGTACTAAATATAAGGAAAAAAATGAAACAAATATTATATTGAAATAAGAATTAACATAACCTGTTCAATCAGGGGGTACGACAACACAACAAACTTAAACCAAGTGAATCTTCTGTCTACTCCATCGTAAC
The DNA here is from genome assembly GCA_025667525.1 of Glebionis coronaria. Lineage (NCBI taxonomy): Eukaryota > Viridiplantae > Streptophyta > Magnoliopsida > Asterales > Asteraceae > Glebionis > Glebionis coronaria. The sequence continues at coordinate 425,584,526 of CM046877.1, forward strand.
CACCAGCTTCAGTTCCATCTTTATAATACCCGGTAATATAGAAACTGTCATCTCCTTCTTCGACAAAATGTAAAAGTTCTACTTTTTCATTCTGGTTCCTTAGTGCATAATCTCTCCACCTTTTGCCAGTTAAATACCAATTTTCGGTCTTTGGTTTAACTAAATCTACTCTATGGCGTTTCCTATCTTGACCAGTGACATACACATTTGTAGACCCTCTGTTAGCATAGTCGTTATACATATACTGGAGGTCCTATATGGTTCATAAGTAATTTATTTTTTTATAAAACAATCTAAAAATGTGTATACTTTTTAAATAGACTATTACCTGTGCATCTGGAAATGTCTTATGGTCCAACCACCAAACAAAATTAGTAGGCATTTCACCTTTAAATTATTTAAAACTCTACATAAAAAAAATAAAAATAAGTCAGACCATATTTTAGCAAGGCAACGGTAACAAAATCTGTACATATGAAATATTACTTCATATATTTTGAGTTCTGCAGTTTGGTAATCGTAAGACTTAAAGTATCATAGAACTATTACATGGGTTAAGTTGTGCATAAGAAAAAGTACAATTTTTATAGAATTTAATTAAAACCTTAACCAATATGCAGTAAGTTGTACATTATGTAAAGATATGTAGAAATTCAATGTCTTAGCAAGCCAACGTTAACCACTAAAAAAATTTGAAACATAGTTGTCATAGATCATTTGGTTCATATGTTATCTTAAACATGTTAAAAGAAAAAAAAACGGATAATCTCTTAAACCTTGTTGTTTTTGAATTTTCTATATGGTAAATCAAACGTACTAAACTAAATGTGCAGGCATGAAAACTGCTTTATAGTATAACAAGTTTGAAGCAAAATTTGTATTTTTTTGCATATTGCAAGTTTGAAGCAATTGTGAATACATGTGTGCCAAAAGTTAACCAACTCATGTATTGTGTGAGTAACGATGCTCTCTTTAAAGGGTCGCTGAGGGTGGTCTTATAGTTTGTAAAATGTAGATAGTAATTCTTGATTTATAATTTTAGTTCAGGTACCCTGAAAGTATTTAATTATATAAAAAGACTGATGTGTAAGTATGTGTTCACTAAAGATAATGAGTAATTACAAATACAAATTATGTCTAAAACATTCTAGCTATTACATGTTATCTATAAAATCAATTTAATAGAAAAATTTACTTATTAAACTTTGAAAATGCATTTTACATCTTCTATATTTCAAGTCAATAATATTATAGAAGATTAAAAATCACATAACAAATAGATATACGCTATAATGAGTAAAACTGAAGCTTAATTGTCTGGGACACATGAATTTCTACATAAAGTTACAAGAACCAAATATTTATCTTGCTTCAACCACTTTAAGGGCTGTTTGGGGTTGCTTATATAAACTGCTCACATGAGCTAGTAATATAGTTACCTATTCAAACCTGATAGAAGGGTTGTGTGAGATTGCTTATTAGAATGATTTATGAGCAAATAAATTCAGGAAAACCTACCAGGGTGTCATATTATCATTCTGGTCAATCCACAAGAGTAATAGTGAATATATCATCTGTCTTTCGAAACCAGATTCACTTAGCCTAATATTTGGGGATTCATTCAATAAATAATTTTATAAACATGATTTACTTAACCTCCATAATCCATACAGAATAATTATTAAATAAAACATAAACCTAAAATTTGGGGATTTATTCAATAAACAATTTTATAAACATGCAATAATAATAACAATCGATTAAATATATATTCGTATGATTTATGAATACTAATCATAAAGATTTTCATGGATTAATCATTGAACATATATTTAAGAATATCACGGTTACAATAAGGTTTTCCCATTATAAATCATCGGTATGAATGATAAAAATGATAATCAAATATGTTATGAATTAATATAACTCAAAATCGAAAAAAGAATTACCTGATTCACGGAGGAAATAGTCGATTGTATTGTAAAGTGTGTTTGTGTGTGTGTTTTTTGGGTAGTTAAGAAACTGGATTGATAACATATGGTAGATAACCCAATATCCTCCAAGATTGAATATTTGATCATAAATTTGTTTTATATTTTTTTATTAGTACAAACAACATTTACATAAAATAACTAATGTGTCTTTATTTTTTTTGTATACTTTTGATATTTATTATAAAATTTCTTATTAACATGTTATATCGAAATAAACTCTTTTTATAATAAAAATAATTAATGTAAATAAAACAATATATTACTACTCGGTACTTTAACGAGGAAATACTACTACTTTAATCTGTGAATTTATTTTTTCATATGTAACTATTTGGTAGCGTGATATTACCATCAAAATTATTATTCTTATTTTAAATCCACTATGATAAAATATAATAGCTTTTCATTAATTTACCAAAAAACTTTACACGCAAAACTTTGATGCCATTATAAAAGCACAATGATGTGTTTCTTAAGGCCCCGTGATTTTACGGGTCAATAAACTAGTTAGTATCATATATGATAGTAAAATATCATATATGATAATCCATGTAACTCTTAAATTCTGCCATATATGATATTGCATTATCATATAAGATACTGCATTATCATATATGATAATGCATTATCATATATGATACTAAAAAAAAGATTGATAGATTTAACAATGGGTCTGCAGAATTCATGATTAAAACAAAAAGTATGATGGATTGATGATTAAACACTTGTTCAATAAATAAAAAAGAGTACTTTTTAAAAGTAATATATATGATAATTCAAACAGAATGTATTTACCTATGATATCATATATGATAAACACTTATTCATAATCAAAAGATAAAAAAAACAAAAGAATTTGTTAAATTCACGATTAAGACCAAAAATATTCTTATTATTGAAACTACTCTTCTTCTTCTTTAATCAATTCTTTTTCATTTTCGACGAAATCTACTTTTCTGTAACAACTTACTCCTGGGCCACACCGAGTTAGTCTTGATACTTAAACGTACTCGTGCACGTCCGTTATAATAAGTACCCTATCTACTTTGATGTAACCGGATAATTGCAACATCTCTCTCTTCTCGTTGTTGTGTTCTCACATTCTGCATTTATACAAGACATGAAATAGTTTTAGGGTCAAGCTATATACAATACGTTAAAAGTAAAAAAGTCATGTACAATATCGTATATGATATAAGATAGGTTTAAAAAGCTTAACAAGATTTGTGGAATACAAGTAAGGTTTTTTCTTGTAGTCTGTTAGAAACATCATATATGATACCTCATATATCATATTTGATAAACCTATCATATATCACATATCATATAACTATCAAGTATGAAAAATTAGGTATCATATATGATACATCAAAGTTAATTCAGGTTACACCAGCAACTTAATTAAATATCTCACATTAACATCAGCTTATCATATATCATATTTGATACCTCATGTATCATATTTGATATGCCTATCATATATCGTATATCATATATCTATCATATATGATAAATAAGGTATCAAATATGATACACCAAAGCTTAATTCAACTAACATTAGCACACATAAAAATTCCTAATAATACAGCTTATTAACATGCTCATAAGCTTATTCATAATTCTTTATATTTAAATAATCTAATAATTCGTTAACATAAGCTAATAAGCTAGCTTACATTTCAACAAAGTAAATTCAAATCATCTAACTAACAAGCTTATTCACGACTCTCATCTAATTTAAAATCTTACTAATAAGCTCGTTCAAACAAATTAGCTTATTCAAACAAATCAACTTATTCATATAATTCATTCAAAATAAGCTAATTGAATGCTTATAAATTCGAAGATGATAATAAGCTAAAATACTGAAAAAAAATTAACCTGATGATGGATCGATTCAAGATGAATTCATGGTGATGGATTTGTGATGAATACGTAAATAATTCGTGATGATCGCGTCGGGATGGATCTATGATGGATTCATGATTGCACGTGATGGATTGGCAGAGAGAGAAAGAGATTGAGGTAGAGAGAAAGAAAGAGAAGAGATGGATTTGAGTGTGTGTTTTTTATGAGAAGGAAGGTAAAAAACATATATAGTGGACGGTGAAATGACGAAAATACCCCTGTAGTGTAAAATGGGGATTTAATCCCAGCCATTGGATGGTTAAAAGATGGAGGGTGAGGATGAGTCACCATATATCTTAGATAAGTTTGGTATCCAAATGAACTTAAATCTTTCTTTATATATTTATTATAAATATTGGTAATCAAAATTTCCCAAATTTTTTTAATAGATCGATTAATGCACGAAATTGGAACTAACCACCACACAGACTCTTGAACTACTCCCAGTTAGAAAAAGAAACAAGAGAGATACTAGAAAGTGTGTTTATTTTTAGTGAGAGAAAGTAGAAAAAATGATAATCCTCACCCCCGCCATGGAAGTATGGAGGGGTATATATAGCCTGAGACCTAAACTAACTCATAACATGTGACAATACTAGTCCCAATAAATTCCGGCTATATAATTATTGTAATTTCGTTAGTCACTCACATTTTAGGGCTAACATCATGACTATGTAAACTATGGAGTAATACCTCGACTAAAGCTTCTGTTGAGGTTTCCAAAATGAGAGTGTTACACATCAAGAGGCATGATCTGGGCCATAGATAACAAGGCCAAGACATGTGGAAAAATCCAATGCCAAATCAAAACAACGTGTCCCTAAGATAAGGTTGATGGACTTTTTCACTCTGCCCATAGATATGTCAACTAGGTTAGGTCCTAAACCAAAAGATGACCCAATAACTCGCGAAGCCAAGAAAGAAAGAAATTTGGTAATTGATATGGGCCCTTGAGTATCGCGTCATCAGAATGATTCTGATGACCCGATACTGGAAACATGGGCGCGTATGGATCCAGTGCCCGTTACCAGAGTCATTACACGGTTACCGGACAGAGACGAATCGTGGCTGCATTTGAAAAAGGCTCAGGGATCATCTTTATCAAGCCTTTATTCAAGAGACAAAGTACTATACAGCGGTCTGAACTAGGCAAGCCTTCAATGCCGCACAATCCCGGGATTTAAAGGATAATTTTTTCCTCGTGTACAGTGCCTAGTCCTAGTGATGGGATAAAACCTCCAAGTTTGCTTTAACATCATATAAATAACATCCTCGTATTTATTGCAATTTCAACCAATACACGCAAACACATGCATTTACTGTGATATTCAATATTCTGTCACTACCTATCCGACCACGCTTGGTCTTGAGGTCACATGTGGGACGAGACTAACGAGCGTTCAAAACCTGCAAGGGCTCTCAGGCGAAGCAGATAAGGTGTTTAACATAACTAGGCAAGGGTTCGAAGAACACATTCTTCCGCTTGGATGTCATTGCACGACTCAACCCACTAACCACTAACACTTGTCGTTCTAAAAAAAGGAGCATTCTATATCCTTTTTAGTTAATGTATAAGAATACTGATACAATGATTTTCATTGGGTTCAAGATTAATCTCGGTATCTGTCACACCCCACAATGGCGGAATATGGGGCGCGACGTATGGATATCATCACAACATGGCGTGTCTATAGAGATAACTATATGAAATAAGAAATGTCATAAAATGGAGACACAAAGTCATGACAATATCTCATCAGACTCAGGAGTCTAGGTAAGTAGGTAACAGTCCTACCGCTTACCCAAGACAAACAAATAACATAACCAAACAAATATATGGGTGCCACAGTATCACTTATTAAAAGAACAAATAAAAACTAAGAAGGAAACGGGGATTCTCCTTCTATATGCATTCCTAAGCTTCTCCAATCCTAGCCACTTATGTTCTCATGCTTAACCATAGTATCACCTGAAAGAGACACTAAAACACGTCAACATAAAGTTGGTGAGAGTCATAGGTTTAGACTCCAACGCTAAATCAATTACAAGCTGTGATTAACAACCATCAACACAATAACATATGGACAATGTGCTACAATTATGTATTAACAACTAGCATTCAAGATCAATCATTCCAAACCAAAATCCAAGGCTCCTACCTTGCCAAACAACATGGTACCATAGATGATCACACTATGTACCTATCCCAAGGCCACTACCTTGTCAAACCACAAGGCCACTACCTTGTCAAACCACAAGGCCATTACCTTGTCAAACCACAATAACTGAGACGGCACGTGTCCCCTGATCCAAATCATACACAATCAAGAATCACATAGCAGTTAATCACATAATGTACACACAAGTCCATCACAAACCTTAAAAACATTCACAGCATCAATTTATAAAATAACTCAACACAGTGTCTCTTCCATCCCATCTGGAAGTCAATATCAATAGTAAACATGGGACTATGAAACTCACCTGATAGCTTCTTCACAAGTCCTCGCACTAGCAACAAGCTAACAAACCAAAAACACGAAATCAATACACGAACCAATCACTAAGATGGCTCATCAACCTATGATGGACATCTAGTTTATTCCCGTATAATTACCTCATTGTTAAGCTCTAATCACCCCATTACCCTTCCTAAACAAGTCCCTAACTTGGTTAAGTTTAATAGCTATCCCGTTCATAATTTTACACAAAACAGTCCCAGTTTTAGGTCTCAAAACTTTAAGTCAAACGTCCACTTAAACATACCCATGGTTTCTGTAAAAGGAATATTCACACTTTTATACATGTTAGCTAAAACCTCCCACTTGCCCTAACCTTAAAGCTACTGTTAAGGCCCAGATATATGTGTATATATTGCTACCTATCCAGAATTCACTTATTTTAAACGTATGAAAAGTTCATTACCATTAGAGGGTCTTACCCTAAACCACAATCTTAGCCCAAGTGCAGATCCTTACTACAATATATAAACCATCACTCATGTTCGTGAGAAGATCCCAATGCAACCCTAAGTACCCCAAACAACCCAAAACTTAAAAAGAAAACAGGCTGAATTCAAAACTGTTTTGACCTCCGACTGTTGTAACCTGTTTTTGACCCACTTCCCGACCTCCAATTTAGTTCTCGTTTCTTGCATTGGAAAGCCACTTCAATTACCTTTTCAGGGATACTTGGATCATAAAATAAGAGTTTGTAGAACTCCCAATATGATCAAAGCAATTGACTCAAAATTCTGCCCAGTTTTTAAAAACGGGTTTAATTAAATTAACCTCATTAAATAACCCTAATCCCAATAATTACAAGCCCTAATTTATATAATCATTATAACACCATTAATACAACATTAATTTACTGTTTTTAAATTAAACTCTAACCTAAATCCATCATAAGATGATTATAAAAATATTAAAAACAATTAAATTGAAAAGGGATTTGAATATTTACCTTTGATTTATGAAAACCCCAAAATTTTATGAAGAACCCTAATATTTATCCATTAAATTCGACCTAAGCTTGATCTCCAGGGGATTATGATGTGTTTTTAGTTAATAAAAGTCTTTATATAATTACCATACTAATCCGAGCCCAATACAATGTTTACTTTTTCTCCTTTTTTCCTTTTTCCCTTTTTTTTTTCTTTTCCAACCGTCTATACCCTTTCCATATCATTAAATTTCATTTTTTTTCTTTTTATTGTTTAATATTATGTTATTAACAATAACTTAATTTACCTTAATTTTTTTCAGCTCCTAAAACCTCCAAAACCTCAAAACCGTAAAACTAGTCAATTTTTACGCGTTTTACCGTAAAAGTCGTAAAATATACACTTTTAAAAAAAATCTCAAATTTTGAAATAAACTTTATAACTAAGTCCTAAATGAATTAAAACCATCCCGAAAATTATTCCCGTGACTAAATACCTCTTCTGAGACCTCAAAATGCTAAACCGTAAATCGTAAAAATACGATTTTCTATAATACATATACGTATACGTAAACACCACAATATCACCATTTTCCTTTCATAGTCACCACTTGTGAGCTCATGAACATAAAATAACCGTTCCTCGATTTACTTATGAGTACTCTATACTCATAAACGATAACCACACCAACCTCGTTCACACAAAATAAACACGTAAACACACAATTCAAGTAAGCACACATAAAATAACCTAAAAGTAAGACCAAGTGACAAACCCAAAACCACGGTTGTCACATCACTCCCTCCTAATAGAAATCTCGTCCCGAGATTCACTCCCAAACTCAAACTTATTCTCAGCAAACAAACGAGGATGCATATCCCTGATAAAACCTTCACGTTCAAACGTGAACTTAATTTACACGAAAATAATCTCAACCAACAACACATGAGCCTTAACCGTCCGCGAGGAAACTTATCAAAACCATAAAGTTATGTAACCAACCTAACTAAATCTCGCAACTCATCAAACAAGAACTGTCTTGAAACCAAGTTAGGAGCCGTCACATAACTCAACGGGTTTAAAACTGTCACCCCGATTTCAGTCTTACTCATAAATACCATAAATCAAAACTCATCAAAATATAACCAAGTATAATAAGGTCTAAAGAACTCTCAAATTCCTTCCCAACTCATCTCTATGTTAACCCTCCAAGTGTTCATTACCGCAAAATACCCAAAACACGAGTTTAACCCATGTTGTCCGAAAATTAACCTTGAACTCAACACTTGTACAATTAATTCGACCAAGCTACTGACTTCCAATTATGAAACTTTCTGAATATTTGAAAAGTATGTTCCGAGTACATAATTTTAGGCTTTTGAATCACCCAAAAACCTTTAAAAATGAATAAGTTATGACCAAAACGATTTTTCTCAAAATCTGCCTAGGTATTAGCGACAGTTTCTGACAGTTAGCGACATATTTTGACAGTTTAGCGACAGTTTCTGCCTACTCCGATTTATACAAAAAAAAAACGATTTTTAAACCCTAAAAACCCCCATTAATTACCAAAACTAGAACCTAATTTATTTTAATTCCAGAAAATTAAAACTCTATTAATTACATGATTTTAACATATTTCACTAAATAAGAACAAAATTTTTAACTTAAGAACAATAACTTTAGGTGATCAAAACCAAAATATTTTAAAATAACCGAGTCATGCTTATATGTTAAAGAATTTATATTCCACTTTATTTGAAACATGATCCCGACACTTCCTTATTCAACGACTACCAACAACTATTTTTTTTTTCAATTTGCAAGTTCTATTTTTTTTACCATGTATAACTCGAAACAAAAGACATCGTTACCCCAAAAAGAAATCTCCACCATCTCAAAATCCTTCACGCCAAAAGTACCGTACAAACAAACACGTGAAATGAGGACCCGATAAATGCGCTACTACAGAAGTTGAACATCTCAAAGAGAAACGAGCTAGCGACCATCCCCAGAATACAACCAGTAAGTAGAAAATAATTTTACATACATAGGCATAAGCGTACATACACTCAAATCCATCCAACATATCCTATACAAGCATGTATTAACTCTCTTTCATGCAATCATACTTGAAAGTCCAGTGGTGTTGTGGCACATATATAATTATGTAGGCCTCCATAATTATACATGTTCCCTTTCACCAATGTACTCCCTCCTATGATGACACTTATAAGAAATTAATACTACACATAACACATAATCCAACAACTCACAATCACATAACCACACAAGATAAGATCCAAAACCCCATGTATTAAAATAACATAGCCAATGCACGAAACACATAAACTCGTAGTCCAGCTGAACCAGCGTAGACAAAATTCAAAATGTATAAAGAACATGAAAACATAATTAAGCGAAATCCAACAATGACTAGCGTATACGACCATGGTTCCACCCGCACTAATCAAAACTCGTAAAGAAAATAACATGTAGTTAAGTATGAACCATAGTAGTTCATAACCTAACAAATACTGCGAAAATAATATTCAAACACATCAATTACTATAAAATGCACACATACTCCTATGACGCCTATATGCAGGGACCCTTAAGCTATAGACCAGGCTACACGACTAGGCAACCTAATTCTCTATAACCATTGTCTCTGATACCATTCTGTCACACCCCACAATGGCGGAATATGGGGCGCGACGTATGGATATCATCACAACATGGCGTGTCTATAGAGATAACTATATGAAATAAGAAATGTCATAAAATGGAGACACAAAGTCATGACAATATCTCATCAGACTCAGGAGTCTAGGTAAGTAGGTAATAGTCCTACCGCTTACCCAAGACAAACAAATAACATAACCAAACAAATATATGGGTGCCACCGTATCACTTATTAAAAGAACAAATAAAAACTAAGAAGGAAATGGGGATTCTCCTTCTATATGCATTCCTAAGCTTATCCAATCCTAGCCACTTATGTTCTCATGCTTAACCATAGTATCACCTGAATGAGACACTAAAACACGTCAACATAAAGTTGGTGAGAGTCATAGGTTTAGACTCCAACGCTAAATCAATTACAAGCTGTGATTAACAACCATCAACACAATAACATATGGACAATGTGCTACAATTATGTATTAACAACTAGCATTCAAGATCAATCATTCCAAACCAAAATCCAAGGCTCCTACCTTGCCAAACAACATGGTACCATAGATGATCACACTATGTACCTATCCCAAGGCCACTACCTTGTCAAACCACAAGGCCACTACCTTGTCAAACCACAAGGCCACTACCTTGTCAAACCACAATAACTGAGAAGGCACGTGTCCCCCGATCCAAATCATACACAATCAAGAATCACATAGCAGTTAATCACATAATGTACACACAAGTCCATCACAAACCTTAAAAACATTTACAACATCAATTTATAAAATAACTCAACACAATGTCTCTTCCATCCCATCTGGAAGTCAATATCAATAGTAAACATGGGACTATGAAACTCACCTGATAGCTTCTTCACAAGTCCTCACACTAGCAACAAGCTAACAAACTAAAAACACGAAATCAATACACGAACCAATCACTAAGATGGCTCATCAACCTATGATGGACATCTAGTCTATTCCCGTATAATTACCTCATTATTAAGCTCTAATCACCCCATTACCCTTCCTAAACAAGTCCCTAACTTGGTTAAGTTTAATAGCTATCCCGTTCATAATTTTACACAAAACAGTCCCAGTTTTAGGTCTCAAAACTTTAAGTCAAACGCCCACTTAAACATACCATGGTTTCTGTAAAAGGAATATTCACACTTTTATACATGTTAACTAAAACCTCCCACTTGCCCTAACCTTAAAGCTACTGTTAAGGCCCAGATATATGTGTATATATTGCTACCTATCCAGAATTCACTGATTTTAAACGTATGAAAAGTTCATTACCATTAGAGGGTCTTACCCTAAACCACAATCTTAGCCCAAGGCAGATCCTTACTACAATATATAAACCATCTCTCATGTTCGCGAGAAGATCCCAATGCAACCCTAAGTACCTCAAACAACCCAAAACTTAAAAAGAAAACAGGCTGAATTCAAAACTGTTTTGACCTCCGACTGTTGTAACCTATTTTTGACCCACTTCCCAACCTCTAATTTAGTTCTCGTTTCTTGCATTGGAAAGCCACTTAAATTACCTTTTCATGGATGCTTGGATCGTAAAATAAGAGTTTGTAGAACTCCCAATATGATCAAAACAATTGACTCAAAATTTTGCCCAGTTTTTAAAAACGGGTTTAATTAAATTAACCTCATTAATTAACCCTAATCCCAATAATTACAAGCCCTAATTTATATAATCATTATAAAACCATTAATACAACATTAATTTACTGTTTTTAAATTAAACCCTAACCTAAATCCATCATAAGATGATTATAAAAATATTAAAAACAATTAAATTGAAAAGGGATTTGAATATTTACTTTTGATTTATGAAAACCCCAAAATTTTATGAAGAACCCTAATATTTCTCCATTAAATTCAACCTAAGCTTGATCTCCAGGGGATTATGATGTGTTTTTAGTTAATAAAAGTCTTATATAATTACCATACTAATCCTAGCCCAATACAATGTTTCCTTTTTCTCCTTTTTTCCTTTTTCCCTTTTTTTTTCTTTTCCAACCGTCTATACCATTTCCATATCATTAAATTTCGTTTTTTTTTCTTTTTATTATTTAATATTATGTTATTAACAATACCTTAATTTACCTTAATTTATTTCAGCTCCTAAAACCTCCAAAACCTCAAAACCGTAAAACTAGTCAATTTTTACGCGTTTTACCGTAAAAGTCGTAAAATATACACTTTTAAAAAAAATCTCAAATTTTGAAATAAACTTTATAACTAAGTCCTAAATGAATTAAAACCATCCCGAAAATTATTCCCGTGACTAAATACCTCTTCCGAGACCTCAATATGCTAAACCATAAATCGTAAAAATACGATTTTCTATAATACATATACGTATAGGTAAACACCACAATATCACCATTTTCATTTCATAGTCACCACTTGTGAGCTCATGAACCTGAAATAACCGTTCCTCGATTTACTTATGAGTACTCTATACTCATAAACGATAACCACACCAACCTCGTTCACACAAAATAAACACGTAAACACACAATTCAAGTAAGCACACATAAAATAACCTAAAAGTAAGACCAAGTGACAAACCCAAAACCACGGTTGTCACAGTATCTTCTCGAATTGATCACAACTCAAAGTGGAATGATTGTTCTTGGTGACAAATAGGGGGTTTAGTCTATTATCTATTTTTAATTACAAGCAAGTATGAAATGTTGTTGAGCAAAATTAAAGCGTTTAGATATTAAACTAAAAGCTATTTAGAAAAAACACTTTATGTAAAACTTAAAAACTTAAAAACATGTTCTATTGAAATATTCAAATCATTTCTATCGGAATGTACTAAATTCATGACCATCGGAATACAACTAAAACGAACCATCGGAATAATCCAAGTGAAGGTCCATCGGAATGTCAGATACAATTCTGTCAGAATTTGGTCTATCGCAATGATCACAATCGGAATATCCTAGATCGGAAAGTCAGATCGGAATAATGCAATTACCTTTGTCGCAATGTCCAGATCGGAAAGTTGTAAAATAAAAATAGGCAGAGTTTTGTCTTAACCACGACCTTAGTCCCGTCGGAATATGCGATCGCAATAAGCGATCGCAATCCAGATCGGAATAAGGGAAGATGTCAACCGATCGCAAAGTAAAACCCTTAAGGGTTATTGCGATCAAAACAGGAAATCCGTCGGAATGTATATAAACCCTGATATTGCGATGGAATACAAGATCAATCCGAAAATGGTGGCAACCTAGAACTCAATAAGCACAATCAATAAGCTATTTTACCCGCAACTTAAACACTTCAAAAAGCTTAAATTTGACAACTTTCGAAAACATAAAATCATAAACTTTATAAATGAAACTTTTGAATGACTAAAACCTTGATGAAATCCGAAAACCAATAAGCTAAAACAAGAAATAAGCCAATAAGCATAGAGAACTAATGGCTTAAACCAAATGAAAGCTTATGTAGGAACAAGAAAGAAATGAACTTTCTTAATACACAACCTAAATTCAATCACGAATAATGAAGGATTCGGATCAAATTAAAGATTTCGGATTAGGGAATAAGCAAAATCAAGAAATGTAGAAAGAGATTAAAGAACAAAAAGCTAAACTTGAATTAGATTAATGAAATCCAGAATACAAAAAAGCTTAAAGCTTTGAAAGGTAAAAATGGAGAAAAGAAAAATCTTAGTGAGAGAAAGTTGAGCACTTTCTCTTTCTAAAACTAGAGAAAATGAAAAAATGAAAAACTAGCCAACTCCTCCAAGTTGTGAAGTGTAGGCCTATTTATAGGCGTATGCTTTGTGGGCTTGTGAATGGGCTTTTCTTCTTCTTTCTTCTTTAGTCTTTACGTTTCTTTAATTAAACGTTTTCGACTTTGGATTTTGAGAAGTGTCGGTGAATGATTCCAACTCGTCCTATAATCATTTGTTTAATAGACTTGAGTTCTTCAACATATATGAATCTTCCATCTTTGGCTCTATTCTTCGATAAATCTTCAAATAGGCACAATGACTTAAAATCTTTTGCATCTCTTGGACAATAGACTTCGTCTTGAGTCTTTTTCCTCGATAAACCCGTGCAATCCCATGTTTTCTTCAATATTCATCCGGTTGACTTTGAAAACACAATAAACACAAAAACTACGCATAATTCCAAACAAATGATATTAAATACGTGTTTTGGTCTCGTTTTAGCCAGAAATAAGTGGTAAAAGGATGGGTGTTTTCACACCTATCAAATCCCCTACACTTAACCATTGCCATGCCCTCATGCAATGCTTAGTGATAAAGTAAATTTACACTTTTCTCATAATCAATCAACCTTGGCCTTATTAAAATATTACTAAACAAAAATTAAAGCACTAAGAGAAATTAAAATCTTTAAAGTAAACAAAAGGATAGAAAACCATTTTCACTTGAAAATAGCTATATGGAAATAACTTGCAAAGAGATCAAGGACTTACATTAGGGCTTTGGTGCTATGAAGATTTATCACCCTCAAGTTTCATGTTCCCCAAACTAAGCTTAAAAACGAGATCATTGTTATTATAAGTTAGCAAATCAAACACTTACACACATGGCTTAATTATATGCTTAAACTCCCTTATTCCTAGGTGTATCTCTTATATTTTATTTTTGTCTTAGAATGATCATGAAGATGCATTTTTGGACTTATTTCGATAATTTATTTAGGCTGAAAGCAAAGTAGGACGATTTGATCAATAGTTAGCTAAAGGACAAAATCTCTTAAAACTGCTTCTCTGGATATCAAAAAGTTCATATCTTGGCATAACTCGGTTCACGATTTGAGACCTTTCTCGGGCCGATATTTGGCATGTACTTCATACTTCATATCTTCGAGAGACGTTCTTGAGATAATGGTCTTCTCTTCGTTATAGAGTTTCTTCACTTGGAGACTTTTGAGGGGTACTCCAACTTTGTTGACCACGACTTCATGATTATTTCTTCAATCTCTAATTGGTATTTTGAGATACAACGATCCGCCTCCTTTTCGGACTTGGATCTATTTATCCTCATACCTTGTTAGGGTCTTTTCGGATAGACTTCTCCATGATCTTTATGGGAGTTGATTGCTTTTCGTCGTGAGTCTTAATCCTTCATATTGATTTTGGGAATAATGCTTTTCACATCACCTTGGATCTTTAGCAATAAGATTGAATCCTCATGCCTTGTTAGGGCCTTTTCGGACTCGCCAATCTTCGCGCCCCGCTTCATAAGTTATGCCTTGGCTATGAACTCTTATCATTACCGAGCAACTTTTAAACGATCTTGGGCTAGAAGCTAAGTAACTTTTCAAATCGTGCGACCTTACTTATTGTAGATAAATTATTAGCAAGTGATTGGAGAATAGGCAAATAATTACACCAAGTGAGCTTGTGCAAGAATACCGACTTATAATTGACTCTATCATTTCTCGTTCTCCTCAATTTAAAATCTCAAGTAATGAGACTCGTGGATGCTTAGCCTAATAAACCAATTAAGGTCTACATGGTTAAGGATACTAGCTAGAATAAACTTGGATAAGTCTATTCGGGTTGAGTCAAAATAATCGCAACGGGCCTAATATGTCAAAGATTTCAAAACTAGCTACACCACTTATTAATATTTTTGACTTTATTGCGAGATATATACATATGAAAGCAACGATAAAAAGTTAAAAATTACGACTAAATGGCCAAAGTTAATAAAAAATTTGAAAAATGTTGAAAAAGATGATTTTCTGGTTAAATGAAGGCATTTTCATGGAAAAGTCCACTTAAAACTTCGATAGAAGTCCCCCTACACTTAAGATAAACATTGTCCTCAATGTTTAAGCATGTGGTAAAAGTCTCCCCTACACTTATGACATTGTGCACGTTGGTTAAATCAAGCTAAGGAAGAAACGACTAAAGTGATCAATTTCAAATGTGAGTATGAAGAAAATTGAATCACGATAGTTTGAGAGATAGAACCGGATTGCGGATAACACGGGGGCACAGTTCTTCAAAGGTTCCAAAAGTGCATTCATCCCTGTAATCACATCACCACACAAAAACAAACGACCTATAGAGGTCCCCTTACACTTAGGAGGTTAAAACAGAAAAGGATAGATACTCGGGCTGCCTCCCAAGGAGCGCTTGTTTTTGATAACCGAGTCACGAGCCTGACTCGACCCAAAATTAGTTCATAGGAAACGTGGTGAGGGATGGAATCATCTCATGAGAGATGTCCTCACCAAAGTACAACTTCATTCGTTGGCCATTCACCTTAAAATTAGGTCCATTAGGTTGAGCGAGCTCGAGAGTACCATATGGAAAAATTTGGGCAATGGTGAATGGGCCAGACCAACGAGATTTCAGCTTGCCCGAAAAGATTTTCAACCTAGAGTTAAAGAGTAAAACTTTGTCTCCAACTTGGAACTCTCAGTTTTTAATCTTGGAGTCGTGAATGAGCTTAGTCTTTTCCTTATAGATCAAAGAATTTTCATAAGCCTCATTACGGAGTTCATTGAGCTCATTGAGTTGGATCTTGCGTAGGTCACCGGCTTTGTTGATATCAAAATTAGCCCACTTCAAGGCCCAATAAGCCTTGTGCTCCAACTCAATGGGGAGGTGGCACGCTTTCCCGTACACGAGACGATATGGTGTACAACCAATCGGAGTCTTGTATGCGGTACGAAAAGCCCACAAAGCATCATCAAGTTTATCAGCCCATGAGGCACGATGCTAACCCACGGTTCGTTCAAGAATTCGCTTTAATCCTCGGTTAGAGATTTCAGCCTGGCCATTAGTTTGTGGGTGGTATGCAGTGGAAAGACGATGATTGACACCATACTTAGCCATGACTCTTGCAAATTGATCATTGCAAAAATGAGTCCCGCGATTACTAATAATGGCACGAGGCACACCGAGTCTAGCGAATAGCGATTTCAAAAAGTTACAAACCACCCTTGCGTCATTAGTGGGTAAAGCTTTGGCTTCAACCCACTTAGATACGTAGTCAACGGCTACAAGGATGTATTTGTTTCCTTTAGATGAAGGGAATGGCCCCATAAAGTCGATACCCCAAACATCAAAGATTTCACATTCTTGTATGAAATGTTGAGGCATCTCATATTTATGTGTGATCTTGCCTTGTTTTTGGCAAGCAACACAATGTTTAACCATCTCGTGAGCATCACGGTAAATGGTGGGCCAATAAAATCCCGAGTCAAACACTTTTTTGGCGGTGTAGTTGGGACCAAAGTGACCACCGGCGGGTCCTTTGTGGCAAGCGTCAAGGATTTCTAAAGCTGCCGGTCCATCAACACATCGGCGAATAATCAAATCAACACATTGTTTGAATAGATACGGGTCATCCCAAAAGTAAGTCTTAATGTCTTTGAAGAACTTCTTCTTTTGTTGGGATGTTAGCCCGTCAACGAGAATTCCACCCGCCAAGTAGTTTGCAATGTCCGCAAACCACGGGGTTTCATCAGAAGTCGAGTTGATAGACATTAAGGTTTCCAGGGGAAAAGAGTCATTGATCTCTTTGTTCGGATGTTCCCCTTGATAAGGATCCTCAAGTCTACTGAGATGATCCGCGGCTAGGTTTTCAGCTCCCTTCTTATCACGAATTTCGATTTTAAATTCTTGGAGTAGCAAAACCCAGCGAAGAAGTCTTGGTTTGGAATCTTGCTTAGTCAACAAGTACTTCAACGCGGAATGATCGGTATACACGATTGTGGTGGAAAGGACAAGATAGGGGCGGAACTTTTCAAAGGCATAGACAACAGCTAAAAGCTCTTTTTCGGTTGTCGTGTAATGCAATTGAGCCCCCGTCATTGTCTTGCTAGCGTAATGGATCGGTTGGAAGTGTTTGTTCACTCTTTGGCCCAGAACCGCTCCAATAGCAAAGTCGCTAGCATCGCACATCAACTCGAAGGGAAGCTCCCAATTAGGGGTAACCAAGACGGGTGCCTTAGTTAGTTTATCCTTAAGAAGGTTGAAGGCTTCGATACACTCTTTGGAAAAGATAAAAGGGGTATCTTTCTCCAAGAGGTGGGTCATCGGGCGAGCGATTTTAGAAAAATCTTTGATGAAACGTCGGTAAAAGCCCGCATGACCAAGGAAACTTCTCACACCTTTCACAGTTGAAGGTGGAGGCAACTTGGAAATAACATCGACTTTAGCACGGTCCACTTCAAGACCGGCTTTGGAGATCTTGTGTCCTAGCACGATGCCCTCTTTTACCATGAAATGGCATTTTTCCCAATTAAGAACAAGGTGAGTGTCTTCACACCGCTTAAGCATACGTTCTAAATTGGCAAGGCAAGCAGAGAAAGAATCGCCATAAACCGAGAAATCATCCATGAATACTTCCATAGTTTCTTCAACCATGTCATGGAAGATAGCCATCATACACCTTTGGAATGTCCCAGGAGCATTGCATAAACCGAAAGGCATACGTTTGTAAGCAAATGTTCCATAGGGACAAGTGAATGTGATTTTTTCTTGGTCTTTGGGATCAATGGGAATTTGAAAATACCCGGAGAAACCGTCTAAGAAGCAGTAATAGTCATTACCAGCTAGACGCTCGAGCATTTGATCCATGAAAGGGAGAGGAAAATGATCTTTTCTCGTGGCATCATTGAGCTTGCGATAGTCGATACAAACTCTCCACCCAGTAACAAGACGAGTGGGAATCAACTCGTTGTGTTCATTGGGAACAACGGTTATTCCGCCCTTCTTGGGCACACAATGGACGGGACTTACCCAAGGCGAATCCGAAATAGGGTAAATCAAGCCGGCATCTAGAAGTTTGATAACCTCTTGTTTGATGAAGTCATGAATGCGAGGATTAACCCTTCTTTGGCTCTGGATTGCGGGTTTAAAGTCATCTTCCATGAGAATCTTGTGAGTACAAAAGTTCGGATCAATTCCGCGGATATCGGAAATTTTCCAAGCAATTGCCTTCTTATGATCTTTAAGCACGGCGATGAGGCGAGATTTCTCTTCTTCGTTCAAGTCCTTGGCAATGATGACGAGCGACTTCTTCTTATCTTCAAGGAACACGTACTCGAGATGGGGTGGCAACTCCTTAAGTTCTAAATCCGGAGGATTTTTGATGGGAGGCTGATAACTGTGTTTTTACCTAATTAAAAAGATTATAGTTCTAGTGTTCGTTGATGTGGTCTAATCGAATTGATCTAGGTTCTCTATGTGACTCAGTTATTCTTTGGTGGAACAAATATTTTTGGTTGTTTTTAAATTTAAATGTGCAAGACTTAAAAGTAAATGTCGTTGAAAGTAAAGTGGCGTTAAAGTAAAGTGCGTGAAAATAAATCTAAGTTTAATTAAAAGAAAGTGTGCAATATTTAAAAACGTGACGGAGAGTAACTTAGTTAAAATGACTTAAAAATTCAAGCGTGACGGAAATTAAAATTAGACAAAGTATAAAAACATAAACTAAAAATTAAACAAGACAAAATAAGAAAATCCCACTCCAATCGGAATACATTCCGATCTTACCAATCGGAATGTTTAGAAAACCCCCAATCGGAATGTAAACCAATCTCTGATCGGAATATGGTGTGACCTGGTCGGAATGCTAACCGGAACCCACGATCGGAATAGCTGTTACCTATTAATCGGAATGATCCAATGAACACCTCAATCGGAATGAAGTATAGAACACCGATCGGAATACTTGTCACTTGCAACACAATCAGAATATTCACTACTTTAACCCAATCGGAATACCAAGCTATACCGACGATCGGAATAAACAAACCCTTTTCAGATCTTGACCAGTCGGAATACAAAACCCTTTTCAGATTGGTACCAATCGGAATACGCAGGAAATAACCAAAAATAAGCTAGAAAAATAAGCTATAATCCTAATCACCACTAGACGAAAATCTAAGGTAAAAACATGCAAAAATAAGCTACGAAACTGAAAGTTAAAAACTTTTAAGACACGAAATTAAATAACTTTAAGAAAAACAACTTTTTATATAAAAATAACTTTTGTAAAAACTATATGAACTTGAAAATAAATCAAATAAGCTATGAAAATAAGAGATTTAAACCAATCAAAAGCATAAAGATCAAACCTTTAACAAATCAAAAAGTTAAAAACGTGTAAATCAAAGAAAGGTAGAAGAAGATTAACAAGACAAAGTAAAGGTGCAAGTAATTGAAGGTAACACTTACTTGAAATTAAAGGTAATTAAAGGTGCAAAACATGTATTTAAATGTGCAAGTAATTAAAGGTGCATAAATGAAAGTGGAAGAATGGTTTGTCAAGCCACCAACAAAATGAAAAGTAATTAGCTAATGACTATATATAGGGGATTAGGGAGGAGGTTAGAGGAAGCTTCCTCCCCTCCTTCCTTTCTTCCTTAATTGCATGCTTAGGTCCCTCCTCTTCTTTAATCTTTTTGTTAATTGCGCCATTAGTCCTTAAGCCTTCAAATCTTCTTTAATCTTGGACTTTAACGACTTTTGGCTCGGGATTTCTTTGGACTCGACTTTTAATTCTTTGATAAATAAGACTTGAGTTCCTCGGCTTTAAGTAACTTCCGTCTTTTGACTTTTTCTTCGATAAATCTTCAGAATTGGTCTTGGACTTCCGTTCTTTTTGCACTCTTGACTTCTTGACTTCGTCTTTCATCCTTTTCTTCAATAAAAGTCCGTAAACGCCCGTGAATTCCCGTGTTTTCTCCACTTTTCACCTTTTCGTCCTAAATCACAACAAAAACACAAACCACGCATAATTCCGACATAAAAGACATAAAATACACGTTTTGGTCCGTTTTTTACTGCAATTAAGTGGTAGAAAAGATGGGTTTTTCACACCTATCAAATCCCCTATACTTGACCATTGCAATGTCCTCATGTAATGCATTAGTTACACAGCATGTTTACACTTTTCATCATAATCAATCCACGTTGGCCTTTATTAAAGAGATAGAAAATTATAAAAATGCAAAGCAAAGAAATTAAAAGCATACCTTGGGTTTTGAAAATGTCATGAATAATCATCATCCTCAACTTTTCACTTTCTCCAAACCAAGCTTAAGAACGAGATCATTGTTATTATAAGTTAGTAAACTAACACGAACTCATGTGGGCCACTTATTCACTTAGACTCCCTTATTCCTATGGGTATCTCTTATATTTTATTATTTGTCTTGAATGATCACGAAGATGCATTGTTTGACTTATTTCGATAATTATTTAGTCTGAAAATAAAGTGCACGATTTAATCAATAGTTAGCTAAAGGACCAAATCTTTTAAAACTGCTTCTCGGGATATCAAAAAGTTCATATCTTGGCATAACTTGGTTCGCGATTTGAGACCTTTCTCGGGCCGATATTTGGCAGCGACTTCATACTTCAAATCTTGAGAGACGTTCATGAAATAATGGTCTTCTCTTCATAATTGGAATTTCTCCACTTGGAATTTTTGAGAGATTCTTCATATATGGACCACGACTTCTTCATTTTTCTCCAATCTTTATTTTGGATTTTGATATACAACGATCCGCCTCCTTTATTGACTTGGATCAATTTATCCTCATACCTTGTTAGGGTCTTTTCGGATACACTTCTCCATGACTTTTTGGGAGTTTTTGCTTTTCGTCGTGTGTCTCGATCCTTCATATTGATTTTCGATAAATGATTCTTCACATCACTTTTGGATCTTTAGCAACAAAACATAGCCCTCATGCCTTGTTAGGGCCTTTTCGGACTCGCCAATCTTTGCGCCCCGCTTCATAAGTTATGCCTTGGCTATGAACTCTCGTCATTACCGAGCAACTTTTAAACGATCTGGGGCTAGAAGCTAAGTAACTTTTCAAAGCGTACAACCTTATTTATTAGCAGATAAATTTATTAGCAAGCGATGGGAGAATAGGCTCATAATTAACTCACATAAATTCATGAAAGAATACCGACTTATAATTGGCTCTATCATCTCTCGTTCTCCACAGTTTAAAATCTCAAGTAATGAGACTCGTGGATGCTTAGCCTATTAAATCAAAGTTTTGGGTTTTCGATTCGCCTATAGGATCTTGCAAATTCTTAGACTTTTTCAAGTTTAGAAATCGCGTTTTAAAGTTCCCTTGATAAACGACTCTCTAGGATCAATTATAGGAACTTGCGAAAAGTTCTTGTTCTTAACCCGCGAGAGTTAAGACTTTCGCGTTTTATAGCTCCCTATATAAAAGCCTAGCAAAACTTGACTTAAACACGTTAAGGATACTAGCTAGAGTAAACTCGGGTTGAGTCAAAAGATTCACAACGTTTGAAAATTAAAACCACTTATTAAACATTTATTCTAGCCAAGAAAGAAAATAACTATACAAAGGTAAAAACTTAATAGGCCAAAATAGATCAAAAATTTTGAAAAATGTCGAAAAAAAAAAATTGATTTTCCGGTTAAAATGAGGACAAATACAAGGAAAAGACCACTTAACTTCGATAAAGTCCCCCAACACTTAAGATAAACATTGTCCTCAATGTTTAAGCATGTGGGAGTAAACTCCCCTACACTTAGGACATTGTGCACGTTGTTTAAATCTTGCTAAGGAAGAGACAACTAAAGAGATTCCTATTTTAATATTGAGAAAATATAAAATAGTGAATCGAAAAGAGTTTAGGATAGAACCGGGAAGAAGTAGATCACGGAATCACGGGTCGTCAAGAATCATCAAGAGTGGATCATTGAAGCTCGAATCCCTGATTAAGAAGTGAAGAGAGGAAATAGCAATCCAAAGGGTCCCCCCTACACTTATGGTAAAGAAAGCGAAAAGATAGATGCATGGGTTGCCTCCCTAGAAGCGCTTGGTTTTTGTTAACCGAGTCGTGAGCCTGACTTGACCTTGATCATCAACGGAAGAAGCATGAGACATATCCACCCGGATCAAAGACATAGTTTTCATCCATCAAATAACAAGAACGTAAGGCGAACAAGGCAAGCCAAAGAAGAGTAGGCAAGGTTCCCTTAAGCAGTGATGGAGCACAGTAGAAGCAAGGTTGAAGTGATGCAAGCAGATTTCCAATAATTCCAAAGATTTTTCCTTTTATTTCATCAGGTGGATACTGAGACGGCTGTAGAATGTCAATACCGGGGTCGAACACCTTTTCCTTTAAGGGAAAATAGCACTCAGGCTCAGCCGAGTGTGAAGAAGATCCGCAAAGAAGCACAACCTCGTCCTCAGAAGGGGGACAAAGAGGTGTCAAATCATAAGTGCAACGGATTTCGGCGTCGACCGGTTTCTTCTCCCTGGACAAAATGCTCTTCAAATCCAAAGTAGGATCAAGACGATAATCTTCAAAGTCCAAAGGAGGAGCATCACTCTCATGAGGGAAGTATGTGTTCAGAAATTCAGAGAAATCTTCCTCAAATGAATAATTGTCCAAAGTAGGATCGAGTGATGGCGGAGGATCTTCATCATGTGAAGAATCGCTCGAAAGAGTATCAGCCTCATCAAAATCATCGAAAGTAGGCAGCTCGGGATACTCAGAAGTACAATCAAAATCATCCGAATCTGAGCTAGAATCATCATCATCATAAGCATCAAAGACCGGTGGTGAATCATAAATGGGAGAAGCTTCCAAATTGGGGGGAGAATCATCCACATTATCTTCAAAGAGTGGATTATCAGTGGAAGACTCGAATAGAGGATTGTCATAGACGGTAAAGTCACCGAGCACATTTATCATATTCACTGATTCTCGGCCTCTAAAGGATTTTCTTGTGAGCTTCCCCATTTTAAAAACTTTAGAATCATCCCCGACTCGTAAGATTAACTCACCTTCGGCCACATCTATTAAAGCACGTCCGGTTCTCAAGAATGGCCGACCAAGTATTAAAGGAATACGAGGGTCCATTTTATAATCAACTACGACAAAATCGACCGGGAAAGTAAATGTGCCAACTTTGATAAACACGTCTTCGGCTATACCAACGGGGTAAGCGAGAGTGCGATTTGCAAGTTCGAGAGTCATCTTTGTAGGAATGAGATCGGGTAATGATAGTGTTTTCCAAACACTCAGTGGCATAAGATTAATACTAGCCCCGAGATCAGCAAGGGCAGTAAATTCTTCAGTTTTGTTGAACACGCAAGGCAACACAAAACGACCGGGATCTCCAAGCTTTTCCGGAAGTTCTTTAAGAATAACTGCAGAGCAGTTTTCATTTAATCGTGTGTTGGCGAGTTCAATCAGCTTCTCCTTCTTATTAAGCAATTCCTTAAATGCTTTAACAAATTTGGGCATGTGGACAAGTGCCTCAAGAAAGCTAATATTAAAGTTCATTTGAGAAATCATCTTGATATAGCTAGTCACTTGAGCGTCCTCCTTGTTTAGCATTTTGTTCTTGCCCAAGCGAGAAGGATAAGGGATATTAGGTTTGGGTGGTGAGGGTGCAGGTGTAGTAGGTAAAGGTTGAGATGTTGAAGGATCATTCGTGGGAACTTCATCACGTCGAGGCGGAGATGGTAATGGTGCACGAATACTAGGTGTAGGAGGAGTAGGGATACATGGTGGTGGAGGAGGTGTAGATGATGGGGGTGGGATTGGTGGTCCTATGATGGTGACTCCACTACGGGTAGTAATAGCACTCACATTGGCTCGCGGATTAGTGACGGTGTTTGAAGGTAGAGAACTTGAAGTAGAAGGTTGAGCGGCGGGCAAGAAACTAGCAAGCATATTCTTCAAATCATTGGTTTGATTGCTGAAGGAGGATTGAATGTTATCTCGAAGCTCGGATCTTATCTCATTTCCTTGCTTTGTGATATCTCCTTTCAGATTAATAATTTGGCTCTAGAAGTTCTTGATTTGCTCACCTTGGGTTCTCATGATGGCCTCAACATCGGGATTAATGGGTGGGGTTTGTTGGGTGGGTGGGTGATAAGGATTAGAAGCACGAGGTGGGATTTGGTTGCTTCTAGTGTAGTTGTTGGCGGGGTTTTGGTTTTGAGGAGAAAAACCGGGTGAAAGGTAATTGTTGGATCGGTAACTCAGCAGATTTCTATCCCCTTGAGGTCGAGCTTGGTAATTTTCCGGTGAATAATTACCGTAAGCTGCATACACATTTTCCGGATTTCCTTGAGTCGAAGGACAATCGGTGTATGGGTGAGGACCGCCACATGTTTCACAAGGATTAGCAACCGCTTTAACTTGTTGTTGTTGTTGCTTTGAAGCGAGAAGCGTAATACTTTTGCTCATTTCGGCCATCATGCGGGTGAGTTCGGTCATCTCAGGGTTTGCTGAGGTAGAAGAAACATTGACTCTCGTGTTGTTTCTAGAAGAAGCAGAGGAATCCCAGTTCTTATGATGAGTAGTCATGTTTTCAATTAACTCTCTACACTCCTCGGGTCTCCTTTTCATGAATGTGCCACCGGCGGCTGCATTGATCGTATCACGATCTCGAAAAGTCAAACCGTTGTAGAAAGTATCTATTAAGGTCACAGGGAGCATGTTGTGGTTTGGACATCGGTCGATCAAGACATTATATCTCTCCCAAGCGTCAAAAAGAGATTCATCGGGATCTTGCATGAAACCGCTGATTTGATTGCGAAGGCTTGTGACCATGGATGGTGGAAAGTAGCGCGACAAAAAGCGTTGAGTCATGTCATCCCAAGTGTGAATAGAATTCTTCGGGAGACGATCAAACCATTTCTCGGCATGATGTAATAGAGTGTGTGTGGAAAGAGTTGTAGGCGAAGTTCATCCATTGTGGCACCGACCAACTTCATGCTCTGGGTGATTGTAATGAATTTGTCGAGGTGTTTGTTGGCATCATCATCAGGCAATCCTCTAAATGGGTTTGTTTGTACTTGCTGAATCATGTGGTGCTTCAACGAAAACTCAGGAGCGTTGATTTGCATCGGCGCAATCGGTCCTCCTCGTCCAAACATGGTTGGTTGACAAAGTTCCTCCATGGTCCGAAGATCGGGCTGTGGAAGAGCATTGTTGTTATTATTATTATTGAGGTGCGGTGGCATGTGGTTGTTGTTGACACCTGCCATATCTAAATCTTCTTGAGGCTCGGGCTCTTGATAATTAGAAGATCTAGTACGCATACACCTGAAAATGCAAAAGAAAACAAAACCAAACACAAAGACAATATATATACACAAGAAAGAAAAAATCTTTTTGGATTTTTGAAATTTTTAATTTTTATGGTTTTTTATCAATTTTTAATTTTTATGATTTTTGAATTTTTTAGGCAAGAAAAATAACGTTCACAAGTGAACGGATCCCAAAAAGCAACGCGTCTCTCACAGAAAACCGTCAATCTTAACGAAAAGACCCGGCAGCGGCGCCATTTGATAACTGTGTTTTTACCTAATTAAAAAGATTATAGTTCTAGTGTTCGTTGATGTGGTCTAATCGAATTGATCTAGGTTCTCTATGTGACTCAGTTATTCTTTGGTGGAACAAATATTTTTGGTTGTTTTTAAATTTAAATGTGCAAGACTTAAAAGTAAATGTCGTTGAAAGTAAAGTGGCGTTAAAATAAAGTGCGTGAAAATAAATCTAAGTTTAATTAAAAGAAAGTGTGCAATATTTAAAAACGTGACGGAGAGTAAATTAGTTAAAATGACTTAAAAATTCAAGCGTGACGGAAATTAAAATTAGACAAAGTATAAAAACATAAACTAAAAATTAAACAAGACAAAATAAGAAAATCCCACTCCAATCGGAATACATTCCGATCTTACCAATCGGAATGTTTAGAAAACCCCCAATCGGAATGTAAACCAATCTCTGATCGGAATATGGTGTGACCTGGTCGGAATGCTAACCGGAACCCACGATCGGAATAGCTGTCACCTATTAATCGGAATGATCCAATGAACACCTCAATCGGAATGAAGTATAGAACACCGATCGGAATACTTGTCACTTGCAACACAATCGGAATATTCACTACTTTAACCCAATCGGAATACCAAGCTATACCGACGATCGGAATAAACAAACCCTTTTCAGATCTTGACCAGTCGGAATACAAAACCCTTTTCAGATTGGTACCAATCGGAATACGCAGGAAATAACCAAAAATAAGCTAGAAAAATAAGCTATAATCCTAATCACCACTAGACGAAAATCTAAGGTAAAAACATGCAAAAATAAGCTACGAAACTGAAAGTTAAAAACTTTTAAGACACGAAATTAAATAACTTTAAGAAAAACAACTTTTTATATAAAAATAACTTTTGTAAAAACTATATGAACTTGAAAATAAATCAAATAAGCTATGAAAATAAGAGATTTAAACCAATCAAAAGCATAAAGATCAAACACAAATCAAAAAGTTAAAAACGTGTAAATCAAAGAAAGGTAGAAGAAGATTAACAAGACAAAGTAAAGGTGCAAGTAATTGAAGGTAACACTTACTTGAAATTAAAGGTAATTAAAGGTGCAAAACATGTATTTAAATGTGCAAGTAATTAAAGGTGCATAAATGAAAGTGGAAGAATGGTTTGTCAAGCCACCAACAAAATGAAAAGTAATTAGCTAATGACTATATATAGGGGATTAGGGAGGAGGTTAGAGGAAGCTTCCTCCCCTCCTTCCTTTCTTCCTTAATTGCATGCTTAGGTCCCTCCTCTTCTTTAATCTTTTTGTTAATTGCGCCATTAGTCCTTAAGCCTTCAAATCTTCTTTAATCTTGGACTTTAACGACTTTTGGCTCGGGATTTCTTTGGACTCGATTTTTAATTCTTTGATAAATAAGACTTGAGTTCCTCGGCTTTAAGTAACTTCCGTCTTTTGACTTTTTCTTCGATAAATCTTCAGAATTGGTCTTGGACTTCCGTTCTTTTTGCACTCTTGACTTCTTGACTTCGTCTTTCATCCTTTTCTTCAATAAAAGTCCGTAAACGCCCGTGAATTCCCATGTTTTCTCCACTTTTCACCTTTTCGTCCTAAATCACAACAAAAACACAAACCACGCATAATTCCGACATAAAAGACATAAAATACACGTTTTGGTCCGGTTTTTACTGCAATTAAGTGGTAGAAAAGATGGGCGTTTTCACACCTATCAGAGGCGTTTTCAAAGTCGGAGCATCGATAGCAATAACCTTGGGAGATGGTGGAGAAATATTGTCTTCTTTGAGAAGGTTTTCAATGAGGCGAAGATCTTCATCCCAATCGGTGGGAGAATCGTCATGGTCTAAGTTCACATCTCCCATGGTGGCTTCCAAATCTTTCCAAAGGAAATCACTTTCTCCAAATAGAGATAGTGATGAATCAATAGAGGAAACGGTCTCAACATTGGGGAGAGAGGTAGGAATACTTTTACAAGCATCTTTGAAGTGTTCTTCACAAGCCTCAGCAAGAACGTCAATACAATTAACACTCTCGTAGGAATAAGGCTGTTTAGACAACTTTCCCATGTTGAAGACAATTTTATCGTCACCCACTCTCATGATAAGCTCACTGGCTTCAACATCGATGAGAGTGCGACCGGTCCTCAAGAATGGACGACCAACGATCAATGGCACACGTGGGTCCATGTCGTAGTCAACGACAACGAAATCGGCAGGAAAAGTGAATTTGTCGACTCCTACAAAGACGTCTTCGGCTATCCCCACTGGATAAGCAACCGTACGGTTAGCTAATTCCAAAGTCATTTTGGTGGGGACTAGCTCAGGGAGAGATAATTGCTTCCAAACACTTAGAGGCATTAAATTAATACTGGCACCTAGATCGGCTAGGGCCATGCAATTCTCTACTCCCGGGAAGTTGCAAGGGATTAAGAAGCGACCCGGATCACCAAGCTTGGTTGGTAATTTCCTTAAGAGCACTGCAGAGCAATTCTCATTAAGTTGGGTGTTAGCAATATCAAGAAGCTTCTCCTTGTCGCTAAGAAGATCTTTGAACATTTTCGCATATTTGGGCATGTGAGCGAGAGCCTCAGCAAAGGAGATGTTGAAATTCAATTGTTTAAACATTTTGAGAAAGTTCAAAACCTGAATATCGTCCTTGCTTTTGAGCTTCTCTTTCCTCAACCTTGATGGATAAGGTATATCGGAAGAAGAGGAAGGCTTTGGGGTCGAAGGATCACTCACATCCTTGGGTGGAGGAGGGGTAGAAGTAAGAGGTGGAGAAATTGGGGAAGTAGAAGGATGAGGAATAGGAGCAGGTGACTCGTTCTCCTTAGTCACAATCACCGGTGGAGGTATAGGAAGCTCGGGTTCCTTGGTACCTTTGCCACTACGAGTGGTGATTGCTTTCATCTCCCCTCTTGGATTCGCAACGGTGTTACTCGGAAGAGTACCCGAAGAAGAGGGTTGATTACCTTGGAAGAAACTAGCCATCATGTTCCTTAAGTCATTCGTTTGACTTGTCAGAGTGTTTCTCATATCAGCTCGCAAATCGTTCCCTTGTTTCACCATGTCTGCTTTCAAGTTGAGCACTTCTCGCTGAAGATTGTCCACGATCACATCATTAGTCCTCATGTAGGTTCCAATATCGTGAGGTAATGCGGTGGGTTGGTTGGGAGGAGCATTGTAGGCGGGTGGTTGATAAGCAGGTTGTTGGTAGACTTGGTTGTTTCTTTGAGGTGGATATGGTTGTTTGTGAGGTGGTATGTATGGTGCACAAGGTTGTTGTTGTTGAGGAGGGCGATTGAGGTTTTGTTGTTGGTTTGGGTTGTTAGGAGGAAAACCGGGCGGGGAAAGAAAGTTGTTTGAGCGATAGCTAAGCAAGTTGCGGTCTCCTTGAGGACGAGCTTGATAAGCGGCCGGAGGATAGGTACCGTATGCTGCATCAACATTCTCAGATGGATAGTATTGGGTGGCGGTACAAGTGGTGTAAGAGTGAGGACCCCCGCATATCTCACATGGTTGGCTAACAGCATTGACTTGAGCGTCGTGAGCGTTTTTAGCGTTGATGCTGTTGGTATTGCTAGCGGTTTGGGCGACAAGCGATTCAAGAAGCGTAGTAATTTTGTTAAATAGCTTATCGTTGTCACTAGTATTAGCACTAGCGGCATTGGTCCGCACACTCTTGGTTTGCACACGAGACTTATTTTCAATAATATCCCAAGCGGCATTGGAAGTCTTAACCAAAATATTACCCCCCGAGGCACTATTTAGTGAATCTTGGTCATTCATGCTTAAACCATTATAAAAAGTATTAATTTGGTGCACTTTGGTAAAACCATGTTGTGGGCACTTTCTCAAAAGGTCTTTAAAACGGTCCCAAGATTCACTAAAAGACTCATCGTACTTTTGTTCAAAATTGATAATTTCATTCCGCAAAGCGGTAGTACGAGAGGGTGAGAAAAAGTAGTTGATAAATTTGGTCTCCAAATCCGTCCACGTAAGAATACTTTGTGGCGGTTCCTTTGCAAGCCAATGCCGTGCTTGTCCCTCTAAAGAAAAGGGAAAAAGTTGTAAACGGATTACTTCTTGTGGAACACCATTGAATTTGACCGTATTCGTGAGTTGCAAGAATCTCTTGATGTGGTCATGTGGATCATCAATGGTTCGCCCCAAGAATGGTTGAGCAGAGACCATCTGGATAAAGCCGGATTTGAGCTCAAAGTTGTTGGCTGCAATCGCGGGTATGACAATTGGATCATTGTTGCCGTCTACATGTGCTTGCAGAAGTTCAATCATCGGGCGATTGTCTGGTAGAGGCTCATTGTTGTTGTTATTATTGTTGTTGAGAGGTGGATTGTTATTGTTGTTATTGTTTTGAGGTGGGTTATTGTTGTTGTTTTGTACACCGGCCATGTCTAAGTCTTTGAGAGGCTCGGGCTCTTGATAAGACGTCGATCGTGTACGCATGCACCTGCAAAAGAACTAACAAAGCAAACAAGAAATATTTTTGGTTTTTATGTTTTTTAATTTTTAGGATTTTTGAAAATTTTATATTTTTTAGGGTTTTTGAAAATTTTTATGAAAAAGTAACGTTCACGGTGAACGGATCCCAAAATCCAAGTTCTCACAAAAAACTGGTAATCTTAACGAGAAGAGCCGGCAGCGGCGCCATTTGATACAATGATTTTCATTGGGTTCAAGATTAATCTCGGTATCTTCTCGAATTGATCACAACTCAAAGTGGAATGATTGTTCTTGGTGACAAATTGGGGGTTTAGTCTATTATCTATTTTAAATTACAAGCAAGTATGAAATGTTGTTGAGCAAAATTAAAGCGTTTAGATATTAAACTAAAAGCTATTTAGAAAAAACACTTTATGTAAAACTTAAAAACTTAAAAACATGTTCTATTGAATTATTTCAAATCATTTCTATCGGAATGTACTAAATTCATAACCATCGGAATACAACTAAAACGAACCATCGGAATAATCCAAGTGAAGGTCCATCGGAATGTCAAATACAATTCTGTCGGAATATGGTCTATCGCAATGATCACAATCGGAATATCCTAGATCGGAAAGTCAGATCGGAATAATCCAATTACCTTTGTCGCAATGTCCAGATCGGAAAGCTGTAAACTAAAAATGGGCAGAGTTTTGTCTTAACCACGACCTTAGTCCCGTCGGAATATGCGATCGCAATAAGCGATCGCAATCCAGATCGGAATAAGGGAAGATGTCAATCGATCGCAAAGTAAAACCCTTAAGGGTTATTGCGATCAAAACAGGAAATCCGTCGGAATGTATATAAACCCTGATGTTGCGATGGAATACAAGATCAATCCGAAAATGGTGGCAACCTAGAACTCAATAAGCACAATCAATAAGCTATTTTACCCGCAACTTAAACACTTCAAAAAGCTTAAATTTGACAACTTTCGAAAACATAAAATCATAAACTTTATAAATGAAACTTTTGAATGACTAAAGCCTTGATGAAATCCGAAAACCAATAAGCTAAAACAAGAAATAAGCCAATAAGCATAGAGAACTTATGGCTTAAACCAAATGAAAGCTTATGTAGGAACAAGAAAGAAATGAACTTTCTTAATACACAACCTCAAATTCAATCATGAATAATGAAGGATTCGGATCAAATTAAAGATTTCGGATTAGGGAATAAGCAAAATTAAGAAATGTAGAAAGAGATTAAAGAACAAAAAGCTAAACTTGAATTAGATTAATGAAATCCAAAATACAAAAAAGCTTAAAGCTTTGAAAGGTAAAAATGGAGAAAAGAAAAATCTTAGTGAGAGAAAGTTGAGCACTTTCTCTCTCTAAAACTAGAGAAAATGAAAAAAATGAAAAACTAGCCAACTCCTCCAAGTTGTGAAGTGTAGGCCTATTTATAGGCGTATGCTTTGTGGGCTTTTGAATGGGCTTTTCTTCTTCTTTCTTCTTTAGTCTTTACGTTTCTTTAATTAAACGTTTCCGACTTTGGATTTTGAGAAGTGTCGGTGAATGATTCCAACTCGTCCTATAATCATTTGTTTAATAGACTCGAGTTCTTCGACATATATGAATCTTCCATCTTTGGCTCTATTCTTCGATAAATCTTCAAATAGGCACAATGACTTAAAATCTTTTGCATCTCTTGGACAATAGACTTCGTCTTGAGTCTTTTTCCTCGATAAACCCGTGCAATCCCAGTTTTCTTCAATATTCATCCGGTTGACTCTGAAAACACAGTAAACACAAAAACCACGCATAATTCCAAACAAATGATATTAAATACGTGTTTTAGTCTCGTTTTAGCCAGAAATAAGTGGTAAAAGGATGAGTTTTTTCACACCTATCAAATACATTACTAGCTCACTCATAGCTGAGGCAACTCCTAGAACCCTCCAAGCTATTTGTGAAAATTTCCCTCAACACTAATCTAATAATTTTATGTGATCAAATAAAATATCTACAAAATTTATGACATTTACTAATTAAATTGAATCTTAAAACAGTAAGTAATAAGGAGGGGCACTGATATGAGTGTAATTAGTCATATCATTTGTATCATAAAACAAGCCTAAAATGCATAAAACCAGTGAAAATGGCCTTGTATATGCATGTTTGTTGTTTCATGTGTGTATGTACCCAAGATCACGAAAACCGGCAAAAACGACACGAGTTTGAAGATAATTTGAAGAAAGCTAAATAACAACAATTAAAAGACGGATGGAAGTATATTCATGTTTGAAGTCAAATAAGGGCCCAAAAGGAAATAAAATATGAGACGTGAGGAGGTTGTCGGGTTCAAAGCCCATTAGGGTAAATCACAATGTGACGGTGGAAGTATATTAAGTAGTAGTAAAAGTTTATGATGAATCTGGTTGAGTTACTAGGAATCTGAATTTGTTAATGTTTAAGTGTTATAAGAGTAAGTTTTATAAGCTGAAATGATTAGTTTAATGTTTTTGTAACTGATTTAGCAAGTGATGAATGTGGGATCAAGACTTTGAGTAATCTGGTTAGATGTTAAGTTAGTTTTAATGCTGGTATATCTACTTAGTTTTTAATTGAGGGCATGCTTTTTTGGGTTTAGTTTTCTAAATATTTGTTTGACTTTAATGTGCATTGTTTTATCAGTTAGTATTTAGGGAATTCTTAATCTGATTTGTAGTCTGCTGATAAATATTATGGGGTTGATTTTGGTGGTATTGCTGAGTTAGTTTTATGCTGAGTTTTATTTTTATCTATATCCTACTGCTGATTTGTTTAGTTTATAGTAGACATTTAATTTTACTGATATGTTGTATTTTTGCTAAATAGTAGGAATTTTTACTTAATGATTTATATTTTAATTGAGTCTGATTAATACTTTTCATGATACCTGTCATAGTTTTCAAGTTTGTTGTGTATTTGGTTTGGAACTTTGGCAATCTGATTTATTTCTAGACTGCTGAATTTGTGGATCTGCTTTCTATTATACGTTACATTGTATGTTTCCTAACATACAAATCTGTTACAAATTTCAATCTGGTCAAAAATAATAAACCACAAAAAATGGTCCTTCCTAGGACTTGAACTCGAAACCTCTTGGTCATCTGACAACAGACGTAACCATTTGAGCTGTAAGCTCTTTTGTATTAAGTTTAAACTTTGAATTCTAAATGCACTAGTAATCTGTCAAGTTTTGGTTAATATAAAACGTCTACATTGATTTTTTTTATAACTTTAGAAATTTTATTAAATTAGTTTTATTATAATGTAGATTAAATTTAATTTCAAAATAAATAATATTATATAAAAAAAATATTTTATTACTTTTTAGAAATTTAAATTGTTTTTAAATTTGTTTTTTAAATAATTTAACTTTAAACAAATTTAGATTTAAATAATTTTGTTTAATCAAAAAATGAATAGTTAAAGTAAAGTTTTATATAATTTAGATTTTAATAATTGTCTTTTAGAATTTAAGTCAGGATACGATTCATGCACTTTAGGATTTAAAATTGGTAGAATTAATTTGGATAAAAACCAAACCCGAATTCAAAACAATTGTCCAATTCAAAACGAACGTCTCAAATTCATAAGGTCCTTGTGTACAACGAACCGGGATCACTCTCGTGTTTAATTGATTCGTCTTTAGCTTATTTATGGATTATTACCTTTTCCTAAAGGTAATTTCCTAAATTTGCTCTATAACGTATTTAATTAAAATACACCAACTTTCCTCGATACATCAGGCACTAAAGGTATATCTTATTAATTTATACTAAAAAGAATAACTAAAAGTTATTTTTATCAACTCATAATAAAAAAATAAGCACATTAACAAAAGGGAACACTAAAAGTCTAATTTTACTCAATATTTAGTGAGCAAAAATGTAAAACTTTTAATTACTATTTTCTTAATAGACAAAAGATGTGGGGTTTCTTTTGCTTACTTTTATATTTGATGTGTTTTAATAAGCAAAAATAACTTAAATAATTGTGTATTTTATTAGTAAGCAAAATTTTTAGTAAGTAAATACTTTTTATTTTGTAGTGATCTTTCATTCCTCTTTTACTAAATTCTTCTTTTAGGTTAAAAATAGATTTTGGGTAAATAGTATTCGGCAATTCTGTTAAATAGTAAGTGCAAAAATCCAAACATTTATCTATCTAAGTATATATAGATGTGAAATGTCAATGGAAGAGGGCCAGGTGTAGTAACGCTGACAACACCGTTGTCTGGCGTTGCTCGACGTTAAAACACTGCAGATGGATAAAACTTTCCAAATACTCTCTTTGAAGATAAAAGTGGCAAAAAAATTCTGCAATGTTGTTTCTGTTGCAGATCGAGTTCTAGGTGGAAGGGAGGTCGCAGGTTTTGTTGTTCTAGTTGGAAGAGATTGAGGCATAGAAACATAATAAATAGTTTGTAGGGTTTATATTTAAAAGTGGGTTTATATTTTGGGCCTGAAACAAGACCAAGTACTAATTAGTCAGATATTTTAAAAAAGTTTTGTGACTATTTTTAAAAAAGTATGTGATGTTATATGGGGTATGTTATTATTTTTTTTAAGTATTGTAATGTGTATTTTGTTAATGCAACCAATGTCTAAAAACATTAGAGTAAAATACATCGTTCTTCCTTGTGGTTTGCGTTGACCGACGTGTCTAGTCTTTTGACAAAAAAATTGCACCGTTAAACCTTAACTTAGACACGTTTTCTACCGTTAGTCCCTCACTTTAACTAGGCCCACAAACGAATACTAACTAATTTTGACATAGGCGTAAACCCGTATTTTCGCTAAATAATAAATAAATTTTTCATGAGTTGCTAAAAAACATAAACACCAACTGAACTTTTAAGTTTTAACCCACAAAAAAAGTTTCACTGATCTTTTTTTAATAAGCTTTCCTTGCATCTTCACCATCAATTCAAATCACCCATCCACTTCAATTCCAATCACTAACCTGCTCACTCCGGCATCCACACCATTGATTTCAATCACTACACTCCTACTTAAAAAGATGATCAATTCTTTATTAATAAACACATCTCGTCCTATAAGCAAATATGTGGTTTGTTTATTGTGGTGTTTCAAGGATGTTTATTGTGGGTTTTGGGTGTGCCTGTGGGATTTGTTTTTTCTGTTGTGGATCTAGTAGAGATTGGTTATGAGTTATTTAGTGGGTGGGCTCTTTGTTTAAGAACATGAATGGTTATATGATATACATCTTGACCTGGGTTCGTGCGAAGTGAATTTGTTTTTTTGCTCTTAGGCTTAGTTCAAGTTATCTCAAAGCATCAGGTTTCTGATTTTCAAAGGTTTCAGTCTCCTAAAGATGCTGATGATCTTCGTAGGTTAGTAATTTCTAGCTCAAAGTCAAAGAAGAAAACCGATGGGCATAATAAGATTAACGTAGCTCGAGGCCCTCGCGATCGGAGGGTGAGATTATCCATTGAGATCTTAAGAAGGTTCTTTTATCTTCAAGACTTGATTGGCTCTTTGGAAAATCGAAAAAAATGATTAGGGAGCATTAGTCACAGCTCATCTCTCACTATGACTAGTCAATCTAAGCTTAATTTTTTTGAAGCCATTAAAGGATGATCATATGATGAATACTAATAACCGTTTTTTAGCAAGTTATTTAATGTATTTATCGTTCCTCGACTCGACTCGAATTGATATAAAATTTATCACAAGATTTATCATTTTTGGTTAATAATATTTGTTTGGTATCGATGTCTAATTAAACTTAAATGGGTATATTATTATAGGCTTAGGGAATATAGAAATAAAAGCGTAAATAGTTCACATAATTTAAAATCTAGATGAAACTAATTAAATCTAAGATGCAACTAAAACTAAAATATAATATATTTTTTTTAAAATTTAATTATTCTAAATGCAAAATTAAACTAAATGCAAGCACGTAATAACAAGTAAGATGACAAAAATTAAATCAATAAAATAAACTTAAGATTAAAGCGTAAAACTTTAACCTTTATAACTTACTAATCTTTTTAGATGATAAAGATAGAAGCTTTATATACTAATAAGCTTATTAATCACAAAAAGGTGTAAAGTTTAGACTCAAAATAAGCTTATCTAAATGAAAACTAATTTTTATAAATTTTAAATCTATTTTTAAAACAATAATAATTTTTTAAACTAATTAAAACGATATTTTATAAAAGAGATATTTTTCAAAAACAATTTAAACTATATTAATCTAATTAATTAAACTAAAACTATTAAGCTAGATATTTAAAAAGGAAAGAAATTTAGTACCCGTGGTCTGAAGAAAATGCTCTAAACACAATCAACATAACCAACAAAATATGGCCCGTAAAGTACACGGCCTCTCATAATCAACAAAATATTGTACACGGCCTCCCAAATCAAACTTAATTAAAAGCGAAACCCGACCCGTAAAGTACACGGCCTCTTAAATCAAACTCGAACCAACTCTATAAAACCATAAGCTCTTCACCAAACGTGATGAATCGATACGCCGAGATCAAAAGAACACAAGAGGTTAGGATGATAAGCACCAATTAATATTTTATAAAGAGATTCAAACAAAACTAATAGATCTAGACTATTTGTTTAAGTTTTATAAAAAATATTTTAATTTTTAAGCTAAAAACTAATAGATCTACACTTTTTTTATAAAGAAAACTAATAGATCTAAACTAAAAGTAATTAATTAAAAAGTTAGCTTATTAATAAGTTGTTAGCCTAAGCTTAAAACTTATGTGATTTAAAAAGCTTAAAAAGCTAATTGAACAAATTCACCCACAACAAGCTAGATCTATAAAAATAAGCCCACAATAAGCTTGAAATAAGATAACTTATTTCAAACTTATATATAAATCTAACTTATTTGGAAAAAGTTATAAAAAACTAATCCCAAAATAATAAGCTAGATTATAAGAAAAGATTAAGAAAGGTAGAATGAGAATAAGCTAAAACAGAAACTTTTATTAATATGAAAGTGCTCAATGATAAGCTAGTACAAAGTTGAAAGGAAAAAAATACAAAGCTTTGAGAAAGATAAACTATAATTATTAAAACTTAATACAAAGGAAAAACTTGAAAAAACTTTCTATTACAATGACATGGGGAGGTATATATAAGCTGTGACAATCAGGGGTATTTTAATATTTTTCTACTTCCAATTGCCTTGTTAAATCCGTCCACTCATTGACAGTTGTTTATCACATGGGATCACACACCCATTATGAGCCTGCCCACGCTGCACCCTCTGATCATGGTACTGAAACGCGCCCAGTGCCACGTGGCAGCTCCTGATTGGTCAGTCGTCCTACGTGTCTGCCACCTCGTACTGAATCACTGCCACCTCGTACTGACTTACTGCCACCTCGTACTGACTCACGCCTTTTGCCACGTGTCATGCTATGAGTGGCTAGCCTCCACTGACGTGTCAGTACCACCACTGTACCTCGTACCTGTCAGCGCCGCCTGCCACGTGTCACCCTCTGGTTGGTCAGCCGCCCTACCACGTCTGACTTTCTACCACCTCGTACCTGCCATGTCAGCGCCGCCACCTGTCTGTACCTCGTACCTGTCAGCGCCGCCTGCCACGTGTCACCCTCTGGTTGGTCAGCCGCCCTGCCACGTCTGACTTTCTACCACCTCGTACCTGCCATGTCAGCGTCGCCACCTGTCTGAACCTCGTACCTGCAACAATAGTAACTTGTCAGTGACACGTGTCATGCTGGCATTGGCCAACCGCCGCCACGTGTATTGCTGACATCATCATGACGTCAGCGGTCAATGGGTTGGTCAACGGGTCGGGTATGGATCGGGTCGGGTTGCCACGTAGACCACTCAGGGGTGCCACGTGGCAGCTGGTTAATATTCCCAGCCTAATGCCATGCCCAGGATTCGAACATGGGCGCTCAGACCTTAAGGGGCT
The DNA here is from genome assembly GCA_025667525.1 of Glebionis coronaria. Taxonomy (NCBI): domain Eukaryota; kingdom Viridiplantae; phylum Streptophyta; class Magnoliopsida; order Asterales; family Asteraceae; genus Glebionis; species Glebionis coronaria. The sequence continues at coordinate 425,623,340 of CM046877.1, forward strand.
AAGGGGTGCCAGCTGAGCTGAGTAGAGCATCCCCTTAGTTTTATATACGCAAAACAAACCCTTTAACCCCTTTTCGTGTTGGACTGGCAGCTATATAACCCCCCTATATTGGAACATGCGGTATCGTGTGCTGGTATCGTTGGGATTAAGCATCGTCACAATTTGCTACGTGATACTCTTGCTGATATATGCTATCGTTCAGGGTTGTTTGTCGGAAATGAAGTTAATATCGGATTAGATGGAGAACTTGATAATGCCTTACGTCCGGCAGATATTTTGTTTTATTCTTGGGATGGAGGTAAAGATGTGTGTTTTGATCTGACTAGTTCTTCTCCTTTGACTCGAACGGGGATGAATGACTTTGTACCCGACCGAGCTGTGATTGATGCTGCACAACGTAAACGATGCAACTATATGGCTAAGTGTGTAGCTCTCGGATATGTGTTTCTTCCTTTCTCTTTTTATTCTCTAGGTGAGTTACAAGAAGATGTAGTTGCGTCGCTGAAGCGGATCCAGAGATTTTCTAAGGCTCATGACATTAGAGCGCGCGCTGCTGTACATATTTTCCATAGAATAGGTTTTGCTATTGCTAAAGGGGTGAGAGCGCAGATAGTATCTCGACTCCTATCCAATTGTTGTAAATCCCTTCTTGTTTCTAATAAAGTGATGGTTAAATAAATAATAATAATAATAATAATAATAATGTGTGGGTGTGTTCCCGGATAATATTGCTCGACCTACACGCGGTGTTAAGTTACTAGGGGGCATGCGAGTGTGGACCTTGATTTTTGTAGTCAGCTTGTGTTGAAGCGTGTGGCTAAGACTATTGAGCTTATGGATGCTGAGGCCAAGATTAATGACCCTCATTGTGAGTTGCTCCTTCTTCGCTCTTGTGCGGGTATTTCCAAGTTATACTTTTCTATGCGTACATGTTCACCCTGTGCTTTTAAGTCTGCTCAATGTTCTTTTGATATGGCTCTTCGTTCTTCTTTGGAGCGTATCGTTATTGCTTCTGGACCGGGATTTGGTGACTGGCAGTGGAGACTTGCTACGTTGCCCTTTTCCTTTTTTTTTGGGGGGGGGGGGGGGGGGTTGGGTGTTTATTCTGTGGGAGATGTATTGCATTATGCTTTTCTTGCTTCTCGGTTACAGTCAGCTGATTTGCAGTCTAAGCTACTTCAACACACTGACATTAGAGCTTATGGACTCCAGTTTGATGATGCCTTATCAGTGTTTAACTCGGTTATGAAGATCGATTTTCTAAGTAATCCGAGTGAAGTCGCTACCCCCAAACTCATGAAGAAAATGGTAGATATATATTTTACTCGGGTTACGAAGAATGCAGAATCCACTTTTGCTTTGTCTGCTAGACATATGGCTTTATGGGCATCCCAAAGGGAGGATCATACTTCTGATTGGCTTAGGACGGTCCCTATTTCGGGGTTGGGTCAGACTATGAACGGGAGGACTTATCGATGTTCTGTGTTATCGCTTAGTGATATGAGTGATTTTACTCATATTATTTGTATCTTAAAATGAGCTTAAAATACATAAATATCATGGAAATGGCATTGTATATGCTTGTTTTGTTGTTTGATGTGTGTAGGTACCAAGATCGCGAAAATCGACAAAAATCGGTACGAGTTTGAAGAAAAGATCGAGGAAGCCAATGTCAAGTTCAAGTTTAGCGGATTTAATTATTTATGAGGTTTTTGGGCCTTGGTGGGTCCCACAATTTGGAAAATGGGCTCAAAAGCCCATTTGAAGTTCATAAAGTGTGTGTCATTTGGAATAAACCCAAGTTTGATCCCAAATCAATATTGAATAAAACGGATGTGAAGAAGTCCAAACTTGGCCCAAGAACAAATTGAAGACATATGAGGAATGGGCCTTATTTACCCATTAGGGTTTCATTATTAACCGGTTACAAAAAAAAAGAGATAAGATAAAACGTTTGTTATTTACTTTACATGTTTATTACCCACTCACGTTTTTCACCACACACACCTCCCATATGGTTTCGATACAAACAAGGCTCTCCCTCATCACTCATCTTCCTCAACCCCAAAAGATAATAAACCAATCCATCATTCACTGTTTACCCCAAACCCTAGCTTATCAATAAAATTGGGGCTTTTATTAATTAAGGCGCGTGATAACACACGCGCCCTTAATTAAATCTCCTCTTAAACCGGAACTTGAAGGTGGAGAGATGCGTGTGACGTGGCAGTTTCCTCCCATATTATTGGCCTGAACACCTCACCCTCCCTTAATCCACCTATAAGAGAATGACACATCAGTTATCAACTAACACAACTAGCACACCTGATTGCCACGTTGGCAATCCGTGTGCTAGTGTGCGAATATCAACTGTAGATCAAGTATGAAAGAGAAGTGTGAAGAAATCAAAGGCCAAGATTAAAGATCATCTCAACAAACTTCATCAGCAGGCATGGGGGTTTGCCTATAAAAGCCCCCAATTATTGTGTAATTTTTATCCAATTTTATTTTTCAATGTTATTATGTTAAATTAGTTTTAGGTTTAATCTTGTAATTTCTTTTTTTTAAAAGTATTGTAAGCATTTCTTGGTTATTAATAAAAAGTGATTTGAGTATTATCCATTGTTTACTTTATGTTTAAATTTATTACTACACTTTTATACTTAAATCTGATTTGATATAATAATTGTAAAGGTTGATTGATGAGACTGATTAATAGTTTTATTCAATTAATTAAAAAATAAATATTGGTGAATTAACTTTCCCCACTAGAAAGTTCATAAAAGAAAACTGGTTCGATTGGTGAGTTACTTTCTGGTTAGATCGATGATGGTGGACCCCATGGTGGTGTCGTTTAGGTTCTAAGCCAGCTCAGCGCTGCGCTTCTATTCAACGGATCTCTCCAAAAGGTTCATTTATCTTTTTTAATTTCCATGTTAATTAGATGAATGTGTTTTATGTTTAGTATGATTTAGATTTATTACATTATATCTGTGTGGTTCTTTGTTGTCAGTGTTAAATGGTTTTATCTGCTAGTGTAATATTGTCTTAATTTACTGATTAGTTAATTTAAATGAGTGAGTTTTGATTGAAAGTTTTAAAACTAATGAATGCCTGTTTCGATTATTTACTGTTTGGATTTGAGAGTTCAGGTAGGAATCTGGGCTAATTGTGTTTAAGTCATAATGTGATTGGCTTTATTTTAGATTATAAGGTTTTATTTAACTGTTTAAAACATCTGATAATTTGCAAGTAGTCGTTTAAATCTGAGTTGTTGTTAGGTTTGAGTTCTAATGTGCTTAGTTAGCCATGTTGAGTAGTCTGTTGAGTTTATATAAATCTGCTGCTTGGATTTGATAACGTATTAGTCTACTGTGCATCTTGTTTCCTTTTCTTTATCTGATAATTGAACTGGTCTGCTTAATTGCTGATGCCTGAATGTATCTGTTTTATTTTATTTGATAATGTTGAGTTTGTTAATACTGTTGGATTCTGCTTGTGAATTTACTTGTGGGTGTGCTGTTTATTTTACTGCATATTTGGCTGGATAACTCAATGTCTGAGTATGATTATAAATGTATTAATTTTTAAGTAAGATCTGTTATATTAATCAGTTTACCAAACGTATGGTTTGGGCACTGATTCTTTGATTTCAGGCAAAAAAAATTAATAATAATATCACTTTTACAGTCACTCCTGTGATTTTGTTTCTATTTTATCATCCAAAAATAAATCAGCCAAAAGGGTCCTCAATGGGGCTCGAACCCTTGACCTCAAGGGTAGTTACCATACGCTCTACCAATTGTTCCAGTTCACTTTTTGTGTTTAATTACAGTTTATTGGATTAATATAGTCTGTTGCTTCTGTCAGGTTTTAGTTAGAATTAATTACATAGTTTTATTTAGATTCACAAATTTTATTTTATAAAGACTAAATAATAAATAACTATAAATGAAATAATAATTATTTTATTAATTTCAAAAAAATTTTTTAATTGTGATTTAAAATTAGTTTTAAAGTAAATTAGATTTTAATTAATTTAGTTTTTTTTAAATTAGTTTAAAAATAGATTTTGTAAGAGTTAATTTTAAATAGGTCAAATTTGTTAAAAGATTTTAAAAAGTTTTCTAAATTTGTTTAAATAGATTTTTAAATAGTGTAAAAGTATTTTAAATAAATAGTCTATTTTAAATAGATTTTTAATTAGTTTAATTTCTTTTTAATAATTTTAATTTTTAAGTAATTGTTTTTAGGTTAAAATAATTTGGGGTAACGATTCATTCACTTTAGGATAAAATTAGGTTTTAAATTTGTAGAGTTAAATTTTAGTTTAAAAACCGAAAATCAGTTTGAATCAATTGTCCAAATCAAAGCAAAACGTCTCAAATTCATAAGATTTTCGTGTACAACGAACTTGGTTCACCAACGTGTTTAATTGAATCCGTCTTTGGTAATGTTAGTCTATTACTTTTTCCTAAAGGTAATTTTCTAATTTACCATATAACGTATCTAACTATCACATATACTATCACGATCACATCACTTAGGTATTCCCTTGTTCTCTGTTTCGAAGCCCTGTTCAGCTTGTTCGAGAGTTTTTGATGGGGATATATTTGGGGATCATGCGGTATCGTGTGCTGGTATCGTTGGGATTAAGCATCGTCACAATTTGGTACGTGATACTCTTGCAGATATATGTTATCGTTCAGGGATATCTGTCGGAAAGGAAGTTAATATCGAATTAGTTGGAGGACATGATAATGCATTACGTCCGGCAGATATTTTGTTTTATTCGTGGGATGGAGGTAAAGATGTTTGTGTAGATTTGACTAGTTCTTCTCCTTTGACTCGAACGGGGATGAATGACTTTGTACCCGACCGAGCTGTGATTGATGCTGCACAACGTAAACGATGCAAGTATATGGCTAAGTGTGCAGCTCTCAGATATGGGTTTCTTCCTTTTTCTTTCTCTTCTCTAGGTGAGTTACAAGATGATGCAGTTGCGCTACTGAAGCGGATTCAGAGATTTTCTAAAGCTCAAGACATTGAAGCATGCGCTGCTGTACTTTCATAGAATAGGTTTTGCTATTGCTAAGGGGTGGGAGCGCAGATAGTACCTCGACTCCTATCCAATTTGTTGTAAATCCCTTTTTGATTCTAATAAAGTGATGGTTATAATAAAAATAATAATAATAACAATAATAATAATAATACGAAAATTTAATTATATTTTTATAAAAACTTTATTTTATTTTTATTATTATTAATTTTCGAAATATATATATTTATATTATTTATATTGTTTAATTATTAAAAACTACTTATTTAATTTAAAAACTTAATAAACTTAAAAAATTCATAAAAAATAAACCGTGAGGAGTTACGACGCGAGATCCGGACCGTTGACTTCGTCATTTTGTGCTCTTCCATGTGTTTTATTAGTGAATGACTTTGGAGAATGGCAAAAATAGTCCTCGTTGTTAAAACTTTATTAAATCGTCATCCTTAACCCTCCAAACTTCATTTCTTTGGCACTTTTGGTCCTTTGACTTTATCTTTGACTTTTTCTTTGATAAATGCCCGTGAAATCCCGTGTTTTCTTCATTTGTAATATTTTGTACCTATTTCACACAAAAACACAAAACCACGCGTAATTCTGTCTTTTATGATATTAAATACACGTTTTGGTTTGGTTTTTTCCTTGTTTTAAGTGGTAAGAGGATAAGTTTTTACACACTTATTAAATCCCCTACACTTGACCATTGCAATGTCCCCATGCATTGCACGATTTTAAAGCACAAATTTACATTTTTCATCATAATTAACCCATCTCGGCCTTTATTACGATATAGTATTACTACTACAATAAAAGAAACTTAACAACGATGAAAAGATCAAAACTTTATAAAAGATATAACAATTTAATCTAATTTATTAACTTTGAAATTGTTTGATGGAAGAAACTCGTAAAGAAATCTAAGACTTAAATTAGGACTTTTGGTGTCATGAATATTTATCACCCTCAAGTTTCACGTTCCTCATACCAAGCGTAAAAACGAGATCATTGTTATTACAAGTTAGTAAAGCTAACACTTACTCATGTGGTTTAATTATTCACTTAGACCCCCTTATTCCTACTGTGCATCTCTTGTATTTTATTTTTGTCTTGAATGATCACGAGGATGCATTTTTGACTTATTTCGATAATTTATTAAAGCCGAAAATAAAGTAGGATGATTTAATCCATAGTTAGCTACATGACAAAATCTTTTAAAACGGCTTCTTGAAATCTCATAAAGTTCATATCTTGGTATAACTCGTTTCACGATTTGAGACCTTTCTGGACCAATATTTGGCATTTACTTCAAAACTTCAAATCTTGAGAGACGATCTTGAAATTATGGTCTTTTCTTCATTTTGGTATACATCTTCATTTGGAGTGAGAGATGATTCAAACGTTGACCACGACCTCTTCATATATCCTTGTCTTTATTTAGGACTTTGATATGCAACGATCCGCCTCCTTTTCGGACTTGGATCTATTTATCCTCATACCTTGTTAGGGTCTTTTTGGATAGACTTCTCCATGATCTTTATGGGAGTAATTGCTTCTCGTCGTGTGTCTTGATCCTTCATATTGATTTGGATTAATGATCTTCACATCATCTAGGATCTTTAGCAAAAAGAGTGAATCCTCATGGCTTGTGAGGGCCTTTTTGGACTCAGATATCCTCATGCCTTGTTAGGGCCTTTTTGGATACGCCAATCTTCATGTCCCGCTTAATAAGTTATGTCTTGGCTATGAAATCTAATAATCCCGAGCAACTTTTAAACGATTTTGGGCTAGAAGCTAAGTAATTTTTCAAATCGTATGACCTTATTTATTGCATTTATTTATTTACAAGTGTTGAGAGAAAAAGCTTATAATTAACTCACATAAGTTCATGAAAGAATATAAAACTTATAATTGACTCTGTCATTTCTCGTTCTTTCTTAGCCTAATAAACAAATTAAGTTTCATATGGTTAAGGATACTAGCTAGAGTAAACTTGGATAGGTAAACTCGGGTTGAGTCAAAATATTCACGACTGACCTAATATATCAAAGACGTCTAAACTTATTAAAACCATTTTATTTATTCATTTCCTTTTTGACTTTATTCTTGAAATGGAATATATACATACGATAGTGATGACAAAAGGAAAGTAGATAAAAGAAAATAAATGAAAAATATTACTAGGCCAAAATTGATCAAAAAATTTGAAAAACATCGAAAAAAATTAATTTTCCGGTTAAAATGAGGACAAATTCATGGAAAAGCCCACTTGACTTCGATAGAAGTCTCCTCTACACTCAATATAAACATTATCCTCAATGTTTAAGCATGTGGAAGTAAACTCCCCTTAGGACATCGTTCACGTTGTTTAATTAGAGCTAAGGAAGAGACAACTAAAGTGATTACATTTATTCAACTTATTTATATACAAGTATGAATCACAATAGTTTTGATAGAATCGGTATTACGGGTACACGGGATCACGGGTCGCGTCAAAAGCACCAAAAGTGAATCATTGAAGCACATATCCCTGCACAACATCACAAAACACAACCTACTTGGCTCCCCCTACACTTACTGGTTTTTAAAAGGTAAAGACAATCTAATCTAGTTATATGATGCTTGATTTATTTATCACGAGTCTTTAGCTCGACTCGATTTCCCGAATTAATTCAAGGGAAACGTGGAGAGGGATGAAATCATCTCACGAGAGATGTCCTCTCCAAAGTACAACTTAACACGTTAGCCATTCACCTTAAAGTTGGGCCCATTTGGTTGAGCTAGCTCAATGGTGCCATAAGGGAAAATTTGGACCACGGTGAATGGACCGGACCAACGGCTCTTAAGTTTTCCTGAAAATATTTTCAACCGAGAGTTAAAGAGTAAAACTTGATCACCAACGTTGAACTCTCGGTTCTTAATCTTAGAATCATGAATGAGCTTAGTCTTCTCCTTATAGATCAAAGAATTCTCATAAGCCTCATTCCTAAGTTCATTAAGTTCATTGAGTTGGATTTTCCTAAGATCACCGGCTTTGTTTATGTCAAAATTAGCCCATTCCAAGGCCCAATAAGCCGTATGTTCCAACTCAATGGGGAGGTGGCACGCCTTTCTGTACATATGGCGATAAGGAGTACAACCTATAGGTGTCTTATAAGCGGTACGGAAATCCCACAAAGCATCATCTAATTCATCGGACCAAGAAGCACGATGCTCTCCCACAGTACGCTCTAAGATTCGCTCAAGTCCACGGTTGGAAACCTCGACTTGACCATTAGTTTGTGGACGATACGCGGTGGAAAGTCGGTGATTTACATTATACTTAGCCATGGCTCGTACGAATTGATCATTGCAAAAATGAGTACCGTGATCACTAATGATAGCACGAGGAACGCCGAATCTAACAAACAATTTTTTCAAATAGTTCACAACAACCCTCACATCGTTAGTAGGTAAAGACTTTGCTTCAACCCATTTGGATACATAGTCAACGGCTACGAGGATGTACTTGTTCCCTTTGGATAATGGACATGGCCCTATAAAGTCGATGCCCCACACGTCAAAGATTTGACACTCTTGAATGAAATTTTGAGCATCTCATCTTTATGTGTGATCTTGCCTTATTGTTGGCAAGCATCACAATGCTTAAACATTTCATGAGCGTCATGATAAATGGTGGGCCAATAGAATCCGGAGTCAAAAACTTTCTTCGCGGTGTAGTTAGGACCAAACTGACCACCGGTGGGTCCTTTGTGGCAAGCTTCAAGGATTTGTAAAATCCGCGGGCCCATCAACACACCTACGAATGATAAGATCCGCACATTGCTTGAAAAGGTAAGGATCGTCCCAATAGTAGTGCTTAATGTCCTTAAAGAATTTTTTCTTTTGTTGGGACGTTAACCCTTCGATAAGAACTCCACCCGCCAAATAGTTTGTAATATCCGCAAACCATGGAGTATCATCAAGATTGGAATTAATTGACATTAAGGTCTCAAGGGGAAAATATTCGTTAATCTCTTTGTTTGGAAGTTCCCCTTGATAAGGATCGTCGAGTCTACTTAGATGATCCGCGACTAGGTTTTCGGCTCCCTTTTTATCACGAATTTCAATTTTAAATTCTTGTAGGAGCAAACCAACGAAGGAGTCTCGGTTTAGCATCTTTCTTGGTCAACAAGTATTTCAAGGTGGAATGGTAGGTGTAAACGATGGTGGTGGAAAGCACAAGATAGAGGCAAAATTTCTCAAAAGCATACACTACGGCTAAAAGCTCTTTTTTGGTAGTGGTATAATGCAATTGAGCCCCCGTCATTGTCTTACTAGCATAATGGATAGGTTGGAAGTGTTTGTTAACTCGTTGACCTAAAACCGCTCCTACCGCGAAATCACTAGTATCGCACATGAGCTCGAAAGGTAACTCCCAATTTGGAGTGACTAAGACTGGTACCTTAGTTAATTTACCTTTAAGAGTTTCGAAAGAGTCGAGACAATCTTGAGAAAAGATGAAAGGAGCATCTTTCTCAAGAAGATGAGTCATTGGTCGAGCTATCTTAGAGAAATCTTGAATGAAACGTCGATAGAATCCCGCGTTACCTAAAAAACTCCTAACTCCTTTGACGGTGGTAGGTGGAGGCAACTTAGCAATGATGTCAACTTTAGCACGGCTGACTTCGATACCTGCTTTAGAAATTTTGTGACCGAGGATGATGCCTTCTTTTACCATGAAATGGAACTTTTCCCAATTAAGAACGAGACGAGTGTCTTCACACCGTTTAAGCATACCTTCTAAATTGGCAAGGCAAGAAGAGAAAGAATCGCCATAGACCGAGAAATCGTCCATAAAGACTTCCATAGTTTGTTTAACCATGTCATGGAGTATTGCCATCATACACCTTTGGAAAGTCCCGGGAGCATTGCATAAGCCGAAAGACATTATTTTGTAAGCAAATGTTCCATAAGGACAAGTGAATGTGGTCTTCTCTTCGTCTTTTGGACCGATTGGAATTTGAAAATATCCGGAGAAACCATCTAAGAAGCAATAGAAGTCATTACCCGCTAAACGCTCGAGCATTTGATCCATAAAAGGAAGAGGAAAGTGATCCTTACGAGTGGCATCATTGAGTTTACGATAGTCTATGCAAAATCGCCAACCCGTAACAAGTCGAGTAGGAATTAACTCGTTGTTTTCATTGGGAACAACGGTTATTCTGCCTTTCTTAGGCACACAATGGACCGGAGTAACCCATGGTGAATCCGAAATAGGGTAAATCATGACGACATCTAGAAGTTTGATAACTTCTTTCTTAATGACTTCATGAATTTTCGGGTTTACCCTTCTTTGACTTTGGATTACAGGTTTAAAGTCATCTTCCATTAGAATTTTATGAGTGCAAAAGTTAGGATCAATTCCGCGGATGTCGGAGATTTTCCAAGCAATTGCTTTCTTATGATTTTAAGCACTTCAATAAGTCGAGATTTTTCATCCTCTTTTAAGTCCTTAGCAATAATGACGGGTAACTTATCATCTCCTACTAAGAAAACGTATTCTAGATGAGACGGTAAATCCTTAAGCTCTAAATCCGGTGGATTTTGGATGGAAGACTTAGTCAAATTTGGATCATCATTTGTAACTTCTTTAGGAGTAGGTGGAGAAATATGATCCTCATTGAGAAGTCTCTCAAGGGTACGAATGTCTTCTTCCCAATCGATGGGAGAATCATCATATTTTAAGTCCACGTCTCCTAAACTTGCTTCGAATTCTTGTAAAAGAAAGTCACTTTCTCCAAATGGAGTCAATGAAGGAGCAATAGAAGCTACGGTCTCAACATGAGGTAAATGAGAAGTCCCGCTCTTACAAGCCTCGTGAAAATGATCCTCGCATGCTTCGTCGAGCACATCAATGAAATTCACGGATTCGGTCTCATAGGGAAGCTTGGGCATGTATTTTGGGCGGGTGGGGGTGGTCTTTGTGGAGCTACAAAACCCGAGGGAGCCAAATAGTTAGTAGACTTATAAGACAAATGGTTAACATCAACATTCGGTTTAAAATGAACCCTCTCATTTTCATTGGTATTGTAAGCATAAACTTCTTCTTGTTGTTGTTGATTGTAAACCTTGTCACAATTGTAGTACGAATGTGGTCCACCACAAGTCTCACATGATTCACTAAGAGCATGCACATGTCGAATAGGAGGATTATCAACTCTTAAAGCAAGTTTTGTCACAATTGAAGTAAGTTATTTAATTTGATTGTTAACCTCACTATCACTAGCACTAGCCATAGTAGCCCTTGCACTCTTAGTTTGAACTTTGGCTTTGTTTTCAATAATGTCCCAAGCATCGTTCATTGATTTTACAGGAATATTACCCCCCAAAGCACTATTTAGTGAGTCTTGGTCCTTCAAACTTAATCCATTGTAAAAAGTATTAATTTGATGAACTTTAGTAAAACCATGTTGAGGACAATTTTTCAAAAGCTCCTTAAATCTATCCCAAGACTTACAAACGTGTCCCCATATTTTTGTTCAAAGGTGATAATGTCATTCCTTAAAGCGGTGGTCCGAGATGGGGGAAAGAAATAGTTAATGAAATTGGTCTTTAAATCCACCCATGTGGTGATACTTTGGGGTGGTTCCTTATCAAGCTAAATCCGGGCTTGTCCCTCGAGGGAAAAAGGAAAGAGTAACAAAAGAATTGCCTCTTGTGGCACCCCATTGTACTTAACGGTATTGGCCAAATGTAAAAACCTCTTAATATGAGCATGTGGGTCATCATGAGTACGACCTAAAAATGGTGTAGCGGAAACCATTTGAATAAAACCCGTTTTTAATTCAAAATTATTTGCTCCAATATCGGGCACCACAATCGCGTCATCATTTCCCTCAACGTGAGATTGTAAGATCTCAATCATTGGTCGGTTATCCGTTGCCATCGTATTGTTGAAAGCTCGATTCTCGGGATCGGCTTGGTTAATGGTCTTTTTATTATTCTTCTTCTTTTTGAAAGAATTAGAAGTATTTTGTACACCACTTGGTATGTGTGTACGCGCGCGAGTGCGTATACAACTAAAACCGAGGAGTAAGGGAATTGCCCTTGGTCGACTTTGAAAGGGAAGGGATTATCCCTCTCGAGGTTCAATATGAAAAAGCTACAAGAAAATATATACGTAATACTACTTGGGTGGCAAACCCTCGATGAGCCTTCCTTCTAAAAATACTCACAAGTGAACGGGGGGAATGAGGTGGCGCGAACAACTTAAGTACCTAGCTTCCCTTAGACGGCCTTTTATAGCACGTCGTCTTTCTATTCGCCTTAAAGTTCGTATTTTTTTGAATTCTTGCTTAACGAAAGTATTTATCTATTTTTGCCTTTTATTTTCTTTGATTGATACACGTATATGGAACCGGAACGCCTCCAAATACAGGGTATTGCAAGCAATACTTATGGAATATTGTGTATTGGGGTTCTTATACGTAATATCTATAGTAAAAAGAAAATCTTTTTGTATTTTTATTTTTTAAAATAAAATATATGCACAATAAAAGACAAGAGAAATCGAAATAAGAAAAATAATAATACGTAATATTTTTTGGTGTAATATTTTAGGAAAAGTATTACTTTTGGATTTTTAATTTTTTGTTGTTGCAATTCTTAGGAAAGAATATGGTTTTGATGATTTTTTTATTTTTTTATTTTTTTTTATTTTTAAGTTTTTGATTTTTTTTATATTTTTGATTTTATTAACAAGAAAAATAACGTTCAAAAGTGAACGGATCCCAAAATCCAAATTTTCTCACGAAAAATCGTCAATCGTAACGAGATCGATGCGACAGCGACACCAATTTAATAACCGTTTTTAGCAAGTTATTTAATGTATTTATCGTTCCTCGACTCGACTCGAATTGATATCAAATTTCTCACAATATTTTTCGTTTTTGGTTAATAATATTTGTTTGGTATCTATGTCTAATTAAACTTAAATGAGAATATTATTATAGGCTTAGGGAATATAGAAATAACAACGCAAATAGTTCACATAAAATTACTCTAAAATACAATACAATTATATTACAATTTAAAATCTAGATGAAACTAATTAAATCTAAGATGCAACAAAAGTAAACTATAAATTAAAAAAAAAACTATTCTAAATGCAAAATTAAATTAAATGCAAGCACGTAATAACAAGTAAGATGACAAAAATTAAATCAAAAAATAAACTTAAGATTAAAGCGTAAAGCTTTAACCTTTATAGCTTATTAATCTTTTTAGATGATAAAGCTAGAAGCTTTATATACTAATAAGCTTAATAATCACAAAAGGTGTAAACTTTATACTCAAAATAAGCTTATCTAAATGAAAACTAATTTTTACAAATTTTAAATCTATTTTTAAAACAATAATAATTTTTTTAAACTAATTAAAACGATATTTTATAAAACAGATATTTTTCAAAAACAAATTAAACTATATTAATCTAATTAATTAAACTAAAACGATTAAGCTAGATATTTAAAAAGGAAAGAATTTAGTACCCGTAGTCCGAAGAAAACACTCTAAACACAATCAACATAACCAACAAAATATGGCCCGTAAAGTACATGGCCTCTCATAATCAACAAAATATGGCCCGCAAAGTATACGGCCTCCCAAATCAAACTTAATCAAAAGCGTAACCCGGCCCGTAAAGTACACGGCCTCCCATATCGAACTCGAACCAAATCTATAAAACCCGTAAACTTCTCACCAAACGTGATGAATCGATACGCCGAGATCAAAAGAACACAAGAGGTTCGGATAATAAGCAACATTTAATATTTTATATAGAGATTCAAACAAAACTAATAGATCTAGACTATTTGTTTAAGTTTTATAAAAATATTTTAAATTTAAAGCTAAAAACTAATAGATCTACACTAATTTATCAAAAACAAAATAGATCTACACTAATTTTTTAGGTTTTATAAAAATACTTTAAATTTTAAACTTATAACTAATAGATCTACACTAATTTATAGAAAAACTAATAGATCTAAACTAAAAGTAATTAATTAAAAAGCTAGCTTATTAATAAGTTGTAAGCCTAAGCTTAAAACCTATGTGATTCAAAAATCTTAAAAAGCTAAATGAACAAATTCACCCACAATAAGGTAGATCTAGAAAAATAAGCCCACAATAAGCTTGAAATAAGATAACTTATTTCAAACTTATATATAAATCTAACTTATTTAGAAAAAGTTTTAAAAAACTAATCCCAAAATAATAAGCTAGATTATAAGAAAAGATTAAGAAAGGTAGAATGAGAATAAGCTAAAAGAGAATAAGCTAAAACATAAACTTTTATTAATATGAAAGTGCTTAATGATAAGCTAGTACAAAGTTGAAAGGAAAAAAATACAAAGCATTGAGAGAAAAATATTATAACTATTAAAACTTAATACAAAGGAAAAACTTGAAAAAACTTTCTATTACAATGAGATGGGGAGGTATATATAAGCTGACAATCAGGGGCATTTTAGTCTTTTTCTACTTCCAATTGCCTTGTTAAATCCGACCACTCATTGACAGCTGCTTATCACATGGGATCACACACCCATTATGAGCCTGCACACGCTGCACCCTCTGATCATGGTACTGACACGCACCCAGTGCCACGTGGCACCTCCTGATTGGTCAGCCGTCCTACGTGTCTGCCACTCGTACTGAATCACTGCCACCTCGTACTGACTCACTTCCACCTCGTACTGACTCACGCCTTTTTCCACGTGTCATGCTCTGATTGGCTACCCGCCACTAACGTGTCAGCGCCACCACTGTACCTCGTACCTGTCAGCGCCGCCTGCCATGTGTCACCCTCTGGTTGGTCAGCCGCCCTGCCACGTCTGACTTTCTGCCACCTCGTACCTGCCATGTCCGCGTCGCCATACTAGCGCTGCCACCTGTCTAAACCTCGTACATGCAACAATAGTAACTTGTCAGCGACACGTGGCGTGCTGGCATTGGCCAGCCGTTGCCACGTATATTGCCGACGTCAGCATGACGTCAGCGGTCAATGGGTTGGTCAACTGGTCGGGTCTGGATCGGGCCGGATCTGGATCGGGTCGGGTCTGGATCGGGTCGGGTCGCCACGTGGACCACTCAGGGGGTGCCACATGGCAGCTGGTTAATATTCCCAGCCCATGCCCATGATTTTAACATGGGCTGTTTAGCTCAGACCTTAAGGGGCTAAGGAGTGCCAGCTGAGCTGAGCAACCCCTTAGTTTTATATACGCAAAACAAACCCTTTAACCCTTTTCGTGTTGGACTGGCAACTATATAACCCCCTATATTTGAACTTGTTAATAATAATAATAATAATAATTAAAAAAATAATAATAAAAAACATAATAATAATAATAAAAAAATAAAATAATAATAATAATAATAATAATAATAATAAATAAATAAACAAAAAAAAATCTCATTGTGGGCGATTGAGGCGAATCTTTTGCTCGTCCCTTTTGTCCGCCTACCATTCTCAATCTTATTTAATTATTCAAGTTAACAATTGTAGTTTCATTTGCTTTTGTTAATTCTATATTCAACTACCATTGTTGGATTTTCATATTCCATCCGTTGAATTCCATATTCATTAGGACGGTGCCTTAGGTTTATCCTGTTATTTTTTTTATTATATTTGTTTACTTCCTTCGTGCAATTGGGTGGGTTAAATTAAGAAGGAATATCAAATTGATTCTATCTGGTTTATGTGGTTCTAGTTTCGAATTATTGGTGGTTTGGGGGTGTTTGTTTGTGGCTGTTGTTTGTGCACTGCGTTGATACAACTCTTGGCTAGTCTCCATTGTTGGATTGTTGTGGTTGGCGTGTGGTTAGTTGTGGGTTGCCGCGTTCGGTTGGTTTCTTTGGTTTTGTTTTCATAATGACTGGTTTGGCTGGTCGGATTTCTTGTCCTCTAAAGGGTTGCGAGGGGTGTAGCGGTGGAAATGGGAAAAGGGCTTACTAAGAAATACTTTACTGATCACCTGGGAACTCGACATTTTAAAACTGATGATTTGAAGCTTTCCTACAAAGCGAGAGTTGCCAAAGACTTTTCTTTATTCTCCGCTTTGGACTGTGCTCTACACTAGGCTGGTATTTGGCTATGTGGTGAGTATTTTTGCACTCACACTTTTAGTAAGAACTGTAAACATGCCGATGGTGTTGTCGTTCTTGCGCCAAGTTATGATGTTGTTGCAATCCATGGAATTCCTGCACCCCCTAGGCCTAGGATTGATGCGAGTGTAATGGATGGTGTCGATGTTGTTGAATCTACTGGTACCTTTACCACCACTGAATCTGTTGTTGACAGGATTAATTCTCGGGCACCGTCAATCGATGGTGAGTCTAATTGCTATGACATCAATATTCTAACTCGTGTTTTTTCGAAGAAGCTACATACAGTTAAATGCATTCCCCCTAAACTTTGACTTGGGTTTGCTAAGATTTTTCGTAGCGCTCTTGAAAATGTCCTTGTTTGCCCGAGGGATCTATCAGCATGGGTGCAACTCCTTATTATGCCATGTTGCGTTTTGTCTACCTTTGTGCCCATTAATAGAGCTCAAAGACGTTCGAGTGAGAGAGAACGATGTCAGGTTGAATCTGTTTCTCGTGCCATTCTTAGATGGAGAGACCCTTTAGAGAGGTTTGGTTTAGTGGTCGATTGTTTGGCTGAAGCAACCCCATCTGTTCGTATAGGGAAGAAATCCAAAAACTATGATGAAATTAACGTGCGCCAATGCAAAAGTAAGCTGGGTGATGGATACTTTACGGCAAGGTGCTCACATCGTCAGGTGTCGCTCCATTTACCCCTGACACTTTGCAAGACCTGGAAGCTAAACACCCATTTACCCCACCTCCGGCTTTGTCTTCTTCTCCGCTTGTTGGGGATGCTCTTTTTGTCGATAAAGAATTGGTGCGGAATAGGATATACAGCTTTCCTAAAGGAACATCTTGTGGTCGTGATGGGCTTAGAGCACAACTTTTAATGGATATTTCGGGAGGGTTTGCTTCGGCGGTTGCCGATGACTTGTTAGGTTCTATTACCGGGGTTGTCAACCTACTTCTGAGTGGGAAATGCCCTAACCAACTAGGGGAGTTTATCGCTAGTGCGCCTTTGACTCCTGTGGTCAAGCCAGGTGGTGGTATACGTCCTATTGCGGTTGGTACTGTGTGGCGAAGACTTGTTTTGAAGGTTGCTTCCTCTTCTATTGGTAAATCTATGAATACATATTTACATGATTTTCAATTTGGTGTCGGTGTTCCTGGTGGTTGTGAAGCTGTTCTACATTCCATCAATAGACTCATCGAGTCAAAGGGTAAGAGGTTGGGTTTTCTATGCTTTTGGTAGACTTTAAGAATGCTTTCAATCTTGTCGATAGGAGTGTGTTACTGGAGGAAACTAGGGTGTTCCTGGTGGTTGTGAAGCTGTTCTACATTCCATCAATAGACTCATCGAGTCAAAGGGTAAGAGGTTGGGTTTTCTATGCTTTTGGTAGACTTTAAGAATGCTTTCAATCTTGTCGATAGGAGTGTGTTACTGGAGGAAACTAGGGTGCGTTGCCCATCCATTTCTCCTTGGGTTGAGTTTTGTTATGCTCGGCCTGCTAGGCTTTATTATGATGACTCAATTCTATGGTCCTGCCTAGGGATTCAATAAGGGTATCCATTAGGTCCTTTGTTGTTTGCCCTAACTTTACATCCTTTGGTCCAGACTATTAATCAATCGTGTGATCTCACCCTTCAAGCTTGGTATCTTGATGACGACACTATTGTTGGAGATACGCTTATGGTAGCAAAGGCACTCGACATCATCAAAAATGATGGCCCAACTCGTGGGTTATTTTTGAATGTGGATAAGACTGAAATTTTTTGGCCTGTAGAGGATCCTTGAAGTAGGGTGGAGGGTGTGTTTCCTACAAATATATCTCGTCCGCTCAATGGTGTGAAACTTCTAGGCGGTTCAGTTAGCTTAGATGAAGGTTTTTGTCGGGATTTGGCATTGAAAAGGGTCGCTAAAACTGTCTCATTAATGGATGCAATCCACAAACTTCATGATCTGCAATGCGAGCTCCTCCTTCTTTGCAATTGTGTCGGGGTCGCGAAACTATCATATGCTTTGAGGATATTTTCTCCTTTGTCTTTATTAGAGGCTCAAATTCAGTTTGATAAGGCGCTAAGTGTGTCATTGGAGAAGGTTGTTACTGCTTCAGGGCCGGGGTTTGGTGATTGGCAATGGCGGCTTGCTACTCTCCCCATCAAGATGGGTGGTCTTGGCATCCTTTCAGCAAGAGACATTATGCGATATGCTTTTCTCGCCTCTCATCTACAAACAAGCACCCTGCAGGCCAAGATATTAATGAAGACATGTATTGACTCTCATGGTTCCTCTTTTCAGCATGCTCTTGATGCTTTCAACACTACATGCAACATCGACATGCTCTTTGACACCACTTACACTTCTGCCCCCAAATGAGGAAAACTTTGGCAAAGTGTTACTTTGGTGTCATTGAGAAAGACGTGGTTACAAAATTCTCGCTAAGTCCACGACAATTGACTATTCTCAATTGCATTCGTGCCCTACACGCACACGATTTTCTTTTCACCATCCCTATTGATGGCTTGGGGCAGAGGATGAATCACCGCCAATTTTTCTCTGTGTTGTGCTATAGGCTTGCCGTTCCTATGTTCATTGATGGTAGCTTATGCCCAAGTTGCAATGCTCATCGGATGGACCAATGGGGAGATCATGCAGTCCACTGTTCTAGTGAAGTGGGTGTGAAGTTTAGGCACAATCTGGTGCGCGACATTCTCGTTGATATATGTACCAAGGTTGGGATCATGGTGCGTAAAGAGGCTTCATTAGGTTTCCTCTCGGGGGATGGGAAGGATTTACGACCTGCAGAACTTTTACTATTTAATTGGCTCCAAGGTAAAGATGCATGTTTGTATGTGACTGGTATTTCTCCTTTTGCTAGTAATGGGGCGACTTCATGGGCTTCTGGGGTAGCCTTGCACAATGCCGTGGAGAAGAAAAGGAGGAAGTATGCGTCCATATGTGAGGACAACGGATACAAGTTCATACCATTTGCATTTTCTACATTCGGGGAATTCGATACGGAGGCTTTGGACACATTTTCACGTATGAAGACTATTTCAATTAGCCACACAAATAACGCTAAGAGTGGCACATTTATCTTTCATAGAGTTAGTTTTTGCATTTAGAAAGGAGTGGGAGCACAACTTGTGTCTAGACTCCTATCCAAATTTATGTAACGATATTATGTTATAATAAAAATATTATTTTCCATTAAAAATAAATAATAATAATAATAATAATAATAATACGAAAATTTAATTATATTTTTATAAAAACTTTATTTTATTTTTATTATTATTAATTTTCAAAAAATATATATATTTATATTATTTAATTATTAAAAACTATTTATTTAATTTAAAAACTTAATAAACTTAAAAAATTCATAGAAAATAAACCGTGAGGAGTTACGACGCGAGGTCGGGACGTTGGCTTCGTAATTTTGTGCTCTTCCATGTGGTTTATTAGTGGATGACTTTGGAGAATGGAAAAAATAGTCCTCGTTGTTAAAACTTTATTAAATCTTTATCCTTAGCCCTCCAAACTTCATTCTTTTGGCACTTTTGGTCTTTTGACTTTATCTTTGACTTTTTCTTTGATAAATGCCTGTGAATCCCATGTTTTCTTCATTTATGATCTTTTGTACCTATTTCACACAAAAACACAAAACCACGCGTAATTTCGACTTTTAAGATATTAAATACACGTTTTAGATTGGTTTTTTCCTTGTTTTAAGTGGTAAGAGGATAAGTGTTTACACACTTATTAAATACTAAAGCATCAAATAATGATTTGAAGACGTCTGTTCGGTAGATTCTGATGATGGCCTCACGAAACTCTTTTGTTGATCCAGGGTTTGGTGCATTTCCACTCAATAAGAATGCTCATCCCCAAACAACCAATCCATTTGAAGCAATCTTATTGTAATACATTTCTACAAAAAATTGAAAAAGAAAAACAAGTAAATTTGTTACGTATATATATCTTAAGATGATGAGGTATGTGTTGTGGGTTTGCCATTTAATCTGATTTTTTTTTTGATCGATGTTTAATAATGTGCATTGATAAAAATAATTCTCAGTCAGAAAATAGAGTAGTGCCTAAAAATAATCGTCAGAACATGGGCTTGAATATTAGCAAGATGAAGATTGAACAACATAGTCAAATTACAGAATGGACGATATTATCCTACGTCAAAATAAGCTAACAACCATTTGTGGGCCCAGTTTAAGTGAGGGACCAACAGTGGAAAACGTTTCCAAGTTAAGTATCAACGGTGCATTTTTTTTGTCAAAGGACTAGGGACGTCGGTCAACGTGAACTATGAGGACGAACGGTGTATTTTACTCAAAACATTATTAGTGTTAACTACTCTTTCTTAGTTTTGATCACGATAAAGTGTAAAAACATTTATCGTCAAAGATAATCGAAAGACGAATTATTTAACAAACACTATCATGAAGGTAATAATCATTTAAGTCTTACACAAACATATCTTAATCATGTTTAGTGATCATAGAAAGTGATTAACCTTAAAACTTACATTTATACAAATGTGACAAAAGATTTTAATAAACTTTATTTTTAAGAAAATGTTTTATTAAAATAGAAAATAAAAGTTTAAATATGGCATATTTCAAATGCTATAGGAATATTTTTTGAGGGTTTAAACTACCCCAGATAACATTTCCCCACTAAATTACAAAAATGAGCGGACTCTATGAGTCGCGGTTCGATATATAGGTATGTGGTTCTTTAGTGATAATGAACCACAATACGATTTAACGAACCGCGCTCAAAGAGCTGTTGGTTTTTGCCTCCTATAAATAGTGGATCATATTCTTATTTTCCAATAACCCTTTTTGGACAAATCTTTCTACTTCTTATCTCTTTTCTATGTTCTCCAATCATTAGTAAATGATTACTTAATTTGTTAAGTATGTCTACTCATGATTATCCTCTTGATCCTCTTTTTTACTTGTCTAAAGAGAAGATCACACACACACATATATTATGTGATTAACGATGAATCCTTGATAAAGATTATCCTTCCTTAGATCTAGTCATGTTCATCATTTTGTATACTTGAGTCTTGTGTAGATCCAATGTATTTGTGAATACTTGGATTAGTCTTGTGTTGACCCAAGGTATTTGTAATACTTGGATTAGTCTTTTGTAAATCAATTGTATTTGTGTATACTTGGATTTGTCTTGTGTAGATCCAAGTTACATGTGTATACTTGGATATGTGTTTTTGAGTTGTAATAAGTCTTGTGTGTTAGTTATCGCTAAACTACAAAGTGATGTGTGTATGTGTCTTGTGATTTCTCACTAAACTTGAAAGTGAAGAGTTGTGAAGATTGGTTCTAGCTTTGGATTAGGACTCGACATCTAGCCTTATGTCAGAAAAGAAGATGTGTGATGAAGATTGGTTCTAGCTTTCGATTAGAACTCGACATCTAGCCTTGTGTCGGAAATTGGTGAAGTAGATGGCGTGTGTAGATTGGTCCTAGTAATAACCGTTTTTTAGCAAGTTATTTAATGTATTTTTCGTTCCTCAAATCGAATCGAATTGAAATCCAATTTTATCGTAGAGATTAATTGTTTTTGGTTAATAGTACTTGTGTGGAATCTATTTCTAATTAAACTTAAAAAATGGAAATATAATTTTAGGCTAAGGAATATATAAAAATTAATGCGCAAATAATTCACGTAAAATTACTCTAAAATGCAATACAATTTAAAATCTAAGGTGCAACAAAACTAAACTATAATTAAAAATATTAATTACTCTAAATGCAAAATTAATCTAAATGCAAGCACGTAATAACAAGTAAAAGTGACAAAAATGAAATCACAAAGATAAACTTAAAATAAAGCGTAAAGCTTTAACCTTTTTAGCTTATTAATCTTTTAGATGATAAAGCTTGAAGCTTTATATACTAATAAGCTTAATAATCACAAAAGGTGTAAACTTTATACTAAAAATAAGCTTATCTAAATGAAAACTAATTATTAAACCTTCAATTTTTTTTAAAACAATTATAATATTTAAATTTAATTAAAACGATTTTTATAAAAGATATATTATTTAAAAAAAATTAAACTATATTAATCAAATTAATTAAACTAAATCGATTAAACTAGAAATTTAAAGAGAGAGAACTTTGGTACCCGTAGTCCGAAGAAAACGCTCTAAACAAAATCAATCATAAGCAACAAAATATGGCCCGTAAAGTACACGACCTCCCAAAAGCAACAAAATACGGTCCGTAAGGTACACGGCCAACCAAATCAAACTTAATCTAAGCGTAACCCGGCCCGTAAAGTACACGGCCAACCAAATCAAACTCGAACCAAATTTATTAAACCATATGCTCTTTACCAAACGTGATGAATGATTCGCCAAGATTAAAATAACACAAGAGGTTAGAATAATAAGCAACAATTAATATTTTATAAGAAGATTCAAACAAACTAATAGATCTAGAATATTTTTTATATTTTATAACAATATTATAATTTTTAAACTAAAAATTAATAGATCTACACTATTTTATCAAATACCTAATAGATCTAAACTATTTTTTTTTGGTTTTATAAAAATACTTTACTTTTTAAACTTAAAACTCATAGATCTAAACTAATTTGTATAAAAAAACTAATAGATCTAAACTATTTTTTAGGTTTTATGAAAATACTTTAATTTTTAAAACTTAAAACTAATAGATCTAAGAAAACAAATAGATATAAACTAAAAGTAATTAATTAAAAAGCTAATTTATTAATAAGTTGTAAGCCTAAGCTTAAAACTTATGTGATTCAGAAAGCTTGAAAGCTAAATGAACAAATAACTCACAATAAGCTAGATCTAGAAAAATAAGCCCATAATAAGCTTGAAATAAGATGACTTATTTCAAACTTTTATATAAATCTAACTTATTTGGAAAAAGTTATAAAAACTAATCCCAAATAATAAGCTAGATTATTTTAAAAAAACTAAGAAAGGAAGAATGAGAATAAGCTAAAAGAGATAAGCAATAAGCTAAAAGATGACTTTTATTAATAAAAAGTGCTTAATGATAAGCTAATACAAAAGCTTGAAAGAAAAATACATTAAAAAAACAAGAATAAAATTGACATTATTTAGCTACCTAAAATCTACATACAAAATGAAGAAAAATGAGGTGCTATTTATAGTTGAAGTCAAGGTGTTTGGGGTAGATTAGTCTTTTTAGGCTTTTAATCACCTTCTCTTCTTTAACTTGAGGGCATCTTGGTTATTTGGTAGGTGATGATGTGTTTCTACCAATAGGATGAATGATGCTTTTTAGATAGACTAATGGGAGCACTTCACATGGATCACCATCTTCACCTTTCATTATTCTTTTATCCGAAGGGCTCTTGATTAATCTTCTTTAACCAACTCCACCATCTTTAATCTTCTAGAAGTATGCACCTAATTACTCACAAAAGAAACACACATGCTATTTTTTTTTCTTTTTAATATTTTTGTGTTAGTTTAAAAATAGATAAAAATAAATAAAAATAAAACTACTAAAACTAAAAATATTTAAAAATCAAAATTAATTATTTCAATACTAAACTAACTATTATAAAATAAAAAACTTTTATTTATTTAATTTTTACAAAGATTAATAAAATGTTAAAATTAGAAATAAAATAGTAGAATATGTGAAATGCAAACCAAGACGAGTTACGCGGCAAGCCCGGAACCGTTGGCTTCGTAATTTTATGCTCTTTCCATTCTCGTGCTTTTTTTGTTGTTTTCTTGACCTTTTTCCTTTGTGATTTCTCGATATCCGTGATTTTTAATACTTTTGGTCCCTTGAGCATGTCTTTTGTCTTTTTTCTTCAATAAAAGCCCGTGAAATCCCGTGTTTTCTTCATTTATGATCTTTTGTAACTATTTCACAACAAAAACACAAACCACACATAATTCCAACATTTACAATATTAAATACACGTTGTGGTCTCGTTTTTCATTGTTTTAAGTGGTAAAAGGATAAGTATTTACACACTTATTATCTAGCTAAGATTAGGTCTCGACATTAGCTTAGTGTCGGAAAATAACGTAAGCGACGTTGTAAGGTTTTCTCTGCCAAGAAGGGAGCTTGGTGGATATAGTTGAAATCTCGAGTAAAGTGTACTCGAGGAGTGGAGTAGGAACGAAGAGAGAGCTTCGTTGCTGAACTACTATAAATCTTGGTGACGTTCCTTAGATTGTTTCTTTTCTTACTCTTTACTTATACTTTTATTCTTACTTTGCATTTCATTGTTACTAGATATTGTTAATTCATTAGAATTGAACCTAATAACTATGATACTAGTTTTCAAGTAAATGGTAATTTTGGGAAAAACGTAATTGAAATGATTTTAATTAGGACCTTAAACAAGAGAAACTATTCAACCCACACTTCTAGTTTCTACAATTGGTATCAAAGCGATGGTCACTCAATATCTTTGAAGTATATTGTGCATTAAAGCTTGGATCGATCTATTGTCTCATCAAATTAGAAGGGTTCGTTGCGCTAAAGGTTTCTCTTTGGTCAAAACTATTTTTTCAATAAAAATAGAATTTTAATTGGTAATATAGCATCCTATCTTGATTAGTAGTTTATATGCATTTTAGATTTGCTCTTGAAATGTATCTACTAGTTTGTATCTTTCTTTGTGTAGGCATTCATGAAGACTAATCATTAACTTGATTGTGGATCGAGCTACTTGCACTTGTAGAAGACTCATCTCCTTTGAATCTCCAACATCATAGGATAATGATATCAAGACTGGTGTATGTGATACTGATGAGACTACTTTTACACATGGTCTCATCGTCCAAAACGGGCTTAAAACGATGAAAATATCATAAAAAGTGCCATATATATGCTTGTGTTTGTTTAATGTGTATTTTAGGTACGGATATCGAGAAAATGACAAAAGATCACAAGAATCAATAAAAAACGAACACGGGAAACGAAGCCGCACAATGAACCGGACCCTAGTGTTGAATTTCCAAGAAAAAGTCCTTGAAGAATTGAATGTACAAGAAAGTTCCTTTATCATTGAAGAAATGACACTTTATACCCTTTGTACATTCACAATTACAAGTTTGGTCCCTAAAGTTTGTCAAAGCTACAAAAAGGACCTTCAACTTTGAAGAATTGGCAAGATTGATCCCTACAAAATGAAGACTTGTCACTTTTGGTCCTCCTTAAAGTCAATTATACAAGAAAAGACCCTCAAAGTTGAAGACATGACATGAATGGCCCTTCAAATATCAAGAAATGACAAGAAATACCCTTGATTACATTGTGGAAAAGTTTTTGTGGCCAAAATATATAAACAAAAACTTTCTTAACAAAGGGATTTGAGTTTATACCTGCCAAAACTTGATATGAAGACTACATGGAAAGTAGGGGACTAAAGCTGGCCGACAATCAAACTCACTCCCACCACTCACAGCATGCCACCTCACCAACTCCACCAATCACATTCCACCACATCACCACCCCTGCCCCGTCACCATCCCACTAACCCTTATTATTAATAATATTTCAAACGAATTATTAATAATAATTAAGGGTGGGTAACACTAATCCCACCCCTAAGATAGATCAACCCACACTCAAGAACAGATAAACCCTAATCTTCATCTCATTAAAATCAAAGGGGAAATCTCCTATCTTTTCCAGATTTATGATTAAGGGTATACCTAATCTAAACCCACTCTTAAACACCATCACCATCACCTCACATGCTACCTTGTACCTCCCCTGCCCCACCTTTCACTCTCAAACAAAAACCTTTCTAGAGAATCAACGACTCAAGTCTTAGCTTTCTTCCTAAGCTTTATTGGACGTCTTAGATAGCCTCTACACTACTGGCATCCAAGCATACAAACAAAATCATCACATGGGATACTTGGACTTGTTTTTAAAAATTCAAATCATCAAGGGTACTTCTGGAAAGTCACAGCATTAGGGTTTACATTTTTTAGACTCTTGTAAGCCTATATAAGGCATTAGGTTTCATTCATTTAAGCTTGTTCTTGGTTTTTCTGAGTTTGGTCACAAATATTGTAAAAATTGCTTTTTAATGAATGAAAAAGTGAGTGTTGTTTGATGACAAGAAATCCAAGTGCCCTCTAATTTTATTGCATTATTGAGTTATCTTATTTCAAAATCCGTTTTTACTTAAGCTTTGTTCCAAAAAAGTTTTCAGTTTTCATTTTGGTTTTTCTCAAGTTTTATTTCAAGCCTTGCTGAGGTTTTTGGTTGAAAGAAAAGACCCCATTCACTTAAGGTTTGGGTATATGCATGATCATAACACCCTGATTGAATAAATCAAGGTGTAGTGGATTCATATACTTGGGCTGCAAGGTTGTGGGTTGCTTAAAAATCACCAAGACCTAGTCCTTATTTTGTGAACTATCTGCTTTCAGTCCACAATATTGAAGGTGTAATCTTTACTTGTTTGTGTTTGTGGTTTTGTGGTTTCAACATGTATCTTCACTCACCTCAATACTTTGGTGCTTGGTTTTGCTATAGAACCACACCAAGTATCACCATCATCACCTACCAGTCAAAGACACCCCTAGCTTGTATTCAGCTGTAGAATAAGCTAGGGGAGCATTACTGGCCTTGCTTGGATGTAAAGCAAGGCAAGTTCACTCCTTCTTTCTCTCTTTTTAATTTACTAGTTGAAAAATTTCTTGATATGAAATCTGGTGATAACTGATATTTGATTGAGTTTGGTTTGTTAAACCTATTTCTTAGAATTAGTTAGTCTGCTTTTCTGAGTTGCTCTAAGTAAATTAATTATTTTGGCTTTGTTAAAATCTGGATATCAGTTATATAGGGTGTTTGGATTTGCTTATTATATGTTTAGGAGATGCATGTACATGTTTGAAGTAGTCTAGACATGTTTAAATTGGATAATTAGAGTGTATTTTGCTCTTTGTTTCCAGAGATTGGCTAGTTATAACAAAAGGGTCACTTTGAAGTTTGATTTTGTGATTTGAAGTCTAAAAATCTATCCACAACTAGGTTTGGAACACTGTAGGTTTGTATGCTTTAATCTTCTTGGTTTAGCTGGTATAAGGTAAAGTTTTGAGGTGTCAAAATTCATCTTTTTGCCAAGTGCACCAAGAACTGGTTTTATTGTGCTTACCAAGTATATCAGTAAGTCACATAAGTCTAAAACTAATGCAAATTGTTGAATCATTGCATGAAAACTTTGTAGGATGCCATGCTTAGGTTAGAACACTTATAAGTAATCTGTTTTGTGAATTTGATAGAGTTTTGTTGGCTTAACTTGCTTAAAACACTTGATGAAATCATAAAATCTCATTTTCTTGTATGTCTGTGCACTAATTAAATTTATTGTATCAATTGGCTTGCTTATTTGTGCTTTTTCTGCTCGTATGTGAGTCCCTACAACTTAATGGTTGTAGGGGTGCCTTGATTGTCCAAAATCACCCAGTAAATCAAGCTCAAAAGAGCAATCTTCATTTCATCAGTGGGAACTCCTTTCCCACTGACACTACCCACTGATAGTGTAAAAACTTTGTCAGCTTATTGATAAGTCAATCTGGCTTATTCCATTGAGCAACAACTTAATTTTTGGGATCAATCCTACTTTTCTCATCTCATAAGCTAGTCTGGGAGACTTCAGCTTTTAGTTTTAAGGTTTGACTAGAAAACGAACTTAGTTGACTTTTTAACAAGTGTTATCAACTATTTCAGCTTATTTGGCTTAGCTTATTGGTTATTTTATGATTGATTTGTCTTAGTTAAGTGATTTAGAACATTTTGCAAGTTGAATCAAGTCCTGAAGTGGTCTATAGCTAAAAAACGACTATTTTGTCCTTTTGTGAAAAGTTTCTTGGCTTATTTCTGGCTTATTGAGTGTGCTTTTTCAAAATTTCTTTTTACGAACATCTTTATAATCCTAAGAGAAGGATGTGTGTCAATTTTCAGCTTATGGCATCAACTTATAGCTTAATAGGCTTATTGGCCCATTAAGAATAAGCTGTGTGGTTATTAAGCTGTGATAAGCTCACTTTCAGCTTATGGGCCTTTATAGTTTTTTGTTTAAAATCAAATTTTAAGCTAGACTGGAGTTTTTGGGCTTAATTGGTTGACTTTTTTCTTATTGGGCCAAAAAGCCCATTTATTTGGACTGTTTTTGAATTTGGCCCATTTTGAGGGCCCAATAGGGGTATTTAGGTCATTTTAAGTTCATTTCTGGATTATTTAGGTTAAAATAATCTAGGGTTTGCAACTTTTTAGAATTTTATATAAATTTTGAATTTTTAATATTATTTTAATATTTATTTTTAGGTTTTTAATTATTTTAAATAGTTTTAATAGGTTTAAAAATTTGGAAAAATACTTTTTAGTTTTATTAAGTCATTTTTGAGGTTTACAAGTTGAAAATCTTTATTTGGGTTTTTTATTAATTTATTTGATTTTTATGGCTTTAATTAGCATTAAAAAATTAAATAATAATTAAATAAAAGGTTTGAAAAGGTTTTGATCATTTGTAAACCCAATTGGATTTTTAGGAATTTTTGTGATTTTTTGGGAATTTTTAGAGTAATTTTTCATTTTACCTATTTTTTAGTGAATCCGCGTTTTTCGTCTTAGTGTAATTTTATCCGTAATTCGTCATTTTCTTTTCCTTTTTTCTTTTATCAATATTTAATCTCAGATATCATCAAGTTTAACACACACATTAATCCTCCTCGAGAACGAACTCACACAAGGGTCATAAGTGTCTACGTTTTCCTAAACGTACGCTTAGTGCTTAACGCTTTATTATACTTGCTTTGTTTTCCCTAAAACTTAGTGAAGTGTAATTTTACTACTATCAGATACTAGTCCTTGAAGACGTAGTATGTACTTTGATCAAGTTTGGGTGTTGCATTAGTCCATAGAAGACTTGGAATGCACTTTACGGCTAAGGTACATCTTCGTCCTTCCACACGCCCTATTGATCATTATATTGATCATTACTTGACTATTTTCTTGTTCTTGGCATCCTTACCTTGACATTTGTTTGTGGTATGTGATTCAATTCTTTCACCCTCTCAAACCTTCATGGTCTTGGATACTTGACTCACTTAGGTGTAGTAGTGTGAGTTAGTAGTAGCTTAAAGTATCAAGCATGACTTTTATGGTTTGCAACTCATACGGTGAGTAGACCCTATATCATGTGTAATATGTGCAATTGAGCTCATCTCTAAGATGATTGATTAATCCTTTGAGATACCAAACTACATAATAAGTTGTAGTTAGGATATTACACATTTGGAATTGAAATATTCCAAGGATATTGTCATCCTAACCCTAAACAATGATATTTGTCCGATCACGTAGAAGAGAAAGAGAATCTATGCTTTTGCTCTTGTTTTGTAAAAGTTTAAGACATTTACTAGTAAGTGTTCTTACTTTATATAACAAAATATGCTTAGTATGGTTCATTACCAAAACCGTTTTGTCTTACGCCGGAAAGGCACGTCTTAAACCACTATAAATGACACAAGCTCTTCGTTTCAACAACTTGAAGAATGTCACTCATCTCTTGAGCATTGAACTTTGCCTTGATTCACTACTCTTGATTTCTCTCTTCTTTCTCTCTTCTTACGAGTAGTTTTTTTCCGTTTCGGTTAAATTCGGTCTTTTTCGGCCTCGATTTAACTCGTAATCATTCATTAAGGCATTATAACCTAGTTTTGAAGTGGTCCAATGAGTTCTAAAAGGCTTAATATATGTTTTCAGTATTTTATAAAAACTTGGTTTCATTTTTTTTTCATTTTCTTGGTTTAAATCATACCTCTGCCGGCGGTTCTTTAATTGTCGCGGTGCTAATGCGGCGTTCGTTATTAATGTCGAACCGTGGCCCAATGAGGTTAAATTAATCAGGTTTTATTAAAAAAAACCAATTTCAAAAATCACCCTTTCTTTCCTTCTTCTTGGTGGTGACAGGTTTCCTCATAAAATCTCCATTAACAACTTTTAAAAACCTCCAAATCACTCAAATTAACTGGTTTCAAGACAAGGGTTTCACTCATCCTTCATCTAACATCAATTAATTGTAAGTATCTTCACTAAATTTCAATCAATTTTTTCTAGGGTTCTTACTTTCATAATTGGGAATTCTTGAAAGTAAAACGAATTAGAACCTAATTAGGAATGTGGGTTGACATAGTTTTAGTGCTATGATTCCTTAGGTTTGAATTCCTTGTGATTTCACTAAAACCCACTTATAGAACAAATCCGAATTGTAGCTAAATTATTTGGGTTGAAGAATGGAATTTGTAGAAACTAGAAGGGGGGGGGGGGGTTGAATAGTTTCTCTTCGGTTTATATCCTAATTAAAATTCCTTTTAATTAGGTTTGTCTCAAAACTACCTTTTACTTCAAAGCTAGTTGCATAATGATTAGGTTTAATTCTAATACATTAACAATGACAAATAATTGTTGTATGTGATGTAATAAGGAAAGTAAGTAAAGAATAAGGAAAGAAACAACCTAATAGGAAGACACCAAGATTTAAAGTGGTTCGACAACGAAGCTCTATCGTCGTTCCTACTCCACTCCTCAAGTACACCTTAGTCGAGATTTGCACTATATCCACAAGCTCCCTTCTTGGCGGAGAAAACCTTACAACATCGCTTACATTATTTTCCGACACTAAGCTTAATGTCGAGACCTAATTTTAGCTAGAACCAATCTACACAACGTCGCCTACTTCACCATTTTACGATACAAGGCTAGATGTCGAGTTCTAATCGAAGGCTAGAACCCATCTTCACAATGTTGCCTACTTCACCATTTTCTGACACAAGGCTAGATGTCGAGTTCTAATCGAAAGCTAGAACTAATCTTCACAACTCTTCACTTTGAAGCTAAGTGAGAACTCACAAGACACAACTACACATCACTTTATAGTTTAGTGAGAACTTACAAGACACGACCACAAGTCACTTTATAGTTTGGTGAGAACTAACAAGACACAACTTTTACAACTCAATAATCACATATCCAAGTATACACGTGTAACTTGGATCTATACAACACAAATCCAAGTATACACATATACAACGGATTTACACAAGACTAATCCAAGTATTCACAAATACAATGGATTAACACAACTAATCCAAGTATTCAAAAATACATTGGATCTACACAAGACACAAATAAAACAAATGATGAACATGACTAGATCTTTAAGAGAGGATGATCTTCATCAAGGCTTCATCTTTAATCACATCACAAGTGTGTGAGTGATCTTCTCTTTGGACAAGGTAAAGAAGGAGATCAAGGGGATAATCATAAGTAAACATACTTAACACATTAAGTGATCATTTACAAATGATTAGGAATTAGAGAAGAGAGAGATGGCAGAAAGAGTGTCCAAAAAGGGTTGTTGAAAATGCAGATTTGATCCACTATTTGTAGGAGACAAAAGCCAACGGCTCTCTGAGCGCGTGCCTGCGGTTCCTTATCACTAGGGAACCACATAGCCATTTAATGAACCATGGGAGTAGACTCCACTCTCTTTTATCTTTTAGTAGGGAAGTAATATCCGAGGTAAGTTTTTAGCTTCAAAGGATATTCCTATGGCGTTTGGAATATGCCATATTCAAATTTATGTTTTCCATTTTAATAAAATGTTTTCTTAAAAAGAAAGTTTATTAAAAAATATTTTGTCTCATTAGACAAAATGTAAGTTGAGACTAATCACTTTTATGATCACTAATCATGATTAAGATATGTTAGTGCAATACTTAAATGATTATTACCTTGATAGTGTTTGTTAGATAATTCGTCTTATGATTGTATTTACGATAAATGTCTTTTTAATTTGTCGTGATCAAAACTAAGAAAGATTAGTTAACACTAATAATCTTTTTGGGCATTACTTTGCATTAAAAATCTCCCCCTTTTTGATTACGACAAACTATAAACTCATTTATGTAAAATCTAAAATTATTCGAATTATTAACGAGTTTATCACTATCATTTCTCCCCCTTTGTCGAAGCAAAAAGGTTAGCACAAGTCTTTGAGGAAGATAAGAGTTGACTTTGCTAGAAGATCCCCCTTGTTGTTTACTCCCCCTTGCTTGGGGCACCAAGTGAATGAGCTAAGGTGACATGCTACACAAAGTTTAGTAGAGAGAAAAGAAACACCAATTTATATATAGTCACTACCTACTAAGTAACTTGAGAGGGAAGAAGAAAAGAAATCTTAAATTAGAAGTAAGTATTTGCTAAGTATGTCCAAAAATGGCGTTTTGACAAAATCAAAGTTCAATTGGTGGAATAGAGATAGAAAAGAAACATCCATACCAATTGAAGTGATAATATGTCAAAGGGTTAGAAACTTAGAATTGGTGGAATCACCCAAAAACATTTGTAAGTTTTAACCATGATCAACCCTAAACAATGTGTGAAAAAGAATTAATGGGAAAGGTGAATAACACACATAACATTCATATTACAAAAATATGAAAGAGCATACAAGAGAAATATTCATACACACAATATGAATATTTAAAACAACAAATAAGGAAAATAAGCAACATAAGCATAAACTACTCTAGTAGTGATAATCCTCCAAGATTGCTTAAGTTATTATTGACTCAAACAACTAAAACACAAAATGTGCTTTAATTGGAAAAGAAAGACGACGAGGCATCATTCGAAGATTTTCTCACGGGAACAAATACTCTGAGAGGAGGTCGAGTGAGAAGAAATTTAATAAAATTTAGCTTGTCATAAACATGATAAAGTTTAATTTGTTGAAATCGACAACAAGCACACGAGCTTCCATGATGCAAAATAAAGTCGTTAGATGGGGAGGACCATCAATATGAGAAGGTGGCGGTGGAGAGGGAGATAATAGAAATGAAATGTTTTCACAATGCCTAGTGAGATTGGGGAAAGAGGAGAGGTCATTGAGAGAAGGTATGTTGCAAGGTTTTGGTGCTGGTGGAAGAACTTCTCATTCTCCGGTAATTGGATCGATTGAGAAAGAGGAAGTCTTGCAAGGTTTGGTAGAATAGGAATCATGATGATCCTTGTTCTTCTTGATCCAAACGGGTCGAACCGAGATTTTCGGTTTTTTTGGAAAGCTTAGAAGAAGAAGCTTTAGGTTTAGAGGATTATGACAAAGAGATGACAAGGTTAAGATTAGAAGAGTTAGACATTGTGAGGGATCAGAAGAAAAAATCCCAAAAGAAGAGAATTTAAAGAAAGTAGGCAAGGCAAAGATTTAAAATAAAAACAAAAGGTTTCAAGGAATGTTTAGCCAAAATTGGCAAGCAAAGAATTTTGAAAAGGACTGTGGTCAAGTAAGAAAGACAAAAAACGAGCCAAATATTGGCTTGCTGTCCGTGGTTCTTTAAAAGAACCTGCGGTTCCTTAAATATAAGGAACCATGCGACTTTTAAGGAGCCGCATACAGTGGACTTGAATATACAATTTTACAAAGTTTTGAAAAAAAATACTCTTTCAAAATTTTACAAATCTTGGATTTTTACCTCTCTTAGCACTAGATTATGCTTTGGTTGCACAAAAGGCAACACACTCACAAAGAGTGTCTTGAAAAAGGGTGATAAAATATTTAGACAACATTTTGAACTAATTATAGTCAAGTTTTAGAGGTTGTGATAGATTAAAATTCAATTTTAAATAAATTAAAGTTGATTAGTGTGAGCACATAGGTTGAAACACACAAATACTAAATCCATTAAACATCCTCATGAAAACTCATGAAGGAAAAGGAAGTACAAGAAATGAAATAACAACTAACTATTACAAAGTTAGCTAAACTACTTCTTGATAGGTAGTCTTCTTTGGCTTGATTTTCTTTTAAAAGCATTTATTTTTAGAAAACCATCATTCTTCTCCTAGGAGGTGGAGGCATGGAGAACAAAGTGATCAAGAAGTCTCGCAACCTCCTATGAAGTCCAAACATCTTCATTCTTAGGTTTTGAATGATGTAGTTGTTATAGAGGCAACATGGACAATTTGAACCATGAGCTTATAGAAAACCAAAGAAGTATGGATCACCCATGAAATGGGAAATGGGAAGACTCAAAATTGGAGTGTTTGAGGAAGGAGGAGGCATGGTGTCCAAAGGTGAAATGGGTGAATTTGGTGGGGTGAAAGGTGAGGTAACCAATGGCTCAACAATGTCATTCAAAATGGGAATGCTTTGAAGAGGTTGAGGGTTCACATCCAAGAGAGGACTAGGAGTAAAAGGTGAGGACAACTCATTCATCCTAGACTGGAATGAGGAGGAAGTAGAACCATGTGAATGGTTAGTACCATGATTTGAACTTGTCTTGCATGGATCAAGTGGTGGTGAAGGTGATGAAGAGATGAGGATAAGAGAAATCTCATTCTTGGGTGTATGAAAAGATGAAGAACCAAGTTTGGGAAACTTGATCTTGATCTTAAGGTTTCTTTTGGATGAGGATTGTTTGGAGGAATTTGATGATCTAGTAGACACCATGGTTGTGTGTCTAGGTTTAGAAGAAAGTTTTAGAGGATGAAGAAGAAGATCAACCAAGGGAGGTTTAAGAAGGAGAAGGTATGATCCAAACTAGTAATGGGTCAAATATCATTTTGATGAACAATGAAATTAGGTAGACTAGTTTAGGAAAAAGTTGGGTTTTAGCAAAAAATTCATCAATGTTTACAAAGATTTAGAGAAAACAGTATAAAGCAAAGATTCTGTCGAAATTAGAGCACGTGGTTCCTTAAATAGGGATGCGGTTCTTTATCACTAAGGAACCGCCCCATATTTAAAGAATCGTGGACAGTGGCCTTAGAAAAATGATCTTCCAGCAATTTTCAAAAGCCTAGATTTTTCACAAAGA
The DNA here is from genome assembly GCA_025667525.1 of Glebionis coronaria. Taxonomy (NCBI): domain Eukaryota; kingdom Viridiplantae; phylum Streptophyta; class Magnoliopsida; order Asterales; family Asteraceae; genus Glebionis; species Glebionis coronaria. The sequence goes on from CM046877.1 coordinate 425,658,443, forward strand.
TTTTTCAAGCCAAAGTAGACTATAAACCAAAATCTAGAAAGCTAACTAACAAATTAAATGCACAAAGATATGTGGATCCATACAACGATCACATAAACATCTTAGGATTAAAATACTAAGCAATACAACACAAAGTATTAGTTAGATAACACCAAATTCTAAGAACAAGAAACATAAATAAGTCTAAAGAGAGGAAATTGTTCAACATTACAAAACACGTTCACAAACATGTTAACCTTGTACCATTACCATAGCTTCATTTCTTCTTCTTTAAAAAAATCTTGATCATCTTCCCTATGCTCTTGAGTGCACCCCTTTACTCCACTCTAAAATCATGTAACTCACCCCGCATTTGAAGGTTTGAGCGATAAACAAGCTTAAGATCAAGGTTTTTTGGAAGTTCACTAGTGGCATAGTGAGGAGGAGGAACAATATGGTCTAACCCGTCCATGAAAGTGTTCATGGATGGGGTGGAGTCACTCGAAGAGCCGAAATAAGCACTATTACCTTCATCACCACCATCACTTGGTGACATAGAAGTGTCCTCATCATCGGACTCTTGTGGGTCATTCTTTCTCGCACCTCGATCACTTCTCGACTTTCGTGGTTGTACCTCTCGAATAGGCAACATGACACGATTGACCAGTTGAAGGCGAGAAAGATCGAGATCGGGAAAGTCTTCACCAACCTTTTTGAAAAGACGAGTGAGGATCATGGCATATGGGAGATTAGTGGTTAGTCTAGAAAGAGCATAGGTTATCCGTCGAGCGATGTAAAATGCAAGATTGTACTTGGTGTTGGTAAAGATGTAACATATCATATGTGCCATACACTCCCGGATATGATCCCGATTTCCACCAAGACAAAACACATTTTCCCTAAGAATGTTGCCCCATCGAACCAAACAATCATTAAGGTCGCTTACGAGTATCTCATGATGATTCAAGAATCGCTTAGTAGAGTGGATACTTCGTACAACGTTTCTATCACGCCCTTTGGTAATGACATCAAGGATGAGGTCAAGGTCTAGCTCTTCGTCGTCATTTGGAGGACTATCGTAAGACTCATTTAGAGCATCAAGTCTCCATGCATCAGTAAAATGACAGGTACCTACAAATGGCACACGAAGTGCCTCACCAAATTCCTCGAGAGAGTATTGAATGAGTTTACCATTAATGATGAATAAAAAAGTACTCCGTTATCATTAGCGATAAGAGAATATCCGCTAAAGAACTCCAAAAGAAATTGAGGGTACATGGATTATTTGATATGTAACAAACAATCAAATCCAATTTGAGAAAACATCGTTTCGATGTATGCATAACACCTAATGTTCCTTTAGACAACTCTACCCTCATGAAAGCAACGATTCTGAAGTGAACGAAAAGTATTAGCAAGGGTTGGTGAAGGACAAAAATCAGCAAGATTAGGCATATAAGACTTAGTATTTCAATGGTCTTTTTGATACTCCGAAGGCATGATTAGTTACCTATAAACAAAAAAAAAATATTTCCCTAATCACTCATATCCTACTTAATGACCAAAAATCAAAATCGTGAGAATGTGTTTGATCAATTGATTGTCAAACTAAGGATTAATCCTTATCATTCCTATGTTCACAATGAACCAAATTCACCATTGACTATAACATATGAACAATGTAAAATCAACCAAGAGTTTTGAACAAAGGTTTTTCAAAAACATTTTTAGGTAAGTATTAACAATGCAATTAACAAGTTGTTCATGGGTTCATATCAATTCCATCATTTAACCAAAAATATTTAGTCAAAATTCGGATTGTTCTACAAGTGGGTTTTAGTGAAATCTCAATGAATTCGAACCTAAGGAATCATAGCAATATAACTATGTCAACCCACATTCCTAGCAAGGTTCTAATTCAATATTAATTTTAAAAATCCCCAATTATGAAAATAAGAACCCTAGAACAAATTAATTGAAATTGAATGAAGGCTTATCCATTGTTAAAGGCTAAAGTGCGTACTTGATATGAGCAAAATCTCATATCAATTAATCAACAAATCACCCTAAAACACATGGAAAATACCTAACTTTTATGCTATAAAGCAGTATTATGTGGTATGTTTTGTGTTTGTGCTTAAATAGGTAACACGGATACAATTTCAAGCAAACAAGAAGAAATCAAGCTCATTTATGATGAAAAGACAAGAGAAGGATCAAAGATGACAAGTCAATTGAAGATGAAGGACCTATCTTGACAATACTCAAAATTTGAGGGACTTAAATGCAAACTTTGGAAAAGTCCAGATCAAAGTCAAACTTGGTCAAACTTCAAGTCAACCAAATCAAGTAGCTTAAATGTTCAAGAATGAAAGTCAAAGGACCAATTTTGCCAAAGAAATGAAGAATTAAGCTCATTTTGATAATCTGCCAAAGTCTAAGGGCTGAATTTGCCAAAAATGCACCAATTTTGATATCAATCCGTGTATACATGTTCTTAGCCAATCAAAATGCTAGAAAATGGAGTTATGGATCGCCAGCACACTTGCCAGCTCACCAACACATTTAATAAACCGGGTCTGCTACAGTGCTCTCCACTATATCCCTTTTGGCCAATCAGATTTCGACATGCAATAATCTCTTTTATCCAATTTGGATTATGATCTGTGTGACTAGCCAAGATCAAATCAAAAGCTGACACGTGTTATCTTCATCAACGAACAAGCCCAGGTCATGGATTCGTCTACAATGCATTTCACAAAAAGATTTATACATGAAAAAGACTCGTTTCCAAGCAAAGATTCCATCCCACGTGCTCAATTAGCCTGAAAGTCAACAAATCAAAAACTCTCAAATTCAAGCTTGCAACGGCTAGTATCAATCAAGAGCTTGAGGACACCTGGCAAATTCTTATTGGTGGGAACACGTCATTGACGCCCCCTACACTTCATTTCAAGTCTATAAATAGGATATGTACCTCTCATTTGTTGTAACGTAGAAAGTGTGAAAAACACACACAATTCTCTTTTCTCCTTCAATTCAGTTAGAAAGTAGTTAACAACTCAAGAGATTGACAACCTCTTGAGTTTGTTAGTAGTTATAACAGCTTTACCTTCCATTTGTAACAAACTTTACTCAACTCAATAAGATTCACTCAATTTCCCTTCAATCTTCATATTGGTTCACTACCATATTATTACTTCTGTTACTGTTATTGGTTTCTAATGATCAACCTTGATCAATGGAAGCTTTGTGAAGACTTGTAGCTGTTCTTTCAATTCCAGTAGTTGAATTCGGAGTTTGTAGCTAATTTGGGTTGATTTTGATTAGACATGATGATTGTAGATGGTTGATTGGGTTAATAATGGTGTAATGGTGTTCTAGTACAGATCTTAGAAGGCTCAGCGCCTATCTACTCCATCAAAGGAGGCCCTTAGCTAAAAAGTTTGTCAAATATGTTTTAAATTCCACTCAAGTGAAGTTTGCATTTTCAATTCTAGCTTAAACAATCTGTGCTGCTCTGATCAAGTGTGTTTAGCTTATTTGTAGTAGAATTGTGATAGTTTGATTGCTTTGGAGTAGTCTTGTAGCCTATAGCCTGTTTTTACTTGATTTTGTTATGTTTTTCATCAGCGAAGTCTTTTAAGTGCATTCTGTGGTAAAGTGTTTGTATAAGTCTGAAAATTGGTCAATTACTTCTCATTTTACTTTAGGAACATGACTTGATAACTGTCTTAGCCTGTTTCACTTTTTAAATCAAATTCACTTTGTAAAAGTTCATAACAGTTTTGATAATAGGTGTTTGGATCTATCAAGTTTTTGTGATAAAAAGTTTGTTAATCTGCTAAATTTTTCTTAATCACATTTAGTAAGCATTTTGTAACAAGTGTGTTCATTTTGAAGTCAAACTAAAGTCAAAAAGGCAAATGGCTTGATAAAAGTTCGGGTCAAAGTCTGTGTTCACTTTTATTCAGGAACTAGCTCATTTCATTCCCTTGTCATTTCTTCATTTCTTAACCAATTTTCTTGAAACAAGTTTCTAGTTATAGCTAAACATCCAAAGTTTAACTCTGTGCAAGGAATTACAGTTTTCAGAATTAAGCTAGAAATCAGCTTATTAATAAGACCTTTAGCAAACTCAAGTTTCTGTAATCAAGAGTGAACTATTTTCTTGGTTAGCAAAATCTACTTCATAAATCCAGTTATTTTTCTTCACAAATCAGCTTAGAAACATGTCATGAGTAATTTTGGAAGTTTTCAGCTTTTTCACAAATTTGGTCAAACTTAGTCAAATAAGCACTTGTCAGCTTAAATCCATTTTCCGGCTTATTCACTTGATCATTTTCAAAAAGAAAAGACATTCCATACTCTTAATAAGCTGTTTAATAAGTTTGAGCTTAAAAATCTGAATGTGCATGTCTGGCTTTTGAGTTAGCCTAATGTTGGCTTATTGGTTTGAGCTTATTTGAGTTCTACTTGGTTTTAAGCTTTTTCCTCATACAAGCCTAGCTACTTTTCAATTTTAAGCATTTTAAAACTAGTCTGAGCTTATTTGGTTCAGATTTGAGCTTATACGAGCTTAATAGTTCATTGAGCCCGTTTTTGTTAAAAAGTGTTGATTATTTGCATTTTGGTCCCGAGGATTTTTTAATTGTTTGCATTCATAGCTAATCTTTCTATTAATTAGGGTTTGCATAACTTTCATCCCTTAACTTTCTGTTACTTGTCAAAAACAGTTAGGTTGTTTGTTAGTTTGTTAAAAGTTAGTTAAAATTTGTTAGAATTTACATTTTAGGTCCTTTAACTTTCTGAATTTTACATTTCAAGCTTTATACTTTCATTTACTTACATTTTAAGCACTTTACTATCATGTTTTTACATTTTGTCCTTTTGTGAATAAAATTTGGTAATTGCAAAGTGTTTTACGGATATATAGCTTAATATTTTTCACAATTTTTACTTGTTATTTTAAATAGACATGGAACATCCAAATATCCTATCAACCAAGAACAATCATAAACTTGAGAATTTTAGGACTTTCAATTGGTCAAGAATCGAGAGAAACGAACTTCAATATACTCAATTTAAAATGGCGCCGCTGCCGGTTCTTTGACTTTACGAGAGACTATTGATTGACGGTTTTCATTGGCTTTTGGGATCCGTTCACCTCGTGAACGTTATTTTTACGTATCATAAATAAAAAACATAAAAAATCAAAAATACAAAAATATAAAAACTAAAAAATAACAAAAACAATTCTTTTCCTAAAGAATTGACCAAAAAAATAAAAAAATCAAAAAGCAATCTTTTTCCTAAGAGATTGCACCCAAAAATATATATTATTGGATTTCCTCGGTTTTTACGTACATATAGTATTTTCAATAAAAACCCAATAAATACAAAATATTCTCTATATTATTATATGAAGATACATATACATATACGAACAACCAATACACATATCTCCATAAGTATTGCTTTTGCAATACACCGTGTTTGGGAGCGTTCCGGTCCTTGACACATGAATCGATCAAATTTAATTAAGCAAGAATAGATAAATACTTCCAATAGGCAATAATTCGAAGAATACGAACTACAAAGTGAATAGAAAGGCGATGTGCTATAAAATGCCATCTAAGGGTTAATAGGTACTTAAGTGCTTCGCGCCACCAAACCCCCCGTTCACTAGTGCGTATTCTAAGAAGGAAGGCTTGATTGAGGGTCTTGCACCCAAGTAGTAATTACATATATTATACTTTCTTGTGGATATTTCATATTAAATCTCGAAGAGGATAATCCCTTCTTCTTCAAAGTCGAACGAGATCTTCTCTCTCACTCCTTGTAATGAGTTGCATCCTCACTTGCGGGCGTGCACAAATACCATTTGGTGTACAACCCCTTCCTCCCAAAAGGAAGAAAAAGAGAAAGAGTAAAAACACCACCGTCCATCAAGCCGATACCGAGAATCGTGCTTTGATCCACACACAACAAGAAGCTATGGCCGGCGTTGACACTCTACCTTTGATGGAGCACTTGCAATCCAATGTGCAAGGATATGCCGATGCTATCAAGATACCCGATATTCCCGCAAACACCTTTGAGCTAAAAAGATCCTTGATTAACTTGGTTTCAAACACACTATTTTTTGGGAATAAGAATGATAATCCACATAATCACCTTAAGAAATTTCTTGCTCTTTGCAACACCATTAAGTACAATGGAGTTCCCCAGGATGCCATTAAATTGATATTGGTACAATTTTCACTAGAGGGAAATGCTAAGCATTGGTTAGATACACAACCACCTGAGAGCATTACTACATGGGATGATTTCACTAAGAAGTTTTTGAACAAGTTCTTTCCCCCATCTAAGACCACGGCTTTGAGAAACTTAATTATAGGCTTTCAACAAAAACCTAGTCAAACATTTAGTGATGCTTGGGAGGAGTTCAAGGAGTTATTGAGGAGATGCCTAAATCATGGATTCAATGAGGTTCACCAAATCAATACTTTCTATGATGGATTAAGACCACACCACCAAGATTCACTTAATGCTTCCGCGGGTGGAAATATTCTTGCTAAATCTATTCAAGAAGCTTGGGACATTATTGAGACCAAATCAATGGTGCAAACTAACACACAATTTGAAGAAAGGGTACATGTTGTGCAAAATAGTTCTCAAACACCTTGTGATAACCAAATCCTCAAGAGTCACCAAGAGATACTCCAAAGAATAGATAGGGATCATGAGATGAATCTTAAGGAAAATCAAGAACTAATCCAAGCCATTAAGGGCCTTTTATTGAACAATTCCACCAATGATGTGCATGCTATTACTCTTTCATGTAAGACTTGTAGAGTTCCCCATTCCTATCAACAATGTGACAAAGTTCAAGGTTATCAAAGGGAGTGTTATGCTTACCAAGAAGAACATCGAGAACATTTCAAACCCAACATCAATCCAAACAATCTTTCTTACAAATCTCAAAATTACCTTGCTCCACTAGGATTCCCACCCCATCCACCCACCCTTACTCAACCCACTCCCCCTCAATTGTTACAAAGGAACCAAGGGTGAAGACCACAATACCATGGGAACAACTACAAAGCACCTAACACCTTTCAAAATCAAGCAAATAACTTTCATCCACCCAATCAAGGATTTAACCCACCACCACCACCTTTCCCAAATCAAGGATAACCTCAAATTCAAAATCAAGGATATGGGCCACATGATACTCATGAGTATGTTAAAAGGAGAATTCGTGAAAGTGAGAAGAGAATGCAAGAGCAAATAACACTTACAATGGAGGAGCAAACTAAGAGGCTTTTGATGGCATTTAATCAAAGACCACAAGGGGCTTTACCTTCTAACACACAAACAAACCCGAGGGCCAATGTCAATGCTATCACAACAAGAAGTGGAAAGAAAACTCATGATCCTTCACCACCCAAACCTAATTTGGTAAATCCTACTATGATTCCTTCTTGTGATAAGCCTTCTACATCTAGTTCACCATCCTCAAGTTCTACTACTTCATCACCAACATTTTCTCAACCTATACTCACTTCTCCTTTACCTTCCACACCTACTCATGAAGCACCCAACAAGGAAAATCCTTCAACAACCACTCAACCACAACCAAAACCAAGTCTACCTTATCCATCACGATTGAGAAAGGAAAAGCTTAAGAACAAGGATGATATACAAGTCTCAAACTTTTTGAGGATGTTCAAGCAACTTAACATAAACATCTCCTTTGCGGAAGCCTTAGCCAATATGCCTAAGTTTGCTAAGATGATCAAGGACTTACTTTCTAACAAGGAGAGATTTGTGGATTTGCCTAATGCTTCCTTAAATGAAAATTGCTCCGCGGTTTTGCTTAAGAAGTTGCCTACTAAGCTTGGAGATCCGGGGAGGTTTTTGATTCCTTGCTATTTCCCGGGGGTGGAAAATTGCATGGCATTAGCGGATTTATGAGCAAGCATAAATCTCATGCCATTATCGGTTTGGAAAAGACTTTCACTTACCGAGCTCACTCCTACTAAGATGACTCTTGAGTTGGCCAACCATACTATAGCTTATCCAGTAGGAATTACGGATGATGTTTTTGTTAGGGTTGATAGATTTACCTTTCCCGTGGACTTTGTGGTGGTTGATTATGATATGGATCAGAGAGTCCCTTTGATTGTTGGTAGGCCTTATTTGAGAACGGGTCGAACTCTTATAGATGTGGCGGAGGGTGAACTTACAATGAGGGTAGGAGATGAAAGATTTGTGTTTAACATGGGAAAGTTGTCAAAGCAGTCCAATGATCCCGAAGCGGTGAAGCATATTGATGTTGTGAATGAGGAAACTCAACTTGATATCCTTGATGAAGTTTGTGATGAATATTTTAAGCTTGCTCAAGTGGAGATTATGATTTACCTCATGTTGAGACCATTGCCTCCATTACTTCATCTTTGGATTTTCATGAACCTCAAGAGCTTAACCTTGGTGATTTTATGATTTAGTACAATCCTCTTTTTGAAACCTCATATGATAACCCACTTTTCCACAATGATGAAGACATTGATGAGGATTTTAGTGATGAAGAATCTCTTCTTTGTGATACAACTGTTGGGAATAAAATATGGGTCAGTTCACTAGACGCTGATAAGAAGAATGCCAACGCTGATAAGAAGACATTGGACGCTGACAGCCAAGCGTTGACATTGAAGAAGTCAACGCTGATAGCCTTGAAGATTGACACTGATGGAATATCTTCATATTTATCTTGTTTATTTGTTTCTTTATTTATGTATGGTAAAGATAAGCACAACATTGTATTTTCTATTATTATCTTTACCTAGAATAGTTGATTCGTAGCTTATTGTACAAGACTTCTTGTTCTATAAAAGAAGGTCTTTTAGGTTAAAGTCATATATCAGTTTTCATAGTATTCGCAAGTTAAACCTTTCATTGTAATCAACACGATTATTCTAATACAAGTGAAAGTTTGTTTAACATCATTGTGTTTTAGATCAAGTGTTAATTCCGCATAACACTTTGTTACTTTATTCATAAGCAAAGGTTTCTCTACGTGTAGTACTTGATCTAATCTCGTATACACAAAGCTTAATCGATCTAAGTTTGGGATCAACAACAACTACATATGATGATGAGAACTCTACTTGTGACTCTCCATTTGTTGATGATCACACTTCCTTGAGTTTTGCGGAACCACCAATCTTTGATATACCGATCTATGATGTTTATGGTGATGAAGAGGATTCTATCATGGATGAGATTGATGAATTTTTAGAGGTTGATATCCCATTTGAGTACACTCTTGGATATATTGATGAGGAGGGGGACATACTCTTTCTAGAATCTCTATTACATGAAGATCCTTTACCTTCTTCTTTGTCCACCCCAACCTATCAAAGTGATAAAGGAAAACAAGTCATGATGGTGCCTTCAAAGAGCTTGTTGTTACCCTTTACTCCACAACCTTTCTCTCACCATGTGACCTACAAGGGAGAATCTTCTAAGGCAACCAACACTTGTTGTTTTCCCATCAAGAAACGGATTTTTGATCCTGGCATAGAGCTTGCTAAACCATATCACTATCCGCCTTATGCAACAAAAGTAAAACTTGTGAAAGATTTGAGAGTATCACCCTATCACCTTTTGAAGAACATATGGGCTACCATTTTGGACAACACCACCTCACCTTTTTCACCATTGCTTGGGAAGTTAGTTGTTGAATTGTGCTATAAGTGGGATGGTAATTATGTATTTGATCCGGGGGGATATTTATGGAGTTTTGATAATTGTAAACTTATTTTACCTCATCATGGAGATTTTTCTTAAAAAGGGCAAAACTTTTCTTCTACATGATAGGTTTTAGGCACTTTTAAGTGTGGGAAGAGTCGAGCTAGAGACTCCTTAAATCAAGCTTGAATAGCTAGGTTTAGAAGTTTTAGACTTAGAGTGTTGTAGTTTAGAAATAAGGATGGAGAGTTGATGAGAAGTGTAGGGGAGACCTTCATTTTGTCTTCATGTTGTTTGTAGGGTTGCTCACTCATCACGTGCTTTGGAGCTTATGGAGGAGGCCCTTGTATCCGGTTCACTTTGTTACTATTGTGATTTTTCATAGACACATTGTGCTTAAAAATTGAATTCACTATAGTTGATCTTTCCTTAGCTTGGGTTAAGCAAAGTCTATTCATTGTCATAAGTGTAGGGGAAGTTTATACTTCCATGCTCTTAAACATTGAGGACAATGTTTAGCTTAAGTGTATGGGAATCTTCTATCGAAGTGACCTTACTTATACTTTGTCATTGACCTTCATGATAACTTGGAAAATTAATTTTTCAAACATTTTTCAAATTTTTGATCTACTTTGGCCACCAAAAATATGCATTCATAATTTTTGCATCAATCATTTTTCATTTGCATAACACATTTGCATTGTATATATTTCTTCTTTTATTTTTCATCAAAATATATTAAAAGGAAAAAATATAATAAAGCACTTCGTTTAACAAATCTAGACTTCTTTGACATATTAGGCCCGCCATGGATATTTTGACTCAACCCGAGTTTGCTTATCCAAGCATTCTCTAGCTAGTATCCTTAAACATGTAGTCCTTCATTGGTCTATTAGGCTAAGCATCCATGAATCTCATTATTTGAGATTTTAAACTTGTGGAGAATGGGAGATGATAGAGTTGAAGCAAGTATAAAAGGGATAGATAAACTTCATGATAATTACTTGTGGCTAAACCCTTCTCTTCTTTACCTCTATTTTCTTCGCATGTATATATGTTAATAAATAATCAAGAACGGTTTTAATCGGTTTGTAATCTCTTATGCATTTTTGTCTAATCATTCATGGTTGATATAAGTACGTCTTAAGATTCTAAGTTAGAACGTTTTATGTGTACTAGACTTATGTCATGCTTAATACTTAGCGGGTGTTTTTCCTTTTATTCTTTTCAACTTCTTTGTGAGGAATAAAGAAAAATAAGAGCGACTTACAAAAAAATGAGTGGCTAGAAAAAAAAAATAAAAAAAAATAATAATTATAAAAGACTCCCAAGAGGGGCAGTGAAGTGTTAATTATAGTAACTATTAGATTCCAATATTACCTTGACGGGTTGCAGGGATTTAATAGTTGCTCCAATCCAATATTACCTAGACGGGTTGCGGGATTGAAGATCCAAAGTCTCAAAAAGATGGCGGATGTAAATTATTGCGTGAGTTTTATTTTTCTTTCCTTAGCGAGTGTGTAGCTACTTATTAATGCATGACATGAGGATTTTACACATAAGGCGAATGACTTATTACTCTTGAAACGGACTTATATTAATTGTGAGCGGTTTTTCAAGTAATGGATGAGAGGATTACTTAGGATTAAAACCGTGCTTCCTTATTTTTGGATTTTACACTTCTTATATTTCACGCTTCAAATAATGACAAATTTGCCTTCAAGTATTTTGCTCAAATAATAACCGGTTCCACATTTAATTGTCATGAATAAGTTGATTCACTTTTTACTTGTGAATGCAATGATCCTATTTTTAAGCTTGGTATGGGGAAAGTGAAACTTGAGGGTGATAAGTGTCCATGGTACCAAAGCCCTAATTTAAGTCATTGATTTCTTTATGAGTTTTTCCATCAAGACCATTTCAAGAAAATTCCAAAAATATATAAATAGAATTGTTTTCTTTGCATTGCATTGTACAAAATCAAAATCATGCATCATATAGAGTAGAATAGTGTAATAGCATTCTATATTGGCCAAGTTGGGTTAATTATAAGGAAAATGTAAAATTGTGCTTTAAAATATAGCATTGCATGAGGTCATGGCAATGTTCAAGTGTAGGGAATTTGATATGAGCAAATCTCATATCAATTAATCAACAAATCACCCTAAAACACATGGAAAATACCTAACTTTTGTGCTATAAAGCAGTATTATGTGGTATGTTTTGTGTTTGTGCTTAAATAGGTAACAAGGATACAAATTCAAGCAAACAAGAAGAAATCAAGCTCATTTATGATGAAAAGACAAGAGAAGGATCAAAGATGACAAGTCAATTGAAGATGAAGGACCTATCTTGACAATACTCAAAAGTTGAGGGACTTAAATGCAAACTTTGGAAAAGTCAAGATCAAAGTCAAACTTGGTCAAACTTCAAGTCAACCAAATCAAGGAGCTTAAATGTTCAAGAATGAAAGTCAAAGGACCAATTTTGCCAAAGAAATGAAGAATTAAGCTCATTTTGATTATCTACCAAAGTCTAAGGGCTGAATTTGCCAAGAATGCACCAATTTTGATATCAATCCATGTATACATGTTCTTAGCCAATCAAAATGCTAGAAAATGGAGTTATGGATCGCCAGCACACTTGCCAGCTCACCAACACATTTAATAAACCGAATCTGCTACAGTGCTCTCCACTATATCCCTTTTGGCCAATCAGACTTCGACATGCAATAATCTCTTTTATCCAATTTGGATTATGATCCGTGTGACTAGCCAAGATCAAATCAAAAGCTGACACGTGTTATCTTTATCAACGAACAAGCCTAGGTCATGGATTCGTCTACAATGCATTTCACAAAAAGATTTATCTCTACTACTTATAAAGGAAAAACCCCAAAACCTTGAATGTTGAAAATGACTTAATTATGGAATTGTTGAAAAATTAAATGCATAGAAGTCGGATATTAATTATGGAATTGTTGAAAAATTAAATGCACATAAGTTAGATAAGATAAGAAATGTTAAAAAATTAAACCATAAACAATTGCATAAGTTACCGGGTCACGGGTTCCACAACCGGATTAATTCGGTCGACTAACTTGGTCACGGGTTCCACCAACGGGTCAACCCGGTCGAGTCATCGGGTCACGGATCGACCATCGGACCAACCCGATTGAGTCACCTGGTAACGGGTTCGGCCCTCGGGCCAATCTTTTCGAGTCACGGGTTTGACCATCGGGTTAACCCGATCGAGTCACCGGGTAACGGGTTCGACAACCGGGTCAATCCTGTCGAGCCACCGGGTCACTGGCTTCGATCACCGGGTTAATCCTATCGAGTCACCGGGTCGCGGTTTCAACCACCGGGACACGAGTTCGACCACCGAGTCAATCCAATCGAGTCAATGGGAACGGGCTCGCCTACCGGTTCAACCCGGACGAATCACCGGGTTACCGATTCGACCATCGGGTCAATTAATAAACCATTAACTATCTATCGCTAGGCAATTATTAGGTCACGAGTTCGAAGCATATCATTAATTAAATGTCTTTAGGTAATTCCGCTGCTATGTGCGGGTAATCGTCTAGTACATGAAAAAGACTCGTTTTCAAGCAAAGATTCCATCCCACGTGCTCAATTAGCCTGAAAGTCAACACATCAAAAATGCCCAAATTCAAGCTTACAACGGCTAGTATCAATCAAGAGCTTGAGGACACCTGGCAAATTCTTATTGGTGGGAACACGTCATTGACGCCCCCTACACTTCATTTCAAGTCTATAAATAGGATATGTACCTCTCATTTTTTGTAACGTAGATAGTGTGAAAAACACACACACTTCTCTTTTTCTCCTTCAATTCAGTTAGAAAGTAGTTAACAACTCAAGATATTGACAACCTCTTGAGTTTGTTAGTAGTTATAACAGCTTTACCTTCCCTTTGTAACAAACTTTACTCAATTCAATAAAATTCACTCAATTTCCCTTCAATCTTCCTACTGTTCACTACATACTGTTACTTCTGTTACTGTTATTGGTTTCTAATGATCAACCTTGATCAATGGAAGCTTTGTGAAGACTTGTAGTTGTTCTTTCAATTCCAGTAGTTGAATTCAGAGTTTGTAGCTGATTTGGGTTGATTTTGATCAGACATGATGATTGTAGATGGTTGATTGGGTTAATATTGGTGTAATGGTGTTCTAGTGCAGATCTTAGAAGGCTCAGCGCCTATCTACTCCATCAAAGGAGGCCCTTAGCTAAAAAGTTTGTCAAATATGTTTTAAATTCCACTCAAGTGAAGTTTGCATGCTCAATTCTAGTTTAAACAATATGTGCTACTCTGATCAAGTGTGTTTAGCTTATTTGTAGTAGAATTGTGATAGTTTGATTGCTTTGGAGTAGTCTTGTAGCCTATAGCCTATTTTTACTTGATTTTGTTCTGTTTTTCATCAGCCAATTCTTTAAGTGCATTATGTGGTAAAGTGTTTGTATAAGTCTGAAAATTGGTCAATTACTTCTCATTTTACTTCAGGAACATGACTTGATAACTGTCTTAGCCTGTTTCACTTTTTAAATCAAATTCACTTTGTAAAAGTTCATAACAGTTTTGATAATAGGTGTTTGGATCTGTCAAGTTTTTGTGATAAAAAGTTTGTTAATCTGCTAAATTTTGCTTAATCACATTTAGTAAGCATTTTGTAACAAGTGTGTTCATTTTGAAGTCAAAACAAAAGTAAAAAAGGCAAATGGCTTGATAAAAGTTTGGGTCAAAGTCTGTGTTCACTTTTATTCAGGAACTAGCTCATTTCATTCCCTTGTCATTTCTTCATTTCTTAACCAATTTTCTTGAAACAAGTTTCTAGTTATAGCTAAACATCCAAAGTTTAACTCTGTGCAAGGAATTTCTACAGTTTTCAGAATTAAGCTAGAAATTAGCTTATTAATAAGACCTTTAGCAAACTCAAGTTTCTATAATCAAGAGTGAACTGTTTTCTTGGTTAGCAAAATCTACTTCATAAATCCAGTTATTTTTCTTCACAAATCAGCTTAGAAACATGTCTTGAGTAATTTTGGAAGTTTTCAGCTTTTTCACAAATTTGGTCAAACTTAGTCAAATAAGCACTTGTCATCTTAAATCCATTTTCCTGCTTATTCACTTGATCATTTTCAAAAAGAAAAGACATTCCATACTCTTAATAAGCTGTTTAATAAGTTTGAGCTTAAAAATCTGAATGTGCATGCCTGGCTTTTTAGTTAGGTTAATGTTGGCTTATTGGTTTGAGCTTATTTGATTTCTACTTGGTTTTAAGCTTTTTCATCATACAAGCCTAGCTACTTTTAAATTTTAAGCATTTTAAAACTAGTCTGAGCTTATTTGGTTCAGATTTGAGCTTATACGAGCTTAATAGTTCATTGAGCCCGTTTTTGTTAAAACGTGTTGATTATTTGCATTTTGGTCCCCACGATTTGTAATTGTTTGCATTCATAGCTAATCTTTCTATTAATTAGGGTTTTCATAAATTTCATCCCTTAACTTTCTGTTACTTGTCAAAAACAGTTAGGTTGTTTGTTAGTTTGTAAAAGTTAGTTAAAATTTGTTAGAATTAACATTTTAGGTCCTTTAACTTTCTGAATTTTACATTTCAAGCTTTATACTTTCATTTACTTACATTTTAAGCACTTTACTTTTATGTTTTTACATTTTGTCCTTTTGTGAATAAAATTTGGTAATTGCAAAGTGTTTTACCGATATATAGCTTAATATTTTTCACAATATTTACTTGTTGTTTTAAATAGACATAGAATATCCAAATATCTTATCAACCAAGAACAATCATAAACTTGAGATTATTGGGACTTTCAATTGGTCAAGAATCGAGAGAAACGACTTCAATATACTCAATTTCAGTACTGAATAGTCACCCTGATGTTGGAAGAGGGATGAGTGAAACCCACAACTTAGAATCAATTAATCTTGAGTGAATTGAAGCTTTGGAAGATTCAACAATGGTGGAAAAGGAGGAACCCGTCGCCTCTATGGAGAAGAAAAGGAGGGTTTGTTTTGAAATAGTGTTGTTTAATAAAAACTGATTATTTTTGTCACTTGGTGGGGCCACGGTTCCTTATCGATATGGAACCGTGGCTTGAACCGTGACAGTTAAAGAACCGCCCACAGGGGGAGGTTTTTAACTAATAAAATTAAAGAAATTTTCAAAACCAAGTTTTTCTAAAATACTTAAAATATATCTTAAGCCTTTTGGAAATCATTGGACCACTTCAATACTAGGTGATAATGCCTTAATAAAGGATTATGAGTTGAATCAAAACCGAAAAGGACCAAAACAGAGAAACGATTACTCGTAGCAGGGAAGCAAAGAAGAGAGAAACAAAGGGAAGTGAATCAAGACTAAGATCAATGCTTAAGAGACAAGTGACAATATTCAAGTAGTAGTAACGAAGAGCTTGTGTCATTTATAGTGTTTTAAGACGTGCCTTTCCGACGAAGGTCTAAACGACTTTGGTAATGAACCATACCAAGCAATTTTGTAAAAGCAGATTAAGATCATTTTCAAAAGTGGTCTTAATGCTATTTCAAACAATGAGCAAAGTATAGATTCACTTTCTCTCCCACATGATCGGACAATTATTATTGCTAGGGTGTACAATAACAACATCCTTGGAATATTTCAATTCCAAATGTGTAATATCCTAACTACACTTATGGAGTAGTTTGGTATCTCAAAGGGATTGATCAATCATCCTAGAGATGAGCTTAATTGCACATATTACACATGATAGAGGTCCTACTAACCGTATGGGTGCAAACCATGGAAATCACGCTTGATACTTTAAGCTACTACTAACTCACTCTACATCTCCGAAGTGAGTCAAGTATCCAAGCAAAGAAGTTTTGAGAGAGTATAAGAGTAGAATCATATACCATAAACAAATGTCAAGGAAAGGATTCCAAGAACAAGCATATAGTCAAGTAATGATCAAAAGAATGATCAATAGGGTGTGTGGAAAGACGAAAACGTACCTTAGCCGCAAAGTGCATTCCAAGACTCCAAGGAGCCAATGCAAAGCCCAAGCATGAATAAACTGACTACTAAGTCTTCAAGGACTAG
This sequence comes from Glebionis coronaria, assembly GCA_025667525.1. Lineage (NCBI taxonomy): Eukaryota > Viridiplantae > Streptophyta > Magnoliopsida > Asterales > Asteraceae > Glebionis > Glebionis coronaria. Next base: position 425,675,304 of record CM046877.1, read on the forward strand.
TATCACTCTCATCCATCTTGGTATCATCATCCAATGATGTTGGAAATAAAAAAAGATGAGTCTTCTACAAGTGTAAGTAACTCAATCCACAATCAGTTGAATGATTAATCTTCATGAGTATCTACACATAGCAAGATACAAACTAGTAGATACATTTCAAGGATAAATCTAAAATGTATAAATACTACTAGTCTAGATGAGATGCTATATTGTCAATTAAAAGGCCTATTTTTAATAAAAAAAAATAGTTTTGACCAAAGAAAAACTTTAGTACAACGAAACCTTCTAAATTGAGGAGACAATGGATCGATCCATGTTTTAAAGTACAATATACTTCAAAGATATTGAGTGACCATCACTCTGATGCCAATTGTAGAAACTAGAAGGGGGTTGAATAGTTTCTCTTCGGTTTATGTCCTAATTTAAATTCCTTTCAATTAGGTTTTTCTCAAAACTACCTTTTACTTCAAAGCTAGTTTCATAATTATAAAACCCACATACTTTTACCATGAACAGTACACTTATAATCGTACGTACATGATTAAGACTTTCCTTTTATAACATGTTTACGTTTCACGACTATTAATTACAAGAATTACGTACGTATTATTACACGATAAGTATTAAGTATGTATTAATGCACGATAATTATTACCAAAATAATTATAATCACGAACATGAAAACATGAACGTAAATAATCACGAGCATATTATTATGTAATTATTATTACGACTACGTACAAGTATATATAATAACACGAACATTAAATAATAATGTCACGTAAATACGAGCACGGGAACACGTAAAGTATTAGAACACGGAAAACTATGGGTTTCCCTTTGGTGGACCCTCATAGCCGCGACAACAAGGAAGGGAAAGGGGCCCAGCCATGTAAATTTTGCTAAATAACAATTTAGGGAAAACATAAACATTCACAGTAAACTTTTAGAAATTTAAAAACCCTAATCTCTATTTCTCCTTCCCTTGGTCGGCGGCTACCACAAGAACAAGGGGTGTTCATTTGATTTTTGCTTAACAAATCATTAGTACGTGTTCATGTGTTCATTCCTCATTGATTCCACGTGTTTTGGTAATCCGAAAACCCTTCTTTTTATTTTCTTTTTATGATTTATGCATGTATGATCATGAGGGTTTAAATAAAACAAGGCTAATTACATGTAAGAATCATGATGGGGTAAATTATTTGGGTTGTTTTCGGGTTTGGTGTTCGGCCGCCACACAACTGAGAGTCCCACGACTCTCGGTATAGCTTGGTTCACACCACCACACGAGACTAATGTCTCGGTGGTGTTGGGTGTTCGGTCGCAACAAGGGCAAGGCACCCTGACGTGTGTCGGGGGTGTCCTTGTGGTTCGGCTTGTCTCGGCAGCCACAAGCCCACCACCGGCCAAAGCTAGTGGCTTATTATGGTAAGCAGGGGGGAACCGCGGCAGCAGGGGGAACCACTGGCAACTACCAGTGGGAACCCATGGTGGCCAGCGGCTGGCCGAAGAACAAGACCACCGGCATACAGCCGGTGGCAACTTGCCGAGAGCAGGGGCAACCGTCTTAGGCCATTGCCACTGTTTTCGGGGGTGTTTGTTCACGGGATTTCACGGGTTCACGGGTTCGGTCCACGACACGATTTAATAATTAATACACGGGATAGAGTTAATTATTTTACAAGCTTAATTATTTTACATGTGCATTTATTTTTACAAGTAATTAAATTAATTTAACATGGTATCTAATTAATTTAATTAAAACATGACTTAGGCTAATTTATTATTATTAATAATACATGATTATAACCTAAGTATTTTATTATTTAAATTAGACTATAGAAATTAATTAATTATTAAAACATGACATGTAATTAATTAATTTCCATGACTTAGGTTATATTAATATAAATATTAATACATGTTTTAATCTAAGTATTATATACACATTAATTTAATTAAATCATGTTATATTTAATTAAATCATATAACTTATAGTTTATTTAATTAACATGTTATTATTAATAATCTATACTATTAATTACATGACTTAGTATTTTAATCAGTAAAACTTAGGCTTATTTTAGCTTAATAATCCAACTTGTTTCTAAATATAGAAACTTTCTATTTTTAGAAACTTATCTATTTTAAGCAGTTAATCTATTTATGGAAACTTTCTATTTTTAGAAACTTATTTATTTTAAGCAGTTAATCTATTTTTGGAAACTTTCTATTTTTGGAAACTTTCTATTTTAGGAAACCTGCTATTTTTAGAAAGGTACTTATTATTACACAACAAGTATAATAATACAAGAAATACAACTAATACATAATCAGAATATCCATAATACATGATAAACACAACATAACGTTAAAATCAGTAAAACATGACATGAACATATAAAACAAGTTAAGACATGATATAGAACCAGTTACGTACACAGTAATCAGAACACTTATACACGTATATTATTTATGTAGCATTAGTGAGATCGAAGTAGGACTCTCTTCCGTTCGTCTTCTTCGTTCACTGGACACAAGGTACGGATTCTCCGTCCTTTCAGTATAGACATTATTTCCTTATTAGGATTCCCCGTATGCAGCCAACTGTTTTCCCAGTATGTGTTTTATATGTTTTGATTTGCTTATGTTTAATTAAATGCCTAAGCCATATACATGCATGACCAGTTTCACCTAGTTATGGAGGTACCATAACCATATCACTAGAGGCACCAGTGTTATGACTTCACCACGACGGAGTGATAGCTCGTGGCGTCCCTTTCAGCTTTTGGCCATATTATTATATTATCATGTGGGGCGTATGGGTGCATCCTAGGTTACATGTTTTTAACAGATTATTCAGGTGAATGTGGTGTGTGCCTTGCATCCTTCACAAGGAGCTGATCTTTGATGAGACTGCAATTATACATAGTATCATCGTCCAAATCGGGCTTAAAACGCTTAAAATATCATCAAAATACCCAAAAATATGCTTGTGTTTGTTCATTGTGTATTTTAGGTACGGATATCGTGAAATCAACAAAAGATCACAAGAATGAAGCAAAAACGAACACGGGAAACGAAGACGCACAAAGAACCGGACCTGAATCATGATTTTCCAAAGAAGTCATTGAAGAATTGATAATTGTCAAGTTTGGTCCCTCAAGTTTGAATACTTGAGATTTTATACCCTTGCAAAATACTAAAATTGCATTGTGGTCCCTAACATGTCAAGATATTACAAGATTGGTCCTTAAAGAATGCCAAAGTTACAAAAATACCCTTTGATACAAGTTTGCAAAGATGTTGGGCAAAATGTGACAAGTGCTCCAAAGATATAACAAAGGAAGAATAAAAGAATAGCTGTTGAAAGTTAATTGCCAAGAGAATGGAAGTTCAGGGACTATTATTGCCAGACAACCAAACTCCTTCCCTCCAACCAGTATCCTCCACATGCCCCACTACCCTAATCAACCAATCAGCAAACTCCTCCCCTCCACATCACCAACACCACGTCACCCCTGTTATTATTAAACTTGTTTATTTTTAAACCGGTTTTAATATAATTAAAATAGGTGGGAAACACCTCCTATTCACTTATCTTCTCCTAATCCCAGCCAAGAACCCTAATTGGGTAATCATTAATTACCCAATAATCCAAACCCAAAAGGTGCAGATTGCTAATTACCCTAGTCCTAATCACAACCCACCCAACAAACAAACCTTCCAACTCACCATGGTCCCCTCCCCGTTATCCCATGCTTCACTTTATATAGTAAAGATGGCATCTTTCAGCCCATCAACGTCCCAAAGGCTTTGCTTGCTCCCAAAGCACAAAAATCAACAACCAAGATCAAAAGTGCATTCTGGCAACATCACATGGACGATTTGACCAAGATTGAAGACTTTTTCGAAAGGGCATTTTTGGATTTTCAAGAGAATTAGGGTTTAGGGTTTTATAACCATTGTATTATTTTATTCAAGTTTCTAGAATTTTCTGTTTGTTAGTATAAAATGAGGTGTCATGTGCCTCATTTTACTTGTTCCAGTTTTTCTTGTAAGACCTTTTTTATTGAATAAAATAGTTACAGTTTCTTAAAAAACTTTGCAAGATTGTACTGAGTTCCAAGTAGTGTAGACTTTATTATTTGCAAGATTAGTTTAAGGTTTTCAAGGTCCTTGGTTCAACAAGTTGTTTTGGACGTTTTTTTATAAACTTTCAAAAATCAACATCCAAGCACAAGAGGAAGTGACAATGGATCCTTGTGCTTGGATTGTTGAGTTATTGTGGTTATAAATTAGTTCCAAAGTTTGTGAAAGTTTTTTATGTATCAAGGTTTTTTTTTCAAAAATTGGTCCACAAACCTGTTTTCTAAGATTTTGTCAAAATCTTTGGTCATTTTTATTTATTAACAGCTTAAGGTCATAAACTCATCAATAAGTGTTGGAAATACGTTTTACGTATTAGGAAGGATCGGTCACTCCAACATTAGTTCGTGTAATAGCTCGTAGTTTAGTCATTTGCATTTACTTAACCAAAGCCCAAAACCGAGCCCATGAAATGTATGGGCCGGCGGCCAAATGTAAGCCTAAGCCCATGACAAGGGCTTGGGTATATAAACCCTCTCCTTTGATGGAGAGGGTGTGGTTTTTCATTATTTTACACATAGTTCTTTCTTAGTTTCTCTCTCTAAAGTGTGAAATCCACCATCTCTCTATCTCTTTCTCTCTCTAAAATCATAAGCATAGATTTACAAATCAACAAATGGTATCAAGAGCTTGGGATGAGATAAAGGTTTGTTTTTGTGTTGAGTAGTGTATTCTTAACATTCGTAGAGTACAAGTTAGTTTTTGGCCGAAATCTTCAAAATTTTTTGGTTTGATCGTAGTGATAGGTAGTGTAACATAGGAATTTGTGCTTAAACGTGTTCTTGGTATCTTGGTTTTCATTAAAACTTCAGTTTTCTTGGATCAAAAGTGCAAAAAAAAAAAAAAGGGTGTGTTCTACATTCCGAAATTTCAGCAGCAACATCCATCGGAAAGTACAACTGTACTTGGGCCTCCATCGCAATAACTTAACCATCGGAAAGGGTTAGGTTTCTACATTGCGATCGTTGGATTTTTACACTTATTCCGATCTGAATCATTCTGATAGCTATTGCGATCTGAGATTCCGACGGGTATAAGGAAGGTTTGATAAGTCGTTACTCTGCTCGAATTTTGACAGCCACTTTGCGATCTGAATCATTCCGATAGGCTTTGCGATCTGAACATTGCGACCGCTCTGCATTGCGATCTAGGCATTCCGATACCATCATCATTCCGACAGTGTTACATTACGATCTGGTATTCCGATCTGGTATTCCGATCTGGTATTCCGATCTGACATTCCGATCAACATTCCGATAATCACAAACTTTTCCATAAAAAATTTCGAACACGTGTGTAATTTTGACTTGGAATTTTTGGTTTATCGAGAACATATTTTAGGGGATTTTAACATTGTTTCTCGGTTTTAACTCACAACAACACAAAATACTTAACCTTATTTCATTGATCGATCAACTTTGTAAATCTTAACTTATTGAAATGGAGTATACATCTCTTACGGATAAGTCCATCCTCTCGGGTACGGATAATCGTCCACCAATGTTGGTGAAGACTATGTATGAGGAATGGGCTTCCCGAATGGAACTTTATATGTTGAACATGGAGAATGGACATCTAATTTGGGCATCGGTGCTCAATGGACCATTAGATTATGGTACTGTGACGGAAGGTACGACCACTCGTCCTCGCACAACGGGTGAGCTGACTGGAGATATGAAGATTCAAGATAAATGTGATAAGTATGCTACAAATATCATTCTCCAAGCTCTTCCTCCAGATGTCTACAAACTCGTCAGCAAACATAAAGTTGCCAAAGAGTTATGGGATAGAATTCGTGTTCTAATGCAAGGCACCTCGTTAATTAAACAAGAACGAGAGTGTAAGCTTTATGATACTTTTGATAAGTTTGCCTATGTGCCAGGGGAGACTCTCAATGATTACTATCTGAGATTTACCCTATTGTTGAATGAGCTTAATATCTATGGCATGGCAATTCCTACCTTTCAATTGAACACCAAGTATTTGAACACTCTTCCTCCAGAATGGAAAAAATACGTGACGGATGTTAAATTGGCTAAGGACTTGCATAACACCAATGTGGATCAACTTCAAGCTTTTCTTCAACAACACGAATGCCATGTGATCGAGGCTCGGTTTTCTACACCTCAAGTTCATGATCCACTTGCAATGTATGCTTCTCAACAAAACATGGCTTATACTTATCAACAACCATCATACTTGCAGCAACCACCACCACACATCTATCAGCAACCACATCAACCATCTTATCAACCACCAATGATGCCACAGCAAGAATATCAACAAAGTGTTCATCAACAATCTTTTCAACAGCAACCACCATATCAAATATCACCATCACAAGCCAACACTTCTCCATTGGGCTATACTCCTCAGCAAGGATATTTTCCAATAGAAGCACAACCAGCACAAGCTTTCTACTCTAATGAACTTCCACCAATCCAAGCACCGGTCTTTACTCCAAATGATACGCCAGCTGATGTTCTAAACCATCTCACCGCCTACTTGTCAAAACTTGTTGCAACTAGAGGATTTCCACCAACAAACAATCAGCTCCGCACCTCCTCAAATCCTCGACAACAAGCCACTGTTCAAGATGGTCAAGTGACGGTCCAACCTATTCAGGGAAGGCAAAATTCATATGGACCTCCTACAAGGACTGGGAACAATCAAGCTATGAATTCTCAAGCTAGTGGAAATGGGAGTCCTATTGGTCCTAAGAAGGTTGTGACTTGCTACAATTGCCGAGGACAAGGTCATATGGCTAGGGAATGCACTCAGCCAAAAAGGAGACGGGATGATGCATGGTTTCGTGAGAAGATGTATTTGGTTGATGCTCAGTCTAAGGGGAAGATTTTGGATTCAAAGGAGTTAGCATTTCTGGCAGACCCAGGGGCAGCAGATACTGAAGGCATTGCGGTTGTTTCCACTTCTAATGCAGCTTATCAAGCGGACGATCTTGATGCATACGATTCGGATTGTGATGACATTCACTCTGCCCAAGCTGCTCTTGTTGCTAATCTCTCTCACTACGGTTCTGATGTCATCAGTGAGGTACCAACCACATCTAATAATATTGATGAAAACCAACATCAATTTGGGCATGAAAATGACAACCTCGAACAGCATTCGGGCACTAGTAACTCAAATGATGTGGTACCCAACCCAACACATTTGAGTGAACCTCAACCAAATGCTACGACGGGTATGGAATCTTATGCTCAACATGATTTGGTCATGGTGCCTAAACATATTATTGATCAAATGCATATGGCCCTCAGATAATCCGTAGATACGAATTCCACCCTAACTGTTGAGCTTGCGTTGCATAAAGAAAAGGTCAAAACTTTTGAAATGGTCCCTCAAGAAGAGAAAATAACATGTTCTGAATTTGACCAATTTCGTTTTGAAAAGATTGAACACTTGAAAGAAATAGAATCATTAAAAGCTAAACTTTCTAATGAATTAAAAGAAAAGGAGTCGGTTGTCAATGATTTTCAGAAACTTAAAATGGATTTCGAAACTCTCGAGTCTAAAAAGGTTGAATCAGAAATTAATGCTACCAAACTTCTTAAATTCAAAGAACAACAGCTTTTAAAACAATACGCTTCCACAGAAAAGGTTCATCTTTTAACTAAATCATTTAAAGAACTCGAACTTAAACGTCTTCAAGATTTACCACCTAATCCCGGTTATGCAAAACAAGCTCAGGAATATATTCCCGGTCTTTATGATATGACCATAATTGGAAAATTGAAAGAAGCACCTTTTGTTCGTAGTACTGAGGAGACACAATCACTTGGGGATGAAACTCATTCTAAAATGCTTTCAAAATTCCATACAATTGATTATGATCAACATAACAAAGATCAATTTTCGAAAAAGACACGCATTCGCTTACAAAAGGAATTAGCAGAATTAACAGTTCTTGTGCCCCAAAGTTTGTCAAGTGAAAACCTTCCTAGTACGTCTCCTACACTCGTCAAAAAGGATTTAACAAAGTTAATTCCACCGGTAAGTAAGGCGTCCGTTAACTTAAATACGGTTCACCAACACTTAGCCGATTTTGACAAGGTCATTTTGGAACGTACGACGGCCACGGCCATAACGGAAGGTGAATGGAACTTTGAGCACACTAGAGCTGCATTTCGAGATGAAATTGTTCCGTTTGTAAACAATGTTAAAGCTTGTCTTCGTAATATTGATCAAGATTTGTTTTTGGAAATAGAAGAAGTTAGACGTGTTTTCAATGAAATGGAAGATGCTTATGAAAACAGCTTACTTGAAATAGAACGAGTTTCACGCCATAATGATCTGCTTCTGAATCAAGTGATGTCTCATGATATAGTTTCTGTCTGTGTGAATACAAGTGTTGATAATGATTCTATTATGCATAATGTTAAATCTGTGGATACTGTGGTAGATAGTACTTGTCACGAATCTGATGCTGAATTTTTAAAGCTTCAAGAGTCATATTCATCGCTTTCAAAACATTTTGATGAGATTCAAACACATTGTATTTCGCTTGAATGCAAGCAACAATTTATTCAAGAAATCTTTGAAACGTCATTCGAAGGTGTTAATATCGATGATGCAAATTTTGAAAAGAATTTTCGATTGAATTTACAATCAAAACAGCGTCAGCCAAATGACAAAGTTGCTAACTCTTTGCCGATAGAAATAGAGAAATCTAAGGAGCTTAACTGTGTGAACGTACTTGAGGCCGCTGAGAATTTTAAACTTGATTTAGATAATCGAGTTTCCAAGATTTTGTCCAAAGTTGATAACTTAAAACAGAAAAATACACGACTCTTCGATTCAGTACAGCCCGCATGTGTTGATACCACTGCACAGAATCAATCATTGATTGAACAATTGAATCGAAAGTCGATGGAAATATCTGATTTGAGGGAACAAATTTACGATAAGAATCTGGTCTTGGCTGAGTTAAAGGAAACACTTCGTACTCTCAAAGGTAAGAATGTTGTGGATAACGCAGCCACTATCTCAGCATCGTCCTCTAGTGCAATCAAAAGAACCCTTATTGCCGTCACACCACTTAACAAGGGCCCTAGGACTAAATCATCTCAAACTTTGGTCACTAAAGATAAGGCGGAATCAAAACCAGCTTCTAATATTCCCGTGTTGCCTTCTACAGGAGTAAGCACCACTACTCAGGCTCAAAGATCTAAGCTTAAAAGAAACAAGAAGAATGATAGGATCTTGCCCCCATCTAGTAGTCAAGTGAAGAAGAAAGTAGAAGTCCATCCTAGGAATGTTATTTCTGTTTTGAATAAAAAGAATCATGTAGCTAAACCTAAAGGCTCTGCGGTTGTGCAGCGTTCTAAGCCTACTGTGAATTCTAATTTAAAATGTTGGAATTGCAATGAATGTATGTTTTCTAGTCGTCATGATTCTTACCTTATTGACCATGTGAATGAGATGTATGCCCGGAAAAATGGATTAGAATGGAGACCGACTGGGAAAGTGTTAACCCAAGTTGGCTGGATGTGGCGCCCCACTGGTAGAACTTTCACTATAGTAGGAAATATGTGCCCTTTGACTAGGATCACTCCCACTACAGCGAAGAAAGCGTGCCCTTTAACTAGGATTACCAAGGCTACCAAAACAAAAGCGTGTCCTTTAACTAGGAACACCGACACTACCGTAGGAACCAAGTGCCCTTTAAATAGGTCTACTCCCACTGTAGTGCCCGCGAATAATCCAAAACCTAAGAAAGTTGGAACGGTAAAACCTGTTAGTGCTAAAACTCACATTAGAAAATGCAGGAAATCTAAGGATCTCAAAAATGTTAGCAATTCTGATAATTCTATATCTGTATCTGCTAACACTCCGGAACCAATAGTTTCCAATGCATTGTCTACTGTTGTTATTGAAAACAGGTGGTCCAAATTGTTCTCTGGTATTTGGACTCTGGTTGCTCCAAGCATATGACCGGAGATCGCTCTCAGCTCAGAAATTTCGTCAGCAAGTTTCTTGGTACGGTTCGATTTGGAAATGATCATATTGCAAAGATAATGGGTTATGGTGAATATCATATTGGGAATGTTATAATTTCAAGAGTGTATTACGTGGAAGGTCTCAGTCACAACTTATTTTCTGTGGGACAATTTTGTGATGCAAACCTAGAAGTTGCTTTTCGAGAGCATACCTGCTTCATTCGTAATTTGGAAGGGGTTGATTTATTGAAAGGTACTCGAGGGAATAATTTGTATACTTTGTCTCTACAAGACATGATGGCCGCTTCTCCCGTATGTCTTCTCTCCAAAGCATCGAAGACTAAGTCATGGTTATGGCATCGACGGTTATCTCATCTTAACTTTGACGCTATTAATCACTTGGCGAAAAACGAACTTGTTCGTGGTCTTCCTAAACTATCATTTCACAAGGATCATTTGTGTTCCGCGTGTACAATGGGGAAAAGCACTAAGAAGTCTTACAAACCCAAGACTGAAGACACCAACCAAGAGAAACTTTATCTATTGCATATGGATCTTTGTGGGCCAATGCGTGTTGAAAGTCTTAGTGGCAAAAAGTACATCCTCGTCATTGTCGATGATTACTCTCGGTTTACATGGGTGAAATTTCTTAAAGCAAAAAATGAGGCACCTAAATTCATCATCAAATTTCTCAAGATGATTCAAGTGCGTCTCAACACTACTGTCCGACGCATTCGTACAGATAATGGAACCGAATTTGTGAATCAAATTTTGCGTGATTATTATGAAGAAGTTGGCATTTCTCATGAAACATCCGTTGCTCACACTCCACAGCAAAACGGTGTCGTTGAAAGGCGAAATCGCACACTTATGGAAGCTGCTCGAACGATGTTAATTTACGCAAAGGCTCCATTGTTTTTATGGGCAGAAGCAGTATCTACAGCAGTGTACACCCAAAACCGGTCACTAATTCGTAAACGCCATGGTAAAACACCTTATGAGCTTCTCCATGGAAAAGTACCAGATTTATCCTATCTTCATGTATTTGGTTCTCTTTGCTATCCAAACAATGATGGTGACAATTTGGGAAAACTTCAACCAAAGGCTGATATTGGTATTTTCATTGGTTACGCACCCGCAAAGAAGGCATACCGAATCTACAACCGTAACTCTCGCAAGATCCTCGAAACTATGAATGTTGATTTTGATGAGCTGACAGCAATGGCTTCTGAGCAAAGCAGCTCTGAACCCGCACTTCATGAAATGGGACCCAGTAATATTAGTTCTGGTCTTGTCCCAAACAACCCTACTTCATCATTTATACCACCTACTAGGACTGAATGGGATACGTTGTTTCAACCGTTCTTTGATGAATTCTTTACTCCTCCAACTATTGTTGCTCCAGAACCTGAAGTAATAGCTCCGGTAACCGAAGTTGTCGCTCCAGCAACCGTTGCACAATCAGATACATCTGCACCAACAATTGGTCAAGATATACCTTCAACAAGTAATTCTCAACCAACACATGTTTCAACTACCCATGTCATGCCTATTGATGATGAAGAGGATGATGATGATCACGATTTGGAATTCGCTCAAATGCGTGAACTTCCATTCTTTGGTGTATCTATTCCCGACCCTAATCAAGCCGGGTCGTCCACCTCAGAGGAAGCTCCTTCTACAGTTTACTCCAATCCACGGATTCGTGAACATGACAGCAAGTGGACAAAGGATCATCCTATAGATTCTATTATTGGTGACCCTAATCGTCCAGTATCCACACGAAGTCAGTTACAAGAAAGTGCACTGTTTTGTCACTTTGATGCTTTTCTCACTGAAGTTGAACCTAAGACATGGCAACAAGCTTTTACTCAATCCTGTTGGATAGAAGCTATGCAAGAAGAACTTAACGAATTCATACGTCTTGATGTTTGGGAACTTGTCCCATGCCCGGATCAAGTGCAGTTACTCACTTTGAAATGGGTTTACAAGGTGAAACTCGATGAGTTAGGCGGAATATTGAAAAACAAAGCTCGACTAGTAGCTCGTGGTTACAAGCAATTATTGGGCGTCGACTTTATGGAATCCTTTGCACCTGTTGCCCGTTTGGAAGCTATTCGACTATTCCTCGCTTATGCAGCCCATATGAATATGATCGTCTATCAGATGGATGTGAAGACGGCATTTCTTAATGGTGAAATCAAGGAAGAAGTCTATGTTCAACAGCCGGATGGTTTTGTGAATCCTAAGTATCCTAATCATGTGTACAAGCTTAAGAAGGCTCTCTATGGGTTGAAGCAAGCTCCACGCGCATGGTATGATCTATTGTCACAATTCCTCGTCACTCAAGGCTTCGCAAAAGGCAAGGTGGATCCCACGCTGTTCATTCAGAAACGAGGTAAAGATATGATTATGGTACAAATATATGTTGATGATATTATATTTGCAGCCTCGACCCAAACCTTATCGGATGAGTTTGGGACACTCATGTCTTCCAAGTTTAAGATGTCAATGATGGGCAAGGTATCATTCTTCTTAGGTCTTCAGATATCTCAGAGTCCCAGAGGCATCTTTATCAATCAATCCAAGTATGCCCTTGAATCGCTTAAGAAGTATAAGATGGAATCTTGCGACCCCGTGGATACTCCAATGGTGGAACGAACTAAGCTTGATGCAGATCCACATGGAGTTGCCGTTGATCCGACACTTTATCGTGGAATGATCGGTACTCTTCTGTATATCACAGCCAGTCGACCTGATCTTCAGTTTGCTATATGTATGTGTGCCAGGTATCAAACTAGGCCTACTGAGTTACACTTAGCTACTGTTAAAAGGATCTTTCGATATCTTAAAGGAACCATTAATCGGGGACTTTGGTATTCGAAGGACTCTTCTATTGCACTAATGGCATATGCAGATGCGGATCACGCGGGTTGTCAAGATACAAGGCGTAGCACGAGTGGAACTTTGCAACTACTAGGAGATCGATTAATCAGTTGGGCATCAAAAAGGCAGAAAAGCGCTGCAATTTCAAGTACGGAAGCAGAATACATAGCTATGTCCGGTTGCTGTGCTCAAATTCTTTGGATGAGATCGCAATTAACCGACTATGGTCTAGGTTTCAACAAGATTCCGATGTACTGTGACAACAAGAGTGCAATTGCCTTATGCTGCAACAACGTTCAATTCTCCCGGTTGAAGCATATTGACATTCGCTACCACTTCATCAAGGAGCAAGTGGAAAATGGAGTAATCGAGCTTTACTTTGTCCGATCTGAGTATCAATTGGCGGATATTTTCACGAAGGCTTTAGATCGCGCTCGAATTGAATTTTTGGCCGACAAGCTAGGAATGAGAACCTTCTCGCCTGAGACTCTTAAGGAGCTAGCAGATGAAGCGAAAGAATAGTGGTGGTAAAACTATTCTCCGTATCCTTGGTGATCATTTGTATATATTGTTTATATTTTTATCCACAAAAGCAAAATACAAAAATATAAAATCACATAAAAACCATAAAAATTGAAAAATCTAGAAAAATCCAAAAATATTTTTACTTTATTTTTCAAAGGCATGTCTTTTGGTACGATAATATTTACGGCCTTAGAAATGTTGATTAATATCGACACGGCGCCATAAATAGAGTTCGTACAAAAGTTGTAAATATTTCATAAAACATGCCTAAATGGCTTGTAGTTATTTCAGACTGCAACCCGGTTTTCACATTAAAGTCAAGTATTTCTTATGAAAGCTTTGGCTCACAACGGGAATTAATTTTCTCGGGCAAGGTTTACTTTAAAACCTTGTAAGGGATCAAGTTTACTTTATAACTTGGTCTAACACAAATCAATGTACGTTTCAGTGCATTTATTTGTTAAAACAAGAGAAGTCTTGTTTTTATGAAGCTATCATCTCTACAACCATAGCAATCTACAATTGGTATCTACATACTCGACGATGCGACTACTCAACCGACGACTACAGCTCTTTCAATAGAACACGGGTCAACAATTGAGGGGGAGCAATTGTCAAGCATTCAGAATCTTCGATGCCGAACGTGTCAAGTTCACAAGTTGGTGTCAAGACAACAATACCAATCGTACATGTGGTGTCAAGAGATGACTTCAGACGTGACGAGGCGACCAACATATGCTGCCAAGAACCATTTGATCTTATCATATGATGTTCTCATCTATCAGGTCCAACCTTGTCAATTCTTTTCTAATATGGTGAATATATGATCATGTTACAAATCAGTATCATATCTCATACGTTTGATATCATGAAGATAAAATAGACTTGCATTTTTCTTCCCAAAACCTTTGTTAAAACTTCATTAAATCAATTGATATTAAAAACATCGATTGGGTTAATATTTTTAATATGGGGGAGAAAATGTGATTTAATATGGGATATTATCACAAATGGTTTAACTTAATGTGCTGGCTCATCTCTACATATGCGAAATGTTTTCGAATATCGTGGCATATGTTAAGGGGGAGCAAAATGGATTTGCTATATCAAAATGGATTTTCATGGTGACATTTACTTACCCAAAACCCATTTATTTCACGACGATGAAGATTGTGGTGACATAAGGATGGTAGGATAGGTTAAGTCCTATGATTCTTCCAGAACCGGAGGAATCTTCCCAAGGACATTCCATAGCTAGAAATAGTAGTCCTTAGGAAAGATGGAGAAAGATTGTGAACTTAGCTGAATGCCGACCAAGTACTTAAGTTAGCACTGGAACAATCACAACAAGGTGCTAGTTATGACGTATTGGTAAGCATTGAAGGGGTTGAAGAATGAAAAAGAATTGTAAAGATAAAGGGTGTAAAGAAAGAAGCCCTCCTTACAACTTTAGGCAGAAACCGGGTCAATACATATGCTATTGAGATCATTTTAATGAATCTTGATATTGAAGACAGACATCATGGACCCAGTGATGCAATGTACAACCCATCCCAGCTAACTCAGATATCTCTCAAAAGGTATTTGTTTTAATCACACGGAGACAACACGTTATCTATCGATTTATTCACTCCGAATAAATTGGTATTGAAATGGTGGCACTCCTCTCCAGCCTCCTATCACTAAAATCCAAAGTGCACGATCGAGTCTAGAGCCATTTGAGATCATCAAATATCTCACTAGGACACACTTTCATATTTCCTTGCTTCTTCACACACTGTGAAAAGTAAGAAAGATTTTAAGAGTCCTACGCAAAATCTTCATGATCTTGCCTGAACATCCGAGTAATACGAAAGTATTTACAATGAAGATGGAAATCCTTCTTGAGCGAAGATCAAAAAGCTCATGGTAGGTGACTTGTGCGATTCTTTATGAATCAAACTTGTGATAACTGGAAAGCAACAACTGTTTAATTCTTAACTGAATTTAAACACGTTCCAGGCCTCTACGCAATATCTCAGTGATCTTGCCAGAACACTCAGAGTGATACCTTTGTGTTCACGGTGATGAGTGGAAATCCTTCTAGTGTTAACCTCAAACAGCACTTGGTAGGTAACTTGCAAGATTCTATACGAATCAAGCTCGTGACAACTGGAAAGCAACGATGGTGCGGTTCTTAATTGAATTTCACTTGTTCCAGGAACATGAATTGACGGCTTCAAATCATGCGGATAATTTTATCCAAATGATTCACTCTTTACGTTCGCAGTCAGCTTTGGACGGTCGAGTAAAGAGAACGGGTTTACCCGCGAAATCCTGTCAGGAAGTTACTTAATTGAAACTATCCGTCACAGGTACGATATCTAATATCGTCCAACGGTCTTCACCGACCGGAGGTAAAATGCTACCGAATTAGAATGAAATGTTCAAAGCCATTTCGTTCGTGTCTACTTATGTTGCGGCATTTGAAGACGGTGGCGTTGCGGGATCCAAGAAGAAGTCGTCCCCGCATGCTTATACTATATGTACTTAATACCTCATCTAATTCAAGAAAGCCTAAAAGTTAAGTCTTCCGCTGTATTGAACTCTAAAGCTTTCAAGAATTACAAAGGTATAAGTATGTGGGACGTGAGGTCACGAAGAGGCGAAGATCACAAGTGATGGATGCACGAGATCAAGGCAAGAAATTAATGCTCAAAGATAGATATCAAAGATCACATCAGCATGTTCACCAGAAAAGAAAAAGAAAAGAAAGACGAAGACTACGAGCTCAAGACAAGCATAGTATGCTAGGTTTATTTTATTATTGTAAATCGGGTAACGCCCTTGTTTGGAGTGACCTCCCTTAGGGGGAGATTGTTGGAAATACGTTTTACGTATTAGGAAGGATCGGTCACTCCAACATTAGTTCGTGTAATAGCTCGTAGTTTAGTCATTTGCATTTACTTAACCAAAGCCCAAAACCGAGCCCATGAAATGTATGGGCCGGCGGCCAAATGTAAGCCCAAGCCCATGACAAGGGCTTGGGTATATAAACCCTCTCCTTTGATGGAGAGGGTGTGGTTTTTCATTATTTTACACATAGTTCTTTCTTAGTTTCTCTCTCTAAAGTGTGAAATCTACCATCTCTCTATCTCTTTCTCTCTCTAAAATCATAAGCATAGATTTACAAATCAACAATAAGCTCATTGACACTGAGCTTATTGATCAACTTATTGGCCTAGTCCTTCTCTTGGTTGGTTGTTTTGTGTAGGGTCCTCAAGAACCACTCAAACATCACCCCACTTGATCTATACCCCTTAGGTTCAGTAGTTGAACCAACAACCAAGGGTCTTGCATATCCACAAGCTCCTCATACTCAGAAAGCCCACAAAAAGCTGGTGGCATCCACCTCTAATAACGTGTGAACTCCCTTTTTTTAATCTTTCTTGAAAATTTTGAGAATTGTGTGATATTGTTCTTGCTTATTGAACTTACTTAATGTTGTTTGTTTTCTGCTTAGTTAAGGTTTAATGACTTATTTGTGTTTGATTTACATGGTTTTAAGTTATTTTGCATGATTTTAGTGTGTAAAATTTAGTAGACAGATTTTTATAGGGGTGTTTGGATATGTGGTTTGCTTGTCTTGAGTGACACAAGATCTAGTATAAACTGCTTAAACAAGCCCATATATACATTTGGTAGGTATATTGGTAGTTTGCTTTGTTATTAATGTAAAAGAGAAAGATTGCATGTTAGTTTAAAAAATTGCTTAGATAATTAGTAGGGTCATTTAAGGGTTTGAATTTAAGTTTTATTTTCTATATTCTGGAAATCAGTTAGATTCTGTGATAGTGTAGGTTTATATGCTCTTGGATTTGGTATTGGTATGTTAGGTTGCTAGTTATTGTGGTTAGAATCTCACCTATTTGCCAAATAGATCAGCAATTAACCTGCTAGACACTCTTTTCTGTTGCCAGTGACTGAATCTTGCTTGATTGTGCCCTAGATTGTGTTAGGGTTTGTGTTTTTCTAGTTGTTGTGACTCCCCACAACCCAACTGGTTGTGGGGGTGCATGTTGTTCCAAGAACCATCAAGTAAACAGCTCTAAAACAACCATTTCTTAGTTTCTGTGAAAGAGCAGTGGGAAAAAGTTCCCACTGCTAGCCTATTACTTCCTCCCACTGCTTTGCATACAGATAAACAACTTAGAAGTGTCACTTTCAGTTTTTCATTTTGTTTCTTTAGTGACCATTTTTTGGTCTTTTTCAGTGATTCAAATTTTCTTATTTTTGTTATTTTATTTCTGAATTTTTCATTAAGTTTATTTTTCTGTTACTGTTCATTTCCCATTTTTAGATTAAATTCAGTTTTTAATTAGTTTTTATTTAACTGTTTTTTGTCTTTTAGTGCAAAAGTTTAATAATTTTTAGTTTTAAAATTTTTCTTAGATTTAGAAAATTATTTTAAGATTTTTAGTTCAAAAAAGTTTTACTGTTCACCTTTTTAAGTATTTTTTAGAATTAATCTTAGTTTTAATAGTTTTAAATTAAATCTGTTTTGTCTTTTAGTGTAAAAATTTTGTTTTTAATTTTTCAAAATTTTCTACTGTTTAGTAATATAATTTAGGATTTTTGAAAATGTAAGTTTATTTTTAGCATTATTTCATTATTTTTAATCATTATTTTAGTTTAAAAATTGTTTTTAGCATTCTAGAAATAGAAAAATAGTTTTTAAAATTTAGGAAAAATACTTTTTAGTCTTTAAATAATATAAGTGAGTTATTAGTTCAATAAAATAATATTTTGGGCTTTTTCTTAATCATATTTAATTTTAGGGCTTTAATTAGCATTTAAAATTGAATATTTAATTAATAAAAGGTTTTAAAATTTATTTATTGAATATTTTATTCTTATTTATATTACTTTAGACTTAGTTTTCATTTTTAATTAATTTTTAGGTTTAATTTTTAATTTTGTCACGTTTTACGTATTTACGTTCGCGTTGTACGTCAATTCGTCGTAGTATAATCGTAATTGTAGGTCGTCTTTAATTTTTCTCTCTTAAACCAAAAACGACACTAATCCAAACTTTGATTTTACATATTGGCACTCATAATCACATACCTCCTTCGAGAACGAACTCGCACTTATTCGACTTGTCGGTTTTCCTAAATCGTCGAGTTTAATACTTGCCCATTATACGTTGTTTTCCTAAACACGTATTTTTACCACAATCATTTTTTGGCGCCACTGCCGGGGAGGTGTTTTAGTGTTGCCATTATTACTATCGTGTTTGTGTGAGTAGTGCGTTTTTGCTTTTCAATTTTTGGAAAGCGTATATAACGTACATACTCATTTTTGTTATTTTTCTCTATTATATTATAATATCCAAATAAATCGTGTTTAGTTTTACTAAACTAAATACAAAACAATCATTTTACTATATTGTAGATATCCCATTATCGTTTTCGTTTTTCTTGTGAATATATTACTATATTGTACTTACGTAGAACAATAAATATACAAGTACTCCAAAAGCGTGAAAACGCAACCTTGATTCGGGATTTCATCACTCGATCATTGTATTCGAATCTAAAGCAAAAGTTTAAAGGCAAAATAGATAAATACTTTTGTGAGGCTTAATTTCAATTAACACAAACTATAAGGTGGGTATAAGGCGGTTGTATTTGACGACCTAAGGGAAAAAGGCTCTTAAGTGCTTAGCGCCGCCTCCTTTCCCCCGCTTGCTTGTGCGTGTTTTGAGAAAGAGGGCTAATCGAGGGTTTGCCGCCCAAGTATTATCTATGTATATTATATTTGCTTGTTTTCAATATTAAACCCTCTTGAACGTTTTGGTGTTCCGCCAACGTTCTAAAGTCATCGCAGGCGTTCACTCCACGTGATCGTTTTCGTTCTTTGAGGCTCCTTTAATCGAGAAATCGATTCAGGAGAGATTTGTAGATTTGAGTCTACGTAATACACAAAAAATCCAAAAAAATAAAAAACAATCAAAAACCAAAAAAACTGAAAAATTGAAAAACCGAAAAAAGAATCTTCTTTGCTACCCCCATTCTACGCTTAGTGCATGCGCACTCGATCGAAGGATTATTCTAATTCTAGCGACGATTCGAATGGACGCAATCGTAATCGAAGGAATCGACGACGTAGACGAGATTTAGAAACCGACGTTCCTAATATCGTTGTTGAAGAGACCGTAGACGAGATGGCCGACAATCGTTCGATGATGGAATTGCTCCAAGCGCCCACCGAGGGTTATGGAGACGCGATCGTAATTCCCGCTATCGAAGCGGAGAATTTTGAGATTAAGAGCGGAATGCTTTCGTTAATCCAAGCTATGAAGTTTCGAAGTCGTGAAGCCGATAATCCTCACGAACACATTCGGAATTTTGATCGTCTTTTGGCCACGAGCAAGTTTAAGAATGTCGACACCGATGTCGTCAAGCTTATGCTTTTTCCGTACTCGCTCGATGGTGCCGCCAAGGATTGGTACGAGAAAGAGCCACCTAATTCGATAATTACGTGGAAGGATCTAGTTTCCAAGTTCGTTAATCATTTTTTCCCACCATCTAAGACGACGTTTTTCAAAAATGAAATTACGAGATTTGAGCAAAAACCGAATGAATCTTTTAGAGACGCGTGGGATCGTTTTAAGGAATTGCTTAGGCAATGTTCTCACCATGGATTTTCCGAGTTGCACCAAATCGATGCATTTTACAACGGTCTTAGTTTTCAAGAACAAGATTCGTTGAATTCCGCCGCCGGTGGCAACTTTTTATGTAAGACTCCGAAGGATGCATTAATGATTATCGAGAATCGATCCAAGGTTTACCAACTCCGCAATGCACCGAGTGTTGCCAATGTCGCTAATGTTAGTAATTCTAATCGCGACATTGAGAGGGTTGATGTGAAAGTCGACAAGCTAACGAATGTGTTTACGTCTTTTCTCGTCGAAATGCAAAAGAAAGACGCTCCCGCTACGGTGAAAGCGGTTGAGACATCGTGTACGTTTTGTGGTGGACCTCATAATTATTATGAGTGTGCGGCTACGGATGGCCAAACATCGAATGTGAGTGCGTTAAACAACAATTTTGCAAATCAAAATCAAAATAACGCCGGTCCATCACAACAAGGCAATTATAACCAAGGCAACAATTTTTCGAATCAAAACCGAAACAATTTTCAAGGAAATAATCAACAAGGAAATTTTTCGAATCAAAATCAAGGTTATAATCAAGGTCGGAATTTAACTTGGCAAAATCGAGATAACAACTACCAAAACTCGAATTTTCAAAACAACGCTAATCAAGGGAATTTTCAACGAGGGAATCAAAACCAAGGTTTCAATCAAAATTTTAATGGCTCAAATGATTTTCAAAATTACGTTAAATCAAATGACGCTAATATGAAGAGATTGGAAACGCAAATTGGTGAGATGAAAAACGAATTTTCCAACACTTTGAGAGGTCAAAATAATAAAATCGATCAAGGAAAAAGTGAGATTAAAAAGATGTTTTCGGCCATAATGAGCAATCAAGCGAGTTCGTCTTCGATTACGTTACCTAGTAACACCGTACCAAACCCGAAGGAACAATGCAAAGTCGCCACAACGTCTATTGGAAAAGGTCGTGTGATTACCCCTACCCTTGATGGATTTCGAGTTGTCCCTTCTTCTCAACCCTCGACTTCTAAGACGTCTTATTGTTCTAAAGTCAATGGGGTGAACGTGGCGACCAAGGAAAAGAGTGTACACCCTCGTGTACCTCAAATTCTATCCACAGTTCAAAAAGAGAGTTTTATCGACCTTACCAAAGTAACCCTTGAAGAAACTTGTGCATCGATCCTTCTTAAGAAACCTAAAAGGCATATGCCGAGAAAGGAAGAGGATCCGGGCCAATTTCTACTACCTTGTGATTTTTCCGAGATTGAGGGATGTTTAGCCCTTGCCGATTTAGGTGCTAGCATAAATCTTATGCCTCATTATCTTTGGAAATTGATGAGATTGCCTAATCTTACCCCCACGAACATGACAATCGAGCTTGAAAATTATACACCACTTATACCAATTGGAATAGCCGAGGATGTCTATGTTAGAGTTGGAAAGTTTGTTTCTCCCGCGGATTTCGTCATATCCGATTACGAGTGTGACCCTAATTGTCCCATTATTTTAGGCCGATCATTTTTATCGACGGCTCGATCCGTAATTGACGTCCACGAGGGGAGACTTACTATGAGATATGGGGAGGATAAAATGGACTTTTTCACGAGTAAATCCCAAGTGTTTAATGATCATGAAAAAACCGAGGTTTCAAAACCTAATGTTTCAAATTCTAATGATTTCAAAATGTTTACTCTAGCGGAAACTATGAGGCTTAATGCATGTTTTGAAAGAATTAAGAAAAACGGTTTTAAAGATGATGATTTTAATGATAAAGAACACGTATACCTAATTAAAAAGGGTATGTGTAAATTTATGAATGAAAAATCACTCTGGGATGTATTCGATGAGACAAGTGAACGACCAATTTCGAAGGGCGACGTTAGTGCCATCACGACAATGACAAAAATGGACTCGTCTTCACCACCTTCGAAGGACCACGTCTTTGAGGCTTCAACTTCTAACTCCATCGAAGTGCCTCCTTTTCCTAGCCCAACACCCGTTGAGGCTAAAGGTTTCATCGACATCGATCCTCTCGTTTTAGAAAAGTCACCTAAGCATAGTCATTCGACTTGTAAGACCATGGTTGTGAGTGCTCACATCGACTCTTTCTTTGACGATGACGATGGCGATTTTGCCGAGATTAATCACGTACTTCAAAATCCACATGCCATTTTTGAGGATTCTCCCAAAAATACCTCTTCACATGTGAAGTACGATGATTATGAGTTTGATCCCGAGATTGAGGAAATCATTGAACGAGAGCTAGCGTTTTTGCCTCTACTCCCACCTACGAGTGAGGTAGATCTTTCCAAATTCGAGGATGAACAAAATGAGTTGGAACGTCTTATTTTTGATGACGAACTAACTCACGTGACCCAAAGTCCAATTCTCGAGGAGTTACCTAATCAACACTCCTCAAATGAGAATTACGTTTACCACATTCGTGAGGATTTAACTTATCAACAATCCCCACAAATGAATGGTAGTTTTGTGCTTGATCGTGATCTTTTCGAGAGAGTTTCTAAGATACTCAAGGAGGGGAATGACAAACCTTGGTTTGACAAGCCTATCTTTGATGAAGAAATCGATGAGATCGACGTTCATGAGGATGACGAGTATGTAGACCCCGAGGGGGCGGTGTTCTTTATTGACAAACGTTTTGAGAACTTATACAATCCGCCACCCCCTCCCACCAATGACTTAAATGTGAGGATTTTTAGCGCGACTAATTTTGAATTTGACACGCCAAATATTTTCGACATTATCAAATCGAGTTTTCATAAAGAGTTTTTAAACGATGAAAAAGGAAAGGATTTTAAAAATGTTTTAAAAGAATTTTCTACATGTTTAACTCCGTCATCACATCGTTGTTTGAGTGCTACCACCTCGTCTACTCCTTTTGACGATGGTGTGTGTGGTTTTAGTGTGGGGGAAGCCCCTTATGTTCCCTCACATTTCTGCATCGAGGACGAGATTTACGATCCTGGAATTGCTTGTAAAGGGACATCTCGGTCTTTCACCGATGCAATAAATGGAAAATATATTCATTTTCTTGGTGTGAGTCTACTCTACCTCGAGTAGCTCATTATGTAGGCTTACCCATTGCCCCACCTTTCTATTTCTCATCTCTTTTCTTCTACCCCTTTGGGGTTTTGCTTTATGCAATGGTTGAAGTTGCGTTGTTTCGTCTTTCATCCGAAAATGAAGACGCTATCTTTTACCCCGGTATACATTTATCGGGTTTTTACAGTACTCCATGTACTTTTGGGCATTGTTTATCATGTAAGCACCACCAAATGACCAAACCATGATTATCCCTAAATGATCACATTTATGGGGATTCGAGTCGAGCTTTTAACTCGGTTACCAAAAACAAGGTGCCTCGTGGGGGATTCTCATGCTTATCCTTGTAAATATTATTGCTTTCTAATTAGTGTAACGAGGGGACTTGTGCTCTTCCAACCTTTGTTCCGTGGTTGTTTGTGATTGTGATTCATTAGGTTCATCGTCATCATTGAAGCCTCTCGTGTTCGTTTTACGGATCACTCGAGCTTTGATCGTTGCCTTTGGAGATTCCGATATCCGGTGATATCCTTTTATGTTCTAACGTTTATCTTATTAGCATAATTTATAAACGGCTTTTAGGTTATTCGTTTTACCCTTTCCATGATCGAGATTAAGCATTCAACTACGTCTCTAGTATGGGGGTGTTTTCACCCCTAGACTCGAAACATTGAGGACAATGTTTAGTTTTAGTATGGGGGTGAGTAGATACTCACCTTGCTTACGTCATCACGCAATCCAAAATTTCATCTTTTTGTTATCGTTTTGTTGCAAATAAGGCTAAAAATGGCCAAATTTTAAAATTTTCTTGTTTTTCATAAGTGTTTAAGAAATGAATGTAGGTTTTCTGATGGTAAGAATAAGAGTAATTTTTGACTCGACCATGCGTGTTGAGCACTTAGCTTCGATTCCTTAAATTTTTAGGCTAAGTCTATTAAATGAGGACGAGAAATGATAGAGTTATTTATAAGTCTTGTAATCTTTCACGATCTCATGTGTAGTAATTATTAGCTTATTCTCCCCACGCTTTTGTATAATAAATTGTTAATAAATATTGAATTAGCGGTTTAGTCACTATTGTTGGTTTCTAATTTGTTTTAGTCGCTTCCATGTAATTAAACTGGGAAAACATTAAGGTATCGCCAGCGTCACGGTTTTGAAGTATTGGCACCCGAATAATCGAAAGCTTCACCTAATAATAAGATTTCAAGTGCTCACCTAAATTAAGCCAAAATTTGAAGCTCACAAGGCCGAAAAATCTATGCCCAAATTGAAAGTGAATCAAGCCTTAATCTTTGAAGCTTTAAAGATCCAAAATTCGCTTTAGCGTGAGGATATACGTCTTTGGCCATAATAAACACCTCATGGTGAGGTTAAATAAAGGCAAGGCAAGACCGAAGTCATAATAAAAGCTCCATGGCGGAGTTGAATAAAAGATGGAGGTAAACCTATGATAATAAGGCCCTTCCGTTAGGGGGCGTATAAAAGTCTTGGTAATAAGTCTCATGTTCAAAACCGTTATAAAATCGTGTTTATCGATCCTTCTTGTTGACTTAGTTTTTTGACATCGTTGTTTATTAGGGTGAATTATGAATTTAATGATTTTGGTTACACCGTTAAGACTCTATTTTTAGACCTAATCTCTATTCACGCATAAGTCAATGATATATCCTCGTGATCATTAAGACAAAATAAAATATAAGAGATACCAATTAGGAATACGGGAGTCTAGGTTTGTAATTAACACTCATGAGATATGATTGAGTTGCTAACTTATAATAACAATGATCTCGTTACATGCTTAGCATAGAATTAGGTGAAAATCGAGGACGACGAAATTATTTCTAACGAAGCATTCACGTGTTCTTATTCTATGATCCTAAAAGTCACATTCTCGTGATGAAAACAATACATTATGTCTAAAACACGTGTAGTAGTTTATTTAAATTTATGTCTTTAATAAATGTCACATATAAATGAATTTTGGAAGTGCTATGATACTTAATTCTAGCATTGCGCGGGGATACGGCAATGGTTTAGTATGGGGAAGTGATGAGACTGCAGTTATACATAGTCTCATCGTCCAAATCGGGCTTAAAACGCTTAAAATATCATCAAAATACCAAAAAATATGCTTGTGTTTGTTCATTGTGTATTTTAGGTACGGATATCGTGAAATCAACAAAAGATCACAAGAATGAAGCAAAAACGAACACGAGAAACGAAGCCGCACAAAGAACCGGACCCGAATCATGATTTTCCAAAGAAGTCCTTGAAGAATTGAAAATTGTCAAGTTTGGTCCCTCAAGTTTGAAGACTTGACATTTTATACCCTTGTAAAATACTAAAATTGCATTGTGGTCCCTAAAATGTCAAGATAATACAAGATTGGTCCTTGAAGAATGCCAAAGTTACAAAAAAATACCCTTGATACAAGTTTGCAAAGATGTTGTGCCAAATGTGACAAGTGCTCCAAAGATATAACAAAGGAAGAATAAAGAATAGTTGTTGAAAGTTAATTGCCAAGAGAATGGAAGTTCAGGGACTATTATTGCCAGACAGCCAAACTCCTTCCCTCCAACCAGTATCCTCCACGTGCCCCACTACCCTAATCAACCAATCAGCAAACTCCTCCCCTCCACATCACCAACACCACGTCACCCCTGTTATTATTAAACTTGTTTATTTTTAAACCGGTTTTAATATAATTAAAATAGGTGAGAAACAATTCCTATTCACTTATCTTCTCCTAATCCCAGCCAAGAACCCTAATTGGGTAATCCTTAATTACCCAATAATCCAAACCCATAAGGTGCAGATTGCTAATTACCCTAGTCCTAATCACAACCCACCTAACAAACAAACCTTCCAACTCACCATGGTCCCCTCCCCATTATCCCCTACTTCATTTTATATAGTAAAGATGGCATCTTTCAGCCCATCAACGTCCCAAAGGCTTTGCTTGCTCCCAAAGCACAAAAATCAACAGCCAAGATCAAAAGTGCATTCTGGCAACATCACATGGACGATTTGACCAAGATTGAAGACTTTTTCAAAAGGGCATTTTCGGATTTTCAAGAGAATTATGGTTTAGGGTTTTACAACCATTGTATTATTTTATTCAGGTTTCTAGAATTTTCTGTTTGTTAGTATAAACTGAGGTGTCATGTGCCTCATTTTACTTGTTCCAGTTTTTCTTGTAAAACCTTTTTTATTGAATAAAATAGTTATAGTTTCTTAAAAAACTATGCAAGATTGTACTGATTTCCAAGTAGTGTAGACTTTATTATTTGCAAGTTTAAGGTTTTCAAGGTCCTTGGTTCAACAAGTTGTTTTGGACGTTTTTTATAAACTTTCAAAAATCAACATCCAAGCACAAGAGGAAGTGACAATGGATCCTTGTGCTTGGATTGCTAAGTTATTGTGGTTATAAATTAATTCCAAAGTTTGTGAAAGTTTTGTGTGTATCAAGGTTTTGTTTTTCAAAAATTGGTCCACAAACCTGTTTTCTAAGATTTTGTCAAAATCTTTGGTCATTTTTATTTATTAACAGCTTAAGGTCATAAGCTCATCAATAAGCTCATTGACACTGAGCTTATTGATCAACTTATTAGCCTAGTCCTTCTCTTGGTTGGTTGTTTTGTGTAGGGTCCTCAAGAACCACTCAAACATCACCCCACTTGATCTGTGCCCCTTGGGTTCAGTAGTTGAACCAACAACCAAGGGTCTTGCATATCCACAAGCTCCACATACTCAGAAAGCCCACAAAAATCTGGTGGCATCCACCTCTAATAAGGTGTGAACTCCCTTTTTTAATCTTTCTTGAAAATTTTGAGAATTGTGTCATATTGTTCTTGCTTATTGAACTTTAGTTAATGTTGTTTGTTTTCTGCTTAGTTAAGGTTTAATGACTTATTTGTGTTTGATTTACATGGTTTTAAGTTATTTTGCATGATTTTAGTGTGTAAAATTTAGTAGACAGATTTTTATAGGGGTGTTTGGATCTGTGGTTTGCTTGTCTTGAGTGACACAAGATCTAGTATAAACTGCTTAAACAAGCCCATATATACATTTGGTAGGTATATTGGTAGTTTGCTTTGTTATTAATGTAAAAGTGAAAGAATTGCATGTTAGTCTAAAAAAATTGCTTAGATAATCAGTAGGGTCATTTAAGGGTTTGAATTTAAGTTTTATTTTCTATAATCTGAAATCAGTTAGATTCTGTGATAGTGTAGGTTTATATGCTCTTAGATTTGGTATTGGTATGTTAGGTTGGTAGTTATTGTGGTTAGAATCTCACCTATTTGCCAAATAGATCAGCAATTAACCTGCCAGACACTCTTTTCTGTTGCCAGTGACTGAATCTTGCTTGATTGTGCCCTAGATTGTGTTAGGGTTTGTGTTTTTTTAGTTGCTGTGACTCCCCACAACCCAACTGGTTGTGGGGGTGCCTGTTGTTCCAAGAACCATCAAGTAAACAGCTCTAAAACAACCATTTCTTAGTTTCTGTGAAGGAGCAGTGGGAAAAAGTTCCTACTGCTAGCCTATTACTTCCCACTGCTTTGCATACAGACAAATAACTTAGAAGCGTCCCTTTCAGTTTTTCATTTTTTGTCTTTAGTGACCTTTTTTGGTCTTTTTCAGTGATTCAAATTTTCTTTTTTTTGTTATTTTATTTCTGAATTTTTCATTAAATTTATTTTTCTGTTACTGTTCATTTTCCATTTTTAGACTAAATTCAGTTTTTAATTAGTTTTTATTTAACTATTTTTTGTCTTTTAGTGCAAATTTTTTTTAATATTTTAGTTTTAAAAATTTTTTTAGATTTAGAAAATTATTTTAAGATTTTTAGTTTAAAAATTTTTTATTCTTCACCTTTTTAAGTATTTTTTAGAATTAATCTTAGTTTAAATAGTTTTAAATTAAATCTGTTTTGTCTTTTAGTGTAAAAAAGTTTTGTTTTCAACTTTTTAAATTTTTCTACTGTTTAGTAATATTATTTAGGATTTTTGAAAAAGTAAGTTTATTTTTAGCATTATTTCATTATTTTTAATCATTATTTTAGTTTAAAAATTGTTTTTACCATTCTAAAAATAGAAAAATAGTTTTTAAAATTTAGGAAAAATACTTTTTAGTCTTTAAATAATATAAGTGAGTTATTAGTTCAAAAAAATAATATTTTGGGCTTTTTCTTAAGTATATTTAATTTTAGGGCTTTAATTAGCATTTAAAATTGAATATTTAATTAATAAAAGGTTTTAAAATTTATTTATTGAACATTTTATTCTTATTTATATTATTCTAGACTTACTTTTCATTTTTAATTAATTTTTAGGTTTAATTTTTAATTTTGTCATGTTTTACGTATTTACGTTCGCGTTTTACGTCAATTCGTCGTATTATAATCATAATCGTAGCTCATCTTTAATTTTTCTCTCTTAAACCAAAAACGACACTAATCCAAACTTTTATTTTACATATTGGCACTCATAATCACACACCTCCTTCGAGAACGAAATCTCACTTATTCGACTTGTCGGTTTTCTAAATCGTCAAGTTTAATACTTGCCCACATACGTGTTTTTCCTAAAACGTGTACGATTTTACTACATCAATCCCTCCTACCCAAAATTAGAGGCAACCCCTCTAGTTGCATGATGAGGTCACCCCTCCAAGTATTCATGCACGTTGATAATGCATGACCTATATCGGCTAATGGTTAACATGTTAAACAGTTTTCATAAGATAAACATAAGGCTTTTCAAACTATAAAACCAGTTTTACTAAGTTATACCAGGTTTCCAGGACTTAATCAATTCTGCTGCTATATGTTGTATATGCTTATATTATTCATGCTATGTTTGTATATCCGCGCACTGAGCGTTATGCTCAGCCGTTTTCCTTTCATGTTTCTCAAAACGGCAGGTACTCAAGGGCGCTCGTAGATTCTAAGCGTAGGTGCATATGGATTGGAAGCTTACTAGCCTTCATTACTCTATGCATTTCATCATACATTCTTCTACTTATTTTCATGGACATTGTTTAGTCCTTTTCCTTTACAGTACTTACGTTTATGTGTGATGAGCTTTTACTTTGGGGTACCGATGTTTGTTTCCGGTATTTCCTTTATGGCCATGTAATGTTTAAGACATTTATCCTTGCATGCTTTGATGACACGCCATAATCACGCGTGACATTCCATTTACCAAAATGGGGTGTTACAATTCTGGTATCAGAGCCAAGGCTTCGACGTGTAGGCTCTCAAACACGACCTATGATTAGTGGGTAGTCACTATGGTCTTCCCTAGAACTGACAGTCGGTTTTCATGCATTCATTGTTTTCATGCATTCATATATATGACATTGTCGCAGGTTTATGACTAAGTAATGGTTGGTACAGGACTGGCCCTATTTAGTCGCATGTGCTTTTATCGAAACTTTTAACTTTAGGACCGACCCATTGGTGTCCCCTCGCCATGTCTTTTGTTTTGAGTGAACTGACCATAAGCGTTCACTCTCGCGCATATAAAAGTTTTCATAAAACTGCATCATGCATTCATATACTAGTTTTCCTGCATAAAATTTTTTCTCATGATTTATTGGCATAATTTTTTTTTCATGTATATATATATATTATGTTTTGATCAGTTTAATCATGTATTTTATGTTATACTGTCAGATGGTTCTCACACGCGAGCAGGAACAACTCAATGCAGCAGTCCAAGTTGTGATGCAAGCTTTGCTTCCTCAGCTGAGGAACGAAATCAGCGCTGAGGGGCAGGCTGCCAACAATCAGCAATAGCACCCAGTACCTCATCCTCCTCCTTCGGCAACATTGGTCACATGGCTGGATAGATTCAACAAGCTACGCCCTCGATCCTTCGAGAAAATGGATAGCCCCAGTGAAGCTGAAAGCTGGTTGGCTCACATTGAGAAGATCTTCGATGCAATGGGTTGTAACCACGTCTTCAAGTCGAGGTTGGCCTGTTACAGGTTCGAAGGCGATGTGCTAGCATGGTGGAAGGCACTGAAGCAGTCTAAGGGAGGTGATGATTGGGTGGCTGGTTTGACTTGGGCTCAGTTTAGGGAGCTAGTGATGGGACAGTTCTTTCCCAAGGCTGAGCAAGACAAGTTGAAGAGGGAGTACCATGGAATCAGGCAGAGAGCTGGGGAGAATAACAACGAGTTCATGCAGCGCTTTCTTCGTTTGGCTGGATTTCTTGGCGCAGCAGTAGGTACTGCTGAAGAGCAAGCATACCACTTCCGGTGGGATCTTCGTACATCGGTCGCCAACAACTTGGTGTACGTTACATTCAACACGGTGGCACAAGTGGCCGATGCAGTACGTAAGCTGGAGATGCTACAAGAAAGAGAAGAGTTCAGGGAAGCTGAGAGGCCCGAGAAGAGGTAAACATTCGTTATTCAGCGGTGACCAAACCGTATTCTTTCAGTATATGTTAATATTTATATCTCTCGTAAACTGCATCTTCCAGGCAGAAGACTGGGGACCGGTCTTAGCCGGCTACTCAGCAACAACCTACTCAACCCAAGGGAAATGGTCAGACTCACGATCGTTCTGCTACGGATAAGCGTGGCAGTAATGACAATTACCGTAATAACGCTGGAAACTCCAACAGCAGCAGGTCCTTACACTTACTCATTTTTCATATGTTACATTTAATAGTTCATAATTCTGACACATTAATAATGTTCTACCAGGAATCATGGTAACGGAAGGGACCAGAACCAGAGAGGTTCACAGCCTAATCATCCAGCTATCACTGGTATTACATCTTACGAATTTTCCGCATTGTCCTTTGTACCTATAAACCATGGCTTATGTATATTGTTCTTAACAGGCTCCCAGCCAAAAAGGGCACCTGCTGGAGGGTATACTCATCCTCTTTGCACTACCTGCAACCTTAGGTACCCAGGGCCATGTCGCCGCGACGGCGACGCATGCTACAAGTGTGGCCTTACTGGTCATCGCATGAAAGACTGCCGCAAGGACGAGATGGAAGGCACATCTGGACATGCTTATTCCAAGCCGCCTCCTACTATTGGACGCGTTTACACGACTTCTCGCGATCAGGCCAACAAGTCTACAGGTACCATCACTGGAATCTTGTATATGGTCAAGCTACATGTGTTTTATTTGACACGGGTGCTACTCATTCGGTCATTGCTACTGCTTATGCTAAGAATGTTAGGATATCCTCTATGCCATTAGATAATGTAATCAACATTTCCACACCGTTAAGAGATTCTGTACGCATAACCCATGTGTACAAGATCCTTCCCATAGAGTTTGACGA
Source organism: Glebionis coronaria (assembly GCA_025667525.1). NCBI lineage: Eukaryota > Viridiplantae > Streptophyta > Magnoliopsida > Asterales > Asteraceae > Glebionis > Glebionis coronaria. Next base: position 425,706,866 of record CM046877.1, read on the forward strand.
TAAGATTCGTCCTGTTGACGCACTTCCGCTGGACATGAATGATTTTTACATGATATTGGGCATGGACTGACTATCCAAACATCATGCCACCATAGACTTCCAAACATATCGGGTCATCTTCGGTGATGTTAATGCACCAGAGTACATTCACAACGGGTTTGTACCCGGAAGGTCTGTACAAATCATACCAACCCTGCAAGCACGTGCATTACTTTCACATGGTTGCGAGGGCTATCTAGCTATGGTTCATGACATGGATGCTGAATCTCCATCCATTCAGAATCAGCCGATAGTGTCAGAATTTCCTGACGTAATTCCAAAAGAACTTCCGCGCATACCACCTGCACGTAAAGTAGAGTTTAATATCGAGCTCATCCCAGGAGCTGAGCCGATTTCCAAGGCTCCTTATCACATGGCTCCTATAGAGTTAAAGGAGCTGAAGGACCAATTGCAAGAAATTCTGGAACGAGGCTTCATTCGACCGAGCGCATCTCCATGGGGAGCACCGATCGTATTCGTGAAGAAGAAGGACGGCAGTATGCGTCTTTGCATAGATTACCGCGAGCTCAACAAGATCACCATCAGGAATAGGTATCCTCTACCACACATTGACGATCTGTTTGACCAACTCTAAGGGGCCAAACATTTCTCCAAAAATGATCTGAGGTCGGGTTATCATCATCTACGGGTTAAAGAGAATGACATCGCCAAGACTGCTTTCCGTACACGCTATGGGTACTACGAATTTGTAGTCATGCCATTTGGCCTTACCAATGCTCCAGCTGTTTTCATGGATCTGATGAACAGAATCTTCCATGAATTTCTGGACAAGTTCGTCATTGTCTTTATTGACGACATCCTGATTTTCTCTAAGTCCAAGGAGGAACACGAAGACCATCTTCGTACAGTGTTACAGATTCTTCGCCAGAAGCAGCTGTATACTAAATTCTCCAAGTGTGAGTTCTGGTTAGACAAGATGGCGTTTTTAGGTCACATTGTATCAGCAGAAGGAATCACTATGGATCCAACAAAGGTTTAGTCTATTACCAAGTGGCCAAGACCGACATCAGCGACTGAGGTTCGCAGTTTCCTAGGCTTAGCTGGTTACTAGCGTAGGTTCGTAGAGAACTTTTCCCGTTTAGCACTACCATTGACCAAACTGATGCGGAAAGGGGAGAAATTCGTCTGGACTGAAGAAAGAGAGAAGAGCTTTGAAGAACTAAAGCAGAAGTTAGTATCTGCACCGATTCTTACTCTCCCATCTGGTACAGGTGGATTTCAAATCTACAGTGATGCTTCAGGGAAGGGACTTGGTTGTGTTCTCATGCAACATGGGAAAGTGATCACGTACGCTTCACGGCAGCTTAAGCCTTATGAGGAAAATTACCCTACGCATGACTTGGAACTTGCAGTAGTCGTGTTTGCATTAAAGATATGGAGGCACTACTTGTATGGAGAATCATGTGACATTTTCACGGACCACAAGATCTTGAAGTACATCTTCACTCAGCGTGAATTGAACATGAGACAGAGGAGATGGTTAGAGCTGTTGAAGGATTATGACATTAATCTCCAGAATCATCCCGGCAAGGCGAATGTAGTGGCAGATGCACTTACTAGGAAGTCCGGAATGATAAACGACATTAAAATTGAGGAGGAAATTATAAGATACTTGGAGCGACTAGACATTGAGATCATGGTACGTGGACAGCATGGTTACTGGGCTAATCTTAGAGTGGAACCTGAGTTACTCTCTAGGATCAAGGAAGCTCAGAAGGATGATGGTGAAATTTGGGCATTAATTCAGAATTTGGAGAAGCAGACAGAATTTCGAGTAGACGCAGACGATATCTTATGGCAGGGCACGAGACTTTGTGGTCCTGATGATCAAGAACTCCGGGAAGCATTGTTAGCTGAGGCTCATAGCTCCCTATTCTCTATTCATCCTGGTTCGACCAAGATGTACCATGACATCAAGCAATACTTTTGGTGGAGTGGTATGAAACAGGATGTTGCGAATTACGTCTCCAAATGTCTTACCTGCCAGCAGGTTAAAATTGAGCATCAGCGATCTAGCGGTCTTCTACAACTGTTAGATATTCCATAGTGGAAGTGGGACATGATCACCATGGATTCTGTTACCGGTCTTCCGTAGACAAAGAGGAGGCATGATGCGATTTGGGTTATCGTTGATCGACTTACTAAGTCAGCTCATTTTTATCGATCCGCAAGGAAGATTCGGTCAGTAAACTCTCCGATACTTGCAAGAAGGAGATCATGAGACTTCATGGTTCTCCATCTAGCATCATCTCGGACAGAGATCCTCGTTTCACTTCGCAATTTTGGAGGAGTCTACAGAAAGATTGGGGTATAAAACTTAAGCTTAGAACGACTTTTCATCCTCAAACAGACGGGCAATCGGAGCGAACGATTCAGACATTAGAAGATATGTTGAGGTCATGTGCGTTGGAATGGATGGGAGATTGGGACGATTACATCTGTCTGGTAGAGTTTGCATACAACAACAGTTGGCACACAAGTATTAAGTGTGCTCCATTCGAGATGTGGTATGGCAGAAAGTGTCGCGCCCCAATCTGCTGGGATCAGGTTGTTGAGCGAACACCTGAAGGACCAGAAATGATAGAGTTGACCAACGAGAAGGTCGCTGTAGCTAAGCAGAAATTGCAAGAAGCAAGGTCACGTCAGAAGAGTTATGCCGACAAGCATCATAGGGACTTACATTTTAACGTAGGAGATCACGTATTCCTTAAGGTATCGCCGGCACGTGGTGTTAGACGTTTTAGAATCAAAGGGAAGCTCAGTCCTCGATTCATCGGACCGTTTGATGTCATTGAGCGAGTCGGTGAAGTATCTTATCGTTTAGCCTTACCTCCACAGCTTTCTCTTGTTCACGATGTTTTCCATGTGTCCTTACTCAGAGGGTACAAGTATCATCCCCTTCACATGGTTCAGTATCCACTGGAACAGATTCGTGAAGACCTTACCTTCATAGAGGAACCCGAATGATTTCTTGAAAGGCAAGAACGAGTCATGAGGAGGAAGACGATTCCATTTATCAAAAATCCTTTGGAGGGATCATACCGAGCGGAAAGCCACTTGGGAGACCGAGGAGTCTATCCGTACTTCTTACCCTCATTTCAAGTTTTGAATTCGGGTATGTTCCTCTTTTCCAGTTTACGCTATCTATAATTCGGGGAAGAATTATTCTTTTTAGAGGGGAAGAGTTGTAAAACCCGCATACTTTTACCATGAACATTACACTTATAATCATACGTACATGATTAAGACTTTCCTTTTATAACATGTTTACGTTTCACGAATATTAATTACAAGAATTACGTACGTATTATTACACGATAAGTATTAAGTATGTATTAATGCACGATAATTATTACCAAAATAATTATAATCACTAACATGAAAACATGAACGTAAATAATCACGAGCATATTGTTATGTTATTACGTAATTATTATTACGACTACGTACAAGTATATATAATAAAATGAACATTAAATAATAATGTCACGTAAATACGAGCACGGGAACACGTAAAGTATTAGAACACGGAAAATTACGGGTTTCCCCTTGGTGGGCCCTCATAGCCGTGGCAACAAGGAAGGGAAAGGGGCCCAGCCCATGTAAATTTTGCTAAATAACAATTTAGGGAAAACATAAACATTCATAGTAAACTTTTAGAAAATTAAAAACCCTAATCTCTCCTTCTCCTTCCCTTGGCCGGCGGCTACCACAAGAACAAGGGGTGTTCATTTGATTTTTGCTTAACAAATTATTAGTACGTGTTCGTGTGTTCATTCCTCATTGATTCCACGTGTTTCGGTAATCCGAAAACCCTTATTTTTAATTTCTTTTTATGATTTATGCATGTATGATCATGGGGGTTTAAATAAAACAAGGCTAATTACATGTAAGAATCATGGTGGGGTAAATTATTTGGGTTGTTTTCGGGTTTGGTGTTTGGCCGCCACACAACCGAGAGTCCCACGACTCTTGTGTAGCTTGGTTCGCACTACCACACGAGACTAATGTCTCGGTGGTGTTGGGTGTTCGGTCGACAGCAAGGGAAAGGCACCCCGACGTGTGTCGGGGGTTTCCTTGTGGTTCGGCTTGTCACGGCAGCCATAGCCCCACCACCGGCCAAAGCCGGTGGCTAATTATGGTAAGCAGGGGGAACCGCGGCAGCAGGGGGAACCACTGGCAACTGCTAGTGGGAACCCATGGTGGTCGGCGGCTGGCCGAAGAACAAGACCACTGACATACAGCCGGTGGCAACTTGCCGAGAGCAGGGGCAACCGGCTTAGGCCGGTTTGCCACTGTTTTCGGGGGTGTTTGTTCACAGGATTTCACGGGTTCACGGGTTCGGTTCACGACACGATTTAATAATTAATACACGGGATCGAGTTAATTATTTTACAAGCTTAATTATTTTACATGTGCATTTATTTTTACAAGTAATTAAATTAATTTAACATGGTATCTAATTGATTTAATTAAAACATGACTTAGGCTTATTTAATATTATTTATAATACATGATTATAACCTAAGTATTTTATTATTTAAATTAGACTATAGAAATTAATTAATTATTAAAACATGACATGTAATTAATTAATTTCCATGACTTAGGTTATATTAATATAAATATTAATACATGTTTTAACCTAAGTATTATATACACCTTAATTTAATTAAATCATGTTATATTTAATTAAATCATATAACTTATAGTTTATTTAATTAACATGTTATAATTAATAAACTATACTATTAATCACATGACTTAGTATTTTAATCAGTAAACTTAGGCTTATTTTAGCTTAATAATCCAGCTTATTTCTAAATATGGTAACTTTCAATTTTTAGAAACTTATCTATTTTAATCATTTAATCTATTTATGGAAACTTTCTATTTTTTAGAAATTTATTTATTTTAAGCAGTTAATCTATTTTTGGAAACTTTTTATTTTTGGAAACTTTCTATTTTAGGAAACCTGCTATTTTTAGAAAGTTACTTATTATTACACAACAAGTATAATAATACAAGAAATACAAGTAATACTTAATCAGAATATCCATAATACATGATAAACACAGTATAACGTTAAAATCAGTAAAACATGACATGAACATATAAAACAAGTTATGACATGATATAGAACCAGTTACGTACAAAGTAATCAGAACACTTATACACGTATATTATTTATGTAGCATTAGTGAGATCGAAGTAGGACTCTCTTTCGTTCGTCTTCTTCGTTCACTAGACACAAGGAACGGATTCTCCGTCCTTTCAGTATGGACATTCTTTCCTTATTAGGATTCCCCGTATGCAGCCAACTGTTTTCCCAGTATGTGTTTTATATGTTTTGATTTGCTTATGTTTAATTAAATGCCTAAGCCATATACATGCATGACCAGTTTCACCTAGTTATGGAGGTACCATAACCATATCACTGGAGGCACCAGTGTTATGACTTCACCACGACGGAGTGATAGCTCGTGGTGCCATTTTCAGCTTTTGGCCATATTATTATATTATCATGTGGGGCGTATAGGTGCATCCTAGGTTACATGTTTTTAACAGATTATTCAGGTGAATGTGGTGTGTGCCTTGCATCCTTCACAAGGAGCTAATCCCTCCTACCCAAACTTATATTAATTAGAGGCAACCCCTCTAATTGCATGATGAGGTCACCCCTCCAAGTATTCATGCACGTTGATAATTCATGACCTATATTGGCTAATGGTTAACATGTTAAATAGTTTTCATAAGATAAACATAAGTCTTTTCAAACTATAAAACTAGTTTTACTAAGTTATACCAGGTTTCCAGGACTTAATTAATTCCGCTGCTATATGTTGTATATGCTTATATAATTCATGCTATGTTTGTATATCCGCACACTGAGCGTTATGCTCAGCCGTTTTCCTTTCATGTTTCCCAAAACGGTAGGTACTCAAGGGCGCTCGTAGATTCTAAGCGTAGGTGCATATGGATTGGAAGCTTACTAGCCTTCATTACTTTATGCATTTCATCATACATTCTGCTACTTATTTTCATGGACATTATTTAGTCCTTTTCCTTTACAGTACTTATGTCTGTGTGTGATGAGCTTTTACTTTGGGGTACCGATGTTTGTTTCCGGTATTTCCTTTATGGTCATGTAATGTTTAAAACATTTATCCTTGCATGCTTTGATGACACGCCATAATCACGCGTGACATTCTATTTACCAAAATGGGGTGTTACAATAATGATTAGGTTCAATTCTAATGCATTAACAATGACAAACAGTTGTTGTATGTGATGTAATAAAGAAAGTAAGTAAAGAGTAAGTAAAGAAACAACCTAATAGGAAAACACCAAGATTTATAGTGGTCCGACAACAAAGCTCTATCTTCGTTCCTACTCCACTCCTCGAGTACACCTTACTCGAGATTTCCACTATATCCACAAGCTCCCTTCTTGGCAGAGAAAACCTTACAACGTCGCTTACATTATTTTTCGACACTAAGCTAAATGTCGAGACCTAATCTTAGCTAGGACTAATCTACACAACGTCGCCTACTTCACCATTTTACGACACAAGGCTAGATGTCGAGTTCTAATCGAAAAATAGAACCAATCTTCACAACGTTGCCTACTTCACCATTTTCTGACAATAGGCTAGATGTCGAGTTCTAATCAAAAGCCAGAACCGATCTTCACAACTCTTCACTTTGAAGGTAAGTGAGAGCTCACAAGACACAACTACACATCACTTTATAGTTTAGTGAGAACTTACATGACAAAACCACAAGTTACTTTATTGTTTAGTGAGAACTAACAAGGCACAACTTTTACAACTCAATAATCACATATCCAAGTATACACATGTAACTTGGATCTAGACAACACAAATCCAAGTATACACATATACAATGGATTTACACAAGACTAATCCAAGTATTCACAAATACAATGGATTAACACAACTAATCCAAGTATTCAAAAATACATTGGATCTATACAAGACACAAATAAAACAAATAATGAACATAACTAGATCTTTAAGAGAGGATGATCTTCATCAAGGCTTCATCTTTAATCATATCACAAGTGTGTGAGTGATCTTCTCTTTGGACAAGGTAAAGAAGGAGATCAAGGGGATAATCATAAGTAAACATACTTAACACATTAAGTGATCATTTACAAATTATTAGGAATTAGAAAAGAGAAAGATTGCAGAAAGAGTGTCCAAAAAGGGTTGTTGAAAATGCAGATTTGATCCAATATTTGTAGGAGACAAAAGCCAACAGCTGTTTGAGCGCGGTTCCTTAATTGTGCCTGCGGTTCCTTATCATTAGGGAACCACATAGCCCTTTAATGAACCATGGGAGTAGACTCCGTTCTTTTTGTCTTTTAGTGGGGAAGTAAGATCCGAGGTAAGTTTTTACCTTCAAAGGATATTCCTATGGCATTTGGAATATGCCATATTCAAATTTACATTTTCCATTTTAATAAAACATTGTTTTAAAAAGAAAGTTTATTAAAAAATCGTTTATCTCATTAGACAAAATGTAAGTTTAGGACTAATCACTTTTATGATCATTAATCATGATTAAGATATGTTAGTGCAATACTTAAATGATTATTACCTTGATGATAGTGTTTGTTAGATAATTCGTCTTATGATTGTATTTGATGATAAATGTCTTTTTAATTTGTCGTGATCAAAACTAAGAAAGACTAGTTAACACTAATAATGTTTTTGGGCATTACTTTGCATTAACTGAATTAATATGAACCCTTGAACACATTGGTAATTGAAATGTTAATGCTTACCTATAAACGAATTTTGAAAAACCAATGTTCAAGTTCATGTTTGACTTTGCATAATTCATATGTACCCGTCAAAGATGAAATTGCTACATTGTGGATGAGAATGTTAAGGATTCATCCTTTGGATAGTGAAGAAATAGATTAAACACATTCCTATGATTTTGATTTTTATCGAATATATAACATAAGAGTGATTGTGGATATATTTTTTGTGTTAGATAGGTACTTAATCATGCCTTCGTATATCAACAAGACCACCACAAAAAGAAGAGTTATATGCCTAATCTCGTCGATTCGTGTCTTTCCATAACTCTTGGTAATACCGTTTGTTTGCTTCAAAAACGTTTCTTTTATGAGAGTAGGGTTGTCTATGGGGACACTGAGGGATATGATTATACTAGACAAATGTTTAGTACTATTAAGTTCGATTGTTTGCTAGACATCGATGAGCTTATTTAAATTCCTCCTAGATTTCTTTAGCACTTATTCCCTTCTAGTTAATGAAGATGTAATGTTTGTTAGGTTCACCATTCGTAGTCAACCCATTACTTACTCTGTCGAGGAATTTGGTAAGGCACTTAAAGTGACATATGTAGGTCAATTACGGTTCATAGATTCATGGAAAATTGATTTCTTGGAAACGTGTATCGACAATCCTCCATATGACACTGAAGTGCGGGACTTAGAAATCATCCTTGATGTCATCACCAAAGGTCGTAATCGACCTGTTGTACGTAGTATCCACTCCAAGAAACGTGCTTTGAAACGTAATGAGATACTCGTATGCGATCTTAATGATTGTATGGTCTCTTGGGCCGATATCATTAGGGAGAATGTTTTTTTCATGGTGGAAACCGGGATCATGTTCCGGCGTGTATGGCTCACATGATGTGTTTCATATGCCTTTCCACTGATTAAAATCCCGCATACTTCATCGCTCGATGGATCAATTATGTCTTCTCGACCCCAAAAGCTAACCACCCTATGTCATGCTCCTCATTTGCCTTTTTAAAAGGGTTGATCATGACTATCTCAATCTTGGTCACTCCAACTATGTGCCCGTCAATCATGTGAAGTTTCCAATTCAAAAGGTGCGTCCACAAAAGATTAGGAGTTACCGAGGGACTCATAGAGGTGATCTAAAAGAAACAGAAAGCGAGGAAATTTCCTCATCATCAAGTGATGGTAATGGTGTTGGAACCAGTAGCAACTTCGGTTCTACGAGTCACTCCACCCCATCTTTGAACACTTTCATGGATGGGTTAGACCAAATTAATTGCCCTCCTAGTTCATCATCGAGTCAACTTCCTCAAAATTTCGGTTTTGAGGATGTCTATCGGTCAAACCTTCAAACTCGAGAGGAGTTGTACGATCATCATACGAAGTCAAGGGGTGCCTTCAAGGCTATAGGGAGTATGCTCAAGAAGCTTGGCAAGAAAAAGAAGTGATGAATCATTGAAGCTAACAGTGAAGACTTCATTTGGTTGACTTCATTGTTAACTTTAGTTTAATGTTGAACATTTTCATTTCATTAGACTTGTTTCTTATTTCCTTAGCATTAGACTTTGGTTTGTTTTAACTAATACTGTGTTTGGATTGACTAGTATTTTAGTCCTAATGTGCTTCATGTAATCGAACTTTCGATTTACATGAATTCATGAAATTATGTGTTAGTTAGCTATCTTGATTTTGGTTGGTAATCTATTTTGGCTTGATAAACTTTTGTCTAAAATCTGGGCTTAAGAAAATTGCTGGAAGTTCCATTTTCACGGGGTTCTGCTGGCGGTTCTTTAAATACCAGCCGGTTCCTTAGTGACATCTAACCGCAGGTATATTTGGTTATTACTTCGAAAGAATCTGTGCTTTATAATGTTTTCTCTAAATCTTTGTAAACATGGATAAAACTTTTGCTAAAAACCAGCTTTTTCCTTAATAAGCCTATCAAATTTCATTATTCACCAAAATCATTTCAAACACATTACTAGTTTGGATCATCCCATCTTCTTCTTAAACCACCATTGGATTTCTTCTTCTCCATCTTCTAAGCCTTCTCTAAACCTTGACACACAACCATGGTGTCCACAAGATCCTCAAACTCTCTACCAACAATAGAAACCTTAAGATTAAGTTACCTAAATAAGGTGCTACATCTTTTCTTACACCCAAGAATGAGATTACTCCTATTCTCATCTCTTCATCACCTTCACCACCTCTTGCTCCATGCAAGACTAGTTCAACTCATGGTAGTAACCACTCCCATGGTTCTTACAATTCTTCATTCCAATCAAGAATGAATGAGTTGTCCTCACCTTTCACTCCAATTCCTCTCTTGGATGTGAACCCCGACCTCTCTAAAGCATTCCCTTTGTGAATGACTTTGTTGAGCCTTTGCCAACCTCACCTTTCACTCCACCAAATTCACCTATATCACCATTGGACACCATGCCTTCTCCTCCTCCTAACACTCCACTTTTTGGTGTTCCTCTTTCTAACTTCATGGGTGATCCTTACTTCTTTGCTTTTCTTGAAGCACATGGAACTAATTGTCCATGTCGCCTCTATAATAACTACATCATCTAAAACCTAAGAATGGAGATGTTTGGACTTCATGCAAGGTTACAAGATTTCTTGTTAACTTTGTTCACCAATCCTCCTCCTCCTAGGAGATGAACAATGACATTTTCTAAAATATCATTTCAAGTAACCAAGCCAAAGAAGATTGTTTAATCAAGATTAGATTAGCTAGATATTGTAGTAGTTAGTTGTTTTTCTTTTCTTGTACTTGGTTTCCTTCATGAGTTTTTAATGAAGATGTTTTAATAACTTAAGCTCTTTTTATGTGTTTCAACCTATGTATTTTCACAACTAATTAACTTCAATTTAAATTAAAATTGAACCTTAATCTATTGTAACCTCTAAAACTTGACTAAAATTGGATCAAAATGTTATCTAAATATTTTGTCACCCTTTGTCAAGATACTCTTGTGAGTACATTGCTCTTCTTGCAACCTTAGCCTAACCTAGTTCTATTAGAGGTAAAAATCTAAGATTTGCTTGATTTTGAAAAGGACTTGTCTTTTCTCAAAACTCTTAAAAATTGGATTTTTTTGTTGTTTCCACTATGGGCGGCTCAATAAAATTCGTGCGGCTCATTATATTTAATGAACCGCACGCTAATTTAAAGAACCTCGGACAGTAAGCCAAATTTTAGCTCGTTTTTTGGTCTTTCTTCTTTGACCTCAGTCTTTTTCAAGATTCTTTGTTTGCCTATTTGGGCTAAACATTCCTTGAAACCTTTTAGTTTTCTTTCTATTCTTTGCCTTGTCTATTTTCTTTATATCTTCTCATTTTTGAAGTTCTCTTTCTCATCCCTTACAATGTCTTCTTTTTCTAATCTTAACCTTGACATATCTTTATCACAACCTTCGAACCCAAAGCTTCTTCTTCTAAGCTTTATAAAAAACAAAAAGTCTCGGTTCGACCCATTTGGATCAAGAAGAATAAGGATCATCATGATTCTTGTTCTCCTAAACCTTGCAAGACATTTATTTCTCTCCAATTGAGTATTGGAATCAGACTTTCTCAATCAATCCAATTACCGGAGAAAGGGAAGCTCTTGTTGTTCCCATATTAATTCACTTCACCATGGTTGATTTTATGATTAAGCAAGAATTAAAGATAGAAAAATAGATGGATTATAGAGAGAGAAAGTAGTGAGAGAAAGTAGAGAGAAGGTGGAGAAAACTAGGTGAAATTAGATTAAGAAAAATGAAAACTCCTAACCCTTCCTAACATGCTAGGAAGAGCTTATATAGTCGGGCTCATACATGTAGCCTTAATGGACTATATTGTTTAATGGTTTGGGCTTGAATAAAATGCTTAGTACCTTAAAAGAGGCCTTTTAAGCTAGCCATCAAGCCCGTAATGTCACGACTATTTTAACTAACTATTACAACGTTCTAATAAATATTAAAATAAAAACCTATGACCGAACATTCTTGTTTGACTCAATATTTTGAGGCTAACAATCTCCCCCAATGTGAGGTTATTCTTCTTTGATATTTGGAGTTCAATGGAGACTACGAATTTCGTCATAACTAAATCTTGAACGTGTAATAGTAGTCTTGTTCCTTCATGCTGTGATCTTTGAGCCTTTGTCGTTGTCTTTCGACTTTGTCTTTAAACTTGAGATCTTCAAATTATCCTTGACTTGTCTTTGCCATCTTGCGATCTTGTGTCTTTATCCACATGCTCATACGTTGCACTATCTTGAAAGCTTGCTAACAATCTCCTTTGAAGAGAGGTCATTCCTCTACATTAATTGATAAGGAAGATTTTGATCATCAGAGTTGCGGAAGTTTTTAGCTTTCTTGATTGTTGAATATGTCTTTGGGCATGACTATGTGGTTTTGAATCTTCGACTTTGCTGAGTACACCGTAACGTCACCTTCTTGAGACAAAACATAGACACAGACTGAATGGCTTTGACATTCGTCCTAAATCGGTAGCGTCTTACCTCAGGTTGGTAAAGACCGTTACACGATATTAAATATCGTACCTGTGATAGGTAGATTCAATTAAGAATCTTCTAGACAGGGTTTCGCGGCGGTACTAGCCGTTCTCTTTACTCGACCGTCTCAAAGCAAGACTGCGAACATAAAGAGTGAATCAATTGGATAAATATCCGCTTGATTAAAGTCGTCAATTCAAATTCCTTGAACAATTTTGATTCATTAAGAATCTTACCATTGTTGCTTTCCAGTTGACACAAGCTTGATTCATATGAATCTCGCAAGTTACCTACCGTAGCGCTGTTTAGTGTTGACGCTAGAAGGATTTCCATTCGTCACTGTGAATATTAATAAATATCACTCTGAATGTTCTGGCAAGACCATAAAGATATTGCGTAGAAACTTGAAACGAGTTTGAATCGATAAAGAAACAAACCACTGTTGCTTTTCAGTTTTACGTATGTTCAATTCATAAAGAATTTTACACATGACCTACCGCAGTGCTGTTTGATGTTAACACTAGAAGAATTTCCACTCATCATTGTGAATACTAAGTAGGATCACTCTAAGTGTTCTAGCAATATCGCAAGGATATAGCGTAGGATTCTCTTGATCGTCATCCGTGTGTCCTAACGAGATTTGATTGATCTCTTGGCTCTAGACTCGATTTGTGCACTTTTAGTGGTCGGAGGCTGGAGCAGATGCCACCTATTCAATATCAACTATCTCGGAGTGAGAAAGTCAATAGAAATCGTGTTGATCTCCGTGACAATAAAAAAAACTTCTTTAGAGAGAAGCCTGAGTCAGCTGGAGAAGGGTTGTGCATTACATCACTGGGTCCATGATGTGTTGACCCCGTTTCTGCCTAAGTTGTATGGAGGGCTTCTTTGTTTACACCCTTTATCCTTAAATTTCTTTTTCATTCTTCAACCCCTTCAATGCTTACCAAAACATCATTAATAGCACCTCGTTGTGATTGTTCTAGTGCTATCATCAGTACTTAGTAGGCATTCAGCTACATTCACATTCTACTCCATCTTTCCTAAGGACTTCTAATAATCTATTAGATTGTCCCTGGGAAGATCCCTCCGATTTTGGTTGGATCATAGGACTTTAACCTAACCACTCTCTTGACACCAATAACGTCGTGAATTAAAGATGTTGTGGGTATTTGATAGAAACCATGAGTGCTTGAGTCTTTAGATCACATTTTAATCACATTTTCTCCCCTATCGCTAATATATAAAATCGTTTGATATTAGAAATACCAAATTTGATTAAAATATATTGTGAAAAATAGTCTTGAAAAACTTTCGGGAGAAAAATGTGTCAAACTTAGCATGAATGTGGAACGCTCCCCCTCAAAAATTGATCCAATAGAATTGTCATGATATGATCCACATTAAACTTTTGAGGATAGGAGTTGTTGAACACACAATTTTTGAAAGATTTTGAATATCATTGAAAAATTCTTGAAAAAATTATGTTCAACGCTTTTTGAAAAACATCTCATACCAATTTTCCTAAGTAGATACGCAAACCTCTCTTTTGAAAGAGATTTTGTAAATAAGTCAGCTAATTGGTAATCAGTTCAAACAAAGTATAATTCAACGATACCCCTTTCAACTTGTTCCTTAATGAAGTGATATCTGACATCAATGTGCTTCAAAAATCAATACCCTCTTTCTGTCCATACCCCTTTAGCCACTAGCCTAGATTTATTCGTGATGATTGTGTTCTCTTCATCCATCTTGTTTTTCCAGATCCATCGAAGATTTAATGGTATTACATCATATGGTCTGTCAACAATTTCCCAGACTTTAAGTCTTTTAAATTGTTGAAGTTCATCCGTCATAGATTCAATCCAAGCGTGATCTGCCAAGGCTTCTTTGATATTTGTTGGTTCAGATGTACTCACGGCGGGAGAGAACATACAAACTTCATCATCAGTTTCAAGTTGTCGTCTTGTACGAACGGGCTGTGAAGGGTTTCCAATTACTTGAACCAAAGGATGATATCAGGTCCAATGATGTGTTGAAGGATGTCGTTGAGAAAAGGTATGCATATTTGACGGATCAACATGGCTAGTAGAAGACTCTCCAGTTTCGTGTACCGGTGTACCGAATAGGTTGATAAAGTCGTCTTCATCATTTAATGCATAGTCTGCTTGATTTGTGTTCTCTGGAGCAATGACAGTAGTTGTTGATGTTGTAAGAGCGGTTGTTGATGTGATATTATGAGGAGGTGAATCTACAACAACCCGTGTTGAAGTAGATAAAGTTGTATCCTTTTGTTGACGATGATCAGTATCATCATTCTTATCATGAGTAACATCAGAAGACGTTGATACAACATGTTTCTTCCCCATGAAATATTCATCATACATTGGTCCATAAAACATTTCCAACTCTTCAATAGTCGTGTTGACTGTCATATCTGCTCTTGGAACATTTCCTTGAACCAGCTTTGAACTTGACGGTTCATTGTTGTGGTCTTGAGTTCCGAGTTCCGTGCGGTTGTGAACGAAAGTCGCTTGTCGTTGTGGATCGGGACTTAAACTGTTTTGTTCAAGTGCCATTTCTTGTAATTCATCAAATCGGATATGAATATTCTCAACTATCAATTTTGTTCGCTTGTTGTAAACTCTATATCCCTTAGACTGAGTTGCATATCCCAAAAGAATACATGCATCACCTTTCTCTTTCATCTTATCCAAGTTTTCACCATCTCGAATTATGTAACAAGTACATAAAAAAACGTGAAGGTGTTTGAGTGAAGGTTTTCGATCATGGATTATGTGATATGGTGTCTTTTCGTGTCTTGGGATGATTAAGGATCGATTTGTGTGTAGCATGCGGTTGACACGGCGTCGGCCCAAAAGTATAGTGGAAGTTTTAAAGCAGATAATAATGTTCGAGCAGCCTCAAATAAAGTACAGTTTCGTCTTTTAAAAACACCGTTTTGTTCGGGTGTTCGAGCAATAGATGTTTCATGTTCAATTCCCCGGCTTCAAAATAGTTCCTCAGAGTTGAATTCAAAAATTATGTGCCTCTGTCAGTACGAACCACTTTTTACTTGAGCTTGAAGACCACGTTGTATCAGTTTAAGGAAGTTAATGATAACTTCGGGTGTTTCATCCTTGGACCTTAAGAAGTGAGTCCATGTGTACCTTGAGTAATCATCGACAATTACCATAACATATTTCTTCCCATTGATACTATGAACACGCATAGACCACATAAATCTGTATGAAGAAGATCTAACCGTCCTTTAGAGCTTGGTTTAGTATTTATCTTAAAGCTACTTCGTTTAGCTTTACAAAGCTCACAAGAAGAACAAAGATGATCTTTCATGAATTTCAAGCTTAGAAGGCCTCTCACAATATCTTTCTTGCAAAGCAAGTTGATGGTATCAAAATTAAGATGAGATAAACGTTGATGCCATAACCATGCCTGAGTCGATGAAGCTTTAGCCATGAAGCAAATTGGAGTTGATGAAGTTGTGTCTTGAAGTGAAATAGTGTAGAGATCAGTACCCCGTGTACCGGTAAGTAAGTCATTCCCATCATAATCACGAACAAAACATGTCCTCTTTCTGAAAGCAACCTCCAAATCTGCATCATAGAATTGACCAACCGATAAAATATTGTGATTGAGCCCTTCGACGTAGTATACCCTTTTTATCGTTATATTTCCCTGAACCAAATCTCCATATCCTAGGATCGGTGCAAATTGATCATTTCCGAATCAGACCGTACCCAGAAACCTTTTCACGAAGTTAATTAGAAGCTTGAGATTCCCCGTCATGTGCTTTGTGCATCCGGAGTCCAGTATGAAGAGAATTATTTGTGTCACCTGCAGACGAGTTAGAACACGATGGAGCATTTGCTAAATTGGATACCACAGTAGTTGTGATTGTAGAATCATTAGTGTCCTTAGCAACATTTAAAGGCATACTAACACTCGTTGTCACATTTTCTGTCCTAACTTTAGGCATCCATTTATATCCTGGAGGACATTGATTAGCAAACCACCATTTCCTAGACTTACTAGCAGACTCATATAGTTCCTTAATTCTGCTTCTAGGGTTCTTAGTGGTGGAGTCTGATGCAATACTTTGCTTAGTGGGGGTTGCACCAGAATGGTTCACTTTGCGTTTGGTTTTACTAGTACTAATACGCATCGCAACTTGCTTCTTAGTTCTAGTATCTACGCCTTTGACATTATTCATAGCACACATAGAATGATTAGCATTAGCACATTTTCCACATCTGACACAAACAAATTTAACATTCAAAGCATTCAAATCATTTAAAGCATTCAAATCGTCATTACACGCGATTACAAACTTTTTATTCTTAAAAACATTCAAATTCCTAGGGTGTTCTTCTACCTCCTTCATCTTCCCTTGACTCTTATGTTTCTAGACCTTATCATTCACTTGAGTGCGCTTAAGCTGAGGCCGGCTAACACTAGCAGTGGAGACTACTCCTGTAGTAGAAGACACACGAGTATTAGTGTTTCTAGAAGTCTAAGGCGATTGACTAACTTTGTTTGTGGGTTTAGTGATCATTTTATACATCCCTGGTTTAGTCACATTATTGTGCTTAACGCTTGGTGCTACAGTATTCCTTATGGGTTGAGTATGTGGTAACCTTTCCTTTCCATCCATCTTGGGGGAAAACACAGGTTTTGCAAACGAGGAATTTGAGAAAGCAGATGGTTTTCCCAAGATAGAGGATCTATTCACTTTAGAGGCATTGAGTTGTCTAATAACAAGTTTCTTAACGCTAGGTTCCACAACTTTCCCACCCATCTTAGCAACGAGTTTCTTCAACTCTGATATTGCTAGGTGATAGGTGTGAAAACACCCATCCTTTTACCACTTAATTACAATAATAACCAAGCCAAAACATGTATTTTATGTCGTAAATGTTGGAGTTATGCGTGGTTTGTGTTTTTGTTGTGATTTAGGACCAGAATGTAAAAAGGGAGGAAAACACGGGCTTTCACGGGCTTTTATCGAAGAAAAAGACAAAAGACGAAGTCAAGAGATCAAGGGTGCAAAAAGAACGGAAGTCCAAGGCCAATTCTGAAGATTTATCGAAGAAAAAGTCTAAAGAGGGAAGTTTAATAAAGCCGAGAAACTCAAGTCTTATTAATGAAGAATTTTCAAGACGAGTTTAATTAATCCCGAGACAACGTCGAAAAAAGTCGAAGAATTAAGAAGATGAAAAGACGGAAAGAAAGAAAGGAGGAAGCAACACATGCTTTCCTTCTCCCTATAAATAGTGTCCATTTCATTTCATTTCACTTGTTGGCTAGATTGACAAACTAGCTCTTCCACTTTTCTTTTCATGTCAATTTCAATTCTTGTCAATTTACTTTCATGCACCTTAAATTTGTAAGTTCTTTAATCTTTAAGTTTTTGTTATTGAATCTTTACCTTTTAATCAAGCTTTTAATTCCTCTTCTTCTTCCTTTCTTGTTTAATCTTTCCTTGTGTTCATGGTTATGTTCTTGAGTTTTCATAGTTTTGATCAAGTGGGTTTTGATTGTTTTGGTTGTGATTGTTAGTTTTAGTGATTTGGATTGATTGGTTATTGTTAGTTAATCATTTGTGGTTAGTTTGGTTTAATCTTTTGGTTGATTTTGGTTATTTTTTATTAGATTCGTATCCCTTTTCATTCCCGTGTTCTTCGCATCATATATTGTTCCCAGATTTCGAACGAAGGTTTTCTTTCATTTATTCCGAACGAAGCTTTATATTCCGAACCAACTTACTTAGTTTGTTATTCTGAATGAGTTCTATATTCCGAATGAGGGATTTATTTTGAACATTCCGAACCAACCTTTTCTTCTTTTTATTCTGAATGAAGGTTTTTGCTTAATATATTCCGGATGAACTCTGCATTCCGAACGAACCATTTCTGTTAATTATTCCGAACCAGCCTTATTATTCCGCATGAACACTTTATTCCGGATGAACCTTCTTTATTCCGGATGAACCTTTTTTTATTCCGGATGAAGTAGATATTCTGGATGAGCAAGTTTATTCCGAACGAAGCCAACATTCCGAATGAGCCTTTTTCCGAATCAGCATACTTATTCCAAATGAAGGTTTATTCCGGATGAACGAGTTATTCCGGATGAACGAGTTATACCGGATGAACATTTATTCCGGATGAGCGTGTTTTTCCGGATGAAGGAATTATTCCGGATGAAGGATTTATTCCGGATGAGCTGTTTTTCTTGGATTTGTAATTTTTATATTTTCTATTTTATCCAGAAAAGTGACAGTTTTCTGGTGATTGTTTTTAGCTTAATTTTATTACTCTGTGCATTTTATTTTTCAGTCTTTAATTAATTTCGTCTTTAATTTTATTTTTATTAATTGTTTCGCTTTAATTTTCATTTAAATATATGCATTGCTCTTTTATTAATTGTCTTTAGTTTATTTTTATTTCGCTTCGCATTTACCTTTTCTAGTAGAATAGATAACCCATCTTCACTTTTCGTTACCAAGAACAACTGAGTCACACTTAAACCAATAATCAATTCGAGGAGATCGGACGATAATATTTTCTTACTAGGCAAAACCCTTGTATTGAATGGCGCCATTGCCGGCTCTTTTCGTGAAGATTAATGGTTTTTTGTGAGAGACGCGTTGGCTTTTGGGATCCGTTCACTCGTGAACGTTATTTTTCGTGTCAAAAATTTTCAAAAATCCCAAAAACATTTGAAAAATCATAAAAAGCATCTCTTTTTCAAAGTTTTGCACCAAAAATATTCTTCTTGCTTATCTATTTTTCTTCATGGATTCTTCTTGCGTTCGGTGTGGGAGACCATGGCTTGGTTTTTAAATATGTCCATGGTGTACTTGTGCGAGGTGTGGTTCTGATATCGACAATACACAATTTGGATTTTGTCAATTTTGCAATTCAAGAAATTCGTACTTCAACTCTTACAATACTTTCTCACTCCCTCCCGTCTATGGCAATCCTTATCCTCAACAAGCACCGGGTTTTTCTCCATACTCGTGGTGCTATATTTGTGGGGGCCCTCACGATGCTTCTTCTTGTGAACCGTCGTAGATTTTTGAGCCAAATCCGTGCTATCATCCCAGTGTGTATAACTTTGAGCCCCCACATCACATCTTCAATCATCAATCCTCTCAGCAACTTAGTCTTGACCAACAACTCACTACTTTGAATGGCGTTCTAGAAAGTCTAGCTCAACTCCGAGCTGACTTACATCAGGAAAGGCAACCTTTGCTTGATGGTGACGATATCTTGAAATCCACCAACACCTTTTTGAGCCAATTTGGTCGTTTTCCCTTCTTTTCTACACCAAAATGTTTAATCACAGTGTGGGATAGATTTGGTTTAATTGAACATACTCGGGGAGATGAACAACAAAAGTTGCTTCATGAGCTTCTTAAAGATGTGGAGGTTATCAAGGAAGAGTTAGCCGACTATGTCACTCCTAATTGGAATGGTCCAGTCCATTATGACGATGATGACGACGATGATGTCTACGCTCTCAACTCATTTTCTGACGTTGCCACTCCTACTCTCGATATTCCTAATGCGTCTAAGGATAGTGATTCCTTGAGTGAGATTAGTGATTTTGGTCTCGACAAATTCTTTGATGATGAGGTTTATGACATACCGACTGCTATGGAGCTTGAGGATGACGTTGCTCTTACGCAAGAGGTCGATCCAAATGATGACGATTTTTCTCCACGCTATGAGAATTTCACTTTTGAAATTTCTCAATCTCCACCGGGAGATGCGGGCGATGACGATTTATTCTCTCCGGCTTACGAGAAGTTCACCGATGAACTTGCTCTTGTAGATGAGGTGGAAGACGTGATTCTTCGCGACAGATTACGGAAAGTACATCTTCTTATTGCTCAAATTGAAGCATTGACTTCTCGTCCTCTTTCCGAGTCTTTATCTCCATCTATTACTCCCGTTGAGGATAATGACCCATTGCTGGAAGAAATCGACATTCACTCAGTACCTTCGGGTATTGATGATGATGACATGGAAGGGGATATCCTTTTTGATACTTTGCTTCTTGATGCCATTCTCCCAAGTCCCCCTCCCGAGCACCTTTCATCCAATCCTTTAGACACCATTACGGAGGATGAGTGCTTTGACCCGGGAAGTGACATTGATTATTTTATAATTGATAACTTTACGGCTTTGCCGATTAGCCAAAAACCATTGTCTTTGGAGGATGACAATGTGCTTACTTTACCCACCCCACCTCCCGCGGATCATGATTTCACATACTTTTCGTATGTTGAGCGTACTTTTCTCCCATTTAAGACTTATCCTCCCGCCTCTCCTTCATTGATGTCCTCCGGGAACGAGGACAAGGTCTTTGATCCCGGTATTACATTCGAGGCTTCCCCATGGACAATTTAATTCGGGGACGAGTCAGGCTCGTGACTCGGTTAACAAAAACAAGCGCTCTTCGGGAGGCAACCCGATTATCTATCTTTCCCTGTTTTCACCATAAGTGTAGGGGAGCCCCGTTGGTATTTCTTGTTTTCTTTCTTATCATGTGCAGGGATTAGGGCTTCAAAGACACACTCTTGATGACTTTTGACGACCCGTGATTCCGTGTTCCCGTCTTCCCGGTTCTATCCTAAACTCTTTTCGATTCACTATTTTATATTTCTTAATATTAAAATAGGAATCTCTTTAGTTGTCTCTTTCTTAGCAAGATTTAATCAGCGTGCACAATGTCCTAAGTGTAGGGGAGTTTACTCCCACATGCTTAAACATTAAGGACAATGTTTATATCAGGTGTAGGGGGGACTTCTATCGAAGTTAAGTGGTCTTTTCCTTGTATTTGTCCTCATTTTTTATTTTTCGACATTTTTCAATATTTTTAATCTATTTTGGCCTAGTTGTATAGTTGTATTTTCCTTTGTTATGGTTATTTTCTTTCCTTGCTAAAATAAAGTTTAATAAAGTGGTTTTAATTTTCAACGTTGTGAATCTTTTGACTCAACCCGAGTTTACTTATCTAAGTTTACTCTAGCTAGTATCCTTAACGTGTTTAAGTCAAGTTTTGCTAGGCTTTTATATAGGGAGCTTTAAAACGCGAAAGTCTTAACTCTTACGGGTTAGGAACAAGAACTTTTCGCAAGTTCCTATAATTGATCCTAGAGAGTCGTTTATCAAGGGAACTTTAAAATGTGAATTCTAAACTTGTTAAGAGTCTAAGAATTTGCAAGATCCTATAGATGACTTGAAAACCCAAAACTTTGATTTAATTGGCTAAGCATCCACGAGTCTCATTCCTTGAGATTTTAAACTGTGGAGGACGAGAGATGATAGAGTCAATTATAAGTTTGGTATTCTTTCGTAAATTTATGTGAGTTGATTATAAGCCTATTCTCCCATCGCTTGCTAATAAATTTATCTGCAATAAATGAGGTTGTACGATTTGAAAAGTTACTTAGCTTCTAGCCCAAGATCGTTTAAAAGTTGCTCGACATTAATTAGAGTTCATAGCCAAGGCATAACTTATTGAAACGGGATGCGAAGATTGGCCAGTCCGAAAAGGCCCTGACAAGGCATGAGGGCTACATTTTGTTGCTAAAGATCCAAAAGTGATGTGAAGAATCATTTATCGAAAATCAATATGAAGGATCGAGACACACGACGAAAAGCAAGTACTCCCCAAAAGATCATGGAGAAGTCTATCCGAAAAGACCCTAGCAAGGTATGAGGATAAATATATCCAAGTCCTAAAAGGAGGCGGATCGTTGTATATCAAAGTCCAAAATAAAGATTGGAGAAAAATGAAGAAGTCGTGGTCCAAAGATGAAGAATCTCTCAAAACTTCAAGTGAAGAAATTCCTATTATGAAGAGAAGACCATTATTTCAAGAACGTCTCTCAAAGATTTGAAGTATGAAGTCGCTGCCAAATATCGGTCCGAGAAAGGTCTCAAATCGTGAAGCGAGTTATGCCAAGATATGAACTTTATGAGGTCCCGAGAAGCAGTTTTAAAAGATTTTGTCCTTTAGCTAACTATTGATTAAATCGTCCCACTTTATTTTCAGCCTTAATAACTATCAGAATAAGTCAACAATGCATCCTCGTGATCATTCAACAGAACAATAAAATATAAGAGATACACCTAGGAATAAGGGAGTCTAAGTAAATAATTGGCCCACATGAGTTCGTGTTAGTTTGCTAACTTATAATAACAATGATCTCGTTTTTAAGCTTGGTTTGGAGAATGTGAAAACTTGAGGATGATGATCATTCATGACATTTCCAAAACCCTAAGGTATGTCTTTGATTTCTTTACTTCCTTTCTTCCTTTGAATGTTTATAATTTTCTATCTCTTTAATAAAGGCCAATGTGGATTGATTATGATGGAAAATGTAAAACGTGCTCTGTAACTAATGCATTGCATGAGGATATTGCAATGGTCAAGTGTAGGGGATTTGATAGGTGTGAAAACACCCATCCTTTTACCACTTAATTACAATAATAACCAAGCCAAAACGTGTATTTTATGTCGTAAATGTTGGAATTATGCGTAGTTTGTGTTTTTGTTGTGATTTAGGACCAGAATGTGAAAAGGGAGGAAAACACGGGCTTTTATCGAAGAAAAAGACAAAAGACGAAGTCAATAGATCAAGGGTGCAAAAAGAACGGAAGTCCAAGGCCAATTCTGAAGATTTATCGAAGAAAAAGTCTAAAGACGGAAGTTTAATAAAGCCGAGAAACTCAAGGCTTATTAATGAAGAATTTTCAAGACGAGTTTAATTAATCCCGAGACAACGTCGAAAAAAGCCGAAGAATTAAGAAGACGAAAAGACGGAAAGAAAGAAAGGAGGAAGCAACACATGCTTCCCTTCTCCCTATAAATAGTGTCCATTTCATTTCATTTCACTTGTTGGCTAGATTGACAAACTAGCTCTTCCACTTTTCTTTTCATGTCAATTTCAATTCTTGTCAATTTACTTTCATGCACCTTAAATTTGTAAGTTCTTTAATCTTTAAGTTTTTGTTATTGAATCTTTACCTTTTAATCAAGCTTTTAATTCCTCTTCTTATTCCTTTCTTGTTTAATCTTTCATTATGTTCGTGGTTATGTTCTTGAGTTTTCATAGTTTTGATCAAGTGGGTTTTGATTGTTTTGGTTATGATTGTTAGTTTTAGTGATTTGGATTGATTGGTTATTGTTAGTTAATCATTTGTGGTTAGTTTGGTTTAATCTTTTGGTTGATTTTGGTTATTTTTTATTAGATTCGTATCCCTTTTCATTCCCGTGTTCTTCGCATCATATACTGTTCCCAGATTCTGAACGAAGGTTTTCTTTCATTTATTCCGAACGAAGCTTTATATTCTGAACCAGCTTACTTAGTTTGTTATTCCGAATGAGTTCTATATTCCGAATGAGGGATTTATTTTGAACATTCTGAACTAGGGGTGAGCATCGGGACGAAACCGACCCGTCCCGACCCGATCCCGACTTATCCCGAAACCGAAATCACGAAAAACTCAAACCGAATCCCGACTCGAGTTAGGCCCGAGTCCCGAACCGAACCGATTTAAGCCCGAGTTACTCCCGATTTGTGTGGTTTTCTTTGTGCGATCCCGAATTAATCCCGAGTCCCGACCCGACCCGAGTCCCGAAAGCATGAAAAACCTATCCCGAATCCCGACCCGAATTTGGTCGGTTTGTGTCGGTCGGTTTCGGTTTCGGTCGGTTTGTGTCGGTTTTCGGTTGTCGGTCGGTTTTGCTCACCCCTATTCTGAACCAACCTTTTCTTCTTTTTATTCCGAATGAAGGTTTTTGCTTAATATATTCCGGATGAACTCTGCATTCCGAACGAACCATTTCTGTTAATTATTCCGAACCAGCCTTATTATTCCGCATGAACACTTTATTTCGGATGAACCTTCTTTATTTCGGATGAACCTTTTTTATTCCGGATGAAGTAGATATTCCGGATGAGCAACTTTATTCCGAACGAAGCCAACATTCCGAATGAGCCTTTTTCCGAATCAGCATACTTATTCCGAATGAAGGTTTATTCCGGATGAACGAGTTATTCCGGATGAGAAATTATTCCGGATGAACGAGTTATTCCGGATGAACATTTATTCCGGATGAGCGTGTTTTTCCGGATGAAGGAATTATTCCGTATGAAGGATTCATTCCGGATGAGCTGTTTTTCTTGGATTTGTAATTTTTATATTTTCTATTTTATCCAGAATAGTGACAGTTTTCTGATGATTGTTTTTAGCTTAATTTTATTACTCTGCGCATTTTATTTTTCAGTCTTTAATTAATTTCGTCTTTTAATTTTATTTTTATTAATTGTTTCGCTTTAATTTTCATTTAAATATATGCATTGCTCTTTTATTAATTGTCTTTAGTTTATTTTTATTTCGCTTCGCATTTACCTTTTCTAGTAGAATAGATAACCCATCTTCACTTTTCGTTACCAAGAACAAGTGAGTCACACTTAAACCAATAATCAATTCGAGGAGATCGGACGATAATATTTTCTTACTAGGCAAAACCCTTGTATTACTATGTCTTTTTCTTGTAACTGAGCTTTCAAATCCGAAATATCAAGACTTTTTTCGTTTAGTAATCGACATGACTCAGATAATTTGACTTCCAAAGGTGTATCATTTGAAAAGCTGCCAACTTTCTTTTGCAAAGCAAGTTCAAGTGAGTGACAATGTTTTTGAAGATAATCATATCTATGTTGAAGTAACGAAAGCTCTTTTTGGTCAACTTTATTCGAAAGCTCAGTTTCAAGACGTTCACACTCTTTGACTTGATCAAGATATTTGCATGCAACATCAGAATATTCATCAATATCAGCACAAGATGTAACATAAACACACATAATATCTTTTGAGAGACATTCGTGTAAGAGTAGATCATATGCTGTAGAAAACTCGTCTCTTTTAGGTTGATGGTCGTTCACTTCTTGTTCAAGATATTCCACATATTTCAAATCATCAAACATTTCTTGCTTAATTAATGTTTCAAATTCCAAAATATGTTTTTGCGTTCTTTCCGCAAGCGGAATCAAAATACTTTTCACGAGCACAGTTATATCGTGAGGAATTTCTTTGTTCCTTTCGAAAGTTCACGTTTTTTCCAGTCATCATCAACAACTTTTTTGAAATTTTCAATGTTATTCTTGAGAATACTAAGTGCTGGCTTACTCTTGCTTACAGAAGCTTTATATGGCAAGTACTCAATAAATTTTGAAATATTAGTTTTCTTAGTGGCAAAAGCTTGTCTCCATTTAATTCTGATTTGTTCACATTCGAAAAATATTTGCTCACGAGTCTTCTGTGTTTGCGGTTTGAAAAGACCATAAAGACTGTTTTTATAAGCATAATTATATGGTTTAACAAATTCTTTATTAACTTTTGGTCTACTCTCTTCTTCCAAATCGTTTGTCTCTTCACTACTAAGCCTAACGACAAGGCAATCAAGATCGGTCCATTGGGACTCATCAAGATATAAGTGCTGATTCTCAGATTGAGCTTGCTCAAGGTAGTTAGGATTTGCGAAACTAGGTCTATCCTTGAAAAACGAACGAGGTGCCAACATTCTCATGGTTTGAATTGATTGATTAGTTTTGTAAAAAAATTTCTTGTAAAAATCAATTTGAGTTTCAAGTTCCATCATTTTGTCGATGTCATTCGCTTGTTTAGTTTTTGAAATCCTTTTCCATCTTTTCAACCACAACTTTCTTTTCATTAACAAGTTTAGTTTTATCCTCTTGAAGAAAACCATTTACTTGAGTTAGCTCATTGACTTTAGTGGTAGCAAGATACGTTTTTTGACGTTCAGTACTCAAAGAGGTGTTATAATTACATTTCTCTTGTTCTAGAAGCTTAAGAGTTTCGTTATATTTTTGTTGATAATCGTCCTTTTTGACGTTAATTAAACACCCTTTGTACCCCTCAAGCTCTATAGCTATCAATGATCTCACTAGGTTTGATTAAAGCAGCTTTGCATTCTTCAAAATTTTGAGTGATCGTAGCGTTTGCTTTCTTTAATTGCTTTTGACTCTTTTTAGTTTCTTTGACATCTTTTTGTAAAGAAGCAATTAAGTTAGCAAGCGCAATACGCTCCTCATCATCATCATACTCAATTGCATGTTGATCATCCTCAGACTCATTATTGCACATGTCTGATGAATCGGGTATGGTATTGCTATCAACCGTTTCCATCATACATGTGTCATTAATGGCTTTGGGTAGCTCAGAATGCTCATGAATATTACCAAACACATTATATTCCTCTTCAGGGTGTACCTTATCGATTGGCTCAGTATCAAAGATAGGACCATTGTCATCTTCAGTGATGTTGAGAACTTATTCAACCTTTTCCATGTACGAGTAATGTGCTTCAAGTTCTTGGTCAAAGGCTTCATCATCAGTATCATCAAGCATTGCTCCTTCCTCAGCCGACAGTTTAACCCCAACTTCCATCTTCTTGCAAAGCAACATTTTTTCCTTATGATAACCAGAATCCCTAACTCGTTTTGGCTTTCGGCATTCCTTTGCCATATTCCCATAACCTTGACAATTAAAGCATTGAATCCCACTTTGCTGAACCACTTGAGTACCAACAGTTTCCCTATTCCCAGCAGCAGTAGCAATCCTCTGAGTATCATGCTTAGCATTTTGTCGATCATACCGTGCAGAATCCTCAACATGTGTTGGATTACGTCGATCATACCTAGGAGGAATTTTATCACATTGACGTGTGTCATACCTTCGAGGACTCTCAACATATTGGTTCCTTGTATTTGATGATGTTCGAAGATTGTTGTTGGTAGGTTTGAATATTTTCTTGTAGGTCTTCATAATGGAAGCAATTTGTTGCTTCATCTCCCTATCCTTCTGAGCTAGTTCTTCATCACTGTCCTCTTCAGATGATGGCTCAGGTGATGGTGATGGTGCTCTTGGTTCTTTGTCTCATGATCTAGTGGGAGCTGAATACTTAGATGAAGTGGAGTATCTTGGTGAAGAAGATGTAGTGGAGTATCTTGGTGAGGAGGATGTAGTGGTGTATGACTTTGGAGCACGAGAGCGATGATCTTGGACTTGTTGAGTGGTAGACACCAAAGCAAGTGGATTAGCAGTCTTTGCTATCCTTTCAGCTCAAAGTTCATTCGCCTCATTCTGAAATTGTTTCAAAATGTCAAAGAGCGTGTGATAGTTGACCTCGTCTAACTTACTCTATTGTTTCACCAAAGTTACGAACCGTGTCCACTCTGGTTGAAGTTGCTGTAGAAATTGCACATTGACTTGCATGGTGGAGACTTGCAAATTGTTTATTGTCATGTCATTCATCATCTTGTAGAACCTTGAGTAGTATGAATCAATTGATTCCCCATCCAATGAAGTAAACTTGTCAAAGTTCCAAAACAAGTTTGTCTTGAAATCTTGTTTGTTTAGTGATTCTCCTTGTTGCAGACGTTCAATGGCAAACCACATATCTTTAGCAGTAGTACATGCATCAACTGTTGAGTATATATCATCTCTAATTCCACTTAAAATCAGATAGATTGCTTCCTTCTCTGCATCTATCCAAGCACGTTTCTCTTTCGAAGTGTTTTCATATGTTTCCTCAATTGTTTGCTCATCGGAACCGGTCGTCGAGTCGGTTGCTGGAATTGCAGGAATGGTTATTGTAGTGAGAGTATAGGGTCCTTCTTTGATGCAACGTCGAAGAACATCACCATTGGGTTTAGTATCAAGATATCGAAGAAATCATGATTGTCATTGTGCATATCGACCAGTCACAAGCATTGGTGGTCTCTCTTTATTACCCGCCACCATGATGTTGTTTGTCACACGATATTCTTGAGTAGAATCCATGTCGAGAACTTTGAAATACATGAAGTGAAAAAGGATCTTAAGTAGATGTGTTGTGATTGTTGGTGAGAAAAGATGTTAAAATCCCCTAAAAATGTTCTCGATAATCCAAAACATTCCAAGGCAAACAAAAAACACACAGTAAAAATGTGAACTTCGGAATGTGTTCTTGCTTGTGGACTTCGCAATATGTAGCAACTTCGGAACAATTGACTTCGCAATATTAACTTCGCAAATGTAACTTCAGAATTTAGAAAAAGTAACTTTGGACTAATTTACCTTAGATACTTCGGAATAATTTACCTTAGATACTTCGGAATATCAAATTTATCTTCGGAATGTGCTTCGGAACTCACTTCGGAATCGTACCCAAGAAGAACTTCGGAATCCTGGTTCACTTCGGAATAGTACTTCGGAAAATGATCACTTCGCAATCCTTAGTTATAAGTTAACTTCGGAATGCCAAGTAATAAATTAACTTCGGAAAACTTTCGTAGTCCACTGCGCAAAAAATAACTTCGGAATCTTAAAGAAAGTAACTTTATTGACTTCGGAATGTTGAATCTTTGTATCTTCGGAATCCTCCCAAAATGAAGAACTTCGGAATCCTTTCAAGAGATAACTTCACAATGAATCTAAGGAACCACTTCGGAAACCAAATGTGAGTAACTTCAGAATTCTGGTGAATGATCACTTCGGAATATGGAGATTTTTACACTTCGGAATAAAAAAGTATTGTACTTAGGAATAAACAAAAACCCTCGTGACAACTTCCGAATAATAAAAAACCCTCCTTGCTACTTCGGAATAACCCAATTTATTCTGAAGTTTAAGCAATCTATTTCCATGTTCTTCGCTTCAAATAAACCAACTCATGATTTTAAGCCACAAATCGACCCAAACACCAAAAAAAACTTCGCGTTTTTACCCACATAAATTAAACCAAATCCCTACCACAACTATGTAGGAGATTTATAACAAGATTTATAACTCAAAAACACTAAAA
Source organism: Glebionis coronaria (assembly GCA_025667525.1). Taxonomy (NCBI): domain Eukaryota; kingdom Viridiplantae; phylum Streptophyta; class Magnoliopsida; order Asterales; family Asteraceae; genus Glebionis; species Glebionis coronaria. Next base: position 425,736,150 of record CM046877.1, read on the forward strand.
AAATTGAATTCGTGATATTTATGAAGAAATACAAATCACGAACCAATGAATCAAACAACTAACAATCACTAATCTACCCCGTGGCGATTGATACAATTGTTGTTCCCATATTAATTCACTTCACCATGGTCGATTTTATGATTAAGCAAGAATTAAAGATAGAAAAATAGATGGATTCTAGAGAGAGAAAGTAGTGAGAGAAAGTAGAGAGAAGGTGGAGAAAACTAGGTGAAATTAGATTAAGAAAAATGAAAACTCCCAACCCTTCCTAACATGCTAGGAAGGGCTTTATATAGTCGGGCTCATACATGTAGCCTTAATGGACTATATTGTTTAATGGGTCGGGCTTGAATAAAATGCTTAGTACCTTAAAAGAGGCCTTTTAAGCTAGCCATCAAGCCTGTAATGTCACGACTATTTTAATTAACTATTACAACGTTCTAATAAATATTACAATAAAAACCTATGACCGAACATTCTTGTTTGACTCAATATTTTGAGGCTAACAGCTCCTCCACCACCACCTAAACCATTCAACACACCACATCTCAATGACCTTTCTTCTTTCCCTAACCCCACTAGGCATTGTGAAAACCTCTCTTATCCTCAATCTCCTTCTCAACCACCACCTTATTATTTTGATGGTCCTCCCCCATCAAACGAATTTGTTTTGCATCATGGAAGCTCGTGTGCGTGTTGTTTATTTCAACAAATTAAACTTACTCATGTTTATGACAAGTTGAATTTTATTGAATTTCGTCTCACTCGACCTCCTCTCAAAGTATTTGTTCCCGTGAGCAAATCTTCAGATGATGCACCTTCGTCTTATTTTACCAATTGAAGCACACTTTATGTTTTGATTGATTGAGTCAAATAAAAACCTAAGAAATCTTTGAGGACTATCTCTACTAGAATAGTTTATGCTTATGTTATTTATTTCTTTATATTTGTTGTTTTAATATTCATATTTTGTATATGAACATTATCCTCTTATGTTCTTTCATATTTTTATAATATGATTGATATGTGTGTTATTTCTTGTTTTGCTAATTCTTTATCACACATATTGTTGAGAGTTGATTGCGGTTAAAATTTACAATTGTTTTGAGTGATTCCAACAATTCTAAGTTTTTAACCTTTTGACATCTTTTAACTACAATTGGTATGGATATTTCTTTTCTACCTTTATCCACAAATTGTGAATTGATCTTGTCAAAATACTCTCTTTGAACATACTTACCAAATACTTACTTCTAATTTGAAATATTTTTTCTTCCTCCCTCTCAAGTTAATTAGTAGGTAGTGAGTATTGTATATACATTGGTGTTTCTTTTCTTTCTAATAACCTTTGTATGTAGCTTGTCACCATAGCTCGATCACTTGGTGCCCAAAGCTAAGGGGGGGTAAGCACCAAGGGAGAGCTACTAGCAAAGTTTTATTCTCTCCTTCAAAGATTTGTGCTAACCTTTTTGCTTAGACAAAGGAGGAGAAATGATAGTGATAAACTCGTTAATAATTCGAAAACTTTTATTTTTACATAAATGAGTTTATAGTTTTCCGTAATAAAAAGGGAGGAGATTGTTAATGCAACCAATTCCTAAAAACATTATTAGTGTTAACTAATCTTTCTTAGTTTTGATCACGAAAAAGTGTAAAAACATTTATCCTCAAAGATAACCGAAAGACGAATTATTTAACAAACACTATCATCAAGGTAATAATCAATTTAAGTCTTACACAAACATATCTTAATCATTTTTAGTGATCATAGAAAGTGATTAACCTCAAAACTCACATTTATACAAATGTGACAAAAGATTTTAATAAACTTTATTTTAAAGAAAAAGTTTTATTAAAATAGAAAATGAAAATTTGAATATGGCATATTCCAAATGCCATAGGAATATCCTTTGAGGTTTTAAACTACAAAGATAACATTTCTGCACTAAAGGACAAAAAGGAGCGAACTCTATGAGCCGCGGTTCCATATATAGGTATGCGGTTCTTTAGTGATAATAAACCGCAGTACCATTTAACTAACCGCGCTCAGAGAGCCATTTGTTTTTGTCTCCTATAAACAGTGGATCATATTTTCATTTTCCAATAACCCTTTTTGGACAAATCTTTCTACTTCTTATCTTCTTTCTATGTTCTCCAATCATTAGTAAATTATCACTTAATTTGTTAAGTATGTTTACTTATGATTATCCTCTTGATCCGCTCCTTTACTTGTCCAAAGAGAAGATCACTAACACATTTGTGATGTGATTAACGATGAAGCCTTAATGAAGATCATCCTTCCTTAGATCTAGTCATGTTCATCATTTTGTATACTTGAGTCTTGTGTTGATCCAATGTATTTGTGAATACTTGGATTACTCTTGTGTTGATCCAAGGTATTTGTGAATACTTGGATTAGTCTTGTGTATATCCATTGTATATGTGTATGCTTAAATTTATCTTGTGTAGATCCAAGTTACATGTGTATGCTTGGATATGTGTTTTTGAGTTGTAATAAGTCTTATGTGTTAATTCTCACTAAACGACAAAGTGATGTGTGTATGTGTCTTGTGAGTTCTCACTAAACTTGAAAGTGAAGAGTTGTGAAGATTGGTTCTAGCTTTGGATTAGGACTCGACATCTAGCCTTGTGTCAGAAAAGAAGATGGGCGACGAAGATTGGTTCTAGCTTTTGATTAGAACTCAACATCTAGCCTTGTGTCGGAAAATGGTGAAGTAGGCCACGTGTGTAGATTGGTCCTAACTAATATTAGGTCTCGACATTTAGCTTAGTGTCGGAAAATAATGTAAGCGACGTTGTAAGGTTTTCTCCACCAAGAAGGGAGCTTGTGGATATAGTGGAAATCTCGAGTAAGGTGTACTCGAGGAGTGGAGTAGGAAAGAAGAGAGAGCTTCGTTACCGAACTACTATAAATCTTGGTGTCGTTCCTTATGTTCTTTATTTCCTTACTCTTTACTTGTTCTTTCATTCTTATATTGCATTTCATTGTCACTAGATATTGTTAATGCATTAGAATTGAACATAATAACTATGAAACTAGTTTTCAAGTAAAAGGTAATTTTGAGACAAACCAAATTGAAAGGATTTTAATTAGGACCTTAAACAAGAGAAACTATTTAACCTACACTTCTAGTTTCTATAATTGGTATCAGAGCGATAGTAACTCAAGATTTTTGAAGTATATTGTGCTTTAAAGTTTGGATCGATCTATTGTCTCCTCAAATTAGAAGGGTTTGTTGTACTAAAGTTTCTCTTTGGTCAAAACTATTTTTTCAATAAAAATAGACCTTTTAATTGGTAATATAGCATCATATCTTTATTTGTAGTTTATATGCATTTTAGATTTGTTCTTGAAATGTATCTACTAGTTTTTATCTTTCTTTATGTAGGTACTCATGAAGACTAATCATTAAATTGATTGTGGATTGAGCCATTGCACTTGTAGAAGACTCATCTCCTTTTGGTCTCCAACATCATAGGATGATGATATCAAGATTGGTGTATGTGATACTAGTCCTTGAAGACTTAATATGCACTCTGGTCAAGTTTGGGTGTTGTATTAGTCCATAGAAGACTTGGGATGCACTTTGTGGCTAAGGTACGTTATCGTCCTTTCGCACGCCCTATTGATCATTACTTGACTATTTGCTTGTTCTTGGTATCCTTGCCTTGACATTTGTTTGTGGTATGTGATTCTATTCTTCACCCTCTCGAACCTTCATGGTCATGGACACTTGACTCACTTAGGTGTTGTAGTGTGAGTTAGTAGTAGCTTAAAGTATCAAGCACGACTTTTATGATTTGCAACTCATACGGTGAGTATGCCCTATATCATGTGTAATACGTGCAATTGAGCTCATCTCTAAGATGATTGATTAATCTTTTGAGATACCAAACTACATCATAAGTTGTAGTTAGGATATTACACATTTGGAATTGAAATATTCCAAGAATATTGTCATTGTAACCCTAAACAATGATATTTGTCCGATCACGTAGGAGAGAAAGTGAATCTATACTTTTGCTCTTGTTTTGTAAAAGTTTAAGACATTTATTAGTAAGTGTTCTTACTCTATATAACAAAATATGCTTGGTATGGTTCATTACCAAAACCGTTTTGTCTTACGCCGGAAAGGCACGTCTTAAACCACTATAGATGACACAAACTCTTCGTTTCTACAACTTGAAGATTGTCACTCATCTCTTGAGCATTGAACTTTGCCTTGATTCACTCCTCTTGATTTGTCTCTTCTTTCTCTTTTCTTACGAGTAGTCGTTTTTCCGTTTCGGTCAAATTCGTTCTTTTTCTGTCTCGATTTAACTCGTAATCCTTAATTACGGCATTATAACCTAGTTTTGAAGTGGTCCAATGATTTCTAAAAGGCTTAATATATGTTTTAAGTATTTTAGAAAAACATGGTTTCGAAAATTTCTTTCATTTTATTGGTTTAAATCATACCTCTGCCGGTGATTCTTTAATTGGCGGTGCTAATGCGCGGTTCGTTATTGATATCAAACCGCGGCCCACCGAGGTTAAATTAATCAAGTTTTATTAAAAACACTATTTCAAAAATCACCTTCCTTCTTCTTGGCGGCGACAGGTTTCTTCATAAAACCTCCATTAACAACTTTTAAAAACCTGCGAATCACTCAAATTAATTAACAACTTTTACACAAAATTACATCTTCTCTTTTCAATTCCGCATTGAAGCAAACTGCAATTTAGCTCCATCTATTTGTTTTGGCACTTGTTAGTCTTAGATGAATAAAAAATACTCACATTTTGTTGTTATCTAATATAACTAATCTTTTTCTTTAAGAAAACGAACCTTTATAAAAAAAAACAATATGGTAACAATTAGCCTGTCCTAAAACTTGACACGTATAATTACTAACTTTTCACTATAAAACATGTATTATCGCATGACAAACATGAAAATTTAAACAACGTTAATAAAGATAAACACATTCCAAAACATCTTTGATAGATTAAAGTGATAATCGGTTAATTTTAGTGATTAATTCATGTAAAAGAAAAAGTAATAAAGAAGTCAACTGGATACAAAACTTGAAACATGTAATGGATTAGCGGGTGGTGGTAGAGTAATGATTCATGGGGGAATAAGTCATGTCAGTTGGCCACCAATGTCTCAATAAGTAATTTTTTTGAGGAATGATTTTTGGAGGTCTTGGGTTCATGACCTGCCAAGAGTTTTTCAAGTGAAGCGGATAAGGAGTCTAACATAACTAGGCGAGGGTTCGAAGAAGACATTCTTCCGCTTAAATATCATTGCACGACTCGATCCACTAACCACTAACATTTGTCGTTCTAAAAAAAAGTTAACATAGAATGAAAGGGTGTGAAAAATTACACAAGGTATAATTGTCTTTTCTAGATAACTTTATGTATATAAATCAATTTTTTATGTGTAAATATAAAGGGTGAGCATTTTGATCGGACCAAAAAACGGAACCGAATTGACTCGGACCCAACCAGATAATTTCGGTTCGTTCTTCAGTCCGAGATTTTGGATCATTTTGGTCTTCGGTTCGGTCTGATCCGATTAGATTTTATCAAAAAGTTCTTCTAATATATCTAATAAGATCGGATTGAATCGAAAATTAGATAAGACCGGATCGACCCGAATCAACTCGGATCAAATCATTTTGATCCAACTTCAATTCAAAGTTTTAAACCATTTTAATTCTCGATCTCATGTGGATCTGTTAGTCAACCCTATGTAAATATCATCTCCCTTTGTATATGCACTTTAACTAAATCTTAGAAATTGAACATGACACGACACATGCTTGTCAAAGCTTCATGATAAGTCACGTTGACTAACTGTATTCAAAATGCCGTAGGAAAAAAAATTGGATTGAAAGTTTCCAGTTGTGAATCAAGACTAGAACACTAAGAATGAAAGCAATATACAATTTAAAAATGTAATAGAATTTGTCAACTATAATGAGTTGGTACCCCCTATTGAACATAAAATACAAAAAATTAAATGAATATACACAATTAAAAATACTTACGTTAATTATGTAGAAAAACATTAAAAAATATATAATTGTCAAAAGTTTTAAAAAATTATGTGTATAGCTACTAATTTTTGTCGTATTAAAAAGAGACGTATATTTTTTTATTATAACACCATATCATAGCGTGTGCAACAGATTATTTATCTGGTGTTAATGTATAAAATAATTTTGGAGATTACTTTTGTATCGTCTTCCTCATCGTCTAAACCTTTCCAAACGTGGATTAGAAATAACTTCGATCCTGTTGATACAAAAGTTAGATGATACTTGCTTGACCCGAATTAGGCTTAATTCGGGTAGGCTGGGCTCCGGCTCTTGCACCAAGTGAATAACTTGTTGAGATCCTGCACACTAAAGCAACACGCGTTAGACTTATCGTGGGAGCGTATCCCACGATTATACTCTGGCGTGAGAGTAAGTAATCGGTTAGGGTTATGAATCGGACGTAAAGTGAGAGTATGGAGAATGTAATACCTTTGTGGAACCCTCGGGGTTCCTTATATAGGCAGTGAAACCCTAATGGGCTCACTGTTACTTCGGACCCAAGCATAAGATAGTCACCATAATTAGCTTGATTGTTATCTTCTAATTATGGTGAGTGTATATCCTATTCTTTTGGGCAAATCCCAATCCTAATAGGATTGTGACTCTGTCTAACCCTGTTCCGGCCGTGCCGGGTCGTGGGCCGCAAACTTCTTATGCGGCCACTACTCATTCAAGCCCGTAAGCTGAAATAACATTAATCCAACCCATTCGTGATGGGCCGGATACGGGTAGTACCCGTGGGCCGGGTTCATGACCCGGATAGGGACTATACGTCATCAGATCCTCTGGCCGATATGCAACCAACACGTCGAGTCAGTTGAACATACTTTCTTTTGTTGTGAGGTGGCTTCTAATGTTTGGCGTTTAATTCGTATTTGGTGTAACGTGTCGAATCATTCTTATGCCAATTGTATCTCGTGGGTTACCTTTTTGCCGAGTTCAAATGCCAAGAACAATCGTATGTCTGTCATTGTTGCTTCTTCATTATGGATCATTTGGAAGTATCAAAACTCCATCACATTCACTCTCAAACCATGAGAAAATGTGATATGTTTGATTGTATTCGTTTAGCTTCTTTTTTTTTGCTAGAATTTAGAGGTAAAAAAGTTTTTAATTGGTCTAATTGATTTAGAAATCTTTTATAGCAATTTTCTAACTTCTTGCTAGATTTTTTATTTAATATATTTGTTATTAAAAAAATATAAAAAACAATTTTAAATTTATATTTTGTACCTTCTATTTATACTCTGATACACACCACAAAGATGATTTCCCCTTAATAATATTGCCATAATTAGCAAAAATATATAGAAAAAAAAGTAATGAGTGTAAATCTTTTCATGATCTACAAACAAAAGCATAAATAAATTAAGTAAATGTTTTTCAATTTTGTCTCTTAAGATCATATAATAAAGAAATAAAAAATATATATGATCCTACACAAGACAATTCACATTTATAGATTCTTATGTGCTTTTTTTAACACTGTACATTATGTACGTTTGAGATTTTTATGTAATATGTTGGACAAAAGTCATAAAATACATGCGTACTTTTTATATTGTCTAAACTATTTTATGTACCGACTTAACCAACGAACTTATTAATTACGTGTTAATATCACTAATATTACCGGTTCATTTACCACGTCATTATTATTTTTATTTAATAATATTATAAATTAATAATTTTCCAACTTGGCGAATGTTACATGACTAAAATGCCATTCTTTTTTATTTTTCTAGCTAATATGCAAAAGTAATTGACTAAAACACTCTTGTCTTCATTCCTTTTAAATTTACATATAAATTTATATTTATTTTTATTAGAAAAATCATAACAAATTAACATAAATTTATCAGATTTTGAGGTATGTAGGCCTAAACGATACCGAAATACATTCATCACCACACATCACATTCATACGCAAACAGAAAAACTATATGATAACACAATCATTTAACAAAAACAATTTTAGTCCTCCTATATATCAATAGTTGTAAGTTGTACCCAAAATTTGATATAGAATAATGACAAGGTGGTGGGAAAGTATTCATGAGCTAAAACCATCACTATATTTGTTGTTGCCATTGTGTTTTCATCGGGGGAAATGACTGCTTCAATTCTCGTTGATGTCACGACCGAAACATTATGTCCTAACGAAAATATGTGTTCTGAAGCTATTTATCTTAATGGTCTTGAACAAACTGTATGTATATACTCGCTCTCACTCATTTTGATCGTTGTGAATATATACGTAGAGCCATGATCATTAGAATTTCTCACTGCAGAATATAGTCATACATAGTTACTTCTACGTCTGTCTTTAGTTGTTTTATTGCGTTTTTGGTCGTGTTGATAAATGTTGAAATTCATAAACATGTTTGTCAAAATAGTACAAAATGCAAAGTATGTGTCTATTTTATGATACAAAGATAACTATAGCCGGTAACAAGTGATTAATATTGGCGATATTATGGCAAAACTAACAAATTCGTTGGTTAAGTCATTACATAAAATAGTTCGTTTGTAAAAACAGGAGTTATAAAGGTAGTCAGAGTCCTTATCAAAGACCAAATGTGGCTACATGAATTTAGAATAGAAACGGGCGACTTAATCAAATTCTAAATATAATAATGCAAAACCATTGCCAAGAGGTCACTATAAATACGTTACAATCTTGGAATCAAATCTGTACAAGAGTAAGCCAAAACCCTATCAAATCTATACAAATAGAAGCCAAAACTATGGAACTTATCTATGTGTTTTTGTCCATCATTACCATAATATGGCTTTCTAATACTTTCCTAACAAAGAAGAAAAATTTACCACCATCCCCGTTCCCATGCTTACCAATAATTGGTCATCTTTACCTAGTTAAGAGCCCTCTTTACAAATCCTTAGGTAAACTCTCCGACCGTTATGGTCCAATGCTTAGACTCCAGTTCGGCATCCGCCCTTTCTTCTTGGTTTCGTCCCCAGCTGCTATCGAGGAATGTCTCACAACCAATGACATTAATTTCGCTAACCGTCCTCATTTTGTAGCTGGAAAGTATCTTGGGTATAACTACACTAGCCTTTTTTGGTCAGACTATGGTGATCACTGGCGTGGCCTCAGACGCATTGCCACCGTTGAGCTTTTGTCCTCTCATAGGCTACAAACACTAAACGGCATTCGTGCAGAGGAGATGAAGCTCTTGGTTAAGAGAGTGTACCAAAGCGCCGTGAAGGATGGGACCGTGGAGATGAAATCCATGTTTTTTGAACTCATGTTGAACGTATTAATGATGATGATTGCTGGAAAAAGGTACTATGGTGAATCCTCAGCGGACATGGATGAGGCGCTGTCGTTTAAGAAGCTCGTGAAGGAGTCGTTTTTGGTTATGGAGTCCACGGACGTATCGAATTATATCCCATGGTTAAAATGGATCGTTGGGAACGAGATGGAGAAGAAAATGGCAGCGTTAGGAAAAAGAAGAGAAGAGTTCATGCAAAGCTTGATAGATGAGAATAGAAGAAATAGTATGATGGAAAAAGGTGGCAATAAAAACCATAACTTCATTGAAGTTTTGTTGAAGTTGCAAGAATCACAACCTGAATACTACAAGGATGAAATTATCAAAGGACTAATGCAGGTAAATTATATTGCTGGGAGTTAAGATTTATATAAACACTTAAATTAGTATATACAACCAATTATAATTATTCATTTTTTAAAAAACTCACTTCCCACCACTTTTTTAAAAATTAAATATCTCACAAACGGTAAATCGTCAAACGAAAAAAAATACGCAATTGTGACGAGAATTAAATCATCTATCTATCGAGGGGCACATGTATATACTTTCGACAAACTTTTTTTCGACTTTTTTTTCTTAAGTCACGTCTGGAGAGAATCATATATGATTCGTCACGAAGCATATATGATTCGTCACGAATCATATATGATTTTCAGAAAATCATATATGATTCGTGATATGAATCATATATGATTTTCTAAGAATCATATATGTTTCGTGACGAATCATATATGATTCTCTCAAGACGTGACTTAAGAATAAAAGTCGAAAAAGAAGTTCGTCGAAAGTATATACATGTGCCCCTCGATAGATAATGATTTAATTCTCGTCGCGATGATATGTTTTGTTTTATGTAACGATGAACGGTTTGTGAGATATTTAATTTTTAAAAAATAAGTTTTTTTGTTACATGATAAAAATGGACGGTTGTAATTAGTTGGTTGAGTCTATGCTAAACTAGGGGTCTATGGGATCTTTTTCATATTGGTTGATACATATTAAGAAAAATGCATTTATTATTATTTTATCTCTCTTATTTTTTTATAAAATGACAGTTTTACCCTTACTTAATTAATTAAAGTTTTGTTTAAAGTTCGTAATAACAATTTAAAAAAAATAGTATCGTAAACTTGATCAAACTTTCTTATTTATTTTTATTAAGAGACAATAATTTTAAGACATTTAAAAAAGAAAAAAAACTATAAATATGAGACGGAAGGAATAATAATTTTGATTAAAAAAAAATTATTTTTACATTTACAATTATTATAGAAATTAGAAATCAATAATTAATACAAATTAAGAAAACAAGTCATAATTAATATCCAAAGTTAAAACTAAACAATTTTTTTTTTTAAAACCAACATCAATAATAAGAGACATTTTTTTTGAGACGAAAGTAATAGTATTATGCAAGGGCGGACCTAAAACATTAAACCATCAGGTGTATTAATTTTTTTTACGTAGCATACATATTTAGCATCGTGTTCATTTTGAATAAATCGAGCTTTTTAACAAAAATTTACACTACGTGACAAACTTTAATCGGGTTCTCGTGAACCCAGGAACCCTATGGATCAACCCCCGGTACTACTTATAACAATATGGGAGCAGCTGATTCTTTTCATCAAGCTATTATAAGCATAAGCATGATATAAATGAATCATTATCGTTATGTTTCTATATTGAAATATTCACTTTTGTAGGTTTAAGAAAATGTTTAAGTACATGAAAATGAAAAGGTTTAGAATTTGTTTTAATTAGAAGAGATTATCATTTCACTACCGTGACATGAAAAAAATCTTAAAATAGACATCTTAATAATCTCAAAACATTTATTGCATATGGCTAGCTTCGTTAACTCAAAAAGTTTATACGTTACTAGGTGAAATCGTGACACGAAATTTATAAAAACATATTTATCATTGTGAATCCCCGTAGTATTATGACAACCAGATATTAATTTTCTTTTACTTCAATACCCTTGTATCATTAGTCAATATGGAATATGATAGAAAGATATATTCAAACGATGAGTTTGCTAATTTCTTTGGGAATCATTAGCAAACCATTATATTAAACTTTTAATGAATCCCTTGACCAGACAAGATGACATAAAATTGAGAAATTATCGCCATGCGATAAGCTTTGGAAGTCAATAGAGTTTTTATTTGAATGATTGAAGTAAGACCATCCACTATGAGATGTTTAAACATAGGTCTAAAAAATATGAAGAGGTTTATGTTTTATATTAGTCAGAGTGGAACTTCATTTTATACCTATGTGAAAAAGTCCTTAATCTTAGACCTCTTCATAATTTAATGCAAGTGTTTTATGAAACAACAATAAAGCTTTAAAACATTTATAACATAGTGGAGATGGGTTTATTGATCCAAAAAGTTCAAAATTTAGTGATGTGATATGAAAAAATTAATTTAAAGAGGTTTATAATATTTTACTATAATAGATGCCCTTAACACTTAGCAGTGTATTTGTAATTTAATTGCCAAGTCAATGGAGTAACTAATACGGAGTAGCAGCTATTTAAAAGTCAACGGAGTAATAGCAAACGCAATTTCAGAGACTCCGCATTAAAACCAGGTTGTTCAAATTCATGTTATTTACTAGTTATGTATGGCAGGTACTCTTATCAGGGGGAAGCGATACGGCGGCTGCATCAATGGAATGGACGTTATCACTTTTATTAAACAACCCGGAAGCTCTAAAGAAAGCACAAGACGAGATAGATAGGCACGTAGGGGATGAAAACCGTCTTATTAATGAATCAGACTTATCGGAGCTTCATTATCTAAGATGCATAATGAAGGAGAGTATGCGGATGCATCCTCCTGGTCCACTCGTGTTCCATGCAGCTGAGAAGGATTGCACAGTGGGAGGGTACCACATTCCTGGTGGTACAATACTTTTAATGAACTTTTGGGCCATGCACAACGATGCAAAATATTGGGAAGAGCCTGGAAAGTTTAAACCAGAAAGATTTGTCGGATTTGAAGGTATGAAAAACGGGTATAATCTATTGCCATTTGGGGCTGGAAGGAGGAGTTGTCCAGCAGAAAACTTGGCCTTGAAAATGGTCGGGTTAGCAGTGGGTACACTTATTCAATGTTTTGAATGGGAAAGAACAAGCAGTGACATGATCGACATGAGCTTAGGAAAGGGATTGACCATGACGAAAGCGAAGCCATTGTTAGCAAAGTGTCAACCTCGTGGAAAGATGTCCAGTTTGCTATCTCAGTTGTGAAAGAAAAAGTTTAAACGTCATTAACAGTGCAAAGTTGTTAGCAGCAATAAGTTCAGTGTGTTATGTATAACGGGTATTTACATAATTAAATAAACGCAAAAGACAAGCCATATGTTGTTTGGGTATAAGAGTTGCCATTTGAGGTTAGGTTATATTGTGTTGCTTTTGTGTACTCCTTATGTTGTGAATGTTATTACTATTGTGTTGCTTTTGTATGGTTCTTTCATGTGTAAACTAGTTTTCAACTTTAACGAAGATTGTGTTCAAGTTTTCGAAAATATATCAAACTATGACACACCTCCTCGAGAAGATGCTCCTTTCATCTTTAACGAAGATTGTGTTCGAGCTTTCGAAACTCTCAAAAGGAAACTAACCGAAGCTCCCATTCTTGTTGCTCCTAATTGGGAATTACCCTTTGAAATCATGTATGATGCAAGTGATTATGCAATTGGGGCCATTTTAGGGCAACGTCATGGAAAACACTTCTTGCCTATCCACTATGCTAGTAAGACGATGACCGAGGCTCAAATGAAATATACTACAACGGAAAAAGAATTACTTGCCGTAGTATATGCTTTTATAAAATTCTGACCTTATCTCGTTTTAACTAAAGCATAGTGTATACAGATCATTCGGCTATCAAGTACCTCTTCTCTAAACTTGATCCAGAGCGGAGATTGCTTCGTTGGATTCTCCTCCTACAAGAATTTGATGTCACAATACTTGACAAAAAAATAGCCGAGAATCTAGCGGCCGATCATCTCTCTCGTTTAGAAGATCCTCAAAAAATGAGTTCGAGAACAAGGAAATTACCGAAACATTTCCTCTCGGGACTCTTGGTGTAGTGAATTCTAAAGACGACACCCCATGATTTGCGGACATTGCAAATTACCATGCGGTAAATTTTATAATCAAAGGTATAACGACACAACAAAAACGAAAATTCTTTCGTGACGTCAAATTCTATTTTTGGGACGACCCTTATCTCTTTCGAGTTTGTGCGGATCAACTCGTTTGACGTTGTGTTTTTGGCACCGAAGCATCTAATACCCTTGGAGCTTGTCACGAGGGACCCACGGGTGGTCACCATGGTGCTAATCTCACGGCTAAGAAAGTGTTCGATGTCGGATTCTTTTGGCCTACAATCTATCGCGATGCACACGCACTTGTTAAGTCGTGTGATTCTTGCCAACGTTAAGAAAAATCCTCTCAAAAGGATGAAATGCCACAAAATATAATCCAGGGTTTGTGACATTTTCGACGTTTGGGGCATTGACTTTATGGGCCGTTCCCATCGTCTCATGGAACAAGTATATCCTCGTCGTCGTCGACTACTTATCTAAGTGGGTGGAAGCTAAGGCTTTACCTACGAACGATGCTCGAGTAGTAGTCAAATTCTTGAAGCAATTATTATCTCGGTTTGTAAGCCCTCGTGCTATTATAAGTGATCGTAGAACCCATTTTTGTAATGACCAATTTGAAAAAGTCTTAAAGATATATGGGGTTACACATCGTCTTTCTACGGCTTATCACCCACAAACGAGTGGGCAAGTCGAGCTTTTAAACCGAGCTTTGAAGAGGATCTTGGAAAGATCTATATGAGAGAAACGTGCGTCTTGGTCCGACAAACTCGACGATGCTTTATGGGCCTTTCGTACCACTTATAAGACACCCATCGGGTGCACTCCTTATAAGTTGGTATATGGAAAGAATTGTCATTTTCCCATTGAATTAGAACATAAGCCATATTGGGCCCTTAAGCATTAAAATTAAGATTGGAGGACCGCGGTAGATCACAGGAAAATACAATTAAATGAATTGGATGAATTACGAGATAATGCTTATGAAAATTCATTAATTTTTAAAGAAAAGACTAAAAAGTTTCACGACGCTAGAATTAAAGACCAAGTTTTTAAAGTTGGAGATCAAGTGTTACTTTTTAACTCTCGTTTAAGAACATTATCCGGAAAGTTGAAATCCCGTTGGTCGGGTCCATTCACCATCACACTTTTTCCTTATAGGACCATCTAGATAGCTCAAAATGATGGACCTAACTTCAAGCTGAATGGACATAGGCTTAAGCACTACCTCGGTGGGGAAGTACCTTCTTTGGACGACCTCGACCAAGTCACCTTCCACAATGATAATTAGTATTAAGGGGATCGAGTCGAGCTCATGAATCGGTAATAAAAAATGAGGTGCTTCGTGGGGGAATTCCCATGTTTATCAATGTACATATTATCACTTTTTTAATGTAGTTAATGTGAGGGGATTTGTGCCCTTCCAACTCGTTGTCTCGTGGTTGTTTGTGAATGTGTTCTCTAGATCATCATCATCACCTTTGAAGGCTCTCGTGTTCGTTCCAATCGAGCTTTGATCGTTTGCTTTGAAGAGTTTTTCACGAATCCACGACATATCCTTTATTGTTCTAACAATAATCTTTTAGCATAATTAATAAACGGCTTTAGATTTATTGTTTCTTACCCTTTCCATACTTGAACCTAAGCATTCGACTTTTCGTCTCTAGTATGGGGGTAATCCACCCTTAGACTCGAAACATTGAGGATAATATTTACTTCTAGTATGGGGGGTGAATAGATACTTGCCTTGTCCACGTCTTTACGCTCTCCAAAATTTATTGTTTTTGTTTTTGTTTTTAAATAAGGCTAAAAATGGCCAAATTTTAAAAAAATTTATAGTTTTCATAAGTGTTTTAAGACACAAATGTATATTTCTGCTGGGTAGAATAAGAGTTAATTTTTGACTTGATGGGCATTTGGAGCCCTTAACATTCCTTAACCCGCTTAAATCAAGTTTTGCTAGACTTTTATATAGGGAACTTTAAAACGCGAAAGCCTTAACTCATACGGGTTTAAGAACAAGAACTTTTCGCAAGTTCCTATTATTGATCCTAGAAAGTCATCTATCAAGGGAACTTTAAAACGCAAATTCTAAACTTATCTAAGTCTAAGAAATTGCAAGATCCTATAGTGGCTTGAAAACCTAAAACTTTGATTTTAATGTAGTCTTAATGAGGCTAATCCAAATTTGGCTTAATTTTGACTTGCATGGCTAAGTATTCACGAGTCTCTTTAATTAGAGGTCTTTATATAGTGAAGAACGAGAAGTGATAAAGTTAGGCAAGTGATCATGCTAAACGTAGAACATGAAATGTTCTTTAAAAAACTCATGTGTTTTTAATTGTGGCTTTTTCTCCCATAAGATCAATGCATTAGGATAAATAATTGCAATAAATAAGGTCATACGGTTTATACGATATTTAGCTTCTAGAACAAGATCGTTTAAAAGTTAATTATGACTAAATAAAGTACATTTTCAAAACATAACTTATCAAAACGGGATGCGAAGATTGGCAAATCCAAAAAAGGCCCTTACAAGGCATGCGGATTACCTTTTGTTGCTAAATCCAAAAAGATGTGAAGTTCACGAATCCAAATCCAAAATGAAGGATGAAGACACACGATGAAAAGCAAATACTCCAATAAGGTTGCGGACAAGTTTATGAATCCAAAAAGGCCCACAAGGCATGAGGAATAATTTATGAATCCAAGTTCGAAAGGAGGCGGATCGTTGCATAATCGAAGTCCCAAAATAAGGAAAAAGACAAGTGAAGAAAGTCGTGGTCAAATAATTAGGCATCTTGAATCAAGTCATATCAAGAAAAAGATGTATGCCATATATGAAGAGAAGACCATAACAAAGATCGTCTCTCAAGACGAAGTGAGAAACACATGCCAAATATCGGTCCGGGAAAGGTCCCACGTCGTGATCAAAGTTATGTGGAGAAATGGTGTAAAACCCGCATACTTTTACCATGAATAGTACACTTAAGATCGTACGTACATGATTAGAACTTTCCTTTTATAACATGTTTACGTTTCACGTACAAGAATTACAAGTATTACGTACATGTTATAACACGATAAGTATTTATTACGTATGAACACACGATAATTATTCTAATAATAATTATAATCACGAACATGCGATCATGAAATCATGAACGTAAATTAATCACGAGCTAATATTAATTATGTTTATATATTTATTACGAACACGAATAACTAAGTCACGATCGTAAACTAATTAGAACACGTAATTTACGAACACGATAAAACACGAGAACACACTATTAAATTTAGACACGAGAAAAGTACGGGTTACCCCATGTGGGGCCCCCATGCCGCGGCTACAACAAGAACATGGGCCAAGCCTATGCAAACTTTTACTAAACAAGAATTAAGGGAAACTTGTGTCATTTATCACAAATCAAGAAAATAACAATAACCCTAATTCTTTTCTTTGCTCCTCTCTTAGCCGTCGGGTTTAATCACCAAAAAGGGGTGTTCGGGTTGATTTTGATCTTGGAAATTTTGCAAGGATTCGTGTGTGTTCGTCATCATTTGATTCACGTATTCGGTATAACTTTTAACCCTTTTCTTTTTATGTTTTGATTTTGATAATCACATAAAATCATGATGTTTTAATAAACTAATTAAAAACAATTATTTAAACATGTTAATAATCATGGGGTAAATCATCAAGGGTTTTAGGGGTGTTTGTGGTCTAGCCAACGCCTAACCGAGCACCATAGGGGTCTCGGCTTGGCTTATATCACACCACCGAGACCATATGGTCTCGGTATGGTGGTGGTGGTGTCACGGCAGCAGCAAGGGGCAAGGGAAACCCGACCTTGGTCGGGGTATGGTGATGGTTACTGGTCCGGTTCATGGTTTTTAGTCACGGGCCCGGTTCATGAATTATTTTTCAAGGTTTATGATTTTTACTAGTTATGTTTTAGACTTAAATTAAATTGATTAAAAGCATGACATGATTAATTTAATTTACATGACTTAGGTTATAAATTTAATTAGTAATTCATGAATTTTTAACCTAAGTATTTATATTTAATTAGACCTTAAAATTAATTAATTATTTAAACTATGACTATAATTAATTAATTAACATGACTTAGGTTATATTATTAATAAATAATAATACATGTTTTAGCCTAAGTATTTTACCTTATTTAATTAAAATCATGTTATATTTAATTAAATACTTTAACCTATAGTTTAATTAATTTACATGTAATAATTAATAAACTATACTATATAATCACATGACTTAGAATAATAATCAGAAAACACTTAAGCTTATATTATTAGCTTATTTAACCAGCTTATATCTATTTATGGAAACTTTTTATTTTTAGAAACTTATTTATTTAAGGCAGCTAATCTATTTATGGAAACTTTCTATTTTTAGAAACTTATCTATTTCAAGCATTAATTCTATTTTTGGAAACTTTCTATTTTTAGAAACTTTCTATTTTTAGAAACTTTCTATTTTAGGAAACTTTCTATTTTTAGTAACTTTCTATTTTTGGAAACTTTCTATTTTAGGAAACCTGCTATTTTTAGAAAGTTACTTATTATTACACAACAAGTATAATAATACATGAAATACAAGTAATACTTAATCAGAATAGACAGAATATACGATAAACACGGTATAAAGCTTAAAACAGTAAAACATGACATGAACATATAAAACAAGCTAAAACATGATATGAAACCAGTTACGTATTCAGTAATCAGATACTTATACACGTATGTATTTATGTAGCGTTAGTGATACCGAAGTAGGACCTTCTTCCGTTCGTCTTCTTCGTTCACTGGACACAAGGTACGGATTCTCCGTCCTTTCAGTATGGACATTCTTTCCTTATTAGGATTCCCCGTATGCAGCCAACTGTTTTCCCATAGTATATGTTTTATATGTTTTGATTGCTTATTTTTAATTAGAATACCTAAAGCCATATACATGCATGACCAGTTTCACCTAGTTATGGAGGTACCATAACCATAACACTAGAGGCACTGGTGTTATGACTTCCCCACGACGGAGTGATTGCTCGTGGCGTCCCTTCAGCTTTTGGCCATATTATTATATTTATCATGTGGGGCGTATGGGTGCATCCTAGTTACATGTTTTCAGCATATTACTCAATGTGAATGTGATGTGTGCCTTGCATCCTTCACAAGGAGTTGATCCCTCCTACCCAAAACCAGTATATTAAATTAGAGGCAGCCCCTCTAATTTGCATGACGAGGTCACCCCTCCAAGTATTCATGCATGTTGATTTTCATGACCTATATTGGCTAATGGTAGAATATGTTAAACAGTTTTTACAAGATGAACATAAGGCTTTTCAAACTATAAAACTAGTTTTACTAAGACTTAACCGGGTTATTCATGACTTAGTTTCTTCCGCTGTTTCATGCTTATATGCTTATATTATTCATGATTTACTTGTACATCTGTGCACTGAGCGTATTGCTCAGCCGTTTTCCTTTTCATGTTCCCAAAACGGCAGGTACTCAGGGACGCTCGTAGACTTTAAGCGTACGTGCATATGGATTGGAAGCTTTCTTGTCTTCTTTACTTTATGCATTTATCTATACTTTGATACTCTTTCCATGGACATTGTTTAGTCCTTTCATTTACAGTACTTATGTTTGTGTGTGATGAGCTTTACTTTTGGACTACCGATGTTTGATTCCGGTATTTCCTTTTATGGTCATGTAATGTTTAGACATTTATCCTTGTATGCTTTGATGACACGTGATAATCACGCGTGACATTCCATTTATCAAAATGGGGTGTTACAATTATGGTATCATAGCCAAGGCTTCGACCTGTAGGCTCTCAAAACATGACCTATGATTAGTGCGTAGTCACTATGGTCTTCCTAGAACTGACAGTCGGTTTTCATGCATTCATCATTTACATGCATACATATATATGTCATTGTCGCAGGTTTATGACTAAGTAATGGTTGGTACAGGACTGGCCCTATTTAGTCGCATGTGTTTTATCGAAACTTTTAAATTTGGGACCGACCCATAGGCGTCCCCTCGCCATGTCTTTTATTTTGGGTGAACTGACCATAGGCGTTCACTCTCGAGCATACAAAAGTTTTTATAAAACTGCATCATGCATTCATGTACAAATTTTCCTGCGTAAATTTTTTCTCATGATTTATTGGTATAAATTTTTTTCATGTATATATTTTATGTTTTGATCAGTTTAATCATGTATTTTATGTTATACTGTCAGATGGTTCTCACATGCGAGCAGGAACAACTCAATGCAGCGATCCAAGCTGCAATGCAAGCTTTGCTTCCTCAACTGAGGAATGACATCAGGGCTGAGGTTCAGGCTTCCAACAATCAACATCATAACTAAGCACCTCCTCTTCCTCCAGTGACATTGGTAACATGGCTGGAGAGATTCAACAAGCTCCGTCCTCGAGCTTTCGAGAGAACAGATAGCCCTAGTGAAACTGAAAGCTGGTTGGCTCACATCGAGAAGATCTTCGATGCTATGGGTTGTGACCCCTTCTTCAAGGCGAGGTTGGCATGTTACCAGTTCGAAGGCGATGTGTTAAATTGGTGGTTAGCATTGAAGCAGTCTGAGGGAGGTGATAATTGGGTGGCTGGTTTGACATGGGCTCAGTTCAGAGATAGGGTGATGGAGGAGTTCTTTCCCAAGGCTGAGCAGGACAAGCTGAAGAGAGAGTACCATGGGATCCGACAGAGAGCTGGGGAGAATAGCAACGAGTTCATGCAGCGCTTTCTTCGCTTAACTGGTTTCCTTGGTGCAGCGGCAGGTACTCCTGAAGAGCAAGCAGCACGTAAGCTGGAGATGCTGCAGGAGAGAGATGAATTCGGGGAAGCAGATAGACCCGAGAAGAGGTAAACATTCATATTCAAGCGGCGACCAATTCGTATTCTTTCAGTATATGTCAATATTTCATCTCTTTAAATTGTATCTTCCAGGTAGAAGACTGGGGACCGGTCTCAGCCGGCTACTCAGCAGCAGCCTCATCAGCCCAAGGGAAACGGTCAGACTAACGACCGTTCTGCTACGGATAGGCATGGCGGTAATGATAATTACCGTAACAACGCTGGACACTCCAATATCAGCAGGTCCTTATACTTACGCATTTTCTTATGATTTCATGTTATAACTCATAATTCTGACACATTAGCAAATCTTCTGCCAGGAACCATGGAAACGATAGGGACCAGAACCAGAGAGGTTCACAGCCTAGCCGTCCAGCTATCACTGGTATTCAATCTTACGATTATCCGCATTGACCTTTGTACCCTATTATCATGTCTCATGTATAATGTCTTATCAGGTTCTCAGCCATTCAGGATACCTGTTGGAGGATATACTCATCCTCTTTGCTCTACTTGCCATCGTCGGCAACCAGGGCCATGTCGCCGCGAAAGTGACGCATGCTTGAAGTGTGGTCTTCCTGGCCATCGCATGAAGGACTGCCGCAAGGGCGAGATGGAGGGCACATCGGGACATGCTGATACCAAGCCGCCTCCTACCACTGGACGCGTTTACACGACATCTCGCGATCAGGCCAACAAGTCTACAGGTACCATCACTGGAATCTTGTATATGTATGGTCAAGCTGCATGTGTTCTATTTGATACGGGTGCTACTCACCCGGTCATTTCTACTGCTTATGCCAAGAATGTTAGGATACTCCCTATGTCATTAGAGAATAGACTATGTATTTTCACGCCTTTGAGAGACTATGTGCTTACAACCCATATGTACAAGAGTCTTCCCCAAGAGTTTGACGATAAGGTTCGTCCTGTTGACGCACTTCCGCTGGACATGAATGACTTTGACATGATTTTGGGCATGGATTGGCTATCCAAGCATCATTCTACCATAGACTGCCATTCATATCGAGTGATTTTCGGTGGTGTTAATGCACCAGAGTACATTCATAACGGGTTCGTACCCGGCAGATCTGTACAAATCATATCAACCCTGCAAGCACGTGCACTACTGTCACATGGATGCGAGGGTTATCTAGCTACGGTTCATGGCATGGATGTTGTATCCCCATCAATTCAGGATCAGCCGATAGTGTCAGAATTCCAAGATGTATTTCCAGAAGAACTTTTGGGCATACCACCTGCACGTGAAGTGGAATTCAATATCGAGCTCATCCCAAGAGCTGAGCCGATTTCTAAGGCTCCTTATCGCATGGCTTCTATAGAGTTAAAGGAGCTGAAGGATCAACTGCAAGAGCTTCTAGAACGAGGTTTCATTCGACCGAGCGCATCTCCATGGGGAGCACCGGTCCTATTTGTTAAGAAGAAGGACGACAGTATGCGTCTTTGCATAGACTATCGCGAACTCAACAAGATTACCATCAGGAATAGGTATCCACTGCCACGTATAGACGATCCGTTTGACCAACTCCAAGGGGCCAAACACTTTTCCAAGATTGATCTTAGGTCAGGCTACCATCAGCTACGGGTTAAGGAGCAGGACATCGCCAAGACTGCTTTCCGTACCCGCTATGGCCACTATGAATTTGTAGTCATGCCATTCGGCCTGACCAATGCTCCAGCAGTGTTCATGGATTTGATGAACATAATCTTCCATGAATTTCTGGACAAGTTCGTCATTTTCTTCATCGATGACATTCTGATTTTCTCAAATTCCAAGGAGGAACACGAAGACCATCTTCGTACAGTACTACAGATTCTTCGCCAGAAGCAGTTGTATGCTAAATTATCCAAGTGTGAATTCTGGTTAGACAAGGTGGCATTCTTAGGTCACATTGTATCAGCAGAAGGAATCACTATGGATCCAGCGAAGGTTGAGGCTATTACTAAGTGGCCGAGGCTGACATCAGCGACTGAAGTCCGCAGTTTCCTAGGCTTAGCTGGCTATTACCGTAGGTTCGTGGAGAACTTTTCCCGCCTAGAACTACCATTGACCAAACTGATGCAGAAAGGGGAGAAATTCGTCTGGACTGAAGAATGAGAGAAGAGCTTTAAAGACCTGAAGCAGAAGTTAGTATTTGCACCTATTCTTACTCTCCCATCTGGTACGGGTGGATTTCAAATCTACAGTGATGCATCGGGGAAGGGACTTGGCTGTGTTATCATGCAACATGGGAAAGTGATCGCGTACGCTTCACGGCAGCTTAAGCCTTATGAGGAAAATTACCCTACGCATGACTTGGAACTTGCTGCAGTCGTGTTTGCATTGGAGATATGGAGGCACTACTTATATGGAAAATCATGTGATATTTTCACGGACCACAAGAGATTAAAGTATATCTTCACTCAGTGTGAATTAAACATGAGACAGAGGAGATGGTTAGAGCTGTTGAAGGATTATAACATTAATCTGCAGTATCATCCCGGTAAGGCAAATGTAGTAGCAGATGCACTTAGCAGGAAGTCCGGAATGATCAACGACACTATGATTGAGGAGGAAAACATAAGAGACTTGGAGCGACTAGACATAGAGATCATGGTACGTGGACATCACGGTTACTGGGCTAATCTTAGAGTAGAACCCGAGTTACTCTCTAAGATCAAGGAAGCTCAGAAAGATGATGGAGAAATCTGGGCGATAATTCAGAATTTAGAGAAGCAGACAGAGTTCAGAATAGATGAAGACGGTATCGTATGGCAGGGCAAGAGACTTTGTGTTCCTGATGATCAAGAACTCTGGGAAGCCTTGTTAGCTGAAGCTCATAGCTCCCCATTCTCTATACATCCTGGTTCGACCAAGATGTACCATGACATCAAGCAGTACTTTTGGTGGAGTGGTATGAAACAGGATGTTGCCACTTACGTCTCCAAATATCTTACCTGCCAGCAGGTTAAGATCGAGCATCAGCGATCTAGCGGTCTCCTTCAACCGTTAGATATTCCAGAATGGAAGTGGGACAAAATCACCATGGCTTTTGTTATCGGTCTTCCCCCAACCAGGAGGAAGCACGATGCAATTTGGGTTATCGTAGATCGACTTACCAAATCAGCTCATTTCTTACCGATCCGCAAGGAAGATTCGGTCAGTAAACTCGCCGATACGTATAGAAGGGAGATCATGAGACTTCACGTTGCCCCATCCAGCATCGTCTCAGACAGAGTTCCTCGATTCACTTCGCGATTTTGGAAGAGTCTGCAGAAAGCTTGGGGTACACAACTTAATCTTAGCACGGCTTTTCATCCTCAAACAGACGGGCAGTCGGAGCGAACGATTCAGACATTGGAATACATGTTGAGGTCATGTGCGTTGGAATGGACGGGTGATTGGGATGATTATATCTGTTTGGTGGAGTTTGTATACAACAACAGTTGGCACGCAAGTATCAAGTGTGCTCCTTTCAAGATGTTGTATGGCAGAAAGTGTCACGCCCCAATCTGCTGGGATCAGGTTGGTGACCAAACACTTGAAGGACCAGAGATCATAGAGATGACTAATGAGAGGGTCGCAGTAGCTAAGCAGAAACTTCAAGAATCACGGTCACGTCAGAAGAGCTACGCAGATAAGCATCGTAGGGACATACATTTTAACGTAGGAGATCACGTTTTCCTTAAGGTTTCGCCGGCACGTGGTGTTAGACGTTTTGGAATTAAAGGGAAGCTCAGTCCTCTATTCATCGGACCGTTTGATATCATTGAACGAGTCGGTGAAGTATCTTAGCGTTTAGCGTTACCTCCGCAGCATTCGCACGTACACAATGTGTTTCATGTGTCCTTACACAGAGGGTACCAGTATCATCCCCTTCACATGGTTCAGTATCCGCTGGAACAGATTCGTGAAGATCTCACTTTCATAGAAGAACTTGAACGAGTTCTTGACAGACAAGAACGAGTCATGAGAAGGAAGACGATTCCATTCGTCAAAATCCTTTGGAGGAATCATACCGAGCGGGAAGCCACTTGGGAAACAGAGGAGTCTATCCGGGCTTCTTACCCTCATTTCATATTTTGAATTCGGGTATGTTCTTCTTTTCCAGTTTACTTTATCTATAATTCGGGGACGGATTATTCTTTTTAGGGGGGAAGAGTTGTAAAACCCGCATGCTTTTACCATGAATAGTACACTTAAGATCGTACGTACATGATTAGAACTTTCCTTTTATAACATGTTTACGTTTCATGTACAAGAATTACAAGTATTACGTACATGTTATAACACGATAAGTATTTATTACGTATGAACACACGATAATTATTCCAATAATAATTATAATCACGAACATGCGATCATGAAATCATGAACGTAAATTAATCACGAGCTAATATTAGTTACGTATATATATTTATTACGAACACGAATAACTAAGTCACGATCGTAAACTAATTAGAACACGTAATTTACGAACACGATAAAACACGAGAACACACTATTAAATTTAGACACGAGAAAAGTACGGGTTACCCCATGTGGGGCCCCCATGTCGCGGCTACAACAAGAACATGGGCCAAGCCCATGCAAACTTTTATTAAACAAGAATTAAGGGAAACTTGTGTCATTTATCACAAATCAAGAAAATAACAAAAACCCTAATTCTTTTCTTTGCTCCTCTCTTGGCCGCCGTGTTTGATCACCAAAAAGGGATGTTCGGGTTGATTTTGATCTTGGAAATTTTGCAAGGATTCGTGTGTGTTCGTCATCATTTGATTCACGTATTCGGTATAACATTTAACCCTTTTCTTTTTATGTTTTGATTTTGATAATCACATAAAATCATGATGTTTTAATAAACTAATTAAAAACAATTATTTAAACATGTTAATAATCATGAGGTAAATCAAATCAGGGGTTTTAGGGGTGTTTGTGGTCTAGCCGACGCCTAACCGAGCCCCATAGGGGTCTCGGCTTGGCTTATATCACACCACCGAGACCATATGGTCTCGGTATGGTGGTGGTGTCACGACATCAGCAAAGGGCAAGGTAAACTCGACCTTGGTCGGGGTATGGTGATGGTTACGGGTCCGGTTCATGGTTTTTAGTCACGGGTCCGGTTCATGAATTATTTTTCAAGGTTTATGATTTTTACTAGTTATGTTTTAGACTTAAATTAAATTGATTAAAAGCATGACATGATTAATTTAATTTACATGACTTAGGTTATAAATTTAATTAGTAATTCATGAATTTTTAACCTAAGTATTTATATTTAATTAGACCTTAAAATTAAATATTAAAACCATGACTATAATTAATTAATAAACATGACTTAGGTTATATTATTAATAATTAATAATACATGTTTTAACCTAAGTATTTTACCTTATTTAATTAAAATCATGTTATATTTAATTAAATACTTTAACCTATAGTTTAATTAATTTACATGTAATAATTAATAAACTATACTATATAATCACATGACTTAGAATAATAATCAGAAAACACTTAAGCTTATATAATTAGCTTATTTAACCAGCTTATATCTATTTATGGAAACTTTCTATTTTTAGAAACTTATTTATTTAAGGCAGCTAATCTATTTATGGAAACTTTCTATTTTTAGAAACTTATCTATTTTAAGCAATAATTCTATTTTTGTAAACTTTCTATTTTTCGAAACTTTCTATTTTTGGAAACTTTCTATTTTTGGAAACTTTCTATTTTTGGAAACTTTTCTATTTTTAGAAACTTTCTATTTTAGGAAACTTTCTATTTTTGGTAACTTTCTATTTTTGGAAACTTTCTATTTTAGGAAACCTGCTACTTTTAGAAAGTTACTTATTATTACACAACAAGTATAATAATACATGAAATACAAGTAATACTTAACCAGAATAGACAGAATATACGATAAACACGGTATAAAGCTTAAAACAGTAAAACATGACATGAACATATAAAACAAGCTAAAACATGATATGAAACCAGTTACGTATTCAGTAATCAGATACTTATACACGTATGTATTTATGTAGCGTTAGTGATACCGAAGTAGGACCTTCTTCCGTTCGTCTTCTTCATTCACTGGACACAAGGTATGGGTTCTCCTCCTTTCAGTATGGACATTCTTTCCTTATTAGGATTCCCCGTATGCAGCCAATTGTTTTCCCATAGTATATGTTTTATATGTTTTGATTGCTTATGTTTAATTAGAATACCTAAAGCCATATACATGCATGACCAGTTTCACCTAGTTATGGAGGTACCATAACCATAACACTAGAGGCACTGGTGTTATGACTTCCCCACGGCGGAGTGATTGCTCGTGGCGTCCCTTCAGCTTTTGGCCATATTATTATATTTATCATGTGGGGCGTATGGGTGCATCCTAGTTACATGTTTTCAGCAGATTACTCAGTGTGAATGTGGCGTGTGCCTTACATCCTTCACAAGGAGCTGATCCCTCTTACCCAAAACCAGTATATTAAATTAGAGGCAGCCCCTCTAATTTGCATGACGAGGTCACCCCTCTAAGTATTCATGCACGTTGATTTTCATGACCTATATTGGCTAATGGTAAAATATGTTAAATAGTTTTTACAAGATGAACATAAGGCTTTTCAAACTATAAAACCAGTTTTACTAAGACTTAACCGGGTTATTCATGACTTAGTTTCTTCCGCTATTTCATGCTTATATGCTTATATTATTCATGATTTACTTGTACATCCATGCACTGAGCGTATTGCTCAGCCATTTTCCTTTTCATGTTCCCAAAACGGCAGGTACTCAGGGACGCTCGTAGACTTTAAGTGTACGTGCATATGGATTGGAAGCTTTCTTATCTTCTTTACTTTATGCATTTATCTATACTTTGATACTCTTTCCATGGACATTGTTTAGTCCTTTCATTTACAGTACTTATGTTTGTGTGTGATGAGCTTTACTTTTGGACTATCGATGTTTGATTCCGGTATTTCCTTTTATGGTCATGTAATGTTTAGACATTTATCCTTGTATGCTTTGATGACATGCCATAATCACGCGTGACATTCCATTTATCAAAATGGGGTGTTACAAATAGACTTTTTATAATTATAAGAAGTGTTTTAAAAGATCGTGTCCTCTAGCTACTTATTATATAAACCGTGTCAACTTTATTTTTGGCTTAATAAATATCGAAATAAGTCAATATGAATCCTTGTGATCCATGAAAAAATAGTTAAAAAATTCTAGATACATTTTCATTTCTTAATAAATAGGATTGCGGGGAGAAAAAGTATTACACAATTTAAATGCATGAGTAGTGTTAGCATTGTGACTTGTACCAATAATGATCTCGTTTTTACACTTAGCATGGAATGTGTGACAATAAAGGATGACAAATTTTACTCTATAAAACATTCACTTGTTTTTATTATTTGACCCTAAAAGTCACATTTTTGTGATGAAAATCATACATGATGTCTATAATTCACATAGTAGTAGTATAGTAAGTTTACGTTTAGTCAATAAAAATAAATTTTGGAGATGCTTAGATACTTTATTCTAGCATTGCGTGGGGCACGACAATGGTTTAGTATGGGGGAGTGATGAGACTGCAATTATACATGGTCTCATCGTCCTAAACGGGCTTTAAATGCCAATAAATGTCGTAAAATACCGTGAAATATACTTGTGTTTGTTGTTTGTGATCTTTAGGTACGGATATCGTGAAAAAAGACAAAAGATCACAAGAAACAAGCAAAAATGAACACGAGAAACGAAGCCGCACAATGAACCGGGCTCAAGTTATGAATTTCCAAAGATAAGTCCTTGAAGAACTAAAGATGTACAAGAAAGGTCCTTCAACTTTGAAGAATTGACACTTTATACCCTTGTAAACCTAAAAATTACAATTTTGGTCCCTAATGTATGCTCAATGTACAAAAAGGCCCTTGAAGTTTCAAGAATTGGCAACTTTAGTCCCTCAGTGTATAATGACTTGTCACTTTTAGTCCTCCTTAATATCATTTGTACAAGAAAAGACCTTCAAGTTTCAAGAAAATTCAAGTTTAGCCCTTAAAGATTCAAGAAAGTGCAAAACATACCCTTGAAAATACTTTGGAAAAGTATTTGTGGTTGTGAAAAGTTAAACTTCATTAACAAAAGGAATACATTTTGTGGCTGTGAAAACTTGTTATTCATGTTTTACCAAAGTCTAGGGGGCATTTCTGTGCACTCAAACTTTCAAATGGAGAAAAGGCGCCAAACAATTATTGTTCTACTAAAACCGGATCAAACACCACTATTTACCTCCACTTTTACCCACCTTCGTTTTTACTCTTACCAAAGGGGTATTTTAAATTGACCTAACCTAAATGAAATTCACCCTCCCATGATTCATTCCACACACTTACCTCAACCAATGTTTTGAAACCCGGTTCGACCCGTCCGGGTCAACCAGTTGAACCAGTCCCGGCCTAAAAAACGGGCCAAACTAACCGGTTTTTAAAATAGTGGAAACCCAGCTTGAACCACCGGTTTTTACTAAACCCGGGTGATCAATACCCGCCGGGTCTGTTTTCTTATTTAATTTAAAAGTGAGAAACACATAGTATACTCCGTCCATTTTCCAGATCCCACTTTTTATTCTCACCTAATTTATTCCCACTTCAGCCACCAAAATAACCCTACATCAGTTACCATTCAAATCGTAAATCAAACCTCATAATCATCAAATCTGAGTGAAAGAATCCAAATAAAGCACACACATTTGAGTGTTGTTTGATACGAAGATCTCGTATGTATAGATTAGATCATGGTATTTAATTTGTTTTTGTATCTTTTTGTTTTCATAGTATGGATCATTGAATCTTAAAAATAAAGCCATCAAATGGTAGAAAACAGCAAAGATCTAAACTCTATCTTAATAAAGCCATCTCGTATGTATAGATTAGATCATGGTATTTAATTTTGTAGAAACTAGAAGGGGGGTTGAATAGTTTCTAGTTAGTTTTCAAAATATTTTGGCGTAATCCACTATGCGCGGTTCCTTATGTGTATCCGCGGTTCCTTATCAATAAAGAACCGCCGGTCCATTTATGGAACCGCCGATAGTGGGCGAAACTGTTTATTACATGTTTAAACTCTGACAATCCTTTGTATCAAATTCTCGATCAAGCTTGACTAGATATGAGATGTGTTTGATCGAAAGATAAATACTACAAGTAAGTAAACACACAAACACATCAAATCAAGAGTACATCAAGCAATAGTCTAAACACTAAGCACACACGTACTAAGCATAAGATTTTCCGCAACTAGGATGTTTAGACTAAGTGATGTACACTTGACCATAATCTAAACACGAAGCACACACGTACTAAGCCATAGCTTTTCCGCAACTTAGATGTTTAGATTATGAGATGCACACAACACACAACACAAGTATGCAACTATAAATACATCTACAAAGGTAAAGACATAAATGTAAAGGAAAGTACCGACACGATGATTTATAGTGGTTCGGTCACGAAGCTCCTCTTCGCCCTACTCCACTCCTCGAGTACACCTTACTCGAGAGTTACTTCACTAGTCAACAAACTCCTTAAGGTGGAGAAACCATACACAACGTCGCTTATCCAATTTCCGACTCTAAGCTAAAAGTCGAGTCCTAATCTTAGGTAGGACCAATCTACACAACGTCGCCCACTTCACCATTACGACACAAGGCTAGATGTCGAGTTCTAATCGAAAGATAGAACCAATCTTCACGACTCTTCACTATGAAGCTAAGTGAGAACTTCACTCAACACAACTACTAATCACTTTAAAGTTTAGTGAGAACTCACAAGACACAACCACATCACTTTAGAGTTTAGTGAGAACTACCTAGACACAACCACATCACTTTAGAGTTTAGGGAGAACTACCAAGACACAACCTAATCTACCCACAAGTTATGTTTTATGGCCCAACATAACAAACCTTGTGTTTTATGGCCTAAACACATAAACCATATAGATCTAAGCACACAACACTTAGATCTATAACTCTAACACTATATCCAAGTACTAACAAGACTTGGATCTACACAACTAACACCTATATCCATCACTTGGATATTCTACCCATACAAACACATCCAAGTGTACCCACAACTTGGATTTTCTACTTATATATAGTAGGAAGACTAAAAACATAACTTAGATCTATATAAGGAGAGATCTTCATCATGTAGTGAATCCAACACATCATGGTAATAATAGTGTTCTTCTCTTTGCACTTGAGAGGATAAGGAGATTGAGGATAGAATCACATCTTAAACAAGATTAATCAAAACTAACTAATCAAGGATCTAAGATGGTTTTGAAAGAAACTGTGCAAAAAGGGTTGATAGAAAACCTGGAAATGATCCACTATTTATAGGACAACATTGCAACGGTCAAAAACACCAGCGGTTCCTTATCTCTACCCGCGGTACCTTATCAATAAGGAACCGCGGGTTCCTTTAAGGAACCTCCGCGTCGGAGTCCGTGCAAATTTGTCCTTTAGTGGGGATATGCCATCTGGGGTAGTTTATACCCTCAAAGGATATTCCTTTGGCATATGGAATATGCCAAATTCAAATTTCCATTTTCTTTTTCATAAAACATTTTCTTAAAAATAAAGTTAATTAAAATCATTTGTCACATTTGATTAAAATGTGAGTTTTAAGAAAATATTAATCCTTGATCACTTAGTTAGGTTAATGACATGTTTGTACATACCTTTAGTGATTCATGCCGAATGCGGTCTTGGAGGTGTCGAGAGAAGTATACAAATGTATTCTTGAGTGATTACGAGTACCTTAACATTTTACATAATGTATTGCGAATTATACGTTTGTCATCAACAAAACACAAAGAGATTATATCGACAAAGCGTCGTAATGTTTGCACTAACAAATTTGTTTTTATTCTTTTGGATCTTTTCTATTTTTAGAATATGGATCTTTGCTGTTACTTACAAAAGAATTAAAGTTTGGATGGTAGAAAATATGTGTTTGGGCAAGTGCATAAAATCGGGTTGACCCGACGGTCGAACCGGTTAACCCGGCGACCCGGTACCTCCACCGGGTCGATCACAGACCCGGTTTTCAAAACATTGACCTCAACCATCTCATCACCCAATGGTCCTCACAAATCAACCCATCTACCAATCATATTACTACTTCCTCTCCAAGGATTGACACGTGTCCCATCCAACGCCCCACACCTCATACTTGATCCTTAAGGCAAAATAAACGATCAAGATCAAGTTTGGACAACTCATTTCATCAAAGGCATTCAAGGGCATTTCTGGAAATTTAGAGCTAGGGTTTCATGTAATTTCCTTCTAGTTCCTTTTATCTAGCACTATATAAAGAGACACCAACCTATGGTGATCCTTTGTTCCATTTTTTAGCTTTGTAATTTGTAATTCCTTTCAAGTGAATGAAAAGTTTGGTATTTTGAATTTGCAATTATAATTCCTTTTTCTTTCATTGAAGTTGGTATAATAGAAGCTGAAACTTGTGTTCCATTATCTTATAATTGTGTTTCCAAAGTTTGGTTTGAACACGTTTTGATTTGATTAAGGTTTTAAGTTTTCAAAAACTTTCATAAGGTTATACTGTTTTTGTTATAATCTGTTACTAACCCCAAGCCAGCTTATAATCTCTCATAAGCTTGTCAACAACAAGCTTATTAAAGGATTTAGAGCCTTGGATTGGTTGTGTGTTGCTTGTGTTGAAGAATCACAAACCCTTGGTTTAGTTGTTGAACCCTCAACAAGGGTCCTTCATTCATTTCTTATCCAAGACACCCTAGGCCTGTGCTAGTTGTTGCAAAAGCTCTAGGGAGCATTGCTGACTCTCCATAGGAAGTAAGGGGAGAGAGGTGCTCATCTTCTTCCTTTTTTATTTTTTAAGTTTTCTATCAAAAATATGCTAAGTGATTTGCCATGTGATTTTGAGATCTAGTGTTTGTGGTGTTGTTTTCGTTGCTTGTTTTTGTTATCTGGTATCTAGTAAAGATATTTGAATCATAAAATCAGTAAGTTATTCATAATAATCAAAAGTTTGTTTGAAAGATCAGATTTAAAGGATTATTTGGGGTTGCTTGGTAAAAGGCTTTAGGGCCTTGTGCCTTGGGGTTTTTGGGTTGGAAAACTCTTGTTACATGTTTTTTAAGGTTGGTTTAATACCTGGTTAAGTTTCACAAAGTTTGGAAAAGGATTTTGCAAGTTTGCCTAAAATCAAGTTCTAAGTGTTCATCATTGTCAAACAGATCAGAGGCCATAATTTCTTTGTTTTTTGAATTGGAAGTTGAAACTTGGTGTGTTTGCAGCTTGTTTGGTGATACATCTGTGCAATATCTGGTTTCTTATTTTGATGGCTTATTGCATAAGCTATAGTTTATAGAAAGTGGTTGTGGTGGTCAATTGCATCAGCAAAAGAGCACCACTTGTTTTTCCTTGAACTTGCTTTTCTACTTGATGCCATGCTCATTCATTGAATTATGTTGATTTTTTGCTACTTGAGAGTGTATTTGGGTCATTAGTTGCTTATTTGCATAGCTGATAAGATAACTGGCTTATTGGCTTATACTTGCCAAAACATAGGCAAGGTTTGTCCACTAACAAGATTTGTTCACTGGTCTTGAACTCAAGACTTCCTCCAAAAGTGATCAAACATTGCCTAAAACCATCCCATAATCAAGTTTGAACCATAATACCTGGTTTGACTTTTGTTGACTTTGGTCAAATAATCCAAAGTTAACTTATTCATTCTGTTTGGCTTATTGGTGTGAGCAACAACTTAGATTTTTTAGTAGGTGTCATTTTTCTCAGCTTATTATCAATCCTATAAGGTTACAACTTATTTGGTTAAGGTTTTGCTAGAGATCCAACTTATTTTGCTTTTTCAGCCAGCTTATTGGTTCCCACAGTTTATTCTACTTGACTTTTTGGCATTTTTCTTGTTGATTATTCTTAGTTAAGCTATTTAGGAGCTTTTGCAAAAAGAATCAGCTTCTAAGGTGGCTTAAATCTCCAACCCGACTATTTTGTCATTTTGTGAAAAAGTTCATTCCAGGTTTCTAGCTTATTTCTTGGTCTTTTTCAGAATTTCTTTTTGAAAATAAGCTTAAAAACTCATAAGAAGGACGTGTGTTTAAGCAGAGCTTATGACATTGACTTATATCTTAATAGGCTTATTGGCCCATTAAGGTTTAGCTTATTGCTGTTTAAGCTGTGATAAGCTCACTTTCAGCTTTTGGGCCTTTAGAATTTTGTGCTTAACATTAAATTTTGAGTTGGACTGTACTTTTTCATAAGTTTTTGTGGACTTTAGATTTTATTGGGCCAAAAAGCCCATTTAGCTTGTAGTTTTCATTTTCAGCCCATTTCGGGGGCCTAATTGGGGTATTTTGGTAATTTCAATTTCATTTTTGGAATTTTCAGGTTAAAATAAGTTAGTTTTGCAAGTTTTTAGATTTTTTATAAATTTTAGATTTTTAATACTATTTTAATATTTTATTTTATTTAAAAATTATTTTTAAGGTTTTTAAATAGATTTAATTGGTTTTAAAATTTGGAAAAATACTTTTTAGCTTAATTAGGATATTTTCAAGGTTTACAAGTTGAAAAATCTTTGTTTGGGCCTTTTGTTAATTTATTTGCTTTTTTGGGCTTTAATTAGCATTTAAAAATTAAATATTAATTAATTTAAAAAGTTTCAAGAAGTTTTGATTATTTGTAAACCTTAGATTGTTTTTAGGAATTTATTATGATTTTTTGGGAATTTTTAGGATAAGTTTTAATTTTGCCTCTTTTTGCGTGAAAACGCGTTTTCGTTTTAGTTTAATTTTATCATAATCCGTCATTTTATTTTCTTCTCCTTTCTTCATCATCAATATTAATCTAAAACATACAAGTTTATCACACACTTTATTCCTTCTTAGTGAACGAACTTACATTGGGTCATTAGTGGTTGATTTTTCTAAATCAATTTACTTAATACCTACCATATATACGTCTTTTTCTTAAAAGTGTATAGGTTACACACAATCACAACACATATGTATAAATAATAAAGGATTATAAAAAATTTATAAACTATCATATGCAAGTATAAATTTATCTAAGAATGGTAAGAACAAACCATACAAAGCTAAGTACAAGTAAATGTACAGAAAAGTCTAGATCACCACCTAGAAATCCTTTGTAAACTAATATTCAAGCAATATAATTACACAATATCTATATATTAATATAAAATACCAATGTACAAGTTATAATCTATTATATAAAAGAGATATTTGATTTTAAAACACTAAGTATAAGTAATCTAAAGCTAATTACAAGTATAAGACCTAGTAACTTGGATTACCACCTAAAATCCATTTCATATTGAATTAGAGTCTAATCTTTTGTAACCAATTATAAAACTCAACTAAGTATCATATTAATATTATACATTTATCTCAAGCTAAGTTACAAATTACTAAATCACAATGTACAAGTTATTAAAGCATATATATATACCTAGGTTGTGATTACCCTATACAAACCCTTAAACTATGAATGTAGAATCCTTAGAAGTCATAAACATAACATATAAGACATATAATAAGTATACATAATGATACAAACCCTAATTACCCAGAGTACAAAGTCATTAGGCTTAATGACCTAAAAACCCTTATATTAAGCATTTTACTTAAAATCAATACCTAGTCTTTTAAGACAAGTCTACCAACAGTCATATCATTACATTTAGGTTATAACATTATATTAAGGCAATGTAAAAGTACCCTAAAGCACAAGATACAACATTTCAATGCATGACTTATAAATTAGGTCAAAATAGGTGTTTCACTCTTTAGACATGTTTAGTTAACACAACCTATCAAACCAAGTGTAGGACCTCTTTGGATACATAAAACACAATTTATAAGATCTAAACTGAGTTTAAATCAGTAGCTAAGTCAATGATAATGACATTAACAAATATTTAACCCTAGATTATTAGAAACCCTAATCCGGCTAGGTTTTCTTCCCAATTTCACTTTAAACCTTTGTTAAACTTCAAACCAAGGATCCAAACTTCCTAATTACAATGTATAAACCCTAATTATACCTTAATCCATCACTAATCATATTCCTAAACCCTTAATTACAAGAATTTCCAAACCATAAAGTTACAAGCCCTAAATTAGGACCCGATTTGATTTTTCCCTCCAAAATCAAGTTTAAACTCTTTCCATCCCAATACAAGTTTGAAATTAGAT
The DNA here is from genome assembly GCA_025667525.1 of Glebionis coronaria. Lineage (NCBI taxonomy): Eukaryota > Viridiplantae > Streptophyta > Magnoliopsida > Asterales > Asteraceae > Glebionis > Glebionis coronaria. The sequence continues at coordinate 425,771,900 of CM046877.1, forward strand.
ATTTGCAAGATATTAAGGACTTCTAGAATGCCTCTAATCTGGTAGATCACCTACTTGTAGTCTATGAATCACCATTCTTATCTATTGTTGCCGTGTGATAGTTTAGTCACAAACCATGGATAACTCCAACTATAGCTATCATGAATCATCAATAGCCTTCATGTATCATCACTATAAGTCCCTAACAAGTTTACAAGATATACCTAAGACTGCTAGGCTTCATTTGGGTATAAATAGTGGCGAAATGCATACATTTTTATTCATCCCCAACTTTCTTACCTCAATACCCATACATTCTGATATTACACTTCTATAAAAGTCCTAAGGAAGCCATGAGACCATAAACTAGGTCTAAGAAGTAGCCATTGAAGTTCTTGGAGCTTTAGAAGCAAAAAGAAGTTCACAAGGAGCCCTAAAAGTCATTTTGGAGCTACCTAGGTAATCACTATATTAAGTAAGCTTAGATTTTGTTATAGTGATTTTCTAAGACTTGTTATAATGTTAGTAAGATTTTAGTAATCTAATCTAAAAGAATTAATTCATATGATCATTTAAAATGGAAGTTATAAGCTAAAGATGTTATAAAATCCTAGTTTTATAATTTACATAAAATAATGAGTTAAAATCCATTTCAAAAGCTATAATTATGGAAACTTAATTTTATTTTGATTATAAATGTGTTTATAAATTTTTTTTTAAGTTCCTAGATCTTTTTGTATAATTTTGAGCTTGTTATTTGATTTTAAACAAGTTTGGGGACTAAAACTATCATTTTTGAAACTATAAACATTTTGGGCCAAAAGTATCATTTTACGAAAGTTAAAACTATAAGGATTGATTTTTCAAAGATTGAAACCCTAAGGTTTATATTTGAAGGTTGAAAATATAAATATTATAACTATGTACTTTAAGGGTTAAAAGTCTAAGTATGCTAAACTTATAAAATTATGTGCTAAAAATGTAAATATTCCAAACTTAGAAACTTTAAGGATACTTTGGCTCTTTTATGAAACTATATGGATGAAAATTATATAGTAAAACCTATTTTCTAAATTTATATAAACTAGAAGGACTATTTTTGCGAATTTTGAAACTAAAGGATGTAAGATATAGTAATGAAACAATATACTAACTTTTGAAGAAATTTCTAAAATATATAATGTATCATGTTAGTAGGGAACTTTGTAAAAGGATGTTCCATCTTGATATTACGTTCTGACTGAGTGGTTGGGTGTACGATTTAAAGTGCACTCGCTCCTCATACGCTTATAGAATGACTTCTGAGTATGATGGCCCGAACAATGATGCTATAATTATCAGAATTTATAAATCAAATAATACATAATTCATACTTAAAAATATATTGAACTCAAGGTCAAAGACTTGATACTATACAAAATGTGTAAATCCAGGTTGGTGAGACTAAGCTGTTAATTTGTGATTGAAATATAACCTGACGAAATTCAGAACCCTTAGATATAAGGTGAGTTCATAGCCTCACTAGAGCTGATTATTAAGTGATTTGAAAACAAGTGAGGGGGATATATACTAAACTGGAATACAAGCGTTTTTATGCTGTCTGATATGATTATTAACACTACTTTACTTATTGCCATTAAAGCCCTTTTTTAAACGTGGAATAGTACTATTGAGGACTGACATCCTCTATCTGGGCAAGTCGCGCGTGCTAGAAGCTAAAGGTTCCTACCTAGGCTATACAGATATGCTTTATTTTGCAAACTCAAGATAGTCCAGAAAACTTCCTGCATAAGGGCAATTTGTTAGTTTTTTTGATAATGTCTAGTGATAGGTGTGTAAACACCCATCCTTTTACCACTTAATTCGGGCTAAAACGAGACCAAAACACGTATTTAATATCATTTGTTTGGAATTATGCGTGGTTTTTGTGTTTGTTGTGTTTTCAGAGCCAACCGGATAAATATTGAAGAAAACATGGGATTGCACGGGTTTTACTGAAGAAAAAGACTCAAGATAAAGTCTATTGTCCAAGAGATGCAAAAGATTTGAAGTCACTGGGCCTATTCGAAGATTTATCGAAGAAAAGGACCAAAGATGGAAGATTTATATAAGTCGAAGAAACTCAAGTCTATTAAATGAAGAAATTAAAAGACGAGTTGAATTTAATCGACGACAAATCCCGAATCAGAATCGAAAACGGAAACTTTTCTGAAAAGACGAAAAGACACGAAGAACGGGAGAAAGCCCACCCACCAACCAAAGGAAACACCTATAAATAGGCCATCCCACACACATTAGAGGGAGCTAGTTTTTTTTCTTCCTCCCTTTTCTTTCCTCCTGGTTCGTAGAACACCATCACCACTAGGGTGATTGGTGATTTTTTATTTTTAGTTCTTTAATCTTGTAATTTTAATCCTTGTTTCATCTTATCAAAACATCAATCATTCAATACCAAGTTCTTGTTTAATCTTTCATTTCATCTTGTTCATCATCATCTTTATCTTCAAGTTATTAAGTTTTATTTTTCTTGATTTGATCTTCAAAAGTTGTTTGGATTTGTGTTTTTATTAGTGGGATTTGTTGCTTATGGTGTCTAAATGATTTGTGTTTAATTTGGTAAAATCTTTTTAAGTATTTGAGTTGATTTTGGTTAAAATTCGTGTCCCGTGTTCTTCGCTATACAGTTACTGATACTGGTTTCCAGATCTTCCGAATCAGCCAAAAAGTTCCGAATGAGTCCTTCATTCGGAAACTTCCGAACCAAGCACTAAAGTTCCGAATCAAGAGAAAACTTCCGAATCAAGCTTTCATCCGGAAAGTTCCGGATCAGTCATAAAGTTCCGAACCAATCCTTCATTCGGAAGTTTCCAAACTTCCGAATCAACACCCTTCATTCGGAAAGTTCCGCATGAGCAAGTTCCGGATGAGTATGTTCCGCATGAGTATGTTCCGAATGAGCAAGTTCCGGATGAGTGAATAGTATTTTCCGAATCAGTTAGTTCCGAATCAAGGTTTAAAAGTTCCGGATCAGTTATTTTTGAGTATAGTTACTGTTTTACTATTGTTGATTTACTGTTTCTTCACTCATATTTCACAATTTACTTGTTAACTTTAATTTTAATTTGAACTTTAAATTTTCAACTTTAAATTTCCAACCAAGTTTTTGTTAATCTTAATTAAAGTAATTGCCTTTGATTCAAACTTTCATTTCCACTTCTTATTAGAATAGAAAACCAACCCCCTTTGCTTTATAACCAAGAACAATCATTCCACTTAAGACTTAGATCAATTCGAGAGGATATCGAGATTTAATCTGAACACATACAAAAAACCTAATATCAAATGGCGCCGCTGCCGGCTCTTCTCGTTAAGATCAAAAGTTTTTTGTGAGAGCTTGGATTTTGGGATCCGTTCCCCGTGAACGTTACTTTTTCAAAAAATTTCAAAAACAACTAAAAAATATAAAATTTTCAAAAATCCTAAAAATTAAAAAACAATAAAAACCAAAAATATTTTTGCTTTGTTTTTCTTTGTTCGTTCTTTTGCAGGTGTATGCGCACTCGATCCACGTCTTATCAAGAGCCCGAGCCTCTCGATAAATTAGACATGGCTGGTGTACAAAACAACAATAACATACCACCTCCGAACAACAATAATAACAACAACAACCCACCTTTCAACAACATGAATAATAACAACAACAATGAGCATCTTCCGGATAATCGACCAATGATTGAATTGCTGCAAGCTCATGTTGATGGCAACACGGATCCAATTGTTATACCACCAATTGCCGCCAACAATTTCGAGCTCAAGTCAGGCTTTATCCAGATGGTCTCAGCTCAACCGTTCTTGGGACGCACCATTGATGATCCACACGACCACATCAAGAGATTTCTACAACTCACTAACACGGTCAAGTTCAATGGAGTTTCACAAGAAGTGATAAGGTTACAACTTTTTCCCTTTTCTTTAGAGGGACAAGCCCGACATTGGCTTGCTAAGGAACCGCCACAGAGTATTCTCTCGTGGACGGATTTGGAAACAAAGTTTATCAACTACTTTTTTCCACCCTCTCGTACTACCGCTTTGCGGAATGAGATTATAAACTTTGAACAAAAGTACGATGAGTCATTTAGTGAATCTTGGGATCGTTTTAAAGATCTTTTAAGAAAATGCCCACAACATGGTTTTACCAAAGTTCATCAAATAAATACTTTTTACAATGGTTTAAGCATGAGTGACCAAGATTCACTGAATAGTGCCTCAGGGGGTAATTTATTGGCTAAGACTTCCAATGCTGCTTGGGATATCATTGAGAACAAATCTCGTGTGCAAACCAAGAGTGTTAGGACCAATGTTGCTAGTGCTAGCACTAACGACAGCGACAAGCGATTAGACAAAATCACTACGCTTCTTGAATCGCTTGTCACCCACACCGTCAGCAACAACAACAGCAACAACGCCAAAAATGCACAAGTGAACGCTGTCAGCCAACCTTGTGAGATATGCGGTGGTCCCCACTCTTACACAACTTGCACTGCCACCCAAGATTACCCTGCTGAGAATGTGAATGCGGCATATGGCACCTACCAACAACCTGCTTATCAAGCTAGACCTCAAGGTGACCGTAACTTGCTTAGCTATCGATCAAACAACTATCTTTCACCACCTGGCTTTCCTCCTACCAACCCAAACCAACAACAAAACCTTAACCGCCCTCCTCCACAACAACCACAACCTCGACAACCATACGTCCCACCTCATAAGCAGCAACAACCGCCTCAACGTAACAATCAAATCTACCAACAACCAGCTTACCAACCACCTGCATACAATGCTCCTTCCAACCAAACCACCACTGCTTTACACCAAGAGGTCGCCACCTACATGAGAACCAATGATGTGATAGTGGGAAATCTCCAAGAAGAAGTGCGCAATTTGAAGGCAGATTTGGTCAAGCAAGGAAATGATTTGAGAGCTGACATGAGAAACACGTTGGATAGCCAGACTAATGATCTGAGGAACATGATGGCTAGTTTCTTCCAAAGTAGTCAACCCTCTTCTTCGGGTACTCTTCCGAGTAACACCGTTGCTAACCCAAGAGGGGAGATGAAAGCAATCACCACTCGAAGTGGTAAAGGTACTAAGGAACCCGAGCTTCCTATACCTCCACCGGTGGTTGTGACTAAGGAGAACGAGTCGCCTACTCCCATTCCTCATCCTTCTCCTTCCCCAATTTCTCCACCTCTTCTTTCTACCCCTCCTCCACCCGTGGTTGTGAGTGATCCTATACTCCCAAAGACTTCCTCTTCTTCCAATATACCTTATCCTTCTAGGTTGAGGAAAGAGAAGCAAAAGAGCAAGGATGATATTCAGGTTTCTAACTTTCTTAAAATGTTTAAACAACTGAATTTCAATATCTCCTTTGCTGAGGCTCTCGCTCACATGCCCAAATACGCCAAAATGTTTAAAGACCTTATGAGCGACAAGGAAAAGCTCCTCGACATTGCTAACACCCAACTTAATGAGAACTGCTCTGCAGTGCTCTTAAGGAAATTGCCAATCAAGCTTGGTGATCCGGGTCGTTTTCTTATCCCTTGCAATTTCCCGGGAGTAGAGAATTGCATGGCCCTAGCCGATCTAGGTGCCAGTATTAATCTCATGCCTCTAAGTGTTTGGAAGCAATTATCTCTCCCAGAGCTAGTCCCCACTAAAATGACTTTGGAATTGGCCAACCGTACGGTTGCTTATCCAGTGGGGATAGCCGAAGATGTCATCGTAGGAGTCGACAAATTCACCTTCCCTGCTGATTTTGTTGTCGTCAACTACGAAATGGACCCCCGTGTGCCACTTATTGTTGGTCGTCCATTCTTGAGGACCGGTCGCACTCTCATTGATGTTGAAGCCGGAGAGCTTATCATGAGAGTGGGTGACGACAAAGTAGTCTTCAACATGGGAAAGTTGTCTAAACAGCCTTATTCATATGAGAGCGTTAATTGTATTGACGTTCTTGATGAGGCTTGTGAAGAACACTTTAATGATGCTTGCAAAAGTATTCCTACCTCTCTTCCCACTGTTGAGACCGTGTCCTCCATTGATTCCTCGTTGTCTCTATTTGGAGATAGTGATTTATTCTGGAACAATCTTGAAGATGCCATGGGAGATGCGAATTTAGCTACTAATGATTCTCCCACCGAGGGGGATGAAGATATGAGTTTCTTTGACAATCTTCTCACCGAAGACAATCCTTCGCCTCCATCTCCCACGGTCATTGCTATCGATACTCCGACGTTGAAAACGCCTCCCGTCGAAAATCCTCCGGATTTGGAACTAAAGGAGTTGCCGCCACATCTCGAGTACGTGTTCCTTGACGACAACAAGAAGTCGCCCGTCATTATTGCAACGGATTTGAAAGATGAAGAGAAGACTCGCCTCGTTGCTGTGTTGAAAGCTCACAAGAAGGCTATTGCGTGGAAAATCTCGGATATTCGTGGAATTGATCCTCACTTCTGCACGCACAAAATTCTCATGGAGGACGACTATAAGCCCACTATTCAAAGCCAACGAAGGGTGAATCCAAAAATACATGAAGTCATCAAAACAGAGGTTATCAAACTTCTTGATGCGGGTATGATTTACCCTATTTCGGATTCACCGTGGGTTAGTCCAATCCATTGTGTGCCCAAGAAGGGCGGAATAACCGTTGTTCCCAATGAACACAACGAGTTGATTCCCACTCGTCTCGTTACTGGGTGGAGAGTTTGTATAGACTACCGCAAACTCAATGATGCCACGAGAAAGGATCATTTCCCTCTACCTTTCATGGACCAAATGCTTGAACGATTAGCCGGTAATGAATATTACTGCTTTCTCGATGGTTTCTCGGGTTATTTTCAAATACCCATCGATCCCCAAGATCAAGAGAAGACTACATTCACTTGTCCCTACGGCACTTTCGCTTACAAAAGAATGCCTTTTGGCTTATGTAATGCGCCCGGGACTTTCCAAAGGTGTATGTTAGCTATCTTCCATGACATGGTTGAACAAACCATGGAAGTCTTCATGGATGATTTCTCGGTCTTCGGGGATTCCTTCTCTGCTTTCCTTGCCAATTTAGAACGTATGCTAAAGCGGTGCGAAGACACTCGCCTTGTTCTAAATTGGGAAAAATGCCATTTTATGGTAAAAGAAGGCGTCGTGCTTGGACATAAGATTTCGAAAGCCGGTCTTGAAGTAGACCGTGCTAAAGTTGATGTTATAGCAAAGTTGCCTCCACCTTCCACTGTGAAGGGTGTGAGAAGTTTCTTGGGTCATGCGGGCTTCTACCGCCGATTTATCAAAGACTTTTCTCAAATCGCTCGCCCGATGACCCACCTCTTGGAAAAAGATACTCCTTTTATCTTTTCCAAAGAGTGTCTTGAAGCCTTCAACTCACTTAAGGATAAGCTAACTAAGGCACCCGTCTTGGTTACCCCTAATTGGGAGCTGCCCTTTGAGTTGATGTGCGATGCTAGCGATTTTGCTATTGGAGCGGTTCTTGGACAAAGAGTGAATAAACACTTCCAACCAATCCATTACGCTAGCAAGACAATGACAGGGGCACAATTGCATTATACGACAACCGAGAAAGAGCTTTTAGCTGTTGTCTATGCTTTTGAAAAATTCCGCCCCTATCTTGTCCTTTCCACCACCATTGTGTACACCGATCATTCCGCGTTGAAGTACTTGTTGACAAAGCAAGATTCCAAACCAAGACTTCTTCGCTGGGTTTTGCTGCTCCAGGAATTTAAAATCGACATCCGCGATAAAAAAGGAGCAGAAAACCTAGCCGCGGACCATCTTAGTAGACTTGAGGATCCATACCAAGGGGATCATCCGACCAAAGAAATCAATGATTCTTTTCCCTTGGAGACCTTAATGTCTATAAACTCGAAGCCGAATGAAACCCCGTGGTTTGCAGACTTTGCAAACTACTTGGCGGGTGGAATTCTCAAGGAAGGGTTGACGTCCCAGCAAAAGAAGAAGTTCTTTACCGACATCAAGACTTACTTTTGGGACGACCCTTACCTATTCAAACAATGTGCTGATTTGATTATTCGTCGATGTGTTGATGGACCGGCAGCGTCGGACATCCTTGATGCTTGCCACAAAGGACCCACCGGTGGTCACTTTGGTCCCAACTACACCGCAAAGAAAGTGTTTGATTCGGGATTTTATTGGCCCTCCATATACCGTGACGCTCACGATATGGTTAAGCGATGTGATGTTTGCCAAAAGCAAGGCAAAATCACACATAAAGACGAGATGCCTCAGAATTTCATTCAAGAGTGTGAAATTTTTGATGTTTGGGGTATCGACTTTATGGGGCCATTCCCTTCGTCTAAAGGAAACAAATACATCCTTGTAGCCGTTGACTACGTTTCAAAGTGGGTTGAAGCCAAAGCTTTGCCTACTAATGACGCAAGGGTGGTTTGTAACTTTTTGAAAGCTCTATTCGCTAGATTCGGTGTGCCTCGCGCCATTATTAGTGATCGTGGGACTCATTTCTGCAATGACCAATTTGCTAGAGTCATGGCTAAGTACGGTGTAAATCATCGTCTTTCCACAGCCTACCACCCACAAACTAATGGCCAGGCTGAAATATCAAACCGAGGGCTGAAGCAAATTCTTGAAAGGACTGTGGGAGAGCATCGTGCCGCATGGGCTGATAAACTCGATGATGCTTTGTGGGCTTTCCGTACTGCTTACAAGACCCCGATCGGCTGTACGCCTTATCGTCTTGTGTACGGGAAAGCGTGCCACCTCCCCATTGAATTGGAGCACAAGGCTTATTGGGCCTTGAAGTGGGCTAATTTTGATATTAACAAAGCCGGTGACCTACGCAAGATCCAACTCAATGAGCTGAATGAACTCCGTAATGAGGCTTATGAAAATTCTTTGATCTATAAGGAAAGAACTAAGCTCATTCACGACTCCAAGATCAAAAACCGAGAGTTCCATGTTGGAGACAAAGTCTTACTTTTTAACTCTCGGTTGAAAATCTTTTCGGGAAAGCTCAAATCTCGTTGGTCCGGCCCATTCACCATTGCCCAAATTTTTCCATATGGTACTCTCGAGCTCGCTCAACCTGATGGACCAAATTTTAAGGTGAATGGCCAACGAGTGAAGTTGTACTTTGGTGAGGACACCTCTCAGGAGGTGATTCCATCCCTCACCACGTTCCCCATGAACTAATTTTGGGTCGAGTCAGGCTCGTGACTCGGTTATCAAAAACAAGCGCTCCTCGGGAGGCAGCCCGAGTATCTATCCTTGTGTGTTTTAATCCCCTAAGTGTAGGGGGGGACTTCTATATGTGTTGCCTTTGTGTGGTGATGTGATTACAGGGATATGTGCACTCTTGGAATCTTTGAAGAACCGTGCTCCCGTGTTTATCCGAAATCCGGTTCTATCTCTCAACTATCGTGATTCAATTTTCTTCATTCTCACATTTGAAATTGATCACTTTAGTCGTCTCTTCCTTAACTCGAGTTAACCAACGTGCACAATGTCATAAGTGTAGGGGAGACTTTTCCCACATGCTTAAACATTGAGGACAATGTTTATCTTAAGTGTAGGGGAGATTTCTATCGAAGTTTTAAGTGGACTTTTCCATGAAAATGCCTTCATTTAACCGGAAAATCCTATTTTTCAGCATTTTTCAAATTTTTTATTAACTTTGGCCATTTATTCGTAATTTTTAAATTTTTATCGTTGCTTTCATATGTATATATCCCGCAATAAAGTCAAAAATATTAATAAAGTGGTGTAGCTAGTTTAGGAATCTTTGACATATTAGGCCCGTTGCGTTTATTTTGACTCAACCCGAATAGACTTATCCAAGTTTATTCTAGCTAGTATCCTTAACCATATGGACCTTAATTGGTTTATTAGGCTAAGTGTCCACGAGTCTCATTACTTGAGATTTTAAATTGTGGAGGACGAGAAATGATAGAGTCAATTATAAGTCGGTATTCTTGCACAAGCTCACTTGGTGTAATTATTTGCCTATTCTCCCATCACTTGCTAATAATTTATCTGCAATAAGTAAGGTCTTACGATTTGAAAAGTTACTTAGCTTCTAGCCCAAGATCGTTTAAAAGTTGCTCGGTAATGATAAGAGTTCATAGCCAAGGCATAACTTATGAAGCGGGGCGCGAAGATTGGCGAGTCCGAAAAGGCCCTAACAAGGCATGAGGATTCAATTTTATTGCTGAAGATCCAAAGTGATGTGAAAAGCATTATTCCTAAAGTCAATATGAAGGATCAAGACTCACGACGAAAAGCAATCAACTCCCATAAAGATCATGGAGAAGTCTATCCGAAAAGACCCTAACAAGGTATGAGGATAAATAGATCCAAGTCCGAAAAGGAGGCGGATCGTTGTATCTCAAAATCCCAATTAGAGATTGAAGAAATAATCATGAAGTCGTGGTCAACAAAGTTGGAGTACCCCTCAAAAGTCTCCAAGTGAAGAAACTCTATTATGATGAGAAGACCATTATCTCAAGAACGTCTCTCGAAGATATGAAGTATGAAGTACATGCCAAATATCGGCCCGAGAAAGGTCTCAAATCGCGAACCAAGTTATGCCAAGATATGAACTTTTTGATATCCCGAGAAGCAGTTTTAAGAGATTTTGTCCTTTAGCTAACTATTGATCAAATCGTCCTACTTTGCTTTCAGCCCTAATAAACTATCGAAATAAGTCCAAAAATGCATCTTCATGATCATTCTAAGACAAAAATAAAATATAAGAGATACACCTAGGAATAAGGGAGTTTAAGCATTTAATTAAGCCATGTGTGTAAGTGTTTGAATTGCTAACTTATAATAACAATGATCTCGTTTTTAAGCTTAGTTTGGGGAACGTGAAACTTGAGGGTGATAAATCTTCGCAACACCAAAGCCCTAATGTAAGTCATCGATTTCTCTTCAAGTTATTTCCATGTAGCTATTTTCAAGTGAAAATGGTTTTCTATCCCTTCGTTACCTTTGAAGTTTTATTTCTTTAATTTTTGTTTAGTAGAATTTTAAATAAGGCCAAGGTTGATTAATTATGAGAAAAGTGTAAACTTGCTTTATCACTAAGCATTGCATGAGGGCATGGCAATGGTTAAGTGTAGGGGATTTGATAGGTGTGTAAACACCCATCCTTTTACCACTTAATTCGGGCTAAAACGAGACCAAAACACGTATTTAATATCATTTGTTTGGAATTATGCGTGGTTTTTGTGTTTGTTGTGTTTTCAGAGCCAACCGGATAAATATTGAAGAAAACATGGGATTGCACGGGTTTTACTGAAGAAAAAGACTCAAGATAAAGTCTATTGTCCAAGAGATGCAAAAGATTTGAAGTCACTGGGCCTATTCGAAGATTTATCGAAGAAAAGGACCAAAGATGGAAGATTTATATAAGTCGAAGAAACTCAAGTCTATTAAATGAAGAAATTAAAAGACGAGTTGAATTTAATCGACGACAAATCCCGAATCAGAATCGAAAACGGAAACTTTTCTGAAAAGACGAAAAGACACGAAGAACGGGAGAAAGCCCACCCACCAACCAAAGGAAACACCTATAAATAGGCCATCCCACACACATTAGAGGGAGCTAGTTTTTTTTCTTCCTCCCTTTTCTTTCCTCCTGGTTCGTAGAACACCATCACCACTAGGGTGATTGGTGATTTTTTATTTTTAGTTCTTTAATCTTGTAATTTTAATCCTTGTTTCATCTTATCAAAACATCAATCATTCAATACCAAGTTCTTGTTTAATCTTTCATTTCATCTTGTTCATCATCATCTTTATCTTCAAGTTATTAAGTTTTATTTTTCTTGATTTGATCTTCAAAAGTTGTTTGGATTTGTGTTTTTATTAGTGGGATTTGTTGCTTATGGTGTCTAAATGATTTGTGTTTAATTTGGTAAAATCTTTTTAAGTATTTGAGTTGATTTTGGTTAAAATTCGTGTCCCGTGTTCTTCGCTATACAGTTACTGATACTGGTTTCCAGATCTTCCGAATCAGCCAAAAAGTTCCGAATGAGTCCTTCATTCGGAAACTTCCGAACCAAGCACTAAAGTTCCGAATCAAGAGAAAACTTCCGAATCAAGCTTTCATCCGGAAAGTTCCGGATCAGTCATAAAGTTCCGAACCAATCCTTCATTCGGAAGTTTCCAAACTTCCGAATCAACACCCTTCATTCGGAAAGTTCCGCATGAGCAAGTTCCGGATGAGTATGTTCCGCATGAGTATGTTCCGAATGAGCAAGTTCCGGATGAGTGAATAGTATTTTCCGAATCAGTTAGTTCCGAATCAAGGTTTAAAAGTTCCGGATCAGTTATTTTTTAGTATAGTTACTGTTTTACTATTGTTGATTTACTGTTTCTTCACTCATATTTCACAATTTACTTGTTAACTTTAATTTTAATTTGAACTTTAAATTTTCAACTTTAAATTTCCAACCAAGTTTTTGTTAATCTTAATTAAAGTAATTGCCTTTGATTCAAACTTTCATTTCCACTTCTTATTAGAATAGAAAACCAAACCCCTTTGCTTTATAACCAAGAACAATCATTCCACTTAAGACTTAGATCAATTCGAGAGGATATCGAGATTTAATCTGAACCCATACAAAAAACCTAATATCATCTAGTCGCGGGGTAATGAGCTAGTGCAATAAGAATCGATGAATCTAAAATAACGGGCAAATAAGAACGCAACTCAAAGAAAAGGATCTTATATTCAGAATGATTTATAAACTTATGAATTCACTCAACCATTGTGTTGATTTTAAGCATATATTTCAGGTATTGAAACTTGATAGCATGGAGCAACACAATGATGACGTGGAGAGATATAGACTTGAAATATTTATCATTCAAACCTATTTTCTAGATCTCGGGAACTTGTGATGTATAGAGTATGTACAGTTGTTTTATCAAAAATATCTGATTTTGAATGATAATTGATAAATAATAAATGAAGTTTGTTAAAACGCTCTTTTGAGTTGTTTTCTAGTATTGTGACTTTTATTCAATGAAGTAATACCTCAAAAATGATGATCTGTTGCGTCAAAGTAAAAATGGGGGTGTTACACCGACCTTTTCGGTTGTATCCCGTCAGTAAGATAATATCCCCGCGGATAATACACGTTGTTATCCACGAATCCCAGATCTGGTGCTTTCCATGATTTGAGATCATTAAAAACATAGGATGGACGTAAAACATTCATGTCATTATTCATCCCGGCTACACCAAAGAACGCATGCCAAATCCATAAGTCTTGAAAGGCGATCGTTTCCAATAAAATGAAAGGAGTTTACCCATGATCACCTCTAAAAATTGAGCTTTGTATGCAACTAGACGATTCTTTCACGACTAATCTATACATTCTATACTTCCTATCATCCCAGGAAACCCATGCTTTTCCTCGTGACGAGCATAGAACTTTTCTAGGTCGGTGTACGTCGGCTTTCACAAGAACTATCTACCATATAATTCCATGATGGCCTTACAAAAGTTTCAAAGACATAGACGGTCTGTTGTCGCACCCATTTGCAAATATTCGTCAAAAGCATAGGGAACGGCTCCGTACGCCATTTGACGAATAGCGGAAGTGCACTTCAACAATAGCGAAAGACAATCTCGACCCGTACAATCAACCGAGTTTCAAAAATATGGATAGTTATTGGTTACCTGCGAACAATTCTTAAGAATAGTTCTCGCTCCATTCGGAACCGTGTACGGATTGTCTCCTGGTCATACTGTGGACCATCAAATAAATAAGCCGCCACTAGACGATTATGCGCACCGTCATAATCACTGTAGCTTCGTTGGGTTGGAAGGTTTGATGCTTGGTAAGCCATTTGACAAGCTTTCGTAAATACCGCAAGCTTATTAGTAACTTCATCCTCGTCGTCAGAAAAGTCGGTAAAAAATAATTCATACGACATTGTAATTTGAAGAAGCGTTATTTTTATATGTGAAAAATGGTTTTATAAATGGGGGTTAGTAAATTTTAATAAATAGTTTTTTTTAATTAAAATATAACGGTATAAAGAAAAAAAAGTGTTTTTTTTTCAATTAGTGTGTGTTTGGGGTTGCGTTTGCAATTAGATTATCTATTTATTTCATTTTGAATTAGAGATAATCGAAAATGAGTGTTTGGATAATAAATGGAAATAAGTGATTATTTGTGTTTGAAACTTTCATAATGAAGTTTTGAAAAAGTAAGCGAGGAGCTAGTTATTTCATTTTCAAAATGAAAAAAAGTTAAAATGAGTTTATTTTATTCATTTTACTTATCAAATAATCAAATTTGTCAAACATTCACAAAAACTGATTATCTGATTATTGCGATTTCAAGATAATCAAATCCAAACATTATTTTTTAAAATAACGTTTTCAAAATGATGATTATCTGATTATTCATTTTCAAAATGAGTAACCTATTTTAAATAAGCAATCCAAGCAACCCTTAGTCAAAGCTCGGATTGATTCGCAGCCGACTATCGAATCTCGATCACCGCAACAGGATCGACCAACTGGGATGCCGGCGCTTGATATTGTTGCAACTTGCAAGCGGCCTAAGTTGAAGGGTCTGGCGGACGATATTACCGGTTAACCCAAAACACCCGTGTATCTCTTTCCATCAAACTTCAAACACCTTTCTGTGTTTGTCTTTCCTGAAACCATTTCAACATCAAATTCTCACAAAACCAGCCATTTCCACAACTAGACTTAATAAACCTTGATTTTTTGACACGAAAACACAAACAAATACTATGTAAACAAACATTAATCATACTTCATAACAAATGAAGCCCGCTATACTAACAAAACATGTAGCAGCAGTACTAAAACACCAAAAAGACCCATTAAAAGCATTGGAAATATTCAATTCTGTCAAAACTAAAGACGGGTTCATCCATAATCACACAACTTACAAATGTATTATCGAAAACCTCGGTTTTCATGGCGAATTCGCCTTAATGGAGAAAATGATTACCAAAATGAGACAGGACATTGATAATAAGTTATTAGAAGGAGTTTATATATTTGCTATAAAAAGTTATGGTAAGAAAGGGAAAGTTCAAGAAGCTGTTAATGTATTTGAAAGAATGGATTTTTATGGCTGCGAACAGAGTGTTTATTCGTATAATGTGATTATGAATGTGTTGGTTGAGTTTGGGTATTTTGATCAGGCTCATAAGGTTTATATGAGGATGATTGATAAAGGGCTTGTGCCGGATGTTTATAGTTATACGATTAGGATTAAGGCGTTTTGTAGGACTAGGAGGTCGTCTGTTGCGCGTAGGTTGCTTGAGAATGTTGATGTGTTTGGCTGTGAGTTAAACGGTGTTGCGTATTGTACGGTGGTTGGTGGCTTTTATGAGGAGGGGAATGCAGTGGTTGCTTGTGAAGTGTTTGATGAAATGCTTGGGAGAGGTGTTTTTCCGAGTGTTGTGAGTTTTAATAAGGTTATACATGTGCTTTGTAAGAAAGGGGGTATTAGAGAAAGCAAGAGGCTTTTTGGTAAAGTGGTGAAGAGGGGAATGTTGCCGAATGTGTTTACCTTTAATATATTTATTCAAGGTTTGTGTAAATTGAAGCGGCTTACTGAGGCTGCTAGGATGTTGGATTGTGCTAGTAGAGAGAATTTGACTCCTGATGTTGTCACATTTAATACACTTATTTTGGGTTTATGTAAGAACTCGAAGGTTGTGGAGGCTGAGAGCTACTTAAAGAATTTGATAAACATGGGGCTCGAGCCTGATGATTTCACGTATAACACTATCATTGATGGGTACTGCAAACTTGGTATGGTTGAAAGGGCTAGTAAGATTCTGAACAATGCGCTTTTTAAGGGGTTTAAGCCTGATAAGTTTACATATTGTTCATTGATCTATGGATCTTGCCAAGATGGTGATATAGATAGAGCTATAAGCATTTTTAGAGATTGTCTGAATAAAGGTGTGAAACCAACAACAATTATGTACAACACATTGATCAAAGGTTTGTCAAAACAAGGGCTTATTTTACTAGCATTGCAGCTAATGGAAGAGATGCCGAAGAATGGCTGTTTACCCGATACATGGACATATAATTTATTGGTAGATGGTCTATGCAAAATGGGTTGTGTGTTAGATGCTAATAACCTCATGAGTGAATCTTTGGCTAGAGGTTTTGTTCCTGATATATTTACATTTAACACTCTAATAGATGGTCATTGTAAGCAGTTGAAGATCGACGAAGCCATTGAAATTATGAATAACATGTGGGATTATAATGTGACTCCGGATGCTATAACGTATAACACAGTCCTAAATGGTCTGTGCAAGACTAAAAAGTCTGAAGACGTGATTGAAACATTCCAAGAAATGGTGGATAAGGGTTTTGTTCCTAATGTAATCACTTACAATACTTTGATTGAAAGCCTGTGTAAAGCTCGGAAATTAGAAAAAGCCATGGAAATGTTTAGGGAAATGGAGAAAGGTAGTGTAAATCCAGATGTTGTTAGCTATGGCACATTGATTAACGGGTTTTGTGAGAATGGAGATCTTGAAGGCGCATATGAGCTCTTTCGAGAAAAGGAGAAGCAGCATAATCTCCCCCACACAACTCCCACATTCAATATCATGATAAATGCTTTCTGTGAAAAGCTAAAGATGGACGAGGCAGTAGAGTTATTTAATGAAATGCCTGACAATGGCTGCCCACCCGATGACTATACCTACCGCTGCATGATTGATGGCTTCTGCAAAACCGGTGATGTTGATGCTGGATACAAGTTTCTACTTGGAAAACTCGAATGTGGGTTCATACCATCCCCAGCCACATTTGGGCAGGTAATAAATTGTCTTTGCGTGAAGCATAGAGTGCATGAAGCAGTGGCGATCATCCACCTTATGGTGAATAAGGATGTAGTTCCAGATACTGTAAACACCATATTTGAAGCAGATAAAAGGGCAGTGGCAGCTCCGAAGATTGTTGTCGAAGACTTGTTAAGGAAGAGTCATATTACTTACTACGCATATGAACTCTTGTATGATGGTGTAAGAGATAAGAAGTTGCCCAAGAAAAAGTTCAGTTAAAAGAATTTTATCACGAAGTTGAAGTACTACAGTATTTAATTCGGGTTCAGGTTCATTTTTTCTTTACAAATACGTACATGCTGGGACATGACCCATAACGTATGTAACAGTAGGCCAAAGGCCTGAAGGAAGGCTGATGACATTTGTTGATGACCTGTGTTAATCCCAAGTATAGGTGCTAATTTTAACCCAGTTTTCATTAATGTGTTCGACGATATTATATTTATTTTAGATGGATAATAAGTAAGTTGAGCTAAAAACGGAAAATGGGCAACGGATCGGGTGATCGAGTGATCAATAAATCATATATGGGTTCAAATTTCAAAATCATTTAAAGTCTTTGATGCATATAGCCTTCCAAATATCGTGATGATAGTGTTTTTGTACTCATAATAAACATATTACTATTTTTATTTATATAAAGTAGTATATAATAACAGACAAAAATATTTCCTGGTCAACCGAAGTAGACAGTTTCGACCCGTACTAAAAACTTCCCGACCCACCTTGCCACCTTACACATAACTCCATCCGGACTGTTTCTTGATCCCAGTACCCTTCATCTCATCTCTAATCTTCACTACTTCTTCCCATTGGCCCACATCAGCACATATGTTTGATAAAGCTACATAACCTCCATCAGCGGATGGCTCCAGTTCAATAAACCTCTCAGCAGCTATTTTTCCTATTTCAACGTCACCGTGCACTTTACAAGCTGCAAGCAGTGTCCCCCACACTAAAGCATCCGGTTCAATAGGCATACTTCTAATAAATCTTTCTGCTTCTTTCAACTTTCCAGACCGGCTAAGAATATCTACCATACATGCATAATGTCTTTGACCAGGTTGAATTCCATAGTCATTGACCATTGACTTTAAATGAGCATACCCGTCGTTGACCAGACCACTATGACTACACGCGGTCAATACACCCACAAAAGTCACAGAATCTGGTTTGGTTCCTGATTCTATCATGAGGTCGTATACTTTCAGTGCTTCTAATCCTTTTCCATGTTGAGCATAACTATTAATCATGGTCGTCCAGCTGATTAAATCTGGTTTATATATTTTCTCAAACGCTTTATAACAATCATCGACAGCTCCACATTTTGAGTACATTGTGACCAAAGAACTACCAACAGGATCATCTGATTCGAATCCAAGTTTTAGGATAAAAGCATGTAACTGAATTCCGATTCCTATGTCTATCTGGTTTAGATCTCCTACAGCTCCTAAAACAGTTGATATTGTGAAGGAATCAATCTTTGAACCGGATGATCTTAGCTCAAGAAACAAAAGCAGTGCCTCTTTAGCGTACCCATTTTGTGCATAGCCTGAAAGTAATGAAGAACATGATATCTGATCTTTAAAAGGCATCATGCTGAACACCATTTTTGCCGATTTCAAATCACCAGATTTTGAGTACATATTGACTATCGGACTACCACCATAGACACACTTGTTATCTTGTTGTTTAATAAAGAAGGCATGGATTTCTTTTCCAATTCCTAAAACCCGAAGAGAAGAGCAGGCTGGAAGAACTGCTGTTAATGTTGTTTCATCTAAAATGATGTCGCTTAAAATCATCTCTCTAAATAACTCTATTGCCTGATCAGCATACCCGTGCTCTGTAAATCCCGCAATCATAGATGCCCAAGAGACATTGTCTTTATCATGGATTTGTTTAAAAATCGCATAGGAGTCATTCAAGCTACCACACTTGGAGTACATGGTGGAAAGAGAACAACCTACCAAAGGATTAAAGAATACACCTATTTTACGCGTATAGCAGTGAATCTGTTCGCCTAACTCTAGACAATTGATAATACTCAAAAGACTTGGTATACAAGATATATCTGGTGACAAACCTTCCCAAAACATTCTTTTTAACGTGCCAAACGCCTTTTCCGAACTTCCATTGTGAGAAAAAGAAGTTATCATTGCTGACCATGTACTTGAATTCCTTAAATCTTTTGTGTCTCCGAATACTTCTTCGGATAATTTTATCGATCCTGTTTTCGAGTACAAGTTAATTAAAGAATTCTTTACCGTTGAATCTGAATAAAACCCAGTCTTATAAGTCCAACAATGAATTTGGAATGAAACTGGGTTTGCACAGGCGGAGAGCACACTAGTAACAGTGTAATTATTTATTTCTTCCTTCAAACTTATCATTTCTTTAAATAAATTCAGGGCTGATTGATGCTCGCCCTTCTGAACAAAACCTGTGATTATCGCAGTCCAAGAGACCACATTACGAACAGACATACGTGAAAACTTCTTCAATGCTTCATCTACTTCACCACATTTAGCATAAAAGTCGATTATAGCAGTCCCTACAACCAAGTCTTCTTGGTCGCCATATTTGACCACTAATCCATGAACTCCTTTCCCAAGCTCGAGTTTTTCACGTTTAGCACAAGCACCAAAAACGCTAGGGAACGTAAACTTATTAGGTGAGGGATTCCCACTACACATTTGTCGAAAAAGATTCAAACCCACATCATCCTCGTTATGTTTAACGGCACCAGAAATTATAGCATTCCAACACACCACATTCCCACAATATTCATCATAAAACACCCTCAACGCATCTTCAAAACACCAACTCTTCAAAAACAAATCTATTAACCCGCTTCTTACATAACCATCCAACGCAAAACCGTGTTTCAACGCAAGCGCGTAAATCAATCTCCCACCATTAACAAAACTCAATCCTACACAAGCAGAAAGAACACTCCCATATGTAAACTCATTCGGATAAAACCCCAACGAACGCAACTGACAAAACATCCCCCACGTATCCGCATACTTCAAATTCCGGTTCCAGCACCCAATGATCAAATTCCAAGAACTAATATCTCGTACACACATTTCATCAAACACTTTATGTGCATAATCAAAAGACAATGCTTTCACATAACCGCGCAACAAAAAGTTAGATAAAACGGTATCCAAGTGTAAATAACCGCATTTAAGGAACTGGGTATGGATAACTTTGGTTTCTCGTGGCGTAAAGCTTCGAGATATGAATGATTCATTAAGTAATTGAAATGGGTCAAATGGGGTAAATAAATTTGATGGGTTGAGTGGTTTTGAGTGTAGAGAAGCAAGAGATGAAAGGAATCTGGTATGATTATTATTTAGAATAAGATGTTTCATGTTTGTTATCAAACATTGCAGGTAAACCAATTAGGCGGGAAAGTTTGTTACTTTTTCGTTTGCTGTTTTTGCACACAATCTTTGTTACCAAACATAAAACATAAAAATTAACTTGAATATACATTGGCCCACTATTGATGAAATCTCATTTGTAAATTATAATTTGCATGAGGGACACATAAAAAATACAAGGAATAAAAGCTACTAACACCTAGCACTTGTACCAACATTTCATTTTAGGAATTGAGAGAATTGTATAAATCGTCCCTTAGGTCGGGTCATTTTGCATGTTTCGTCCTAAATATTTTGAAACTGCTGATATCATCTTAAAATTAAACTATTTCTCAAATTTTCATCCTTAATGTTTAGCCATTTTGTAGGTTTTGTTCCAAAAGTTTTAACTATTTTGCAGGTTTCGTCCCAATAATCTTCCTCATAAGGACGATACTTGCATTAAAGTTTTCCCACATGGATGATCCTTGCACTTTTATAACGTTTAGAACGAAACATGTAATTTAACTAAACTTTAAGAACGATTTATGCAATTTACTCTTAAGAATTGATATGTATACATTGCATTTTGATTCATACACATAAAACTTATCATATTCAGACTATTTTACCTTTTGTATAATTTATGGCTTTAAAATGGTTTACTCATGTTTCCTCTTTTCTCTTTCATTTCAACAACTGGTGAACTCTTCCATTTTTCTATTTTTTTTTCGTAACCCACCGCTGGAGTCTTAGACATATGCAATATGCATTTATTACCTTTCTGCAACCTTCGACAATTAAATAAGATTATGATTTTTCAACTATGTACTTTTAGTTTCACCATGAAAATTTCTTCCTTGGTGACAAGATAATAATTCACATTTTAAATTCTTTATATACTAACATGTTTGACCGGTACCAAGCATCACATATGACGTGCACTATGTATTATTTATCCTTAAAAATTGTATACGATTTATAAAACAAAAATCAAGAAAACGATTTATTCAATCAACTTCCCCTTTATTTTTCTTATAACTGCGTTAGGCTATCACTTCAAATGTGATACCTAGCTTTTTGATCGTACTTACAAACCAGAAGGGAAAGAAAAACAAGTGTATGATTGATCTTACAAACCAAGATCAATACACGTATACAAGATCAAGAACAAAGCTCAGAATATCAATGGCGAAACAAACAATGTGAGAGATGAAAACAAAAAATGAATGAATACGCTAAGTAAAGATGTATATATAGCTCAGCGACTAGGGTTGACTCAACTTTCACCATTTTGCCATATTTAGTCCTTGCCCTTTTAGCAACCTGTCAAACTAAGATAAACAAAATGCAAACCAAAAAATATAAAAGGAAAATACTTACCAAACTTACCCTTCAACAATTGGATCATGTCAACTTACTTGTTAATACCCCCTTAAGTTGACTTGTGGTAGAGATCAACAAGTTTCAACATATCACAAAAAGAATTGTGATCTTTGATAGACAACCCTTTGGTAAACAAGTCTGCCACATTATCTTTGATCTTAATGGTTTTGATCAAACCTGCAGATACCTTTTCTCTTAAGAAATATAAGTCAATTTCAAAATGTTTAGTTCTCTCATGAAATACTGGATTAGCTGCAATTTGAATAGCAGAACTACTATCACAAGTTATAGGCACAGGTAAGATCACATTCACCTTAAGATCTTTCATAATCTTAAGTATCCACATGATTTCACAAGTAACACTGTTCATAGCTCTATATCCAGCTTCAGCTGAAGATTTAGCTATAACAGACTGTTTCTTACTTTTCCATGATACAAGATTATCACCCAGATATACAGTATATCCAGTAACATATTTTCTAGTAATCTTACACTTAGCCCAATCTGAATCTACAAAAGCATTAAGATTCAGATTGTTATGTTTTTCAAAAGATATACCAGTTCCAGGAGACCCTTTAAGGTATCTAAGCACATGAAATGCAAGTTTCAGATGAGATTTATAAGGATCATGCATAAATTGACTTAAACAATGAACAACATAAGCAATATCAGGTCTGGTTAAAGTCAAGTATATTAATTTGCCAACAATCTTTTGATAACAAGTTTTATTATCAAGCATAGTATCAACCTCATCTTCAACAAGATTTTTCTTTTTCTTAGAAGGATCTGGTATAGGAGCTTTAGCTGGCTTACAAGCCAACATTTCATACTCAGATAGTAATTCAAGACAGTATTTTCTTTGATTAAGACATAATCCTGAGTTAGTATCAAGTACTTCAATACCCAAGAAATATTTGAGTTTCCCAAGGTCTTTAATTTTAAATTTAGAACTCAAATATTCTTTGAAGTCATTGATAATACTTTCATTGTTCCCTGTTATGATAATATCATCAACATAAACAAGCAGGGCAACAAAAGACTCATTCTCAGTCTTAGTAAACAAAGAAACATCACTTTTACTTTGACAAAAACCATTTTCAGTTAACACACTTGTTAACTTTTCATTCCATTTCCTAGGTGCCTGTTTTAACCCATATAAAGATTTGGTTAGCTTGTACACCTTGTTTGAGTTAGAGCCATATCCTTCAGGAAGATTCATATAAATTTCTTCATCTAAATCTCCATACAGAAAGGAATTATTCACATCTAACAGATAAACAGGCCAATTATTGTGCACAGCAACAGAAAGAAGACACCTAACAGTCACAATTTTCACAACTGGTGAAAATGTTTCTTCATAGTCTATACCCTCTTTTTGACTAAATCCTTTTGCCACAACTCTAGCTTTAAACCTCTCAACATCACCACTAGATTTATATTTCACTTTCCATAACCATTTACATGCTACAGGTTTTCTACCTTGAGGTAGATCAACTATAACCCATGTATTATTTCTATTAAGTGCTTCCATCTCCTCATTCATTGCCTCAACCCACCTAGGGTCTTTGGCAGCCTCATTATAGGATTTAGGTTCATGTATTTTATTCAAGTTATTAGTGAATACAAAATTATGCATAGACAAGTTGTTGTAGTTCACCATAATATTAATATCATATTTAACTCTTTTATCAAGCACATAATCACTAAGTTTATTAGGAAGCTTATGTGGTCTACTTGACCTTCTTAGCTCAGTCTTCTCTGGACTATTTTGAAAAAGTTGATTAAACTCTATAAACTCCTCACCCTCAGACTCATAATTTTCATCATCAAGGGCAACATTATGATCTAAATCATTAGCATCATTACAGCCTAAGTCATACTGGTTTCCAAGACTATGATCTTTATTAGTCATAGACTCTGACCCCTGAGTATTACTGGTAACAATGATAGGAGTATCAGTAGATACTTTCTCAGCTAAGACAGACCCTTTTGAAATGCTACCTCTATCTTTTAATCTTTCATCTCTCATATCATCATAGGGATCATCAGATTTGTTTACTACTAAGTCAAAGATATTTAGACTATTTATACCCTGATCTTCAAAGATCAAATCACTCTTACAAACATCATTTTTTAATGGAAAAATTGTTTCATAAAACTTGACATCCCTTGAAACACATTTTTTGACTCAAGACCAAACAAATTATTACCCTTTTTAGTAAAAGAATACCCAATGAACACACACTTTTCAGACCTAGCAGCAAACTTATCCACATTATGAAGCACAGTACTAAAACAAAGACACCCAAAACTTTTTAAATGAGAGATGTTAGGTTCAATTTTATAAATCATTTCATAAGGACTTTTTCCAGAGAGGACAGAGCTAGGAATCCTGTTAATCAGATAAACAGCAGTAAGAATAGATTCAGGCCACATGTTCAAAGGTAATCCCCCCCTGAAACATGAGGGCTCTAGCAACATTAAGCAAGTGTCTATGTTTTCTCTCAGCTATACCATTCTGTTGTGGAGTATACACACAAGTAGTTTGATGAATAATCCCATTATCCTTAATAAAATCTTCAAATTTATGATTAACAAACTCTGTTCCATTATCACTTCTAAAAACTTTGATAGCAACATCCAATTGATTTTTAATTAGATTATGAAATTCAACAAGTTTATAAAAAACCTCATCTTTGCCTTTAAGCATGTATAACCACACAGCCCTGGTATAGTCATCAACAATAGTAAGAAAGAATCTAAATCCATCTCTACTTTTTACTCTATAAGGACCCCAAACATCCAGATGAACAATTTCACCCAAATCTTTGGTCTTATGGTCACTTATAGGAAAAGGATCTCTAGTTTGTTTAGCCATGTGACACACATTACAAGGCTGAACATTACTAGTAGACTCAAGATGAATTTTATCCTTAAGAATAGCTAAGAATTGGTCTGAGGGATGACCAGGTCTGTTATGCCACACACACTTAGACAAATTACACTTAGTGATAGCACTATTAGTAAATTTCCTACCTGAATCAAACAAGTAAAGTCCATTATTTTCACTACCAGTCCCCAAGAGGAACTTTTGATGAGAATCCTGAACAAAACATCTAGACTCAGTAAAGGACACAACAAACTTATTATCTTTAGCCAACTTGTGTACAGATATAAGACTAACCTTATAACCTGGAACAACCAACACATTTTTTAATGTGATTTTATCTAAAATTTTAAAATTTCCTACATGCTTAACATGTTCAATAGTGCCATTAGGATGTGACACAGAAATATTCAAATTTGACACATCAATAATATCAAAAAAATGTTCTGTAGAAAAAGTCATATGTTGTGATGCTCCAGAATCAAAGATCCAGCCAATATAAGTACTATAAGTACTTATATTGGTATTATAGTTAAAAAATCTACAAGTGACAAAACTAATAACATGATTAGAACCAAATTTTATACCTGCAGCACAAGACTGCACATCACCAATATCAGGCTTAGAATTGATCAAAGCCATGAGTCTATTAATTTGATCAGCAGTAAAGGGAAGAGATTTCCCAGATCCCTGATCAACACCATTACCAAGAGAACTAGTGACATTATTAGAACCATTAGATCCTCCAGTATTTCTTTTCTTGAAACCTGGAGGATATCCATGAAGCTCAAAACATCTATCAACAGTATGGCCATTCATATTACAATGAGTACAAACAAACTTATTGTTGTTCCTATTAGGACCTCTATTTTGACCATTTTGATTGTTTTGATTATTTCTATTACCAGTCCAATTATTAGGTTCAGCAACAAAAGCAGTTGCAGTATTCTTATCACTAACAGCATGAACCAAATTGTTCTTATGGGACTCAACCCTAGAAAGAGTAGCAAAAGCAGATTTAACATCTGGCAAAGGATCAACAGTTAGCAATTGACTCCTAACAACACTGAAAGTGTCATCAAGACCCATCAGAAACTGCATGAGCCTTATGAGAGCATTATGACTCTTCATTTGAGGAGCACCATCACAATTACATGAAGGAAGATTGACAAGGGAGTCAAACTATCTCCATAAACTGTTGTAATTATGATAATACTCAGACAAAGAAGAACCAGATTGAGTAAGAGAGCAAATTTTATAATGCAAATTATAGATAACAGATCCATCAATTTTATCATAGGTTTCTTTAAACTCATCCCACACATCTTTAGCATTTTTTGAAAAAATTTGTCCTTGATATAACTCAAAAGAGATACATAAAAGAATCCAAGATAAAACCATAACATTACACCTATCCCATTGATCAGATAACACAACATCATTATTATTTTTCTCACAAGTACCATCAATAAAACCCAGTTTGTTCTTAGTATGTAAAGCAAGTTTAAATGCAGCAGCCCAAACCTTATAGTTTTCTGGACCAGTGAGTTTAACACTCACAATGGGCTGCCCATTTGTGTCAGTAGGGTGTAAATACAAAGGGTCATTAGTATGAATGACTGTTTCACTTTCAGTTTCAGTATCACTAACAGGATTATCATCCTGATCACCTTTCTTGGCATCAGACATGATGAAACCACAAGAATATCACACAAAAACACAAAAGAAACTAAAAACCCCTTGTACCTCCTCTACAAACAACTACCAAACAGCACAAAAGAAAACTGAATCAATCCACCAAGACTACCTAATCCATTCGACACCTAAATCACCCTCTAAACAAGAAATTAAAAAAAAACTAAGAGAGAGCAAGAGAGGTGTTACAACACGCGCAGCTACCAGCAAAGAATAGCCAAGAACCAACGAGATCAAGAAGATCTCACCACAAACAACAAGCACAGCGGAATATCAACCTGAAAAAATGTTAGTTATAACAAATAACCAACTAAAAACAACAAACCCCCAAAAATTGAACGACACCCTAATTTCTGAAATTTAGGGTTTCTTCAATTAACCTTACCAGAGTTGTAATTAAGCTTAAATAATCAATAAAGAACCCAATTAAACACCACAGAACACTAAGAATCAGAAAACCCCCAAATTTTTAAAACCCTAAAAATTTTAATTGATCAAAAACTTGTAATTAACCACAATTAACACAAGATTAATCACAAGATTAATCAAGATCTTTAGTAAAAACAGTTTAAAACTCAGATATCAAGAACCAATAGCTCTGATACCATATTCGATTTATAAAACAAAAATCAAGAAAACGATTTATTCAACCAACCTCCCCTTTATTTTTCTTATAACTGCGTTAGGCTATCACTTCAAATGTGATACCTAGCTTTTTGATCGTACTTACAAACCAGAAAGGAAAGAAAAACAAGTGTATGATTGATCTTACAAACCAAGATCAATATACGTATACAAGATCAAGAACAAAGCTCATAATATCAATGGCGGAACAAACAATGTGAGAGATGAAAACAGAAAATGAATGAATACGCTAAGTAAAGATGTATATATAGCTCAGCGACTAGGGTTGACTCAACTTTCACCATTTTTCCACATTTAGTCCTTACCCTTTTAGCAACCTGTCAAACTAAGATAAACAAAATGCAAACAAAAAGATATAAAAGGAAAATACTTACCAAACTTACCCTTCAACAATTGGATCATGTCAACTTACTTGTTAATAAATTGCATATATACAATATAGATCGAGGTGTTTACAATACGAATAGGTGAAAAATGAAGATATCTTTTGAAAACCAAAATTAAGTAGATGAAATGGAATAAAATGCTCATTTGCAAATTGGTTCACGAGCATCTCATGTACTCTACAATTCGTAAGTGCAACTCACATAGTTGGGATTAATCCCACCTGTGTGCAACAAAACGTGACAATGTTACCGAGCGATAACTTGAGATTCGAGAATAACAAGGTCAGTGAATTTGTGTCATAATCATTATAATAGATGTCACACCGGAGCGGAGGTGAAATGAGACTCTTGAGAGAAGATTTTAGGAAGAAAAGAAGCAGGAAGCGAGAAAGATGAAAAAAAAGGAAAAAAAGATAGGAAGCCAAAAAGATAATATGATTTTGTTTATTTTACCAAGAATGGTAAGTTAAATTGAGGGCATAATAATCTTAACATAATAATTTTATGTGTATGGATCAAAATGGTATGTGTATATATCAATTCCATTTCATTTTTTATATAATAAGAGAATTAATTTATTTGAAAATTTTAGTAAAAATAAAGATAGTTGAAAAAATAATTGGATCAATCAAATTATTTGATTTTGACAAATAAGCGAAATCGAGTAATGTAATTGATCGAAAAAGTTAAAATTGAATTAAATTTAGTCAAAATTAAAAATTTTCGTGGAAGAATATGATGAAAACATGTAAAAATATATGTGCCAAATTTGTAATAATAAAAACTTAAAAAAGGAGAAAGAGATTAATTAAAACGTTAGTGATTGAATTTAAAATAAATTAGATGAGTTTTTTTAGTAATTTTAGAAAATAAACAAAATACCCCTTAAAGTTTATACCCTCTGTACCTTATATTTTAAAATACAGCATATATGTTATATTAAAATTTTAATTAATCACATGATTATAAATGTTAAACAAACACAAATTATTGTCAATTTTTATTTTGACAATTAATAAAGTCAACGAATGCAATCTACGTAAATTATTATTAAAGCGAATATAAATATCAAAATAAATGCAGGACTGATAGTTGTAAATTCACACTCGTTTAGGAAAACAAGGTAAAAGCGGTAAGTATTAAGTGTTCATTTAAGAAAACGAAAGCACTTATGACCCTTTGTGTGGGATCGTTCTCAAGGAGGCTTGGTGTGTGTGTTAAGAATTGATTAAATGTTTGTGATTATGATTATGAAGAAAGAAAAGAGAAAAGGATGACGGTTACGATTCTAAATTAAACTACGACGAAAGACGTAAACGTAAAATCCGTAAAACGTGACGAAATTAAAAAATTACCCTAAAAATTAATTAAAAATAAAAAACAAATATAAATTAATTTAAATAAGAATGAAACTTTGACAAATATATTTAAAAACTTATTTCTAATTTAAAATTCAATTTTAAAAGCTATTTAAAGCCTTAAAATTCAATAAATAGAAAAATAAATCCAAAATATGATTTTATCAAATGATAATCTTACTTATATTATGTAAAAACTAAGAAGTATTTTTCTTGATTTTTGGAAACTATTTTTTCTATTTTTTAATGACTAAAAACACTTTTTAAATTAAAATAATGTTTAAAAATAATAAAATAATGCTAAAATTAATTTAACTTTTCTAAAATCCTATTTTATGATAATAAACACTAGAAAAATGAAAAAGTTTGAAAAAAGTTATTTTTACCACTAAAAGACAAAATAGCTTAAGTAAAAATCTAATTAAAATTAAAATTCGTTGATTCCCTTTTACCCAAAAAAAAATCTAATTAATTCTAAAAAATAATTAAAAACAGTGAACATTGAACTTTTTTAACTAAAAATATTAAATTAATATTCAGAAACTAAGAAAATTTGAAAAACTAAAAAATGTTAATTTTTTGCACTAAAGGACAAAAATCAAATTAATTAAAACTAATTTAACTTAAAATAATTCTAGAAAATCATTAAACAAAGTTAAAAATGAAATTTCTTCTGTAAAAATCTTAAAATACTTAACTTAAAACAAGAAAATTAAAAAAAATAGAATTTCAACATTTTTTACCACTAAATGACAAAAACAGATTAATAAAGATCTAATTTAAACTAAATTTATTCTAAAAATACCAAATGAACAGTAAATTAAAATTTAACTTCACTAAAAATATTAAAATAAATCAACAAGTCTGGGAAAAATAGAAAATGTGAAAAATCTTTAATTTCAGCCACTAAAGACAAAAAACTAAAGATCAAATAGTGACATGTGATATTCTTTGTCTGGTAGTGTAGCAGTGGCTACACTTGTACTAACAGTGGGAAGTTTTTTTCCACTTCTTAGTCTAAAAACGGATCTGGTGACCTTTTAGCTTAGGAAAGCCTTGCTGTTGGGTTTTTCTTGGAACCAAAGGCACCCCTACACTCAGTGGAGTGTAGGGAGTCAGATCAAACACAAAAACAACAAGCTAACAAACAAAGATCACACCAAAAGCATGCACATTCAAGTCACTGATGAACATAACATGCAATGTTTGTTGATATAAAGTGCACTAAGACGAATTTCAAACCAAGAAATCTATCAATCCAGTATGCCAAATCATAAACAAACACTCATAAACCCTATTTGACCAGATTAGCTAATTGTGGATTTGCTTTTTAGTAATCCGGTGGTCTAGGTGGGTGGTGGAAGGTGGAAGCCATGGATGCGTTGAGAGAAAGAGAGGTTGTGTGTGAAAGTTAAGAAAATGTGTATTGAAATGAAAAGAAACAAATGAAACACAAACAACACCCCTCCTTGGAAGCCTTGGAGGGGTATATATAGTCACACACCAACACTGAACTATACATTGTTCCTAGTCTAGTCTAAGCGTGTGTGACTATGATAACTAATGGGAATTCTTAAATGTCGTCACATAAAGTAAATTTCTAACAATCTTCCCCCATGGGACGACGTGTAGAATTCCTTACAATATTTTTCCTAACAAGTACATAGTGATTAAGAACAAAAGCTTTCATGAAGCGTCCAATGCTGATGATGTCTTCTGAGGCCTTTGACTTCAAGTCTTCACTTCAAAACGACTCATCTTTGTAGTAACTTGTAGTAGAAATACTGTAACGGCACGAGCTAAGTAATCCATATACTTCTGGTTAAGGAGAAGCTTCTGAATTAACTTACCCCTAATTCATGCCACATAAACTTGATGTAGAAGCTTTTAAATAGCTTCCCCTAAACCGAAAATCCTCGTAAGCAACTTCAAAGCTTTCAATAAAGCTTAGAATGATTAAGAGCACAACGGAATTTAAAAAGCAAACCCCATTATATAACATGATAATGTTGCTATGAGGGATTGAAAGTAAGGGGCACACCAAGTAGATCAACAATGTCTCTTCTCATGCTTGAATAATTCTTCTGAATTTTTCTTCCTCTTGAGAGTTCAAGTTATGCATACTAGAAAGAATCAAGACATTTCTTCCCCCACATAGTTGAAGAAAATAAATCAATCCCAAGTATGAAGCTCAAATACTGAAGTAGACACTTTATCCCATTCA
Source organism: Glebionis coronaria (assembly GCA_025667525.1). NCBI lineage: Eukaryota > Viridiplantae > Streptophyta > Magnoliopsida > Asterales > Asteraceae > Glebionis > Glebionis coronaria. The sequence continues at coordinate 425,802,745 of CM046877.1, forward strand.
TGAAGTTGACATCATAACACCATAGTCAATTAAGTCCCGGAAATGCACATATCTTCTTCCGGAGATGCACCAGAGTCAATTAAGTGCCGGAAATGCATATCTCTCCATATAGGATAATGATGATGAATAATTACAACAACAAAAAAGTTAAACATCGAATCAGTAGTGTACCGTTTAGAGATCGATAACGCCACGAGTTAAAACACTGATTTTCTCTGCGGCTATGACAAATGTCATCCCGGAATGTCTTCAAATCAAAAGAAGGTATGAAGTTCATCATGTGTATTCGTTGTGCGTTTAATGTGTCTTCTTCTTCCCCCTTGATGGTTTCGAAACTCGGAACCATCAATAAATCGTACGCACATGTACCTGAAATCTCGTGAGAATAATAAATAAGCTGAATTATATGTTTTGTGAGAATCAGCTGTTGATCGAAAATCTCTACTCATAAACTCTCCATGGCCATCTTTACCAACCCACTTGAAAGAAATTTGAAGTGACCACTGATAGAATGAACCAGATACATCAAACGTGAAACTGAATAAGAATCCTTTGATCTTGTGACTTAAGCTTGCACTATTGTTGAATGAGGAACGGTGGAGAAATATCTAAGTACCCAATGCATCACTGAAGAAGTCTATAAGCACAACACCTCTTGAAATTATCCACGTCGACTAAGCGCGTGACACTGAGTACAACAATGTAACCCCTTTAAGTGATAGTTATCCGAGTCATCAACCAACCACCCCGAACCCGAAAACTAGATAAACAAGTCTTCATTCTAAGATTAAGCACGAGCAAGTTATCTTTCAAAGATAAAATAAATACACGCCTTCGAAAAATCCGTCTTCAACTTCACATAATTAATACCCGATCCAAAAAAAATCTGTAGTCACTAAAAATATACCCATTTTTTTTTCTTGGTCTCGTCTAATAAGTCTCGTCACATTTTCACGTCTTTTTATCTCGTCACGTTGTCTCGAGGGAGTCCCGAAAAATTAAACATTAAATTCGTGTAAATGATAAAATTTTAAAAATTAAAATTTAACATTACAACTAATGAAACTAATTTTTTCGTCCCATGTCAAATGCTCAAAGTATCATTCGGCCCACATATGTATTTGGTCCATAGCAACACATATTTTCGTCCATTCATAAAACACACAACCCAATATTTGCAGCCCATCAAAACTGAAAATACCCGATCCAATATTTGGTTTATATAAGGTCAAACCCTAACTAACCTCACACTTAACCTAATCACAATTTTATCTCCAGCCGTTTTCTTCCCTTAACCCTAAATACCTAGAAACATCCGCCCCCTAAAACTCATCTCATCTCCTCCACATCCATTGTTTTCTCTCGCAAAAACAGAATCAATCTCATTTCACAATCTATAGCCACAAGTAATACGAATCTCCAAATATCAATCAACCATCTCGAATTACAATCCACGAACCTCAATCTCAGCCTACCTTTCACAACCCACGAATCAATCACAAATTAATTAGTGAAACCCCTTTCTCATCAACTGATGCAAATAGAACGAAAGTTAAGTCAATTGTAGATACAATTAATTGCATGTGATTGATGTTGCTGCAAGGTCTTGAAGTTAACCAAGATCTCAGGTAGGATAATAGGTTAATTCGTTTTCATGTTTTAAACCGAATCAATAAGATGATTATAACAAAAAATGTTATAAATCTATTACTGATATCGAAAATTAATCAAGAGGCTTAGCTTCACATAAATCGATGATGATGTTTGTTTTCGTGTTAAGATCTTAATTGATCTCGGATTGCATGTGAGAAACATGAAACGGATCTCTGAGATCTTTTTATTTTAAAATTAAGTTTCGATGTTCGAGTCTAGATGGGATTAGGAGACGAAGGGATTAGGATTAGATGAGGATTTTTTGAGGAGTTATAAGGTTGGAGATTTGTAGGTCCTGGTCACATGTTATGCTGTTTTTGGTTAAACTTGTCACAATGTTTTCTGAAAACAAACCGTGAGTCATCTCAATGTTATATTTTAAACCCATCACAAGTCAAATAAACTTCCATCGCAATGTTAAAATTAATACCCATCGCAACAAAACTAGAGTCCATCGCAATGTCTTCTCTACACCCCATCAGATTGCATCCGTCGGAATGCATCCGTCGGAATGCATCGTCGGAATGCATCTGTCGGAATGCATCGAATGTGATCTATCGGAATATTCGATCGCAATGTGGAAACCACTGGTTTTTGCGATCGCAATATTCCGATCTGAATGTGAACCTGAAATCTTATCCATACTTTTTTTTTGTTCAGGGTCATGTTTTTCTGGGTAAAAACTTATCTTCATCTTCAAAAAAATGAAACCAAAAGAAACCATGAATCGAAACCAGGACAGATCTAAAAATTCTGACTTTTGGACCAGTGGGATATGAATACCAGCAAATATGACCATGAGACAAACTTGATAATATCAGACATGAAAAAAATGAAACCGTGAGACACACTGATAATATGACTGAGAATATCAGATATGAATATAATAAGAGACATGATAGACTGTGACAAAAAAAGAGACTTTTTAGACAGATTGTGACAAAAAAATGATGACCAACGTGACAAAAAAGTAACAAATCGGACCAAAAAAATGATAGAACGAGACCAAAAAAAAATTTTAGACCACCAAATCGAAAACAAGAACACGATCCAAGGATTGAACCGAGGCTCTGATGCCAATTGTGGATTTTCTTTTTAGTAATCCGGTGGTCTAGGTGGGTGGTGGAAGGTGGAAGCCATGGATGAGTTGAGAGAAAGAGAGGTTGTGTGTGAAAGTTAAGAAAATGTGTATTGAAATGAAAAGAAACAAATGAAACACAAACAACACCCCTTCTTGGAAGCCTTGGAGGGGTATATATAGTCACACACCAACACTTAACTATACATTGTTCCTAGTCTAGTCTAAGCGTGTGTGACTATGATAACTAATGGGAATTCTTAAATGTCGTCACATAAAGTGAATTTCCAACACTAATGGATCCCAAGATTTGGTGGAACAATACATTAAATTAAACTGAATAACAGACTACTTAGTTTTTGTACCACTTAGACCATATTTTAGATATGCAAACTACTAAAACTTGTTAACCAATTTAAACCAAGATGACAACTAACACAATTACACTAAAATAAGATTGTTCAAACAAGGTGGTGACTTATATGTCACCCAAAAGACCTTTAATCAGTACTACCAAACACCACTTTAACTTCTGAAACCAAGATTTTCAAAGACTTATCATGCAAGATCAACTCAAATCATTCAACTAGCATATAAATCATGCATCAAATCTCATATAAACAGAAATTTAACAAGTTTATCAGCTAAACACTTAAACATTTATCAACATCAACCAATTTTCAGAAACCTTTGATTTATGTGAAAAAGGCAAGAAACTTACCTCCAAGGTGCACATCCACACCTTGGAGTGTGTGAGCTTAAGTGCAAAGGAGTGCACTAGCTTCCTAACCTCCCTACTAAGAAAAGAAAACCACAATGTGATAACAATATAACTCTAACTGATTTCCAACCTTTGTGTTCTGGTAAAGAGCATATGGACTATGAGGAAATCCTTATGACAGATTTACTAGAAGCTAAAACCACACAAGATCCACTCTCAAACCTTGTCAAACCTCAATCTTTCCTCAAAACTTCTTTGGGAATTTCAAATAGAAAAACAATGTAACCAAAGGATTTGTGCCTCACTAGTTCTCACCCAAGCTGCTATACCCACTGATACTTGATATGTTGTGATATCAGGTATCTTTGGTCATATATCAACCCAAGGAAGCAACAAACGTGGCTTCTACAACTTCCTTTCTTGACCTTTTTTTAAAAAAAAAACTGAAAACTAAAACCTTTTTAACTTGAGTAACTCAAACAGAATCTTAAACGAATTCAAAATGAACAATAACAATGAGAAGATATAACATAAAACTTTGGAACTTGTTTTCATTCATCAATCATAACACCACACTTCATAACAGACAGTGGGGATTTACAAAGTTGTGAACCAAAAAGAACAAGAACAGAAAAATATGCTAAATCCTAATGCCCTTTATATAGAGGGCTTACATGGTTCATAATACTTGAAACCCTAACTAAGATCTTCCAAAAATGCCCTTGTAGATTCTTCAAAGATGCCAAATAAGATGCTGATTTTGAATTCGTTTTGGATGACATGTGATGTTTCTTGGCTTGTTGTAAGTTGCCAGCAAGATATACATGATCTAGACCATCCAAAATTTCGTATCCTCCAAGAAAATAGTTATAACCATTGATTTACTATACCCATCTTGTCCTCATGTAGCAGGGGAGTCACGTGTGGGGGCCACCAGTCACAGGGAGGGAAAAAAGGTGAGTGGGTTTGGTTAATGGTTTGGTTAATTGTGATTCTGGAAAGTTTAATCACAAACCCCTTTGATTTGAGGGAGTTTGTAATTTAGGGTTTATGTGGGATGAACAAGGGTTTTAATCTGTTTTTAGGGGTGGATTATCTTAAAAAGGTGTTTAGGAGGGAATGATTAATACTGATTTGTTAAATCAGTATAATAAGGATAGTGGATGGTGATGTGGCGTGGAGGATGAGGTGGAGGTGCCTGATAGGCTGGTGGTGATGAGGTGGTGGAGTGATTGGTTGTGGTGAATTGTGATGTCGCCCATGTTTAGTCCCTTAATTTCCCAAATGTTTTCATTATAAGTTTTCAGCAGCCCAAACTTAAATCCTTTGTTATAGAAAGTTTTTTGTTTTTGTAATTTGGCCACAAATACTTTTCAAAAAGTATTTTAAGGGTATTTCTCGCCATTTCTTGATATTTGAAGGGTTCTTTATGGCATTTCTTCATTCTTCAATCTCTTAACTTGTATAGTTGACTTCTTGGAGGACTAAAATTGACAAATCTTCAATTTAGAGGGACCAATCTTGTCAATTATTCAAAGTTGAGGGTCCTTTTTGTAAATTTGACAAACTTTAGGGACCAAACTTGTAATTATGAATATAAAAGGGTTTAAAGTGTCAATTATTCAATAATGAAGGACCCTCTTGTACAATCTTCAATTCTTCAAGGACTTTTCTTGGAAAATCAACTCTAGGGCCCGGTTCATTGTGCGGCTTCGTTTCCCGTGTTCGTTTTTGATTGATTCTTGTGATCTTTTGTCATTTTCTCGATATCCGTACCTAAATCACACATTGAACAAACACAAGCATATATATGGCACTTTTTATGTTATTTTAACCGTTTTAAGCCCGTTTTGGACGATGAGACTATGTATAATAGCAGTCTCATCACTCCCCCATACTAAACCATTGTCGTGCCCTCACGCAATGCCAGAATAAAGTATCTTAGCACGTCCAAAATTTATTTTTATTGAATGATAAACTTGCTACACTACTACTACTTGCTACTACTTGCGTTTTAGACATAATGTATGATTTTCATCGCAAAATGGGACATTTAGGTTCATAGAACAAGAACACGTGAATGCTTCGTTAGAAATAATTTCGTCATCCTCGATTTTCACCCAAATTCCATGCCAAGCGTGTAACAAGATCATTGTCATTATAAGTTAGTAATGCTAACACTACTCATATGCCCTAATCACGTACTTAGACTCCCATTTTCCTAAGTGGTATCTCTTATATTTTATTTTTGTCTTGAATGTTCACGAGGATACATTTTTGACTTATGCGATGATAGAGATTTAGGTCTAAAAATAGAGTCATAACGGTGTAACCAAGACCATCAAATTAATAACCTCCCCTAATAGACAACGATGTCAAAAAATTAAGTCAACAAGAAGGATCGATAAACACGGTTTATAACGGTTTTGAACATGAGACTTATTACCAAGACTTTTATATCCCCCTAACGGATGGGCCTTATTATCATAGGTCTACCTCCATCTTTTATTCAACTTCGCCATGAAGCTTTTATTATGACTTCGGTCTTGCCTTGCCTTTTATTTAACCTCGCCATGAGGTGTTTATTATGGCCAAAGACGTATTTCCTCACGCTAAAAGCGAATTTTGGATCTTTAAAGCTTCAAACATTAAGGCATAATTCACTTTCAATTTCACATAGATTTTTCGGCCTTGTGAGCTTCAAATTGTTTGCTTGATTTAGGTGAGCACTTGAAATCGTATTATTAGGTGAAGCTTTCGATTATTCGGGTTTCCAATACTTCAAAACCGTGACGCTGGCGATACCTTAATGTCTTCCCAATTTAATTACATGGAAGCTACTAGAAAAGACTAGAAACCAACAATCAAGACTAAACCGCTAAGCCAATACTTATTAAGCAAAATTTATATACAAGCGAAGGGAGAATAAGCAAACAACGAGAACACATGAGTTTTTAAAGAAGAGCGACTTCTACGTTTAGCACAGTAACTTATAATTAACTCTATCATTTCTCGTCCTCATTTAAGAGACTTAGCCTAATGTAAAGTTAAGGAATCGAAGCTAAGTGCTCAACACGCACGGTCGAGTAAAAAATTACTCTTATTCTCACCATCGGAAAATCTACATTCGTGTCTTCAAACACTTATAAAACATGAGAAAATTTTTAAATTTGGCCATTTTTAGCCTATTTTTGTAACAAAACGATAAACATAAAGATAAACTTTGAAAAGCGTGAAGGTTTGGCAAGGCAAGTATCTATTCACCCCCCATACTAAAGTTAAACATTGTCCTCAATGTTTCGAGTCTAAAGGTAGGATACCCCCATACTAGAGACGTAGTCGAATGCATAATCTAGCATGGAAAGGGTGTAACCATTAAATTTAAAGCCGTTTATGAATTGTGTTATAAACCTAAGGTTAGAACATAAGAGGATATTTGATATGAGTGTATTTACTGATATCATTTGTAGCTAAAAACAATGAAATATTGCATGAAATGTATCAATTATGCCTTGGATTTGCTTGTTTCTTGTTTTCATGTGTGTAGGTACCATGTTCACAAAAACCAACAAAAATCGACATGAGTTTGAAGATAAAGATCAAAGGAGCCAAAATCAAGCTCGACTTTAGAGGATTTAATCATTTGTCGAATAAACGGGCTAAGTGGGTCCCACTATGGGGTAAATGGGCTCAAAAGCCCATTTAAGTTTCAAGCTAAATTTGTGAAGTGTTTTCTAAGTCTAATAAAGGCCCAAAAGTGGTATTCATAAACGGATGGTATATAAGTCTTGGGCCCAAGCCCAAAAACGGATTGAAGAAGATGGAGGAAAAGATGTTGGGCTTTAGGGCTTTGTCTGATTTATTTAAAACCTTTCATACGTTTTTCAATCCTTATCATTTGTACGTTCACCTTCTCATGTACCCACACGTCATTATCCACTTCACACAAATATATTAAACGGTTTCACTTATTTAATGCCATCTCTCATTCACACTCACACTTTTGTTTCTCTCACCACAAATAAATAATATTTTCGATAGAAACTAGGTGAGTTTCTTCTTCCCCATTTTTTTCACTCTAATAACCAGACGAAAAACTCACTGTTTCCATTCCAAACCCTAGAAAATAAAAGTCACAAATTAATAAGGGGATTTGATTCATTCGTGTTATTCACACGAGTGGGAATTAATTCCCCAAAGATTTCGGAAGGCAGAGTGGAGAGCTGGGTTACGTGGCATCATACGATTGGGAGTAACAACTCATTTTCCCCAATCATCCAATAGAAAAGTACCACCTCACCATCAAGGTAGCACAAGAAACACAGATTAAGCCACTTTGGCGATCCGCGTGACCAAGAGTGTTATTTCAACCATTCGATCAAAAATAAGAGAGAGAAAGAGAAGATCAAGGGCCAAGAATCGTGAAGAATATACCCAGGAATATTCGAATATCCTCTCAGCAAGCCTTTGGGGGTGGCTATAAAACCCCCAATTTACTTGTATTGGATCATCCCTTTCTTTATTTTTTTACTGTTATAATGTTCAATTTTAGATAGATAGATTTGTATTTTTTAAAATAGTTACTGTAATGTCAGTTTGAATTAATAAAATTTCAGATTTAATTTCAAATATCTCGTTCGATTTTCTTTAATGTTATTTTTTTTATCTTCTAATCTGAAATGTTCATTATAAACAAAAGTTATTCAATTAAGTTTAATCTATAGCTTAAGTGGATAATAAGAGTAGAGATTGAGGACTATGTTTATTTACTGATAAACATATAAAATAAGTGCTACTGATCGAGAAGATATGGTGATTCGGTGTTTAATGGTGGCATTTTTAGAGACGAGTTAGAATAAGGGAGCTCAGCGCTCGCCCTTCTCCTCAACGGGTTTCATCAATCATGGTCAAGCTCAATTTTATTTTTCGTTTAATGTTTTTTAAAAGCTGCTTCATATCGTTATTATTTTTGTGACTGAATGAAGTTCAATCTGAATGTTTACGATATCTGTACTGATTTTTTTTTGTTTAAGTAAATTGATATAATAGGTTTTATTTATTCTTGTATTGATGTTCTGAATGTTTGATATTATGATATGAATTTGGTTTGGTATAACTGGTTATTCGATCTTTAGGAGTTAGGAATAATCGATTTGTCATCTGCTGGTTGCGTTAATCTGCTTGTTTTGGTTTATATTGAACTGAAAATCTGCTGCATTATTTGTTTTAACTGTTTATGGTAGATTTACTTTCTGCTTTTGTTTAATCTTTTCCTTTTGAAGTTTGATTTGACTGATTGCTTTAGCTTTTAATCTGTTTGAATGCCTGTTGTATTTGCTGCAGCGCTGTCATGACATCCAGCATAGCTTTGTTTAGGATTGTTTAGTTGTAGTATGTTTTAGTATAGGATTTTATAACTGCTATATATTCCGCTTTAATCTAAGTAATGTTTGCTGAGTGTTCGATTTAATCAGTTGCTCAACTTAAGATTGTTATACATAATTGAGTTAGGTGTTTAGGATTTTAAGGGGTTGCTGTCGTACTTACTTAACTGTTACTTTGATTTTTTTTCCTAAGACTGATGAATCGATGTGTTTGAAGATAACCTGTTAGAGGTTTGTTCTTAGCTGAGAATTTAAATTAATATAGATTAGCTTCGTTAATTGCTTTCGTCTTAATGAATAAGCTGCCGTTATATATTGCCGTGTTAACTGTTTACATCGAATGCACTGTTTGTTGATTTATGTGTAGTTAGCGAAGTTGGTTGATTTTTACTATTGTTTACGTCTTATTATGAATAAGTCCTGTTTTGTTCGTAAGATACATTGGATCATTGTTGGAATTAAGTTTGATGCAATGGGATTTTACTGTGTTATTTTTCAGTTCTGATTTACGATGTAGATTACTGATATTGTACTGGTGGTGTTTGTTTTTTTTTACTGCTGAATTTAACTGTATTGTAGTTTAATTTCATTTACTTTGTTGCTGTTGATTTAATGTTCATCAAGTATGTTTATGGTACTTTTATAACTGTATGAATTTTATTGACTGTTAAGTTTATTGCAACTTATATTACTGTTTGTTTTAACTGAATTTGGCTGTTTTTTTATACCTGCATTTCTATTTTTTTTATCTTTAACTGTAACGTGTGATTGGCTTTGTGGATATCTCTTGCATATCTGAATTCCATATAAAATCTATTGCAAAAATAATTCACAAAAAATAATGTCACTCCTGGGGCTCGAACTCGAGACCCCTAGGTTCACTGTTAAGAGTGATAGCCGACTGAGCTGCAGTCCTTTTTGGTTTTATTATACGTTTTCTTATTAATATAGTACTCTTTTGTAGGGAAGATTTTAGTTTAAATTTTGTTTCATTACGTCTTGATTTAAAATAAAGTTTTTATTAATATTTATATTAGAGTAAAATTTGAGTTTTAGTTAAAATAATAACTAGTTTCTAAACATAATAAAATATAAATAAAAATAATAATAAAATAAAAATAATAAAAAAAATGTTTTTATTTAAAAAGTTTAATTAGTTTATTTTTTTTAATTAAATAGATTTTTATAATTTTAGATTAATATAAAAATAGTTTTTAAATAAATTTATTTTAAGTGAACTTTTAATATAGCTTATTAGTTTTAAAAATAAATTAGATTAAAAGTTGTTTTAATTAAATAGATTTATTTTTAATAGATTATTAAATAGATTAAATTTTTTAAGATTTTTAATTAGTGAATTTTTAAATAGATTTAATTTTTAAGTAATTAATTGTTTGTAGATTTTTAAAATAGGCGGGGTTTTACGATTCATGCACTTTAGGTTTATTTTAAATAGCTTAAAATTTGTAGATTTTAATTGTAGCTTAAAAACCAAAAACCAATTCAAATCAATTGTCCAAATCAAAGCAAAACGTCTCAAATTCATAAGATCTTCGTGTACAACGAACTCGACTCACTCACGTGTTTAATTGAATTCGTCATTGGTATTATTAGTCTATTACTTTTTCCTTAAGGTAATTTTCTAATTTACCCTATAACGTATCTAATTATCACATATACTATCCACGACACATCAAAAATTTTGGCGCCGCTGCCGGGGATCTTGTGTACGATTCGTCTTTGTGGAGATTTGTTGATCGTTGATTTGAAGATCCTTTCCGTCCTCGGAAAGTTTTGTTATTTTCTTATTATATAGTATGTATCGTTTTTATGAAAAATACCAAAAATAATCTTCTTAATCCTCTATCATGTTTAATTCTTTTTCTCCTCACTCTCTAAATTTTAATTCTTCCTTCGTCAATTGTGAAGGGTGTGGAGAACCGTTATATGGTTTTTCACCATGTCGGTGGTGCACGTGTGAGCGTTGTGGAAATGACTTACGTCACGATATACGTGTTGGATTTTGTCCTTATTGTAATGAGATTACTTCATGTGGAAATCCGAATTTTTCGAATAATTCTCTCGATTTCAATCCACCTCCACACCCTACATACGAGACACCCTCGTGTGAGTTTTGTGGAAATGATTCTCATTTTGGTAATGATTGTTCGCTTCGATTCTTGCTTAATTACGAGCAAGAACCGAGCTACAATCAAAACTTTAATGATAATTGTTATCCACAAGATTCGACGAGTTTATCACAACAACATCTTTGTTGTGAGTATTGTAGAGGTCCTCACGAGAGCTTTAATTGTCAACCGAGGGATAATAATTTTTATGAGCCCTTTTCTCGCGTGAATGAAAATTTTAAACGACTTGAAACAATGTTCCAACAAATAATGAATCAAAGAAATGTTGAAGTTGTTGAAAAAAGTATTGAAGACTTGTTGCTTGAAAAGAGACAAATTAATCAAGAGATTAATGACATTACAAATGAATTAGGGAGTCGACGATTTCATGGAGAAATAATTAATGAGGGATTTAAAAGAGATTGTGAACTTAGGATTCGACAACTTTCGCAAGATTATAATGGTTTAAGCATTGAAATTCGTGAAAAAGAACGAGCTCAAGCGGAAGCAAAATCTCTTGTTAATCGTGAACTCGAGCGTTCTCTTCTTTTGGATGATGACGAGGATAGTACTATTTCTTTGCGAGATCTTATTGCTCTACATCCTTCGTCTAGTGCTATCATGTGTCCTATTCGTATCTTGCCGGCTATTGAGCCCGATGATTCTCCCATCCTAGATGATGAGGAAATCTCTCATGACATCACCACTCCTATTCATGATTCTTCCATCGTGGAACCCGAAAATTCTCTAAGCAAGGGGGACGAGCATATTAGCACCATTCTTGTCCAAAACCCAAGAGAGTTTGACGGTATTTCCAATGAGATGTGTGATTTGCCACATTGTGATGACTCGACTTCTTCCATTCACTTTGATATTTTCTCCAATTCTAATGATGAAAATTGTGATGGAAATGAAGATTTTGAGGATGATTCTACTTCTAGTGAATTTTCTAATGAGGAGTTCTCCGATGAACTTTCTTATAAAGATGACATTCACGACTCGGATTTTGAGGGGTTTACCGATGAACCTACTCTTCTTCACCCATTTCCACCGGGAAATGAGGATGATTGTGATCCATTTTATGAGAGGTTCACTTTTGAACTTGCTCCTTTAGACCCATTTCCACCGGGAAATGAGGTTGATTTGACTATTCCGATCCTTGAGAAGTTTTCCGATGAACTTACTCATTTAGATGTGGAAGACGTGGTTCTTCGTGAGAAGTTATCAAACGTCTATCTTCTCATTTCTAGGATCGAGGCTTTGAATTCTAAGCCTAATCCCAAGTCTTTCTCTCCATCTCCTATTCCCATTGAGGATAGTGATCCGCTTATGGAGGAGATTGACACTTTTCTTGCTTCTAATGATTCGATACCACCGGGTGTTGATGATATCGACCCGGAGGGGGACGCTCTCTTTTTAGATAATTTACTTGATGATGATTTCGTCCCAAGTCCTCCTCCCACCCACTTTGACCTTAATGTGCGGGTTTTCCATGTATCTCATATTGAGTACCATGACCCTATTGATCATATTTCTAAGGGTGAAATGGTCGTTAAAGCAAAGAATGTTCATTCCACTTTGGATGAAACTTTTACCACACCTTTACCATGTGCTTCATATGACTTAGGATTAGCATGGGGGGACGACACCTTGTTGTCTATTCCTTTCTCCACCGAGGACGAGGTATTCGATCCCGAAATCTTTGATTTAGGGAAATCTCGGACTTTCACCGATGCAATAATTGAAAGACTTTTCGATCATCTTGGTGCGAGTTTATCTCGTGGAGCATGCTACATCCATACTATTATTTGTGACTACCATCTCTTGTTAGAGATTTGTGTTGGAGTTTTATCCTTTCGTTTGTCATCCGACAACGAGGATGAGATCTTTGACCCCGGCATCATGCTTTATGTTGGTTTTTACTCCAATATGCCGGTTTTCACCTTTTTCCCTAAGGACCAATGAATGCGGGGATCGAGTCGAGCTCATGACTCGGTGAACAAAAACGAGGTGCCTTGTGGGGGAGTCCCATACATTCTATCTTCTTTCTATTTTCTAACATCTAATAAGGCTTGATCTTTCAAGCTCGTGTTCGTGATTTGTTGTGTTGTGATCTTAGGTACGACCCTTATCATTGAAGACTCTCGTGTTCGGTTTTTGCCGGTCCACTTGATCTTCCATTCTTTGAATGCCAAAAAGGGACACACTTTCTATCCCTTGATTTTTATCGACTAACGTTTTATCTTGAGGCATAATTAATAAACGGCTTATAGATTTGCGTGCTCTTTCCATGCTAGGAGTTTGCATTAGACTCTTCGTGTCTTAGCAAGGGGGTGTTACTCTTGAGCTAAGAAACATTGAGGACAATGTTTGGTTTTAGCATGGGGGAGTCAATCGATATAATCGCTTGCAATTGCTTTTGTCGTGTCCAAACGTGTTGTTTTTCTCATTTTTCAATAAAATTTTAAATTTTTTGTGTTATTTTTAAGTTTTTAATAATAAAATAAGTGTTTTTGACACGAATGTAGGCTTTCAATAAGAATAGTTTTTGACTCGACTTGGTTTTTAACCTTAGCTTTTCCTTAACGTATTTGAATTAAGTTTTGCTAGGCTTTTATATAGGGAGCTTTAAAACTCGAAGGTCTTAATTCATACGAGTTAAGAACAAGAACTTTTCGCAAGCTCCTATAATTGATCCTAGAAAGTCGTTTATCAAGGGAACTTTAAAACGCGAATTCTAAAACTTGCAAAAGTTTAAGAAGATGCAAGATCCTATAGATGACTTGAAAACCCAAAACTTTGATTTAATAGGCTAAGTATCCATTGATGGAGAACAAGAAATGATAGAGCCAATTATAAGTTCGGTATTCTTTCAGGAATTTATGTGAGTTAATTATGAGCCTATTCTCCCATCGCTTGTTAATAAAATTATTTGCAATAAATAAGGCTGAACGATTTGAAAAGTTACTTAGCTTCTAGCCCAAGATCGTTTAAAAGTTGCTCGGTATGGATTTGAGTTCATAGCCAAGGCATAACTTATTGAAGCGGGATGCGAAGATTGGCGAGTCCAAAAAGGTCCTAACAAGACATGAGGGCTATGTTTTATTGCTAAAGATCTCAAGTGATGTGAAGAATCATTTATCAAAAATCAATATGAAGGATCGAGACACACGACGAAAAGCAATTACTCCCAAAAAGTCATGGAGAAGTCTATCCAAAAAGACCAAAATAAGGTATGAGGATAAATGAAGCTAAGTCCAAAAAGGAGGCGGATCGTTGTAAATCAAAATCCCAAATAAAGATTGGAGAAAAATGAAGAAGTCGTGGTCCAAGTATGAATCTCTCAAAAATTCAAGTGAAGAAATATTATGAAGAGAAGACCATTATTTCAAGAACGTCTCTCAAGGTTGGAAGTATTAAGTCATTGCCAAATATCGATCCGAGAAAGGTCTCAAATCGCGAAACAAGTTATGCCAAGATATGAACTTTATGAAGTCCCGAGAAGCAGTTTTAAAAGATTTTGTCCTTTAGCTAACTATTGATTAAATCGTTTACTTTATTTTAGGCCCAATAAACTATCGAAATAAGTCAACAATGCATCTTCGTGATCATTCAAGACAACAATAAAATATAAGAGATACACCTAGGAATAAGGGAGTCTAAGTGAATAATTGGCCCACATGAGTTCGTGTTAGTCTACCAACTTATAATAACAATGATCTTGTTTTTGCACTTGGCATGGAAAAGTGAAAAGTCGAGGACGATGAATCTATTTGAGTTTTATGATCCTTAAAGTTATTTTATGTCTTTGCAAAATAAAGTGTGTTAAGTTGAATAATGATGTAGTCATAGTTTTATTTTATCATTGCGTGAGGACACGGCAATTGCTTAGCATGGGGGAATTTGATATGAGTGTATTTACTCATATCATTTGTAGCTAAAAACAATGAAATATTGCATGAAATGTATCAATTATGCCTTGGATTTGCTTGTTTCTTGTTTTCATGTGTGTAGGTACCATGTTCACAAAAACCAACAAAAATCGACATGAGTTTGAAGATAAAGATCAAAGGAGCCAAAATCAAGCTCGACTTTAGAGGATTTAATCATTTGTCGAATAAACGGGCTAAGTGGGTCTCACTATGGGGTAAATGGGCTCAAAAGCCCATTTAAGTTTCAAGCTAAATTTGTGAAGTGTTTTCTAAGTCCAATAAAGGCCCAAAAGTGGTATTCATAAAAGGATGGTATATAAGTCTTGGGCCCAAGCCCAAAAACGGATTGAAGAAGATGGAGGAAAAGATGTTGGGCTTTAGGGTTCTGTCTGATTTATTTAAAACCTTTCACACGTTTTTCAATCCTTATCATTTGTACGTTCACCTTCTCATGTACCCACACGTCATTATCCACTTCACACAAATATATTAAACGGTTTCACTTATTTAATGCCATCTCTCATTCACACTCACACTTTTGTTTCTCTCACCACAAATAAATAATATTTTCGATAGAAACTAGGTGAGTTTCTTCTTCCGCATTTTTTTCACTCTAATAACCAGACGAAAAACTCACTGTTTCCATTCCAAACCCTAGAAAATAAAAGTCACAAATTAATAAGGGGCTTTGATTCATTCGTGTTATTCACACGAGTGGGAATTAATTCCCCAAAGATTTCGGAAGGCAGAGTGGAGAGCTGGGTTACGTGGCATCATACGATTGGGAGTAACAACTCATTTTCCCCAATCACCCAATAGAAAAGTACCACCTCAGCATCAAGGTAGCACAAGAAACACAGATTAAGCCACTTTGGCGATCCGCGTGACCAAGAGTGTTATTTCAACCATTCGATCAAAAATAAGAGAGAGAAAGAGAAGATCAAGGGCCAAGAATCATGAAGAATATACCCAGGAATATTCGAATATCCTCTCAGCAAGCCTTTGGGGGTGGCTATAAAAACCCCCAATTTACTTGTATTGGATCATCCCTTTCTTTATTTTTTTACTGTTATAATGTTCAATTTTAGATAGATAGATTTGTATTTTTTAAAATAGTTACTGTAATGTCAGTTTGAATTAATAAAATTTTAGATTTAATTTCAAATATCTCGTTCGATTTTCTTTAATGTTATTTTTTTTATCTTCTAATCTGAAATGTTCATTATAAACAAAAGTTATTCAATTAAGTTTAATCTATATCTTAAGTGGATAATAAGAGTAGAGATTGGGGACTATGTTTATTTACTGATAAACATATAAAATAAGTGCTACTGATCGAGAAGATATGGTGATTCGGTGTTTAATGGTGGCGTTTTTAGAGACGAGTTAGAATAAGGGAGCTCAGCGCTCGCCCTTCTCCTCAACGGGTTTCATCAATCATGGTCAAGCTCAATTTTATTTTTCGTTTAATGTTTTTTAAAAGCTGCTTCATATCGTTATTATTTTTGTGACTGAATGAAGTTCAATCTGAATGTTTACGATATCTGTACTGATTTTTTTTGTTTAAGTAAATTGATATAATAGTTTTTATTTATTCTTGTATTGATGTTCTGAATGTTTGATATTATGATATGAATTTGGTTTGGTATAACTGGTTATTCGATCTTTAGGAGTTAGGAATAATTGATTTGTCATATGCTGGTTGCGTTAATCTGCTTGTTTTGGTTTATATTGAACTGAAAATCTGCTGCATTATTTGTTTTAACTGTTTATGTTAGATTTACTTTCTGATTTTGTTTAATCTTTTCCTTTTGAAGTTTGATTTGACTGATTGCTTTAGCTTTTTATCTGTTTGAATGCCTGCTGTATTTGCTGCAGCGCTGTCATGACATCCAGCATAGCTTTGTTTAGGATTGTTTAATTGTAGTATGTTTTAGTATAGGATTTTATAACTGCTATATATTCTGCTTTAATCTAAGTAATGTTTGTTGAGTGTTCGATTTAATCAGTTGCTCAACTTAAGATTGTTATACAAATTGAGTTAGGTGTTTAGGATTTTAAGGGGTTGCTGTCGTACTTACTTAACTATTACTTTGATTTTTTTTCCTAAGACTGATGAATCGATGTGTTTGAAGATAACCTGTTAGAGGTTTGTTCTTAGCTGAGAATTGAAATTAATATAGATTAGCTTCGTTAATTGCTTTCGTCTTAATGAATAAGCTGCCGTTATATATTGCTGTGTTAACTGTTTACATCGAATGCACTGTTTGTTGATTTATGTGTAGTTAGCGAAGTTGGTTGATTTTTACTATTGTTTACGTCTTATTATGAATAAGTCCTGTTTTGTTCGTAAGATACATTGGATCATTGTTGGAATTAAGTTTGATGCAAATGGATTTTACTGTGTTATTTTTCAGTTCTGATTTACGATGTAGATTACTGATATTGTTAGCTAGTACTGGTGGTGTTTGTTTTTTTTTACTGCTGAATTTAACTGTATTGTAGTTGAATTTCATTTACTTTGTTGCTGTTGATTTAATGTTCATCAAGTATGTTTATGGTACTTTTATAACTGTATGAATTTTATTGACTGTTAAGTTTATTGCAACTTATATTACTGTTTGTTTTAACTGAATTTGGCTGTTTTTTTTATACCTACATTTCTATTTTTTTTATCTTTAACTGTAACGTGTGATTGGCTTTGTGGATATCTCTTGCATATCTGAATTCCGTATAAAATCTATTGCAAAAATAATTCACAAAAAATAATGTCACTCCTGGGGCTCGAACTCGAGACCCCCAGGTTCACTGTTAAGAGTGATAGCCGACTGAGCTGCAGTCCTTTTTGGTTTTATTATACGTTTTCTTATTAATATAGTACTCTTTTGTAGGGAAGATTTTAGTTTAAATTTTGTTTCATTACGTCTTGATTTAAAATAAAGTTTTTATTAATATTTATATTAGAGTAAAATTTGAGTTTTAGTTAAAATAATAACTAGTTTCTAAACATAATAAAATATAAATAAAAAAAATAATAAAATAAAAATAATAAAAAAAATGTTTTTATTTAAAAAGTTTAATTAGTTTATTTTTTTTAATTAAATAGATTTTTATAATTTTAGATTAATATAAAAATAGTTTTTAAATAAATTTATTTTAAGTGAACTTTTAATATAGCTTATTAGTTTTAAAAATAAATTAGATTAAAAGTTGTTTTAATTAAATAGATTTATTTTTAATAGATTATTAAATAGATTAAATTTTTTAAGATTTTTAATTAGTGAATTTTTAAATAGATTTAATTTTTAAGTAATTAATTGTTTGTAGATTTTTAAAATAGGCGGGGTTTTACGATTCATGCACTTTAGGTTTATTTTAAATAGCTTAAAATTTGTAGATTTTAATTTTAGCTTAAAAACCGAAAACCAATTCAAATCAATTGTCCAAATCAAAGCAAAACGTCTCAAATTCATAAGATCTTCGTGTACAACGAACTCGACTCACTCACATGTTTAATTGAATTCGTCATTGGTATTATTAGTCTATTACTTTTTCCTAAAGGTAATTTTCTAATTTACCCTATAACGTATCTAATTATCACATATACTATCCACGACACATCAATATATCATGTGGATATCGATAAATTATTTAAAGCAAACGATCGAGTGCTCCTATAAAACGAACACGAGAGGCTCCAATCGTGAAGATAATGATCATCTAAAAACCACATATCACAAATAACCACGGAACAAAGGTTGGAATGGCAAAAATCCCCTCACGTTAAACTACATTAGAAAGCGATAATATGTACATGGAGAATCATGGGACTCCCCCACGAGGCACCTCGTTTTTATTACCGAGTCATGAGCTCGACTCGATCCCCTCAATACTAGTTATCATTGGGGAAGGTGACTTGGTCGAGGTAGTTCAAAGAGGGAACTTCCCCGCCAAAGTAGTGGTTCAACCTATGTCCATTCACCTTAAAATTAGGGCCATGATTTTGAGCTAGCTCGATGGTCCCATATGGAAAAACTTGGGTAACGGTGAATGGACCGGACCAACGGGATTTCAACTTGCCGGAAAAGATTTTCAAACGTGAGTTAAAAAGCAACACTTGATCTCCAATGTTAAAAACCCGGTTTTTAATTTTAAAATCATGAAACTTTTTAGTTTTATCTTTATAAATCAATGAATTTTCATAAGCAATGTCTCTCAGTTCATCCAATTCATTTAATTGCATTTTCCGGTGTTTTCCCGCGGTCTCAGTGTCATCATTACAATGCTTTAGGTCCCAATAAGCTTTGTGTTCGAGTTCAATTGGCAAGTGACAATTATTCCCATACACGAGCTTGTAAGGAGTGCACCCAATGGGCGTCTTATGAGCGATACGAAAGGCCCATAAAGCATCGTCTAACTTATCCGACCATGATTGTCGGTTCTCTCCTACCGATCTCTCCAAGATCCTCTTCAACGCTCGGTTTGAAACCTCGATTCGCCCACTCGTTTGTGGGTGATAAGCCGTAGAAAGCCGATGTGTAACCCCATATTTCCTTAGAACCCTTTCGAATTGGTCATTACAAAAATGGGTTCCACGATCGCTTATGATTGCACGAGGGGTTCCAAACCAAGAAAACAAATTCTTCAAAAACTTGACTACCACACGAGCATCGTTCGTAGGCAAAGCCTTAGCTTCCACCCACTTGGATAGGTAGTCAACGGCGACAAGGATGTACTTATTACCACGAGATGATGGGAACGGCCCCATAAAATCAATTCCCTAAACGTCAAAGATCTCACACACTTGCATGATGTTTTGTAGCATTTCATCGTTTTGTGAGGCTTTTCCTTGTCGTTGGCATGAGTCACACGACTTAACAAGTGCGTGTGCATCTCGGTAAATAGTAGGCCAAAAGAAACCGACATCAAAGACCTTCTTCTCCGTGAGATTAGCACCATGGTGACCACCCGTGGGTCCATCGTGACAAGCTTTAAGGATATTAGAAGCTTCAGTGCCAAAAACACAACGTCGAATAATTTGATCGACACAAGTCCGAAAGAGGTAAGGTCGTTTCAGAAGTAGAACTTGACGTCACGAAAGAATTTTCGTTTTTGTTGAGTCGTCATACCCTTAATGATGAAGTTTCCCGCATGGTAATCTGCGATGTCCGCAAACTTTAGGGTGGATGAGTCAAGCTTAGAATTCACTACACCAAGTGTCTCGAGAGGAAATGTTTCGTTGATTTCCTTATTCTCGTACACACTTTGGTGAGGATCTTCCAAGCGAGAAAGATGATCGGCCGCTAGATTCTCGGCTCCTTTTTTGTCAAGGATTTCGACATCAACTTCTTGTAGGAGGAGAATCCAACGAAGAAATCTTGGCTTTGCATCTTATTTAGCCATGAGATACTTGATTGCCGAGTGATCCGTATACACTATGCATTGGGCCAAGACGAGGTAAGGTCGTAATTTCTCAAATGCATACACCACGACAAGGAATTCCTTTTCCGTTGTAGTGTATTTATGTTGAGCCTCGGTCATCGTCTTGCTAGCATAGTGAATAGGCAAGAAGTGCTTTTCATGACGTTGCCCCAAAACGGCCCTTATGGCGTAATCACTTGCGTCACACATGAGCTCAAAGGGGAGGTTCCAATTGGGTGCAACAAGAATGGGAGCTTCGGTATGTTTCCTCTTAAGGATTTTAAAGGCTCGTACACAGTCTTCATTAAAGATAAAAGGAGCATCTTTTTCGAGGAGATGTGTAATAGGTCGAGAAATCTTTGAAAAATCCTTGATGAATCGACGATAAAAGCCCGCGTGGCCAAGGAAACTCCTAACTCCCTTAACAGTTTTGGGATGAGGTAATTTGGCGATGACGTTTACCTTAGCTTTGTCTACCTCAATCCCCGCTTTCGAGACCTTGTGCCCTAAGATGATTCCTTCCTTAACCATAAAATGACATTTTTCCCAATTGAGCACAAGGTTGGTTTCCTCACAACATTTTAACATTCTCTCAAGATTCGACAAACACGAAGTGAACGTACACCCAAACACGGAAAAATCATCCATAAAGACTTCCATCGTCTTCTCGATCATGTCATGAAAAATAGCCATCATACACCTTTGAAAGGTTCCCGGTGCATTGCAAAGTCCGAATGGCATTCTACGATAGGCAAACGTTCTATATGGACACGTAAACGTAGTTTTTTCTTGATCACGAGGATCGATGTGGATTTGTAAGTAACCGGAAAAACCATCTAAAAAGCAATAGAAATCGTTTCCTGCAAGACGCTCCAACATTTGGTCCATGAAGGGAAAGGGAAAATGGTATTTTCGAGTGACGTCATTCAACTTACGATAGTCGGTACACACCCTCCAACCGGTCACGAGTCGAGTTGGAATTAACTCGTTGGCATCATTTGGCACAACGGTCATTCCTCCCTTCTTAGGGACATAATGAATAGGACTCACCCAAGGGCTATCGGAAATAAGGTAAATCATTCCCGCGTCAAGGAGTTTAAGGACTTCCTTTTTGATGACGTCGTGAATTTTGGGGTTCACCCTCCTTTGACATTGGATTGCGGGTTTGTAGTCCTCCTCCATTAAGATTTTGTGGGTACAAAATTTAGGATCGATCCCCTTAATGTCGGATAATTTCCACGCAATTTCCCCTTTGTGATCCTTTAGAACATCGATAAGTGCGGCTTTTTCATCATTCGAAAGATCTTTCACAATAATCACCGACAACTTATCGTCTCCTTCCAAGAATACGTATTCAAGATGAGGAGGTAAATCTTTCAACTCGAGAATTGGTGGTTCCTTAGTTGAAGATTTGGGTTCGATACTCATAACCTCCTCGGGCGGAGGAAATGGGAAATCGTTAAGAAAATCCTTGATAATCGAGAAGTCCTCATCGTTGTCGAGGTATTCGTTACAAGTACGAGGAACATCAAATTCTTCCAACGTAAAACCACCACCTGCAAATGGAGTGAACGATGGTGTCGAATTATCAAGAATATGATCGAGCATAGTGGGATTGCCACTATTTTCATCGTCACCAAAACCTAAAAATTCTTGTGAAAATTCCTCGCAAACGACTTCGATCATATCAACGAGGTTTATAGTCGTGACGGAATATACATGAGAAAGTTGAGAGTTTTGTGTTGCGTTTATAACAAGTTCCTCGTCGTTGAAACGTAAGGTGATTTTTCTAGCATGCACATCAATCAACGCCATTGACGTATCCAAAAACGAATGACCTAAAATAAGAGGAACTTGAGGATCCGTGGGAATATCGACAATGATAAAGTCTACCGGATAATAGAACTTTCCCACTTTCACAAAAACGTCTTCGGCCAATCCACATGCGGGAATCGTGGAATGATCGGCCAATTCGATAGACATTAGTGAAGGAGTAAGATTAGGAAGATTGAGTGACTTGAAGATTGCAAGAGGCATCAAGTTAATGCTAGCACCAAGATCGGCCAAGGCATAGCATTCTTCCATATCTTGAATTGCACATGGAATCAAGAATTTACCGGGATCACCGACTTTTTAAGGTATGCGGTTAAGATAAACCGATGAATAACTAGACAATTGTTGCAATTTCTCCTTGTTGTTTAACATACTCTTAAAGTTAGCGGCAAATCGAGCATCATGACCAAAGCGTCGGCAAAACTTATATTGAAATGCAAATCATGAAACATTTTCATAAAAAGCTCAAATTGGTAATTGTCACGCTCTTGCCGTTTCTCCTTACGAAGTCTCGATGGGTAAGGCAAAGGTGGTGTGGGTTGAGGCATAGGCATAGCCTTTGGAATCTCGGGTTCCAATGATGGTAATGGGTCAACCGTAGGTGTGGTTTGAGCGGTACTTCGTGGGATTGGGAATTGATCCTCTTAGACCACCACCTCGGATTCTTCCTCAATTTCCTCCACCGTTGCAGTAATTGGTTGAGGAGTCAGTTCCTTAAGTGTCTTACCACTACGTGTGGTAATCACTTTCATCTCTCCCTTCGGGTTTGATACGGTGTTACTAGGTAAAATACACGAAGTAGAGGCTTTGTTCCCCATGATTGCTTCTAAGATGGCATTGAGCTTAACGTCTTGCTTAGCGGCACTTTAATATATCCTTTGTTCAAGCCTAGATTGACTTTGTTTAATTTTGTTATTTTGACCTCTAATTTGATTTGCAAAATCGTTTTTCAACTCAATTTTCATATTGGCATTTTCCTTAGCAAAATTAGCTAACTCCTTTGTGTTCTTGGCCGTTTCCCTAGCTTGACTAGCCAATTGCTCTTGAATGTTTTCTAAAATCTTATCATTTGCCGTAGCGTAATTCAAAAAGTCATTTGGAAGCTCTTTAGTGTAAGCATTTTGAAGACCTTAACTTGGGTTTTGAAAATTACGGTTTTGATTTTGATTTTACAATTGACTACTAGCCCCTTGATTTCCATAGTTGTTACCCTTATAATTTTTCCTTTGATAACCAACTTGATTGTTTCGATAATTGTTAGCATTTTGATTTGGTGGAAAACCCAGTGGAGTCATTTGATTAGAGCGGGTAACTTGACCGTTTTGGTTATAAGTTCCCGTGGCCGCGTAGGCATTCGAAGTGTTACCACCGTTGGTAATGCACTCGGAGAAATCGTGATCTCCACCACAATACATACAAGAAACCTCAACCGCTTTAGCCGTAGCGGGAGTGGGTTGTTCACCAACTTTAAACTCAATCAACAATCCTTTAATCTTATCAAAAATCATGTTTTCCAAATTAGCCTCGATTTGGCAAGCATCAATGGTTTGTGACAATGAAGGCGAAGGCGAAGACGAAGTCTTACGAACACTCGATGTGCTACGAGGACTATAGAACTTAGACCTATTCTCAATGATCAACAACGCTTCCTCGACTATTTTACACAAAAAATTACCACCCGCGACGGCATTAAGATAATTACGCTCATGATCGTTCAATCCATTGTAAAACGTGTCAATTTGATGCAAGTCGGAAAATCCATGATGAGGACATTCGTGCAACATTTCCTTAAACCGATTCCAAGCCGTTGAAAAACTCTCATTATACTCTTGTGAAAATTTTGAAATCTCGTTTTTCAAATGTGTAGTCTTAGAGGGCGAGAAAAATTGGTTCACGAACTTCGAAACGAGATCCTTCCACGTCAATATAGAATTGGGTGGCTCTTTCTCTAACCAAAATTTAGCGGGCCCCTATGAGGAATATGGAAAAAGCATCATCTTAATCGAGTCGTTAGAGACGTCCTTAAACTTGCAAGTGGCGGTAAGACGATTGAATTGGCGGATATGGTTGTGTAGGTTGTCCTTTTCATCACCATGGAATTTGTTGTTTTAGATCATTGACAACAAACCCGTCTTAACTTCAAAATTCTCCGCAAG
The DNA here is from genome assembly GCA_025667525.1 of Glebionis coronaria. Lineage (NCBI taxonomy): Eukaryota > Viridiplantae > Streptophyta > Magnoliopsida > Asterales > Asteraceae > Glebionis > Glebionis coronaria. The sequence goes on from CM046877.1 coordinate 425,827,052, forward strand.
GATGGCGGGAATCACAATCGCTTCTCCATAACCCTCGGTGGGTGCTTGAAGTAACTCCATCACAGTACGATTAGCCGTGGTTGCTTCTTGTTCTACGATAGGTTCGTCAATATGAGATTCTTCACTTGAAAGGTTAGGTGTGGTCTCCTTTCGGTTTCTACGTTTACGTGCACGTCTAGCTTGGTTACGAGTTTGCATAAACGTCACGTACAACGTGGGGATGAGCAAAGAAGATTCTTTTTGGTGTTTTTAACTTTTTCAAATTTTTTTGTGCTTTTGATTTGTTTATACTTTTTTTGGATTTTTTGTGATGTATTACGTATGGATCCAAATACGATGTCATCCACATATACTTGCACCAAAAAAAAAGTCACCCTTCTGTTTCTTAATAAACAGGGTTTGGTCAATTTTCCTCCTGTTGAAGCCATTATCTAACAGGTATTTAGAGAGAGTTCCATACCAGGACCTAGGAGCTTGATGAAGTCCATACATAGACTTCTTCACCTTGTAAACTTTGTCTAGGTGTTCTGGATCTTCAAACCCTGGAGGTTGCATAACATAAACTTCTTCATCAATGGTGCCATATAAAAAGGCACTCTTAACATCCATTTGATATACTAGGAAGTCCATGAATGAAGCATAAGCCAGAAACAATCTGATGGCTTCAATTCTGGCAACTGGAGGAAAGACCTCATCATAGTCAATCCTTCTTCCAGAGTATATCCTTGTGCTACCAGTCTGGCTTTGTTTCTGACCACAATACCCCTCTCATCCTTTTTGTTCCTGAGCACCCATTTTGTCCCAATGTGTCTTGCCCATTTTGGACAATCTACCAGAATCCATACTTCTTGGATATAATATCGCAAGAGTTTTTCCTGCATAGCTTCAACCCAGCTTGGATCATTGAGAGCATGAAAAATCTTCTTTGGCTCTTCTTGTGACAAAAGGTAGTAAATAGACAGCATTGCATATTGTCATGATTGAACTTCATAGTGATGTTGGCAATGAAGCCATGTTCCTTTGTTGAATACCTTGTTTGTCTGGGAGTATGAAGATCACCTATGATTTGAGATTGGGGGTGATCTTTATTGATTATGTAGGTAGGCTGCATGCTCATGATTACCTCTGTTTCATCATTTCCCAAATCAGGATCTATTGTGCTATCTTGATTGGGAAAGAAATCCTCAATAGAGCTTCCAAATGATACTGCATGGCTGAAGGATGGATGCTGGTGAGCCGAATGCAGCTCTAAATAATTGGTGAGGATGTAGAAATGAGTGGGGATTCTCTTTCTGCATCATTAGCATCATTCACAACTGGTTCTTTAGCAGCAGGGGAAACATTTGGTCCAACAGGGGAATCCAGGATTCCACTGCTTTCAGGATTCGATTTAGCAGGGGAAGAGATTGGCTGCTCCTTCCTTTGAGACGTGTCATCTTCTTCATCCATTGCTGTAACAGCATCATCAATGGGAAACAATGAGGGTATAGTCATATACCTCATTGGTGGCTTCTCCAAAGAGGTTGGTTCTTGTGTACCTGAAATGTTAGTATTCTTCAAAGCAACAAGCACATAATTCATTGATTTAGAAAGTACTTCAATGTCAAAGAACCAATCAGGACCTGTTTGTACATCTTTAGGCTTGTCTTCAAGAAAATATACATGGAGATTTTCTGTCACTTTGCTTGTCTTCTTGTTGAAGACCCTATATCCCTTGTTGTTCAATGAATAACCTATAAAATACCCATCGTCCCCTTTTTCATTAAATTTACCTAAATTGTCAATAGTGTTCAGAATGATCACATGACATCCAAATGGTCTGAAAAAGTCAATCAAAGGGGTTCTGCCATTAAACAGCTGATAAAGGGTCTTGTTGTGTGCCTTTACCACCAAGGCCCTGTATTGAACTTAACAAGCAGTGGCTACAGCTTCGGCCCAAAAGATAACTGGAAGCTTGGAATCAGACAGCATGGTCCTTGCAGCTTCAATAAGTTTCTTGTTTCTTCTTTCTGCAACTCCATTTTGTTGAGGTGTTCTTTCTATACAATATTCCCTCCTTATTCCTTTGTTTGTGTAGAAAGTGTCCAGCTCCTTGTTTCTGAACTCACCACCATTGTCTGATCTAATGGTCACCACCTTCATGCTTTTGGAAAGTTCAATCTGATTAATAAAATCTTTGAATACACTTGTTGTGTCACTCTTTTCAAACAGAAAGAATGTCCATGTGAACCTTGAAAAATCATCAGTAATCACTAGGCAGTACCATTTCTTCTTTATGATTGCCACAGAAGTGGGACCAAACAGGTCCATGTATAGTAATTCCAATGGCTTGGTGGTGGACAAACTTGTTTTTTACTTGCAAGAAGCTCTGTGTTGCTTACCTTTCAGGCAGGCAACATAAGTATGATCATTGGCAAAGGTCTTAGAAGGAAGACCATGAACAAGATTGAACTTTAACAACTTGTTCATGTTCTTGAAGTTAAGATGACCAAGTCTTCTATTCCATTTCTTGTATTCATCAACTGATGCTTTGGCAATGAAATAGTTCTCATTGTCTTGAAGAGTGATGTCCTTTAAATCAATGGTGTACATGTTCTTCTGTCTTGGGGTTCTGAGCACAACATAAGTATCTGGTGGTAAAACAAACTCCTTTCCTAAAACCAGGCACTCAGTATCAGTGTAGAGGACAAAATTCTTGTTGTCAGTCATCTGGGACACACTAAAGAGATTGTACTTTATCTTTTTCACCAGGTTGACATTATCAAATGTCATTCCATTAGTAACAATAGTCCCTTTTCCTATAATTGTCCCATGTCCATCTCTAAATGAGACACCATCATTGTCATGCAGGGGAACCAAATTAGACATATAAGATTTGTGCCCAGTCATACTCCTTGAACATCTACTATCCCAATAGGCTTTACCATTCCTGGTCTGCTTTGTCACCTGCAAAAAGAAAAAACAATTTAGTTTCTCTTGGGGACCCAAGCCATTACTGACTTGGATCTACCTCGTGTATCAATGTAAGATAGTTTTCCAAAGACTAGAGATACACCATTAGATTGAGTACCCCTTTTGGGTACCCAGACCCAACGAGCTGAGGCTTTCATAGCTTTTCCCCATCTTCCCATGTTTCTAGAGGGCAAAACTTTGCCAGCAGGGGATACCCTAGACTTAGCAGGGGAATCTCTATGTTTAGCAAAGGGAACCCATCTTTTGTTTTAGCCTCTATAAGTGCGCTAGTAGGTTCTATAGGCATCTTTACATGAAGTATGAGGTTCTGGTTTGGTCACATAAGACCTAGATTTGGGACATGCATCAGTCACCTTTCTTAGTGCAGGAAATACATACTTTTTAGACACCTTATTTCTCAAAGCAAGGGCAACATATTTAGCAGGGGAAAAATATTTTTCCCCTGCATTCAATAGAATGGCTTTTGGTTGCATTTCCTTTAAAGGATTTGCAGCCACCATCTCCATGGGTGCTTGACAGTCTTGATAGATGTGATCAAAACTGCCATAAGTGAAACAAGGTTTGGTGTTCTTCACAAAGTCCTCTCCTAAATGATGAGACTTTTGGTTGTTCCAGTTCCTTTGATTACCTCTAATAGGCCTATACATGCCAACATATTTAACAATAGTTTTAAGATGTTTTGGTCCTGATTCAGATCTGCTAGAGGTTCTAGATGAACTACTTTTAGAACTGGAGTCTCTTCCAAATAGTCCTTCTCAAGAAAAGAGAACAGGTTTATCTATTTTCCATTATTTTAAAGAAATTTGTTCCTTTTCAAAATCCCTAACAGCACTGGTTTTCACTAGAGGTTCCTCTGTTTCTAGATTCTTTGGTATGTAGGAATTTAGGTCAAACTCAATGTCCTCCTGCTTTTTAAAACAAGGGAGACCAGTCCAAGAAAGATCTTTCCTAGAATTGGTCCATGTATATTAGCAGGTGGTGTTGGAATTGTAGCATGTTCATTTTGACCCCAAAACCTGTTTCGTCCCTTGGAGACTGTCTAATTTTAACTGCCTTAGTGAGATCTTTAGAAGCTTCTCCAAATTTTTCAACAGTTTGTTCATCTATCTTCTTGTTAGATCTAAAGACTTCTAATTCAGAAGTTAATTCCTTAATGGAATCATCTTTTTCTCTAGCATCTCTTTCTAATATGCCAATGTGATCTCTATAATCATTTTCTCTTTGTTTATATTCTCTTATGGTGGACTCTAACTGTTCTAGAGCACGTTTGTAGTTATCTAAATCATTATCACAATTAATGTAATCAACTTTTAGCTTTTGATGTAGTGTTTTTACACAACTTTAGGAAAAAGAGCGTAAAAGCGGTAAGTATTAAGTGTCGGTTTAGGAAAACCAAGCACTTATGACCCTTAATGAGTGGGGATCGTTCTCGAGGAGGCACGTGTGTTGTGTAATGAATTGATTTGATTGATGTTTTTGATTATTAACAAGAAAAAGAGAAGAGAAAATGACGAAGACGAAAAAAAATAAAAATTAACGAAAACACTACTAGAAAGTTAAGACGTAGAAACGTAAAAGAACACAAAAATTAAAATTTTAACCTAAAAATTCCTAAAAATCCACAATAAAATTCTAAGAGTTTACAAAAAATCCAAACTTGCTAAAACCTTTTAATTAATTTAATAATGACTTTTTAATGCTAATTAAAGCCCTAAAAATCACTTTTAAATATTAAAAAGCCCTAAACAAGATTTAATAGTTTGTAAACCTCAAAAAAGACCTAATTAAGCTAAAAACTATTTTTAAAAATTTTAAAACCAAATTAAAATATTTTTAAACACTTAAAAACTATTAAAATCTATTAAATCTTAAATTAATTCTAGAAAATAATTGAAAAGCCTAAAAATTAATTGGAAAGATACAAAGTTCCTAATTTAATGTCCTTAACCTAGGAAAAATGAAAAAACTAGAAAAAACAAACTTTCAATTTTTATGAATAAAATAATATTAAAATATTGTAAAAAAATAAAAAGTTTAAAAATAAATTCTAAAACATTATCAAAAATCCTAAATATTCTAACTAAGACAAAAATGTAAATTAAAGCTCCTAAAACCTTTTAATTAATTTTATATTAATTTTTAAAGTTGTCTAAAAACCCTAAAATTAAATAAAATTAAAAATAAGACTTTTTGAAAACTTTTTTAAATGTAAACCTCAAATAACTTAATTAAAACCTAAAAACTATTTTTCTGGATTTTTCAATTACTGTTTACTATTTTTAATTGACTTTCTAAAATTTAATCTAAAAATAATCCTAATAATTAATTGAAAAAAGGGAAAAATAATATTTTAAAACAGAAAAGTCCAACAACCTAATAAGAACCTAAGAAAAATAAGCTAGGCCAAATAAGCTTATTAAATAAGCTTAAAAGGATCAAATAAGCTACGGCTTATTTTAATAAGCCAAAACCAAAACCTGCTTAAGTATATTTCAATTGCAAACCCTAGCAGTCAAAGACCCTAGGGCGCAATGGTATGTGATGTGTGTTGTGAGTGTGGAGACGGGGATTCGAGGCTGGATGAACCCTTTTTGTTCTTTTTATTTTTTTTTTCTTTTTTAAACTTCAAATCACAACCTGTTACTCCTTATAGCTTCAAAACACAATCTCAAGTCCAGTTTTATCAAAGATTAAGCAAGTTGAATCCCAAAAACGTGACCAGTTAAGATTTAAGAACACAGGCAGATATGTGTTCTATTCACTTGTGAAATAAGCCAAGAGGACTTGGCTTGTGATGATTTTGGTGTTGATTCTTGGACAGGCAAGGCACCCCTATACTCTTTGGAGTATAGGGAGTCACAACTAAGCAGAAAACAAGTAATTGATAGCCAAAGTTCACTCAAACAAAGCACTCAAAAGCAAAAACAGGTTGCTGTAGTTCTTTACCAGGTCTGTGGGTGTTTTGCTTATATTAAGTGCATCAAACTGAAATTTAATGGGTCATACTTTGCATACAAACTTACCAAAAGACCTAAAACCACTTCACAATCCTATCACAGCCTATAATCTAACAACCTTACAAATTGATGGCAAAATCATTCAAAATTCACACAGACAAGGCAGTGACAGTTTTTAGACCTTAATCACCACTTTTTAGCATACAATTGAGTCCCAAACTTTCCCAATCTGAACTAAATCTATCATAAAACCTAACTCAACCCTAATTCATGATTCTAACAGGTTTACCATACTCAAACTTGTCACAAACTCTCTATAAAACTTAAATCCAAACACCCCTTAAAATACTTGAAAACGTTTTTTACAAAGCAAATCACATCAAGACTACTCCAAACTGATTAAATAGACCTTAAATATGCATAAAAACACTTATCATGCATCAACCAACCATTTAACACACATTCAAACCATATTTCATGCAAATCAAACTAGTCACCAAATTTAAAGAAAAAAACTGAAAATTAAAAAGGTAAATGAGTTTTACCTTGAGGGACTTACATCCAAGTCCCTCAGTGACAGCTTGTCACCTCCCTCAAACTCGGGTTTGAGCAGAACCTTGAACACACAAGCTCCAATAATCTGCTAAGAAAGAAAACACAAAAAAAAAATGCACAATATCCAATGATACTGATTTTCTGAAACTTATAAACTTTTGAAACTTTTAACACGTTTTAAAAACAACTTATAAATCAGAAATCTTAGGATGTTATTCCACTTTCACTTCATAACAACCTATAATTTCTGAAATTTATAAAATTCTTTTCAAAACCTTTTTGAAACCCTTTGAAACTTTTAAAATCCAAACACACAAACTATTAACACAAGAATTATGGAACTCAGAATTCAGCAATCCAATACCAAACTTTTTAAAAAACATAAAAGGAATTACAATTTCATTAGAAAATACCAAACTTTATATTAACTTTAAAAGATTACAAGGACTTTGCTAAAATTCTGGAACAAAGGGTCATCACAAGTCGATGCCTCTATTTATACTAGTCTATAGAAGAACCTAGAAGCTAAAAACCCTAATAAGTAAAGCCCTAATTTGCCCTTGGACGATTTGACTGAAAATTGGGTCAAAAGGTGCCCATGTGAATGCCAGCCTTGCTTGTGATGTTTGAATGAATCTTAGTCGTCCATTTGAGCTTGGGGACCAAGGGGAGTATCTGGATGGTTGGTTTGGTCGGGTTATAGGGTTTGGGGGAAAACGACTTGAGCAGGGGAGGTCTGGGGTGGGGTCCACAGCCCATGTGGGTATGTTTTGTGAGGTGGGATCAAGTGAGGATGAGGGTAATTTAAGATCTGCACAAGATTAGGGAAAAACCCTTTGGTTTAGGGTTTAATTAATCTGGGTGGGTTTTAGGGTTTATAGAGATTAAGTAATGTTTTAATCTGTTTTGGGTAATTTGTTTTTTTAAATAAAGTGTTAGGAGGGAAAAAAGGGGGTTTGACTGGGGTGTTGACCCTGGTTTATTTAATAAACCGGGTGTGGATGGGTGGTGGGTACGGGTTTGGGTAGGATATGGGTTATTGGGTGGGTTGTGATGAGGTGGCAAGCTGTGAGTGGTGGTGTATGTTTGGCTGGTTGGCAGGATAGGTCCCCAGGCTTTTCACTTCTCTTAATTTTGTAAATAAAGGCTATCAACGCCTATGTTGCCTTTGACAACTTTTGGCAAGTTGTCAAAAGTAACACAAAAACTTCTAAAACTTTATCCAAGGGCCTTTAATGTATTTTCTTGATTCTTGATGGACTGGTCTTATACAATCTTCAAACATTAGGGACCATACTTGTACAATTGACATTTAGAGGGTCAATTGTGACAAGTTCTTCAAAGATGAGGGACTAAAGTTGCCAATCTTCAATTCTTCAAGGGTCTTTTTGCAAAATTCCATAAATGAGCTTGGTTCATTGTGCGGCTTCGTTTCCCGTGTTCGTTTTTGAATGTTTCTTGTGATCTTTTGCCAATTCCTCAATATCCGTACCTAAAAATACACAAGTAACAAACACGAGCATATATTTGGTATATTTTATGATATTTTATGCATTTTAAGCCCGATTTGGACGATGAGACCATGTATAAAAGCAGTCTCATCACTCCCCCATACTAAACCATTGTCGTGCCCTCACGCAATGCTAGAATAAAGTATCGTAGCATCTCCAAAATTCATTTTTATTCACTTTATTGAAATGATAAACTAGCTACGCTACTACTATTACTACTACTTGCGTTTTAGACATAATGTATGATTTTCATCGCAAAATGGGACGTTTAGGTTCATAGAATAAGAACACGTGAATGCTTCGTTAGAAATAATTTCATCGTCCTCGATTTTCACTCCAATTCCATGCCAAGCGTGCAACGAGATCATTGTCATTATAAGTTGGTAATGCTAACACTACTCATATGCCCTAAGCACGTACTTATTCTCCCATTATTCCTAAGTTGTATCTCTTATATTTTATTATGTCTTAATGATCACGAGGATACATCATTGACTTATGCGATAATAGAGATTTAGGTCTAAAATAGAGTCCTAACGGTGTAACTAAGACCATCAAATCAATAACCCCTCCTAATAGACAACGATGTCAAAAAATTAAGTTGACAAGAAGAATCGATAAACACGGTTTTATAACAGTTTTGAACATGAGACTTATTACCAAGACTTTTATACGCCCCCTGACGGAAGGGCCTTATTATCTTTGGTTTACCTCCATCTTTTATTCAACTTCGCCATGAAGCTTTTATTATGACTTTGGTCTTGCCTTGCCTTTTATTATCCGCCTCATCGGTGGTTTTATTAGCCAAAGACGTATATCCTCACGCTAAAGCGAATTTTGGATCTTTAAAGCTTCGAAGATTAAGGCTTGATTCACTTTCAATTTTGCATAGATTTTAGGCCTTGTGGGGCTTCAAATTGTTTGCTAGATTTAGGTGAGCACTTGAAATCTTATTATTGGGTGAAGCTTTCGATTATTCGGGTTGCCAATACTTCAAAACCGTGACGCTGGCGATACCTTAATGTCTTCCCAATTTAATTACACGGAAGCTACTAGAAAAGACTAGAAACCCAACAATCCTAACTAAACCGCTAAGTCAATATTTATTAAGCAAAAAATATTTACATGCGAAGGGAGAATAAGCAAACAATGAGAACACATGAGTTTTTGAAAGAATACGAGTACTCTACGTTTAGCATAGTAACTTATAATTAACTCTATCATTTCTCGTCCTCATTTAAGAGACTTAGCCTAATGTGTAGTTAAGGAACCAAAGCTAAGTGCTCAACACGCACGGTCGAGTCAAAAATTACTCTTATTCTCGCCATCGGAAAATCTATATTCGTGTCTTCAAACACTTATAAAACATGAGAAAAATTTTAAAATTTGGCCATTTTTAGCCTTATTTTGCAACAAAAACGATAACAAAACGATAAACTTTGGAAAGCGTGAAGGTTTGGCAAGGCAAGTATCTATTCACCCCCCCATACTAAAGTTAAACATTGTCCTCAATGTTTCAAGTCTAGGGGTGCAAACACCCCCATACTAGAGACGTAGTCGAATGCCTAATCTAGCATGGAAAGGGTGATCAACAATATATCTAAAGCCGTTTATTAAGTATGCTAAAAGATAATTGTTAGAACAATAAAGGATATGTCATGGAATCGTGAAAAACTTCTTCAAACGAACGATGGAGGCTCACGTAAACGAACACGAGAGTCTTCAATCGTAGGTGATGATGATGATCTAGATAACACAATCACAAACAACCACGAGACAACGAGTTGAAAGGGTACAAGTCCCCTTATTAGTAAATAGTGAGCATAAAAGATAAGCATGGGATCTCCCCCACGAGGCACCTCGTTTTTGATTACCGAGTCATGAGCTCGACTCGAATCCCCATAAATGTGATCATTTAGGGATAATCATGGTGTGGTCTATTTTTGGTGGGGCTTACATGATAAACAAGGCCCAAAAGCACGTGGAGTACTTTTAAAAACCCGATAAACGTATACCGGGGTCAAAGATAGCGTCTTCGTTTTCGGATGAAAGACGAAACAACACTACTCCAACACAAACCCCAATGGGGTAGAAGAAAATAGGAGAGAAAAAATAGAAGGGTGGGACAATGGGTAAGTCTCTAAAAACATGAGCTACTCGAGGTAGACTCGCACCAATCAAATGAAAAGATTTTCCATTTATTGCATCGGTGGAAGACCGAGATTTCCCTATAAAAGCAATTCCAGGATCAAATATCTCGTCCTCGGTGGAGAAAGGGGAGGGAACATAAGGGGATTCCCCCACACTAAGTCCACACAAAGCATCGTCAAAAGACGAGCTTGTAGCACTCAAAACACGTGGTGATGACGGAGTTAGAATTGTAGAAAAATCTTTTAAATTAAATTCAAAATCTTTTCCTTTCTCATCTTTAAAACTCTCCTTGTGAAAACCCGATTTGATTATGTCAAAAATATTTGGTGTATCTAAAGCAATGTTAGTCACACTAAAAATTCTCACATTTTGAAATCTTTTTGGTTTGGGTGGTGGCAAGTTTTCAAATCTTTTGTCAACAAAGAAAACCTCCCCATCGGGATCAACGTATTCATCATCCGAAGAATCACTCGAGATTGGAATCATAGGCTTAACACTCTTAACCTCCATCGGCGGAGGGGACGGAACTTCATTTTTCTCAACAACTCCTAAAACTCTATTGGAAATCTTTTTGCAAATGCTTTTGATGGGATTGACATTGTACAAAGATGTGATAGAATACACATGAGAAAGAGTGGAGTTTTGGGTTGCATTAATGACGAGTTCTTCCTCATTGAAACGAAGAGTGATTTTTCTTGCATGCACATCGATAAGTGCTCTCGAGGTATCCAAAAAAGATCGACCTAAAATTAACGGAACTTTAGGGTCGATGGGAATGTCAACAACAATAAAGTCTACAGGGTAGTAGAACTTTCCAACTTTCACAAAGACGTCCTCGGCAACTCCACAAGCTAGAATCGTAGAATGATCGGCCATTTCGATTGACATTCTTGAAGGAGTGAGATTTGGAAGATTGAGCGATTTAAAAATCTCAAGAGGCATCAAATTAATACTAGCACCAAGATCGGCCAAGGCGTAGCATTCTTCCAGGTCTTGGATAGCACATGGGATTAAAAACTTTCCAGGATCACCGACTTTTTGAGGTATGCGGCTTAGAAAAACCGAAGAACAACTAGACGATTTTGCAATTTTTCTTTGTTATTCAACATACTTTTGAAGTTCGCGGCAAATCGAGGCATCATGACTAAGGCGTCGACAAAACTTATATTGAAATGCAAGTCACGAAACATTTTCATAAAGAGTTCAAATTGATAATTATTTCTTTCTTGTACCTTTTCCTTGTCTCGTCTTGATGGGTAGGGTAAAGGTGGTGTGGGTTGGGGCAAAGTATGCATAGGCATCGGCCTTGGAATCTCGGGTTCCATGATTGGTGTAGGTTCAACCGTAGGTGTGGTTTGAGCGGTACTTCGTGGGCTTGTAATTTGCTCCTTTTCAACCACAACCTCGGGCTCTTTCTCTATTTCCTTTTCCATAGAAGTACTTGGACGAGAAGTGGGTTCTTTGAAAGTTTTACCACTTCGTGTAGTAATAACCTTCAATTCTCCTTTCGGGTTCACGATGGTATCACTAGGAAGACCACCCGAAGAAGAGGGCTTACACATGATAGCTTCAAACATTTTAGCCATACGGTCTTCAAACTTAGATTGCCTAGCATCCGCTTTTAACAATTCTTGCTTAATCTCATGTTGACCTTGCTCCATTTTTTGTTGATTTTGTTGGAGTCGTGTGACATTTCCTTCCATTTTATTAGCATGAGTTTTAAGTTCATTAGCAAGTTCGTTTTTTAGCTTGTTTTTCAACTCGGATCTTAAGCTAACCATCTCACGTTGCATATTGTCAAACTTAGCATCATTAGCCTTAGCATAACTCAAAAACTCTCCTTGAAGATTTTTGGTGTGATCGTTTTGAAAACCTTGGCATTGTTTTGAAAATCACGGTTTTGGTTTTGGTTTGAAATTGCCCATTTCCACTTTGGTAATTACCTTTGTTATAATTCCTTTGATTTCCTTGGTAATTTCCACCTTGGTTGTTGTTGCGATAATTATTAGCATTTTGATTTGGTGGAGCTTGATTTGAACGAGAACCTTGACCGATTTGGTTGTAAGTTCCCGTGGCTACAAAAGCATTCGAAGTGTTACCATCCGCGGTAATGCACTCGGAAAGATCATGAGCTCCTCCACACGACAAATAACTTTTAGAAACCGCTTTGACCGAAGCGGAATTGGAAGCTTCTTGAGCCTTCCAATGGGACATAAGGGTCGAAAACCTATCGAAAAACCGATTTTCCTCATTAGCCTCATCTTGCAAAGCATTGATACTACGAGACGATGATGAGCCCATTTTGGCAACACTCGGTGTGTGACGAGGGCTATAAACTTTAGACCTATTCTCAATTATGACCAAAGCTTCTTCAACCGTTTTACACAAAGAATTACCACCCGCGGCGGCATTTAAATAATCTCTTTCATGATCGTTGAGTCCATTGTAAAACGTGTCAATTTGGTGTAAGTCGGAAAAACCGTGATGAGGACATTCATGTAACATCTCCTTAAACCTATTCCAAGCCGTAGAAAAACTTTCATTTGATTCTTGTGAAAATTTAGAAATCTCATTTTTCAAATGCGCAGTCTTAGAGGGCGGAAAAAATTGGTTCACAAACTTTGAAACGAGATCCTTCCACGTCAATATAGAATTGGGTGGCTCTTTCTCTAACCAAATTTTAGCGGGCCCCGCTAAGGAATACGGAAATAACATCATCTTAATCGAGTCATTCGAGACATCCTTAAATTTGCACGTGGCGGTAAGACGATTAAATTGGCGGATATGGTTGTGAGGATTGTCCTTCTCATCACCACGGAATTTGTTGTTTTGGATCATCGACAACAAACCCGTTTTCACCTCAAAATTCTCCGCAAGGATAGGGGGAATCACAATAGCTTCTCCACAACCCTCGGTGGGTGCTTGAAGTAACTCCATCATAGTTCGATTCGCCATGGTTGGTTCTTATCGTACAATGGGTTCGTCAATAGGAGACTCCTCACTAGAATGAGTTGGAGTGGGAGTTTTGTTCTTTCGTTTACGTGCACGTTTTGCTTTGTTACGAGTGAGCATAAACGTCACGTACAACGTGGAGACGAGCAAAGAAGATTCTTTTTGGTATTTTGTGTTTTTCAATTTTTTTGTGGTTTTTGATTGTATTAACCTTTTTTGGAAATTGGTGAATGTATTAAGTAGACAAAAAGTCCACAAATCTCCTCTTCAATCAAATCTCTTGATTAAAAAGGCCTCAAGGAATGAAAACGATCACGTGGAGTGAACGCCTTCGATGACTTTAGAACGATGGTGGAACACCAAATTGTTCAAGAGGGTTTAATCAAATAGAAACCAAGAAAATATATATGATATGTAATAATACTTTGGGCGGCAAAACCCTCGATTCACTCTCAAAATCAAATACACACAAGCAAGCGGATGAAACGAGGCGGCGCGAAGCACTTAAGAGCCTTTTTCCTTTAGGTTGTGAAATACAACGGCCTTATACCCACCTTATAGTTTGTATTATCAAAATTAAGCTTCACGAAAGTATTTATCTATTTTTGCCTTTTTTCTTTGGTTTGAGATTCGAATACAATGATCGAGTGATGAAATCCCGAATCAAGGTTGTGATTGCTCACGTATTTGGAGTACTTGTGAATTTATTGTTCTACGTATACAATATAGTAATAATATTCACACAAAAACCAAAAAACGATAATACGTATTAATAGAGTGCTATTAATACAAATACTATTATGGCTAATATAGAAAACAACAATGGTTCAATCAAAACACAACACGCCTCCCCGGCAGCGGCGCCAAAAATGATGTAGTGTTTTTACACACCTTTAGGAAAAAGAGCGTAAAAAGCGGTAAGTATTAAGTGTCGGTTTAGGAAAACCAAGCACTTATGACCCTTAATGAGTGGGGATCGTTCTCGAGGAGGCACGTGTGTTGTGTAATGAATTGATTTGATTGATGTTTTTGATTATTAACAAGAAAAAGAGAAGAGAAAATGACGAAGACGAAAAAAAATAAAAATTAACGAAAACACTACTAGAAAGTTAAGACGTAGAAACGTAAAAGAACACAAAAATTAAAATTTTAACCTAAAAATTCCTAAAAATTCCTAAAAATCCACAATAAAATCCTAAGAGTTTACAAAAAATCCAAACTTGCTAAAACCTTTTAATTAATTTAATAATGACTTTTTAATGCTAATTAAAGCCCTAAAAATCACTTTTAAATATTAAAAAGCCCTAAACAAGATTTAATAGTTTGTAAACCTCAAAAAAGACCTAATTAAGCTAAAAACTATTTTTAAAAATTTTAAAACCAAATTAAAATATTTTTAAACACTTAAAAACTATTAAAATCTATTAAATCTTAAATTAATTCTAGAAAATAATTGAAAAGCCTAAAAATTAATTGGAAAGTTACAAAGTTCCTAATTTAATGTCCTTAACCTAGGAAAAATGAAAAAACTAGAAAAAACAAACTTTCAATTTTTATGAATAAAATAATATTAAAATATTGTAAAAAAATAAAAAGTTTAAAAATAAATTCTAAAAAATTATCGAAAATCCTAAATATTCTAACTAAGACAAAAATGTAAATTAAAGCTCCTAAAACCTTTTAATTAACTTTATATTAATTTTTAAAGTTGTCTAAAAACCCTAAAATTAAATAAAATTAAAAATAAGACTTTTTGAAAACTTTTTTAAATGTAAACCTCAAATAACTTAATTAAAACCTAAAAACTATTTTTCTGGATTTTTCAATTACTGTTTACTATTTTTAATTGACTTTCTAAAATTTAATCTAAAAATAATCCTAATAATTAATTGAATAAAGGGAAAAATAATATTTTAAAATAGAAAAGTCCAACAACCTAATAAGAACCTAAGAAAAATAAGCTAGGCCAAATAAGCTTATTAAATAAGCTTAAAAGGATCAAATAAGCTACGGCTTATTTTAATAATCCAAAACCAAAACCTGCTTAAGTATATTTCAATTGCAAACCCTAGCAGTCAAAGACCCTAGGGCGCAATGGTATGTGATGTGTGTTGTGAGTGTGGAGACGGGGGTTCGAGGCTGGATGAACCCTTTTTGTTCTTTTTATTTTTTTTTCTTTTTTAAACTTCAAATCACAACCTGTTACTCCTTATAGCTTCAAAACACAATCTCAAGTCCAGTTTTATCAAAGATTAAGCAAGTTGAATCCCAAAAACGTGACCAGTTAAGATTTAAGAACACAGGCAGATTTGTGTTCTATTCACTTGTGAAATAAGCCAAGAGGACTTGGCTTGTGATGATTTTGGTGTTGATTCTTGGACATGCAAGGCACCCCTATACTCTTTGGAGTATAGGGAGTCACAACTAAGCAGAAAACAAGCAATTGATAGCCAAAATTCACTCAAACAAAGCACTCAAAAGCAAAAACAAGTTGCTGTAGTTCTTTACCAGGTCTGTGGGTGTTTTGCTTATATTAAGTGCATCAAACTGAAATTTAATGGGTCATACTTTGCATACAAACTTACCAAAAGACCTAAAACCACTTCACAATCCTATCACAGCCTATAATCTAACAACCTTACAAATTGATGGCAAAATCATTCAAAATTCACACAGACAAGGCAGTGACAGTTTTTAGACCTTAATCACCACTTTTTAGCATACAATTGAGTCCCGAACTTTCCCAATCTGAACTAAATCTATCATACAACCTAACTCAACCCTAATTCATGATTCTAACAGGTTTACCATACTCAAACTTGTCACAAACTCTCTATAAAACTTAAATCCAAACACCCCTTAAAATACTTGAAAACGTTTTTTACAAAGCAAATCACATCAAGACTACTCCAAACTGATTAAATAGACCTTAAATATGCATAAAAACACTTATCATGCATCAACCAACCATTTAACACACATTCAAACCATATTTCATGCAAATCAAACTAGTCACCAAATTTAAAGAAAAAAACTGAAAATTAAAAAGGTAAATGAGTTTTACCTTGAGGGACTTACATCCAAGTCCCTCAGTGACAGCTTGTCACCTCCCTCAAACTCGGGTTTGAGCAGAACCTTGAACACACAAGCTCCAATAATCTGCTAAGAAAGAAAACACAAAAAAAAAAAATGCACAATATCCAATGATACTGATTTTCTGAAACTTATAAACTTTTGAAACTTTTAACACGTTTTAAAAACAACTTATAAATCAGAAATCTTAGGATGTTATTCCACTTTCACTTCATAACAACCTATAATTTCTGAAATTTATAAAATTCTTTTCAAAACCTTTTTGAAACCCTTTGAAACTTTTAAAATCCAAACACACAAACTGTTAACACAAGAATTATGGAACTCAGAATTCAGCAATCCAATACCAAACTTTTTAAAAAAACATAAAAGGAATTACAATTTCATTAGAAAATACCAAACTTTATATTAACTTTAAAAGATTACAAGGACTTTGCTAAAATTCTGGAACAAAGGGTCATCACAAGTCGATGCCTCTATTTATACTAGTCTATAGAAGAACCTAGAAGCTAAAAACCCTAATAAGTAAAGCCCTAATTTGCCCTTGGACGATTTGACTGAAAATTGGGTCAAAAGGTGCCCATGTGAATGCCATCCTTGCTTGTGATGTTTGAATGAATCTTAGTCGTCCATTTGAGCTTGGAGACCAAGGGGAGTATCTGGATGGTTAGTTTGGTCGGGTTATAGGGTTTGGGGGAAAACGACTTGAGCAGGGGAGGTCTGGGGTGGGGTCCACAGCCCATGTGGGTATGTTTTGTGAGGTGGGATCAAGTGAGGATGAGGGTAATTTAAGATCTGCACAAGATTAGGGAAAAACCCTTTGGTTTAGGGTTTAATTAATCTGGGTAGGTTTTAGGGTTTATAGAGATTAAGTAATGTTTTAATCTGTTTTGGGTAATTTGTTTTTTTAAATAAAGTGTTTGGAGGGAAAAAAGGGGGTTTGACTGGGGTGTTGACCCTGGTTTATTTAATAAACCGGGTGTGGATGGGTGGTGGGTACGGGTTTGGGTAGGATATGGGTTATTGGGTGGGTTGTGATGAGGTGGCAAGCTGTGAGTGGTGGTGTATGTTTGGCTGGTTGGCAGGATAGGTCCCCAGGCTTTTCACTTCTCTTCATTTTGTAAATAAAGGCTATCAACGCCTATGTTGCCTTTGACAACTTTTGGCAAGTTGTCAAAAGTAACACAAAAACTTCTAAAACTTTATCCAAGGGCCTTTAATGTATTTTCTTGATTCTTGATGGACTGGTCTTATACAATCTTCAAACATTAGGGACCATACTTGTACAATTGACATTTAGAGGGTCAATTGTGACAAGTTCTTCAAAGATGAGGGACTAAAGTTGCCAATCTTCAATTCTTCAAGGGTCTTTTTGCAAAATTCCATAAATGAGCTTGGTTCATTGTGCGGCTTCGTTTCCCGTGTTCGTTTTTGAATGATTCTTGTGATATTTTGCCAATTCCTCAATATCCGTACCTAAAAATACACAAGTAACAAACACGAGAATATATTTGGTATATTTTATGATATTTTATGCATTTTAAGCCCGATTTGGACGATGAGACCATGTATAAAAGCAGTCTCATCAGCTTTCTTATTTGATCATTCAATGACTCAGTATTTTTTCTACAAGCTTTGGTACAATATGAATCATCATATACCTCATTTTCTGAACTAGATGTTGACATGGCCATAAGAATAAACTCTTCCTCTTTCACTTCAGCAACTAGAGCTTGATTTGTTTCAACACTTTCTGTCATTGCACTCTAGTCCCATCCACCTGCTCCATCTATTCCTTGCATGGATACCATAGTCTTAGCCCTAGAATCCTCATTCCTGCTTTCTTTCCTATAGTTGCTTCCATTCTTTGGTCCTCTGTACTCCCTAGAAAAGTGGCCTTTCTTGCCACAGTTGTAGCATTCCACCTTTGATTTGTAAAATCCAGCTACATCAGAAGGATTGATGGAAATCTTTTTTACATATTTCTTGTAAAATCTGTTGGCTCTCATGATGAGTAGAGCCACGTTCCACTTGATGTCCATCTCCTTCAGTCCTTGCTTACTGACTTGATTCAGATCTTCATGTAGCACAATATATCCTTAAGATCCTTAAGATGTAATGAAAGCACAAGAAGTGTCACGGCTGAATTTTACAGGCCTTTCTTCATAATTTGATGGTCCAGCTCTTGCAACAAGGGAATGTGTAGTAGGGGAAACTTCAATCCCACTGCCTTTAGAGATTCTACTGCTGTGAGATATAAAAGCCATGTTAGCAGGGGAATCAGCAGTTCCACTTGAATTAGTAGGGATGGTTCCTGATTACTTCATCTCATTGACCACTGGCACAAAAACTTTCAGGTTATTGTAGATATCATCAATGTTCTTATCATCAATGTCATCTCTATTTTGCCAAATGGCTTTGTAAACAAACCATTCTTTTTGAAGGCTATTGAGGAATCTTGCATTAACCTGTTCTCTTGACACCTCTATGTCAAAGAATTCCAATTGAGCAACCATATTTTGAAGCCTATTGTAGATAGAACCCTAATTGCTTCATCACCATTTGCTTTGAAGGAAGAAAATTGGTCAAGCATCTGATTCTTTTTCTTCTTCTTTATGGCCTCATTCCCTCCAAATATGTTACCTATTGCTTCCCAAAGTTCCTTAGTAGTCTTGTACTTTCCGAACCTTAGCTGATGTCTATCAGGTAGAGCCAACAGCAAAGAACTGTGAGCTCTGACATCATGCCTTCTTGCCTGAATCTCTTTGTCTGCAACAGAAGCAAACTTACTTTTATCACATTTGGAACTTTCACCAACTTCTGCCTTATCTTTGCTCTTATCTTCGACTACAACTGTTTTGGGAAACTGATCACCCACTTCTATGACCTCCCATAGAACATAGTGTTCCATCTTGAGGTATTTTTGAATCCTGAATTCCCATATTTCAAAGTTTTCAGGATCCAGAATGGGAAGTTTGAGAGCATTGTTGTTTGAGGATGAATGAGAATCTGAAGACATGGTTGATACTGGTGGTAATGAGTTTTTTGTTCTTGGTTTAATCAAAGTTTCTCAACAAGCTCAGATACCACTTGTTGATCCCAAACTCAGATCTTAAACCTTAGCTTGTTTAAGGGTTGTGATAGAAAGAATGAATTCAAACTAACACTAGAGAAACTTTGCAATACACAAAGTAACTAAACAAGATGCGGAATATAGTTTTTAGCACAAGAACAAATATTAAGATCAAACGTTAAACTTTAATATATCAAAGATATATGAATACCTAATAATGGTATTAGGGTTATACAACCTTAAAGTATGAAATGAAATGAACAGAGAGAGATGTGTTTACATGAAACCCTAGTGAGTCCTTTTATAGCACAAGGACTCACGTACAAGATTACTACTAACAAACTAGGAAACTATCATGGAGTAGTAACAGAAACGCGTTATAATCTCTTCCACGTTTATCTTGTAACAGGGTCTTTGACTTTCAACAGGGGGACCAATCCCCCTGCCTTTGTTATTTAGCAGGGGGAACTTACTCTAGAAGGGGGAACTTTGACCAACTAGCAGGGGAAACTAATACTCATACATTTATTCCCAACATATCAAACGACCCTAGTGATACATTTCAGGGTGTTCACTCAATTGCTTAGTCATAGCAAGGTATCAATTATAGATTTTAAATGTACACAAATTTACGAACACTTAGGGATTTCAGATGGAAACAAGTTGACTTACAAAAGCTTAAGGTTTAAGTATTCATTACTAAGTTCTAGAAAGGCGCATATCCTCATGTACTACAATCAAATCCATAAAAAAGACACGCAAGCATGTACTTTTCCTAACACGAACAAGCTAAAGGTAAGAATACATGATATAATCATCAAATACATAAACATGATCAATGAAAAAGTAAAACCTTGTTCTTCAATGATATGGGTGAATGAATGAAGTTTCTTAGGGTTACGAAACCTAAAATCGGCTGATAATGGTTGCTCCAAGTTAACCCTAAAATGTTTTTAAGCATCATTGCATTTACAATCTCCCCCTTTTTGATTTCGGCAACACATAAACTCAATCACATGAAAAACGACATTTTCGAAGACGAGTTTATTCTATTTCTTCCCCTTGTCGAAGCAAAAAGGATGCAAATGTCTTTGAGGAAGAAATGAATCGGACTTTGCAAGTGCTCCCCCTTGGTTCTTACTCCCCCTTTCTTGGGACACCAAGGAATCGAGCTATGGTGACAAGCTAAATAGAAGGGTTAGTAGAAGAAAAGAAACACCTAACAAGATATAGCATAGGTCACATAAAAAGAAAAAATAAGAAAAGAGAAGAGAAGATAACTAAGATCCAAGATAAGTCATGTTAAAAGGAAACATGAAATAAATATATAAGGAAATAAATCATACAAAGTTGTATGAAAAAAAGAAGCCAAAAGAAAAGCATAAATCTAATCTAGTTAAACTAGAACTTAAAGATTTGCTTGAAGTAGATGTCTTGGAGATAAGCAATCCCTATGCTTAAATGAAAGACAAAGTGGTGGCGGAAGTAGGTGGTGGTGGCTTGGTAGTGATCTCATAGTCATAGTGAAGAGGAGGTTTGACTAGGAGACTCTTGATGTAATTCAATTCCTCATAAATGTGAGCCATAACAAGATGTTGATACTGACAACAATGACAATATGTTACATGATGCATGACATTATCATGTGATGGAGGAAGAACACAAAAGGATAGTGGTGGAAGAGAAGAAGTTCCACAATCAATATTCTTAGAAGATGAAATATGATTTTGAGTGTTCTTGGGTGAATTTGGATTGAAAGAGATTGGGGGAAATGGAGGAGAATCGAGGCTTTCATTTGGTGAATAAGACATTTTGATATGAGAAAGGATGCAAAATGATTAGGGAACCGCCCACAATGGGTTGCTTTTTGTGGATGCAAAATGTATGCTCGATGTCAATAGCAAGAAGCTATGAAAAACGTTTTTAGATTGAATTAACAATGCAAAAACATTTCTCGACCATTTTCGAAAGAACTTTGAGAGCTTTGAAAAAGAGAAGAGGAATTTTTCAAAAAGAGTTTAAGAGACTCAATGACTCAAAGAATGAAAAGACGAAAAAGATAGAAAGACTCGATTAATGAAAAGCGCAATTAAGGAATATGTTCCATTAAACCTAGACCTAGACACAAGTAATTAAAAGGTTCCCTATTAAGTGGCTTAGTGAAGATGTCGGCTAAGTTTTCTACCGAGGGCTCCTTCTCAATCGAAATGTTCCCCTTTTGAACATTATCCCTTAGGAAATGGTGGTGAATCTCTATGTGCTTGGTTAGAGAGTGTTGCACGGGATTTTTGTTAAGGTCTATTACACCCTTATTATCACACATGATGGGAACATCATTAAGTGAAATCCCATAATCAACAAGCGATTGCTTCATCCATAGAGCTTGTTGACAAGCATTACCGGCACTCACATACTCGGCTTCCATGGTGGATATAGCAAGAGCGGTTTGTTTCTTGAAGAACCAAAAAAGTTAAACAACAACCCATGAAGGTACAAACTCCACTAGTGCTTTTCCGGTCCACATAGTCTCCCGCATGATCCGAGTCTGCGTATACTATGGTTTATATGCCGGTCCCTTTAGGATACCATAATCTAAATGCATAGTGCCTTTAATGTATCAGAAGATACGCTTAACCGCTTCAAGGTGAGAGGTTTTGGGAGCCTCTTGGAAGCGAGCACAAAGGAAACACTAAACATGATATCCGGTAGACTTGCCGGTAGGTACAACAAAATACCAATCATACCTCTATATTTGGTGTTGTCTACTGACTCACAATCATCATCTACAGTGAGTTTAGTATCCGAGGCCATAGGGGTCTTCATTGGTCTAGAGTCCTCTAATCCAAATTTCTTTAGCATTTCTTTAACGTACTTAGATTGATTAAAGAAAATACCATCGTCCACTTTTTTAATTTGGAGTCCTAAAAAGAAGTTAAGTTCTCCCATCATGCTCATTTAAAACTCGTCATGCATGATTTTGCAAAGTCATCACACAAGCTTTGATAAGTTGAACTAAATATAATGTCATCAACATATATTTGTACGATTATAAAGTGAGAACGTTTCTTCTTTGTAAAGAGTGTATTGTCTACCATCCCCATGGTATACTCATGTTTTACAAGAAACGCTTTAAGTCTATCATACCAAGCTTTGGGTGCTTCTTTAAGACCATAAAGAGCTTTCTTAAGCTTGTAAACATGATCTGGTTTCTCAAAATCAATAAAGCCAGGAGGTTGAGCCAAATACCTCCTCATTGATCAAACCGTTAAGAAACACACTCTTTACATCCATTTTTTAAAGCTTAAAATCTAATGCACAAGCGTAAGCTAAAGGATCCTAATGGACTCTAACCTTTCTATCGGTGAATATGTCTCATCATAATCAATCCCTTCTTGTTGATTATAGCCTTGAGTACAAGTCTAGCCTTGTTACGAGACACAACACCATTCTCATCTAACCTATTCCTATACAACCACTTGGTTCCTATAATGGTAGTACTTCTAGGTGGAGGAACAAGTTCCCAAACGTCATTAGGAATGAATTGATTCAGTTCTTCTTGCATGGCGATGACACAACTCTCATCCATCAAAGCTTCTTTAACATTCTTTAGTTCAATCATTGAGACAAAACAAAAGAAGTTACTTTGATCTTGGACTTGAGATCTTAGGGTCCTTTGATTTAAGTCGCCTATGACGTTATCGAGAGCATGATCCATAGACTCCCAAATGTTTACTCTCTTTTCAACATAAAGGTCTTCAACACTTAATTTTCTAACCTCTTTGGCTTTAACTATGTCTAATTCATCTAAGTCATCATCTATGAAAGTTGGTGTCTTAGATGAAGGAGGGGTTTCATCAAATTTCACGTTGAGTGATTCTTCGATTACACCCGAGGTTCTATTGAGGACTATGTAGGCTTTACTAGTTTGAGAATAACCTAGAAAGATACCTTCGTACGACTTTGGGTCGAACTTAGTAAGGTAATCTTTGGTGTTGAGAATGAAGCACTTGCTTCCAAACACCATAAAGTATTCTAATGAGGGCTTCTTACCTTTAAGAATCTCATAAGGGGTCATTCCTAGAAAAGTTTGAATAAGAATTCGGTTGAGAATATAGGTTGATGTGTCCACGGCATTGAACCAAAATTTTTGAGGCAAAGATTGCTCGTTTAACATTGTCCTACTCATCTCTTGGATAGTCCTATTCTTCCTTTCAACTACCCCATTTGATTGTGGAGTGAGAGGTGCCGATAAGTTATGGGTAATACCATGAGCTTTACAAAAGGCACCAAATTGCACTTCGTTATCAAATTCCCTACCATGATCCGTCCTAATAGAGACAATTCAATATCCAAGTTGATTTTGGATCCTTCGACAAAAGGTTTCAAAATGATCGAAAGCTTCATTCTTAGAAGCCAAAAATCTAGTCAAAGTGAATCTAGAATAGTCATCAACTATAACTAGGGTATAAAGGTTACCTCCATAACTCTGTATGGTGGAAGGTCCAAAGAGATCCATATGTAGGAGCTCTAGGCACCGAGAGGTCGATACAAAATTCTTGTCCTTGTGAGTTGAGTGAACTTGCTTCCCAACTTTGCAAGCATCACAAAAGTGACTATCAAACTTAATCTTGGGGAGATGTATTACCAACTCCTTAGAGACTAAAGATTGAATTAAACACATATTAGCGTGACCTAATCTCCTATGCTAAAAAGTAGAACTATCATCTAAAGTCGATATACATAAGTTGTCCTTTGATAACCTGTAACACCCCAATTTGGTAAATGGAATGTCACGCTGATTATGGCGTTTCAGCAAGGCATACAAGATAAATGTCTTAAAAACATTAAATGACCATGAAAGGAATTACTGGAAACAAACATCGGTACCCCAAGTATAAGCTCAACACACACAAACATAAGTACTCTAAAGGAAAAGGACTAAACAATGTCCAAAGAAATAAGTAGCAAAATGTATGATGAAATGCATAAAGTAGAGAAGTCTAGATAGCTTCCAATCCATATACACGTACGCTTAAAGTCTACGAGCACCCTTGAGTACATGCCGTTTGGGAACGTGAAAGGAAAACGGTTGAGCATAACGCTCAGTGCACGGATATACAAGTATGACTGGAATAGCATAAGCATATAAGACTAATAGCAGCAGAATAATATAAGTTCTAAGCAATCTGGAATCATGTTCATAAAACTGGTTTCATAGTTTGTAAAGACTTATGTTTCTATGAAAATATGTATTAATTAGCCAAATAGCCCTTATAGGTCATGAGGTTCCACCGTGCATGAATACTTAGAGGGTAGACCTCGTCATGCAATAAGAGGGGTTGCCTCTAATTAAATAGTCTGGGTAGGAGGGATCAACTCCTAACGAAGGATACAAGGCACACATCGCATTCACTCTGATATTTTTAGTAAACATGTAACTAGGATGCACCCATACTCCCCACATGATAATATAATAAAATGGCCAAAGCTGAAAAGGGACGCCACGAGCAATCACTTCGCCGTGGGGAAGTCATAACAATGGTGCCTCCAGTGTTATGGTTATGGTACCTCCATAACTAGGTGACACTTGTCATGGATGTGCATGGCTTAGGCTCTTATTATAACATAAGTATCAAACATATAAAACAATATTGGGAAAATAGTTGGTTGCTGATAGGTGTGAAAACACCCGTCTTTTTACCACTTAATTACAATAATAACCAAGCCAAAACATGTATTTTATGTCATAAATGTCGGAATTATACGTGGTTTGTGTTTTTGTTGTGATTTAGGACGAAAAGGTGAAAAGTGGAGAAAACACGGGCATTCACAGGCTTTTATAGAAGAAAACGACAAAAGACGAAGTCAAGAGATCAAGAGTGCAAAAAGAACGAAAGTCCAAGGCCTATTCTGAAGATTTATCGAAGAACAAGTCTAAAGACGGAAGTTTAATAAAGCCGAAGAACTCGAGTCTAATAAATAAAGAAATTATAAGATGAGTTTAATTAATCCCGAGACAAAGTCGATAAAGTCGAAGAACTTAAAAAACGAGAAGACGTGAAGAAAATAAGAAAGAGGAGGCAACACATTACCTCCCCATTTTCCTATAAATACCCTCCTAAACTCATTTAGGAGGGTTGGTTTTTAGTTAGTTTAGGAGTAGGAGTAGTGTAGTTTTACTTTCTCTCTCTAGTTTTACTTTCTCTTTCTAAGTTTTTCTTTCAAGTTTTCTTGAATCTTTAATCTTTAATCATGTATTCTTAAATCTTTAATCTTTGCCTTTAATTTCAAGCTTTTTATTAATCTCATTCTACTTTTCTTGTTGGTTTAATCTTAATCTTAATCTTTTTCATCATATTTTTATATAAAATCTTAAATCTTTTTAAGTTTCATGGTTTGTTTTTAAGGTTTTATTAAGTTTTATCATTCATCTATTAGTTTTGGTTAGCTTATTGGTGTTTTTCTTGGCTTATTATCCTTAAAAATTTGAGCTTTTAGTGCTTATTTTCGTCCTTTTTCGAGTTCCTACTTTTTAGGAAAATCTGGAAAAAATTCGCAACACTGAGAATTTAGTGCAAATTTCGCAACATTCAAAATTTAGTGGAAATTTCGCAACATTGAGAATTTAGTGCAAATTCCGCAATTATTGAGAATTTAGTGCAAATTCCGCAATTATTGCGAATTTAGTACATAATTTCGCAATTATTGCGAAATTAATCTTTTTATTGCGAAATTAATTCTTGTTTTTTATACAATTGCGAAATCTTTGTTATTATTGCGAAATTAATTGTATTTTATTTAAATTTAATTTTTAAACTTATTTTTCCCGCCATTTTTACTTAGTTTATTTTAATTGTTTCGTCTTATTTTTCTTAAGCTTTATTCTAATTTGTCGTTTCTTAGTTTAATTCTTAAAGAATTTTATTTTCATGTTTTTAAAATTACGTTTTGTCAAGTTTTAGTTTGCGTCATTTACTTTATTTCCCTTTTAATTTCTCGTCATTTACTTTTTGTTAAGTTTTTATCTTTCAGTATTTCTTTTTACCGTCTTTATTTTATTTGTTTCAAGTCATTATTTTTTCATTAGTTTTAGACAACGACCATTCCCTTTTTATCCCACCAAGAACAACTAATCTCGCACAATTAACCGGAAATCAATTCGAAGAGATATCAAGAAACGAACTTTTTAAACCTAGTAAAATCCCAAGTATCAAATGGCGCCGCTGCCGGCTCTTTTCGTGAGGATTAACGGTTTTTTGTGAGAGACGCGTTGGCTTTTGGGATCCGTTCACTCGTGAACGTTATTTTTCGTGTCAAAAATTTTCTAAAAATACCAAAAACATTTGAAAAATCTTAAAAAGCATTTCTTTTTCAAAGTTTTTGCACCAAAAATATTCTTCTTGCTTATCTATCTTTCCTTATGGATTTTTATGTCCATTGTGTCGGGTGTGGGAGAATATTGTACGGGAACGACTCTTGTCAATGGTGTACATGTGAGCGATGCGTAAACGATATCAAAGATACACAACTTATATGCGGATTTTGTCCTTTGTGCCACTCAACTAATTCGTCCTTTTTGAACCCACCTAGTCTTTCCCCATGTATCTATTTTGGAAGCGATCCTCATTGGCATGTTTCGTGCCCGGTTCAATACCCGTATGATCACGGGCAAGAACCGGGGTACAATTATGACAATGATAATAGCTATCCACAAGACGCACCCGACTTTTCTCCTTACCCTTCTTGCCAAAATTGTGGGGGTCCTCACGATACTTCTTATTGTCAACCAATGAATTATTATGAGCAAAATCCGTGTCCTCAGTTTCTTCACCAATGAATTATTACGAACCAAACCCGGTTTCTAATTCTTCTCAACCGATGAACTACTATGAGCCACAACCATGCTATAATTCAGGTTTTCAACACTATGAGCCCCCACATCACACCCTCAATCATCAATCCTCTCAGGGAATTTGTATTGATCAACAACTCACTACTCTGAATGAAGAAAGGCACGCCACTATTTTGAAACTTCAAGCGGCCTTCGTTCAGTTTAAAGAAGCATGGGAAAAAGAAAAGAGACAGCAACAAGAGCAAGTATCTAATCTTAGTGATTATACCCCTCCTCCTGTGCGTCAATACTATTATGATGATGATGATGACGATGAGCCTACTATTTCTTGGAATGATCTTACTGCTCAATGTCCTAGTGCAATTGTCATCCCTTCTCTCAATATCCCAAACGAGTCTAAGGATTGTGATACGTTGAATGAGCTTAGTGATGTTGGTCTCGACAAATTATTGGATGATGAGGTTTGTGACTTACCTGTTATGGAGCTTCAGGACGACGTTGCTATCCCGCAAGCGGTCGATCCTAGTGATTACCATTTTTCTCCGCACTATGAGAATTTCACTTTTGAAATTTCTCAATCTCCACCGGGAGATGCGGGTGATGACGATTTATTCTCTCCGGTTTACGAGAAGTTCACCGATAAACATGATCTTGTGGATGAGGTGGAAGACGTGCTTCTTCGCGATAGATTACGGAAAGTGCACCTTCTTATTGCTCAAATCGAAGCGTTGACTTCTCCTCCTCTTTCCGCGTCTTTGCCTACATCTATTCCTCCCGTTGAAGATAATGACCCATTGCTGGAAGAAATCGACATTCACTCCATACCACCAGGTAATGATGACAATGATTTGGAGGGGGACATTATTTTTGATAATTTGCTGCAGGAAGACATTGTCCCAAGTCCCCCTCTCGAACACCTTTCATCCTCCCCTTTAGCCACTATCTCGGAGGATGAGTGCTTTGACCCGGGAGGTGACATTGATTATGCTATGATTGATAACAATACGGCTTTGCCGCTTGCTCAACATCCATTGTCTTTGGGGGAGGACAATGTGCTTACTTTACCCACCCCACCTCCCGTGGATCCTGAATTCACATACTTTACGTATGTTGAAAGAACCTTTCTCCCATACAAGACTTATCCCCCCGCCTCTCCATTGTTGATGTCAACCGGTAACGAGGACAAGGTCTTTGATCCCGGTATTACATTCGAGGCTTCCCCATGGACCATTTAATTCGGGGTCGAGTCAGGCTCGTGACTCGGTGAACAAAAACAAGCGCTTCTCAGGAGGCAACCCGTGATCTATCATTTACTGCTTTCATAATTAGTGTAGGGGGAGCCCCGTGGTGTTTCTTGTTTTCTTTCTTATCATGTGCAGGGATTAGAGCTTCAAAGACACACTCTTGATGACTTTTGACGAACCGTGATTCCGTGTTCACTTCTTCCCGGTTCTATCCTAAACTCTTTTCGATTCACTATTTTATATTTCTCAATATTAAAATAGGAATCTCTTTAGTTGTCTCTTACTTAGCGAGATTTAAACAAAGTGCACAATGTCCTAAGTGTAGGGGAGTTTACTCCCACATGCTTAAACATTGAGGACAATGTTTATATTAAGTGTAGGGGGACTTCTATCGAAGTTAAGTGGCCTTTTCCTTGTATTTGTCCTCATTTTAACCGGAAAATTTGATTTTTCGACATTTTTCAAAAATTTTGATCTATTTTGGCCTATTAGTTTTTACTTTTGTATAGTTATTTTCGTTCCTTATTAGAATAAGTTTTAATAAAGTGGTTTTAATTTTCAAAAGTCGTGAATATTTTGACTCGACCCGAGTTTACTTATCTAAGTTTGCTCTAGCTTGTATCCTTAACGTGTTTAAGTCAAGTTTTGCTAGGCTTTTATATAGGGAGCTATAAAACGCGAAAGTCTTAACTCTCACGGGTTAAGAACAAGAACTTTTCGCAAGTTCCTATAATTGATCCTAGAGAGTCGTTTATCAAGGGAACTTTAAAATGCGATTTCTAAACTTGAAAGAGTCTAAGAATTTGCAAGATCCTATAGGCGACTCGAAAACCCAAAACTTTGATTTAATAGGCTAAGCATCCACGAGTCTCATTCTTTGGGATTTTAAATTGTGGAGAACGAGAGATGATAGAGTCAATTATAAGTATGGTATTCTTTCGTGAATTTATGTGAGTTAATTATAAGCCTATTCTCCCATCGCTTGTTAATAAATTTATCTGCAATAAATAAGGTTGTACGATTTGAAAAGTTACTTAGCTTCTAGCCCAAGATCGTTTAAAAGTTGCTCGGTATAGATTAGAGTTCATAGCCAAGGCATAACTTATTGAAGCGGGATGCGAAGATTGGCGAGTCCGAAAAGGCCCTAACAAGGCATGAGGGCAACATTTTGTTTCTAAAGATCCCAAGGGATGTGAAGAATCATTTATCGAAAATCAATATGAAGGATCGAGACACACGACGAAAAGCAAATACTCCCCAAAAGTCATGGAGAAGTCTATCCGAAAAGACCCTAGCAAGGTATGAGGATAAATAGATCCAAGTCCTAAAAGGAGGCGGATCGTTGTATATCAAAGTCCAAAGTAATGATTGGAGAAAAATGAAGAAGTCGTGGTCCATATATGAAGAATCTCTCAAAATTTCAAGTGAAGAAATTCCTATTATGAAGAGAAGACCATTATTTCATGAACGTCTCTCAAGATTTGAAGTATGAAGTCGCTTCCAAATATCGGTCCGAGAAAGGTCTCAAATCGCGAAGCGAGTTATGCCAAGATATGAACTTTTTGAGGTCCCGAGAAGCAGTTTTAAAAGATTTTGTCCTTTAGCTAACTATTGATTAAATCGTTCACTTTATTTTCAGCCTAAATAACTATCGAAATAAGTCAAACAATGCATCCTCGTGATCATTCAAGACAACAATAAAATATAAGAGATATACCTAAGAATAAGGGAGTCTAAGTGAATAATTGGCCCACATGAGTTCGTGGTAGTTTGCTAACTTATAATAACAATGATCTCGTTTTTAAGCTTGGTTTGGAGAAAGTGAAAACTTGAGGATGATGATCATTCATGACATTTCCAAAACCCTAAGGTATGTTTTTGATTTCTTTACTTTAAATGTTTATAGTTTTCTATCTCTTTAATAAAGGCCAACGTGGATTGATTATGATGAAAAATGTAATCGAGCTTTGTAACTAATGCATTGCATGAGGACATTGCAATGGTCAAGTTTAGGGGATTTGATAGGTGTGAAAACACCCATCTTTTTACCACTTAATTACAATAATAACCAAGCCAAAACGTGTATTTTATGTCTTAAATGTCGGAATTATGCGTGGTTTGTGTTTTTGTTGTGATTTAGGACGAAAAGGTGAAAAGTGGAGAAAACACGGGCATTCACAGGCTTTTATAGAAGAAAACGACAAAAGACGAAGTCAAGAGATGAAGAGTGCAAAAAGAACGGAAGTCCAAGGCCTATTCTGAAGATTTATCGAAGAACAAGTCTAAAGACGGAAGTTTAATAAAGCCGAAGAACTCGAGTCTAATAAATAAAGAAATTATAAGACGAGTTTAATTAATCCCGAGACAAAGCCGATAAAGTCGAAGAACTTAAAAAACGAGAAGACGTGAAGAAAATAAGAAAGAGGAGGCAACACATGCACCTCCCCATTTTCCTATAAATACCCTCCTAAACTCATTTAGGAGGGTTGGTTAGTTTTTAGTTAGTTTAGGAGTAGGAGTAGTGTAGTTTTACTTTCTCTCTCTAAGTTTTTCTTTCAAGTTTTCTTGAATCTTTAATCTTTAATCATGTATTCTTAAATCTTTAATCTTTGCTTTAATTTCAAGCTTTTTATTAATCTCATTCTACTTTTCTTGTTGGTTTAATCTTAATCTTAATCTTTTTCATCATATTTTTATATAAAATCTTAAATCTTTTTAAGTTTCATGGTTTGTTTTTAAGGTTTTATTAAGTTTTATCATTCATCTATTAGTTTTGGTTAGCTTATTGGTGTTTTTCTTGGCTTATTATCCTTAAAAATTTGAGCTTTTAGTGCTTATTTTCGTCCTTTTTCGAGTTCCTACTTTTTAGGAAAATCTGGAAAAAATTCGCAACATTGAGAATTTAGTGCAAATTTCACAACATTCAGAATTTAGTGCAAATTTTGCAACATTGAGAATTTAGTGCAAATTCCGCAATTATTGAGAATTTAGTGCAAATTCCGCAATTATTACGAATTTAGTGCAAATTCCGCAATTATTGCGAAATTAGTGCAAATTCCGCAACTATTGCGAAATTAGTGCAAATTCCGCAATTATTGCGAAATTAGTGCAAATTCCGCAATTATTGCGAAATTAGTACATAATTTCGCAATTATTGCGAAATTAATCTTTTTATTGCGAAATTAATTCTAGTTTTTTATACAATTGCGAAATCTTTGTTATTATTGCGAAATTAATTGTATTTTATTTAAATTTAATTTTTAAACTTATTTTTCCCGCCATTTTTACTTAGTTTATTTTAATTGTTTCGTCTTATTTTTACGTCAATTTATTTTTACTCGTTTTGTCTTAATTAATTTTCGTAATTTTAATTTCTCGTCACGCTTTTAAATTCCCGTCATTTATTTTAAATTAGAGTTAGATTTACTTTAACGTCATTTTCATACACGTTTTGCATATTTATTTTAAAACAACCAAAAATATTTGTTTCACCACAAACAATTGAGTCGTACTTTCAACCGTGATCAATTCGAGAAGATACCGAGAAACGAAATTTTTCAACTAGAAAAATCTCTTTATTAGTTGCAAACGGGGAATCCTAATAAGGAAAGAATGTCCATACTAAAAGGACGGGAAATCCGTACGTTATGTCCAGTGAACGAAGAAGACGAAAGAATGGAAGTCCTACTTCGATCTCACTAATGCTACATAAATAGGATACATGTATAAGTATTCTGTTTACTGAGTACTTAACTGATTATATCGTGTCTTAGCTTGTTTTATATGTTCATGTCTTGTTTTACTAATTTTAAGGTCATTCTGTGTTGATCATGTATTCTATGTATTCAGATTAAGTATTACTTGTATTTCTTGTATTATTATACTTGTTGTGTAATAATAAGTAACTTTCTAAAAATAGCAGGTTTCCTAAAATAGAAAGTTTTCAAAAATAGAAAGTTTCCAAAAATAGATTAACTTCTTAAAATAGATCAATTTGTAAAAATAGAAAGTTTCCAAAATAGTAAGTTTTCTGAATTAGAAAGTTTCCATATTTAGAAATAAGCTGAATTAATAAGCTAATAATATAAGCTTAAGTTTACTGGTTAAATAACATAAGTCATGTGATTATAGTATAGTTTATTAATAATACCATGTTAACTAAAAAAACTATAGGTTATATGATTTAATTAAATATAAGCATGATTTAATTAAATTAAGGTGTATAAAAAATACTTAGGTTAAAACATGTATTAATACTTTATCAATTATAACCTAAGTCATGTTTATTAATTAATTATACGGCAAATTACACAAAAAGGTACTCAACTTGGGGTTTGTTTTCATTAAGGTACTCTACTTTTTCTTTTATACATAAAGGATGCCAACTTTATTTTTAGTCGATTTAGGGTTTTTATCCATTTTTGTTAAAAAAAGCTAACGATCATGTGGTTATTTTGATAAATACATATTTTATGAAACTTGAGGGGAAGTTTTTGACATTAATTCATTAAATCAAACAGTTATAGAAAAAAAATAGTCAATGCAGATACTTCATCTTCAAATTGGGGCAACATTCAATTGATGATAAATGTAGCTCACAAATTTTAACAAATTACGTAAGCGGTGTTTGGATCATATTGTAACTATATGTGATTATTACGATGTTTAGTGCTCGAATGTCTCATTATATATCCCAAATAATCGTTACTAAATGAAAATGCATATGTTTCCCTTCTTTCAACATTATTTGACTACAGTAATCTAGTTTTTAATCTATGTATCGTTACTAAACGAAAATGATGCTTAGTGCTTGAACGTCTCACTATTTATTGTTACCCACTATGTTAAGCAGATTATGACTTGTAAAAAGCCAATTTAAACACCACAAGTTTTTGTTCCTTCCTGTTACGTGTTAACAACTGTAGGTTCTTAGTTTCTTAGGATTGTACAAGTGTTGTAATGATATAAAGTTAGAGAGGGAGATGAAGAACTAGAGAGAGAAAGTAGAGAGACAAAGGAGAGGATTAGAGAAAGGAATGTTTGATTAGTGAAAATGAGAATGGACAACTACCCTTCCTAACATGCTAGGAAGGGTATATATAGCCCACCCTACATGTGGCCTTTATGGGTTATACTTACATAATTAGATCACGAGCCCAATTTACGTATATATAGTTGGAGTGACCGATCCTTTCTAAGTACGTAAAAACGTATTTCCAACAATCTCCCCCTAAGGAAGGTCGCTCCAAGTTACAAAGTCATAAATAGTTTATAGCTCGTGATCTATGCTAACAATGATGTGACCGAGACTTTCTTTGGAAAAATGTATTTCCAACAATCTCCCCCTAAGGGAGGTCACACCATTTTACAAAATCTTAAACCTAGCATACTATGTTTGAGTCTTCGATCTTGTTCTTGTGAATATGCTGATGAGATCTTTGACTTAGTCTTGAGCATGTTTCCTTGCCTTGACCTTGTGCATTCATCACTTGTGATTTTCGCCTCCTTGTGACTTCATGTTCCACATACTTATACCTTTATAATTCTTGAAAGCTTCAGAGTTCGATACAGCGAATGACTTGACTTTTAGGCTTTCTTGAATTTGTTGAAGTATTAAGTGCATATAGTATAAGCATGTGTTGACGACTTCTTATAGATTTAACACCGCAATGCCACCTTCTTGTTACACTACATAAGACAGTTAGCAATAAAACATATACACGGATGAAATGGCCTTGAACATTTCATTCTAATTCGGTAGCTTTTTACCTCCGGTCGGTGAAGACCGTTGGACGATATTAAATATCGTACTTGTGGCAGGTAGTTTCAATTAAGAACCTCCTTGACAAGATTTCGCGGGTAAACCCGTTTAATACAAGGTTTTTAACCAAGTATTAAATAATTTTTCGTTCTAAGTCTTTTCGAATTGATTTCCGATTAAAAGTGCGACTCAGTCGTTCTTGGTGGTAAATAAAATGGTTTGGTTATCTATTCTACTAAAAAGGTAAATGCACAAAATAATAACAATAAGCTAAAAGCATTTAACTAATAAAAACGAAACAATATAAATAATAAAACATGAAATTAAAACAAAACAATTAATAAAAATAAACCTAGAAAACGAAATTAACTATCGATTCAAAAATAAAGTTTGCTTAATGAAAAAGGAGAGAATAAAACTAAAATGGTACTTTAAAGCTAAACGAGGCAAAACCTAAAGCGGGTACTAAATAAAAGATAAAACTTGAACTTTACGAAAAAATATTAATTTTGAAAATAGAAGAAAAATTCAACTAAAAATATGTAACTTTCAAAATTAAAAATGGAACAACTTTCAGATAAAACTAAACAATTACGGAACAATACTAATAAATAAACAAGCTAGCAGGTAGCTAGCTGGAAGCTAGCAAGCAGCTAGGTGAAAATGGCGCCAAACGTGTTAAGCAGGCACACTCACACCACAATTCTCAACGCTTGCTACAATATATTTCGGAAAAAGTATGTTGTTGCTACAGTACATTTCAGAAAAAGTATGTTGTTGCTACAGTACATTTCAGAAAAAATGGCTATTTCGGAAAAATCAAATTTCAGAAAAGTTCGTTTCTTCATAACAAATTTCGGAAAAACCATTTCTTCGGAAAACTTGCATTTTCAGAAAAATGGCTATTTCGGAATAACAAAGTTTCAGAACTTTTAACTTTTTTCGGAATAATTGTTTTTTCATAGAAATCTTCAGAAAATACTTTTTCAGAAAAATCTTTGGAATAATACTTAATTCAGAGAAATGACATTTTCAGAAAAGTGACAAATTCAGAGAAAAGGAAATTCAGAGAAATGTCATATTTTGGAATAATTAACCCTAATCCGAAAACATGAAAAATAAAGATACAGTAATCTAAAAATCAGAAAATAAGCCACGAATAAGCTAAAATTAAATAAGCAATTAACCAAAACTTAATCTAAAACAATTTTAAGAAAAACTAATCTAACCACAAATTAAAAACTTGAAAAACACTAATAAATCTAAAAATTAAAAATCAACTTTTTATAAAATAAACTAATAAGCACTTATCTAAAAACTTAACCAAATTGATTTTTAGAAAAAGCTAATAAGCCAAAATTTTAAAACTTTTAAAAACACTAAATAATAAAAATATTTAAAAACAACTTTTTATAAAAATTAACTAATAAGCACTTAATTAAAAATAAGAAAATTAACACAGTAAGCACAAAAACACTATAACCTATAAAAATCAAACACATAAAAACCAATAAGCACAATCAATCAAAAGCATCAATAAATCAATAAATATCAAGATTAAGCAACTACATGATCATCTAAATCAACACAAGATTAATAATAAAGAAAGGAAGAATGAGAATGATTAATTGAAAAGCTTGATTAAGATAAAGATTAAGATCTACTCCCAATCCTAAAACTAATCTACTCCTACTTTTCTAACCACCTCCTAATGACAGATTAGGAGGGTATTTATAGGAGGAGTACAAAAAATGATGCTTTATTCCTTCTTTCTTCTTGTTCTCGACTCAATTTAAATTCTTTGTCTTTTTCGACGTCGTCTCGGGATTTGTCGATATAATTTGAACTCGTCTTATAATTTTCTTCTTTAATTAGACTTGGTCCTTCGACTTCATTAAACTTCCGTCTTTAGACTTTTTCTTCGATAAATCTTCAGAATAGGCCTTGGACTTCCGTTCTTTTTGCACTCTTGATCTTTTGACTTCGTCTTTTCTCGTTTTCTTCGATAAAAGCCCGTGAAAGCCCGTGTTTTCTTCCTTTTTCATCTTTTGGTCCTAAAACACAATAAAAACACAAGCCACGCATAATTCCGACATTTACGACATAAAATACACGTTTTGGCTTGGTTATTATAATTAAGTGGTAAAAGGATGGGTGTTTTCACACCTATCAAATCCCCTACACTTGAGCATTGCAATGCCCTCATGCAATACATTAGTTACAAAGCAGGTTTTACATTTTCCACCACAATCAATCCATATTGGCCTTTATTAAAGAGACAAAATATGTAAAGGAAGAAAAAAAGTAAATAGATCAAAAACTTACCTTGGGGTTTTGGAATGTCATGAATGATTATCATCCTCAAGTTTCACGTTCCTCATACCAAGCTTAAAAACGAGATCATTGTTATTATAAGTTAGCAAACTATCACAAACTCATGTGGCCAAATTATTCACTTAGACTCCCTTACTCCTAGGTGTATCTCTTATATTTTATTATTGTCTTGAATGATCACGAGGATGCATTGTTGACTTATTTCGATAGTTTATTTAGACTGAAAATAAAGTGGGACGATTTAATCAATAGTTAGCTAAAGGACAAAATCTTTTAAAACTGCTTCTCGGGACCTTTTAAAGTTCATATCTTTGCGTAACTCGCTTCACGATTTGAGACCTTTCTCGGACCGATATTTGGCAGCGACTTCATACTTCAAATCTTGAGAGACGTTCTTGAAATTATGGTCTTCTCTTCATAAGAGAAATTTTTTCACTTGATGTTTTGAGAGATTCTTCATATTTGGACCACGACTTCTTCATTTTTCTCCAATCTTTATTTTGGACATTGATATACAACGATCCGCCTCCTTTTAGGACTTGGATCTAATTATCCTCATACCTTGTTAGGGCCTTTCTGGATAGATTTCTCCATGATCTTTAGGGGAGTATTTCCTTTTCGTCGTGTGTCTCGATCCTTCATATTGATTTTTGATAAATGATTCTTCACATCACTTGGGATCTTTAGCAACAAAATGTAGCCCTCATGCATTGTTAGGGCCTTTTCGGACTCGCCAATCTTCGTATCCCGCTTCAATAAGTTATGCCTTGGCTATGAACCCTAATTAATACATAGCAACTTTTAAACGATCTTGTGCTAGAAGCTAAGTAACTTTTCAAATCGTAAAACCTTACTTATTGCAATTAAATTTATTAACAAGCGATGGGAGAAAAAGCTTATAATCAACTCACATAAATTCATGAAAGAATACCAAACTTATAATTGACTCTATCATCTCTCATTCTCCACAATTTAAAATCTCAAGGAATGAGACTCGTGGATGCTTAGCCTATTAAATCAAAGTTTTGGGTGTTCAAGTCGTCTATAG
Organism: Glebionis coronaria; assembly: GCA_025667525.1. Lineage (NCBI taxonomy): Eukaryota > Viridiplantae > Streptophyta > Magnoliopsida > Asterales > Asteraceae > Glebionis > Glebionis coronaria. Next base: position 425,864,556 of record CM046877.1, read on the forward strand.
GATCTTGCATCTTCTTAGACTCTTTCAAGTTTAGAATTTTCATTTTAAAGTTCCCTTGATAAACGACTTTCTAGGATCAATTATAGGAACTTGCAAAAAGTTCTTGTTCTTAACACGTGAGAGTTAAGACTTTCGCGTTTTAAAGTTCCCTATATAAAAGCCTAGCAAAACCTGATTTAAACACGTTAAGGATATTAGCTAGAGTAAACTTAGATAAGTAAACTCGGGTTGAGTCAAAAGATTCACAACGTTTAAAAAATTAAAACCACTTATTAAAAATTTATTCTAGCAAAGAAAAAAAATAATTATAACAAAGGTAAATACAACTAGGCCAAAATAGATCAAAATATTTGAAAAATGTCGAAAAATCAATTTTTCAGTTAAAATGAGGACATATACAAGGAAAAGTCCACTTAATTTCGATAGAAGTCCCCCTACACTTAATATAAACATTGTCCTCAATGTTTAGTATGTGGAAGTAACCTCCCCTACACTTAGGACATTGTGCACGTTGTTTAAATCTCGCTAAGGAAGAGACAACTAAAGTGGTTCCTATTTTAATATTGAAGAATATAAAATAGAGAATTAAAAGAGCTTAGGATAGAACCGGGAAGACGGGTACACGGAATCACGGTTCGTCAAAAGTCATCAAGAATGTATCTTTGAAATCTCAAATCCCTGCACGGAATCACGGGTCTCCCCTACACTTATTAGAAAAACAGAATAAAAGGATAGATAATCGGGTTGCCTCCCGAGAAGCGCTTGTTTTTGTTAACCGAGTCACGAGCCTGACTCGTCCCCAAATTAAATGGTCCACGGGGAAGCCTCAAATGTAATACCGGGATCAAAGACCTTGTCCTCATTCCCGGAGGACATTAATAAAGGAGAGGCCGGAGGATAAGTCTTGAAGGGTAGAAAAGTCCTTTCAACATACGAGAAGTATGTGAAATCATGATCCACGGGAGGTGGGGTGGGTAAAGTAAGCAAATTGTCATCCCCCAAAGACAATTGATGCTCAGAAAGCGGCAAAGCCGTAAGGTTATCAATTATAAAATAATCAATGGCACCTCCGGGTCAAAGCACTCATCCTCCGTAATGGTCTCTAAAGGAGTGGATGAAAGGTGCTCTGGAGGGGGACTTGTGACAATACCTTCCTGCAACAAATTATCAAAAATAATATCCCCCTCCATGTCATCATCATCAATACCCGGAGGTATTGATAGAATGTCGATTCCTCCATAGCTGTATCATTATTCTCAAATGAAGTAATAGACGGAGGTAAAGACTCTGAAATAGGAGCAAAATTCAACGCTTCAATTTTAGCAATAAGAAGATGAACTTTCAGTAATTTGTCGCGAAGAATAACATCTTCCACCTCATCTACAAGACCAAGTTCAGTGGTGAACTTCTCGTATGTCGGATAGAATAAATCAACATCGCCTTCATCGCCCGAAGGAGAAGGAGAAATTTCAAAAGTGAAATTCTCATAGCATGGAGAAAAATCATCATCATTAGGAGCGACCTCTTCCGTAAGCTCCACAAAATTTGATGCATCACAAACCTCATCAAAGAATTTATCAAGACCAAAATCACTAATCTCACTCAGTGTATCACAATCCTTAGACGCATTAGGGATATCAAGAGTAGGAGTAGTAATCTCAGAAGATGGGTTGAGATTATAGATATCATCCTCGTCATCATCACCATAATAGACTGGACCATTCCAGTTAGGAGTGATATAGTCGACTAACTCCTCCTTAATAACTTCCACATCTTTAAGAAGCTCATGAAGCAATTTTTGTTGATCATCTCCCCGAGTATGTTCAATTAAACCCATTCTATCCCACGCTGTAAGTAAACATTTTGGTGGAGAAAAGAAGGGAAAACGACCAAATTGGCTCAAAAAGGTGTAGGTGGATTTCAAGATTTGGTCACCATCACGCAAAGGTTGCCTTTCCTGATGCAAATCAGCTCGGAGTTGAGCTAAACTTTCTAGAACGTCATTCAAGGTAGTGAGTTGTTGGTCAAGACTAATTCCCTGAGAGGATTGATGATTGAGGGTGTGATGTGGGGGCTCAAAGTTATACAAACCGGAATCATAGCACGGTATTGGCTCAAAGATATTCATCGGTTGACAAGAAGAAGCATCGTGAAGGCCCCCACAATAATTGCAACACGGGTATTGAGAAAAACCCGTTGCATTTTGAAAATAAGGATTGTCATATACGGGAGAGGGTGAGAAAGTATTGTAAGAGGAGAAGTACGAATTTGTTGAATTGCAAAATGGACAAAATCCAAATTGTGTATTGTCGATATCAGAACCGCATCGCTCACAAGTACACCAATGACATGTTTGATAACCATGCCATGGTCTCCCACACCGTACGCAAGACGAATCCATGAAGAATTAAAATTTAGAGGGGTTGAGAAAAAGAATTAAACACAATTGAGGGTTAAGAGGGATATTTTGGGTGCAAAACTTTGAAAAAGAAATGCTTTTTATGATTTTTTAAATGTTTTTGTATTTTTGAAATTATTGATTTTTAGGATTTTTGAAAATATTTTGAAAAATGTAAGAAAAATAACGTTCACGAGTGAACGGATCCCAAAATCCAATACGTCTCTCACAAAAAACCGTTAATCTTCACGAAAAGAGCCGGCAGCGGCGCCATTTAATACAAGGTTTTTAACCAAGTATAAAATAATTTTTCGTTCCAAGTCTTTTTGAATTGATTTCCGGTTAAAAGTGCGACTCAGTCGTTCTTGGTGGAAAATAAAATGGTTTGTTTATCTATTCTACTAAAAAGGTAAATGCGCAAAATAATAACAATAAGCTAAAAGCATTTAACTAATAAAAACAAAACAATAAAATAATAAAACGTGAAATTAAAACAAAACAATTAATAAAAATAAATCTAGAAAACGAAATTAACTATCGATTCGAAAATAAAGTTTGCTTAATGAAAAAGGTGAGAATAAAACTAAAATGGTACTTTAAAGCTAAACGAGGCAAAACCTAAAGCGGGTACTAAATAAAAGGTAAAACTTAAACTTTACGAAAAAATATTAATTTTAAAAATAGACGAAAACTTCAACTAAAAATACGTAACTTTCAAAATTAAAAATGGAACAACTTTCAGATAAAACTAAACAATTATGGAACAATACTAATAAATAAACAAGCTAGCAGGTAGCTTGCTGGAAGCTAGCAAGCAGCTAGGTGAAAATGGCGCCAAACGTGTTAAGCAGGCACACTCACACCACAATTCTCAACGCTTGCTATAGTATATTTTGGAGAAAGTATGTTGTTGCTACAGTACATTTCAGAAAAAGTATGTTGTTGCTACAGTACATTTCAGAAAAAATGGCTATATTGGAAAAATCAAATTTCAGAAAAATTCGTTTCTTCATAAGAAATTTCGGAAAAATCGTTTCTTCGGAAAACTTGCATTTTCAGAAAAATGGCTATTTCGGAAAAACAAAGTTTCAGAACTTTTAACTTTTTCGGAATAATTGTTTTTTCATAGAAATCTTCGGAAAAATATTTTTTTCAGAAAAATCTTCGGAATAATACTTAATTCAGAGAAATGACAATTTCAGAAAAGTGACAACTTCAGAGAAAAGGAAATTCAGAGAAATGTCATATTTTGGAATAATTAACCCTAATCCGAAAACATGAAAAATAAAGATACAGTAATCTAAAAATCAGAAAATAAGCCACGAATAAGCTAAAATTAAATAAGCAATTAACCAAAACTTAATCTAAAACAATTTTAAGAAAAACTAATTTAACCACAAATCAAAAACTTGAAAAACACTAATAAATGTAAAAATTAAAAATCAACTTTTTATAAAATAAACTAATAAGCACTTATCTAAATACTTAACCAAAATCATTTTTAGAAAAAGCTAATAAGCCAAAATTTAAAAACTTTTAAAAACACTAAATAATAAAAATATTTAAAAACAACTTTTTATAAAAATTAACTAATAAGCACTTAATTAAAAATAAGAAATTTAACACAATAAGCACTAAAACACTATAAGCTATAAAAATCAAACACATAAAAACCAATAAGCACAATCAATCAAAAGCATCAATAAATCAATAGACATCAAGATTAAGCAACTACATGATCATCTAAATCAACATAAGATTAATAATAAAGAAAGGAAGAATGAGAATGATTAATTGAAAAGCTTGATTAAGATAAAGATTAAGATCTAATACAAGATTAATAAAAAAGATTAAAACATTAAAGAAAAGCTAGAGAGAGAAAGTATATTAATCTACTCCTAATCCTAAAACTAATCTACTCCTAATTTTCTAACCACATCCTAATGACACATTAGGAGGGTATTTATAGGAGGAGTAAAAAAATGATGCTTTATTCCTTCTTTCTTCTTGTTCTCGACTTGATTTAAATTCTTTGTCTTTTTCGACGTCGTCTCGGGATTTGTCGATATAATTTGAACTCGTCTTATAATTTTCTTTTTTAATTAGACTTGGTTCTTCGACTTCATTAAACTTCCGTCTTTAGACTTTTTCTTCGATAAATCTTCAGAATAGGCCTTGGACTTCCGTTCTTTTTGCACTCTTGATCTTTTGACTTCGTCTTTTCTCGTTTTCTTCGATAAAAGCCCGTGAAAGCCCGTGTTTTCTTCCTTTTTTATCTTTTGGTCCTAAAACACAATAAAAACACAAACCACGCATAATTCCAACATTTACGACATAAAATACACGTCTTGGCTTGGTTATTATTATAATTAAGTGGTAAAAGGATGGGTGTTTTCACACCTATCACCGTTCTCTTTATTCGACCGTCCAAAGCTGACTGCGAACATAAAGAGTGAATCATTTAGATAATATTATCCGCATGATTTGAAGCAGTCAAATCTGATTCCTGTAACAAGTTTGATTCATTAAAGAATCACACAATCATTGCTTTCCAGTTGTCACGAGCTTGATTCATATAGAATCTTGCAAGTTACCTACCAAGTGCTGTTTGAGGTTAACACTAGAAGTATTTCCACTCATCACTGTGAACATTATAGAGTGTCACTCTTAGTGTTCTGGCAAGATCACTAAGATATTGCGTAAAGGCCTGGAACGTGTTTAAGTTTAGTTAAGAATTAAACCATTGTTTCTTTCTAGTTATCACAAGTTTGATTCATAAAGAATCGTACAAGTCACCTACCAGGAGCTTTTGAATGTTCGCTCAAGAAGGATTTCTATCTTCATTGTAAATACTTTCGTATTACTCGGATGTTCAGGCAAGATCATGAAGATTTTACGTAGGTCTCTTAAGATCTTTCTTACTTTTCACAGTGTGTGAAGAAGCAAGGAATTATGAAAATGTGTCCTATTGAGATATTTGATGATCTCAAATGGCTCTAGACTCGATCGTGCATTTTGGATTTTAGTGATCGGAGGCTGGAGAGGAGTGCCACCATTTCAATAACAATTTATTCGGAGTGAATAAATCAATAGATAATGCGTTGTCTCTGTGTGATTAAAACAAATATCTTCTGAGAGATATCTGAGTTAGCTGAGATGGGTTGTGCATTGCATCACTGGGTCCATGATGTCTATCTTCAATATCGAGAATCATTAAAAAATGATTTCACTAGCATATGTGTTGACCCGGTTTCTACCTAAGGTTGTAAGGAGGGCTACTTTCTTTACACCCTTTATCTTTACAATTCTTTTTCATTCTTCAACCCCTTCAATGCTTACCAATACGTCATAACTAGCATCTTGTTCTGATTGTTCCAGTGCTAACTTAAGTACTTGGTCAGCATTCAGCTACGTTCACAATCTTTCTCAATCTTTCCTAAGGACTAATATTTCTAGCTATGGAATGTCCTTGGGAGGATTCCTCCGGTTCTAGAGGAATCATTGGACTTTAACCTATCCTACCATCCTTATGTCACCACAATCTTCACCGTCGTGAATAGATATGTTTTGGGTAAGCGTAAGTCACCATGAAATCTATTTTGATATGCAAATCCATTTTCCTCCCGCTTAACATATGCCACGATATTCGAAAACATTTCGCACATGTCGGGATGAGCTATCACGTTGAGTCAAACCATTTGCGATTAATCATTTCCCATACTAAATCACATTTACTCCCCATATTAAAAATATTAACCCAATCGATGTTTTTAATATCAACTGATTTAATAGCATTTCGAGAAAATTTGGGAAAAAATGCAAATCCAATTATCTTCATGATTTACACAAGCTCCCCCTCAAATTAATGAGGGTGTACTTGAAACGTAAATTAAATACCTTTTAAACACAAGTGTAAGGTACTTATCACGTGCAAAGATATCAGCAACAATATTAGCAATTTACGAGGATGGACCTGAATGATAGAGAACATCATATGATAGAATCACATGGTTCTTGTTCACGAATGTTGGTCGCCTCGTCACGTCTGAAGTTATCTCTTGACACCATGTGTACGATTGATATCGTTGTCTTGACATCAATTAGTGACCTTCGCACCTTTGGCATTAAAGATTCTAAATGCTGGACAATTGCTCCCCCTCAATTGTTGACCCATGTTCTATTGAAAGAGCTGCAGTCGCCGTTTGAGTAGTCGCATCGTCGAGTATGTAGATATCAATTATAATTGTTGCGGATTGTGGAGATGATAACTTCATAAAAACAAGATTTCTCTTGTTTTAACAAAATAAATGCACTGAAGCGTACATATATTCGTGTTAGATTGTGTTATTCCGTAAACACAATCCCTTACATGGTTATAAATAAACCATGCCCGAGAAAATTAATTCCCGTTGTTGAGTCAAAGCTTTCCGGTGAAATGCTTGACTTGAATATGAAAAGCGGGTTACTATCTGAAATAATAGAAAGCCATTTTGAGCATGTTTTAAATCATTTGAACTTGTGCTCGAACTTTATTTACAACCCCGTGTCATTATTGAACGACATTTCTAGGATCCTAAATATTATCGGTTCCAGAAGACATGCTCTTTTTATCAAAACATTTTTGAACACACAATTTTGAAAGATTTAGAAAAACCTTTTGAAATATTATCGAAAAATTGTGTTCAACGTTTTAGAACCAATCACTTGAGCTTAAGATGTTGAATATCTTACTAAACAAGCTCAAGTCCGAGAAGTTGTAAACTTCCCGTTATGAGGATAAGTTTATCATTGGCGATAAACTTTCCTTAAATTGAAGAACGAGTCCTAAGTTGACATTTACTTAGAAGTCGTTTTCATGAGCTTGAAAAACTTTAGAATGTTTTAACGTAAAGATCATGACCGAGAAAGATGAATTTCTCGTTATGAGGAAAAGTTCTCTTATTTAAAAGATACACTTTACTTTTAAGCTTAAAAATTGGAATGTTTTAACAAGATCATGACCGAGAAAAATTAATTTTCCGTTTCAAGGATAAGTTATCGTTAAAGATAAGATTTCCTAAAATTGAAGTCTGAGTTACAGTCTGATATTTAACTGTAAGTCATTATGCATGAGCTTAAAAACTTCGAATGTTTTTATTATTAGCTCATGCCCGAGAAAAATTAATTTCTCGTTGTAAGGATAAGTTTATCATCGGCGATAAACTTTCCTTTCTTTGAAGTCCGGAGTATAATCTGAAATGTAATTATACACCATTTACACAAGCTTAAAACTTTTGAATAGTTTTAATGTAAGCTCGCGTCCGAGAAAATTTAATTTCTCGTTAATGAGGATAAGTTTATCATCGACGATAAACTTTCCTTTATTTGAAGAACGGGTCATTGTCTGACATTTAAAAATGAACCATGTACACGAGCGTAAAACCTTTGAATAGTTTTAAATGTAAGCTTCTGTCCGAGAAAATTTCAATTTCTCGTTTTTTGAGGATAAGTTTATCATCGGCGATAAACTTTCCTTTATTTGAAGAACGGGTCACAATCTGTAATATGACTGTGAGCCATATACACGAGCTTAAAACCTTGAATAGTTTTAATATAAGCTCGTGTCCGAGAAAAATTAATTTCTCGTTTTTGAGGATAAGTTTATCATCGGCGATAAACTTTCCTTTATTTGAAATCCGGGTCATCGTCTGTCATTTAACGAGGAGCCATAGTACACGAGCTTAACTGCAAATCCCCTGAGACACTTGTTTCTCTGATATCTGCTTCGTTAGTAACCAAACTTTGAGAGTGTCCTTAGTTGAACGGTGTACAAAGATTGGACCGATTTGTTTTTGTTGATCCTTGACTTTAGTACCTGCATTCTCATTTAGAGTTTGTATGCTTTTATATAGGTTAGCGATATCTATCTTAGAACCCTGCGAGGATTCACAGTCTTCTTTTCTTGTGCCAGAGGTGACCTGAGGAGATGATTCACTTGTCTTAGCTGGCAAACGTTTCCTTTTATAGAAAACCTTAAGTTTAAGCTTAACTGATGTATCATCCTTTTCAATTTCCTCCGTAGTAATATTAGTAGAATCGTAGACTATCCTAGTTAAAGGGCACTCGTTTCCTACAACAGAGAAATTCTACCCGCGGGTCGCCAAACTTTACCAATGGGTTTGATTTTAGCTAACCACTGGGATTTAAGTCTAGCACGGGAGTTCACCTCATTAAGTAATTTCTTGACACAAGAATCATGATTGGCTTTAAAGACACATTTCCTACATGATTTACAAGTATCATTTTTAATGTCCGAGTAAGATCTAGAATTCCTAGATGATTGATTGATGCTCCTATGATATGACATGCTACGATTAGCAGTGTTGGGTAATCTAGAAGGCATCTGACTAGGTTTGAAATTCCTATCTGTTACTTGTGTTATTTGAATAGCTTCCCTTGGACCAAATTTATGGCGAACGTCATTTGAACTAGTTCTAGACGTGTTCTTTGTACTCATAGAGAAACTAGAGGAAATCATGTGATTAGGTCTTGCTAAAGCTGATTTAGTCACATTAGGCCTAGTTAGTGGAGTGACTATTCTAGAAATATGAACCATATCAATTTGGGAGGCAAACAGCGGTCTCGAGGATTGTGGCCGCTCGGATCTAAATGCAGTCGGTTGTCTAACAACTGATTTGTAGGCGGTTTCCCCAAGATTCATGGTTTTTCAATCTTAGTTTCCACACTAGTTCCATTAGTTTTCCTCAATTTGTTTTTCAACGCAGCCATAGCAAAGACCTGTTGGAAATACGTTTTTACGTATTTAGAAATGATCGGTCACTCCAATGATATTGAGCTCATGATCCAATATAGTCCTTATAGCCCACATGTAGGGTGGGCTATATAAACCCCCACCTAGCATGTTAGGAGGGGTTGCTCATTTGGTCACTCACACTTTCATTCAATAAACATTACTTTCTCTCTCTACTCCTCCCCTTCTCTCCTTTCTCTCTCTAGTTCTTTCTTCTCCATTTCCATTCAATAGATAATCTATATATTGCTTAATCCTAAGAAACTATGGACCTACAAATGGTATCAAGAGCCATGGTTGAATCTTAAGGTTTGCATATTTTTTATCTATTGATTTGGTGGTTAAATTCTTTTAAAAAGTGACAATCTGGTTTTGGGTGTTACGTGTTCAATCTTTAATCATTCTTGGTTTCAATCTGATTTTTTATTTATCAATTTTTGGTGTTACTAATTTATATCAATTTTTCACATCAATTGATATATTTGTCCATCATCTTCTGATTATCAAAATTTTTTTTAACTTTTGTTTTTTTATAATTTTTTTTCCATTAATTCTTGTCCAAACAAGTTATTTTTTCTTTTTAATTTTTTTTTTCTTATTTTTCTCTCTCTCCAATATCAAATCTGTCAACAATCTGTCATCATCCGTATCTGTATTTTCGGAAAAGGGTTATTTTTTCCGAAGATTTTTATGAAAACCCACTTTTTTTCCGTAGAAATTTCTGAAAACTCATTTTTTTCCGAAGAAATTTCTGAAAACCCACTTTTTCCGAAGAAATTTTTGAAAACCCACTTTTTCCGAAGAAATTTCTGAAAACCCATTTTTTTCCGAAGAAATTTCTGAAAATTAACTTTTTCCGAAGAAATTTCTGAAAATTAACTTATTCCGAAGAAATCTCTGAAAATCCACTTATTCCGAAGATTTTTCTGAAAAATCAAGTATTCCGAAGAATTTCTAAAAATCAGAAGAAGACTTGACTCCACCCTAACTGATACGAACCAGACCCGGACAACCACTCGACCTCTTTCACTCGACTCGACACAACCCTCTCGAATTAAGACCCTTGACGCCACAACTCTGAACCCAAACACAGACTAACACACACGATTTACAACACCAGAAGACTCGAAACCTACACACTCCATATCACATCATTCGACTCCAACACCAGAAGACTCGAAACCTACACACTCGGCTCACACCATATACACGAATGAACATATCTTCACTGATCTTTGTCGAAGCTAAAAACTTCTTGATTGATTTTTGAAATCAAGACTGATTTATAACACTTGCGTTATAATCATGTCTTTTATTCGATTTGAACAAATAATACACATGCAATTGAACATCACATCAACAAAACCTACCCGAGACCAATCTAACTGATCTTGAAGTCGAATCTCTTCCAAGTTCTTCAAGGGCTTTGTTAGTTTCAAACATAAGAGGATGAAGATCATTTAATGATTCGGATGATTTGATATGAGATTAGATGAGATTGGTTTAAATTGTGGTGACTGTTTTTTGTTGGATTAGATAAGATTGGTTTAAATTGATATGAGATTAGGTTTCTGCTTTGCTGGAGAGAGAGAGAGATTGAATCTTGTTTTGGGAAGTGAAGTCAATGAGACGGAGGTGTATTATTTGTTTTGTGAAGTGAGAGAGAGAGATATAAGGTAAGGAAAAGTCAAAAAAAAAGAGAGGGGGCGGTATATACAAAGTGGGACGTGAGACTTTTTAGGGATTTATATATCAGGCGGAGAAAACTAAGCCAAAAGAGTAGATAACCATGTGTCCTTTCCAACACGTGTATATCCGATTTCAGTTTTTTATCCAAAAGAGTGGAAATAAGTGTGGGCTTTGACTATTCATATTTCAGATTTTTTTATATATATACGATTTTTTTTATTTTCTTTTGAATTTTAGTTAAGTAAATTTTTTTTTATAGATTAAAGTTAATTTTTTTTATTTTTTTTAGTTTAGTTAATTTTGTCAACCGATATATTTGGATTTGGTCCATCGTGTTGAGGCGGGTATTTCGAAAGAACCAAAGAGGTAAAATATTTGACAGCCCGATCATTATATTTACCGTAAGTTGGATTTATTTGTTGACGGGATTTAGTTTTGGAGTGAGCCGACTTTGTTTTGGTCTCCGGTTTAACTTATCATCGTTTGAGCCGACAACAATTTTTTGAGCCGAGTAAAGAGTTATACCATCAAACGAGGATTGTGACAAAGTTTTACGGTTTATTAATTCGTTGGGGTGTAAAATCTCGTAAATCGACTTCACGATTTCTTCACGAGTTGTAAAATCCCGAAAACAACAACCTCCACGTCATTTTTAATCGATATTCAGTGGATTCGTTCGATTCGACATGTCAAAGGGAGAAGCGCATAAAATGCAAGACAAAGTTAGTGATAATGGCATCACTTCATTTCAAATTCTTCAGTATCATCTAGTTACTCTTTCACGGATTTAAGGAGGGAGCGAATTTGTGACAATCTTTGGTCAAGATCGTCATATATTCATGGAATCGATGTTCACCATCTTGACCCAACTAGCAGAGCAACTCCATAATGAAGACTTTAATCACTCTACATCAAAAATAGCATATCAGGCTCTTGTGACAACTCACACCTTTCCTCCAATTCAATATCATCAAGTCTGACAATTCATGGACATGCCGGTCATTTTTTTGAGACACACAAACCGAGCTTCATGAGTTCCGTGGTACACTATTGAAACTTTTGTAATCGGTCTCGTCTTTGATTTATGAAAAATCCCGACTTCAGCAAGCGTGTGATAATGGAGTGCGAGATTCACTGATGCAAGAGGAAAATGATCATACAATTGACGCATTGGAGGCTGCTAAAAATTGTAAGGACATGGAATCAACAGTTAAGCATGACATCAGCAACACATCAGGGAATGTTACAGATATCTCTTATGATGACACCATACCCGTTTATGATGAAGAGCCTACACATATTGTACAATGTACTGTTGTATATGATGTCTATGCGGATGAACTAATGCATGTTGAGCATTCCGAACCTATTTATGACAAACATGGGATGGAAAACGGTGATAGTTTTATCACTTTAGATTCATCCGATGTGCGTCATAATGGGGGAGAGATTGTTCAGAATGATATAGTACATCATGATAAATTCTTTATGACTGCTTCGTTAACTGATTCCGATTCCAAGATTAAAGAGCTCAAAACGATCGTAGCTCAGCAATCGAAAGAGCTTGAGGATGCCAAAATTAAATTTTCAAAGAAAACGGATAAATTTGAAAAGTATTTTGAAAAACTTGAAAAGTCAAACGTTGTTGTTGAACGGAAATTAGATCAAACAGTTCTAGATTCTAAAGCTGAAAAGGATAATCTTTTGAAACAAATTAAGTTGCTAGAATCTAAATTGGCATCCCAAGATAAATTGGTCAAAGAGAATGAGACTTTAAAGGCTCAGGTTCAAGAAAAGGTCTTTGCTATAGCTACATTCAAAAACAAATTGAGAAAAACTAAAGGAACTAGTGTGGACACTAAGCTTGAAAAACCATCAATCTTGGGGAAACCGCCTACAAATCAGTTCATTCGACAACCGACTGCATTTAGATCCGAGCGATCACAATCCTCGAGACCGTGGTTTGCCTCCCAAGTTGATTTGGTTCATTTTTCTAGACCAGTCACCCCACCAACTAGGCCTAATGTGACTAAAACAACTTTAGCAAGACCTAATCACATGATTGCCTCTAGTTTCTCTAAAAATACCAAGACCACGTCTAGAATTAGTTCAAATGACGTTTGCCATAAATCTGGTCTAAAGGAATCTATGCAAAAGAAACATATAAGAGATAGCAATGTCAAACCTAGTCAGATGCCTTCTAGATTACCTAACACTACTAACCGTAGCATGTCATCTCCTAGGAGCATCGATCAATCATATAGGAATTACTCGGACATTAAATATGCTACTTGTAAAACATGTAGGAAATGTGTCTTTAGAGCCAATCATGATTCCTGTATCAAAAAATTACTTAATGAAGTGAACTCCCGTGCTAGACTTAAATCCCTGTGGGTGGCTAAAATCAAACCTATTGGTAAAATGTGGCGCCCCACTGGTAGAACTTTCACTCTTGTAGGAAACGAGTGCCCTTTAACTAGGATTGTCTCCGATTCTACTTAGACTACTAGGGAGGAAATTGCAAAGGATGATACATCACTTAAGCCTGTACTTAAGGTTTTCTATAAACGGAAACGTTTGCTAGCTAAGACAAGTGAATCATCTACTCAGGTCGCCTCTGACACAAGGAAAGACAACTGTGAACCCCCACTTGCTTCTAAAATAGATATCGCTAACCCATATCAAAGCATGCAAAATCCTAATGAGAATGCAGGTACCAAAGTTGATGTTCCAAAAGAACGAAGCGGTCCAATCATTGTATACCGTTCAACTAAGGACACCCTTAGAGTTTGGTTACTGAAGAAGCAGATATCGGAGAAACAAGTGTCTCAGGGGATTCACGGTTAAGCTTACCAAAAAGGACTTACAGTCACATAACATACTGTAACTCGCTCTCAAAAGACAGGAAAGTTTATCCCGATGATGACTTATCCTCAAAATGAGAAATTAAATTTTATCGGACACGAGCTTCCGTTAAAACTATTCAAAGGTTTTCAGCTCGTGTAAATGGCGTATAATCATATTACAGTTTATGCCCCGTTCTTCAAAGTCAGGAAAGTTTATCGCCGATGATAAACTTATCCTAACAACGAGAAATTAATTTTTCTCGGGCATGAGCTAATATTAAAAACATTCGAAGTTTTTAAGCTCATGCACAATGACTTACAGTTAAATGTCAGACTGTAACTCAAACTTCAAATAAAGGAAAGATTATCTTTTATGATAACTTATCCTCATAACGAGAAATTAACCTTTCTCGGTCATGAGCTTGTATTAAAACATTCGAAGTTTTAAGCTCAGAAAGGATAGTGTTTCTTTTAAATAAGAGAACTTCTCCTCATAACGAGAAATTAACCTTTCTCGGTCATGAGCTTTCCGTTAAAACAGTCAAAGTTTTCAAGCTTATGAAAATGAATTCTAAGTAAATGTCAGCTTAGGACTCGTCCTTCAGATAAAAGGAAAGTTTATCGCCGATGGTAACTTATCCTTACAACTAGAAGTTTACAACTTCTCGGACTTGAGCTTTCCTAAGATATTCCAAATCTTAAGCTCAAGTAATTGGTTTTCAAAACTTTGAACACAATATTTCAAGAATTTCTCAAAAGATTTTTCTAAATCTTTCAAAATTGTGTGTTCAAAATGTTTTGATAAAAAGAGCATGTCTTCTGGAATCGATAATATTTACGATACTAGAAATGTCATTCAATAATGACACGAGGTTGTAAATAAAGTTCAAGCAGAAGTTCAAATGTTTTAAAACATGCTCAAAATGGTTTGCTATTATTTCAGATAGTAACCCGATTTTCTTATTCAAGTCAAGCATTTCACCAGAAAGCTTTGACTCAACAACGGGAATTCATTTTCTCGGGCATGGTTTACTTTATAACCATGTAAGGGATTGTGTTTACGTAATAACACAATCTAACACAAATTTATGTACGTGTCAGTGCATTTATTTGTTAAAACAAGAGAAACCTTGTTTTTATGAAGTTATCATGTCCACCAACCGTAGCAATTTACAATTGATATCTACATACTCGACGATGCGACTACTCAAACGGCGACTACAACTCTTTCAATAGAACACGGGTCAACAATTGAGGGGGAGCAATTGTCCAGCATTCAGAATCTTTGACGCCGAAAGTGCCAAGTTCACATGTTGGTGTCAAGACAACGATATCAATCGTACACATGGAGTCAAGAGATAACTTCAGACGTGATGAGGCGACCAACATTCGTGAACAAGAACCATGTGCTTCTTTCATATGATGTTCTCCATCGTTCAGGTCCAACCTCATAAATCGCTAATCTTGTAAATACATTATCATATATGATCTTTGCACGTGATAAGTACCTTACACTTATGTTTAAAAGGTATTTAATTTACGGTTAAAGTACACCCTCATTAATTTGAGGGGGAGCTTGTGTAATTCATGTAGATAATTGGATTTGCATTTTTCTTCCCAAATTTTCTTAAAATGCTATTAAATCAATTGATATTAAAAACATCGATTGGGTTAATATTTTTAATATGGGGGAGAAAATGTGATTTAATATGGGAAATGATTAATCACAAATGGTTTAACTTAACGTGCTAGCTCATCCTAACATGTGCGAAATGTTTTCGGATATCGTGGCATATGTTAAGGGGGAGCAAAATGGATTTGCACTTCAAAATGGATTTCATGGTGACATACACTTACCCAAAACATCTCTACTCACGACGGTGAAGATTGTGGTGACATAAGGATGGTAGGATAGGTTAAAGTCCAATGATTTCTCTAGAAACGGAGGAATCTTCCCAAGGACATTCCAAAGATAGAAATAGTAGTCCTTAGGAAAGATGGAGAAAGATTGTGAACGTAGCTGAATTCCGACCAAGTACTTAAGTTAGCTCTGGAACAATCACAACAAGGTGCTAGTGATGACGTATTGGTAAGCATTGAAGGGGTTGAAGAATGAAAAAGAATTGTAAAGATAAAGGGTGTAAAGAAAGAAGCCCTCCTTATAACCTTAGGCAGAAACCGGGTCAATTCATATGCTATTGAGATCATTTTTAATGATTCTTGATATTGAAGATAGACATCATGGACCTAGTGATGCAAGGCACAACCAATCCCAGCTAACTCAGATATCTCTCAAAAGATATTTGTTTTAATCACACGGAGACAACGCATTATCTATTGATTTATTCACTCCGAATAAATTGGTATTGAAAAGGTGGCACTCCTCTCCAGCCTCCGATCACAAAAATCCAAAACGCACGATCGAGTCTAGAGCCAATTGAGATCATCATATATCTTATTAGGACACACTTTCATTATTCCTTGCTTGTTCACACAATGTGAAAAGTAAGAAAGATATCAAGAGTCCTACGTAAAATCTTCATGATCTTGCCTGAACATCCGAGTAATACGAAAGTATTTACAATGAAGATAGAAATCCTTCTTGAGCGAACGTCAAAAAGCTCATGGTAGGTGCTTGTGCGATTCTTTATGAATCAAACTTGTGACAACTGGAAAGCAACAGTGGTTTAATTATTAAATGAATTTAAACACGTTCCAAGCCTCTACGCAATATCTTAGTGATCTTGCCAGAACACTCAGAGTGATACCTTAGTGTTCACAGTGATGAGTGGAAATCCTTCAAGCGTTAACCTCAAACAGCACTTGGTAGGTGACTTAAAAGATTCTATACGAATCAAGCTCGTGACAACTTGAAAGCGACAATGGTGCGGTTCTTAATTGAATTTCACTTGTTCCAGGAACATGAATTGACGGCTTCAAATCATGCGGATATTATTATCTAAATGATTCACTCTTTATGTTCGCAGTCAGCCTTGGACGGTCGAATAAAGAGAACGGGTTTACCCGCGAAATCTTGTCAAGGAGGTTCTTAATTGAAACTACCTGCCACAAGTACGATATTTAATATCGTCCAACGGTCTTCACCGACCGGAGGTAAAATGCTACAGAAATAGAATGAAATGTTCAAGGCCATTTCATCCGTGTATATGTTTTGTTGCTAACTGTCTTATGCAGCGTAACAAGAAGGTGGAATTGCGGTGTTCAATCCAGAAGAAGTCGTCAACACATGCTTATGCTTTCTGCACTTAATACTTCAACAAATTCAAGAAAGTCTAAAAGTCAAGTCTTCCGTTGTATCAAACTCTGAAGCTTTCAAGAATTTATAAAAGTATAAGTATGTGGAACATGAAGTCACGAAGAGGCAAATATCACAAGTGATGAATGCACAAGGTCAAGGCAAGAGAACATGCTCAAGACTAAAGTCAAATATCTCATCAGCATATTCAAAAGAACAAGATCGAAGACTCAAGCGTAGTATGCTAGGTTTAAGATTTTTTAAAATGGTGTGACCTCCCTTTTGGGGAGATTGTTGGAAATACGTTTTTCCAAGGAAAGTCTCGGTCACATCATTATTAGCATATATCACGAGCTATAGACTATTTAGGACATTGTAACTTGGAGTGACCTCCCTTTAGGGGAGATTGTTGGAAATACATTTTTACGTATTTAGAAAGGATCGGTCACTCCAATGATATTGGACTCGTGATCCAATATAGTCCATATAGCCCACATGTAGGGTGGGCTATATGAACCCCCTCCTAGCATGTTAAGAGGGGTTGCTCATTTGGTCACTCACGCTTTCCTTCAATAAACGTTACTTTCTCTCTCTACTCCTCCCTTTCTCTCCTTTCTCTCTCTAGTTCTTTCTTCTCCATTTACATTCAATAGATAATCTATATATTGCTTAATCCTAAGAAACTATGGACCTACAATTTAGAGAAAGTGGCATCACTTCATTTCAAATGCTTTAGTATCATCTAGTTACTCTTTCACGGATTCAAGGAGGGAGCGAATTTGTGACAATCTTTGGTCAAGATCGTCATATATTCATGAAATCGATGTTCATCATCTTGACCCAACTAGCAGAGCAACTACACAATAAAGACTTTAATCACTCTACATCGGCACTTGCATATAAGGCTCTTGTGACACAACTCACGCCTTTCCTCAAATTCAATATCATCAAGTCTGAAAGTTCAGTGATTTGCCAATCATTTCTTCGAGATACACATACCGAGCTTCGAGTTTTCCGTGATACAATATTGAAAATCATGACATCGGTCTCGTCTTCGCTTTATGAAAGATCTCGACTTCAGCAAGCGTATGATAATGGAGTGCAAGAATCTATGATGCGGATGCAAGAGGAGAATGGTCATACGGTTGACAACTTGGAGCCTAATGATGGCACGAGCACGAAATCAGGAGGACAACATGATACCAGTGGCACGTCAGGGAATGTTCACGAGATCTATTTTGATGACACCTTACCCGTTTATGATGAAGAGCCTGCGAACATGGTACAATGTAATGTTGGTTATCATATATATGCTGATGACATGCCGCATATTGAGCATTCTGAACCTAATTATGACAAACATGGGATGGAAAAGAGTGATAGAAATACCATTTTTGATTCATCCGATGTGAGTCATAATGGGGGAGAAAGTGTTCAAAATGCTAAACATCATGATAATTTTCTTATAACTGCTTCTGATTCCAAGATTAGAGAGATCGAAATGATTGTAGATCAACAATCAAAAGATCTTGAGGATGCCAAATTTGAATTTTCCAAGAAAACGGACAAATTTGAAAAATATTTTGAAAAACTTGAAAAGTCAAACGTTGTTCTTGAAAGAAAATTGGATCAAAAAGTTTTAGATTCTAAAGCTGAAAAGGATTATCTTTTGAAACAAATTCAACTGCTTGAATCTAAGTTGGCATCCCAAGATAACTTGCTCAAAGAGAATGAGACTTTAAAAGCTCAAGTTCAGGAAAAGGTTTTTGCTATAGCTGCGTTGAAAAAAGAATTGAGGAAAACTAAAGGACCTAGTGTGGACACTAAGCTTGAAAAACCATCAATCTTGGGGAAACCGCCTACAAATCAGTTCGTCAGACAACCTACTGTCAGACAACCTACTGCATTTAGATCTGAGTGACCTCAATCCTCGAGACCGTGGTTTTCCTCCCAAGTTGATATGGCTCATATTTTTAGAACAGTCACTCCACCAACTAGGGCCAATGTGACTAAAACAGCTTTTGCTAGACCTAATCACATGATTTCATCTAGTCTCCCTAGACATAATCCAAAGACCACGTCTAGAACTAGTTCAAATGACGTTTGCCTTAAATCTGGTCTAAGGGAAAATAAGCAAAAGACACATGTAAGAGATAGCAATGTCAAACCTAGTCAGATGCTTTCTAGATTACCCAACACTGCTAACCGTAGCATGTCATCTCCTAGGAGCATCGATCAATCATCTAGGAATTACTCGGACATTAAATATGCTACTTGTAAAACATGTAGAAAATCTGTCTTTACGGCAAATCATGATTCTTGTGTCAAGGAATTACTTGATGAGGTGAACTCCCGTGCTAGACTTAAAACCCAGTGGATAGCTAAAATCAAACCCATGGGTAAAGTTTGGCTCCCCACTGGTAGAACTTTCACTCTTGTAGGAAACGAGTGCCCTTTAACTAGGATATTATCCGATTCTACTAAGTCTACTAGGGAGGAAACTAATAAAGATGATACTTCACTTAAACCTGAACTTAAGGTTTTCTATAAAAGGAAACGTTTGCCAGCTAAGGCAAGTGAATCAACTCCTCAGGTCACCTCTGGCACAAGTAAGACCAACTGTTAACCCCCACTTGCTTCTAAGATAGATATCGCTAACCCATATCCAAGCATGCAAATTCCTAATGAAAATGCAGGTACCAAAGATGATGTTCCAAAATAACGAAGCGGTCCAATCATTGTATACCATTCAATTAAGGACACTCTCAGAGTTTGGTTACTGAAGAAGCTGATATCAGATAAACAAGTGTCTCAGGGGATTCGTAGTGAAACATCGTGCACAAAGGCTTATAGATAAATCACAGTCTGTAACCCGTTCTTCAAAGAAAGGGAAGTTTATCTCGCAACGATAACTTATCCTCAAAACGAGAAATTAAAGTTTCTCGGACACGAGCTTCCGTTAAAAATATTCAAAGGTTTTAAGCTTGTGTATAGGACTTACAGTCACATAACAGACTGTAACTCGCTCTCACAAGAAAGGAAAGTTTATCGCCGATGATAAACTTATCCTAACAAAGAGAAATTCATTTTTCTCGGGCATGAGCTTATATCAAAAACATTCCAAGTTTTTAAGCTCATGCACAAAGGCTTATAGACAAATCTCAGTCTGTAACCCGTGCTTCAAAGAAAGGAAGGTTTATCGCCGATGATAAACTTATCCTTACAACGAGAAATTAATTTTTCTCGGGCACGAGCCATTATAAAATTATTCAAAGATTTTAAGCTCGTGTACATGGCTCCTCGTTAAATGACAGACGATGACCCGGACTTCAGAGACAGGGAAGTTTATCTACGCAACGATAACTTACCCTCTTAACAAGAAATTAAGTTTTCTTGGACACGAGCTTATCCTAAAAACATTCAAAGGTTTTAAGCTCGTGTATAAGGCTCATCATTAAATAACAGATGATGACCGTTCTTCAAATAAAGGAAAGTTTATCGCCGATGATAAACTTTTTCTCGGGCATGAGCTTATATTAAAAACATTTGAAGTTTTTAAGCTCATGCACAATGGTGTATAATTATATTTCAGATTATGCCCCGATCTTCATATTTAGGAAAGCTTATCTTTAAAGATAGCTTATCCTTGTAACGAGAAATTAATTTTTCTCGGTCATGAGCTTGTCTTAAAACATTCCAAGTTTTAAGCTCATAAAGTAAAGTGTATCTTCTAAATAAGAGAACTTTTCTTCTTAACGAGAAATTCATCTTTCTCGGTCATGAGCTTTATGTTAAAACATTCAAAGTTTTTCAAGCTCATGAAAACGAATTCTAAGTAAATGCCAACTTAGGACTCGTTCTTCAGTTAAAAGGAAAGTTTATCGCCGATGATAAACTTATCCTTAACAACGGGAAGTTTACAACTTCTCGGACTTGAGCTCGTTTTGCAAGATACTCAACATCTTAAGCTCAAGTAATTTGTTTTCAAAACGTTGAACACAATTTTTTGAGAATTTCTCAAAAAGGTTTTTCTAAATCTTTCAAAATTGTGTGTTCAAAAATGTTTTGATTAAAAGAGCATGTCTTCTGGAATCGATAATATTTACGATACTAGAAATGTCATTCAATAATGACACGGGGTTGTAAATAAAGTTCGAACAGAAGTTCAAATGTTTTAAAACATGCTCAAAATGGTTTGATATTATTTTAGATAGTAACCCGATTTTCTTATTCAAGTCAAGCATTTCACCGGAAAGCTTTGACTCAACAACGGGAATTGATTTTCTCGGGCATGGTTTACTTTATAACCATGTAAGGGATTGTGTTTACGTAATAACACAATCTCACACAAATTTATGTACGTGTCAGTGCATTTATTTGTTAAAACAAGAGAAATCTTGTTTTTATGAAGTTATCATCTCCACCAACCGTAGCAATTTATAATTGATATCTACATACTCAACGATGCGACTACTCAAACGGCGACTACAGCTCTTTCAATAGAACACGGGTCAACAATTAAGGGGGAGCAATTGTCCAACATTCAGAATCTTTAACGCCGAAAGTGCCAAGTTCACATGTTGGTGTCAAGACAACAATATCAATCGTACACATGGAGTCAAGAGATAACTACAGACGTGATGAGGCGAACAACATTCGTGAACAAGAACCATATGCTTCTTTCATATGATGTTCTCCATCATTCAGGTCCAACCTCATAAATCGCTAATCTTGTGAATACATTATCATATATGATCTTTATACGTGATAAGTACCTTACACTTTTGTTTAAAAGGTATTTAATTTACGTTTCAAGTACACCCTCATTAATTTGAGGGGGAGCTTGTGTAATGCATGTAGATAATTGGATTTGCATTTTTTTCCCAAATTTTCTTAAAATGCTATTAAATCAATTGATATTAAAAACATCGACTGGGTTAATATATTTAATATGGGGGAGAAAATGTGATTTAATATGGGAAATGATTAATTACAAATGGTTTGACTTAACGTGATAGCTCATCCCGACATGTGCGAAATGTTTTCGGATATCGTGGCATATGTTAAGGGGAGAAAAATGGATTTGCACTTCAGAATGGATTTCATGGTGACATACACTTACCCAAAACATCTCTATTCACGATGGTGAAGATTGTGGTGACATAAGGATGGTAAGATAGGTTAAAGTCCAATGATTTCTCTAGAACCGGAGGAATCTTCCCAAGGACATTCCATAGCTAGAAATAGTAGTCCTTAGGAAAGATGGAGAAAGATTATGAATGTAGCTGAATGCCGACCAAGTACTTAAGTTAGCACTGGAACAATCACAACAAGGTGCTAGTGATGACGTATTGGTAAGCATTGAAGGGGTTGAAGAATGAAAAAGAATTGTAAAGATAAAGGGTGTAAAGAAAGAAGCCCTCCTTACAACCTTAGGCAGAAACCGGGTCAATTCATATGCTATTGAGATCATTTTTAATGATTCTTGATATTGAAGATAGACATCATGGACCCAGTGATGCAAGGCACAACCCATCCCAGCTAACTCAAATATCTCTCAAAAGATATTTGTTTTAATCACACGGAGACAACGCATTATCTATTGATTTATTCACTCTGAATAAATTGGTATTGAAAAGGTGGCACTCCTCTCCAGCCTCTGATCACTAAAATAAAAAATGCACGATCGAGTCTAGAGCCATTTGAGATCATCAAATATCTCATTAGGACACACTTTCATATTTCCTTGCTTCCTCACACACTATGAAAAGTAAGAAAGATCTTAAGATTCCTACGCAAAATCTTCATGATCTTGCCTGAACATCCGAGTAATACGAAAGTATTTACAATGAATATGGAAATCCTTCTTGAGCGAATGTCAAAAAGCTCATGGTAGGTGACTTGTGCGATTCTTTATGAATCAAACTTGTGATAACTGGAAAGCAACAGTGGTTTAATTCTTAAATGAATTTAAACACATTCCAGGCCTCTACGCAATATCTTAGTGATCTTGCCAGAACACTCAGAGTGATACCTTAGTGTTCACAGTGATGAGTGGAAATCCTTCTAGTGTTAACCTCAAACAGCACTTGGTAGGTAACTTGCAAGATTCTATACAAATAAAGCTCGTGACAACTGGAAAGCAACGATGGTGCGGTTCTTAATTGAATTTCACTTGTTCCAGGAACATGAATTGACGGCTTCAAATCATGCGGATATTATTATCTAAATGATTCACTCTTTATGTTCGCAGTCAGCCTTGGACGGTCGAATAAAGAGAACGGGTGTACCCGCGAAATCTTGTCAAGGAGGTTCTTAATTGAAACTACCTGCCACAAGTACGATATTTAATATCGTCCAACGGTCTTCACCGACCGGCGGTAAAATGCTACCGAATTAGAATGAAATGTTCAAGGCCATTTCATCCGTGTATATGTGTTGTTGCTAACTGTCTTATGCAGCGTAACAAGAAGGTGGCATTGCGGTGTTCAATCCAGAAGAAGTCGTCAACACATGCTTATGCTTTCTACACTTAATACTTCAACAAATTCAAGAAAGTCTAAAAGTCAAGTCTTTCGCTGTATCAAACTCTGAAGCTTTCAAGAATTTATAAAAGTATAAGTATGTGGAACATGAAGTCACGAAGAGGCAAATATCACAAGTGATGAATGCACAAGGTCAAGGAAAGAGAACATGCTCAAGACTAAAGTCAAAGATCTCATCAGCATATTCACAAGAACAAGATCGAAGACTCAAGCATAGTATGCTAGGTTTAAGATTTTGTAAAATGGTGTGACCTCCCTTTGGGGAGATTGTTGGAAATACGTTTTTCTAAGGAATGTCTCGGTCACATCATTATTAGCATAGATCACGAGCTATAGAATATTTAGGACATTGTAACTTGGAGTGACCTCCCTTTGGGGGAGATTGTTGGAAATACGTTTTTAAGTATTTAGAAAGGATTGGTCACTCCAATGATATTGGGCTCTTGATCCAATATATTCCATATAGCCCACATGTAGGGTGGGCTATATAAACCCCCTCCTAGCATGTTAGGAGGGGTTGCTCATTTGTCCATTTCAAATTTCATTAATCAAACATTACTTTCTCTCTACTCCTCCCCTTCTCTCCTTTCTCTCTCTAGTTCATCTTCCTCCTTCCCTTCCATTCAATAAATAATATATATATTGCTTAATCCTAAGAAACTATGGACCTACAAGACCTTTTCCTGTACTTGAGCCTTTAAAGTCTCATTCTCTTTGAGAAGTTTATCTTGGGATGCCAATTTAGATTCTAGCAACTTAACTTGTTTCAAAAGATTATCCTTTTCAGCTTTAGAATCTAGAACTTTTTGATCCAATTTTCGTTCAAGAACAATGTTTGAATTTTCAAGTTTTTCAAAATATGTTTCAAATTTGTTCGTTTTCTTCGAAAATTCAAGTTTGGCATCCTTAAGATCTTTTGATTGCTGAGCTACAATCGTTTCGAGCTCTTTAATCTTAGAATCGGAATCAGTTAACGAAGCAGTCATAAAGCATTTATCATGATGTACTATAGCATTCTGAACCTCTCCCCCATTGTGACGCACATCGGATGAATCTAAAGTGGTAAAACTATCACCCTTTTCCATCCCATGTTTATCATAATTAGGTTCGGAATGCTCAACATGCGGTAGTTCATCGGCATAGACATCATATACAACATTACACTGTACCATATGTGTAGGATCTTCGTCATAAACGGGTATGGTGTCATCATAAGAGATGTCTGTAACATTCCCTGACGTGTTGCTGATGTCATGCTTAACTGTTGATTCCATGTCCTTGCAATCTATAGCAGCCTCTAATGCGTCAATCGTATGACCATTTTCCGCTTGCATCATAGATTCTTGCACTCCATTATCATACGCTTGATGAAGTCGAGATCTTTCATAAATCGAAGACGAGACCGATGTCATGAGTTTCAATAGTGTACCACGGAAATCTTAAAGCTTGGTATGTGTGTCTCAAAGAAACGATTGGCAAATCACTGAACTTTCAGACTTGACAATATTGAAATGGAGGAAAGGCGTGAGTTGTGTCACGAGAGCCTTATATGCAAGTGCCGATGCAGAGTGATTAAATTCTTCATTGTGGAGGCTTTCTGCTAGTTGGTTCAAGTTGAAGAACATCAATTCCGTGAATATATGATGATCGTGGTTAAAGAGTGTCACAAATTCGCTCCCTCCTTGAAGCCATGAAAGATTCATTAGATGATACTGAAGAATTCGAAATGAAGTTATACCACTTTCTCTATCATTGTCTTGCATTTGAGGCAATTCTCCCTCTTGAAACTTCGAATTCAATGATTCCATTGAACAATACGGAAGAGTATAATTCGTGGAAAAACCGTGAAGTCGAATTTGTAAGATTTTACACACCAACGAATAAACCGTAAAACTTCGTAAAAAATATTTGTTTGATTATATAACTTTTTCTCGGCTCAATAATTTCTTGGTCGGATCAAATGTTGATAAATCGGTGTCCAATTCAAACTCGGCTCACTCCAAAAATAAAGCCCGTAAACTAATTAATCCAACCTGATTAATTTTGCAACAATCGAATATTTAATCGACCAGTTCGAGTTAATTTGCAAAAATAATCGGCCTACTATATGTCTTCGATAGAAGTAGTGATCGGCCCGTCAAGCAACTAAATAACCAAATCAAATAACTAAAACATGGCCCAAAAATGTGATTAGTCAAGCCCAATATACGTTTAATACATCTGTAAAAGGAGTATGTTAACACCAACTCTTATAAATGAGACAAACAAAGTGAAATAAAAAATGGTTGCCACTTTAGTGTTGTCAATGATTTTCTTTAATAATAATTGTGACCTGACTGACCCTTTGGCTCTTTAGCCATTGATGGATCAACATGCAATTCTGTATCTGGATGTCGTGCTTTCTGATAGGTGTGAAAACACCCATCCTTTTACCACTTAATTACAATAATAAACAGGCCAAAACGTGTATTTTATGTCGTAAATGTTGGAATTATGCGTGGTTTGTGTTGTTGTTGTGATTTAGGATCAAAATGTGAAAAGGGAGGAAAACACGGGCTTTCACGGGCTTTTATTGAACCAAAAGACAAAAGACGAAGTCAAGAGATCAAGAGTGCAAAAAGAAAGGAAGTCCAAGGCCTATTCGAAATATTTATCAAAGAAAAAGTCGAAAGACGGAAGTTTAATAAAGCCGAAGAACTCAAGTCTAATTTACGAAGAAATCACAAGACGAGTTTAAAGTAATTTTGAGACAAAGTCTAAAGGTCGAAGAATTTAAAAGATTAAAGACTAAAGACGAAGGATTAAATGATAATTAAAGAAAGAAGAAAGAGAGAGGAAGCTTCCTTCCAATAATCACCTCCTCCACTATAAATAGGATCATTAAGCTTTCATTTTTTCTTGTTGGCTAGAGTGACACTAGTTCTTCCATCTTCATTTCTTGCAAATTTACTTTTCATGTCAATTTAAATACATTGTATTGTACTTTAATTCCTTTAAATTCCAAGTAAGTTTACTTTTCATGTTATTGAATCTTTATCTTTATTGTTAATCTCTCATATTCCTTTCTTGTGATTGATTTAATCTTATGTTTATGTTTATGTTCTTTGATTTTTATTATTTTGATCAAGTGGGTTTTGATTATTTTGGTTATGATTGTTAGTTTTATTGATTTGGATTGATTGGTTATTGTTATTAGATCATTTGTGGTTGTTTTGGTTTAATCTTTTGGTTGATTTTCATTGATTTTGTTTAGATTCGTAGCTTCTTTATTTCCTTGTTCTTCGCACTATTTAGTTTACCCAGATTCCGAATCAGTACAATTTATTCCGAACTAGCAGTTCCCTTTCATTTTATTCCGGATCAGTTGTTTATTCCGGATCAGTGTAGTTATTCCGAATCAAGCCTTTATTCCGCATGAGCTAGTATATTCCGAATGAACAATATTCCGGATGAAGCTCTACATTCCGGATGTGTGATTTCTTTTTTATTATTCCGAACCAAGAGTTTTTTATCCATTTTATTCCGAATCAGTGTGTTCATTCGGAATAATCAATATTCCGGATGAGCCATTTTTCCGAATCAGCATTTTAGTTTAACATTTCGGATGAAGCCATACATTCCGCATGAACTGTTTTATTCCGAGTGAGTATTTATTATGGATGAGCAAACTATTCCGAATGAACGTTTATTCCGGATGAAGCTCTTTATTGCGGATGAGCGATTATTCCGAATGAGCTGTTATTCCGGATGAAAGACTTATTCCGGATGAATGAATTTATTCCGGATGAAAGACTTTTTCTGAATGATCAGTATTTCTTAGTTTTGTAATTTCAGTTTTAGTTTATTTTAAGTTTATGTTTTTAAGTTTTAAACTTTATTTTTTCCCGCCTTTTTCCATAGTCGCACTTTTTATTTACTTGCCTTTAGTTTTATTTTAAGTTTACATTTTAAGCCTTACCTTAGTTTACTTTTAGTCGCGTTTTAAGTTTGCCTTATTTACTTTTAAGTCTGCCTTTTTATTTCTCGTCACGTTTTTAAATTCTCGTCATTAATTTCCCGTCACGTTTTTATCTTTCAATATATCTTTTTACCGTCTTTATTTTTATCGTTCCAAGTCTTTATTTTTAAATAGTGTAGACAACGACAAAAATTCTATTTCTTTTCCACCAAGAACAACTGAGTCGCACTTTGAACCGGAAATCAATTCGAGAAGATACCGAGAAACGAACTTTCAACCTAGTAAAATCTTAGTTATCAAATGGCGCCGCTGCCGGCTCTTTTCGTGAAGATTAACGGTTTTTTGTGAGAGACGCGTTGGCTTTTGGGATCCGTTCACTCGTGAACGTTATTTTTCGTGTCCGAAATTTTCAAAAAAAATCCCAAAAACATTTGAAAATTCATAAAAAGCATTTCTTTTTCAAAGTTTTGCACCAAAAATATTCCTCTTTATCCTCTGTTGTGTTTAATTCTTTTCTTTACCCCTCTTATTTATAATTCTTCATGGATTCGTCTTGCGTACGGTGTGGGAGACCATGGCATGGTTTTCAAACATGTCAATGGTGTACTTGTGAGCGGTGCGGTTCTAATATCGACGATACACAATTTGGATTTTGTCCATTCTGTAATTCAACAAATTCGTACTTCTCCTCTTACAATACTTTCTCACCCCCTCCCGTCTATGACAATCCCTATCCTCAACAAGCACCAGATTTTCTCCATACCCGTGGTGATATATTTGTGGGGGCCCTCACGATGCTTCTTCTTGTGATCCGTCGAAGGTCTTTGAGAAAATTCCGTGCTATCATCCCAGTGTGTATAACTTTGAGCCCCCACATCACACCCTCAATCATCAATCCTCTCAGAAAAATAGTCTTGACCAACAACTCACTACTTTGAACCATGTTCTAGAAAGTTTAGCTCAAATCCAAGCTGACTTGCATATGGAAAGGCAACCTTTGCTTGATGGTGACGAAATCTTAAAATCCACCAACACCTTTTTGAGCCAATTTGGTCGTTTTCCCTTCTTTTCTACACCAAAATGTTTAACTACAGCGTGGGATAGAATTGGTTTAATTGAACATACTCAGGGAGATGAACAACAAAAATTGCTTCATGAGCTTCTTAAAGATGTGGAGGTTATCAAGGAAGAGTTAGCCGACTATGTAACTCCTAATTGGAATGGTCCCGTCTATTATGATGATGATGACGACGATGATGTCTACGCTCTCGACCCATCTTCTGAAGTTGCTACTCCTACTCTCGATATTCCTAATGCGTCTAAGGATGGTGATTCATTTAGTGAGATTAGTGATTTTGGTCTCCACAAATTCTTTGATGATGAGGTTTGTGACATACCGACTGCTATGGAGTCTGAGGATGACGTTGCTCTTACGCAAGAGGTCGATCCGAATGATGAGGATTTTTCTCCACGCTATGAGAATTTCACTTCTGAAATTTCTCAATCTCCACCGGGAGATGCGGGCGATGACGATTTATTCTCTCCGGCTTACGAGAAGTTCACCGATGAACTTACTCTTGTGGATGAGGTGGAAGACGTGCTTGTTCGCGATAGATTACGGAAAGTGCATCTTCTTATTGCTCAAATCGAAGAGTTGACTTCTCATCCTCTTTCCGAGTCTTTACCTCCATCTATTCCTCCCGTTGAAGATAATGACCCATTGCTAGAAGAAATCGACATTCACTCAATACCTCCCGGTATTGATGATGATGACACGGAGGGGGATATTATTTTTGATAATTTGCTTCAGGAAGGTATTGTCCCAAGTCCCCATCCTGAGCACCTTTCATCCACTCCTTTAGCCACTATTACGGAGGATGAGTGCTTTGACCCGGGAGGTGACATTGATTATATTATCATTGATAACCTTACAGCTTTGCCGCTTTCTGAACATCCATTGTCTTTGGAAGATGACAATGTGATTCCTTTACCCACCCTACCTCCCGTGGCTCACGACTTCACATACTTTTCGTATGTTGAAAGGACTTTTCTCCCATTTAAGACTTATCCTCCCGCCTCTCCTTTGTTGATGTCCTCCGGGAACGAGGACAAGGTCTTTGATCCCGGTATTACATTCGAGGCTTCCCCATGGAATATTTAATTCGGGGACGAGTCAGGCTCGTGACTCGGTTAATATAAACAAGCGCTTTTTGGGAGGCAACCCAATTATCTATCTATCTTTACCTGTTTTCACCATAAGTGTAGGGGGAGCCCCATTGGTGTTTCTTGTTTTCTTTCTTATCATGTGCAGGGATTAGAGCTTCAAAGACACACTCTTGATGACTTTTGACGATCCGTGATTCCGAGTTTCTGTCTTCCCGGTTCTACCCTAAACTCTCTTCGATTCACTATTTTATATTTCTCAATATTAAAATAGGAATCTCTTTAGTTGTCTCTTCCTTAGCGAGATTTAAACAACGTGCACAATGTCCTAAGTGTAGGGGAGTTTACTCCCACATGCTTAAACATTGAGGACAATGTTTATATCAAGTGTAGGGGGTACTTCTATCGAAGTTAAGTGGGCTTTTCCTTGTATTTGTCCTCATTTTAACCGGAAAATCAATTTTTCGTGATTCTTCAAAATTTTTGATCTATTTTGGCCTATTAGTTTTTCCCTTTGTATAGTTATTTTCTTTCTTTACTAGAATAAATTTTGAATAAAGTGGTTTTAATTTTCAAACGTTGTGAATTTGTTGACTCAACCCGAGTTTACTTATCTAAGTTTACTCTAGCTAGTATCCTTAACGTGTTTAAGTCAAGTTTTGCTAGGCTTTTATATAGGGAGCTTTAAAACGTGAAAGTCTTAACTCTCACGGGTTAAGAACAAGAACTTTTCGCAAGTTCCTATAATTGATCCTAGAGAGTCATTTATCAAGGGAACTTTAAAATGCGTTTTCTAAACTTGAAAAAGTCTAAGAATTTGCAAGATCCTATAGACGACTCGAAAACCCAAAACGTTGATTTAATTGGCTAAGCATCCACGAGTCTCATTCCTTGAGATTTTAAATTGTGTAGAACGAGAGATGATAGAGTCAATTATAAGTTTGGTATTCTTTTGTGAATTTATGTGAGTTGATTATAAGCCTATTCTCCCATCGCTTGCTAAGAAATCTATCTGCAATAAATAAGGTTGTACAATTTGAAAAGTTACTTAGCTTCTAGCCCAAGATCTTTTAAAAGGTACTCGGTATTAATTAGAGTTCATAGCCAAGGCATAACTTATTGAAGCGGGATGCGAAGATTGGCGAGTCCGAAAAGGCCCTAACAAGGCATGAGGGCTACATTTTGTTGCTAAAGATCCAAAAGTGATGTGAAGAATCATTTATCAAAAATCAATACGAAGGGTCGAGACACACGACGAAAAGCAAGTACTCCCCAAAAGATCATGGAGAAGTCTATCCAAAAAGGCCCTAACAAGGTATGCGAATAAATAGATCCAAGTCCTAAAAGGAGGCGGATCGTTGAATATCAAAATCCCAAATAAAGATTGGAGAAAAATGAAGAAGTCGTGGTCCAAGTATGAAGAATCTCTCAAAACTTCAAGTGAAGAAATTCCTATTATGAAGAGAAGACCATAATTTCAAGAACATCTCTCAAAGATTTGAAGTATGAAGTCGCTGCCAAATATCGGTCCGAGAAAGGTCTCAAATCGCGCAGCGAGTTATGCCAAGATATGAACTTTTTGAGGTCCCGAGAAGCAGTTTTAAAAGATTTTATCCTTTAGCTAACTATTGATTAAATCGTCCCACTTTATTTTCAGCCTAATAACTATCGAAATAAGTCAACAATGCATGCTCGTGATCATTCAAGACAATAATAAAATATAAGAGATTCACCTAGGAATAAGGGAGTCTAAGTAAGTAATTGGCCCACATGATCTCGTTTTTAAGCTTGGTTTTGGAGAATGTGAAAACTTGAGGATGATGATCATTCATGTCATTTCCAAAACCCTAAGGTATGTCTTTGATTTCTTTACTTACTTTCTTCCTTTGAATGTTTATAATTTTCTATCTCTTTAATAAAGGCCAATATGGATTGATTATGATGGAAAATGTAAAACGTGCTTTGTAACTAATGCATTGCATGAGGACATTGCAATGGTCAAGTGTAGGGGATTTGATAGGTGTGAAAACACCCATCCTTTTACCACTTAATTACAATAATAACCAGGCCAAAACGTGTATTTTATGTCAGAAATGTCGGAATTATGCGTGGTTTGTGTTGTTGTTGTGATTTAGGATCAAAATGTGAAAAGGGAGGAAAACACGGGCTTTCACGGGATTTTATCAAAGAAAAAGACAAAAGACGAAGTCAAGAGATCAAGAGTGCAAAAAGAACGGAAGTCCAAGGCCTATTCTAAATATTTATCGAAGAAAAAGTCGAAAGACGGAAGTTTAATAAAGCCGAAGAACTCAAGTCTAATTTACGAAGAAATCACAAGACGAGTTTAAAGTAATCCCGAGACAAAGTCTAAAGGTCGAAGAATTTAAGAGATTAAAGACTAAAGACGAAGGATTAAATGATAATTAAAGAAAGAAGAAAGAGAGAGAAAGATTCCTTCCACTAATCACCTCCTCCATTATAAATAGGATCATTAAGCTTTCATTTTTCTTATTGGCTAGAGTGACACTAGTTCTTCCATCTTCATTTCTTGCAAATTTACTTTTCATGTCAATTTAAATACATTGTCTTGCACTTTAATTCCTTTAAATTCCAAGTAAGTTTACTTTTCATGTTATTGAATCTTTATCTTTATTGTTAATCTCTCATCTTCCTTTCTTGTGATTGATTTAATCTTATGTTTATGTTTATGTTCTTTGATTTTTATTATTTTGATCAAGTGGGTTTTGATTATTTTGGTTATGATTGTTAGTATTATTGATTTGGATTGATTGGTTATTGTTATTAGATCATTTGTGGTTGTTTTGGTTTAATCTTTTGGTTGATTTTGATTGATTTTGTTTAGATTCGTAGCTTCTTTATTTCCTTGTTCTTCACACTATTTAGTTTACCCAGATTCCGAATCAGTACAATTTATTCCGAACCAGCAGTTCCCTTTCATTTTATTCCAGATCAGTTGTTTATTCCGGATCAGTGTAGTTATTCTGAATCAAGACTTTATTCTGCATGAGCTAGAATATTCCGAATGAACAATATTCCGGATGAAGCTCTACATTCCGGATGAGTGATTTCTTTTTTATTATTCCGAACCAAGAGTTTTTTTATCCATTTTATTCCGAATCAGTGTGTTCATTCGGAATAATCAATATTCCGGATGAGCCATTTTTCCGAATCAGCATTTTAGTTTAACATTCCGGATGAAGCCATACATTCCGCATGAACTGTTTTATTCCGAGTGAGTATTTATTCCGGATGAGCAACGTATTCCGAATGAACGTTTATTCCGGATGAAGCTCTTTATTCCGGATGAGCGATTATTCCGAATGAGCTGTTATTCCGGATGAAAGACTTATTCCGGATGAATCAATTTATTCCGGATGAAAGACTTTTTCCGAATGAGCAGTATTTCTTAGTTTTGTAATTTCCGTTTTAGTTTATTTTAAGTTTATGTTTTTAAGTTTTAAACTTTATTTTTTCCCGCCTTTTTCCTTACTCGCACTTTTTATTTACTTGCTTTAGTTTTATTTTAAGTTTACATTTTAAGCCTTACCTTAGTTTATTTTTAGTCGCGTTTTAAGTTTGCCTTATTTACTTTTAAGTCTGCCTTTTTATTTCTCGTCACGTTTTTAAATTCTCGTCATTAATTTCCCGTCACATTTTTATCTTTCAGTATTTCTTTTTACCGTCTTTATTTTTATCGTTCCAAGTCTTTATTTTTAATTAGTGTAGACAACGACAACAATTCTATTTCTTTTCCACCAAGAACAACTGAGTCGCACTTTGAACCGGAAATCAGTTCGAGAAGATACCGAGAAACAAACTTTCGACCTAGTAAAATCTTAGTTATCACTTTCTAGTTTCTTCTACTACTTTACCATCCTCACTTTCTTTAAATAAAAAAATACAATTGTAAAAACCAAACTTTCAGATATGCAAAATTAATATGCACCCACGTGTACAGTATGAATACAAGTGCAAAATCAAACTTTTGAGTTGCAAAAATATCAAATGGACCATGTGTTTTAATCCTCACAATACTCGGTCCACCAAAAAACTCCAACCACTGGTTAGATAAGAAATGTGGTTATATAAGAGTCAACCCCTAATCTTACTCACTCTCATCATATCAACTCCGCTCTCACTACTTCTCTCCCCTCCCTAATCACTTTCATTAAAATAAACAGATTCAAAATCAAACCAAATACATCTATTCAGCCACCGAATCCTCTCAAACATACACCAACCAAACTATTTTCGCTTCTCCCAAACACTCTTCTTCTTCAATAATCAATAATTAATAAAAACACCACACCCCTTTATCATTTAATCTCCCGAATTATTATATCAAAGATGCCGAAAGCAAGGGACCGTCTATCGAGGCCGAACGATGTTGCATAATTGTATGCTCGTCGCTGAAGGACAGTCGAGAGATTTGGGATCTTGCTGGATGATAGTGAGAGTGATATCCAAAACCTCCAAAGAAAGAGTAATAAAAAGATTGAAACAAATATTAAAACCAAACCTCCACAAATAAATCAAGCATACATCAATCTTGGTCTGCTAAAGAATGCACGAATCAAAACATAGATGAATCTTCAAGGTCTATTAATAGAGGTCTCGAGTAAGGTTATTGTTGGAAATACGTTTTATGTATTAATAAGGATCGGTCAC
Organism: Glebionis coronaria; assembly: GCA_025667525.1. Taxonomy (NCBI): domain Eukaryota; kingdom Viridiplantae; phylum Streptophyta; class Magnoliopsida; order Asterales; family Asteraceae; genus Glebionis; species Glebionis coronaria. The sequence goes on from CM046877.1 coordinate 425,898,890, forward strand.
TCCAACAATAGTCCATGTAATAGCTCGTAGTTTAGATATTTATCTTTATTTAACAAACAAGACCACGCTTAGCCTACAACATGTGTAGACCGGCCCAAATGTAAGCCCAAGCCCATGACAAGGGCTTGGTTATATAAACCCTCTCCTTTGATGGAGAGGGTAGTGGTTCTTCATTTTACACATAGTAAACTTCATTTTTCTCTCTCTAGAATTGTGTGAAACCAACCATCTCTCTATCTCTTTCCCTCTCTAAAATATAAGTAGGATTTACATATTTAACAAATGGTATCAGAGATTGGGATGAAATATAGGTTGGTACTTGTGTTGTTTATGATTTCTTATGCATAACGTGTGGTTTTGATTGTTTTTTCCCGAATCATCAAAAAACTTTTCGTGTTTGTTTGTGTTCTAAAGTCGAATACATTCTTTAATCATGTCGTAGTGATTTTGGTATACAAAACACATGTCTTTTGGATCAAAAGTTGGGAAATTTCTTGTTTTTCAAACCTTCCGAAATTCTAGCAAGTGTTTCCATCGGAAAGTACAAAATTGTGTGATTTGATCGCAATAACCTATTGGTTCTACTTTGCGATCACTAGATTTCGACACCTTATTCCGACGTGACATTCTAATCGAACATTGCGATCTGGGATTCCGACGGTTTTAAGGAATCTTGAGTCGTTACTCTTTCCAATTTATTTTAGCTATATTCCGATCTGGACACTCCGATAGTGGCATTCCGATCTGGACATTCCGATAGTGACATTCCGATCTGCACATTCCGATAGTGACATTCTGATCTGACATTCCGATAGTGACATTTCGATCTGGACATTCAGATAGTGACATTCCGATCTGGACATTCCGATACTGATATGAGCTTAAACTCATATCCTTTTATCAACAAATAACCCTAAAACATGAAGCAAAATACCCATTTATCTTGTAAAAGCTAGTATTATGTGGTATGTTTGTGTTTGTGTGATCTTATGTAGGTAAAAGGATACAATTTCAAGCAAACAAGGAAAAATCAAGCTCAAATGGATGAAAAAGACAAAAGAGGATCAAAAGTGACAAGACTTTGAAGTTCAAGGACCTATCTTGACAAGTTGTGAAAGTTGGAGGACTTAAAGTGCAAATTATGAAAAGTCAAGATTAAAGTCAAATCTGGTCAAACTATCAAGTCAACTCAGTCAAAGGGCAATTTTGTACAAGTTATCAAAGTTAAAGGACCAAAAATGTCAAAGGAATGAAGATATTAGCTTGAAATGGGAATCTGCCAAGTACAAGGGCTTATTTTGCCAAGTTTGGAAAGTTTTGTAAAGTTGAATCCAAGTGAAAGGGAAAGAGCCAATCAAAAGCAAGGAAATACTTCACATGGATCAAGTAATAAATTCCCACTTACAGCCGCCACAATTAATACCATATCACAACAGTTTCAATCCGTGTGACATCCTCACAACCAATCAGAAGCCGCCACGTGTCAATCTTCTTCAACAAAAATATTGCCAGAATCGGGTTTGAGATTTAAGCCGTTTCAAGAGAAGATCAAAACACCAAAGTTACTCAATTTTGGAAGACGAATCCAATGGTGCAATCCAATTAACATATCATCCATTGAATCAAAAACACCCAATTCAATGTTCATTACCTTCAAAGTGGATTTGCAGAATTCCTCCACGTGTCAAGCTATGATTGGCCCGAACACGTCACAAACTCCAACAGAATCTCCTATCTTGCCTATAAATACCTAGCTTGTACTTCATTTGTGATGGTAGCTTAAATTTGTAAAACACATAGTTCTTAAATTTCCCTTTTCCTTTTCCCTCATTCTACCCTAACTACTCAAGAGTCTGACAAACTCTTGAGTCAGTTAGTTAGTTAGTAGCTTGTAACAACCTTTTGTAACTGAATTCATCAAATAAAATTCAAATTTCCTTTTCCCGCCAAATTCTGTTATTCAAATTCCTGTTGAATCTTGTTGCTGTTAAGAGTTCTTGTTGCTGTTTGATGTATGTTATGATCAACCATTGATCATAGCTTACATTGGTTAAGTTTTGAAGCTGTTTGATCAGAATTCAAGTATTTCCATTGTTTTTTGGAGATTTCATGGCAGTTTGATGATTTGCAGTTGTTTGATTGTTGATTTGAGTTGATTACTAGTGATAGGTGGTGGTATCACTAGGGCAAGAGAGCTCAGCGCTCCTCTTCTTCCCAAAGGACCTCTACAATAGGTTTCATAAGCTCTTGTTTTTGTTCCTCTAAATCAGTCATTGGCATGTTCAATTTCTTAGTTTAAATCTTGATGGCTGTATGATATAACTGCTTTTAGTTGTTGCTTGATTGTGTTTTGAGTGTTTAAATTTCAGTTACTGCTTAATCTTGTGCAATTTTGTTCAGCTTTCTAGTTATTAGTTCATTTTCAGTCACATTCTAGCATAACAGCTTAATTGAGTTCTAGTTGAGATAATTGCTTGTTTTCAGTTTCAATAGCTTTCATATTGTCTGCTTAAACAAGTTTGCTATAGCTCTTGAATCAGTTCAAACCAGTACTTAATAAGCCTTTGTTAAAACTTGTTAAGAACAGATTAAGGAGTGTTTGGGAGTAGTTATAAATCAGTTTTCAAGTGTTAAAAATTGGTGTTTAGAAGTTCATTTCTAGTCATTAGGTGTTAACAAGGTGATTTAAGTCATTTGCAAGTCATAATAACAGTCAAACAGGCAATTGGTTAACAAATAGTTTGGGTCATTCTTCTTATCAGCTTTTGTTTGAAAACTTGCCAAATTCACTTACTTAGTTCTCCTTCAATACTTAATGAAATTTGCTCAAACCAGTTTCTAGTTATAGCTTATAACATAAACTTTTAGACTTTAAGAGGAAAATCTACAGTATTCAGGATTAAGCTAGAAAACAGCTTATTAGCTCAAGCCTGAGCATTTTCCATTCTCTGATGTAAAGTGCATTCTGATTTCTTAGTTCTCTTAATCCTCTTCATAAAACTTGTAATTATCTTTCACAAATCCATTTAGAAAGTGTTGAATATGAGTTTTTGAGATTTTGAGCTTTTTCATAAAAGTGGTCAACGTTTGGTCAACATAAGCTAATTTTAGCTTATTTCGGATATCTAGCTTATTTCTGAATGAAATTGGTTCTAATTTGATTTCCCCTTCTTTAAATCAAGTGCTTAATCAGTTTTGATAATAAAATCAAGTTGTGGATGTTTGGATTAGGCTGTAGCTTATTTTGAGCTTATTGATAAGCACTCAATTGCTTAATTTTGGCTTTTAGCTAAAATCCTTGAATACACGTTTCTTGAATTGGATTTGAAGTTGTTTGCAATTTGTTTCACTTGATTTGGTTAGGAAATAAGCTCAGTCTAGCTTATTTTGTATTAAGCCCGTTTTTAGTTAAAAACTTCTCAAAAATTGCACTTTAGTCCTTGCTTTTCAATTAGTGTTAATCTTTGGCTAATCTTCTTAGTTTTTAGGGTTTGCTTAAAGTTAGTCCTTGGACTTTGTTAGTTTGTTAAAATTCAGTTTGTTAGTTTGTTAGTTTGTTACCATTTGGTTAGTTTGTTATAAATTTTACAAGTTTAGTCCTTATTGTTAACTGTTTTTCATTTTTAGTCCCTATAACTTTTAGAATTTACATTTCGAGCATTTTCATTTCATAGAAATTACATTTTCAGTCCTTATAGTTTTATATTTTGCATTTTTATATTTTTCTTGAATAAAATTTGGAATTTGCAACTTGTTTTACGTATAAGTAGGTTTATATTTTTCATTTTTAAATAGTTTTGTTTGAATTAGCAATAGATTACCGAGCAAGCTTGAACAACCAAAAACAATTATAAATTTGATATTGATTGGACTTTCTATTAGTTAAGAACTGAGAAAACGAACTTGCATTATACACATTTAACAACATTCCAACACAAAAGAGTATTCCGACAGAAAGCAACATTCCGACAACTGCACATTCCGATAGAATTTGTTTTTGGATACTTAGAGGATTTTTCTATCTTGCTTTAATTTGGTAATTTTGTAAATTTCAAAAACAAACACAACAAAAAGGATAACAACATCATTCACAACACAAAAACACTTAACCTTATTTCATTGTTCGATCAACTTTTGTAAATCTTAACTTATTAAAATGGAGTACACATCTCTTACGGATAAGTCCATCCTCTCGGGTACGGATAATCGTCCACCAATGTTGGTGAAGACTATGTATGAGGAATGGGCTTTCCGCATGGAACTTTATATGTTGAACAAGGAGAATGGACATCTAATTTTGGCATCGATGCTCAATGGACCATTGGTATATGGTACTGTGACGGAAGGTGCCGTTACTCGTCCTCACACAACGGGTGAACTAACTGGAGATGCTAAGATACAAGACAAGTGTGATAAACAAGATACAAATATCATTCTCCATGCCCTTCCTCTAGATGTCTACAAACTCGTCAGCAAACATAAAGTTGCCAAAGAGTTATGGGATAGAATTCGTGTTCTAATGCAAGGCACCTCGTTAACTAAACAAGAACGAGAGTGTAAGCTTTATGATACTTTTGATAAGTTTGCCTATGTGCCAGGGGAGACTCTCAATGATTACTATCTGCGATTTACCCTATTGTTGAATGAGCTTAATATCCATGGCATGTCAATTCCTACCTTTCAATTGAACACCAAGTATTTGAACACTCTTCCTTCAGAATGGGAAAAATACGTGACGGATGTTAAATTGGCTAAGGACTTGCATATCACCAATGTGGATTAACTTCATGCTTTTCTTCAACAACACGAATGCCATGTGATCGACGCTCGGTTGTCTACACCTCAAGTTCATGATCCACTTGCAATGTATGCTTCTCAACAAAACATGGCTTAACTTATCAACAACCATCATACTTGCAGCAACTACCACCACACGCCTATCAGCAACCACAACAACCATCTTATCAACCACCAATGATGCCACAACAAGCATTTCAACAAAGTGTTCATCAACATTCATTTCCACAGCAACCACCATATCAGACATCACCATCACAATCCAACACTTCTCCAATGGGCTATACTCCTCATTAAGGATATTTTCCAATATAAGCACAACCAACACAACTTTATACTCTAATAAACTTCCACCAATCCAAGCACCGGTCTTTACTCCAAATGATACGCCAGCTGATGTTCTAAACCATCTCACTGCCTACTTGTCAAAACTTGTTGCAACTAGAGGATTTCCACCAACAAACAATCAGCTCCGCACCTCTTCAAATTCTCGACAACAAGCTACTATTCAAGATGGTCAAGTAACAGTGTAACCTATTCAGGGAAGGCAAAATTCATATGGACCTCCTACAAGGACTGTGAATACTCAAGCTGTGAATTCTCAAGCTAATGGAAATGGAAGCCCCATTGGTCCTCAAAAGGTTGTGACTTGCTACAATTGCCGAGGACAAGGTCATATGGCTCGGCAATGCACTCAGCCGAAAAGGAAAAGGGATGACGCGTGGTTTCGTGAAAAGATATATTTGGTCGATGCTCAGTCTAAGGGGAAGATTTTGGATTCAGAGGAGTTAGCATTTCTTGCAGAACCAGGGGTAGCAGATACTGAAGGCATTGCAGTCGTTTCCACTTCGAATGCAGCTTATCAAGCAGATGATCTTGACGCATATGATTCGGATTGTGATGACATTCACACTGCCCAAGCTGCTCTCGTTGCTAATCTCTCGCACTACGGTTCTGATGTCGTCAGTGAGGTACCCACCACCACCAATCTTGGTAATGATGATAACCCACATCAAGTTGGGCATGAACATGACAACCTTGAACAACATTCGGGAACTAGTAACTCAAATGATGTGGTACCTAATCCTACACATTTGAGTGAACCTCAAGTAAATGATATGACGCGTATGGAACCTTATGCTCAACATGATTTGGTCATGGTACCTAAATATATTATTGATCAAATGCATATGGCCCTTAGACAATCCGTAGATACCAATTCCACCCTAACTGCTGAGCTTGCGTTGCATAAAGAAAAGGTCAAAACTTTTGAAATGGTCCCTCAAGCAGAGAAAATAACATGTTCTGAATTTGACCAATTTCGTTTTGAAAAAATTGAACACTTGAAAGAAATAGAATCATTAAAAGCAAATCTTTCTAATGAGTTAAAAGCAAAAGAGTCATTTGTCAATGATTTTCAGAAACTTAAAATGGATTCCAAAACTCTCGAGTCTAAAAAGTTTGAATCGGAAATTAATGCTACCAAACTTCTTAAATTTAAAGAACAACAACTTTTAAAATAATACGCTTCCACAGAAAAGGTTAATCTTTTAACTAAATCATTTAAAGAACTCGACCTTAAGCGTCTTCAAGATTTACCACCTAATCCCGGTTATGCAAAACAAGCTCAGGAATATATTCCCGGTCTTTATGATATGACCATAATTGGCAAATCAAAAGAAGCACATTTTGTTCGTAGTACTGAGGAGACACAGTCACTTGCGGAAGAAACTCATTCTAAAATGCTTTAAAAATACCATACGATTGATTATGTTAAGCATAATAAAGATCAACTTTCTAAAAAGACACGAATTCGCTTACAAAAGGAATTAGCTGAACTAACAGTTCTTGTGCCCCCAAGTTTGCCAAATGAAAACCCTCCTAGTACGTCTCCTACACTTGTCAAAACGGATTTAACGAAGTTACTTCCACCGGTAAGTAAGGCGTCCGTTAACTTAAACGCGGTACACCAACACTTAGCCGATTTTGACAAGGTCATTTTGGAACGTACGACGGCCACGGCCATAACGGAAGGTGAATGGAACTTTGAGCACACTAGAGCTGCGTTCCGAGATGAAATTGTTCCGTTTGTAAAGAATATTAAAGCTTTTCTAAGTCATCTTGATCAAGATTTGCATTTGGAAATAGAAGAAGTTAAACGTGTTTTTAATGAAATGGATGATGCTTATGAAAACAGTTTACTTGAAATAGAACTGGTTTCACGCCAAAATGATCAGCTTCTGAAGCAAGTGATGTCTCATGATATAGTTTCCGTCTGTGTGAATAAAAGTGATGATAATGATTCTATTGTGCATAATGTTGAATCTGTGGATAATGTGGTAGATAGTACTTGTCACGAATCTGACGCTGATTTTTTAAAGCTTCAAGATTCATATTCTTCGCTTTCAAAATGTTTTGATGAGAGTCAAACACATTGTATTTCGCTTGAATGCAAGCAACAATTTATTCAAAAAAATCTTTGAAACGTCATTCGAAGGTGTTAATATCGATGATGCAAACTTTGAAAAGAATTTTCGATTGAATTTACAATCAAAACAGCGTCAGCCAAGTGACAAAGTTGCTGAATCTTTGCCGATAGACATAGAGAAATCTAAGGAGCTTAACTGTGTGAACGTACTTGAGGCCGCTGAGAATTTTAAACTTGATCTAGATAATCGAGTTTCCAAGATTTTCTCCAAAGTTGATAACTTAAAACAGAAAGATACATGACTCTTCGAATCAGTAAAGCCCGCATGTGTTGATAACACTGCACAGAATCAATCATTGATTGAACAATTGAATCGAAAGTCGGTGGAAATATCTGATTTGAGGGAACAAATTTGTGATAAATATCTGGTCTTGGCTGAGTTAAAGGAAACACTTCGTACTCTAAAAGATAAGAATGTTGTGGATAACACAACCATTGTCTCAACATCATCCTCTAGTGCAATCAAAAGGAACCTTATAGCCGTCACACCATTTAATAAGGGCCCTAGGACTAAACCATCTCAAACTTTTGTCACTAAAGATAATGTGGAATCAAAACCAGCTTCTAATATTCCCGTGTTGCCTTTTACAAGAGTAAGCACCACTACTAAGGCTCAAATATCTAAGCTTAAACTAAACAAGAAGAATGATAGAATCTTGCCCCCATCTAGTAGTCAAGTGAAGAAGAAAGTAGAAGCCCATCCTAGGAATGTTATTTATGTTTTGAATAAAAAGAATCATGTAGTGTGAATTCTAATTTGAAATGTTGGAATTGCAATGAATGTATGTTTTCTAGTCGTCATGATTCTTGCCTTATTGACCATGTGAATGAGATGCATGCCAGGAAAAATGGATTAGAATGGAAACCGACTGGGAAATTGTTAACCCAAGTTGGTTGGTTGTGGCGCCCCACTGGTAGAACTTTCACTATAGTAGGAAATATGTGCCATTTGACTAGGATCACTCCCACTACAGCGAAGAAAGCGTGACCTTTAACTAGGAGTACCAAGGCTACCAAAACACAAGCGTGTCCTTTAACTAGGAACACCGACACTACTGTAGGAACCAAGTGCCCTTTAAATAGGTCTACTCCCACTATAGTGCCCGCTAATAATCCAAAACCTAAGAAAGTTGGAACAGTAAAACCTGTTAGTGCTAAAACTCACATTAGAAAACACAGGAAATCTAAGGGTCTCATAAATGCTAGCAATTCTAATAATCTTATATCTCTATCTGCAACACTCCGAAACCAATAGTTTGCAATGCATTGTCTACTGTTGTTATTGAAAACAGGTGGTCCAAATTGTTCTCTGGTATTTGGACTCTGGTTGCTCCAAGCATATGACCGGAGATCGCTCTCAGCTCAGAAATTTCGTCAGCAAGTATCTTGGTACGGTTCGATTTGGAAATGATCATATTGCAAAGATAATGGGTTATGGTGAATATCATATTGGGAATGTTATAATTTCAAGAGTGTATTATGTGGAAGGTCTCGGTCACAACTTATTTTCTATGGGACAATTTTGTGATGCAAACCTAGAAGTTGCTTTTCGAGAGCATACCTGCTTCATTCGTAATTTGAAAGGGGTTGATTTATTGAAAGGTACTCGAGGGAATAATTTGTACACTTTGTCTCTACAAGACATGATGGCCGCCTCTCCCATATGTCTTCTCTCCAAAGCGTCGAAGACTAAGTCATGGTTATGGCATCGACGGTTATCTCATCTTAACTTTGACGCTATTAATCATTTGGCGAAAAACGAACTTGTTCGTGGTCTTCCTAAACTTTCATTTCACAAGGATAATTTGTGTTCCGCGTGTACAATGGGGAAAAGCACTAAGAAATCATACAAACCCAAGACTGAAGACACCAACCAAGAGAAAATTCATCTATTGCATATGGATCTTTGAGGGCCAATGCGTGTTGAAAGTCTTAGTGGTAAAAAGTACATCCTCGTTATTGTCGATGATTACTCTCGGTTTACATGGGTGAAATTTCTTACAACAAATAATGAGGCACCTAAATTCATCATCGGATTTCTCAATATGATTCAAGTGCGTCTCAACACTACTGTCCGACGCATTCGTACAGATAATGGAACTTAATTTGTGAATCAAATCTTGCGTGATTATTATGAAGAAGTTGGCATATCTCATGAAACATCTGTTGCACGCACTCCACAACAAAACGCTATCATTGAAAGGCGAAATTGCACACTTATGGAAGCTGCTCGAACGATGTTAATCTACGCAAAGGCTCCATTGTTTTTATGGGCAGAAGCAGTATCTACAGCAGTGTACACCGAAAACCGGTCACTAATTCGTAAACGCCATGGTAAAACACCTTATGAGCTTCTCCATGGAAAAGTACCAGATTTATCATATCTTCATGTATTTGGTTCTCTTTGTAATCCAAATAATGATGGTGACAATTTGGGAAAACTTCAACCAAAGGCTGATATTGGTATTTTCATTGGTTACGCACCCGCAAAGAAGGCATACCGAATCTACAACCGTAAGTCTCATAAGATCCTCGAAACTATGAATGTTGATTTTGATGAGCTGACATCAATGGCTTCTGAGCAAAGCAGCTCTGAACCCGTACTTCATGAAATGGGACCCAGTAACATTAGTTCTGGTCTTGTCCCAGACAACCCTACTTCATCATCATTTACACCACCTTCTAGGACTGAATGGGATACATTGTTTCAACCGCTCTTTGATGAATTATTTACTCCTCCAAGTATTGTTGCTCCAGAACCTGAGGTAATAGCTCCGGTAACCGAAGTTGTCGCTCCAGCAACCGTTGCACAATCAGATACGTCTGCACCTACCACTGGTCAAGATATACCATCAACAAGTAATTCTCAACCAATACCTGTTTCAACTACCCATGTCATGCCTATTGATGATGAAGAGGATGATGATGATCACGATTTGGAATTCACTCAAATGCGTGAACTTCTATTCTTTGGTGTACCTATTCCCGACCCTAATCAAGCCGAGTCATCCACCTCAGAGGAAGCTCCTACTACAGTTTACTCCAATCTACGGATTCGTGAACATGACAGCAAATGGACAAAGGATCATCCTATAGATTCTATTATTGGTGACCCTAATCGTCCGGTATCCACACGAAGTCAGTTACAAGAAAATGCAATGTTTTGTCATTTTGATGCTTTTCTCACTGAAGTTGAACCTAAGACATGGCAAGAAGCTTTTACTCAACCCTGTTGGATAGAAGCTATGCAAGAAGAACTTAACGAATTCATACGTCTTGAAGTTTGGGAACTTGTCCCATGCCCGGATCAAGTGCAGTTACGCACTTTGAAATGGGTTTACAAGGTGAAACTCGACGAGTTAGGCGGAATATTGAAGAACAAAGCTAGAGTCGTAGCTCGTGGATACAAGCAATTATTAGACTATTCCTTGCTTATGCAGCCCACATGAATATGATCGTCTATCAGATGGATGTGAAGACGACATTTCTGAATGGTGAAATCAAGGAAGAGGTCTATGTTCAACAACCGGATGGTTTTGTGAATCCTAAATATCCTAATCATGCGTACAAGCTTAAGAAGGCTCTCTATGGGTTGAAGCAAGCTCCACGCGCATGGTATGATCTATTATCACAATTCCTCATTACGCAAGGCTTCGCTAAAGGCAAGGTGGATCCCACGCTGTTCGTTCAGAAACGAGGTAAAGATATGATTATGGTACAAATATATGTTGATGATATTATATTTGCAGCCTCGACCCAAACCTTATCTGACGAGTTTGGGAAACTCATGTCTTCCAAGTTTAAGATGTCAATGATGGGCAAGGTATCATTCTTCTTAGGTCTTCAGATATCTTAGAGTCCCAGAGGCATCTTTATCAATCAATCCAAGTATGCCCTTGAATCGCTTAAGAAATATAAGATGGAATCTTGCGACCCCGTGGATACTCCAATGGTGGACCGAACTAAGCTTGATGCAGATCCACATGGAGTTGCCGTTGATCCGACACTGTATCGTGGGATGATCGCTACTCTTCTGTATATCACAGCTAGTCGACCTGATCTTCAGTTTGCTATATGTATGTGTGCTCGGTATCAAACTCGACCTACTGAGTTACACTTGGCCACTGTGAAACGAATCTTTCGATATCTTAAAGGAACCATTAATTGGGGACTTTGGTATTCAAAGGACTCTTCGATTGCACTCATGGCATATGCAGATGCAGATCACGCGGGTTGTCAAGATACAAGGCGTAGCACGAGTGGAACTTTGCAACTACTAGGAGATCGACTAATCAGTTGGGCATCGAAAAGGCAGAAAAGCGCTACAATTTGAAGTACGGAAGCAGAATACATAGCTTTGTCCGGTTGCTGTGCTCAAATTCTTTGGATGAGATCGCATGTCTAGGTTTCAACAAAATTCCGATGTACTATGACAACAAGAGTGCAATTGCCTTATGCTGCAACAACGTTCAGTTCTCCCGGTCGAAGCACATTGACATTCGCTACCACTTTATCAAGGAGCAAGTGGAAATGGAGTAATCGAGCTTTACTTTGTCCGATCTGAGTATCAATTGGCGGATATTTTCACGAAGGCTTTAGATCGCGCTCGAGTAGAATTTTTGGCCGACAAGCTAAGAATGAGAACTTTCTCGCCTAAGACTCTAAAGGAACTGGCAGATGAAGCGAAAGAATAGTGCTGGTAAACTATTCTCCGTATCCTTGGTGATCATTTGTATATGTTATTTATATTTTTATCCACAAAAGCAAAATATAAAATATAAAACCATATAAAAACCATAAAAACTGAAAAATCTAAAAAAATCCAAAAATATTTTTACTTTATTTTTCAAAGGCATGTCTTTTGGTACGATAATATTTACGGCCTTAGAAATGTTGATTAATATTGACACGGCGCCATAAATAGAGTTCGTACAAAAGTTGTAAATATTTCATAAAACATGCCTATATGGCTTGTAGTTATTTCTGACTGCAACCCGGTTTTCATATTAAAGTCAAGCACTTCTTATGAAAGCTTTGGCTCACAACGGGAATTAACTTTCTCGGCAAAGGTTTACTTTAAAACCTTGTAAGGGATCAAGTTTACTTTATAACTTGGTCCAACACAAATCAATGTACGCTTCAGTGCATTTATTTGTTAAAACAAGAGAAGTATTGTTTTTATGAAGCTATCATCTCTACAACCATAGCAATCTACGATTGGTATCTACATACTCGACGATGCGACTACTCAAACAACGACTACAGCTCTTTCAATAGAACACGGGTCAACAATTGAGGGGGAGCAATTGTCAAGCATTCAGAATCTTCGATGCCGAATGTGCCAAGTTCACACGTTGGTGTCAAGACAACATACCAATCGTACACGTGGTGTCCAGAGATGACTTCAGACGTGACGAGGCGACCAACATATGCTGAAAAGAAACATTTTGATCTTATCATATGACGTTCTCATCAATCAGGTCCAACCTTGTCAATTTATTCTAATATGGTGAATATGTGATCATGTTACAAATCGGTATCATAGCTCATACATTTGGTATCATGAAGATAAAAAGGACTTGCATTTTTCTTCCCAAAAACTTTGTTAAAACTTCTTTAAATCAATTCATATTGAAAACACCGATTGGGTTAATATTTTTAATATGGGGGAGAAATGTGATTTAATATGGGAGATTATCAAAAATGGTTTGACTTAACGTGATGGATCATCCCAACATGTGCAAAATGTTTTCGAATATCGTGGCATATGTTAAGGGGGAGCAAAACGGATTTGCATATCAAAATGGATTTCATGGTGATTTATACTTACCCAACACCCATTTATTTCACGACGATGAAGATTGTGGTGACATAAGGATGGTAGGATAGGTTAAGTCCTATGATTCTTACAGAACCGGAGGAATCTTCGCAAGAACATTCCATAGCTAGAAATAGTAGTCCTTAGGAAAGTTGGAAAAAGATTGTGAACGTAGCTGAATGCCGACCAAGTACTTAAGTTAGCACTGGAACAATCACAACAAGGTGCTAGTTATGACGTATTGGTAAGCATTGAAGGGGTTAAACAATGAAAAAGAATTGTAAAGATAAAGGGTGTAAAGAAAGAAGCCCTCCTTACAACTTTAGGCAGAAACCGGGTCAACACATATGCTATTGAGATCATTTAAATGATGCTTGATATTGAAGATAGACATCATGGACCCAGTGATGCAATGCACAACCCATCCCAGCTAACTCAGATATCTCTCAAAAGGCATTTGTTTTATTCACACTAAGACAACGCATTATCTATCAATTTATTCACTCCGAATAAATTGGTATTGAAAAGGTGGCACTCCTCTCCAGCCTCCGATCACTAAAATCCAAAATACACGATCGAGTCTAGAGCCATTTGAGATCCTCAAATATCTCATTAGGACAAACTTCCATAATTCCTTGCTTCTTCACACACTGTGAAAAGTAAGAAAGATTTTAAGAGTCCTACGCAAAATCTTCATGATCTTGCCTGAACATCCGAGTAATACTAAAGTATTCACAATGAAGATGGAAATCCTTCTTGAGCGAATATCAAAAAGCTCATGGTAGGTGACTTGTGCGATTCTTTATGAATCAAGCTTGTGATAACTGGAAAGCAACAGTGGTATAATTCTTAACAGAACTTAAACACGTTCCAGGCCTCTACGCAAAATCTCAGTGATCTTGCCAGAACACTCAGAGTGATACCTTAGTGTTCACAGTGATGAGTGGAAATCCTTCTAGTGTTAACATCAAACAGCACTTGGTAGGTAACTTGCAAGATTCAATATGAATCAAGCTCGTGACAACTAGAAAGCAACGATGGTGCAATTCTTTAATGAATCAAACTTTTTCCAGGAATCAGAATTGACGGCTTCAATCATGCGGATAAGTTTATCCAAATGATTCACTCTTTACGTTCGCAGTCATCTTTGGACGGTCGAGTAAAGAGAACGGGTTTACCCGCGAAATCTTGTCAAGGAGATTTTTAAGTAAATCTACCTGCCACAAGTACGATATTTTATATCGTCTAACGGTGTTCACCGACCGGAGGTAAAATGCTAGCAAATTAGAATAAAATGTTCAAAGCCATTTTGTTCGTGTCTACTTATGTTGCGGCATTTGAAGACAGTGGTGTTGCGGAATCCGAGATGAAGTCGTCCCCGCATGCTTATACTTTATGCACTTAATACCTCATCTAATTCCAGAAAGCCTAAAAGTTAAGTCTTCTGCTGTATCGAACTCTGAAGCTTTCAAGAATTACGAAGGTATAAGTATGTGGGACATGGTGTCACGAAGAGGCGAAGATCACAAGTGATGGATGCGCAAGATCAAGGCAAGAGATTAATTCTCAAGATTGATATCAAAGATCACATCAACATGTTCACCAGAAAAGAAAAAGAAAAAGAAAGACGAAGACTACGGGCTCAAGACAAGCATAGTATGCTAGGTTTATCTTATTATTCTAACTTGGGTAATGCCCTTGTTTGGAGTGACCTCCCTTAGGGGGAGATTGTTAGAAATACGTTTTATGTATTAAGAAGGATCGGTCACTCCAACGATAGTCCATGTAATAGCTCGTAGTTTAGATATTTATCTTTATTTAACAAACAAGACCAAGCCTAGCCTACAACATGTGTAGGCTGGCCCAAATGTAAGCCCAAGCCCATGACAAGGGCTTAGGTATATAAACCCTCTCCTTTGATGGAGAGGGTAGTGGTTCTTCATTTTACACATAGTAAACTTCATTTTTCTCTCTCTAGAATTATGTGAAATCAACCATCTCTCTATCTCTTTCCATCTCTAAAATATAAGTAGGATTTACATATTTAACAGTTATTTTAATGTTTTCTTTTTCAGTATCGAGAGTCGAGTATTTTTGAGTCTGTGAATGTTTCGAGTGTTGTGTGTGGTTGATGTAGGAGTCGAGTCAAGTCTTTGTTTTGTTTGAGTCTGATGATGTAATGATACAAGTCTGTGATTGAATTTTAGTCAAGTCTTTGTTTTTGTTTTCTTTGTTTTGTTTGAGTCAAGTCTGTGAATGAGTTTGTGATGTTTTGAGGTGGTTAATAATGTGAAGAAAAAAAAATTAATGTGTGTGTTGTTCGAGTCTTGTTGACGTCGTGAGTCTAGTATGTCTGTTTTTGTTGAATCAAAATGTATCGAGTGTTGATAGAGTCTTAGTTGAGTCTTGTGTGAGTCGAGTGTGGTTGGTTTAAACGAGAGTGTGTTCGAGTCTTGAGGGTGGATTCGGAATATTAAAACTGAAACACAATTGATGACATATAACACTTTCGGATAATGAAAGATGAAAACTAACTTTCAGAAAAAAGGAGTATTTAGATAAAAGTAAATAAGTCTGGTTTCTGAATCAGTCAAAGAAGTATGGATCTTTGGATAAACTAATGAAGTTTTGATTTTCGGAAAAAACGACTTCTTTGGATAAAATTATATGACTTCTCCGAATAAAATGAAGATACTGTGAATTGTTCGGATAAATTTGAGATACTGTGAATACTTCGGATAAATTACACTAATTCAGAATATTAAACATCTTCGGATAAAATTGTAAATTCTTCGGATAAACTGCACTAATTCAGAATAATAGCAATATTCGGATAATGCACTATTCGGATAAACCAAAGATGAAGTTACTTTCGGATAATTACACTACTTCTGATAAATGGCATCTTCGGAATAAACGACTTCTTCGGAATAAACCACTAAATATGAAATGACTTTTGGACAACTGAAATTGTAACTTTCGGATAAAATATGATTCTTCGGATTAAAGTTTTCGGGAAATTGTAGTGAATTCGGATAAACTATGATTCTTCGGATAAAAGATTTCGGATAAATCTATAAACCATGTTCCGAAAGTCAAACTTTCAGAATATTAAAAGTAGATAACCCACTTTTAATGGAAAAAATACCCCGAAAATCACCCAAATAACCAAAAGTTTTGCTATTTTGACCAAATCAATTAACCCAAATCACTACCACATTTATGTAGTCGATTTGTCAATAAATTTAAACAACAAAAACGCAAAAAATTTCAAGATTTGAGCTCGATTAAATCAAAACCCACCAAAATCAATCAAAACAAACACAAGAACAAACCAATCAAACCATAGCTCTTGAGACCAATTGTAGGTCCTTAGTTTCTTAGGATTGTACAAGTGTTGTAATGATATAAAGATAGGGCGGGAGATGCAGAACTAGAGAGAGAAAGTAGAGAGAGAAAAGAGAGGATTAGAGAAAGGAATGTTTGATTAGTGAAAATGAGAATGAACAACTACCCTTCCTAACATGCTAGGAAGGGTATATATAGCCCACCTTACATGTGGGCTTTATGGGTTATACTTAAATAATTAGATCACGAGCCCAATCTACGCATATATCATTGGAGTGACCGATCCTTTCTAAATATGTAAAAACGTATTTCCAACAAGGACAATACATATTACAGGTTCTTAAAGAAGGTGAAATCATTCAAGTGGTTCCAGAGTAATTAAACTAGTGATAAAGTACCCATCCAGTTTATAAATGATTCATTTAAGAAAGTAACAAAAATAATTGTTAATTTTTTAACAAGAAATTAAAAAAAAACAAATCGACTAAAAAATAAATTTGATATCCTTTATGTGGAAAAAAAGTTAAGTAACTTGATTGGAAACAGACCCTAAGTTCAGCGCCTTTTTGTGCTATTAACCCTTAATTATATTCCATGTCTTAATAATTAATTAATACTATAGTCTAAATTGAATAAATAAATACTTAGGTTAAAACATGTATTATTTTGTAAATAATAATTAACCTAAGTCCATGATTAGTTAAATTAATTATTAGTCATGTTTAATTAATTTAATTCTTGTCAATTAATATAACTAGTAAAAAAATATCTTGTAAAAAATAACTTGTAAATAAACCCGAGACAAAACCAAAACCCGACACCAACCACCACCCACAGCCGCGGATGCGGTGGCGGCTGGTGGTTGCGTTGCCAACATCGGCGGTTGTTGCCGCTGCTGCGTCGTGGCTACCCACTGCCAGCACAAAGATCCCACCGGCGCAGGCCGATGGTTTCCCCCTGCTGCCTTCGTTGTTCCCACTGTTTGACCCAAGCAGCCACCGGCTTAAGCCGGTGGTGCCTGCTGTTGCGCCAAGACCCACGCCGAGCCCCTTAGGGGGTCTCGGTTGTGGCTAAAAAGGGACACCGAGAATCATTCGACTCTCGGTTGGCTGCCTAACCACAAAACCAAGCCAAACGGACCCTTTCCCATGTTTATTTAGATTCATACCATGTTTTATTTAATTGTTGTTAAAGATCTAACATAAAAACATAATTTAATAAAAGAATTAAAGATCAAGGTTTAATGTTTTACCCCAATGTGTGATAGAAAATAACACGAACACGAACTAATAACAAAAGTGGGCTTGGGCCTCCCTTTCTTCTTGGTGCCGCAGCATGTAAGGCCCACAAGGGAAAACCCAAAGTTTTTCCCGTGTTAAATTTTACGTGTTCGTATGCTCGTATTTTCGTGTTATAATTGTTCGTGTTATATTTAAATACTTGTATGTAACGATATTAATCATACTATATTAATTAAGTATGTAGTTACGTGTTCGTGATTTTTATGTTCATGATTTCATGTTCGTGATTATAATTATTATTGTTAATAATTATAGTGTACTATCACGTACTTAATACTTATCGTGTAACAATACATACATAACTTCTATAATTACTAACCGTGACACGTGTTCATGCTATAAAAGAAAAGTTTTTTATATGTACGTACGTTTAGTAAGTGTACTGTTCATGGTAAAAGCATGCGGGTTTTAAAACTCTCCCCCCTAAAAAGAATAATTCGTCCCCGAATTATAGATAAAATAAACTGAAAGAGGAACATACCCGAATTCAAAACATGAAATGAGGGTAATAAGCCCCGATAGACTCCTCTGTTTCCCAAGTGGCTTCCCGCTGGGTATCATCCCTCCAAAGGATTTTGACGAATGGAATCGTCTTCTTCCTCATGACTCGTTCTTGCCTGTCAAGAACTCGTTCGGGTTCCTCTATGAATGTAAGATCTTCACGAATCTGTTCCGGTGGATACTGAACCATGTGAAGGGGATCATAATTGTACCCTATAAGTAAGGACACATGGAAAACGTCATGAACGTAAGAAAGCTGCAGAGGTAACACTAAGCGATAAGATACTTCACCGACGCGCTAGATAATATCAAACGGTCCGATAAATCAAGGACTGAGTTTCCCTTTGATTCCAAAACGTCTAACACCATGTGCTGGTGATACCTTAAGAAAGACATGATCTCCTACGTTGAAATGTAAGTCCCTACGATGCTTGTCGGCATAACTCTTCTAACGTATACGAGCTTCCTGAAATTTCTGCTTAGCTACAGCGACCTTCTCGTTGGTCAACTCTATCATCTCCGGTCCTTCAAGTGTTCGCTCACCAACCTGATCCCAGCAGATTGGGGCGCGACACTTCCTGCCATACAACATCTTGAATGGTGCACACTTAATGCTGGCGTGCCAACTGTTGTTGTATGCAAACTCTACTAAACATATATAATCATCCCAGTCTCCTGTCCACTCCAATGCACATGCTCGGAGCATGTCTTCCAATGTCTGAATCGTCTGCTCCGATTGTCCGTTTGTTTGAGGATGACAAGCCTGCTAAGCTTAAGTTTTGTACCCCAAGCTTTCTGTAGACTCTTCCAAAATCGCGAAGTGAACCGAGGATCTCTGTCTGAGACGATACTGGATGGAGCACCATGAAGTCTCATGATCTCCTTCTTGTAAGTATCAGCGAGTTTGCGGACCAGATCATCCTTGCGGATCGGTAAGAAATGAGATGACTTAGTAAGTCGATCAACGATAACCCAAATCGCATCATGCCTCCTCTTGGCTGCCGAAGACCGGTAACAAAATCGATGGTGATCTTATCCCACTTCCACTCTGGAATGTCTAACGGTTGTAGTAGACCACTAGACCGCTGATGCTCGATCTTAACCTGCTGGCAGGTAAGACTTTTAGAGACATAAGTAGAAACATCCTGTTTCATACCACTCCACTAAAAGTATTGCTTGATTTTGTGGTACATCTTGGTTGAACCAGGATGAATGGAGAATGGGGATCTATGAGCTTCAGCTAATAACGCTTCCCTGAGAGTAAGATCATCAGGAACACAAAGTCTGGTGCCCTACCATAAGATACCGTCGTCATCCAACCGAAACTCCTTTTGCTGATCCAAGTTCTGAATGATCGCCCAAATTTCACCATCATCCTTCTGAGCTTCCTTGATCCTAGAGAGTAACTCAGGTTCCACTTTAAGATTAGCCCAGTAACCGTGTTGTCCACGTACTATGATCTGAATGTCTAGTCGCTCCAAGTCCCTTATAATCTCTTCCTCAATTTTAATGCCGTTGATCATACCGGACTTTCTACTAAGTGCATCTTCCACTAAATTCGCCTTTCTGGGATGATATTGCAGATTAATGTCATAATCCTTCAACAGCCCTAACCATCTTCTCTGTCTCATGTTCAACTCACGTTGAGTGAAGATGTACTTCAGGCTCTTGTGGTCTGTGAAGATATCACATGATTCTCCATACAAGTAGTGCCTCCATATCTTCAATGCAAACACGACTGCTGCAAGTTCCAAGTCATGCATAGGGTAGTTCTCTTAATAAGGCTTAAGCTACCGTGAAGCGTACGCAATCACTTTCCCATGTTGCATGAGAACACAGCCAAGTCCCTTCCCTGAAGCATCACTGTAGATTTGAAATCCACATGTACCAGATGGGAGAGTAAAAATCGGTGCAGATAGTAACTTCTGCTTTAGGTCTTCAAAGCTCTTCTCTCTTTCTTCATTCCAGACGAATTTCTCCCCTTTCCGCATCAGTTTGGTCAATGACAGTGCTAAACGGGAAAAGTTCTCTACGAACCTACGGTAGAAACCAGCTAAGCCTAGGAAACTGCGAACTTCAATCCTGATGTCGGTCTTGGCCACTTGGTAATAGCCTCAACTTTTGTTGGATCCATGGTGATTCCTTCTACTGATACAGTGTGGCCTAGGAACGCCACCTTGTCTAACCAGAACTCACACTTGGAGAATTTAGCATACAACTGGTTCTGGCAAAGTATATGTAGTTTAGTACGAATATGGTCTTCGTGTTCCTCCTTTGACTTAGAGAAAATCAGAATGTCATCAATGAAGACTGATGAGATGGCATTTATACATGATCTCGTCGTTCTTTTCGGGCTTTAAATGCATTAAAATGTCATAAAATACCATATATATGCTTGTATTTGTTTACTTGTGTGTTTTAGGTATGGATATCATGAAAAAGACAAAAGATCACAAGAAACAGGGAAAAACGGACACGAGAAACGAAGCCGTACAAAGAACTGGGCCCTAGTTCATGATTTATCCAAGATTAACCCTTGAAGACTTGAATATGTACAAGATTGATCCTCAAAATGTGAAGAAATGACACTTAAAACCCTTGTATATTCATAATTACAAGTTTGGTCCCTTAAGTTTGTCAAAATTACAAAATGGTCCTTCAACTTTGAAGAAATGGCAGTCCCTCGTCAATTCTAATTTGTAAATTATGGTCCCTCATAAAGTCTATGATACTATGAAGACCTTTGAAGATCAAGAAAGTCCAAAATCAGTCCCTCAAATGTTCAAACATGGCAAAAATAACCCTTGATTACCTTTTGCAAAAGTTTTGGGGCAAAAGTATGAAAAGAGAAAGTTTCATTACAAAGGAAAACGTGTTTTGTTGGCTGTAAACTTGTTTTACCATGTTTACCAAAACACAAGGGCCAAAGGTGTTCAAATGAAACATTCAAACACTTTTTTTGCGCCAAACAACTAAACATTCCACCAAAACCGGATCAAAGTTACTACTATTCACCCACATTAACCCATGATTTACCTTCACTTAAAGGGTAAATACAAATTAACCTTACCCACGCTTGATTCACACATGCAGAAACTCATCCCACACCCAAAACCCTCACTCCCACTCACCAAAGGGTCCCACCATTCAAGACGTCCACCCATCACATCACAACTTAACCTCCAAGGAATGCCACGTGTCAAAATCAACAGCCCACACTCAATGCTTAACTAGAAAGCTAAAATGAACGATTTGGATGCATTTGGACAGCTCAATATCAAAATTCGTCTAGAAGATTCAAGGGTATTTTAGGGACTTCATAGCTAGGGTTTTCTCATTGTAATCTCAGCCTTTGTGGCCTATATAAGGACTCCTCAACTTGTGAGAGAGCCTTGTTCCAGCTTTACCTTTTAAACATTGTAATCCCTTTTTAAATTTTATAAAAGTTGGTATTTTGAGAAAGTTTTAATTCCTTTTTATGTTTTTGAAAGTTTGTGTTGTTTAAGGGTAATTCTGAGTTCCATTATATGTTATAAGTGTGCTTGAATCTTGTGGTTCAAGGACGTTTATGTTTGGTAAGGTTTTCAAGTTTGAAAAAAGCTTAAAAAGTGGTTTCTGAATTTGCTATTTTTGTTGTACTAATCCTTGACCAAAAGCTATAACTCTTACAAGCTTGTTGACACCAAGCTTGTGAAGGGATTGGAGCCTTTGGTTAGGCTGTTTGTTCATTGTGTTGAAGAAATCAACACTTGAGTTTCTGCTTTGAAACATCAACCAAGGCAGTCATCCATCTTTCTTGTTGAAGTACCTTGGTCTTGCTCTAGTTGTTGAACAAGGTCCAAGGAGCATTGCTGGTCCTCCTAGGATGTTGTGGAGGACAGGTATAAGCTCTTGTTAAGATTCCTCTAAAAAATCACATGTTATGGTATGTTTTATGTTTTGCTATGTGATTTGGTGATTTTGTGTTTGTGCTTTGTGTTTTATGGTTGGTATCTGTTAGTTGTCACCTAGTGTAGCTATTTGATCATTAAAATCAGTAGGTTGTTTGAAGGATTAAGAAGTTTGTTTGAAAAGTGCTTAATAAAGGATTGTTTGGGATTACTGGTTCATAAGGCCTTGTGGCCTTGTGCCCTTGGTTCTTAGGGTTTGGGAAGTCTAAACAAGTCATAATATACAAGTTTTAGTCATTGGTTAAGTTTTTAAAAGTTTGGAAAAGAGATTTAAAGTTTTGCAAAAATCTGATAAAAGGTGTTTTGAAATTGGTCAAACACATCAGATCCAATAACTTCTTTGTTTGTTGGATCTAAGGTCTAAAATCAGGTTTGGGAATAGTTTAGGTGATAAGCTATCTATTGGTTATCTGGTTGTTGAATTTGGTGGCTTATTAAGTGTGCTATAGCTTATCAAAGTTGGCTGAAGTGGTCATTTGCATCAGCAAAGTGACCACCTCATTTGGTGCTTGCATTTGTAATCCTAGTGTATGCCTTATTGTTTCATTGCTTGGATCTTGTTTATGTGCTGCTTGTGAGTAGATTTTGCTATTTGGTGTGCCTTGTATCTGGCTTATAAGCTAACTGGCTTATTAAGCCCTTATTGCCAAAATCTGTCATCAAAAGGTCAACTGACCTCTTGATTCACAAGGACTCCTCCTTGAGTTCTTCACAAAAGTTGCTTATAACAAGCCCTTATACCATCTCTGATCATTTGGTAAACTTTGGAGTACTTTGACTTTTGGTCAAATAAGCACAAATTGGCATATTTTTGAGAACTGCTTATTGGTGCATGCAACAACTTGGCTTTTGTAATAGATCTCATTTTTCTCAGCTTAATAACAATTCTGGAAGGTTACAAGTCTTTTGGTTAAGCTTTTGCTAGAAAACTAGCTTATTTGGCTTTTTCAGCCAGCTTATTGGTTCACAAAGCTTATTCTACTTGGTTTTTTGTGATTTTCTTGATTGATTATTCTTAGTTAAGCTATTTGTGAGCTTTGCAACAAACCAGAGCTTCTGAAACGCCCTAGAACTCTTACCCGACTATTTTGTCGTTTAGTGGATTTCTATTTTGCTTATTTATGGCTTATTGAGTGAGATTTTTCAAAATTTCTTTTTACAGATCTCTTAGGCATCTCAAAAGAAGGTCGTGTGTTTAAGAAGAGCTTATGGCATTGGCTTATTGCTTAATGGGCTTATTGGCCCAATAAGAATAAGCTGTTTGTTATTTAAGCTGTGATAAGCTCATATTAAGCTTTTGGGCCTTCAAACTTTTGTGCTTAGAATTAAATTTTGAGTCAGATAGGGCTTTTTCAAGTCATTTGGGCCTAGTTTGACTTTTTGGGCTAAAAAGCCCATTAGTGTTGACTGTTTTTGGTTTTAGCCCATTTGGGGGCCCATTAGGGGTATTTTGGTAATTTCACTTTCATTTTCTGATTATTTAGGTTAAAATAAACTAGTTTGCAAATTTTTAGAATTTTTTAGAATTTTTGGATTTTTAATATGTTTTTTAATATTATTTTATTATTAAATTTCAAATTTCACATTTTTGCACTTTTATTTTTTTTAGCTTAAATACATTATAATAGGATTTTTGCAACTCTTAGATTAATTTTATCATCTTTAGATTAATTTTTAAAATTATTTTAAGTTTTAATAGTTTTTAAATCATTTTAAATTGGTTTTATTAGTTTAAAAATTTATAAAAATAGTTTTTAATCTTTTTAGGTCATTTTAGAGGTTTACCAATTGAAAAATCTTTATTTGGGCTTTTTGATATTTAATTTGATTTTTAGGGCTTTAATTAGCATTTAAAAATTAATATTTAATTAATTAAAAGGTTTGAAAAAGTTTTGATCATTGGTAAACTCTTAGTTTATTTATTTTGATTTTTGTTAAATTTTTGGGAATTTTTAGAATTAATTTTTATTTTAGCTAATTTTACGGTTTTACGTTTAGTCATTGTAGTAATCAATTTCACGTCTTCGTCATTCTCTTTTCTCATCCCCTTCTATCGAATATTAATCTCAAATCTTGTTACATCTTAGTCACACACATATACCTCCTTGGGAAACGAACTTGAACTTCATTGGGTCATTAGTGTTTGATTTTCCTAAATCATCACTTAATACTTTCCCTATTTACCTCCTTTTCCTAAAGGTGTGGTAAAACACTACAATCAAAGACACTAACGAAATTGTCAAGGAACTCATAAAATATACGGTTCATCAAATCCATGAAGGCAGTTGGAGCATTGGTAAGGCCAAAAGGCATGACTACGAATTCGTAGTGCCCATAACGTGTACAGAAAGCAGTATTGGCGATGTCCTGCTCTTTAACCCGAACTGATGATAGCCCGAACTCAGATCAATCTTGGAGAAATGTTTGGCCCCTTGGAGTTGGTCAAACAAGTCGTCAATACGTGGCAACGAATATCTATTCCTAATGGTTATCTTGTTAAGCTCACGATAATCTATGCACAGACGCATGCTGCCGTCCTTCTTCTTTACGAACAGAACAGGTGCGCCCCATGGAGAAGCACTAGGTCGAATGAAACCGCGTTCCAACAATTCCTGCAGTTGTTCCTTTAATTCCTTAAGCTCTATGGGATCCATGCGATAAGGAGCTTTGGAAATTGGCTCAGCTCCTGGGATGAGCTCAATATTAAACTCCACTTCACGAGTAGGTGGTATGCCCGGAAGTTCTTCTGGAAACACGTCTGGGAATACTGACACGATCGGCTGATTCTGGATAGATGGAGATTCAGCCTCCAAATCATGAACAGTAGCAAGATAGCCCTCACAACCATGTGACAGTAGTGCACGTGCTTGTAAGGTCGAAATTATTTGTACAGACCTTCCGGGTATAAAACCATTGTGAATGTACTCTGGTGCATTTACATCACCGAAGATGACCCGATATGTATGGCAGTAAATGGTGGCGTGATGTTTGGATAGCCAGTCCATGCCTAATATCATGTCAAAATCGCACATATCCAATGGAAGTGCGTCAACAGGATGAATCTTGTTGTCAAACTCTAAGGGAAGGCTCTTGTACCCATGGGTTATGCGTACAGAGTCTCTTAAAGGCGTGGAAATGTTTAATACATTCTCTAATGGCATAATGGATATCCTAACATTCTTGGCATAAACAGTATAATTGACCGAGTGAGTAGCACACGTGTCAAATAAAACACATGCAGCTTGACCATACATATACAAGATTCTAGTGATGGTACATGTAGACTTGTTGGCCTGATCGCGAGAAGTCGTGTACACCCGTCCACTAGTAGGAGGTGGCTTGGAATCGGCATGTCCAGATGTGCCCTCCATCTCGCCCTTGCGGCAGTCCTTCATGTGATTACCAGTAAGGCCACACTTGAAGCATGCATCGTTGTCGCGGAGACATGGACCTGGCTGCCTACGGTTGCAGGTAGTGCAGAGAGGGTGAGTATACCCTCCAGCAGGTGCCCTTGCTGGCTGGGAGCCTGTTCGAGAAAGTACACATGAGACACGGTTTATAGGTACAAAAGGACAATGCGGAAAAATCCTAAGACGTACTACCAGTGATAGCTGTACGGTTAGGTTGTGAACCTCTTCGGTCCTACTCCCTCCCGTTACCATGATTCCTGGTAGAAGATGCTAAAGTGTCAGAGTTATGAATCATAAACGTGTAACATAAGAAATGAGTAAGTTTAGGGACCTGTTGCTGTTGGAGTATGGTAATTATCATCACTGCCACGCCTATCCGTAGCAGAACGGTCTTGAGTCTGACCGTTACCCTAGGGCTGAGTAGGATGTTGCTGAGTAGCCAGTTGAGACCGGTCCCTAGTCTTCTGCCTGAAAGATGCTGTTTTAAAGAGAAAGATAAATATTGGATAGTACTGAATGAATTTGAAATGATCACCGCTGAGTGACGAACAAATACCTCTTCTCGGGTCTCTCTGCTTCCCCGAATTCCTCTCTCTCATGCAGCATCTCCAGCTTACATGCTGCATCGGCTACTTGTTCCACCGTGTTGAAGGTAGCAAACACCAAGTTGTTGGCGACCGATGTACGAAGCCCAACGAAAGTGGTAAGCTTGCTCTTCGGCAGTACCTGCTGCTGCGCCAAGAAAACCAGCCAAACGAAGAAAGCGTTGCATGAATTCGTTGCTATTCTCCCCATTTCTCTACCTGATCCGGTTGTACTCCCTCTTCAGCTTGACTTGCTCAGCCTTGGGGAAGAACTATCCCATCACTAACTCCCTGAACTGAGCCCAAGTCAAGCCAGCCACCCAATTGTCACCACCCTCAGACTGCTTCAATGCCTTCCACCATCCCAGTACGTCGCCTTAGAACTTGTAACAGGCCAACCTCGACTTGAAGACAGAGTCGTAGCCCGTTGCATCAAATATCTTCTCGATATGAGCTAACCAGCTTTCAGCCTCACTAGGGCTGTCAGTACTCTCGAAGGATCGAGGACATGCTTGTTGAATCTCTCCCGCCATGTGACCATTGTTGCTGGAGGAGGGGGAGGATTAGGATGCTGGTACTGGTGCTGATTGTTGGCAGCTTGCACCTCGGCCCTGATATCGTTCCTCAGCTGAGGAAGCAAAGCCTGCATCGTAGCTTGGACTGCTGCATTGAGTATTTCCTGCTCGCGTGTAAGAACCATCTGATAGTATAAAACAAAATGCATGATTAAACTGATTAAAACTGTAACACCCCCAAATATTCATAATTTAATTCAGCGGAAGATTTGTTGGTGTTACGGGATAGCAAATTGCTCAAATCATAGACAACGCTTAAAAATCGTTCCGTTTAATAATAAAGCATTTTCTATTCATAAATATCAAATTACATAGGTCCTCAGGTCATAGTATATCATACAAATTTACAAAACATTTGAATGGAAATTTTTATTTAAATGCGGGCCATAAATTTTTGTCGTCTTCCCAAGAATTACCTTCAAGTACCTGAGATAAACATGTTAAAAGCCAGCGAAACACCGAGTGAACCCATAGAGTTTAATAAAAACCATTAATATATATATCACTGGTATATAATTATTACCGAAAATCATTTTGTACAATTCTTTGTCGTAAGCCATAAAATAGGCCAAAAACATTTTATACGAATCTTTGTCGTAAATCATAACATAGGCTTTTGCCTTCACAACCATTATACGAACCATTGTCGTAAAAACATCATACAATACGTTTTATAACGTTATATAGATTTTAATAAAAAACGTTATATGAAAATGGTCATTGTAAAACCAAAACATGAACATGATATCAGTAATAAGACCCAGTATTGCTAGTCAGGCAATATATTGTAATTCAATTCGTATATTAGTATTTTCATTATTTGGATTATTATAAGCCGCGTGACATTGTTACTTTTCGATAACATATATCGGGTAGCTAACCCGTAATTCCTTTGCCTATCTAAAACAGCGTGTCGTCACAATATCCACTCTTATAAAAATGTTCTCATACATAAATTCGCTTACCAATCAATGTGGCACGACGGGATCAACCGTCAAGGCGCGAACTGGGGTGATCTTCCCCAAATAGTACTATTATATGCATAAGCGTCTACCAAATCCTGGTAGTTCACAATTCAGGCTAATGAGACTTTTAGTGACATAACCTAACTAATAATAATCCATTTCATTCATTCATTAGGTCATATAATCATTTGGGTCCGTATCAATAAGCATACAATCGGGACAACTGGTGTCCTATTTTCATTAAAACTAGCATGTTATCTCCCTCGCGGGTTTATATAACATTTCATAAAACACTTAAAAGAGTGTGATGCTATGAACTCACATTGGTGTGGCAAGGAGGGTTAGCGGCAATTAGGATGTATAGTACGTGCCTCGATCACGGGAAACCTAGACAAATAATATCCGGTCTTAGGCTATGCCCAATAACTTTATAAAAAGTTATTATGTATATGTAATGATGTCATAACATGATTATCAAGTGGGATTTATTACTTCATACAACATTATTAGTTGTTTAGTATTAGTCAACTTAGGCTTATCATACTAGTTACACTAGTTTTAGCCCATTTACACATTAGGGCCCAATAATCCCATTAAGAGTCCAATATCATTTTATTAGTCCATTTATCTTTTTAAGACAAGGCCCATACTCATATGTTGGGCCCAAGTGGGTTAAGGCCATGAGTAAGTCTAATAACATTAAACCAAACTAGATGGGCCTAGTGGTCCAACAAGGCTAATTTGGCCCATTATGGTCCATATGTTACAAAGCTCGGTTTTGTCGATTTTTACTTGTAAAATGTGTTTAAATATCAGCATATGAGTTATAAAAATGTTACATTAGACGGGTCCGACCGTCTAAGTTTTATTTGGCGAAAACGTTAATCTTTCGGTTTTAGCCGAAAAGACGTAAAACATTTATATAGTTTGTAGTTTTAGAAACATTTGAGTTTTACTTTTATAAAATGTCATGTTTATTTATTTTAGTATACAACTGATTTTATAAAATTTATTATTAGTTAGTGGCTTTTATATATTTATTTTATAATAATATTTACTTGAGTGCTCTTTTTATACTATATAGTTTATTTACAAATCTGATTACTAAAGTCAGTCCCACCATTTTTGCCATATCTTGAGTTCTACATAGAGATAGAAGCTCAAATTTGAACAGAATCAACTAAATGATGTTTGGTACAAATAACTCTATTATCACCACTGCTCAATCAGCCTCTAAGTATTTCTAATAATTTGTCCAAAACAGACTATACAGATTTGTACCTCAATAGTATTTTGATCATATCTTGATCATTTTAATGATTCCATTGAGTGGCCAACTCACCACATATGTAAAAATCATATATCTATCTGTATATTTAATAATACAAGCCATTTAATTAAGTGACCATATTGATACTTACTGTTCTATACAGCCTATGTAATTAACCAAGATTTTAACATTTTTACTTGTTGATTTTAGTCTTTTTAACCAAATCTATTAACACAAATACCCCACACAATATTTTGATCATCATTTATCATCATATACATATACATTTATAAAGAAAATACATGAGTACATTTACAAAATAACAAGATGATAGAAGAAATGATCTTGTACCAACCAATATAGTGAAAGGTTAAGAACAAGACTTGGTTTTTGGTAACCAATCTTATGAAATATCAAGACCACTTTGAGATCACCAAGAGTATGAAGACACCTTGAGAAAATAAGCCCTAAGCTCATTTGAAAACTTCTTTTTAGCTGTTAAGATTATCTCAAATCATCATCTCTTCTATGGGTTATCATCATATGTAGATTATACATAAGATTTATGGTTAAATTTTTTATCAATGGTGGTGTTTGTTGATGAATATGGGACGGAAAAGGGAGCAAAGAGAGAGAGATTGAGAGGTTTTGCATGTGTGAAATGAAAGGAAATGGTTTTTGTTTAGCCAGTTTGTGGGTTTTGTTGTTTTGGAAGGCTAGATGGACATGTGTCCATTTAGTTTATGTTAGCTTGCCACCAAAGGGTGGTGGCGTCCTTGTCTTGACGCCCATAGTGGGGGGTGGGACAAGTGTATACTTGTTTCATCCCCACTAATTTACGGGTACTCCTCGATTCTAGTTTCCTCGATTTACGTGCCCTTGGGTCGTTTTACGAAAAACGTTTTTATAAATTATGAATCTACGGCAAAAAATTATTCTAATAAAAATTGTATCATCAAAAACGGAGTTCAAAAGCGTAAATACGTAAACCTAGGGTTTCCGGTTTAATCGTAAAAGACGCTAGATTATGCACGTAAGTCCTATTTCCATCTCGTAAATTTGTGAGTTTATGAACCAACACAAAATAAAATTCTAAAATAATATCCGAGAATAAATTTATTATCTGACATGTCGGACTGTCATAAAAACCGAGTACGTAAACGTAATCACGTAACGTAGAGCTTTCCGGTTTAGACGTAGTCGATGCTACATTAAGACGTAAACCCCAATTTCTTCCCAAAGGTGAGTGAGTTAATAAATTGACAGATTGACAGATTGAGAATAAAATAATGATTTTAAATAATACTTGAGAATAAAATAACGACCTTAAATCGACAGATTGTCACAGCAGTTACCCCTAAAGAGGATCTTTGTCCTCGAAGATCAATTCATCTTACTACTCTCTTCTTATAGAGTTAAAGCTATGTGGGTATTTCCTCCACATTCGGTCTTTTCTCTTAAGTGTAATTCATTACAATTATGCGAGTTTCAACAAACATAACTATGGGAATATGATCATGCTTAAGTTGACTTACTTTCTCTATCCATGATGTCCACGGGTTTTCGATGAATGCAACTTTTCGCCGATCTAAACTTCATTAAGAAATAATCAGATTTTCACTTGATAGACATTTTATCAAGTTCGTTATACGAAACATAATTCATGCAGCCCTTGAAGTCATAGGGTAGATCTAGCTTATATGCCTCTCAAACCAAATCTTTACATTATCTCAATGGTCCCATACAACGGGGACTTATTTTCCCATGATCTTTCAGATCATCAATTCACTTTTCCATGGTGAAATTTTTTGGCATAACTTGGCTACCCATCCTGCACTTCAAGATCTACATCTCACAATGGGTGTATGTCGGGTATCTTCATCCCAACTCCACTACAGGTGTTCTTATATTTAGATCCTCACAAGATTCAATCTCAATCCTAATACGATAATTATCAATGATAATCTCTCCAAAGAAAAGCGATTATCATGTTCATTACCAAAGGTCAATTATTCAACATAAAACAAGACTTCTAGTGTTTGTATCGTTACTTTACCTTGTCCCTTCGATTGGGGTGGTAAGAAGTACTCATATCAAGATTCGTTCCCAATGACTTCTGAAGGAATCTCCAGAAATTCTATGCTAAGCGAGGATCTTTATAGAGATGATTGATACAGGCACACCATGCTTACATAACTCCTTTAAATACAAAAGAGTCAACTTCTCCATCGAGAATCCATCATTAATGGGAATGATATTAGCAGATTTGGTCATTCTGTCGACGATGACCCAAATCGAATCAAATCCAGATGATGACCTTCGAAGATTTGTGATAAAATCCATGGTGATTATATCCCACTTCCAAACAGGAATTATAAGCTGTAAAAGCAATTCTGATGGATTTTGGCGTTCAGCCTTGACCTTCACAAAAGTTAGACATTTACTAACGTAGGTTGCGATGTCTGCTTTCATATTTGGCCACCAGTACAACTTCTTCAGATAAAGATACATTTTATCAGAAATGGCATGAATAGAATACCTAATCCTATGAGATTACAATCATGACTAAATCTCACAAATATCCATATTTAGGCAACCACAAACGACCTTTTAAACATTTAACGCCATCGGTTCCCATCTCTAATGTTTCTAATTAGCCATAAAACCCTTTTATTATCTATATTATCCTTTTTACAAGCATTAGTTAATTCTAAATTGCTCGGGCAAATTATTCTGCACGGTCATTACTAAGGAACACATCCTAAGTTCTTTATCCTTTTTACATAACGCGTCAGTAACTACATTCACCTTCCCCGATGAAATAAATATCATGACCACAATCACTCAGAAATTCTTTCTTCATTTTTTTTCTAAGTTTAGTTTCATCTCAACTATTATATTTATTAGTTTTGCCTAGTCCGAAGTTTCAAGCGTCGATAATATTACAAGTAATTAAATAATAAATATTTAATTTTATGAAACTTAAACGTAAAGTTTTTAAATTACTCGGTTCGTCCAATTATAGAAAAATGTTCAAAATAAATTTTAATTTAGTTAACACGATTTTTGTTGATTTATCAAAAATAATTAATAAGATCCGTAAATGTTTGAATAATTTTTGTTTATACTTTGGTCAAAGTTTTCTTAGTTGAAGAGCAAAAATTGTCGTTCTAAATTCCATATCATTGGTTATATGTGCTCAATTCCTCCTAGGTTGTCTTGTGGTATACACAAACATCTACTCTTAAGGGAGTTTAGTTAAATGATCTGGGTATGAGGGAATAATTCCTTAATAATCCTTCGATAAATATCTGTCAAAACATCTTCGCACTTCCTTTTTGGTATAACCCAAATCCTTAATGGCTCTGATCTTTGAAGAGTCATCATAGATTCCACTACCATTTATCACATGGTCAAATAATGTAAAGGATCAAATGTTTAAATCACATGATAAATACTCAGGGTAGTCTATAGATGGTGTTGAATCCAAGATCGTTAGACTCAAACAGTCGAAACCGTTTTACCTAGAGTAATCATCATTCATATGATTTAACATAGCCGAATAGAACAATAATTAGAACAAGATGTCTAACAAAGACGAAATCTTCCCGAAGGGTTTGTATTATTGATTAACACAAACCGCTCTAGGTGTGTGTACATTCAATCCCACACCTAAAGATCAAAGCAACAGTAGGTTACATTGTAGTAGTGAATGAATGAATAAATCCTATTGCTTACGCACATGATTTATCAAATTCATGAATGCCACATGTGCGTTGGTAGATCCAACCGACATCACGTGAAACTCATAATGTTCATTACGAGTGCTGGATGTAGTGATTGGAATAGATAATCTTCTTTGCGGACGCGAAGTTGATGATAACCATGCCGTGGATCTAATTTTTGAATATACGCTAGAACCTTGTAAATGATCGAACAAATCTTTCATCTTGGGTAATGGATATAAATTTTGATCGTCAATTTACTTAGTTCGCGGTAATTAATAAATATAAGGGATGATAACACCATAGCTCTTCATGATGACGAGCTAATAAAAGCTTTCTTCGACAACTCTCTCAGTTGTACGGTAACTCTTTCTATTCAGATGGTGCTGAAGTAGAGTGCACATGCCACAGGTGCAGCACCAGGAATATAATCAATACCAAATTAAACTTGCCTTATTGGCGAAAGTCTAGGTAATTCATCAGCAAATACCTCAGAAAGTCTTAGATAACAGGAACATCTCTTAATAAATTCACTTTAGGTTCTTTCTAGATTACAAGATCTATGACTAGTTTATAGCCATTCATGGTATAATTTCAAGCCCAAATGCAGGATATGGTCAACCATCGGGAATTATTTAGATCACTTTTGATAATCAAAATCTTATCTTTTAGGGCATTTCTACTCGGGTTCCCATCAATTAAGACAATGACATCATGTCATAATCAATCAATCCATTCTATTGGCACTACCAACTTTCTAGTTTTATTACCGTTAATAAGATGAGAACTTCTTAAAAGACTAATAATAACTCATAGCCCTTCACAAATTAAAGGATATCTGGAGACATAGCTATTAAAAGAGTAAGGTCAACGCATGATCTACGCGAGAGAATTTCAAATCAGATAAAGACGAAAACATTAACGAACATGGATATATTCCATGTTTTCATGATTTGAGTACGCATTCGAAAGCACCTCGGATCGTTAACCATGTCATTTAAATGGAATCTAATTAAAGAAATGATAGGAACGCCGATACACCCAGTCGGGTATCAACACTCGATAATTAGTAAAGTTTCCAAAGAATCTTGCCATGAAAGAATTGGATAAGAAGGGGATATCAATTATCAATTAAGACAATATCCACAGATGAGTAAATTCGATTCAGAAAATTAAATGGTACGGGCACATATGTAGGTGTCCCTAACAATATGTCCCTATTTTGCACTTCTTGCAGATCTCATAAAAATTCAATCTTTCACAATTTCAAGGAAAATGTAATGTTTATTAACAATTTCATGGTGACTACTAATCAGCCTTGCATGGTCCCTTCCAAATTGTACGTAGGCGCATAACTATGTACATTAAGGACTAACGATGCAATACTCAGTTCATCAGAATTTTGTCATCATGTTTAAAATATATATTCATGTTTAAAAATAAAAATAAAAATGATTTTACCGAAATATTAATCATAATGAAAGCATTCCCATTTACAAGATGTTTAATAAAAACTTTATTTCGATAGTAACTACTAATAGTACCTATTTAAATAACTCATATAAAATGAGAATTTCATATTTCCCCCCAGATGGTATCGTATTACTTATAAAAAAAATCAGTGATCTGCAAATGGAGTGATGAAGATTTGTTCACCAAGAACTAACTACAATATGCTAGGAAATGAGCTTAGCCAAATAATCATGAGGTTCACGACCTCGATGGCACTCAGGTATACAAAAAGAATAATCCACAATGTAACTCAAATCGAGATGAGTACTTGTTTAATGGTTGCATCACTAATGCGAACATTAGGAAGAAGCAAGAAAAGATAGATAACATCGATACATTTAGGATTTAGTAATCAAAGATAGTCTTTTCATTAATCACAAACAAGGCAAAAATTGTACCGTCACACATTATGTGTCGCCATGTCATACAATTCCAAGGACTCATCGTACCAACTGATGTCTCAGTTAAGTTAGGGATTTTTAAAAGATACTACAATGAATACTAATCTACAAAAGTCATTAGGTGTTCCACCTATCCCAGAAGATCCATCGGTCCTAATTCAGAAGAAGATTTCTTCAATTTATTTCTTCGACACTGGGCATCCTCGTCACTGGACAATGGTCTAGGTACAACCCTTAACACATACCAACAATCATTTAAAACCTATAATTCAACCACAGGGTTTAACGACTTCCTCTTAACAATCTCATATTCTATACAAATTAAATTTGACTTTATTCAAGTTTTCAACCAACTTATACTCAATGCGACATCTTACCTCATTCTCTAATACTTACAACCTTATTCTTAGACCTTGAAAGGGCAATCAAAGCTCGATGTGAACAACACTTAATTTCTAAATCTACAGCTCTTATAACAATAATTATCAAATGAGTCACTAGTATGAAATGACTCACACGTTCAACTAGACTTCTTGAAAGATACTAGTGGCATGAGGCTTTTGGGTAATGGTTCCAATGACAGCCTCAGGTGCAACATTTACCTTTTCGATTTCAAATTTAAGAATTGGCTGACACCGAATCAGATGACACCTT
Source organism: Glebionis coronaria (assembly GCA_025667525.1). NCBI lineage: Eukaryota > Viridiplantae > Streptophyta > Magnoliopsida > Asterales > Asteraceae > Glebionis > Glebionis coronaria. The sequence continues at coordinate 425,934,189 of CM046877.1, forward strand.
TCTAGGTGGTAAGGTTTTGTCAAACTCCACTCTATAAGGAAAGATCGTCATGACATCGATATCAGATTCAATCTCGACAATTCATCTTCAATATCACAATCAACTAATATCAACATTTCTACGAATATCAACCATTTTGTTGGGATCATGAATATCCACAACTTGGTTTAGATCTGGAATAGCTAGAGTTCCTACAGAAATAGCTTCGATTGATTTGCTAGGGGAGTTAGAGTTCCTTGTGACAATCTACGTCGTATAAATACCTCGTATAGGTATTAAAATAATCATCAAACAATCATGTAATTAAATTATAATATATATATATATATATATATATATATATATATATATAATCCAAGTTATATATATTAAAATAACACTTCTCAGTCTGGCCTTGTCGGTAACTCGGTAATTCTTCGGCACCGTTATAGTCAAAAGATTTTTAAACATTTTACTCAAAATATTTATTTAAAAATATTTATGGTTAAAAGATTTTGAAGTGTTTTATTCAAAACCTTGGTTTTAAAAATCTTTGGTTCTCTACAACGAGAGCTCTGGTACCAAACTGTAACACCCCCAAATATTCATAATTTAATTCAGCGGAAGAGTCGTTGGTGTTACGGGATAGCACATTGCTCAAATCATAGACAACACTTAAAAATCGCGTCGTTTAATAATAACGCATTTTCCATTCATGAATATCAAAATACATAGATCCTCAGGTCATAGTATATCATACAAATTTAAAAAACATTTGAATGGAAATTTTTATTTGAATGCGGGCGATAAATTCTTGTCGTCTTCCCGAGAATTACCTTCAAGTACCTGAGATAAAACATGTTAAAAGTCAGCGAAACACCGAGTGAATCCATAGACTTTAATAAAAACCATTAATACATATCACCGATATATAATTATTACCGAAAATCATTTTATACAATTCTTTGTCGTAAGCCATAAACTAGGCCAAAGACATTTTATACGAATCTTTGTCGTAAAGCATAATATAGGCTTTTGCCTTCAAAACCATTATACTAACCATTGTCGTAAAAACATCATACAATACGTTTTATAACGTTGTATAGAATTTAATAAAAACCGTTATATGAAAATGGTCATTGTAAAACCAAAACACGAACATAATATCAGTAATAAGACCCGGTATTGCTAGTCAGGCAATATATTATAATTCAATTCGTATATCAGTATTTTCATTATTTGGATTATTATAAGCCGCATGACATTGTTACTTTTCTATAACATATATCAGGTAGCTAACCCGTAATTCCTTTGCCCATCTAAAACAACGTGTCGTCACAATAATCACGCTTATATAAATCTTCTCATACATAAATTCGATTACCAATCAATTTGGCACGACGGGGATCAACCGTCAAGGCGCGAACTGGGGTGATCTTCCCAAAATAGTACTATTATATGCATAAGTGTCTACCAAATCCCGGTAGTTCACAGTTCATGCTAATGAGACTTTTAGTTACATAACCTAACTAATAATAATCCATTTCATTTCATTCATTGGGTAATATAATCATTCGGGTCCATATCAATAAGCATACAATCGGGACAACTGGTGTCCTATTTTTATTAAAACTAGCATGTTATCTCCGTCGCGGGTTTATAAAACTTATCATACTAGTTACACTAGTTTTAGCCCATTTACACATTAGGGCTCAATAAGCCTATTAAGAGTCTAATATCATTTTATTAGTCCATTTATCTTTTTAAGACCAGGCCCATACTCATATGTTGGGCCCAAGTGGGTTAAGCCCATGAGTAAGTCCAATAACATTAAACCAAAATAGTTGGGCCTAGTGGTCCAACAAGGCTAATTTGGCCCATTGTGGTCCATATGTTACAAAGATCGGTTTTGTCGATTTTTACTTTTCAAATTTGTTTACATATCAGTATATGAGTAATAAAAATGTTAAATTAGACGGGTCCGACCGTCTAAGTTTTATTTGGCGAAAACGTTAATCTTTCGGTTTTAGCCGAAAAGACGTAAAACATTTATATAGTTTGTAGTTTTAGAAAACATTTGAGTTTTACTTTGTTTAGTATAAAACTCATTTATAATTTTTATTATTAGTTAGTGGCTTTTATATATTTATTTTATAATAATATATACTTGAGTGCTCTTTTTATACTATATAGTTTATTTACAAATCTGATTACTAATGTCAATCCCACCATTTTTGCCATATCTTGAGTTCTACAAGGAGATAGAAGCTCAAATTTGAACAGCATCAACTAAATGATGTGTGCTACAAATAACTCTCGTATAGCCACTGCTCAATCAGCTTCTAAGTATTTGTAATAATTCGTCCAAAACAGACTATACAGATTTGTACCTCAATAGTATTTTGATCATTTCTTGCTCATTTTAATGATTTCATTGAGTGGCCAACTCACCACATATGTAAAAGTCATATATCTATCTGTATAGTTAATAATACAAGCCATTTAATCAAGTGACCATATTGATACTTACTGTTTTATATAGCCTATGTAATTAACCAAGATTTAACATTTTTACTTGTTGATTTTAGTCTTTTTAACCAAATCTATTAACACAATTACCCCACACAATATTTTGATCATCATTTATCATCATATACATATGCATTTATAAAGAAATACATGAGTACATTTACGAAATAACAAGATGATAGAAGAAATGATCTTGTACCAACCAATATAGTGAAAGGTTAAGAACAAGACTTGGTTTTTGGTAATCAATCTTATGAAATATCAAGACCACTTTGAGATCACCAAGATTATGAAGAAACCTTGATAAAATCAGCCCTAAACTCCTTTGAAAACTTCTTTTAGTTGTTAAGATCACCTCAAATCATCATCTCTTCAATGGGTTATCATCATATGTAGATTATACATGTGACAAATCTAGCATTTTCTGGTAGTGAAATATTTTCTCGTATAATATTTTGAAACTTATTTTTGTGTTGGTTGACGAACTCACAATTTACGGATTTAAATTTGGGCTTACGTGCATAATTTGGCGTCTTTTACGACTAAACCGGAAACCTTAGGATTACGTATTTACGTTTTTGAACTCCGTTTTTGATGAGACAATTTTTATTGAATTCGTTTTGTGACGGTGATTCATAATTTATAAAAACGTTTTTCGTAAAACGACCCGAGGGCACGCAAATCGAGAAAACTAGAATCGAGAAATACCCGTAAACTAGTGAGATGGGACAAAACACTTTGTCCCACCCCACTAGCAATATGGGACGGCCAACTTGACACCACCACACTAATGTGGCATCAAGTTAAGTAGCTTACAACATGTGTAAGCATATGCTTACACATTAAGCTAACCTTTCTCCACTAACACAAAACTAGCAAGTTGTTTCATTATACCATCATACTTACATGCAATCCACTCTAAAAATCCTCTCAACTCTTCCCTTTGTGCCGTCCCAAATAAGCCAACAAACACCATCATTGATCTTTTCTAGCCATAAACCACATGTTTACTAGTCCTATTAAGGTGTTCTCTTGAAGCCTTGATCATTTGGTGGCCATATTAACAACTTTGGAGGTGATTTGCTTGTGTCCTAGGGCTGATTTTCCAACCTATGTTCTTGATATTTGATGGTCTTGGAGATACTTGTTGTGTTCATCAAGTTCTTGCCTTCCTAAAACAAGAAATCCACTTGGATTGGTAAAGAAGATCATCCTCTACATTTTTCTCTTGTTATTTTGCAAAGAACAAATGTATTTTCTTTCATTTTGTATATGTATATGATGTATATATGATGATAAAAATGTTGTGTGGGGATCAAGTGTTGATAAATATGCTTAAAAATGATGATAACCATAAGAAATGAAGCTAAAATCTTGACTATTTAGTTGGCTGTATAAAAACAGTAGATAACTAAAAGATGAACTGATAAATTTGCATGGTTTGATCTATTTACAGTAAGTAGATGATGTTATACACATGTGAGAGTTGGCCATGCAATGGAATCAAAATAATGAGTGAGATATGATCAAAACAAGTTAGGTGGTGTAATCTGAATAAGCAGTTTTGTAGGGACTGTTAAGGCAACTTAGACTCAAAATGGGCAGTAGCTATAACTAAGTTATATGTAGCACATATTATGAATAATTTGTCATCCAAAAATGAGCTTCTAAGTCATTGTAGAACTCTAGATATGGTAAAAATGGTGAATATGAAGTTAAAAATCAGATTTTGGAAATAATGTTTATTATTATTATATAAGCACTCACATTATAATATATAAAATGTAAAAATATAAACCCACTAACTTATAAAACTTATTTATATAAATGTATAAAAGATTAATTAAATGAGTAAATTATATAAATGGTGGTAAAAATAATATTTATAAGTAATAAAAACTATAAACTTGATTTTTACGACTTTTTCGGCTATCGCCGTAAAATTAACGTTTTTCGCCAAATAAAACTTAGACGACCAAACCCGTTTAATGTAAAGTTTATGAAAGTTGTATACTTATGTATAAGTAACTAATAAAAGTAAAAACCGATAAAACCCGAACTATAAGAATTACGGACATTTACGAGCTAACTAAACCTATTGGACTAATAATTAGACTTAAAAAGATAAATACTTGTAAAAAGAGCTTATTGGGCTTAACCCATTTGGGCCCAACATGAAAAATATATATACTGATCATATAGGTATAAAATGGGTAAAAACAAGTAAAAGAACTTATAAAAGAATTAATGGACTTAAAATAGGTAAAATCGATAAAACTAGTGAACTAGTAAGACGTTACCAAAACGTAAACGCTAAAATGAGTAAACAAGGATTTATAAACCCACTTGATCATCATCATATGTACAAAATCATCATATGTATATTGTTATTTTGATAAAAGTCATTGGACCGAGTCTAAGACCGATTATTATTTATATAGGTTTCCGTGACCGAAGCACGCCCGTAGCCGATAATCCGCCTTTCATTAACAACGTGAGTTCATAGCCTCGCACTCTTTTAAATGTTTTATAAAATTATTTGTAAACCCGCGAGGGAGATAACATGCTAGATTTTTTATAAAAATAGAACACAAGTAGTCCCGATTGTATGCTAAATGTTATGGACCCGAATGATGCTATGACCCTATATTCGAGACTAAAAGGATTATTAGTAGTTAGGTTATGTCACTTAAAGTCCAATTAGCATGAATTGTGAACTACCGGGATTTGGTAGATGCTTATGCATTTGATAGTACTATTTGGGGACGATCACCCCAGTTCGCGCCTTGACGGTTGATCCCCGTCGTACCACATTGATTGGTAAGCGAATTTATGTATGAGAAGATTCCATAGCGTGATTTTTGTGACGACACGCTAACTTAGATGGGCAAATTGTTTGTCGGGTTCGCGGCCCGCTGTTTTCATAGTAAGGTAACAATGTCATGCGGCTAATAATAATCCTACAATATACAACGTATGATATAAGACATAAATAATAAACGATAACGACGCTATTACGATGAATATATTACCTATCATGGTAATATAGAGACTACGGTCTCATGGACGGCTTCAGATGTATGCTTGATTTATATATTGCCTGACTAGCAATATGTGGACTTACTTCTGATATTATACTTGTGTTCTGATTTTAAATGATTGTAAATGATTGTTTTATATAACGGTTTTCATTAAACTCTATGAATTCACTCGGCATTCGCTGATATGATTTTTGCATGTTTTCTATCTCAGGTGCTTGAAGGTAATCCGGATGGAGATCGACTCTGATGGCCCACACTTAATATTAAAAATGTTCATTCGATATGTGTTTTGTAAACTTAATGACCTGTATAATTTGGGACCTGTTGTACACTTTTAAAACTTTTTATCGAATGAATGTTTGTTAAACCTTGTACAACCATTTTTATGCGTTGTCTATGATTGGAGTTATTGTGCTATCCCGTAACACTCTGAAAGACCCTTCCGCTGTACCGATACGAAAAATGAGAGTGTTACAGTTTGGTACCAGAGCTCTCGTTATAGAGAACAAAGGATTTTAAAAACCAAGGTTTTAAACAAAACTTTTCAAAATCTTTTGACAATGAACATTTGAGAAAATATTTGAAAAATCTTTTTACTATAACGGTGCCAGAGATCTCCGACGTTACCAACAAGCCCTATTGAGAAGATATATGTTTTGATATATATAATTTAATTTATATATATGTATATATCGTGATTTCATTATGTAATTGTTTAACTAGTATGTTATCCTAATACGAGATATATATATATATAAATGCAGATTGTCATGGCTGACCCTAATATTCCTGTAGAAAACCATGTTATTCCTGAACCTAGTATAGAAGATGATCCTTAGTTAGACTTAGTAGATTTTGATATTGATGATGAGGAGGAACCATTTGAGGATCCCGAGCCCGAGTTAGGACTAGGAGATCAGATTGCCCCTCAGGTTGACTTAGTAGAGAATGAGATTGAGAATGTGGAGATTGAGAATGTGGAGATTGAGAATGCTGATATTGAGAATGAGGATGAGATTGGGTTAGATAATTTAGATGATGAGATTGACGACGAGGATGTCGAGGAGGATGTAGGTATAGATGTTGAGGTCGATGATGATGAGGAAGCTGAGCTTATTTACCCTTATGATGTTCCAGAGGGCGAGCCTTTGCCCCCACCAGTTTGTTTGTCTGATTCTGAGGATGAGTTACCTAGGGATGAAATGTCTGAATCGTCTGAATTTGATTCTGAATCAGAGGAGGATGAGGATGACGATGCACCTGACGGTACTGATGGTATTGCTACTCATAGACGTGAGATAGGAGAGTCGTCTAGTACTCGAGAGGCTACTCATATTGATGGTCTTGCACCATGGGCCTTGAGACGTGATCTAGATGCTTCCCGTGTTAAGAGTTGTGTGACAGAGGTTGGATTAGGTGTTGTTCAGACTCAGGTTGCTTATTTGGAGTCGAAGGCTAAGATTGGCGAGAAAGAGCGAAAATTGCTTAGTTTGGATTTGAGCGATGTAGAACGTGGTTTGAATGAGGCTTTTAGGAGGTTATCAGTATTGGAAAGTGGTGAGTATGCTGCTATGAAGAAAAAGGTGAATACTATGGAGATTCAGTTGAGTGTGGCTCGTGCGATGCGTGAGAAAGCCGAAAAGGAGTTGAATATATCCGTGGGTTGGAACAGTAGATTTTATGCTGACATGGTTGAAAGAGGAGTAATCCGTAAGCGCCCAGCTGAAGATGTGTCTAGTGATCGTCCGGCGAAGATTCAGAAGACGATGGATGATGGACCATCTGGCGGTTCTCAGTAGACCAGTCTGTATTTAGTAGTGACCTTTATATCTTTTGTGCTTGTAGCTTTGACTGAACCGACTTGTTAGTAGTAGATTTGGCACGAATTTTGAGTGTATATAATAATGAACTTTGATATGGGATGTACTAAGACAATACTTTTGTTTCAGATCGAATGAAATATGTATCTTGTCTTGAATTCCATATTGTGCCTTATTTGTATCTTGATTATGAATTCGATCCATATTATATGAATCCTTTGTTGGGTGAATGCTTAATACTTTGAAATTGTGAAATTATAGAACTATGCCGCCCAAGAAGGCTGTGAATGAGGATGATGTACGTAGGATTATTACGGAGCAAGTTACCGCATCTATGACTGAATTTATGGCAAATGCTAGAAATGGAGCTGGCGGTAGTGGAGCTGGCGGTAGTGGAGCTGGCGGTAGTGGAGCTGGCGGTAGTGGAGCTGGAGGTAGTGGAATTGGCGGTACTAATGTGAATGTGAATGCTAATAATGTGAATGATAATGCTGGAGGAAATGTAGGAGGACTTGGAACGAATGCACCTGAAGTTGGTGGCTGTACTTATGTGACGTTCATGAAGTGTGAACCTCTACCTTTTAATGGAACTGAAGGTGCTGTAGGACTAAGCCAGTGGATTGAGAAGATTGAATCGGTGTTTAGGATTAGTAAGTGTAAGGAGGAAGATAAGGTGACTTTTGCTATGGCTACTCTTAAAGGTCGTGCGTTGACTTGGTGGAACGGGAGAATTGCTTTCATGGGTCTTGATGTTGCTAATGATACTCATTGGGCTGAAATCAAGAAGTGGATGACTTTGGAGTTTTGTCCTCGTAGTGTGATCATTAGGTTAGAACAGGAGTTGATTCATATGAGAATGAAAGGTGTGGACATTGATAGTTACACAAATCGATTCCATGAGTTGGCCTTGCTATGTCCTCGATTGGTTGAACCCGAAGAGATCCGAATTGAGCAATATGTGAAAGGGTTGACCAGGAATATCCGGGGGGACGTAACATCATCGAAACCACTGACCATTGATGATGCTGTTCGAATGGCTTACCAACTCATTGGACAGATAATTCAGGATAAGGAAGATGAAGCCCGTGTTGGTGAGAAAAGAAAGGGAGACGGTGAGCGTGTAGATAGAGGTGATAATAGGAAGAATTTCAATCGCCGTCAGAACCAGAGAAAGGGGAATGCAAATGCTCTTACCAACAACACACCGCGCAAAGATGATAGATGTCCTAAGTGTGGCAACAAGAGGCATGCTGGCGACTGCTGGAAGTGCCGAAATTGCGGAAAGCTTGGACACAAGGTTGAAAGGTGTAAGAAGGGAACCATTTGCTTCAACTGTAATGAAGAAGGTCATAGGAAATCGGAATGCCCCAAGTTGAAAGCGATTGTACCTGGAAGAAACCCCCAGGGTGGTATCTACCAACTTGGAACAATTGAGGTGAAGAAAGAGGATCCGAATGTCGTTACCGGTACGTTTTTACTCAACAATCATTATGCTGTTGCTTTATTCGATTCGGGTGCCGATAGGAGCTTTGTATCCACTAAATTTAGTGCCCTTATTGATATTGAACCTGTTGAGATAAGTACCAGTTACGAGGTGGAATTGGCTGATGGTAAATTAGTGAAAACTAATAAGCTATTAGAAGGATGCTCTCTAAATCTCTTGAACCATTCCTTTCCGATTGATTTGATGTTGATAGAATTAGGTAGTTTTGATATTATTATTGGTATGGATTGGTTGTCGTTGAATAATGCTACTATTTTATGTGGAGAGAAGAAGGTTAAGATTCCTCTTAGGAATAGGACGTTAGTAATTGATGGTAGTCGAGGTGAATCCCGTTTGAAAATCGTTTCATGTATTAAAGTCCAAAAGTACATCATGAACGGTTGTGAGTTATTCTTAGCTCAAGTGACCGGGAATGAGTCTAGGGAGAAACGATTGGAAGATGTACCTATTATTTGTGAATTTCCTGAGGTATTTCCTAAAGATTTACCCGGACTTCCACCGATAAGGCAAGTAGAGTTTCGAATCGATTTAATTCCTGGTGCTGCACCGGTGGCACGTGCGCCTTACCGATTAGCCCCTTCTGAATTAAAGGAGTTATCTGAGCAACTTAAGGAGTTGTCTGATAAAGGTTTTATTCGACCGAGCTCGTCGCCTTGGGGAGCTCCAGTCTTGTTCGTTAAGAAGAAGGATGGATCTTTTCGTATGTGCATTGATTATAGGGAACTAAATAAGTTGACAATTAAAAATCGATATCCTTTACCTAGGATTGATGATTTGTTTGATCAACTGCAAGGATCTAGTGTGTATTCTAAGATAGATTTGCGGTCAGGATATCACCAACTTCGCGTCCGTGAAGAAGATATTCCTATAACTGCATTTAGAACTCGTTATGGACACTATGAATTTCAAGTAATGCCATTTGGGTTAACTAACGCACCTGCGGTTTTCATGGATTTAATGAATCGAGTGTGCAAGCCCTACTTGGATAAATTTGTGATTGTGTTTATTGATGATATTCTAATCTATTCTAAGAATGAAGATGAACATAGAGAACATTTGAGGATTGTTTTGAAGTTGTTGAAGGATGAACGGTTGTATGCTAAGTTTTCGAAGTGTGATTTCTGGTTAGATTCTGTGCAATTTCTTGGTCATGTGATTAACAGAGATGGAATTCATGTTGATCCTGCAAAGGTTGAAGCTATTAAGAATTGGTCTGCACCGACAACGCCAACGGAAGTGCGACAGTTCTTAGGATTAGCTGGCTATTATAGGCGATTCATTAAAGAACTTTCTTTGATAGCTAAACCCTTGACTAAGCTTACTCAGAAGAATAAACCTTTCGTTTGGGGAAGTGATGAAGATGGAGCATTTCAGACATTGAAGCAAAAATTATGTAGTGCGCCAATCTTATCATTACCCGAAGGGAGTGAAGATTTTGTAGTGTATTGTGATGCATCTCTTAGAGGTTATGGAGCTGTTTTGATGCAGAGGGAGAAAGTGATAGCTTATGCTTCTAGGCAATTAAGGAAGAATGAGGAGAATTATGCTACTCATGATCTTGAGCTAGGAGCGGTGGTCTTTGCTCTTAAGTTGTGGAGACATTATCTGAATGGCACCAAGTGTACGGTATTCACCGATCACAAAAGCCTACAGTATATTCTCGACCAGAAGGAATTGAACATGAGGCAACGAAGATGGATAGAGTTGTTAAGTGATTATGACTGTGATATAAAATATCACCCAGGAAAAGCCAATGTTGTTACTGATGCGTTGAGTAGGAAAGATAGAGAGCCTATCAGGGTGCGTTCTCTAGTCTTGACCGTGCACAATAATTTGCCCGAGCAAATTAGAAATGCGCAAATAGAAGCTTGTAAGAAGGAGAATTTTGTTAATGAAGGGTTCCGAGGAGAAGGAGATCCTTTAGAGGTTAGAGCTGATGGAGTGAAATGTTTAAGAGGTCGTATGTGGATACCTAAGTTTGCAGGCTTAAGAGATTTGATTATGTTAGAATCCCATAAATCTAAGTATTCCATTCATCCGGGATCTGATAAGATGTACCATGATTTGAAGAAGTTGTACTGGTGGCCGAATATGAAAGTTGACATAGCTATGTATGTTCTTCAATGCTTGACTTGTGCTAGAGTTAAAGCCAAACATCAAAAACCATCAGGACTACTTCAACTACCAAAGATTCCTGAATGGAAGTGGGAGCGAATTACAATGGACTTTATCACCAAGCTTCCTAGAACATCATCTGGAAACAATTCGATTTGGGTTATTGTCGATAGACTGACCAAATCAGCACACTTCATTCCGGTTAAGGAGCAGTTCTCACTGGAGAAGCTGACTCGAATATACCTTGATAATGTTGTATGCAAGCATGGAGTGCCTGTATCGATCATTTCAGATCGAGATCCTAGATTCGCATCGAATTTTTGGAAATCTCTCCAAAGATCTTTGGGAACGAATCTCGATATGAGCACTGCTTATCACCCCCAGACTGATGGGCAGAGTGAAAGGACGATACAAACACTGGAAGATATGTTGAGTGCTTGTGTGTTAGACTTTGGAAAGAATTGGGATAAATATTTGTCGTTAGCAGAGTTTTCGTATAACAATAGTTACCATTCTAGTATTAAGGCTGCACCGTTTGAAGCTTTGTATGGTAGGAAGTGTAGATCTCCTGTATGTTGGAGTGAAGTTGGGGATACCCAGCTCACGGGACCGGAATTGATCCGGGAGACTACGGAGATGATAGTTCAGATTAAGAAGAGGTTGTTGACTGCCCGTAGTAGACAGAAAAGTTACGCAGATGTGCGGCGGAAGCCAATGGAGTTTGATGTGGGTGACCGAGTAATGTTGAAGGTATCGCCATGGAAAGGCGTTATAAGATTTGGAAAACGAGGAAAATTGAATCCCCGTTATATTGGACCCTTTAAGATTTTATCTAGAGTAGGTCCGGTGGCTTACAAACTAGAGTTACCCCCAGAACTTCATGGTGTTCACAACACATTCCATGTATCTAATCTGAAGAAATGTCTAGCAGTGAGTGATGAGAAAATTCCGTTAGGTAAGGTTCGAATAGATGGGAAGTTGCATTTTATCGAAGAGCCCGTAGAAGTTATGGACCGTGAGGTAAAGCAACTGAAACAAAGTCGGATACCTATTGTCAAGATCCGATGGAATTCAAAGCATGGACCGGAGTATACTTGGGAACGAGAGGATGAAATGTGGAAGAAATATCCGCACCTCTTCGATTTCAATAAGAAACGGACATCCAAATGAAATGGATCACGAGGACGTTGATCCCTTTTAGGAGGAAAAGCTGTGACAAATCTAACATTTTCAGGTAGTGAAATATTTTCTCGTATAATATTTTGAAACTTATTTTTGTGTTGATTGACGAACTCACAATTTACGGATTTAAATTTGGGCTTACGTGCATAATTTGGCGTCTTTTACGACTAAACCGGAAACCTTAGGATTACGTATTTACGTTTTTGAACTCCGTTTTTGATGAGACAATTTTTATTGGATTCGTTTTGTGATGGTGATTCATAATTTATAAAAACGTTTTTCGTAAAACGACCCGAGGGCACGCAAATCGAGAAAACTAGAATCGAGAAATACCCGTAAACTAGTGAGATGGGACAAAACACTTTGTCCCACCCCACTAGCAATATGGGACGGCCAACTTGACACCACCACACTAATGTGGCATCAAGTTAAGTAGCTTACAACATGTGTAAGCATATGCTTACACATTAAGCTAACCTTTCTCCACTAACACAAAACTAGCAAGTTGTTTCATTATACCATCATACTTACATGCAATCCACTCTAAAAATCCTCTCAACTCTTCCCTTTGTGCCGTCCCAAATAAGCCAACAAACACCATCATTGATCTTTTCTAGCCATAAACCACATGTTTACTAGTCCTATTAAGGTGTTCTCTTGAAGCCTTGATCATTTGGTGGCCATATTAACAACTTTGGAGGTCATTTGCTTGTGTCCTAGGGCTGATTTTCCAACCTATGTTCTTGATATTTGATGGTCTTGGAGATACTTGTTGTGTTCATCAAGTTCTTGCCTTCCTAAAACAAGAAATCCACTTGGATTGGTAAAGAAGATCATCCTCTACATTTTTCTCTTGTTATTTTGCAAAGAACAAATGTATTTTCTTTCATTTTGTATATGTATATGATGTATATATGATGATAAAAATGTTGTGTGGGGATCAAGTGTTGATAAATAGGCTTAAAAATGATGATAACCATAAGAAATGAAGCTAAAATCTTGACTATTTAGTTGGCTGTATAAAAACAGTAGATAACTAAAAGATGAACTGATAAATTTGCATGGTTTGATCTATTTACAGTAAGTAGATGATGTTATACACATGTGAGAGTTGGCCATGCAATGGAATCAAAATAATGAGTGAGATATGATCAAAACAAGTTAGGTGGTGTAATCTGAATAAGCCGTTTTGTAGGGACTGTTAAGGCAACTTAGACTCAAAATGGGAAGTATCTATAACTAAGTTATATGTAGCACATATTATGAATAATTTGTCATCCAAAAATGAGCTTCTAAGTCATTGTAGAACTCTAGATATGGTAAAAATGGTGAATATGAAGTTAAAAATCAGATTTTGGAAATAATGTTTATTATTATTATATAAGCACTCACATTATAATGTATAAAATGTAAAAATATAAACCCACTAACTTATAAAACTTATTTATATAAATGCTTAAAAGATTAATTAAATGAGTAAATTATATAAATGGTGGTAAAAATAATATTTATAAGTAATAAAAACTATAAACTTGATTTTTACGACTTTTTCGGCTATCGCCGTAAAATTAACGTTTTTCGCCAAATAAAACTTAGACGACCAAACCCGTCTAATGTAAAGTTTATGAAAGTTGTATACTGATGTATAAGTAACTAATACAAGTAAAAACCGATAAAACCCGAACTATAAGAATTACGGACATTTACGAGCTAACTAAACCTATTGGACTAATAACTAGACTTAAAAAGATAAATACTTGTAAAAAGATCTTATTGGGCTTAACCCATTTGGGCCCAACATGAAAAATATATATACTGATCATATAGGTATAAAATGGGTAAAAACATGTAAAAGAACTTATAAAAGAATTAATGGACTTAAAATAGGTAAAATCGATAAAACTAGTGAACTAGTAAGACGTTACCAAAACGTAAACGCTAAAATGAGTAAACAAGGATTTATAAACCCACTTTATCATCATCATATGTACAAAATCATCATATGTATATTGTTATTTTGATAAAAGTCATTGGACCGAGTATAAGACCGATTATTATTTATATAGGTTTCCGTGACCGAAGCACGCCCGTAGCCGATAATCCGCCTTTCATTAACAACGTGAGTTCATAGCCTCGCACTCTTTTAAATGTTTTATAAAATGATTTGTAAACCCGCGAGGGAGATAACATGCTAGATTTTTTATAAAAATAGAACACAAGTAGTCCCGATTGTATGCTAAATGATATGGACCCGAATGATGCTATGACCCTATATTTGAGACTAAAAGGATTATTAGTAGTTAGGTTATGTCACTTAAAGTCCCATTAGCATGAATTGTGAACTACCGGGATTTGGTAGACGCTTATGCATTTGATAGTACTATTTGGGGACGATCACCCCAGTTCGCGCCTTGACGGTTGATCCCCGTCGTACCACATTGATTGGTAAGCGAATTTATGTATGAGAAGATTCCATAGCGTGATTTTTGTGACGACACGCTAACTTAGATGGGCAAATTGTTTGTCGGGTTCGCGGCCCGCTATTTTCATAGTAAGGTAACAATGTCATGCGGCTAATAATAATCCTACAATATACAACGTATGCTATAAGACATAAATAATAAACGATAACGACGCTATTACGATGAATATATTACCTATCATGGTAATATAGAGACTACGGTCTCATGGACGGCTTCAGATGTATGCTTGATTTATATAATGCCTGACTAGCAATATGTGGACTTACTTCCGATATTATACTTGTGTTCTGATTTTAAATGATTGTAAATGATTGTTTTATATAACGGTTTTCATTAAACTCTATGAATTCACTCGGCATTCGCTGATATGATTTTTGCATGTTTTCTATCTCAGGTGCTTGAAGGTAATCCGGATGGAGATCGACTCTGATGGCCCACACTTAATATTAAAAATGTTCATTCGATCTGTGTTTTGTAAACTTAATGACCTGTATAATTTGGGACCTGTTGTACACTTTTAAAACTTTTTATCGAATGAATGTTTGTTAAACCTTGTACAACCATTTTTATGCGTTGTCTATGATTGGAGTTATTGTGCTATCCCGTAACACTCTGAAAGACCCTTCCGCTGTACCGATACGAAAAATGAGAGTGTTACAATATATAAGATTTATGGTTAAATTTTGTATCAATGGGGGTGTTTGTTGATGAATATGGGACGGCAAAGGGAGCAAAGAGAGAGATTGAGAGGTTTTGCATGTGTGAAATGAAAGGAAATGGTTTTGGTTTAGCTAGTTTAATGGTTTTGTGGTTTTGGAAGGCTAGATGGACATGTGTCCATTTAGTTTATGTTAGCTCCCCACTAATTTACGGGTACTCCTCGATTCTAGTTTCTTCGATTTACGTGCCCTTGGGTCGTTTTACGAAAAACGTTTTTATAAATTATGAATCTACGGCACAAAACGATTCTAATTAAAAATTGTCTCATCAAAAACGAAGTTCAAAAGCGTAAATACTTATACCTAGGGTTTCCGGTTTAATCGTAAAAGACGCTAGATTATGCACGTAAGTCCTATTTCCATCTCGTAAATTTGTGAGTTTATGAACCAACACAAAATAAAATTCCAAAATAATATCCGAGAATAAATTTATTATCTGACATGACGAACTGTCATAAAAACGGAGTACGTAAACGTAATCACGTAACGTAGAGCTTTCCGGTTTAGACGTAGTCGATGCTACTTTAAGACGTAAACCCCAATTTCTTCCCAAAGGTGAGTGAGTTCATAAATTAACAATAAAATAATGATTTTAAATAATACTTGAGAATAAATTAACGACCTCAAATTTACAGATTGTCACAAAAACATAATATATACACATGAAAAAAAATTATGCCAATGAATCATGAGAAAAATTTTATGTAGGAAAAACAGTGCATGAATGCATGATGCAGTTTATAAAAACTTTTATATGCGCGAGGGTATACGCCTATGGTCAATTCACCCAAAACAAAAGACATGGCCAGGGGACGCCTATGGGTCGGTCCCAAAGTTAAAAGTTTCTATAAAAGCACATGCGACTAAATAGGGCCAGTCCTGTACCAACCATTACTTAGTCATAAACCTGCTACAATGAAATATGACATGAATGCATGAAAACTGACAATCAGTTCTAGGAAGACCATAGTGACTACCCACAAATAACAGGTCCTGTTTTTGAGAGCCTACAGGTCGAAGCCTTATCTTTGATACCATAATTGTAACACACCATTTTGGTAAATGGAATGTCACGCGTGATTATGGCGTGTCATCAAAGCATATAAGGTAAATGCCTTAAAAACATTAAATGACCATGAAAGGAATATCGGAAACAAACATCGATACCCCAAGTATAAGCTCATCACACACAAACATAAGTACTGTAAAGGAAAAGGACTAAACGATGTCCAAAGAAATAAGTAGCAAAATGTATGATGAAATGCATAAAGTAGAGAAAGCTAGATAGCTTCTAATCCATATGCACGTATGCTTAAAGTCTACGAGCGCCCTTGAGTACCTGCCGTTTGGGAACGTGAAAGGAAAACGGCATAGCATAACGCTCAGTGCACGGATATACAAGTATGGCATGGAATAGCATAAGCAAACAAGACTAATAGCAGCGGAATAATATAAGTTCTAAGCAATCTGGAATCATGTTCATAAAACTGGTTTTATAGTTTGAAAAGACTTATGTTTCTATGAAAATCTGTATTAATTAGCCAAATAGCCCATATAGGTCTTGAGGTTCCATCGTGCATGAATACTTGGAGGGGAGACCTCGTCATGCAATTAGAGGGGTTGCCTCTAATTAAATAGTATGGGTAGGAGGGATCAACTCCTAGTGAAGGATGCAAGGCACACATCACATTCACTCTGATATTTCTGGTAAACATGTAACTAGGATGAACCCATACACCCCACATGATAATATAATATAATGGCCAAAGCTGAAAAGGGACGCCACGAGCAATCACTTTGCCGTGGGGAAGTCATAACACTGGTGCCTCCAGTGTTATGGTTATGGTACCTCCATAACTAGGTGACACTGGTCATGCATGTATATGGCTTAGGCTTTTATTCTAACATTAGTATCAAACATATAAAACAATACTTGGAAAACAGTTGGCTGCAAAAGGGGAATCCTAATAAGGAAAGAATGTCCATACTGAAAGGACGAGAAATCCATACCTTATGTCCAGTGAACGAAGAAGACGAAAGAATGGGAGTCACTTCGATCTCACTAATGCTACATAAATAGGATACATGTATAAGTATTCTATTTACTGTGCACTTAACTGATTATATCGTGTCCTAGCTTGTTTAATAAGTTCATGTCTTGTTTTACTGATTTTAAGGTCATTCTGTGTTTATCATGTATTCTATGTATTCTGACTAAGTATTACTTGTATTTCTTGTATTATTATACTTATTGTGTAATAATAAATAACTTTCTAAAAATAGCAGGTTCCCTAAAATAGAAAATTTCTAAAAATAGAAAGTTTATATAAAGAGAAAGTTTCCAAAAATAGAATGTTTTCAAAAATAGGTTAACTTCTTAAAATAGACCAGTTTCTAAAAATAAAAAGTTTCCAAAAATAGTAAGTTTCCTGAATTAGAAAGTTTCCATATTAAAAAATAAACTGAATTAATATGCTAATAATATAAGCTTAAGTTTACTGGTTAAATAACATAAGTCATGTGATTATAGTATAGTTTATTAATAATACCATGTTAACTTAATAAACTATAGGTTATATGATTTAATTAAATATAAGCATGATTTAATTAAATTAAGATGTATAAAAAATACTTAGGTTAAAACATGTATTAATACTTTATTAATTATAACCTAAGTCATGCTTATTAATTAATTATATTCCATGTCTTAATAATTAATTAATACTATAGTCTAAATTAAATAAATAAATACTTAGGTTAAAACATGTATTATTTTGTAAATAATAATTAACCTAAGTCTATAATTAATTAAATTAATTATTAGTCATGTTTAATTAATTTAATTCTTGTCAATTAATATAACTTGTAAAAATATAACTTGTAAATAAACCCGAGCCCGAAACCCGAGACAAAACCAAAACCCGACACCAACCACCACCCACAGCCGCGACTGCGGTGGCGGCTGGTAGCTGCGCTGCCAACAGTAGCGGCTGCTGCCGCCGCTGCGCCGTGGCTACCCACTTCCAGCACAAAGATCCCACCGGTGCAGGCCGGTCGTTTCCCCCATGCTTCCTTCGCTGTTCCCACTGTTCGACCCAAGCAGCCACCAGCTTAAGCCGGTGGTGCCTGCCGTTGCGCCGAGACCTACACCAAGCCCCTTAGGGGGTCTCGGATGTGGCTAAAAAGGGACACCGAGAGTCATTCGACTCTAGGTTGGCTGCCGAACCACAAAACCAAGCCAAACGAACCCTTTCCCATGTTTATTTAGATTCATAACATGTTTTATTTAATTGTTTTTAAAGATCTAACATAAAAACATAATTCAATAAAAGAATTAAAGATCAAGGTTTAATGTTTTTCCCCAATGTGTGATGGAAAATAACACAAACACGAACCAATAACGAAATATCAAAGGTCAAAAACGAATTCCTCCTTGCCTTGATGTGTGTGTCGCGACTATGGGGTCCAAAGGAGCTAGGGTTTTAAATTTTTCTGTAAAATTTATGTTTATGAAAACTCAGTGTTCTTAGTTTCCCTTAATTAAAACAAAAGTGGGCTTGGGCCCTCCCTTTCTTCTTGGTGTCGCGGCATGTAAGGCCCACAAGGGAAAAACCCGAAGTTTTTCCCGTGTTAAATTTCCCGTGTTCGTATGTTCGTATTTTCGTGTTATAATTGTTCGTGTTATATTTAAATACTTGTATGTAACGATATTAATAGTATTATATTAATTAAGTACGTAGTTATCTGTTCGTGATTTATACGTTCATGATTTCATGTTCGTGATTATAATTGTTATTGTTAATAATTATCGTGTACTATCACGTACTTAATACTTATCGTGTAATAATACATACATAACTTCTGTAATTACTAACCGTGACATGTGTTCATGCTATAAAAGGAAAGTTTTTATATGTACGTACGTTTACTAAGTGTACTGTTCATGGTAAAAGCATGCGGGTTTTACACTTCCTATTGACCTTTATGACATAAAGCCCATTCTTTCTAACACCTTTTCTAATGATCTTTCCATCTTTTACGATTTCACTATCATTTTCTGTAAAGATGACCTTACACTTATTGTCAAAAATTTGACCTATACTTAGAAGATTAAACCCTAGATTATCTACGTGTTCCACATTTTTGATGGTCATGGAGTCAAGAGAAACCATACCTTTCCCAATGATTTTACCACGTAGCTTACTAACGAAAGTGACGTTATCTCCATTATATGCTTTGTAGGTAGATAGAAAACTTCGATTACCCGTCATATGTTTAGAACAACCACTATCCTTAATCCACTCGTCGGGCTCCAAACCTATTACCAAGCATATCTAGGTAACAATACACAAGATCAAACTTTTGGTCCCCAATATCTCATGGGTCGAAAGTTGTTAGTTCCACACATCCCTAGCATTTGACTGGGATGCATGAATGGAGGACACATGCCCCACGGAGAAAAACATTGTTGGCAATTGTTACAATTATTACAACAATTCATATGATTATTTTGATGTCCATTGTTTCTCTTACGAGTTTTTGATCTTGAACTAGAGTTATTATTGTTTCTAGGTGTTGAAGTTTTACTTCTAGGTCTTGACTTAGAGTGATCATTCCTTTGAGGTGTTGGTGTTCTATTTCTAGGTATTGACTTAGAGTGATCATCTCTTTGAGGTGTTGGTGTTCTACTTCTAGGCCTTGAATCATTACGTACTCTTGGAGGAGTACATGATTGTATTGAAAAATTTTTCATTCCCATAAGAGGTATACTTAAAGGCTTGTAGAATTTATCAAGTTACGTTTTGTAAATTATAGGTAATTCAAAATTGTTAACTACAAGATGTTTTGACTTTTTTTTTACCTAAAATAGAATTTTCAAAAAGTTGAGAATTTTCAAGAATCCGCTCTTCTGTCCGCGGTTCCTTATCAGGCCCTACGGTTCCATATTATAAGGAACCGTGCCATAGATTGGGGATCCGTGGACAGAGGGTTGTTTTTCTGAAAAACAAATTTGTTTAGGTTTACTAGTGGATGCTTCATTTGTGTTAAAACCTAAGCCTAGTCTTTCTTTAGTGTGAATTTGCTTATTTAACATGTCATCAAGAGCACTAGTACCTTTTAAGAACTTTTCCAATTTAATGTAAGTACTCTTGAGATCTTCATTCTCTTGTCTAAGATCTTCACAATTTAAACAACCTACATCAACTTCCTTGTTTTTCTCAAGCTTAGCTAATTTGTCTCTTAGCTCACTAATCTCATTTTTCAAGCTTGGTTCTAGTTGATTTAGTACTTTGTTCTTTTCAATGAATTTTAAACTTATTTTCCAAAGGTTTTTATATTGACCTTCTAGTTCAAGGTTATCTAGTGAAGAACTATCATTGCTACAATATTCAGTTTCGGAATGTACCTCTTTAGATGAATTAGCCATGAGACACTTCTCGTCTTTAGCATTATCGTCACATTCTTCACCACTATCGCTCCACGAACCCCCAACGAAGGCCATGTGATTCTTTTCGCGAGATGGCTTGGGACAATCACCGATGAAGTGGTTTGCATCACCACATCTAAAACATATTGTAACACCCCACTTAGATAAGTGGATCGTTACGTGTATATATGGCGTCTCATCAAAGCATAAGCTAAATGTCCTAAAACATTAACTGACCATAACGGAAATACCAGAATCAAACATCGGTAATCCAACATAAGCTCAAAACATGAAAAGTAAAATACTGAAAGAAAGGACTGAACAATGTCCAACGGGCCATATAAGAATAAAGTGCAAAAAGTAAAGAAGTCTGGATTACTTTCATCCAATGCACATCCTCTCAGAATCTTAAGAGTGTCCTGGTGTACCTGTCGTTAGAACATGAAAGAACTACGGCTGAGCATAATGCTCAGTGAACGGATATAATGCATGATCAGAATATACTGAACTTGAGATGATTAATAATTACTGAAGCTGAAAGACTGATATGTGGAATGTGATGAAAACTATAGAAAATCTGATAAGTCTAATTTATAAATTGTTAAAGCTGAATTATAATGTTAATCCTTAAAACATGCATTTACTGTATTTTAATGCCAAGAGCTTATATAAGTCATGTAATGTAACAACTGTTGCATGCATACATAGAGGGGTGACCTCGTCATGCTGTAGAGGGGTGACCTCTAAATAACTGTGCTGGGTGGAGGGATCAGCTCCAATGTGAAGGATGTACAGCACACACCACATTTACTTGATAAACTGTAAACTTATAAGCCTAGGATGCATCCATATGCCCCACTAATAATACTGATAAAATGGCCAAGCTGAACTGAGTGGAACGCTGCGGGATATCACTCTCCCGCAGGTGAGTCATGACACAGGTGCCTCAAGTGTCATGGTAACGGTACCTCCGTAACTAGTACTACTGACTGATCATGCTTGTATATAAGGCTCAGGCAATATCTTAGTTATTAAAATAATTTCAGATAAATTTTTACATGTACTGGGGAAATATTTGGCTGCAGACGGGAAATCCTAATCATGCATAGAATGGAAGCCTTACTGAAAGGACGGAAAATCCGTACCTCGTGTCCAGTAATGAAATAAGAACGAAAGCTGAAAGATCTACTCTGACTTCACAGATACTACATAAATAATGGACGAGAAGATAAGTTGACTGATATTTATTTATTTTCACTGATTTTAACTGTTTCTCGTGATTTATATTATTCTTGGAATACTGTATGTATATAAACTGATAAGCCTAGGTATTCTAATATTTCCTTTTCAACGTATTATCGTTCTACTATTAATTACGGTACAAATGTATTCTTACGCTATATTATTACTATATTAGGTAACCTGCTAAAAATAGAAAGTTTCCTAAATTAGAAAGTTTCCAAAATCATTTATATTTTCCTTAATAAAATATTACCCTTTTAAATATTATAGAACTATTTTAATTTAATTCATTTAAATATATTATTAAGACATTTGTAAAAATAAGTAATAAAAGGTATAATTTAAAATCTTTATTTTTATTATTTTAACTATATCTCGAGCCTACCGAGATACCCCTTTCTTGGTCGCAGTAAAAACAATTCCACAAATATATTAAATCTCCCTATTTGACTTAGCAACAGAAAATCTGTCACTAAAAGAAGTGTGACTAAAAGCTGAGTTTTTAAAACTGTCAATAAAACTGTTGTAACCAAGTCTGTGACAGAATTTATTGTCACAAAAACCGTCGCTAATCTCAAAATAAAGTCTTCATTTTCTGTCTAACTAACCCGCTGATTACCTATATTGTTCCCACTGATTTTCTAAAGTTCCCACTGTTCGGTTCCCACTGATTTTGTTACTGCTCATAAACCCAAGCAGTCCCTTACTGCCCGACAATCCCAAACACTCCCTGCTGGACGAATCTAAACCCAAACACCCCTGTCGCTGTGTCTTTACCCACTGATTCAATTAAACAAACCCTCTGGCGGGTTTATTAATGCCGACGCAAACCCAAACCAAACCACCCCTTGTGGGTCACGGCTGGCCCAAGCAGCAACCACACTGAGACCATAATGGTCTCGGTTTTCGTGCAATCAAACAACCCGACACCCCTTTCTTGTTCATTATTTTGTGATCATGATTTTAAACCCCTTTGTTTACATTCTGAAAAAAAAACTCACGATTTAAAAAGGACTAAAGAGAAGGGTGATTACCGTTAGGAGGACAATGACGAACACACACAATTAAACAAGATCAAATCATGCCTCTTGATTGTGGTAAAATACGACCTTTTAGGAAAAAGGCGTAAAAGCGGTAAGTATTGAGTGATGATTTAGGAAAATCAAACACTAATGACCCAAAGGTTAAAGTTCGTTTCCCAAGGAGGTATATGTGTGTGAATAATTCGTAAATGATTTGAGATTAATATTGAGAAAGAAAGGATGAGAAAATAGAATGGCGGATACGTGAAAATTATTACTACGACGATTAAATTAAAAACCGTAAAAAGTGACAAAATAAAAATTAATTCTAAAAATTCCCCAAAAATTACCAAAAGTAAATAAAAATGAACTAAGAGTTTACAAATGTTTAAAACTTATTCAAACCTTTTAATTATTTAGATATTAATTTTTAAATTCTAATTAAAGCCCTAAAAATCAAAATAATTATTAAAAAGTTCAAATAAAGATTTTTCACTTTGTAAACCTCAAAAATGACTTAAGTAAACTAAAAACTATTTTAATGAAATTTAAACTAAGGAAAACTATTTTTAAATGATTAAAAACTATCAAAATATTAAAATAATTCTAGAAATTAAGAAAATGATGCTAAAATTAATCTAAGAGTATTAAAAATCCTAATTTAATATATTTGACCTAAGAAAAATATAAAAGTTGCAAAAATATGAAAAATGAAATTTAATAATAAAATAATATTAAAATATTATTAAAAACTCAAAAATTATAAACAATTCTAAAAACTTGCAAACTAGTTTATTTTAACCTAAGTAATCAGAAAATGAAAGTGAAATTACCAAAATACCCCTAATGGGCCCCCAAATGGGCTAAAAACAAAAACAGTCCAAGTGAAATGAGCTTTTTGGCCCAATAAGATGAAAATTAACCAAATAAGCTGAAAATCACTAGTTTGGCTTAAAATTCAATTCTAAACACAAAAGTCTGAAGGCATAAAAGTTGAATGTGAGCATATCACAGCTTAATGGTACAACAACTTATTCTTAATGGGCTTTTTGGCCCATTAAGCTATACGACAATGCCATAAGCTCAGATTTGACACACAACCTTCTTTTAAGATGCCTAAGAGATATGTGAAAAGAAATTACAAATAAGCTCAACCAATAAGTCAGAAATAAGCAAAGTAAAAGTTCACTAAAAGACAAAATAGTCGACTTGGAGTTCTAGACCACCTCAGACCTTGAAATAAGTTGCAAAAGACTCTAAATGACTTAATTAAGACAAATCAACAAAGAAAAGTTCAATAAGCCAAGCTAAATTAGCTGAATAAGCAAATAAGCAGTTATGTAAAAGTCAAAGTAGTTGGTTTTCTAGTCAAAGCTCAAAGTCAACCCCTCAAATGCTCCAGTATGAACAAATGGGTCAAATAAGAGACACCTATTACAAAATTAAAGTTGTTGCAGGTTTAAATAAGCTAGAACAGCTTATTGATAAGCTATCCAAAAATTAACACTAACAATGGCTAGCAGCAAGGGAAAGGAGTTCCCACTGCTTTGACTATTTGACTTGATGATTCTGAGAGATCCAGTTGGATTCAATGGAAAACAAAGGCACCCTTACAACCAGTAAGTTGTATGGAGTCAATATCAAGCAAGAAATCACAAATTGGTTCAGCCAATAAGCACATAATAAGCAAAGAGTCACCAGATACCTCATAGATATGCAAATAAGCAGTTATGAAGTAAAAAGCAGTTTAAGCATGAATAAGCCTACCAAATTGAACCAAATGCATACAAAAGCTATAATAAAGTCCAATAAGCACAAATAAACTTGTTTCAAACACTGGATCAAAGATTAGAAGCATATTCGAGAAATAGCAGTTGACTGATGAACAAAGGAAATTTCCAAAACCCTTTTGATGATCTAAATGACCACCAATCTAATTTTAAACCTTTAAATCCCTTTCCCTGGTTGTAATAATAAAACTTAGCACTTTTTAACCCTAGTCTACCCTTAGATCTAGGTGTCCCTAAAGTTTTATCCAATTTAACCAAGTATATCAGATTTTATGGTCCTTTGATGGATTTAGGTTATTCAAACCACAAAATACTTAGGGGTTAAGTCCATATATTAGCAACATACTTTACAACTTTTACACGTCTAGGTAACCAACCCAATATATTACTAATACAGTCAATTAACTTTCGAATTTTTCTACATATAGGTAACATTACCGGTTGTGTGCCGGTTGAAACTAAAAAGTGACCGACAAGTCATTCTTTTGACATGTTTGATTATGTTCGAAAATTAAACAAAACCCACGATCTTAAACTAAATGCTTGAAACAACACTAGTTCATCAATCTGTGTCCCTGTAACCCACTTTATCAAACTCAACAAGAACCACTTTATCAAACTAAACAAAACCCCATAGAATATTGTAGATCCTCCAAATGGACGTGCTTCACTTATTGATCAAACTCAGGTCACAAACCAGATATTGATGGTTTCGGTTGGACACAATAACAAATCAGGTAGAGCGACCCTCGGGGGCTTGTGCTTTATTTATTTGATCAAACCCATGTAGGGTTAGCCTAATGGATGCAAATGGAACCAGCAACATCAAAACAAATCTTTAGATGGTTTTCTTTTATATTGCTAGTGAATTTGTTATTTGAATTTGGATTCTGAAAATGAATAAAAGAAAGTTTGATCCACCGACTGAAAAAAGAACTTATCTTCAGTAGTCATGGTGGGTTGAAACAAGAGATAAAAACGGGGCATTTTAGTAATTCAAGTAAAAAATACCCAACTAATTAAATATCTCACTGCACACGTGGAAAACAATAAATACGTGGAAATTCAGCATGTCAAAAGAATGGCGTGTCGGTCATTTTTTAGTTTCAACCGGCACACAACCGGTCATGTTACCTATATATAGAAAAATTCGAAAGTTAATTGACTATATTAGTAATATATTGGGTTGGTTACCTAGATGTGTAAAAGTTGTAAACTATGTTGCTAATATATGGACTTAACCCAATAATTAGATAATGAACAAATAGCACCTATGAGACAATACCCAACACAAAGCACCAACATACAACCACACAAGTTGCCTCAAATCCTGGTATATCAGTTAACCCAAACACCCCTTTGTAAACTGATTTCTCAAGTTTTCAAAGGATTTGTGTGATTTAAACCACAAACCAAGATCTAATCAACCCTATAACAACAATCAAACTTCAACAAGAATCAACCATAATAACACAGATTCATAATCAAATACTTAGATTCACCAAAATTCATACAAAATTCAAAAAAATAAAAAAGATTAGAGATGCAAACCTCCAAGACTCACATCCAAGCCTTGGATTGTTTGAGCTGAGGTGCTAGCAAGAACAAGCACCAGCTTCCAATAGCTGCTAAGAAGAACAAACACAAGGGTTAACCAAAATAATAGAAAATGGATTTTTTTGAAAACAAGAGTTTTAAACCTTAAAACCATTCCTCAAAAACAATCAAACAGATTACTGGAACTCAGACTTTAGCTAATAAAACACCAAACTTTTATAAAACACAAAAGGGAAATCACAATTTTCAGAAAACTAACTTTTATTTCATAAAAAGGAATTACAAGGAATTAGCTAAAATCTGGAACAAAGGGGCTCTTACATGTTGAGGCCTCCTTTTATAGACTACATAGACGGTTCTAGAATGTAAAAATACAAGAAACCCTAGCTAGAAAATATCAAAATTGCCGTTGAATGCTTCTAGATGCTTGATGTGTATTGAGCTGTCAAACTTCATCCAAAACGTTCATTTAGCCTTTGGGACCAAGTAATGAGTCTAAATCGTTGATCTTGCCATGTCAGATTGCTTGGAGAGGAAGTTGGTTTCTTATTGGTGGACGGGGTTGAGTGTGGGGTCACATGGTGAGTGAGATTGGTGATTTTTGGTGTGGGGTGAGTTTGTGTGTGAGTAAATTAAGCGTGGGACTAGGTAATTTCAGTTTACCCTTTGTTTTATGTGAAGGGGTAACTGTGTTCTTGGGATAAACAATAACAAGTTTTGATCCGGTTTTGGTGGATTGGTTAAGTGTCTGGCGCAAAATTCATTTAAATGTTTCATTTATCCAACTTTAGTCCTCAGCCTTTGGAAAAACTTGTATAAAAAGTTTATTTTCTTTGTAAACTCGTTTCCTTTGTATTTTGAAGTTTCTGAATTCTCATATTGGCCACAAAATGTTTTGGAAAAAGGATTTAGGGCTTTTAACACTTTAGGCTAATTACAATTTAAGTCCTTTTGATATTTAAACCATATTTAAAGGACTAGAAATGTGATATTCTTGAACTTCAAGGGCTTCTTTGGATCTTGGACTTTGTGAAGGACCATTCTTGACATTTTGGATTTGTTGGAGGGATAATTCTGCCAAATCTACAAACTTGAAGGACCTTTTTGTAATCTTGACAAACTTAAGGTACCAAACTTGTAATTATGAATATACGAGGGTATTAAGTGTCATTTCTTCATAAATGAGGGATATCTTGTACATCTTCAGTTCTTCAAGGGTTTTTCTTTGATAATTCACAAACTAGGGCCCGGTTCATTGTGCGGCTTCGTTTCTCGTGTTCGTTTTTCCTTGTTTCTTGTGATCTTTTGTCTTTTACACGATATCCATACCTAAAATACACAAGTAAACAAACACAAGCATATATATATATGGTATTTTATGACATTTTTATGCATTTAAAGCCCGAAAAGAACGATGAGATCATGTATAAATGTCATCTCATCACTCCCCCATACTAAACCATTGTCGTGCCCTCACGCAATGCTAGAATAAAGTATCTAAGCATCTCCAAAAATCAATTTTATTACCCTTTATTGAAAAGTAAAAACTTGCAACAATACTATGAAGATGTGTAAAGACATAATGTATGATTTTCATCACGAAAGTGACTTTTAGGGTCAATGAATAGAAACAAGTTAATATCTCATAGAGTAAAGTTCGTCATCCTTGATTGTCATACATTCCATGCTAAGTGCAAAACGAGATCATTGTTGGTACAAGTCACAATGCTAACACTACTCATACGTTCAAATTGTGTAATACTTTTTCTCCCCGCAATCCTAGTTATTATGAAAAGAAATGGGTTTCTAGAATTTTTTAACTATTTTTCATGGATCACAAGTGATTCATATTTGACTTATTTGAGTATTTATTAGTCCGAAAATAAAGTAGCACCATTTAATCGATAGTTAGCCGAAGGACAAAATCTTTTAAAACGGCTTCTCGAGTATCTCCTTAAGTTCATATCTTGGCATAACTCGTTTCATGGTTTGAGACCTTTCTCGGAACGATAATTGGCATGTACTTCATACTTCAAATCTTGGGAAGACGTTCTTGAAATTATGGTCTTCTCTTCATATTTTGGAATTTCTTCACTTGACGTTTTTGAGAGATTCTTCATACTTGGACCACGACTTAATCATTTTTCTTCAATCTTTACTTTAGATTTTGATATACAACGATCCGCCTCCTTTTCGGACATGGATATATTTATCCTCATACCTTGTTAGGGTCTTTTTGGATAGACTTTCTCCATGATCTTTAGGGGAGTAATTGTTTTTCGTCGTGTGTTTCGATCCTTCATATTGATTTTGGAAAAATGATACTTCACATCATCTTGGATCATTAGAAACAAAATAGAGCTCCTCATGCCTTGTTAGGGCCTTTTTAGATCTTCACCAATCTTCGCATCTCGCTTCAATAAGTTATGCCTTGGCTATGAACTCTATTCAACCTCGAGCAACTTTTAAACGATCTTGTGCTAGAAGCTAAGTAACCTTTCAAATCGTACGGCCTTATTTATTGCAATTATTTTTATTCCTAATGCATTGATCTTATGGGAGAAAAAGCCACAATTAAAAACATATGAGTTTTTGAAAGAACATTTTCGTGTTCTACGTTTAGCATGATCACTTGTCTAACTCTATCATTTCTTGTTCTTCACTATTTAAAGACCTCTAATTAAAGAGACTCGTGAATACTTAGCCATGCAAGTCAAAATTAAGCCAAATTTGGATTAGCTTTCATTAAGACTATATCAATTCGAAGTTTTGGGTTTTCAAGCCACCTATAGGATCTTGCACTTTCTTGGACTTTTTCAAGTTTAGATAATGCATTTTATAGTTCCCTTGATAAGTGACTTTCTAGGATCAATTATAGGAACTTGCGAAAATTTCTTCTTCTTAACCCGTATGAGCTAAGACTTTCGCGTTTTAAAGTTCCCTATATAAAAGTACAGCAAAACTTGATTCGAGCGGGTTAAGGAATGTAAAGGGATCCAAATGCCCATCAAGTCAAAAATTAACTCTTATTATACCCATCAGAAAATATACATGCGTGTCTTAAAAACACTTATGAAAACTAAAATTTTCTTTAAAATTTGGCCATTTTTAGCCTTATTAGCAACAAAACAAAACAAAACGTTGAAAGCTGGAACACGTGAGGGCGTAGCAAAGCAAGTATCTATTCACCCCCCATACTAAAACTAAACATTGTCCTCAATGTTTCGAGTCTAAAGGTGGAGCACCCCCATACTAGAGACGAAGAGTCGAATGCTTAGGATCTAGCATGGAAATGGTGATCAACAATATATCTAAAGCCGTTTATGAATTATGCTAAAACATAATTGTTAGAACAATAAAGGATATGTCATGGATTCGTGAAAAATTCTTCAATAAATCGATCAAGGCTCACGTAGATGAACACGAGAATATTCAATCGTGGCGATGATGATGATCTAGATAACACGTTCACAAACAATCACGAGACAACGAGTGGGAAGGGCACAAATCCCCTCTCATTAAACTATTAGAAAGCATTAATATGTACAATGGATAAGCATGGGATCTACCCCACGAGGCACCTCGTTTTTGATTACCGAGTCATGAGATCGACTCGATCCCCTTAATGCTAATTATCATTGGGGAAGGTGACTTGGTCGAGGTCGTCCAACGAAGGGACTTCCCAACCAAAGTAGTGCTTAAGCCTATGTCCATTCACCTTGAAGTTAGGACCATCATTTTGAGCTAGCTCGATGGTCCCACAAGGAAACACTTGTGTTATGGTGAAAGGACCCGACCAACGAGATTTCAATTTCCCGAAAAATATCTTTAAACGAGAGTTAAAAAGTAACACTTGATTACCAACATTAAAAACCCGGTTTTTAATCTTTGCATCATGTACTTTTTAGTCTTTTCTTTAAAAATCAATGAATTTTCATAAGCATTATCTCTTAATTCATCCAATTCATTCAATTGTATTTTCTGGTGATCTCCCGCGGTCTTCAAATCATAGTTTACATGCTTAAGGGCCCGATATGCCTTATGCTCCAATTCAATGGGCAAATGACAATTCTTTCCATAAACCAACTTATAAAGAGTACAACCGATAGGTGTCTTATAAGCGGTCCGAAAGGCCCATAAAGCATCATCGAGTTTGTCGGACCATGAAGCACGGTTTTCTTCAATCGACCTTTCCAAAATCCTCTTCAAAGCTCGGTTAGAAACCTCGACTTGCCCACTCGTTTGCGGGTGATAAGCCGTAGAAAGACGACGAGTAACTCCATATTTCTTTAAAACCTTCTCGAATTGGTCATTACAATAATGGGTTCCACGATCGCTTATAATAGCACGAGGGGTTCCAAACCGAGAGAATAGTTGCTTAAAAAACTTCACTACCAAACGAGCATTATTAGTAGGTAAAGCCTTAGCTTCCACCCACTTTGGTAGGTAGTCGACGACGACGAGGATATACTTGTTACCATGTGACGATGGGAACGGCCCCATAAAGTCTATGCCCCAAATGTCGAAAATCTCACACACTTGAATTATGTTTTGCGGCATTTCATCACGTTGAGACGATTTTCTTGACGTTGGCACGAATCACACGACTTCACAAGTGCTTGTGCATCACGATAGATCGTAGGACAAAAGAAGCCGGCATTGAACACTTTCTTAGCCGTGAGATTAGCACCGTGGTGACCACCCGTGGGTCCCTTGTGACAAGCTCTAAGGATGTTAGAAGCTTCGGTACCAAAGAAACAACGTCGAACGAGTTGATCTGCACAAACCCAAAAGAGATAAGGGTCGTCCCAAAAATAGAACTTGACGTCACGAAAGAATTTTCTCTTTTGCTGTGTCGTCATACCCTTGATTATGAAGTTCCCCGCATGGTAATTTGCAATGTCGGCAAACCATGGGGTGGTGTCTTTAAAATCCACTACACTGAGAGTCTCGATAGGAAATTTTTGGGTAATTTCCTTGTTCTCGAAAACATCTTTGTGAGGATCTTCTAGACAAGAGAGATGATCGGCCGCTAGATTCTCGGCTCCTTTTTGTCAAGCACGGTGACATCAAATCCTTGGAGGAGGAGCATCCAACGAAGCAATCTCGGCTTAGCATCTTGCTTAGCTAAGAGATACTTGATAGCCGAATGGTCCGCATACACGATGCTTTTAGTTAAGACGAGATAAGGTCGGAATTTCTCAAAA
Organism: Glebionis coronaria; assembly: GCA_025667525.1. NCBI lineage: Eukaryota > Viridiplantae > Streptophyta > Magnoliopsida > Asterales > Asteraceae > Glebionis > Glebionis coronaria. Next base: position 425,965,807 of record CM046877.1, read on the forward strand.
GCATAGACCAAGGCAAGGAATTCCTTTTCCGTTTTGGTGTACTTTAGTTGAGCCTCGGTCATCATCTTACTAGCATAATGGATAGGACGGAAGTGCTTTTCATAATGTTTCCCTAAGACGGCCACCATAGCATAATCACTTGCAACGCACATGATTTCAAAGGTTAATTCCCAATTAGGAGCAACAAGAATGGGATCTTCGGTAAGTTTCCTTTTAAGAGTTTCGAAAAATCTAACACAATCCTCATTAAAGTTAAAAGGAGCATCCTTCTCGAGAAGGTGTGTCATTGGTCGAGAGATTTTCGGAAAGTCTTTGATGAAACGACGATAAAAGCCCGCGTGGCCTAGGAAACTCCTAACTCCCTTAACGGTCTTGCGATGAGTTAACTTGGCGATGATCTGTATCTTAGCTTTATCGACCTCAATCCCCGCTTTCGAGACCTTGTTCCCTAAGATGATTCCTTGTCAACACATAAAATGACATTTTTCCCAATTAAGCACAAGGTTGGTTTCTTCACAACGTTTTAACAATTGCTCGAGATTAGATAAACACGACGTGAACGAATTGCCAAACACCGAAAAGTCATCCATAAATACTTCCATCGACTTCTCGATCATATCATGAAAAATTAGCCATCATACACCGTTGAAACGTACCCGGTGCATTGCAAAGTCCGAAAGGCATTCTACGATAAGCAAACGTTCCATAAGGACACGTAAACGTATTTTTCTCTTGATCACGAGGGTCGATAGGAATTTGAAAGTAACTGGAAAAAACATCTAAAAAGCAATAGAATTCATTTCCCCCGAGTCGCTCCAACATTTTATCCATGAATGGCAAAGGAAAGTGGTCTTTACGAGTGCCGTCAATTAACTTTCGGTAGTCAATACACACCCTCCAACTGGTCACAACACGAGTGGGAATTAACTCGTTGTTTTCATTGGGTAAAACGATCATTCCTCCCTTTTTAGGGACACAATGGATTGGGCTCACCCATGGGTTATCGGAGATAGGATAAATCATTCCCGCATCAAGGAGTTTTAAGACTTCCTTTTTGATGTCATCGTGAATTTTGGGGTTTACCCTTCTTTGACTTTGAATTACGGGTTTGTAGTCCTCCTCCATTAAAATCTTGTGAGTACAAAAATTTGGGTCAATACCCTTAATGTCGGAAATTTTCCATGTAATTGCCCCTTAATGAGCTTTAAGAACTTTCAAAAGTGCGGTTTTTTCATCATTAGCAAGATATTTTGCAATAATAACCGGCAACTTGTCATCACCTTCCAAGAATACGTATTCAAGGTGAGATGGAAGATCTTTCAATTCAAGGATAGGCGGATCATCGATCGAAGATCTTTGTTCAACACTCATAACTTCCATCGGTGGAAGAAATGGTGGAATTGAAGTATCATTACTAATAATCATCTTTGTCGATTTCATTTGAAGTAAAATCGCCTCCTTGGAATGGAGTGAGATTTGGTGTAGAATTAGCAAGAATTGGATCCAAAATAGTGGGATTGCCACTTGACGAGCTATCAAAAAACCTAACACTTCTTGTGAAAACTCATCGGAAACCACATCAACTAAGTCAATGTGATTGATGGTAGCGATTGCATTAACATGAGAAGGTGTCGAGTTTTGTGTAGCGTTTATAACAAGTTCCTCTTCGTTGAATCTCAAAGTAATAGTTCTTGCATGAATGTCGATAAGCGATCTCGAGGTTTCTAAAAATGGACGACCTAAAATTAGAGGAACTTGAGGATCCACGGGGATGTCAACTACTATAAAATCAACGGGATAGTAGAACTTCCCCACTTTCACGAAAATATCCTCGGCTACTCCACATACTAAAATCGTAGAATGATCGGCCATCTCGATAGACATGTTCAAAGCAGTAAGAGCCAGAAGCGAAAGCGATTTCCAAATGGAAAATGGCATCAAATTAATGCTCGCACCAAGATCGGCCAAGGCGAGGCATTCTTTCATATCTTGTATATCACAAGGAATGAGAAACTTCCCGGGGTCACCAACTTTTTCTGGTATGCGGTTAAGATAAACCGAAGAACAATTAGCAAGCTTTGAAAGATTTTCCTTATCGGCCATCATACTTTTAAAAGTGGAAGCGAAATGAGGCATGTATAACAATGCGTCGGCTAAACTTACATCAAAATGAACTTGTTGAAACATTTTTATAAAAATCTCGATTTGTTGTTTGTTACGTTCTTACATTTTCTCTTTCTTTCGTCTCGATGGGTAAGGTAAGGGTGGTGTGGGTTGGACATTAGGCAACGGCCTTGGAATCTCGTGTTCCATTATTTGTATTGGTTCAACCGTAGGTGTGGTATGAGCGGTACTTCGTGGGCTTGTGATATGCTCCTTTTTTAACATCACCTCGGGCACTTTCTCGATTTCCTTCTCCGTAGAAGTACTTGGACGAGAGATTTGTTCCTTGAAAGTTTTACCACTACGTGTAGTAATAACCTTCATTTCTCCCTTCGGGTTTGCAATGGTATCACTAGGAAGACCACCCGAGGAAGAGGGTTAACAAATGATTGCTTCAAACATTTTTGCCATTCGGTCTTCAAATTTTGATTGCCTAGCATTCGCTTTTAACAATTCTTGCTTAATCTCATGTTGTCCTTGTTCCATCTTTTGTTGATTTTGTTGAAGACGTTGAACGTTTCCTTCCATTTTGTTAGCATGAGTCTTAAGTTTATTAGCAAGTTCGTTTTTAAGCTCGTTTTTCAACTCGGATCTTAAGCTAATCATCTCACGTTGCATATTATCAAACTTAGCATCGTTTGCTTTTGCATAATCCAAAAATTCTCAATTAAGATTTTTAGTGTGAGCATTTTGAAAACCTTGTGTATTGTTTTAAAAATCACGGCTTTGGTTTTGGTTTGAAACTTGTCCATTCTCACTTTGATAATTCCCTATGTTGTAGTTACGTGAATTGCTTTGATAACCACCATTTTGATTGTTGTTTCGATAGTTGTTAGCATTTTGATTTTGGGGAGCTTGATTTGGGCGGGAACCTTGGCCGTTTTCGTTGTAAGTTCTCGTTGCTACATAAGCACTCGAAGTGTTACCACCGGCGGTAATGCACTCGGAAAGATCATGAGCTCCACCACAAGATAAACAACTCTTTTCAACCGCTTTAACCGATGCGGAAATCAAAGCATATTGTGCTTTCCAATGTGTCATAAGCGTCGAAAACCTATCGAAAAACCGATTTTCCTCATTTGCTTCAGCATGTAAGGCATTAATGTTACGAGACGATGACGACGATGACGAACCCATATTGGCAACACTCGGTGTGTTACGAGGGTTATAAACCTTAGATCTATTCTCAATAATCTTTAAAGCCTCATCGGTCGTTTTGCACAAAAAATTACCATCCGCGGCGGCATTTAAATAATCTCGTTCATGATCATTAAGCCCATTGTAAAAAGTATCTATTTGATGCAATTCTGAAAAATCATGGTGTGGACATTCATGTAACATTTCTATAAATCGTTCCAATGCCATTGATAAACTTTCATTATTTCGTTGTGTAAACCTTGAAATATCATTTTTCAAATGTGTTGTTTTAGATGGTGGAAAAAATTGGTTCACAAACTTAGAAACGAGATCACCCCATGTCAAAATCAAATTTGGCGGTTCTTTCTCGAGCCAAATTTTTGCGGGTCCATCCAACGAGTATGGAAACAACATCATCTTAATGGCGTCATGTGGAACATACTTAAACTTGCTTGTTGCAGTGAGACGATTAAAATTCCTTATGTGGTAATGCGGGTTGTCTTTTTCATGACCTCTAAACTTGTTTGCTTGTAACATCGACATTAAACCCGTCTTAATCTCGAAATTCTCCGCAAAGATAGCAGGAATCACAATAGCTTCTACAAAGCCCTCGGTGGGTGCTTGAAGTAACTCCATCATAGTACGATTAGCCATGGCGACTATTGGTTCTACAACGGGTTCGACAATTGGAGTTTGTTCTTCAATCAAAGGATCTTGATTTCCTTGACTTTGACGACGTTTACGAACTCGTTTTGCTTGATTACGAGTTAGCATAAACTTGACGAAGAATGGGAGGTGAGCAAAGAAGATTCTTTTTGGGTGTTTTGTGGATTTTCAATTTTTTTGTGTTTTTTATTGTTTTTAATTTTTTTGGATTTTGTGTGTATTCGTAGACAACAATCTACCAAATCTCTCTTCGAATCAAACTATTGATTAAAGAAGCCTCAAAAGAATGAAAACAATCATGTGGAGTGAACGCCTTCGAATGACTTTAGAACTTTGGTAAAAACCAAATTGTTCAGGAGGGTTTAATCACAATGAAACCAAGCTAATATATATGATACGTAATAATACTTTGGCCGGCAAAACCCTCGATTAGCCTTCAATCTCAAAATACTCACAAGAAAGCGGAGAAACGAGGCGGTGCGAAGCACTTATGATCCTATTTCTTTAGCGTATATTTTATAATACCCGCCTTATACCCACCTTATAGTTTGTATTTTTCAAAATCGAGCTTCACGAAAGTATTGATCTATTTTTGCCTTTTTATTTTTGTTTGAGATTCGAATACAATAATTAGGAGATCAAATCCCAATTAAGGTTGTGTTTGCACACTTTTGGAGATATTTTGTATTTGTTGTGATACTTAATAAAATATAGTAATACTATTTTCACAAGAAAAACAAAAAAACCGATAATACGTATTAGTAGAGTTATACTAATACAAATACTATTTATGGCTAATATTAAAAACAAAATGACAAACTAATCACGACACACCTCCCAGGCAACGACACCATGATTGTTGTAAAATACGACCTTTTAGGAAAAAGGCGTAAAAGCGGTAAGTATATGTGTGTTAATAATTCGTAAATGATTTGAGAATAATATTGAGAAAGAAAGGATGAGAAAATAGAATGGCGGATACGTGAAAATTATTACTACGACGACTAAGTTAAAAACCGTAAAAAGTGACAAAATAAAAATTAATTCCAAAAATTCCTAAACAATTACCAAAACTAAATAAAAATGAACTAAGAGTTTACAAATGATCAAAACTTTTTCAAACCTTTTAATTAATTAAATATTAATTTTTAAATGCTAATTAAAGCCCTAAAAATCCAAATAATTATTAAAAAGTCCAAATAAGGATCTTTCACTTTGTAAACCTCAAAAATGACTTAAATAAACTAAAAACTATTTTTATGAAATTTTAAACTAAGGAAAAATATTTTTAAATGATTAAAAACTAGTAAAATATTAAAATAAATCTAGAAATTAAGAAAATGATGCTAAAATTAATCTATGAGTTTTAAAAATCCTAATTTAATGTATTTGACCTAAGAAAAATATAAAAGTTGCAAAAATATGAAAAATGAAATTTAATAATAAAATAATATTAAAATATTATTAAAAACACAAAAATTATAAAAAATCTAAAAACTTGCAAACTAGTTTATATTAACCTAAATAATCAGAAAATGAAAGTGAAATTACCAAAATACCCCTAATGGCCCCCCAAATGAGCTAAAAACAAAAACAGTCCATGTGAAATGAGCTTTTTGGCCCAATAAGATGAAACTTAACCAAATAAGCTGAAAATCACTAGTCTGACTTAAAATTCAATTCTAAACACAAAAGTCTAAAGGCCCAAAAGCTGAATGTGAGCTTATCATATCTTAATGGTACAACAACTTATTTTGAGATGCCTAAGCTCAGATTTGACACACAACCTTCTTTTGAGATGCCTAAGAGATCTGTGAAAAGAAATTTCAAATAAGCTCAACCATTAAGTCCGAAATAAACAAAGTAAAATTTCACTAAAAGACAAAATAGTCGACTTGGAGTTCTAGACCACATCAGACCTTGAAATAAGTTGAAAAAGATTCTAAATGACTTAATTAAGGCAAATCAACAAAGAAAAGTTCAATAAGCAAAGCCAAATAAGCTGAATAAGCAAATAAGCACTTATGTAAAAGTCAAAGTAGTTGGTTTTCTAGTCAAAGCTCAAAGTCAACCCCTTAAATGCTTCAGTATGAACAAATGGGTCCAATAAGGGACACCTATTACAAAATTAAAGTTGTTGCATGTTTAAATAAGCTAGAACAGCTTATTGATAAGCTATCCCAAAATTAACACTAGTAGAGGCTAGCAGCAGGGGAAAGGAGTTCCCACTACTTTGACTATTTAACTTGATGATTCTGAGGGATCCAGTTGGATTCAATGGAAAACAAAGGCACCCTTACCACCAGTGAGTTGTAAGGAGTCAATATCAAGCAATAAATCACAAATTGGTTCAACCAATAAGCACATAATAAGCAAACAGTCACCAGATACCTCACAGATATGCAAATAAGCAGTTATGAAATAAAAAGTAGTTTAAGCATGAATAAGCCAACCAAATTGAACCAAATGCATACACAAGCTATAATAAAGTCCAATAAGCACAAATAAACTTGTTTCAAACACTGGATCAAAGATTAGAAGCAAATTCAAGCAATAGCAGTTGACTGACGAACAAAGGCAATTTCCAAAAACCTTTTGCTGATCTAAATGACCACCAATCCAATTTTAAACCTTTAAATCCCTTTCCCTGGTTGTAATAACTAAAACCTAGCACTTGTTAACCCTATTCTACCCTTAGATCTAGGTGTCCCCAAAATTGTATCCAATTTAACCAAGTATATCAGATTTTATGGTCCTTTGATGGATTTAGGTTATTCAAACCACAAAATATGCAGATAATGAACAAATAGCACCTATGAGACAATAACCAACACAAAGAATCAACATACAACCACACAAGTTGCCTAAAATTCTGGTATATCATTTAACCCAAACACCCCCTATAAACTGATTTCTCAAGTTTTCAAAGGATTTGTGTGATTTAACCCACAAACCAAGATCTAATCAACCCTATAACAACAATCAAACCTCAGAAAACAAGAATCAACCACAATAACACAGATTCACAATCAAATACTCAGATTCACCAAAATTCAACAAAATTCAGAAAAATAAAAAAGATTAGAGATGCAAACCTCCAAGACACACCTCCAAGCCTTGGATTGTTTGAGCTGAGGTGCTAGCAAGAACAAGCACAAGCTTCCAATAGCTGCTAAGAAGAACAAACACAAGGGTTAACCAAAATAATAGAAAATAGATTTTTTGAAAACAAGAGTTTTAAACCTTAAAACCTTTCCTCAAATACAATCAAACAGATTAATGGAACTTAGACTTTAGCTAATCAAACACCAAACTTTCATAAAACACAAAAGGGAAATCACAATTTTCAGAAAACTAACTTTTATTCCATAAAAAGGAATTACAAGGAATTAGCTAAAATCTGGAACAAAAGGGCTCTCATATGTTGAGGCCTCCTTTTATAGACTACATAGACGGTTCTAGAATGGAAAAAGGGCTAAATACAAAAAGAGACTAAAGTACACCTAAAGGTCCCCTACCCAGACTTTTTTTTTCAAAATTCCAAAAAAAGACTTGTACTTTTGATCAACTGATCAACCCACTTAAAATTTTGACACGTACACAACTGATCAACCTACTTTATTTCATATTTAATTTTTGTTTGACCCACCAATACACTTTAATTACACATATGCCCTTATTCTTTAACTCTTTTTATCATCCCTACCACCCTATTACCACCACCGTCATCACCGCCGCTGCCACCATCGCTACCACCACCACCACGACTGATCAAATCTGAGTTTTAGAACACTGGATCTGAGTTTCGCTAAATGTGATAAATTTGGGCAAATGTCTTGCTCTAGTAAACCATCCATGTCTTTAAATAGGAGAAAAAATCATACTCACAAACTACCTAAATGTCTTAAAATGCCAAATCATATCCTTTTGCAATATGTGTTGCAATTTAATGCAATTTGCCCTCTGAATTCATCAATGTCAGTTATAACGACCAAATGGCATCATTTTCCAATTTTATTAGCTCACATTGTGTCAAACATACAGAAAACAGAAAGTAAGAATAATGTTTGGCTTCATATAAAATAACTTATTTGAAACACCACCTAATTTTGAGTTTTTTTATTAAAAAACATGAAGGCATAAAGTTGCTGATGGATGTGATCTGGTAACTGCTGCTGCAATTCCACTTGGGTATGGAACATCTCATCAAGCCTTGGTTCATAGAGCCAATCTCAAATCTTGTCAGGTATCACCAAAAGAATTTTAACGTTTATATTAACAAAATATGTGAATAGTGAAAAATATACTAGTTGGAACATGAATTTGGAAGTGCTACAAATGGTTTATGATTAGATTATTTGGTTCACTCTCGACAACTATAGTATTCATATACCAAGAACAAATCACCGATTAGTGGTGGTGGTGGTGGTGGCGATGGTGGCAGCGGCGGTGATGATGGTGGTGGTAATAGGGTGGTAGGGATGATAAAAAGAGTTAAAGAATAAGGGCATATGTGTAATTTAAAGTGTATTGGTGGGTCAAACAAAAATTAAATATGAAATAAAGTAGGTTGATCAGTTGTGTACGTGTCAAAATTTTAAGTGGGTTGATCAGTTGATCAAAAGTACAAGTCTTTTTTTGGAATTTTGAAAAAAAAAGTCTGGGTAGGGGACCTTTAGGTGTACTTTAGTCTCTTTTTGTACTTAGCCCATGGAAAAATACAAGAAACCCTAGCTAGAAAATCTCAAAATTTCCCTTGAATGCTTCTAGACGCTTGATGTGTATTGAGCTGTCAAACTTCATTCAAAACGTTCATTTAGCCTTTGGGACCAAGGAATGAGTCTAAATCATTGATCTTGCCATGTCAGATTGCTTGGAGAGGAAGTTGGTTTCTTATTGGTGGACGGGGTTGAGTGTGGGGTCACATGGTGAGTGGGATTGGGAATTTTTGGTGTGGGATGAGTTTGTGTGTGTGTGTGAATCAAGCGTGGGACTGGGTAATTTCATTTTACCCTTTGTTTTAAGTGATGGGGTAACTGGGTTCTTGGGGTAAACAGTAACAAGTTTTTATCCGGTTTTGGTGGATTGGTTAAGTGTTTGGCGCAAAATTCATTTGAATGTTTCATTTATCCAACTTTAGTCCTCAGCCTTTGGAAAAACTTGTATAACAAGTTTATTTTCTTTGTAAACTCGTTTCCTTTGTATTTTGAAGTTTCTGAATTCTCATATTGGTCACAAAATGTTTTGGAAAAAGGATTTAGGGCTTTTAACCCTTTAGGATAATTACAATTTCAGTCCTTGTAGAATATTGATAACCTATGAATCTATGAAGTGGGTTGATGTTTTCTAGTGAGAGAAACTAGAGAGAGAAAAGTGAGAGAATATGTGAATGATTTTATTAATATGAAAGTGTAAATGGAACAACAACCAACCCCTTTCCTTAGTGGAAAGGGGTATTTATATTCCAAGCCTAACATTGGGCTTGGGCCGGTCCATGACAAGCCCATGGACCGGTTCTTACTTAAGTTAATAAGCAACTAATAACTAATTACTAACTACGAGCTATTACAACATAAATCATATTGTAGAGTGACCGATACTTCTAATATACGTTAAAACGTATTTCTAACAATCTCCCCCTAAGGGAGGTCACTCCACGTTACAAAGTTCTAAACCTAGCATACTATACTAAGTCTTCGTTCTTTAGCTCGTAGTCTTTTCTTCTTTTCTTTCTTTTGTTGCGAATATGTTGATTTGATCTTTTTGGCTTTGACTTGAGAGCATTGTTCTTTGGCCTTTCACGTGCGATCTTTGCCTTTCTTGTGAACTTTGCCTCCTCGTGACTTCATGTTCCACACACTTACGTCTTTTTGTTGAATTCTTGAAAGCTTCAGAGTTTGGTACAGCGGAAGACTTCATCTTGAACTTTCTTGAATTTTTGCTGAACTTTGTTGCAAAAGACATAAGCATGTGGGAACGACTTTTACAGGTACACCGCAACACCACCGTCTTCACTGGTACACAGCAACGACACGAATAAAATGGCTTTGAACATTTTATTCTAATTCGGTAGCATTTTACCTCCGGTCGGTGAAGACCGTTGGACGATATTAGATATCGTACCCGTGACGGATAGTTTCAATTAAGTAACTTCCTGACAGGATTTCGCGGGTAAACCCGTTCTCTTTATTCGACCGTCCAAAGCTGACTGCGAACATAAAGAGTGAATCACTTGGATAAATTATCCTTGTGATTTGAAGCCGTCAATTCATGAAACCTGGAACAAGTGAATTTCAATTAAGATTTTCACCATCGTTGCTTTCCAGTTGTCACGAGCTCAATTCATAAAGAATCTTGCACGTTACCTACCAAGTGCTGTTTGATGTTGACACTAGAAGGATTTCCACTCGTCACTGTGGTCAATAAAGAGTCACTCTGAGTGTTCTGGCAAGATCATATGATAATGCGAAGAGGCCTGGAACGAGTTTAGGTTCAATTAAGAATTAAACCACTGTTACCTTCCAGTTTTTCACAAGATTGGTTCTAAAAGAACCGCACGTGTAACCTACCATGAGCTTGTTTGATGTTGGCTCAAGCAGGATTTCCATCTTCATTGTAATACTTGCGTATTACTCGGATGTTCTGGCAATATTACAGGAATACTGCGTAGGACTCATGAAAATCTCTTACTTTTCACAGTGTGTGAGAAAGCAAGGAATAAATGGAAAGTGTCCTAATGAGACTTTTGATGATCTCTTGGCTCTAGACTCGATTGTGCGTTTTGATTTAGTGAGCGATGGCTGGAGAGGAGTGCCACCTTTTCAATACCAGTCTATTCGGAGTGAATAAACCAATAGATAACGTGTTGACCTCCGTGTGATTAAAACAAATACCTTTTGAGAGATATTTGAGTTAGCTGGGAAGGGTTGTGCATTGCATCACTGGGTCCATGATGTCTTTCTTCAATACCGAGAATCATTAGCAAAAATGACCTCAATAGCATATGTATTGACCCGGTTTCTGCCTAAAGTTGTAAGGAGGGCTTCTTTCTTTACACCCGTTATCTTTACAATTCTTTTTCATTCTTCAACCCCTTCAATGCTTACCAATACGTCATCACTAGCACCTTGTTGTGATTGTTCCAGTGCTAGCTTAAGTACTTGGTCGGCATTCAGCTACGTTCACATTCTTTCTCCATCTTTCCTAGGACTTCTAATTCTATCTAGGGAATTGTCCTTGGGAAGATTCCATCGGCTTTGATGAATCATTGGACTAAACCTATTCCTACCACCCTTTTGTCACCACATCCGTCGTGAATTAAGTGTGTTTTGGGAAGGAATTGCCACCATGAAAAATCATTGAAAAATCACATAAGGTACTTGTGATATCAAAATCAAAAGTTTTGTACCTTAGGTGTTTTGTTCATCAAAAACGCTCCCCCTTAACACGTGCTTAGCACATATTAAGTTGGAATATCGTTAAGTCTTTTTCATCTTTTAGCCAAGTATCATTTAAATCTCCTTAATCCCATTTTCTCCCCTTATCCAAAATGTTAACCATTAATATTTGGGATATTGAATGGATTAACCGGTCTTTGGGTAAAAATGAAATTGATGTTTGGCCATAGAACAAGTTATTGCTCCCCCTTAAGTTAATAAGGGATAGTTGTAGTGCTTTAGTATGATATATTTTGAAAGATTTTGAATCTCGTGAGAAATTCTTGAAAAATTATCATACCTTAACACTACAACAAGCCATTAAAGCACATTATTCACAAATATACATATTCACAAATAATACCAATATAGAGTGACCTGAAATGTACGACCCTTTAGATGGATCGTTGCAGTGTCCTGTAGTGCACTCCATATGGTCTACCACCCACGAATCTTTCCAAGCTCCTCATCAATCTACGTTCACGGAGCTTTTGATCGATCTTCTTGATCACGTACTTCGCCATCTGCCGGTAACCTGGATGCCAATCCTCCGTCATTTCTGGCAAAGTCCCACCCGAGTTCAGATGCTCCAACTTTCCTCTGACTTGTATAAGAGTTCCATCACTATACTTGTGGAGCTCCCCCACCCTCATAAACTTCATCAAACCTCGACTGTTCAAGTAGAAAATGCCGTAATTCGGGACAGAAATGCCGGTATAGGGACATCTTTCTACATGTTGAGGTAGCACTTGATTCACAGGACGGGTTAAATTGAGCTTCCTCTGATAGCTTTCGACTCCCAACTGAAGATCTTCAACTCGTGACTTGATGACAACGCTTCGTGTGAACATACGAAGTGCTGTATTCAAAGCAATCAGGTCTTCACGAGGAATATGTGTGAGTTGATCTCTGGTCATCAGAAGCAGCATATCTTCGATATCCTCAAGGCGAATGATGGAAAAATCTCCCTGCTGGATTTTGTATTCCCTGTCATCCTCCCTTTTCAAACGAATCTCCGTCACATGATAATAGCCATTCTTGGCTTCAGTTTTCATTCCTAAGATGCTGGAGATGCGGATGTCGGATCTAACATTGCTTCCAGAATTGACCAAGCAGCAACCCCTGTACGCCCTTCGGACTCGTTCGTCCCAATGAGATGCACCTATGACAGCATACATATCATAATTACGATTTATCTTAGGGACCCAGAGTCGGTTTACCTTTTCCTCGATAAAGGGTATTGTCCCCCAGTTGGCAGCTTTCAGCAAGGTCAGGGATGTTGCGTACTTTGATGACCCCTTCAGTAGATACACCAGATCATTGGTGACAAAGAAGTCAAGAGCAATCTGATTATCTTGATCCATTGGAGGTGGAGCTCTTTCTGATTCATGAAGACCTGGCCGTTGATCGGTATTCAGAGCCTTCAGGATCTCCTCGGCATAATATTCGAACTCCATTTGGGGCAACCGGGTTTTGGCGCGAAGTCTTTTATCCTTCAGTACTTTCTTCACCAAAGATGGAGTAACCGAAGTCTTACACTCATGAGCAAGAAATGCACATAAGTCAATCGGACTTCGGATACGAAGATACAAGACATCTTTGTCGGCGTCGGTGATCGGATCATACTGCGCCGCTGCCGTGATCCAAGCCTGTGGTGGAGCAGTCTCGTCGATCTCCAACGTGTCCTCCCAGTCCTTTGTGCTTGGTTCAGGAATAGTAGATTGTGGGTTTTGTTGCAGAGGAGTGGAGACGTGAACATCTGCTTGTTCAGATTCAGGCATTTCAGCAGTGTCATGGACGGGTGAGTGTTGAGCAGCTTCAGGTTCGGTTACCGATTCTGCAATCACAGGGGCAACAACAATAGAACTAACGGGGTTAGTGGTAACAGGTATGGATGCAGCAATAAATGTACCAGGAATAGATGACCCTGTAGTAGCATTCACATCATGGCGCCACTTCGATCGTCTGGATTCCGTGGATGTAGATTTTTCCTTTGGTGCTGCATCTTTCTTTGATTTGGTGCCAGACTTAACAGGTTTCTTTGAGCTGGCACCCTTATCCCCTTTCTCAGGCTGTTCACCTTTATCCGCATTGCTCCCCTTAACACTCTCCTGGTGACCATCACCACCATCATTACCATCATTATCATCATCATCCTCATCCTCATCCTCATCATCATCATCCTCATCCTCATCAGGATCATCATCTTCATCATCATTATCATCATCCTTATCATTATCATCCTCATCATCCTCATCATCATCATCATTCTTATCTTCTTCTTCTTCTTCTTCCTCTTCTCCACCAGTACCCTCTTCTTCGTCACTCTCTTCCCTTTCTTCCTCAGGGAGAATGTGGTAGGGTACCACACTTCCAAACGTTTTGAACAACCTATCATCCTCCATGATAGCATCATTCAGGGATTTGTAGAGAGCCCGTTGAATCCTCGATTTATCAAACGATCCAAGTTCCACCATACGAGCCTTAAGGATCTTCTTCAGTTCAAAATCCGTCAAGTCATATGCGATCTTGCAGGCGGCTTCTAAAGGATTGGATGATTTGATCATCAAGTTGTCAGCAGCAAGCGTCTTCAAATCATCACGCAGTTTAGGCATTAGGGATTCAACGGAGTCTTTCACTCTCTGCTCAATAGTAGCTTCAAGAGCTTCTTTTTGCTCTTTAAGGTCATCCTTAATAGCTTTAAGTCTCTTAATTCGTGCTTGATGCCTATCAGCTTCAGCCTTTTTAAACTGAGCAAGTTCTTCTGCATGAGTTTTACGTGTAAATTCCATGTCTGCAGCGAACTTGGCAATCAACTCTTCTTGAGCTTTCCTTGATGCTTCTTCACTTTGAGCTCTTCTATTTAGCTCTTGGCGAAGTTCATCCATTTCTCGCTTGTGATTATCCACATGTTTATCCAACATCTCGGCCATCACTATTGCTGCCATTGCAGACATTGCAGAGCTGCTCTGGGTTGATGGAATGGGCTCGGTTGTAACTGCGGTACTAAGGATGGGCTTTATTGGTGGTGGAGGAAATGGTGTTGAAACCGGTTTGGTTGGTAAGGGTTGAGTTGGTTGAAGTTGAGTTACCAAAGGTTGAGTCGACTCTTTGTCAATACCAGCTGAAACAGGGATTGATGGCTCCTTCGAAGTGGAATAATGTTCAGGTGACCCAAACTCATCAACATCATCTGGTTCCATGTACTCATCCTCAACGTCTACCCTTACACCTGAACCACTACCGCCAGTATCTTTCCTGCTCCTTTGAATAGCTATCTTCATCATTTGTTTCTCAGTTTTATCAAGAGCAGGATCAACAATGTTTTCTTCGTCACGTAGACGCATCTCATCAGCCTTACCCTTTCCCTTCTTACCCTCTGTCTTCTTCTTCTTGGTTTTGGGTTCAGGTAAATCTGCTTGCTTCCGTTTACCTTTGCTCTTAACCGTGGTGGAAGAGTCTTCACCTGCTAGAATACTTGCTCGTTGATTCTCAATTTCGGTTAGCAAGTTCTTGTAATCAGCAGATGCAATAATCTCATCGGTCAGAAGATGACTGGGAATGGGACCTGGAATAACCGTATTCGAATGAGTCTCCTGCCTTAAGTCTACCAAATCATCATCATCCATCGTGTGGTGACGACTACCTGCACGCTTGTTAATGGATGCATCGTTTTCCATAAAATAATGTATGATCAACTTAATAAACCTAGGGTACTGGTAACTTTTAACTTTACCCTTTGTGTTAGTGAAGAGTTGAAAAGTGAACTCCTCCCACAGCAGTGATGCATAATCAATACCCATACCTTTAAACATACCATAAAACATCTTGATGATTGGTGGACGAACAGCATCAAACCCAGTTGTTTTGGGTGTTAAACATCGGCTTAGAATCCCAAAAATAGCTTTCCATGGTTGACCAACTTTGGCAGTAGTAAACTCAGACGGGGTTCGTATGTCAAGACATCCAATGGCGGTGAACATCTCCATGATCTGGTCCTTGGTTGGGTTGGGTGAGTATGATGGTAGACCTTTGAGTATCGGTCGAAAGCCAAAGATCTTCCTGAAGTCTGACACAGTAAGCGTCTGCTGCTTGTTGTCCAAGGAAAAGGTGATTTTGTTGGACGTCCTCTCTTTGGTAGCCCAGAACTCGTAAAGATATTCATATGGCACTGAAGCACTTCTCCTTAGCGCATGCTTGAAATGAGATTTATCAAGCATGGTTGTACCTACCTTAAATCCATTATGGGTAGAGTGAGATACCTCCTTCAAACGGAAGTTGTTTGGAATAAACTTTAGAGTCTTGGCTTCAGCAATGGCGGCGGCTCTGTTGTCTTGTAGTTGTTGTACGGTAGGGTTAGTCATCGTCTCTGCTTAAGATAAAACACAAAGGTTGATACAAACAAGTATGAATATCATTATGACTTTAAACCTAAGCATTGTACATATGACATAATCCCTTAAGCTTTGAAACCATTCAAACATCTTCTATTCGGAATAATCACTCAATTCGGAATAATAGGTCTATACTGAATATAAGTCCTATGCGGAACATAAGTCTATTCGGAACATATAGCCTATGCGGAAAAACATCCCTATTCTGAATAAAAAAGGCTATTCGGAACATTGACCCTATTCGGAATAAAATACTCTATTCGGAACATTGCCTATGCGGAATAACATCCTATTCGGAACATTGAGCTTATGCGAAATAAATTCCCCATTTCGGAACATTTGGCCTTATGCGGAATAAATTCCCTATTCGGAACATTTGGCCTATGCGGAATAAATTCCTTATTCGGAACATTTGCCTATGCGGAATAAATTCCTATTCGGAAAAAGTTCTCTTATGCGGAAAGATTTGGCCTATGCGGAAAACTTTTGTCTATGCGGAAAAACTTTCTATTCGGAAAAACAGCTTCTATGCGGAAAGTTCTTTCTATTCGGAATGAAAGCGTTATTCGGAAAGTCCTTCTTACGCGGAAAGTTTTCAACACTTATATATATTTTTTCTAATTAGGCATGCAATCGTTTGATTCAAGTGTTCTAAAGGACAAATCTGGGCAAATAGATCAATTCCGAATATAACCCAAGAAAAACCCCCAAATTAATTAACCCTAATTAAGCAGTAATTTGATTTCTATTGTTTTCAATTTAAACAGTTAATTAACTTGTTGTGCATGAAAGATTAATCCGATTTAATACCTTGTTGATGATCTTGAACAAGAGAATTACTGATATTGAGATGTTTTGGTTGATATCCGTGAGTGTGTGTGTGTTTGTTTGTCAATGGCGGCAATGAAGTTAGGGGAACAGTGAAAGAAGAGTGGGAACGGGGGGGGGGGGAGGTTTTGACTAGGTCAACTTTTCCACAAGTTAGACATATTGTCAACTTTGCCCCCTCAAATTTTCTTTTTGCTTCATTCAATATTCTTTTGTTTACCAAGTTTTAATACTTGCCATTTTGACCCTATCTTATGTTAACTACCCGAGCCTTAGTGATTAACTTAGCTTAAGCACAAAACAATCCACAACAAATTTATAAGCAACAACAAGACATATGCCAAAGCAATCCAACCATTAACCATTAAGCTTTGTGAGTTTCCTTGAAAACTTTTGAAGATCTTTTTGATGTGAAAGATGATGAAACATTTTCTCCCCCTTAAACGATGACCCGTTTTCTATTTAAAGAGCTGTAGTCATTGTTTAACGAGGCACAGGATGATGAAAAACATTTCCCGATTGATATCTTGAAAAAGTTTGATTCGTGGTGTCAATAAGATTTCTCTTATTTTAACAAATTAATGCACTGAGACGTACACTAATTCGTGTTAGACCAAGTTGTAAAGTAAACTTGATCCCTTTGCATGATTTGGCTTGTAAATCACGCCCGAGAAAATTAATTCCCGTTGTGAGCCAACGTTTTCCAAGGAAATACGTGACTTTAATATGAAAACCGGGTTGCAGTCAGAAATAACTACAAGCCATAATGGGCATGTTTTAAAAATGTACAACTTTTATACGGACTCTATTTATGGCACCGTGTCAATTTCGATCGACATTTCTAAGGCCGTAAATATTACCGTACTAAAAGACATGCCCGATTTAAAACAAAAAATATTTTTGGTTTTTCTTGATTTTATAATTTTTATGGTTTTTCTAGGTTTTATATTTTTTATGGTTTTTCTAGGTTTTATATTTTTTATGGTTTTTCTTGGTTTTATATTTTTGTATTTTCTTTTTGTGGTTTATATATTTACTATAATATACATGATCACGAACAAAAGGATACTCTGAATAGTTTACCACGACTATTCAGCTGATTCTTCTGCCAACTCTTTGAGAGTCGCTGGAGTGAATGATTTCATGCCAAGCTTGTCGATCAAAAACTCGATTCGTCCTCGATCTAAGGCTTTGGTGAACATATCCGCCAGCTGATACTCAGTAGTGACAAAATACAGCTCGATCACTCCGTTCTCCACCTGCTCCTTAATGAAATGGTAGCGAATGTCTATGTGCTTGGCCCGGGAGTGTTGAACATAGTTGCAGCAAAGGGCAATGGCGCTCTTGTTGTCACAATACATCGGGATTTTGTTGAATCCCAAACCGTAGTCAGTTAATTATGATCTCATCCAAAGGACTTGAGCACAACAACCGGACATGGCGATGTATTCAGCATCCGTGCTGGATATTGTAGCGCTTTTCTGCCTTTTTGAAGACCAACTTATCAATCTATCCCCAAGGAGTTGCACAAATCCAGAAGTGCTACGCCTCGTGTCTTGACATCCAGCATGATCGGCATCTGCGTATGATATTAAAGCAATCGAGGAATCTTTCGGATACCATAGACCACGATGAAGTGTTCCTTTTAGATACCCGAAGATCCTTTTAACTACATGTAAATGCTTTTCGGTAGGCCGAGCCTGATACCGGGCACACATGCATACAGCAAATTGCAAATCAGGCCTGCTAGCAGTCAGATAGAGAAGGGTGCCGATCATTCCACGGTAAAGTTTCGGATCGACAATAATCCCATCCCTATCTTCATCTAACTTGGATTTCTCCACCATTGGAGTGTCTACGGGGTCACAATTCTCAAAGTTATATTTCTTAAGAGATTCTAGAGCATATTTGGATTGATTAATAAAGATGCCTCTGGGATTCTGAGAAATCTGTAATCCTAAGAAAAATGAAATTTTTCCCATCATCGACATCTGAAAGCGTGTGGACATTATCTTCTCAAATCGATTTGACAATTCAATGTTAGTGGCAGCAAATATTATATCATCAACATAAATTTGTACCAGAAGCATGTCGTTGCCTTCCTTGAGAGTGAATAGAGTGGGGTCCACTTTGCCTTTGGAGAAGCCTTCCGACATGATATTTGTTGACAGGAGATCATACCACGCGCGTGGAGCTTGTTTCAACCCATAGAGAGCCTTCTTAAGCTTGTACACATGATTAGGAGACTCCGTACTGACGAACCCATCCGGTTGACTAACATAAACTTCTTCCCTTAGTTCACCGTTCAAAAATGCCGTCTTCACATCCATTTGATAGACGATCATATTCATATGAGCAGCAAACGCAAGGAATAGTCTAATCGCCTCCAATCTATCCACAGGAGCAAAAGATTCCTCAAAGTCTATACCCAAGGCTTGTTTATATCCTCTAGCGACCAATCTTGCTTTATTCTTCAATACCGCACCCATCTCATCAAGTTTAACCTTATAAACCCAAAACAAAGTAAGGATGTTAACCTTGTCAGGGCGAGGAACCAATTCCCATACTTCAAGTCGTTGGAATTCGTTTAGTTCCTCCTGCATAGCTTCAATCCAAGATGATTGGGTCATAGCCTGCTGCCAATTTTTGGGTTCAACTTCAGAGAGAAATGCATCAAAGTAACAATATAGTGCACTCTCTTGTAATTGATGGCGTGTAGAGACTGGTCGATCTAGATCTCCAATAACATTCCTAATTGGGTGATCTTTTGTCCATTTAGTGCTATGGTTTTCAATCCTAGGTGGTCTGGAGTGAACAATAGAAGGAGCTTCTTCTGAGGTAGACGCGGCTGAAGGGTTTTTAGGGATCGCTACACCAAAGAAAGGAAGCTCTTGCAAGTGAGCAAATTCCAAGTCGTGATCAGTAGAATCCTCTTCCACATCATTAGGCACAAGTAGGGGTGATGATTCGGGTGTAGTTTGAGAATCACTTGGTGAAGGTGCATCCGGTTCAATGTGAATTGTAGATGCATTAGATAAAGGTTCATTAACTTGAGCAACCACTTCAGGTATTGGAGCAATTACTACAGGTGCTGGAACTTCATCAGTCGGGGGATCGAAGAATTCATCAAACAACGGTTGAAACAGTTTATCCCACTCGGGCCTTGATGGTGGTAAAAATGATGTAGAAGTAGGATTATTGGGAACTAATCCGGAACTAATAGCACCGGTTCCCATCTCATGAAGCGCGGGTTCAGAGCTGTGTTGCTCAGAAGCCATCGCTGTCAGCTCGTCGAAATCTGCGTCCATAGTTTCTACAATCTTGCCAAGACGACGGTTATAGATTCGGTATGCTCTTTTGGACGGTGAGTAACCAATGAAAATACCTATATCGGCTTTCGGTTGAAGCTTACCCAAGTTCTCACTATTGATGTATGGATAACAAAGAGCACCAAACACATGGAAAAATGAAACATCGGGTTTACGGTCATGTAAAAGCTCATAAGGTGTTTTTCCATGGCGTTTCCGAAGGATAGAACGGTTTTGGGTGAAACATGCAGTATAAATAGCCTCTGCCCACAAGAACAATGGAGCGTTTGCATAAATAAGCATGGTCCTAGCAGCTTCCATAAGTGTACGATTCCGTCTTTCAACGACACCATTTTGTTGTGGAGTGCGTGCAGCGGATGTTTCATGTGATATACCAACTTCTTCATAATAATCACGAAGAGTCTGGTTGACGAACTCTGTACCATTGTCTGTACGAATACGGCGGACAGTGGTATTCAAACGTACCTGAATGAATTTCAGAAAGGTGATAATAGCCTTTGGTGCTTCATCCTTTGTACGTAGAAATCTAACCCATGTAAACCTGGAAAAATCATCCACAATGACGAGAATGAATTTCTTACCGCTCACACTTTCAGTTCTCATCGGCCCACAAAGATCCATATGCAAAAGATGAAGTTTTTCTTGATTGGTGTCTTCAGCTTTGGGTTTGTAAGATTTCTTGGTGCTTTTCCCCCTTGAACACGCAAAACATAAATGGTCCTTGTGAAATTTAAGCTTTGGAAGACCACGAACTAACTCGTTTTTAGCCAGATGATTAATAGCATCAAAATTAAGATGAGATAATCTGCGATGCCATAACCATGACTTGGTCTTAGATGCTTTAGAGAGAAGACATACTGGAGAGGCGGCCATCATATCTTGTAGAGACAACGTATAAAGATTTGCACCACGAGATCCCTTCAACAAATCTTTTCCTTCCAAGTTGCGGATGAAACAAGTGTGTTGTCGAAAAGCAACCTCAAGGTTGGAATCACAAAACTGTCCTACTGAGAATAAGTTATGACCAAGACCTTCTACATAGTATACCCTAGAAATCGTCACGTTTCCAATCTGATATTCACCATACCCCATAATCTTTGCTATATGATCATTCCCAAATTTAACCGTACCGAGAAACTTGCTGACGAAATTTCGGAGTATCGAGCGATTTCCGGTCATATGTTTTGAACAACCGGAGTCCAAATACCACAGGATGATTTGGACCACCTGAAAATATCACCACACAAATACAATGTAGAGGAATCGGAATCTGAGTGTTCCTTGTTATTAGCAGGTACAGATTTAATAATCTTAGATTTGCTAACTCTAGGTTTCTTAGATTTCCTAGCCTTCTTCTTCTTAATTGGTGGTGTAGATTCTAGTTGGCTCAAATCCTGAGGTATTTCTTCACTGATAGGCACTATAGTGGGGGCTGACCTAATTAAAGGGCGATGTTTCCATACTTGAGTGCGAGTGTTCCTAACTAAAGGACGCTCAGACCTAACCTCATTGGATGCATTCCTAGTTAAAGGGCACATTTTACCATCTAGTGTAAAGGTCCTACCAGTGGGACGCCATTGCCAGCCAACTTGGGCACGAGTTCTACCCGTTGGCTTCCATTCAAGACCATTCTTAATAGCATTCATTTCATTAACGTGATCAATCAGACACAAATCATGACGCTGGGAAAACATACATTCATTACAATTCCAACAATTTAAATCAGAATTCAAGAATTGTTTAGGCTGCTGCACAGGCGCAGAGCTTTTAGTCTTAACATGATTCGTTTTATTTAAAACTGAACTAGCATTCCTATTGTGAACTTCTACTTTCTTCTTTGTGGCACTACTAGTGGAGGGCTTGATCTTAGCTTTCTTGAGTGGCGATCCTTTAGCCTTAGTAGTCGCTTTTAATCCTGTAGAAGGCAAAGTAGGAACATTAGCAACATATTTTAAAGGTGTCTTACTTGATTGTGCCAATGACGGTTTTGCTCCTGGAGTCTTATTAAATGGAGTGACAGCAATGGGCCTATTATTAAGTAGTGCAGAACCTGGTGTACCTATATATTGCAAATATGCCAAGCAGTATTGAACTCGCTTAATATATTCATGAGCCGAATAATAGTCGCTACTTGAGGGATCTAAGGCATAAAGATCGTCTAAAATATCCCTAAGAAGATCGACATGCTTAATGGCATTCCTCATATAATCATCATAGGTAACCGGGTTTCTCTTATGAAGCGGATTCTTATAAAGCACTACTGACTTGGTTGTTAGAGCACTAGTGGACGGTGCAGAGTCGGTAGCTAAGTTATCAACAACTTCTTGTCGGGTGAGAAGAAGTGTCTCCTTTAACTCAGCCAAAACCATATTTTTGTCTATGAGCAGGATGTTCAAATCAGAGATTTCCTCGCACTTTTGGTTCAGTTGTTCAACAAAAGATTGTTGCTGTGCCGCATTAAAAGCGAAGCGTTCTTCTAGTGAACCATAAAGAGCGGATAATCCCTGTCTTGTCCGATCCATCTCCCCTAGAACAGACGAAAGTCTAATTTCTAAGACTTGGTTTTTAGACTCTGCAGCCTCTAGTTCCATTTTGAGTGTTTCATTTGATGACATATCTCTCTTCAATCTCATTATCTCTTCCTCTAATGTCGTAACAATTGCAATCATCTTGTCACTATTCTCAACACCGTTTTCACAAACATTTGATATCAAAAGATTTTCATTTTGAGTTTGTTGTTTTAATTCTAAAGATATACAATGTTGTTCTAGTTGATTAAAGTGTTTTGAAAGTAAATTGTAAGAATCTTGTAGCTTTAAAAACTCAGCGTTAGATTCGTGACAAGAATGATTATCTACCTCATTTACAGTATCAGCAACATTTACAGAAAGATTACAAACATCATCACAAATATCCTCACAAATATTCACAGCATCACTATTAATCATAGCGGATGTAAGCTCATTCGAATAATTAACATTTACAGTAGTAAGCACATCACACGAGATTACTGCAGACAAGAATCGGTCATATTCGGTTAAAATCTTTTCTTTTTCAACTAGTTGTAGTTCGTAAGCGGTGTCCATTTCATAAAACACTTTTTGAACTTCACCAATTTCAAAAACAAGATTTTCCTTAAGAGATGCAAAAATTCCTTTTAGACTTTCGACAAACGGATTGATCTCAGTTTTAAACACCTCGTTCATATGTTCGAAAGCCCATTCTCCGGCGTTTAAGCCATTTGAAGTCGTACGTTCCAAAATGACCTTGTCAAAATTAGTAAAGTATTGATTAATCTCTTGCAAGTTTAACCATACAGTGCTAACAGGTGGAAGATCCTTTGGAATTTCCTTAGGACCTTCCATATTGACAAGTGTAGGAAAAGTACTAGGGTTTTCTTCAGCTAATATGTAGGTTGGTGCTGTTATGAGATCTTTGTCCATATGGAATCGAATTCTAAAATCGGTTTTTGCAAGCTCCTTATTCAATTTAAAATAATCACACTCGGGATATTTTGCAGAATTGTATGACCGATCCTCATCAACTAGATCCTTACTTGTTTGATCATTGGGAAAAACAATCGGGTCTAAAGCCAATCCTAATTGAGTTGCATTATAAAGTCTAGGACTATGTCTTAAAGCTTGTTTTGCATACCGTGGATTAGGGGGAAGGCCTTTTAGACGTGATAAGTTAAATTCTCTAAATGAAGCATCAAATAAGTGAACTAGTTGAGAAGCAGCGTATTGTCTTAACAGCAAGTAATCTAGACTTCTAATCTTATTAGTGGCATTAATCTCCATTTCATTCTTCTTAGACTCTAGTGATTCAAAATCCGTTTGAAGTTTTTGAAAATTAGTGACCACTAACTCCTTTTCTCGAAGTTCATTAGACAGATTTGCTCTTAAGTTTTCTATTTCTTGCAAGTGACCCATTTGTTTGTTTCTAAAGTGATCATATTCGAGATTAGTTAGAACACTAGACGAAGGCACTAGTTCCAAGGTTTGAACTTTCTCATTGCTTAAGGCAAGCTCATCAGACAAATTCTTATTCTTAGCTAAGGTTTCTAAGAGTGCAGCATTCATTTGGCTAAGTAATGTAGCAGGAACCATGACCAAATCTTGTTGAGCAGGAGTAGGCGTATGCGAAATGGATCCCGGTTGTGATTCACTCAAAGTCTGGGGACTCACATTGATATTGCTATCATTGTAGATTCATTCGAATCAGCACTCTCTTGCACAACTTGATGTGGTTGAATACTAGCATCAGTGGCATTATTGGTGTTATTAATAAGTACCTCAGATCTCTTATCTGGCCCTAAGCTGGAGATAGTTGCCATGAGAGCAGCCTTTGCAGATTGAAAGTCATCACAGTCGGAGTCATACGCATCAAGATCATCGGCTTGGTAAGCTGCATTCTGCGTAGTGACAACGTCTTGTTCAGCAATCCCTGGGTCAGCAAGAAATGCAAGCTCCTCTTCATCAAGTTCCCTTCCTTGCACCTGAGCATTTACCAGATAGATCTTTTCTGCAAACCACTGTCCATCCCTTCTTCTCTTGGGTTTCTTACAATCCCTGGACATATGACCTTCTTCCTTGCAGTTGTAGCATGTAATCATTCTCAACTTGCCTGTATTAGCCCGTGGAGGATTGTTGACCATTGGAGTAGGAGCAGGATTGACCGTGCGAGCATTGGTTGATGTGGAAGGTCTCCCCTGATATGGTTGAATTGGCTGAACCATTACCCTGCCATTCTTAATTGTAGCTTGTTGGCGAGAATTGGATGAATTCCTCAACTGATTGTTGGTAGGAGCTGATCCTCTGTATCCTCGTTTGCTTAAAGTTCTTGTGAGATAAGCAGACATAGTAGTTAGCACTTCAACTGGGTCAGCTCCTTGTTGGAATACAGGAACGGGGACTTCCTCATCATCACAATACAGTGCTTGATCTGGATGAGCTGCATAATCAGTAGAAGGAATACTCATTTGATCAGGGTAGCTTGTTGGATATGCTGCATTCTCTTGATAAGAAGAATATGAAGGCTGAGCATAAGGTGCAACATTTGCTGGATGAAGTTGTGAAGCATACTGTGGTGAAGGTGCATTGAACCGATATTGTTGCTGATGTGAGGTGGGTGGTTGTGGTAGAATCGAGTATTGTGGGAAGGTTGGTGTCATATAAGGTGATGGATGATAGGCTTGATGTCCCAAGATATAAGGTGTGTTGTTGTGTGACAAGCTTGGTTGATTCGCCATCAAAGCTAAGGAATCTGGGTACATACTGCGAGGAGAACGGTGCATAATCACATGCTTCTCATGTTGCTGAAGAAAAGCATAGATTTGATCTAAGTTGCACTTATGCAAATCCCGGGTTAACTTCACATCGGTAATATACTCACCCCATTCAGCTTGAGGTAAAGTATTCAAGAACTTGGTGTTAACCTGGAATGGAGCAATTACAAGATTGTATACATTCAGATCATTCATTAGAGTAGTGAATCTGAAGTAATAATCGTGTAGTGTTTCCCCTGGGCTGTACGTGAATCTATCAAACAAATCATACAGCTGACACTCCCTTTCTTGTTTGGTGAGAGACGTGCCTTGTAGCAACACCTTAAGACGTTCCCATAACTCCTTTGCCACTGTATACTGACTTACCATCCTATAAATATCATGTGGAAGGGCTTGAAGAATGGTTTGAAGAGCTTTTTCATCTGCATCTGCAACAAGTTGTTGAGCTGGAGTGAGTTCTTCAAATTCTCGTGGTCTAGTCACGTTGTCAACCACAATGGTACCATAGTCGAGTGGACCATTCAAAATCGATTTGACCATAAGCCTTCCGTATGTTGGTTTGCCCTTTAGATATTGCATCATTCGACCTTGCCATGCCTCAAACACCTCTTTAATAAGCATCGGTGGACGGCTATCAGTTCCCGTTATGATTGATATATCCGTAAGAGATGTCATCTGAGGCATTACTGAACTTGGATTCATTGTGATCACTTAACAGACTCAAAGATTATCGGTTGATCGAGCAGTGAAGAAAGGTTGAGAATTTGTGTTGTGTTGGTTGAACTCAAGATTAAATCCACTAAAGATCGTCGAAAAAACTCAAATACCCCTTGAACTTGCTTATACGGAATAACCCAAACTCAGAATAAACCCTATTCGGAATAATGCCTATTCGGAATAATCCTATGCTGAAAATGCCCTATTCGGAATAAACTCTATGCTGAATAACCCTTATGCGGAAAACCCCTTATGCGGAATATTTTCTTCAATTCGGAATATCTGGCAATTTGGCTTATTCGGAAAGTTTCTCCCTATTCGGAAAAAATTTGGCTATTCGGAAAAAATCTGGCTATTCGGAAAAAATAAAGGCTATTCGGAAAGTTTTTGGCTATTCGGAAAGATTTCTGCTATTCGGAACAATTCTGCTATTCGGAAAGAATTCTGCTATTCGGAAAAATTGCTGCTATTCGGAAAAATTCTTCTATTCGGAAAGTCTATGCGGAAACTTCTTCTATTCTGAATATTTCTCCTATTCGGAATCCCTATTCGGAATAAACCTTCTATACTGAAAAATTTCCCTATTCGGAATCCCTATTCGGAAAGTTCTGGAAAAATTGTTTCCGAGACTTAAAAAGCAGCTTTTAACTCCGATTTTTGATCCAAAACCACAAAAAGTTTTATGATTTTTACCAAAATAAGCTAAACCCAATCCTTATCAATCAATCCCAATAACAAAAACACCAAAAACAACAAGATTCAAGATTGATTTTTTCTAAAGATCACTAATTGATTCAAAAACTAAAAAAGCAACACAATCCTTACCTTAAATCACCCCATAGCTCTTGATACCAAATGTAGAATATTGATAACCTATGAATCTATGAAGTGGGTTGATGTTTTCTAGTGAGAGAAACTAGAGAGAGAAAAGTGAGAGAATATGTGAATGATTTTATTAATATGAAAGTGTAAATGGAACAACAACCAACCCCTTTCCTTAGTGGAAAGGGGTATTTATATTCCAAGCCTAACATTGGGCTTGGGCCGGTCCATGACAAGCCCATGGACCGGTTCTTACTTAAGTTAATAAGCAACTAATAACTAATTACTAACTACGAGCTATTACAACATAAATCATATTGTGGAGTGACCGATACTTC
Source organism: Glebionis coronaria (assembly GCA_025667525.1). NCBI lineage: Eukaryota > Viridiplantae > Streptophyta > Magnoliopsida > Asterales > Asteraceae > Glebionis > Glebionis coronaria. The sequence continues at coordinate 425,992,924 of CM046877.1, forward strand.
TAATATACGTTAAAACGTATTTCTAACAGTCCTTTTGATTTTTAAGCCATATTTAAAGGACTAGAAATGTAATATTTTAAATTTCAAGGGCTTCTTTGGATCTTGGACATTATGAAGGACCATTCTTGACATTTTGGTTTTGTTGAAGGGCTAATCTTGCCAAATCTTCAAACTTGAAGGACCTTTTTGTAATTTTGACAAACCTAAGGGACCAAACTTGTAATTATGAATATACAAGGGTATTAAGTATCATTTATTCATAAATGGGGATCAATCTTGTACATCTTCATGTCTTTAAGGGTTTTTCTTTGATAATTCACAAACTAGGGCCCGGTTCATTGTGCGACTTCGTTTCTCGTGTTCGTTTTCCTTGTTTCTTGTGATCTTTTGCCTTTTTCACGATATCCATACCTAAAATACACAAGTAAACAAACACAAGCATATATATGGTATTTTATGACATTTTTATGCATTTAAAGCCCGAAAAGAACGATGAGATCATGTATAAATGCCATATCATCACCTCCCTTTTTGGTTCTTACTGTTGGTGGCCATCCCCATTTACAAACCCTAAACCGTCCCCTTTTTATTACTGTTGAGAAAAGTGGGGTGGGTTGAAACCCCCAGTTTGTTTATTTTCATTACCAAAAATGGGTTGGGCTAGGGGGCCATTTCTCCTTTCTTTCTTTTAATTAGTTGCGGCCCATATGGTGTATGTATACCATTTTATTTTCGTTTAGTGTATAAACTTTTAACTTGTGTGTTTTCAATCTTAAACGTTCGTGATTCAGAGTTTTTGTATTATTTATTTTCTGAATAAACGATACTTAATACTTATTTCGTAATACCTGTAAAGCTTGAAAAGTATTTTTTATTATTCTAACTAACTGAATATATTTAAGTTCGTAAACTTTAATTTAATTTGAGACTGCGTATTTAATATTCGTAACTTTTAAACTACGGATTTTACAATTCTTCCCCTCTAAAAAGAATAATTCGTCCCCGAATTAAGAATACGACTATACTGGTTTTACACATTTCCTATCACTATTGTCATTCTTGACAAATCGGTTTTTGGAAATTGATTTCTTGTCATTGTTAGGTTGTCTAACATGTTGACCTCGCCTTTTGAAGAACTTCTTAAAGTCTCTAACTGCCACAGCATATTCCTCATCATCACTTTCGAGGAAGAGCTATCATGGGCACTTTGCACCTTCTTGGCTTTGAGTGCTATAGACTTTCTTTCACTCTTGTTTTTCACCATTTCCGTGTCCTTCAAAATTATCATTTCATGAACTTTTAAGTTGCCAGTTAGTTCATCAAGTGATAGTGTAGTGAGATCCTTTGATTCTTCAATTACCGTGACTTCAGTTCTCCAATTTGGATGCAACGCCCTAAGAAACTTCCTAACATTGTTCTTGCTAGAAAAACCTTCATCAAGAGCTCTTAGACTAGTAATAATGGTATAAATCTAGCAAAAGCACTATCAGTAGTTTCATCTTCTAAGATGATAAATTGTTCATATTATTGAACAAGAAGATCGATTTTATTTTCTTTGACTTGGCTATTACCTTGGTGGGTTACTATAAGAGTATTCCAAATATCTTTAGCGGTTTTACACATGAAAATCCTTTCATACTCTTTCTTAGGTAAAGCATTATAAGTCACCATTTTAGCCTCATTATTTTTAGTAAGTTTCTTTTTAGTGTCATCATTAGAATTTTCAAAAGTTACTAACTCTTTCTTTTTGAAAACTTCATTATATTGATAAGGCAAAAAGTCACCATTGGTAATAACATGCCAAAGATCTAAATATTTTTATTTCACATAAGACTCAAATCTATTTTTCCAATAAATAAAACTATCGGTTTCAAAAAGAGGTGGTCTTTGCATAGATGGCCCTTCTAGGTACTTGTTGAAATCCATAGATCGATTAAAGTTTTAAAATACAATATATTTAAAAATGCTCGAGCAACCACGCTCTGATACCAATTGTAGAAACAATAAGGGGGGGGGGGGGGTTGAATAGTTTCTTAAATTTACTTGTTAAAAGAGGGTTTTCAAAAATCCTTTTCAAAAACTTAGGCTTGAGCAATTATGTGAAATATTCTTATAACCAATATGGATAAGGGATAGTGCAACTAAACTAATAATCACAAATACATGCAAATAAAGAATAATGAATGTAAAGATATAAGGAAAAGAAAGATCAAACCAAACACTAAGGATTTATAGTGGTTCGACAACGAAGCTCACTCCTCGTCCCTACTCCACTCCTCGAGTACTCCTTACTCGAGATTTCACTAATCAACAAACTCCTTAAGGTGGAGAAACCATACATAATGTCGCTTATCCAATTTCTGACTCTAAGCTAAAAGTCGAGACCTAATCTTGGCTAGGACCAATCTACACCAATATACTTTGAGGACTAAGTATTAACCCTACTACATACACAACTTCCAAATAGACACCTATTTGGATCTTCAAAAGACAACTTCCAAATAGCACAAACTACTTGGATCTTCACAACACAACTTCCAAGTAACACAACTACTTGGATCTAGACAACACAACTAAAATGAATGAATAAAACTTGATCTTCAATAGATCTTGAGGTAGACTCAACTCTTTAAGGATGAAAGTGTTCTTCTCTTTTCACTTGGAGAGGAAGAGATAAGAGGAGAAAGATTCACTTCTAAACAAGTAGTAATCATCCAAATAATCAAGGATTTGAATGATTTAAGAAGTATGTTTGAATCTGGAAATTTGTGTGCAAAAGAGGTGAAGAGAAAATCTGAGAATGGTCTACTATTTTTAGGATAAAGGCCCAACGGCTATATCTGAACGTGGTTCTTTATTGGTACCCGCGGTGTCTTATCGATAAGGGACCGCATAGACCTTTAAGGATCCGTGTTCGTAGACTCCGCTCCCTTTTGTCTTTTAGTGAGGTAGTCATATTTGGTGGAATAGTTATCCTCAAAGGATATTCTGAAATCAAATGGAATATGCCATTTTCAAATTTTCAAATATTTAATTTAATAAAACATTTTCTTAAAAGTAAAGTTTATTAAAAAACTTTGTCACATTTAATAAAAGGTGAGTTTTAAGAAAACTTAAATTCTTGATCACTTAATTAAGATGAAAACTTGTTTATTCATACCTTAAGTGATAATGGTTGTAATGAAAAAAATACTTGAACTCAAGAATTCGTTTTTCGTTGTTTTGGTAAATGCTTGTTTTTATATTTTGCCGTAATCAAAACAAAGCGAGACCGAATAATACAAGTAATATTTTTAGGCATCATTGAATTAATAAGACTGTCAGTGTCCTTTTCAATCTGTTTTTATCTATCCTTTTCCTTTATCTGGTTTTGATGCATTTTTTTCCATATCCCAATTTTATATATCAGTTTCTATTACATCATATATTTTCAATATCTGTGTCTTATCAGTTGCCTTAACCCACATATCACAATTTGTTTTTCTTCTGTTAATTAGTTTTTGGTCTCCGTAAAACATCGTTTTATCGTTAGACTAATTTTTTTTTGTCTCGTCAGTTTTTTGTGTCCATCAGTATGCTTTTCGTATGTGTCAAATCTATCATTATACTAATTTTTTTGTCTCGTTAGTTTTTTTGTGTCCATCAGTATGCTTTTCGTATGTGTCAAATCTTGGTTTTTTTGTTTCCTTTAGATGAATTTGATCAGATTCGATAAAAAACTCAGATCCACTTTTTTTGGTAAAAAGGACAGATATGTACTAATCCCTATACTAAAATATCATCTGTTTCCTTTTACCAAAATAGCCATTTTGGCCTCTTTCCCAAAATACTATTTTACCGAAATAAGAGATTTACCGAAATAGCCATTTCAGCCTCTTTCCTGTAATACGATTTTATCGAAATAAGTGATTTTACCCAAATAGGATGGGGCTGAAATAACATTATCCAAGCCAAAACTCTTGCCTATTTCTCCCGAGTCTACTCGTTAATTACCGAGTTGACCGGGGTAACGCAAAGAGTTCAATATCAGTTAAAAGAAGTTAATTAACATTAGACTCGACATCCAACATCTATTATCACCCATCTATCGAACAAAACCGACAACATAACCCTCTATCACAGTCTCAATGTAAAAACATATTGCTGATATCAAATTTGTTTTTCGTGATGCATGTGTAGACCGTGTTAGATCAAACTCACAAAATAAACAATCAACATAGATCCTTTGGCCTAAGAAACTATAAATGATGGATCTATGTCAAGAGCATGGGCGGATCTACACTTAAGAAGGGTATGCACGTGCATACCCTATAATTCCTTTTTGTAGTGTTATTTTTTTATTTGAAGCTATAGTCATTCAATATACCAAAGGTGCATACCCAAAAAAATGAGAAAAAAATAAAGTGTACACCCATACTTTTTTTACCTTGAATGATTGGAGAAAAATGAAGACAAAAATGGAATTGAGTGGTTTGCGTGGTGAAGTTGAAGGAGAAGGTGATGGAGTGATATTATTTCTCATTTTTTCATTGTTATGTGGGGACAAAGTTAAATCTACTACTTTTAAATATAACTAAAAAGAATATTAACTATGACATCTTTTTAATGGTTATGTTATTCTAATTTAAGATAGAGGGAATTTTATGCAGGTGCTAAGTTGTAGACTTTTTTTACCCAAGTATTTTTAGTATTAGTCGTTGGGTTCCAAAATCGATTATACGATGGCTATATATCTTCTCCTTTCTAAATCAAAAGTATGATATCGAATATATATATATATATATATATATATATATATATATATATATATATATATATATATATATATATATATATATATATATATATATATATATATATATATATATATATATATATATATATATATATATATATGTATATATATATATATATATATATATATATATATATATATATATATATATATATATATATATATATATATATATATATATATATATATATATATATATATATATATATATATATATATATATATATATATATATATATATATATATATATATATATATATATATATATATATATATAGAGAGAGAGAGAGAGAGAGAGAGAGATTTGTGTTCATGTAAGTACCAAGCTTAAGATAAAAACAATAAGAACCAATTAAAAGTTGACATGTGGAAATTTAATATTTAATTATTTTAAAATCATTAGTTATATTTAATGGGTATTTTGGGTATTTTATTCCTCAACTCATTGCAAAAAAATTAATGTGAGTTAATGAAATGTCATTATGACACTTGATAATATATATTACTTATTTGACTTGAAATGCACAAAGACAATTATGTGTCAATGTACATATTGTTGTAGTAAGTAGCCTTCAATTGAAGCATATTTGGAGTAAGATATTATATTTAACCCATAAGTTTTCTCGATACATATATTGACGCATTGATTTTTTGATACGTTTATACTGACACATAAATTTTAAAATATATTTGTTGTGACACACTTATTTTTGTAATACATTTTAGTGACACATTTCTTGTTGTAACATATTTTTAGTGACACGCTTTGTTTATTGACACATATTTGTTGCGACACATTTAATTTTTTAATACATTTATAGTAACACATTTTCTTTTTTGACAATTTTTATTGAAAATTTAAGCATACTACACACTTGATTTCACGTCTTTCCCTTTTTTTTAGTGATGTTTATCACGTAATTTATTAAAAAAGAACAAATTGATTATCATATGTGAAAGTACGTCAAGAAAAAAAAGACACAATTCATTCTTGTTTAGATTTTGATTAGCCACAAATTCATCCATAACAAAACGTTGATGGTTATGTGAATTAACTAGCAATAAATGATATTAAATTAGTGCATAATACCATTAGTTTTTTAATTTATTACAATCATGCCACTTGTTTAATTAGAAATTAATCTTTTCATAATTGGTGATCCAAAGGTCCAAAACGGTTCTTATTGTTTTTATTTTAAACATGGTCACCATAATAGCGCTCCCCTACATATATATATATATATATATATATATATATATATATATATATATATATATATATATATATATATATATATATATATATATATATATATATATATATATATATATATATATATATATATATATATATATATATATATATATATATATATATATATATATATATATATATATATATATATATATATATATATATATATATATATATATATATATATATATATATATATATATATATATATATATATTCTCTTTTCAAAATAAAAAATATGATACTGAATATTTTTGTTGTATTACACTCAGTCATGGTTACACCTTTACCAATACCCGAAAGACGGTATTACCATAAACCGAACCCAGGTCAAAAATAATTTGAACTACTTTTTCTAAGAAAATACATATGTGCATACCGTAATTTAAATTCTAGATCTGCCACTAAACAAGAGTGTTATAATATGTATTAGTTTCGATTAAGACAGATGCATGTACAAACAAACCTACCCAAGATCAAATTACTGATCTTGACAGCATTCTTGAAGTAATGGGTTCTCGTGGGTTTGAATAGATTTTAACGTGGTTGATCATTTTGTTTAACAATTGAGCAAGGTTATCTTGATCCCTTTATTGATAGAAGCTTTCGATTTTGATTGTGATGATATGAGATAGGAGATTTTGTCAAGTGGTTGATATGATTAGGATGATTACTAATACATGGCTTTTACCCCAAGTATAAAATCTTATCGTCCGAATCTCTTCGAATTGACTATTGGTTCAAAGTGCGACTCAATTTTTCTTGGTGGAAATGAAAATGGTTTGGTTTGTTATCTATTTTAAACTAATAGCAAATAAGTCAGTGTCGTTGAGTAAAATGGAAGTTTAAAGATTAAACTAAAAATAATGAGTTAAAAATAAATGCTTGAAAACTTAAAGACAAGATTAGGAAAATTACTTGAACACATAATAAATCTAACACTTGAAAACTTGCCAAAAACAAGAAATTAAACCATCGGAATGTTTGGTCGGAAAACAGCCAGATCGGAAAGTCAACAACTCCCTCGTCGGAATAATGCAATCGGAAAACTCAATCGGAATACCACCACAATCGGAATACCTCAATAATATGTCTGATCGGAATGTATCAAAAGGATGTGATCGGAATAACAAAATGACACTGATCGGAATATTTGGAACAGCTCTAATCGGAATATGTAACAACAACCCCAATCGGAATGTCAATAAAACTAAACCAATCGGAATATTTAACAAACAATCAGTCGGAATATTAAAACCCACAATCGGAATAAGACAACTTGGGGCTTATCGGAACAATGATGCTCAAATCGGAATGGGTAAAACCCTAATCCGATCATACGATCGGAATAAGGGGAGGGGTATGTAATCGGAATGCAACGATCGGAAAGGGGTTTAAACCCTTTCCGATTTATATGGGATTCGAAATAAGCCAAATCAATAAGCTATTTTGATAAGCTAATCACCAAAACTAGGACGAATCTATAATAAAATGAACTAAATAAGCACAAATGAGAACTTATCCAAACTTAAAATAAGCAAACTTTTAAATCAAATCATAAAAAGATGAACTTTTTAAGAAAACTTTTAAAAGTAAATAAGCTAAAAGAAGCGAATAAACCAATAAGCACAAGAATCTTAAAGCTTAATCAAATGAAAGCTTATGTAGGAACAAAAAGATTAACTTATTAAGCACAAAAAAATTAAGAACAACACGGATCAAATATATTTTGCACCAAAAGTTAACTAAAATCAAGAAAGGTAGAATGAGATGAAAGATTAAAAGCTTAACTAAAACTTGATTAATGAAATCAACAATACAAAAATGTTTAATCTTGAAAGATTAAAAGAAAGAGAGATGAAAACTTAGTGAGAGAAAGTGGAGAACTTTCTCTCTCTAAAAACTAGAAAGAAAAGTGAAAAATGAAAACTAAACACTAAAAACTAACTACCCTCCTAATGTGTACTAGGAGGGTATTTATAGGGAAGGAGTGCATGTGTTGCTTCTTCTTTCTTTCTTTCTTCACGTCTTCTCGACTCGATTTATTTCTTTGTCTTTTCTCGACGTCATCTCGGGATTTGAACTTGTCTTGATAATTTTCTTCTTTAATTTAGACTTGAGTTCTTCGACTTCATTAAACTTCCGTCTTTAGACTTTTTCTTCGATAAATCTTCAGAATAGGTCTTGGACTTCCGTTCTTTTTGCATTCTTGATCTTTGGACTTCGTCTTTTCCCGTTTTCTTCGATAAAAGCCCGTGAATGCACGTGTTTTCTTCCTTTTTCATCTTTTGGTCCTAAAACACAATAAAAACACAAACCACGCATAATTCCGACTTTTACGACATAAATTACACGTTTTGGTCTTGTTATTATTGGAAATAAGTGGTAAAAGGATAAGTGTTTTCACACTTATTAATTACCTTTTGTGATCATCAAAGATGATGAGGTTAATTTTAGGAGAGATGAAAGATTAGAAAGAACGGACGGGGCATAGTTGGGCTTTACAAATTATTTGTGCCTTTATTCAGAATGTGACATGTCACACCCCTAAATTCGCCGCAGCGGAATACTGGCTTTGGGAGGCTCTCACTTCATGAGTAATCGAGAGTTTGATCCAAGAACGACTTATACATGCCAAAGCCACTTAGCAGACTTCAAATAATCCATATAGTCAAGCACCTGAAACTACATGCTAAAAAATATTAACATAAAGTTGGTGAGTCATAAGTTCGTTTTAGAAGGTTTATGAAAAATTAAAGTTTATATCGACCACTACACCTTGCAGTAAAAATATAAGAGTTTAAAAATTACAGTTTCGTGTTAAACAGACTTTCTTTGATGATTACAAAGTTTATTAATCAAGACAAAGTTTATTGATAAAAAAGAGTTCACTGATAAGAATAGAATTTTCTGATAAAAATAAAGTTTACTGATAAATATAGAGTTCACAGATAATAGTTAGAATTTACTAATAAAACAGAGTTCATCGATAACAGATAGAGTTTAGTGATAAAACAAAGTTCACTGATAACAAATAGAGTATAGTGATAAAACAAAGTTCAATGATAACAAATAGAGTTTTCTATCAAAAAACATAGTTCGCCGATAATTTTTAGAGTTTACTAATAAAACAGAGTTCACTGATAATAGTTAGAGTTTTCTGATATAAACAGAGTTCACTGATAATAATTAGAGTTTACTGATAAAACAGAGTTCACTGGTAATAAATAAAATTGTTTAATGAACCACAAGATTTTCCAACCACTTAACAACAATATAACAAATACAAAGTCACTAAACAAAATAAAGCATTTATTATTGTCTAAGCTAATAACACTAAAACTGTAACACCCCATTTAAAAGGATAGAGTGCTACAGTAAATTATGCGTATCATCAAAGCATTCAAGGTAAATGTCTAAACATTCATGACCATAAATTGAAATACCAGAATCAAACTTCGGTAGTCTAGTAACTCACACACAAGCAATATAAGTACTATAAATGGAAAGGACTAATCAATGTCCAAAAGAAGTAAAGTATGATAAAGTAGGAATAAATGCATAAGGTAAAAGAGCCGGATAGCTTCCAGTCCGAATGCACATACTCTGGAGTTCCTACTTGTGTCCTTGGGTACCTGCCATTTGGAAACATGGAAAAGTAGACGGCTGAGCATAACGCTCAGTGCATAGATATACAATAAAGCATGGAAGACACAAAATATGAAAGCATATAAGGAAATATAAAGCATGAATGGCAGTGGAAATGAATGAGTCCTGGAAAACCTAGTTGTCTGTCATGTTAACTAGTTTTAGTTCTAAAAATATAGCTTATGTTACTTATAAAAATCTGTATTAGTTAATGTACCAAAATAGCCAATATAGGTCATGAGGTTAACAACGTGCATGAATACTTGGAGGGGAGACCTCGTCATGCAGTTAGAGGGGTTGCCTCTAATTAACTGGTAAGTGGGTAGGAGGGATCAGCTCCTTGTGAAGGATGCAAGGCACACACCACATTCACCATTAAATACTGAAACATGTAGCTAGGATGCACCCATATGCCCCATATGATAATATAATAATAAAATGGCCAAATAACTGAAAAGGGATGCCACGAGCTATCACTCTGCCGTGGTGAAGTCATAACACTATTGCCTCTAGTGTTACGGTTATGGTACCTCCATAACTAGGTGAAACTGGTCATGCATGTATATGGCTAAGGTAACTAATAAAACATAATCATTTAATCAGTAACTACTGGGGAAAACAGTTGGCTGCATACGGGAAATCCTAATGAAGGAAGAGATTATCCTAACTAAGGAACGAGAAATCCGTACCTTATGTCCAGTAGAAGCTAACGAAAATGATGAAGACTAATCTACCTCGACGGATAACACTACATAAGAAATATGGAGGTGTATGAGTTGTCTGAATTACATGTGTTTTACTGGTTACATGTGTTATTAGCTTGTTATACGTATGTTGTCATGTTTTACTGTTCACTATGTTTAATTGTGGTTATTCTGATGTTCTGTTGTGTTTTATTCATGTATTAGTGTATTATAATACTTGTATTGTAATACTAAGTAACTTTCTAAAAATAGCAGGTTTCCATAAATAGTAAGTTTCTAAAAATAGAAAGTTTCCAAAAATAGTATGTTTCCATAATTAGAAATAAGCTGACTTATAAATAATAATTAAAGTTTAAATAGTACAATACAAGTCTTGGTTACAGTTCATTAATTAAATAACTGGTTAATTTAATTAAACTATACATTATATGATTTTAATTAAAATACATGTTTTAATTAAAATGACTAAGTATAAATACCTTAGGTTATACATGAATTAGTTTAATAAATTAATTAACCTAAAGTTTAATATAACTTGACTTATAAAAATAGTTTTCATGAAAACCCGAATCTCGAGCCCGTGTTTATATATAAGCCGAATCAAATAAGCTAAAATCAGAGTCCCACCGAGACCTTGGAGGGGTCTCGGTTGACACTAAATAAATAAACCAACATGTATCCATACCCCGACCTAATGTCGGGGTCCCTTTGGTCTCGGGTCCGAACAACAAAAACCAATCGAGCCCCTTAGGGGGTCTTGGTGGTGCCTCAGTGCACACAGCCGAACAAACAAACACACCCCGACCCTTGGTCGGGGTTACCTTGCTGCGTCCGAGCCTCAACCAAGCTAAGCCGAGACATTTATAGTCTCGGTGGTGGTGATAAAAGCAAGCTGAGCACCCCTTTGGGGGTCTCGGTGTCTCGGCCAAACCAAACCACACACAAACCAAACCCCGTGACATGAATTAATTAATCCTTCGTTTATTTGTACATGTTCTTGATGATTAATTAATTAAAAACATGAAATCAAAAGAATTATATAAAAAGGAAAAAAGTTTGATTTATACCGAATGCGTGAAAAGAAAAAGGGAATGATCACGAACACAAAACCAATAACAAAATTCGTCCGGTTTCTCCCTTGTGCTTGATGTGGCCATGCGGCTAGAAGGAAAAAGGAGGCAGAGACAAAAAATTTCTGTGAAACCTAAATTATGATTATGTTGCCTGTGTTTTAGTTATTTAACTTGTGTTATGGGCCAAAGCCCACCTTTCCTTCTTTCTTTGTTGTAGCCGCGGCATAGGGGAGCCCAACAAGGGAACCCGAAGTTTTTCATGTGTTATATAATTAGTCATGTATGCTCGTGATTTAATATTCGTGATTTTGGTATTCGTGACTGTGTCACATTTAATATTCATGATTGTTCGTTATTTATTGTCGTGACTCGTGTATTAATATTATAAATGGAAATTTTAAATTTTACCGTGTTTTCGTAAATTACTGTTCACATGTACTGTTCATAGGTTTTTAATGCGGGTTTTACAACTCTTCCCCTCTAAAAGAACAATTCGTTCTCGAATTGGAGAAACGTAAACTGAACGAAAACATACCTGAATTAGAACTAGAAATGAGGGTAAGAAGTCCGTATAGACTCCTCCGTCTCCCAAGTGGCTTCCCGCTAAGGATGATCCCTCTAGAGGATTTTGACGAAAGGGATCATATTCCTCCGCATGACACGATCTTGTCGCTCAAGAACTCTCTCGGGTTCTTCGACGTATGAAAGATCCTCTCGAATCGGATCAAGTGGATACTAGACAACATGAACTGGATGATAGTTGTATCCTCTGAGCAAGGACACATAGAACATGTTGTGAACGTGTGATAGCTGAGGCGGTAACGCTAAATGGTATGACACTTCACCAACGCGTTCTATGATGTCAAATGGCCCAATGAAGCGAGGACTGAGCTTCCCTCTGATTCTAAAAGGTCCAACTCCTCGTGGAGGTGATACCTTGAGGAAAAAGTGATCACCTACGTTAAAATACACATCTCTACGACGTTTATCAGCATAGCTCTTCTGACGAGCACGAGCTTCCTAAAGCTTTGCCTTGGCCACAGCGACCTTCTCATTGGTCACTTCAATCATCTCTCGACCTTCAAGCAGTCGTTCGCCCACCTGATCCCAGCAGATTTAGGCGCGACACTTTCTGCCATACAACATTTCAAAGGGAGCACACTTGATGCTAGCGTGCCAGCTGTTGTTTTATGCGAATTCTACTAGGAATATATAATCATCCCAGCTTCCTGACCACTCTAGAGAACACGATCGCAACATGTCCTCCAGTGTCTGAATGGTATGTTACGAATGTCCGTCGGTCTGAGGATGAAAGGCAGTGTTGAGCTTAAGTCTGGTGCCCCAGGCTTTCTATAGACTCTGCCAGAAAGGTGATGTGAAACGGGGATCTCTGTCAGAGATGATTTCTGATGGAGTACCATGTAGTCTCATGATCTCCCTCTGGAATGTGTCTGCTAATTTGCTGACCGAATGCTCCTTGCGAATCGGCTGAAAATGAGCAGATTTAGTCAACCTATCCACAATAACCCAGATAGCTTCGATCTTCTTCTGAGTAACCGGTAGACCAGTAACAGAATCCATGGATATTTTGTCCCACTTCCATGCTAGAATATCCAATGGTTGTAGTAACCCACTAGCTCGCTGATGTTCGATCTTCACCTGCTGGCAGATCATACACTTAGAAATGAAGGTGGCAACCGGCTGCTTCATACCACTCCACCAAAAGTGTTGCTTGATGTCGTGGTACATCTTGGTCGAACCAGGATGTATGGTAAATGAAGAACTGTGAGCCTTAGTCAATACAGCTTCCCTGAGAGTAGAGTCATCAGGAACTACTAGTCTAGTGCCCTGCCATAAGATACCGTCGTCTTCAACACGAAACTCCGTCTGCTGATCAAGGTTCTGAATGAAAGCCCAAATCTCACCATCGTCCTTCTGAGCTTCCTTGATCCTAAAATGTAAGTCTGGTTCCACTCTAAGATTAGCCCAGTAAGCATGCTGTCCTCGTACACAAAACTCAATATCAGTCATCTCTAGGTCACAAATGATCTCCTTTGCAATCCAAATGCCAGCAATCATACCCGACCTTCGGATTAGAGCATCTGCCACCACATTCGCCTTATCAGGATGGTACCGAATGTTGGTGTCGTAGTCCTTCAATAGCTCTAACCGTCTCCTCTGTCTCATGTTCAGTTCCTTCTGGGTGAATATGTAGTTGAGACTCTTGTGGTCGGTGAATATGTCACATGATTCACCATACAAATAATGTCTCCAGATCTTCAACGCGAAAACAACTGTTGCAATATCTAAATCATGAGTAGGATAGTTTTCTTCATAAGGTTTCAGCTGTCGTGATGCGTATGCAAAACCTTCCCATGTTGCATGAGAACCCAACCTAAACCCTTTCCTGAAGCGTCACTATATATCTGAAATGAACCTGAGCCAGATGGGAGAGTAAGAATAGGTGCAGTCACTAACTTCTGCTTGAGATCTTCAAAGCTCTTCTCTCGCTCTTCCGTCCAGATGAATTTCTCTCCTTTCTTTATTAGCTTAGTCAAAGGTAAGGCTAACCGTGAAAAGTTCTCTACAAACCTGCGATATTAGCCAACTAAACTAATGACGTATAGTCCCCAGCCGGGTCATAAACCCGGCCCACGGGTACTACCCGTATCCGGCCCATCACAAATGGGTGGGAATAATGTTATTTGAGCTTATAGGCTTGGATGAACAGTAACCTCACACACGTGTGCGGCCCACGGCCCGGCATGCTCGGTGCAGGGTTAGACAGAATCATACTCTTACTATGATTAGGATTTATCCCAAAGGAGAGGATATTCACTCACCATAATTAGAAGATAACAATCAATCTAAATCTGGTATTTATCCTTTCCTTGGGGCCGAAGCATCAGTGACAGCCCATTAGGGTTTCACTTCCTATATAAGGAACCCCCAAGGGTTCCACAAAGGTATTACATTGTACACACTTTCAACTCTCATCCGATTCCTATAACCCTAACCGATTACTTACTCTCACGCTGGAGTCTAATCGTGGGAAACATTCCCACGGTAAGCCTAACGCGTGTTGTTTTAGTGTGCAGGATCCCAACCAGATAATTCACTTGGTGCAGGAGCCGGAGTCCAGCCAACCCGAATATAGCCTAATTCGGGTCTAGCAAGGATCACCCAACTTTTGTATCAACAAGTTGGCGCCTTACGTGGGACCTTTACACTAAGCTAGAGCAAAATCTCATCTCGATTTCTCAATGACGAAAGGGCATCCGCAAGGAAACCCCAGGAACACAAATCCTGGGAATCGGAAGTCCCCAGGGGAAGGGATACTCATTCCCAATCGATCCCTAGCAACCAAGCCGGCGGACCAAACAACCGAAGTGGTCTTCAGTCCATGGGTAACCCTAATCCAGGGAGTGCGCCCAACCCTCCTAACAAGGAGCCTCGCAGACCATCGACTGAGGAAGAAGTAGAGGTCGAACCACTCAGTGAGGAAGATCTCACTCGAGTTCTCACGTAGAGCTTCGAGAGGATTGTCCTAGGAATCGCATCAAGGTTGAACCTAGGGAGGGACCTCCAATCTAGGCTCAACTTTGGCAACGCCAGACCAGACACCTATTCTCAAACTCAATGGAAGCGAAGGACACGACCTCAGGAGCGAAACCTCTTTGAGGAAACTCCCCAACCTAGGAATGTGTTCGAACGCATAGGGGATCGTCGCATGCAAGAACTAACACAATCCCGTGAGGAGGGAGAGAGGTCCGACGGTTCGCCCGAATGACCAGATCTGGAGCTAACCAGAACGAATCTCCGCACAAGCGTTTGGGATAGGATGAATACCAGGAAGAAGGCTCCTAGCTCTTCTCATAAGAGCGGTCCTCACCCAAAGGATGGGGCACCGCCCCTTCTCCCGGTCCATTTAGAGAGGACTCGGATGACCATCCACCCAAGCGTCGCCGACCTAGGCGTACTCCTCCACCGCCGCTAGACAATGAATAGTACTATGGCGGCCCCTATTATCGAGAGGCGGAAGCGGAAGATCTTTCCCGCCCGTGGTGTGACCCTAGTCTCACCCGTCCACGGGCAGATCCCAAGGAAGATCCTTTCACTCTCCTCATACGGAATTACTCCAAGGATACAAAGCGTCGCATGCCGGCGTGTGTCAAGACTTATGATGGGACTGGTGATCCGGATGATCACCTAAAGATATTTGACACACAGGCGAAAATTAAACGATGGCCCATGCCTATATGGTGCCAAATGTTCAATTCAACCTTGATCGGCAATGCTCGTGATTGGTTTGAGGGACTTCCTCCGCGAAGCATTAATAGCTTCACTGAACTACGTACTGCGTTCAAGAATAATTATACTCAGCGAAAGAAGTATAATAGGGACCCGGTCTCATTGGAAACCGTCAAGCAACGGCCGGGGGAATCTACGGAGGCATTCACTGAACGCTTCAATGACGAGTGCACACGCACAAAGACAATGCCGCAACTTCTGAAAATTTCCGATTATATGCACGCCATAACAGACAGGGAATTAATCAGACGTCTCAATGAAAAACGTCCGGAGAGGTATGACGACCATATGGAATGGGTCAGAAACTTCATAGAGGGAGAAACCGCGGTAGCCGCGGCCTATCCTTCAAAAGGAAACAGCTACCGATCGAACAACCAGTCCAAGAGACAGTCGGGCGGTCAAAACAACCAGAGCAGTGGGAGGGGCTCAGATTACAAGAGCCAAAACAAAGGAGGACGATCGGAGGACAAATTTACCCCTCTAAAGATGTCCTACCGGGAGATCTTGCTGACAGAAGGGGCCAATTTACCGAGACCTCCCCCAATGACAACTCCGCTGGACCGTCGTCAAGGAAATCGCTTTTGCGAATTCCACAACGACAAGGGCCATGGCACGGAGGAATGTATCCAGCTCAAGAATCACACTGAGTCACTGATCAAGTCAGGAAAACTCAAGTATTTGGTCAAGGATTGGAAGGATGGAAAAGACAACAAGAAGTATGACAAGAAGGATCCCCAAAAGGACAAACCTTCAAGTATATACATGATCCAATCCAGGCAGCACCGCACAAGGCAGAAAATTAGTCAAAAATTTTCATGCGGCAGAGAAATCTCATTCCCTCCCATCACGGCAAGTGATGTGATTGATGCGCCCCTCACTATTGAGATAAGCATTGGAAAACAAAATGTCCGCCGTATGTATGTGGATGGAGGGTCATCGGCAGAAGTACTATACGAACACTGTTTCGTACAATTACGACCAGAAATAAGAAGCCAATTAGTACCGGCTACGGCGTCGCTCATCGGTTTTAGTGGAGACGCCATCTGGCCGATAGGACAGTTGCGTCTGCTTGTAACCATTGGGAACGAAGAGCACTCCACCACGGCGTGGATGAACTTCATGGTGATACGCTCACACTCTTCATACAATGGGATCATAGGCAGAACAGGTATCCTGGCCATACGGGCAGTACCCTACACGGCACACGGGATGATTAAATTCCCTGTGGAAGGAGGAATCGTCACTATCTATAACACAATCATACCAGCATCCGAGTTTCATGCCGTGACAACACCGGTTCCACCTGTTTCTCCCAAGGACGGATCACCACCTCCCAATTGGAAGGTGGAAATCCATCCTGATTATCCGGAACAAGAGGTATCCATAGGGGGAACACTCTCGCAGCGGCAAGAGGGTCATGTGCCCTCTCCTGAAAGCAAACTTAGATGTATTCGCATGGGAGCCCAAGCATATGACGGGCGTACCGCGTGCGATAGCAGAACACAAGCTCCAGATCCGCCAGGGATACCCCCCGTTAAGCAAAAGAAGGGTGGTCAGGCACCCGAACGCAGCCAAGTAATATTGAATGAAGTACGGAAGTTGGTGGATGCAGGTATCATGCGTGAGGTATACTACCACGAGTGGTTATCCAACCTAGTCATGGTCAATAAGCATGATGGGAGCTGGCGCATGTGCGTGGATTTCACGGATCTAAACAAAGCCTGCCCACAGGACTGCTATCCGTTACCGAAGTTTGATTGGAAGGTGGAATCCCTATGTGGATATCCCTTTAAGTGCTTCTTAGATGCATATAAAGGATACCACCAGATCCAGATGGCGGAAGAGGACGCAGAGAAGACGGCGTTCCATACTAGTCAAGGTGTATACTGTGATACAAAAATGCCATTCGGACTAAAGAACGCCGGGGCAACATATCAGCGACTTGTTGATAAAGCCTTCGACTCAAAGATAGGCCGCAACCTGGAGGTCTATATTGATGATTTGGTCATCAAAAGTCATACGGAGGATGCACTTCTCCGAGACGTCCAAGAGACGTTTGACACATTGAGGAGGATTAATATGAAACTAAATCCAAAGAAATGCACGTTTGGGCCAACTGAAGGAATGTTCCTTGGATATATGATTGATCCAAATGGCATCAAGCCTTGCCCAGAAAAGACGGACGCAGTGATACAGTTACCATCTCCTCAGACACGGAAAGAGGTGCAATCCTTAAATGGGAAGTTGGCCGGGCTAAATAGATTCTTATCAAAGTCCGTGGAGAAGTCACTCCCCCTATTCAAAACGCTCAAGAAGTGCATCAAGAAGGGAGACTTCCGGTGGACAAAGGAAGCTGAGGAAGCCTTTGGTCAACTCAAGCAACACCTTGCATCTCTTCCCATGCTAGTGGCCCCCCGACCCAAGGAGAAGCTCATAATGTATCTGTTAGCCACACATAGAGCAATAAGTGCGGTACTCATGACGGATAGGGACACAGTCCAAACTCCGGTCTATTTTATAAGTAAGACACTACAAGGGCCGGAGTTGAATTATTCTTCCATGGAGAAATTGGTTCTGGCATTAGTGTTTGCTACAAAACGGTTACGCCGGTACCTCCAGGCGCACCCAATTGTAGTGATTACTGATCAACCAATAAAACAAGTCATCTCCAGACCAGATGTGGCCGGCAGGCTACAGAAGTGGAGCATTCTATTGGGAGAACATAGCATATCTTATTGACCAACGACGGCTGTTAAAGGCCAAATCTTGGCAGATTTCTTGATAGAGAAGCCGAAAGAGGAGCGACCAATAGCACAGCAAGAGGAAACTCCAGCAGAACCATGGGTATTGTTTACGGACGGATCTTCGTGCACGGATTGATCAGTAGCTGGTCTCATTCTTACGAATCCGGAAGGAATGGAGTTTACGTACGCCCTGCGCTTTGAGTTCACAACCACCAACAATGAGGTAGAATATGAAGCGTTGATTGCGGGTTTAAAAATCGCCGCTAGAATGGGAGTCCGCAACCTTGAGGCCTACGTGGACTCACGGCTTGTCGTGAACCACATTCTGGGGGGATACGTAGCTAAGGAGGATAACATGGTTCGATACTTGGAAAAAGTCAAGTCACTCATCGCGGCTTTCAGCAAGTTTTCCTTCAAGCAGGTACCAAGAGGTGAAAACAAGAAGGCGGACGCTCTTAGCAAGATCGCGTCTACAAGTTTCGCCCACATATCCAAGCAAGTCTTGGTGGAAATACTAAAGGAAAAGTCTATAACGGAAGGGGAAGTAGCAGCTATAGTTGAGGAAGATGGACCTACATGGATGACCCCGATCATCAACTATTTGACTAATGAAACCCTTCCAGACGAGGAAAAGGCGGCACGACGCATCAGAAGGAAGTCGCATCACTTCGAGCTTCAAGAAGGTATTCTTTACAAGCGCTTTTTCTTACAGCCGTGGTTGCAGTGTGTTGGGTCACGCCAGACTACTTATGTGATCAGTGAGATACATGAAGGGTTATGCGACATGCACGCGGGTCCCCGATCCGTAGTAGCCCGAGCTCTACGCACAGGATATTATTGGCCTACCATGCATAGGGATGTACGCAACATGATCCGCAAGTGCAGTGATTGCCAAGTGCACAGACCAGTACCACGACATCCGCAGCAGGAACTTACACCCATTACATCCCCATGGCCATTCTATAAGTGGGGGATCGATATCACTGGACCTTTTCCCGTAGCTGCGGGGGGAGTTAAGTTGTTTATTGTCACAATGGACTACTTTACACGCTGGATAGAGGCCAAGGCAGTCAAATCCATCACAGGAAACCAAGTTAAAAAGTTTGTTTGGGAGAACATCGTGTGCCGTTTTGGCTTACCAGGAGAAATCATCTCGGACAACGGGAAGCAGTTCGCGGATAATCCATTCAAGGACTGGTGCACAGCATTGAATATCAAACGGTGCTTCGCATCTGTTAAACACCCGCAGACAAATGGTCTTGTGGAACGAGCAAATAGAAGCTTGGGTGAAGGCATCAAGGCACGCCTGGAGGAACGAAGTGCCAAATGGGTGGACGAACTGCCACATGTTCTATGGGCACATAGGACTATGATCAAAACAGCCAACAGGGACACCCCATTTGCATTGGCCTACGGCACTGAAGCTGTTATACCAGCAGAAATAGGAATGCCTACCATCCGCACTGCGGAGGTTAATGTCGTCACAAACGACGAGCAGCTCTGGATCAATCTGGATTTGTTGGAGGAAAAAAGGGAGATAACGGCTATCAATGAGGCCAAGTCCAAGGCATCGATGAAGGCTTATTATGATGCCAAGGTTAAAGGTGTTTCTTTTCGACCGGGAGATTATGTCTATCGTGCTAACGAGGCAAGTCGAGCGGAGAATACAGGAAAGTTAGGCCCTAAGTGGGAAAGACCGTATGAGGTCACGGAAGCCTTAGGACGGGGCGCGTACAAGTTACGTGACATGGATGGCCGCGATCTGGAACGCACATGGAATATCTGCAATCTTAAAAGGTGCTATCTTTGAAAGCTACGGCTTCTGCATGGACACTTCGCTATATCTAGCTTCAATGAAGATCCATGTGTTCTCTTTGTTTTGTTTTTTATGCTTTCTAGGTTCCTTTGGTTTTTAGGATTTCCCATTCTTGTTAAAACAAAAAACGTAAACGTTCTAATAAAATTTCGTGGTGCCTAGCTAGCTCCACAACTCGTTCTTGTGCAAATTGTTTTTATTCTTTAGATTTTCTTATTGTCATATAGATTTAGTTGCTGTTACTACAATGTGCTATATCTTATTCATATGCATTCATTCAATACCGTACATGTACAATACGCCTCCAGGCGGGGTAAGAGGATTAAGTGAACCTAATAATTCAACTTGTCGCATAAGAGGGATGCAACCCCAGTGACGCGGATCACGTATCCTTACTAGACACCTTACTCACAAGACGTTGTGATAAGTTTCCATATGCCGCGCTCACGCAGTGCTTTGCATGGTAAAGACGCACGCCACACGTCTAGTAAAGTATAGACTTGATTGTATTGTTTTTTTTGTAAGACGTGACATGTCATGCAGTACAGGTATATGATATCTAACAAAAAAAATACACAAGTTTCAAATTCATAACATCAAAATAGCCGTGGTCATCACGGACTTGCTTGCATACATATTACAAGTTATTACAACATTAGTTTTAGCCGTATACATACACGGATGAATAAAATTATACAAATGTTTACAAGGTAAATTACAACGGAGGTAGGAACTCCCCTATCTCCTTCTTCCCTTCTTCAATCAAGGTGCGGAGGGTCTCCCCGTGATCATTCTTCCCATCTTGTATCCTGATCATATTTGCATCCAACGCCTCGACCAACAACTTTTCACCTTTCATCACCTTCGACACAGAGTCGTAGGTGGGCAAAGTCAGTTGGATGGGATCAACAGTGAGCTTGGACATTATTAACTCATTAGGAGTATCCTTTAGCGCTTCTAGCTCGTCTAGGAGGGGGTGTTGGATTTCAGCAAGAGCATCAATTGACGCAGTCATCTTATCTGCGGCTAGAGGGTTGTAGTAGGCATGCTGGGTGATATCTTCCTTCTTGCCTATCAGCTCCACAGCTTTGACCAGCCCCTCGTGCCTTACACGGTCTATACCGTCTGATACAACGTCCACAAAGGCCTTCAACATGTAAGGAGCTCATGTCACCTTGCTCACGGCCAGCCGCATTCCCTGACCAACCATCCATCTGCGCCCAGCTATGGCTGTGAGCAAAGGAGGACATATCATTTAAGCACAATCCGTGGCCATCTGGCTTAGTTCGCCCTCAACTGCTGCAGCTTGCTCGTCCAAGGTAGTCCGCGCCTGGTTTAGCTCATCCTTCAGCGAGTCACGCTCCTGAGCAATAGTGAAGGCTTGTACGGTTACGACTTTAGTAGCAGCTTCAGTTGCGGATACCTATATATGATACTTAGAGTTATTAAAGGGACAATATGGTTTTTTGTATGCAAAAAATAGGCATTAAATGTGAGAGCATACCTTCTCGTTGGATGCAGCTAAAAGGGCCTCCAGCTCGGCAATACGTTCTTCACGGGCGTTGGCGTGATAGGCTTGCTCCTTGACGGTTGACTCAACCACGACCAAGGCTGCCTGCAGAGACGTGATGGTTTTCTCATGCTTACCCACCAGTGCTTCACGGCGAGCTATCTTCTTGTCAGCACGGTTAACATTAGTCAAAGCCTTGATCAGACGGCGTCTCAGGGCCGCACCAACCGTTATTTGGTGTGCAGAGGACACATCAAACTTCTCTAGTAACGTCTCATGCTCCAGCTCGTCCAAATCATACGCCAGTGCTGGAGGAGTGATATGTTCAATAAATTCAGAGCACTCGGACTCCGCCTCTAACCTTGTTAAGCTAGATAAATTCCTTGCTAGGCGTAGGCTGGTGTCGGGTTCCTCATAATGTGGCTCCTCAGCATGGGTCACCGGAGTGGATGGAGGTCTCATTGATGTCAAGGGAGAGGGTTCCCTTTCCACCTCCTTCTCTTGGGCCACGGTCGACGGATCCGCCCTGTTATTAACACACATTAGTTTTGTTTATCAATTTACTTTGAGTCTTAACAAAAGGTACTTACGTAGTGCCAGTGATGGGTTCCGTGATGGTGGGAGCTACATCATTCACGGGGGTGGCTATCCAGACTTGCTCATCCGGGCGCGGTGAGGGGTCGACCTGGGCCGTAGCAGTGCTGCTTCCTTCCTGGAACTGCGGATGGTCTTTCCTTAGCTTCTTCGGAGGAGCATTATGTACCCCTGCCCCGTCCCCTATAGTTTTTGCTACCCTCCTGGTAGTCTTTCTTTTTCTGGATGTGGGCTTGGGGGACCCAGAGGCTTGGGTAGTTTGTTCATCCTCACCAGTGCGGTTGTCAGCAGGGTTGGTGAAATCCTCTTCTTCTACTTCCTCTTGGTGCGGCACAGTGCCCTCAAGCAGCAATTCTCCACCGTCTTTGTTGTGGAATTCAAGCAGGGATTTCTCAATCATGGGCTCTCCCTCATCTGATCTCGGCTCGGTGGTCTCTTCCAGCGGGATGGTTTTGTCTGCGGTCGCATCAAGAAGGGGGAGTTCATTTTCTTTCAGCGGGCGGAATCCTTCAGGAACTTTCATTGGGTCGCCTTGGCGCAATAATCCATGTAGGTTCATCTCTGCGGACATATACATATATACGGATCAGTAAGGTCACAAAATACAAATGTGGCATTTTTTACATCTACAAATATAAGTGGACCTACCCTACCTACGTTTGGTTAGAAATCACGGATACATATCCTCCCTTCCATAGTAGTAGCGGCTTATCCCTACTAAACACAGGGAGTGCTCCGGCAAACCCCTATGGAACTCTGTGCGGTGGGTATCTAGAATTTTCAAATCCTTACTACTATAGTCTTTGGATTTGGGAGGAAAGTCTTTGGGTACTCGGGTTTTGAGGACGAACGGGGTAGGGAATACTTTCTCATCAACGAAAAAGTAATGATCGTACCAGCTCTTAAGGGAGTCTAAGGGCTTCCCATACGTCATGAGGGCGTTCCCGGATCGTTTTTGAACGACAGCCACCCATTCACTAGTTGGGGGGGGAGTAAAAGACCCTAAATAGATTTACGGTCGGGGTTACTCCGCATGTATGGCAGGTAATCTCAAATTGATTGATTTTACACGCCCCTATGCAGTGCAGCTGGGTTATGTGGAAGCCATAATATAGAAGCAGATCTACCAAAAACTTGGATAAGGGGATGCGATAGTTAGCCGAATCGAATAGGCACGTGTACACGCCTATCTTTCCCCTCGGTGCATCCGTAATCGCTTCACCTTCACCTGGATAGGTTGGGTGTACGCTTTCGGGAATATAATACTTAGACAAAAAGTCTATGTATTTCTCTGCAGGCATCACGTTCAGGACATCCGTAATAAGGGGATTGTCCTTTACCATGTTTTATAAAAAGGGTTTGAAAGGCGTGATGATCTAACCTGCGGTGGTGGAAATCCGTGGAATAAGAGGCAAAAGATGGAAGGAAGAAGCTTGGGAATAATAATGGCGGAATGAATATAAACTATGTGTGTAACAGTAGCACACACCAACTCTTATATAGGGTTGCCTCGATTTCCGAGGTAACATAGATGTTTGCCACGTGTAAACCACTACGCCCATCCAATGGATGGGATTTCTGACACTTCTGAAAACGTTAGAAGGGACCCACGGGTCACTTCTTAACAATTTTACGTGGCTCAATGGTGGGTATTAATGGTGCACTTTTGCAGGCGTGCGACTGACTAGTTGACTACCATTAATGCATTCATTTTTGTGTCGGGATATGCGGTCATACGTAAGACTATATTCAATGCTGCATTTAATTTGTCTCTGTCGTCACGTGCGGCTGGGTTATCGTTGGAGTTCATTCCATGTAAGGTTGCCACGTGCGGCCGAAACAAAATTTTGAAAATTTATCATTTCCTAAAGATCTTTCTTGGTACGTTCGGGGAGCATCTTGATAGTCTAGAGGTTACGCCTACGGCTGTAACAACTAGACTGGGGGGGGGGGGGGACATGATGACGTATAGTCCTAATCCGGGTCATAAACCCGGCCCACGGGTACTACCCGTATCCGGCCCATCACGAATGGGTGGGGATAATGTTATTTGAGCTTATGGGCTTGGATCAACAGTAGCCGCACACACGTGTGCGGCCCACGGCCTGGCATGCTCGGTGTAGGGTTAGACAGAATCATACTCTTACTATGATTAGGATTTATCCCAAAGTAGAGGATATTCACTCACCATAATTAGAAGATAACAATCAATCTAAATCTGGTATTTATCCTTTCCTTGGGGCCGAAGCATCAGTGACAACCCATTAGGGTTTCACTGCCTATATAAGGAACCCCCAAGGGTTCCACAAAGGTATTACATTCTACACACTTTCAACTCTCATACGATTCCTATAACCCTAACCGATTACTTACTCTCACGCCAGAGTTTAATCGTGGGAAACATTCCCACGGTAAGCCTAATGCGTGTTGTTTTAGTGTGCAGGATCCCAACCAGATAATTCACTTGGTGTAGGAGCCGGAGTCCAGCCAACCCGAATATAGCCTAATTAGGGTCTAACAAGGATCACCCAACTTTTGTATCAACATAAACCCAGAAAACTTCTAACTTCTGTTGCAGATGTAGGTCTCGGCCATTTAGTGATAGCTTCAACCGTGGTAGGATCCATGGTGATCCCCTCTGCAGATACAATAAGGACCAGAAATTGTTGGGAATAAAATATAGCCAGTCTACTTGAGCGCTGACAAGAGTAAAATAAGCGTTGACATGAGTAAAACAAACGCTGACAGATCAAGCGTTGACAAGAAAAAGTCAAGCGTTGATACATTGAAGACAAGCACTGATGGAAGGATATACTCTACGCGTTTATTGTATTCTAGATTACTTCTAGTAAAGATAGGAACAACAATGTATTTTCTATATTTATCTTTACCTAGAATAGTTGATACGTAGATTACTGTACAAGGCTTCTTATGTCTATAAAAGAAGACCTTTTGGTTAATGTTCAATATAAGTTTTCATACGTAAACTACTTTCATTGTAAGCAAGTTTGATATCATTAATCAAAGTGAAAGTTTGTTTATCTCTTGTGTGTTCTTGTTTAAGTGTTAATTCCGCATAACACTTAGATTGTCATATACATATACAAAGGTTTCTCTAAGTGTAATACTTGATCTAATCTCGTATACATAAAGCTAAATCGATCTAAGTTTGGGATCAACAAGTTGTATCAGAGCTTGTTGAGGAACTTTTGATCTTAAAGAACACAAGAACCCTAAAATCACCAAAACCCTAATTTTCTCAAAACCCTAGACAACCTCATGTCAAATCCAGAAATAACCTCTTCCTCCTCACCCTTGCCAAACATCAAGATTCCCATGCTTGATGCAACCAACTTTGAATTGTGGAAATTCAACTTTGAGCAATATCTGGGGATCTATGACTACACTCTCTGGGAGATCATTGAATATGGAAACACATTCAATAGAGCTGAAAAGGTTGCTGCTGCTATTGCTATAAGAACTGCTGTTGCTGGATGTCCAGAAGCAGATAAGAAAGAAAAACCTGGTGATGGTAGAGTTGTGGCTGCTGAAGACATAGCAAAAAGAAGGGTTGATATGAAAACCCTAAATATTCTGAAAGTCTCTTTGGGACAAGAGAACCAACATAAATACAGAGGTTATGATTCTGCTAAAGACCTCTGGGCAGCTCTAGAAGTTGCATATGGTGGCAATGAAGATACTAGGGAAGAAAAGAAGAAGCAACTCATGCATGATTATGCTGTTTTCAAGGCTCAACCTAATGAGAAGCTTAGTAGTTTGAGAAGCATACTGCTTGACATTACAAGCAAGCTGTCCTTCATGGGGACACAACTTGGTGATGTTGACATTAATGATACGTTTCTTAAAAGTCTTGGTGATGCGTGGAAGATTGAGGCAAGATCTATTCTTGCCAATAACACTCACAAAAGTTCCACGTTTGATGATATCTACAACAAACTAAGGCTGTTGGAGAATGAAACTCTTTTGGAGCATGGAAGTAAGTCAACTAATAGTAACATGGCCTTCTTCTCACATAGTGAAGGCCAATTTGATCAGAAGGACTCTTACATGCATCCAGTTACCGGATCATCATGTGTCAACGCTGGAACATGTCCTGTCAACGCCTCCTATTCAGACGTTGACACCTACAAAGGTGACTCACCAAGAGTAAAACTTGCTGGTTTGGACCTAGATATTGTATGTGCTTATATTGCTTCTTTGCCCAATGGTTCAGTCATTACATATGAGGACCTTGAGCAGATAAGTGATGAGCACTTGGAAGAGATGGATATCAAGTGGAACATGGCTCTTGCTAGTATAAGAGCAAACAGGTGGAATAGAAGGTTTAAGAAGAAGATGACCTTCAATGCAAAAGACACAGCTGGATTTGATAAATCCAAAGTTGAGTGCTACAATTGTCATCGTATGGGGCACTTCATGAGGGAATGTAGATCTCCTAGAAGAACTGATGCTGGTAAACCCTCAAGCCAAATTGTTAAGGCTCAGGATCCTAAGGCCATGGTTGTAGTTCAAGGAATTGATGGTATGGGATGGGATTGGAGCTATTTGGCTAAAGATGTAGAAGAGGATAAGGCTTTGGTTGCTGAAATTGAAGAAGAAGAGCATGTTCAATATGCTCTCATGGCACACTCCTCCTCTTCATCAGATAATGAGGTATACGATGATGCTTTTTGTAGTAAGGGCTGTAGGTTAAATACTAAGAAACTTAACAAAGAGGTGTTAAGGTTATTAGATGATGTGAGTACTGAGAGATGCAAACTGTCTAACTATCAATTAGCTCTCACTCAAACTGAGAAAACAGTTTCTGAATACAAGAAAATGAAATTTGATTTAAAAGATAAAATAAATATCTTAAAACATGAATTAGATGCTAGTAATGATGTTAAGAACATCATGGAAAGGGTTAATAGTGATTTACAGGCTAAGTTAGATGAGGCCATTAAGAATAAAGATAATGTTGGCCTTAGAATTCAGAGATTTGATAGGGCCACACAAACCTTAGGAGAATGTGTGAATAAACAAAGGGATCCTAAAGACATGACTGGGATTGGGATGAAAGACTACTCTGTGGTTCCACCACCAGCTGGTGACTTCTATGGTGTCCAACAAAAGGACCTATCTTGGACTGGTTTGCC
Organism: Glebionis coronaria; assembly: GCA_025667525.1. Classification (NCBI taxonomy): domain Eukaryota; kingdom Viridiplantae; phylum Streptophyta; class Magnoliopsida; order Asterales; family Asteraceae; genus Glebionis; species Glebionis coronaria. Next base: position 426,020,531 of record CM046877.1, read on the forward strand.
AGAACTCCAAGAGGAGGAATTCATTCCTCTACCAAGAGTTGTTACCCTAGTTGAAGAGTATCAACAGAAGTTGACTGACTTGAATGAATGGAAGAAAGCTAACCCTACCTTATTTGTTAAAGGTGGCTTGTTATGTGAAAGTCCTAATGAGTCAACTCCTATTAAATTTACAAACCCAATCACTGGTAAAGCTGTTGACCTTGGCTCAAACACAGTTAGAAAACCTAGCATTAAGTATGCAGAGATGTATAGGAATACTAGGTCACCTAAGAGTCAAGTTAGCAATGACGGAACAGGCTTCTTCTCTTCTAGACCTAGGGTTGTGTCTAGAAAAGCCTGTTACACTTGTGGTAGCTTTTCACATTTAGCATATAAGTGTGTCAACGCTTCCAAAGTCAACATTGTTAGAAAGTCAAACGTTGTCAGACCCAAACCTTGTGTGCAGCAAAGTTTACAAGTTTTTAGACCTGCCCCATTCTTTACTAGAGGGTCTAACACTCATGGACAAAAACCATTTTAAAAGGCAAATACTTGGTCTAATAGGCAATGGGTTTCTGTAGCAAACCATAGGTTCAACACTGACAAGGGTAATTTCAGCGTTGACAAGACCAATTCCAACGCTGACAGATTCGTGGGTCTAAAGCTTCTTCAAGCTTAACATGGAGACCAAAGAAAGATCAAAACCCTAATGATAATGGGATTTCAATGACCTGCAACAGATTTAATTACATTTCAAAGGTCATTACAAAACCTATTGGGGTTAACTGGATATTTCATCCAAAGAAGGATGATCAAGGGGTTGTTATGAGAACCAAGTCTGTTCTTGTTGAACAACCAGATGAATCCAAGTCTGCTAAGGCTTGGGTTCCCAAAGAAAACTAACTTGTTTTCTTTATGTGCAGTGCATTCAAAAACAGGTCAATGATTATGGATATTGGGACAGTGGATGCTCAAGGCACATGACAGGGAAGGAAGATTACTTAACTAACTTCACTCCCATCAAGGATGGTGATAAGGTTTACTTTGGAGGCGGATATGGTACTATCACAGGCAAAGGAACACTTCTCACCAAGAACTTGCGTTTTGAGAACGTATTTTTGGTAAAGGAGCTTGATTACAATCTTTTTAGTGTATCACAAGTTTGTGATAACAAAAATAAAGTTCTATTTACTGATACTGAATGTTTGGTGTTAAGCAAGGATTATAAGATCCCTGATGAGAAATATATTGACTATAGAACACCTAGACATAAAGACATATATAATGTGAATCTGAATGGGATTAGAATGAATAGCAATATGTTATGTTTTTATGCTAAAGCTTCAGTAGATGAGATTAATTTATGGCACAGGAGACTAGGGCACATAAATTTTAAGAATATAAACAGGCTTGTGAGACTTGGCTTGGTTGATGGTTTGCCTGAAAAGGCCTTTCACAATGACCACTCTTGTGTTGCATGTCTTAAAGGCAAGCAGCACAAGGTCTCATTCAAGTCCAAACAAGTGCACTCTAGTACTAGACCTCTTCAATTGCTTCATATGGACCTCTTTGGTCCAACCAATATAGAGAGTTTGAATGGTAAATCCTACTACTTTGTCATCACAGATGACTTTTCTAGGTTTACTTGGACTTTCTTTTTAGCTATGAAGAGTGATACAGCTGAAACTTTAATTGATTTTATCACTCAGATTGAGAAGAAAACGGGTAATGAAGTTAAAATGCTTAGGAGTGATAATGGTGGTGAGTTTAGGAATAAAGTGTTAGATGATTTTTGTGCCAGGAAAGGAATTACTAGGCAATTTAGTGTTGCCAGAACCCCTCAACAAAATGGGGTTGCAGAAAGAAAGAATAGAACCCTTATTGAAGCAGCTAGAACCATGTTGGCTGATGCTCATTTCCCTATAGCCTTTTGGGTTGAGGCTGTTAATACAGCTTGCTATGTGCAAAATAGAGCATTGGTCAACAAGATACAGAACAAAACACCTTATGAGTTACTTTGGGGAAGAAAACCCAATATTGGTTTTCTCAGACCTTTTGGTTGTCATGTAGTAGTTTTAGATACTAGTGATGCCTTAGGTAAATTTAGTGCAAAAGGTGATGAAGTCTACTTCATGGGGTATTCAGTGCAGAGCAAGGGATATAGGGTTTATCTTAAAAAGGAAAAACGTATTCTTGAAAGAGTACATGTTAGGTTTTTAGAGAGTAAACCTAGTGATCCTGAAAGTGGTCCAAATTGGTTGTTTGACTTGGAACCTTTATCTAGGACTTTAAATTATATGCCTGTCACTAATCTAGACATTGTGAACGTAACTTCAAATGTTGTGGAAGAACAAGTTGTTGATGTTTCAGGTACACAGGTTCATGAAAAGGTTGGATCACAAGCAGAAAATTCATCTCCTATACTAGAATATGTCACAATTCCCATATGGATAGATGCTTTTTGCTGCTGCTGCTGCTGGAAAAGATAATGGTGGTCCCCAAGTACAACCAGATAACAACATGCATGGTTCTTTAGGCGCTGACAAAGGCAAATCTAGCGCTGACAAGACCAATTCAGACGTTGATGGCTCAGACGTTGACAACAATAGTTCAAGCGTTGTTAGCCCATACGCTGACAACCAAGGTTCAGGCGTTGACAACACTTTTGCACATATTTTGTCTTCTACTTTTGAACAAGGTGAACCTTCCAATTTATATGAAGAGGTTCATCCTCATGTTGATGAAAGAGAGTCTGAAGAAGAAGATATTGGCAACTTGGAGAATGAGATTGAAGACACCAGACTTTTTGAAGGAGGAGTTCTCACTTCTACTATGAAGAATCACCCTACTTCTCAGATCATTGGTGATATTATGACTCCTGTTCAGACTAGAAGATCTCATCAAGGTCTTGGTGGATTTATTGCCAATATACACAAGAAAGTTGATACCCCTCTTGTGCAAGCATGTTTGTTTGCCTATTTTTTGTCACAACAGGAACCCAAGAAGATATTTGATGCTCTCAAAGAACCAAGTTGGGTGGAAGCAATACAGAATGAGCTTCACCAATTTGCAATTCAGGATGTTTGGGAGCTGGTTGATTGTCCCAGATATGTCAGACCTATAGGGAAAAGATGGGTTCTTAGAAACAAGAGAGATGAAAGAGGTATTGTGGTCAGAAACAAGGCAAGATTAGTGGCTCAGGGATATACACAAGAGGAGGGGATAGACTATGAGGAGGTCTTAGCACCAGTTGCAAGGATTGAAGCTATCAAGATCTTTTTAGCCTATGCATCCTGCATGGGCTTCACTGTCTATCAAATGGATGTCAAGAGTGCCTTCCTCTATGGAACAATTGTTGAGGAGGTATATGTGATGCAGCCTCCTGGTTTTGAGGATCCAGAGAATCCAAACAAGGTGTATAGAGTCAAGAAGGCTATGTATGGACTTCATCAAGCCCCAAGAGCATGGTATGGTACTTTGTCTACCTATTTGGTGGACAATGGATTCAAAAGGGGCACCATAGATCAGACACTGCTTACAAAGAAGAAAGGTAAGGATGTGTTGCTTGTTCAGGTCTATATTGATGACATCATTTTTGGGTCTACTGATCCAAAGATGAGTGAGGATTTCTCCAAGCTTATGACAGACAAATTTAAGATGAGTGCTATGGGGGAGATGAACTTCTTTCTTGGGTTACAAGTTCAGCAGAAAGAAGATGGTATCTTCATCTCCCAGGATAAATATGTGGTAGAGATCTTGAAGAAGTTTGGCTTTTCTCCACATGAAAAGAGGGCTACTACTCCTATGGATAGAGAACACCCTTGGGGAAAGATTGGAGATGGAAAGGATGTTGATGTCAGGCACTATAGATCAATGATTGGTTCATTGATGTATCTTACAACCTCTAGACCTGACATCATGTTTGCTGTGTGTGCTTGTGCACGCCATCAAGTGACTCCCAAAGAATGTCACCTTTATGCTGTCAAGAGGATCTTTAGGTACCTAAGATGCTATCCTAGTCTTGGCTTGTGGTACCCAAAGGATTCACCATTGGAGCTGATTGCATATTCAGACAGTGACTATGGAGGTGATAAGTTTGATAGGAAATCCACAACTGGTGGATGCCAGTTTCTTGGGAGCAGATTAATATCTTGGCAATGCAAGAAACAAACAGTGGTGGCTAATTCTACAACTGAAGCAGAGTATGTGGCTGCAGCTGCTTGTTGTGGACAAGTTTTGTGGATTCAGAACCAGCTGTTGGACTATGGGTATAATTTCATGCATACCAAGATATTTGTTGATAATAACAGTACATTATGCATTATTAAGAATCCTGTACATCATTCTAAAACTAAACACATAGAAATTAGACACCATTTTTTAAGAGATTGTTTTGAAAAAGGTTTAATACAACCAGATAGCGTTGACACAGAAGAGAATGTGTCAGATTTACTAACTAAACCTTTTGGTGTTGGAAGGTTTCAATACTTGGTAACAAGTATTAGAATGATCAATCTCACATAATATGTGTTTTGGAGTCTTTTTGTAAAAGTATGTACAGGATAATGCATTGTTATTGGTCTTTTTGAAGATTTAGATTTTCCACTATATTTTTGTAACACTGACAAAGGTTGCTTAAACGCTGATAAGTGTTTTTGTGACGTTGTCAGCAATATATTTGTCTAACGCTGACAAAGCTTCCCTCAACGCTATCATGTGTTATCGGGGCGTTGTCAGCAACAATGTTAGTTTTGTGGTTTTTAATCTAAATGTGCAGGTGGTGTTAGCAGTATACCATTGGATACATAGTTGCTTATGGATCATTGGAGAAGCATTTGGACATGTTTTTATTTACGGATGATGGTTGGAATTTTTAATTCCTATCTTGACATAAATTTTTTTATGTTCATGCATATTTTTAGCAACATATGTATCATAGTTTAAGGGGAGGTTTTAGGAACCTTTAGGATGTTTGGGTATCCATATGATACTCTTATCACAATTCTAGATTGTGTCCATAGGTGAGTATGAGTTAGTTTTACTAAATCACGAGGCACTGTTGCATGCAAAGTTGATATACTATGCATGCTGGCAAGACATTTTTGGCCTAGACTTGGTTGTGGTCTGTTGGGAGACTTGGGAATGATTTTGTCATGGGTTTTACCTGGGAGTAACAAGGGATTTTATAAGGTAACTTAGTTGTTAAGAGTTTTGGTTAGCAAGGGACACTAGAGGACTGTTATGTCTATCTTGCATAAGCAAGTGTGCATAACTGGACAGTGCTTGCCGCCCTATAATAATTATCAACTTTTTGGGTATCTTCTCTAGGATAAATTACTTTGTTAAGGTCATTTTTCATTTTTTAAACATTTTTTATTTTTGGATGCTGACAAGTATTTTTCCAAGCGCTGTTGTGACCAATTTAGACGCTGACATGGCTTTGGCAAACGTTGACAAGAATATAGCCGTTGGGCGTTGATGGGTTATTTTTTATCGTTGACACTCAATGGGACCTACCCATTTGTTACTTTTTGACATATTTTTAGGCCGTAATTTTGGGAGCTGATAAATTTCATTTAATGCATGAGATAAACTTATTCTTTGTCAATATTTTCATGATTGCATTTTGAAAATACTTGCCTATTTTTGGGCCAATCACATGCATTTTCTTCTCCTATATATTTGGCTCCTATTTTTAAACAGGGTACCTATTATTCTTGTCTAACACAATTTTCTCTTATCAACTTCATCTTTATCAATCATTCAAACAGCTTTCAACAATGGCACCAAAATTCAAACCAAGTGATTTGGAACTAGGATTCAAAATTCAACACAACATGATCGCGTATCTTGAAGCTGATGATACTCTGTTTCCCCAATACACACAAATGGTGGCGTATTTGAACGCATCTCCGTTTAGGTATGCTCTTTCTCATGCACCACTCATTCCTGTCACACATATTTAACAGTTTTGGAACAATGTAAGTTCCTCAACAGTTAACAGAGTGACTACATTATCTTCTATTGTTCATGGGCGCACATGGGTGGTTACTGAAGCTTTGGTACGCCAAGCTTTACATCTTGATGATGCTGACGGTGTAACCACCCTCCCCATTAGTGAAATAGAACAAGGACTAAGGGCTTTGGGTTATCCTTTTCCTGTTCAAGGAACTTTAAATAAATATCATAAACAGGAGTTTCCCCCAGCCTGGAAGTACCTAATACATGTCCTTTTGCAATGTTTAAGTCCCATGTGTACTGAACACAATGAGATCAATAGATCTATTGCAAGTGCTATTGTGTGCATTGCTACTGGGAAAAAGTTTAATTATTCAAAAATGATTTTTGAGGGCATGTGTAAAAATAAAGGGAACTAAATGACTTTAGCTTATCCCAGATTTTTACAAATGGTTTTTGATGTCCAAGGTTACTGCACAAGGGATCATGATGATTTTTATGAGATCCCTGTGCAAAAGAAAGCAATTTTTATAAAGATGAACTCACCTCCACATCGTGACCTACCACTCACCCCTGCTATGATTGCTGTCATTGAAGCAGCACAACCCCAACCAGACCCCAAACCCCAAATTGACCCAATCCCTGAACCTTTACCTTCACCACAACATATGCAAATTGACCAAGAACCCTTCGACGCTGACACGTTAAATTTTGGCATTGATGTGCCTATTTCAAACGTTGACACACATCCTTCACAGACCTAAAACCACTTAACCAACCCACATCCACCCAATCCACATCTTCTACTACCCCGACACAATATAGGTTACAAAAACGCCAAAGGACTACTGGATTGTTCTCCTCCAGTGGTCCTAGCCATGTAGCAGAGAGAACCACCACCACAAGTGTGGTTGGTGCTATGGATGAGGCTGAGACTATTGGTTCTGGCTTAGAAGCTGGCCAAGACAGCCCTACCATAATTAAGACCTCATCCATGCCCAATGAATCTAACTTGGGAGGTCAAATACCCATTTTAGAAGAGGGCAGATTAGAACCAATGACTCTAATGGATTTGACGGCAGTCTGCATGAGCTTGCAAAAGCAAAATGCAGACTTGGTACAAGTTGTCAGCACACAAGTCCTTGAACTCAAGCAATTGAGGGAGAGGATTGTTATCTTGGAAACTGCTAGTGCAAGGAGAGGGATGGAGGAATCTTCCAAAGGGGAGGATGAACAAATAAATGTGAGTGATAAGGGCTCTCATGATGGTCGGTCTTTGGATGTTGCTGAGGCTCTAACAAGTTTGAAGAAACAGACAGGTTTTGATACGTCCTTAGTCTCTCCTACAAACTTAAATTTGTCATTTACAGCCATGTTAGAGGAAATTGCAAAAGGCGCCGAGGCAGGAAATTTGAGCGTTGACAAGCAGAATTTAAACGATGACATGAGTATCTTGGGCGCTGACAAAGCAGAATTGGGCGTTGACAGACCTGCTAATGAGGTTGATGTATTCCAGTCATCATCCATCATCCATCATCAAAGAGGTTTCTTCACAGTTATTACCATCTACCTTACCAACAGTTGATCCATTAAATAAGGGTAAGGGTATTATGGTAGAAGAAGTTGTTCCAAAGAATGCAGCACAAATTGAATTTGATAGAAAGTTGGCTGCAAAAATTGTGGAACAAGAAAGAAAGGAGGTGGGAGAATCACATTTTGTTGTCACTTCAAAAGAGCAAGAAGGAAGTGATGAAGCCAGTTCAGACTCAAGTGTTATGATCATAGAACAGCCAGAAAGACTTGAGTATGGTGATGAGCTGGCCAAGGAGAAATTGAATGAGTTGAAATTGCAGGTTGATTTTTATATGCCAGAGGTGGTGCAGATGTACCATGCTTGGGAAGAAAGGTGTATGGAGAATCCACATTCGACCATTTCAGATCAGATATGGGGTTTGGAGATTCTTCTCAGAGTACAAAAGGATTGCAAGGTCATTCTGAAACACAAAGCAAGCAATATAAGCAGATAATTCACTTGGTGCAGGATCAGATATGGGGTTTGGAGATTCTTCTCAGAGTATAAAAGCCTAATGCGTGTTGTTTTAGTGTGCAGGATCCCAACCAGATAATTCACTTGGTGCAGGAGCCGGAGTCCAGCCAACCCGCATATAGCCTAATTCGGGTCTAGCAAGGATCACCCAACTTTTGTATCAACATAAACCCAGAAAACTTCTAACTTCTGTTGCAGATGTAGGTCTCGGCCATTTAGTGATAGCTTCAAACTTGGTAGGATCCATGGTGATCCCCTCTGCAGATACAATATGGACCAGAAATTGTTGGGAATAAATTATAGCCAGTCTACTTGAGCGCTGACAAGAGTAAAACAAGCGTTGACAGGAGTAAAACAAACGCTGACAGATCAAGCGTTGACAAGACAAAGTCAAGCGTTGATACATTTAAGACAAGCACTGATGGAAGGATATACTCTACGTGTTTATTGTATTCTAGATTACTTCTAGTAAAGATAGGAACAACAATGTATTTCTATATTTATCTTTACCTAGAATAGTTGATACGTAGATTATTGTACAAGGCTTCTTATGTCTATAAAAGAAGACCTTTAGGTTAATGTTCAATATAAGTTTTCATACGTAAACTACTTTCATTGTAAACAAGTTTGATATCATTAATCAAAGTGAAAGTTTGTTTATATCTTGTGTGTTCTTGTTTAAGTGTTAATTCCGCATAACACTTAGATTCTCATATACATATACAAAGGTTTCTCTAAGTGTATTACTTGATCTAATCTCGTATACATAAAGCTAAATCGATCTAAGTTTGGGATCAACAGAAATACCACCTTGGTTAGGCAGAACTCACACTCAGAGAACTTGGCGTACAGCTGCTTCTGACGAAAAAGTTATATGATTGTACGAAGGTGTTCCTCATGTTCCTCCTTGGATTTGGAGAATATCAGGATGTCATTAATAAACACGATAACGAACTTGTCCAGAAACTCATGGAAGACACGGTTCATCAAATCCATAAAGACAGTTGGAGCATTAGTGAGTCCGAATAGCATGACTACGAACTCGTAGTGCCCATAACGTGTACAGAAAGCCGTTAGAGATATCCTGCTCTTTGAACAGTAACTGATGGTAGTCGGACCTCAGATCGATCTCGAGAAATGATTGGTGCCCTGAAGTTGATCGAATAGGTCATCAATACGCGGCAAAGGATAACGATTCTTGATCGTGATCTTGTTCAGCTCACGATAATCTATACGTAAACGCATGGTGCCGTCTTTCTTCTTCATGAACAGTACCGGTACACCCCATGTCAATGAACTGGGACGGATGAAACCTCGTTCCAGAAGTTCCTACAACTGATCTTTTAGTTCCTTAAGCTCTATAGGATCCATACGGTAAGGAGCTTTGGAAATCGGCTCTGCACCTGGTATGAGCTCGATTACAAACTCGACTTTACGAACAGGTGGTATGCCCGAAGTTCATCTGGAAATACGTCAGGAAACTCTGACACAATAGGCTGATCTTGGATTGATGGAGACTCAGCAGTAATGTCATGAGTATTGGCTATGAAGCCCTGACAGCCGTGTGATTCCAATACACGCGCCTCCATAGATGAAATAATATGTACTGACCTCCCTGGCAGAAAACCATGGTGTATGTACTCTGGAGATTTAACATCACCGAAGATAACTTGGTAAGAGTGGTAGTCAATCGTGGCCTGGTGTTTAGATAACCAGTCCATGCCCAAAATCAAGTCAAAGTCGCACATGTCCAAAGGAAGTATGTCAACTCTACGGATCTTGTCATCAAATTCCAGGGGAAGATCTTTGTACACCTGAGTGATTCATACAGATTCCCTAAGTGGCGTGGAAATGCATAAGGCATTATCTAATGGCATCGGGGAAATCCTAACACGTACAACAAAAGTAGTGGACACGACTGAATGCATCGCTCCCATATCAAATAGAACACATGTTGCCAGACCATTCATAGAGAGATTTCCAGTGATGGTACCTGAAGTCTTATTCGCCTGATCTCGAGTAGTAGTGAACACGCGACCAGAAGTAGGAGGTGGCTTAGTGTCGGCGTGTATAGAGGTGCCTTCTATCTCACCCTGGCGGCAGTCCTTCTGCTGATGGCCTTGTTGGCCATACTTGAAACAACCACCAGTACCTCGACGACAAATACCACAGTGTCTGCGCGAACAAGTAGGACCGATAGGATGCGTAAATCCTCCAACAGGCGTCCTAGTTAGCTGAGAGCCTATGTAAGGATTACATGCATGAGACATGATCGTGGAACATAAACATGATTACATAGAAGGTGTAAAATTTACCAGATTCGGTAGAATGGTTAGGCTGTGAACCCCTACGATCCTGATCCCTGCCGTTACCATTGTTCCTGGATTAACAATTGTTGGAGTGTTAGAATACCATAACATAAAATAGTTGAACATGAAAGAAGGTTAATGTAGGGACCTGTTCTTGTCCGAGTTGTTACGGTAACTATCGTTACCGCCACGCCTCTCAGAACCAGAACGGTCGTTAGTCTGACCGTTTCCCTTGGATGCTTGCTGCTGAGCGGCCGCAGGCTTACGGTTCTCAGTCTTCTGTCTAGAATATAATATTGAACAGAGGATTATATGAAATGAATAATACTGATGGAAATGAATTGTTTACAATTGGTGATTGGAGATACCTCTTCACTGCTCTGTCATCACCGAACTCCTCTCGATCCTGAAGCATCTCGAGCTTACGGGCTGCATCGGACACCTGTGCCATTATAGTGAAAGTAGCACATACCAAGTTGTTGGCAACCGAAGTGCGAAGTGCCCAGCGAAACTTCTCAGCCTGCTCCGTAGCAGTTCCTACGGCTAGACCTAGAAATCCTGCTAAACGGAGAAACCTTTGCATGAATTCATTGATGTTTTCACCAGCAATCTGCCGAATGTTGTGGTAGTCCCTCTTGAGCTTCTCTTGCTCAGCATGTGGAAAATATTGAATAAGGAAGAGCTCCTTAAACCGGTCCCATGTCAGCTGTGCAACCCAATTGTCACCACCGTTGGACTGCTTGACCGATTTCCACCACTGCAGCACATTACCTTCAAACTTATAGCAAGCCAGTCTTGCCTTGAAAACTCCATCACAACCCATTGCATCGAAAATCTTCTCGATGTGAGAAATCGAAGCTTCAGTCTCGTTGGGGCTATCAGTCTGCTCAAACGAACGGGGTCGGTGTTTATTGAATCTCTCCAACCAAGTCATAAGAGTAACCGGTGGAGGATTAGCAGGATTGTTGTGATCGCCATGAGCCTGGAATTCCGCCTGAACTTCATCTTTGATTTCATTGCAAAGTTGGGGAAGGAGGGCTTGCAGAGCTGCATTGACAGTTGCTGTCAAATCTGGAGTATTTCGATTGTTCACCATCTGACAGTTTAAACAACAAAATGCAACATGAATCATAAATCTGAAATGAGATAAAATAAGAATGCATGAACAATGTATAAAAGAAGTAGTTTATAATGCATGAAACAATGTAAAAATGCATGATGCAGTTTATAAAACTTTTATATGAACGGGAGTGGTCGCCTATGGTCAGTTTACTCAAAACAAAAGACATGGCGCGGGGACGCCAATGGGTCGGTCCCATAGTTAAATGTTTCAATAAAAGCACATGCGACTAAATAGGTCCAGTCCTGTACCAACCATTACTTAGTCATAAACCTGCTACAATAATATGAATGCATGAAATAAAATGAAAATGAATGAATTCATGAAAATCAACTGTCAGTTCTAGGAAGACACTTGTGACTACCCGTAAGTCACAGGTCATGTTTTACAAAGCTATAGGTCGAAACCTTGGGCTCTGATACCATAAATGTAACACCCCATTTAAAAGGATAGAGTGCTATAGTAAATTATGGCGTATCATCAAAGCATGCAAGGTAAATGTCTAAACATTCATGACCATAAATAGAAATACCAGAATCAAACTTCGGTAGTCTAGTAACTCACACACAAGCAGCATAAGTAATGTAAATGGAAAGGACTAATCAATGTCCAAAAGAAGTAAAGTATGATAAAGTAGGAATAAATGCATAAGGTAAAAGAGTCAGATAGCTTCCAGTCTGAATGCACATACTCTGGAGTTCCTACTTGCGTCCTTGGGTACCTGCCGTTTGGGAACATGGAAAAGTAGACGGCTCAGCATAACGCTCAGTGCACGGATATATAATAAATCATGGAAGACATTGAATATGAAAGAATATAAGGAAATATAAAGCATGAATGGCAGCGGAAATAAATGAGTCCTGGAAAACCTAGTTGTTTGTCATGTTAACTGGTTTTAGTTCTGAAAACATAGCTTATGTTACTTATGAAAATCTGTATTAGTTAATGTACCAAAATAGCCAATATATGTCATGAGGTCAACAACGTGCATGAATACTTGGAGGGGAGACCTCATCATGCGATTAGAGGGTTTGCCTCTAATTAACTAGTAAGTGGGTAGGAGGGATCAACTCCTAGTAAAGGATGCAAGGCACACACCACATTCACCATGAAATCCTGACTGAAACATGTAACTAGGATGCACACATACGCCCCACATGATAATATAATAATAAAATAGCCAAATAACTGAAAAGGGACGCCACGAGCTATCACTCCGCCGTGGTGAAGTCATAACACTAGTGCCTCTAGTGTTATGGTTATGGTACCTCCATAACTAGGTGAAACTGGTCATGCATGTATATGGCTAAGGTAACTAATAAAACATAAGCATTTAATCTGTAACTACTAGGGAAAACAGTTGGCTGTATACGGGAAATCCTAATGAAGGAATAGATTTTCCTTACTGAAGGACGGGAAATCCGTACCTTATGCCCAGTAGAAGCTAACGAAAACGATGAAGACTAATCCACCTCAACGGATAGCACTACATAAGAAATATGGACGTGTATGAGTTGTCTGAATTACATGTGTTTTATTGGTTTCATGTGTTATTAGCTTGTTATACGTATTCTGTCATGTTATATTCTTCACTGTGTTTAACTATGGTTATTCTGATGTTCTGTTGTGTTTTATTCATGTATTAGTGTATTATAATACTTGTATTGTAATTTAAGTAACTTTCTAAAAATAGCAGGTTTCCATAAATAGTAAGTTTCTAAAAATAGAAAGTTTACAAAAATAGTAAGTTTCCATAATTAGAAATAAGCTGACTTATAAATAATAATTGAAGTTTAAATAGTACAATACAAGTCTTGGTTACAGTTCATTAATTAAATAACTGGTTAATTTAATTAAACTATACATTATATGATTTTAATTAAAATACATGTTTTAATTAAAATGACTAAGTATAAATACCTTATGTTATACATGAATTAATTTAATAAATTAAACCTAAAGTTTAATATAACTTGACTTATAAAAATAGTTTTCATGAAAACCCGAATCCCGAGCCCGTGTTTATATATAAGCCGAATCAAATAAGCTAAAATCAAAGTCACATTGAGACCTTGGAGGGTCTCGGTTGACACTAAATAAATCAACCAACATGTATCCATACCCCGACCTAATGTCGGGGTCCCCTTGGTCTCAGGTCCGAACAACAAAAACCAACCGAGCCCCTTAGGGGGTCTCGGTGGTGCCTCGGTGCACACGACCAAACAAACAAACACACCCTGACCCTTGGTCGGGGTTACCCTGCTGCGTCCGAGCCTCAACCAAGCCAAGCCGAGACCTTTATGTTCTCGGTGGTGGTGATAAAAGCAAGCCGAGCACCCCTTTTGGGGTCTCGGTGTCTCGGCCGAACCAAACCACACACAAACCAAACCCCGTGAAATGAATTAATTAATCCTACGTTTATTTTTACATGTTCTTGATGATTAATTAATTTAAAACATGAAATCAAAAGAATTAAATAAAAAGGAAAAAGGTTTGATTTATACCGAATGCGTGAAAAGAAAAAGAGAATCATCACAAACACAAAACCAATAACAAAATTCGTCCGGTTTCTCCCTTGTGCTTGATGTGGCCGGTGGCTAGAAGGAAAAAGGAGGTTGTTGATACAAAAGTTGGACGATCCTTGCTAGACCCAAATTAGGCTTTATTCGGGTTGGCTGGGGTCCGGCTGCTGCACCAAGTGAAATATCTGGTTGGGATCCTGCACACTAAAACAACACGCGTTAGACTTACCGTGGGAATGTATCCCACGATTAAGCTCCAGCGTGAGAGTAAGTAATCGGTTAGGGTTTAAGAATCGGATGAGTTGTGAGTGTGTAGAATGTAATACCTTTGTGGAACCCTTGGGGGTTCCTTTATAGGCAGTGCAACCCTAATGGGCTGTCACTGATACTTCGGCCCCAAGGAAATGATAAGTACCAGAATTAGATTGATTGTTATCTTCTAATTATGGTGAGTGAATATCCTCTTCTTTGGGGTAAATCCTAATCAGTAATAGGCTGCACACGTGTGTGCGGTACTGTTCATCTAAGCCCATAAGCTTAAATGACATTAATCCCACCCATCAGTAATGGGCCGGATGCAGGTAGTACCCGTGGGCCGGGTTCATGACTCGGTTGGGGACTATACGTCATCATGTCCCCCCAGTCTAGTTGTTACAGTCATAGGCGTAACCTCTAGACTATACAATGTCATGTAGACATGTTTGTTGCATATACGGCCGCACTCCAATATAAGCCGACCGGGAAAACTTTAATGAATGCATTAATGGTAGTCAATAGTTAGACGCACACCTGTAAAAGTGCACCAGAAAGGCCTACCCTTGAGCCACGTAAAACTGTCAAGAAGTGACCCGTGGGTCCCTTCTGACGTTTCAGAAGTGTCAGAAATCCCATCCGTTGGATGGGCGTAGTGGCTTACACGTGGCGAACATCTACACTACCTGGAAAATCGAGGCAATCCTATATAAGAGTTGGTGTGTGCTACTGTTACACACACAATTTATATTTCATTCCGCCATTGTTATTCCCAAGCTCATTCCTTTATACCTTCGCTTCTTATTCCACGGATTTTCTCCACAACAGGTTAGATCATCACGCCTCTTAATTTTTTTATAAACCATGGTGAAGGACAATCCTCTTATTACGGATGTCCTTAATGTGATGCCTGCGGAGAAATACATAGACTTTTTGTCTAAGTATTATATTCTTGAAAGCGTACATCCGACCTATCCAGGTGACGGTGAAGCGATTACGGATGCTCCGAAGGGAAAGATAGGCGTGTACACGCGCCTATTTCATTCGGCTAACTACCGCATCCCCTTATCTAAGTTTTTGGTAGATCTGCTCCTATATTATGACTTCCACTGCATAGGGGCATGTAAAATCAACCAGTTTGAGATTACCTGCCATACTTGTGAGGTAACCCCGACTATGAATCTATTTAGGGTCATCTACTCCCCCCAACTGGTGAATAGGTGGCTATCGTTTAAGAAAGGATCCGCGAACGCCCCCATGACCTATAAGAAACCCTTAGATTCCCTCATGAATTGGTACGATCATTACTTTTTTGTAGACGAGAAAGTATTCCCCACTCCATTCGTCCTCAAAACCAGAGCACCCAAAGACTATCCTCCCAAATCCCAAGACTATAGTAGTACGGATTTAAAAATACTAGATACCCATCGTACAGAATTTCATAGGGGTCTGCCGGAGAACTTCCTCTGCATAGTAGGGATCAATCGCTATTACTATGGGAGGGAGGATAGATACCCGTGATTTCTGACCGAACGTAGACAGGGTAGGTCTTCTTATATTTTTAGATGTAAAAGTGTCTCATAGTACTTTGTGAATTTTACTAATCCGTATGTATGCATATGTCCGCAGAGATGAAGCTGTTTGGATTATTGCGCCAAGGCGATCCAAGCAAAGTTCCTGAAGGATTCCGACCACTGAAAGAAAATGAACTCCCCTTACTGGAAGCCACCGTAGACAAAACCATCCCGCTGGAAGAAACCACTGAGTAGCGATCAGATGAGGGAGAGCCCGTGATTGAGAAGTCCCCTCTTGACTTCCATAATGAAGATGGTGAAGAACTGCTGCTGGAGGATGTCGTGCCGCACCAGGATGAAGAAGAAGAAGAAGAAGAAGAATTCACCAACCCTGCTGACAATCGCACCGGTGATGATGAAGAAACAATACAGGATTCTGGGTCCCCGCAGTCATCGAAGCCCAAATCTAGGAAACGGAAGACTACCGGGAAGGTAGCAAAAACCCTAGGGGATGGGGCGGGGGTACATAATGCTCCCCCAAAGAAGCTAAGGAAGCACCATCCTCAGTTCCAGGGAGGGAGCAGCGTCTCTACGGCCCAAGTCGACCCTTCGCTGTGCGCGGATGAGCAATTCTGGATGGCCACCCCTGTGAATGTCGTGGCTCCTACCATCACGGAACCCGTGACTGGCACTACATAAGTACCCATTAATACTCCAAAGGAAATAATCCATAAACAAAACTAATAAGTGTTAATAACAGGGCGGACCCATCGACAGTAGCCCAAGAGAAGGAGGTGGAAAGGGAACCCTCGCCAGTGACATCAATGAGACCTCCATCCCCTCCCGTAACTCATGGCGAGGAGCCACGTCCTGAGGGACCCAACACCAAGATTCGCCTAGCCTGGAACTTGTCCAGCTTAACAAGGTTGGAGGCGGAGTTCGAGTGCACTGAATTCATTGAACACATCACTCCTCCAGCGCTGGCGTAAGATTTGGACGAACTAGAGCACGAGACGCTGTTGGAGCAGTTTGATCTATCATCCGCACATCAGGTGACTGTTGGTGCGGCCCTAAGACGCCGTCTGATCAAAGCCTTGGCTAACGTGAGCCGTGCTGACAGAAAGATAGCTCACCGCGAAGAACTGGTGGACAAACACGAGAAAACTATCACATCCCTGCAAGCAGCGTTGGTCGTGGCAGAGTCAACCGTTAAGAAGCAAGCCCATCATGCCAACACTCGTGAGGAACGCATTGCCGAGCTGGAGGCCCTCTTTGCTGAAACCAATGAGAAGGTATATGCTTATATTGTCATTTATTTGTTCACGCAAAAAACCCACATTGTCTTTGTAGTAACTCCAAGTATCATGTATAGGTATCCGCAGCCGAAGCCGCCACTAAAGCCGTAAACGTACAAGCCTTCACTATTGCTGAGGAGCGCGACATGCTAAAGGATGAACTTACCCAGTCGTGGACTACCTTGGAAGAGCAATCTGCGGTAGCTGAGGGTGAACTAAGCAGGATGGCAACGGACTGCGCCGAAGTGCTGTGCTCCTTTGCTCACAGACATAGCTGGGTGTAGATGGATGGTTGGCCAAGGAATGAGGCTTGCCGTGAGCAAGGTGACGGAGGCTCCTTACCTGTTGTAGGCTTTTGCTGACGTTGTATCGGACGGTATTGACCGTGGTAGGCACGAGGGGCTGATCAAAGCTGCGAAGCTAATAAGCAAGAAAGAAGATATTACCCAACATGCCTACCACAACCCTCTAGCCGAAGACAAGATGACCGCATCAATAGCCGCCCTTGGAGAGATCCAGCACCCCTTCCTAGACGAGCTAGAGTCGTTGAAGGATGCTCCCAATGGGGTAATAATGTCCAAGCTCGCCGCCGATCCCATCCAACTGACCCTGCCCACCTATGACTTTGTGTCGAAGGTGATGAAAGGTGAAAAGCTGTTGGCCGAGGCGCTAGATGCGAACATGATCAGGGCACAAGATAGAAAGAATGCTCACGGGGAGGTCCTCCTCACCTTGATTGAAGAAGGGAAGAAAGAGATAGGGGAGTTCCTTCCTTCTTTGTAATTTACATTGTAAACATTTGTACCATTTTATTCGTCCGTGTATATACACGGCTAGAACTGATGCTATTGTGATAACTTGTTATACTTATTTAAGCAAGTCCGTGATGACCACGGCTATTTTTGTGGTTTGAATTTGAAACTTGTGTATTTTTGTTTTTTTAGATATCATATACCTGTGTTGCATGACATGTCACGTCTTACTAAAAAATATAATCAAGTCTATATTTTACAAGACGTGCGACGTGCGTCTTTACCATGCAAAGCACTACGTGAGCGCAGCATATGGAAACTTATCACAACGTCTTGTGAGTAAGGTGTCTAGTAAGGATACATGATCCGCGTCACTGGGGTTGCATCCCTCTTATGCGACAAGTTGAATTAGTAGGTTCACCTAATCCTCTTACCCCGCCTGGAGGCGCATAGTACATGTACGGTATTGAATGAATGCATATGAATAAGAGATAGCACATTATAGTAATAACAACTAAATATATACGACAATAATTTGTTCATAGAATCTAAAAAATAAGACAATAATTTGCACAAGAACGAGCCGTGGAGCTAGCTAGGCAACACGACATTTTATTAGAACGTTTACGTTTTTTGTTTTGACAAGAATGGGAAATCCTAAAAACAAAAGGAACCTAGAAACCATAAAAAAAGAGAACACATGGATCTTCATTGAAGCCAGATATAGCGAAGTGTCCATGCGGAAGCCGTAGCTTTTCAAAGATAGCACCTTTTAAGATTGCAGATATTCCACGTGCGTTCCAGGTCGCGACCATCCATGTCACGCAACTTGTACCCGCCCCGTCCTAAGGCTTCCGTAACCTCATATGATCCTTCCCAATTAGGGCCCAGCTTTCCTGTATTCTCCGCTTGACTTGCCTCGTTGGCACGATAAACAAAATCTCCCGGTCGAAAAGAAACACCTTTAACCTTGCGTCATAATAAGCCTTCGTCCGTGCCTTGGACTTGGCCTCATTGATAGCCGCTATTTCTCTTTTTTCCTCCAACAAGTCCAGATTAATCCGGAGTTGCTCGTCGTTTGTGACGAAATTAACCTCCGTTGTGCGGATGGTCGGCATTCTTATTTCTGCTGGTATAACAGCTTCAGTGCCGTAGGCTAGTGCAATTGGAGTGTCCCCATTGGCAGTTTTAATCATAGTCCTATGTGCCCATAGAACATGTGGTAGTTCATCTACCCATTTGGCACTTCGTTCATCCAAGCGTGCCTTGATGCCTTCACCCAAGCTTCTATTTTCTCGTTCCACAAGACCATTTCTCTGCGGATGTTTAACAGATGCGAAGCGCCGCGTGATATTCAATGCTGCGCACCAGACCTTGAATGGATTATCCGCGAACTGCTTCCTGTTGTCCGAGATGATTTCTTCTGGTAAGCCAAAACGGCACACGATGTTCTCCCAAACAATCTTTTTAACTTGTTTGCATGTGATGGATTTAACTGCCTTAGCCTCTATCCAGCGTGTAAAGTAGTCCATTGCGACAATCAAGAACTTAACTCCCCCTGCAGCTACGGGGAAAGGTCATGCAATGTCAATCCACCACTTATAGAATGGCCATGGGGATGTAATGGGTGTCAGTTCCTGCTGCGGATGTCGTGGTACTGGTCTGTGCACTTGGCAATCACTGCATTTGCGAATCATGTCGCGGATAGGCCAATAATATCCTGTGCGTATAGCTCGAGCTACTATAGATCAGGGACCCGTGTGCATGTCGCATAACCCTTCATGTATCTCACTGATCACATAAGTAGCCTGGCGTGGCCCAACACACCGCAACCACGGCTGTAAGAAAGAGCGCTTGTAAAGAATACCTTCTCGAAGCTCGAAGTGTTGCGACTTCCTTCTGATACGTCGTGCCGCCTTTTCCTTGTCCGGAAGGGTTTCATTAGTCAAATAGTTGATGATCGGGGTCATCCATGTAGGTCCATCTTCCTCAACTATAGCTGCGACTTCCCCTTCCGTTATAGACTTTTCCTTTAGTATTTCTACCAAGACTTGCTTGGATAAGTGGGCAAAACTTGTAGACGCGATCTTGCTAAGAGCGTCCGCCTTCTTGTTTTCACCTCTTGGTACCTGTTTGATTGAAAACTTGCTGAAAGCATCGATGAGTGACTTGACTTTCTCCAAGTATCGAACCATGTTATCCTCCTTGGATACGTAACCCCCTAGAATGTGGTTCGCGACAAGCCGTGAGTCCACGTAGGCCTCAAGGTTGCGGACTCCCATTCTAGCGGCGATTTTTAAACTCGCAATCAACGCTTCATATTCTGCCTCATTATTGGTGGATGTGAATTCAAAGCGCAAGGCGTATGTAAACTTCATTCCTTCCGGATTCGTAAGAATGAGACCAGCTCCTGATCCATCCGTGCACGAGGATCCGTCCGTAAATAAGACCCATGGTTCTGCTGGAGTTTCCTCTCGTTGTAAGACCGGTCCATCCTCGTCCGGCTTCTCTATCAAGAAATCTGCCAAGATTTAGCCTTTGACAGCTGTCCTTGGTCTATAAGAGATGTTATGCTCTCCCAACAGAATGCTCCACTTCTGTAGCCTACCGGCCACGTCTGGTCTGGAGATGACTAATGCCAAAACCAGTTTCTCCATAGAAGAATAATTCAACTTCATCCCTTGCAGTGTTTTACTTATGAAGTAGACCGGAGTTTGGACTGTGTTCCTATCCGTCATGAGTACCACACTTATTGCTCCATGTGTGGCCGACAGATACATGATAAGCTCCTCCTTAGGCAGGGGTGCCACTAGCATGGGAAGAGCTGCGAGGTGTTGCTTAAGCTGACCAAAAGCTTCCTCCGCTTCCTTTGTCCACCGTAAATCTCCATTCTTGATGCACTTCTTGAGTGTTTTAAATAGGGGGAGTGACTTCTCCGCGGATTTTGACAGGAACCTGTTTAGCCCGGCCAGCTTCCCATTTAATGATTGTACTTCTTTTCGCGTCTAGGGAGATGGTAACTGTATTACCGCGTCCGTCTTTTCCGGGCAAGGCTTGATGCCGTTTGGATAAATCATATATCCAAGGAACATCCCTTCCGTTTCCCCAAACGTGCATTTCTTTGGATTCAGTTTCATATTAATCCTCCTCAATGTGTCAAACGTCTCTTGGACGTCACGGAGAAGTGCATCCTCCGTATGGCTTTTGATGACTAAATCATCAACATAGACCTCAAGGTTGTGGCCTATCTGTGAGTCGAAGGCTTTGTCAACAAGCCGCTGATATGTTGCCCCGGCGTTCTTTAGCCCGAATAGCATTTTTGTATAACAGTATACGCCTTGACTAGTATGGAACGTCGTCTTCTCTGCGTCCTCTTCCGCCATCTGGATCTGGTGGTATCCTTTATATGCGTCTAAGAAGCACTTAAAGGGATATCCACATAGAGATTCCACCTTTCAGTCAATCTCCGGTAACGGATAGCAGTCCGGCGGACAGGCTTTGTTCAGATCTGGGAAGTCCATGCACATACGCCAGCTCCCGTCATGCTTCTTGACAATGACCGGGTTGGATAACCACTCGTGGTAGTATACCTCGCGCATAATACCTGCATCCACCAATTTTCGTACTTCATCCAATATTACTTGGCTGCGTTCTAGTGCCTGACCGCGCTTCTTTTGCTTAACGGGAGGATATCCCTGGAGGATTTGGAGTTTATGTTCTGCTATCGCACGCGGTACGCCTGTCATATTCTTGGTCTCCTATGCGAATACATCTAAGTTTGCTTTTAGGAGAGAGCACATGGCCCTCTTACCGCTATCCGAGAATGTTCCTCCTATGGATACCTCTTGTTCCGGATAATCAGGATGGATTGCCACCTTCTAGTTGGGAGGTGGTGATCCATCCTTGGGTGGAACAGGTGGAACTGATGTTGCCACGGCATGAAATTAGGATGTTGGTATGATTGTGTTATAGATAGTGACAATTCCTCCTTCCATAGGGAATTTAATAATTCCGTGAGCTGTAGAGGGTACATCCCGTATGGCCAGGATACCTGGTCTGCCTATGATCCTATTGTATGGAAAGTGTGAGCGTATCACCATAAAGTTCATCCACGCCGTGGTAGAATGCTCTTCATTCCCAATGGTTACGAGCAGACGCAGCTGTCCTATTGGCCAGATGGTATCTCCACTAAAGCCGATGAGCGGCGACTTGGTCGGTACTAATTGGCTTCTTATTTCTGGTCGTAACTGTACAAAACAGTTTTCGTATAGTACTTCTGCCGATGACCCTCCATCCACATACATACGGAGGACATTGTGTGTTCCAATGCTTATCTCAATCGTGAGAGGTGCATCGGCTACGTCACTTGCCGTGATGGGAGGGAATGAGATTTCTCTGCCGTGTGAAAATTTTTGACTAATTTTCTGCCTTGTGCGGCGCTGCCTGGATTGGATCATGTATATAGTCGAAGGTTTGTCCTTTTGTGGATCCTTCTTGTCATACTTGTTGTTTTCTTTTCCGTCCTTCCAATCTTTAACCAAATGTTTGAGTTTGCCTGACTTGATCAGTGACTCAATGTGCTTCTTGAGCTGGATATATTCCTCCGCGTCGTGGCCCTTGTCGTTATGGAATTCGCAAAAGCGATTTCCTTGACGATGGTCCACCGGAGTCGTCATTGGGGGAGGTCTCGGGAAGTTGGCCCCTTCTGTTAGCAAGATCTCCCGGTAGGACATCTTTAGAGGGGTAAACTTGTCCTCCGACCGTCCTCCTTTGTTTTGGCCCTTGTAGTCCGAGCTCCTTCCACTGCCTTGGTTGCTTTTGACCACCCGACTGTCTCCTGGACTGGTCGTTCGATCGATAGTTGTTTCCTTTTGAAGGGTAGGCCGGGGCTACCGCGGTTTCCCCCTCTATGAAGTTCCTGACCCTTTCCATAAGGTGGTCATACTTCTCCGGTCGCTTGTCATTGAGACGTCTGATTAATTCCCTGTCTGTTATGGCGTGCATATAATCGGAAATTTTTAGAAGTTCCGGCATTGTCCTTGTGCGTGTGCACTCGTCATTGAAGCGTTCGATGAAGGCCTCCGTAGATTCCCCAGGCCGTTGCTTGACGGTTGCCAACGAGACCGGGTCCCTATTATACTTCTTTCGCTGGGTATAATTGTTCTTGAACGCAGTACGCAGTTCAGTGAAGCTATCAATGCTTCGGGGAGGAAGTCCCTCAAACCAATCGCGAGCATTGCCGATCAAGGTTGAATTCAACATCTGGCACCATATGGGCATGGGCCATCGTTCAATTTTCACCTGCATATCAAATATCTTTAGGTGATCATCCAGATCACCAGTCTCATCATAAGTCTTGACGCACGCCGGCATGTGACGCTTTGTATCCTCGGAGTAATTCCGTATGCGGAGGGTAAAAGGATCTTCCCTAGGATCAGCCCATGGACGGGTGAGTTTAGGATCACACCATGGGAGGGAGAGGTCTTCTGCTTCCGCCTCACGATAATAGGGGACGCGGTAGTACTCTTCATTGTCTGGTGGCTGTGGAGGAGTACGCCGTGGTCGGCGACGCTTGGGTGGATGGTCATCCGAATCCTCTCCTGATGGACCGGGAGAAGGGGGCGGTGCCCCGTTCTTTGGCTGAGGATCGCTCTTGTGAGAAGAGCTAGAAGCCTTCTTCCTGGTATTCATCCTGTCCCACACGCTTGTGCGGCGATTAGTTCTGGTTAGCTCCAGATCTGGTCGTTCGGCTGAATCGTCGGACCTCTCTCCCTCCTCACGAGATTGTAGTAGTTCCTCCATAATACGATCCCATATGCGTTCGAACACATTCCTAGGTTGGGGGGTTTCCTCAAAGAGGTCTCGTTCCTAGGGGCGTGTCCTTCGCTTCCTTTGAGTCTAAGGAGAGATGCCAGTCCGACACTGCCAAAGTTGAGCCTAGATTGGAGGTTCCTCCTTAGGTTCAACCTGTATGCGATTCCTGGGACGATCCTCTCGAAGTTCTGCGTGAGAACTCGAGTGAGATCTTCCTCACTAAGTGGTTCGACCTCCACTTCTTCCTCGGTTGATGGCCTGCGTGGCTCCTTATTAGGGGGTTTAGGCATGCTCCCTGGATCAGGGTTGTCCAAGGTCGAGGTTGGTGGTGGGGTAATAGCGGATGTGCCTGCTCCACCCATGGACTAAAAAATGCTCCGGTTATTCGGTCCACCTGTTTGGCTGCCGGGGGACTGAGTGGGAATGAGTATCCCGTCCCCTGTGGACTTCTGATTCGCAGGATTTATGTTCCTGGGGTTTCCTTGCGGATGTCCTTTCGTCATTGAGAGATCGAGATGAGATTTGCTCAAGCTTAGTGTATTGCTCCCACGGATAGCGCCAATTTGTTGATACAAAAGTAGGACGATCCTTGATAGACCCAAATTAGGCTTAATTCGGGTTGGCTGGTGTCCGGCTCCTGCACCAAGTGAAATATCTGGTTGGGATCCTACACACTAAAACAATACGCGTTAGACTTACCGTGGGAATGTATCCCACGATTAAGCTTCGGCGTGAGAGTAAGTAACCGGTTAGGGTTTAAGAATCGAATGAGTTGTGAGTGTGTAGAATGTAATACCTTTGTGGAACCCGTGGGGGTTCCTTATATAGGCAGTGAAACCCTAATGGGCTGTCACTGATACTTCGGCCCCAAGGAAAGGATAAGTACCAGAATTAGATTGATTGTTATCTTCTAATTATGATGAGTGAATATCCTCTTCTTTGGGGTAAATCCTAATCATAGTAAGAGTATGATTCTGTCTAACCCTGTATCAGCCATGCCGGGCCGTGGGCTGCACACGTGTGTGCGGTTACTGTTCATCTAAGCCTATAAGCTTAAATGACATTAATCCCACCCATCAGTAATGGGCCGGATGCGGGTAGTACCCGTGGGCCGGGTTCATGACCCAGTTGGGGACTATACGTCATCAGAGGTACAGACAAACTTTTTCTGTGAAACCTAAATTATGATTATGTTTCCTGTGCTTTAATTATTTAACTTGGTTTATGGGCCAAAACCCACCTTTCCTTCTTTCTTTTTTGTAGCCGCGGCATAGGGGAGCCCAACAAGGGAACCCGAAGTTTTTCATATGCTAAATAATTAGTCGTGTATGCTCGTGATTTAATATTCGTGATTTTGGTATTCGTGGCCGTGTCACATTTATAATATTCATGATTGTTCTTTATTTATTGTCGTGACACGTGTATTAATATTATAAATTGAAAGTTTAAATTTTACCGTGTTTTCGTAAGTTACTGTTTACGTGTACTGTTCATAGGATTTAAATGCGGGTTTTACATAAACGTTAACAAAACCGATAATTTAATAATATGGTGTGTCTAACCTGTGACACCCGTACTCAGACTCAAATGTAAGTGTACCTAATTTGACCACACAGCCACAATTAGACAGGGATGTCAATTCCAATAGATCAATCCATCACATTCGCGCTTTCTCGATCGATTATCCAGTCAGAAACTAACGGTTCATGATAGTGGGCGAAAGAGTAATAATAAAACATTTTTAATTCGATCTAAAGCAAGAAAGGGTGGGTTATGAACTCACCTCGACGATGTATAGCAAACGCTAGTGATGTTAATAATACGCTCCCCACAAACGTATATTGAAACAACTCGGTCATGTTGTTGTGGTTTAACTAGGTTGAATCATAAAAATGTGTATTTGAGTTCCCGATAGATATTTACATCAACGCGACCCGTTGATAAAATATTTAAGTTCCAAGTTATATTAGTTTGGTGGTTGGTTAAACAAAATGGGCACGCACCAAGTATGTAACGTATTTCGTACACATTACGTATGACAAGACGATTATATAATTCTTTTGTTGAATTATAGAATAGAGACAAACAATTTTACATAATAAATCAATGTATATATTTATTTTACAGTTATTGTATAAAGGACGTGATAAAAATAGTTTGACAAAATAATTCGACATTTTTTTAAGAAAATCACAAATTCATTAATAATTGTCACCTTTATATAAAAGTATAACATTCGTTCGTTGTCGAGTTATTATATACCAGTAATTAATATGTATCTTTAAAATATAATTTTTCCATTTTATCACTTTCAAATATAGTATAAGTTTATAGCGAAAAATATGAAGTATATAGTTTTATTGAAATATCGACATGACCTATTCGTTTATACAATGTTTTCCATATTTACCAATTCTCAATATTTTCCATTTTTTCAAGCAATTCACGTTACAACAAATAATGTTATTGTTGGAAATACGTTTTACGTATTTATGAAGGATCGGTCGCTCCAACGATAATTATGTAATGGGCTCGTGGTCCACTTAGTAATGTATAGTCCATATAGCCCACATGTAGGGTGGGCTATATATACACCCCTCCTAGCATGTTAGGAGGGGTTGGTGGTTCATTCATTAACATTTTTCATTAATCTAATCTCACTTTCTCTCTCTACTTTTCTTTTCTCTCCTTTCTCTCTCTACTCCCCATCTCCTTCTTCCCCATTTCCACCATCAAATCCATAGATCTATCCATCATTTAACAAATCCTTAGAAACCGTAGACCTTCAATTGGTATCAGAGCCATGGTTGAATCTTAGGATTTGCATTTTTTATCTTTTGATTTGGTGGTAAAAATCCTTTCTTTTCTAATTTTTTTATTTTTTTATCAATCTTTTCATCATTCGATAAATTTTTTATCAATTTTTATAAATCTTATCAATTTTTTATAAAGTTTTTCTATCTATTGATTTTCTTTTTATATTTTTATTTGTTATTTTATTTTATTTTTTTCTTTTGAATCCTTTCGTCTAATTTTTTTCTCTTTGTTCCAAATCTGCCAATCAGTGTTTTTTTAAATAATCATTTTTTTTATTTTATATCATCATCAGTCACTTTTTAATAATTTTTTAATCAGTATTTTTTTCAGTTTTCTTCTTC
This sequence comes from Glebionis coronaria, assembly GCA_025667525.1. Taxonomy (NCBI): domain Eukaryota; kingdom Viridiplantae; phylum Streptophyta; class Magnoliopsida; order Asterales; family Asteraceae; genus Glebionis; species Glebionis coronaria. The sequence goes on from CM046877.1 coordinate 426,047,251, forward strand.
ATTTTTCTTATCAGTCCAAACCGTCCAAATCTGTCAAGTGTCATCAGTCCTTTTTGATCCAAAGTTATCAGTTTTTCGTATCAGATTTCCGCATAGATTTTCCGAATAAGTATTCCGAATAAGCTTTCCGCGTAGGCTATTTTTTCCGCGTAGGCTATTTTTTTTTCCGCATAGACAGTTTTCCGCATAGACACAGTTTTCCGCATAGACACAATTTTCCGAATAGGGACTTTCCGAATAAGACTTTCCGAATAGACATTTTTTTTGAATAGACTTTTCCGAATAGACACTTTCCGAATAGAAGTCTATTCGGAATAGACTGACTGACAAAATATAACAGACTCTCAAAATCAAAACTTTCATCAACTCTCGATTTTTTTTTTCCTCACCCATCTCACACAAACCCCTCACTCTCTCCCTCGAACCGACTCAAACAAAAACACAATCTCGACTCGATTCTCGACAGACCTCAAACAGATTACACCAAACCAGCATCAACATTAACCAAAACTGACCCTCGAAATCTCTGACCCTCGCAAAACCCTCTCGTCTCTCATCTCTCGAACACAAATAAACTAAAAACCCACATGACTTTTACACTCGATCTCAGTTTTTCCACCAAACCTTCATCGATCTAAGATATCACACTCAACAAACTGACATCGACAACCACACAACAAACCGCCCCTCACAATCAAACAGATCCCACTCTCGACAGAAGAACCTCTCGACAAAACAGACCCAAACACAAACAAACACCTTCTCACCTCATCACTCCCTCACCCTCGACTCGACTCACACACACAAACCCACCCTCGTTTCGAAATCACAAAACCCTCGTCACAACTCTTGACCAAAACAGTTAAAAACCAAAACAAACTCTCAGACACACTCAAACTGACACACACAGAAGGACACTACAGAAGAGAGAGACTACAATTAAAACAAGTTAAAGAAAACCTACCCGAGACTCATGTATGAATCTTGAAGATTTATATTTTTGGATTCGTTGTCTTCCTTTTTAATTCGCTTAATCAGGTATTTGTGGTGGTGTAATTATCAACAACAACATCTCGATTTGTGGTGGTGGATGTGTTACGGACTGATCTTTTAGTTGAGATTGGTAGCCTTCATATAAGGATTTTGGGTGAGATTAGAGGCGGAGTATTTTTAGTTTAGGGTTTGGTTGGATATGGGAGAGAGAAAATTATGAGACGGAGGTGTCATTTGGATTGAGATTTATGGTTTGGTAATAATTAGATCGGATCTTGTAACTGAGTTTTGTGAGAGAGAGTAACCAGAAAAAGAGGAGACGAATGAGTATTAGGTTTTGGAGATAGAGATAGTTTGAGAAGATAAAATTTGTGAGATTGTGTATTTTCGAGATATAGGGTCAAAAGGCGGACCTTACAAGGGAAGTAGCATTTTAATTACTGATACACGTGGCCCTTTGGTGTAAGGCGGAGGAAACAAGGACACCAACCACGTTTCAAATTTTCCAAATTTTCCCAAATTATTTTTTTACTTACGCGTTGGTAATATTTTTTTGAAAATCGCATGTTTATCAGCTTTCCTTTTTATTATTATTTTATTTTTATTTTATTTTTATTTTTTTAATTTTAGTTAAGTAAGTTTTTTAAGTTAAGTTAATTTTTTTGTTTAGTTTATTTAATTTTGTATAATTAGTTTTTGGTACCTCGTATTGAGGCGGGTATTTAGAAACAACCACAGTGGTAAAATATTTAACGAGCCGATCATTATATTTACCGTCGCTTGGTTTTATTTGTTGACGGGCTTTATTTTTGGAGTGAGCCGACTTTGCTTTGATCTCCGGTTTATTTTATCAACGTTTGAGCCGACAAGAAACTATTCAGCTGAGAAAAGATTTATATCATCCATCGAGGATTCTTAAGTGTTATTTACGGATCTTTCGTTCCTTCACGAATTGTTCAATCCCGAAAACTACAACATCCACGTCATTTTTAATCGATATTTAATGGATTCGTTCGATTTGACATGTCAAAAGGGCATCACTTCATTTCAAATGCTTCAGTCTCATCTTGTCACTCTTTCGAGAATTCAAGGAGGGAGCGAATTTGTGACAATCTTTGGACAAGATCGTCATATATTTATCGACTCAATATTCACCACTTTGACCCAACTCGCCGAGCAACTCAACCATAAAAACTTTAATCACTCTGCATCGGCACTTGCATATAAGGCTCTTGTGACACAACTCACGCCTTTCCTCCAATTCAATATCATCAAGCCTGAAAGTTCAGTGATTTGCCAATCATTTCTTCGCGATACACATACCGAGCTTCGAGTTTTCCGTGATACAATTTTGAAACTCATGACATCGGTCTCGTCTTCGATTTATCAAAGATCACAACTTCAGCAAGCGTATGATAATGGAGTGCAAGAATCAATGACACATATGCAAGAAGAGAATGGTCACACGGTTGACAACTTGGAGCCTAACGATGGCAAGAGCACAGAATCAGGAGGACAACATGATACCAGTGGCACGTCAGGGAATGTTCACGAGATTTCTCTTGATGACACCTTACCCATTTATGACGCAGAGCCTGCAAACATGGTACAATGTAATGTTGTTTATGATGTATATGTTGATGATATGCCGCATATTGAGAATTCTGAACCTAATTATGACAAACATGGGATGGAAAAGAGTGATAGCAATACCACTTCTGATTCATCCGATGTAAGTCATAATGGGGGAGAGATTGTTCAGAATGCTAAACATCATGATAATTATCCTATAACTGCTTCTGATTCCAAGATTAAAGAGCTCGAAACAATCGTAGCTCGGCAATCAAAAGATCTTGAGGATGCCAAACTTGAATTTTCTAAAAAAACGGTCAAATTTGAAACATACTTTGAAAAACTTGAAAAATCAAACGTTGTTCTTGAAAGAAAATTGGATCAAACTGTTTTAGATTCTAAAGCTGAAAAGGATAATCTTTTGAAACAAATTCAACTGCTTGAATCTAAGTTGGCATCCCAAGATAACTTGCTCAAAGAGAATGAGACTTTAAAGGCCCAAGTACAGGAAAAGGTTTTTGCTATAGCTGCGTTGAAAAACGAGTTAAGGAAAAGTAAAGGACCTAGTGTGGACACTAAGCTTGAAAAACCATCAATCTTGGGGAAACCGCCTACAAATCAGTTCGTCAGACAACCGACTGTCAGACAACCTACTGCATTTGGATCCGAGCGACCACAATCCTCGAGACCGCGGTTTGCCTCCCAAGTTGATTTGGGTCATATTTCTAGAACTGTCACTCCACCAACTAGGCCTAATGTGACTAAATCAGTTTTAGCAAGACCTAATCACATGATTGCCTCTAATTTCCCTAAGAATAGTTCAATGAACACGTCTAGAACTAGTTCAAATGATGTGCGCCATGATTTTGGTCAAAGGGAAGCTATTCAAAAGACACAAGTAAGAGATAGGAATTTCAAACCTAGTCAGATGCCTTCTAGTTTACCCAACACTGCTAACCGTAGCATGCCCAATCCTAGGAGCATCAATCAATCATCTAGGGATTCTAGATCTTACTCGGACATTAAATATGCTACTTGTAAAACATGTAGAAAATGTGTCTTTACGGCAAATCATGATTCCTGTATCAAGAAATTACTTAATGAGGTGAACTCCCGTGCTAGAATTAACTCCCAGTGGATAGCTAAAATCAAACCCGTTGGTAAAGATTGGCGCCCCACTGGTAGAACTTTCACTCTTGTAGGAAACGAGTGCCCTTTAACTAGGATAGTCTCCGTTTCTTCTAAGACTACTAGGGAGGAAATTGATAAAGATGATACTTCACTTAAGCCTACACTTAAGATTTTCTATAAAAGGAAACGTTTGCCAGCTAAGATAAGTGAATCATCTACTCAGGTCGCCTCTGACACAAGTAAAGCCAACCGTGAACTCCCATGTGCTTCTATAATTGATATCGCTAACCCACGTCAAAGCATGCAAATTCCTAATGAGATTGCAGGTACCAAAGTTGATGTTCCAAAAGAACGAAACGGTCCAATCGTTGTGTACCGTTCAACTAAGGACACTCTTAGAGTTTGGTTGCTGAAGAAGCAGATATCAGAGAAACAAATGTCTCAGGGGATTCATGGTTAAGTTGCACAAGGACTTACAGTCACATAACAGACTGTAACTCGCTCATCAAAGAAAGTAAAGTTTATCGCCGATGATAAACTTATCCTAAAAACGAGAAATTCATTTTTCTCGGGCATGAGCTTATGTTAAAAACATTCCACGTTTTTAAGCTCATGCACTAGGACTTACAGTCACATAACAGACTGTAACTCGATCTCAAAAGACAGGAAAGTTCATCCCGATGATGACTTATCCTAAAAACGAGAAATTCATTTTTTCTCGGGCATGAGCTTATGTTAAAAACATTCCACGTTTTTAAGCTCATGCACAAAGGCTTATAGATAAATGACAGTCTGTAACCCGTTCTTCAAAGGCAGGAAAGTTTATCGCCGATGATAAATTTATCCTAACAACGAGAAATTAAGTTTTCTCGGGCATGAGCTAATATTAAAAACATTCGAAGTTTTTAAGCTCATGCACTATGACTTACAGTTAAATGTCAGACTGTAACTCGAACTTAAAATAAAGGAAAGATTATCTTTTATGATAACTTATCCTCTTAACGAGAAATTCACCTTTCTCGGTCATGAGCTTGTATTAAAACATTCGAAGTTTTAAGCTCGGAAAGGAAAGTGTATCTTTTAAATAAGAGAACTTTTCCTCATAACGAGAAATTAACCTTTCTCGGTCATGAGCTTTCCGTTAAAACAGTCAAAGTTTTCAAGCTCATGAAAACGACTTCTAAGTAAATGTCAGCTTAGGACTCGTTCTTCAGATAAAAGGAAAGTTTATCGCCGATGATAAACTTATCCTTAACAACGGGAAGTTTACAACTTCTCGGACTTGAGCTCGTTTTATAAGATATTCAACATCTTAAGCTCAAGTAATTGGTTTTCAAAACTTTGAACACAATTTTTCGAGAATTTCTCAAAAGGTTTTTTTCTAAATCTTTCAAAATTGTGTGTTCAAAAATGTTTTGATAAAAAGAGCATGTCTTCTGGAATCGATAATATTTACGAACCTAGAAATGTCATTCAATAATGACACGGGGTTGTAAATAAAGTTCGAGCAGAAGTTTAAAACATTTAAAACATGCTCCAAATGGTTTGCTATTATTTCAGATAGCAACCCGCTTTTCATAATCAAGTCAAGCATTTCACCGGAAAGCTTTGACTCAACAACAGGAATTAATTTTCTCGGGGACGTGACGAGGTGACCAACATTCGTGAACAAGAACCATGTGCTTCTTTCATATGATGTTCTCCATTATTCAGGTCCAACCTCGTAACTTGCTAATATTGTGAATTCATTATCATATATGATCTTTGCACGTGATAAATACCATACACTTGTGTTTAAAAGGTATTTAATTTACGTTTCAGCACACCCTCATTAATTTGAGGGGGAGCTTGTGTAACTCATGAAGATAATTGGATTTGCATTTTTCTTCCCAAATTTTCTTAAAATGTTATTAAATCAATTGATATTAAAAACATTGATTGAGTTAATATTTTTAATATGGGGGAGAAAATGTGATTTAATATGGGGAATGATTAATCACAAATGGTTTGACTTAACGTGTTAGCTCATCCCGACATGTGCGAAATGTTTTCGAATATCGTAGCATATGTTAAGGGGGAGCAAAATGGATTTGCACTTCAAAATGGATTTCATGGTGACATACACTTACCCAAAACATCTCTATTCACGACGGTGAAGATTGTGGTGACATAAGGATGGTAGGATAGGTTAAAGTCCAATGATTTCTCTAGAACCGGAGGAATCTTCCCAAGGACATTCCATAGCTAGAAATAGTAGTCCTTAGGAAAGATGGAGAAAGATTGTGAACATAGCTGAATGCCGACCAAGTACTTAAGTTAGCACTGGAACAATCACAACAAGGTGCTAGTTATGACGTATTGGTAAGCATTGAAGGGGTTGAAGAATGAAAAAGAATTGTAAAGATAAAGGGTGTAAAGAAAGAAGCCCTCCTTACAACTTAGGCAGAAACCGGGTCAATTCATATGCTATTGAGATCATTTTTACTAATGATTCTCGGTATTGAAGAAAGACATCATGGACCCAGTGATGCAATGCACAACCCTTCCCAGCTAACTCAAATATCTCTCAAAAGGTATTTGTTTTAATCACACGGAGATCAACACATTATCTATTGATTTATTCACTCCGAATAAATTGGTATTGAAAAGGTGGCACTCCTCTCCAGCCTCTGATCACTAAAATCCAAAATGCACGATCGAGTCTAGAGCCATTTGAGATCATCAAATATCTCATTAGGACACACTTTCATATTTACTTGCTTCTTCACACACTGTGAAAAGTAAGAAAGTTCTTAAGAGTCCTACGCAAAATCTTCATGATCTTGCCTGAACATCCGAGTAATACGAAAGTATTTACAATGAAGATGGAAATCCTTCTTGAGCGAATATCAAAAAGCTCATGGTAGGTGACTTGTGCGATTCTTTATGAATCAAACTTGTGATAACTGGAAAGCAACAGTGGTTTAATTCTTAAATGAATTTAAACACGTTCCAGGCCTCTACGCAATATCTTAGTGATCTTGCCAGAACATTCAGAGTAATACTATTAAGTATTTACAGTGACGAATGGAAATCCTTCTAGTGTTAACATCAAACAGCACTTGGTAGGTAACTTGCAAGATTCTATATGAATCAAGCTAGTGACAACTGGAAAGCAACGACGGTGCGGTTCTTAATTGAACTTCACTTGTTCCAGGAACATAAATTGACGGCTTCAAATCATGCGGATAATATTATCCAAATGATTCACTCTTTACGTTCGCAGTCAGCTTTGGACGGTCGAGTAAAGAGAACGGGTTTACCCGTGAAATCCTGTCAGGAAGTTACTTAATTGAAACTATCCGTCACGGGTACGATATCTAATATCGTCCAACGGTCTTCACCGACCGGAGGTAAAATGCTACCGAATTAGAATGAAATGTTCAAGGCCATTTCATCCGTGTATATGGTTTGTTGCTAACTGTCTTATGCAGCGTAACAAGAAGGTGGCATTGCGGTGTATAATCCAGAAGAAGTCGTCACCACATGCTTGTACTACATACAATTAGTACTTCAACAAATTCAAGAAAGCCTGAAGGTCAAGTCTTCCGCTGTATCAAACTCTGAAGCTTTCAAGAATTTAAAAGTATAAGTATGTGGAACATGAAGTCACGAAGAGGCAAATTTCACAAGTGATGAATGCACAAGGTCAAGGCAAGGAAACATGCTCAAGACTAAAGTCAAAGATCACATCAAGCATATTTACAAGAACAAGATCGAAGACTCAAGCATAGTATGCTAGGTTTAAGATTTTGTAAAATGGTGTGACCTCCCTTAGGGGGAGATTGTTGGAAATGTGTTTTCCCAAAGAAAGTCTCGGTCACATCATTGTTAGCATAGATCACGAGCTATAGAATATTTAGAACTTTGTAACTTGGAGCGACCTCCCTTAGGGGGAGATTGTTGGAAATACGTTTTACGTATTTATGAAGGATCGGTCGCTCCAACGATAATTATGTAATGGGCTCGTGGTCCACTTAGTAATGTATAGTCCATATAGCCCACATGTAGGGTGGGCTATATATACATCCCTCCTAGCATGTTAGGAGGGTTTGGTGGTTCATTCATTAACATTTTTCATTAATCTAATCTCACTTTCTCTCTCTACTTTTCTTTTCTCTCCTTTCTCTCTCTACTCCCCATCTCCTTCTTCCCCATTTCCACCATCAAATCCATAGATCTATCCATCATTTAACAAATCCTTAGAAACCGTAGACCTTCAGTTTTAACATATATCCCACTAGACTAAATAATCACCATAATTAAATAAATTCAAACACAACCTATGTGTTATAAATCAAAAGCCAAACACCCTAGGTGTGCTATTAAACACATATCCAAACGCGCGAGTATTTTTATAGATCTAATAATAAAAATAGTTTTCGACATATTTATTTAACCATTTCATACCACAATTTAGTCTGTTTTTATAATAAATAAAACTATATAAGTTTATTAGCCGAATTAAACCACTAGCACGAACTATAATCGTGCCCGTCCTCGTTTTCTGCCGAAACCAAATCTCCCATTATATTCTTTTTGCTAACCCAAACACACCCTTATTAATATTCTTCTAATCGAAAACGTACCCTTATTCCATTATGCTAACCCAAACGCACCCTTATTAGCATTCTGCTAATCCCAAACGCCCACTTTTGGCTGCTGCTTAACCCAAACACCCCCTTTTGGGTTTTCTGCTTACCCAAACATCCCTTTTAGGTTTTCTGCCCTAAACAAACGCACCTTATTGATTCTCTTGCTAACCCAAACACACCCTGTTGCGTATTCATCATAAACAAACACCTCCTTGTGATGTTTTAAGTCTACCAAACGCACTATATTGTGTTTTTCTGCCTGAGCCAAACAACCCCTCGCTGGTGACAAATTCAACGGTGACAGGACACACTGATGGTCGTGGTGGTGTTGATGTAATGATGCTAGCCCAAACGTACCCTTATTAGCATTCTACTAATCCCAAAACTACCACTTTTGGCTGTTGCTTAACCCAAACACCCCCTTTTGGGTTTTCTACTTACCTCAAACATCCCTTTTGGGTTTTTTGCCCGAACCAAACTGATTGTAGTGTTTTTACTACTCTTTAGGAAAAGAGAGCAAAAAGGGTAAGTATTAACAAGCGGTTTAGGAAAACCACAAGTTATGACCCAAAATAAGAAGTGAGTTCATTCTCGAGGAGGCTAGTGTGTTGTGAAATGAATTGATTAATGATGTGATTTTATTGTCAAGAAAAGAAAATAGAAATAAGATGAGAAAAGAAAGAAATGACGGTTACGAAGACGGATCGAGCTAAGACGAAAAAGCGTTCACGTAAAACCGTAAAAAACTATAAAATTAAAAATTTTGAACCTAAGAATTAATTAAAAGCTAAAAGTAGTCTAAAATAATATAAATAAGAATAAAAATCCAATAAAAATATTTTAAAACCTTTTATTAATAAAATATTCAATTTTAAATGCTAATTAAAGCCCTAAAATTAAATATAATTAATCAAAATGTCCAAAATATTATTTTATTGAACTAATAACTTACTTATATTATCTAAAAACTAAAAAGTATTTATCCTAAATTTTTGAAAACTATTTTTCTATTTTTAAATCACTAAAAACTATTTTAAAAGTAAAATAATTATAAAAAATAATAAAATAATGCTAAAAATAATGTAACTATTTTAAAAATCCTAATTTACTCTAATGATCAGTAGAAAATTGAAAAAGTTTAAAAAATGTTAAATTTTTCACTAAAAGACAAAAACAGTTTATTATAAAACCCTAATTAAACTAAATTAATTATAAAAAAATAAATAAAAAGTGAACAGTGAAAACTTTTTTAACTAAAAATCTTAAAATAATATTCTAAGTCTAGGAAAAATGTTTAAACTGAAAAAGAAATATTTTTGGCACTAAATGCCAAAAATAGAAAATAATAAGTATATTAAAATAGCAATAAATCCTAAAAAATAGCAAATGAATAGTAACTAAAAATCTAATTAATCAGAAAAATCAAAAATTAAATTAGAAAAATACTGAAACAAATTTCAAGTCCTAAATCCAATTTTTGATCACTAAAGAAAAAAAATCATATTTATGATAGTGACATGTGACTGGACTTTTGTCCTTATGCTTAGCAGTGCTAAAAATTGTGTTACCAGTGGGAAAGGAGTTCCCACTGCTAGTGTTAATTCTTGGTCAGTTAACCAATTGATCTTAGGAAAGCTTTTGGATGGGTTTCTATTGGCACAAAGGACACCCTTATACTCAGTTGAGTATAAGGAGTCTAAGCAAACACAAAAACTCACAAGTTACTTCACAAAAATCCACACAATTAGCATCAAAAGTTTCTGATTAAGCCCTTAGGTGACTGATGAACAATTGACTGATCTATTTGGCACAAAAGTGAAATTCCAATGCTCAGATCTTGTATATAAGTTCACCAAACAGCATATAAGCAATGCACAACCCTAAAATGACCTAATATCTAGCAGATTATCAAACCTGATGCCACAAATTCACACAAAATCAGACACAAATAGCAGTCACTAGATTAGGCTATGTTTTCCAATATTTAGCATGCAAATTCACTCAACCTCAATCCAAACTGAAAACTACCACTTATATTCACCTAATAACAACCAAGTGAGTATGTAAAACAGGTTTTAACACAAGATTAAAATCATTTAAACCATGTTAAGCCCTAATCCAAACACCCTTTTAAATATTGAAAATCAACTTTTTCAAACAAAATCTTAACAAATCTCAATCAAACTGCTTAATTGCTATCTAATCATTCATAACATCTTAGAATGAACATTATCAAACCATAAGAACACACATAAACAACTTCTTCACAAAATCATGCAAAAATCACCAATAACTGAAAAATGAAAAAGGGACAAGGCTTTTACCTTGTTGGACCTACATCCAGGCCCAACAATGGCTGCTAGCCATCTCCAAACAGGCCCGGGCCTGTGCAGTACTCTTGAACAACATTCACTATGGAAACCTGCTCAAAACAACCAAGAACAAGCACAATATAACAACTTTCTGATTTTTTAAAAACCTTTCAAACCTTTTTCACAACTTCCTCAAATGATTTTCCTTTCAAAAACACTTATACCAAATACACTTTCAATCCTGCAAACCTAAATCTTTGAAACAAGATTTCACCAAAAATTCCCTTTTTCAAAAACCTTGTTTCTGAAAATTCAAAACACAAAATATGTTTTGCACAATATTAATGGAACTCAGTATTCTAGCTTAAAAACATTTACCAACTTTTATAAAACAAAAGGAATTACACTTTTTCATAAAAAATTACCAACTTTATTTAAATAAAAAGGGATTACAAAGTTTTGCTAGAAAAACTGGAAAAAGAAATAGGGACACATTTCGTCTCCTATTTATACAACTACTTGGACTATTCTAGAACTAATAATACAAGGAAATTAAACCCTAGTTGCTGATTTCCCTTAAATGCCCTTGAGGTCTTGGTCAAAAATCGTGCATGTGATGAAGCCAGGAGGAATCTTTAATCTGGAGCGTTCATTGTTCCTTTGGGACCAAGGAGTGAAGGAGATTTGTTGATTCTCTGAAGAAATTCGTTTATTGCCCAAAATGGGGGAGCAGGGGACAATGGGGGGGCCACATGGGGGTCACGGGATGCAAGTTTGAAGGTGGGGATGTGATGTGGATGGGATAAATTACCCATCTGGAAAGATGCATCAAAAACCCCTTTGGTTTAGAGGGTTAATTAAATTAGGGTTTATGGGTTTTTAGTTTAAGAAAGGGGAGTGTTTTAATCTGATTTGGGAAAAATCGTTTTTAAAAACGTGTTTAGGGGGAAACTAGGGAGGGTTCACTGGGAGTTGTTGACCAGTTTAATAAACTGGTTGGGTTTGGGTTGTGGGCTGGGTTTGGGTATGGATAATGGGTAGGGTCGGGTAAAGGTGAGGTGTCAGTTTGTGAGTGGAGGAGTGGGTTTGGTTGTCTGGGCAGTAATGGCCACCCAATGTTCATACTTTGTTTACTTTGTATAAAACAGCAACCAAACTTCTTTTCCTTTGTTAAGTTTGGAAACTTGTCACTTTTGGCACAACATGTTTTGCAATCTTAAATCAAGGACTTCAAATGTAATTTCTTCTATTTCCAAGGGCTAAACTTGTACAATCTTCATTCCTCAAGGACCATTCTTGCATAACTTGATTTCTTCAAGGTCTTAACTTGCCATGTCTTCAAAAATGAGGGACTAAAGTTTCCAATCTTAAAAACTTCAAGGTCATTTTTGGAAATTCATGATTCGGGTCCGGTTCATTGTGCGGCTTCGTTTCCCGTGTTCGTTTTTGATTGATTCTTGTGATCTTTTTGTCTTTTCCTCAATATCCGTACCTAAAAATACACAAGCAACAAACACGAGCATATATTTGGCAGTTTTAATGATATTTTATGCATTTTAAGCCCGATTTGGACGATGAGACTATGTATAAAAGCAGTCTCATCACTCCCCCATACTAAACCATTGCTGTGCCCTCACGCAATGCTAGAATTAAGTATCATAGCACCTCCAAAGTTCATTTTTATTTACTTTATTTGAACGATAAACTAGCTATACTACTATTATTACTACTACTTGCGTTTTAGACATAATGTATGATTTTCATCGCAAAATGGGACGTTTAGGTTCATAGAATAAGAACACGTGAATGCTTCGTTAGAAATAATTTCATCGTCCTCGATTTTCACCCCAATTCCATGCCAAGCGTGCAACGAGATCATTGTCATTATAAGTTAGTAATGCTAACACTACTCATATGCCCTAATCACGTACTTATTCTCCCATTATTCCTAAGTTGTATCTCTTATATTTTATTATGTCTTGAATGTTTCACGAGGATACATTGTTGACTTATGCGATAATAGAGATTTAGGTCTAAAAATAGAGTCCTAACGGTGTAACTAAGACCATGAAATCAATAACCCCTCCTAATAGACAACGATGTTAAAAAATTAAGTTGACAAGAAGAATCGATAAAAACGGTTTTATAACGGTTTTGAACATGAGACTTATTACCAAGACTTTTATACGCCCCCTAACGGAAGGGCCTTATTATCTTTGGTTTACCTCCATCTTTTATTCAACTTCGCCATGAAGCTTTTATTATGACTTCGGTCTTGCCTTGCCTTTTATTATCCGCCTCATCGGTGGTTCTATTAGCCAAAGACGTATATCCTCACGCTAAAGCGAATTTTGGATCTTTAAAGCTTCGAAGATTAAGGCTTGATTCACTTTCAATTTTGCATAGATTTTTCGCCTTGTGGGGCTTCAAATTGTTTGCTAGATTTAGGTGAGCACTTGAAATCTTATTATTGGGTGAAGCTTTCGATTATTCGAGTGCCAATACTTCAAAACCGTGACGCTGGCGATACCTTAATGTCTTCCCAATTTAATTACACGGAAGCTACTAGAAAAGACTAGAAACCCAACAATCCTAACTAAACCGCTAAGTCAATATTTATTAAGCAAAAAATATTTACAAGCGAAGGGAGAATAAGCAAACAACGAGAACACATGAGTTTTTGAAAGAATACGAGTACTCTACGTTTAGCATAGTAACTTATAATTAACTCTATCATTTCTCGTCCTCATTTAAGAGACTTAGCCTAATGTGTAGTTAAGGAATCAAAGCTAAGTGCTCAACACGCACGGTCGAGTAAAAAATTACTCTTATTCTCGCCATCGGAAAATCTACATTCGTGTCTTCAAACACTTATAAAACATGAGAAATTTTTTAAAATTTGGCCATTTTTAGCCTTATTTTGCAACAAAAACGATAAACAAAAAGATAAATTTTGGAAAGCGTGAAGGTTTGGCAAGGCAAGTATCTATTCACCCCCCCCATACTAAAGTTAAACATTGTCCTCAATGTTTCGAGTCTAGGGGTGAAAACACCCCCATACTAGAGACGTAGTCGAATGCCTAATCTAGCATGGAAAGGGTGTAACCAATAAATTAATAGCCGTTTATGAAGTGTGCTAAAAACCTAAGGTTAGAACATCAAAGGATATATCATTTGGATATTGAGAAAGTCTTCAAAGCAAACGATCGAGTGCTCCCATAAAACGAACATGAGAGGCTCCAATCGTGAAGATCATGATCTAAAAACCACAATGCACAAACAACCACGAAACAAAGGTTGGAAGGGCACAAATCCCCTCACATTAAACTAATTAGAAAGCAATAATATGTACATGGATAAGCATGGGTCTCCCCCACGAGGCACCTTGTTTTTGTTAACCGAGTCAAAAGCTCGACTCGAATCCCCATAAATGTGATCATTTAGGGATTATCATGGTATGGTCAATTTTTAGTGGGGCTTACATGATAAACAAGGCCAAAAAACAACCGGTATTAAGGACTAAGTCCTTTTATGGTGCAAAATAGCGGGATCAAAGATGGCGTTCTCGTTTTCATTGGAAAAACAAATCAACGCCACTTCATCGTGTGCCAACAAAAACTCAAAGATTTTCAAGAAAATAGATGAGAAGAAATAGAAGGGTGGGACAATGGGTAAGTCATGAAAACATTGAGCTACTCGAGGTAGACTCGAACCAATCAAATAGAAAGATTTTCCATTTATTGCATCGGTGGAAGACCGAGATTTCCCTTTATAAGCAATTCCAGGATCAAATATCTCGTCCTCGGTGGAGAAAGGGGAGGGAACATAAGGGGCTTCCCCCACACTAAGTCCACACAAAGCATCGTCAAAAGGAGAAGACGAGCTTGTAGTACTCAATACACGCGGTGATGACGGAGTTAGAGTTGTAGAAAAATCTTTTAAATTCAATTCAAAATCTTTTCCTTTTTCATCTTTTAAACTCTCCTTGTGAAAACCCGATTTAATTATGTCAAAAATATTCGGTGTTTCTAAAGCAATGTTAGTCACACTAAAAATTCTCACATTTGAAAACCGTTTTGGTATAGGTGGTGGTAAGTTCTCAAATCTTTTGTCAACAAAGAAAACTTCCCCATTGGGATCAACGTATTCATCATCCGAAGAATCACTCGAGATTGGAATCGTAGGCTTAACACTCTTAACCTCCACCGGCGAAGGGGACGGAACTTCATTTTTCTCAACAACTCCTAAAACTCTATTTGAAATATTTTTGCAAATTTTTTTGATGGGATTGACATTATACAAAGACGTGATCGAATACACATGAGAAAGCATGGAGTTTTGAGTTGCATTAATGATGAGTTCTTCCTCATTGAAACGAAGAGTGATTTTCCTTGCATGCACATCGATAAGTGCTCTCGAGGTATCCAAAAAAGATCCACCTAAAATTAACGGAACTTTAGGATTAATGGGAATTTCAACAACAATAAAGTCTACGGGATAGTAGAACTTTCCAACTTTCACAAAGACGTCCTCGGCAACTCCACAAGCTAAAATCGTAGAATGATCGGCCATTTCGATTGACATTCTTGAAGGAGTGAGATTGGGAAGATCGAGCGATTTAAAAATCTCAAGAGGCATCAAATTAATACTAGCACCAAGATCGGCCAAGGCGTAGCATTCTTCCATGTCTTGTATAGCACATGGGATTAAAAACTTGCCGGGATCACCGACTTTTTGAGGTATGCGGCTAAGAAAAACCGATGAACAACTAGACGATTTTTTCAATTTTTCTTTGTTATTCAACATACTTTTGAAGTTCGCGGCAAATCGAGGCATCATGACTAAGGCGTCGGCAAAACTTATATTAAAATGCAAGTCACGAAACATTTTCATAAAGAGTTCAAATTGATAATTATTTCGTTCTTGTGCCTTTTCCTTGTCTCGTCTTGAAGGGTATGGTAAAGGTGGTGTGGGTTGGGGCATAGGCATAGGCATCAGCCTTGGAATCTCGGGTTCCATGATTGGTATTGGTTCAACCGTAGGTGTGGTTTGAGCGGTACTTCGTGGGCTTGGAATTTGCTCCTTTTCAACCACCACCTCGGGTTCTTTCTCTTTTTCCTTCTCCATAGAAGTACTTGGACGAGAAATGGGTTCTTTGAAAGTTTTACCACTACGAGTGGTAATAGCCTTCAATTCTCCTTTCGGGTTCACGATGGTATCACTAGGAAGACCACCCGAAGAAGAGGGCTTACACATGATAGCTTCAAACATTTTTCCCATTCGGTCTTCAAACTTAGATTGCCTAGCATCCGCTTTTAACAACTCTTGCTTAATCTCATGTTGACCTTGCTCTATTTTTTGTTGATTTTGTTGGAGTCGTTGGACATTTCCTTCCATTTTTTTAGCATGAGTTTTAAGTTCATTAGCAAGTTCGTTTTTAAGCTCGTTCTTCAACTCGGATCTTAAGCTAACCATTTCACGTTGCATATTATCAAACTTAGCATCGTTAGCCTTAGCATAATTCAAAAACTCTCCTTGAAGATTTTTGGTGTGATCATTTTGAAAACCTTGAGTCGTAGTTTGAAAATCACGGTTTTGGTTTTGGTTTGAAATTTGCCCATTTCCACTTTGATAATTACCCTTGTTGTAATTCCTTTGATTGCCTTGATAATTACCACCTTGGTTGTTGTTTCGATAGTTATTAGCATTTTGATTTGGTGGAGCTTGATTTTGGCGGGAACCTTGACCGATTTGGTTATAAGTTCCCGTGGCTACATAAGCACTCGAAGTGTTACCATCCGCGGTAATGCACTCGGAAAGATCATGAGCTCCACCACACGACAAACAACTCTTAGAAACCGCTTTAACCGAAGCGGAATTTGAAGCTTCTTGAGCTTTCCAATGGGACATAAGGCTAGCAAATCTATCAAAAAATCGATTTTCTTCATTTGCCTCATCATGTAAAGTATTAATGCTACGAGACGATGACGAGCCCAATTTGGCAACACTCGGTGTGTTACCAGGGCTATAAACCTTAGACCTATTCTCAATTATGACCAAAGCTTCTTCAACCGTTTTACACAAAAAATTACCACCCGCGGCGGCATTTAAATAATCTCTTTCATGATCATTAAGTCCATTGTAAAACGTGTCTATTTGGTGCAAGTCAGAAAAACCGTGATGAGGACATTCATGTAACATTTCCTTAAACCTATTCCAAGCCGTTGAAAAACTTTCATTTGATTCTTGTGAAAATTTAGAAATCTCATTTTTCAAATGCGTATCTTAGAGGGCGGAAAAAATTGGTTCACAAATTTCGAAACGAGATCCTTCCACGTCAATATAGAATTGGGTGGCTCTTTCTCTAACCAAATTTTTAGCGGGCCCCGCTAAGGAATACGGAAAAAGCATCATCTTAATCGAGTCATTCGAGACATCCTTAAATTTGCAAGTAGCGGTAAGACGATTAAATTGGCGGATAAGGTTGTGTGGATTGTCCTTCTCATCACCACGGAATTTGTTGTTTTGGATCATCGACAACAAACCCGTTTTCACCTCAAAATTCTCCCCAAGGATTGCGGGAATCACAATAGCTTCTCCATAACCCTCGGTGGGTGCTTGAAGTAACTCCATCATAGTTCGATTCGCCATGGTTGGTACTTCTCGTACAATAGGTTCGTCAATAGGAGACTCCTCACTAGAATGAGTTGGAGTGGGAGTTTTGTTCTTTCGTCTACGTGCACGTTTTGCTTGATTACGAGTTAGCATAAACGTCACGTACAACGAGGAGACGAGCAAAGAAGATTCTTTTTGGTGTTTTTAATTTTTCAATTTTTTTGTGGTTTTTGATTGTATTAACCTTTTGGAATTTGGTGAATGTATTAAGTAGACACAAATCTACAAATCTCCTCCTTAATCAAATCTCTCGATTAAAGAAGTCTCAAGGAATGAAAACGATCACGTGAAGTGAACGCCTTCGATGACTTTAGAACGATGGTGGAACACCAAATCGTTCAAGAGGGTTTAATCAAATGAAACCAAGAAATATATATGATATGTAATAATACTTTAGGCGGCAAAACCCTCGATTAGCTCTCAAAATCAAATACGCACAAGCAAGCGGAGGAAACGAGGCGGCGCGAAGCACTTAAGAGCCTTTTTCCTTTAGGTCGTGAAATACAACCGCCTTATACCCACCTTATAGTTTGTATTTTTCAAAATCGAGCTTCTCGAAAGTATTTATCTATTTTTGCCTTTTTTCTTTGGTTTGAGATTCGAATACAATGATTGGGTAATGACCTCCCAAGTCAAGGTTGTGATTTCTCATATATTTGGAGTACTTGTGAATTTATTGTTCTACGTATACAATATAGTAATAATATTCACACAAAAACCGAAAAACGATAATACGTATTAGTAGAGTGCTACTAATACAAATACTAATTATGGTTATATAAAAACAAAAATTGTTCAATCAAAACACAACACGCCTCCCCGCCAGCGGCGCCAAAATGATTGTAGTGTTTTTACTACTCTTTAGGAAAAGAGAGCAAAAAGGGTAAGTATTAACAAGCGGTTTAGGAAAACCACAAGTTATGACCCAAAATAAGAAGTGAGTTCGTTCTCGAGGAGGCTAGTGTGTTGTGTAATGAATTGATTAATGATGTGATTTTATTGTCAAGAAAATAAAATAGAAATAAGATGAGAAAAGAAAGAAATGACGGTTACGAAGACGGATCGAGCTAAGACGAAAAAGCGTTCACGTAAAACCGTAAAAAACTATAAAATTAAAAATTTTGAACCTAAGAATTAATTAAAAGCTAAAAGTAGTCTAAAATAATATAAATAAGAATAAAAATCCAATAAAAATATTTTAAAACCTTTTATTAATTAAATATTCAATTTTAAATGCTAATTAAAGCCCTAAAATTAAATATAATTAATCAAAATGTAAAAAATATTATTTTATTGAACTAATAACTTACTTATATTAACTAAAAACTAAAAAGTATTTTTCCTAAATTTTTGAAAACTATTTTTCTATTTTTAAATCACTAAAAACTATTTTAAAACTAAAATAATTATAAAAAATAATAAAATAATGCTAAAAATAATGTACCAATTTTAAAAATCCTAATTTACTCTAATTATCAGTAGAAAATTGAAAAAGTTTAAAAAATGTTAAATTTTTCACTAAAAGACAAAAACAGTTTATTATAAAACCCTAATTAAACTAAATTAATTATAAAAAAATAAATAAAAAGTGAACAGTGAAAACGTTTTTAACTAAAAATCTTCAAATAACATTCTAAGTCTAGGAAAAATGTTTAAACTGAAAAAGAAATATTTTTGGCACTAAATGCCAAAAACAGAAAATAAAAAGTATATTAAAATAGCAATAAATCCTAAAAAATAGCAAATGAACAGTAACTAAAAATCTAATTAATTAGAAAAATCAAAAATTAAATTAGAAAAATACTGAAACAAATTTCAAGTCCTAAATCCAATTTTAGATCACTAAAAACAAAAAATCAGATTTATGATAGTGACATGTGACTGGACTTTTGTCCTTATGCTTAGCAGTGCTAAAAATTGTGCTACCAGTGGGAAAGGAGTTCCCACTGCTAGTGTTAATTCTTGGTCAGTTAACCAGTTGAGCTTAGGAAAGCTTTTGGATGGGTTTCTTTTGGCACAAAGGGCACCCTTATACTCAGTTGAGTATAAGGAGTCTAAGCAAACACAAAAACTCACAAGTTACTTCACAAAAATCCACACAATTAGCATCAAAAGTTTCTGATTAAGCCCTTAGGTGACTGATGAACAATTGACTGATCTATTTGGCACAAAAGTGAAATTCCAATGCTCAAATCTTGTATATAAGTTCACCAAACAGCATATAAGCAATGCACAACCCTAAAATGACCTAATATCTAGCAGATTATCAAACCTGATGGCACAAATTCACACAAAATCAGACACAAATAGCAGTTACTAGATTAGGCTATGTTTTCCAATATTTAGCATGCAAATTCACTCAACCTCTATCCAAACTGAAAACTACCACTTATATTCACCTAATAACAACCAAGTGAGTATGTAAAACAGGTTTTAACACAAGATTAAAATCATTTAAACCATGTTAAGCCCTAATCCAAACACCCTTTTAAATACTGAAAATCAACTTTTTCAAACAAAATCTTAACAAATCTCAATCAAACTGCTTAATTGCTATCTAATCATTCATAACATCCTAGAATGAACATTATCAACCCATAAGAACACACATAAACAACTTCTTCACAAAATCTTGTTGGACCTACATCCAGGCCCAACAATGGCTGCTAGCCATCTCCAAACAGGCCCGGGCCTGTGTAGTACTCTTGAACAACAATCACTATGGAAACCTGCTCAAAACAACCAAGAACAAGCACAATATAACAACTTTCTGATTTTTTAAAAACCTTTCAAACCTTTTTCACAACTTCCTCAAATGATTTTCCTTTCAAAAACACTTATACCAAATACACTTTCAATCCTGCAAACCTAAATCTTTGAAACAAGATTTCACCAAAAATTCCCTTTTTCAGAAACCTTGTTTCTGAAAATTCAAAACACAAAATATGTTTTGCACAATATTAATGGAACTCAGTGTTCTAGCTTAAAAACATTTACCAAATTTTATAAAACAAAAGGAATTACACTTTTTCATAAAAAATTACCAACTTTATTTAAATAAAAAGGGATTACAAAGTTTTGCTAGAAAAACTGGAACAAGAAATAGGGACACATTTCGTCTCCTATTTATACAACTACTTGGACTATTCTAGAACTAAAATAAAATAATACAAGGAAATTAAACCCTAGTTGCTGATTTCCCTTAAATGCCCTTGAGGTCTTGGTCAAAAATCGTGCATGTGATGAGGCCAGGAGGAATCTTTAATCTGGAGCGTTCATTGTTCCTTTGGGACCAAGGAGTGAAGGAGATTTGTTGATTCTCTGAAGAAATTCGTTTATTTCCCAAAATGGGGGAGCAGGGGACAATGGGGGGGCCACATGGGGGTCACGGGATGCAAGTTTGAAGGTGGGGATGTGATGTGGATGGGATAAATTACCCATCTGGAAAGATGCATCAGAAACCCCTTTGGTTTAGAGGGTTAATTAAATTAGGGTTTATGGGTTTTTAGTTTAAGAAAGGGGAGTGTTTTAATCTGATTTGGGAAAAATCGTTTTTAAAAACGTGTTTAGGGGGGAAATTAGGGAGGGTTGACTGGGAGTTGTTGACCATTTTAATAAACTGGTTGGGTTTGGGTTGTGGGCTGGGTTTGGGTATGGATAATGGGTAGGGTCGGGTTAAGGTGAGGTGTCAGTTTGTGAGTGGAGGAGTGGGTTTGTTGTCTGGGCAGTAATGGCCCCCCAATGTTCATACTTTGTTTACTTTGTATAAAACAGCAACCAAACTTCTTTTCCTTTGTTATAAGTTTGGAAACTTGTCACTTATGGCACAACATGTTTTGAAATCTTAAATCAAGGACTTCAAATGTAATTTCTTCCATTTCCAAGGGCTAAACTTGTACAATCTTCATTCCTCAAGGACCATTCTTGCATAACTTGATTTCTTCAAGGTCTTAACTGGCCAAGTCTTCAAAAATGAGGGACTAAAGTTGCCAATCTTCAAAACTTCAAGGTCATTTTTGGAAATTCATGATTTGGGTCCGGTTCATTGTGCGGCTTCGTTTCCCGTGTTCGTTTTTGATTGATTCTTGTGATCTTTTTGTCTTTTCTTCAATATCCGTACCTAAAAATACACAAGCAACAAACACGAGCATATATTTGGCAGTTTTAATGATATTTTATGCATTTTAAGCCCGATTTGGACGATGAGACTATGTATAAAAGCAGTCTCATCACAAACGCATCCTATTTTTTCTCCTGCTAAACCAAACACACTTTTTTGCGTATTCATCATAAACAAACACCTCCTTGTGATGTTTTTTTATCTACCAAACACACCTAAGCCAAACACCCCTTCGGTGGTGACAAATCCGACAGTGGTTGGGCACACTGATGGTCCTGGTGGTGTTGATGTAACGATGACGATGATGGATCTGGTGGTTTGTCGTGGGGGCTGGTGGTGATTGCAACTGTGGTGACGGCTGTCGGCTACGATGGTGAAGATGAGGGTTGGCCTTAGATCAATGGCAGTAGTAGATGATATTGGTGGTTGGAGGTTGGGTGTCAATTGTGGTCTTGGTGGTGTTTTATACGATGGTTGTGGATGACAAGATGATGGTCTTGGGTAGGACCACGATAGTGATACATCTGATAGCATTGATGGAGATGTACATACCGTTATGATGGTAACCATGGTGGTTGATAGACGGTGGTATTAGCGTGACTACGGTGGTGGACATCGATGGTTGATCTAGTATTTGGTTTAGGTGGCTGCGATGATGCAAGATTCGGGTGGGGTGGCGACGGTCACCGGCGGCTGGCCGGAGATTCAGCTGTCGTATTTTAACATTTATAAATGATGATATTGTAGATCGGAGGGTTTTATAGAGATTTCCTTTGGTGGTGGTGGTGGCCATAAAAACATTCTGGTGACCAGAAATTAAAAGAGGCGCGGGAAATAGGATGAGAGGAGGAGTAGTATGTATTTTTATTACTAGGTTTAGGGTTTGTGATATTATGAGGGTGAAACCCTAATTTTTAATATATATACAAGTGGAAGTTTATAAAACCAAATTGTAAATGTTTAATACTTTTGGCTTTATATTGTAATTTCAGTTACAGTGTCTCTTTTGTATCTTCCATTAAACATTTCTATTATCGCGGTTAGGGACTCGTTTGAGGTCGATAAAACTTGATTAGGTTTTTAAAATTCGTGTCATTAGTTTTACAATGATTTTTCTTAGAGTATTTGTTTGATTAATTTTTCGTAATCTATCTATAGTTTTATTTAAAGAAATCACTATTTACCGGATCTTCTCGCATGATCTGCGTTCCTAGAAAGTCTACTTCAACTTGTATATTCTTATTTTCAACTTTCGTTATACAAATTTAAAAACTAAAATTAAAGTATTAAATAATTTAATAAATCTTTTTATCAAACATTTTGGAATCATTAAATATAAATTTGATTCGAGTTTTGAAATTCGCGTCATTTATTTTAAAATGATTTTTCCGATAATTTAGAGTATTTGTTCGATTAATTTTTCGTAGTCGTTCTATAGTTTTATTTAAAGAAACCACTATTTATCGGATCTTCTCGCATGATTTGCGTTCACAGAAAGTATATTTCAACTTGTATATTCTTGTTTTTAACTTTCCTTATAAAAATTTAAAAACTAAAATTAAAGTATTAAACAATTTAATAAATCTTTTTATCAAATATCTTTGAGTAAATAAATATAAATTTAATTTGTATCGTGTCAGTTCGTAGATTTGGCGGAGTGTTTTACTGTAAAATAAACTCCCGTTTTGAATCAAATAACTTTGATAACTCTCGCAAATGAATAATGATTAGCAAATAATATAATTTATTATTTAAAGCTTGGAAAATTCTCGGGTGTTACACCCAACTCGTGTTATTTTGAGTTTCATACTCGAAACTCAGTCGTTGTTAGCCGATTGAAAAGTGTAGAGAAAAGAAATATAAAGTTGTAACCCAAAGTTATGTAAAATATAATTACGTTTACTTACAGATAATTCTGCCCGGACTTTTAACTTGTGTTATTCACCAATGGTTGTTTTAGGAAAGTCATGGATAAAACTGGAACTTATCTGAGTGGTCCTGTCTCTTATCCCTAGGAGGTCTTCCTCCACTAGGTTTTTTCGGCAAACTCTATTTATTCTAGTGTGGATGGAAGGCATCGATCAATCTGACAGAGCGACCATCGTTCATAGAACAATATAAGAAAACAATTCGAAGCGAAGAGTCCTGAAAATCGTCAGCTCTTAAAAGTCGACAAGGGTTCACCACAACGAGCCCGTTAGGTTTCGTTTGTCAGTGTATATTCAGAAATATTTCACGCCACAATTTGCGAATTCAATGAAGCTCAAAGAATCACTCGTCAAAACGTAGTAATGATAACAAGGCAAAATACATTAATTTCGTGTGGACGAATCATGCGTCAAAACAAGCACACTCCAAAATTGGAATACTAAGTCAATGCCATAAATAACGGGTCACGTCGGATATACTCAAGCCTACTCATTTATAATCTCATATTTTCATACAAAAGGGCGTCCTAATCTATGCAAATATGTTATTACAAACTTATGGTTCGATGATTTATGATTTCTATATTCAAATGCGAAGGTGTCCTAATCCATTTCAATAAAGAGTTCATAAATCATCGTACTCAAGTGTCACCGGGAAAATACCCAATTCAAACCGTTAAAATCTCTAAACGATATTATCCAAAATTACCAAAAGCAAAGCGCATGAGTTGATAATAAGTCGTGTACGGGATGGAAGAATATAAAAGTTGATAGGCGATAACTCAATCACTGACGTATATCAAGAAAAGGAAGTCACTGTTATAAATAGGATAATTTTATAATACTTGGTTATAAATAAGCAACTATCCAATCACACATATCTTTCCTATCCTCGAGGAAGACTCGTCAAACACTAAGCCGAGTAATAGCTTATCATAACCCAACCTCGAAACTCACTCACAAAGAATGGCCCCGGGTTTTGTTATGAATTATTACACATCTCAACCTTTCAATGACTTAGCTCAACTCTGAGCATACAACACATTCTACATTAACACGTAAGACTACGAGTCTTACCCACCCCCGCGGTAATTCATCAAAAATCATAGGCTGTGTAACGTCCTAAACTTATTTCCATCTCCCACTTAATCAAACATAAGGCCACTGAGGCATAGTTAAGTATTGTTACACCTCTCAACCTTTTTGAATGAATTAGCTCGAACCTAGGGATTACTCATGACCAATCGTCAACAAAAATTAACATAATGTCTCTAGTTTTGATTATAAAAAGATCTGCGAGACTATTGTGTAACTCACAATGCCCAATGAGTGTTTTAGCGTTGATGTATAAAAGTATATTATATGTGTGAGCGTACAAATCAAGTGATCGAACTCATGTAAACAAGTAATCACATGGAAGACAACAAAGCAATAGCAACATGTATTGCAAGTATTTATATAGCAGCAGCATGAGTATGATGTGATGGATGTTACTACTCAATAAAACCAAGAGCCGGTTATAGTCTAGAGTTACTAATGCAACCTAATTCTCAATAACCAAGGCTCTGATACCAATTTGTCACACCCCCGAATTTGCCGTAGCGGAAGACTGGCTTTGGGAGGCTGTAACTTCATGAGTAATCGAGAGCTTGATCCGAGAACGACCTCTACATGTCAAAACCAATTAGCAGACTCCAAAAAATTCATATAGTCAAGTACGTGAAAATAATTGCTTAAAAAGGTCAACATAAAGTTGGTGAGTTTATAAGTTTGTTTTATAAGGTTTATGAAAAATTAGAGTTTATATCGACCACTACACCTGGTAGTAAAAATAAAAAAATTTAACATTTCGTGTTAAATAGATTTTCTTTGAAGATTACAAAGCTTATTAATCAAGACAGAGTTTATTGATAAAAATGGAGTTCACTAATAAGAATAGAATTTTCTGATAAAAATAAAGTTTACTAATAAAGAAAGAGTTCACTGATAATAGTTAGAATTTATTGATAAAACAGAGTTCACCGATAATAAATAGAGTTTCCTGATAAAACAAAGTGCACTGATAACAAATAGAGTTTTTTGATAAAACAAAGTTCACAGATAACAAACGGAGTTTTTTGATATAAAAAAACACAGTTCACAAATAATAGTTAGATTTTACTAATAAAACAGAGCTCACTGATAATAGTTAGAGTTTTTTTTTATAAAAACAAACTTCACTAATAATAATTAGAGTTTACTAATAAAACAGAGTTCATAGATAATATATAAAATTGTTTAATGAACCACAGGATTTTCTAACCACTTAGTGACAATATAACAAATACAATGTCACTAAACAAAATAAAACATTTATTATTGTATACGATCATGACACTGAAACGTTAACATAACCAAAAATTTAATAATATAAGGTAACCCAAACGGGTGTCTAACCCGTGACACCCGTACTCAGACTGAAATGTAAGTGTTCCTAATTTGATCACACAACCACAACTAGGTAGGGATGTCAATCTCAGTAGATCTATCTATAACATTCTCAGTTTCTCAGTCAGATATTAACGGTTCATATAGTGGGCCAAAAGTAACTTGGGTCAATTAGCAACTTAAACCAATAACGAAACGAGTAAATGTATTATTTTTAACACGTTAAAACAAGCAATGATAGAGTAGAAAATGAGTAAATGTTGAAACATTTAATAAAGTTCACAAATGAGCACTTAACAATTAAGCCAATTAATAGATAGATTATGACTAACCAAACAAGCTTAGAATTAGCTTAAGACAACCAAGTAGTATACATATAGTTATTGACAATTAAGCAAATTTATAATTAATTAGTTTATGACAACTAATCAGTTTATAAATAGTTTACTGACCAAGCATGTACCTCCCCAAAGAATAATTATAAAACATTTATAATTCGATTTAAAGCAAGAAAAGGTGGGGTATGAACTCACCTCAACGATGTAGAGCAAACGCTAGTGATGCTAATACTATTCTTCGCACAAACGTAAATTGAAATAGCTCGGTCATGTGTTGTGGTTTAACTAATCGGCTAAATCTTAAAAATGTGTATTTGAGTTCCTGATCGATATTTACATCAACGCGACCCGTTGATAAAATATTTAAGTTCCAAGTTATATTAGTTTGGTGGTTGGTTAAATAAAATAAATAAAATGGGCACACACCAAGTATGTAATGTATTCCGTACACATTACGTATGAAAAGACGATTATATAATTCTTTTGTTGAATTATAGAATAGAGAGAAACAATTTTACTGAATACATCAAGGTATATATTTATTTTACAGTTATTTTATAAAAGACGTGAGAAAAATAATTTGACAAAATAATTCGGCATATTTTAAGAAAACCCACTTAATTAATAATTGTCAACTTCAAATAAAGCATAACATTCGTTCGTTATCGAGTTATTGTAAATTAGTAATTAATATGTATCTTTAAATTATAATTTTTCCGTTTTATCACTTTCAAATATAGTATAAGTTTATAGCAAAAAATATAAAGTATGGAGTTTTATTAAAATTTCTACATGACCTATTCGTTTATACAACGTTTTCCATATTTACCAACTGTCAATATTTTCCATTTTTCCAAGAAATTCACGTTAGTACAAATCACGTTTTAACATATATCCCACTAGACTAAATAATCAACATAATTAAATAACACTAAACACAACCTATCTGTTATAAATAAAAAGCCAAACGCCCTAGGTGGGCTATTAAACAAATACCAAACGCGCGAGTATTTTTATAGATCTCATAATAACAATAGTTTTCGACATATTTATTTAACCATTTTCATACCACAATTTAGTCCGTTTTGCAATTAATAAATTTCTATTAGTTTATCAGCCGAATTAAACCATAACCTGCCACGAACTATAATCGTGCTAGTCCTCGTTTTCTGTCGAAGCCAAACATCCTCTTTGTTAGCCTTAAAATGTGTGCGACTAACGAAATTACATTAGTTTCATAGCCGGGACTTGCAGGGACTAATATTGTCATATGTAAAGTCCAAGTCCCGTGCTATATAAACCCCTCCATACTTCCATGGAGGGGTGAGGCTTTTCATTTCTTTCTTTTCCTTTCTCTCACTAGAAATAAACACACTTTTCTAGTATCTCTTGTTTCTCTCTCTACCATGGCTAAACAACACTTCTATCCTCCCCGACCTCCGGATCTTTTACCCGTGTTCTTAGTGAATCCAACTTAACACTCTTTGTATTCTCTCAGCTAACCGAAACGCACCCTTATTAGTATTCTGCTAATCCCAAACGCACCCTTTTGGCTGCTACTTAACCCAAACACCCTTTTTGGGTTTTCTGCTTACCCCAAAAACCCCCTTTTGGATTTTCTAGCCAAACCAAACGCACCCTATTGCTTCTCCAGCTAAACCAAATGCACCTTATTGCTTTTTCATCAGAAATAAACACCCTCGTGTGGTGTTTTCAGTCTACCAAATGCACTCTATTGCGTTTTTTGCCTGAGCCAAACACCCCCTCGCCGGTGATAAATTCGACGGTGGCTGGACACATTGATGGTCGTGGTGGTGTTGATGTAACGACGATGATGATGGATCTTATGGTTCATCGTGAGGGCTAGTGGTGATTGCAATTATGTTGTCGCCTGTCGGACACGATGGTGAAGATGAGGGTCGGCCTTAGATCAATGGCAGCAAAGGCTGATAGTGATGGATGGAGGTTGGGTGTCGACTGTGGTATTGATGGTGGTTTATACGGTGGTTGTGGTTGACAAGATGGTGTTCGTGGCTAGGACCACGCTGGTGACGGATCTGATAGCGATGAGGGAGATGTACCGACGGTTGTGATGGTGACCATGGTGGTTGACAAACGGTGGTGGTAGTGTGAATACGGTGTTGGACATCGGTGGTTGATCTAGTGGTTGTTTTAGGTGGCTGCGATGATGGAAGATTCAGGTGGGGAGGCGGCGGTCTCCGGTGGCCGACCGGAGATGGCAGCTACCGGATTTCAACATTTATAAAGTGGTGATATTGTAGATCGTTAGATCGAAGGGTTTTATGGAGATTTCCTTTGGTGGTGGTGGTGCCCGTAAAAATATTTCGGTGACCAGAAATTAAAAGAGGCGCCAAAAATAGGATGAGAGGAGGAGTAGTATGTGTTTTTATTATTAGGTTTATGGATTTTGACATTATGAAGGTGAAACCCTAATTTTTAATATATATACAAGTGGAAGTTTATAAAACCAAACTATAAATGTTTGATACTTTCGGGTTTATATTGTAATTTCAGTTACAGTGTCTCTTTTGTATCTTCCATTAAACATTTCTATTATCGCGGTTAGGGACTCGTTTAAGGTCGATAAAACTTGATTAGGTTTTTAAAATTCGTGTCATTAGTTTTACAATGATTTTTCTTAGAGTATTTGTTTGATTAATTTTTCGTAATCTATCTATAGTTTTATTTAAAGAAATCACTATTTATCGGATCTTCTCGCATGATCTGCGTTCCCAGAAAGTCTACTTCAACTTGTATATTCTTGTTTTCAACTTTCGTTATACAAATTTAAAAACTAAAATTAAAGTATTAAATAATTTAATAAATCTTTTTATCAAACATTTTGGAATCATTAAATATAAATTTAATTTGTACAGTGTCAGTTTTAGATTTGGCGTAGTCTCCTACAATATGTAAAATAAACTCCCGTTTTTGAATCAAATAAATATGATATCTCTCGAAAATGAATTTTGATTATTAAATAATATAATTTTAATTATTTAAAGAAGAAAAATTCCCGGTTGTTACATGACATATCCAAATTTTGTTTAATAGTTTGGAATGGGCTCGCTCTAGATTGGCCTAGTATTATTAGATGGTTTTGGGTTGAATTTAATAATGAGTCAAGCGTCGAGTATATGGTGATGTCGTACCTATCTCGACCATTGAAAACCCTCGTTTTGAAAACGTATCTAACGGAAAATTTTCGACAATCAGGTGTGCATATGACTGATTTTGGGCTTCATCGCTAAGTTAGCTAGACGAAGATGACGACTTCTCATTTCTTTTAGTCAACGTTGGTCTTCTGGTTAACATGACTCAAACAAACACGACAAAAATATAAATAACATCAAAACGATCATTTTTAAGATTCACTAAAATGTCAAACGACTAGTATTCGAAGTAAAGAATGCCAAGTGATTATCAAGTAGATTTGGTATTTCTTATTTGAAGTTGAAATGGGAGTTCACGAAGGCGTCTACTTATTTCATCATCGAGCCTTCTTACCTCCTTCTACCCTTTTTCTTCAAACCCAGTCTATCAATTGATGACTAATAAGTGTGAAAACACTTATCCTTTTACCACTTATTTCCAATAAACAAGACCAAAACGTGTATTTTATGTCATAAAAGTCGGAATTATGCGTGGTTTGTGTTTTTATTGTGTTTCAGGATAAAAATATGAAAAAGGGAGAAAACACAGGCTATCACGGGCTTTTATCGAAGAAAACGACAAAAGACGAAGTCAAAAGATCAAGAGTGTAAAAAGAACGGAAGTCCAAGGCCTATTCTGAAGATTTATCGAAGAAAAAGTCTAAAGACAGAAGTTTAACATAGTCGAAGAACTCAAGTCTAATAGAAGAAAAAAATAATAAGACAAGTTCAATTTATATCGACAAATCCCGAGACAACGTCGACAAAGTCAAAGAAATTAAAAGACGAAAAGACAAAGAAAGAAAGAGAGGAAACAACAACAACTTCCCCTCCTCCTATAAATAGTCATTTAGTCCTTCATTTTGAGTGGTTATAAAATTAGGAGTAGATTATTTTAGGATTAGGAGTAGCTTAATACTTTCTCTCTCTAGCTTTTCTTAATGTTTTTCAAGTTTTTTTCATTAATCTTGTAATTTGAATCTTTAATCATCTTAATTTCAAGCTTTTTCAATTAATCATTCTCATTCTACCTTTCTTAATCTTGTTACTTGTTTAATTTTGATAATCATGTAGTTTATTAAGCATGTTCTTGTTTAGTTGATGTTTGTGTTTGATTGTGCTTATTGATCTTTTTATGTTTGATTTTTATAGCTTATAGTATTTTAGTGCTTATTGTCTTAATCTTTTTATTTTTAATTGAGTGCTTATTAGTTAATTTTTATAAAAAGTTGTTTTTAAATATTTTTATTATTTAGTGTTTTTAAAAGGTTTTAAATTTTGGCTTATTAGCTTTTTCTTAAAATCTTTTTGGTTAAGTTTTTGGATAAGTGCTTATTAGATTTTAGCTTATTTTCATTTTGGTCATTTTTAATTATTCCGAACTAGTAAACCCCAACATTCCGGATAAGCTTGCAAAATTTTATTCCGGATAACATGTGAAATCTCATTCCGGATAAGCTAACATTTGGATCCCGGATAAGAAGAAAAATAAAACCCGGACAGTAGAATAAACAATTTCCTAGAAAATATTTATTCCGTATAAGCTTAAGAAAAACATTGAGTATAAGGTTTTGATAACTAAACATTCCGTATAAGGTTTTGTCATTATTCTGTATAAGGCTAACTAACAACATTTCGTATAACAAGTAATAGAATGACATGCTAGCCTAGTAGCTAGTTTAGTTTTGGCGCCAATTTCAGCTAGTAGGTTGCTAGCTTAAGCTAGATGCCTGCTAGCTTGTTTATTTATTATTTTGTTCCGTAATTTTTTAGTTTAATCTGAAAGTTATTCCGATTTTATTTCTGAAAGTTACGTATTTTTAGTTGAATTTTTCGTCTAATTTTAAAATTAATATTTTTCGTAAATTTCAAGTTTTATCTTTTTTAGTACCCGCCTTAGGTTTTGCCTCGTTTAGCTTTAAAGTACCATCTTAGTTTTATTTTCTCCTTTTTCATTAAGTAAACTTTATTTTCGAGTCGATAGTTAATTTCTTCGTTTAGTTTTATTTTTATTAATTGTTTTGTTTTAATTTACGTTTTATTATTTGCTTCGTTTATTTTTAAAATAGTTTTATAATCCAATTTCTGTCATTTTTATTTAAGTAAGTTTTCTTTTTAATTCGAAAAGTTTATTTGTATTTTTTTATTTTCGCTTTTACTTTTATCAATTGTTTCTTTTAATATTTGTTTTAATAATCGTTTTAATATCGTTTTAATTTTTAGTTCTTAATATTCGTCTTGTTTTACGTTTCTTTATTATTTGTCATTCGTCATTAGTTTATTCTTTTTACTTTTCGCATTTACTTTTTAATTTGTTATAGATAATCAACGACATTTTCTTTTTATTCACCAAGAACGACTGAGTCACACTTATAACCAGTAATCAATTCGAATTGAATCGAGACGAAAACATTTTCTTACTTGGCAAAAACCAGTTATTAAATGGCGCCGCTGCCAGCTCTTTTCGAGAAGATTAACGGTTTTTGTGAGAGACGCGTTGGATTTTGAGATCCGTTCACTTTTGAACGTTATTTTCTTGCCAAAAATATTCCAAAATTTTCAAAAATAAAAAATAATAATAAATAAAAAATTTCAAAAATCCCAAAAACATTTAAAAAATTATAAAAAGCATTTCTTTTTCGAAAGTTTTACACCAAAAATATTCTTCTTGCTTATCTATTGTTCTTAATGAATTCGTATGTTGCTTGTGCAGCAGGGTGTGGAAGACGATTATATGGTTTAGAATCATGTGAATGGTGTTATTGAGAGCAATGCGGAAAAGATCTTCCACTCGTTTCCGATTCACAATTTTCCCATTTTGGATTTTGTCCATCGTGCAATTCGACTAATTTATCCTTTTCTAATCCACCTACTCTCCCCCTTGCATATATTGTGGAAGCGATTCTCATTGGCAAGTTTCGTGTCCAATTTGATACCCGCCTCATGGCGAGCAGGAATCGGGTTACAATTATGACAATGGTAATAGTTATCTACAAGAAGCACCGGGTTTTCCTCAATACCCGTATTGCAACAATTGTGGGGGCCCTCATGATACTTCTTATTGTCAGCCGATGAATTATTATGAGCGAAACCCGTGTTCTACTTCTTTTCAACCAATGATTTATGATGGACCACATCCGTGTTATAATTCTGGTTTTTACAATTTTGAGCCCCCACAATACACCCTCGATCATCAACCTTATGTTGGAATGTGTGAAGAAGAACGAGCCATTTTTTTAATACACTTCAATACGTTCAACAAGAATTAGCTAGCATACGCGAAGCAAGGAAGGAGGAAAAGCGACAGCAACAAGAACAGGTATCTAATGTTTGTGATTATACTCCTCCTCTTGTGCGTCCATACTACTATTATGATGATGATGAGGATGATATCTATAATCTCAACCCATCTTCTGAGATTACTACTCCTACTCTTGATATCCCTAATGCGTCTAAGGATAGTGATACATCGAGTGAGATTAGTGATTTTGGTCTCGACAAATTCTTTGATGAGGTTTGTGATGTGCTGACTTTTGAGGAGCTTACGGAAGAGGTCGCTCTTAATGATGATGATTTTTCTCCATGCTATGAGAATTTTACTTTTGAAATGTCTCCTTCTCCTCCGGGCGATGATGGCGATGTTGATTTATTCTCTCCGACTTACGAGAAGTTCACCACTGAACTTGGTCTTGTAGATGAGGTAGAAGACGTTATTCTTCGCCCCAAACTACTAAAAGTTCATCTTCTTATTGCTAAAATTAAAGCATTGAATTCTGCTCCTATTTCTGAGTCTTTACCTCCGTCTATTACTTTAGTTGAGAATAATGATACAGCTATGGAGGAAATCGACATTCTCTCAATACCTCTGGGTATTGATGATGATGACACGGAGGGGGATATTCTTTTTGATACTTTGCTGCATGAAGATATTGTCCTAAGTCCCCCTCCCGAGTACCTTTTATCCCAACCTTTAGAAACCATTACCGAGGATGAATGCTTTGACCCGGGAGGTGACATTGACCATTTTATTATAGATAACCTTACGGCTTTGCCGCTTTCTAAACATCAGTTTTCTTTGGGGGATGACAATTTGCTTCCTTTACCCACCCCACCTCCCGTGGATCACAACCTCACATACTTTTCGTATGATGAGAGGACTTTTCTACCCTTTAAGACTTATCCTCCGGCCTCTCCTGTTGTATTTTCCTCCGGGAACAAGGACAAGGTCTTTGATCCCGGTATTACATTCGAGGCTTCCCTATGGACCATTTAATTCGGGGAGGAGTCAGGCTCGTGACTCGGTTAACAAAAACAAGCGCTTTTTGGGAGGCAACCGGAGTATCTATCCTTTAAATCTGTTTTCATAATAAGTGTAGGGGGAGACCCTAGTATGTGTTTGTTGTTTTCTTTCTTATCATGTGCAGGGATTCGAGCTTTCAAAGATCCATTCTTGATGACTTTTGACGACCCGTGATTCCGTGTTCCCGTCTTCCCGGTTCTATCCTAAACTCTTTTGATTCTCTATTTTATATTCTTCAATATTAAAATAGGAATCACTTTAGTTGTCCTTTCCTTAGCAAGATTTAAGCAACGTGCACAATGTCCTAAGTCTAGGGGAGTTTCTTCCACATTCTTAAACATTGAGGACAAAGGGGGACTTCTATTGAAGTTAAGTGAGCTTTCCTTGTATTTGTCCTCATTTTAACCGGTAAATCTAATTTTTCGACATTTTTCAAAATTTTTAATCTATTTTGGCCTAGTTGTATAGTAGTATTTTCCTTTGTTAGTGTTATTTACTTTCTTTGCTAAAAATAAAGTTTAATAAAGTGGTTTTAAATTTTTCAAAGTTGTGAATCTTTTGACTCAACCCAAGTTTACTTATCTAAGTTTACTCTAGCTAGTATCCTTAACGTGTTTAAGTCAAGTTTTGCTAGGCTTTTATATAGGGAACTTTAAAACGCGAAAGTCTTAACTCACACGGGTTAAGAACTAGAACTTTTCGCAAGTTCCTATAATTAATCCTAGAAAGTCGTTTATCAAGGGAACTTTAAAATGCGAATTCTAAACTTGAAAGAGTCTAAGAAGTTGCAAGATCCTATAGATGACTTGAAAACCCAAAACTTTGATTTAATTGGCTAAGCATCTACGAGTCTCATTCCTTGAGATTTTAAATTATGGAGAACGAGAGATGATAGAGTCAATTATAAGTTTGGTATTATTTCATGAATTTATGTGAGTTGATTATAAGCTTTTTCTCCCATCGCTTGATAATAAATTTATCTGCAATAAGTAAGGTTGTACGAATTGAAAAGTTACTTAGCTTCTAGCACAAGATCGTTTAAAAGTTGCTCGGTATTAATTAGAGTTCATAGCCAAGGCATAACTTATTGAAGCGGGATGCGAAGATTGGCGAGTCCGAAAAAGCCCTAACAAGGCATGAGGGCTACATTTTGTTGCTAAAGATCCAAAAGTGATGTGAAGAATCATTTATCGAAAATCAATATGAAGGGTCGAGACACACGACGAAAAGCAAATACTCCCCAAAAGATCATGGAGAAGTCTATCCGAAAAGACCCTAACAAGGTATGAGGATAAATAGATCCAAGTCCTAAAAGGAGGCGGATCGTTGTATATCAAAGTCAAAATAAATATTGGAGAAAAATGAAGAAGTTGTGGTCCAAATATGAAGAATCTCTCAAAAAACTTCAAGTGAAGAAATTCCTATTATGAAGAGAAGACCATAATTTCAAGAACGTCTCTCAAAGATTCGAAGTATGAAGTCGCTGACAAATATCGATCCGAGAAAGGTCTCAAATCGTGAAGCGAGTTGTGCCAAGATATGAACTTTATAAGGTCCCGAGAAGCATATTTAAAATATTTTGTCCTTTAGCTTACTATTGATTAAATCGTCCTGCTTTATTTTCAGCCTAAATAACTATCGAACTAAGTCAACAATGCATCCTCGTGATCATTCAAGACAACAATAAAATATAAGAGATACACCTAAGAATAAGGGAGTCTAAGTGAATAATTGGGCCTCATGAGATTGATAGTTTGCTAACTTATAATACCAATGATCTCGTTTTTAAGCTTGGTATGGGAACGTGAAACTTGAGGATGATAAACATTCATGACAGCCAAAACCCCAATGTATGTCTTTGATTTCTTTACTTGTTTTGTATATATTTCTATCTTTTTAATAAAGGCCAAGGTGGGTTATTTATGATGAAAAATGTAAACCGTGCTTTGAAATTAATGCATTGCATGAGGGCATTGCAATGGTCAAGTGTAGGGGATTTAATAAGTGTGAAAACACTTATCCTTTTACCACTTATTTCCAATAATAACAAGCCCAAAACGTGTATTTTATGTCGTAAAAGTCGGAATTATGCGTGGTTTGTGTTTTTATTGTGTTTTAGGATAAAAATATGAAAATGGGAGAAAACACGGGCTATCACGGGCTTTTATCGAAGAAAACGACAAAAGACGAAGTCAAAAGATCAAGAGTGTTAAAAGAACGGAAGTCCAAGGCCTATTCTGAAGATTTATCGAAGAAAAAGTCTAAAGACGGAAGTTTAACTAAGTCGAAGAACTCAAGTCTAATAGAAGAAGAAAATTATAAGACAAGTTCAATTTATATCGACAAATCCCGAGACAACGTCGACAAAGTCAAAGAAATTAAAAGACAAAAAGACAAAGAAAGAAAGAGAGGAAACAACAACAACTTCCCATCCTCCTATAAATAGTCATTTACTCCTTCATTTTGAGTGGTTAGAAAATTAGGAGTAGATTAGTTTAGGATTAGGAGTAGCTTTATACTTTCTCTCTCTAGCTTTTCTGAATGTTTTTCAAGTTTTTTTCATTAATCTTGTAATTTGAATCTTTAATCATATTAATTTCAAGCTTTTTCAATTAATCATTCTCATTCTACCTTTCTTAATCTTTTTAATCTTGTTTAATTTTGATAATCATGTAGTTTATTAATCATGTTCTTGTTTAATTGATGTTTGTGTTTGATTGTGCTTATTGATATTTTAATGTTTGATTTTTATAGCTTATAGTATTTTAGTGCTTATTGTCTTAATCTTTTTATTTTTAATTAAGTGCTTATTAGTTAATTTTTATAAAAAGTTGTTTTTAAATATTTTTATTATTTAGTGTTTTTAAAAGGTTTTAAATTTTGGCTTATTAGCTTTTTCTTAAAATCTTTTTGGTTAAGTTTTTGGATAAGTGCTTATTAGATTTTAGATTATTTTCATTTTGGTCGTTTTTAATTATTCCGAACTAGTAAACCCCAACATTCCGGATAAGCTTGGATAATTTTATTCCGGATAACATGTGAAATCTCAAGATAAGCTAACATTTGGATCCCGGATAAGAAGAAAAATAAAACCCGGATAGTGGAATAAAAATTTTCCCGGATAATATTTATTCCGTATAAGCTTAAGAAAAACATTCCGTATAAGGTTTTGATAACTAAACATTCCGTATGAGGTTTTGTCATTATTTTGTATAAGGCTAACTAACAACATTCCATATAACAAGTAATAGAATGACATGCTAACCTAGTAGCTAGATAAGTTTTGGCACCAATTTCAGCTAGTAGGTTGCTAGCTTAATGATGAGATGACATTTATACATGATCTCATCGTTCTTTTCGGGCTTTAAATGCATATAAATGTCATAAAATACCATATATATGCTTGTGTTTGTTTACTTGTGTATTTTAGGTATGGATATCGTGAAAAAGACAAAAGATCACAAGAAACAAGGAAAAACGGACACGAGAAATGAAGCCGTACAAAGAACCGGGCCCTAGATCATGATTTATCCAACAATTACCCTTGAAGACTTGAAGATATGCAAGATTGATCCTCAATGAATGAATAAATGACACTTAAAACCCTTGTATATTCATAATTACAAGTTTGGTCCCTTAAGTTTGTCAAAATTGCAAAAAGGTCCTTCAACTTTGAAGAAATGGCAAGATTAGTCCCTCATCAAATCTAATTTGTAAAGAATGGTCCTTCATAAAGTCCAAAATCTAAAGAAGCCCTTGAAGATCAAGAATATTACATTTCTAGTCCTTTAAATATGGTTTAAATATCAAAAGGACTGAAATTGTAATTGGCCTAAAGTGATAAAAGCCCTAAAATCCCTTTTGAAAACTTTTTGTGGCCAAAACATGAAGTCTGAAACTTCTATAACAAAGGGAAACGAGTTTATTAGGGAAATAAACTTGTTATACATGTTTGGCCAAAGACCAAGGACAAAAAGTGAGCAAATGAAACATTTAAACCAAGATTGCGCCAAACAGACAAGTTTCCCCCAAAATCGGATCAAACTTACCACTGTTCACCTTTTCACCACCCAAAAATTACTCACTTAAAACAAAGGGTTATTTTCAATTACCCTGGCACATGTGTGATTCACACATGCAGAAAACCATCCCACATCAAAAACCCTCACTCCCACTCACCATGTGACCCCACACCCAAAACCGTTTCACCCATCATGTGACAACTTATTCTCTAAGGTATGCCACGTGTCAAGATCAACAGCTGAGAGCCTTTGCTTCATCCTAAAGCTAAAATGAACGTCCTTGATCACTTTGGACAGCTCACAACTAAGAATCGTCTAGAAGACCTCAAGGATAAAATAGGAATTTCACTTCTAGGGTTTGTGAATAGTGAATAGCTAGCATTTGCCTATAAATAGACTCCTCAACATGTGAGAGAGCTTTTGTTCCAGTTTTAGGCTATCAATCTTTGTAATCCCTTTTTAAGTTAATAAAATCTGATTTTCTGAATTTTGAGAAATCTCTTTTATATTTGTTAAAAGTTGGTGTTAGAATAGCCGAATTCTGAGTTCCACTTTGATATTTGAAGGTTTTTGAGGCAAGGTTTTAAGTGATAAAACTTGGGTTTCAAAAATCAGAAAAGTGCTAGTTTATTGTGCATCACTTTTGTTTGTTCATCTTAGCAGGTTCTTGGAAGCTGGTACTTGTTCTGCTAGTACCTCAGCTCAAACAATCTCCAGGGCCTTGATGTAGGTCTTGGAGGTTTGCACCTTCTCCCTTTTCATTTTTCTCCTTTATTTTCTGAATTTTGGTGATTATGCATGATTGTTCTTGAATCTGTGTTATTGTTGTTGATTATTGTTCATCTGGCATTGTTTGATGTTTATGAGGTGTTGTTAGTTTGATTTGTGGGTTAAAACTGGATTATCCTTTGAAAATTTGTCAAAACAGGTTTTTAAGGGGTGTTTGTGTTAACTGCATAAGCAGGTGTTAAGGCTTGTTGATTGGGTATATTGTGCTTTTGGTTGTTGGTACTTGTTTATCTGATATACTTGGTCATTTGTATGCATGTTTTGTGTGTTGAAACACCTAGATTCATAATAGGGCTATAAAATCTTGTTTACTTGATATTTTTTGCTGTGGTTTAAGGGACACCTAGATCTAATCATAGACTAGGGTTAACAAGAGATTAAACTAGGCTAATAACACCAGGGAAAGAGATTTGAATGCTTGAAATTGGATTTAGTGTCAATTAGATCAGCAAAAGTTTCTACATATTCACCTTGTTCTTATCAGTAATTGTTTATGCTTGATTTTAATTTGTTACTTTGATTCAGTGTTTGATTTTAGTTTTTTTGTGCTTATTCATAGTTTATATAGCTTGTGTATGCATCCTAATAAATTTGGTTGGCTTATTCATGCTATATATGCTTATTTGTGCATAACTGCTTATTTCACATGTCTGAGCAATATCTGGTGACTGTTTGATTATTTATGGCTTATTGTGTGAACCAAATTATGATTTTCTTGTTGATATTGACTCCTTGTGATTCACTGATCACAAGGGTGCCCTTGTTTCCAATTGAATCCAACTAAATCTCTCTAAAAAGTTTGGTCAAATAGTCAAAGCAGTGGGAACCAATTCCTACTGAAAGTTCCCCCTGCTAGTGTTAATTGGGTTTCAACTTATCAATAAGCTATAATAGCTTATTTTAACCAGCAACAACTTGGATTTTGTAATAGGTGCTCATTATTTGACCCATTTGTTCATACTGGAGCATTTGGTGGGTTGACTTTAGGGTTTGACTAGAAAACCAACTTAATTGACTTTTTCATAAGTGCTTATTGGTTCATTCTGGCTTATTGGTGTTGATTATTGGAATTTTGTTGATTGATTTGGCTTATTGAGTTCATGTGTGACATTTTGCAAGTTGAACCAAGTTCTGAGGTGCCCTAAATCTCAAACCCGACTATTTTGTCTTTTAGTGAAATTGTACTTTGCTTATTTATGGCTTATTGAGTGTGCTTTTTCAAAATTTCTTTTTACAGATCTTTTAAGCATCCCAAAAGAAGGTTGTGTGTCAAATTAGAGCTTATGGCATTAGCTTATTGCTTAATGGGCTAAAAAGCCCAATAAGGATAAGCTGTTTGCTTATTAAGCTGTGATAAGCTCCCTTTCAGCTTTTGCGCCTTTAGAGTTTTGTGTTTGGAATTTAATTTTGAGTTAGATTGGGCTTTTCCAAGTTAATTGGGCCAGGTTTGACTTTTTGGGCTAAAAAGCCCATTTAAGTGGACTGTTTTTGGTTTTGGCCCATTTGAGGGCCCAATAGGGGTATTCTGGTCATTTCACTTTCATTTTCTGTTTAATTAGGTTAAAATAAACTAGTTTGCAAGTTTTTAGAATTTTTTAGAATATTTTGAATTTTAATATTATTTTAATATTATTTTATTATTATTTTTCAAATTTCACATTTTTCAACTTTTTACATTTTTCTTAGCTTAAATACATTAAAATAGTATTTTTGCAACTCTTAGAAAAAGTTTATCACTTTTAGATTAATATTTTTAATTATTTTAACTTTTAATAGTTTTTAAATCATTTTAAATAGTTTTTATTAGTTTAAAAGTTTCTAAAAATAGTTTTTAATCTTTTTAGGTCATTTTAGAGGTTTAACAATAGAAAAATCTTTATTTGGGCTTTTTAATAATTTATTTGATTTTTAGCGCTTTAATTAGCATTTAAAAATTGAATATTTAATTAATTAAAAGGTTTGAAATAGTTTTGATCATTGATAAACTTTTAGTTTATTTAATTTGATTTTTGGTGAATTTTTGGTAATATTTAGAATTAATTTTTATTTTAGCTTGTTTACGGTTTTACGTTTTGTCGTCATAGTAATAATTTTCACATCTTCGTCATCCTCTTTTCTCATCCCTTTCTAAACCAATATTAATCTCAAACATTTTACAAGTTTTTCACACACATATACCTCCTTGGGAAACGAACTTCACCTTAGGGTCATTAACACTTGGTTTTTCCTAAAATCCTTTGTTCAATACTTACCGCTCATTTACGCTCTCTTGTTTTCCTAATCAAGAGGTGTAATTTACCACAATCATTTTTGGCGCCGCTTCCGGGGAGGTGTGTCATGATTAATTTGCATTGTTGTTTTTAATATTAACCATAAATAGTATTTGTATTAGTAGAAATCTACTAATACGTATTATCGGTTTTTTAGTTTTTCTTGTGAAATTATTATTACTATATTGTATTAAGTATCACAATAAATACAAAGTCTCTCCAAAAGTGTGAAAACACAACCTTAATTGGGATTTGATCTCCTAATTATTGTATTCGAATCTCAAACAAAAAGAAAAAGGAAAAAATAGATAAATACTTTCGTGAAGCTCGATTTTGAAAAATACGAACTATAAGGTGGGTATAAGGCAGGTACTATAAAATATACCCTAAGGAAAAAGGCTCTTAAGTGCTTCGCGCCGCCTCGTTTCCCCGCTTGCTTGTGAGTATTTTGAGATTGAAGGCTAATCGAGGGTTTTGCCGCCCAAAGTATTATTACGTATAATATATTTGCTTGGTTTCTTTGTGATTAAACCCTCTTGAACAATTTGGTTTTCACCAAAGTTCTAAAGTCATTCGAAGGCGTTCACTCTACGTGATCGTTTTCATTCCTTTGAGGCTTCTTTAATCAATAGTTTGATTCGAGGAGAGATTTGGTAGATTGTTGTCTACGAAGATACACCAAAATCAAAAAAAAATTAAAAACAATCAAAAACACAAAAAAAATAGAAAATTCACAAAACACCCAAAAAGAATCTTCTTTGCTCACCTCCCATTCTTCGTGAAGTTTATGATCACTCGTAATCAAGCAAAACGAGCTCGTAAACGCCTTCAAAAGCAAGCCAATCAAGAGACGTTGATTGAAGAACAACCTCCAATTGTTGAACCTATTATAGAACAAGAAGTCGTCATGGCTAATCGTACTATGATGGAGTTGCTACAAGCACCCACCGAGGGTTTTGGAGAGGCCATTGTGATTCCCGCTATCCTTGCGGAGAATTTCGAGATTAAGACGGTTTTAATGTCGATGTTGCAAGCTAATAAGTTTAGAGGTCATGAGAAAGACAACCCGCGTTATCACGTTAGGAATTTTAATCGTCTCACCGACACTAGCAAGTTTAAGGATGTTCCACATGACGCCATTAAGATGATGTTGTTTCCATACTCGTTAGATGGACCCGCTAAAATTTGGCTTGAGAAAGAACCGCCAAATTCGATTTTGACATGGGGTGATCTTGTTTCTAAGTTTGTGAACAAATTTTTTCCACCATCTAAACCAACACATTTGAAAAATGAGATTTCAAGATTTGTTCAAAGAAATAATGAAAGTTTTTCAATGGCATGGGAACGATTTAAAGAAATATTACATGAATGTCCACACCATGATTTTTTGGAATTGCATCAAAATGATACTTTTTATAATGGGCTTAATGATCATGAACGAGATTATTTTAATGCCGCCGCGGGTGGTAATTTTTTGTGCAAAACGACCGATGAGGCTTTAAGATTATCGATAATAGATCTAAGGTTTATAGCCCTCGTAACACACCGAGTGTTGCCAATTTGGGTTCGTCATCGTCGTCATCGTCTCGTAGCATTAATGCCTTACATGATGAAGCTAATGAGGAAAATCGGTTTTTCGATAGATTTGCTAATCTTATGTCCCATTGGAAAGCTCAAGAAGCTTCAAATTCCGCTTCGGTTAAAGCGGTTGCTGAGAGTTGTTTGTCTTGTGGTGGACCCCATGATCTTTCTGAGTGCATTACCGCGGATGGTAACACTTCGAGTGCTTATGTAGCAACGGGAACTTACAACCAAAACGGCCAAGGTTCCCGCCCAAATCAAGCTCCACCAAATCAAAATGCTAATAACTATCGAAACAACAACCAAGGTGGTAATTACCAAGGCAAATCACGTAACTACAACAAGGGGAATTATCAAAGTGGGAATGGACAAGTCACTAATCAAAACCAAAACCGTGATTTTCAAAACACTACACAAGGTTTTCAAAATGCTCACACTAAAAATCTTCAAGGAGAATTTTTGGATTATGCTAAAGCAAATGATGCTAAATTTGATAACATGCAACGTGAGATGATTAGCTTAAGATCCGAGTTGAAAAACGAGCTTAAAAACGAACTTGCTAATGAACTTAAAACTCATGCAAATAAAATGGAAGGAAATGTTCAACGTCTTCAACAAAACCAACAAAAGATGGAACAAGGACAACATGAGATTAAGCAAGAATTGTTAAAAGCGGATGCTAGGCAATCTAAATTTGAAGACCGAATGGCTAAAATGTTTGAAGCAATAATGTGTAAACCCTCTTCCTCGGGTGGTCTTCCTAGTGATAGCATTGCAAACCCGAAGGGAGAAATGAAGGTTATTACTACACGAAGTGGTAAAACTTTCAAGGAACCAATCTCTCGTCCAATTACTTCTACGGATAAGGAAATCGAGAAAGAACCCGAGGTGGTGGTCGAAAAGGAGCATATTACAAGCCCACGAAGTACCGCTCATACCACAACTACGGTTGAACCAATACCAATCATGGAACCCGAGATTCCAAGGCCGTTGCCTAATGTCCAACCCAAACCACCCTTACCTTACCCTTCGAGACGTAACAAGGAAAAGGCACAAGAACGGAATAATTATCAATTTGAGCTATTTATGAAAATGTTTCGTGATATACATTTTAACATAATTTTTTCCGACGCTCTTATCATGATGCCTCGATTCACCGCAAACTTCAAAAGTATGCTAAACAACAAAGAGAAGTTACAACAATCATCTAGTTGTTCATCGGTTTTTCTTAGCCGCATACCACAAAAAGTCGGTGATCCCGGTAAATTTTTGATTCCGTGTGCAATTCAAGATATGGAGGAATGCTACGCCTTGGCCGATCTTGGTGCTAGTATTAATTTAATGCCTCTTGAGATTTTCAAATCGCTTTCGCTTCCGGCTCTTACTCCTTCAAGCATGTCTATCGAGATGGCCGATCATTCTACGATTTTAGCATGTGGAGTAGCCGAGGACGTTTTCGTTAAAGTTGGAAAGTTTTACTATCCCGTTGACTTTATCGTTGTAGACATTCCCATCGATCGAAAAGTTCCTTTCATTCTAGGTCGTTCATTTTTAGACACCTCGAGAGCACTTATCGATGTTCATGCTCGAAAAATTACCCTTCGTTTCAATGAAGAAGAACTTGTCATCAATGCAACACAAAACTCCAATCTTTCTCATGTCTATTCTATTGCAACTTTAAACCATGGTAATT
The DNA here is from genome assembly GCA_025667525.1 of Glebionis coronaria. Lineage (NCBI taxonomy): Eukaryota > Viridiplantae > Streptophyta > Magnoliopsida > Asterales > Asteraceae > Glebionis > Glebionis coronaria. Next base: position 426,091,209 of record CM046877.1, read on the forward strand.
CAACCAATGTCGTGTGCAAAGAATTTTCACCAAGAGTTTTAGGAAATGTCGCCAAAAACAATTTACCATTTCCTCCGCCGGTGGAGGTTATGAGTGTAAAGCCTACAAAGAAGAAACCGTCAATACTTGAATCGAAAAATCCTTCGCCTCACCTCGAACATTCATTCTTGAAAAGTGTTGATAGGTTGCCGGTTTCTACGGAAGATCTTTCGGATGACGAATATGTAGACCCCGATGGGGAGGTTTTCTTTGTCGATAAACGTTTTGATAACTTACCACCACCAAAACCAAAACGGTTTTCAAATGTGAGAATTTTTAGTGTGACTAACATCGTCTTAGAAACACCAAATATTTTTGACATAATCAAAAAGGGTTTTCATAAGGAGAGTTTGAAAGGTAAAAAAGGAAAAGATTTTAAATGTGATTTAATTGATTTTTCTACAAATCTAACTCCGTCATCACCATGTGTTTTGAGTGCTACAAGCTCGTCTACTCCTTTTGACGATGCTTTGTGTGGTTTTAGTATGGAGGAAGCCCCTTATGTTCCCTCATCCTTGTCCACCGAGGACGAGATATTCGATCCTGGAATTTCATGTAAAGGGAAATCTCGGTCTTCCACCGATGCAATAAATGGAAACTATATCTATTTGCTTGGTGCGAGTCTACCTCGAGTAGCTCAAAAGTTTGTCTTACCAATTGTCCCACCCTTCTATTTCTTCTCATCTATTTTCTTCAAACCCTTTGGGTTTATGTTGACACATGATGAAGTTGCGTTGAATTGTTTTTCCAATGAAAACGAGAACGCCATCTTTGATCCCGGTATTTTGCACCATCGAAGGACTTAGTCCTTAATACCGGTTGCTTTTCGGGCCTTGTTTATCATGTAAGCCCCATCAAAAATTTACCATACCATGATTTTCCCTAAATGTTCACATTTTGAGGGGATCGAGTCGAGTTCATGACTCGGTAATCAAAAACGAGGTGCCTCGTGGGGGAAATCCCATGCTTATCCTTTTATGCTTACTAATCACTAATAAGGGGACTTGTACCCTTCCAACTCGTTGTCTTGTGGTGGTTTGTGATTGTGTTATCTAGCTCATCATCATCTACGATTGAAGACTCTCATGTTCGTTTACGTGAGCCTCCATCGTTTGCTTGAAGAAGTTTTTCACGAATCCAATGACATATCCTTTATAGTTCTAACAACTATCCTTTAGCATACTTAATAAACGGCTTTAGATATATTGTTGATCACCCTTTCCATGCTAGATCCTAAGCATTCGATTCTTCGTCTCTAGTATGGGGGTGCTTCACCTTTAGACTCGAAACATTGAGGACAATGTTTACTTTTAGTATGGGGGGGTGAATAGGTACTTGCTTTGCTACGCCCTCACGCTTTCCAACTTTCAATGTTTTTGTTGCTAATAAGGCTAAAATGGCCAAATTTTAAAATTTTTTAGTTTTCATATGTGTTTTTAAGACACGAATGTATATTTTCTGATGGGTAGAATAAGAGCTAATTTTTGACTTGATGGGCATTTGGAGCCATTTACATTCCTTAACCCGCTCAATTCAAGTTTTGCAAGACTTTTATATAAGGAACTTTAAAACGCGAAAGTCTTAGCTCAATCGGGTTAAGAACAAGAACTTTTCGCAAGTTCCTATAATTGATCCTAGAAAGTCACTTATCAAGGGAACTATAAAATGCATTCTCTAAACTTGAAAAAGTCCAAGAAAGTGCAAGATCCTATAGGTGGCTTGAAAAACCAAAACTTTGATTTGATATAGTCTTAATGAAAGCTAATCCAAATTTGGCTTAATTTTGACTTGCATGGCTAAGTATTCACGAGTCTCTTTAATTAGAGGTCTTTATATAGTGAAGAACGAGATGTGATAGAGTTAGACAAGTGATCATGCTAAACGTAGAACATGAAAATGTTCTTTCAAAAACTCATATGTTTTTAATTGTGGCTTTTTCTTCCCATAAGATCAATGCATTAGGAATAAAAATAATTGTAATAAGTAAGGTCGTACGATTTAAAAGGTTACTTAGCCTCTAGCGCAAGATCGTTTAAAAGTTGCTCGGGGTTGAATAGAATTCATATCCAAGGCATAACTTATTGAAGCGGGACGTGAAGATTGGTGATCATCCAAAAAGACCCTAACAAGGCATGAGGAGATCTATTTTTGCTAAAGATCCAAGATGATGAGAAGTATCATTATTCCTAAATTAATATGAAGGATCGAGACACACGACGAAAAGCAATTACTACCCTAAAGATCATGGAGAAAGTCTATCCAAAAAGACCCTTACAAGGTATGAGGATAAATATATCCAAGTTCGAAAAGGAGGCAGATCGTTGTATATCAAAGTCCAAAATAAAGATTGAAGAAAAATGATGAAGTCGTGGTCCAAATATGAAGAATCTCTCAAAAACGTCAAGTGAAGAAATTTCAAATATATGAAGAGAAGACCATAATTTCAAGAACGTCTTCCCAAGATTTGAAGTATGAAGTACATGCCAAATACCGGTCCGAGAAAGGTCTCAAATCGTGAAACGAGTTATGCCAAGATATGAACTTAAGGAGATACACGAGAAGCCGTTTTAAAAGATTTTGTCCTTCGGCTAACTATCGATTAAATCGTGCTACTTTGCTTTCAGACTAATAACTACTCAAATAATTCAATATGAATCACTTGTGATCCATGACAAATAGTTAAAAAATGCTAGTAACCCATTTATTTTTATAATAACTAGGATTGCGGGGAGAAAAAGTATTACACAATTTGGACGTATGAGTAGTGTTAGCATTGTGACTTGTACCAACAATGATCTCGTTTTTGCACTTAGCATGGAATGTATGACAATCAAGGATGACGAAGTTTACTCTAAGGGACATTTACTTGTTTCTATTCTTTGACCCTAAAAGTCACACTCGTGACGAAAATTATACATTATGTCTTTACACATCTTCGTAGTATGTTGCAAGTCTTTTACTTTTCAATAAAGGTTAATAAAATTGAACTTTGGTGATGCTTAGATACTTTATTCTAGCATTGCGTGAGGTCACGGCAATGGCTTATTATGGGGGAGTGATGAGATGTCATTTATACATGATCTCATCGTTCTTTTCGGGCTTTAAATGCATATAAATGTCATAAAATACCACATATATGCTTGTGTTTGTTTACTTGTGTATTTTAGGTATGGATATCGTGAAAAAGACAAAAGATCACAAGAAACAAGGAAAAACGGACACGAGAAACGAAGCCGTACAAAGAACCGGGCCCTAGATCATGATTTATCCAACAATTACCCTTGAAGACTTGAAGATATGCAAGATTGATCCTCAATGAATGAAGAAATGACACATAAAACCCTTGTATATTCATAATTACAAGTTTGGTCCCTTAAGTTTGTCAAAATTGCAAAAAGGTCCTTCAACTTTGAAGAAATGGCAAGATTAGTCCCTCATCAAATCTAATTTGTCAAGAATGGTCCTTCATAGAGTCAAAAATCCAAAGAAGCCCTTGAATATCAAGAATATTACATTTCTAGTCCTTTAAATATGGTTTAAATATCAAAAGGACTGAAATTGTAATTAGCCTAAAGTGATAAAAGCCCTAAAATCCCTTTTGAAAACTTTTTGTGGCCAAAACATGAAGTATGAAACTTCTATAACAAAGAGACACGAGTTTATTAGGAAAATAAACTTGTTATACATGTTTGGCCAAAGACCAAGGACTAAAAGTGAGCAAATGAAACATTTAAACCAAGATTGCGCCAAACAGACAAGTTTCCCCCAAAATCGGATCAAACTTACCACTGTTCACCTTTTCACAACCCAGAAATTACTCACTTAAAACAAAGGGTTATTTTCAGTTACCTTGGCACATGTGTGATTCACACATGCAGAAAACCATCCCACATCAAAAACCCTCACTCTCATTCACCATGTGACCCCACACCCAAAACTGTTTCACCCATCATGTGACAACTTACTCCAAGGTATGCCACGTGTCAAGATCAACAGTTGAGAGCCTTTGCTTCATCCTAAAGCTAAAATGAACGTCCTTGATCACTTTGGACAGCTCACAACCAAGAATCGTCTAGAAGACCTCAAGGATAAAATAGGAATTTCACTTCTCGGGTTTGTGAATAGTGAATAGCTAGCATTTGCCTATAAATAGACTCCTCAACATGTGAGAGAGCTTTTGTTCCAGTTTTAGGCTATCAATCTTTGTAATCCCTTTTTAAGTTAATAAAATTTGATTTTCTGAATTTTGAGAAATCTCTTTTATATTTGTTAAAAGTTGGTTTTAGAATAGCCTAATTCTGAGTTCCACTTTGATATTTGAAGGTTTTTGAGGTTTGCACCTTCTCCCTTTTCATTTTTCTCCTTTATTTTCTGAATTTTGGTGATTATGCATGATTGTTCTTGAATCTGTGTTATTGTTGTTGATTATTGTTCATCTGGCATTGTTTGATGTTTATGAGGTGTTGTTAGTTTAATTTGTGGGTTAAAACTGGATTATCCTTTGAAAATTTGTCAAAACAGGTTTTTAAGGGGTGTTTGGGTTAACTGCATAAGCAGGTGTTAAGGCTTGTTGATTGGGTATATTGTGCTTTTGGTTGTTGGTACTTGTTTATCTGATATACTTGGTCATTTGTATGCAAGTTTTGTGGGTTGAAACACCTAGATTCATAATAGGGCTATAAAATCTTGTTTACTTGATATTTTTGTCTGTGGTTTAAGGGACACCTAGATCTAATCATAGACTAGGGTTAACAAGTGATTAAACTAGGCTAATAACACCAGGGAAAGAGATTTGAATGCTTGAAATTGGATTTAGTGTCAATTAGATCAGCAAAAGTTTTTGCAAATTTACTTTGTTCTTATCAGTAACTGTTTATGCTTGATTCTACTTTGTTACTTTGATTCAGTGTTTGATTTTAGTTTGTTTGTGCTTATTCATAGTTTATATAGCTTGTGTATGCATCCTGTTGAATTTGGTTGGCTTATTCATGCTATATATGCTTATTTTTGCATAACTGCTTATTTCACATGTTGAGCAATATCTGGTGACTGTTTGATTATTTCTGGCTTATTGTGTGAACCAAATTGTGATTTTCTTGTTGATATTGACTCCTGGTGATTCACTGATCACAAGGGTGCCCTTGTTTCCAATTGAATCCAACTAAATCTCTCTAAAAAGCTTGGTCAAATAGTCAAAGCAGTGGGAACCAGTTCCTACTGAAAGTTCCCCCTGCTAGTGTTAATTGGGTTTCAGCTTATCAATAAGCTATAATAGCTTATTTTAACCAGCAACAACTTGGATTTTGTAATGGGTGCTCATTATTTGACCCATTTGTTCATACTGGAGCATTTGGTGGGTTGACTTTAGGGTTTGACTAGAAAACCAACTTAATTGACTTTTTCATAAGTGCTTATTGGTTCATTCTGGCTTATTCGTGTTGCTTATTGGAATTTTTTTGATTAATTTGGCTTATTGAGTTCATTTGTGACATTTTGCAAGTTGAACCAAGTTCTGAGGTGCCCTAAATCTCAAACCCGACTATTTTGTCTTTTAGTGAAATTGTACTTTGCTTATTTCTGGCTTATTGAGTGTGCTTTTTCAAAATTTCTTTTTACAGATCTCTTAAGCATCCCAAAGAAGGTTGTGTGTCAAATTAGAGCTTATGGCATTAGCTTATTGCTTAATGGGCTAAAAAGCGTAATAAGGATAAGCTGTTTGCTTATTAAGCTCACTTTCAGATTTTGGGCCTTTAGAGTTTTGTGTTTGGAATTGAATTTTGAGTCAGATTGGGCTTTTCCAAGTTAATTGGGCCAGGTTTGACTTTTTGGGCTAAAAAGCCCATTTAAGTGGACTGTTTTTGGTTTTGGCCCATTTGAGGGCCCAATAAGGGTATTCTGGTCATTTCACTTTCATTTTCTGTTTAATTAGGTTAAAATAAACTAGTTTTCAAGTTTTTAGAATTTTTTATTATTTTTGGAATTTTAATATTATTTTAATATTATTTTATTATTATTTTTCAAATTTCACATTTTTCAACTTTTTACATTTTTCTTAGCTTAAATACATTAAAATAGGATTTTTGCAACTCTTAGAATAATTTTATCACTTTTAGATTAATATTTATAATTATTTTAAGTTTAAATAGTTTTTAAATCATTTTAAATAGTTTTTATTAGTTTAAAAATTTCTAAAAATAGTTTTTAATCTTTTTAGGTCGTTTTTAGAGGTTTACCAATTGAAAAATCTTTATTTGGGCTTTTTGATAATTTATTTGATTTTAGGGTTTTAATTAGCATTTAAAAGTTGAATATTTAATTAATTAAAAGGTTTGAAAAAGTTTTGATCATTGATAAACTCTTATATTATTTATTTTGATTTTTGGTGAATTTTTGGTAATTTTTAGAATTAATTTTTATTTTAGCTTGTTTACGGTTTTACGTTTTGTCGTCATAGTAATAATTTTCACATCTTCGTCATCCTCTTTTCTCATCCCTTTCTAAACCAATATTAATCTCAAACATTTTACAAGTTTTTCACACACATATACCTCCTTGGGAAACGAACTTCACCTTAGGGTCATTAACACTTGGTTTTTCCTAAAATCATTTGTTCAATACTTACCGCTCATTTACGCTCTCTTGTTTTCCTAATCAAGAGGTGTAATTTACCACAATCACTTAAGCTAGCTGCCTGCTAGCTTGTTTATTTATTATTTTGTTCTGTAATTGTTTAGTTTAATCTTAAAGTTGTTCCAATTTTATTTCTGAAAGTTACGTATTTTTAGTTGAATTTTTCGTCTAATTTTAAAATTAATATTTTTTCGTAAAGTTCAAGTTTTATCTTTTTTTAGTACCCGCCTTAGGTTTTGCCTCGTTTAGCTTTAAAGTACCATCTTAGTTTTATTTTCTCCTTTTTCATTAAGTAAACTTTATTTTCGAGTTGATAGTTAATTTCTTCGTTTAGTTTTATTTTTATTAATTGTTTTGTTTTAATTTACGTTTTATTATTTGCTTCGTTTCTTTTTAAAATAGTTTTATAATCCAATTTCTTTCATTTTATTTAAGTAAGTTTTCTTTTTAATTCGAAAAGTTTTTTTTTTTTTTTCGCTTTTACTTTTATTAATTGTTTCTTTTAATATTTGTTTTAATATTCGTTGTAATATCGTTTTAATTTTTAGTTCTTAATATTCGTCTTGTTTTACGTTTCTTTATTATTTGTCATTCGTCTTTAGTTTATTCTTTTTACTTTCGCATTTACTTGTTAATTAGTTATAGATAATCAACGACATTTTCTTTTTATTCACCAAGAACGACTGAGTCACACTTATAACTAGTAATCAATTCGAATTGAATCGAGACGAACAAATTTTCTTACTTGGCCAAAACCAGTTATTAATGACTTGCTTGGGCGTTAAAATTTATAATTGACACTTGAATTATCTAGTTTCCTGTATCAAGTGGTGGATGGTCAAAGACCTGGATAACTATCACTTAAAGGAGTTATGTTTTAGTTCTTAGTGTCACAGATGGTTGTAGATGTGGATATTTCAAGAGGTGTTTTACATATTCTAATTTTTTTCTTCTTGAGGTATAAGGTAATTAGAGACTGTTTATGCACGTTCCTCATTCAACAAGAGTGAAATCTTAAGTAATAAATTTGGGGATTGTACTTCAATTGGAAGTTTAGAATATCGGGTTTACTTCACAAGTGGTCACTATAGATACCCGACATAATACGAGGTTGGAAAGTTAGCCAGGGAGTTTTATGAGTAGAGATGTGATCAGCAAACAATTCTCACGGGATATATTTGAGCTACAGAATGTCAACGATACTTCACGGTCTAAGTAATAATTCATAGGTTCTCTCTCCTTTACAACTTATGAGATTTTTACTTTAGACAAGAACACCTCGCGTATATGTGCGTACAGGTCAAATGATGCTTCCGAGTGTTTGTAACCATCATGGGAGGAAATGTGTATTTTTGCGTACTCAGTTCAACTTCCAGGGGGAGTATTCTGCATGCGTGAGAAGATTTGTTGCTCATTTCTTGCATGTTCCCACAAACGAATAATCATAAAAACCAAAATGTCAAGATATCAGTATTACATGGTGTGGTTTGCTTCTTCTTCTATAAGATTTCCGTTATGCACTTTAAATGTCAAAGATAAAAGATTGTTCAAGCTATAGATTCTGCTCAAGATACGGATATTGGTTTGGGGGGAAGCTAATTTAGATGCTTCATCAAAAAGAAGTTTATGAAGAAAGGTTTTCAAGAGATGTAGTATGAATTGGGAGGACGTTAATCCATTCATATAAAATACAATGGTTCCTCAACAAGCAAAGAAAAAGAGGATTCAAGATGCGGTACAAGTTTTGAAGAACTAGAAGACATCAACGTCATCCTCAGCGTTGAAAGCACCTTGGAAGTTATATTACTGTTGTATTTGCACTTGTTAGGAACATTGTAAGTAATTATATATGTCTCCACATTAGAGGAAGATTATTAGCCCTAAGACTAGTTTCATTAGTTTAATATAGTCGGGACTAGGGCTGAGCATGGTAGACCCAAAACCGACCCGGACTGAAAAACCGGACCAGAACGAAACGAACCGAACCGAACCGAACCGAACCGAATCGGACCGTACAATTTCGGTCTGGTCCTCGGTTAGGGGATTTGGACAAATTCTGTCCTCGGTCCGGTCGGTCCGGTTCGATCTTACAAAAAACTTATCGATTTTGCCTAATAGGACCAGACCCCATCGAGGACCGAACCCGTCCGGACTGGACTATTACGGTCAGGTCTCGGTCCGGGGTTTGGACCATTTCGGTCCTCGGTCCGGTCTTGGACGGTCCGGTCCGGTCTTGGACCGATGCTCAACCCTAGTCGTGACACGCACGGACTAATATCGTCACATGCAATAAGTAGTTTAAGTACTGAGTTATATATAACCTTCCATACTTCCACGGAGTGGTGAGGATTTTCATTTCTTGTATACACTTTCTCTCTCTAGTTTACACACACTTTCTAGCTACTCTCTCTTTCTCTCTCTAGAAATGGCTAAACATCTCTTTAATCCTCCCCGGCCTTCAGATCAATCCCTTGTGTTAGTATGAATGTTATCATTAACACTACTTAAAGAGCCTGACAGTACAAAAAAGAAGGAACAACAAGAGGTGAAACAAGAAGTACCCGAGCAAGGCACTTTAAAGATGAAGGAACCAAGAAGGAAGAGGATGGCTAGGAAGAGGTCAAGAAAGTCATCTGGTGTTAATAGTGACGATGAGCACATCATGTGCTTACAGATTGTTCAAGAAGAGGACCAAGTTACTGATGTTGAGGTTTTGCGTGAGAGATCACCTATAGTGTCCTGGAAGAAGATGATTAAAGATAGTGTGGATTTTAATCTTATGTATAGAGCAGACGAGAGTTACGGATTATTTTAGTCACTTTTAGATGTACTTCATATGTTATATAGAAATGATTTGTATGATTTGTATGCAATTTTGAAGACACATTATGAGCATAATGGACCAAAAAGATTTGAGTGGTTCTTTGGGGAGAACTAAGGACTATGATTGAGCCTCTTAAAACTTACTCAAGTGATTTCTAGAAGAAGCAACATAAGTGGAAGATTGTTAAATGCAAGCTATTTTTGTCTTGTGGAGTTCACATACTAGAGACTGATAATGGGATGATCTACTATATGATTGCTGAGAATAAGTATCCTCTTACCGAGGCACTGCTGGAACAAATTTTGGAATTTCAGTCGGAGGTTGAAGAAGAATTAGAAAGTGCATTTGACTTGATCAGGTTTGTGAAGCAGTTGATATGGGAGACTGAGAGGGAAGAAGGAACTGAGAAGGAGTTGTAAGTGTTGGCTATACAACTACACAAAAAATAGTAATAAGTTCACCATGTCTCTCAAACATCAAGAATTAGCTAGTCCAAAGCAAACGACTTTTAGTAAAGACTTCTCAAATCCACTCATGGCTTGTTGTTTTCAAAAAACTATATGGTTCTCAAGTCACCATGCTTCACAGTGAAGAGTTGGCTAGTCCAAGAGCAAACGACTCTTGGTAAAGACAACTAAAATCCATTGATGATTGACAACAGGGGGAGCCATGTTGATGGTAGTGAGGGGCGATGCTCCCGACCAAGATCTCACAATATATAGGAAAATAAGTCAAACTTGTGAGAAAAAAGTCAAGTTCCCTCACCCACAAAATGATATTGTCCCCGTCGCTCTTGGATTGCCAAAATTTTCAATGTTCTTCTAATTAATGCCAAATATTATATTACGATGACATCAACATTTAACCGTAAATAATGGACGAAAAAGGTTAAGAGTTGTGAAAGTTATGATGGGTGGTGAGTCATTGGGTTTGGTAAATAATACTTATAATATTATAATAACTTTTATGTCTTTTCTTTTTATTAATATACTAGTACTTGGTAGAGTGGTATTTCTATGATAATAGATAACAGTTATTATAATATTACTAGTAGGGCATCCGCGTGTTGCGGGGGCGGGTACCCTGTAACATAGTTTTTGGCGAATTTGATAATTTGAGGTTTGGGTATCTTTATGTAATTGTCTAGCTGAATTGATGGAGACTCCGGTTGCCGGTTGAACCGGTTTGTCCAATTAGATTTTTAAAACTAAATACACTATCATTTTAGATAGACAAGATATATATGCTTTTTTGTATAAATATGCTTTTAGTTGTAGTACAACATAAATATATACTTGTATTTTAAAGTAATTATTGTTTTAATTATATACTAAATTATATTAACTATTTTTATTTTCAAGATTGTATTAATTATTATATTAATTAGTATTAATATGAGTATAGATAACTTGTACCATGTGTTATTTTAATTATAAAATGGGGTGATGGGGTAATTTAATTAGAGAATTTAATGTAAATATGTTATAATTAAATGTTTGAAATTGCTAGTTTTACTATGTAAATTTCTTTTGCTTGTACTATGTGTTATATTTATTGTAAAATGGGATGATGGGATATTTTAAATATTCTGTTTAATTCCAGTCGTTGTAATTCTATGTTTCAAGTTTCTATTTTTGTTAGCTAAGTTTATTTTGCTTGTACCATGTGTTATTATTATTGTAAGTTAAAAATTCAAGTATTCTATTAATAACCTATCAATATGTTTTAAAAAGGAGTTAGATAGATAATACAAGTATTTCTATGGTAATTGATATGTTATACTAAAACTATTCATAAGACAATGATGCATTAATACAAGTTTTATAAATGTTGACTCGACAAGTATGTCAAAAGTTTAGTGTATTAATAAGTGTGAAAACACTTATCCTTTTAACACTTAATTATAATAATAACCAAGCCAAAACGTGTATTTTATGTTGTAAATGTCGGAATTATTCGTGGTTTGTGTTTTTGTTGTGATTTATGATCAAAATGTGAAAAGGGAAGAAAACACGAGATCTCACGGGCTTTTATCGAAGAAAAAGACAAAAGACGAAGTCAAAATATCAAGAGTGCAAAAAAGAACGGAAGTCCAAGGCCTATTCTGAAGATTTATCGAAGAAAAAGTCTAAAGATGGAAGTTTAATGAAGTCGAAGAACTCAAGTCTAATTAATAAAGAAATTATAAGACGAGTTCAAATAATCCCGAGACAAAGTCGAATAATTTAGAAGACGAAAAGACGAGAAAAGGAGGAAAAGATCAACACTTGCTAATCTCCCTATAAATACCCTCCTAATGACACATTAGGAGTTGTTAGCTATCTTGACAAAATAGTTCTTCCACCTTTATTTTCATGTCATTTAATTTCTTGTCAATTTAAATTCCGTGTCTTGCACCTTAAATTTGTAAGTCCTTTAATTTTTACTTTTAATTATTGTTGAATCTTTATCTTTTAATCAAGTTTTATTTTTAATATCATCATTCCTTTCTTGTTTGATTTGATTTGGTTGTGTTCTATTGGTTTTGGTTGATTAATCAAGTGGGTTTTATAGTTTTATTGCTTTTGATTCCATAAAGTTTGTTGATTTAGATGTTTTAATGCTTGGTAGATCTTAATTAGTGATTTATTGTTTTTAGTTTTATTGTTTTTGGTTGATTTAAGTTTTATTTTATTAAGTGGGTTTTAATTAATTTGGTTTTTATTGTTAGTTTTATTGATTTGGTTTGATTGATTGTTGTTAGTTGATTATTAGTGGTTAGTTTAGTTTAATTTTTAGATTGATTATGGTTGATTTTTGTTAAATTCGTGTTCCCCATTTCTTTGTTTTGTCCACTGTTATATTTTTCCCGAACCAAGTATTTTTCCCGAATCAGTGATTTTTCCCGAACCAACAAAAATCCCGAATGAGTAATATTCCAAAAATCCCGAATGAAGTATTTTCCCGAACCAACAAAACTTCCCGAATGAAAATTCTCCAAAAAAATACCGAATGAGCAAATTCAAAAAAATACCGAACGAAGAACAAAAATCCCGAACAAACACAACATTCCGCACCAACAAAGATTGACCAGCCTGCTTGCCTACTTCCCATGATTTCCCGCCAAATTTTCAGCTACCTGCTTGGCTGCTTGAGCAGCTTGCCTGCCTGCTTACTTATTAATTAATATTGATCCGCAATCGTTTAGTTTGATCTGAAAGTTATTCCGATTTTAATTTTGAAAGTCACGTATTTTTAGTTATATTTTTCGTCGATTTTTAGTATTATTATTTTTTCGAAAAGTTTAAGTTTTGTCTATTATTTAGTGCTCGCTTTAGCTTTTACCTCGTTTAGTTTTAAAGTACCCTCATAGTTTTATTTTCTCCTTTTTCATTAGGTTAATTTTATTTTTCAGTCGAAAGTTAATTTCTTCTTTAATTTTATTTTTATTAATTTTTTTGTTTTAATTTACGTTTTATTATTTGTTTTGCTCCTTTATTATTAGTTATTTGTTTTTGGTTTATTTTTATTACTTTTTGCATTTAACTTTTATGTAGAAATAGAAAACCAAACTTCCCTTTTTCTTAACCAAAACCGAATTCTCCACTGCAAACCGTGATCAATTCGTTACGATACCGAGAAAAAGAACTTTTCAACGAGTAAAATTCAGTTATTAAAATGGCGCCGCTGCAGGCTCTTTTCGTGAAGATTAACGGTTTTCTGTGAGAGACGCGTTGAATTTTGGGATCCGTTCACTCGTGAACGTTATTCTTCTTGCTTAAAAATTTTCAAAAATCCATAAAAATTAAAGAATTTTAAAAATCCATAAGAATTAAAAAAAAATTTCAAACATCCAAAAGTATTTTATTTTACAAATACATATATATTCTCTATTTCTTTGGTATCTTTTTCTTTTTCTTTTGCAGGTCTATGCGTACTAGATCTTCATCTTATTCAGAGCCCGAGACTCGTGAAGATTTAGATATGGCTGGTGTGCACAACAACAATAACCCACCTCACCTAACCATGAATAATAACAATCATCTTCCTCAACCAGACCTTCGAACAATGGAGGAGCTTTGTCATCCAACAATGAACGGAGGCGGAGGACCGATTGCGCCGATGCAAATCACGGCTCCTGAGTTTTCCTTGAAGCATCACATGATTCAGCAAATTCAAAACGTTAGTCCATTTCGCGGATTACCGGGTGATGATGCCAACAAACACCTCGACAAATTCATTACCATAACTCAAAGCATGAAGTTGCCCGGTGTTACCATGGATTTTCTTCGCATTCATCTATTTCCACACACTTTATCCCACCATGCCGAAAAATGGTTTGATCGTCTTCCAAAGAATTAAATTCATACATGAGACGACATTACTCAACGATTTTTGTCGCGCTACTTTCCACCATCCATGGTCACGAGCCTTCGAAATCAAATCAGGGGTTTCACACAAGAGCCTGATGAATCACTTTTAGATGCTTGGGAACGATATAATGTTTTGATCGATCGATGTCCAAACCACAACATGCTCCCCGTCACCTTAATTGATACTGTCTACAACGGTTTAACTTTTCGTGATCGTGATATGATTAATGCAACCGCCGGTGGCACATTTATGAAAAGAAGACCCGAGGAGTGTAAAGAGCTTATCGAGAACACAACTACTCATCACAAAAATTGGGATTCATCCGCATCTTCAAGGAATAACCCGAGAGTCAATGTTTCTTCTACCTTATCACACACCGAGATGACCGAATTCACCCGCATGATGGCCGAAATGAACAAAAGTATCCAACTCTTGGCTACAAATCAATAACAAGTTAAAGCTGTAGCACTTTCTTGTGAGATCTGCGACGGTCCTCATTCATACACTGATTGTCCTTCTACTCATGACAATCCGGAAAACGTGTATGCGGCTCATGGTAACTATTCAACGGAAAGCTATCAAGCCCGACCTCAAGGTGATCGTAACTTGCTAAGTTACCGTTCTAACAACTTTCTATCACCCGGTTTTTCTCCTCAAAACCCCAACCCCAACAACTACAATAGAAACAATCCAAACCCACCTCGAGCTTCTAATCCTTATCACCCAACCGCTCAACAAGCACCACCCATCACTCCACCCACGACTTATAATCATGATGTTGAAGCTTTCATGAGGACCTAAGGAGAGCTAGTTAAGAATCTGCAAAGCCAAATCATCAACTTGAAAGGAGATATCACTAAGCAAGGGAATGATATTAGAACCGAGCTTCGACATGATATGCAAACCTCTTTTAGCAATCAAACAAATGATTTGAAGAATATGCTGGCTAGTTTCTTCCCAAGTACTCAACCCTCTACTTCGGGCTCTCTTTCTTCAAATACCGTCACCAACCCGAGAGCGAATGTGAGTGCTATTACTACACGCAGTGGAGCAACCTTAGTAGGACCATCTAACCCTCCCCCAGTTACTCCATCTACACCTCCTCCGCCACCATTTATCCCGCCTACTACCACGCCTAGTACGAGTTCTCCATTACCGTCTCCACCTATGAATGAAGAAGTACCCAAGAAAAACCCTTCACCAACCCCACCTTCCACCTATAAACCCAACATCCCTTATTCTTCTCGCTTAGATAAGTGCAAATTGCTCACCAAGGATGACATTCAAGTGTCAAACTATCTGAAGATGATCTCTCAAATGAATTTCAAAATTATCCTTGTTGAAGAACTTGTCCACATGCCGAAATTCGTCAAAGCATTCAAGGAATTGCTTAACAAGAAGGAAAAGATGGCTGAGTTTGTCAACACACGCTTAAATGAAAACTGTTTTGCAGTCATTCTTAAAGAACTTCAGAAAAAACTTGGAGATCCCGGTCGTTTCGTGTTGCCTTGTATTTTTAACAAAACCAAAGAATTTGCTGCCTTAGCTGATCTCGGGGCAAGTATTAATTTGATGCCTTTAAGTGTTTGGAAAACACTATCATTACCCGACCTCACTCCAACAAAGATGACTCTTGAGCTAGCAAATCGTACTCTCGCTTACCCCGTTGGTATTGCTAAAGATGTATTTGTTAAAGTTGGTACCTTCACTTTTCCAGTCGATTTTGTTGTTGTTGATTATGAAATGGACCCTCGTATTCCGTTAATACATGGTCGGCCATTCTTGAGAACCGGAAAAGCATTAGTCGATGTTGCCGAAGGTGAGCTAATCTTAAGGGTCGGGAATGATGCACAAGTTTTTAAAATGGGGAAGATCACAACCAAACCCAATGGAAGAGAATCAGCGAATATGATTAATGTGCTTGATGATTTTGTCGTCTACAACAATCCTCTTTTCGATTCTTGCTATGATAATCCACTTTTCCAAGATGATGTGGATGATTCTCTCTCCAATTTAGATCCTCCACCAATTTATGAATCTCCACCAATCTATGATGACTATGATGATGATCCTAGTTCTGATATGCATGATTCTGATGATTTTAAATCAGAGTATAAAGACATGCCAACATATGATGATTTTGATGATGTCAATACTCTTTCGAGTGATTCTTCACATGATGACCTTGCACCAACTTTTGATGTCCTCCACCAACAATGCTTGATCCTACTTTGGATGAATACTCATTTGAGGAAGACTTTGCTACTTTTCTCGACACTTACTTCCCCAATGAGAATGATTCTCCTCCTTTGGACTTTGATGATGCTCTTTATCCTCCTTCGGATATGAAGAAAACCGTTTCAAAGGAGAAGAAGCCGGAAGACACTGATATCCGTAGTACCTATATTTTGACACCTCTCTATCCACCTTCGTCAGATGAGATTGTGCGATTTATGAGCGGATCTTCTTCAAGGTCTACTGAGCCTGAGTGTTATTTTCCCCTAAAGGAAAAGGTGTTCGACCCCGATATTGCAATTTTTAAGCCATCTTAGTATCCATCTGATGAAATAAAAGGAAATTTTTTTAGAACTTATGGAGATATGCTTGCACCTCATCACACTTGCTACCACCGTTCTCAACAAATGCTTAAGGGAACCTTGCCTACTCTTCTTTGGCTTGCCTTGTTCGCCTTAAGCTTGTGCTATTTGTTGGACGAAAACCATGTATTTGATCCCAGTGGATGTTTTTCAAGCTTCTTCCCATGATAATCAAGGTCGAGTCAGGCTCACGACTCGGTGAACAAAAACAAGCGCTTCTCGGGAGGCAACCGCATTATCTATCCTTTTTATCCGTTTTTATAATAAGTGTAGGGGGAGACCCTAGTATGTGTTTGTTCTTTTCTTTCTAATCAGTTGCAGGGATTCGAGCTATCAATGATCCATTCTTGATGACTTTTGATGACCCGTGTTTCCGTCTTCCCGGTTCTATCCAAAATTCTTTTGATTCATTATTTTATCATTTATGATTGAAATAGGAATCACTTTAGTTGTCCTTTCCTTAGCAAGATTTAAAAAGCGTGCACAATGTCCTAAGTGTAGGGGAGGTTACTTCCACATGCTTAGACATTGAGGACAATGTTCATATTAAGTGTAGGGGGACTTCTATTGAAGTTAAGTGGGCTTTTCCTTGTATTTGTCCTCATTTTAACCGGAAAATTGATTTTTCGACATTTTTAAAAATTTTTGATCTATTTTGGCCTATTAGTATTTACCTTTGTATAGTTATTTTCTATCTTTGCTAGAATAAAATTTTAATAAAGTGGTTTTAATTTTTTATCGTTGTAAATCTTTTGACTCAACCCGAGTTTACTTATCTAAGTTTACTCTAGCTAGTATCCTTAACGTGTTTAAGTCAAGTTTTTCTAGGCTTTTATATAGGGAACTTTAAAACGCGAAAGTCTTAACTCTTACGGGTTAAGAACAAGAACTTTTCGCAAGTTCCTATAGTTGATCCTAGAGAGTCGTTTATCAAGGGAACTTTAAAAAGCAAATTCTAAACTTAAAAAAGTCTAAGAAGATGCAAGATCCTATAGATAACTCGAAAACCCAAAACTTTGATTTAATTGGCTAAGCATCCACGAGTCTCATTCCTTGAGATTTTAAATTATGGAGAACGAGAGATGTTAGAGTCAATTATAAGTTTGGTATTCTTTCAAGAATTTATGTGAGTTAATTATGAGCTTATTCTCCCATCGCTTGTTAATAATTTAATTGCAATAAGTAAGGTTGTACGATTTGAAAGGTTACTTAGCTTCTAGCCCAAGATCGTTTAAACGTTGCTCGGTAATAATTAGAGTTCATAGCCAAAGCATAACTTATTGAAGCGGGATGCGAAGATTGGCGAGTCCAAAAATGCCCTAACAAGGCATGAGGGCTACATTTTGTTGCTAAAGATCCAAAAGGGATGTGAAGAATCATTTATCAAAAATCTATATGGAGGATCGAGACACACGACGAAAAGCAAATACTCCCGTAAATATCATGGAGAAGTCTATCCGAAAAGACCCTGACAAGGTATGAGGATAAATAGATCCAAGTCCTAAAAGGAGGCGGATCATTGTATATCAAAATCCCAAATAAAGATTGGAGAAAATGAAGAAGTCGTGGTCCAAATATGAAGAATCTCTCAAAAAGTTCAAGTGAAGAAATTCCTATTATGAAGAGAAGACCATTATTTCATGAACATCTCTCAAGATTTGAAGTATGAAGTCAATGCCAAAGATCGATCCGAGAAAGGTCTCAAATCGTGAAGCGAGTTATGACAAAATATGAACTTTATGATGTCCCGAGAAGCAGTTTTAAAAGATTTTGTCCTTTAGCTAACTATTAATTAAATCGTCCCACATTATTTACGGCCTTAATAAATTATCAAAATAAGTAAAACAATGCATCCTCGTAATCATTCAAGACAATAATAAAATATAAGAGATACACCTAGGAATAAGGGAGTCTAAGTAAATAATTAGGCCACATGAATTCGTGTTAGTTTGCTAACTTATAATAACAATGATCTCGTTTTAAGCTTGGTATGGGGAACGTAAAACTTGAGGGTGATAAACATTCATGACATTCCAAAACCCTAAGGTAAGTCTTTGATCTTTTTACTTGTTTTCTATCTCTTTAATAAAGGCCAATGTGGATTGTTTATAATGGAAAATGTAAAACTTGCTTTGTAATTAATGCATTGCATGAGGACATTGCAATGGTCAAGTGTAGGGGATTTAATAAATGTGAAAACACTTATCCTTTTACCACTTAATTATATTAATAACCAAGCCAAAACGTGTATTTTATGTAGTAAATGTCGGAATTATGCGTGGTTTGTGTTTTTGTTGTGATATAGGATCAAAATGTGAAAAGGGAAGAAAACATGAGATCTCACGGGATTTTATCGAAGAAAAAGACAAAAGACGAAGTCAAAAGATCAAGAGTGCAAAAACGAACGGAAGTCCAAGGCCTATTCTGAAGATTTATCAAAGAAAAAGTCTAAAGACGGAAGTTTAATGAAGTCTAAGAACTCAAGTCTAATTAATGAAGAAATTATAAGACGAGTTCAAATAATCCCTAGACAAAGTTGAAAAAGTCGAAGAATTTAGAAGACGAAAAGACGAGAAAAGGAGGAAAAGATCAACACTTTCTAATCTCCCTATAAATACCCTCCTAATGACACATTAGGAGTTGTTGGCTATCTTGACAAAATAGTTGTTCCACCTTTATTTTCATGTCATTTAATTTCTTGTCAATTTAAATTCCTTGTCTTGCACCTTAAATTTGTAAGTCCTTTAATTTTTACTTTTAATTGTTGTTGAATCTTTATCTTTTAATGAAGTTTTATTTTTAATCTCATCCTTCCTTTCTTGTTTGATTTGATTTGGTTGTGTTCTATTGTTTTTGGTTGATTAATCTACTGGGTTTTATAGTTTTATTGCTTTTGATTCCATAAAGTTTGTTGATTTAGATGTTTTAATGCTTGGTAGATCTTAATTTGTGATTTATTGTTTTTAGTTTTATTGTTTTTGGTTGATTTAAGTTTTGTTTTATTTAGTGGGTTTTGATTAATTTGGTTTTTATTGTTAGTTTTATTGATTTGGATTGATTGATTGTTGTTAGTTGATTATTAGTGGTTAGTTTAGTTTAATTTTTAGATTGGTTATGTTTAATTTTGGTTAAATTCGTGTTCCCTATTGCTTTGTTTTGTCCACTGTTATATTTTTCCCGAACCAAGTATTTTTCCCGAATCAATGATTTTTCCCGAACCAACAAAAATCCTGAATGAGTAATATTCCAAAAATCCCGAATGAAGTATTTTCCCGAACCAACAAAACTTCCCGAATGAACATTCTCCAAAAAACAATACCGAATGAGCAAATTCAAAAAAATACCGAATGAGCAAATTAAAAGTATACCGAACGAAGAAAAAAAAATCCCGAACAAACACAAAATCCCGAACCAACAAAGATTGACCAGCCTGCTTGCCTACTTCCCATAATTTCCCGCCAAATATTCAACTAGCTGCTTGAGCAGCTTGCCTGCCTGCTTACTTATTAATTAATATTGGACCGCAATCGTTTAGTTTAATCTGAAAGTTGTTCCGATTTTAATTTTGAAAGTCACGTATATTTAGTTATATTTTTCTTCGATTTTTAGTATTATTATTTTTTCGAAAAGTTTAAGTTTTGTCTTTTATTTAGTGCTCGCTTTATCTTTTACCTCGTTTAGTTTTAAAGTACCCTCATAGTTTAATTTTCTCCTTTTTCATTAGGTTAATTTTATTTTTCAGTCGAAAGTTAATTTCTTCTTTTAATTTTATTTTTATTAATTTTACTGTTTTAATTTACGTTTTATTATTTGTTTTCCTCCTTTATTATTAGTTATTTGTTTCTAGTTTATTTTTATTACTTTTTGCATTTACCTTTTATATAGAAATAGAAAACCAAACTTCCCTTTTTCTTAACCAAAACCGATTTCTCCACTGCAAACCGTGATCAATTCGTTAAGATACCGAGAACGAACAAAGATATAATTTTTAATATACTAAAAAATTGTTATTATGTATACTTTTTTTACATAAACTCAATTAATCAATCAAAATTATTTATTTTTTTCGTTTAAACAAAATCCTACCTTTTTAAAAATTAAATATCTCATAAACCGTTAATTGTCAAATAAAACAAAACATAGCATCGCGATAAGAATTAAATCATTTTTCTATCGAGGGGCGCATCTATATACCTTCGACGATTATTTTGATTTTTTTCTATATCACCACGAATCATATATGATTTCAAAAATCATATATGATACATGAAACGAATCATATATGATGATATGATTTCAGAAAATCATATATGATTTTCTCAGACGTGATTTAGAAAAAAATCAAAAAACACGTTCGTCGAAAATATATACATTTGCCCCTCGATAGAAACGTGATTTAATTCTCGTTGCAATGATTTAAATTACGGGTGTACATTTATCTCAACTCGTTATCGTTAAGTGTCTTGTATTTGATTCAAGAATATTTTCTACAAACTATAGTTTGTCTCAATAAGACGTGTGAAACTTATTTAGGTTTAATTATTGTGAGATTTGAAGAAAACAAACTAATTTTCATCTTATACACCTAAATTGTAACACCCCATTTTGATAATGGAATGTCACGCGTAATTATGGCGTGTCATCAAAGCATACAAGGATAAATGTATAAAACATTACATGACCATAGGGATAACCGGAATCAAACATCGGTTCCCAAACATAAGCCCAAAATATAATAAAGCAAAAGAAATGAATGAAAGACTAAACAAGCATAAGTATATGAAGGCAAAAAGGAAAAGAAGTCTCTAGCAGCTTCCATCCTATGCACGTCCTCCAAATGCTCGAGTCTTTCCTAGGGTACCTGCCGTTTTGGGACATGGAAAGGAAACTAACGGCTGAGCAAAACGCTCAGTACACGGATATAGACATAGTATGAATGACTAAGCATAATAAAGACTTAATAGAAGCGGAAATGTATAAGTCTTGGAAAACCTGGAACATGTTCATAAAACTGGTTTTATAGTTTGAAAAGCCTTATGTTTATCTTATGAAAACTGTTTAACATATTTTACCATTAGCCAATATAGGTCATGGAAATCAACCGCGCATGAATACTTGGAGGGGTGACCTCATCATGCAAATTAGAGGGGCTGCCTCTAATTTAATATACTGGTTTTTGGGTAGGAGGGATCAACTACTTGTAAAGGATGCAAGGCAAACACCACATTCACCATGAAATCCTGACTGAAAACATGTAACTAGGATGCACCCATACGCCCCACATGATAAATATAATAATATGGCCAAAAGCTGAAGGGACGCCACGAGCAATCACTCCGCCGTGGTGAAGTCATAACACCAGTGCCTCCAGTGTTATGGTTATGGTACCTCCATAACTAGGTGAAACTGGTCATGCATGTATATGGCTTTAGGTATTCTAATTAAACATAAGCAATTCAAAAACATATAAAACAAATACTAGGAAAATAGTTGGCTGCATACGGGGAATCCTAATAAGGAAAGAATGTCCATACTGAAAGGACGAGAATCTGTACCTTATGTCCAGTGAGCGAAGAAGATGAACTGAGAGGAATCCTACTTCCGAATCACTAGTGCTACATAAATACATACATGAATAAGTATCTGCTTACTAAATACGTAGCTGGTTTAATGTCATGTCTTAGCTTATTTTATGTGTTCTTACCTAGTTTTTCTATTTTAAAGCCTTAAACCGTGTTTATCTTATATTCTGTTTAATCTGATTAAGTATTTCTGGTATTTCATGTGTTATTATACTTACTGTGTAATAATAAGTAACTTTCCAAAAATAGCAGGTTTCCAAAAATAGAAAGTTTCCAAAAATAGAAAGTTTCCAAAAATAGAAAGTTTAAAAAATAGAAAGTTTCCAAAAATAGAAAGTTTCCAAAAATAGAAAGTTTCCAACAATAGATTTTCTGCTTAAAATAGATAAGTTTCTAAAATAGAAAGTTTCCATAAATAGATCAGCTGCCTTAATTAAATAAGTTTCCATAAATAGATTAGCTGCCTGAATAAATAAGTTTCTAAAAATAGAAGGTTTCCATAAATAGATTTGCTGCCTGTCACACCCCACCATGGCGGAATATGGGGCGCGACGTATGGATATCATCACAACAACAGCGTGTCCATAGAGAGAACTAAATGAAATTGAAATATCATAGATGGCGACACAAATGTCGTGACAATATCTCAACAATGCAGGCGTCTAGGTAAGTAGGTAACAGGCCTACCTCTTACCAAAGACATACAAATAAACAAACATCAAACATATAGGTACCACAAAGTTCACTTAATCAAAACACAAAATAAAATCTAAGAGGAAAGGGGATTCCTCCGAATGCAATCCTAGCAGCCTCTATACTCTAGCCACTTCTAACATCATCTTGCACAACTACCTCACCTGAAAATGACACTAAAATCTGTCAACATAAAGTTGGTGAGAACATAGGTTTAAGTTATCTAGAACATCATAAGAAACCTTGACATCCGCTGTAAATAAGTTGAAGAAAAACAATTTATAGTAATGGACCATTATGTGATAATCATGCTACATGCATCCACAACAAAACTCAAGCCAAGTACCAATCACATCTACAATTCACAAAGCACATTATAACAATCAAGAAGTATCCCGTCATACGCACAAGAACACACACCACACTATCCGGATCTTTCCCACACCACCTGTGGAAGATGAACTATATCCCCGTCGAGATATCTTGCCTCCGAAGAGACGATGCACAAGTACTCAGGACGGATCGTGCCCCACGCTCCACACACATCACAACTGGTCCCATAGACGCCCATACATCTATGTACCAAAGCTAATCACAATCCAACCAAGATTCACATAGCAGAACACGTACCAAAGCACATATGAGAACACATAAGCACGCAAGTCACACAATAACACATTATGTCCACACATTTTATAACATAGTACTAAATCATGTTAAAGAACATTACAAGTGTCATCTCCATCCCATACTGGAAAAAAAACATTTAAAAACGTAGTAAAATGGGACTATGAACTCACCTGATTGCTTCTCCAAAGTCCTTGCTCTAGCCCCAAGCTAATAATCCAAAAACACATAAATCAATACATGAACCAACCTCTAAAATGGTTCATCAACCTATGATGGACATCTAACCTCCTCTCATATAAATACCCCATTTATAACTCTAAACATCCCATTATCCTTCCCTAACAAGTCTTTAACTTGGTTAAGTTTAATAGCTATCCCGTTCACAATTTTACACAAAACAGTCCCAGTTTTAGGTCTCAAAACATTAAGTCAAACGTCCACTTAAACATACCCATGGTTTCTGTAAAAGGAATATTCATACCCTTACATATGTTGGCTAACACCTCCCACTTGCCCTAACCTTAAAGCTACTGTTAAGGCCCTGATATATATATATATACTTTTGTCATTCCAGTTTTCCTGATTTTAAACGTATGAAAAGTTCATTACCATTAGAGGGTCTTACCCTAAACCACAATCTTAGCCCAAGTGCAGATCCTTATTACAATATATAAACCATCTCTCATGTTCGTGAGAAGATCCCAATGCAACCCTAAGTACCCCAAACAACCCAAAACTTAAAAAGAAAACAGGCTGAATTCAAAACTGTTTTGACCTCCGACTGTTGTAACCTGTTTTTGACCCACTTCCCGACCTCCAATTTAGTTCTCGTTTCTTGCATTGGAAAGCCACTTCAAATACCTTTTCAGGGGTATGTGGATCGTAAGATAAGAGTTTTTAGAACTCCCTATATGATCAAAAAAATGACCCAAAATTCTGTCCAGTTTTTAAAAACGGGTTTAACAAAATCAACCTCATTAATTAACCCTAATCCCTCTAATTACAAGCCCTAATTTATGTGATCATCATATTATGATTAATACAACATTAATTTACTGTTTTTATATTAAACCCTAACCCTAATCCATCAATAGATGATTAAATAAACATAAAAACAATTTAATTAAAAAGAGATTTGAAGGTTTTACCTTTAAATTAATGGAAGAAGAAAAAAACTATGAAACCCTAAAAACTCTCCCAAAAACCGTCGACCATTAATCTCCAGGGATTTAATTATGTTCTTTTGGTAGTAAATAATATAATATATAGGGTGTGGGTGAATCCTTGTCCAACCCAAACCCAACTTTCCTTTTTCCTCTTTTTTCCTTTTTTTTCCTTCTTTTCTTTTTTTCCAAACCGACTAACACCCCCTTAATTTTCGTTTTTTTTTCTTTTTATTATTAACTAGGCGATTACCCGCGCATAGCGGCGGAAATTGTCTGGCGGCAAATAGTTAACGATACGTCATATCGTTGGTAACATCAAATTGTAACAGAAATTGTGGAAACATGCGATTAAGTCAATTTTAGATAAACTCTCAAATAAGCATGTATCAAACAACATATATTGAAACATTACTAAAAGTGAAACATTACATCATTTATGAGATAATATCTAACAATGACTTTTCGCAGAGCGTAAAACTTTGTGATACACGACATTTGAGGTGTAAACTCCTTCTTCACCAAACTCTTTGACGGGTTTTGCTAATACATCTGCTAGGGTTACCACAAGAGACTATTGGCACATGAGTTTAGGAGCACACATGAGGTAATATATGTTCTCTTCTACGTAGTATTAATTCTTAAATGCCGATCTTGAACCAAATACCTTCTTCTATAATTGATACATCTCACACAGGGAAGTGCAAGACAATTATTTCAACGGTTGCAAGGACCAATGGAACATGATACTTTTAAATCTAATTTTGATAAAATTATCAAGCTCGGGGAAAAGCATTACTATGGAAGGAGAAAGGTGACTTTCCTTTCTAGATATTATTTATGTCATATGAAACCTCCAGTAAAAAGAATCATGTTACATTCTTTTTCACTGAGAATGCTCCTTACTAATAAGGAAGATCATATTTTAGATGTCATGTGGTTTTAAAATCTAGTCGTTTGATTTTCTTTCCACCATCATTTAGAAAACTGCAGACATTGTACGTGCAGTGTAGGATACGTTTAAACAACAATCATTTAATCTTAAAGTTTATTTAACAAGGAAATTTTACAATGCAAGGAATTTCATACTATAACTATGCTTCCAAAAATTGCAAGTTCAGGGTAAAGGTTATGTTGGCTTTTAAGCATCAAACAAGCTTGCTTTTTGGTGTATGTGTAGTTAAGTTCTATATTTATATACCCATGTACCCTGGATCTATTTACCTTTCTTTCTGTTGTAGAGTTCGTTAGGAAGTCCAGTTCAGTTCAGTTATGAAACATGTTTATTCTCGAGAGAAAAAGATGAGGCCAGAAAATGCTCTTTTTATAGATGACAAACTTTTCCTGCTGTACAAGCGTTCCAACAGAAAGACGATGCATAGGACCATATAGGTATAAATTGCCAAAACACTTAAAAAAGTGTATTTAGTTACTCGTAAAGTTTATTGCTTCATAGGTCACATACGTACGTGGTCCATTCCACCACACTCCATCCCAATGCGTCTTTCACACACGCATGTAAGCTGAGCAAGTTCTTTCTGCATTAAAGAGATAAAGACACAAAAAGCAAAAAAGAATCCAGGCAATAGAAAGCTTCCTATATTATTCACATTACAGATAATAAATATATATAAACAAGATACTTATCAAGCAAATAGCGTAGAACTGTTCTTAAAGAACTGTTGGTAAACTGAAAAATACTAAGCTATGAGTTTACATTCCACTTATGGGAGTCAGGTTACACCTTCGATGTAGCCATATTGGGGGATATAATATTGTGAAAACGGTCTTGAATTGTTCGTATGATCACGTGCAGATAATGATGCCTCTTAACTAAGCAGCTTCTGATATTGGGAATCTAACCAGGCAGGTTTAAATGAAATCTATGAATTATAAGAGTAACAAGAATATCGTGGATTGATTGACATTGAAGGCAGACATAATGGCAATCGTAGAGGAACATGTAATAGTTGCGGACCTAGATAGCCAAGACCCTGCACCAGAAATAGATATCAAGCTAAAACCCAAAAGGGTATTACTATCTTAGTAATGTAAATGAAACCAGCAATATTTACTCGAACGACATCTTGACACAAGAAGATTCCATATAAAAATTATTACTTGTAGGAAGTAGGAACTGTTCCATCAATCTTAATATCAAGTCCAACCGGGTCAGCGATATTCACCCCTTCTGATTTAGCATATTCATGGAAACCTTTGTTTCTGAATACAGATCATAATTTTCTTTAATAGACATCGATTCGTTTTTATAAAAGAAAAAGCTATGAAATTAACTTTATCACGAAAAATCAATTCATGGACCATGACATTTGATAGTGAGATTTAGCATTATTTGTAATTTCTTACCCACAAAGAAAATGATGGCCCCACCGATGATTTTTCAGGTTGATCTCCTGCAAACAGAACAATGCAATTAAAAAAGGATTCACAAGACGGAAACAGATGGTCCCAAAGATAGATGCTGATTTTTTTTGCATGCATCATAAATTCTATAGTTCCTACTATTTGAAGCAGGGGTTGCTGACTTGCTGCTACAGTTAATTGACATATACTAACTAAAAACCATATCAATATACTATACGAAAAAACCAAAGGTAAGTAAAAGCTGCAACTGCACATCCACCCCACCCGGCTCCGGTAAGTCTTGCTCCTACCGCCTCATTATGTTTACAAACATGAACCAATTCTTAAGTTCCGGACAACTGTTAAAACGATTACATACAAAAAGGTACCATCACTAAGGAGGGTTCTTTTATACTATGTAGTAACTTATTTTATTATACTTTTTTACTAAACTGCAATAAAATTTGGAAAGCAGTTTTCATTGTACTTCTATTCCAATTATTTGCTAATAGTTTTAAAGTACAAATATAATGCTATGACTCTAAGAATTTGCCGCGAGTCTGTGAGTTCCTTGTTTGCTTTGAGACATGAAATGGTAGATTGATACATGCACTTAAATAAAACGCTGCAACTATGATGGCTATCATTCATAAGGTCGCCAAGCTTTTTGAATTGTTTGTATAATCATGTGTAGATAATGATGCCTCATAGCTAAGTAGAGTCTTATATATGAATCTAACCAGTAACACACAAAAGTCTATGTCTTATTGTATCTCTTATAATAACTTCTGGCATCCCAAGAAGTAAAGAACTATAATTCAAAGAGGCAACATAATCCTTTCGTATGCATTACATTAGTTACTTTATATATGTACCATTGCAATAACGGTATGTTCAGATAATATAAAGACATTAGCCGACTAAAAATTCAAGAAAATAGCTTAGTGTCTCAGATTCGATAAAACGGATGATCAAGTTGAATGATCAAGTTAGTAAAGCCAATCCACATATTATAAGTTGGTAAAACCTCATAACGTTTTAGAAAACACATTATCACTACATCATATAGCCAATAAACTTATCCTTATGCAGAAACCTATAAAAAAATTTGCGATAGGAATATGCATCGTTCTTTGTTTTAGTGTCACCAACAACATAAAAGTTTGCACTAAATTTTACATAAAATATTTTTTGATTAATGTATTCGGGTGACCCGTTAGAATTCTAACCCGTTAGAATTCTGACCCGTTAGAAATTTGATGTATTTCCTTTCACCATTTTTTATGGATACAATATCCATTATTTTTATAAGGAACATAAAGATCATTTTCATGGAACAATCTGCAAACAAAAAGATCTAGGAAGCACATAACTCGAATCTTGCAAACCCAGTTATGAGCCACGATATGTGATCCATTTTTGCGTTACAAATGATAATTACACAAACGCAATACATCAAACATTTGGTGTGCATAAAAACACACATACGACATAAACTACAAATAATAAGTTTCAACAACCCATACCTTCTAACCAAACAGAAAGAACAAACATTAACACATAATAAAACGTAATTAGCAAAAAACAGAAAAAACGCTAACCCTAATTGTTTTCAAAAGTGAACTCAAATTATACAGTATAAGAATAAAAAGATAAAGTTGGGTATATTACAACCAAATATATAAGAACCAAAACCGAAATACAACACCAACCTCATCAGATTGTTTGGACTCGGAGATGCATCAAGCAGGAATCGAGTATATAAAAATCGAAATCGAATCATACCGGTTAATTCGGTTTTCATGCAAATGAGTGTTTGGTGTTACCTGTGATGGTCGAACCACCCAAATGGAATGGAGATACGGATGAGTATGTAGATGGTCGAACCACCAAAATCAACAATAACCACCTAAACCAACTACCATTACCACCAACCAAAACTACCTTGAAACCACCTAAACCATCAAGAGACGGTGGCGGATTCGACAGATGTGGTGGTGAAAAGATACGGCGGCGGCTTTGTGTGTTAGGGTTTACAAAAGAATAATGATTCTGTGTGTAACTAAAATGTGGTTAATATATATGGTAATATAAACAGGGAAATATATTTATAGCATAAATAGATATGAAAGAAACTTACATGAGAAGCTGTGTTGAAAATAATTCAACTTTCAACTATCCAGGGTTTTGTTAATAAAGTAAATAAGGAAATGTTGAAAATTCTACATTTTTCAACTTTTAGGATTGCTCCATTATAAGGTAGTATTAGGCGATTATCCGCGCATAGCTGCGGAATTGCCTGGCGGCAGATAATTAACGAAACGCTATATTGTGGTAAGATAAAATTGTAGTTGGAAACTGTCGTAACATACGGTAATCAAGTTTAAAATGAAATCCCATATACAATGTATCAAACAACATATAAAAAACATAAAGTAAAAGTGAGTGAAAAATTGCATCAAGTATAAAATATAATCTAGGAATTGATGTTACTCGTTGCGTAAAACTTCTTGGTACACGACATTTGAGGTGTATATTCCTTCTTCACCAAACTCTTTGACTGGTTTCACCAGTACCTTGGTAGTTGCACGTGAGATCCCTCTAGATAACGCAACATAAAGCTGGCAATGTGAGAAAACAGAGTCAGGCAAATAGACACCTACATTTGGAATAGTTTGCCCTTGAGCTTTATTGATAGTCATGGCAAAGCAAAGGCGGACAGGAAATTGTGTTCTCTTTAGCTTAAAATGAAACATGTCTTCTTCAGATGG
This sequence comes from Glebionis coronaria, assembly GCA_025667525.1. Classification (NCBI taxonomy): domain Eukaryota; kingdom Viridiplantae; phylum Streptophyta; class Magnoliopsida; order Asterales; family Asteraceae; genus Glebionis; species Glebionis coronaria. The sequence continues at coordinate 426,120,855 of CM046877.1, forward strand.
AGCGAGAGGAATTCTTGGCAAGAGAACTCTAACTCCAGCGTGTTGCCCTATAGCAATTTCAGCATTGATGACATTTGAATCAAATCGTTTGCATATCAGCCTCGTGCCATTGCATAATCCATTTGCCGGATCGAGATTCCTCAAAAGAATAATCGGACATCCAATTTTCAAGCGCAAGTAACGTGGTGGCAATCCGCTCACATTTAGGGAGTTTAAGAATTCAAGAGGATACATGTTGTGTGTGTCATCTTCCGCTTCATCGAAACTATAGTAAACCTTCCCTTCACCAGGAAATCTGCCAATCAACATTTCATTAATACTGTCAACATGTTCATTTTTAGTTGATAATAACTTCAAGACCCGCGGGATTCGCGGATAATTTAAAAAAATAATTTTAGAAGAAGTTATATGTAAATAAAATAAGAGAAACAATGGACGTAAACATCTTTTATTAATATTTGAAAAAAAAATAATGAGATAATAAGTGTATTATTCAATAAACACTTGAGCTTGAGTTTGTAACAATCAAAACAATAATCGTCCATGCATTTTTGTTAATGATGCATTTTTGTCAATGTTCCGTGTATGAAACATATAATGTGAAATAAATAATATCATCTCTCGTATGACATCATGATAATGAATGAATCTCCTAATGATAATTTTTAACTTACCGAACGAACTAAAACAGAAATGTATATATATGAACGCAGAAATGAAGAGTCAAATCCAACAACTCTATATAAGATAAAATAAAAAGCAAGAAATTATGAACATATGCAGATACAAAGGAAATAAAGATAGAGAAGTTATCTCATGAAGAAAATACATATGGTGTTAATAAATACAAGCCTTTAGAAATAACTTGAATGTTCCACTGCAGTAGTGCTTTGAGTCCTCGTTATGATCAAAACGATTCCATAGTCGGACGTACCTTGTTACATGTTGCATATGCATGTTTCACCAATGTGGCACCTACTGTGAAAAGATGTGAACACAATTATATATTAACAAATAAACAAAAATAAAAAAAAATCAAATGAAAAAATCCAAAAAATTATCCAATCCTCAAACTAAATGGATTCATTATTGCTACGCATGAGCTCTAAAAAATTCTAGAACCCTTAAAAAAAGGAACCAGATTTATCTTCTCAAACGCATCTAAAGTTCAAATAGGTCTTTAAAAAAACAGAATTCAAGAAATATCCATTTGAATGAGTATTGATTTGCTTGGACAATATATTTGGAATTCTATCCAAAAGATGAGAAACAATTACCTCATCGATTGTTGAATAACACAAATCCAATTTGCTGGGCTCATCACATGCTCCGCTTTTGGCCAACCAAAAATTATGACACAAACCTAATTCAATCATGAAAAAAGAAACAATCAAATGTTTCAGTTGAAGTAAATATATGAAAAGAATTAAAAGGACGGGAAAAGCTTCTTAATATCACATTCACAATTAGAGATGATGTATTACCTTATGATCAAAAGTGTCTTTTGAAAAAAATAGGTTTGTAACCGACTAATAAGGGTTTCTCAGTACGAATGTGTAGCCTGCAACCAAGTTAAACATTTGTGATTCAAAAGTTAAATGTGTATAAAATAACTAAACGGATGTGGATTTTATAGCTTATTGATTCTAGTCAATCAAATCTATTTAAGGAAAGAATTATTATCTTTGATTTTCCAGCAATGTCAACAATGATTTTACAAAAATAATTTTTTATAACGTATTTTTTAAGAAAATGTCAACAATACGCGTAAAAACAGTTTCGTTTTGAAGATTTTGATTAAATCAATTTCGAAAACGCGTTTTGTTTTAAAAAGTTTCCAAAAATATGTGTACAACTCATTAATCTTGAAAAAATTGTTAAAACTCAAGTTTTAAAACTTGTTTTGTATTAAATACTTTCCAAAAATATGATCAATTAAAAAAATACGAAAAATCACGGGTTTACAATAGTAAGTTTGTAATTTTTTTGGAGTTTACAAAAATAAAAAATAATAAAATGTTTTGTTTTAAAGATTAATGATGTTTTTGTCAAAGTAAAATTAGGTTACTAATGTTTATCATGAGTTTTTTTATATATATCCACAAAATAAATTTACATTAAAAAACGGATAAAAAAAAGTTTTTTTGATATACACAAAATAAAGTTACATAAAATAAGCCTACAAAAGAGTTTTTTTTATATACACAAAATAAGTTTACATAAAAAAATTTACTTTATTTTTTTTATATAAACACAAAATAAATTTACATAAGAAAACAAAGCTACAAATACTTTTTTTATATACAGAAAATAAGTTTACATATAATACGCATACAAATTTTTATTTTTTTATATACACAATAAATTTACATATAACAGTGAATACAAAAAGTAATGAGTTTATCATGAGTTTTTTACTTTTTTTATATATACACAAAATAAATTTACCTAAAAAAGCAAACCTACAAAAATGTTTCAGAAATACATGTATGAAAATGATAATAACATCATCATATGTCTCAAATACATTTTCTTAATTGAATAATTTTTGGTAAAGAATTAAATTGTTTTTTGCATCGAAATGTTGTACAATATGTTATATATGGTAACGTTTGGAATTCAAATTTACAACAAATGGTAGGAGCAATTAAGTTTTCAAGATTTCGACTGATACCAATTTTTAACATTGTCTTTATAGTTTTTTCAACATTTCCTATAATATAGAGTTTTTCAACAATTCCATAAATAGAGAGTTTTTCAACATTCAAGGAATTGGGGAATTCTCTTTATAAGTAGTAGAGATATATGTATTAATAATATTACCTTAATTTTCCTTAATTTATTTCAGCTCTTAAAGCCTCCAAAACCCCAAAACCGTAAAACTAGTCAGTTTTTACGCGTTTTACCGTAAAAGACGTAAAATATACACTTTTATAAAAAATCTCAAATTTTGAAATAAACTTTATAACTAAGTCCTAAATGACTTAAAACCATCCCGAAAAATATTCATATGGATAATTACCTCACCCGAGACCTCTAAATGCTAAACCGTAAATCCTAAAAAAAATACTACTACTATAATACTTATACGTATACGTAAACACCACAATATCACCATTTTCATTTCATAGTCACCACTTGTGAGCTCATGAACATGAAATAACCGTTCCTCGATTTACTTATGAGTACTCTATACTCATAAACGATAACCACACCAACCTCGTTCACACAAAATAAACACGTAAACACACAATTCAAGTAAGCACACATAAAATAACCTAAAAGTAAGACCAAGTGACAAACCCAAAACCTAGGGTTGTCACATCACTCCCTCCTAATAGAAATCTCGTCCCGAGATTCACTCCCAAACTCAAACTTATTCTCAGCAAACAAACGAGGATACATATCCTTGATAAAACCTTCACGTTCAAATGTGAACTCAGTTTACACGAAAATAATCTCAACCAACAACACATGAGCCTTAACCGTCCGCGAGGAAACTTATCAAAACCATAAATCAAAACTCATCAAAATATAACCACGTATAATAAGGTCTAAAGAACTCTCAAATTCCTTCCCAACTCATTTCTATGTTAACCCTCCAAGTGTTCATTACCGAAATATACCCAAAACACGAGTTTAAACCATGTTGTCCGAAAATTAACCTTGAACTCAACACTTGTACAATTAATTCGACCAAGCTACTGACTTCCAATTACGAAACTTTCTGAATATTTGAAAAGTATGTTCCGAGTACATAATTTGAAAAGTATGTTCCGAGTACATAATTTTAGGCTTTTGAATCACCCAAAAACCTTTAAAAACGAATAAGTTATGACCAAAACGATTTTTCTCAAAATCTGCCTAGGCATTAGCGACAGTTTCTGACAGTTAGCGACATATTTTGACAGTTTAGCGACAGTTTCTGCCTACTCCGATTTATATAAAAAAAAAACGATTTTTAAACCCTAAAAAAAACCCCGTTATTAATTACAAAATTCAAGGTCTAATTTATTTTAATTCTAGAAAATTTAAACTCTCACCCATCATATGATTAATACATGATTTAACATATTTAAGTTAATAAGAACAAGAATTCTAACTAAAGAACAATAACTTTAGGTGATCAAAACCAAAATATTTTAGAATAAAAAGGCCATGCTTATATGAAAAAAAAAATTATATTCCACCTTATTTAAAACACGTTTTCGACACTTCCTTATTTCATCGACTACCAACAACTATTTTTTTTTTCAATTTGCAAGTTCTATATTTTTTTACCATGTATAACTCGAAACAAAAGACATCGTTACCCCAAAAAGAAATCTCCACCATCTCAAAATCCTTCACGCAAAAAGTACCGTACAAACAAACATGTGAAATGAGGACCCGAGAAATGCGCTACTACAGAAGTTGAACATCTCAAAGAGAAACGAGCTAGCAACCATCCCAAGAATACAACCGGTAAGTAGAAAATAATTTTACATACATAGGCATAAGCGTACATACACTCAAATCCATCCAACATATACTATACAAACATGTATTAACTCTCTTTCATGCAATCATACTTGAAAGTCCAGTGGTGTTGTGGCACATATATAATTATGTAGGCCTCCATAATTATACATGTTCCCTTTCACCAATGTACTCCCTCCTATGATGACACTTATAAGAAATTAATACTACACATAACACATAATCCAACAACTCACAAGCACATAACCACACAAGATAAGATCCAAAACCCCATGTATTAAAATAACATAGCCAATGCACGAAACACATAAACTCGTAGTCCAGCTGAACCAGCATAGACAAAATTCAAAATGTATAAAGAACATGAAAACATAATTAAGCGAAATCCAACAATGACTAGCGTATACGACCATGGTTCCACCCGCACTAATCAAAACTCGTAAAGAAAATAACATGTAGTTAAGTATGAACCATAGTAGTTCATAACCTAACAAATACTGCAAAAATAATATTCAAACACATCAATTACTATAAAATGCACACATACTCCTATGACGCCTATATGCAGGGACCCTTAAGCTATAGACTAGGCTACACGACTAGGCAACCTAATTCTCTATAACCATTGTCTCTGATACCATTCTGTCACACCCCACCATGGCGGAATATGGGGCGCGACGTATGGATATCATCACAACAACAGCGTGTCTATAGAGAGAACTAAATGAAATTGAAATATCATAGATGGCGACACAAATGTCATGACAATATCTCAACAATGCAGGCGTCTAGGTAAGTAGGTAACAGGCCTACCTCTTACCAAAGACATACAAATAAACAAACATCAAACATATAGGTACCACAAAGTTCACTTAATCAAAAAAAAAAATCTAAGAGGAAAGGGGATTCCTCCGAATGCAATCCTAGCAGCCTCTATACTCTAGCCACTTCTAACATCATCTTGCACAACTACCTCACCTGAAAATGACACTAAAATCTGTCAACATAAAGTCGGTGAGAACATAGGTTTAAGTTATCTGGAACATCATAAGAAACCTTGACATCCGCTGTAAATAAGTTGAAGAAAAACAATTTATAGTAATGGACCATTATGTGATAATCATGCTACATGCATCCACAACAAAACTCAAGCCAAGTACCAATCACATCTACAATTCACAAAGCACAATATAACAATCAAGAAGTATCCCGTCACACGCACAAGAACACACACCACACTATCCGGATCTTTCCCACACCACCTGTGGAAGATGAACTATATCCCCGTCGAGATATCTTGCCTCCGAAGAGACGATGCACAAGTACTCAGGACCGATCGTGCCCCACGCTCCACACACATCACAACTGGTCCCATAGACGCCCATACATCTATGTACCAAAGCCAATCACAATCCAACCAAGATTCACATAGCAGAACACGTACCAAAGCACATATGAGAACACATAAGCACGCAAGTCACACAATAACACATTATGTCCACACATTTTATAACATAGTACTAAATCATGTTAAAGAACATTACAAGTGTCATCTCCATCCCATACTGGAAAAAAACATTTAAAAACGTAGTACAATGGGACTATGAACTCACCTGATTGCTTCTCCAAAGTCCTTGCTCTAGCCCCAAGCTAATAATCCAAAAACACATAAATCAATACATGAACCAACCTCTAAAATGGTTCATCAACCTATGATGGACATCTAACCTCCTCTCATATAAATACCCCATTTATAACTCTAAACATCCCATTATCCTTCCCTAACAAGTCCTTAACTTGGTTAAGTTTAATAGCTATCCCGTTCACAATTTTACACAAAACAGTCCCAGTTTTAGGTCTCAAAACATTAAGTAAAACGTCCACTTAAACATACCCATGGTTTCTATAAAAGGAATATTCATACCCTTACATATGTTGGCTAACACCTCCCACTTGCCCTAACCTTAAAGCTACTGTTAAGGCCCTGATATATATATATATACTTTTGTCATTCCAGTTTTCATGATTTTAAACGTATGAAAAGTTCATTACCATTAGAGGGTCTTACCCTAAACCACAATCTTAGCCCAAGTGCAGATCCTTATTACAATATATAAACCATCTCTCATGTTCTTGAGAAGATCCCAATGCAACCCTAAGTACCCCAAACAACCCAAAACTTAAAAAGAAAACAGGCTGAATTCAAAACTGTTTTGACCTCCGACTGTTGTAACCTGTTTTTGACCCACTTCCCTACCTCCAATTTAGTTCTCGTTTCTTGCATTGGAAAGCCACTTCAAATACCTTTGCAGGGGTATGTGGATCGTAAGATAAGAGTTTTTATAACTCCCTATATGATCAAAACAATGACCCAAAATTCTGCACAGTTTTTAAAAACGGGTTTAAAAAAATCAACCTCATTAATTAACCCTAATCCCTCTAATTACAAGCCCTAATTTATGTGATCATCATATTATGATTAATACAACATTAATTTACTGTTTTTATATTAAACCCTAACCCTAATCCATCAATAGATGATTAAATAAACATAAAAACAATTTAATTAAAAAGGGATTTGAAGGTTTTACCTTTAAATTAATGGAAGAAGAAAAAACTATGAAACCCTAAAAACTCTCCCAAAAACCGTCGACCATTAATCTCCAGGGATTTAATTATGTTCTTTTGGTAGTAAATAATATAATATATAGGGTGTGGGTGAATCCTTGTCCAACCCAAACCCAACTTTCCTTTTTCCTCTTTTTTTCTTTTTTTTCCTTCTTTTCTTTTTTTCCAAACCGACTAACACCCCCTTAATTTTCGTTTTTTTTCTTTTTATTATTAATATATGTATTAATAATATTACCTTAATTTTCCTTAATTTATTTCAGCTCTTAAAGCCTCCAAAACCCCAAAACCGTAAAACTAGTCAGTTTTTACGCGTTTTACCGTAAAAGACGTAAAATATACACTTTTATAAAAAATCTCAAATTTTGAAATAAACTTTATAACTAAGTCCTAAATGACTTAAAACCATCCCGAAAAATATTCATATGGATAATTACCTCACCCGAGACCTCGAAATGCTAAACCGTAAATCCTAAAAAAAATACTACTACTATAATACTTATACGTATACGTAAACACCACAATATCACCATTTTCATTTCATAGTCACCACTTGTGAGCTCATGAACATGAAATAACCGTTCCTCGATTTACTTATGAGTACTCTATACTCATAAACGATAACCACACCAACCTCGTTCACACAAAATAAACACGTAAACACACAATTCAAGTAAGCACACATAAAATAACCTAAAAGTAAGACCAAGTGACAAACCCAAAACCTAGGGTTGTCACACTGCCTTACTTAATTAAGTTTCTAAAAATAGAAAGTTTCCATAATTAGAAATAAGCTAGTTAAATAAGCTAAGTATATAAGCCTAAGTGTTTTCATGATTATTTTCTAAGTCATATGATATAATGTATAGTTTAATAATTATTCCATGTAATTAAATTAAACTATAGGTTAAAATATTTAATTAAAGTATAACATGTTTTTAATTATATAAAGTTAAATACATAGGTTAAAACATGTATTATTATATATTAATAGTATAACCTAAGTCATGTTAATTAATTAATTATAGTCATGGTTTTTAAATAACTAATTAATTATAAGTTTAAAATATAAAATACTTAGGTTAAATAATTTCATGATTATTAATAATTAAACTAACCTAAGTCATGTTATTAAATTAATCATGTCATTTATTAATTTAATTTTTAACATAAGATCATAAAACATAAAAAAACTAAACATACACCATGAACCGGATCTAGACTAAAAAGCATGAACCAGACATGAAATCGACACCGTACCCTGAACCAAATCGGGGTACCCCGTGTCTTGAGGCTGCCGTGGGACCCACACCAACCAACCAAGACCATATGGTCTTGGTGGTGGTCGGTTTGGCCAAACCGAAACCCCCTTCGGGTTCGGTGTAGCCTGCGGCCAAAACAAACACCCCTTAAAAACATACTTTTGATTTTAATAAGCCCCAAATCATGTTAGATCCATGTTTATTTATCAGGTTTTTGTAAAAACATAACATGTTCTTGATTTATTAAAAGATCAAATCAAAAGAAAAAGTTTAAAAAGGATTTACCGAATCCGTGGATCAAAAGGATGAAGAACAAACACGATCACCAACTAAAATTCCAAGATCTAAGATCACAAACCACCTCCATGTGGTGTTCTTAGGGTGGCGGCCAAAAGAGAAGAGAGAGGAGGGTTTTAGGGTTTTTCTAAAATCTTCTGTAAAACTAAAAATGAGTAGTGTAAGAAAATATATAACCACTTTTAGTAAAAATTGATGGGCTAAGCCCATCCTCCCTCCTAAATTTCGTGGTAATGGGGCCCACAAGAGGTAGCCCGAATGTTTTCCGTGTCTAAAATATTGGTGTGTTCTCGTGTTCGTGTTTTACGTGTTCTCGTTAAATATTAACCGTGACTTAATATATTTATTTGTGTTCGTAATAAATATATATAAGTTATTAATATTAGCTCGTGATTAAATTACGTTCATGATTTCATGATCGCATGTTCGTGATTATTTATTGTCAAATAATTATTGCGTGCTCATGCGTAGTAAATACTTATCGTGTTCTAACACGTGCGTGATACGTAAAATCCTAACACGTAATCGTAATCATGCTATAATAGGAAAGTTTTAACCTAGTGCATACGATCTTAAGGGTACTATTCATGGTAAAAGCATGCGGGTTTTACAACTCTTCCCCCCTAAAAAGAATAATTCGTCCCTGAATTATAGATAACGTAACTGAAAGAGAAACATACCCAAATCAAACTGAGAGGGTATGTAAGATAAATTGACGTGCAGGTGACCTGGCAGAAAGAACGCGGAACGTGACTGATAGGTGTGTAAACACCCATCCTTTTATCACTTAATTCTGGCTAAAACGTGACCAAAACGCGTATTTAATATCATTTGTTTGGAATTATGCGTGGTTTTTGTGTTTATTATGTTTTCAGAGCCAACCGGATGAATATTGAAGAAAACGTGGGATTGCACGGGTTTTACCGAAGAAAAATACTCAAGATGAAGTCTATTGTCCAAGAGATGCAAAAGATTTGAAGTCACTGTGCCTATTCGAAGATTTATCGAAGAAAAGGACCAAAGATGGAAGATTTATGTAAGTCGAAGAAACTCAAGTCTATTAAAAGAAGAAATTAAAAGACGAGTTGAATTTAATCGACGACAAATCCCGAATCAGAATCGAAAACTTCAACTTTTCTGAAAAGACGAGAAGACAAGAAGAACAGGAGAAAGCCCACTCATCAACCAAAGGGAACACCTATATAAAGGGTTCCCCTCACACTTTTCATCCAGTTTTTTAGTTTTTCTTCTCCCCTCTTTTTTTCTCCCTTTCTGTTCGTAGGTTTCACCAACACCACTAGGGTGTTTGGTGATTTTGATCTTTGTTTTTCAATCTTGTAATTTACTCTTCAACTTTTGTTTGTTAAACCTTAATCATTCAATACATCAATCTTTCCATTTCATCTTGTTCATCTTCATCTTTTTGATTAAAAGTTTAAGTTCTTATTTGGTTGATTTGATCTTCAAAAGTTGTTGGGTTTTATGTTTTTATTGATGGGATTTGTAGTTTATGGTTAGTAGATGCTTAGTGATTAGTTTATTTAAGTTTTTGGTTAGAAACTTGGTGATTTTTGGCCTAAAACGTATTTCCCCTGTTTTTCTGAAAGTTACTGTTCTTGAGTTCCCAGGTTCCGGATGAACCAAAAGTTCCGGACGAACCAAGAGTTCCGGATGAACTAAAACTTCCGAATGAGCATAAAAAGTTCCGTATGAATTTTCTTTTCAAAAGTTCCGAATAAGTTTAAGAAGTTCCGAATGAATTCCATTTCAAAAAGTTCCGAATGAGTTTTTAAAGTTCCGAATGAATTTTCCTTTTTAAAGTTCCGAATGAATTTATGTTAAAAAGTTCCGAGTCAGTTTAAAAGTTCCGGATGAATGTTCTTTACAAATCTTCCGAATAAACTTCCGAGCCAAAAGTTCCGAACCAACTTCCGAAGAAACTTCCGGACCAACTTCCGAATCAATAGTTCCGAGTGAACTTCCGAACGAAAGTTCCGGATAAACTTCCGAACGAAAGTTCCGGATAAACTTCCGGATCAAAGTTCCGAGTGAAGTTCCGAGTGAAAGTTCCGGGTGAAGTTCCAAGCCAAAAGTTCCGGGTCAGCAAGTTCCGGATCAATCTTCCGAGTAAACTTCCGGATGAAAGTTCCGAATCAAGGTCAAACTTCCGAATCAAACTTCTTTTGAGCATTTTTAAGTCTTACTTACTTACTGTTCTTACTGTTCTTCATTTTTATTTTATATTTTAATCCAAGTGTTATTAATTGTTATTAATTTAAGTGCTTTTGAAGTTAAGTTTACATTTTAGTGCATTTAAACCTTTAGTAGAATAGAAAACCACTCCCCTTTTTAGTAACCAAGAACAATCATTCCACTTAGAACCAAGATCAATTCGAGAGGATACCGAGAGAATTTAGAGACTCAAGCAAAAAACTTAGTATCAAATGGTGCCGCTGCCGGCTCCTCTCGTTAAGATCAACAGTTTTTTGTGAGAACTTGGATTTTGGGATCCGTTAATTTTTCATAAAAACTTTCAAAAAACACAAAAAAAAATATAAAATTTTCAAAAATCCAAAAAAATTAAAAAAACATAAAAAACCAAAAATATTTTGCTTTGTTTTTGCCTTGTTAGTTCTTTTGCAGGTGCATGCGTACACGCTCCACGTTTTATCCCGAGCCCGAGACTCTCGATAACTTAAACATGGCTGGTGTACAAAACAACAACAACATACCACCTCAAAACAACAATAATAACAACAACAACCCACCTTTCAACAACATGAATAATCACAACAACAATGAGCCTCTAGCGGATAATCGCCCGATGATTGAACTTCTGCAAGCTCATGTAGATGGCAACACTGATCCAATTGTTATACCAGCGATTGCAGCCAACAATTTTGAGCTCAAATCCGGCTTTATCCAGATGGTCTCTGCTCAACCATTCTTGGGGCGTACCATTGATGATCCACATGACCATATCAAGAGATTCTTGCAACTCACCAACACGGTCAAATTCAATGGTGTTCCACAAGAGGTAATCCGGTTACAACTTTTTCCCTTTTCTTTAGAGGGAAAAGCCCGGCATTGGCTTGCTACGGAACCGCCACAGAGTATTCTTTCGTGGACGGATTTGGAAACCAAGTTTATCAATTACTTTTTCCCACCCTCTCGTACTACCGCTTTGCGGAATGAAATCATAAACTTTGAACAAAAGTACGATGAGTCGTTTAGTGAATATTGGGACCGTTTCAAAGACCTTTAGAGAAAATGCCCACAACATGGTTTTACCAAAGTGCATCAAATTAACACTTTTTACAATGTTTTAAGCATGAATGACCAAGATTCACTAAACAGTGCCTCGGGGGGGGGGGGGGGGGGGGGGGTAATCTTTTGGCTAAGACTTCCAATGCTGCTTGGGATATCATTGAGAATAAGTCTCGTGTGCAAACCAAGAGTGTTCGGACCAATGCTGCTAGTGCTAGTACTAGTGACAGCGACAAGCGACTGGACAAAATCACTACGCTTCTTGAATCGCTTGCTACCCAAACCGCCAGCAACACCAACATCATCAACGCTAGAAACGCTAAAGACGCTCAAGTCAATGCTGTTTGCCAACCATGCGAGATATGCGGGGGTCCTCACTCTTACACCACTTGTACTGCCACCCAAGACTACCCTTCTGAAAATGTCAATGCAGCTTATGGCACGTATCCTCAACCTGCTTATCAAGCTAGACCTCAAGGTGACCGTAATTTGCTTAGCTACCGCTCCAACAACTACCTCTCACCACCCGGTTTTCCACCAAACAACCCAAACCAACAACAAAACCTCAATCGCCCTCCTCAAAAACAACAACAACCTCGTACACCATACATCCCACCTCACAAGCAGCAACAACCACCTCAAGGAAACAACCAAGTATACCAGCAACCTGCTTATCAACCACCCGCATACAATGCTCCTCCCAACCAACCAACCGCTCTTCACCACGAAGTGGAAACCTATATGAGGACTAACGATGTGATCGTGGGAAATCTTCAGCGAGAAGTGCTCAACCTGAAAGCAGACCTGGTCAAACAAGGGAACGATATGAGAGATGACATGAGAAACACGTTGGATAGTCAAACGAATGACTTAAACAACATGATGGCTAGTTTCTTCCAAGGTAATCAACCCTCTTCTTCGGGTACTCTTCCGAGTAACACCGTTGCGAATCCAAGAGGGGAGATGAAAGCAATCACTACTCGCAGTGGCAAAGGTACCAAGGAACCCGAGCTTCCTATACCTCCACCGGTGGTTGTGACTAAGGAGAATGAGTCACCTGCTCCTATTCCTCATCCTTCTCCATCCCCAATTTCTCCGCCTCTTACTTCTACCCCTCCTCCACCCAAGGATGTGAGTGATCCTATTCTCCCGACGCCTTCCTCTTCTTCCAATATACCTTATCCATCTAGGTTAAGGAAAGAGAAGCTCAAAAGCAAGGAAGATATTCAGGTTTCAAACTTTTTTAAAATGTTTAAACAACTGAATTTCAATATCTCCTTCGCTGAGGCTCTCGCTCACATGCCTAAGTACGCGAAAATGTTTAAAGATCTTCTGAGTGACAAGGAAAAGCTTCTTGATATTGCCAACACCCAACTTAATGAGAATTGCTCTGCAGTGCTCTTAAGAAAATTGCCAACCAAGCTTGGTGATCCGGGTCGTTTCTTAATCCCTTGCAATTTCCCGGGAGTAGAGAATTGCATGGCCCTAGCCGATCTAGGTGCCAGTATTAATCTAATGCCTCTAAGCATTTGGAAGCAATTATCTCTCCCTGAGCTAGTCCCCACCAAAATGACTTTGGAATTAGCTAACCGTACGGTTGCTTATCCAGTGGGGATAGCCGAAGACGTCTTTGTAGGAGTCGACAAATTCACTTTTCCTGCCGATTTCTTCGTTGTCGACTACGAGATGGACCCTCGTGTTCCCTTGATCGTGGGTCGTCCATTCCTGAGGACCGGTCGCACTCTTATCGATGTTGAAGCCGGTGAGCTTATCATGAGAGTGGGTGACGATAAAATCGTCTTCAACATGGGAAAGTTGTCTAAACAACCTTATTCATACGAGAGTGTTAATTGTATTGACGTTCTGGATGAGGCTTGTGAAGAACACTTTAATGATGCTTGTAAAAATATTCCTACCTCTCTTCCCATTGTTGAAACCGTTTCCTCTATTGATTCATCACTGTTTCTATTTGGAGAAAGTGATTTGTTTTGGAACAATCTTGAAGCCACCATGGGAGATGTGAACTTAGCTAATGAGATTCTCCCACCGATGGGGATGAAGACATGCATTTCTTTGAAAACCTTCTCAACGAAGACAATCCTTCTCCTCCATCTCCCACGGTTATTGCTATCGATACTCCGACTTCGAATACGCCTCCCGTCGAAAATCCTCCGGATTTAGAACTTAAGGAGTTGCCGCCCCATCTCGAGTATGTGTTCCTTGAAGAAGAGAAGAAGTCGCCAATCATTATCGTGAAGGACTTGCAAGATGAAAAGAAAACTAGCCTCATCGCCGTGCTTAAAGATCATAAGAAGGCTATTGCTTGGAAAATTTCTGATATTCGCGGAATTGATCCTCACTTCTGCACACACAAAATTCTCATGGAGGACGACTTTAAGCCCACAATTCAAAGCCAACGAAGGGTGAATCCAAAAATCCATGAAGTCATCAAAACAGAGGTTATCAAACTTCTTGATGCGGGTATGATTTACCCTATTTCGGATTCACCATGGGTTAGTCCAGTCCATTGTGTGCCCAAGAAGGGCGGAATAACCGTTGTTCCCAATGAACACAACGAGTTGATTTCCACCCGTCTCGTTACTGGGTGGAGAGTTTGTATAGACTACCGCAAACTCAATGATGCCACGAGAAAGGATCATTTCCCTCTACCTTTTATGGACCAAATGCTTGAACGTTTAGCGGGTAATGAATATTACTGCTTTCTTGATGGTTTCTCGGGTTATTTCCAAATACCCATCGATCCCCAAGATCAAGAGAAGACAACATTCACTTGTCCCTATGGCACATTTGCTTACAGAAGAATGCCTTTTGGCTTATGCAATGCCCCCAGGACTTTCCAAAGGTGCATGTTAGCTATCTTCCATGATATGGTTGAACAAACCACGGAAGTCTTCATGGATGATTTCTCGGTCTTCGGGGATTCCTTCTCTTCTTGCCTTGACAATTTGGAACGTATGCTTAAGCGGTGCGAAGACACTCGCCTTGTTCTGAATTGGGAAAAATGCCATTTTATGGTAAAAGAAGGCATCGTGCTAGGACACAAGATCTCCAAAGCCGGTCTTGAAGTAGACCCTGCTAAAGTCGATGTTATCGCTAAGTTGCCTCCACCTTCAACCGTGAAGGGTGTGAGAAGTTTTCTGGGTCATGCGGGCTTCTACCTTCGATCCATCAAAGATTTTTCTCAAATCGCTCGCCCGATGACCCACCTCTTGGAAAAAGATACTCCTTTTATCTTTTCCAAAGAGTGTATTGAAGCCTTCAACTTGCTTAAGGATAAGCTAACTAAGGCACCCGTCTTGGTTACCCCTAATTGGGAACTTCCCTTTGAGTTGATGTGCGATGCTAGTGATTTTGCTATTGGTGCGGTTTTGGGAAAAAGAGTGAACAAACACTTCCAACCGATCCATTACGCTAGCAAGACAATGACGGGGGCTCAATTGCATTACACGACAACCGAAAAAGAGCTTTTAGCTGTTGTCTATGCCTTTGAAAAGTTTCGCCCCTATCTTGTCCTTTCCACCACAATCGTTTACACCGATCATTCCGCGTTGAAGTACTTGATGACAAAGCAAGATTCCAAACCAAGACTTCTTCGCTTGGTTTTGCTACTCCAAGAATTTAAAATCGAAATTCGCGATAAAAAAGGAGCTGAAAACCTAGCCGCGGACCATTTCAGTAGACTTGAGGATCCTTACCAAGGGGATCATCCGAACAAAGAAATCAATGATTCTTTTCCCTTGGAGACCTTAATGTCTATCAACTCGACTGCTGATGAAACCCCGTGGTTTGCGGACATTGCAAACTACTTGGCGGGTGGAATTCTCGTTGAGGGGCTAACATCCCAACAAAAGAAGAAGTTCTTCAAAGATATTAAGACTTACTTTTGGGATGACCCGTATCTATTCAAACAATGTGCCGACTTGATTATTCGCCGATGTGTTGATGGACCGGCAGCTTTCGAAATCCTTGATGCTTGCCACAAAGGACCCACCGGTGGTCACTTTGGTCCCAACTACACCGCCAAAAAAGTGTTTGATTCGGGATTTTATTGGCCCACCATATATCGTGACGCTCACAATATGGTTAAACGTTGTGATGCTTGCCAAAACAAGGTAAGATCACACATAAAGACGAGATGCCTCAGAATTTCATTCAAGAATGTGAAATTTTTTATGTTTGGGGTATCGACTTTATGGGGCCATTCCCTTCTTCTAAAGGAAACAAATACATCCTTGTAGCTGTTGACTACGTTTCAAAGTGGGTTGAAGCCAAAGCTTTACCCACTAATGACGCAAGGGTGGTTTGTAACTTTTTGAAATCTCTATTCGCTAGATTCGGTGTGCCTCGTGCCATTATAAGTGACCGCGGGACTCATTTTTGCAATGACCAATTTGCTAGAGTCATGGCTAAGTACGGTGTAAATCATCGTCTTTCCACCGCCTACCACCCACAAACTAATGGCCAGGCTGAAATATCCAACCGAGGACTAAAGCGAATTCTGTAAAGAACCGTGGGAGAGCATCGTGCCTCATGGGCTGATAAACTTGATGATGCTTTGTGGGCTTTCCGTACCGCATACAAGACTCCGATTGGTTGTACACCATATCGTCTCGTGTACGGGAAAGCGTGCCACCTCCCCATTGAGTTGGAGCACAAGGCTTACTGGGCCTTGAAGTGGGCTAATTTTGATATCAACAAAGCCTGTGACCTACGCAAGATCCAACTCAATGAGCTGAATGAACTCCGTAATGAGGCTTATGAAAATTCTTTGATCTATAAGGAGAAAACTAAGCTCATTCACGACTCCAAGATTAAGATCCGAGAGTTCCAAGTTGGAGACAAAGTTTTACTCTTTAACTCTCGGTTGAAAATCTTCTCGGGCAAGCTGAAATCTCGTTGGTCCGGCCCATTCACCATTGCCCAAATTTTTCCATATGGTACTCTCGAGCTCGCTCAACCTAATGGACCTAATTTTAAGGTGAATGGCCAACGAGTGAAGTTGTACTTTGGTGAGGACATCTCTCAGGAGATGATTCCATCCCTCACCACGTTCCCCATGAACTAATTTTGGGTCGAGTCAGGCTCGTGACTCGGTTATCAAAAACAAGCGCTCCTCGGGAGGCAACCCGAGTATCTATCCTTTTATGTTTTAACCTCCTAAGTGTAGGGGGACCCCTATCGGTGTTTGTTTTTGTGTGGTGATGTGATTACAGGGATGAATGCACTCTTGGAACCTACGAAGAACCGTGCTCCCGTGTTATCCGAAATCCGTTTCTATCTCTCAACTATCGTGATTCAATTTTCTTCATACTCACATTTGAAATTGTTCACTTTAGTCGTCTCTTCCTTAACTTGAGTTAACCAACGTGCACAATGTCATAAGTGTAGGGGAGACTTTTCCCACATGCTTAAACATTGAGGACAATGTTTATCTTAAGTGTAGGGGGACTTCTATCGAAGTTTTAAGTGGACTTTTCCATGAAAATGCCTTCATTTAACCGGAAAATCATATTTTTCAACATTTTTCAAATTTTTTATTAACTTTGGCCATTTAGTCGTAATTTTTAAACTTTTATCGTTGCTTTCGTATGTATATATCCCGCAATAAAGTCAAATTTTAATAAAGTGGTGTAGCTAGTTTAGAAGTCTTTGACATATTAGGCCCGTTGCGTTTATTTTGACTCAGCCCGAATAGACTTATCCAAGTTTATTCTAGCTAGTATCCTTAACCATGTAGACCTTAATTGGCTTATTAGGCTAAGTATCCACGAGTCTCATTACTTGAGATTTTAAATTGTGGAGAACGAGAAATGATAGAGTCAATTATAAGTCGGTATTCTTGCACAATCTCACTTGGTGTAATTATTTGCCTATTCTCCCATCACTTGCTAATAATTTATCTGCAATAAGTAAGGTCGTACGATTTGAAAAGTTACTTAGCTTCTAGCCCAAGATCGTTTAAAAGTTGCTCGGTAATGATAAGAGTTCATGGCCAAGGCATAACTTATGAAGCGGGGCGCGAAGATTGGCGAGTCCGAAAAGGACCTAACAAGGCATGAGGATTCAATTTTATTGCTGAAGATCCTAAGTGATGTGAAAAGCATTATTCCCAAGATCAATATGAAGGATCAAGACTCACGACGAAAAGCAATCAACTCCCATAAAGATGATGGAGAAGTCTATCCGAAAAGACCCTAACAAGGTATGAGGATAAATAGATCCAAGTCCGAAAAGGAGGCGGATCGTTGTATCTCAAAATTCCAAATAGAGATTGAAGAAATAAGCATGAAGTCGTGGTCAACAAAGTTGGAGTACCCCTCAAAAGTCTCCAAGTGAAGAAACTCTATAACGAAGAGAAGACCATTATCTCAAGCACGTCTCTCAAGATATGAAGTATGAAGTACATGCCAAATATCGGCCCGAGAAAGGTCTCAAATCGTGAACCGAGTTATGCCAAGATATGAACTTTTTGATATCCCGAGAAGCAGTTTTAAGAGATTTTGTCCTTTAGCTAACTATTGATCAGATCGTCCTACTTTGCTTTCAGCCTAATAAACTATCGAAATAAGTCCAAAAATGCATCTTCATGATCATTCTAAGACAAAAATAAAATATAAGAGATACACCTAGGAATAAGGGTGTTTAAGCATTTAATTAAGCCATGTGTGTAAGTGTTTGATTTGCTAACTTATAATAACAATGATCTCGTTTTTAAGCTTAGCTTGGGGAACGTGAAACTTAATAAATCTTCGCAACACCAAAGCCCTAATGTAAGTCCTTGATCTCTTTGCAAGTTATTTCCATGTAGCTATTTTCAAGTGAAAATGGTTTTCTATCCTTTTGTTTCCTTTAAAGTTTGAATTTCATTTGGTACTTTAAATTTTTGTTTAGTAGTATTTGAATAAGGCCAAGGTTGATTAATTATGAGAAAAGTGTAAATTTGCTTTATCACTAAGCATTGCATGAGGGCATGGCAATGGTTAAGTGTAGAGGATTTGATAGGTGTGTAAACACCCATCCTTTTATCACTTAATTCTGGCTAAAACGAGACCAAAACGCGTATTTAATATCATTTGTTTAGAATTATGCGTGGTTTTTGTGTTTATTATGTTTTCAGAGCCAACCACATGAATATTGAAGAAAACGTGGGATTGCACGGGTTTTACCGAAGAAAAAGACTCAAGATGAAGTCTATTGTCCAAGAGATGCAAAAGATTTGAAGTCACTGGGCCTATTCGAAGATTTATCGAAGAAAAGGACCAAAGATGGAAGATTTATGTAAGCCGAAGAAACTCAAGTCTATTAAACCAAGAAATTAAAAGACGAGTTGAATTTAATCGACGACAAATCCCGAATCAGAATCGAAAACGTCAACTTTTCTGAAAAGACGAGAAGACAAGAAGAACGGGAGAAAGCCCACTCACCAACCAAAGGGAACACCTATATAAAGGGTTCCCCTCACACTTTTCATCCAGTTTTTTAGTTTTTCTTCTCCCCTCCTTTTTTCTCCCTTTCTGTTCGTAGGTTTCACCAACACCACTAGGGTGTTTGGTGATTTTGATCTTTGTTTTTCAATCTTGTAATTTAATCTTCAACTTTTGTTTGTTAAACCTTAATCATTCAGTACATCAATCTTTCCATTTCATCTTGTTCATCTTCATCTTTTTGATTAAAAGTTTAAGTTCTTATTTGGTTGATTTGATCTTCAAAAGTTGTTGGGTTTTATGTTTTTATTGATGGGATTTGTAGTTTATGGTTAGTAGATGCTTAGTGATTAGTTTATTTAAGTTTTTGGTTAGAAACTTGGTGATTTTTGGCCTAAAACGTATTTCCCCTGTTTTTCTGAAAGTTACTGTTCTTGAGTTCCCACGTTCCGGATGAACCAAAAGTTCCAGACGAACCAAGAGTTCCGGATGAACTAAAACTTCCGAATGAGCATAAAAAGTTCCGTATGAATTTTCTTTTCAAAAGTTCCGAATAAGTTTAAGAAGTTCCGAATGAATTCCATTTCAAAAAGTTCCGAATGAGTTTTTAAAGTTCCGAATGAATTTTCCTTTTTAAAGTTCCGAATGAATTTATGTTAAAAAGTTTCGAGTCAGTTTAAAAGTTCCGGATGAATGTTCTTTACAAATCTTCTGAATAAACTTCCGAGCCAAAAGTTCCGAACCAACTTCCGAAGAAACTTCCGGACCAACTTCCGAATCAATAGTTCCGAGTGAACTTCCGAACGAAAGTTCCGGATAAACTTCCGAACGAAAGTTCCGGATAAACTTCCGGATCAAAATTCCGAGTGAAGTTCCGAGTGAAAGTTCCGGGTGAAGTTCCAAGCCAAAAGTTCCGGGTCAGCAAGTTCCGGATCAATCTTCCGAGTAAACTTCCGGATGAAAGTTCCAAATCAAGGTCAAACTTCTGAATCAATCTTATTTTGAGCATTTTTAAGTCTTACTTACTTACTGTTCTTACTGTTCTTCATTTTTATTTTATATTTTAATCCAAGTGTTATTAATTGTTATTAATTTAAGTGCTTTTGAAGTTAAGTTTACATTGTGCATTTAAACCTTTAGTAGAATAGAAAACCACTCCCCTTTTTAGTAACCAAGAACAATCATTCCACTTAGAACCAAGATCAATTCGAGAGGATACCGAGAGAATTTAGAGACTCAAGCAAAAAAACTTAGTATCAGTGACATGTCTTAAAAGGACATGGAACGTGACGTGGCTGAACGGACATATCTAATTGATACGTGAAAAACGGATAAAAGTCCGGATGAACTTGTCCGTTTCCAAGTGACCTCCCTCTTAGAACGGTTCCTTCAGAAGATCTTGACGCAAATGATAAATCTTGGTCCTCCTGACCTTGACTTGGAATACGAAGAAATTCTTGGTTATCAACGGAAGGTAGATCCCCTAAATTCGTTCGAGGAAAACAAGAGTTAACGTGCTAGGGTAACTGAAACGTTACGATGCAAGACAATCTGACTTAACTGATAATTAGAAACGATGCGCGAGACATAAAGAAACATAGTACATGAAAAATTTGGAACGTGATACGTGAAAAATTTTGACGTGCTACGTGGAGATATGGCGAGTGTAGTATGAGTAAACATATCGTGATCCATGATACGTGTAACATATCTTGATCATGATATAAGGAACGTGGAATGAACATGACATGTGAAACATATCGTGATCATAGAATACAATTGTAAAACCCGCATGCTTTTACCATGAATAGTGCCCTTAAGATCGTACGTCCTAGATTAAAACTTACCTTATTTAGTTATGATCACATTCATGTGCTAGTAATCAAGCAAGTGCATACGTGTATGACATGACAAGTATCGATTACGTACGAACTCATGATAAACAGTTAATAAATATGTCACGTGAACATAATTAAATCATGATCACCATTTAAAATACGAACTAGAATAATTACGTAAATACATATAATATAATTACGAGCGTTAAGATTACGATAAACGACATGATAAAATAAACAGAAACACTTTAAACACGAACACGTTTAACCACGAACGAACACGAAACATCGGGACACGAGAAAGGTACGGGTACCCCATGTGGGGCCCCCATACCCACGGCACAACCACAAGAAATGGGCTAAGCCCATGGACTTTTACAAGTAAAGGGGGGTTATGTAACTTTTTCATTTCATTTCATTTTTTCAAGAAAATAAACAAAAACCCTAAAAAGAGTTTTTCTCCTCCTCCTTTTCTCCTCTTTGTGCCGCCACCTTAACATCACCATAGGAGGGTGATTGGTTGATTTTGATCTCAAAAACTATTGCTATAATCAGTGTTTGTTCATCCTTTTTCCAAGCTACATAGTGGTATACCTTTCTAACCCTTCTTTTTAATTCTTTTTAATTCTTTTAATCTTTGATTATTTTCATGAACATGTTATTATTTTCTTATTAAAACATGGTAATTAAACATTGATCTAACATGTTTTGGGGTTAATTAAAATCAAAGATTGATTTATAGGGGTGTTTGTTTCTAGCCGCCTAGCAAAACAAACCCGAGGGGGGTTTGGTTTGCTTATTGCCGCCACCACCAAGACCATTTTAGGTCTTGGTTGGCTCATGTGGGACCCACGGCAGCAAGGAGGCACACGTGCCCCGAGTTTGGCTCGGGGTACGGTGTCGAGTTCATGCCCGATTCATGGTTCGTTGGTTAAATCATGATTTATGCTACATGTTAATTTTATGAATTATGAACTTAGGATGTAATTAATTAATAACATGAAATATTAATTAAATCATGACTTAGGTTATTTTAATTATTAGTTTAACATGACATTAATTTAACCTAAGTATTTTATGTTATAAGTTATAATTAATTAATTATTTAAAACATGCCTATAATTAATTAATTTAGACATGACTTTAATAATAATACACTTTTTAACCTAAGTATTTCATTTCATTTTAATTAAAACATGTTATACTTTAATTAAAATGCTTAACCTATAGTTTAATTAATATACATGAAATAATAATTAAACTATACACTATATCATATGACTTAAGAAATAAGCTTATAACACTTAGACTTATATGTTAGCTTATGTAACCAGCTTAATTCTAATTATGGAAACTTCTATTTGTAGAAACTTAATTAAATAAGGCAACTAATCTAATTATGGAAACCTTCTATATATGGAAATCTATCTATTTCAGGCAGCTAATCTAATTATGGAAACCTTCTATATATGGAAACTTATTTAATTAAGGCAGCTGATCTATTTTTAGAAACTAATCTATTTTAAGCAGTAAATTCTATTTTTGAAAACTTTCTATTTTTGGAAACTTTCTATTTTTGGAAACTTTCTATTTTTGGAAACTTTCTATTTTTGGAAACTTTCTATTTTTGGTAACTTTCTATTTTTGGAAACTTTCTATTTTTGGAAACCTGCTATTTTTGGAAAGTTACTTATTATTATACAGTAAGTATATTAATACATGAAACACCAGTAATACTTAATCAGATAAATCAGAATACAAGATAAACACAGTTTAAGGCTTTAAACAGTGAACCATGACCTAAAACATACCAAATCAGCTAAAATGAGACATAAAACCCAGTACGTAATCAGTGAATCGATACTTATACACGTGTGTATTCATGTAGCGTTAGTGATCCAGAAGTAGGAGTCTTTCTTCCGTTCATTCACTGGACTTGAGGTACGGATTCCCGTCCTTTCAGTATGGACATTCTTTCCTTATTAGGATTTCCCCGTATGCAGCCAACTGTTTTCCCCAGTATTTGTTTTATTGTTTTGAACTGCTTATGTTTAATTAGCATAATCTATAGCCATATACAAGCATGACCAGTTTCACCTAGTTATGGAGGTACCATAACCATAGCATTGGAGGCACCGATGTTATGACTTCCCCACGGCGGAGTGATTGCTCGTGGCGTCCCTTTCAGTTTTGGCCATATTATTATATCATGTGGGGCGTATGGGTGCATCCTAGTTACATGTTTTATTCAGTTTATCATGGTGAATGTGGTGTGTGCCTTGCACCCTTCACAAGGAGTTGATCCCTCCTACCCAAACCAGTATATTGATTAGAGGCATCCCCTCTAATCAGCATGATGAGGTCACCCCTCCAAGTATTCATGCACGTGACCTTTTCATGACCTATATGGGCTATGGTATATATATGTTAAAACAGTTTTCACAAGATAAACATAAGGCTTTTCAAACTATAAAACCAGTTTTCTTGATACTTAACCAGTTTACTCAGAACTTAGTCTTCCGCTGTTATATGTTACATGCTTATCCTATTTCATGCTATATTGTATATCCGTGCACTGAGCGTTTTGCTCAGCCGTTACTTTCCTTTCCATGTCCCAAAACGGCAGGTACCCAAGACTCGAGCATTTGGAGGACATGCATAGGATGGAAGCTGCCATAGACTTCTTCTCCTGTTTCCTTCATATATTTATGCTTGTTTAGTCTTTCATTCAGTTCATTTACTTTCTTATGTTTTGGGCTTATGTTTGGGAACCGATGTTTGATTCCGGTTTTCCCTATGGTCATGTATGTTTTACTACATATTACCTTGCATGCTTTGATGACACGCCATAATTACGCGTGACATTCCATTTATCAAAATGGGGTGTTACAATTATGGTATCAGAGCCAAGGCTTCGCCCTGTAGGCTCTAAAACTCGACCTGTGACTAGTGGGTAGTCACCAGGAGCTTCCTAAGCCAACGATTGTTATTCCACGTATTGATGTTTCAGCGCGTTGTTGTTTTAACCATTATGTTTTCAGCACCTTTTCGTTTTAGCCATGACGTTTTCAGCACCTTGTTGTTTTAACCATGATGTTTTCACCAGTATCGTTTTACCAATATGGAATGAACAACCGTCATCCATATTTAGTTATGTGTCAGTGTCTATGCATGATGTTCCTAGTGAACTGTGATTATGTGAACTGAACCCCAGTAGTTCATAATTTTCACATAAATTTTTTTTCTGTTAAGTTTTGACAACGAATTTTAATTATTTATGTTTCATGCATTCGAATTTATATCATATGTCATCTATTGCAGGAATTTTGACTAAGTAATGGTTGGTACAGGACTGGCCCTATTTAGTCGCATGTGCTTTTATCGAAACTTTTAACTTTGGGACCGACCCATAGGCGTCCCCTCGCCATGTCTTTTGTTTTGGAACCGACCCATAGGCGTTCCCTCGCACATATAACGGTTTTATAAACTACATTACGCATTCATGCACTGTTTTTCTTGCATAAAATTTTTCTCATGATTTAAATTGGCATAAAATTTTTCATGTCCCATCATAAGTATTATGTTTTTATGTCAAGTATGCCTTCATACTGTCATGGTTAACTTCAGTTTCATGCTGATTATGTTATACACTTCTTCGTAATAGATGGTTTCATGTTTCCTCATAATAATTCCGTCTTCATGTTAATTATGTGTCACGCCTCTTTTGATTCTTACGTTGTCCTGCAAGACATTGTTAGATTTCTTGAATCATGCTTTCATGATAGTCATGGTTGGTTTTCATTGATCATGCTGTCAGGCAAATCATCGTTGAATTTTGTGTAACCACACTTTAGCGTTTCTCTATGCAACCAGAAGGATGTCTATGCTAATACTGCCAGGTTATCATGATGGTTTTTCCTAACCGTTTAACCGGTTTACTTTCCTTAAATCATGACAAATAATCGAGCCCATACCGATCATTTCATGTGCATGCCATGTGTACTCCACGTACCGTATTTCATGTGTATTACATGTACCTTAATCCATGTGTATTCCACTTGCAATACTTCACGAGTATTCGCTAGTCGATTCTAAATCATCTCAGGCGTATGTTCACTTGCTGATATTCTACAAGATTGTCGATGCCGCTCATAGCTTGGAGATGCTACTGAAGGTTGATGCTGCTGATGTTGGGAGACGCTACGAGATGCTGATGCTGATGCTGTTCACAACCTGGAGATCCTAAAAGACGAAGACAAAGGCGTCGGAGCAAAGCAATTGGACGAGAAGATGCTTCACCATCAGACAATTCCCATCAATCATTGTCCCAAATTCATAGTTACATGTCACACGTCGTTCGGCTGTCATTTCAGCCATATGAGTGCAAACCAGTACCAGCCGGCCACTTAGCTAGATAGTTACATGAGTCACGGTCATGAGAATGACCGGCATGGAACCGACAGACAAGATGATAGTAACCACTACTATGACAGCAACTATCCTAGAAATCGCAACCGAGGCTCCGGCCACGGATGTGATCAGACATACAAATGATCAGTAGTCCAACCGATCCGCCAATTCTGGCATATTAACCTAATATTTGTAGTTCTAATTGTTTCACATCTCGAGACACATGTCAAGACATCAGTCAAGACACATGTCTCACGTATACTTTCTGAGGACACATGTCAAGATACCAGTCAAGGCATATGTCACGCTCACATTTCTCAAGACACGAGTCAAGACACATGACTCACGTCTAATTATGGAACATTTCTAAGAAATTCAGGGTACCCTCCAAGGGTACATCTATTTGTTGTGCCATGTATTAATCAGGCCACAAGAATTTCAATACCATTATCAGCGCATCAGTGAGAACTGTCATGTTGCCGATGTCACTTTCATTTCTTTCACCATAGTTCATATATTCCTGACCATGAAGGACGCCTTTCGTATTCCCACGCATACGAAGGTTTTCCTTCAGCTTAATGATAAGATCCAAGCTGCTAACGCATTTCCTCGGACAGACACGAGATGAATTTTATCCTAATTATGTACTATTAACACCACACCATGCTATGATTCATAATAATGTACAGTAATGTTCAGGCTCCTGAATACATTCAGCTTGATTTTCCATCAGGAAAATCTGTACAATTATCTATGCTTTTCAAGCACGTGCTTTGTTAGCCATATTGCTAAAATTTTCTAGCTGTCAGTAACACACGACTACTAAGGTCCTTTACGCATAACCAACGGATTATTCCAAAATTGTTCCTTACACTCCAGAAGAACCTTCAAGGAGAAGGATAGTACCATGATATTATGTGTCGACTACCGTCAACTTAAACAAATCACCATTCATGACAGTTATTCTCCTCCACATATTGACAACATGTCCAATCAACCGTATGGTGTTAATCACTTTTCCAAGATCGAACTCACGATCATGTTGCCAACAGTGACGAGTGAAAAAGCAGGACATGTCCATGACTGCTATTCGTACACGACTCGGTCATGCTAGATTTATGATTTTGAATTAGTCTCATCAATGCTCCAACCGAATTATGGACTTAATAAATTGAGTTTCCATGAACTCCTAAACAAATTCATCAGCGTTTTCATTGAGGATAACCTGATTTCCTCTAAGCCTAGAGAAGAACAGGAAGACCATATCTTCACTATGTTGCAAATTCTTGACAAGAGAAATTTTACCCTAGAAATTTTCCAATATCAATTCTGTTTCATTACAGTGACACGCTGAATCACATGGGTTCCTACGGTTAATCTTACCATGACTCTGCTTATGCGTAAAGGAGAGAACCCTACACTACATTAGGTGTTCTAGGAAATCCTACACTAGGAGAAGTCTGATTCAAAGACTCAGAGTTTCGCAACCTTCTATGTATCAAGTTTCTATGAAGCAGGATACAGCTACGTCCATATCTATGTACCTGACATACCAACAGGCTAAGATAGGACACCAACAAACTGGGATGTTTCATCATCTGAAATTGTGAACTAAAAGGGGACAAGATCTCCATGGATGTTAGTTACCAGATTTCAGCAAACTCAGAAGAAGCATGATGCTATTTGGGTTATTGTCAACAGTTTGATCAAGTCTGCAGAATCCTTACATCCGTACGGATTTCAGAACCAACAGATTGAACGAACATGTTCCAGCCAAGGCTCATCCGATCACTTGGCAATCCCTCAGCTATCGGGTCAGACAAAGATTCGTAATTGTACTCCTAA
This sequence comes from Glebionis coronaria, assembly GCA_025667525.1. Classification (NCBI taxonomy): domain Eukaryota; kingdom Viridiplantae; phylum Streptophyta; class Magnoliopsida; order Asterales; family Asteraceae; genus Glebionis; species Glebionis coronaria. The sequence goes on from CM046877.1 coordinate 426,148,326, forward strand.
CTTACTTCACGTCTTCATTCTAATTCCACGACTTGCTTTCGCGCTCACGTTCATGACACTATTCACGTTCATGATCGTATTTTGGCTTACGATTTTACGTTCATTTCTTTTCTCACTCTGGGAAGTTTGCAAGAACTTGTGAGACCAGACCCAAGTTTAGTATAACTCTCCATCATCAGATAGACGTTTCACGTCATATTCCACGTCTCACCTTGTAGCGTTTGGCGTTACCGCCATTATATTCTATGATCACGATATGTCTCACATGTCATGTTTATTCCACGTTCCTCATATCATGATCAAGATATGTTACACGTATCATGGATCACGATATGTTTACTCATAATACACTCGCCATATCTCCACGTAGCACGTTCAAAATTTTTCACGTATCACGTTCAAAATTTTTCACGTACTACGTTTCTTTATGTCTCGCGCATCGTTTCTAATTATCAGTTAAGTCAGATTGTCTTGCATTGTAACGTTTCAGCTACCCTTGCACGTTAACTTTTATTTTCCTCGATCGAATTTAGGGGATCTACCTTCCGTTGATAACCAAGAATTTCTTCGTATTCCAAGTCAAGGTCAGGAGGACCAAGATTTATCATTAGTGCCAGGATCTTTTGAAGGAACCGTTCCAAGAGGGAGGCCACTTGGAAACGGACAAGTTCATCCGGACTTCTTATCCATTTTTTTTGCTCTTATCAATTAGATATGTCCTTTCAGTCACGTCACGTTCCATGTATTTTCAAGACATGTCACGTTCCACGTTCCCTTCTACCATGTCACCTTCATTTCCGTTATTTTGCATACCTTTCCAGTTTGATTCGGGTATGTTTCGCTTCCAGTTACTTTATCTATAATTCGGGGACGAATAATTCTTTTTAGGGGGGAAGAATTGTAAAACCCGCATGCTTTTACCATGAATAGTGCCCTTAAGATCGTACGTCCTAGATTAAAACTTACCTTATTTAGTTATGATCACATTCATGTGCTAGTAATCAAGCAAGTGCATACGTGTATGACATGACAAGTATCGATTACGTACGAACTCATGATAAACAGTTAATAAATATGTCACGTGAACATAATTAAATCATGATCACCATTTAAAATACAAACTAGAATAATTACGTAAATACATATAATATAATTACGAGCGTTAAGATTACGATAAACGACATGATAAAATAAACAGAAACACTTTAAACACGAACACGTTTAACCACGAACGAACACGAAACATCGGGACACGAGAAAGGTACGGGTACCCCATGTGGGGCCCCCATACCCACGGCACAACCACAAGAAATGGGCTAAGCCCATGGACTTTTACAAGTAAAGGGGGGTTATGTAACTTTTTCATTTCATTTCATTTTTTCAAGAAAATAAACAAAAACCCTAAAAAGAGTTTTTCTCCTCCTCCTTTTCTCCTCTTTGTACCGCCACCTTAACATCACCATAGGAGGGTGATTGGTTGATTTTGATCTCAAAAACTATTGCTATAATCAGTGTTTGTTCATCCTTTTTCCAAGCTACATAGTGGTATACCTTTCTAACCCTTCTTTTTAATTCTTTTTAATTCTTTTAATCTTTGATTATTTTCATGAACATGTTATTATTTTCTTATTAAAACATGGTAATTAAACATTGATCTAACATGTTTTGGGGTTAATTAAAATCAAAGATTGATTTATAGGGGTGTTTGTTTCTAGCCGCCTAGCAAAACAAACCCGAGGGGGGTTTGGTTTGCTTATTGCCGCCACCACCAAGACCATTTTAGGTCTTGGTTGGCTCATGTGGGACCCACGGCAGCAAGGAGGCACACGTGCCCCGAGTTTGGCTCGGGGTACGGTGTCGAGTTCATGCCCGATTCATGGTTCGTTGGTTAAATCATGATTTATGCTACATGTTAATTTTATGAATTATGAACTTAGGATGTAATTAATTAATAACATGAAATATTAATTAAATCATGACTTAGGTTATTTTAATTATTAGTTTAACATGACATTAATTTAACCTAAGTATTTTATGTTATAAGTTATAATTAATTAATTATTTAAAACATGCCTATAATTAATTAATTTAGACATGACTTTAATAATAATACACTTTTTAACCTAAGTATTTCATTTCATTTTAATTAAAACATGTTATACTTTAATTAAAATGCTTAACCTATAGTTTAATTAAAATACATGAAATAATAATTAAACTATACACTATATCATATGACTTAAGAAATAAGCTTATAACACTTAGACTTATATGTTAGCTTATGTAACCAGCTTAATTCTAATTATGGAAACTTCTATTTATAGAAACTTAATTAAATAAGGCAACTAATCTAATTATGGAAACCTTCTATATGTGGAAATCTATCTATTTCAGGCAGCTAATCTAATTATGGAAACCTTCTATATATGGAAACTTATTTAATTAAGGCAGCTGATCTATTTTTAGAAACTAATCTATTTTAAGCAGTAAATTCTATTTTTGGAAACTTTCTATTTTTGGAAACTTTCTATTTTTGGAAACTTTCTATTTTTGGAAACTTTCTATTTTTGGTAACTTTCTATTTTTGGAAACTTTCTATTTTTGGAAACCTGCTATTTTTGGAAAGTTACTTATTATTATACAGTAAGTATATTAATACATGAAACACCAGTAATACTTAATCAGATAAATCAGAATACAAGATAAACACAGTTTAAGGCTTTAAACAGTGAACCATGACCTAAAACATACCAAATCAGCTAAAATGAGACATAAAACCCAGTACGTAATCAGTGAATCGATACTTATACACGTGTGTATTCATGTAGCGTTAGTGATCCAGAAGTAGGAGTCTTTCTTCCGTTCATTCACTGGACTTGAGGTACGGATTCCCGTCCTTTCAGTATGGACATTCTTTCCTTATTAGGATTTCCCCGTATGCAGCCAACTGTTTTCCCCAGTATTTGTTTTATTGTTTTGAACTGCTTATGTTTAATTAGCATAATCTATAGCCATATACAAGCATGACCAGTTTCACCTAGTTATGGAGGTACCATAACCATAGCATTGGAGGCACCGATGTTATGACTTCCCCACGGCGGAGTGATTGCTCGTGGCGTCCCTTTCAGTTTTGGCCATATTATTATATCATGTGGGGCGTATGGGTGCATCCTAGTTACATGTTTTATTCAGTTTATCATGGTGAATGTGGTGTGTGCCTTGCACCCTTCACAAGGAGTTGATCCCTCCTACCCAAACCAGTATATTGATTAGAGGCATCCCCTCTAATCAGCATGATGAGGTCACCCCTCCAAGTATTCATGCACGTGACCTTTTCATGACCTATATGGGCTATGGTATATATATGTTAAAACAGTTTTCACAAGATAAACATAAGGCTTTTCAAACTATAAAACCAGTTTTCTTGATACTTAACCAGTTTACTCAGAACTTAGTCTTCCGCTGTTATATGTTACATGCTTATCCTATTTCATGCTATATTGTATATCCGTGCACTGAGCGTTTTGCTCAGCCGTTACTTTCCTTTCCATGTCCCAAAACGGCAGGTACCCAAGACTCGAGCATTTAGAGGACATGCATAGGATGGAAGCTGCCATAGACTTCTTCTCCTGTTTCCTTCATATATTTATGCTTGTTTAGTCTTTCATTCAGTTCATTTACTTTCTTATGTTTTGGGCTTATGTTTGGGAACCGATGTTTGATTCCGGTTTTCCCTATGGTCATGTATGTTTTACTACATATTACCTTGCATGCTTTGATGACACGCCATAATTACGCGTGACATTCCATTTATCAAAATGGGGTGTTACAACAATGGCGGTAACGCCAAACGCTACAAGGTGAGACGTGGAATATGACGTGAAACGTCTATCTGATGATGGAGAGTTATACTAAACTTGGTTCTGGTCTCTCAAGTTCTTGCAAAACTTCCCAGAACGAAATGAACGTAAAATCGTAACCCTAGATACGATCATGAACATGAATAGTGTCATGAACGCGAGCGCGAAAGCAATTCGTGGAATCAGAATGAAGACGTGAAGTAATTTAGGAGTACAATTATGAATCTTTGTCTGACCCGATAACTGAGGAATTGCCAAGTGATCGGATGAGCCTTGGCTGGAACATGTCCGATCAATCTGTTGGTTCTGAAATCCTAATGGATGTAAGGATTCTATAGACTTGATCAAACTGTTTGCAATAAACAGATAGCATCATGCTTCTTCTGAGTTTGCGTTAAACTGGCAACCAAAATCCGTGGAGATCTTGTCCCATTTCAGTTCACCATTTCAGATGATGAAAAACATCCCAGTCTGTTGGTGTCCTATCTTAACCTGTTGGTATGTCAGGTACTTAGATATGAACGTAAGTGTATCTTGCTTCGTAGAACTTGATACAAAGGAGTTTGCGAAACTCTGAGTCTCTGTATCTAGACTTCTCCTAGCGTAGGATTTTCTAGAACACTTAATGTAGTGTAGGGTTCTCTCCTTTACGCATAAGCTGAGTCATAGTAAGATTAACCGTAGAAATCCATGTGATTCAGCGTGTCACTGTAAACAAACAGAATTGATATTTGAAAATTTTTCTAGGGTAAAATTTCTCTTGTCATAGAATTTGCAACATAGTGCAGATATGGTCTTCCTGTTCTTCTTTGGGCTTAAAGGAAATCAGGTTATCCTCAATGAAAGCACTGATGAATTTGCTATGAGTTCATGGAACTCATTCTTATTATGCCGTTGGAGCATTGATGAGACTAATTCAAAATTATAAATCTAGCATGACCGAGCCGTGTACGAATAGCAGTCATGGACATGTCCTGCTCTTTCACCCGTCACTGTTGGCAGCATGATCAAGAGTTCAATTTTGGAAAAGTGATTAACACTATAAGGTCGATTGGACATGTTGTCAATACGTGGACGAGAATAACGGTCATGAATGGCGATTTGTTTACGCCGACGGTAGTCGACACATAATCTCATGGTACCGTCCTTCTGCTTGTAAGTTCTTCTGGAATGTATGGGAAGATTTTGGAATAATCAACTGGTTATGCGTCAAAGACTTAAGTGGTCGTGTCTTACTGACAGCTAGAAAATTTTAGCGACCATGGCTAACAACGCACATGCTTGTAAGCATAGATAATTTGTACCGATTTTCCCGATGGAGAATCAAGCTGAATGTATTCAGGAGCCTGAACATTACTGTACATAATTATGAATCGTAGCATGGTGTGCTGTTCATAGTATATAATTAGGATAAAATTCATCTCGTGTCTGTCCGAGGAAATGCGTTAGCAGCCTGGATTTCATCGTTAAGCTGAAGGAAAACCTTCGTATACGTGGGAATACGAAAGGCGTCCTTCATGGTCATGAATCAATGATTTATGGTTACAAGAATGAAAGTGACATCGGCAACTGACAGTTCTCACTGATGCGCCGATAATGGTATTGAAATTCTTGTGGCCTGATTAATACATGGCACAACCAAATGGATATACCCTTGGAGGGTACCTTGAATTTCTTAGAAATGTTCCATAGTTGGACGTGACTCATGTGTCTTGACTCGTTTCTTAGAACTATAAGCATGACATATGTCTTGACTGGTGTCTTGACATGTGTCTTCAGAAAGTATACGTGAGACATGTGTCTTGACTGATGTCTTGACATGTGCCTTCAGAAAGTATACGTGAGACATGTGTCTTGACTGATGTTTTGACATGTGTCTCGAGACGTAATTCCATAGAACTACAATATTAGGTTATTATGCCAGACTTGGCGGATCGGTTGGACTACTGATCCTTTGTATGTCTGATCACGTCCGCGGCCGGAGCCTCGGTTGCGATTTCTAGGATAGTTTCTGTCATAGTAGTGGTTACTATGGTCCTGTCTGTCAGTTCCATGACGATCATTCTCATGACCGTGATTCGTGTAACTATTCAGCTGAGTGGCCGGCTGGTACCGGTTTGCACTCATATGGCTGAAATGACAGCCGAATGACGTGTGACATGTAACTAAGAATTAGGGACAATGATTGATGGAAATTGTCTGATGGTGAAGCATCTTCTCGTCCAATTGCTTTGCTCCGACGCCTTTGTCTTCGTCTAGTAGGATCTCCCGGTTGTGAACAGCATCCGCATCTCGTAGCGTCTCCGAACGTCAGCAGCATCAACCTTTAGTAACATCTCCAAGTTATGAGCGGCATCAGCAATCTGTAGAGTATTAGCAAGTGGACATATGCCTGAGATGATTCAGAATCGACTAGCGAATACTCGTGCAGTATTGCAAGTGAAATACACATGGATTTAGATACGTGTAACGCACATGGAACACGGTACATGGAGTACACGTAGAATGCACATGAAATGATCGGTATGGGGTCGATCATTTGTCATGATTTAAGGAAAGTATACCGGTTAAACGGTTAGGAAAACCATCATGATAACCTGGCAGTATTAGCATAGACATCATTCTGGTTATAACGGAAACGTTAAAGTGTGGTTACACAAAATTCAACGATGATTTGCCTGACAACATGATCAATGAAAACCAACCATGACTATCATGAAATCATTATTCAATGAAATCTAACAATGTCTTGCAGGACAATGTAAATAACAAAAGAGGCGTAAAACATAATCAACATGAAGACGGAATTATCATGAAGAAACATGAAACCATCTATCACAAAGAAGTGTATAACATAATCAGCATGAAACTGAAGTTAACCATGACAGTATCAAAACATACTTGACATAAAAACATAATAACTTATGAGGGGACATGAAAAAAAATTTAAGCCAATTTAAATCATGAGAAAAATTTTATGCATGAAAAACAGTGCATGAATGCGTAATGTAGTTTATAAAACCTTTATATGTGCAAGGGAACGCCTATGGGTCGGTTCCAAAACAAAAGACATGGCGAGGGGACGCCTATGGGTCGGTCCCAAAGTTAAAAGTTTCGATAAAAGCACATGCGACTAAATAGGGCCAGTCCTGTACCAACCATTACTTAGTCATAATCCCTGCAACAATGATACATGAAACATAAATAAATGAGACTCATCTGTCAAAACTTATAAGAAAAAAAATTTATGTGACTAATTATGAACTACTGAGGTTCAGTCCACATAGCCACAGTTCACGAGGAACATTATGCATGAAACAATGACACATAACTAAATATGAATGACGGTTGTCCATCCATATTAGTAAAACAATATCGATGAAAACATCAAGGTTACAACATCAAGGTGCTGAAAACATCATGGTTAAAACAACAATGCGCTGAAAATATCAATACGTGGAATAACAAACGTTGGCTTAGGAAGCTCCTGGTGACTACCCACTAGTCACAGGTCGAGTTTTAGAGCCTACAGGTCGAAGCCTTGGCTCTGATACCATAATTGTAACACCCCATTTTGATAATGGAATGTCACGCGTAATTATGGCGTGTCATCAAAGCATACAAGGATAAATGTATAAAACATTACATGACCATAGGGATAACCGGAATCAAACATCGGTTCCCAAACATAAGCCCAAAACATAATAAAGCAAAAGAAATGAATGAAAGACTAAACAAGCATAAGTATATGAAGGAAAAAAGGAAAAGAAGTCTCTAGCAACTTCCATCCTATGCACGTCCTCCAAATGCTCGGGTCTTTCCTAGGGTACCTGCCGTTTTGGGACATGGAAAGGAAAGTAACGGCTGAGCAAAACGCTCAGTGCACGGATATAGACATAGTATGAATGACTAAGCATAATAAAGACTTAATAGCAGCGGAAATGTATAAGTCCTGGAAAACCTGGAACATGTTCATAAAACTGGTTTTATAGTTTGAAAAGCCTTATTTTTATCTTATGAAAACTGTTTAACATATTTTACCATTAGCCAATATAGGTCATGAAAATCCACCGCGCATGAATACTTGGAGGGGTGACCTCATCATGCAAATTAGAGGGGCTGCCTCTATTTTAATATACTGGTTTTTGGGTAGGAGGGATCAGCTCCTTGTGAAGGATGCAAGGCACACACCACATTCACCATGAAATCCTGACTGAAAACATGTAACTAGGATGCACCCATACACCCCACATGATAAATATAATAATATGGCCAAAAGCTGAAGGGACGCCACGAGCAATCACTCCGCCATGGTGAAATCATAACACCAGTGCCTCCAGTGTTATGGTTATGGTACCTCCATAACTAGGCGAAACTAGTCATGCATGTATATGGCTTTAGGTATTCTAATTAAACATAAGCAATTCAAAAACATATAAAACAAATACTGGGAAAACAGTTGGTTGCATACGGGGAATCCTAATAAGGAAAGAATGTCCATACTGAAAGGACGAGAATCCGTACCTTATGTCCAGTGAACGAAGAAAATGAACTGAGAGGAATCCTACTTCCAAATCACTAGTGCTACATAAATACATACATGAATAAGTATCTGCTTACTAAATACGTAGCTGGTTTAATGTCATGTCTTAGCTTATTTTATGTGTTCTTACCCAGTTTTTTTGTTTTAAAGCCTTAAACCGTGTTTATCTTATATTCTGTTTAATCTGATTAAGTATTTCTGGTATTTCATGTGTTATTATACTTACTGTGTAATAATAAGTAACTTTCCAAAAATAGCAGGTTTCCAAAAATAGAAAGTTTTCAAAAATAGAAAGTTTCAAAAAATATAAAGTTTCCAAAAATAGAAAGTTTCCAAAAATAGAAAGTTTCCAAAAATAGAAAGTTTCCAACAATAGAATTTCTGCTTAAAGTAGATAAGTTTCTAAAATAGAAAGTTTCTATAAATAGATCAGCTGCCTTAATTAATTAAGTTTCCATAAATAGATTAGCTGCCTGAAATAAATAAGTTTCTAAAAATAGAAGGTTTCCATAAATAGATTAGCTGCCTTACTTAATTAAGTTTCTAAAAATAGAAAGTTTCCATAATTAGAAATAAGCTGGTTAAATAAGCTAAGTATATAAGCCTAAGTGTTTTCATGATTATTTTCTAAGTCATATGATATAATGTATAGTTTAATAATTATTCCATGTAATTAAATTAAACTATAGGTTAAAAATTTTAATTAAAGTATAACATGTTTTTAATTAAATAAAGTTAAATACTTAGGTTAAAACATGTATTATTATATATTAATAATACAACCTAAGTCATGTTAATTAATTAATTATAGTCATGGTTTTTAAATAATTAATTAATTATAAGTTTAAAATATAAAATACTTAGGTTAAATAATTTCATGATTATTAATAATTAAAATAACCTAAGTCATGTTATTAAATTAATCATGTCATTTATTAATTTAATTTTTAACATAAGATCATAAAACATAAAAAAAAACTAAACATACACCATGAACCGAATCTAGACTAAAAAGCATGAACCGGACATGAAATCGACACCGTACCCCGAACCAAATCGGGGTACCCCGTGTCTTGAGGCTGCCGTGGGACCCACGCAACCAACCAAGACCATATGGTCTTGGTGGTGGTCGGTTTGGCCAAACCGAAACCCCCTTCGGGTTCGGTGCAGCCTGCGGCCAAAACAAACACCCCTTAAAAACATACTTTTGATTTTAATAAGCCCCAAATCATGTTAGATCCATGTTTATTTATTAGGTTTTTGTAAAAACATAACATGTTCTTGATTTATTAAAAGATCAAATCAAAAGAAAAAGTTTAAAAAGGATTTACCGAATCCGTGGATCAAAATGATGAAGAACAAACACGATCATTGAGAATTATTGTTTTCAGAGCTTGTACTTTAGTTGTAATAGTTAGTACCGCTAGTGTACTTAACACCGTTAGTAGTAAAACTGTAATAGATAGTACCATTGGTAAAAATATTTAGTACCGTTGGATGATATACATGAGTTATTTTAGGAAGAGATATGCATATCACTCTACGCGTTTTGTGTAAAGCCCATTTGGGTTTAGGGTATTCCCTGTGTATAAAAGACACCCTACGACTGCATGAGAAATACAAGTCTCATCAGTCCATTAATATCAATATCAATTAACGTTTAATAGTTAGTTGTCTGTTCATATTGTTCTTGAGTTCTTCTTAGCATTGTAAGTTATATTCCATGTGGCTTATATTGTTTGAGTCATTGTTTCTCTAGTAGTTGGTTTGGTTTCATTCAAACAAGTTACCGTCCTAAATAGACTGAATAACTATTCATTGAGATCAACACTAAATCTTCTTAGCAGCTTAAACACATACCCTAGCACCTCTAAAGAATCCTTATAAGATGCTTGCCAACTCCATGTGATGATAGTAGTTGATTTGAGTCGTGGCCTTTAAATGGACTTCCATACCATGTGATCTTGTTTCCCTAGCTTCCATGAATCATCCATAGATTTTCTAAGTCATCTATATCAGTAACGACACCTCACATACCCCCTTGGGTTCCAAGGCGATTTTTTCACTATAATTAGGCATAACACTTCATACTGTTATATCACCCCCAACTCCCTTATCCTAATACCCAATCATGTATTTAAGGATTCCATTGAAGTCCTAAGAAGCTCCTAAGATCAGTAGCAAGTCCAAGATAAGATCCTATAAGACCTTAAGAGAGAAGAAGTGAAAGCGTGCCCTAATAAGCCCTAGAATCCCGTTTTGAAGTTTTGCAAGTCATCTCCTTGTTCTATACGTTATTTTCCAGTTTAGATAATAAGTTAGTTTTATAAGCCATAAAGTTTGAAGAACTTTTATAATGCATCTTGAATGTGAATTTCAAACTCTAACTTTTAATATGTTCTTACAAGGCATCTCATCTACATCTTCTTTCAATTTTAAGTTAGATCTTACACTTCCGGCCACCATTTTTATTTCCCTTTTCTTTGATCAAAACTGTAAACTCATACACTTGATCGATGGTTGGTGTTTAAGATAGATGGATTTGTTTTTTCAAGTTATGCTAAGGCTGTCTAGTTTTACTTTTTGGCCTTCCTCCTGGTTAGAATATGTCAATCCGGTAATTCTATAGGTACAAATTTATTACTTGAAAACTCTGGTGGTTAGAGATGTTGAGTTTGTTATGTTATAAGTTGTTTAAAAAATTAACTTGGAACCTTGTTCTTGAATGTAAATGTAAATTTATTTGCTAGTGCATGTTCATGTTTCTACGTCTGAAATACCTCTTTTTTGATTACTCTATGTTTCTTGAATTTTCTTACTCCACCCCATCTTTAAATGAACTATGTCAAACACTTTATGCAGATTTATGCACTGAACTGCATAACAACAAAGTTATCTTTGCAAGGTATCATCTCTCTAAATACAAATCACAAGTAATTTTTATGTGAACAAATGATTATGTTTAGAGTTACATCACTAATAACTTACTTATGAAGTAGTGTTTAAAAATGATTGTGAGGTGAATGGCATGGTTAAAACTGTAATTCAGTGACAATTAGGTACACTTGTGTGACTATTAGGTAGACATAATTTTGTAAAGATAAAGAAGGCCAATATACAACACATTTATGAACAGGTTACAATAGAAAGTTCCCCTCCCCACGTGTAAATCTTCTTTGGGATGGACTTTTGTCTATTAATTTTTGTGATATAGTTGTAAATGAACAAAGATGAAACACTGTGGATATACAAGGTGTTTGGTAGAATCTTGAATGGCCTAATGCTGGTCCTTTGAGTTGGTTCTTTAAGTAGTCAAAGATAAATACCTTTTAAGGATAGGAGAAATATTTGTTAATCCCACTTCAATCCATAACACAATATTAATATGATATTTAGAGAGAGAAATAGATTAAGGTAGAGAGAAAGTGGAGAGAATGGCTGGTTAAAACATTGTTAGAGAGAGAAAGTAAATGGTAACCAACACCCTCTTCCACACATGGAAGAGGATTTATATGCACCACTCCTTAAAGGCTTTAGTGGGCTTGTTCATGGGTCGGGCTTGGCTTTGCTTAGGCTTAGAGTCCCTAACTTATACAATATTAGCTTAAGTACAAGCTCGGTTAACCCGACTAACCTATTACAATACAAGACCTTTAACGACTAAGATGACCTATTACATTCTTGTTCGACTATATAAAATATAGGGCTAACAATCTCGCCAATGTATCGGTCATCTTAAATTTATAAGATGATTGAGTGAATACATTCTAGTCGAGGTGATCTTCCTTCTTTGGTCTTGTATCTTGATGTTGATCTTGTTTGTAACAGTTTAGTTCCTTCATGCTTTTGTGATCTTTATCTTGAGCCTTTGTCATTTGACTTTGAGTGCTTGAGATCTTCATCTTGTGCTCCTTGTGACTAAGATGACCTATTACATTCTTAGGCATCTTGATTATCGCCATCTTGTGCCCTTGTGACTTCTGAATCGACATGTTCACACCTTGTTGATTTTGAAAGGCTAACAATTTCCCATGCACATATAGTTGTAGTTAGTCCTTCAAATATTCATCAGAGTTGCGGAAGACTATATCTTTTAGTATGAACATGTGAAGGCGACTTTGATTAGTACACAGCTACGCCACCATCTTGATATGCAGAAACATATACAGACACGGATAAAATGGATTTGAACATTTCATCCTAACTCGGTAGCATTTTACCTCCAGTCGGTAAAGACCGATAGACGGTATTAGATACCGTACATGTGGTCGGGTAGATTCAGTTAAGAATATCCTTGACAGGGTTTCCTGGCGGTAGTAGCCAGTTCTCTTTACTCAACCGTCTCAAAGCAGACTACGAACGTGAAGAGTGAATCATAAGGATAAATTATCCGTCTGATTAGAGTCAAGAATTCAGAATTCCTTAAACAAGTTTGATTCTATAAGAATCGCAACATTGTTTCTTTCTAGTTTGTCACAAGCTTGATTCATAGAGAATCTTGCGAGTCACCTACCGTAGTGCTGTTTGAGGTTGATACTAGAATGATTTTCATTCGTCACTGTGAACACTGAATAGTGTCACTCTGAATGTTCTAACAAGAACACATTGATTTTGCGAAGAAACCTGGAATCAAGTTTGAATCAATTAAGAATCCAAACTTAGTTTCTTTCCAGTTCTCACAAGTTTGATTCGTGTAGAATCGCAAAAGATACCTACGATGAGCTTGTTTGATGTTGGCTCAAGCAGGATTTCCATCTTCATTATGAACCATATCACTTAGATCTTCTGGCAATATCACAAGGATAATGCGTAGGACTCGATTGTGTCCTAATGAGATAATAAATTGATCTCTTTTCGGCTCTAGACTCGATGAGTGAATTTTGGTAATCAGAGGCTGGAGCAGACTGCCACCTTTTCAATATTAACTAACTCGGAGTGAGAAAGTTAATAGATACGTGTTGATCTCCATGACAAATGAGACAACTTTCTTTTGAGAGAAACCTGAATGGATGGGGAAGGGTTCTGCATTGCATCACTGGGTCCATGACGACTAGTCTTCAATAGATGTATTGACCCGGTTTCTGCCTAAGTTGCGTAGAATATTCAACTCCTTCAATTCTTACCAATACGTCATCACTAGCACCTTGTTGTGATTGTTCTAGTGCTAACTTAAGTAATTGATCCGCATTCAGCTTCATTCCATTACATCTTTCCTAAGGACAACTATTTCTAGCTATGGAATGTCCTTGGGTAGATCCCTCCGGTTCTGGTTGGATCATAGGACTTAGTTTCCTATTCTAAACCACCTTTGACTCCATCGTTCCATCGTGGATAGTAGGTTGTTTTGGGCATAGATCGTAACCATAAAACCATTCAAAGTGCTTGATAAAAATAAAAACTTTTAACACTTTGAAAGTTTTACATTTCCAGAAAGATCCCCCTACACACATGCATCGATATACGCAATAGTTTAGCATGTGAAGGAAAGAGTTGCAATGAAGTCTTTAAGATCACGTTATATTTTAATCACATTTTCTCCCCTATCTCTAATATAAAAACATAATATTAGAGATACTAATTGAATAAAATATGAAAATTTTCGAAAGTCCGATGGGAGAGAAAGATGTGTGCACGCATGAATCATGGAACTTTTATCGTCGGGTTGCCCCCCTCAACAATATATGTGGGTCTTGAAATAAAAATTGACAAAATTTTGGAAAAACGACACCACAAAAAATAGGTTGAGGTACGGAGAATGCCTTTTCCGATATAATATATTATATTTGACAATTTTATATCATTTTCGGAATGTGTTGGATACATAAAATATGACAACTTTGAGATGTACCCAACAACATTAAAAGCTTGATTTTAAAACGTTCCCCCTAAAAAATTGATCAAAATAACATATGACAATTTTGAGATAGAAAAACCGTATTATGAGGAAGGGAGTCTTGAACACACAATTTTGAAAGATTTAGAAAAACCTTTCGAGAAATTCTTGAAAATTTGTGTTCAATGGTTTTAAAATAATCATGATAGAAGACTTCTCTTCTATTGCTTTCGGAAAGCGCACAGAAACGTACACTTCCCTTGCGGGTCCGTTTTTCATGAGCTCAAAACTTTTATTGTTTTGTGACTAGCTCATGACCGAGAAAAATAAATTTCCCATTGTGAAGGATAAGTTATCATCCGTGATAAACTTTCCTTAAGTTAAAGTTTGAGTTCTAGGCTGACATTTACTTAGAATTCGTTTTTCACGAACTTATAAACTTTGAATGGTTTTATGAGAAGCTCATGATCGAGAAATATGAATTTCTCGTTGAGAAGGATAAGTTATCGTCTGTGATAAACTTTCCTTATTTGAGGTCCGAGTACTAAGCTATAATGCGCTTAGAAGTCATCATGAGAGAATATCAAAAAGCAGCTTCATTTGCCAAAACCTCCAAGTCTTCTGGAACCATATACTTCATACCAAGACGGCCAACGAGATCCTAAAACCTATTTTGAGATAGGGCTTTTGTAAACAAGTCTGCTATCTGGTACTCAGTTCTGACAAAGTATAATTCCACGATACCACGTTCCACTTGTTCCTTGATGAAGTGATATCTGACTAAGATGTGCTTGGTACGGGAGTGCTGAACCGGATTGCAAGATATGGCTATGGCCGACTTTGAGTCACAATACATAGGTATTTTATAAAAGTGGAAGCCATAATCCGTGAGTTGAGTTCTCGTCTAGAGGACTTGAGCCCAACACGCGGATAGAGCCACATATTCTACTTCAGCTTATGAGATCTAAGTGCAATCCTGCTTCTTTGACGACTAGCTCACAAGCTTGTCTTCCCCTAGAAATTGTACGCTACAAGAAGTGCTTTTTCGACTATCAAGGCAACTTGCGTGATCAGAATCTGAAAAAGCTGTTAGATGAAAACCGGTTTCCCTCGGATACCAGAGTCCCATGTGATTGGCATTCTTAAGGTACCGAAAGATCTGTTTAACCTCTTTGAGGTGCTTTTGAGTAGGTCTGGCTTGATATCGTACACAATAGCATGTGGCATGATGAATATCAGGCCTGCTGGCTGTAAGGTACATAAGAGACCCGATCATACTGCGATATCGCGTTTGATCTACGGGGTAGGAGTACAAGTCAGCGTCTAGAGATGTGGTCGACAATGGTGTACCAACGCGAGCACATAAGGTCATGCCATGCTTTTTATGTATCTCTTGAGTATACTTAGCTTGGTTAATAAAGATACCACGTGGGGATTGATGAATCTGGAGGCCTAAAAAGAATTTTAGCTCCCCCATCATTGACATTTAAAATTTGTTGTGCATTACTTTTTCAAAACGTTTTGAAAGTTTTGGTTTTGTAGAACCAAAAATGATGTCATCAACATAAACTTGCACAAGCAATATGTCATCCCCATATTTATTAATAAAGAGAGTAGGACGCCCTTGGAGCTTGTTTGAGTCTATATACTGCCTTCTTGAGACGGTATACTCTATCAGGATGTTGAGGATCAGCGAACCCTTCCGGCTGATTTACATATACTTCTTCCTTCAAATGACGTTTGAGAAAAGTAGTTTTAACGTCCATCTGATAAGCCGTAAAGCCTTTATATGCAGCATAAGCAAGGAATATCCTGACAGCTTCCAAACGAGCTACTAGAGCGAATGAAACATCGAAATCTATCCCCTCTTGTTGACGATATCCCTTAACCACAAGACGAGATTTGTTTTTTATGATGGTTTGTTCTTCATCCAGTTTGTTTTTCCAGATCCATTTGAAATCTAAAAGCAAAATTCCATAGGGTCTGTCAACAAGTTCCCAAACATTTAGGCATTCAAGCTGATGAATTTCGTCTTGCATTTATTCAATCCACGCATGATCAGTCATGGCTTGCTTGATGTTTGTAGGTACAGTTGAACTCATGGTGAGTGCATACATACACACATCACCATCCGTTTCGAGTTGTCTGCGTGTTCGAACCGGTTGTGAAGGATTTCCAATAACTTTCTCCAATGGATGATCACGTGTCCAATGGTGAGTGGATGGATATCGTTGGTAGAATGTATGCATGTTGGACGGATCAACATGTTGAGTACAAGACTCTCCGACTTCGTGTACCGGTGTACCAAATGGGTTGATAAATTCTTCCTCGTCATATTGTGCATCGACTGCTTGTTTTTTGTTTCCTCCTTCAGCATTGACGGTTGGTGATGTTGGTTGTATGACAGTTTATTGAGTTTGTTGAGTATCCAATGGAATAGTCTATTGAGCAACGGTTGCTGAAGTAGATGCAGTTGTGTCTTGTTGATTTTGTTCGGGTGCATCAGCAGTATTGAAAACGGAAGGCTTTGACACAACTTGATTTTTTCCATAGTAATATTCATCAAACATTGGATCATATAAATCAACCAACTCATTCATTTGTGTCGTATCCGTCGAGTCTTCTGTATGAGTACTTTCTTGACATTCTTGTACGGGACGTACACTGTTTTGTGTAGGTGCCATTGCTGGACATTGAGGAGCGGGACTTGCGCTTTTGTGATCAAGTACCATTTGTGGCAATTCGTCAAAGTTCACATGAATTGTTTCGACAATAATCTTTGTTCTCTTGTTGTAAACTCGATATCCTTTCGACAATGTAGCATACCCCACAAAAATACATGCATCACCTTTTTCTTTCATCTTGTCGAGATTCTCACTGTCTTTTAGAATGTAGCATAAAGATCCAAATACGGGAAAGAATTTAACAGTAGGTTTCCTGCCATTGAGTATTTGGTAAGGTGTCTTTTCATGTCTAGGGATTACGAGAGAACGATTCTGAGTATAACAGGCAGTTGCAATTGCTTCAGCCCAGAAGAATAGTGGTAATTTTGAAGCAGAAAGCATTGTTCGAGCTGCCTCAACCAAAGTGCGGTTTCGTCTTTCGACAACGTCGTTTTGTTCAGGGGTTCGAGCAATAGACGTTTTATGTTCGATGCCTTCTTCTTAAAAGTAAGATTGCAAAGTCTTGATCAAAAATTCAGTACCCCTATCCGTTCTTACAAAGACTTGAGCTTGAAGATTACGCTGTATCATCTTGAGAAAGTTTTTGAGAATCTCTGGTGTTTCATCTTTGGACCTTAAGAAGAAATTCCATGTGTATCTAGAGTAATCATCAACAATCACGAGAATATACTTTTTCCCGATAATACTCTCTACACGCATGGGACCACATAAATCCATGTGTAGAAGTTCCAATCATCCTTTTGAGCTTGGGGTAGTCTTTGTTTTGAAGGACTTTTGTTTTGCTTTTTCCAACTCACAAGAAGAACAAAGATGGTATTTGACGAATTTTAACTTTGGAAGACCGGTCACAATATCATTCTTCGAAAGCAAGTTAATGGTGTCAAAGTTGAGATGTGACAATCGTTGATGCCATAACCATGCTTGAGAGGATGAAGCTTTGGCCATTAAGCAAATTGGACTTGATGAAGATGTATCTTGGAGAGTTACTGTGTAGAGATCAGAACCACGAGAACCTGTAAGAAGGTCATTCACATCGTAGTCTCTAACATAGCAAGTAGTTTTCTGAAAATCCACTTCCAAATCCGCATCACAAAATTGACCAACCGAGAATAAATTATGATTCAGTCCCTCGACGTAATTAACCTGTTTGATAGTGATATTCCCTTGAACCAAATCTCCATATCCAAGTATCGGTGCAAACTGATCATTTCCAAACCGTACCGTACCCAAAAACTACCCCATAAAATTATTGAGAAGCTTGAGATTGCCCATTGTGACAATCCGTCAATTTATGGTTGATATTTTATTCTCAGATATTATTTAAAAACATTATTTTTAAAGTTATATTATGAACTCACTTATTTTTGGGAAGAAATTTGGATTTACGTCTCGAATTAGCATCGACTATGTCTAAACCGGAGGATCCTACGTTACGTGCTTACGTTTACATACACCGTCTTTGGTGACAGTCCGACATTTCAGAAAATAAATTTATCGTGAATATTATTTTGGAGTTTTAAATTTGTGTTGGTTCATAAACTCACAAATTTACGAGAAGAGACTAGGACTTACGATTTTAATTTAACGTCCTTTACGACTAAACCGGAAACCTTAGGATTACGTATTTACGTTTTGAACTCCGTTTTTTATGAGACAATTTTTATTAGATTTGTTTTGTGCCATTGATTCATAATTTATAAAAACGTTTTTCGTAAAACGACCCGAGGGCACGCAAATCCAGGAAACTAGAATCGAAGAATACCCGTAAATTAGTGGGATGGGACAAACTAATTTATCCCACCCCACTATACACATGGGACGGCCACCAAGCACCAACACACCAAATAGGTGTCAAATTACAAGCTTAATGCTTACACTTGTAAGCTAAGCTTACAAGTTAAGCTACCACTACATCAAAACTAGCAAAACTAAAACCATTTGTTCATTATTCAACATGCAAACCATACACATTTTCTCTCTTGCTCTCCATGTTTGCCGTCCACTTCTCCACCATTAATCACCCATTTGATCAAAATTTAACCACAAAATCATGTGTTATTTACACACATGATGAAGCCCTTTTGAAACCCTATTGATTGATGGTGATTATAACATCCAAGAAGGAGTTTCCATAGAGTCTTGGGGCTGATTTTCCACAAGGAGTTTATGAAGATTGGTGGTCTTGAAGATGGTCTTGGTTATTCACAAGTTTCTCCATCAAAATCCATGTTTTGATCACAACCTACATCATCATGGTGGTATAAAGATTATTCTCCTCATCCTCTTGTTATTTTTGATTATGTAATCTTGTATTTCTTTTACTTATGTATATGTATATGATGATGAATGATGATTAAAAATATTGTGTGGGGATTTGGTGTTGATAAACATGCTTAAAAAGATGAAAAACTATAAGAAACAAGGCTAAAATCTTGTTTAGATTGTTGGCTGTATAAAACAGCAAAGAACCACATGTTAGACTGATAAAATGGCAAAGTAGAAGCAATATACAGTAAGTAATATGTCTTGTACACATGTGATAGTTGGCCATGCAATGGAATCATTGTAATGAGTGAGATATGATCAAAACAAGTTTAAAGTACAAATCTGAGTTCACTGTTTTGGACGATTTTTAGAAAATAAAAATCAGATTTTGGAAATTAAAGTATAATAGTATTATATAAGCACTCAACTAAAAATAGTATAAAATGTGAATTAAAACCCACTAACTTATATAATACATTTATATAAATATGTATAAGGATAAATAAATAGACATTTTATAAAAATGGTAGTTTGATAAGTTTTATAAGTTATAAAACTATAAACATGATTTTTACGACTTTTTCGGCTATTACCGTAAAATTAACGTTTTTGTTAAATAAAACTTAGACGGTTGGACCCGTCTAATGTAAACTTTTATAAAACTCATATACTGATATATAAACATATATAACAAGTAAAAACCGATAAAACCCGAACTATATAACATACGGACACTAAAGGGCTAAGTTAACGTTATTGCACTAATAATACAACAAGATAGGCTAAAACACTTATAAACTTATTTATTGGGCTTAACCCATTTGGGCCCAACATGTAAAGTATAAATACTGATAATACAAGTATGAGATGGATTAATACAAGTTAATGAACTTATAATAGACTTATTGAACCTAAAACACGTAAATAGGTAAAACTAGTAAACTAGTAAGAAGTTACCAATACATAAACACTAAAATAAGTAAAAGAGGATATGTAAACCCACTTGATCATCATATATATGAAATCATCATATGTATACATAATTATTATTTTTATAAAGTCATTGGACATGTGTCTAAGACGAGTATTATTTGTCTAAGTTTCCGTGATTGAAGCACGTGCCGTACATCCGAATTGCCGATAACCCGCCTTCCCACATCAACGTGAGTTCATAGCCTCGCACTCTTTTAAATGTTTTTATGAAATGTTTTATAAACCCTCGAGGGAGATAGCATGTTAGTTTTTATAAAATAGGACACCATTTGTCCCGATTGTTTGCTTATTGATTTGGGCCCGAATGATTATATGACCCGATTGTATGACCCGATAAATGATTAACTGACCCGATAGATGAAATTAAATGGATTATTAAAGTTAGGTTATGTCACTAAAAGTCCCATTAGCATGAATTGTGAACTACCGGGATTTGGTAGACGCTTATGCATATAATAGTACTATTTGGGGACGATTACCCCAGTTCGCGCCTTGACGGTTGATCTCCGTCGTGCCACATTGATTGGTAAGCGAATTTATGTAAGAGAAGATTTACATAGCGTGACCTTTGTGACGACACGCTAATTTAGATGGGCAAATTGAGTTCGGGCTAGCTACCCGTTGTTTGGTTTAGTAAGGTAACAATGTCATGCGGCTTATAATAATCCAATTAACGAAATACTGCTATATCCATCGAATTACGATATATTGCCTGACTAGCAATATGGGGTCATACTATTGATATTATGTTCGTGCTTTGGTTTTCATAACCATAATCATATAACGGTTTTTATTTAACTCCGTACAACGTTATAAAACGTATTGTATGATATTTTTACGACATTGGTTCGTATAATGATTTTAAAAGCGAAAGCCTATATTATGATTTTGATAAGGATTTGTATAAAATGACTTTGGCTATTTTACGGCCTATTACAATGATTTATACAAATGATATTCGTTAATAATTTTATACCGATGTTATATTGATGGATTTTATTAAACTCTATGAATTCACTCGGCGTTATCCCTGACCTTTTCTTTTAACATGTTTTATCTCAGGTACATGAAGGTAATTCTCAGGAAGACAACAAGAATTCATGGCCCGCACTTAAATTATAATTTCCATTCAAATGTTTTGTAAAACTTGTATGAAATATAATGAATTGGGAACTATGTAACTTTGATATTTATGAATGGAAATACTTTATTATTAAACGACGCGATTTTTAAGCGTTGTCTATTATGTGAGTAATGTGCTATCCCGTAACACCAACTAGTCTTCCGCTGTATTGAGTTGTATAAATTTGGGGGTGTTACAGTTTGGTACCAGAGCTCTCGTTATAGAAAACGAAAGATTTTTAAAACCAAGGTTTTGAATAAAACATTTCAAAATCTTTTAACTATAAACATTTTTCTCAAAATGTCTAAAAATCTTTTGACTATAACGGTGCCGAAGAATTCCCGAGTTACCGACAAGGCCAGACTGAGAAGTGTTATTTTAATATATATATATATATATATATAACTTGGATTATATATATATATATATATATATATATATATATATATATATATATATATATATATATATATATATATATATATATATATATATATATATATATATATATATATATATATATATATATATATATATATATATATATATATATATATATATATATATATATATATATATATATATATATATATATATATATATATATATAGAGAGAGAGAGTTGGGTTATTGTAGTGTAATAGCTTAAAGTTGTTAAAATGAGAAGTTATCTTAAACATTAATTTTATCAATTAACATGAGATTTAATTAATATTATACATAAAACAATAATTTTTAAACATAAAAAATTAATATAAAACAACTAAAAGTTTGATACGTAAATTTTTTTACCTGATACATATGATACATAACTTTGCTTCACAAAATATTTTTAACCTAAATAATCATTTTATTCAAAAATTAAGTGATACATTATCACAAATTACATTTGATTTGAAAATAAATTACTTAACGATGATACACAACTGATACACGAGAAACTAGTAATATTAAAAATCGTGAACCAACTACTCGTACACGAAGTAAAAGTTCCAAAAAACTCGTACATGAACCAACAACTCATAAACGAACCAAAACTAATCAATAAATGTCATATTTACCCACTTTTTATTGCTTCTCATTTTAAAAACTTTAAGCACCTACACCATTTTATCTAAATTCTATATATATAAATATATATATATATATATATATATATATATATATATATATATATATATATATATATATATATATATATATATATATATATATATATATATATATATATATATATATATATATATATATATATATATATATATATATATATATATATATATATATATATATATATATATATATATATATATATATATATATATATATATATATATATATGATGTAATTTTATTACATGATTATTTGATGATTATTTTGATATTTATACGAGGTATTTATACGACGTAGATTGTCACAAGAAACCCTAAATCCCCTAGTAAATTAATCAAAGCTATTTTCGTAGGAATTCTAGCTATCCTAGATCTAAACCAAGTTGTGGATATTTATGATCCCAACAAATGGTTGATATTCGTAGAAATGTAGATATTAGTTGATTGTGAAATTGAAGAAGAACTGGCGAGATTAAATCTGATACCGATGTCATGACGATCTTTTCTTATAGAGTGAAGTTTGACAAAACATTACCACCTAGAAAGATGTCATCTGATTCGTTGTCATCCAATTCTTAAATTGAAATCGAAAGGGTGAATTTTGCACTTGAGGCTGTCATTGGAACCATTACCCAAAAGCCTCATGGCACTAGTACCTTTCCGAGAAGTCTAATTGAATGATAGAGTCATTTTATACTAGTGACTCATTT
The DNA here is from genome assembly GCA_025667525.1 of Glebionis coronaria. Taxonomy (NCBI): domain Eukaryota; kingdom Viridiplantae; phylum Streptophyta; class Magnoliopsida; order Asterales; family Asteraceae; genus Glebionis; species Glebionis coronaria. Next base: position 426,171,448 of record CM046877.1, read on the forward strand.
GATAACTGTTGTTGTACGAGCTATAGGATTGGAATTAAGTGTTGTTCATATCGAGCTTTTATTGCCCTTTTAAGGTTTATAAATAAGATTGAAAGTATTGGAGAGTGAAGTAGGACATCACATTGAGTATAAAATTGGTTGAAACATTGAATAAAGAAAAATTTAACCCGTATGGAATATGAGATTGTTAATATAAGTCGTTAAGTCCTGTGATTGAATTATAAGGTTTTAAATGATCGTTAGTTCATCTTAAGGGTTGTTCCTAGACCATTGTCCAATGATGAGGATGCCCAGTGTCCAATAAATAAATTGAAGAAATCTTCTTCCGAATTGGGACCGATGGATCTTCCTGGACAGGTGGGACACCTAATGACTCTTGTAGATTAGTATTCATTGTGGTATCTTTTAAAAATAATCCCTAACTTAACTGAGACGTCAGTTGGTAGGATGAGCTCTTGGAATTGTATGACATTGTGACATGTAATGTGTTACGGTATAATTTAGACTTGTTTGTGATTAATGAAAAGACTACCTTTGATTGCTAAATTCTACATGTATCGATGTTATCTATCCTTTATTGCTTCATCCTAATGTTCGCATTAGTGATGCAACCATTGAACAAGTACTCATCTTGATTTGAGTTACGTTGTAGATTATTCTTTTTGAGTGCCATCGAGATCATGAACCTCATGATTAATTGGCTAAGCTCATTTCCTATTATATTGAAGTTAGTTCTTGGTGAACAACTTTTCATCACTCTTTTGCAGATCACTCATTGTTTTTATAAGATAAAACAGTATCCCTTGAGAAAAATTGTTTTTTCATCACTATAAGGATTATTCAAAGTGAGATTTATAAGTGATTGTTATCGAAATGAAGTTGTTTATAAAACACCTTGGAAAACTTAATTGTTTTCATAACAAAGAAAATCATTGTAAATTTATTTTGATTCTTATTTAAGAATTAAGCATGAAAATGTTTTTATTATAAACATGATGATAAAATTTTGACGAACTGAGTATTGCATCGTTAATCTTGAAATTGTATATAGTTGCGCGCCTACCTACAATTTGGAATGGACCATGCAAGGCTGATTAGTAGTCACCATAAAAATAATGAATAAACACTACATTTTCTTGAAGATTGTGAAAGATTAAATTTTATGAGATCTACAAGAAGTGAAAAATAGGGACATAGTGTTAGGGACACCTGCATATGTGCCTGTAGCATCTATTCTTCTGAGTTGAATTTACTCATCTGTGGAATTTGTCTTAGTTGACAATTGACAATTCTTCCTTGTCCAAATTCCCCCGTAGTGAGATTTTTAGGAAAAGTATCTAATTACCGAGTGTTGATACCCGACTGGATGTATTGACGTTCTTATCATTTCTTATGATTTGATTTCATTTGAATGACCTGGGTAACGATCCGAGGAGCTTTCGAATGCGTACTCAAATTATGAAAACATGGGATATATTCATATTCGTTAAATGTTTTCGTCTGTATCTAATTTGAAATCCTCTCGCGTAGATTTTGCGTTAACCTTACTCTTTTAGTAGTAGTTGTGCCTCCATATATCCCTGAACTTGTGAAGGATCATGAGTTATTATTAATCTTTTGATAAGTTCACATCTTATCGACAGCAATGAAACTGGAAAGTTGGTAATGCCAGTAGAATGGATTGATTGATTATGACATGACGACATTGTCTTAATTGATGGGAACACGAGTAGAATTCCCTTAAAAGATAAGATGTTGATTATCAAAAGTGATCTAAATAATTCTTGATGGATGACCATATCCTGCATTTAGACTTGAAATTATACCGTGAATGGTTGTGAATTAGTCACAAATATTATAATCTAAAAAGAACCTGATATTAATTTATTAAAAATGTTTCCGTTATCTGAAACTTTAGGAGGTATTTGCTGGTGAATTACCTAGACTTTCGCCAGTAAGGCAAGTTGAAATTGGTATTGATTATATTCCCAGTGCTGCACCTGTGGCATGTGCACTGTACGTCAGCACCATCTGAATTAAAGTAATTACCGTACAACTGAGAGAGTTGTCGGAGAAAGCTTTTATTCTACCGAGCTCGTCATTATGAAGAGCTATGGTGTTATCATTCCTTATATTTATTAATTACCGTGAATCGAGTAAATTGACAATCAAAAACGATATCCATGACTCGAAATGGAAGATTTGTTCGATCATTTTCAAGGTTCTAGCGCATATTCAGGAATCTGATTCATGGCATGGTTATCATCAATTTCGCGTTCGCAAAAAAAAAGATTATCTATTTCAATCACTACATCCAGAACTTGTAATGAGCATTATGAGTTTCACGTGATGACGTTTGGATTGACTAATACACATGTAGCATTCATAAATTTGGTGAATCTCGTGTGTAGGCTGTAATTTGATAAATTCATGCTCGTTATCATTAAGGACCATTTGTTTGTTTATAAGAAAAAGAAGAAGTTAATAATTAATTATAGATTGCCCTGAATTGGCCGAACAACGAAAACATGTACCTTGAATAATTAACATGAGATTAAAGATTTAATCCTTTACATTAAATGACCGTTTGATTAATGATGGTAAGAGATATATATATTGACTTTTCAAAAATTAGAAGTCATTTAGAACTATGGGTTTTACCAAAAAGAAAAGTGCAAATGTGTTTTGACAAATGTTTTAACAAAGGATTTTTAAGGGGTTATTCCCTTATACCTAGAACATTTAACTAAACTCCTGTTTAGGGGTAAATGTTCGTGTATACCTCAAAACAACCTAAGAAGGATTGAGGAAACCATTTAAACCATGACTTAAAACTTGAAACGACAATTTTTACTTGTCAACTAAGAAAATTTTGACCAGAGTATAAACAAAGATTTTTCGAACATTTACGGATTTTATTAATTATTTTAATTATTTTCGATAAATCAACAAAAGTCTTGTTAATTAAATTCAAATTTATTTTGAACGTTTTATAATTGGTCGAACTAAGAAATTTAAAATTTTTACGTTTACGTTTCATAAAAATTGAATATTTGTTATTTAATTAGTGGTAATAATTATCGACGCTTTAGATGCCGGATTGAGTAAAACAGATAAAAATAATAGCTGAGACGAAACTAAAACTTAGAAAATATGAAGAAAGACATTCTGAGTGAATTTTGGTTATGATAATTATTTTATAAAGAAAGGTGAATGTAATTACTGACACATTATGTAGAAAAGATAAAGAACCAATTAGGACATGTTTCTTAATAATGAAAGTGCAAAATAAATTGCAGAACGATATAAAAATAAACAGTTTGTAAAAAGGATAATATAGATAATAAAAAGGGGTTCGCGGTAAATGTGAACCATTAGAAATCAGGAGCCGATGGCGTTAAATGATTAAAAGTCCATTTGTGATTGTCTAAATATGGAGGATTGTGAGATATAGTTATGTTGGAATTTTGTAAGTATAAGTATACTATTCTTGTGATTTCTGATTTAATGTATCATTATCAGAAGAAGTTGAGCTAGTGACAAATTATGAAGGCAGACATCGCCTCATACATTAGTAAACGTCTAACTATTGCAAAGGTCATCATCTGAATTTGATTCGATTTGGGTCATCGTCGACAGACTGACCAAATCTGCTAATATCATTCCTGTTAATGATAGATTCTTGATGAAGAAATTGACTCTTTTGTATTTAAAAGAGTTATGTAAACATGGTGTGCCTGTATCGATCATCTCTATCAAGATTCTCACTTCGCATCGAATTTCTAGAGATTTGCTCAGAAGTCATTGAGAACGAACCTTGATGAGAGTACTATATACCACCCCAATCAAAGGGACGAGGTAAAGTAACGATAAAAAAAATACTATAAGTGCTGTTTTATATTTGAATGATTGACCTTTGGTAATAAACCGCATAATCGTTTTCCTTTGGAGATATTATCATTGATAACTATCGTATTAGGATCGAGATCGAATCTTGTTAAGATTTAGAAATTAGAGCATCTGTAAGCAGGAGTTGAGATGAAGACACCCGACATACACCCATTGTGAGTTGGAAATGTCTTTTAGGTTTAAGGTTTCCTGTGATGGCGAACCTAACCTTACAAAATACTCGACCCGCAAGACCTGAAATGATAGTTGAAATTAGGATCTGATTATTGACTGCCGGTAGTGGGCAAGAGGTTATGTGAATATGAAATGTAGATCTTGAAGCGCCAGATGGGTAGCGAAGTTATGCCAAAAATTTTAACCATGGAAAATGAATTGATGATCTGAAAGATCATGGGATATAAGTCCCCGTTGTATGGGACTATTGAGATGATGTAAAAGATTGGTTTGAAAGGCATATAAGCTGGATCTACCCTAGGACTTCAAGGACTGCGTGAATTAGGTTTCCTATATCGAACTTGATAAAATGCCTATCAAGTGAAAATCTGATTGTTTCTTAGTAAAGTTTAGATCGGCGAAAAGTTGCATTCATCAAAAACCCGTGAACATCATGGATAGAGAAAGTAAGTCAACATTAAGCCTGATCTTATTCCCGTAAGTTATGTTTGATGAAACTCGCGTATTGTAATGAATTACACTTGTGAGAAAAGACCGAATGTGGAGGAAATACCCACATGGCTTTAACTCTATAAGAAGCGAGTAGTAAGGTAAGATGATCTTTGAGGACAAAGATCCTGTTTAGGGGTAAATGCTGTGACAATCCGTCAATTTATGGTTGATATTTTATTCTCAGATATTATTTAAAAACATTATTTTTAAAGTTATATTATGAACTCACTTATTTTTGGGAAGAAATTTGGATTTACGTCTCGAAGTAGCATCGACTACGTCTAAACCGGAGGATCCTACGTTACGTGCTTACGTTTACATACACCGTCTTTGGTGACAGTCCGACATTTCAGAAAATAAATTTATCCGTGAATATTATTTTGAAGTTTTAAATTTGTGTTGGTTCATAAACTCACAAATTTACGAGAAGAGACTAGGACTTACGATTTTAATTTAACGTCCTTTACGACTAAACCGGAAACCTTAGGATTACGTATTTACGTTTTTGAACTCCGTTTTTGATGAGACAATTTTTATTAGATTAGTTTTGTGTCGTTGATTCATAATTTATAAAAACGTTTTTCGTAAAACGACCCGAGGGCACGCAAATCGAGGAAACTAAAATCGAGGAATACTCGTAAATTAGTGGGATGGGACAAACTAAATTATCCCACCCTACTATACACATGGGACGGACACCAAGCACCAACACACCAAATAGGTGTTAAATTACAAGCTTAATGCTTACACTTGTAAGCTAAGCTTACAAGTTAAGCTACCACTACATCAAAACTAGCAAAACTAAAACCATTTTTTCATTATTCAACATGCAAACCACACACATTTTCTCTCTTGCTCTCCATGTTTGCTGTCCACTTCTCCACCATTAAACACCCATTTGATCAAAATTTAACCACAAAATCATGTGTTATTTACACACATGATGAAGCCCTTTTGAAACCCTATTGATTGATGGTGATTATAACATCCAAGGAGGAGTTTCCATGGAGTCTTGGGGCTGATTTTCCACAAGGAGTTTATGAAGATTGGTGGTCTTGAAGATGGTCTTGGTTATTCACAAGTTTCTCCATCAAAATCCATGTTTTGATCACAACCTACATCATCATGGTGGTATAAATATTATTCTCCTCATCCTCTTGTTATTTTTGATTATGTAATCTTGTATTTCTTTTACTTATGTATATGTATATGATGATGAATGATGATTAAAAATATTGTGTGGGGATTTGGTGTTGATAAACATGCTTAAAAAGATGAAAAACTATAAGAAACAAGGCTAAAATCTTGTTTAGATTGTTGGCTGTATAAAACAGTAAAGAACCACATGTTAGACTGATAAAATGGCAAAGTAGAAGCAATATACAGTAATTAATATGTCTTGTACACATGTGAGAGTTGGCCATGCAATGGAATCAATGTAATAAGTGAGATATGATCAAAACAAGTTTAAAGTACAAATCTGAGTTCACTGTTTTGGACGATATTTAGAAAATACTTAGAGGCTGATTCAACAGTATCTATAGAAGAGTTAAATGGATCAGAGCACATATCCTTTAGTATATGTCATAAAAATTTGAGCTTCTATCTCCATATAGAACTCTAGATATGGCAGTTTTGGTGAACATGAAAATAAAAATCAGATTTTGGAAATTAAAGTATAATAGTATTATATAAGCACTCAACTAAAAATAGTTTAAAATGTGAATTAAAACCCACTAACTTATATAATACATTTATATAAATATGTATAAGGATAAATAAATAGACATTTTATAAAAATGGTAGTTTGATAAGTTTTATAAGTTATAAAACTATAAACATGATTTTTACGACTTTTTCGGCTATTACCGTAAAATTAACGTTTTTGTTAAATAAAACTTAGACGGTTGGACCCGTCTAATGTAAACTTTTATAAAACTCATATACTGATATATAAACATATATAACAAGTAAAAACCGATAAAACCCGAACTATATAACATACGGACATTAACGGGCTAAGTTAACGTTATTGGACTAATAATACAACAAAATGGGCTAAAACACTTATAAATTTATTTATTGGGCTTAACCCATTTGGGTCCAACATGTAAAGTATAAATACTGATAATACAAGTATGAGATGGATTAATACAAGTTAATGAACTTATAATAGACTTATTGGACCTAAAACACGTAAATAGGTAAAACTAGTAAACTAGTAAGAAGTTACCAATACATAAACACTAAAATAAGTAAAAGAGGATATGTAAACCCACTTGATCATCATATATATGAAATCATCATATGTATACATAATTATTATTTTTATAAAGTCATTGGACATGAGTCTAAGACGAGTATTATTTGTCTAGGTTTCCGTGATTGAAGCACGTGCCGTACATCCGAATTGCCGATAACCCGCCTTCCCACATCAACGTGAGTTCATAGCCTCGCACTCTTTTAAATGTTTTTATGAAATGTTTTATAAACCCGCGAGGGAGATAACATGTTAGTTTTTATAAAATAGGACACCATTTGTCCCGATTGTTTGCTTATTGATTTGAACCCGAATGATTGTATGACCCAATTGTATGACCCGATAAATGATTAACTGACCCGATAGATGAAATTAAATGGATTATTAAAGTTAGGTTATGTCACTAAAAGTCCCATTAGCATGAATATTTTGAACTACCGGGATTTGGTAGACGCTTATGCATATAATAGTACTATTTGGGGATGATCACCCCAGTTCGCGCCTTGACGGTTGATCCCCGTCGTGCCACATTGATTGGTAAGCGAATTTATGTATGAGAAGGTTTAAATAGCGTGACCTTTGTGACGACACGCTAATTTAGATGGGCAAATTGAGTTCGGGCTAGCTACCCGTTGTTTGGTTTAGTAAGGTAACAATGTCATGCGGCTTGTAATAATCCAATTAACGAAATACTGCTATATCCATCGAATTACGATATATTGCCTGACTAGCAATATGGGGTCATACTATTGATATTATGTTCGTGTTTTGGTTTTCTTAACCAAAATCATATAACGGTTTTTATTTAACTCCATACAACGTTATAAAACGTATTGTATGATATTTTTACGACATTGGTTCGTATAATGATTTTAAAAGCGAAAGCCTATATTATGATTTTGATAAGGATTTGTATAAAATGACTTTGGCTATTTTACGGCCTATTACAATGATTTGTACAAAATGATTTTCGGTAATAATTTTATACCGATGTTATATTGATGGATTTTATTAAACTCTATGAATTCACTCAGCGTTATCGCTGACCTTTTCTTTTAACATGTTTTATCTCAGGTACTTGAAGGTAATTCTCGGGAAGACAACAAGAATTCATGGCCCGCACTTAAATTGTAATTTCCATTCAAATGTTTTGTAAAACCTGTATGAAATATAATGAATTGGGACCTATGTAACTTTGATATTTATGAATGGAAATACTTTATTATTAAACGACGCGATTTTTAATCGTTGTCTATGATGTGAGTAATGTGCTATCCCGTAACACCAACTAGTCTTCCGCTGTATTGAGTTGTATAAATTTGGGGGTGTTACACCCGTCATGTGCTTTGTGCACCCAGAGTCCATTATGAAGAGAATGATCTCGATGATCTACATAAGAATTAGAAGACAATGTAGAGTTTGACAAATGGGAGCCCTTGACAGAAGTGGGTTCCAAAATATTAGTAGGCCTAGATGCAAATTCTAAAGGCAAGCTAACATTCATTGACCTAATTAGAATAGTGGTTGTCTTAGGTACCCATTTGTATCCGGGTGGTGTAAATCTTGAGTACCCCTGTTTACATGTCCTACTCATGTTCTCATATAGCTTCTTTAACATGTTTTTCTTACGCAGAGTAGTGGATTCTAACGCACTTAGATTCTTAAGTGGTTGATCAGTGGATTGGTTCAAAGTTCTTTTGGGTTTTCTAGTACTAGTGGGCACTTGAATAGGCTTCCTAGTTCTAGCATTCACGTCATTATGATTAAAAACACAAGCATCATGATTGAAAGTACGAACACAATTTCCACATTTAACACAAACAAATTCAACATTCAAAGTCTTAACATTCAAACTGTCATTACATGCAGTTACAGACGTTTTATTCTTAGAAAACTTAAAATTCCTATTGTGGTCTTCTACTTCCATCTTCTTCCCTTGACTATTGTTAGGAATGACTCTATCTTGAATTCTACTCTTAAGCTGTGGTCCGCTAACACTCGTAGTGGGAGTTACTCCTGTAGAAGAAGATACACGTTGATTAGTTTTCCTAGTATTATGAGGTAACCGTGATGTTCCAGTTTGAGTAGACCTAGTGTTCATCTTATACATTCCATGTGCTATCACATTTGTGCTCTTATCATTTCCTAGCTTAGGCAAAGTCTGTGGGGGCTTTCCCAAAATAGATGATTTAGGGCATTTAACCGCATTCGGTTGACGAACGGCGGATGGTTTACCCAATTCAGACTTTCCTTTCATTTTCTCAATGAGTTTTTGTAACTCACTGATGGCTATGTCCCTTTCTTGTGGCTGAGCTTTCAAATCATTTATTTCGAAACCTTTTTCATTTAATTAACGAACCGAAGAAGCTGCCAGTTCTTGACGCTTTTTATGATTAGGAGATTTTCACCATTTTTTAAAGCAAGTTCAAGAGAAATGGAGTGTTTCTCAAGTTGGGAAAAACTTTTTGAAAGTTTGTTATATGACTGAATTTGTTTCGAAAGCTCTACTTCAAGATTGTGACATTTCTCGTCCGTTTCTGACACTAGACATGCTATAGGACAATATTGATCAAGATCGGTATACACACCAAGTATAACATTCATACGGTCAGCATAAAAGTATTCCTTCGAAAGTCGATCAATTTCGTTAGAAAGTTGGTGTTCTTGTGTCTTTAATTTAGTTTGAAGAAAATCAACTTCATCTTCTAGAGATTTAACAGATCTTAAATCAGTTCACATTTCCTCAGTGAGAGCTTTATTAAACATTTCTACATTATTTGAAAGATCATCGATGGTTGGAACAATACACTGTTGAATGACGACTTCTACTTGTGGGTTAGGTTTAATATTCCAAACGATATCTCTAGAAACTTTTTCATAATCGACGACACCTTTGTACAAATTTAAAACCCCTTGTTTTATAAACTCAAATTGCTGAACACTTTTACTTTTCTCATCCCATTTATGTTTTTCATCCGAAATTTGTTTTTCTAACAAAATTGATTGCTTTTTGAAACCCCTTTTTAAAGAAACTTTCTTTTCCGTTTCAAGACTCATTGGTGGAACATTTGTATACATCTTTTGTTCTTTGGAAAGTTCTTTTTGAGGAACAAACTTAATATAATGATCAGATTCAGAAAGGTTTATTAAATCACTTAAGTTCGATCGACTTTCTTCTTGATGACGAATAATTTCGTCGCCAGTCAGGGAAAAGCATAAGAGCAAGATTATCAACATAACAACCGATATCATAAAGATCAGGCTTGATACTTTGTACTTTCTTGAGATATTCAGGCTTAGAATAACTCGTTTTCATATTTCTATTGAGCATATTTATGGTTTGAATAGATTGACCCGTTTTGTAAACAATGTTGTTTAACGTTTCGACTCTCTTTTCCAAAGCAAGAATTTTTTCAATATCCTTTTCTTCACGAGTTTTATAAAGCTCAGTTTGATCTTTGTTATCCGACTCTAATTCAGTAATCTGGAGTTTATGTAGCAGCAGTTGTTCTTCAAGTTCCGATATCTTTTTTTTTTACATATGAATTTCATGTGTTACTTCAGAACAATATTGTTCGTTGAGCACCTTACGTTCATATACCAAACCATTAGCTATTTCAACTCCTCGATCAGCTTCTATTACATACTCACACTCTTTAAACCTATCTATCTCCTCGGCTAAGGATGTGTTTGCTTGCTTCAAACGTTTATTATCCTCTTTGTTTTCTTCAATTTAATGTTTTAAAGAATCAATAATAGACGCAAGCAAATCACGGTCCTCATCTGAGTCAGTATCCTGAGCAGCATTACCATCATCATTACAAATATGCTGTGAATCCGTAGAGATATTGTTATCCTCTGTGTCCATTATATATGTGTCATTGATGCTTTCGGGTTGCTCAGGATGCCGTCGTTCATTAGCAAACACATTATAGATATCATATGATGGTACCTTTTCAACTGGATTAGTATCAAAGATAGGTCCAGAATTGTCAGAAGGCTCTAGAATCACTTCTTGAATATTTTCCATGTACACATAATGTGCCTCCAACTCTTGATCATCGGCTTCATCATCACTGTCATCGCGCCAATAAACTTCATCTGCTGTGAGTGGAATCCCTTTTCCTTGTGATATCTAGAATCCTTAACCCGTTTTAGCTTCTTACATTCCCTAGCCATGTGCCCAAATCCCTTGCAATTGAAGCATTGAATCCTAGTTTTCTGCACAACCAGAGTGCCTACAGTATCTCTAGCCCCAACTTGATTCGACATCCTCTGATTATCATACCTAGTATCACGATCATACCTAGGTGCATGATCAACTTCCTTATATATAGCATTGGATGATGATCTGAGGTTGTTGTTGGTCGGTTTGTAGGTCTTCTTATAAGTTTTGGTGACTAAAGACATGAGTTCCTCAATCTTCTAGTCCCTTGAAGTTTGTTCATCATCACTGTCTCAATCTGACTCGGTGTCATTCTTTGGAGGTGGAGTGGGGACAATTGCTTTTGCTTTGTTTTTAGCAGTAGCTAGAGGTTTGGTGGATGAGCTTGATGACTTTGAGGAATGAGTAGGTGGTTGTTGACAGTGAACGGGTGTTGAAGTAGCAGCCACAAAAGTAATAGAGTTAGCAGGCCGTTCTTCCTTTTCAGCCCTTATTTCATTCACTTCATTCTGATTGTTATTTCAAGATATCATAAAGTTTGTGATAAGATATAGTCTTGATATCTTCCCTTTGTTTAACCAAAGTCAAAAATCTTTGCCATTCCGGTTTGAGTTGAAGTAGAAACTGAACATTGGCATGATGATTGGAGATGGTGCACTGATTTCTTACAAGCTCATTCATCATCTTGTAGAATCTTGAGTAATATGAGTCAATGGATTCACCATCTTTGGATGTGAATTTTCCAAACTCCCAAAGTAAATTAGTCTCGAGATCTTGAACATAGATCGACTCGCCTTGCTTCAAACGATGAATTGCATTCCACATTTCCATAGCATTAGGATATGCATCAACCGTGGAATAGATATCGGTATCACTCCGAGTGAGTATGTAGTTAACAGCACCAGCTTTAGCTTGAAGGAGTTTCTTTTTCTCAGTAGGACATGTATCGAAATTCTCCATAGCTCGTGTAGTTGATGAAGTACCATCCTCTGTTTGTGTGATAATGGGTCTAAATTCAAAACTGGAGGTGGATTCTCAAGGCAGTGACGAAGAGCAGTTCGGTTCTCTTTTCCATCGAGAAATCAAAGAAAACGAGATCTCCATTGAACTTAGAAACCGGCAATGAGCACTGGTGGATTAGCGTTACCACCTTTTTCCAAACGAATTTGATTAGCAGTCACATTGCTAATATTGTTATTAGACATTGTAAATGTGTGTGAATGGATTAGGATCTTAGTGGATGTGTTGTGATGAGGTGTGGTTATCAATTCCGAAAAGTTATGTGTGTAGAAACTAGAAGGGGGGGTTGAATAGTTTCTCGTCGGTTTATCTCCTAATTAAAATTCCTTTTAATTAGGTGAGTGCACAAAACTATCTTTTACTTGAAAGCTAGTTACATAAAGATTAGGTTCATTTCTAATGCATTAACAATGTGTAGTAAGTATAATGATAATGAATGTAAGTAATGAGTAAGGAAAGAAACAACCTAGTAGGAAGACACCAAGATTTATAGTGGTTCGGCAAACGAGGCTCTATCCTCGTTCCTACTCCACTCCTCGAGTACACCTTACTCGAGATTTACACTATATCCACAAGCTCCCTTTTGGCGGAGAAAACCTTATAACGTCGCTTACATTATTTTCCGACACTAAGCTAAATGACAAGACCTAATCTTATCTAGGACCAATCTACACAACGTCGCGTACTTCACTGTTTTACGACACAAGGCTAGATGTCGAGTTCTAATCCAAAGCTAGAACTAATCTTCACAACGTAGCTTACTTCACCATTTTCTGACACAAGGCTAGATGTGGAGTTCTAATCCAAAGCTAGAACCAATCTTCACGACTCTTCACTTTGAAGCCACAACTACCTATCACTTTATAGTCTAGTGAGAACTCAAAAGACACAACCACATCACTTTATAGTTTAGTGAGAACTCACAAGACACAACCACATCACTTTATAGTTTAGTGAGAACTAACACAACTAATTACAACTCAACTAAACATATCCAAGTACACACATGTAGCTTGGATCTACACAACATAAATCCAAGCACACACATGTGCAATGGATTTACACAACTCTAATACAAGTATTAACATATAGCTTGGATGAACACAACTAGTCGAAGTATTTACAAATACATTGGATATACACAAGACACAAATAAACAAATGATGAACATGACTAGATCTTTAAGAGAAGGTGATCTTCATCAATGCTACATCTTTAATCACATCACAAGTGTGTGAGTGATCTTCTCTTTGGACAATGTAAAGAAGGAGATCAAGAGGATAATCATAAGTAAACATACTTAACATATTAAGTGATCATTTACAAATGACTAGGATTAGATAGGAGAAAGAAGACTGAAAGAGATGTCCAAAAAGGGTTAATGAGAATGCAGATTTGATCCACTATTTATAAGACAAACATCCAACGGCTATATCTACCCGCGGTTCCTTATTGGAGCCCACAGTTCCTTATCGATAAGGAACCGCCGTAGGTGCTAAGGTACCGTCGGCGTAGAGTCCGCTCCCTTTTGTCTTTTAGTGAATTTGAAATATCTGAGGCTGTTTAAACCTTCAAAGTATATTCTTATGGCATTTGGAATATGCCATATTCAAATTTACATTTTCATTTTAATAAAAAAATTTCTTAAAAATAAATTTTATTAAAAATCTTTTGTTACATTTGACAAAAGTGAGTTTTAAGGCTAATCACTTTTATGATCACTAAGCATGATTAAGATATGTTAGTGTAATGATTATTACCTTGATGATAATGTTTGTTAAATAGTTCGTTTTATGATTGTGTTTGACAATAAATGTCTTTGTAATTTGTCGTGATCAAAACTAAGAAAGATTAATTAATACTAACAATGTTTTTAGGCATTGCTTTGCATACAATCTCCCCCTTTTTGATTACGACAAACTATAAACTCATTTACGTAAAGTACAAGTTTATTCGAGTTATTAACGAGTTGATCACTATCATTTCTCCCCCTTTGTCAAAGCAAAAAGGTTAGCACAAGTCTTTGAAGAAGAATAGAACCGGACTTTTGCTAGTAGCTCCCCCTGGTGCTTACTCCCCCTTGCTTGGGACACCAAGTAAATGAGCTAAGGTGACATGCTACACAAAGGTTAGTAGAAAGAAAAGAAACACCAATGTATGTATGTGCACTACTTACTAACTAACTTTAGAGGAAGATGGAAAAGAAATCTTAAATTAGAAGCAAGCATTTGCTAAGTTTGTCCAAAGAGTGTGTATTGACAACATCATAGTTTAATTGGTGGAATAAAGGAAGAAAAGAAACATCCAAACTAATCAAAGATGATTTAAAATGTCAATGGGTTAAAATTTAGAATTTATGGAATTACCCATAATTAATTTTAAGTTTTAACCATGATCAACTCTTTAACCAATGTGTGAAATGGAATTAGAGGGAAAGATAACACACATAACATTCATATTACATAAATATGAAATAACATACAAGATAAATATTCATACACACAATATGAATATTTAAAGCAAAAAATATGGAAAATAGACCACAAAGCATAAACTACTCTAATAGTGATAATCTTCCAAGATTGCTTAAATTTTATTGACTCAAACAACTAAAGTACAAAATGTGCCTTAGTTGGAAAAGAAAGACGACGAAGAATCATTCGAAGTTTTGTTCAGGGGAACGAAAACTTTGAGAGGAGGTCGAGTAAGGAGGAATTCAAGAAAATTTAGCTAGTCATAGTTATGAGCAAGTTCAATTTGTTGAAAACGACAACAAGCACACGAGGAACCATGATGCAAAACAAAGTCGTTAGATGTGGGAGGTCCATCAAAATTAGAGGTTGGTGGAGAGGGAGATAATGGATAAGAGATGTTTTCACAATGCCTCGTGAGGTTGGGGAAAGAAGATAGGTCATTGAGTTGATGAGAGTTGAAAGGTTTTGGTGGTGGTGGAAGAATTTCCTTTTCTCCGGTAATTGGATTTATAGAGTAAGTCTCATTCCAATATTGAATCAGAGAGAAAGAGGAATTCTTGGAGAATTTTGGAGAAGAAGAATCATGAGGATTCTTGTTCTTTTTTATGTAAATGGGTTTAACCGAGATTTTTGGTTTCTTTGAAAGCTTAGAAGAAGAAGCTTTAGGTTGAGAAGTTTGTGACAAAGAAATATCAAGGTTAGGAAAGGAAGAATTAGGCATTATGACGGATGGAGAAAAGAACTCCCAAAAGAGAAGAATTTAAAGAAAATAGACAAGGCAAAGATTTGAAATGAAAAAGAAAGGCTTTAGGAAATGTTTAGCCAAATTGGGTAAACAAAGAATCTTAACCAAGACAATGGTCAAAGAAGAAAGACCAAAAATAAGCCATGAACGAATTTACTAAGCGCGGTTCTTTAAAATAGCCTGCGGTTCCATATCGATATGGATCCGCCCGGGGGATAAGGAACCGCGTCCAGTGGACAGCAAACCTTGATTTTCAAAATTTTGGAGAAAAATAAGACTTTTTCAAAATTTGGCAAATCTTGAATTTTTACCTCTTTTAGCACTAGAGTATGCTAGGGTTGCATAAAAGCAACATATTCACAATGAATGTCTTGACAAAGGGTGACAAAATATTTAAATAACATTTTGGTCCAATTTTAAGTCAAGTTTTTAGAGGTTGTAATAGATTTAGGTTCAATTTTAGATTAATTGAAGTTGTTTAATGTGATCACATAGATTAAAGCACATAAAAACTAAATCCATAAATCGTCCACATGAGAAAATCATGAGGGAAAAGAAAGGAAATACAAGAAATAAAAAAGAAAATTAACTACTACAAAGATAGCTAAAAACTAGGTCTTGAATTCATAGATCTCTTTTAGCTTGACCTTCTTTTGAAAATCATGTTAATTTTAAAAACCATCATTTATCTCCTAGGAGGTGGAGGAGTAGCAAATAGGTTCAACGAGAAGCTTTGCAACTTGATGTGAGCCCCAATCATCTCCAACCTAAGGATATCAATGAGGTGAAAGTTGTTCAAGCAACAAGGACAATTTGTTCCATTGTGCATGAAAAAATCAAACAAGTGTGTATCACCCAAGAAACGGGAAATGGAAACACCCAAGAGAGGAGTGTTGGAGGTAGGACGATGAGGAGAAGGCATGGTATCCAAGGGTGAAATTGGTGAGATGGGTGAAATTGGTGGAGTGAAAGGAAGAGGCACAAAAACAAAGGGAATCCTTTGATGAGGTTGTGGTTGAGCATTCACATTTAAGGGAGGACTAGAAATGAGTGGAGATGAAAACTCATTCATTCTTGATTGGAATGAAGAGGAGGTAGAACCATGTGAATGGTTAGTACCATGGGTTGAGTTTGTTTTCCATGAAGCAAGGGGTGTTGAAAGTGATGAGGAGATGAGAATAGGCGAGGCTTCATTTTTAGGTTTGAAATAAGATGGAGAACCAAGTTTAGAGGAATTGAGATTCACCTCAAGGCTTCTTTTGGGTGAGTAGATTTTGGAGGAGTTGGATGTTCTAGTGGATACCATGGTTGAATGTTGAGGTCAAGAGAAGAGTTGAAAGGATGAAGAATACAATCAACAAGAGTGGGTTTAAGAAGAGAAAGGAATGATCCAAACTAATAATGGGTTAAAATCATTTTAGGTGAATAATGAAATTATGTACGCTAGATTAGGAAAGTGCAGGTTTTTCAAAAAAATTTATCAAAGTTTTACACAGATCAAGGAAAACAGTGTAAAGCAAAGATTCTGTCAAAACATGAACAAGCGGTTCCTTACGTAGGTCCGCGGTTCTTTATCGCTATGGAACTGTGGGTTCGATATGGAATCGCGACCAGTGGTGACAGAAAAGTGCACTTCCTCAAACTTTGGTCAACCCAGATTTCACACAAGTAAATAACAAGCCAAAGTTAACTATAAGTCAAAATCTAGGAAGCTAATAAACACATAATATGCACAAAGCTATGCAACTATTAGGATTAAAATACTAATAATCCAAACATAAATTGTTAGTTAAAGAATACACAATATCATAAGAATAGAGATAAGAGAAGAGATAAAGTTCAACAATCCATACATGTTTACACACATGTTAGTCTCACAAGAGTGGTATATATCATTCATCTATGAGCATTTACTCCTAGCCTTATTTCACTTCTGATTCGATCTTGAAGATGAAGATTGAGACAATACTGATAGTCTGAATCAATGTCTAGTGAAGACAGTTGAGAGATAGATGATGACAAATCATAACGAGAAATGAGAGAATTGTCTTGAGATAAATTTTCATCTTCATTTGAGTCATGCGAGGGAATTGAAGAGACATTCCCTTCAATAGGAAACATGACTCGAACCACAGAGTGAAACGGTGAAGGATTAAGAGGAGGATGGTCAAGAAGAACTCTCCTAAGAAGCCGTGAGAGAATCATGGCATAATGAAGAGTAGAACGAGATCCATTGAGAACAAATCTTATCCTTCTAGCCATGAAAAGTGCAAGGTTGTATGGAGTAGTGGTAAGAACACAATACAACATATGTGCAAGACAAGCAGGCACATGGTTGCGATCACCAACCAAACACATTGCATTTTCCCTAATGATTTCGGCCCAAGGGACCATAAAATCACTAAGATCGTTAGTTAGTAATTCCCAAGGAGTGAGAGCACGAAATTCTACTTCAAAATTACCAAGAATAGGATGTTCACGAGGAGTAGCAAGGGCACGAGAGATGACCGAAGCCGAAGGAATCTCAGTCAAATAATGCACATCAATAGGGGCTGATTCTAAGTGGTTTAAACCCCAAGCATCGGTGAACCTACATTGACCTTCGTATGGTACTCTAAGAATCTCACCAAATTCCTTAAGAGTGTACACAAAGGTCTTCCCCTTGATGGAAAATCTTATAGATAGACCATTGTTGATGTACATTAGCTTGAACGAGTTAAAGAATTCCATGAGGAAAGAAGGAAAGATTGGCTCATCAATATCAAGCAAACAATCAAAGCCAATGGTATTGAACATGAATCGAATGAAATTAAGTCCACGAAGGTTAGAAGGAACAATACCTCCTTCATGGAAACAACGAGTTTCAAGATTATGATAAGTGTTTTGAAATGAGCGAGTTTGATTTGTCAAAGAAGGATTAGGCATGTATCTTCTAGTAAGTCGATGGTCATTTTGATATCCTGTAGTCATGATGATAGTACCTAAAAATAACATATAAACATATTTCTTCAATTACTCGTATGTTACATATAAACCAAAAATAAAGAAAGTGAGAATGTGTTTTATAAATCTCTTGATAAACCAAGGTTTAATCCTTATCATTCTCATATTCACAATGTACCAAGTTCATCATCAACAATGATACACTAAACATGTAAGATCAATAATGAACTTGAACATTGGTTTTTCAAAACAAGGTTTTTAGGTAAGCATTTAACAATGTCATTACCAATTTGTTCATTGGTTCATATCAATTCCATCAATCAACCAAACTATTTAGTCAAAAATCGGATTTGTTCTACAAAAGGTTATAGTGAAATCTCAATGAATATGAACCTAAGGAATCATAGTAACAATACTATGTCAACTCTTATTCCTAGTAAGGTTCTAATTCAATGTCAAATTTCAAAAGTCCCAATTATGAATGTATGAACCCTAGAACAAATTAGATAAAATTGAAAGAAACAACTTACAATTAATTGATCTTGGATGATGGATGAGTGAAACCCACGAACTTGAATCAATTAATTTGAGTAAATGAAGGTTTTTGAAGCTTCAACAACGATGGAAAAACAAAGAAAACCGTCGGCTGAGTGTGAAGGAGAGAGAAGGTCTTGTTTGAAAAGGGTTATTTTACAAAAACTGGCTCTCTAACAAAAGATTCTGTCCGCGGTTCCTTATCGATAAGGAAGCGCGCTATAGAACCTCCAGAGATAAAGAACCGCCTACAGAGGCAGGTTTTTATCAAAGAAACACAAAGAGTTTTAGAAAACCAAAATTTTTAAAATACTTAAAAAATATCTTAAACCTTTTAGGATATCATTGGACCATCACAACACTAGGTAATTGTTAATCCCATTCAATCCATAACACAAGATTTAGAAGAGATATTTAGAGAGAGAAAGAGAAGAAAAGTAGAGAGAGAAACAAGAGAGATTTTGGAAGGTTTATGTTTACTAGAGAGAGAGAGTAAAATGAACCAACACCCTCTTCCACACATGGAAGAGGGTATATATACCTTTGGCATATGGGCCGTGGGTTTAGTATCCTTGGGCCGGGCTTGGCTTTGTTTTGGGCTTACGCCCCTAACATATACAATATTAGCTTAACGTCCAAGCCCGGTTTTTCTGACTAACCTATTACAATACAAGACCATTTACGACTAAGATGACCTATTACATTCTTGTTCGACTATATAAAATATAGGGCTAACAATGTCCCCCAATGTATCGGTCATCTTAAAAAAACATAAAAAGCATAAGATGATTGAGTGAATACATTCTTGTAGAGGAGATCTTCCTGCTTTGGTCTTGTATCTTGGTCTTGATCTTGTTTGTAACAGTTTTGTTCCTTCATGCTTTCGTGATCTTTATCTTGAGCCTTTGTCATTTGACTTTGAGTTCTTGAGATCTTCATTTGTACTCCTTGTGACTAAGATGACCTATTATATTCTTGCATTCTTAGGTATCTTGATTATCGCCATCTTGTGCTCTTGTGACTTCTGAATCGACATCAGTAGCACAACTACGCCACCTTCTTGATATGCATCAACATATATAGACACGGATAAAATGGCTTTGAACATTTCATCCTAACTCGGTAGCGTTTTACCTCCGGTCGGTGAAGACCGTTAAACGGTGTTAAATATCGTACCTGTGGTTAGGTAGATTCGATTAAGAACCTCCTTGACAGCGTTTCCCGGTGGTAGTAGCCAGTTCTCTTTACTCGACCGTCTCAAAGCAGACTGCGAACGTAAAGAGTGAATCAAAAAGGATACGGTTATCTATTTGATTAGAGTCGTCAATTCAGAATTCCTGGAACAAGTTTGATCCTAAAAGAATCGCACCATTGTTGCTTTCCAGTTTGCCACAAGCTCGATTCATAAGAATCTTGCAAGTTACCTACCACAGTGCTGTTTGATGTTGATACTGGAAGGATTTCCATTCGTCACTGTGAACACTAAAGAGTGTCACTCTGAATGTTCTGGCAAGATCACACGGATTTTGCGAAGAAACCTGGAATCAAGTTTGAATCAATTAAGAATCCAAACTTAGTTGCATTCCAGTTATCACAAGTTTGATTCGTGTAGAATCGCACAAGTTACCTACCATGAGCTTGTTTGATGCTGGCTCAAGCAGGATTTCCATCTTCATTGTGAATCGTATCACTCAGATGTTCTGGCAATATCACAAGGATAATGCGTAGGACTCGATTGTGTCCTAATGAGATGATAGATAGATCTCGTTTGGCTCTAGACTCAATAAGTGCATTTTGGTAATCGGAGGCTGGAGCAGACTACCACCTTTTCAATATTAACTAACTCGGAGTGAGAAAGTCAATAGATACGTGTTGATCTCCGTGACAATGAGACAAGTTTCTTTTGACAGAAACTCGAATGGCTGGGGAAGGGTTGTGCATCGCATCACTGGGTCCATGACACTTGTCTTCAAAAGATGTGTTAAACCGGTTTCTACCTAAGTTGCATAGAATATTCAACTCCTTCAATGCTTACCAATACGTCATCATTGGCACCTTGTTGTGATTGTTCTAGTGCTAACTTAAGTAATTGGTCCGCATTCAGCTTCATTCCACTCCATCTTTCCTAAGGACAACTATTTCTAGCTATGGAATGTCCTTGGGTAGATCCCTCCAGTTCTGGTTGGATCATATGACTCAGTTTCCTATCCTAAACCACCTTTTGACTCCATCGTTTCGTCGTGGATAGTAGGTTGTTTTGGGTATAGATCGTAACCATTAAACCATTGAAAACCATTCAAAATGCTTGATAAAAATCAAAACTTTTTAACACTTTGAAAGTTTTACATTTTCGAAAAGCTCCCCCTACACACATGCATCGATATACGAAATAGTTTGGCATGTGAAGGAAAGAGTTGCACTTGAGTCTTTAAGATCACTTGTTGCGTTATATTACATTTTAATCACATTTTCTCCCCCTATCTCTAATATAAAATTATAATATTAGAGATACCAATTGATTAAAATATGACAATTTTCTAAAAATCAACGGGAGAGAAACGTGTGTGCACGCATGAATCATGGAACGTTTTCAGTCGGGATGCTCCCCCTCAACAATATATGTGTGTCTTGAGTCAAAATTTGACAAAAATTTGGAGAAAGGACACCACAAAATATATTGAGGTACGGAGATGAGATGCCTTTACCGATAATATATATGACAGATTTGTTATCATTTTCGGAATGTGTTGGATACATAAAATATGACAATCTTAGATATGTACCCAACAACATTAAAAGGTTTGATTTTAAAACGCTCCCCCTCAAATATTGATCAAAATAACATATGACATTTTGAGGTATAAAAACCTATTATGAGGAAGGGAGTGTTGAACACACAATTTTGAAAGATTTAGAAAAACCTTTTGAGAAATTCTTGAAAAATTGTGTTCAACGGTTTTAAAATAATCAGGATAGAAGACTTCTCTTCTATTGCATAGGGAAAGCGCACTGAAACGTACACTTCCCTGTCGGGTCCGTTGTTTCATGAGCTCAAAACTTGGATTGTTTTGTGACTAGCTCATGACTGAGAAAAATAAATTTCCCGTTGTGAAGGATAAGTTATCATCCGTGATAAACTTTCCTTAAGTTTAAGTTCGAGGTCTAAGCTTACATTTACTTAGAAATCATTTTTCATGAACTTAAAAACTTTGAATGTTTTTATGAGAAGCTCATGACTGAGAAATATGAATTTCTCGTTGAGAAGGATAAGTTATCGTCCGAGATAAACTCTCCTTAGTTGAGATCTGATTCCTAAGCTGTGATGTGATTAGAATTCTTTTACACGAGCTTAAAACTTTCGAATAGTTTTAATGTAAGCTCGTGTCTGAGAAAAATCGAATTTCTCGTTTTGAGGATAAGTCATACTCGGGATGAACTTTCCTGTCTTGTGAGCCCGGGTTACAGTCTGTAATTTGACTATAAGCCTTGTACACGAGCATAAAACTTTTGAATAGTTTTAATATAAGCTCGTGACCAAGAAATATGAATTTCTTGTTTTGAGGGTAACTTATCGTTGAAGAGATAAAGTTCCCTTTCTTTGACGTTCGAGTTACAGCCTGAAATGTGACTGTAAGTCATCTTGAATCTTACTTGTGAAACCCTTGAGACACGTATTTCTCTGATATCTGCTTCTTCAACAACCGAACTCTGAGAGTGTCTTTTGTTGAATGGTATGAATATGGAAAACCTTTGTGTTCTTGTTGAATCTTTACTTTATTACCTGCAGTTTTATCAGTAGTTTGTATGCTTGCATGTGGGTTAGTGATATCTTTGTGAGAACCGTGTGGGGGTTCACCTTGAACCTTTGTCGAGCTAGAGGGAAATATCTTTCCAGTAGGAACCTACCTAAGACCTATTGTTTTGAAGGTTCTACCCGTTGGTATCCACCTAAGACAAGGTCTACGAGTCATAGATTTCTCATGCACAACGGAAGACTTTGTAGGAGAAAACCTATTTCCTGTAGGGTTCCGTCTTTGAGGTGCTCTAACTTTGTGGTTCACCTTGTTCAGGACTTGCGTTATACAATCATCATGAATGGCATTAAACACGCATTTGTTACATTTCATGCAAACAAAGTGCTTAGCATCTGAGAAGGCTCTAGAGTTCCTAGGGTTGGCAGAATTGTGCACATCATAGAAGGGTCTAGAATTCCTAGATGTGTGAACAACGCTCCTAGGTTGTGGTTTGGTCCTATCTCTTGCTTGTGTATTTTTCTGAGCATCCTCTAGATAGCTTTTATGACTCGTGTCATTTGAACTACGCCTAGGCATGTTCTTGGAGCTAGATCTAGAGTTTCTTGAAGCATTCATGTGATCGAGTTTAGCAGATACAGTCTTTCTTAAGGAGGATCTAGATTGTGAAGTGACTGGTTTTGACAAATTTCTACGCATGTCAGCTTGGGAGGCAAACCTCGGGTTCGACGTTTTAGGTCGTTCAGACTGAAATGCATTTGATTGTCTAGCAACTGAGCAAGGTCTGATTGGTTGAGAAGGAGGTTTCCCCAAGTCAGACTATTTTACAAACTTTGTATCCACACTATTTCCTTTCAACTTCCTTAATTCATTTTTCGCAACAGTAAGTGCAAAAACCTTTTCCTGAATCTGACCTTTTAATTGCTCATTTTGTAGAAGTAATTTAGCGACACATTGTTCTAACTTAATGTTCATATTATCAAATATGTCGTTATCAGCATGCGCGTCATTACTGTCTACAGTGTCGATAGGTTGCACAGATATCTCAGTTCGTGAAGCAGGCGGAGGACTTGGATTTTGAGAAGCCAACTTTGATTCTAACAAATTTATTTGTTTCACAAAATGTTCTTTTTCCGCGTTAAAATCTTGAATCTTATGATCCAATTTTTGTTCAAGAACAATATTTGCTTTCTCAAGTTTTTCAAAGTAAGCCTCAAATTTGTTATTTTTCTTTGAAAAATCAAGTTTGGCATCCTCAAAATCTTTAGTCTTCTGAGCTAACATACTTTCAAGCTCGTGAATCTTAGAATTAACATCCTGAGAAGTCTCTCCTCCATTAGTACTCGTATTTGATGAATCAGGTGTGGTATTGCTATCAACCTTTTCCACTAGATACGTGTCAAGAATGGGTTCAGATTGCTCAGTATGTTGAGGAACATCGTATTCAGCATTTAAATGTACCATAGCCATTGGCTGATCATCATAAATGGGTCTGATATCCGCATAAATGGGTCTGATATCCGCGTCATTGGTTGTTTGATCATTCCCTGAGCTGGTACTGATATGTTGCGTTTCTGATTCTGTCCCGCTGCTCTCTGTATCAACCGAAGAAGCATCCAATGCTTGATCTATATCGACAGTGCTCTCTTTCGTCTGCATCAGTCTTTGATTCACCCTTCTTTGAAAGTGCCTTTGATGGCGTGTTCTTTCAGCAATTGACTTCTTTATATTGCTCATATGTTGAAGAAGTGTCTCTTTGAATGCTTGAAGATCTACGAGAGTATATTTGGTAAAGTATGTGCTTGTGAACTCTCGATCGTTTTTGGATAAGCCACTTGAGTCAATGATATACTGGAACTGATTGTTGAGAGCTAAAAGGACCTTCATGGATATATTCTCGTGAAAATCGTCTCTGTCAAGTTCTTGTTGAATATGGTCCACATTAAGTAGCATCGTTCTGATGAATGTCTCAACATCTTGACCAAATAGTAGAAAGAATACCCGTTTGAATCCAATTTCAAGACGAGTGCCTTTTAGGTCTTCTCTTGAAAGAACCTGAAGGTGTGACTGAAGCTACTTTATGTGTTCCATGCATCTTTCTTTTGCTTTCGACATCTTGTATTTGATTGCATGAACGGTTTTGGTGGTAGAATCCTTGTTAGAAGGTTTACTGATTGGAGTCACAGTATTTGTTTGAACCTCTGGATTCTGCATCTTCTCTTTATTCATCTCAGTCATGGACGTTGTTGGTGTTGAATCCACGAAGATGTCCATTGAACGGATGTCTCGAAGAGGATATGATGTGTATGGATTACGGATCTTAGTGGATGTGTTGTGATTTGATTGTGGTTGAAATTACGAAAATTCCAAATTTTTTCAGTCCCACAATAAATTCCTCAGTCCGACAAAATGGTAAGCCGAAAAAATTTTGAATCACAAAATTTTGAAATCGAGTTAGAAATAGCCAAAAACTAGTAGGGAAAAAATTTGAAAAGTGAAAATTTTTGACAAAATAAAACCTAAAATTGGCTTAAAATTTTGAATTTTGGTCCGAAAATTCGAATTTTTGGTCGAAAAAATTTCCGCTTCGCCAAAATTTGAAATTGAAGCTTAAATGGCCTAAAATTGGTCTAGGAAAAAAAAAATTTCTAGAGTTTTCCCGCCAAAAAACT
Organism: Glebionis coronaria; assembly: GCA_025667525.1. NCBI lineage: Eukaryota > Viridiplantae > Streptophyta > Magnoliopsida > Asterales > Asteraceae > Glebionis > Glebionis coronaria. The sequence continues at coordinate 426,196,588 of CM046877.1, forward strand.
CTTTTTTTTAATCTTCGTGTAAAATACGTTCCGAAACTAGTCTAGATAGTGGCTAAGTCTAAAAATTACTCAAAAAAAATATCCATCGGAATGTCCATCGGAATACATGTCGGAATGTCCATCGGAATGCCTGTCGGAATGTCCATCGGAATACCTGTCGGAATGTCTGTCGGAATGTTCTATCGGAATACCCGTCGGAATGTACTATCGGAATACCTGTCGGAATATCTGTCGGAATGTCATATCGGAATATGTGATTGCAATACCTATCGCAATGTTACCTGTCGAAATGCTGAGATCGCAATGTGCCGTCGGAATGTTCAGATCGGAATATGGCTGAAACAAATTTGGCAGAGTAACGACTCAAAGATCCCTTAAACCCGTCGGAATCCAGATCGCAATGCACGATCGGAATATCCAGATCGGAATAAGGTATCGCAATACAGTGATCGCAAAGTAGAACCGGTTGGTTATTGCGATCAAATCCCTCTCACTTGTACTTTCCGATGGTGAAACTAGCTTGAATTTCGGAATGAAGAAAAACAAGAAATTTCGAAACTTTTGATCCAAGAGATTTGTGTTTTAGCCAAAACCAAGATACCCAAATCACTACTACTAGTATGTAGATGATTTGTATCAAGAAAAGACCATAAAAACACAAAAAAAAAAATTGGGGCGTGAGATTTAGATCAAAATAGCCACGAAAAATCAAGAACACAACATACGAATCATCAATCACCTATCCACTATAGGCTCTTGATACCAAATGTTATTCCCATTTAATCCATAACACAAGATTTGGAAGAGATACTTAGAGAGAGAAAGAGAAGAAAAGTAGAGAGAGAAACAAGAGAGATTTTGGAAGGTTTATGTTTACTAGAGAGAGAGAGTAAAATGAACCAACACCCTCTTCCACACATGGAAGAGGGTATATATACCCTTGGCACATGGGTCGTGGGTTTAGTATCCTTGGGCCGGGCTTGGCTTTGTTTTGGGCTTACGCCCCTAACTTATACAATATTAGCTTAACGTCCAAGCCCGGTTTTCCCGACTAACCTATTACAATACAAGACCATTTACGACTAAGATGACCTATTGCATTCTTGTTCGACTATATAAAATATAGGGCTAACAGTAATAATGCCTTGTTGAAGGATCACGAGTTGAATCGAGATAGGAAAAGACCGAAACGAACAAACGACTACTCGTAGCAAAGAAGAAAAGGGAGAGGAGTCAAGAGAAGTGAATCAAGACCAAGAACATTGCTCAAGAGACAATGACATTCTTCAAATTAAGGAGGTGAAGAGCTTGTGTCACATATAGTGGTTTAAGACGTGCCTTTCCGGCGAAAGTCTGAACGGCTTTAGTAATGAATTATACCAATCAATTTTGATGCATAGAATAAAATCATTTTCAAGAGTAGTCTTATTCTATTTCAAAACATGAGCAAAGTATAGATTCACTTTCTCTCCCACATGATCGGATAATTATTGCTAGAATTAACAATAACAATATCCTTGGAATATTTCAATTCCAAATGTGTAAGATCCACCTACAACTTAATGAAGTAGTTTGGTATCTCAAGGGATTCACTAATCATCCTAGAGATGAGCTTAATTTGCACAAGTTACACATGATATAGGGCCTACTAACAGTAAGGGTGTAAACCATGGAAATCATGTTTGATACTTTAAGCTTCTAGTAACTCACCCTACATCTCCATAGTAAGTCAAGTATCCAAGAAATGAAGGTTTGAGGGGGAAAAAGAAAAGAATCACAAACCACAAACAAATGTCAAGGCAAGGATGCCAAGAACAAACATATAGTCAATTAATGATCAAACGAATGATCAATAGGGCGTGTGGAAGAAAGAAAGCGTACCTTAGCCACAAATTGCATTCTGAGCTTTCAAGGAACCGATGCAAAGCCCAACTATGACTAATAGTGACTAATTAGTCTTCAAAGACTAGTATCACTCCTACCCATCTTGATATCATCATTCAATAATGTTGGAGATCAAATAAGATGAGTCTCTACAAGTGTAAGTAACTCAATCCACAATCAATAGAATGATTTATCTTCATTAGTACCTACACATAACAAGATGCAAACTAGTAGATACATTTCAAGAGTAAATCTAAAATGCATAAATACTATTAATTTAGGTAATATGCAATATTAACAATTTAAATGGCTTATTTTCAACAAAAAATAGTTTTAACCAAAGAAAAACTTTAGTACAGCTTAACCTTCTAATTTCAGGAGACAATGGATCGATCCAAGTTTTAAAGTACAACATACTTCAAAGATCTTGTGTCACCATCGCTCTGATACCAATTGTAGAAACTAGAAGAAGGGAGGGGGTTGAATACTATCTCATTGGTTTATCTCCTAATTAAAATTCCTTTCAATTAGGTGAGTGCACAAAACTATCTTTTACTTGAAAGCTAGTTACATAATGATTAGGTTCAATTCTAATGCATTAACAATGTGTAGTAAGTATAATGACAATGAATGTAAGTAATGAGTAAGGAAAGAAACAACCTAGTAGGAAGACACCAAGATTTATAATGGTTCGGCAACGAGGCTCTATCCTCGTTCCTACTCCACTCCTCGAGTACACCTTACTCGATATTTCCACTATATCCACAAGCTCCCTTCTTGGCGGAGAAAACCTTACAACGTCGCTTACATTATTTTCCGACACTAAGCTCAATGTCGAGACCTAATCTTAGCTAGGACCAATCTACACAACGTCGTCCACTTCACTATTTTACGACACAAGGCTAGATGTCGAGTTCTAATCCAAAGCTAGAACCAATCTTCACAATGTTGCCTACTTAACCATTTTCCGACACAAGGCTAGATGTCGAGTTCTAATCCAAAGCTAGAACCAATCTTCACGACTCTTCACTTTGAATCTAAGTGAGAAATTGACACAACACAACTACATATCACTTTATAGTTTAGTGAGAACTCACAATACACAACCACATCACTTTATAGTTTAGTCAGAACTCACAAGACACAACCACATCACTTTATAGTTTAGTGAGAACTAACACAACTAATTACAACTCAACTAAAAATATCCAAGTACACACATGTAGCTTGGATCTACACAACATAAATCTAAGCACACACATGTGCAATGGATTTACACAACTCTAATCCAAGTATTCACATATAGCTTGGATGAACACAACTAGTCCATGTATTCACAAATACATTGGATCAACACAAGACACAAATAAACAAATGATGAACATGACTAGATCTTTAGGAGAAGTTGATCTTCATAAATGCTACATCTTTAATCACATCACAAGTGTGTGAGTGATCTTCTATTTGGAAAAGCTAAAGAAGGAGATGAAGAGGATAATCATAAGTAAACATACTGAACACATTAAGTGATCATTTACAAATGACTAGGACTAGATAGGAGAAAGAAGAATGAAAGAGATGTGCAAAAAGGGTTAATGAGAATGCATATTTGATTCGCTATTTATAAGACAAACATCCAACGGCTATATCTGCCCGCGGTTCATTATTGGAGCCCGCGGTTCCTTGTAGATAAGGAACCGCCGTAGGTGCTAGGGTACCGCCAGTGTAGAGTCCGCTCCTTTTTGTCTTTTAGTAAATTTGAAATATTTGAGGTTGTTTAAACCTTCAAAGGATATTCTTATGGCGTTTGGAATATGCCATATTCAAATTAGCATTTTCATTTTAGTAAAACATTTTCTTAAAAATAAAGTTTATTAAAAATCTTATGTTACATTTGACAAAAGTGAGTTTTAAGGCTTTTAGCACCCCATTTTGATAAATGGAATGTCACGCGTGATTATGGCGTGTCATCAAAAGCATACGAGGATAAATGTCTTAACATTACATGACCATAAAAGGAAATACCGGAATCAAACATCGGTAGTCCAAAAGTAGAACTCATCACACACAAACATAAGTACTGTAAATGAAAGGACTAAACAATGTCCATGGGAAGAGTATCAAAGTATAGATAAATGCATAAAGTAAAATAGGAAAGAAAGATTCCAGTCCATATGCACGTACGCTTAAAGTCTACGATCGTCCCTGAGTACCTGCCGTTTTGGGAACATGAAAAGGAAAACGGCTAAGCAATACGCTCAGTGCACGGATGTACAAATAAAGCATGAATAATATCTATATCTTATAATAAAGGAGAAGAGAAAAAGACATTTCATACCTTTTGAAAAAAAACAAAAATATTTATCTAAAATATAGTCATGTCTAAGTTGGTAATTTTACATAAAACTCGGTTATTTTTAGCAATAATATTAATAGTCTAAAGCTTACACTGGAAGCCTTACAATTTTCGGGTTATTATTTCACAAAAGGTCAAATCTTTCTAAGGAAGAAACATTATTTTCGGAATACAAAGAAAATAACTTGATCCACCTTCACTTTTTACATCCGCCTCTCCCATTTCCTAAACTCTGACCATTCATTCATGTAAAACTTACACAAATCACTAGACCTTTCATTAAGCCATATGCAAAACTTATATCGATCATCATCCGAAACATACCATTCATTCAACAAACAAAAAAATTATTTATTTTGAACTTTATACAAATCATCATCAGAAACTTACACTAATTTTATAAATGTTTCAGGTATTATTTTTCTTATTTTCTGCTCATTTGACTCTCAATTAAGTGTTTACAAAATTGATAAGTCAAATCATATATGTAAACGTTGTTTCTTCAAAGAATATTTTGGCTTCACGAATATGATTGTTTTATTCATTTTATTCTTTGTTTTACAGATTAGGTGTTAAACCTTTTATGAATCTATCAATTCAACCATCTAAAAAGGTACGTGCCTTTTAATTTCATTTTATATTTGAGAATTTCTTGTGTATGTGCATAACCTGTTTGATATAATGTCTAATTAAAATTATTATTTATAAAAGCACTTTTTGTTCAGATTTAACTTTTAATATTGATCACTATCCTCACTATATTGCTCAATTTGATTTTTAATTTATGTTATTCAATTTGATTCACAGGTTTGTTTCTTTATGGCTTATTAATTATTTCGAATATCAGTTCAATTTTTAATTTATGTTATTTGATTTGTATGGAACTTTGAATAAGCTTTCCCACTTTTTAGGAATGTGAAAAATCCATTTCATTCATATTTAAGGTAATTATGTTTTTGTGTGTGTTTATTTTTTGTAACTTTTGTGATGACAATTTTATGTTCCTTTGTTCTTTGGTGGTCATTGACTCATGGTTGTAGGTGATGGCAAATGAAAATCATGTCAATAAGCTCAACACATTATATTACGCTCATCGTGCAAAAAATATCATGAACATGATTGTGGTTAGTGAAGACGAGATCGGTTGTTTAAGTACATTCAATAAGCTTCTTAAATTTAAAAAAAATTCCTTATTGCAGATGATTCATAAACCAACATGATTAAGTGGCTAGAAGAAATTGAGCAGGATGACGAGGATTAATACGATGTAGAACAACTTAGTAAAAGGTAATGTAGCACAGTCCTGCTGCCGGATAATGTAGAAAATATAAAACTGAGCAAATTGTTGGGTCATATACATATATTGGTTTACCTCTACACCAATTATCTTATTTCTTATACAAGCTTTATGAAATTATGATGCGGTGCTCTGTTAGACCTAAGTAGCCTATGATCTTAGGTGACTGATAAGTTGTTAAAATTGATCAAATAGATAACAAACTATAGGTACGGGTTCATGGGAGTTAAATGGTGTTTAGAAAGCTATAATCCATCGTGATTATTGCATACTTTTTCCTTTTAAATGTATAAATTTCGCATATTGATGTGGGACTTGATATGGGTTGTAGGTATTCTGTACACAACATCATAACCACAACCGATAATTGTGACCTCTCATAAGGTATCTAATAATTTTGAGTTCATGGTCTTATGTTTGTATGTACGTACATGAATATTAAGTTGGAAATTTTGTTATTCCATTTGCAACAGCGATATGACTTTCTGCTTCAGCAAGTGTGTTATCCTCACCATGAATTTGAAAATGGAATCACTTTTGAGGTCTGAACGTGGTGCTTCCCTCACTATGAATTTGCGGGTCATTTTCGGAGTCACGGTCTCCAAAAATCATTAATATACAATATTATTTGTTGCATTCGACTATGATTTAGCAGGTCATTAAGATTTTATAGGCCTAGGAGAACCAGATAGAAAATTCTTGGTGAGCGAGTCTCAAGGCTGTAAATTAATTTTTTTCCTAAGCGACAAAGAAGGGTGATGCTGCACTTGAATTTTAGATGTTCATCACAAGTTATTATAGCGTAAAAACATAGATAATCACTTAATTAAGTAGTCGCACCAGCTATGAGAAAGCCATTTATTGGCTACCATTTTTAGAACACTCTTAAGCTCACTTTCGAGGTATTTCGATAAAGCTTATTTGTATATATTTATATGGGTTAGGGGATTAGCTATTAACATATGTTTTACACATAGACTTAAACTTAGCTAAACACCCCTTATGTAAGCTTTTATAATTTGGATACAAATATCCTCCTTTAGAAATTGGACAAACTTTAGACGAAAACTTTTGATCTATTTTCAAGATAGTCTTATCATGAGCTGATAAGCTGAAATGTAGTAAGTTAGTCACAAGCTACCCCGTGAAAATCAATAGAATTTGTTGAGCTAGGTTGTCAATAAGCTTTTGTGGTATAACAAATGTGTATGGTACGACTACTGTTAGGCATCATGGCTACTGCAAGAGGAGGAATAGTTGGTTACATACGATACACATGTTACTTCCATACAATTACATATGTATTAGTTGACCAACCCAAACGAAAACAAAACAAAAAATCCTTTATACAAAACTCTTCCTTTAATTAAACCATTCATTTTTCCACTTTCAAGATCTCCAAACAAAAAAAAAACTCATGACAAAATTTTCATATTTTTTTGTCATAAACCCATTATGAGTGATTTTTGATGTTTTTAAGAAAAGAGAAAATGGCACCATGTTCAGTGGCAGTGACTATTAACAAATCAAGAAACTAACTTAATGAGTCTTCTGATTTTTTGGAAGAAAAAAAAATAGACAACAACAAGTACTAAGGAGTTTTCATGGATGCTTTTATTATAAGCATATAATTTTTTAAAGTTTTTCCCATGGGTTGCAATGAGTTTTTCTAAGAGTTTTTGTTAGTATAAAAAAAATGATTGCTTTATCACATAATGGTGTATAATAAAAGGTTTGATAAAGAATTATAACAAGATCTTAAGAGCATACATACAACATCTTTCACTCCTACACTCTGTGGCACATCTCCTGCTCATATAACTATCTCTTATTGTGCTTTCGGCGAGGATCTTAAGGAGTTATACATATACAATGGAAATTAAGTGTTTGCAAAATACTTATTCTGCTTCAAAATGGGATATCAACACTTTTATACTTAATAGTAGTATTTCATCCATATCCAGGTTCACTAGATAAATTTGTGATAATATATGTTTCATCAAAGTACATTTAATTGTAAAATTATCATTATTAATTCGGTTTAACAAATTTTTTTGATATAACAGGCGGGGTTGGTGATGAATGAAGTCTAAAGATCGTATCCAGCGGAACCAATGTACAAAGACAAGCCCGAGATGATATTCGAGTATACGAAGATGCTATAGTCCTCCATGGCATCAACGATTAATATTGTATCAATGCACCATTATAAAGAGTTTAGCGATAAAGATGTCAATGAATTTTAATCCGAGCGTTTCGATGATGACGTACACAGTGGGTGCTAACCGAAAATGGGCCATTTACCATTTGGATTTAGAGGTCCAGTGTTAAGGGTAGTAATTTACAAGATCGTGTTGAGCTTCATCTTGACCAAGTTTTCATAGTCACTATCACCAAACTAGGATAATATACTCTCTAATCAATGCAAGGATTTCCCCTAGTTATGAAACCACTATATGTTTGTAGATTCGTTTACCCATAATTAAAATTGATTAGTGATGATTCTTTGGTAATTTAATATTGCCCACCTATTGTTAAGAAAATGACGTGTGATTATAAGTGTACATAATACATTTTTTTATTTTTAATGATTCTTTATAACACGAATTCTCTTTAAAACGTGATGTTTTAACGAAAATATTTTTCTATATAAAACGCACCACGGCGTGTGTGGGTAGCAAAACTTGTGATACTAACAATGTTGGTGGGATTTTAACTTACGCGCTTCATTAACGCATTTGGGTTTGAATAGTATAGTATGCTATGTTTTCATATAAAGTCAGTTACTCCCTTTAGCAACTTGAAGACTTATTAGAAAATATGACATATATTTAATATAGCTTCCCTTTGGTTACATAATAAACTCGATTTATTTCTAAATTAGGTTGTGTGGTTTTTTTTCTGAAACAAAACTTTGTTTTTTATGCAGCTTTGAAAGTGTATTGATTATCACAAGGATGATGCAACACATGAACGAAGAAGTAAAATAAAATGTTTAGCTACTTTCAGCAAATAAGCAAGTAAAAAAGGATAAACATTAAGAGATCCTAGCAGGTGTAGACATAAAACTTATGGCTAGGTTTCTAAAATTTATTATTTATTGATTATCACAAGGATGATGCAAGACATGAACGAAGAAGTTGATGATGACAGTGAGTTTACATATGATTTAACTAATGAAAAATAAGACTTTTTGTAGATCTAAAGCGAAAACCATCGTGATAACAAATATGCACAAAATTATGTAGTCGGGATGAGACGCTTTGAAGGATACGATGTTATGACTCACGAGCAAACATTTTAGAAAGAAAATAATGGAACTTTAGGATGAAAACGGGTCGTGTAGGTAGGTATATAAACATAGGCAAGCTATATTTCACATGTTGTTTGATTATGAGATCTTGCTTATTAATGCAAATAGAGAGAGATTGGTTCCTCACTAAGAGAATTGCCACATTCACTAACAACTCACAAACAAAAATCCACAAATAGTAGGTGCCATATTTTGATTAGTTGATTTTCAAATATTTTATCTTTGACTAACCAAATCAAGATATGCCACCTCTTCTTTGTGGATTTTTGTTTGTGAGTTGTTAGTGGATGTAGCAATTCTCCCTCACTAAAGCTCTAAAAATCTTCCGGCTTCTTCGACGGTCAAGTCCAAAGAGTTCGAGATTTACATTCCCATAAATTAAAATCTCTTGAATCACAAGTAAATAATCGATAAATGTTCATGCCTATTTGGATACACATGTAACCAATAAAAAAATCATTTTATGGTTATACATATTTTGAAAATTATGCGGATTTCATATACAAGATCTTAAGAAGCAACAAGAGAATCAAGTTCAAGTGCAACTTTTAAGTCAGAAACAAAAGAGCGATGAAGCATAAAAATATTATAAAATGAAGTATAATTATCAAGGCACAAAAGGTAGGAGCTAAATAGAAGTGGGGTGGTGAGTTTCAACTGAATGATTCTTTCGCAAGCCTATTACTTTGTGACATTACGATTTTTGTTGAGTGGTGGCCTGTTGTCAGAAAAGTATGCTTGATCCTCAAAATATTTTCCTTTATTATTACGAATGTTAAACCAAGTATCTCCTTTTGATCAACATTTTTTGGTAAAGAGGAAAAATAAAAAAAAACAGTTAAGTAGAATGGAATGTGGCTAAACACATTAACCTCAAGCGCAAACTCCAACTACAAGTAACCCATAATGACAAGCCATACAACTACACCCATCTACATCTCTTGATCATCAGTTTTTCAACTTATATTTAGTGATTCCACACGTGATCATTGGTGTCAAGTATGTCATATAAACAATGAGTAACATACTGATAATGTATCGACTTACATATGATCAATTTCAAGATGTTAATCGATCTCTTATATAAACACTGTAAATAGTTTCTTAAGGCTACGTGAATTTCATGGGTCAATAAACTAGTAAGCATATAAGCATGAAACAACAGAAGAAACTAAGTCCTGGATAACCCAGTTAAGTCTTAGTAAAACTGGTTTTATAGTTTGAAAAGCCTTATGTTTATCTTGTAAAAACTGTTTAACATATTTTACCGTTAGCCAATATAGGTCATGAAATATCAACGTGCATGAATACTTGGAGGTGTGACCTCGTCATGCAAATTAGAGGGGCTGCCTCTAATTTAATATACTGGTTTTGGGTAGGAGGGATCAGCTCCTTGTGAAGGATGCAAGGCACACACCACATTCACACTGAGTAATCTGCTGAAAACATGTAACTAGGATGCACCCATACGCCCCACATGATAAATATAATAATATGGCCAAAAGCCGAAGGGACGCCACGAGTAATCACTCCGCCGTGGGGAAGTCATAACACTAGTGCCTCTAGTGTTATGGTTATGGTACCTCCATAACTAGGTGAAACTGGTCATGCATGTATATGGCTTTAGGTATTCTAATTTAAACATAATCAATCAAAACATATAAAACATATACCAGGGAAAACATCTGGCTGCATACGGGGAATCCTAATAAGGAAACAATGTCCATACTGAAAGGACGGAGAATCCGTACCTTATGTCCAGTGAGCGAAGAAGACGAACGGAAGAAGGTCCTACTTCGGTATCACTAATGCTACATAAATACATACGTGTATAAGTATCTGATTACTGAATACGTAACTGATTCTATATCATGTCTTTGCTTGTTTTATATGTTCATGTCATGTTTTACTGTTTTAAGCTTTATACCGTGTTAATCGTATATTCTGTCTATTCTGATTAAGTATTACTTGTATTTCATGTATTATTATACTTGTGTGTAATAATAAGTAACTTTCTAAAAATAGTAGATTTCCAAAAATAGAAAGTTTCCAAAAATAGAAAGTTACCAAAAATAGAAAGTTTCCTAAAATAGAAAGTTTCCAAAAATAGAAAGTTTCGAAAAATAGAAAGTTTCCAAAAATAGAATTACTGCTTAAAATAGATAAGTTTCTAAAACTAGAAAGTTTCCATAAATAGATTAACTGCCTTAAATAAATAAGTTTCTAAAAATAGAAAGTTTCCATAAGTAGATATAAGTTGGTTAATTAAGCTAATTATATAAGCTTAAGTGTTTTCTGATTATTATTCTAAGTCATGTGATTATATAGTATAGTTTATTAATTATTACATGTAAATTAAATAAACTATAGGTTAAAGTATTTAATTAAATATAACATGACTTTAATTAAATAAAGGTAAAATACTTAGGTTAAAACATGTATTATTATCTATTAATAATATAACCTAAGTCATGTAAATAAATTAATTATAGTCATAGTTTTTAATAATTAATTAATTATAAAGTCTAATTAAATAATAAATACTTAGGTTAAAATTCATGAATTACTAATTAAATTAATAACTTAAGTCATGTAAATTAAATTAATCATGTCATGCTTTTAATTAATTTAATTTAAGTCTAAAAAAATAACATAACTTGTAACAATCATAAACCTTGAAAAAAATGATTCATGAACCGGACCTGTGACGAAAAACCCATGAACCGGACCAGTAAGCATCACCATACCCCGACCAAGGTAGGGTTTCTCCTTGTTTTTGCTGCTGCCGTGGGACCACCACCACCATACCGAGACCATATGGTCTCGGTGGGGTGTAATAAGTCAAGCCGAGACCTCTATGGGGCTCGGTTAGGCGTCGGCTACAACACAAACACCCCTAAACCCTTTATTTGATTTAACCCATGATTATGAACATGTTTAAAATACTTGTTTTTAATTAGTTTAATTAAAACATCATGATTTTATGTGATTCAATAAATCAAAACATAAAAAGAAAAGGTTAAAGGTTATACCGAATACGTGAAACAAATGAGGACGAACACACAACGATCCTTGTAAAAATTCCAAGATCAAAATCAACCCGAACACCCCTTTTGTGTTCTTAAAATCGGCGGCCAAAGAGGAGCAAGAAGGAAGAATTCGGGTTTTTCTTATTTTCAATATTTTGTGAATAATGAACATGTTTTACCCCTTTTTCCTAGTTAGTTAAAATTTACATGGGCCAAGCCCATGTTTCTTGTGTATGTCACGGCATGGGGGCCCCACATGGGGTAACCCGTACCTTTTTTCGTGTCTAAATCTAATAGTGTGTTCTCCTGTGTTCTCGTGTTCGTATATTACGTGTTCTAGTTAGTTATCGATCGTGACTTAGTTATTCGTGTTCGTAATAAATATATATACATACATTATATTAGCTCGTGATTAATTTACGTTCATGATTTCATGTTCGCATGTTCGTGATTATAATTATTATTGGAATAATTATCGTGTGTTCATACGTAATATATACTTATCGTGTTATAACACGTACGTAATACTTGTAATTCTTATTCATGAAATGTAAACATGCTAAAAAGGAAAATTCGAATCATGTACGTACGATCTTAAGGGTACTATTCATGGTAAAAGCATGCGGGTTTTACAACTCTTCCCCCCTAAAAAGAATAATTCGTCCCCGAATTATAGATAAAGTAAACTGGAAAAGAAGAACATACCCGAATTCAAAATATGAAATGAGGGTAAGAAGCTCGGATAGACTCCTCTGTTTCCCAAGTGGCTTCCCGCTCGGTATGATCCCTCTAAAGGATTTTGACGAATAGAATCTTCTTCCTTCTCATGACTCGTTCTTGTTTGTCAAGAACTCGTTCGGTTTCTTCTATAAAAGTGAGATCTTCACGAATCTGTTCCAGTGGATACTGAACCATGTGAAGGGGATGATACTGGTACCCTCTGAGTAAGGACACATGAAACACGTTATGTACTTGCGAAAGCTGCGGAGGTAACGCTAAACGGTAAGATACTTCACCAATTCGTTCAATGATATCAAACGGTCCGATGAAACGAGGACTGAGCTTCCATTTAATTCCAAAACGTCTAACACCACGTGCCGGCGAAACCTTAAGGAAAACGTGATCTCCTACGATAAAATGTATGTCCCTACGATGCTTGTCGGCGTAACTCTTCTTACGTGACCGTGCTTCTTGAAGTTTCTACTTAGCTACAGCGACCCTCTCATTAGTCATCTCTATGATCTCTGGTCCTTCAAGTGTTCGCTCACCAACCTGATCCCAGCAGATTGGGGCGCGACACTTCCTGCCATACAACATCTTGAAGGGAGCACACTTGATACTTGCGTGCCAACTGTTGTTGTAGGAAAACTCCACCAAACATATATAATTGTCCCAATCACCCGTCTATTCCAACGCACATGACCTCAACATGTCTTCCAATGTCTGAATCGTTCGCTCCGACTGCCCGTCTGTTTGAGGATGAAAGGCCGTGCTAAGATTAAGTCGTGTACCCAAGCTTTCTGCAGACTCTTCCAAAATCGCGAAGTGAATCGAGGATCTCGGTCTGAGACGATGCTGGATGGAGCACCGTGGAGTCTCATGATCTCCCTTCTATAAGTATCGGCGAGTTTACTGACCGAATCTTCCTTTCGGATCGGTAAGAAATGAGCCGATTTGGTAAGTCGATCTACGATAACCCAAATTGCATCGTGCTTCCTCTTGGTTGGCAGAAGACCAGTAACAAAATCCATGGTGATTTTGTCCCACTTCCACTCTGGAATATCTAACGGTTGAAGGAGACCGCCAGATCGCTGATGCTCGATCTTAACCTGCTGGCAGGTAAGACATTTGGAGACGTAAGTGGCAACATCCTGTTTCATACCACTCCACCAAAAGTACTGCTTGATGTCATGGTACATCTTAGTCGAACCAGGATGCATAGAAAATGGGGAGCTATGAGCCTCAGCTAACAAGGCTTCCCAGAGTTCTTGATCATCAGGAACACAAAGTCTCGTGCCCTGCCATAAGATACCATCTACATCTACTCTGAATTCTGTCTGCTTCTCCAAATTTTGAATTATCGCCCAGATTTCTCCATCATCTTTCTGAGCTTCCTTGATCTTAGAGAGTAACTCGGGTTCTACTCTAAGATTAGCCCAGTAACCATGCTGTCCACGTACCATGATCTCTATGTCTAGTCGCTCCAAGTCTCTTATGATTTCCTCCTCAATCTTAATGTCGTTGGTCATTCCGGACTTTCTGCTAAGTGCATCTGCTACTACATTCGCCTTGCTGGGATGATATTGCAGATTAATGTCAAAATCCTTCAACAGCTCTAACCATCTCCTCTGTCTCATGTTCAATTCACACTGAGTGAAGATATACTTCAAGCTCTTGTGGTCCGTGAAAATTTCACATGATTCTCCATATAAGTAGTACCTCCATATCTTCAATGCAAACACGACTGCAGCAAGTTCCAAGTCATGCGTAGGGTAATTTTCCTCATAAGGCTTAAGCTGCCGTGAAGCGTACGCGATCACTTTCCCATGTTGCATGAGAACACAGCCAAGTCCCCTCCCTGATGCATCACTGTAGATTTTAAATCCACCCGTACCAGATGGGAGAGTAAGAATAGGTGCAGATACAAACTTCTGCTTCAAGTCTTCAAAACACTTCTCTCGTTATTCAGTCCAGACGAATTTGTCCCCTTTCCGCATCAGTTTGGTCAATGGTAGTGCCAGGCGGGAAAAGTTCTCCACGAACCTACGGTAATAGCCAGCTAAGCCTAGGAAACTGCGGACTTCAGTCGCTGATGTCGGCCTCGGCCACTTAGTAATAGCCTCAACCTTCGCTGGATCCATAGTGATTCCTTCTGCTGATATAATGTGACCTAAGAATGCCACCTTGTCTAACCAGAACTTACACTTGGAGAATTTAGCATACAACTGCTTCTGGCGAAGAATCTGTAGTACTGTACGAAGATGGTCTTCGTGTTCCTCCTTGGACTTTGAGAAAATGAGGATGTCATCGATGAAGACAATGACGAACTTATCCCGAAATTCATGGAAGATTCTGTTCATCAAATCCATGAACACTGCTGGAGCATTGGTCAGGCTGAATGGCATGACTACAAATTCGTAGTGGCCATAGCATGTACGGAAAGCAGTCTTGGCGATGTCCTGCTCCTTAACCCGTAGCTGATGGTAGCCTGACCTGAGATCAATCTTGGAGAAGTGTTTGGCCCCTTAGAGTTGGTCAAACAGATTGTCTATACGTGGCAGTGGATACCTATTCCTGATAGTAATCTTGTTGAGCTCGCGATAGTCAATGCAAAGACGCATACTGTTGTCCTTCTTCTTAACAAATAAGACCAGTGCGCCCCATGGAGATGCGCTCGGTCGAATGAAACCTCGTTCTAAAAGTTCTTGCAGTTGATCCTTCAGCTCCTTTAACTCTATGGGAGCCATGCGGTAAGGAGCCTTGGAAATCGGCTCAGCTCCTAGGATGAGCTCGATATTGAATTCCACTTCACGTGTAGTTGGTATGCCCGGAAGTTCTTCTAGAAATACATCTTGTAATTCTGACACTATCAGTTGATCCTGAATTGATGGGGATTTAGCATCCATGTCATGAACCGTAGCTAGATAACCCTCGCAGCCATATGACAGTAGTGCACGTGCCTGCAGGGTTGATATGATTTGTACAGACCTGCCGGGTACGAACCCATTATGAATGTACTCTGGTGCATTAACATCACCAAAGATCACTCGACATGAATGGTAGTCTATGGTAGCATGATGCTTGGATAGCCAATCCATGCCCAAAATCATGTCAAAGTCATTCATGTCTAGTGGAGGTGCGTCAACAGGACGAACCTTATCGTCAAACTCTAGGGGAAGACTCTTGTACACATGGGTGATAAGTACAGAGTCTCTCAAAGGCTTGGAAATACTGAGTCTATTCTCTAGTGGCATGGGGAGTATCCTAGCATTCTATGCATAAGCAGTAGAAATAACCGAGTGAGTAGCACCCGTATCAAACAGAACACATGCGGCTTGACCATACATATACAAGCTTCCAAAGATGGTACCTGTAGACTTGTTGGCCTGATCGCGAGATGTCGTGTAAACGCGTCCAGTGGTAGGAGGCGGCTTGGTATCAGCATGTCCCGATGTTCCCTCTATCTCGCCCTTGCGGCAGTCCTTCATGCGATGTCAAGGAAGACTACACTTGAAGCATGCGTCACTGTCGCGGCGACATGGCCCTGGGTGCCTACGGTGGCAAGTAGAACAAAGAGGATGACTATATCCTCCAGCAGGTGTCCTGACTAGCTGAGAACCTGATAAGACATTATACATGAGACATGATAATAGGGTACAAAGGACAATGCGGATAATCGTAAGATTGAATTCCAGTGATAGCTGGACGGCTAGGCTGTGAACCTCTCTAGTTCTGGTCCCTACCTTTCCATGGTTCCTGGTAGAAGATTTGCTAATGTGTCAGAATTATAAGTTATAACATGAAATCATATGAAAATGCGTAAGTATAAGGATCTGATGCTGTTGGAGTGTCCAACATTGTTACGGTAATTATCATTACCGCCACGTCTATCCGTAGCAGAAAGGTCGTTAGTCTGACCGTTTCCCTTGGGCTGGTTAGGCTGGTGCTGAGTAGACGGCTGAGACCGGTCACCAGTCTTCTGCCTGGAAGATACAATTTAAAAAGATGAAATATTGACATATATTGAAAGAATACGAATTGGTCACCGCTTGAATACGAATGTTTACCTCTTCTCGGGTCTCTCTGCTTCCCCAAACTCATCTCTCTCCTGCAGCATTTCCAGCTTACGTGCTGCCTCGGCCACTTGTGCTACCGTATCCAACGGAGCACCTTCTAAGTTATTGGCAATCATTGGAGTAAGGGCCCAACGAAATGTTGTGCCTGCTCTTCAGTGGTGCCCGCAGCTGCTCTCAGGACATCTGCGAATCGAAGGAAACGCTGCATGAAGTCATTGCTGTCTTCTTCAGGTCGTAGTCTAATGGTGTAGTACTCTCTCATGAGCCCATTCCTTCATTCCGTGGGGAAAATACTAGTTGGGGGAGGATAGTTGTCGTTCTGATGAATGATGTCTTGCAAATCTACGACAATGTCATATATATGTATGCATGAAAATGATGAATGCATGAAAATCGAATGTCCGTTCTACGAAAACCATAGTGACTACCCACTAATCACAGGTTGTGTTTTGAGAGCCTACAGGTCGAAGCCTTGTCTCTGACACCATAATTGTAACACCCCATTTTGATAAATGGAATGTCACGCGTGATTATGGCGTGTCATCAAATCATACAAGGATAAATGTCTTAACATTACATGACCATAAAAGGAAATACCGGAATCAAACATCGGTAGTCCAAAAGTAGAACTCATCACACACAAACATAAGTACTGTAAATGAAAAGACTAAACAATGTCCATGGAAAGAGTATCAAAGTATAGATAAATTCATAAAGTAAAGAAGGTTAGAAAGCTTCCAGTCCATATGCACGTACGCTTAAAGTCTACGAGCGTCCCTGAGTACCTGCCGTTTTGGGAACATGAAAAGGAAAATGGCTGAGTAATACCCTCAGTGCATGGATGTATAAATAAAGCATGAATAATATAAGCATATAAGCATGAAACAGCGGAAGAAAATAAGTCCTGGATAACCTGGTTAAGTCTTAGTAAAACTTGTTTTATAGTTTGAAAAGCCTTATGTTTATCTTGTAAAAACTGTTTAACATATTTTACTGTTAGCCAATATAGATCATGAAATATCAACGTGCATGAATACTTGGAGGGGTGACCTCGTCATGCAAATTAGAGGGGTTGCATCTAATTTAATATACTGGTTTTGGGTAGGAGGGATCAGCTCCTTGTGAAGGATGCAAGGCACACACCACATTCACACTAAGTAATCTACTGAAAACATGTAACTAGGATGCACCCATACACCCCACATGATAAATATAATAATATGGCCAAAAGCTGAAAGGACGCCACGAGCAATCACTCCGCCATGGGGAAGTCATAACACCAGTGCCTCTAGTGTTATGGTTATGGTACCTCCATAACTAGGTGAAACTGGTCATGCATGTATATGGCTTTAGGTATTCTAATTTAAACATAAGCAATCAAAACATATAAAACATATACTAAGGAAAACAGTTGGCTGCATACGGGGAATCCTAATAAGGAAAGAATGTCCATACTGAAAGGACGGAGAATCCGTACCTCATGTCCAGTGAACGAAGAAGACGAACGGAAGAAGGTCCTACTTCGGTATCACTAATGCTACATAAATACATACGTGTATAAGTATCTGATTACTGAATACGTAACTGATTTTATATCATGTCTTAGCTTGTTTTTATGTTCATGTCATGTTTTACTGTTTTAAGCTTTATACCGTGTTAATAGTATATTATGTCTATTTTGATTAAGTATTACTTGTATTGCATGTATTATTATACTTGTGTGTAATAATAAGTAACTTTCTAAAAATAGCAGGTTTCCAAAAATAGAAAGTTTCCAAAAATAGGAAGTTACCAAAAATAGAAAGTTTCCTAAACTAGAAAGTTTCCAAAAAAAGAAAGTTTCCAAAAAAGAAAGTTTCCAAAAATAGAAAGTTTCCAAAAATAGAATTACTGCTTAAAATAGATAAGTTTCTAAAAATAGAAGGTTTCCATAAATAGATTAGCTGCCTTAAATAAATAAGCTTCTAAAATAGAAAGTTTCCATAAATAGATATAAGCTGGTTAATTAAGCTAATTATATAAGCTTAAGTGTTTTCTGATTATTATTCTAAGTCATGTGATTATATAGTATAGTTTATTAATTATTACATGTAAATTAAATATACTATAGGTTAAAGTATTTAATTAAATATAAAATGACTTTAATTAAATAAAAGTAAAATACTTAGGTTAAAACATGTATTATTATCTATTAATAATATAACCTAAGTCTTGTAAATTAATTAATTATAGTCATGGTTTTTAATAATTAATTAATTAATTATAAAGTCTAATTAAATAATATATTACTTATGTTAAAATTCATGAATTACTAATTAAATTAATAACCTAAGTCATGTAAATTAAATTAATCATGTCATGCTTTTAATTAATTTAATTTAAATCTAAAAAAAATAACATAACTTGTAAAAATCATAAACCTTGAAAAAAATGATTCATGAACCGGACCCGTGACTAAAAACCCATGAACCAGACTCGTAACCATCACCATACCCCGACCAAGGTCGGGTTTCCCCTTGTTTTTGCTGTTGCCGTGGGACCACCACCACCATACCGAGACCATATGGTCTCGGTGGTGTGTAATAAGCCAAGCCTAGACCCCTATGGGGCTCGGTTAGGCATCGGCTACAACACAAACACCCCTAAACCCTTGATTTGATTTAACCCATGATTATTAACATGTTTAAAATACTTGTTTTTAATTAGTTTAATATAAAAACATCATGATTTTATGTGATTCAATATATCAAAACATAAAAAGAAAAGGTTAAAGGTTATACCGAATACGTGAAACAAATGAGGACGAACACACAACGATCCTTGTAAAAATTCCAAGATCAAAATCAACCCGAACACCCCTTTTGTGTTCTTAAAACCGGCGGCCAAAGAGGAGCAAGAAGGAAGAATTAGGGTTTTTCTTATTTTCAATGTTTTGTGACTAATGAACATGTTTTACCCCTTTTTCCTAGTTAGTTAAAATTTACATGGGCCAAGCCCATGTTTCTTGTGTATGCCGCGGCATGGGGGCCCCACATGGGGTAACCCGTACCTTTTTCCGTGTCTAAATCTAATAGTGTGTTCTCGTATGTTCTCGTGTTCGTAAATCACGTGTTCTAGTAAGTTATCGATCGTGACTTAGTTATTCGTGTTCGTAATAAATATATATACATACATTATATTAGCTCGTGATTAATTTACGTTCATGATTTCATGTTCGCATGTTCGTGATTATAATTATTATTGGAATAATTATCGTGTGTTCATACGTAATAAATACTTATCGTGTTATAACACGTACGTAATACTTGTAATTGTTATTCATGAAACGTAAACATGCTAAAAAGGAAAGTTATAATCATGTACGTACGATCATAAGGGTACTATTCATGGTAAAAGCATGCGGGTTTTACAAGGCTAATCACTTTTATAATGGGATTAAGTCATAGAATAGCAATGTACTTTTCGAAATGTACCGATTTGGTACGTGTACTCTTAAAAAGTTGTACAATAGCAACGAACTTTCATAAGTGTTCCTTTATGAACATTTTGATGACGTGTCATCCCGAAAAGGCTAACACGTGTCACCATTAATAACGTGACACGTCACCCGAATGTGCAGATCGGAACACCTTATGAAAGTTCATTACTATTGTACAACTTTTTAAGAGTACACGTACCAAATCGGTACATTTCGAAAAGTACATTGCTATTCTATGACTTAATCCCTTTTATAATCACTAAGCATGATTAAGATATGTTAGTGTAATGATTATTACCTTGACGATAGTGTTTGTTAAATAATTCTTTTTATGATTGTGTTCGATAATAAATGTCTTTGTAATTTGTCGTGATCAAAACTAAGAAAGATTAATTAATAATAACAATGTTTTTAGGCATTGCTTTGCATTAATGATAGTAGTAAAAATACGCTTTTAGGAAAAAGACGTATAGTGGGCAAGTATTAAACTTGACGGTTTAGGAAAAACCGTCAAATCGAATAAATGCGGATTCGTTCTCGAATGAGGTGTGTGAATTAAGTGCCAATTATATAAAATCAAAGTTTGTATTAGTGTCGTTTTTAGATGAGGAAATAAGTAAAAATAAGACGAATTATGCTAAAAATTATCCTACGACGTAAAACGAACGATATCGTAAAACTCGACGAAAAACGAAAGTACTCTAAAAATTACCAAAAAATCCCAAAAATCAATAAAAATGTAACTAAGACAAAACTGGAAGCAAAAATTTCCAAAACGTTTTTAATAGTTTTATATTAAGTTTTAAAGTTCAATAAAAAACCATAAATTAAATTAAATAAAAAATAAGTCAAAATGAAAACCTTTTCTTTTGTAAACCTCAAAAATACTATTAAAAACCTAAAAATGATTTTTCAAAATTTTTAAAATACTTTTCACTATTTTTAAATTACTTTTTAAAATTAAAACAAAAAATAATCATAAAAAATAATTGAAAAACGTTAAAAATAAACTTTTTAAACTGAAAAGTCTTAAACTAAGTCTAAAATGTAGGAAAAATGAAAAACAGAAAAAAAAAACTTAAATGAATAAGCTGGAATTAGCTTATTTATAAGCGGATGATAAAAATAAGCTAAAACAAAACAGGCCTTAAATATTTAACCAATGCAACCCTGGACAGTAAAGTCCCTAGGGCGCAATGGTTAAGATGTTTGTGTATGAGAGGAGTAGCGTAGGTTCGAGTCTTGGCCACGTCCTTTTTGAAAACTATTTTTTTTCTTTTTAACAAAACATACACCTGGTGCCTATTTAATCACAAAAACACAAAAATAAACGAAATTATAACAAGATTAAACCTAAAAGAAGGCAAAAACATGCACAGATAATGAAAACTTGCTACAGTGAAGAAATTCCAAAAAACTAGTGTTGCCCGAGAACCTAGTCGTTCCCTGATAACTCTAATACCCAACTCATGACTTTTTATGTCTGATTATGATCGTTTTGGTGTGAATGCTTGGTTTTGTTGGCACAAGGGGACACCCCCACAACCAGTTGGGTTATGGGGAGTCAAGCAAAGCAAATAAAGACCACCTTAAACACACAAATCACAAACCAAGGGCAACAATCAGTTTACTGATGAACTATGTATGTGGTCTGGTGGTTTGCTGATCTATTTGACTATTAGGTGAGATTCAATCTAACATAACTTGTTCAAGTGACCACCAAATCACATAAAAGCAACACACATCCCTAGATGAGCAAGACCTTTAACAAATTTCCAACTTTTGTTCACTGAAAATCAAAATCAACCCCTTAACAAGCCTGCTGAATATTTAGACATGTTTTTACCAAACTTGAGTTTGCAAATATGATTATAACCTACCAAACTTCAAACCAAATACTGACTTAACCTAACACTAGCATATAAAGTGAGTTAAGGATGATTTTAGGTCAAAAGATTGTCAAACTTTCCCCTTAAAACCTTAACCCAAACACCACTTAATTTTCTAAAATTAAAAATTAACAAAGAAAAATTAATAATCAATACTCAAATCTGATTACCAACTACTAAAACATGCATAACATTATCAAATAAGCATAAACAAACTCATAAACTGACAATTAAACAGTTTTCACACAAATTCACCACATTTCACATAAAGTTAAAAAAAATTGAAAAAGGCGTTCAAGCCTGAAATTTTAGCTGATGCCTTCCTTAGGCAGCTTTAATGAGCTTATGAGGGCTTATGTGAACATGTAGAGATGTCCTGCTGGTGGAATCTCCTTAGGGACCCAAGGACTTAATGTCTTCAAAAATTTTTAATAAGAATAAATGAAGGATGAGACTTGTTTCTTTGGAATCTGAACATACACAAACAACAAGAGGAAAGATTCAAGCTTGAATAAGCTGAAACCACAAGCTGGTCAGGCTTGTGGTAAAGGCTTATTCAAACAGTAAGATTAACAAAAATTAAAAATAAGATTTTTAATGAAAAATCTTTGAAAAAACAAAACCTTTTGGAACCACACTTTTGAAACTGAAAGAAACTTGATAAAAACTTAAGTAAAAAATGAAAACAATATCACATTCCACTTTCACTTCATGTGATTTTAAATTCAAATTTTTGAGTAAAACTTTTTCAAGAACGTTGAACACGATTTTCTATAAAACTTAAACTATTTTTTGCAAATAAAAGAAACTGGTTAAACTACTTGAAAACAATAAATTGGAACACAACTTTGCACATTAATAAAAATTTTCATTTTCATTAATAGATTTTAAAATTTACAAAAACTGGAACAGACAAAATAAAGGTTACATGCACCCTTTATTTACTAAACAATAGAAGGTCCTAGAATGCTATGAATAAAAAATTACAAAACGAAACCCTAATCCTTGAATCCTCTAAAATGCCCTTTTGTTCTTGGTCAAATCAGTCCCATGAGAATGCCAGTTGGATGAGATGATCCTGAACGTTCTTTTGATGCCTTTGGGACGAAGTTTAACAAATGGGACGTTGATTTGCTGTAGGATTCCCTTTTTTCCAAAACAGGGGTGACAGGGGAGTCTTTGTGGGGACCATAGAGTCATGGGTAGGGTGATTTTGTTGGTGGATTTTGGTAACAATAAGATGAATTAACGTTCTGGATAATTTGGGGCAAACTCCCTTGGATTAAGGTTAATTGTATCTGGGGGAATTAGGGTTTATGGGGGGTAAACAGTGGAGTTTTGATTTGGTTAAACATTATTAAGTTTTTTAAAAAAATGTTTACCCCCAAAAATTCGTTTGTTAAAACTGGGTTTAAAAAGTATGAGTGGGGTTTGACGTGGCTAGGGTGGGGTGACGTGTAGAGAGGAGAGTGGTGGTGTGGAGATAGTGGGGTGATGTGGCGGGCTGTGAGTGGCTGGTGAAGTATGGATGTCTGGCCAAAAAGGTCCCTGCATTCTCTCAAATTTTTCAAACAAAGTTTATTCAGCATTTCTCCCATTCCCTTTATAAACAACTTTGGACTAATGACAATTCAGTCCTTCCACTTGATTGATAATGAAACAAGGACTATATTTGTAATAAAGGCATTCTTCAAGGGCCATTAATGCAATATCTCATCATTTTAGGGACCCAATATGCAATATTGAGTTTTGCAAGGGTATAAAATGTCAAGTCTTCAAAAGATGAAGGACCATCCTTGCTAATCTTCCAAACTTTAAGGACTTCAATGAAAAATCATGATTCAGGTCCGGTTCTTTGTGCAGCTTCATTTCCCGTGTTCGTTTTTGCTTGATTCTTGTGATCTTTTGTTGATTTCACGATATCCGTACCTAAAATACACAATGAACAAACACAAGCATATTTTTGGGTATTTTTATGATATTTTAAGCATTTTAAGCCCGATTTGGACGATGAGACTATGTATAATTGCAGTCTCATCAATTAAGAGTGTGAAATCCCCTAACAAAGTGTTTACAATAAACCAAAAAATTCCAAGACAAACAAAAAACTCACGAGTTCAAAAATTTTTTATGTGTAAAAATGTGAACTTCGGAATCCAGTTGACTTCACAATCGAAATGTACTTCGGAATACTACTTCTGAAAGTTAACTTCGGAATGTTATCAAGATGTGATAACTTCGGAATATTTACTTCCGAATCCAAAAAAACTTGCAACTTCGCAATCCAGATTGGAACTTCGGAATGTGAGAACTTTAGAAAAAGTTGACTTCGGAATCTCACTTCACAAAAAAGAACTTCGGAATCTCACATCCCAAAAAGAACTTCGCAATAAGGAACTTCGGAATCTCACTTCGTAATAAAGAACTTCGGAATCTAGCTTCAGAATCCCAACTTCGGAATACCACTTCGGAATAACCACTTTGGAATCTCTTACTTTGGAATGAACTCACTTCGGAATGAATGAACTTCGAAATCTTTTAAACTTCGCAATCTTTTGAACTTCACGATCTTTTGAACTTCGCAATCCAGGTGATTCACTTCGCAATCCAGTTCACTTCGGAATAAATGGCCAAAAACACTTTGCAATAGATCACTTATGAATAACAACTTCGGAATAATTGGTAAAAGGTCACTTCTAAATAACACACAAATGAACTTCGGAATGAAGTTCAAAAAGGAATTTCGAAATAAAGGTTTAGTTATCTTCGGAATAATACGACACTGATCACTTCGCAATACTCAACTTCTGAATATCACTTCGCAATCACTTCGCAATTAACTTCGGAATAATAGAAACCCTCGTGTATACTTCATAATATTTCAAAAATTCCGAAGATATCCTACTGTTTGACCGACTTCCAAGTTTATCGGATCTAACGAACAAAAAAGTGATTTTAAGCCAAAAGTTGATCCAAATACCCAAAATTTTGTGTTTTTAGCCAAAGTAACGATATCAAATCTCTACCACAACTATGTAGATGATTTGTATCAAGAATAAACCATGAAAAACACAACAAAAAAAATTTGGATCAAGGATTATGGATCAAATACCTCACAAAATCAATAAGAATACAACCACGAATCATCAATCACCTATCCAATATATGCTCTATATACAAAATGTTAGTCCCACTTAAATCCATAACACAATATTAAGATGATACTTAGAGAGAGAAATAGATGAAGGTAGAGAGATAAAGTAGAGAGAATAGATGGTTAAAACATTGCTAGAGAGAGAAAGTAAATGGTAACCAACACCCTCTTCGACACATGGAAGAGGGTTTATATACGCCACGCCTTAAAGGCTTTAGTTGGCTTGTTCATGGGCCGGGCTTGGCTTTGCTTGGGCTTAGAGCCCCTAACATATACAATATTAGCTTAAGTCCAAGCTCGGTTAACCCGACTAACCTATTACAATACAAAACGCTGAACGACTAAGATGACCTATTACATTCTTGTTCGACTATATATATAAGGATAACAATATTCAACTATAATTTTGGGTTTGCTCAGACTTATGTTCATATAATTGTTTGATATCTATCATAAGGCTCTTCATATTTGGACATTACACATGGCAAGGTTATAGTTAATATTTTCTCTACTGTATAAATGTCATAATCATTTCTACTTTGGTAGTTGCTTATGTGGTACAGGTTTTTCTATTTGTCAGAAAACATTCATTTTTTTTAATATCTATATCGTTCTTACTGCACAGCAAAATAACATTCTCAAAAATCCAAAAAAATTAAAAAAATATATCATCCTCTGGCTGTTTTAGCGCTAACATAAAATTTATTTTCATCAAGTATTTGATAGAGCGCTTAAAGGAAAAATAGTTTTCATTCTGATTTGTTAAGCATTCTGCATTCTAATGTACAAGTATACAACAAGATTATTGGTGCTAGATGTTTTTATTTTAACCGGGTTAATGAAAAATCATTTCACAAGCTAGGACTCTATCTTAAAGTAAACAAGTTAAAAGAAACTTAGTAATCATTTTTATACATTCTTCATACTCTTATAATCCTTGATTCTTATTGATGCGAGTTAGTTTTTCAATTCTTTACATATTGAATGATTGATTTAATATTCATTAAAGTTTCTTGTTATGTTCAACCATCATTTTGATTGTTTGATTGTTCAATACTGATAGAATTTTACATTTTGTTTTTTTCTAAACAAACGCAAATAAAGACTCGATATTTTTTCAAGACTTACAAGTAATAAATGCAATGTGTTACACTCTGAAGAAAAAGTAAGTCAAAATGGTTAGTAGCTGGATGATTGAATTATTTATTATTAAAAGGATAAGTGATTGGTATTAAAGTTTAAATATGTAAATTTAAGTCATTATAATAACTTATTTCAAGAAATTCAATTTATAGCTAGTGCCATTAATGTAAAATGAAATTAATGTAAAATGAAATTAATGCAAAATGAAGCTTTATAATAGCTTATGGCATGAAACTCAATCTATAACTTATGTCATTAATCCTGTCATTCAATGATAAAACTCTAACAAATCCATCTATGAGCGAGTTATGTCGCTAGTATATATATATATATATATATATATATATATATATATATATATATATATATATATATATATATATATATATATATATATATATATATATGAACTTTTTTAAAGTTATAAAAATAAAAACTAATACAAAATACTAGTAAACGTTGATAATGAACTACTTTTGCAATCATATTTTAAAATATTCACTTTTATACAAGTTAATAATAAAAAACGAATAAAGGTGTAACGAATTACTGGCACACAATTAAAAAATGTGGTACATATGCATAAAAATCTCAAAAAAAATTATGTATAAACAGTTAAACTCGATACACAACCATCGCACCGTTAACAGTGACGAAGCAAGGATTTCATATATGGGTTGACCGGGGCGGAGGCACAAAATTCAGCTCAGCGGTCATACTTAGATATTTTTTGTGAACTACACTACAAAACGGTTTTTAAAAGGGTCAAAATATAAAAAAAAACCTACAATATTTTTGAAAATTAACATTACAATTTTTTCGCTAAAAGAGTCACATTTATGTGTCTCCGCCAGTACCCAAGTACCAACGATTCAATTAATATATACAAAATGGTCATGATAACATAATATAACTATTATTTTCTATTTCAAAAATACAAAACACAAATAACTTAAACCAAATAGTAATAAAATTTTGATCTAAAGATTGTATTAAAATATATACTTCTATACTATTATATAAAGAGTCTTACTTCGATCTTAATCTCGAACTTAAATTTTCTAAACCTAACTGCAAACCAAAAATTAAGATATGAAGGTTAAATTTAAACCTTTAGATCATATTTTGTTAAATTGATCTCATCCATTCATATGTTTTTATAACAAACTTTTATAACAACCTTAGTAACAAACTATTCAAAAAACTTGTATCTTTAAATTGAAATATCTTTTGATATGTTTATTTTTTATAATCTAATTTCACCATATTTTCTAAAATTCTGTCCTCTTTAATTCAACATCCATTTTGATATAATTTTATTAAATTTAGGTTTTTTCGTTTCTAATGATATTGTTTAAGTTAATTTAATTTTTTACTACTTTAACTTTAATTTAAACTTTAGTAAAATTGTAATATTTGTTCGCTAAAAAAGTAGTCATCGGGTACTCGTCGCTGCATTGCGCGGGTACAATGCTAATGTTTTAAAATATGCTTTTAAAGGAACTTGAAGCATTTAAGTAGTCATAACTCATAGTACTTTTCAATACATAAAAAAATTAAAGTAAAAGTAAGAATATGTGAAAATTCCATTTTCAAGTCTAAATAGATGAAAAGTTATGATAAATGTACTGCAATCAAAATTAATTTATACCGTAATCTGTCTTTTAGTGCACATATCTAATTTATTTTTTTTGAACATCACATATCTAAATTGGGTGGGCCAATTTACTTATTGACAAACTAATATTAATTCAATAGCATATATATGTAGCAGTTCTTGGTATCTTGGGGTGGGTCTTAGCCAACCCAAAGTTATACATACCTCCGTCCCTGACCGTTAACAATTTTAGTTGCAATTAATCACATTATTAACTTGTTTAAAAAAATATCATTTGTTACATTTTAATTAATTCTCATTTTTACTACTACTTTAAGAACTAGGAAATTATCATATGTTCTTAACAACTTAAATTTAAAAGTTAAAAATATCATAGAAAAATATTCGTTTACTAAAAGATCCATCATAAATCTAGTAGATTCTTTCATAAGTTTCTATCAATTTATTCAATACTTGTAATTTCAATCACTGGGTTACTGGTCCAATCGGTTTAACCATCGAGTCCATTCGTGTTCATTCGATCAAGTTACTGGATTACCGGTTTAACCTGAGCAATCTATTCTCCAAAAAAAGTAAAATTAGTATATATTTATGATAAAAAAATTTCTTAAATGATTGTCCATTTTTTCTTACCGACACACCTTGATGTTCTTTTTACACATGAAAGATCTTGACCGAAATTTTACTTATAGTGACCTCCAAAACTATTGTATCTATAATAAAAGAGGAGAATCATGTTCCCGTAGGAACTGTTCCCCTCTCACATACTCACATATTTTATTCGCTTCTCCACTCTCATACTACTGTTCGTTCCAAATAAAAAAACCAAAACTTCCACGTTTCTTCTCAGATGCCGTGTGTTGGTTCTCAAATCTGACCACAGACGTCGACTGGTTATAGTGGGCATGAAAGTGGACCACAGTGGTTGATTCAATTGATTCCCGTTCATACGGTGTCCGTTTGGTTTTGTTGGAAAATAAGGAGATCTGGCCCTTCATCTAAATACATCGTAACCGTCCATTCATCGTGTGTGTTTATATGATTTTGGCCCCAAAATAAAAACCACTCTCACTCCCACCTATGGTTTTCCGCCGCTCTAACCATGGTTTTGATCGATTGATCCGGATCCAAGTATGATTTGATCCGATCTAAGCACGGTTTGATCCACACAAATACTCTACTGCGTATCCCCTACCTCTTCGTTGTCGCCGTCTGTGTTGTGGGTGGGTTGGTGGTGGTGCCTCGAGTGGGTTGTTCCTTATGGTTGTTTTTATTGAGGCATTTGCTTGAAAGCCCTAATTTTTGCGGCTCCGATTTAGATGCAACAAAACATTAGTGATGTGGATATGTTTTAGGGTTGTGGTTTAGATGTTTCGTGGTGCTCGTGGTTTCTGTGTTTCCTGCGTAGCTTTTGACCTTAAGAGGGTTTCAATATATAAGGTAAATTTCGTTTTTCCAACTGTTTTTGGATTCCAATGGTTATTTTGGGTCTATCAGATTGTGTTACGGTTGTCTGTTGTTTAATTTTCAAAACTGATTGAATTGAGTTTCATGATATTTATGGTTAGTTGACTTGGCTCTTTTAACTTAAAGTTTTAATTTATAGTTCATCCTTGGTTAGAGTATATCCTTATGCTCCTTCGTTGTCGTTTTCCTTTTTGTTGCCGCCACCCATTGCGGGCGAGCATTAGAAAGATGTGTGATGGTGGTGATAAGCACATTGGCTGAAAAATAAACTGTATGATAGTATGTGATGACGTATAGTCCCAAACCGGGTCATTACCCCGGCCCACGGGTACTACCCGTATCCGGCCCATCACGAATGGGTTGGAGTAATGTCATTTGAGCCTATGTGTTTCGGATGAACAGTGGTCGCACGTGTCATGTGCGACCCACGGTCTCGTACGCCCGGTAGAGGGTTAGACAGAATCACAATCTAATTAAGATTGTGATTTACCCTAAGGAAGAGGATATAAACTAACCATAACTAGAAGATAGCAATCGACTAATTATGGCACCTATCTCTTACTTGGGGCCAAAGTTTCGGTAAAGCCCACTAGGGTTTTATCGCCTATATAAGGAACCCCCAAGGATTCCACAAAGGTACGATTCACACATTACTTTCATCACTCACCAATTTCTAACCCTTAAACCGATTACTCACTCTTACGCTGTAGTCTAATCGTGGGATATATTCCCACGGTAAGCCTAACAGTTTGTTGCATTAGTGTGCAGGATCTCAAACCGAAGTTTACTTGGTGCAAGAGTCGGAGCCCTAGACACTCGAATTAAGCCTAATTCGGGTTAAGCAAGGATCATCCAACTTTTGTATCAACAAGTTGGGGCCATACGGGGGACCCTACACTAAACTTGAACTCTACTAATGACGAAGGGAAACCCTTATCAAGGAAATCCAAGGAAAGTCAATTCGGGGAATCGAAAGTCAGGGGAGATGTCCGTGTCACCATACTCCACCTCTCACTAGGCAGGCAGGAGGGCCTAACAACCGCAGCACGGTACTTCAATCCCCTGGGGTGTAGGCACGTCCCTGAACACCCCACCACCTACTCTCACGTTGAACAATCCTGAGACGGGGCCAGCACCAAACGCCCCTGATTGTAGGTAAACTACGTCTTTTAGGAAAAAGAACGTATGTATGGTAAGTATTAAGCGAGATGATTAAGGAAAATCGAATGCTAATGACCCACGTAAGTTCGTTCACCAAGGAGGACTAAAGTGTGTGTGTTTAATTTGTATGATTTTAGATTAATATAGAGAGAAATAAGGGGAAAGGAAATGATAGATTACGGTAAAATTAAACTAAGACGTAAAAGACGCAAAACCGTGAATAGTGACAAAATAAAATTTTACTCTAAAAATTTCCAAAAAATTACCAAAAATTCCTAAAAAGAAACTAAGGGTTTACAAATGATCAAAACTTTTTTAAACCCTTTTAATTAATTAATATTTAATATTTAAATGCTAAATAAAGCCCTAAAAATCAAATAACTTATCAAAAAGCCCAAACAAAGATTTTTCTACTTGTAAACCTCAAAAGTGTCTTAATTAAGCTAAAAACTATTTTTCCAAAATTTTAAACCTATTAAATCTATTTAAAAACCCTAAAAATAATTTATAATAATAAAATAATAATAAAATAATAATAAAATAATAATAAAAAATTCAAAAATTATAAAAATTTTTAAAAACTTGAAAACTAGTTTATTTTAACCTAAATAAACAGAAAATGAAAGTGAAATTACCTAAATACTCCAATTAGGCCCTCAAATGGATCAAAATTAAAACAGTCCACCTAAATGAGCTTTTTAGCCCAATAAGCAAAAAGTCAACCAATTATGCCCAAAAAGCACAGTCTTACTTAAAATTTGATTTTAAACAAAAAGCCTCTAAAGGCCCAAAAGTTGAAAGTGAGCTTATCACAGCTTAATAAGCACTAAGCTTATTTTTAATGGGCCAATAAGCCCATTAAGCCATATGTTAATGCCATAAGCTGAAAATTTACACACATCCTTCTCTTGTGATTATAAAGCCGTTTGTAAAAAGAAATTTTGAAAAAGCTCAGTAAATAAGCCTGAAATAAGTCAAAGCTCTCTATAGAAGACGACAAAATAGTCGCTTTTGAGTTCTAGGATGATTCAAGAGCTGATTCTTTTTGCAAAAGGTTACAAATAAGCAAAATAAGAAGATTCAACAAAGAAAATTCCAAAAAGACAAGTAGAATAAGTTGTAGAAGCCAATAAGCTGGCTGAAAAAGCCAAATAAGCTAGTTTTCTAACAAAACCTAAACCAAATAAGCTGAAACCTTCCAAATATGATATTAAGATGAGAAAAATGACACCTATCACAAAATTAAAGTTGTTGCACACACCAATAAGCTAAACTAAAAAATAAGCCAAATTGAGCTTATTTGACCAAAGGTCAAAGTGTTCCAAATGTTACCAAACTATTAGGACTTGTTTATGAGCTTGTTATAAGACTTTTTTTGTGAAGGATTCAAGGATGAATCCCTTGAATCAAGCAGGTAGTTAGCCAACTTGATTTCAATTTTGGTATAAATATGGCCAATAAGCCAGTAAGCTTATGAGCTGATGAAATAAGTTGCAAACACTTAGCACACCACAACTAGGCAACAAAGAACAAGTATCAAGCAGAACACAACACAATTCAGTTCAAGAAAGGAAAATCACATAACATGCATTTGACTGATGTACTTGACCAAAAAGTTGAGATTCAGTAAGCAATAACTTTTTCAATAAGCCACCAAAATGTGAAACCAGATTATGTAGAGATAAACACCAACAAGAACTACAAGCAAACAAAATTTCAGACTCTAAATCAAACAAACAAACAAATAATTCTTTCTGATGTGTTTAACCTTGTTTTAGGTGAAAAAGTAGTTAACATGCAATATCTTTGTTATCTGTTTTCAACACTTAGCAAAACACAAACAACCCTTAAAATGAACAACCAATAGCAGCAAGAACAAAGGAACCAAACGCCAAAGGCCTTAAGCCCTAACAACAAGCAAATCCAAACAACACTTAATCTTACTGATTTTAAAGCACTTGTTGATTTTAACCTTGTAACATGCAATTTTATGACTGAGATAAGTTACTACCAACCTATGTGACAGATTCAAGCACAAAGAACACAACTTTCAAGCATGAAACTCCAAATCACATAGCATACACTAGTTAAAAAGAAAAATGAAAAAGAGAGTGTTCAAACCTCCAAGATGTACATCCACACCTTGGAATCAAAGAGCTTAGGTGCTAGCTAATGAAGCACCATCTTTCCACTGCTAAGAACAAAGAAAAGTCACAACCCAAGGCTTAGACCTATGGTTAGCACAAATAAGCAGAATAAAGTGACAAAAAGACCAAGTCTTTGCAACACTTAGGTTCCCAGAAGGCTTGAATCTTCCCTTAAGTCCTCACTACCCCTTAATCAGTCAAGATTAGGAGGCTATGATCACCCTTAAGCTCAAATAAACAAGGTGTTGAACCACAAGTATTTAGCAACCCACTTGATTGATTTTGTTAAGAAAACTTGTAACAACTTCCCAATTTGTTTAAACAGTTTGAATGTGACTTATGTCACTTAAAAAACACCTTAGTGAACAATCCTCTCCCAAGCCAGACCAATTTCTTTATCACACAAAGAACAAGGGATTCACAGGCTTATGAGGAGATATTTGGAGTTGTTCAATGTTTTGTTTAAGTACAAAAACATGACAACAAAAGCTTAAAACAATAACAAGAATAATTGAACTCAGTTTTCAATCACAACACAATACCACACTTTCATTAATTAGAAAAGGGCTTTACAAGGCTTGACAAAGGAAAAAATGAGAACAAGAACTAAGCTACTCAACTGATGGCCTTATATAGACCTTACAATGATTCTAGAATGCTAAGGAAACAATAAAACCCTAACTAATGAAGTTCCATAAATGCCCTTGTTGAATTTGAACTTTGGATGTCATGTGAAGAGCTCTTGGCGTTTTGCTGATGCTGAGTTGTAATGGAGTGATCTCAGACATCCAATGATGTGTAGGAACCAAGCAAATGCCTTTGGTCGTTGGATGGGAACATTGGTTTTGGATGTATGTTGAAGACGAATAGGGAGTGGGCAGGAGAGCCACGTGTAGCACTCTAGGGTGATGGGAGGACCGAAGTGAGGTTTGGGTTTTGATTATCACATGATTAATCATAAATCTGGAGGGTTTTAAGGTTTAATTGTTGCTTAATCAAAATTTCCCAATTCGTGTTCCTGAACCAAGAACACTGATTTTTTATCTTGTTTTAGTTTTAAGAAAGTGTTAGGCGCCATAATTTCTTAAACATGATTAATAAATATTAATCCGTTTAGTGGGATGGTGATGTGGAGGCTGGGAGGGTTTTGATTGGTAGAGAGGGTGAGTGGGGTGAGGTGGCAACATGTGATAGGTCTAGGTAAGTATGTTGTCTTGGCAGGAATGGTCCCCTATTTTCCAACTTGTGTTCATATAACTTTAAACAGCCATAAACTCAAACTCCTTTGTTATCAAAGTTTCATCTTCACACTTTTGCCACAAATACTTTTCCAAAGTGTTTAAAAGGACTTGTTTTGTCATTTCTTGATATTTGAAGGCCAAACTTGTTCTTTCTTGTATCTTTAAGGTCTTCATGGTATGTTTGACTTTGAGGACCAATATTTACAAGTCTTCATTTTGTAGGGACTGTTCTTGCCAATTCTTAAAAGTTAAGGGACCTTTTTATAATTTTGACAAACTTTAGGGACCAAACTTGTAATTATGATAGATAAGGGTATAAAGTGTCATTTCTTCAATGATGAACGACCTTTCTTTTACATCTTCAATACTTCAATAACTTTTCTTAGAAAATCACAACTTGGGCCCGGTTCATTGTGCGAGTTCGTTTCTCGTGTTCGTTTTTGCTTGTTTCTTGTGATCTTTTGTCTTTTTCATGATATCCCTACCTAAAATACACATGTAACAAACACAAGCACATAATATGGTATTTTATGACATTTTATGCATTTTAAAGCCCAAAAAGAACGACGAGACCATGTATAATTGCAGTCTCATCACTCCCCCATACTAAACCATTGTCGTGCCCCACTCAATGCCAGATTAAAGTATCTAAGCATCTCCAAAATTTATTTTTCATCAACTTTTATTGAAATGTAAACTTACTATACTACTGCTACTTGCGTTTTAGACATAATGTATGATTTTCATCAAAAAATGGGACGTTTAGGTTCATAGAACAAGAACACATGAATGCTTCGTTAGAAATAATTTCGTCGTCCTCGATCTTCACCCAATTCCATGCTAAGCGTGTAACGAGATCATTGTCATTATAAGTTAGTAATGCTAACACTACTCATATGCCCTAATCACGTACTTAGACTCTCTTAATCCTATTTGGTATCTCTTATATTTTATTCTTGTCTTGAATGATTGTAACACCCCATTTTGGAAAATGGAATGTCACGCGTGATTATGGTGTGTCATCAAAGCATACAAGGTAAATGTCTTAAAAACATTAAATGACCATGAAAGGAAATACCGGAAACAAACAACGGTACCCCAAGCATAAGCTCATCACACACAAACATAAGTACTGTAAAGGAAAAGGACAAAACAATGTCCAAAGAAATAAGTAGCAAAATCTATGATGAAATGAATAAAGTAGAGAATGCTATATAGCTTCCAATCCATATGCACGTACGCTTAAAGTCTACGAGCGCCCTTGAGTACCTGTCGTTTGGGAACGTGAAAGGAAAACGGCTGAGCATAACGCTCAGTGCACGGATATACAAGTATGACATAGAATAGCATAAGAATATAAGACTAATAGCAGCAGAATAATATATTCTCTAAGCAATCTGGAATCATGTTCATAAAACTGGTGTTATAGTTTGAAAAGACTTATGTTTCTATGAAAATATGTATTAATTAGCCAAATAGCCCATATAGTTCATGAGGTTCCACCGTGCATGAATACTTGGAGGGGAGACCTCGTCAAGCAATTAGAGGGGTTGCCTCTAATTAAATAGTCTGGGTAGGACGGATCAACTCCTAGTGAAGGATGCAAGGCACACATCACATTCACTCTGATATTTCTTGTAAACATGTAACTAGGATGCACCCATACGCCCCACATGATAATATAATATAATGGCCAAAGCTGAAAAGGGACGCCACGAGCAGTCACTTCGCCGTGGGGAAGTCATAACACTGGTTCCTCCAGTGTTATGGTTATGGTACCTCCATAACTAGGTGACACTGGTCATGCATGTATATGGCTTAGGCTCTTATTCTAACATAAGTATCAAACATATTAAACAATACTAGGAAAACAATTGGCTGCAAACAGGGAATCCTAATGAGGAAAGAATGTCCATACTGAAAGGACAGGAAATCTGTACCTTATGTCCAGTGAACGAAGAAGACGAAAGATGGAAGTCCTACTTTGATCT
This sequence comes from Glebionis coronaria, assembly GCA_025667525.1. Lineage (NCBI taxonomy): Eukaryota > Viridiplantae > Streptophyta > Magnoliopsida > Asterales > Asteraceae > Glebionis > Glebionis coronaria. The sequence goes on from CM046877.1 coordinate 426,232,552, forward strand.
CACTAATGCTACATAAATAGGATACATATATAAGTATTCTGTTTACTGAGTACTTAACTGATTATATCGTGTCTTAGCTTGTTTTATATGTTCATGTCTTGTTTTACTAATTTTAAAGTCATTCTGTGTTTATCATGTATTCTATGTATTCTGATTAAGTATTACTTGTATTTATTGTATTATTATACTTGTTGTGTAATAATAAGTAACTTTCTAAAAATATCAGGTTTCCTAAAATAGAAAGTTTCCAAAAATAGTTTAACTTCTTAAAATAGATCAGTTTCTAAAAATAGAAAGTTTCCAAAAATAGTAAGTTTCATGAATTAGAAAGTTTCCATATTTAGAAATAAGCTGAATTAATAAGTTAATAATATAAGCTTAAGTTTAATGGTTAAATACATAAGTCATGTGATTATAGTATAGTTTATAAATATTACCATGTTACCTAAATAAACTATAGGTTGTATGATTTAATTAAATATAAGCATGAATTAATTAAATTAAGGTGTATAAAAAATACTTAGGTTAAAACATGTATTAATATCTTATTAATTATAACCTAAGTCATGCTTATTAATTAATTATATTCCATGTCTTAATAATTAATTAATACTATAGTCTAAATTAAATAATTAAATACTTAGGTTAAAACATGTATTATTTTGTAAATAATAATTAACCTAAGTCCATGATTAATGAAATTAATTATTAGTCATGTTTAATTAATTTAATTCTTGTCAATTAATATAACTAGTAAAAAATAACTTGTAAATAAACCCGAGCCTGAAACCCGAGACAAAACAAAAACCCGACACCAACCACCACCCACAGCCGCGGCCGCGGTGGCGGCTGGTGGCTGCGCTGCCAACAGCGGCGGCTGCTGCCGCTGCTGCGCCGTGGCTACCCACTGCCAGCACAAAGATCCCACCAGCGCAGGCCGGTGGTTTCCCCTGCTGCCTTCGCTGTTCCCATTGTTCGATCCAAGCAGCCACCGGCTTAAGCCGGTGGTGCCTGCTGTTGCGCCGAGACCCACACCGAGCCCCTTAGGGGGTCTCGGTTGTGGCTAAAAAGGGACACCAAGAGTCATTCGACTCTTGGTTGGCTGTCGAACCACAAAACCAAGCCAAACGAACCCTTTCCCATGTTTTTTTAGATTCATAACATGTTTTATTTAATTGTTTTTAAAGATCTAACATAAAAACATAATTAAATAAATAATTAAAGATCAAGGTTTAATGTTTTACCCCAGTGTGTGATGGAAAATAACACGAACACGAACCAATAACAAAAGATCAAAGATCAAAAACGAATTCCTCCTTGCCTTGATGCGTGTGCCGCGGCTATGGGGTCCAAAGGAGCTAGGGTTTTAAATTTTTCTATAAAAAATTATGTTTATGAAAACTCTGTGTTTTTAGTTTCCCTTAATTAAAACAAAAGTGGGCTTGGGCCCTCCCTTTCTTCTTGGTGCCGCGGCATGTAAGGCCCACAAGGGAAAAACCCGAAGTTTTTCCCGTGTTAAATTTTACGTGTTCGTATGCTTGTATTTTCGTGTTAGAATTCTTCGTGATATATTTAAATACTTGTATGTAACGATATTAATCGTATTCTATTAAATAAGTACGTAGTTACGTGTTCGTGATTTTTACGTTCATAATTCATGTTCGTGATTATAATTATTATTGTTAATAATTATCGTGTACTATCACGTACTTAATACTTATCGTGTAATAAAACATACATAACTTCTGAAATTTCTAATCGTGACACGTGTTCATGCTATAAAAGGAAAGTTTTAATATGTACGTACGTTTACTAAGTGTACTGTTTATGATAAAAGCATGCGGGTTTTACAATGATCATGAAGATACATTTTTTACTTATGCGATGATAGATATTAATTTCCAAAAATAGAGTCATAACGGTGTAACCAAGACCATCGAATTAATAACCTCCCTTAATAGACAACGATGTCAAAAAATTAAGTCAACAACAAGGATCGATAAAAACGGTTTTATAATGGTTTTGAACATGAGACTTATTACCATGAATTTTATGACCTACCTCATCATCGGTGGCTTTGATTTTCATGGTTTACCTCCATCTTTTATTCAACTCCGCCATGGAGCTTTTATTTAACCTCGCCATCAGGTGTTTATTATGACTTGACGTATATCCTCACGCTAAGGCGAATTTTGGATCTTTAAGGCTTCGAGATTTAAGACATTCACTTCAATTTTGTATAGATTTTTCGGCCTTGTGAGCTTAATAAGTGTGAAAACACTTATCCTTTTACCACTTAATTATAATAATAACCAAGCCAAAACGTGTATTTTATGTCGTAAATGTCGGAATTATGCGTGGTTTGTGTTTATTTTTTTGTAATTTAGGGTCAAAATGTGAAAAGGGAAGAAAACACGGGCTTTTATCGAAGAAAAAGACAAAAGACGAAGTCAAGAGATCAAGAGTGCAAAAAGAACGGAAGTCCAAGACCTATTCTGAAGATTTATCGAAGAACAAGTCTAAAGATGGATGTTTAATAAAGCCGAGGAACTCAAGTCTAATAAATGAAGCAATTATAAGACAAGTTCAAATAATCCCGAGACAAAAACGAAAAAGTCGAAGAATTAAGAAGACGAAAAGACGAGAAAGAAAGAAAGAAGGAAGCAACACATGCTTAACCTCCCTAATCACTATAAATACCACCCATTTCACCACATTTGATTTTGTTGGCTAGTTTGACAATCTAGTTCTTCCACAATTTACATTACTTGCACAATTTTGATTTCATGTCATTTACTTAATTATTCTTTAAATTCATGTCTTAAATTTCGTTCCTTTTAATTCCAAGTAAGTTCATTTTATTGTTGAATCTTTATTTTCCTTTAATGAAGCTTTTATTTATCATTCTCATCCTACTTTTCTTGTTTTGATTAATTACAAATTCGGATTAAGCAATCTTTTGCATAATCTCATTGTTTATTTGATTTAGAAGTTTGTCTTTCATTTACATCTAAGCTTCTATACGGATTAAGCTATAAGTTTGAAAATCTTATTGGCTTATTTTGTGTTTAGCTTATTTGCTTTTAAGTTTTCTTAAAAGTTTTGTCTTTATAAAATCCATTTTATAAAGTTTTCGTATTTTGTGTATTGAAAGTTTTTAAATTTGTTGCTTGTTATCTCGTCTTATCATCATTTAAGTTAAGTTTTTGATATTAGCTTATTAGTCATAGCTTATTTGATTTTTTCTTATTGCGAATTCATTTCCATCGGAAAGGGAGGTTTTAGACATTCCGACGGTTCTTCTTCTCCACATTCCGATAGTGACAGTATCGGAACGAGGGTTATTACATTCCGACGGCATTGCGATCTAACATTCGGATCTAAGGCAATCCCCCTTATTCCGATCAAGATTCCGATCGCACATTGCGATCTGGATTGCGACAGCTCTTAAGGTTTCATTGAGACAAAGTGCTGCCCAAATTTCCTTAGCAACATTTCGATCTGAGTAACATTTCGATAGAAGTTTATTCCGACAGCTTTTGTTTCCTTACATTTCGATAGATTGCTTTTTACTCATTCCGATAGATTTGTTTCTATATTCCGATACTTACTTTGCGATCTGGATTCCGATGGGGTATGGTGACAGCTTTCTGATCTGGATTCCGATGGTTTTGGATTTTGAATTAAATTTTGCTTTGTTTTATTTTTAAGTTTTCATTATTTCATGTTTACATTTTTATTACTTTGTCAAATTTAATTTTTCGTCAAGCATTAAATTTTTGTCATTTAACTATTTACTTTTAAGTTTTTAATATTGCACAATCACTTTTTAATTAGTTTTAGATTTAATTAACCGTCATTTACTTTAACGTTTCGCAATTTAATTATACTACAACGACCAATTTATTGTTTCCCACCAAAAGACGACTAAGTCGCACTTAAACCAATAATAAATTCGAAGAGACTAGTTCAATGATATTTTCAACTAAGTAAAAACTAGTTATTAAATGGCGCCGCTGCCGACTCTTTTCGTAAAGATTAACGGTTTTCTGTGAGAGACGCGTTGAATTTTAGGATCCGTTCACTCGTGAACGTTATTTTTTTTGCTTTAAATTTTCCAAAACTCCATAAGAATTTAAAAAAATTATTAGAAATCCATAGAAATTAAATATTTTCCAAAAAGATTTTATTTTTATAGTGTATATATATTGTCTATTCCTTTGGTATCTTTTTCTTTTGCTTTTGCAGGTGTATGCGTACTAGATCTTCAACTTATCCAGAGCCCGAGACTCATGAAGATTTAGCTATGGCAGGTGTGAACAACAACAATAACCCACCGCACCTCAACAATAACAACAACAATGTTCCCCCACCCGATCTTCGAACAATGGAGGAGCTTTGTCTACCCACCATGAACGGACGCGGAGGACCGATTGCGCTGATGCAAATCACGGCTCCTGAATTTTCGTTGAAGCATCACATGATCCAGCAAGTTCAAAACGCTTGCCCATTTAGCGGATTACCGGATGATGATGCCAACAAACACCTCGACAAATTCATTACCGTTACTCAAAGCATGAAGTTCCCGGGGTTACTATGGATTTTCTTCGCCTTAACCTATTTCCACACACCTTATCCCACCATGGCGAACAATGGTTTGATCGTCTTCCGAAGAACTCAATTCATACTTGGGACGAGATGACTAAACGATTTTTGTCGCGCTACTTTCCACCATCCATGGTCACGAGCCTTCGAAATCAAATTAGTGGATTTACGCAAGAACCCGATGAATCACTTTTTGATGCTTGGGAATGATATAATATCTTGATCGATCGATGTCCAAATCACAACATGCTCCCCGTCACCTTAATTGATACTTTCTATAATGGTTTAACTTTTCGTGATCGTGATACGATTAATGCAGCCGCCGGTGGCACATTTATGAAAAGAAGACCCGAGGAGTGTAGAGAGCTTATCGAGAACATGACTACTAATCATAAAAATTGGGATTCATCCGCATTTTCAAGGAATAACCCGAGAGTCAATGTTTCTTCTCCTTCTTCAAACCCTGATATCACCGAATTGACCCGCGCAATGGTCGAAATGAGCAAGAACATGCAACTCTTGGCTACAAATCATCAACAACGAGTTAAATCTGTAGCAATTTCTTGTGAGACTTGCGGGGGTCCTCACACATACACTGATTGTCCTTCTACTCAAGACAATCCGGAAAACGTATATGCGGCTTATGGTAACTACTCAACGGAAAATTACCCAGCCCGACCTCAAGGTGATCGTAACTTACTAAGTTACCGTTCTAACAACTTTCTTTCACCCGGTTTTTTTCCTCAAAACCACAACCCCAACAACTACAATAGAAGCAACCAAATCCTACCTCAAGCTTCTAATCTTTATCACCCACCAGCTCAACAAGCCCCACCCATTAATCAAGATGCTGAAGCCTTAATGAGAACCCAAGGAGAGCAAATTAATAATCTGCAAAGCCAAATTATCAATTTGAAAGGGGATATCACTAAGCAAGGTAACGACATTAGATCCGAGCTTCGACATGATATACAAACCTCTTTTAGCACTCAAACAAATGATTTGAAGAATATGTTGGCTAGTTTCTTACCAAGTACTCAACCCTCTACTTTGGGCTCTCTACCTTCAAACACCGTCACCAACCCGAGAGCGAATGTAAGTGCTATTACTACACGCAATGGAGCAACCTTAGTAGGACCATCTATCCCTCCCCTAGTTACTCCATCTACACCTCCTCCACCACCATTTATCCCTCCTACTCCCACGCCTAGTATTAGTTCTTCATTACCGTCTCCACCCCTTAATGAAGTACCCAAGAAGAACCCTTCACCAACCCCACCTTCCACCTTTAAACCTTCAACGTTTCAACCTTTACCTGTTAAACCTATACCTTCCACCTATAAACCCGATATTTCTTATCCATCTCACTTAGACAAGGCCAAACTGCAAACCAAGGATGACATTCAAGTGTCAAACTATTTGAAGAAGATTTCGGAAATGACCATCACTTTTAGCCTTGTTGAAGCTCTTGCACAAATGCCTAAATTTGTTAAGATGTTTAAGGAATTGCTTAGCAAAAAGGAGAAGATGGCTGAGTTTGTTAATACTCGATTGAATGAAAATTGTTCTGTCGTCCTTCTTAAAGAACTTTCGGAGAAACTTGGAGATCCCGGTCGTTTTGTGCTACCATGTACTTTTCACCAAACCGAAGCATTTACTGCCTTAGCTGATCTTGGGGAAAGTATAAATCTGATGCCTTTAAGTGTTTGGAAAAAGTTATCATTACCCGATCTTACACCAACAAAGATGACTCTTGAGCTTGCAAATCGCACTCTCACTTACCCTCTTGGTATTGCCGAAGATGTGTTCATTAAAGTTGGCACCTTCACTTTTCCGGTCGACTTTGTTGTTGTTGATTATGAAATGGACCCTCGTATTCCTTAATACTTGGTCGGCCATTCTTGAGAACCGGAAAAGCTTTAGTTGATGTTGCCGAAGGTGAGTTAATCTTAAGGGTCGGGAATGATGCACTAGTGTTCCAAATGGGGAAGATCACAACAAAAACAAATGGAAGAGAATCAGCGAATATGATTAATGTGCTTGATGATTTTTTCGTCTACAACAATCCTCTGTTCGATTCTTGCTATGATAATCCACTGTTCCAAGATGATGTGGATGATTCTCTTTCCAATTCTGATCCTCCACCAATTTATGATTCTCCACCGATCTTTGATGCTTATGATGACGATTCTAGTTCCAATGGAGATGATTATGATGATTTTACTACTGAGTATCCAGACATGCCCACTTATGATGATTTTGATGAGGCTGATACTCTCTCGAGTGATTCTTCACATGATGAAGATCCTCCGCCAACAACACTTGATCCTACTTTGGATGACTACTCATTTGAGGAAGACTTTGCTACTTTTCTCAACACATACTTCCCAAATGAGAGTGATGCTCCTCCTTTGGACTTTAATGATTATGGTCTTTATCCTACTTTGGATATGAAGAAACCCGCTTCAAAGGATAAAAAGTCGACCGACACCGATATACGCAGCACTTATGTCTTGACACCTCTATATCCACCTTCTGAGGATGAGAAGAAACAGGCTTGTTTAATCTGTTTTTGGGTTTAAAAGTGGTGTTTAGCGCCATTATTTACTAATCAGTTGGATTAGTTTAATATTGCTGAGTGGATTTTTGAGGTGGCAAGAAGGTGGGCTGTGATTGGCTCATTTGTGTGAGTGGGGCACGTGTCACCATGACACTGGCCTAGGTAACTTCTCTTGTCTGCCCATTTTGGTCCCTTTATTCCTTCCTTTCGTTCATTTGCAAATTAGTATAATAAAACTGAATTTCTTTTGCAAATCAAGTTTCAGTTTTTATACTTTTGCCCCAAATACTTTTCCAAAGTATTTTCAGGGGTATTTTTTGCTAATTCATGATTCTTGAAGGGCTGTTTTTGGCATTTTCTTCAAACATTATGGTCTTGACTTGTATTGTTGACTTTGTTGAGGACTAATATTGACAAGTCTTCATTTATGAGGGACCATTCTTGCCAACTATTCAAAGTGGAGGGCCCTTTTTGTAAATTTGACAAACTTTACGGACCAATCTTGTAATTATGAATAAACAAGGGTTTAAAGTGTCAGTTCTTCAATATTGAAGGACCCTTCTTGTACAATCTTCAAATCTTCAAGGGTTATTCTTGGAAAATCACCATTAGGGCTTGGTTCATTATGCGGCTTCATTTCTCGTGTTCATTTTTGCTTGTTCTTGTGATCTTTTGTCATTTTCTCAATATCCGTACCTAAAATACACATGTAACAAACACAAGCATATATTTGCCATTTTTCATGATATTTTATGCATTTTAAGCCCATTTTGGACGATAAGACTATGTATAAAAGTAGTCTCATCAATCACCAATTGAAAATTTCTTCATAACTTCAAAATTCCTTTCATCATTGTTTTTCTAGACAGATATTGAGACAGGTGTCATATGAGGAATGATTTGATGCTTACTGATTGGTTTAGGCTTTCTTCTTTGGGTGACGATTTTGGTGTATTGGTCATATAGTTTCTTAAGTTGGGTGGTTCATTGTTGTTGCTTCAAGACCATTTCATCCTTAATGGCCTTGAGTTCTTCCTCCTGGTTTTGAATGAACTCTTCTCCCCCTTTATTGCTCAACAAGGCCTCAGGGTTACCACCCACTTCTTTCACAAACTCAGTGGATACCCTCAAGATCTCAGCCTTTGTTGCTTCACTAGCCTTAGCCGACTCCATTGTATCTAAGTACACTTGGATTTGATCAGGAGTCATCTTGTACATCTTTCCATTAATCTCATATGGTACCAAGACAATAGCATCAGGATCAGGACTTCTTTCTCTTGAAGCTTTTACAAGCTTCTTTGGTGGAGGTGTTAGGGTTTCATCAGCAATGCCTTTGCCCCTATCTAGATTAGATATTGAGGGCTCAGGGTTGGGAGGAATTGAGTTTAAGAGTCGGGGTTGTGGTAGTTCTTCCTGCTCCCCCTCAGTGTGAGAAGGATTCCAAACACTTAAAGGCATTAAGTTTATACTAGCACCTAGATCGGCTAGGGCCATGCAATTCTCTACTCCCGGGAAGTTGCAAGGAATCAAGAAGCGACCCGAATCACCAAGTTTGGTTGGCAATTGCCTTAAGAGCACTACGGAGCAATTCTCATTAAGGTGGGTCTGAGCAATGTCAAGAAGCTTTTCCTTATCACTTAAAAGATCTTTAAACATCTTAGCGTATTTGGGCATGTGAGCGAGAGCCTCGGCAAAGGAGATGTTAAAATTCAATTGTTTAAACATTTTTAGAAAGTTTGAAACCTGAATATCGTCCTTGCTCTTTTGCTTCTCTTTCCTTAACCTTGAAGGATAAGGTATATTGGATGAAGAAGAAGGATTTAAGGGAGTAGGATCACTCACAACCACGGGTGGTGGGGAAATGGGGATAGAAGGTGAAGGAGGTGAAGAAAGTTGCTCGTTTTCCTTGTTCACAATCACGGGTGGAGGTGTAGGAAGCTCGGGTTCCATATAACCTTTTCCACTACGAGTGGTGATTGCTTTCATCTCCCCTCGTGGATTCGCAACGGTGTTACTCGGAATAGTACCCGAAGCAGAGGGTTGATTACTTTGGATGAGCGAACCAATCATATCACGAAGGTGAAGAGCTTGATTATTAAAAGAGTTTTACATGTTTGCATTAATTGCATCGCTGTGTTTAGCCATGTCATTCCTTAGCTCGGCTCGAATATCGTTCCCTTGTTTTGCCATTTCTCCCTTCAAGTTGCGGACTTGACTCTGAAGATTCGTCACCAACTCCCGATTAGTCTTCATAAATGTCTCGACATCTGGATTCACTGCCATCGGTTGATTGAGAGGTGGAGCCTGGTAAGCTTGAGAATTTCCTTGAGTTGGGTATGGGTTTCTTTGGGATTGATATTGATTATTTGCACGAGGTTGGGATTGGTTTGCAGAAGGGAAACCGGGAGGAGCAAGATAATTGTTGGAGCGATAACTTAGCAAGTTACGGTCTCCTTGAGGGCGAGCTTGATAGCCTCCCGTGGGATAAGTACCATATGCTGCGTTAACGTCTTCAGAATAATTGCCGTGAGTAGAAGGATACTCATTGTAGGAATGAGGACCACCACATGTGTCACAAGAAATAGCAACGGCTTTAGCTTGTTGAGTTTGGTTAGAAGTCAAAATTTGGAGACTTTTGTTAATATCAAGAATAGCACGTTCCAAAACAGACGAGTTGGTGGTGGAAGAAGTAGATGAAACATTGACTCTCTGATTAGATCTTGAGGATGCGGAAGAATCCCAATTCTTGTGGTGAGTAGTCATGTTTTCAATCAATTCTCGACACTCCTCCGGTCTCCTTTTCATAAAAGTACCACCGGCGGCGGCATTGATCGTGTCACGATCACGAAAAGTGAGACCATTGTAGAAGGTGTCAATGAGAGTGACGGGGAGCATATTGTGATTAGGACAACGGTCGATCAAATCATTGTAGCGTTCCCAAGCATCAAAAAGCGATTCATCATTCTCTTGCATAAATCCACTGATTTGGTTACGAAGGCTAGTGACCATGGATGGGGGAAAGTAGCGCGATAAAAAGCGTTGAGTCATGTCATTCCACGTATGAATAGAATTCTTAGGAAGACGGTCAAACCATTTTTCGGCATGGTGAGAAAGTGAGTGTGGAAAAAGTTGGAGGCGAAGGTCATCCATAGAAACACCGGGGCACTTCATGCTTTGGGTAATGGTAATGAATTTGTCGAGGTGTTTGTTGGCATCATCATCCGGAATTCCACGAAATGGGTTCGTTTGCACTTGTTGGATCATGTGATGCTTCAACGAAAACTCCTGAGCCGTGACGTGCATTGGCGCAATTGGGCCTCCGCGTCCGTTCATGGTGGGTTGGCACAATTCCTCCATTGTGCGTAGATCAGGTAGGTGAACATTGTTGTTGTTGTTGTTATTATTCAAATTGGGTAGAGGTGGGTTATTATTGTTGTTATTAACACCAGCCATATCTAAATCTTCACGAGTCTCGGGCTCAGAATAGTTCGAAGATCTAGTACGCATACACCTGCAGAAGAAAAATATACACAAAGAGAATATCTATATAATCTTTTTGGTGCAAAACCTTTTGAAAAGAATTGTTTTTTATGATTTTTTTAAATGTTTTTATATTTTTGAAGAGTTTTATATTTTTTTATGGATTTTTTTTGAAATTTTTATAGCAATGAAAATAACGTTCAAAGAACGGATCCCAAAATTCAATGCGTCTCTCATAGAAACCGTTTATCTTAACGAAAAGAGCCGGCAGCGGCGCCATTTAATACTTGCCTTTACAACCAAATATAGAATTTTGTAGTCCCAAAGTCTTTTCGAATTGAAAACCGGTCTTAAGTGCGACTCAATCGTCTTTTGGTGAATCAAGAGAATGGTTTGGTTTTGACTATCTATTTTTAAACTATAAGCAAGTAATTAAAGTGTCGTTGAGTAAATTTAAAGCTTTGACAAAATTAAACTTAAAGTTAATTTATGAAAATTCTTAAAACTTAAAGCTTGTAAAACTTGAAAACTTAAAAACTTAATCAATCGGAATAAAACAATTAATGTCCATCAGAATACACCAAAATTTCAACCATCGGAATATCAAACAAGGATCCATCGGAATGTTAAACTTACTAACCATCGGAATGTTGTGAATACTACTGTCGCAATGTGAATCTATCGGAATGATGCTGTCGCAATGTTCCTTTCAAAAAATGGGCAGCACTTCGACTTAACTGAAGACCTTAAGACCCGTCGGAATATGCGATCGTAATATGCGATCGCAATCCCTGATCGGAATAAGGGGAAAAACCAACCCGATCGCAAAGTAAAACCCTAACGGGTTATTGCGATCAAAACTTCGAGTCCCGTCGGAATGTGTACAAAACCCTTTGATTGCGATGGAAGGCAACAGTTTCCGAAATTGGTGGCAAGAGTGAAACTCAATAAGCAAATGAAATAAGCTATTCTAACCGGATCTTAAACAATTCAAAAAGCTTAAATTTAATGACTTCTAAAACATAAAAGATCAAAACTTTATGGAATGAACTTTAAACTTACTAAAACCTTTTTCAAAATCCGAAAACCAATAAGCTAAGACTTGTAACTAGCCAATAAGCATTGAGCGCTTATAACTAATACACGAAAGCTTATGTAGGAACAAAGGGAATAAATCTTCTAACCATACAATCTCAACTTCAATCACGAAATATGGAAGATTCGGATCAAAGGAATGATTTCGGATCAAAAATTCAAATAAGCCAAGAAATGTAAAATGAGATAAAAGAACACAAAGCTTAAACTTGAAATTGATTAAAGGAATCCAAATACAAAGATTAATGAAAGCTTGAAAGAAAGGAAAAATGAAAAGCTTAGTGAGAGAAAGTTTAGAACTTTCTCTCTCTAAAAACTAGAAAGAAAACTTAAAAGTAAAAACTAGCTAACCCCCTCCTAATGTGATTAGGAGGGTATTTATAGGGAAGTGGGAAGCATGTGTAGTGCTTTCTTCTTTCCTTTTCTTCTCGACTCGACTTTAATTCTTCGTCTTTGTAGTCTCGGGATTTGAACTTGTCTTTTAATTTTCTTCTTCTATTAGACTTAAGTTCTTCGACTTCGTTAAACTTCTGCCTTTAGACTTTTTCTTCGATAAATCTTCAGAATAGGCCTTAAACTTCCGTTCTTTTTGAACTCTTGATCTTTTGACTTTGTCTTTTCCCGTTTTCTTCGATAAAAGCCCGTGAAAACCCGTGTTTTCTTCCTTTTTCATATTTTGGTCCTAAAACACAATAAAAACACAAACCACGCATAATTCCGACTTTTACGACATAAATCACACGTTTTGGTCTTGTTATTATTGGAAATAAGTGGTAAAAGGATAAGTGTTTTCACACTTATTAATCAGCCTGACTAATCCCAACTTTTGCCCTTTGTGAGGGTCCTGAGGTGGTGGAGGATCCCTTGAAAGCCTGAAACATCTCAATCACCATTTCCTTCATAGACTGAGTGTTAGCTTTGATAGTTTTCATATCAAACTGAATTAGGGATTGAGTGTTTTCTATGGTGGTGATCCTTGTCCTAAGTCTAGGAATATCAGCCTCTTTCAGGGACTTGGAGATGTCAGAGAGATTGGAGGCATTAACCATGTAACGTTGTGCAGCCCTTGACAATCTGAACTTTGCCTCAGCATCCATGTGAACATCCTCATAGATGGCATCACATTTCCCCTTCACCATATCCAAGTCAGACCTGAGAGAGTCTAACCTGGTGAAAACCTCAGTGAGCCTTGTCCTACTTCAGTAACTCAAGTAGTTGACTAACTCTGGAAATGGACTCAGTAGTGCTAGTGATCAGTCCATCCAGAGTTTTCTTCAAGGACACATTTGCTTCAACAGTAGGAAGAGCATGGTTGAGGAAGTTGATGAGCTTCTTCTCTTGATTTTCATGACTATTGTTAACATAACTGATGAATTCCATTTGGTTATCCACCTGAATTCTCATCTTTTCCTCAGTCAGGTCAAATCTATCACTATATGTTCTGAACTCATCAAGGAGTTCATCAGCCTTTGAAACCAAGTCTTCATGAACCTGATTGACCTCAGCTTTCAAGGTTGTGGAAGCATGAGTTAATACATCCTTGAGGGTTGCAATCAAAACCTTCTCAGTGACAGGCTTGATGTCATCAAAAGTTTCATCCAGAACCATAGTCTGAGTCCCCAACGAAGAGGTGTCAAGTTTTGCCTCTTGGGAGGGCTTTTTCGGTACCTCAGGGGAGGGCTCTTTTTGTTCGGTTGCCTCAGGGGAGGGCGTTTGTTGAGCCTCGGGGGAGGGTTGTATGTCCGCGAACAATGGTGGGGACTGTGGCTTCTGGTCTGATTGAGGAGGGGCCTGAGTTTCAGGTTCATCCCCAGCCTCAATCATATCTTTGTCGTCACTAAAACCTTGGAGTAACTCGTCAGGCTCCTCGAGTAGATTTACAAAATCTCTAAAGTTTAGTGAACCCTTAGGTTTGTCCAGCTACCCTTCAAAAGAAGGTTTTCCTTGGTTATCATCACTCCCTACCCCAAATCCTGAGGCTTGAGATTTACCCAACTGATACTCAGGGGCAGTTTGTGATTGATCAGTTGTGGAGGTGAGATCCCTATCAGCGGGGTGTTTTACCCATGGGCATACCTCTGAGTCTTTGGGATCAATAGTGGTTCCCTCAGGTAAAGACTTTTGTTTTAGTATGCCTTCATCGGGATTTGTGGAAGTGAGATTCCTATTAGCGTGGTGTTTTACCCGTGGGCGTCCCTCTGAGTCTAAGAAATCAAGTTTTGTGTCCTAAGGCAAAGACTTTTGAGATAGTGTGCCTTCATTGGACTTGGTAGAAGTGATAGGCCTATCAGCGAGGTGTGTTACCCGTGGGCGTCTCTCTGAGTCTTTGGCCTTAGTCTTGACCTAAGGCAAAGGTTGTGATTTACGAATGCCCTCATCGGTCTGAGTGGAAGGCAGTCCCGTAGGAGAAGGTTGTTTGTTTCCTTCTCTATCAAGAGGACCAGTAGTTTGGCTCGTCAACCCTGATTGTGATGTATCAGGGCCTCCCAAAAGCTCTTTCCCTTGGGGTAGTGGAAGCGGGGTGTTTTACCCATGGGCATATCTCTGAGTCTTTGGGATCAATAGTGGTTCCCTCAGGCAAAGACTTTTGTTTTAGTGTGCCTTCATCGGGATTTGTGGAAGTGAGATTCCTAATAGAGGGGTGTTTTACCCGTGGGCGTTCCTATGAGTCTAAGGAATCAAGTTTTGGGTCCTCAGGCAAAGACTTTTGAGATAGTGTGCCTTCATTGGACTTGGTGGAAGTGATAGACCTATCAGCGAGGTGTGTTACCCGTGGGCATCTCTCTGAGTCTTTGGCCTTAGTTTTGACCTCAGGCAAAGGTTGTGATTTACGAATGCCCTCATCGGTCTGAGCGGAAGGCAGTCCCGTAGGAGAAGGTTGTTTGTTTCCTTCTCTATCAAGAGGACCAGTAGTTTGGCCCGTTAACCCTGATTGTGATGTATCAGGGCCTCCCGAAAGCTCTTTCCCTTGGGGTATATGAAGCTTGGTCTGAACAAGGGTAGTCTTTTTAGCCTTGGCCTTTTTGGGTCGTGCCTCGGAAGCCTCAGGGCCCTGTGCCTTTGTGGGTTTGGTCTTTGGCACAGTCTGAGTCTTCTTGTTCCCCTTCTTTGGTAAGAAGGGAATGGGAGACACGGATGATTCACGACTGATCACCTTAGTAATGTGAGCCGTCAATGCAATGGGGTTGATTTCAGATGGGTTCTTTGAAAAGTTTGTGGAACTCGGGATGGGAGTAGAAAAAACATTGAATTTTTCCTGAGTGTAAAGGGAACCCAGTAATCGTTCTAAGGCGCATGATATGAATCTTGGGTAAGAAACATACTTTTGCCTAGACTCCTTCAGGAGCCTGGTTACAAGATCATTATAAATGATCGCTCCTATGTCAATCTTCAGTCCATTAATAAGACTGTAGATTAGCATCTGCTGAGTAGAATTAACTTGCTTAGTAGATGAATAGTTCCCACCGATCACCTGAATCACAAAAGCGACCAGGATCCTCCAAGCCATGGGGAAAGCAGTTTTGATCAATGGGGTTTTAGTCACAAGTAACTTATGGACCCCAATTTCTTTTAGTCCTTTTCTAACTGACTCCATGTCAAGATGTGCAACATACTTTCCATTGTTATAATCAAGTCCACTGGTTTGACAAAATGTTTTGAAGTCTAAAATCAATGGTATCTTCCCATTGTTTAAAGTGAACATGATGACACAGTTCTTATGTGACTTGATCTCAGACCCCTGAGATCCTTCAGGCCCTTGGGTAGTGGGGGTTACAACCAAAGCCGTATACCAGAACTCCCTGAGATATTCATGGTAGAAGACTGAGGGGGTTTTTGTAAAAGCATCAGCCCAATCACAATTTTTCAAGAATTTGCAAACTGGTTTGTAGGCTGATACACTACTAGGGTAATTGAAATTTACCTCATAGTTGTTTCCTGCAAAATGGACACCCTATGAGATGCTCAGCCTGAGGGGCATATTTGATAGCTTTGGACATTGCCATTTAAGTTAATTTTTTTGAAGATTTGAAAAAGGACAATGGCAATTTATGGAAATCAAATTAAGACTTGTTTCTTGTTATAATACAACAAGATTCACCAAGTGACCTAATGCAAACTTTTGCCTTATAAAAAAGATCAAGAGTTATAAACAATAGGTAACTTTGATTGTTTGTGCTATATAACAATAAAACAAGTGATCAATGTGATTGCCTCTTTTTCTTACAAGAAACTTTTTCTGGAAACTCATTTGAACACACACAATTTTTCTTTGAGCTAAAATTTTGGCAGAGTAAGATTGCAAGTTCATTGTGTGTGTGTTTGTTTTGATTGAGGGGTATTTATAAGCTCGGATGTGAAAAAGAGTTTTATTTGTTATAATTTATTTTCACATCCGTATTGAATGAAAGCGTACAAGTGGTCCCCCTAATTTCTTGGCAACTGTTCCGTTACTGCAGAGATAACGCTTTTTGCAGAGATGACGTGGGGTCACGTGCATTTGAAAGGACGTTTTTACAACGGATTTTGCTAGAAAAAGGGTAAGCATTTAATGCTTAGTGGGATACTTGACATGGGTGACCCCTTGACTGGTTTATGACAATTTATTGAAGGAATATATGTTCATTATTTAAAATTGTGACTCACCAACCTAAGACATTAAGTAGCTAAATCTTCAGAGCATTTAGTTACATCATTTAATATACCTCAGTGTCAAGGGGAAGACGATAAGAGATATTTACTCAGAGAGAGGATCAAGAATATACATTATCCTAAATCCATTGTCATTAGGGAGCCTGATTAATCAATATTCAGCATACCAAGTTCAGCTTTCAGTCTAGTGAACGTTGGTTCATCCAAAGGTTTGGTAAATATATCAGCTAGCAGATATTCAGTGGGGATGAAATGTAATTCAATATCTCCTTTTAAGATGTGGTCCCTAAGGAAATGATACCTTATGTCTATGTGTTTAGTCCTTGAATGTAGGACTGGATTATTTGAAATGGCAATTGCACTAGTGTTGTCACAAAAGATAGGGACTACTTTGTATTCTACATTATATTCCCTGAGTTAACTTTTTATCCAAAGGATGTTTGCACAACAACCAGCAGCTGCCACGTATTCAGCCTCAGCTGAGGACATTGCGACTAACTGCTGTTTCTTTGCACTCCAACATACTAGCTTACCACCTAGGAATTGACATGCACCTGAGGTACTTTTTCTATCCATATTGCAGCCAGCATAGTCTGAGTCTGAGTATCCTTTAAGATCGAAGCCTGAGCAACGAGGTACCTGAAGATTCGTTTAACAGTAGTAAGATGTGATTCTTTGGGATCGGCCTGATATCTTGCACATAAGATTGTTGAGAACTGAATATCAGGCCTGGTTGCAGTTAGGTACATTAATGATCCAATCATTCCCCTGAATAAGGTTTGATTGACTGATTTACCAGTAAGATCAGGACCTAAGTTGTTGGGGGGAACCATGGGAGTCTTTACTGAAGCACACTCACAGATATCATATTTCTTAAGTATTTCTCTGGTGTATTTTTCTTGACAGACTGAGATCCCTTTGTCCCTCTGTTTGATTTGTAGTCCAAGAAAATATGTTAAATCACCCATCATACTCATTTCAAATTTCTTTGTCATAAGTTTTTCAAACTTTCTACAAAGGTTATAGTTAGTAGATCCGAATATGATGTCATCAACATATATCTGAACTAGTAGAACATCCTCCTTGGTTCTAAAGATAAACAAGGTGTTGTCTATCTTCCCCCTGACAAATTTGTTCATTATCAGGAATGTAGAGAGAGTTTCAGACCATGCCCTTGGTGCTTGTTTTAGTCCATAAAGAGCTTTATCAAGTTTACAAACATGGTTTGGGAACTCAGAACTCTCAAAACCAGGAGGCTGAGCAACATAAACTTCTTTAGTGATCTTTCCATTCAGGAAGGCACTTTTTACATCCATTTGGAAAACTTTGAAGTTCATGTAAGTTGCATAGGCAAGGAAGATCCTGATGGCTTCCATTCTTGCTACAGGGGCGATGGTTTCCTCATAGTCGATCCCTTCAAGTTGACCACACCCCTGAAGAACAAGCCTAGCTCTATTTTTAATGACAATTCCATCTTCATCAGTCTTTTTTTTAAATACTCATTTTGTACCAAGAGCTGATTTCCCTTTAGGGAGAGAAACAAGTTTCCACACTTTGTTCCTGAGGAATTGGTTGAGCTCTTCTTTCATGGCCTCAACCCACCCTGGATGTGTCAGGGCCTCTAAAACCTTTTTTGGTTCAATTTCAGAGAGAAAATCTGCAAACAGACATTTATGGGCTGAGGCAGCAGAGAGTTTAGCAACCTGACTGCGTATGAGCATCCTCTCAGCTACATCACTAATTATATTTACAAGCTCTATATGTTGTTGTCTTGACCATCTGTCCTGAGTACTTGGATTAGAGCTTGTTGACAGTTGATGATTGTCAGGGACTAGAGATTCAGTACATGGTAGTGGGACTTCACCTCCTTTAGAAGGATTTTCAGTAATAGGGGGATCGATATTTTCATCACTTGTCCCTTTAGTGTTCCCATGGATGGGTGAATCATTTGATTCTTCAGCTTGAGAAGTGATAACATCAGGGACATGTTGAGGTGTGATTAGATTATCAATTGACCTATTGTGAGGTGATATATGAAAGGATATATCAGCATCAGTTTGATACTGCTTTGAGGGACAATGTTCATACTCATCAAGAGGATATCTTGATGAGTCATTGATCCCAATCTCTTCCATTGATTGATTTGTGAAGTTAATGGCATCCATACTTTCATCAAAGGTGACATGAAATGACTCCTCAACTTGTTGTCTCCTTGTGTTAAAGACCCTGAAGGCTTTGGAGACAAAAGAGTATCCAAGAAAGTATCCATCATCAGCTTTGGCATCAAATTTACCAAGATGGTCCTTTTGATTGTGAATGAACACAGGACATCCAAACACATGAAAGTAGCTGATATCTGGAATCCTTTCCCTGAATATTTCATAAGGAGTCTTATCATGTCTTTTGATAATAATACATATGTTCTGATTATAGCAAGTTATTTTTACAGCCTCAGTCCAGAAGTGTTTTGAAAGATTGGATCCATTTAGCATGGTTCGAGCAGCTTCAATGAGAGTTCTATTCTTCCTTTCAGCCACACCGTTTTGTTCAGGTGTGTAAGGTAAAGAGAAGTTCTGAGAAATTCCTTTCTCATTACAAAAACTCTCAAGCTCTTGGTTCCTGAATTCTTTTCCATTATCAGTTCGTATTTGTTTAACTTTAGTATCATTTTGATTTTCTACTTGCCTGATAAAAGACATTATGAATTCAGGAGCTTGAATCTTCTTTTTCAGGAAGTATACCCAAGTGTATCTAGAGTATTCATCAACAATCACAAGGGTATATTTCTCATGATTTATAGACATTAGACTGACTGGTCCAAATAAGTCTATATGAAGAAGATGAAGACACTTCCTGATAGAAAAGTTTTGTTTTGGCTTGAAAGAAGCTCTCTTGTGTTTACCTTTTTCACAGGCTGAACAAGGTTTGTCTTTTGAATACACAAGAGATGGTAAGCCAAGAACTTTGTTTTGTTTTGCAAGTTTATTCATATCTTAGAAATTGAGATGTGACAGTCTCTTATGCCAAAGCCAGTTGACAGAGTCTGACGCTTTATCAATGAAACATGCTCCTGAATGTGTTACATATGACATGTCTAGGACATATACATCATTTCTTCTTGGAGCAGTCAACACAATTTCTTTGTTAGCATTGAAGATTGTTCCTTGCTTATCATCAAACTGAATGATGTACTTAGCATCACACAGTTGGCTGATACTGATGAGATTGTACTTCAGACCATTTACAAACGCCACTTTTGAGAAAACTATTCCACCACATTTAATTGAACCATATCCCTCAGTAACATAAGATGAGTTATCACTAAATACTACCTTAGGACCTGGTTGCTCCACGTATTTGTGCAGATAACTTTTGACCCCTGTCATGCTTCTTAAACACCCACTGTCTAAGTACCAGACATGCTCCTTGAAGTGTTTTTTTCTCATAGTGATGTCAACCCATTCTCTATTTCGAGCATGATTCTTTCCAACTGATAGTTCATCATCAGCTAGAGCCATTAACACTTGATACCTGACTTCCTCCTCTTCTGAGGACAAGTCTTCATCATCCCAATCAAAAGTTTCAGCTACCAGCCCTTTGGCTTTGTTCTGAGAAAGCTTTTGAGTCTGAGCAACAGTAGGTTCAGTTTCCAAGAGTGCAAGTTTTGCTTTAACCTTTTTATACTCAGACCTATAGTCTTTCTCAATTTTCTTATTATTTTGAAAACTTTGGTTAATTGGAGAAGCCTGAATTAGTTTTGATGTAAACTTGGGTTGAAAATTGTCATTGCCTGATGAATAATTTTGATTTTTATAAGAGGACAATGGAGTTTTTGAAAGACAATATTTTTCAAAATGCCCAGTTTTACCACATCGGTAGCAATCCACTCCCTCAGTGGATTGGTTACCAGCAAATCTAGTTCTTTTGATATAGCGTTTGGTATTTGCCAACATGGCCCTTTCATGATATTCCCTATTTAGATCCCTTATGTATTCAACACTAGATCTTTCATCCACCTCATCATCTGAGGTTTCCTGAAAATCTTGAACAATTGCATTTGAGTAAAAAGCAATTGTAATGGATAGATAAATCTCCCATAAATGTCTGCAAGATCCTGGGTCTATATATGATTAGCATTCCTCAATCCTTGAGAAAAAGCAAGCCATTTTTCAGGGAGACTGTTCACAAAACCAACATTGATTTCATGCTTAGACAGTTTCACCCCGTCATTCGTTAGCTCATTGAGCAAGGTCTTATACCTGGTGTAAGTCTGAGGAAGTGTTTCAGATGGTTTGGCCCTGAAAGTGTTATATTCTAACTTCAGGTCCATGATCCTATTTTCCTTAGTGTCGGATGGTCCTTCGAAACTATGAACAGTCCAAGTCTCTTTGGCCGTCTCACACTCGATGACAGCCTCATAATATCGTCAGGAAGACAAGATATTATGATGCTTTTGAGACGTTGGTCTTGATTGACCACTCTCCTTTCATCGTTAGACCATTGGTTTTTAGGTTTGTCATCACCAGCTGCTGTTTTTGGTTTGCATGGACCATTCTTAATACAAGTTATGTAATAAGGTTCCATTCCCATCAAATAACATAGCATTCTTTTCTTCCATTTGTTAAATCTTTCAACTTCTAACTTAGGAGCGTTAACACAGTAACTCGCTCCTTTTTTGTTAACAAGTTGGGGTACATTACTTTCAGCCATAATGAATCAAGGTTTTAAAAACTTTGAGATGATGGTTAAAAGTTTTATAATCCTACCGCTCTGATACCACTTGTTGGTCCCTTGTAATTAGTACTATAATTAAGAATACTAAGTATAGTCCTAACCCATGGTTAAGTAATGCAATAAACTTAATACAAGTAAAGTAAGTAACACAAAGGTTTTTCAACGTTTAACTCTTAGATTTATAAAAGAATTATACCCTATTGTATACGAAGCTACAATAGGGATTGAATAGACAATGTGTGGTTTTGTGATCTCCTCACTAACAAGCTAGTCCAATCCTAACGATTGCTAAGCTTGACGATTCAATCAACAAGAGTTTAGAACTCAAGTGTTTGATCGTATTTGGAGGAGAGAAAACTTTGTTTGTGAATGTCTAAAGCATTTAGTGCACAAACTTGTTTTTTCTCCTTTTACAAGCATCCTATTTATAGAAGGAAAGTTGGGTAGAAGACAATAATTTCCCATGTGCAATTCTTGTCTTATTGGTACAGAGTAGTATCTTGTCTTACCATATTCTAAGTAGTAAGACGTAAGTCCTTTACACTTGTCAGTACCCCATCTATCCCAAAAGGGTAAGTCACGCTAATTGTGTGATGTACTTCATCTTGTCACAATTCAACTTATCCCGCCTTTACTTCAGTCTTGGAGAATGCTTGTTTTCTTCAGGGAGATCGTATAGGGTTCAGTGAGTCTATTGCCACAACTCACTGAACCCATCACCTTCTTCTTCGTCATAGAAGTCATTCATTGAGCTTCGCCTCTTTGAATGCTCGAGTATTTCTTTTAGACTCAGTCTAGGAACTCGAAGGCAAGTCACTGAGTGACTGTTCACTCAGTGACTTTGTTATGTTCAAGGTTAATACTTCACTTAGGCTGATTGTTATTCAAATCCATCAGAAAGGTCATTAGGTACTGAATTGACCTAACACATTTGATTGATGTACTTGACCAAAAAGTTGAGATTCAATAAGCAATAACTTTTTCAATAAGCCACCAAAATGTGAAACCAGATTATGTAAAGATAAACACCAACAGGAACTACAAGCAAACCAAATTTTAGACTCTAAATCAAACAAACAAACAAATAATCATTTCTGATGTGTTTGACCTTGTTTTAGGTGAAAAAGTGGTTAACATGCAATATCTTTGTTATCTGTTTTCAACACTTAGCAAAACACAAATAACCCTTAAAATGAACAACCGATAACAACAAGAACAAAGGAACCAAAGGCAAAAGGCCTTAAGTCCTAAAAACAGGCAAATCCAAACAACACTTAATCTTACTGATTTCAAACCACTTGTTGATTTTAACCTTGTAACATGCAATTTTATGACTGAGATAAGTTACTACCAACCTATGTGACAGATTCAAGCACAAAGAACACAACTTTTAAGTATGAAACTCCAAATCACATAGCATACACTTGTTAAACAGAAAAATGAAAAAAAGAGTGTTAAAACCTACAAGATGTACATCCACACCTTGGAATCAAAGAGCTTAGGTGCTAGCTAAACAAGCACCAGCTTTCCATTGCTAAGAACAAAGAAAAGTCACAGCCCAAGGCTTAGACCTATGGTTAGCACAAATAAGCAGAATAAATTGACAAAAAGACCAAGTCTTTGCAACACTTATGTTCCCACAAGGCTTGAATCTTCCCTTAAGGCCTCACTACCCGTTAATCAGTCAAGATTAGGAGGCTATGATCACCCTTAAGCTCAAATAAACAAGGTGTTGAACCACAAGTACTTAACAAACCACTTGACTCATTTTGTTAAGAAAACTTGTAACAACTTCCCAATTTGATTAAGCAGTTTGAATGTGACTTAAGTCACTTAAATAAACACCTCAATGAACAATCCTCTCCCAATCCAGACCAATTTCTTTATCACACAAAGAACAAGGGATTCACAGGCTTATGAGGAGATCTTTGGAGTTGTTCAACGTTTTGTTTAAGTACAAAAACTTGACAACAAAAGCTTAAAACAATAAAAAGAATAATGGAACTCAGTTTTCAATGACAACACAATACCACACTAATATTCGGCTTTTACACCTCGTATAAAATCTTGTTGTCCCAAGTCTTTTCGAATTGAAAACCGGTCTAAAGTGCGACTCAATCGTCTTTTGGTGAAACAAAAGAATGGTTTGGTTTTGATTATCTATTTTAAAATAATAGTAAGAAATTTAAGTGTCGTTGAGTAAAGTAGAAGTTAAAAGATTAATACTAAAATGACGAGTAAAAATAAAAGCTTGAAAAACTTAAAGACTAGATTAGGAAAATTACTAGAACTCTAAATAAATCTAACACTTAGGACTACGTAAAAACAATAACTAAAATTGACCTTAATCGGAATATTGGAAAAAGTTACAAATCGGAATATTAGAACTACACCCGTCGGAATATATAACAAAACCCCTAATCGGAATGTATTCCGATCCACTGATCGGAATGGTTGCAATTTGGCTGATCGGAATAATGGGCAGAAACATCAATCGAAATACTCAAACAAGGGGCCAGATCGGAATGTATGAAATGACCCAATCGGAATGCTTACAATCAAACACAATCGAAATATCTCCTAAATGAGGCCAATCAGAATAACAGGGATTAGCACCTATCGGAATGTTCAACAAAGCTACAATCAGAATCTTCTAAAAGGCTCAGATCGGAAAGTGTAAACCCTAATCCGATCACTCGATCGGAATAAGGGGGTGTTCAATCAGAATATGGAGAAACCCTTTTCCGATTGGCAAATCGGAAAAAAGGGAAAGGCTGCTCGGAATAGGCTGCAATCGGAAAGGGGTTTAATCCCTTTCCGAAATATATGAGATTCGGTTAAAGCTAATGAACAAGCTATATTGCCAAGCTTAACACCAAAATAAAACGAATCAAGGATTAAACGGATCAAATAAGCACTTATCACAACTTATCCAACCTCAAAATAAGCAACTTTTCAATCAAACAACAAAAATATGAACTTTTTAAGAAAACTTTTTATAAAGTAAATAAGCTAATCATAAAAATAAGCCAATAAGCACAAGAATCTTAAAGCTTAATCAAATGAAAACTTATGTAATGATCAAAAGATTAACTTTTTAAGCACGAAATCATTAAGAACAACACGGACCATATGATAATCGCACCAAAATCAATCTAAAATCAAATTAAGGTAGAATGAGATTAAGGATTAAAAGCTTAAAATAGAACTTGATTAATAAAATAAGCAATACAAAATGTTTAATCTTGAAAGATTAAGAGAAAAGATGAAATTTAGTGAGAGAAAGTTTAAGACTTTCTCTCTCTAAAACTAGAGAGAAAAGTGAAAGATGAAAAACTAAAAATTAAAGACTAACTAACTAACCACCCTCCTAATGACTATTAGGAGGGTATTTATAGGGAAGGTGGAAGGAGTGCATGTGTTGCATCTTCTTTCTTGCTTTCTTCACGTCTTCTCTACTCGACTTCAATTCTTTGTCTTTTCTCGATGTCGTCTCGGGATTTGAACTTGTCTTTTAATTTTCTTCTTCTATTAGACTTAAGTTCTTCGACTTCGTTAAACTTCCGTCTTTAGACTTTTTCTTCGATAAATCTTTAGAATAAGCCTTGGACTTCCGTTCTTTTTGCACTCTTGATCTTTTGACTTCGTCTTTTCCTGTTTTTCTTCGATCAAAGCCCGTGAAAACACGTGTTTTCTTCCTTTTTCATATTTTGGTCCTAAAACACAATAAAAACACAAACCACGCATAATTCCGACTTCTACGACATAAATCACACGTTTTGGTCTTGTTATTATTGGAAATAAGTGGTAAAAGGATAAGTGTTTTCACACTTATTAAATCCCCTACACTTGACCATTGCAATGCCCTCATGCAATGCATTAATTTTAAAGCACGGTTTACATTTTCCATCATAAATAACCCACCTTGGCCTTTATTAAATACTAAACATAAAAAGATAGAACAAGTAGAGAAATTAAAAACTTACATTGGGTTTTGGCAGCCATGAACGTTTATCATCCTCAAGTTTCACGTTCCCCATACCAAGCTTAAAAACGAGATCATTGTTATTATAAGTTAGCACACTATCACGAACTCATGTGGGCCAATTATTCACTTAGACTCCCTTATTCCTAGGTGTATCTCTTATATTTTATTTTTGTCTTGAATGATCACGAGGATGCATTGTTTGACTTATTTCGATAGTTATTTAGTCCGAAAATAAAGTGAACGATTTAATCAATAGTTAGCTAAAGGACTAAATCTTTTAAAACTGCTTCTCGGGACCTCATAAAGTTCATATCTTGGCATAACTCGCTTCACGATTTGAGACCTTTCTCGGACCGATATTTGGCAGCGACTTCATACTTCGAATCTTGAGAGACGTTCATGAAATAATGGCCTTCTCTTCATAATAGGAATTTCTTCACTTGAAGTTTTGAGAGATTCTTCATCTTTGGACCACGACTTCTTCATTTTTCTCCAATCTTTATTTTGGACTTCGATATACAACGATCCGCCTCCTTTTAGGACTTGGATCTATTTATCCTCATACCTTGTTAGGGTCTTTTTGGATAGACTTCTCCATGACTTCTGGGGAGTTCTTGCTTTTCGTCGTGTGTCTCGATCCTTCATATTGATTTTCTATAAATGATTCTTCACATCACTTTTGGATCTTTAACAACAAAATGTAGCCCTCATGCCTTGTAAGGGCCTTTTCGGACTCGCCAATCTTCGCATCCCGCTTAATAAGTTATGCCTTGGCTATGAACTCTAATCCGTACCGAGCAACTTTTAAACGATCTGGGGCTAGAAGCTAAGTAACCTTTTAAATCGTACAACCTTAGTTATTGCAGATAAATTTATTAACAAGCGAAGGGAGAATAGGCTTATAATTAACTCACATAAATTCACGAAAGAATACCGAACTTATAATTGACTCTATCATCTCTCGTTCTCCACAGTTTAAAATCTCAAGGAATGAGACTCGTGGATGCTTAGCCAATTAAATCAAAGTTTTGGGTTTTCGAGTCGCCTATAGGATCTTGCAAATTCTTAGACTTTTTCAAGTTTAGAATTCGCATTTTAAAGTTCCCTTGATAAACGACTCTATAGGATCAACTATAGGAACTTGCGAAAAGTTCTTGTTCTTAACCCGTGAGAGTTAAGACTTTCACGTTTTATAGCTCCCTATATAAAAGCCTAGCAAAACTTGACTTAAACACGTTAAGGATACTAGCTAGAGTAAACTTAGATAAGTAAACTCGGGTTGAGTCAAAATGTTCACGACTAAGAAAAATTTAAAACCACTTTATTGAAGAATTATTCTAGCAATGGAAAGAAAATAAACATGATAAAGGAAAATACAACTATACAACTAGGCCAAAATAGATTAAAAAATTTGAAAAATGACGAAAAATCGAATTTTCCGGTTAAAATGAGGGCAAATTCATGGAAAAGACCACTTACTTCGATAGAAGTCCCCCTACACTTGAGATAAACATTGTCCTCAATGTTTAAGCATATGGGAGTAAACTCCCCTACACTTATGACATTGTGCACTTTGTTTAAATCTTGCTAAGGAAAGGACAACTAAAGTGAATTCCATGTGAACATATATAAAATATGAAATATTGAATCACAAGAGTTTAGGATAGAACCGGGAAGATGGGAACACGGTATCACGGTTCGTCAAAAGTCATCAAGATGCTCTCTGAAGCTTTAATCCCTGCACAGCACAAGAAACAAGACAACAAACACATATGGGGCTCTCCCTACACTTATTATGAAAGCAGTAAAGGATAGATCACGGGTTGCCTCCCGAGAAGCGCTTGTTTTTGTTCACCGAGTCACGAGCCTGACTCGACCCAAATTTAGTTCATGGGAATCGTGGTGAGGGATGGAATCATCTCGTGAGAGATGTCCTCACCAAAGTACAGCTTCAGACACTGGCCATTCACCTTGAAATTGGGCCCATTTGGCTGAGAAAGCTCAATGGTCCCATATGGAAAGACTTTGGCGACGGTGAATGGACCAGACCAGCGGCTCTTCAACTTGCCAGAGAAGATCTTCAACCGAGAGTTAAAAAGTAAGACTTGATCACCAACGTGGAACTCTCGGTTCTTGATTTTTGCGTCATGAATGATCTTCGTCTTCTCCTTGTAGATCAGCGAGTTCTCATAAGCTTCATTCCTTAGTTCGTTGAGCTCGTTGAGTTGAATCTTGCGATGATCACCGGCTTTGTTGATGTCGATGTTAGCCCACTTCAAGGCCCAGTGCGCCTTATGTTCCAGCTCGATGGGGAGGTGGCATGCTTTCTCGCACACAAGACGATAAGGTGTACAACCGATCGGGGTCTTATAAGCAGTACGGAAAGCCCACAGAGCATCATCTAACTTATCGGCCCACGCGGCGCGATGCTCTCCCACAGTACGCTCCAAAATTCGCTTCAATCCACGGTTGGATATCTCGGCTTGCCAATTGGTTTGGGGATGATAGGCGGTGGAAAGACGGTGATTGACACCATACTTAGCCATGACTCTTGCAAATTGATCGTTGCAAAAATGAGTCCCGCGGTCACTGATAATAGCACGAGGAACGCCAAATCGAGCGAAAAGCTGCTTCAAAAAGTTCACAACCACCCTCGCATCGTTAGTAGGGAGAGACTTGGCTTCAACCCATTTAGAAACGTAGTCAACGGGCGACGAGGATGTACTTGTTCCCTTTGGAAGATGGAAATGGCCCCATAAAGTCGATGTCCCATACGTCAAACATTTCACATTCCTGTATGAAATTTTGAGGCATCTCATCCTTATGTGTGATCTTGCCTTGACGTTGGCAAGCATCACAATGCTTAACCATTTCGTGAGCATCACGATAAATGGTGGGCCAATAGAATCCAGAATCAAACACTTTCTTAGCGGTGTAGTTGGGACCAAAGTGACCACCGGTGGGTCCTTTGTGGCAAGCTTGGAGAATGTCAAAAGCTGCCGGTCCGTCAACACAATGACGAATGATCAGATCAGCACATTGTTTGAATAGATAAGGGTCATCCCAAAAGTAAGTCTTAACATCATTCAAGAACTTCTTCTTTTGTTGGGATGTTAACCCTTTGATGAGAATACCACCCGCTAAGTAGTTTGCAATGTCCGCAAACCACAGGGTGTCATCAAGATTGAGATTTATAGACATTAAGGTCTCAAGGGGGAAAGAGTCATTGATCTCTTTGTTCGGATGATCCCCTTGATATGGATCCTCAAGTCTGCTCAGATGATCCGCGGCCAGGTTTTCGGCTCCCTTCTTGTCGCGAATTTCAATGTTGAATTCTTGAAGGAGTAAAACCCAGTGAAGAAGTCTTGGCTTAGAATCATGCTTAGTCATCAAGTAATTCAACGCGGAATGGTCCATGTATACGATGGTGGGGGATAAAACAAGATAGGGGCGAAATTTCTCAAAAGCATAGACAACAGCTAAAAGCTCTTTTTTGGTTGTCGTATAATGCAATTGAGCCCCCGTCATTGTTTTGTTAGCATAGTGGATTGGTTGGAAGTGTTTATTCACTCGCTGGGCCAAAACCGCACCAATAGCAAAATCGCTAGCATCGCACATCAATTCAAAAGGCAGCTCCCAATTAGGGGTAACCAAGACCGGTGCCTTAGTTAGCTTATCCTTAAGAAAATTGAAGGTTTCGAGACACTCTTTAGAAAAGATAAAAGGAGTATCTTTTTGCAAGAGGTGGGTCATCGGGCGAGCGATTTTAGAGAAATCCTGAATGAATCGACGATAGAAGCCCGCATGACCCAGGAAACTTCTCACACCCTTCACGGTTGAAGGTGGAGGTAATTTGGCTATGACATCAACTTTAGCACGGTCGACTTCGGGCGGCTTTAGAGATTTTGTGTCCTAGCACAATGCCTTCTGTTACCATAAAATGGCATTTTTCCTAATTCAGAACAAGGCGAGTGTCTTCGCACCGCTTAAGCATACGTTCCATATTGGCAAGGCAAGAAGAGAAGGAATCCCCGAAGACCGAGAAATCATCCATGAAGACTTCCATGGTTTGCTCAACCATGTCATGGAAGATAGCCAACATGCACATTTGGAATGTCCCGGGAGCATTGCATAAGCCAAAAGGCATCCTTTTGTAAGCAAATGTGCCATAGGGACAAGTGAATGTTGTCTTCTCTTGATCTTGGGGATCGATGGGTATTTGGAAATAACCCGAGAAACCATCAAGAAAGCAGTAATATTCATTACCCGCTAGACGTTCAAGCATTTGGTCCATAAAAGGTAGAGGGAAATGATCCTTTCTCGTGGCATCATTAAGTTTGCGGTAGTCTATACAAACTCTCCACCCAGTAACGAGACGGGTAGTAATCAACTCGTTGTTGGCATTGGGCACAACGGTGATACCGCCTTTCTTAGGCACACAATGGACTGGACTAACCCATGGTGAATCCGAAATAGGGTAAATCATACCTGCATCAAGAAGTTTGATAACCTCTTTTTTGATGACTTCATGGATTTTGGGGTTCACCCTTCGTTGGCTTTGAATTGTGGGCTTAAAGTCGTCCTCCATGAGAATTTTATGTGTGCAGAAGTGAGGATCAATTCCACGGATGTCGGAGATTTTCCAAGCGATAGCTCTTTTATGCTTCTTCAACACGGCGATGAGTCGGGCTTTTTCTTCTTCTTTCAGGTCCTTCGCGATAATGACTGGTAACTTCTCGTTGTCTTCAAGGAAAACGTATTCCAGATGAGGAGGTAGGTCCTTAAGCTCAAGAGTAGGAGGATCCTCAATAGATGGTGTAACTAACGATGGATCATCATTAGTCACCTCTTTAGGAGAAGGAGGAGAAAACGGGTCCTTATTGAGAAGTCTCTCAATAGTACGAATGTCTTCATCCCAATCGTTAGAAAAATTATCATACTTAATATCAAGAGGACCCAAGCTAGCTTTGAAATCATCCAAGTCACTTTCTCCAAAAGGAGTCAATGCCGGAGCAATTGAGGCAACGGTCTCAACATTGGGTAGAGAAGAAAGAGTACTTTTGCAAGCATCATGAAAATGTTCTTCACAAGCCTCATCGAGAACATCAATAGCATTAACACTCTCATATGAATAAGGTTGCTTAGAAATCTTACCCATGTTGAAGACAATTTTATCGTCACCAACTCTCATGATTATTTCGCCCGCGGCTACATCAATGAGAGTGCGACCGGTCCTCAAGAAGGGACGTCCAACGATTAATGGAACACGGGGGTCCATCTCGTAGTCAACGACAACAAAATCCGCCGGGAAGGTGAATTTGTCAAAGCCAACAAAGACATCTTCGGCTATCCCCACTGGATAAGCAACCGTACGGTTGGCTAATTCCAAAGTCATTTTGGTGGGGACTAGCTCGGGGAGAGATAATTGCTTCCAAACACTTAAAGGCATTAAATTTATACTGGCACCTAGATCGGCTAGGGCCATGCAATTCTCTCCTCCCGGGAAGTTGCAAGGAATCAAGAAGCGACCCGGATCACCAAGTTTGGTGTGTAATTTTCTTAAGAGCACTGCGGAGCAGTTCTCATTAAGTTGGGTCTGAGCGATGTCAAGAAGCTTTTCCTTATCACTTAGAAGATCTTTAAACATCTTAGCGTATTTAGGCATGTGAGCGAGAGCCTCGGCAAAGGAGATGTTAAAATTCAATTGTTTAAACATTTTGAGAAAGTTTGAAACTTGAATATCATCCTTGCTTTTTTGCTTCTCTTTCCTCAACCTTGAAGGATAAGGTATATTGGATGAAGAAGAAGGCTTTAGGGGAATAGGATCACTCACAACCACGGGTGGTGGGGAAATGGGGATAGAAGGTGAAGGAGGTGAGGAAAGTTGCTCTTTTTCCTTGTTCACAATCACGGGTGGAGGTGTAGGAAGCTCGGGTTCCATATAACCTTTTCCACTACGAGTGGTGATTGCTTTCATCTCCCCTCTTGGATTCGCAACGGTATTACTCGGAAGAGTACCCGAAGAAGAGGGTTGATTACCTTGGATGAGCGAACCAATCATATCACGAAGGTTAACCGCTTGAGTATTGAAAGAGTCTCTCATGTTTGCATGAATTTCATTGTTGTGTTTTGCCATGTCATTCCTTAGCTCGGCTCAAATATCGTTCCCTTGTTTCACCATTTCTCCCTTCAAGTTGCGGACTTGACTCTGAAGATTCGTCACCATCTCCCGATTAGTCTTCATGAATGTCTCGACGTCTGGACTCACTGCCATCGGTTGATTGAGAGGTGGAGCTTGGTAGACTTGAGAATTTCCTTGAGGTGGGTATGGGTTTCGTTGGGATTGATATTGATTGTTAGCACGAGGTTGGGATTGGTTGGTTTGGTTATAGCTTTGTTGTTGGTTTTGGTTTACAGGAGGGAAACCGGGTGGAGCAAGATAGTTGTTCGAACGATAACTTAGCAAGCCACGGTCTCCTTGAGGGCGGGCTTGATAGCCTCCTGTGGGATAAGTACCGTAAGCTACGTTAACGATTTCAGAAAAATTGCTTTGGGTAGAAGGACAATCATTGTAAGAATGAGGACCACCACATGTGTCACAAGAAATAGCAACGGCTTTAGCTTGTTGAAAGTGGTTTGCGGCTATGGACATGAAATCCTTGTGCATACTCGCGATTTTTTCGGGTAAGTTCGGATATCTCGGGATTGGAAGTAGTAGAAGAAACATTGACTCTCGAGTTAGATCTTGAGGATGCGGATGAATCCCAATTCTTGTGGTGAGTAGTCATGTTTTCAATCAACTCTCGACACTCCTCCGGTCTCCTTTTCATAAAGGTACCACCGGCAGCGACATTGATCGTGTCACGATCCCGAAAAGTGAGACCATTGTAGAAGGTGTCAATGAGAGTGACGGGGAGCATATTGTGATTTGGACAGCGGTCGATCAAATCATTGTATCGTTCCCAAGCATCAAAGAGCGATTCATCATTGTCTTGCATGAATCCAGTAATTTGGTTACGAAGGCTTGTGACCATGGATGGGGGAAAGTAGCGCGACAAAAAGCGTTGAGTCATGTCATTCCACGTATGAATAGAATTCTTAGGAAGACGGTCAAACCATTTTTCGGCATGGTGAGAAAGCGAGTGGGGAAAGAGTTGAAGGCGAAGGTCATCCATAGAAACACCGGAGCACTTCATGCTTTGAGTTATGGTAATGAATTTGTCGAGGTGTTTGTTGGCATCATCATTCGGAATTCCGCGAAACGGGTTAGTTTGCACTTGCTGGATCATGTGATGCTTCAACGAAAACTCCTGAGCCGTGACGTGCATCGGCGCAATCGGGCCTCCGCGTCCGTTCATGGTGGGTTGACACAATTCCTCCATTGTTCGTAAATCAGGTAGGAGAACATTGTTGTTGTTGTTGTTGTTATTATTCAAATTGGGTTGAGGTGGGTTGTTATTGTTGTTATTAACACCAGCCATATCTAAATCTTCACGAGTCTTGGGCTCAGAATAGTTCGAAGATCTAGTACGCATACACCTGTAGAAGAAAAATACACAGAGAGAATATCTATATAATCTTTATGGTGCAAAACCTTTTGGAAAAGAATTGCTTTTTATGATTTTTCAATGTTTTTGTATTTTTGAAAAGTTTTATATTATTATTTTTTTTTTGGGTTTTTGAAAATTTTTAAAGCAAGGAAAATAACGTTCAAAGAACGGATCCCAAAATTCAATGCGTCTCTCACTAAAAACCTTTAATCGTAACGAAAAGAGCCGGCAGCGACGCCATTTAATATTCGGCTTTTACACCTCGTATAAAATCTTGTTGTCCCAAGTCTTTTCGAATTGAAAACCGGTCTAAAGTGCGACTCAATCGTCTTTTGGTGAAACAAGAGAATGGTTTGGTTTTGATTATCTATTTTAAAATAATAGTAAGAAATTTAAGTGTCGTTGAGTAAAGTAGAAGTTAAAAGATTAATACTAAAATGACGAGTAAAAATAAAGCTTGAAAAACTTAAAGACTAGATTAGGAAAATTACTAGAACTCTAAATAAATCTAACACTTAGGACTACGTAAAAACAATAACTAAAATTGACCTTAATCGGAATATTGGAAAAAGTTACAAATCGGAATATTAGAACTACACCCGTCGGAATATATAACAAAACCCCTAATCGGAATGTATTCCGATCCACTGATCGGAATGGTTGCAATGTGGCTGATCGGAATAATGGGCAGAAACATCAATCGGAATACTCAAACAAGGGGCCAGATCGGAATGTATGAAATGACCCAATCGGAATGCTTACAATCAAACACAATCGGAATATCTCCTAAATGAGGCCAATCGGAATAACAGGGATTAGCACCTATCGGAATGTTCAACAAAGCTACAATCGGAATGTTCTAAAAGGCTCAGATCGGAAAGTGTAAACCCTAATCCGATCACTCGATCAGAATAAGGGGGTGTTCAATCGGAATATGGAGAAACCCTTTTCCTATTGGCAAATCGGAAAAAAGGGAAAGGCTGCTCGGAATAGGCTGCAATCGGAAAGGGGTTTAACAACTTTCCGAAATATATGGGATTCGGTTAAAGCCAATGAATAAGCTATATTGCCAAGCTTAACACCAAAATAAAACGAATCAAGGATTAAACGGATCAAATAAGCACTTATCACAACTTATCCAACCTCAAAATAAGCAACTTTTCAATCAAACAACAAAAATATGAACTTTTTAAGAAAACTTTTTATAAAGTAAATAAGCTAATCATAAAAATAAGCCAATAAGCACAAGAATCTTAAAGCTTAATCAAATGAAAACTTATGTAATGATCAAAAGATTAACTTTTTAAGCACGAAATCATTAAGAACAACACGGATCATATGATAATCGCACCAAAATCAATCTAAAATCAAAGAAAGGTAGAATGAGATTAAGGATTAAAAGCTTAAAATAGAACTTGATTAATAAAATAAGCAATACAAAATGTTTAATCTTGAAAGATTAAGAGAAAAGATGAAATTTAGTGAGAGAAAGTTTAAGACTTTCTCTCTCTAAAACTAGAGAGAAAAGTGAAAGATGAAAAACTAAAAATTAAAGACTAACTAACTAACCACCCTCATAATGACTATTAGGAGGGTATTTATAGGGAAGGTGGAAGGAGTGTATGTGTTGCATCTTCTTTCTTGCTTTCTTCACATCTTCTCGACTCGACTTTAATTCTTTGTCTTTTCTTGATGTCGTCTCGGGATTTGAACTTGTCTTTTAATTTTCTTCTTCTATTAGACTTAAGTTCTTTGACTTCGTTAAACTTCCGTCTTTAGACTTTTTCTTCGATAAATCTTCAGAATAGGCCTTGGACTTCCGTTCTTTTTGCACTCTTGATCTTTTGACTTCGTCTTTTCCCGTTTTTCTTCGATCAAAGCCCGTGAAAACCCGTGTTTTCTTCCTTTTTCATATTTTGGTCCTAAAACACAAACCACGCATAATTCCGACTTTTACGACATAAATCACACGTTTTGGTCTTGTTATTATTGGAAATAAGTGGTAAAAGGATAAGTTTTTTCACACTTATTACACACTTTCATTAATCAGAAAGGGCTTTACAAGGCTTGACAAAGGAAAAACTGAGAACAAGAACTAAGCTACTCAACTAATGGCCTTATATAGACCTTACAATGATTCTAGAATGCTAAGGAAACAATAAAACCCTAACTAATGAAGTTCCACAAATGCCCTTGTTGAATTTGAACTTTGGTTGTCATGTGAAGAGCTCTTGGCGTTTTGCTGATGCTGAGTTGTTATGGAGTGATCTCAGACGTCCAATGATGTGTAGGAATCAAGCAAATGCCTTTGGTCGTTGGATGGGAACATTGGTTTTGGCTGTATGTTGAAGACGAATAGGGAGTGGGCAGGAGAGCCACGTGTAGCACTCTTGGGTATGGGGGGATAGAAGTGGGGTTTGGGTT
The DNA here is from genome assembly GCA_025667525.1 of Glebionis coronaria. Taxonomy (NCBI): domain Eukaryota; kingdom Viridiplantae; phylum Streptophyta; class Magnoliopsida; order Asterales; family Asteraceae; genus Glebionis; species Glebionis coronaria. The sequence continues at coordinate 426,267,638 of CM046877.1, forward strand.
TTGATTATCACATGATTAATCATAAATCTGGAGGGTTTTAAGGTTTAATTGTTGCTTAATCAAAATTGCCCAATTCGTGTTCATGAACCAAGAACACTGATTTTTTATATTGTTTTGGGTTTAAGAAAGTGTTAGGCGCCATAATTTTTTAAACAGGATTAATAAATATTAATTCGTTTAGTGGGATGGTGATGTGAAGGCTGGGAGGGTTTTGATTGGTGGAGAGGGTGAGTATGATGAGGTGGCAACATGTGATAGGTCTAGTTAAGTATGTTGTATTTGCATGAATAGTCCCCTATTTTCCAACTTGTGTTCATATAACATTAAAAAACCATAAACTCAAACTCCTTTGTTATCAAAGTTTCATTCTTCACACTTTTGCCACAAATACTTTTCCAAAGTGTTTAAAAGGACTTGTTTTATCAATTCTTTATATTTGAAGGACCAAACTTGTTCTTTCTTGTATCTTGAAGGTCTTCATGGTATGTTTGACTTTGAGGAGGACCAATATTGACAAGTCTTCATTTTGTAGGGACTACTCTTGCCAATTCTTCAAAGTTGAGGGACCTTTTTTGTAATTTTGACAAGCTTTAGGGACCAAACTTGTAATTATGAATATACAAGAGTATAAAGTTTCATTTATTCAATGATGAAGGACCTTTCTTGTACATCTTTAATACTTCAAGGACTTTTCTAGGAAAACCACAACATGGGCCCGGTTCATTGTGCAGCTTTGTTTCTCGTGTTCGTTTTTGCTTGTTTCTTGTGATCTTTTGTCTTTTTCACGATATCCATACCTAAAATACACATGTAATAAACACAAGCACATAATATGGTATTTTATGCATTTTAAAGCCCAAAAAGAACGATGAGACCATGTATAATTGTAGTATCATCAGCCCCCAAAAAGGAAAATCAAAGGCCAGCTCCTGTGGAAATAGACCACGAGCTCGCTTCACTTGATGATGAAGACATTGAGGGCATGCTTACGCAAAACTTTGATAGAATCATCCCGACCATCACGGCAAGGTTGAATCTGGGAAGGAACCTCCAATCCAGACTCAACTTTAGCAGTGTCGCACGCGGCACCCCTGTCCAAACCTGAAAAAGACGAAGAAGGCACCAGATCGAGGAATGAACCCGAGCACGGAATGTTTTCGAACGCATAGGGGATCGAATCATGCAATAATTACAAGGTACGCAAGGGGAGTCAGATCACTCCGATGGATCTGTAGGGCGCCCAGCTTTGGAAACTCCATAGAACAATAATCGCCGCACATAGTGTGTTCAGGAGGATTCATCATAGAACAAAGAAAACTACCACCTCCTCTCACAAAAGTGGCTACCATATCCAATCAAAGGGCAGAGCACGATCGCCCTAGCATGATCCTTCAGGATCTGATTTGGTTGACCACCACCCAAGGCGCCGCCGAACAAGGTATTATTCGTCTGAACCATCAGATGATGAAGGAGGACGCTACGGGCACTCCCATTATCACACGGATGATGAAGAAGACCTCTCCCTACCATGGTATAGCGAGAGAGAAGATGCCTTCACGACCCGCATACGAAATTACTCTGAGGACAAAAAACACCGCATGCCGCCGTGTGTCAAATCCTATGATAGATTAGGCAATCTAGACGATCATCTCAAAGTTTTCACAGTACAAGAAAAAATTGAGCGATGGCCGATGCCAATATGGTGCCAAATGTTTAATTCAACCTTGATTGGCAACGCCCGCGACTGGTTTGAAAAACTTCCCCACAGTAGCATCAACAACTTCGATGAACTACGCTTGGCGTTTAGAAGAAATTATACTCCGCGAAAGAAGTATAACATGGATCCAGTCTCATTAGCGACGTTCAAGCAGATGCACGGAGAGTCTACGGAAGACTTCACAGAACGTTTCAAAGATGAATGCACGCGAATAAGAGCGTGCCCATAAGTTCTCAAGATCTCCGATTATATGCACGCCATAACCGACAGGGAGCTAATCAAGAGCCTCAATGATAAGCGTCCTGCAACGTTTGATGAACTCATGAAAAGGGTTAGGAACTTTGTGGAAGGAGAGACTGCCGTGTTCGCGGCCTATCCCACAAAGTGAAACCAAAGCTATCGATCGAATGATCAGCCAAAGAGGCAATCAAACAATCAAGGTAACAGTAGGAGCTTAGATTGCAAAAATCAAGCGAAAATAGGGCGATCGAACGACAAGATCACTCCTCTAAAGATGACGTACCGAGACATCCTGCTGACAGAAGGGGAAAATTTTCCAAGGCCGCCCCAATCACAACTCTAGTCGATCGTCGTCCGGGGAATCGCTTTTGCGAATTCCATAACGACAAAGGTCATGGCACGGACGACTGCAGTCAGCTCAAGTAGCATATTGAATCGTTGATCAAATCAGGCAAACTCAAACATCTGGTCAAGGACTGGAAGGATAACAAAAAGAATGACAAAAAAGACTCCCAGAAGGACAAGCCCACAACCATATTCATGATTCAGTCATGGGAACGTAGGACAAATCAGAAGATTAGCCAAAACATTTCTCGTAGTAAGGAAATTCCCTCCTATCACGGCGAGCAATGTGACGGACCTCTCACGATTGAGGTGAGCATTGGAAACCAAGACATCCATCGCATGTACGTTGACGGACGCTTGTCTGCGGAAGTACTATACGAACATTGTTTCATGCAATTACGGTCGGAAATCAAAAACCAACTAATGCCAGCCACGTCGCCGCTTATAGGTTTTAGTGGAGAATCCATCTGGCTAATAAGGCAGTTACGATTGGTAGTAACTATTGGAGATAAAGAACATTCAACTAAAGCATGGATGAACTCTATGGTTATACGCTCACACTCTCCATACAATGGTATCATCAGAAGGCCAGGAATCTTAGCCATATGAGCGGTCACGTCCACAGCGCACGACATGATAAATTCCTAGTCGAGGGGGAAATTGTCACTATCTTTAATTCAATAGTACCACCATTGGAATGTCATGCCGTAACAACACCGATACCACCAACTTCCAAGAAGGAAGGATTACCGCCTGCAAATTGGAAGGTGACTATACATCCCGATTACCCGGATCAAGAGGTTGCCATCGGAGGAACACTCTCCAATAAAGGTAGGAATGCCACGTGCTCCCTCCTTAAGGCAAACCTTGATATATTTGCATGGGAACCAAAGCATATGACGGGCGTACCACGCTTATTCGCGGAACACAAGCTTCAAATTCGACCAGGATACCCTCCCGTGAAACAAAAGAAGCACGGCCAAGCTCCAGAACGAAGCCAGGTTATACTAGACGAGGCAAAGAAGCTGGTGAAAGCAGGAATCATGCAAGAGGTTTACTACCACGAATGGCTTTCCAATCCAGTCATGGTTAAGAAACACGATGGAAGCTGGCGTATGTGTGTGGACTTCACGGACTTGAACAAAGCTTGTCCACAAGATTGCTATCCGCTACCAGAAATCGACTGGAAGGTAGAATCCTTATGCGGATACCCCTTTAAGTGTCTTTTTGAACGCATATAAGGGTTATCACCAGATTCAAATGTCAAAGGAGGACATAGAGAAGACGACATTCCATACCAGTCAAGGCGTGTATTGCTACACAAAAATGACGTTCGGACTCAAGAATGCATGCGCGACATACCAACGACTTGTCAACAAAGAGTTTGACTCGCAGATTGGCCGTAACCTTGAAGTCTACATGGATGACTTGGTTATAAAAAGCAACACAGAAGACGAGCTTATCCGTGACGTCCAAGAGACGTTCGATACCTTGAGAAAAATCAACATGAAGTTGAACCCCAAAAAATGCACATTTGGGGCAACGGAAGGAATTCCTAGGATACATGATAGACCCAAACGACATCAAGCCTTGCCCGGAGAAAACTGAGGCCGTGATATAGTTGACATCTCCCCGGACACTAAAGGAGGTGCAATCACTTAATGGAAAGTTAGTCGGGCTAAACAGGTTCCTGTTAAAATCCGTAAAAAAGTCACTTCCCTTATTCAAAACACTCAAGAAGTGCTTGAAAAAGGGGGATTTTTGGTGGACAGGAGAGGCTGAGGAGGCATTCGGACAGCTTAAGCAACATCTGGCGGCTCTTCCCATATTGGTCGCCCCGCGAACCAAGGAGGAGCTAATCGTATACTTATCAGCTACACTCGGAGCAATAAGTGCCGTCCTAATGACCGACCGGGATTCAGTCCAGACTCTAGTTTATTCCATAAGCAGGGAATTGCAAGGGCCGGAACTGAACTACTCCCCAATGGAGAAGCGGGTCCTATCACTGGTTTACGCCGCAAAAAGGTTGCTCCGTTATTTTCAGGTGCACCCAATTGTGGTAATCACAGACCAGCCAATCAAACAGATCATTTTGAAACCAGATGTGGCAAGAAGGCTGCAGAAGTGGAGTGTCCTGCTAGGGGAACAAAATATATATTATAGACCAAGGACAGCCGTCAAGGGACAAATCTTGGCAGATTTCATCGTTGAAAAGCCTGAGGAGGATGTACCAATGGTCCCAAAGGAAGAGATTCCAAAGAACCATGGGTCTTATTCACCGACTGATCTTCTTGCACGGATAGGTCACAGTAGGCGTGGAATTCACGTATGCGTACGATTTGAATTCACAGCCACAAACAATGAGGCGGAATATGAATCATTGATAGCATGCTTAAGGATAGCAGCCAGAATGGGCGTACGTAACCTAGAGGCCTATGTGGACTCCCGGCTCGTTGCAAACCATATCCTGGGTGAGTATGAAGCTAAGGAGGACAACATGATCCAGTATTTGGAAATGGTTAAATCACTTATCGCCGGATTTGGAAAGTTTTCTATTAAGCAAGTACCAAGAGGCGAGAATAAGAAAGCGGATGCTCTTAGCAAAATCGCATCCACAAGCTTCGCCCACTTGTCCAAACAAGTGTTGGTGGAAATACTCAAGGAAAAATCCATCGCAGTGGAGGAAGTCGCAACAATAGTTGGTGAGGAAGGACCCACGTGGATGGCCCCAATCATCAACTACTTAGCAGACGAGACTCTCCTTGAAGATGTGACCGAGGCGCGTCGCATCCACAGGAAGTCGCAACAGTTTGAACTACGCGACGGTATCTTATACAAGCGATCGTTCTTGCAGCCGTGGGTGTGTGGGACCACGCCAAGCTAGTTATGTGATTAGCGAAGTTCATGAAGGGTCGTTTGGCATGCACGCTGGCCCTAGATCAGTGGTGGTAAGAGCATTACGCAAAGGGTATTACCGGCCAACTATGCACCAGGATGCACGTAACTTGATTCTCAAATGCAGTGACTTTCAAGTACACAGGCCAGTGTCGCGCCATCCACAATAAGAGCTAACACATATCACGACCCCATGGCCATTCTACAAATGCGTAATTGACATAGCGGGACCTTTTCCTGTTGCGGTCGGAGGTGTTAAGTTCTTGATTGTAGCCATGGACTACTTCACTCGATGGATTGAAGCTAATGCGGTCGCAACAATTACAAGTAAAAAAGTTTGTTTTGGAAAACATTGTATGTCGTTTTGGCCTGTCGGGTGAGATCATCTCGAAAAATGGAAAACAATTTGCAGACAATCCATTCAAGGATTAGTGCGCGACGCAGCACATCACACGGCGTTTCGCATCCGTCAAGCATCCGTAAACCAATGGCTTGGTAGAACGGGCAAATAGAAGCTTGGGAGAAGGAATAAAAGTGCGCTTAGACGAAAGAAGCGCTAAATGGGTAGACGAGCTACCGCATGTCTTTTGGGCACACAAAACGATCATTAAAATGACCAATGGGGAAACTCCGTTCGCATTAGCCTATGGTACTGAGGAAGTCATACCAACGGAAATTGGATGCCCATAATCCGTACGACAGAGGTTAACGTCGTCACGAACGACGAGGAACTCATGGTCAACTTTGACTTATTAAAGGAGAAAAGAGATTTAGCAGCTATCAACGAAGCTAAAGCTAAGGTGCGGATGAAAGCTTACTATGACTCCAAAGTTAGAGGCGTTTCTTTCCAACCAGGTGATTCCGACCAGGCGTTTCTTACTATCTTAGCATTTTTACCATTCTGTCAAAAAAAAACGTAACCGTGATAATAAAAGGCCGTGGTGCCTAGCTAGCTCCACGGCTTATTCTTGTTCAAACTTATTTTCCCTCATATTTGCCAAAGATTCAGATTTAATGTTTACAAGCACGAGTTAAGCAGTTCTTTACTCTAAACCACCCCAATAACAAATACAAACACAAACAAAGCCCTAACACCTACTCAATTTCATGCAGTCTAGAACCAAACAACAAACCAAAACAGTCCTTTAAATTTTTAAATCAAAATTTAACAAAGTAAAAACATTTTTCAGGTTTAACAAAGCTTAAACAAACATCATAACAACACTATTATGAACTGAGAACAAGATTGCATGCATAGGAACACAACATTCAGCAGTCCACACCAAAATCACTTATCACAAATTTTTTTTACAGTTTGAACAAGGAAAATAACAAACCTAAGGAATGTACATCCACACTTCCGAATGTAAGAGTTTATGTTTCTAACAAAACAAGACACAAGCTTCCAATTCACTGCTAAGATTAACAAGGTAAGAGATAACAGATCTATAAAGAAAATAATGAAACCAAGCAGATTCTTTCAACCTTGTACCCCACAACTTGAATCCTCCCAAACCAAAAGCCTCACTTCACTTTGATAATTATCTTATCAGGATGATATGATCAGCCTTTGATCCAAAAACTTCAAGTGTTGAACAACAAAAGTTGAAAAATCAGGTTTTTGGAAAACTTTTGAAACAAACTTGCATAAACTTTAAACCAAACTTTGAAACCTCAAATCAACACAAACTAGAATCATTATCTAACAAACATGAAATGTAAAGGTGGTGCTTGGAATTCGTCAACAAAGTTCAAACATTTTTCATTCATAGAACAAATGATTTATAGACTTGTGACCCAAAGAAAACCAAGAACAAAACCAAAGTAAGAAACCTAAGGCCTTTATATAGTCTACAAATCTATCTAGAAAGCTGAAAATAAAGGAAACCCTAATGTAGTGGTCTTTTAGAAATTCCCTTTGATGTTTGAATATTTTTTAGTCCATGTGAAGAATTTTTGGACGTATGTTGATGCTAGTGGGTGCAAAATGATCATGTGCGTCCATTTGATGCGTAGGAATGAGGCATGAGCTTGGGTCGTTGATTCTCTGGCAAAGTCTTTTGTCTTCGTCCTCAAAAGGTGCAGGGGAGGTATCATGTGACAAATGAGATGTGTAGAAGTGTAAATCTTGCTTATGTTTTAGAAAGAGAAAGAGATAGAGAGATGGTGGATTACACACAATTCTAGAGAGAGAAACAAGAGTAAACTATGTGAAAAATGATTAACCACACACCCTCTCCATCTAAGGAGAGGGTTTATATACCCAAGCCCTTGTCATGGGCTTGGGCTTACATTTGGGCCGGCCTACACATTTTGTAGGCTAGGCTTGTTCTTGTTTGTTAAATAAAGATAATTAATTAAACTACGAGCTATTACATGGACTAACGTTGGAGTGACCGATCCTTCTTAATACGTAAAACGTATTTCCAACAATCTCCCCCTAAGGGAGGTCACTCCAAACAAGGGCATTACCCAAGTTACAATAATAAGATAAACCTAGCATACTATGCTTGTCTTGAGCTCGTAGTCTACTTCTTTCTTTTATTTTCCTTTTCAGGTGAATATGCTGATGTGATCTTTGATACCAATCTTTAGCATTAATCTCTTGCCTTGATCTCGTGCATCCATCACTTGTGATATTCGCCTCTTCGTGACCTCACGTCCCACATACTTATACCTTTCTAATTCTTGAAGGCTTCAGAGTTTGATACAGCGGAAGACTTAACTTTTAGGCTTTCTTGAATTAGATGAGGTATTAAGTGCATATAGTATAAGCATGCGGGGACGACTTCTTCTCGGATTCCGCACACCGTCTTCAAATGCCGCAACATAAGTAGACACGAACAAAAAGGCTTTGAAAATTTCATTCTAATTCGGTAGCATTTTACCTCCGGTCGGTGAAGACCGTTGTACGATATGAAATATCGTACTTGTGGCAGGTAGTTTCAATTAAGAACCTCCTTGACAAGATTTTGCGGGTAAACCCGTTCTCTTTACTCGACCGTCCAAAGCTGACTGTGAACGTAAAGAGTGAATCATTTGGATAAAATAATCCGCATGATTGAAGCCGTCAATTCTGATTCCTGGAACAAGTGAAATTCAATTAAGAACCGCACCATCATTGCTTTCCAGTTGTCACGAGCTTGATTCGTATAGAATCTTGCAAGTTACCTACCAAGTGCTGTTTGAGGTTAACACTAGAAGGATTTCCACTCATCACTGTGAACACTGAGGTATCAGTCTGAGTGTTCTGGCAAGATCAATAAGATATTGTATAGAGGCCTGGAACGTGTTTAAATTCAGTTAAGAATTAAACCACTGTTGCTTTCCAGTTATCATAAGTTTGATTCATAAAGAATCGCACAAGCACCTACCATGAGCTTTTTGACGTTCGCTCAAGAAGGATTTCCATCTTCATTGTAAATACTTTCGTATTACTCGGATGTTCAGGCAAGATCATGAAGATTTTGTGTAGGACTCTTAAAATCTTACTTTTCACAGTGTGTGAAGAAGCAAGGAATTATGAAAGTGTGTCCTAATGAGATATTTGATGATCTCAAATGGCTCTAGACTCGATCATGCATTTTGGATTTTAGTGATCGGAGGCTGGAGAGGAGTGCCACCATTTCAATACCAATTTATTCGGAGTGAATAAATCAATAGATAATGTGTTGTCTCCGTGTGATTAAAACAAATATCTTTTAAGAGATATCTGAGTTAGCTGGGATGGGTTGTGCAATGCATCACTGGGTCCATGATGTCTGTCTTCAATATCTAGAATGATTAAAATGATCTCAATAGCATATGTGTTGACCCGGTTTCTGCCTAAAGTTGTAAGGAGGGCTTCTTTCTTTACACCCTTTATCTTTACAATTCTTTTTCATTCTTCAACCCCTTCAATGCTTACCAATACGTCATAACTAGCACCTTGTTGTGATTGTTCCAGTGCTAGCATAAGTACTTGGTCGGCATTCAGCTGCGTTCACAATCTTTCTCCAACTTTCCTAAGGACTACTATTTCTAGCTATGGAATGTCCTTGGGAAGATTCCTCCTGTTCTGGAAGAATCATAGGACTTAACCTATCCTACCATCCTTATGTCACCGAAATCTTCATCGTCGTGAAATAAATGGGTTTTGGGTAAGTATATGTCACCATGAAAATCCATTTTGATATGCAAATCCGTTTTGCTCCCCCTTAACATATGCCACGATATTCGAAAACATTTCGCATATGTCGGGATGAGCCATCACGTTAAGTCAAACCATTTTTGATAATTTCCCATACTAAATCACATTTTCTCCCCCATATTAAAAATATTAACCCAATCGATGTTTTTAATATCAATTGATTTAATGAAGTTTTAACAAAGGTTTTGGGAAGAAAAATGCAAGTCCGTTTTATCTTCATGATATCAAACGTATGAGATATGATACCGATTTGTAACATGATTACATATTCACCATATTAGAAAAGAATTGACAAGGTTGGACCTGATTGATGAGAACATCATATGATAAGATCAAATGGTTCTTGTCAGCATATGTTGGTCGCCTCGTCACGTCTGAAGTCATCTCTTGACACCACGTGTACGATTGGTATTGTAGTCTTGACACCAACATGTGAACTTGGCACGTTCGGCATCGAAGATTCTGAATGCTTGACAATTGCTCCCCCTCAATTGTTGACCCGTGTTCTGCTAAAAGAGATGTAGTCGTCGGTTGAGTAGTCGCATCATCGAGGATGTAGATACCAATTGTAGATTGATATGGTTGTAGAGATGATAACTTCATAAAAACAAGACTTCTCTTGGTTTTACAAATAAATGCACTGAAACGTACATAGATTTGTGTGAGACCAAGTTATAAAGTAAACTTGATCCCTTACAAGGTTTTTAAAGTAAACCTTGCCCGAGAAAATTAATTCCCGTTGTGAGCCAAAGCTTTCGTAAGAAATACTTGGCTTTAACATGAAAACCGAGTTGCAGTCAGAAATAACTACAAGCCATAAGGGCATGTTTTATGAAATATTTACAACTTTTGTACGAACTCTATTTATGGCGCCGTGTCGATATTAATCAACATTTCTAAGGCCGTAAATATTATCGTACCAAAAGACATGCCTTTGAAAAATAAAGTAAAAATATTTTTGGATTTTTATGAATTTTTCAATTTGTATGGTTTTTATATGGTTTTATATTTTTGTATTTTGCTTTTGTGATTAAAAATATAAACAATATATACAGATGATCACCAAGGATACGGAGAATAGTTTACCATCACTATTCTTTCGCTTCATCTGCCAATTCTTTTACAGTCTCAGGCGAGAAGGTTCTCATTCCTAACTTGTCGACCAAAAATTCAATTCGAGCGCGATCTAAAGCCTTCGTGAAAATACCCGCCAATTGATACTCAGATCGGACAAAGTAAAGCTCTATTACTCCATTTTCCACTTGCTCCTTGATGAAATGGTAGCGAATGTCAATATGCTTCGACCGGGAGAATCGAACATTGTTGCAGCATAAGGCAATTGCACTTTTGTTGTCGCAGTACATCGGAATTTTGTTGAAACCTAGACCATAGTCGGTTAATTGAGATCTCATTCAAAGAATTTGAGCACAGCAACCGGACATAGCTATGTTTTCTTCTTCCGTACTTGAAATTGCAGCGCTTTTCTTCCTTTTCGATGCCCAACTGATTAATCGATCTCCTAGTAGTTGCAATGTTCCACTCGTGCTACGCCTTGTATCTTGACAACCCGCGTGATCCGCATCTGCATATGCCGTTAATGCAATAGAAGAGTCCTTCGAATACCAAAGTCCCCGATTAATGGTTCCTTTAAGATAACGAAATATCCTTTAAACAGTAGCTAATTGTAACTCAGTAGGCTTAGTTTGATACCTAGCACACATACATATAGCAAACTGAAGATCAGGTCGACTGGCTGTGATATACAAAAGAGTACCGATCATTCCACGATAAAGTGTCGGATCAACGGCAACTCCATGTGGATCTACATCAAGCTTAGATTTTTCCACCATTGGAGTATCCACAGGGTCGCAAGATTCCATCTTATATTTCTTTAGCGATTCAAGGGCATACTTGGATTGATTGATAAAGATGCCTCTAGGACTCTGAGATATCTGAAGACCTAAGAAGAATGATACCTTGCCTATCATTGACATCTTAAACTTGGAAGACATGATTGTCCCAAACTCGTCGGATAAGGTTTGGGTCGAGGCTGCAAATATAATATCATCAACATATATTTGTACCATAATCATATCTTTACCTCGTTTCTGAATGAACAGCGTGGGATCCACCTTGCCTTTAGCGAAGCCTTGCGTAATGAGGAATTGTGACAATAGATCGTACCATGCGCGAGGAGCTTGCTTCAACCCATAGAGAGCCTTATTAAGCTTGTACACATGATTAGGATATTTAGGATTCACAAAACCATCCGGCTGTTGAACGTAGACCTCTTCCTTGATTTCACCATTGAGAAATGCCGTCTTCACATCCATTTGATAGACGATCATATTCATGTGGGCTGCATAAGCGAGGAATAGTCTAATAGCTTCCAAACGGGCAACAAGCGCAAAGGATTCCATAAAGTCGATGCCCAATAATTGCTTGTATCCACGAGCTACTAGTCTAGCTTTGTTCTTCAATATTCCGCCTAACTCGTCGAGTTTCACCTTGTAAACCCATTTCAAAGTGAGTAACTGCACTTGATCCGGGCATGGAACAAGTTCCCAAACTTCAAGACGTATGAATTCGTTAAGTTCTTCTTGCATAGCTTCTATCTAACAGGATTGAGTAAAAGCTTGTTGCCATGTCTTAGGTTCAACTTCAGTGAGAAAAGCATCAAAATGACAAAACATTGCATTTTCTTGTAACTGACTTCGTGTGGATACCGAACGATTGGGGTCACCAATAATAGAATCTATAGGATGATCCTTTGTCCACTTGCTGTCATGTTCACGAATCCGTGGATTGGAGTAAACTGTAGAAGGAGCTTCCTCTGAGGTGGACGACCCGGCTTGATTAGGGTCGGGAATTGGTACACCAAAGAATGGAAGTTCACGCATTTGAGCGAATTCCAAATCGTGATCATCATCATCCTCTTCATCATCAATAGGCATGATATGGGTAGTTGAAACATGTGTTGGTTGAGAATTACTTGTTGAAGGTATATCTTGACCAATAGTAGGTGCAGGTGTATCTGATTGTGCAACGGTTGCTGGAGCGACAACTTCGGTTACCGGAGCTATTACCTCAGGTACTGAAGCAACAATACTTGTAGGAGTAAAGAATTTATCAAAGAACGGTTGAAACAACGTATCCCATTCCTTCCTAGTAGGTGGTGTAAATGATGATGAAGTAGGGTTGTTTGGGACAAGACCAGAACTAATGTTACTGGGTCCCATTTCATGAAGTGCGGGTTCAGAGCTGCTTTGCTCAGAAGCCATTGCTGTCAGCTCATCAAAATCAACATTCATTATTTCGAGGATCTTGCGAGAGTTACGGTTGTAGATTTGGTATTCCTTCTTTGCGGGGGCGTAACCAATGAAGATACCAATATCAGCCTTTGGTTGAAGTTTTCCCAAATTGTCACCATTATTATTTGGATAGTAAAGAGAACCAAATACATGAAGATATGATAAATCTGGTACTTTTCCATGGAGAAGCTCATAAGGTGTTTTACCATGGCGTTTACGAATTAGTGACCGGTTTTGGGTGTACACTGCTGTAGATACTGCTTCTGCCCATAAAAACAATGGAGCCTTTGCGTAAATCAACATCGTTCGAGAAGCTTCCATAAGTGTGCGATTTCGCCTTTCAACGACACCGTTTTGTTGTGGAGTGCGTGCAACGGATGTTTCATGAGATATGCCAAATTCGTCATAATAATCACGCAAGATTTGATTCACAAATTCGGTTCCATTATCTGTACGAATGCGTCGGACAGTAGTGTTGAGACGCACTTGAATCATCTTTAGAAATCCGATGATGAATTTCGGTGACTCATTTTTTGCTTTAAGAAATTTCACCCATGTAAACCGAGAGTAATCACCGACAATGACGAGGATGTACTTTTTGCCACTAAGACTTTCAACACGCATTGGCCCACAAAGATCCATATGCAAAAGATAAAGTTTCTCTTGGTTGGTGTCTTCAGTCTTAGTTTTGTATGACTTCTTAGTGCTTTTCCCCATTGTACACGCGGAACACAAATGATCCTTGTGAAATGATAGTTTAGGAAGACCACGAACAAGTTCGTTTTTCGCCAAGTGATTAATAGCGTCAAAGTTAAGATGAGATAACCGTCGATGCCATAACCATGACTTAGTCTTCGATGCTTTGGAGAGAAGACATACGGGAGAAGCGGCCATCATGTCTTGTAGAGACAAAGTATACAAGTTATTCCCTCGAGTACCTTTCAATAAATCAACCCCTTCCAAATTACGAATGAAGCAGGTATGCTCTCGAAAAGCAACTTCTAGGTTTGCATCACAAAATTGTCCCACAGAGAATAGGTTGTAACCGAGACCTTCCACGTAATATACTCTTGCAATTATTACGTTCCCAATATGATATTCACCATAACCCATTATCTTTGCAATATGATCATTACCAAATCGAACCGTACCAAGAAACTTGCTGACGAAATTTCTGAGCTGAGAGCGATCTCCAGTCATATGCTTGGAGCAACCAGAGTCCAAATACCAGAGAACAATTTGGACCACCTGTTTTCAATAACAACAGTAGACAATGCATTGGAAACTATTGGTTCCTGAGTGTTAGCATATATAGATATAGAATTATCAGAATTGCTAACATTTTTGAGACCCTTAGATTTCCTGTGTTTTCTAATGTGAGTTTCAGCACTAACAGGTTTTACTGTTCCAACTTTCTTAGGTTTTGGATTATTCGCGGGCACTACAGTGGGAGTAGACCTATTTAAAGGGCACTTGGTTCCTACAGTAGTGTCAGTGTTCCTAGTTAAAGGACATGCTTGTGTGTTGGTAGCCTTGGTACGCCTAGTTAAAGGGCACGCTTTTTTCACTTCAGTGGGAGTGATCCTAGTTAAAGGGCATGCATTTCCTACTATAGTGAAAGTTCTACCAGTGGGGCGCCACAACCAACCAACTTGGGTTAACACTTTCCCAGTGGGTTTCCATTGTAATCCATATTTCTGGGCATACATCTCATTCACATGGTCAATAAGGAAAGAATCATGACGACTAGAAAACGTACATTTTTGCAATTCCAACATTTCAAATTAGAATTCACACTAGGCTTAGAATGCGGCACAACCGCAGAGCCTTTAGGTTTAGCTACATGATTCTTTTTATTCAAAACAGAAATAACATTCCTAGGATGGGCTTCTACTTTCTTCTTCACTTGACTACTAGATGGGGGAAAGATCCTATCATTCTTCTTGTTTCTTTTAAGCTTAGATCTTTGAGCCTTAGTAGTGGTGCTTACTCCTGTAGAAGGCAACACGGGAATATTAGAAGCTGGTTTTGATTCCGTCTTACCTTTAGTGACCAAAGTTTGAGATGGTTTAGTCCTAGGGCCCTTGTTAAGTGGTGTGACGGCTATAAGGTTCCTTTTGATTGCACTAGAGGACGATGTTGAGATAGTGGCTGCATTATCCACAACATTCTTACCTTTTAGAGTACGAAGTGTTTCCTTTAGCTCAGCCAAGACCAAATTTTTATCACAAATTTGTTCCCTCAAATCAGATATTTCCACCGACTTTCGATTCAGTTGTTCAATCAAGGATTGATTCTGTGCAGTGGTATTAGCACATACAGACTTTACTGAATCGAAAAGTCGTGTATCTTTCTGTTTTAAGTTGTCAACTTTGGACAAAATCTTGGAAACTCGATTATCTAGATCAAGTTTAAAATTCTCAGCGGCCTCAAGTACATTCACACAGTTAAGCTCCTTAGATTTCTCTATTTCTATCGGCAAAGATTTAGCAACTTTGTCACTTGGCTGACGCTGTTTTGATTGTAAATTCAATCGAAAATTATTTTCAAAGTTTGCATCATCGATATTAACACCTTCGAATGACGTTTCAAAGATTTCTTGAATAAAATGTTGCTTGCATTCAAGCGAAATATAATGTGTTTAAATCTCATCAAAACGTTTTGAATGCGAAGAATATGAATCTTGAAGCTTTAAAAATTCAGCGTCAGATTCGTGACAAGTACTATCTACCACATTATCCACAGATTAAACATTATGCACAATAGAATCATTATCAACACTGTTATTCACACAGACGGAGACTATATCATGAGACATCACTTGTTTCAGAAGCTGATCATTTTGGCGTGAAACCCGTTCTATTTCAAGTAAACTGTTTTCATAAGTATCATCCATTTCATTGAAAACACGTCTAACTTCTTCTATTTCCAAAAGCAAATCTTGATCAAGATTACTAAGATAAGCCTTAACATTCTTTACAAACGGAACAATTTCATCTCGAAATGCAGCTCTAGTGTGCTCAAAGTTCCATTCACCTTCCGTTATGGCCGAAGCCGTCGTACGTTCCAAAATGACCTTGTCAAAATCGGCTAAGTGTTGGTGTACCGCATTTAAGTTAACGGACGCCTTACTTACTGGTGGAATTAACTTCGTTAAATCCGTTTTGACAAGTGTAGGAGACGTACTAGGAAGGTTTTGATTTAACAAACTTTGGGGCACAAGAACTGTCAATTCAGCTAATTCCTTTTGTAAGCGAATGCGGGTCTTTTTAGACAATTGATCTTTGTTATACTTATCATAATCAATCGTATGGAATTTTGAAAGCATTTTAGAATGAGTTTCATCCGCAAGTGACTGTGTCTCCTCAGAACTACGAACAAAAGGTGCTGCTTTCGATTTGCCAATTAGAGTCATATCATAAAGACACGGAATATATTCCTGAGCTTGTTTTGCATAACCGGGATTAGGTGGTAAATCTTGAAGACGTTTAAGTTCGAGTTCTTTAAATGATTTAGTTAAAAGATGAACCTTTTCTGTGGAAGCGTATTGTTTTAAAAGTTGTTGTTCCTTGAATTTAAGAATTTGGTAGCATTAATTTCTGATTCAACCTTTTTAGACTCGAGAGTTTCGAAATCCATTTTAAGTTTCTGAAAATCATTGACAACCGACTCTTGTGCTTTTAATTCATTGGAAAGATTAGCTTTTAATGATTCTATTTCTTTCAAGTGTTCAATCTTTTCAAAACAAAATTGGTCAAATTCAGAACATGTTATTTTCTCTACTTGAGGGACCATTTCAAAAGTTTTGACCTTTTCTTTATGCAACGCAAGCTCAGCAGTTAGGGTGGAATTGGTATCTACGGATTGTCTGAGGGCCATATGCATTTGATCAATAATATGTTTAGGTACCATGACCAAATCATGTTGAGCATAAGATTCCATACCCGTCGTATCATTTGGTTGAGGTTCACTCAAATGTGTAGGATTGGGTACCACATCATTTGAGTTACTAGTTCCCGAATGCTGTTTGAGGTTGTCATTTTCATGCCCAACTTGATGTTGGTTATCATCAATATTATTTGATGTGGTTGGTACCTCATTGACGACATCAGAACCGTAGTGAGAGAGATTAGCAACGAGAGCAGCTTGGGCAGAGTGAATGTCATCACAATCCGAATCATATGCGTCAAGATCATCTACTTGATAAGCTGGATTAGAAGTGGAAATGACTGCAATGCCTTCAGTATCTGCTGCCCCTGGGTCTGCAAGAAATGCTAACTCCTCTGAATCCAAAATCTTTCCCTTTGACTGAGCATCTACCAAATATATCTTTTCACGAAACCATGCATCATCCCTCCTCCTTTTCGGCTGAGTGCATTCCCTAGCCATATGACCTTGTCCTCGGCAATTGTAGCAAGTCACAACCTTTTTAGGACCAATGGGGCTTCCATTTCCATTAGCTTGAGAATTCACAGCTTGATTGTTCCCAGTCCTTGTAGGAGGTCCATATGAATTTTGCCTTCCCTGAATAGGTTGCACCGTTACTTGACCATCTTGAACAGTGGCTTGTTGTCGAGGATTTGATGAGGTGCGGAGCTGATTGTTTGTTGGTGGAAATCCTCTAGTCGCAACAAGTTTTGACAAGTAGGTAGTGAGATGGTTTAGAACATCAGCTGTCGTATCATTTGGAGTAAAGACCGGTGCTTGGATTGGTGGAAGTTCATTAGAGTAGAAAGCTTGTGCTGGTTGTGCTTCTATTGGAAAATATCCTTTCTGAGGAGTATAGCCCATTGGAGAAGTGTTGGTTTGTGATGGTGATGTCTGATATGTTGGTTGCTGTGGAAAATATTGTTGAACACTTTGTTGAAATGCTTGTTGTGGCATCATTAGTGGTTGATAAGATGGTTGCTGTGGTTGCTGATAGTTGTCTGGTGGTGGTTGCTGCAAGTATGATGGTTGCTGATAAGTATAAGCCATGTTTTGTTGAGAAGCATACATGGCAAGTGGATCATGAACTTGAGGTTTAGACAACCGAGCCTCAATGACATGGTATTCGTGTTGTTGAAGAAAAGCTTGAAGTTGATCCACATTGGTGTTATGCAAGTCCTTAGCCAATTTAACATCCGTCACGTACTTTTTCCATTCTGAAGGAAGAGTGTTCAAATACTTGGTGTTCAAATGAAAGGTAGGAATTGCCATGCCATAGATATTTAGCTCATTCAACAATAGGGTAAATCTCAGATAGTATTCATTGAGAGTCTCCCCCGGCACATAGGCAAACTTATCAAAAGTATCATAAAGCTTACACTCTCGTTCTTGTTTAGTTAACGAGGTGCCTTGCATTAGAACCCGAATTCTATCCCATAACTCTTTGGCAACTTTATGTTTGCTGACGAGTTTGTAGACATCTGGAGGAAGGGCTTGGAGAATGATGTTTGTAGCATACTTATCACATTTATCTTGAATCTTCATATCTCTAGTCAATTCACCCGTTGTGTGAGGACGAGTGGTCGTACCTTCCGTAACTGTACCATAATCTAATGGTCCATTGAGCACTGATGCCCAAATAAGATGTCCGTTCTCCTTGTTCAACATATAAAGTTCCATTCGGGAAGTTCAATCCTCGTACATAGACTTCTCCAACATTGGTGGACGATTATCCCTACCCGAGAGGATGGACTTATCCGTAAGAGATGTGTACTCCATGTCGATGAGTTAAGATTTACAAACGATGATCGAACAGTGAGAGAAAGTAGATGTGCTTGTTGTCGTGTGTTGAAGTCGAGAAACTATGTTAAAATCCCCTAAAATTGTCTTTTTGAGAAACCAAAAATTCCACTACAAAATTACACACGAAATTTTCAAAATCACGTTTTTCGAAAATCTTGAAAAATCTTGAAAAATTCCAAAGATTTCGCAATGTGTGAAGATTCCTCAATTATATTCAATTCCTGAATTATCCAATGATTTCGGAATTCCTAAATCCGCAATTAATGAATAATTACGCAATCCTCAAAACTTCAAATTCGCAATGCAAAACAAATACAATTCCGCAATACTACGAAAAGTTGAATTTCGCAATTCTGTTATGTCAATTCCGCAATTAGTCAATTTGCAAGATTCCGCATTAAATTGCAAGATTCCGCAATTATCAAAGTTCCAAGATTCCGCAATTTTCAGAAGTAGAATTCACAATGAGATAATTCCGCAATACTTTGGTGGATTCAATTTCGCAATTCACTTAAAGTACAACATTTCGCAATACAGCAGGATTTCGCAACTTCAAAAACCAAGAATCCGCGATATGCAAGAGTGCAAAATTTCGCAATGTAACAAACAATTGCGAATTTATATCAGTTATTGCGAAATTGTGAGAAATACAAGGAAATTGTATTGTACTTGAAAATGACGAATCTTGAAGCCAAAAGTGAATCCAAACACTCAAAAATTTTGCGTTTTTGAGCAATCCAAGTAACCCAAATCACTAATACGTGTATGTAGATGATATTGGTAAAGATCAAACCACAAAAAAAACACCAAAAAATTTTTGGACGTGGGATTTAGGGAGCAAAAACACACGAATTTTATGAACACTTACACAAAAACAATACACTCATCCCATGGCTCTGATACCATTTGTAGAAGTGTAAATCTTGCTTATGTTTTAGAGAGAGAAAGAGATAGAGAGATGGTAGATTACACACAATTATAGAGAGAGAAACAAGAGTAAACTATGTGAAAAATGTTTAACCACACACCCTCTCCATCTAAGGAGAGGGTTTATATACCCAAGCCCTTGTCATGGGCTTGGGCTTACATTTGGGCCGGCCTATACATGTTGTAGGCTAGGCTTGTTCTTGTTTGTTAAATAAAGATAAATAACTAAACTACGAGCTATTACATGGACTAACGTTGGAGTGACCGATCCTTCTTAATACGTAAAACGTATTTCCAACAATGAGATGAGGTGGCATTAAGTTTAAAGGTGGGGTTGGGTTTAGGGAATGGTTAATTGTAAATTTGAAGCTAATTAACACTTAATTCTTTGTGGTTAAGAAAAACCCAATTTTGGTTATGAACTTGATGAACATGTGTTTGATCTTGTTTTGGGTTTAAGTGTGGTGTTTAGTGCCAAGTTAAGATTAGTTTAATCGGTTTAGAAACTGATTAAACAAATGAAGTGAGTGGGATGGTGAAGTGGCAGCAGGGTGGATTGTGATTGGCTGTTGGGATTGAGTGGGTGAGGTGTCAATTGGTTATTGGTCTAGGTAAGTATCTTCATTCTTCAAGGTCTTCACTTGTATCTTTGACTTTGTGGAGGACTAAAAGTGACAAGTCTTCAATTTTGAGGGACCATTCTTGCCAATTCTTCAAAGTTAAGGGTCCTTTTTGTAAATTTGACAAACTTTAGGAACCAATCTTGTAATTATGAATAAACAAGGGTATAGAGTGTCATTTCTTCATTAATAAAGGACCCTTCTTGTACAATCTTCAATTCTTCAAGGATTTTTCTTGGAAAATCAACTCTAGGGTCCGGTTCATTATGTGGCTTCTTTTCCCGTGTCCATTTTTGATTGATTTTTTGTGATCTTTTGTCATTTTCTCGATATCCGTACCTAATATACACATTGAGCAAACACAAGCATATATATGGCACTTTTTATGATATTTTAACCGTTTTAAGCCCGATTTGGACGATGAGACTATGTATAAAAGTAGTCTCATCACTCTCCCATACTAAACCATTGTCGTGCCCTCACGCAATGCTAGAATAAAGTATCGTAGAACCTCTAAATTTCATTTTTATGGACTTTTATTGAATCATAAACTTGCTACACTACTACTACTTGCTACTACTTGCGTTTTAGACATAATGTATGATTTTCATCGCAAAATGGGACGTTTAGGTTCATAGAATAAGAACACGTGAATACTTCGTTAGAAATAATTTTGTCGTCCTCGATTTTCACCCAATTCCATGCCAAGCGTGTAACGAGATCATTTTCATTGTAAGTTAGTAATGCTAACACTAATCATATGCCCTAATCACGTACTTAGACTCCCTTAATCCTAAGTGGTATCTCTTATATTTTATTTTTGTCTTGAATGATCATGATGATACATTTTTTACTTATGAGATGATAGAGATTAAGGTCCAAAAATAGAGTTATAACGGTGTAACCAAAACCATCGAGTTAATAACCTCCCCTAATAGACAACGATGTCAAAAAACTAATTCAACAAGAAGGATCGATAAACACGGTTTTATAACGGTTTTGAACATGAGACTTATTACCAAGAATTTTATACGCCCCCTAACGGATGGGCCTTATTATCATAGGTTTACCTCCATCTTTTATACAGCTCTGCCATGGAGCTTTTATTATGACTTCAGTCTTGCCTTGCCTTTTATTTAACCTCGCCATGAGGTGTTTAATATGGCCAAAGACGTATATCCTCACGCTAAAGCTAATTTTGGATCTTTAAAACTTCAAAGTTTAAGGTTTGTTCACTTTCAATTTTGCATAGATTTTTCGGCCTTGTGAGCTTCAAATTTTTGCTTGATCTAGGTGAGTGAGCACTTAAAATTATTATTGGGTGAAGCTTTCGATTATTTAGGGTGCCAATACTTCAAAACCGTTACGTTGGCGATACTTTAATGATTTAATTACATGGAAGCTACTAGAAAAGACTAGAAACCAACAATCAAGACTAAACCGCTAAGCCAATACTTATTAGCAAAATATATATACAAGCGAAGGGAGAATAAGCAAACAATTAGAACACATGAGTTTTTGAAAGAATACGAGTACTCTACGTTTAGCATAGTAACTTATAATTAACTCTATCATTTCTCGTCCTCATGTAAGAGACTTATTCTAATATAAGTTAAGGAATCGAAGCTAAGTGCTCAACACGCACCGTCGAGTCAAAAATTACTCTTATTCTCGCCATCGAAAAATCTACATTCGTGTCTTAAACACTTATGAAAACATGAGAAAAATTTTAAAATTCAGCCATTTTTAGCCTTATTTTGTAACAAAAAGATAAACTTTGGAAAGCGTGAAGGTTTGGCAAGGCAAGTATCTAGTCACCCCCCCCCCCCACACTAAAGTTAAACATTGTCCTCAATGTTTAGAGTCTAAGGTTAGAATACCCCCATGCTAGAGACGAAGTCGAATGCCTAATCTAGCATGGAAAGGGTGGAACCATTAAATCTATAGCTGTTTATGAAGTGTGCTAATAAGACCTAAGCTTAGAACAAATAAGGATATATCATATGGATATCGAGAAATTCTTCAAAGCAAACGATCGATTGTTCACGTACAACGAACACGAGAGGCTCCAATCGTAAAGATGATCATCTAAAAACCACAATTCACAAACAACCATGGAACAAACGTTGGAAGGGCACAAATCCCCTCACATAAGCACATTAGAAAGTGATAATATGTACATGGATAAGCATGGGAACTCCCCCACGAGGCACCTCGTTTTTTATTACCGAGTCATGAGCTCGACTCGATCCCCTCAATACTAATTATCATTGGGGAAGGTGACTTGGTCGAGGTCGTCCAAAGAAGGGACTTCCCCATCAAAGTAGTGCTTCAACCTATGGCCATTCACCTTAAAGTTAGGACCATTATTTTGAGCTAGCTCGATGGTCCCATAATGAAACACTTGGGTAATGGTGAATGGTCCGGACAAATGGGATTTCAACTTACCGGAAAATATTTTCAATCTTGAGTTAAAAAGCAACACTTGATCTCCAATGTTAAAAACCCGATTTTTAATTTTAGAATCATGAAACTTTTTAGTTTTCTCTTATAAATCAATGAATTTTCATAATCCATGTCCCTTATTTCATCCAATTCATTCAATTGCATTTTATGGTGTTTTCCCGCAGTCTCAATGTCATCATTACAATGCTTTAGGGCCCAATAATCCTTGTGTTCGAGTTTAATGGGCAAGTGACAATTCTTCCCATACACAAGCTTGTAAGGAGTGCACCCAATGGGCGTCTTATGAGCGGTATGAAAGGCCCATAAATCATCGTCTAAATTATCCGACCAAGATTATCGGTTCTCTCCTATCGATCTTTCCAAGATCCTCATAAAAGCTCGGTTTGAAACCTCGACTTGCCCACTCGTTTGCGGGTGATGAGCCGTAGAAAGCCGATGTGTAACCCCATATTTCTTTAGAACCTTTCCAAATTGTTTGTTACAAAAATGGGTTCCACGATCGCTTATGATAGCACCAGGGGTTCCCAACCGAGAGAATAATTGCTTCAAAAACTTGACTACCACACGAGCATCTTTAGTGGGCAAAGCCTTAGCTTCCACCCACTTGGATAGGTAGTCAACGGCGACAAGGATGTACTTTTACCACGAGATGATGGGAACGGCCCCATAAAATCAATGCCCCACACGTCAAAGATCTCACACACTTGGATGATATTTTATGGCATTTCATCGTTTTGTGGGGCTTTTCCTTGACGTTGACATGAGTCACACGACTTGACAAGTGCGTCCGCATCTCAATAAATAGTAGGCCAAAAGAAACCAGAATCAAAGACCTTCTTCGCCGTGAGATTAGCACCATGGTGACCCCCCGTGTGTCCCTCGTGATAAGCCTTAAGGATTTTAGAAGCTTCGGTGCCAAAAACACAACGTCGAATAATTTGATCCGCACAAGTCCAAAATAGGTAAGTGTCGTTCCAAAAGTAGAACTTGACGTCACGAAAAAATTTCCGTTTTTATTGAGTCGTCATACCCTTAATGATGAAGTTGCCCGCATGGTAATTTGTGATGTCCGCAAACCATAGGGTGGAAGAATCTTTCTAGGAATTCACTACACCAAGTGTTTCGAGAGGAAATGTTTCGGTGATTTCCTTATTCTCGTACACACTTTGGTGAGGATCTTCCAATCGAGAGAGGTGATCGGTCGCAAGATTTTCGCCTCCCTTTTTGTCAAGTATGGTGACATCAAATTCTTATAGGAGTAGAATCCAATGAAGCAATCTCGGCTTAGCATCAAGCTTAGATAAGAGGTACTTGATAGCCAAATGATCCATATACACTATGTTTTTGGTCAAGACGAGATAAGGTCGGAATTTCTTAAATGCATACACCACGACAAGGAATTCCTTTTCCGTTGTGGTATACTTAAGTTGAGCCTCGATCATCGTCTTGCTATCATAGTGGATAGGCAAGAAATGCTTATCATGACGTTGCCCCAAAACGGCCCCAATAGCGTAATCACTTGCATCACACATTAGTTCAAAGGGGAGGTTCCATTCGGGAGCAACAAGAATGGGAGCAACAAGAATGGGAGCTTCGGTAAGTTTCCTTTTAAGGATTTCAAAGGCTCGAAGACAATCTTCGTTAATGACAAAAGGAGCATCTTTTTCGAGGAGGTGTGTAATGGGTCTAGATATATTTGAAAAATCCTTGATGAATCGACGATAAAATCCCGCGTGTCCTAGGAAACTCCTAACTCCCTTAACGGTTTTGGGATGAGGTATTTTGGCGATGACGTCTATCTTAGCTTTGTCTACCTCAATCCTCGCTTTCGAGACCTTGTGCCCTAAGACGATTCCTTCTTTAACCATAAAATGATGTTTTTCCCAATTGAGTACAAGGTTGGTTTCCTCAAATGTTTCAACATTTGTTTCAAATTTCCTTAACACGAAGTGAACGAACTACCAAACACGAAAAAGTCATCCATGAAGACTTTCATCGTCTTCTCGATCATGTCATTAAAAATAGCCATCATACACCGTTGAAAAGTTTCCGGTTCATTACAAAGTTCGAATGTCATTCTACGATAGGCAAACTATCCATATGGACACGTAAACGTAGTTTTTTCTTGATCATGAGGATCGATGGGGATTTGGAAGTAACCGGAAAAACCATCTAAAAAGCAATTGAAATAGTTTCCCGCAAGACGCTCCAACATTTGATCCATGAAGGGCAATGGAAAATGGTCTTTACGAGTGGCGTCATTTAACTTACGATAGTCAATACACACCCTCCAACCGGTCACGAGTCGAGTTGGAATTAACTCGTTGTCATCGTTTGGCACAACGTTCATTCCTCCTTTTTTAGGGTCACAATGAATGGGAATCATCCAAGGGCTATCGGAAATAGGGTAAATCATTCCCGCGTCAAGGAGTTTAAGGACTTCCTTTTTGATGACATCGTAAATTTTGGGGTTCACCCTTCTTTGAAATTGAATTGCGGGCTTGTAGTCCTCCTCCTTTAAAATTTTGTGGGTACAAAATTTTGGGTCAATACCCTTAATGTCGGATAATTTCCACGTAATTGCCCCTTTGTGAGCCTTCAAGACATCGATAAGTACGGTTTTTTCATCATCCGAAATATCCTTCGCAATAATAACCGGAAACTTATCGTCTCCTTCCAAGAATACATATTCAAGATGAGGAGGAAGATCTTTCAACTCGAGGATTGGTGGTTCCTCGATTGAAGATTTGGGTTCGATACTCATAACCTCCACCATCGGAGGAAATGGGAAATCGTTAAGAAAATACTTGATAATCGAAAAGTTTTCATCATCGTCTAGGTCTTCGTTAGAAGTTAGAGGTACATCAAACTCTTCCAAAGTAAAACCACCTCCTTCAAATGGAGTGAAAGATGGTGTCGAATTATCAAGAATTGGATCGAGCATAGTGGGATTTCCACTATTTGCTTCATCGACAAAACCTAAAATCTCTTGTGAAAATTCCTCGCAAACGACATCGATTAAATCAATATGGTTTAAAGTCGTGATAGAATAAACATGAGAAAGTTGAGAGTTTTGAGTCGCGTTTATAACAAGTTCCTCGTCGTTGAAGCGTAAGGTGATTTTCCTTG
The DNA here is from genome assembly GCA_025667525.1 of Glebionis coronaria. NCBI lineage: Eukaryota > Viridiplantae > Streptophyta > Magnoliopsida > Asterales > Asteraceae > Glebionis > Glebionis coronaria. The sequence continues at coordinate 426,293,207 of CM046877.1, forward strand.
CATGCACATTAATAACCGCTCTCGACGTATCTAAAAACGAACGACCTAAAATAAGAGGAACTTGAGGATCCGTGGGAATATTGGCTACGATAAAGTCTACTGGATAATAGAACTTTCCCACTTTCACAAAGACGTCTTCGGCCAACCCACACGCGGGAATCATAGAATGATCAGCCATTTCGATAGACATTCTTGAAGGAGTAAGATTAGGAAGATTGAGCGACTTGAATATGTCAAGAGGAATCAAATTGATACTAACACCAAGATCGGCCAAGGCATAGCATTCTTTCATATCTTGAATACCAACTGGAATTAAAAATTTACCAGGGTAATCGACTTTTTGAGGAATGCGGTTAAGATAAACCGATGAACAACTACACAATTTTTGCAATTTCTCCTTGTTGTTCAACATACGCTTAAAGTTGGCGGCAAATCGAGGCATCATGATTAAAGCGTCGGCAAAACATATGTTAAAATGCATATCACGAAACATCTTAATAAAAAGCTCAAATTGGTAATTGTCTCGTTCTTGCAATTTTTCCTTACGAAGTCTCGATGGGTAAGGTAAGGGTGCTATTGGGTGGGGCATAGGTATAGACTTTGGAATCTTGGGTTCCAATGTTGGTAAAGGGTCGACCGTAGGTGTGGTTTGAGCGGTACTTTGTGGGATTATAATGTGCTCCTTTTCGACCACCACCTCGGGTTCTTCCTCAATTTCCTCCACCGTAGGAGTACTTGGTTGAGGAGTAGGTTCTTTAAAGGTATTACCACTTCGTGTGGTAATCACTTTCATCTCTCCCTTCGGGTTTGACACGGTGTTACTAGGAAGACCACCCGAAGTAGAGGCTCTACTCATCATGATATTATCTAAAATATTTTCTATCTTTTGACGTTCTTGCCTATCTTGCTCTTTGTCGGCCTTTTGGTTTTGCTCCCACCTAAGTAGGGTTTGTTCAATCTTATGTTGACCTTGTTCCATTTTTTTGTTAGTTTTGTTGGAGCCTAACCACATTTCCTTCCATTTTGTTACTATGAGTTTCAAACTTAGTCCTTAGGTTAATCACATCATTTGCCATGTTTTTATACCTATCGTCATTAGCCTTAAAATAGTTCAAAACTTCACTTGGAATGTCTTTTGAAAATGCATTTGAAAGCCCTTGATTGACATTTTGGAAATCACGATTTTGGTTTTGATTTTGTAATTGACCACTAGTCCCTTGATTCCCATTGTTGTAATTGTTACCCTTATAATTGTTCTTTTGATTTCCTTGGTAACCATCTTGATAGTTGTGATAATTGTTACCATTTTGATTTGGTGGAAAACCCGGTGGAGTCATTTGATTAGTGCGGGTAACTTGACCGTTTTGGTTATAAGTTCCCGTGGCCGTGTAGGCACTCGAAGTGTTACCACCGGCGGTAATGCACTCGGAGAAATCATGACCTCCACCAAAATAAACACAAGAAACCTCAACCGATTTAGCCGTAGCGTGAGTGGTTGTTCACCAACTTTAAACTCAATCAATAGTCCCTTAAGCTTATCAAAAATCTTGTTCTCAATATTAGCCTCTATTTGGCAAGCATCAATAGTTTGTGACAATGAAGGCAAAGACGAAGCCTTCTTAACACTCGGTGTGCTACGAGGGCTATAAACCTTAGACCTATTCTCAATGATCAACAATGCTTCCTCGACCGTTTTACACAAAAAATTACCACCCGCGGCGGCATTGAGATAGTCTCATTCATGATCGTTCAATCCATTGTAAAACGTGTCGATTTGATGTATGTCGGAAAAACCGTGATGAGGACATTCATGCAACATTTCCTTAAACCTATTCCAAGCCGTTGAAAAACTCTCATTGTATTGTTGTGAAAACTTTGAAATCTCGTTTTTCAAATGCGTAGTCTTAGAGGGCGGGAAAAATTGGTTCACAAACTTTGAAACGAGATCCTTCCACGTCAATATAGAATTGGGTAGCTCTTTTTCTAACCAAATTTTAGCGGGCCCCGCTAATGAATACAGAAAAAGCATCATCTTAATCACGTCATTCGAGACGTCCTTAAACTTACAAGTCGACGTAAGACGATTGAAATGGTGAATGTGGTTATGAGGGTGTCCTTTTCGTCACCACGAAACTTATTGTTTTGAATCATGGACAACAAACCCGTCTTAACCTCAAAATTCTCCGCAAGGATAGCGGGAATCACAATCGCTTCTCCATAACCCTCGGTGGGTGCTTGAAGCAACTCCATCATAGTACGATTAGCCATGGGAGCTTCTTGTTCTACGATGGGTTCGTCAATAGGAGATCCTTCACTAGAAGGCGTTGGTGTTCCTTCCTTTCGGTTTCGACGTTTACGTGCACGTTTTGCTTGGTTACGAGTTTTCATAAACATCACGTACAACGTGGGGATGAGCAAAGAATATTCTTTTGGGTGTTTTTACTTTTTCTTATTTTTTGTGCTTTTGATTGTTTTTACTTTTTTTTTTAATTTTCTTGTGAATTACGTAGACACAAATCTACAAATCTCCCCTCGAATCGATTTCTCGATTAAAGGAGCCTCAAAGAATGAAAATGATCACGTTGAGTGAATGCCTTCGATGAATTTAGAACGTTGTGAACACCAAAATGCTCAAGAGGGTTTAATCTTTGAAACCAAACAAATATATATGATACGTAGATAATACTTTGGTCGGCAAACCCTCGATTAGCCCTTTTTCTCTTAACACGCACAAGCAAGCGGGGGAAACGAGGCGGCACGAAGCACTAAAGAGCCTTTTTCCCTTAGATCATGAAATACAACCGCCTTATACCCACCTTATAGTTTGTCTTAATTAAAATCAAGCTTCTCGAAAGTAATTATCTATTTTGCCTTTTTCTTTTGCTTTAGATTCGAATACAATAGTTGTGTGATGAAATCCCAATTAAGGTTGCGTTTTCACGCTTTTGGAGTATTGTCAATTTAATGTGATACGTATACACTATAGTAATAATATTAGACAAAAAACGAAAACCGATAATACGTATGGTTAGAGTGCTAATCACACAAATACTTATTATGGATAATATCAAAAACAAAATGGTTCAAACTTAACACAACACGCCTCGGGGCGCCAAAATGATAGTTTTGATTTCACACTTGTTTAGGAAAACAAGGTAAATGGGGTAAGTATTAAGTACGACGATTTAGGAAAACCGTGCACTAATGACCTAAGGTGAGTTCGTTCTCAAGGAGGCTTAGTGTGTGTTAGCCTCAAAATATTGAGTCAAACAAGAATGTTCGGTCATAGGTTTATATTGTAACGTTCATTAGAACGTTGTAATAGTTAGTTAAAATAGTCGTGATATTACGGGCTTGATGGCTAGCTTAAAAGGCCTCTTTCAAGGTACTAAGAATTTATTCAAGCTCGGCCCAATCAAACTATAGCCCATTAAGCCACATGTAGGCAAAGGATATAAATACCCTTCCTAGCATGTTAGGAAGGGTGTTGGTGGTTAATTTTCTCTTAATCTAATTTTCCCATTGTTTCACACATCTCTCTCTACTTTCTCTCACTACTTTCTCTCTCTAGAATTCATCTTTTATCTACCTTTCTTTCTTGTTTAATCATCTAAATAATATGGGACAAAAATTAGTATCAATCGCCATATTGATTTCGTGAGGTTTTTTATATATAGAGCTCGAATCATAAAAAATTTTGCGTTTTTGTGGTGTTAGTGAGTAGACAAATCAACTACATAGGTGTGGTAGTGATTTGGGTTACTTGGATTGGTTAAAACGCGAAATTTTGTGGTGTTTGGCTTCTTTTTAGGCTTGAAATCTCGAATTCCATAAAGTTCTTCCAAGATCCTATTTTTTAGGAAAATCTGTCATAATTTCGCAATCTATCTTTACATTGCGAAATTGAATACCTTTTTGGCATTGCGAAATAGAATCCTCCTTGGTATTGCGGAATTGAACACCTCTAGACATTGCGGAATCGGGTCCCTTTTTACATATTGCGGAATTGATTCATCTTTGGGTATTGCGGAATTATTGCAATAATTGTGAAATTGTGTGTTCTTTAAATAATTGCGGAATTGTGTGTTCTTTAAATAATTGCGGAATCGTGTGTCCTTTAAGTGATTCCGGAATTGAAAACCTTTTGGTATTGCGGAATCATACCTCACTGTTATTGCGGAATCATAACTTCACACTATTGCGGAACTGAATTAAAAGTATTGCGGAATCATACACTTTCGTTTATTGCGTAATTAATTCACTTCATACATTGCGGAATTGTGACATTTTCCAACATTGCGGAATTGTGTCATTTTACTTTGCGGAATTGTGCCACCTTGAACCACAATTGCATAATTGAATATATACATTGCGAAATCTTTGCTAATTTTCGAAAAATGTGTTTTTGAAAATTTTTAACAATAGTGTGATTTTTTGCCTTAGAATTTTTGTTCCTTAAGATGACATTATTTAGGGTTTTTCACATAGTTTCTTGAAATATCAACCACAATCCAATCACACCTCATCTACTTAATATCCTATTCACTTCTACACTTCAAAGATTATCGAGATGGATTCTACTCAAGAATATCGTGTGACAAACAACAACATTATGGTCGCGGGTAATAAACAGAGACCACCAATGCTTGTGACTGGTCGATATGCACAATGGTAATCATGATTCCTTCGACATCTTGACACTAAACCCAATGGTGATGTTCTTCGACGTTGCATGAAAGAAGGATCCTATAACCTCACTACAATAACCATTCCTGCAGTTCCAGCAACCGACTTGACGTCCGGTTCTGATGAGCAAACAATTACGGAAACATATGAGAACACTTCGAAAGAGAACCGTGCTTGGATTGATGCAGAGAAAAAAGCAATCTATTTGATTCTAAGTGGGATTGGAGATGATATTTACTCAACGGTTGTTGCATGCTCTACTGCAAAAGAAATGTGGTTTGCCATTGAACGCTTGCAACAAAGAGAATCACTAAACAAGCAAGATGTCAAAACTAACTTGTTCTGGAACTTTGGTAAGTTTACTTCATTGGATGGGGAATCAGTTGATTCATATTACTCAAGGTTCTACAAGATGATGAATGACATGACAAGAAACAATCTGCAAGTCTCCACCATGCAAGTCAATGTGCAGTTTCTACAACAACTTCAACCCGAGTGGACACGATTTGTAAAATTGGTGAAACAAAAAAATAAGTTGGACGAGGTCAACTATCACACGCTCTTTGACATTTTGAAACAATTTCAGAATGAGGCAAATGAACTTCGAGCTGAACGGGTAGCAAAGACTGCTAATCCACTTGCTTTGGTGTCTACCACTCACCATGTCCAAGATCATCGCTCTCGTGCTCCAAAGTCATACTCCACTACATCCTCATCACCAAGATACTCCACCACATCCTCTTCACTAAGATACTCCACTTCATCTAAGTATTCAGCTCCCATAAGATCACGAGACAAAGAACCAAGAGCAACATCACCATCACCTGAGCCATCATCTGAAGAGGACAGTGATGAAGAACTAGCTCAGAAGGATAGGGAGATGAAGCAACAAATTGCTTTCATTATGAAGACCTACAAGAAAATCTTCAAACCCACCAACAACAATCTTCGAAGATTATCAAATACAAGGAATCAATATGTTAAGACTCCTCGAAGGTATGACACACGTCAACGTGATGAAAATCCTCCAAAGTATGATCGACGTAATCCAACACAAGTTGAGGGTTCTGCACGGTATGATCGACAAACTGCTAAGTATGATCCTCATAGGATTGCTACTGCTGCTGGGAATAGGGAAACTGTTGGTATTCAAGTGGTTCAGCAAAGTGGGATTCAGTGCTTTAATTGTCAAGGCTATGGACACATGTCAAAGGAATGTAGGAAGTCGAAACGGGTTAGGGACTCTGGCTATCATAAGTAAAAGATGCTGCTATGCAAGAAGATGGAAGCTAGGGTTAAATTGTCGGCTGAGGAAGGAGCAATGCTTGATGACACTGATGATGAAGCCTCCGACCAAGAACTTGAAGCATATTACTCGTACATGGCAAAGGTTGAAGAAGTTCTCAACGTCACAGAAGATGACAATGGTGCTATCTTTGATACTTAGCCAATCGATAAGGTACACACTGAAGAGGAATATAATGTGTTTGGTAATATTCATGAGCATTCTGAGCTACCCAAAGCCATTAATGACACATGTATGATGGAAACGGTTGAGAGCAATACCACACCCGATTCATCAAACATGTGCAATAATGATTCTGAGGATGATCAACATGCAAATGAGTATGATGATGATGAGGAGCGTATTGTGCTTGCTAACTTAATTTCTTCTTTACAAAAAGATGTCAAAGAAACTAGAAAAAGTCAAAAGAAATTAAAGAAGGCAAACGCTACGCTCACTCAAAATTTTGATGAATGCAAAGCTGCTCTAATTAGTTCTAGTGAGACCATTGATAGCCATAGAGCTAGCTTCTTCATAAGACCAATGATATTGAGGGGTACAAAGGGTGTTTAATTAACGTCAAAGAGGATGATTATCAACAAATATATAACGAAACTCTTAAGCTTATTGAACAAGAGACACGTAATTATAGCACCTCTTTGAGTACTGAACGTCACAAAACATATCTTGCTACCACTAAAGTTAATGAGCTAACTCAAGTAAATGGTTTTCTTCAAGAGGATAAAAATAAACTTGTTAATAAAAAGAAAGCTGTGGTTGAAAAGATGGAAAAGGATTTCAAAACTAAACAAGTGAATGACATAGACAAAATGGTGGAACTTGAAACTCAAATTGAATTTTACAAGAAAGTTGTTTACAAAATGAATCATTCAATTCAAACCATGAGAATGTTGGTACCTCGTTCGTTTTTCAAGGATAGACCTAGTTTTGCAAATCCTAAGTACCTTGAGCAAGCTCAATCTGAGAATCAGCACTTATATCTTGATGAGTCCCAATGGACCGATCTTGACTGCCTTGTTGTTAGGCCCGATAGTGAAGAGACAAATGATTTAGACGAAGAGAGTAGACTAAAAGTAAACAAAGAATTTGTTAAACCATATAATTATGCTTATGAAAACAGTATTTATGGTCTTTTCAAACCGGAAACATAGAGGACCCGTGAGCAAATATTTTTCGAATGTGAACAAATAAGAATTAAATAGAGACAAGCTTTTGCAACTAAGAAAACTAATGTTTCAAAATTTATCGAGTACTTGCCATTTAAAGCTTCTGTAAGCAAGAGTAAGCAAGCACTTAGTATTCTTAAGAGTAACATTGAAAATTTCAAAAAGGTTGTTGATGATGACTGGAAAAAACGTGAACTTTCGAAAGGAGACAAAGAAATTCCTCACGATATAACTGTGCTTGTGAAAAGTATTTTGATTCCGCTTGCGGAAAGAACGCAAAAACATATTTTGGAATTTGAAACATTAATTAAGCAAGAAATGTTTGATGATTCGAAATATGTGGAATCTCTTGAACAAGAAGTGAACGACCATCAACCTGAAAGAGACGAGTTTTCTACAACATATGATCTACTCTTACACGAATGTCTCTCCAAAGATATTTTGTGTGTTGCTCTCACATCTTGTGTAGATATAGACGAATATTCTGACGTGGCATGCAAATATCTTGATCAAGTCAAAGAGTGTGAACGTCTTGAAACATAGCTTTCGCAACACACAGATAATGTTGATCAAAAGGGTTTTGCGTTGATTCAACACCGATGTAAATTCCTTCAAAAACACTGTCATACTATGGAACTTACTTTGCAAGACAAAGTCGGGAAAGGTCTAAATGATAATAATTTGCATGTAAAACTTTCCGCCTTGTGTTGAGAAATGAACGAAAAGAGTATGGAAATTACAAACTTGAAAGCTCAGTTGCAAGAAAAGGACATAGCGATAGAAGAGTTGAAAAAACTCGTTGCCAAAATGGGTGGGAAAACTGTGGAACCTAAAGTTGTGAAACCTGTTGTTCGACAACCCAATGCCTACAAGGATCCAAAGCCATCTATCTTAGAAAAACCGACTCCGTTCTCCAATTTTTCGCATGTGAAATCTAGGTTACCTCCTAAGACTGATGTGCAACCAAGTGTTCCAAAACCATCCATATCACCCTATGTTCCTCCATTTAGAAAGCACATTGTTGCTAAACCCAACCATGTGAATGCACCTAGCACTTCTAGGACTCCTCCAAATCGTGTGACATTCGTGTCCACAAAGGAATTTGTAGGTTCAAATGACTTCGTTCATACCAACAACCTAGAGGATTCTAAACAAAAAGGGAAGATTCAAAACGACAAACCCGTGTATTCAAAACCTAGTTCACCAAATCCCGCTAGAGTTCAACACACTCCTAATGGTAGTTAACCAAAACCTAGGATCCCTTTCTAGTAACCTAGGAAATGGCAACCATCCATGAGTACTCGTGTTCCGAACACTACGCCTGATCGATTTGGAAAACCAAGGAATACAAGTACTTTCATGAATCCCAAATTCCCTGTATGTCCCACCTGCAAAAAGGGCATTCACAATGGAAATCATGACCATTGCATTCTGCAATACCTTTATAAGGCAAATCTCGTTCCTTTGAACGGAGATCGAATACAAAATCCGATAAGACAACAAGGAGATACAAAACCGTCGCAAAGAAAAGCAATAAAAACAAATCTGAAACGTGGATTAAAAAAGGACATAGTTTCTCTCCAAAGAAGTCTTCCACTGTGCAAGAGAAAACTACTCCTAAATCTAGTCTTCAGTGGAAACCAACGGGTCGGATCTTCACAGAAGTTGGTCTTAAGTGGATTCCAATAGAGAAGAGTGTTGAAACCTGCTCCAGCACTAATGAAGGTGTTCTGAATGTAGACAATGAATTTGTTACTCCTAACACTAGTATTTCTGCAAACTCTTCTTCTGTCATTGCAGGTACAACAGCGGATTCTAAACCCACTTCTCCTTCTTCAAAGGGTTCTACTTCTGTACATTCTATATCACCTTCTTCTGTTGTACAAAATTCTATTTTGGATTATTTTCGAAAAACTTGAAAAATACAAAAATAAAATAAAAACATATAGAAACAAAATAAAAAAATGGAAAAAACTTTGAAAATACCAAAAATATTCTTCTCGACATGTCTTTCAGTATCGATAATATGGATGTACCTAGAAATGTCGCTCAATAACGGCATGGGTGTGTACATAAAGCTCGAATGAAAGTTGTAAATATTTTTCAAAACATGTCATTTCAATGATTTAGAATTATCTCAGATTGTGACTCGTGCCTCAAAGAAAGAAAATTTGATCACGAATGATAACTTATCCTTAACAACGAAAAAATAAATTTTCTCGGTCATGAGCTCTTATTAAAAACATTCAAAGTTCTTAAGCTCATGTAAACGACTTACAGTTAAATGTTAGACTGTAACTCCGACTTTAAATAAAGGAAAGTGTATCTTTAAAGATAACTTATCCTAACAACGGGTAGAGCAATCTATCTTGGGTTGATCATGTCACAAAACATTCAACATTTTGAGCTCAACACAATGGCTTGTAATCACTTTCAGATTGCAACCCGGATCTATATTCACGGGGGAGTGTACGCTTTAGTGCCCTTACCATCAGCAAAAGAAGAGAAATCTTCTTACACTTGAGTGGATTTGTCAAGACATTCAAAGTCTATGAACTCAAGTTTATGCTTTAGAAAAAAACTTTTTAACCAAAAAGAAATAGAGTTTTTCAAAAAGCGTTGAACATAATTTTTTCAAGAATTTCTCAATGATTATTCAAAACCTTTCAAAAATCGTGTGTTCAAAAACTCCTATCCTCAAAAAGTGGAATGTGGATCACATCCTCACAATGACAATTCAATTATATCAATTTCTGAGGGGGAGGTTCCAAATTCATGCTAAGTTTGACACATTTTTCTCCCGGAAGTTTTTCAAGACCATTTTTCACAATATATTTTAATCAAATTTGGTATCTCTAATATCAAACGATTTTATATATTAGAGATAGGGGAGAAAATGTGATTATAATGTGATCTAAAGACTCAAGCACTTATGGTTACGATCAAATACCCATAACATCTTTAATTCACGACGTTATTGGTGTCAAAAGGGTGGTTAGGTTTAAGTCCTATGATCCAACCAGAACCGGAGGGATCTTCCCAGGGACAATCCAATAGATTATTAGAAGTCCTTAGGAAAGATGGAGTAAAATGTGAACGGAGCTGAATGTCGACTAAGTACTGATGCTAGCACTAGAACAATCACAACAAGGTGCTAGTAATGATGTCTTGGTAAGCATTGAAGGGGTTGAAGAATGAAAAAGAAATGTAAGGATAAAGGGTATAAAGAAATTAGCCCTCCATACAACTTAGGCAGAAATCGGGACAACATCTCATGAAGACAACGCATCATGGACCCAGTGATGTAATACACAACCCCTCCCTAGCTGACTCAGGCTTCTCTCAAAAGAAGTTTGTTTTATTGTCACGGAGATCAACACGACTTCTATTGACTTTCCCACTCCGAGATAGTTGATATTGAATAGGTGGCATCTGCTCTAGCCTTCGACTACTAAAAGTGCACAAAATCGAGTCTAGAGCCAAGAGATCAATCAAATCTCGTTAGGACACACGGATGATGATCAAGAGAGTCCTACGCTATATCCTTGTGATATTGCTAGAACACTTAGAGTGATACTACTCAGTATTCACAATGATGAGTGGAAATCCTTCCAGTGTTAACATCAAACAGCACTGCGGTAGGTCATGTGTAAGATTCTTTAAGAATTGAACATATGTAAAACTGAAAAGCAACAGTGGTTTGTTTCTTTATCGATTCAAACTCGTTTCAGGTTTCTACGCAATATCTTTATGGTTGATATTCATTATTATTCACAGTGACGAATGGAAATCATTCTAGCATCAACATCAAACAGCGCTACGGTAGGTAACTTGCAAGATTCTTTATGGAACAAGCTTGTGTCAACCGGAAAGCAACAATGGTAAGATTCTTAATGAATCAAACTTGTTCCAGGAATTTGAATTGACGACTTTAATCAAGCGGATATTTATCCAATTGATTCACTCTTTATGTTCGCAGTCTTGCTTTGAGACGGTCGAGTAAAGAGAACGGCTAGTACTGCCGTGAAATTGTGATTTTGCTAGGTTAAAAAGTTCGTTTTCTCGGGTCTTAACGAATTGATTTCCGGTTCAAAGTGTGACTCAGTCGTTTTTGGTTAACAAAAAGAAAGTTTTGATTATCTATTTCTAAGTAAAAGTTAAATGCGAATAGTAATAAAAATAAGCTAAAAACAATTAACTAAAAATAACGAAACAATATAAATAATTAAACCTGAATTTAAAACGAAACAATTAATAAAAATAAAACTAAAAGACGAAATTAACTATCGACTCGAAAATAAAGTTTACTTAATGAAAAAGGAGAGAATAAAAGTAAGTGGGTACTCTAAAGTTAAACGAGGCAAAACCTAAAGCGGGTACTAGATAAAAGATAAAACTTGAACTTTACGAAAAAATATTAATTTTAAAAATAGACGAAAAATTCAACTAAAAATACGTAACTTACAGAAATAAAATCGGAACAACTTTCAGATTAAACTAATCAATTACATAATAAAAATAATAAATAAATAAGCTAGCAGGCAGCTAGCTCAAGCTAGCAACCTCCTAGGTAAAAATGGCGCCAAAAGCCATTAAGCATGCAGGCATGCTTGTTTCTATCAGAATGTATGTCATGTAGGTGATCGCAATATAGTGTATGTAAACAAACTATCGGAATGATACATCTATTAACTATCGGAATGTTTTTTTTTCTTTTTTTTAAAACTATCGGAATGTATGCTAAAGAAATGTATCGGAATACTAATATTAAAAAAAAACTGTCGGAATGTTTTAAAAAAGAACTATTAGAATGTCTAAAAATAAAAATTGTCGGAATAATTAAAGTGCCAAATTCTATCGGAATATGTAAGTCAAAATTTGGGCAGCATTTCGTCGCAATATACCTTAAATCCCGAACGCAATCCACGATGCCAGGGGCAATCGCAATCCTCGATCGGAATAAGGGGATATTACACTTAGATCGCAAAGTAGAACCCCTAGGGTTATTGCGATCACAATAAACCTATCGGAAAAAGCTATCACAATGTTAAAACCCTATTGTGATGGAAAAATCACAATATTCGGATGGAGTACAATAAGCTAAAAATCAAATAAGCACTTCTAAAAAGGACACTTAACAAAAACTTAACCAACTCAATAAGCACAAATTTGAAAACTTTTAAAATACGAAATAAGCAAACTTTATGAACCAAACTTTTAAAAAAAACTAAACTTTTTAAGAAAACTAAAAAAGTAAATAAGCTAAATACAAAATAAGCCAATAAGCATGATAAGCTCAAAGCTTAAGTTGTAAAAAAACTTAAAGATTGATAAAAAGATAAACTTTTTAATCAATCAAACATCAAGATTAAACAAAGTTAAAGATAATTTTCGGATCAAACAAGTAAAAATCAAGAAAGGTAGAAAGAGATTGAATATGAAAAACTTGAAATTAAAGATGAAGATTAAAGATTCAAATACAAGATTAAAGTGAAAAGCTTAAAACTTTAAAGAAAAACTAGAGAGAGAAAGTGAAAAACTAGAGAGAGAAAATAAAATTACACTACTCCTAATCTAAACTAACTACTCCTAAATGACTAACACCCTCCTAATGTGTCATTAGGAGGGTATATATAGGAAGTGAGGAGTGCATGTGTTGCTTCCTTCTTTCTTTCTCTTTCTCGTTCTCGTATTTTAATTCTTTGTCTTTCTCGACGTCGTCTCGGGATTTGTCGATATAAATTGAACTTATCTTATATTTTCTTCAATAATTAGACTTGAGTTCTTCGACTTAATTAAATTTTCGTCTTTAGACTTTTTCTTCGATAAATCTTCAGAATAGGCCTTGGACTTCCGTTCTTTTTGCACTCTTGATCTTTTTACTTCGTCTGTTCTCGTTTTCTTCGATAAAAGCTCGTGAAAGCCCGTGTTTTCTTCCTTTTTCATCTTTTGGTCCTAAAACACAATATAAACACTAACCACGCATAATTCCGACATTTACGATATAAAATACACGTTTTGGCTTGGTTATTATTATAATTAAGTGGTAAAAAGATGGGTGTTTTCACACCTATCAAATCCCCTACACTTGACCATTGCAATGCCCTCATGTAATGCATTAATTACAAAGCAAGTGTTACATTTTCCATCACAATCAATCCACATTGGCCTTTATTAAAGAGACAAAATATTTAAAGGAAGAAAACAAGTAAAAAGATCAAAAACTTACCTTAGGGTTTTGGAATGTCATGAGTGATTATCACCCTCAAGTTTCACGTTCCCCATACCAAGCTTAAAAACGAGATCATTGTTATTATAAGTTAGCAAACTAACACAAATTCATGTGGCCCAATTATTCACTTAGACTCCCTTATTCCTAGGTGTATCTCTTATATTTTATTATTGTCTTGAATGATCACGAGGATGCATTGTTGACTTATTTCGATAGTTATTTAGGCTGAAAATAAAGTAGGACGATTTAATCAATAGTTATCTAAAGGACAAAATCTTTTAAAACTGCTTCTCGGGACCTCATAAAGTTCATATCTTGGCATAACTTGCTTCACGATTTGAGACCTTTCTCGGACCGATATTTGGCAGCAACTTCATACTTCAAATCTTGAGAGACGTTCTTGAAATTATGGTCTTCTCTTCATAATAGGAATTTCTTCACATGAAGTTTTGAGAGATTCTTCATATTTGGACCACGACTTCTTCATTTTTCTCCAATCTTTATTTTGGACTTTGATATACAACGATCCGCCTCCTTTTAGGACTTGGATCTATTTATCCTTGTAGAAACTAGAAGGGGGGTTGAATAGTTTCTCTTCGATTGGTGACCAAATTAAAATTACTTTCAATTTGGTTTGTATCAAAACTATCTTTTACTTGATGCTAAGTTGCATAATGATTAGGTTCAATTGAAATACACTAGCAAGGATAATAAGCAAGTATAATGATAATGAAATAAGTAAAGAGCAAGGAAGGAGACAACCTAGTGGGAAGACACCAAGATTTATAGTGGTTCGACAACGAGGCACTATCCTCGTTTCTACTCCACTCCTCGAGTACACCTACTCGAGATTTCCACTATATCCACAAGCTCCCTTCCCGGCGGAGAAAACCTTACATCGTTGCTTACATTATTTTCCGACACTAAGCTAAATGTCGAGACATAATCTTTAGCTAGGACCAATCTACACGACGTTGCCTACTTCACAATTTAACGACACAAGGCTAGATGTTGAGTTCAAATCTTAAGATAGAACCAATCTTCACGACGTTGCCTACTTCACCATTTTACGACACAAGGCTAGATGTCGAGTTCTAATTGAAAGCTAGAACCAATCTTCACGACTCTTCACTTTGAAGCTAAGTGAGAACTTCACACAACACAACTACTAATCACTTTAAAGTTTAGTGAGAACTCACAAGACACAACCACATCACTTTATAGTTTAGTGAGAACTCATAATCAAATCTATTACAACTCAACTAGACTTATCCAAGTACACACATGTAGCTTGGATTTACACAACACAAATCCAAGCAAACACATATGCAATGGATGTACATAACAAATCCAAGTATTCACAAATAACTTGGATGAACACAACTAGTCCAAGTATTCATAAATACATTGGATTGACCTAAAACAAAAAGGTATAATGATGAATATGACTAGCTCATAAATTCATCTTTATCACTACACTAGTGAGTGAGTGATCTTCTCATTGGACATGGTAAAGGAGGGGATCAAGAGGATAATCATATGTAAACATCCTTAACAAATTAAGTGATCATTTACTAATGATTATGCTATAGAAAATAGAAAGAGGGCTGAGAAAATCGTCCAAGAGGCTTGCTGAAAAATGAGATTTGACCCACTATTTAAAGGAGACAAAGTTACAACGGATCTATAACGGCTACTGTGCGCGGTACCTTATCTCACGCCGCGGTACCATATCGCTAAGGTACCGCGTAGGTACTTAAGGTACCGCCACTAGACTCCGCTCCTTTTTTTGTCTTTTAGTGGGGTGGGAATATTTGAGGTATTTAAACCCTTCAAAGGATATTCTAACAGCATTTGGAATATGCCATTTTCAAATTTTCATTTTCCATTTTAATAAAACATTTTCTAAAAAAGAAAGTTTATTAAAAAGTCTTTTGTCTTATTAGCAAAAGTGAGTTTTAAGGATAATCATTTTGATGATCACTAAGTATGATTAAGAAAGGTTAGTGATATGATTATTACCTTGATGATAGTGTTAGTTAAATAATTCATTTTGTGTTTCTACACTAAATGTGTTGTATGGTTTGTTGTGATCAAAACCAAGAAAGATTAGTTAACACTAATAATGTTTTTAGGCATTACTTGCATTAACAATCTCCCCATTTTTGATTACGACAAACGATAAACTCATTTACGTATAAACACAAACTATGGAATTATTAACTAGTTTATCAATATCATTTCTCCCCCTTTGTCGTAGCAAAAAGGTTAGCATAAGTCTTTGAAGTGCATCGAACTTTGCTAGTAGCTCCCCCTTGGTGGTTGCTCCCCTTGCTTGGGGCACCAAGTTTGTGAGCTAAGGTGACATGCTACACAAAGGTTAGTAGAAAGGAAAGAAACACTAATGTATATATGATCACTACCTACTAAGTAACTTGAGAGGGAGAAAGAGAAGAAATCTCAAATTAGAAGCAAGTATTTTGCTAAGTATGTCCAAAGAGGTAATTGACAAAATCAAACTTCAATATAATGAAGATGATAAGTTTGTCAATGGGTTAAAGCTTTAGAATTGATGGAATCACCCATTAGCAATTGTAAAAATTTAACCAAGATCAACTCAAAAATAGAACTAATTAGATAGCACACAAATAACACAGAAGTAAAAAAAAAATACAACAAAGAGGATAGTCATACACATAGTATGAGTATCTAAAAGCAATAAATATGGAAAATAAACCACTAAGCATAAGCTAGTCTAATAGTGATATTTTCCAAGATTGCTAAAAATAAAATAAAACTAAAAAGACGACGATGCATCATTCGAAGTTTTGTCCACCGGAACAAAAACTTGAATAGGAGGTCGAGTGAGGAGGAATTCAAGAAAAATTAACTTCTCATACACATGAGCAAGTTCAATTTGTTGAAATCGGCAACAATCACACGAGGTTCCATGATGCAACACAAAATCGTTTGATGTGGGTATGGCATCAAACTTAGGGTTTGGTGGTGGTGGGGTAAAGGGTTTGGGAGTGTTTTCACAATGCCTTGTGAGGTTTGGGAAGGTGGAAAGGTCATTGAGTTGGGGGGTAGTGAAGGATTGTGGTGGTGGTGGAACATGTTCTTTTGCTCCGGTGATGGGGTTTATGGTGCAAGTCTCATTCCAATACTTGATTGGAGAGAAGGTAGGGTATTTGGGTGGTTTGGACGAAGATGGTTCATTCTTCTTAACCCAAACGGGTCGAACCGAGATTTTCGGTTTCTTTGAAAGCTTGGAGGAGGAAGCTTTGGGTGAGTGGGGTTGTGACAAAGAATGTCAAGGTTAGGAATGTAGGAGTTAGGCATTGTGAGAGTGTGAGAATGATATCTCAAGGTAATGTGAGAATGAATTCTCAAGGTTGGGAAGGTGTGAGAATGAAATCTCAAGGTTGGGGTATAAGTAAAATGTAATCAAGGTAAGAATTTGAATACAAAATGTGTATTGTCAAGGAATGTTTAGTTAATTTGAGTAAACAAGGAATCTTGACTGGGAATAGGGTTTAAAGGTTTTGACCAAAAATTCATCAAAAGTCACATTCTGGCCGCGGTACCTTATGTGGGCCGGCGGTTCCATATCACTAAGGAACCGCGGGTTCTTAAGGAACCGCGTCCAGAGGACTTTAAACCAAGTTTTTCCTGGATTTTGGGAAAAACTAAGACTTGTTCAAAAAATTGCAAATCTTGGATTTTTACCTCTATTAGAACCAAAATATGCTAGGGTTGCATAAAGAAACACATTCACAAAGAATGTCTTGACAAAGGGTGACAAAATAATTAGATATCATTTTGAACCAATTTTAGTCAAGTTTTAGGGGTTGTGATAGATTTAGGTTCAATTTTAATTTCAAATTAAAGTTGATTAGTGTGCACAAAAAGATAGAATCACACAAAGCTAAATCCATAAGACAACAACATAAAACATTCATAAGTGAGGAAACAAGTACAAAGATAAATAAAACTAACTAATACATAGCTAGTTATCATAAGATCTAGATAGGTAGTTTTTCTTTGGCTTGTTGTTGAAAATCTTTATTAAATGAACTCCATCATTTATCTCCTAGGAGGAGGCATGGAGAACAAAGTAAGCAAGAAATCTTGCAAACCCCTATGTAGTCCATACATATCCATCCTTAGGTTTTGGATGAGGAAGTGCTTGTAGAGACAACATGGACATCTAGGACCATGAGTTTTTTGAAACCCAAAGTAAGGATCATCCAAGAGGAGGGAAAGAGGGACACCCAAAATTGGGATGTTTGAGTTGGGTGGAGGTGGAGGAGGCAAGTTCTCCAAGGGTGATGTGGGTGAAAGTTGAGGCATGTTCCCCAAAGGGGAAATGGGAGAGTGTGGAGGTAAATCCTCCAAGGTGGGTGAAATGGGTGAGTTGTGAGGGGTAAATGGTGAAGTCACCAAAGTGTCATCAAAGTCATTCCCAAAAGGAATGCTTTGGATTGGTTGAGGTTGTGTGGTCACTTCCAAGGGTGCACTTGGAGTGAAGGGTGAAGAAAGCTCATTCATTCTAGAATTGAATGAAGAGGAGGTAGAACCAATGGAGTGGTTAGTACCATGGGTGGAGGAGGTCTTGCATGGTGCAAGAGGTGGGGAAGGTGATGAAGAAATGAGGATAGGAGCATTCTCATTCTTAGGTGTATGGAAGGGTGAAGAGTTAGGCTTAGCTACCTTAACCCTTATTTTGAGTGTTTTTCTTAGGGTGGAGGTCTTGGAAGTGTTTGAGGTTTTGGTACACACCATGGTTGATTAGGGTGGTTTAAGGTTTAGGGAAGTATGTTTGATGTGTGAAGAACATGGCAAACAAGGTGGGTTTAAATGGTTGGGGGGATGATCCAAACTAGTAATGGGTTAAAATCATTTTAGGTGAATAATGAATTTAGATACCCTAGTTTAGGAAATGTGCAGTTTATTACTGAAAATCATGCAAGGTTTACACAAAATTAAGAAAACAGTGTAAAGCAAAGATGCTGTCGTGCACAGTGGCCGGCGGTTCCTTATCTAGGACCAGCGGTACCTTATCGATAAGGAACCGCGGGTCGATATGGAACCGCGACCAGAAGGTTTTCAAAAATTTCCCATTCCAGTTTTTGATAAACCCATATTTTTCCCAAAAGTTTCACAAGCCAAAGTTAACTACAGATCATAATCTAATAAGCTAACTATCATATGGCATGCACAAAGCTATGTAAAACACAAATATGATGGCAAAATAAACATTAAGGATCAAACAAAAAGGTAATCCAAGCATGCAACACAAGTTAATAAACAATTAAACCAAAGTGTTAATAACCATCAAATCCAAACTTTGACACAACTTCAAAGTCTTCACCTCCTTTTCTTTCCTAAACCCTTGATCATCTTTCCCAAATACTTGAACCCTTTTCTTGACTCCACTCGGTGTTCATGTAATTCTCCCCGGGTTCTAAGATTCTCACGATAAAGATGCTCCATATTGAGATCTTCAGGAACATCACTAGAAGGGTGAGGAGGAGGAGCTAAGTCTTCAAAATCATCCTCGAATTGATTTGAGGATGGATGGGAGTTGCTCGAAGAGTCAAAATGAGAACTAGGACCGATGCCATCACCATCACTTGGTGGCATATCGGTGTCCTCCTCATCCGGCTCTTGATGGTCGGATTTTCTCGAACCACGATCACTTCTTTGCTTTTGTTGATACGCCTCTTGAATAGGCAACATAACCCGTTGAACCGGGTGAAAGCGAGAAAGATCGAGTTGAGGAAAATCTTGACCAACCCTTCTAAAGAGGAGAGTAAGAAGCATAGCATAAGGGAGGTTTGTTTTGGGTTTGGAAAGAGCATAATTTATACGTCGAGCGATGTAATATGCAAGATTGTACATGGTGGAAGTAAATAGGCAAAACAACATATGCCCCATGCAAGCCGGGATATGATCCCGGTTCCCACCAAGACAAAATACATTTTCCCTAAGGATGTTTGCCCATTGGAGCATATAATCCTTAAGGTCGCTTGAGAGCACTTCATACCTATTCACATTTCGCACATTTGTATGAAGGCTTCTCACAACGTTTCCACTACGCTCTTTCGTGATGATTTCAAGGATGAAATTTAGATCAACTTTGGTGGTGTCATTTGGAGGTTTGTCGTTTGACTCCAAGAGAGCATCTAGTCTCCACTTATCCGTGAAACGACAAGTGCCTTCAAATGGCACACCAAGAATATCACCAAAGTCATCGAGGGAATATTGAATGATTTGACCATTCAACAAGAAACGGATAAAGATTTGGTCGTTGATTTCAAGCATGGAGTAAGTACTAAAGAACTCAAGAAGGAACAAGGGATAAATTACCTCGTCTATGTAAAGCAAACAATCAAACCCAATTAGCTCGAACATAGAGTTGATATAATTATCTCCCGCTATTCTTGAGTCTACAATCCTACCCTCATGGAAACAACGAGAGGAAAGGGATGGAAAAGCGTTTTGGAGTTGAGGGGAAATAAAGGTTTGAGAGATGTCGGGCATATAATCTCTAGTGAATTGATGATCTTTGTGAAATTGAGAAGGCATGATTAAGTACCTAAATACAAACACAAGACAATATTTCTCCAATCACTCATATGAAAATCAAAAAGGAAAACAAAAAATGAAATTGTGTTATATCAATTTCTTGACAAACATAGGATTGAATCCATATCATTTTCATGTTCACAATGTGTCTATTCCATCATTGACCAAGAATACATGATTTATGTTAGATCAACAATGGATTAGAACATTGGTTTTTCAAAACAAGGTTTTTAGGTAAGCATTAACAATGTCATTACCTACTTGTTCATGGGTTCATCTCAAATCCATAATTCAACCAAAATCATTTAGCCTAAATTCGGATTTGTTCTATAAGTGCGTTTTAGTGAAATCTTAATGAATATCAACCTAAGGAATCATAGTAAAATTACCATTTCAACCCACATTCCTATTAAGGTTTTAATTCAATTTCAATTTTAAAAATCCCCAATTATGAAAGGATGAACCCTAGAACAAAATAGATGAAATTGAAAGAAAATACTTACAATTAATTGATGTTAGATGGAGGATTAGTGAAACCCATAACTTGGAATCAATTAATTTGAGTGATTGAAGGTTTTGGAAGCTTCAACAATGGTGGAAAAGGTAAAACCCGTCGGTTGTGTGTTTTTGGGAGAGAGAGAGTTTGGTTTGAAAAAGAATAAAAAACACAAACTGGCGCTCTGACAAAAGTTACTGCCCGCGGTACCTTATCGATAAGGAACCGCGGGTTTGAGCCGCGGAGATAAGGAACCGCCTACAGAGGCAGGTTTCTATCTCTGAAAAACGCCAAATTTTGAAAATCCAGTTTTTCTAAAATACTTAAAATTAAATCATGAGCCTTTTAGAATATCATTGGATCATCATAACACTAAGCAATATGCCTTAACGAAGGATTACGAGTTAAATCAAGATCGAAAAGAACCGAAACGGACTAACGACTACTCGTAGCAAAACGACTAAGTAGAGAAGTCAAGAGAAGTGAATCAAGACTAGGATCAATGCTTAAGTGATTAATGACAATCTTCAAGTAGATGAAACGAAGAGCTTGTGTCATATATAGTGGTTTAAGACGTGCCTTTCCGGCGAAACGATAAACGGCTTTGGTAATGAATAAGCACAAAGCAATTTTTCAAGTCTAAACTAAGATCACTTTCAATAATAGTCTTAGTCTAAACTAAAATATGAGCAAAGTATTAATTCACTTTCTCTCCCACGAAGGGCCTACTAACCGTATGGGTGCAAACCATGTAAATCATGCTTGATACTTTAAGCTTCTACTAACTCACTCTACATCACCATAGTGAGTCAAGTATCCAAGCAATGAAGGTTTGAGAGGATAAAAGAAAAGAAGCACAAACCACAAATAAATGTCAAGGCAAGGATGCCGAGAACAAGCACATAGTCAAGTAATAATCAAAAGAATGATCAAAGGGCGTGTGGAAGAACGAAAGCGTACCTTGGCCACAAAGAGCAATCCATGAAGGAACAAGTGCTAAGCCCAATCAATGACTATGATGAGTACTAAGTCTTCAAGGAATAGTATTATTCCCAATCATCTTGGTATCATCATTCAAAGATGTTAAAGATCAATGAAAATGATTCTTCTACAAGTGCAAGTAACTCAATCCACAACCAATTAAGTGATTGATCTTCATGAGTACCTACACAAAGCAAGATGCAAACTAGTAGATACATTTCAAGGGTATATCTAATATGCATAAAGGCTACTAATCTTAAGTGGGATGCAATGTTATCAATTAAAAGACCTATTTTTCAAAGAAAACATAGTTTTGACCAAAGAGAAACTTTAGTACAACTAGACCTTCTAATTTGAGGAGACAATGGATCTATCCAAGTTTTAAAGTACAATATACTTCAAAGATCTTGAGTGACCATCGCTCTGATACCAATTGTAGAAACTAGAAGGAGGGGTTGAATAGTTTCTCTTCGATTGGTGACCAAATTAAAATTACTTTCAATTTGGTTTGTATCAAAACTATCTTTTACTTGATGCTAAGTTGCATAATGATTAGGTTCAATTGAAATACACTAGCAAGGATAATAAGCAAGTATAATGATAATGAAATAAGTAAAGAGCAAGGAAGGAGACAACCTAGTGGGAAGACACCAAGATTTATAGTGGTTCGACAACGAGGCTCTATCCTCGTTTCTACTCCACTCCTCGAGTACACCTACTCGAGATTTCCACTATATCTAATCTTAAGGTAGAACCAATCTTCACGACGTTGCCTACTTCACCATTTTATGACACAAGGCTAGATGTCGAGTTCTAATCGAAAGCTAGAACCAATCTTCACGACTCTTCACTTTGAAGCTAAGTGAGAACTTCACACAACACAACTACTAATCACTTTAAAGTTTAGTGAGAACTCACAAGACACAACCACATCACTTTATAGTTTAGTGAGAACTCCTAATCAAACCTATTACAACTCAACTAGACTTATCCAAGTACACACATGTAGCTTGGATTTACACAACACAAATCCAAGCAAACACATATGCAATGGATGTACACATCAAATCCAAGTATTCACAAATAACTTGGATGAACACAACTAGTCTAAGTATTCATAAATACATTGGATTGACCTAAAACAAAAAGGTATAATGATGAATATGACTAGCTCATAAATTCATCTTTATCACTACACTAGTGAGTGAGTGATCTTCTCATTGGACATGGTAAAGGAGGGGATCAAGAGGATAATCATATGTAAACATCCTTAACAAATTAAGTGATCATTTACTAATGATTATGCTATAGAAAATAGAAAGAGGGCTGAGAAAATCGTCCAAGAGGCTTGCTGGAAAATGAGATTTGACCCACTATTTAAAGGAGACAAAGTTACAACGGATCTATAACGGCTACTGTGCGCGGTACCTTATCTCACCCCGCGGTACCATATCGCTAAGGTACCGCGTAGGTACTTAAGGTACCGCCACTAGACTCCGCTCCCTTTTTTGTCTTTTAGTGGGGTGGGAATATCTGAGGTATTTAAACCCTTCAAAGGATATTCTAACAGCATTTGGAATATGCCATTTTCAAATTTTCATTTTCCATTTTAATAAAACATTTTCTAAAAAAGAAAGTTTATTAAAAAGTCTTTTGTCTTATTAGCAAAAGTGAGTTTTAAGGATAATCATTTTGATGATCACTAAGTATGATTAAGAAAGGTTAGTGATATGATTATTACCTTGATGATAGTGTTAGTTAAATAATTCATTTTGTGTTTCTACACTAAATGTGTTGTATGGTTTGTTGTGATCAAAACCAAGAAAGATTAGTTAACACTAATAATGTTTTTAGGCATTACTTGCATTAACAATCCTCATACCTTGTTAGGGCCTTTTTGGATAGACTTCTCCATGATCTTTTGGGGAGTATTTGCTTTTCGCCGTGTGTCTCGATCCTTCATATTGATTTTCGATAAATGATTCTTCACATCACTTTTGGATCTTTAGCAACAAAATGTAGCCCTCATGCCTTGTTAGGGACTTTTCGGACTCGCCAATCTTCGCATCCCGCTTCAATAAGTTATGTCTTGGCTATGAACTCTAATTAATACCGAGCAACTTTTAAACGATCTTGTGCTTGAAGCTAAGTAACTTTTCAAATCGTACAACCTTATTTATTGCAATTAAATTTATTAACAAGTGATGGGAGAATAAGCTTATAATCAACTCACATAAACTCATGAAACAATACCGAACTTATAATTGACTCTATCATCTCTCGTTCTCCATAATTTAAAATCTCAAGGAATGAGACTCGTGGATGCTTAGCCAATTAAATCAAAGGTTTGGCTTTTTGAGTCATCTATAGGATCTTTCAAATTCTTAGAATTTTTCAAGTTTAGAAATCGCATTTTAAAGTTCCCTTGATAAACGACTCTCTAGGATTAATTATAGGAACTTGCAAAAAGTTCTTGTTCTTAACCCGTAAGAGTTAAGACTTTCGCGTTTTAAAGTTCCCTATATAAAAGCCTAGCGAAACTTGACTTAAACACGTTAAGGATACTAGCTAGAGTAAACTTGGATAAGTAAACTAGAGTTGAGTCAAAAGATTCACAGCGTTTAAAAATTAAAACCACTTTATTAAAATTTATTATAGCAACAAAATAAAATAACTATAACAAAGGAAAAACTACAAGGCCAAAATAGATTAAAAAAATTTTGAAAAATGTCGAAAAATCAATTTTCCGGTTAAAATGAGGACATATACAAGGAAAAATCCACTTAACTTCGATAGAAGCCCCCCCTACACTTAATATAAACATTGTCCTCAATGTTTAAGCATGCGGAAGTAACCTCCCCTACACTTAGGACATTGTGCACGTTGTTTAAATCTTGCTAAGGAAGAGACAACTAAAGTGATTCCTATTTTAATATTGAAAAATATAAAATAGTGAATCAAAAGAGTTTAGGATAGAACCGGGAAGACGGGTATACGGAATCACGGGTCGTCAAAAGTCATCAAGAATGGATCTTTGAAAGCTCGAATCCCTGCACATGATAAGAAAGAAAACAACAAACACATACTAGGGTCTCCCCTACACTTATTAGAAAAACAGAATAAAAGGATAGATAATTAGGTTGCCTCCCAAAAAGCGCTTGTTTTTGTTCACCGAGTCACGAGCCTGACTCGTCCCTGAATTAAATAGTCCATGGGGAAGCCTCAAATGTAATAGCGGGATCAAAGAATTTGTCCTCGGTCCCGGAGGAACATAATAAATGAGAGGCAGGAGGATAAGTCTTGAAGGGTAGAAAAGTCCTCTCAACATACGAAAAGTATGTGAGGGAGTGATCCACGGGCGGTGGGGTGGGTAAAGGAGATAAATTGTCATCCCCTAAAGACAATGGATGGTCACTATTCGGCAAAGCCGTAAAGGTATCAATCATAGAATGGTCAATGTCACCTCCCGGTTCAAAGCACTCATCCTCCGTAATGGTGTCTAAAGGAGTGGATGAAAGGTGCTCGGGAGGGGGACTTGGGACAATACCTTCATGCAGCAAATTATGAAAAATAATATCCCCCTCTGTGTCATCATCATCAAAACCCGGAGGTATTGAGAGAATGTCGATTTCCTCCATAGTTGTATCATTATTCTCAACTGAATTAATAGACGGAGGTAAAGAGTCGGAAATAAGAGCAGAATTCAACGCTTCAATCTTAGCAATAAGAAGATGAACTTTCAGTAATTTGTCGCGAAGAATAACGTCTTCCACCTCATCTACAAGACCAAGTTCAGTGGTGAACTTCTCGTAAGTCGGAGAAAATAAATCAACATCGCCTTCATCGCCCGGAGGAGAAGGAGAAAATTCAAAAGTGAAATTCTCATAGTGATGTAGAGTTTTTACCCCTTTAGGAAAAGGAAGGCAAAAAAGTGGTAAGCGTTAAGTACGACGATTTAGGAAAACCGTGTACAAATGACCCAAAATGGGGATCGTTCTCAAGGAGGCTTAATGTGTGTGTAATGAATTGATTATCTTTGTGATTATATTTATGAGAAAGAATGATAGAAATAAGATGAGAAGAGAATAACGGTTACGATGTCGTATTAAACTAAGACGAAAAAGGTGTACACGTAAAACCGTAAAAAGCCCTAAAATTAAAATTTTACCCTAAAAATTACCAAAAATTACTAAAAATACACAAAAATATTCTAAGAGTTTACAAAAAAATCCAAACTTGCCAAAACCTTTTAATTAATTAAATAATGACTTTTTAATGCTAATTAAAGCCCTAAAAATCAAACTTAACTATTAAAAAGTCCCAAACAAGATTTTAAAGTTTGAAAACCTCAAAAATACCCTAATTAAGCTAAAAAGTATTTTTCAAAATTTTAAAACCACTAAAAACTATTTTTTAACATTTAAAAACTGTTAAAACCATTTAAAACTTAAATCAATTCTAGAAAATAATTAAAAGGCCCTAAAAATATTTGGAAAGTTGCAAAATTCCTAATTAAGTGTCTAAAATCTAGGAAAAATATAAAAACTTAGAAAATCAGACTTTTAATTCTTAACAATAAAATAATATTAAAATATTATTAAAAATCCAAAAATCATAAAAAAATTTAAAAAGTTGCAAACAAGCTTAATTTAACCTAAATAACTCAGAAATGAAAGTGAAATTACCTAAATACCCTTAATGGGCCTAGAAAATGGGCTATACCCAAAACAGATCCTTAATGGGCCAAAATTGAGCCCAATATAAAAAAGTGTCCAAAATATGCCCAAAAAGCACTATTGACTCAAAATTTGATTTTAAACAACTTTTTCCAAAGGCCCAAAAGCTGAAAGTGTGAAATAAGCTAGCTTATACCAAACAGCTTATTCTTAATGGGCTTTTTGGCCCATTAAGCTATAAGCCAATGCCATAAGCTGAAATTAGACACACGAGCTTCTTTTGTCCTAAATAAGACTTCTGTAAAAAGAAATTTTAAATAAGCCCAAGGAATAAGCCTGAAAATGCAATAAGCAATCTACAGAAAACGACAAAATAGTCGTTTTTGAGTTCTAGGCCACCCCAAAAGCTGATTCAAGTTTCTAAAGCTTTCAAATGACTTAATTAACAAAATCAACAAAGAGTTTTCAAATAAGTTGACTCAATAAGCTGGAAAAAGCAAATAAGCACTTATGTAAAAGTCAAATAAGTTGGTTTTCTAGCAAAAAGTCAAAGTCAAAGTCCAATAAGCTCCAGTCTAATCAAATGGATCAAATAATGAAGATCTATCACAAAAATAAGTTGTTGCAGGTCTGGATAAGCTAAAATAGCTTATTGATAAGCTGAGTTCAAATTAACACTAGCAGGGGCTAGTTTTGGGTGTTGAGCAGTGGAAAATTTTTCCACTGCTTGACTTGTTTGACTTGTTGTCTTTAGTGACTTTTTTGGAGATTCAGATCACACAAAGGCACCCAAATGATCTTTGGATCAAAATGAGTCAAGAACAATCAAAATATCACAACCACAAACACCCAATTGATACAGTTTAATCAATAAAATACCGGATCTAGCACAGACATGAAACAATAAGCAGTTAAGCACTTATGAGCAGTTTTAGCAATAATCAGCCAACCAGATTCAACCAAATGCATACACAAGCTATTATAAACTCTAATGAACAAGTCTAAACAATTTTCATGCAATGGCTTAAAGCCTAAATCAAGATTCAAGCTTATGAATGTTATTGATGAACACTAAACACTAGCAGATTTCACTTTGCTGATGTATTTGACACACAAGCCAGATTCAACACCTCAAATCTCACAAACAGGTTACAATAATGATGTTTTAACAGCTTTTAACCCTAAGCATGCATAAACTCTAGGTTTTCCCAAATTCTTAGGTCAAAAACAGTCAAACTCAACAAGATATAGCGTATTGTTTGATTTTAAGGTTTAGGTCCAAAAACTTGCAGCAAAACACTCTCAAACAAGTATATAACAGATACCAAGCACAAACAACACCTTCTAACAACACAATACCAAGATTCAAGCTTAAACAGGTAGTCCCAAACACCCTTTTAACTTTTCAATTCAAAACTTAAACAAGAAAAAGTGTGATTCAGTTAACCCAATGATTAATCTAGCATACAAACAACATTATCATGCAAGACTAAGCAGATTCAAGCCAAGAAATCAACAAGAACACCAATATAGCACAAATCCACAAAAATTCCAATATTTATCAGATTTTCAAGGATTTCAAGACAAACCTCATGGATGTACATCCACACCCACGAATTTATGAGCTTATGTGCTAGCTAGAACAAGTACAAGCTTCCAATAACAACCCTGCTAAGATTCAACAAGGTAAGTAGCACAATATCAAAATCAGAAACTTAAAAAGCCTTGATTAATGCAACCTTGTTACCCCACACTTGATCATCCCCAAGTTATAAGCCTCACCACACCTTAATATCACAATTAGGATGCTATGATCAGCCCTATAACCCAAGAATACCAAGGTTGAAACAAGAACTTAGCAAAATATCAAGCTTGAAGGAAAAATGCAAACTTTTGCACTCTCCTTAAAAACAGGTTTTGAGATTCAAATTCAGTGAACAAATAACATAAACAAGCATAAAATAAGATGGCACTTGGTTTTTCTTCAACACACTTAACACAATTTCATTAATATGAAAACAGGATTTACAAGTGCTTGAACAAGGAAAAACCAAAAGCAGCTAAAATGTAAAGCCTATGTGCCTTTATATAGGCATACAATGTATCTAGAAGTGCAAAGAAAAACGTAAACCCTAGCTGTGAAGTCCCCAATTTTCCGTTTGAAAATTTGAAAACCTTGGCTTCATGTGACTGATTTTTGTATGTTTGTGAAGGATCATGTGATGCCAGTGGTGGATATGTAATTTTGGACGTCCATTCCATGCTTGAAAAGTAAGCAAGGCTTTGGGGCGTTGATCTTCTGGCTCATTCTTGTTTGGACGTGAAGGGTGGGGCAGGGGAGGATGAATGTGACAAAAGGGATGATGAGGTGGCATGTTTTAAGGTTGGGTTGTAATAATAGGACCCTTAATCATTATTCTGGAAAGAATTAGCCCCTAATTCATAAGAATTAAGAAGTGCCTAATTGTGTTCTTGAGCTGATGAACACAAGTTTTGATCTTGTTTAAGGATGGATTAAATTTAAATTGGTGTTAAGGCACCAAGGTTAATTAATTAATTAACCCGGGTGAGTGGAAGGCTGAGGTGGAAGAATGGTGGAGTGTGATTGGGTGATTTTTGGTAGTGGGGCACGTGGCATGTTGTCACTGGTCTAGGTAAGTATGGCTGTCTGCCCCTTTTGGTCCCTTAACTCTTTTCTTCCTTTCACTTTGTAAATAATCACATAAAACTGAATTCCCTTTGTAAATAAACTTACAGTTTTCACACTTTGGCCACAAATACTTTTCCAAAGTATTTTCATGGGAATTTCTTGCCATTTTGTGATACTTGAAGGGCTGTTTTGGCATTTTGTTGATGGATAATGGTCTTGACTTGCATAATTGGCATTTTGGAGGACTGAAGTTGCCAAGTCTTGTTTGATGAGGGACCATTCTTGCCAAATGTTGAAAGTCAAGGGTCCTTTTTGTAATTTTGGGATTTTCAAAGGAGAAAACTTGTAATTTCTTGTACTTTGAAGGACTTCATGATGTATTTGACTTTGTGGAGGATAATGGTTGACAATTTAGCTTTGTTTAGGGGCTAAACTTGTCAATTCTTCAAAGTGGAGGGCTCTTATTGTAATTTTGACAAACTTTAGGGACAAAACTTGTAATTATGAAGATACAAGGGTATAAAGTGTCAATTCTTCCACATTGGAGGACCCTTCTTCATATTTCTTCAAGTCTTCAAGGGTTTTTCTTGGGAAAGTCTTCATTAGGGCCTGGTTCATTGTGCGACTTCATTTCCCGTGTTCGTTTTTGTATGATTCTTGTGATCTTTTGTCATTTTCTCAATATCCGTACCTAAAATACACAAGCAACAAACACAAGCATATATATGGGTATTTTGATGATATTTAATGCATTTTAAGCCCTTTTTGGACGATGAGACTATGTATAAAAGCAGTCTCATCACTCCCCCATACTAAACCATTGTCGTGCCCTCACGCAATGCTAGAATAAAGTATCGTAGCACCTCCAAAATTCATTTTTATTCACTTTATTGAACGATAAACTAGCTATACTACTACTATTGCTACTACTACTTGCGTTTTAGACATAATGTATGATTTTCATCGCAAAATGGGACGTTTAGGTTCATAGAATAAGAACACGTGAATGCTTGTTAGAAATAATTTCATCATCCTCGATTTTCACCCCAATTCCATGCCAAGCGTGCAACGAGATCACTGTCATTATAAGTTAGTAATGCTAACACTACTCATATGCCCTAATCACGTACTTATCCTCCCATTATTCCTAAGTTGTATCTCTTATATTTTATATTGTCTTGAATGTTTCACGAGGATACATTGTTTGAGTTATGCGATAATAGAGATTTAGGTCTAAAAATAGAGTCCTAACGGTGTAACCAAGACCATCAAATCAATAACCCCTCCCAATAGACAACGATGTCAAAAAATTAAGTCAAAAAGAAGAATCGATAAACACGGTTTTATAACGGTTTTCAACATGAGACTTATTACCAAGACTTTTATACGCCCCCTGACGGAAGGGCCTTATTATCTTTGGTTTACCTCCATCTTTTATTCAACTTCGTCATGAAGCTTTTATTATGACTTCGGTCTTGCCTTGCCTTTTATTATCCACCTCATCGGTAGTTTTATTAGCCAAAGACGTATATCCTCACGCTAAGGCGAATTTTGGATCTTTAAAGCTTCGAAGATTAAGGCTTGATTCACTTTCAATTTTGCATAGATTTTTCGGCCTTGTGGAGCTTCAAATTGTTTGCTTGATTTAGGTGAGCACTTGAAATCTTATTATTGGGTGAAGCTTTTGATTATTCGGGTGCCAATACTTCAAAACCGTGACGCTGGCGATACCTTTATGTCTTCCCAATTTAATTACACAGAAGCTACTAGAAAAGACTAGAAACCCAACTAAACCGCTAAGTCAATATTTATTAAGCAAAAAATATTAACATGCGAAGGGAGAATAAGCAAACAACAAGAACACATGAGTTTTTGAAAGAATACGAGTACTCTACGTTTAGCATAGTAACTTATAATTAACCCTATCATTTCTCGTCCTCATTTAAGAGACTTAGCCTAATGTTGAAGTTAAGGAATCAAAGCTAAGTGCTCAACACGCACGGTCGAGTCAAAAATTACTCTTATTCTCGCCATCGGACAACCTACATTCGTGTCTTCAAACACTTATAAAACATGAGAAAAAATTTAAAATTTGGCCATTTTTAGCCTTATTTTGCAACAAAACGATAAACAAAAAGATAAACTTTGGAAAGCGTGAAGGTTTGGCAAGGCAAGTATCTATTCACCCCCCCCCCCCCCATACTAATGTTAAACATTGTCCTCAATGTTTCGAGTCTAGGGGTGCAAACACCCCCATACTAGAGACGTAGTCGAATGCCTAATCTAGCATGGAAAGGGTGTAACCAATAAATTAATAGCCGTTTATGAAGTGTGCTATAAACCTAAGGTTAGAACATCAAAAGGACATATCATGGATATTGAGAAAGTCTTCAAAGCAAACGATCGAGTGCTCCCATAAAACGAACACGAGAGGCTCCAATCGTAAAGATCATGATCATCTAAAGTCCACAATTCACAAACAACCACGGAACAAAGGTTGGAGGGGCACAAATCCCCACACGTTACTACATTAGAAAGCGATAATATGTACATAGGATAAGCATGGGACTCCCCCACGAGGCACCTTGTTTTTTATTACCGAGTCATGAGCTCGACTCGATCCCCTCAATACTAATTATCATTGGGGAAGGTGACTTGGTCGAGGTAGTTCAAGGATGGAACTTCCCCGTCAAAGTAGTGCTTCAACCTATGTCCATTCACCTTGAAATTGGGGCCATCATTTTGAGCTAGCTCGATGGTCCCATATGGAAAAACTTGAGTCACGGTGAATGGACCGGACCAACGGGATCTCAACTTACCGGAAAAGATTTTTAAGCGAGAATTAAAAAGCAAAACTTGATCCCCAATGTTAAAAACCCGGTTTTTAGTTTTAGAATCATGCAACTTTTTAGTTTTTTCCTTATAAATCAATGAATTTTCATAAGCAATGTCCCTCAATTCATCCAATTCATTTAATTGCATTTTCTGGTGTTTTCCCGCGGTCTCCATATCATCATTACAATGCTTTAGGGCCCAATAAGCCTTGTGTTCCAATTCGATTGGCAAATGACAATTTTTCCCATACACAAGCTTATAGGAGTGCACCCAATGGGCGTCTTATGAGCGGTCCTAAAGGCCCATAAAGCATCGTCCAACTTACCCGACCAAGATTGTCGGTTTTCCCCGACGGATCTCTCCAAGATCCTCTTCAACACTCGGTTTGAAACCTCGACTTGCCCACTCGTTTGTGGGTGATAAGCCGTAGAAAGCCGATGTGTAACCCCATATTTCCTTAGGACCCTTTCGAATTGGTCGTTACAAAAATGGGTTCCACGATCGCTTATGATCGCACGAGGGGTTCCAAACGAGAAAACAAGCTTTTCAAAAACTTGACTACCACACGAGCATCATTGGTGGGCAAAGCCTTAGCTTCCACCCACTTAGATAGGTAGTCAACCGCAACGAGGATGTACTTATTACCACGAGATGATGGGAACGGACCCATAAAGTCTATACCCCAAACGTCAAAGATCTCACACACTTGGATGATATTTTGTGGCATTTCATCTTTTTGTGAGGCTTTTCCTTGTCTTTGGCATGAGTCACACGACTTCACAAGATCTTGTGCATCTCGGTAAATAGTAGGCCAAAAGAAGCTGGCATCAAACACCTTTTTAGCCGTGAGATTAGCACCGTGGTGACCACCCGTGGGTCCCTCATGGCAAGCTCTAAGGATGTTAGAAGCTTCGGTGCCAAATACACAACGTCGGATGATTTGATCCGCACAAGTTCGAAACAAGTAAGGGTCGTTCCAAAAGTAGAACTTGACGTCACGAAAGAATTTTCGTTTTTCTTGAGTCGTCATACCCTTGATGATGAAGTTACCCGCATGGTAATTTGCAAAGTCCGCAAACCATGGGGTGGAGGAATCAAGCTTGGAATTCACTACACCAAGTGTCTCGAGCGGAAATGTTTCGGTGATTTCCTTGGGCTCGTAAACACTTTGGTGAGGATATTCCAAACGAGAAAGATGATCGGCCGCTAGATTCTCGGCTCCTTTTTTGTCAACAATTTTGTGGTCAAATTCTTGAAGGAGGAGAATCCAACGAAGTAATCTCGGCTTAGCATCTTGTTTAGCCATGAGATACTTGATAGCCGAATGATCCGTATACACTATGCATTTCGTCAAGACGAGATAAGGTCGGAATTTCTCAAATGCATACACCACGGCAAGGAACTCCTTCTTCGTTGTAGTGTATTTAAGTTGAGCCTCGGTCATCGTCTTGCTAGCATAGTGAATAGGCAAGAAGTGATTTTCATGACGTTGCCCCAATACGGCCCCAATAGCGTAATCACTAGCATCACACATGAGCTCAAAGGGGAGGTTCCAATTGGGAGCAACAAGAATGGGAGCTTCGGTAAGTTTCCTCTTATGGATTTCAAAGGCTCGTACACAATCTTCGTCAATGACAAAACGTGCCTGTTTTTCAAGAAGATGTGTAATGGGTCGAGAAATCTTTGAAAAATCCTTGATGAATCGACGATAAAAGCCCGCGTGGCCTAGAAAACTCCTAACTCCCTTAACGGTTTTGGGATGAGGTAATTTGGCGATGACGTCTACCTTAGCTTGATCTACCTCAATCCCCGCTTTCGAGACCTTGTGTCCTAAGACGATTCCACTCTTAACCATAAAATGACACTTTTCCCAATTGAGCACAAGGTTGGTTTCCTCACAACGTTTCAACATTCTCTCGAGATTCGACAAACACGAAGTGAACGAATTACCAAACACGGAAAAGTCATCCATGAAGACTTCCATCGTCTTCTCGATCATGCCATGAAAAATAGCCATCATGGATCTTTGAAAGGTACCCGGTGCATTACAAAGTCCGAATGGCATTCTGCGATACGCAAACGTTCCATATGGACACGTAAACGTAGTTTTTTCTTGATTACGAGGATCGATGGGAATTTGGAAGTAACCGGAAAATCAATATAAAAAGCAATAGAAATCGTTTCCCGCAAGACGCTCCAACATTTGGTCCATGAAGGGCAAGGGAAAATGGTCTTTTCGAGTGGCTTCATTCAACTTACGATAGTCAATGCACACTCTCCATCCGGTCACGAGTCTAGTGGGAATTAACTCGTTGGCATCATTTGGCACAACGGTCATTCCTCCCTTTTTAGGGACACAATGAATAGGACTCACCCAAGGTCTATCAGAAATAGGGTAAATCATTCCCGCGTCAAGGAGTTTAAGGACCTCCTTTTTGATGACGTCGTGAATTTTGGGGTTCACCCTTCTTTGACATTGGATTGCGGCCTTGTAATCCTCCTCATTAAGATTTTGTGGGTACAAAATTTGGGATCGATTCCCTTAATGTCGGATAACTTCCACGCAATTGCCCCTTTGTGATCCTTTAGAACATCGACAAGTGCGGTTTTTTCATCATTCGAAAGTTCGTTCACAATAATAACCGGCAACTTGTCGCCCTCCTCCAAATAGACATATTCGAGATGAGGAGGTAAATATTTCAGCTCGAGGATAGGTGGTTCCTCAAGTGAAGATTTGGGCTCGATACTCATAACCTCCTCGGGTGGAGGAAATGGGAAATCGTTAAGAAAATCCTTGATAATCGAGAAGTCCTCATCGTTCTCGAGGTCTTCGTTACAAGTACGTGGAACATCAAATTCTTCCAACGTAAAACCACCACCTACAAAGGGAGTGAAGGTTGGTATCGAATTATCAAGAATTGGATCTAACATAGTGGGATTGCCACTAGTTTCTTCATCACCAAAACCTAGAACTTCTTGTGAAAATTCCTCTCAAACCACGTCGATCATATCAACGAGGTTTATGGTGGCAACGGAATAAACATGAGAAATTTGAGAGTTTTGAGTTGCGTTTATAACAAGTTCCTCGTCGTTGAAACGTAAGGTGATCTTTCTAGCATGAACATCGATCAAAGCCATAGACGTATCTAAAAACGAACGACCTAAAATAAGAGGAACTTAAGGATCCGTGGGGATATCAACAACGATAAAGTCTACGGGATAGTAGAACTTCCCCACTTTCACAAAAACGTCTTCCGCCAAACCACATGCGGGAA
This sequence comes from Glebionis coronaria, assembly GCA_025667525.1. Classification (NCBI taxonomy): domain Eukaryota; kingdom Viridiplantae; phylum Streptophyta; class Magnoliopsida; order Asterales; family Asteraceae; genus Glebionis; species Glebionis coronaria. The sequence continues at coordinate 426,328,101 of CM046877.1, forward strand.
TCGTGGAATGGTCGGCCAACTCGATAGACATTAGTGAAGGAGTAAGATTAGGAAGATTGAGCGACTTGAAGATTGCAAGTGGCATCAAGTTAATGCTAGCACCAAGATCGGCCAAGGCGAAGCATTCCTCCATATCTTGGATTGCACAAGGGATCAAAAATTTACTGGGATCACCGACTTTTTGAGGTATGCGATTAAGATAAACCGACGAACAACTAGACAATTGGTGCAATTTCTCCTTGTTGTTCAACATACTCTTAAAGTTAGCGGCAAATCGAGGCATCATGACCAAAGCATCGGCGAAACTCACATTAAAGTGCAAATCACGAAACATTTTCATAAAAAGCTCAAATTGGTAATTGTCACGCTCTTGACGTTTCTCCTTTCTAAGTCTCGATGGATAGGGCAAAGGTGGTGTGGGTTGAGGCATAGGGATAGCCTTTGGAATCTCGGGTTCCAATGTTGGTAAAGGGTCAACCGTAGGTGAGGCATGAGCGGTACTTCGTTGGATTAGGACATGCTCCTTTTCGACCACCACCTCGGGTTCTTCCTCAATTGCTTCCTCCGTAGGAGCAATTGGTTGAGGAGTCGGTTCCTTAAGTGTCTTACCACTACGTGTGGTAATCACTTTCATCTCACCCTTAGGGTTTGATACGGTGTTGCTAGGAAGACTACTCGATGACGGTTTACACATAATTGCCTCAAACATAGATGAGATTTTATCTACAAACTTGGATTGCCTCTTCTCGGCTTTCACCATTTCTTGTTTTATCTCATGTTGCCCTTGTTCCATTTTTTGTTGGTTTTGTTGTAACCTAGTTACGGTTCCTTCCATCTTGTTGGTATGGATCTTAAGTTCATTAGCTAACTCATTTTTCAATTCTTTCTTCAAGTCGTTCTTAAACTCGGATCTTAGGCTAATGATTTCTCTTTGAATATTGTCAAACCTAGCATCATTCCCATTAGCGTATTCAACAAATTCATTTGGAAGATCTTTCAATGTTTGCAAACCTTTGTTGTTGTTTTGAAAATCATTTTGATTTTTGTTTGAAACTTGATTATTAGCCCCTTGATTACCATAGTTTCCCTTGTTGAAATTGTTTTTGAAACCAACTTGATTGTTGCAATAGTTGTTGTTAGCATTTTGATTTGAACCAAAACCCGGTGGAGTCAATTGATTAGAGCGGGAAACTTGACCGTTTTGGTTGTAATTTACCGTGGCCGCGTAGGCACTCGAAGTGTTACCACCGTTGGTAATGCACTCGGAGAAATCATGACCTCCACCACAATACATGCATGAAACCTCAACCGCTTTAGTCGTAGCGGGAGCACTTGGTTCACCAACTTTAAACTCAATCAAAAGTCCTTTAAGCTTATCAAAAATCTTGTTTTCCAAGTTCGCCTCAATTTGGCAAGCATCGATGGTAGTAGACAAAGAAGGTGAAGCCGAAGACGAAGCCTTACGAACACTAGACGTGCTACGAGGACTATACACCTTAGATCTATTCTCAATTATCACCAAAGCTTCCTCAACCATTTTACACAAAAAATTACCACCCGCGGCGGCATTTAAATAATCCCTTTCATGATCATTAAGTCCATTGTAAAACGTGTCAGTTTGATGCAAGTCGGAAAAACCGTTATGAGGACATTCATGTAACATCTCCTTAAACCTATTCCAAGCCGTTGAAAAACTTTCATTAAACTCTTGTGAAAACTTTGAAATCTCGTTTTTCAAGTGCGTAGTCGTATAGGGCGGAAAAAATTGGTTCACAAATTTAGACACGAGATCCTTCCACGTCAATATAGAATTGGGTGGCTCTTTCTCTAACCAAATTTTAGCGGGCCCCGCTAAGGAATACGGAAAAAGCATCATCTTAATCGAGTCATTGAGACATCCTAAACTTGCAAGTGGCGGTAAGACGATTGAATTAGCGGATATGGTTGTGTGGATTGTCCTTCTCATCACCTCGGAATTTGTTGTTTTGGATCATCGACAACAAGCCCGTTTTCACCTCAAAATTCTCCGCAAGGATAGCGGGAATCACAATAGCCTCTCCATAACCCTCGGTGGGTGCTTGAAGTAACTCCATCATAGTTCGATTCGCCATGGTTGGTGCTTCTCTTACAATGGGTTCGTCAATAGGAGACTCCTCACTAGAAAGATTGGGGGTGGGAGTTTTGTTCTTTCGTTTACGTGCACGTCTTGCTTGATTACGAGTTAGCATAAATGTCACGTACAACGAGGGGACGAGCAAAGAAGATTCTTTTTGGTGTTTTGTATTTTTCAATTTTTTTGTGGTTTTTTATTGTATTAACCTGTTTGGATTTTGGTGAATGTATTAAGTAGACACAAATATACAAATCTCCTCCTTAATCAAATCTCTCGATTAAAGAAGCCTCAAGGAATGAAAACGATCACGTGGAGTGAACGCCTTCGATGACTTTAGAACGTTGGTGGAACACCAAAACGTTCAAGAGGGTTTAATCAATTGAAACCAAGAAAATATATATGATACTTAGTAATACTTTGGGCGGCAAAACCCTCGATTAGCTCTCAAAATCAAATACTCACAAGCAAGCGGGGAAACGAGGCGGCGCAAAGCACTTAAGAGCCTTTTTCCTTAGGATATATTTTATAATATCCACCTTATACCCACCTTATAGTTTGTATTTTTCAAGATTGAGCTTCACGAAAGTATTTATCTATTTTTGCCTTTTTCTTTGGTTTGAGATTCGAATACAATGATTGGATAATGACCTCCCAAGTCAAGGTTGTGATTTCTCACGTATTTGGAGTACTTGTGAATTTATTGTTCTACGTATACAATATAGTAATAGTATTCACACAAAAATCGAAAACCGATAATACGTATTAGTAGAGTGCTACTAATACAAATACTATTTTGGTTAGTATATAAAAACAACAATTCCAAATCAAAACACAACACGCCTCCCCGGCAGCGGCGCCAAAATTGATCGTTCTCAAATGACCCAAAATGGGGATCGTTCTCAAGGAGGCTTAATGTGTGTGTAATGAATTGATTATCTTTGTGATTATATTTATGAGAAAGAATGATAGAAATAAGATGAGAAGAGAATGACGGTTACGATGTCGTATTAAACTAAGACGAAAAAGGTGTACATGTAAAACCGTAAAAAGCCCTAAAATTAAAATTTTACCCTAAAAATTACCAAAAGTTACTAAAAATCCACAAAAATATTCTAAGAGTTTACAAAAAAATCCAAACTTGCCAAAACCTTTTAATTAATTAAATTATGACTTTTTAATGCTAATTAAAGCCCTAAAAATCAAAATTAACTATTAAAAAGTCCCAAACAAGATTTTAAAGTTTATAAACCTCAAAAATACCCTAATTAAGCTAAAAAGTATTTTTCAAAATTTTAAAACCACTAAAAACTATTTTTTAAAAATTAAAAACTATTAAAACCAATTAAAACTTAAATTAATTCTAGAAAATAATTAAAAGACCCTAAAAATATTTGGAAAGTTGCAAAATTCCTAATTAAGTGTCTACAATCTAGGAAAAATATAAAAACTTGGAAAATCAGACTTTTAATTTTTAACAATAAAATAATATTAAACTATTATTAAAAATCCAAAAATCATAAAAATTTCTAAAAAGTTGCAACTAGCTTAAATTAACCTAAATAACTCAGAAATGAAAGTGAAATTACCTAAATACCCTTAATGGGCCTAGAAAATGGGCTAAACCCAAAACAGATCCTTAATGGGCCAAAATTGAGCCCAATATAAAAAAGTCTCCAAAATAAGCCCAAAAAGCACTACTTGACTCAAAATTTGATTTTAAACAACTTTTTTCAAAGGCCCAAAAGCTGAAAGTGTGAAATAAGCTAGCTTATACCAAACAGCTTATTCTTAATGGGCTTTTTGGCCCATTAAGCTATAAGCCAATGCCATAAGCTGAAATTAGACACACGAGCTTCTTTTGTCCTAAATAAGACTTCTGTAAAAAGAAATTTGAAATAACCCAAGGAATAAGCCTGAAAATGCAATAAGCAATCTACAGAAAACGACAAAATAGTCGTTTTTGAGTTCTAGGCCACCCCAAAAGCTGATTCAAGTTTCTAAAGCTTTCAAGTGACTTAATTAAGCAAAATCAACAAAGAGTTTTCAAATAAGTTGACTCAATAAGCTGGAAAAAGAAAATAAGCACTTATGTAAAAGTCAAATAAGTTGGTTTTCTAGCGAAAAGTCAAAGTCAAAGTCCAATAAGCTCCAGTCTAATCAAATGGGTCAAATAATGAAGATCTATCACAAAAAATAAGTTGTTGCAGGTCTGGATAAGCTAAAATAGCTTATTGATAAGCTGAGTTCAAATTAACACTAGCAGGGGCTAGTTTTGGGTGTTGAGCAGTGGAAAAAGTTTCCACTGCTTGACTTGTTTGACTTTTTGTCTTTAGTGACTTTTTTGGAGATTCAGATCACACAAAGGCACCCAAATGATCTTTGGATCAAAAGGATTCAAGAACAATCAAAATATCACAACCACAAACACCCAATTGATACAGTTTAATCAATAAAGTACCAGATCTAGCACAGACATGAAACAATAAGCAGTTGAGCACTTATAAGCAGTTTTAGCAATAATCAGCCAACCAGATTCAACCAAATGCATACACAAGCTATTATAAACTCTAATGAACAAGTCTAAATAGTTTTCATGCAATGGCTTAAAGCCTAAATCAAGATTCAAGCTTATGAATGTTATTGATGAACACTAAACACTAGCAGATTTCACTTTGCTGATGTATTTGACACACAAGCCAGATTCAACACCTCAAATCTCACAAACAGGTTACAATAATGATGTTTTAACAGCTTTTAACCCTAAGCATGCATAAACTCTAGGTTTTCCCAAATTCTTAGGTCAAAAATAGTCAAACTCAACAAGATATAGCAGATTGTTTGATTTTAAGGTTTAGGTCCAAAAACTTGCAGCAAAACACTCTCAAACAAGTATATAACAGATACCAAGCACAAACAACACCTTCTAACAACACAATACCAAGATTCAAGCTTAAACAGGTAGTCCCAAACACCCTTTTAACTTTTCAATTCAAAATTTAGACAAGAAAAAGTGTTATTCAGTTAACCCAATGATTAATCTAGCATACAAACAACATTATCATGCAAGACTAAGCAGATTCAAGCCTAGAAATCAACAAGAACACCAATAGAGCACAAATCCACAAAAATTCCAATATTTATCAGATTTTCAAGGATTTCAAGACAAACCTCATGGATGTACATCCACACCCACGAATTTATGAGCTTATGTGCTAGCTAGAACAAGCACAAGCTTCCAATAACAACCCTGCTAAGATTCAACAAGGTAAGTAGTACAATATCAAAATCAGAAACTTAAAAAGCCTTGATTAATGCAACCTTGTTACCCCACACTTGATTATCCCCAAGTTATAAGCCTCACCACACCTTAATATCACAATTAGGATGCTATGATCAGCCCTATAACCCAAGAATTCCAAGGTTGAAACAAGAACTTAGCAAAATATCAAGCTTGAAGGAAAAATGCAAACTTTTGCAATCTCCTTAAAAACCAGGTTTTGAGATTCAAATTCAGTGAACAAATAACATAAACAAGCATAAAATAAGATGGCACTTGGTCTTTCTTCAACACAATTTCATTAATATGAAAACAGGATTTACAAGTGCTTGAACAAGGAAAAACCAAAAGCAGCTAAAATGTAAAGCCTGTGTGCCTTTATATAGGCATACAATGTATCTAGAAGTGCAAAGGAAAACGTAAACCCTAGCTGTGAAGTCCCCAATTTGCCCTTTGAAAATTTGAAAACCTTGGCTTCATGTGACTGATTTTTGTATGTTTGTGAAGGATCATGTGATGCCAGTGGTAGATATGTAATCTTGGACGTCCATTCCATGCTTGAAAAGTAAGCAAGGCTTTAGGGCGTTGATCTTCTGTCTCATTCTTGTTTGGACGTGAAGGGTGGGGCAGGGGAGGTAGCATGTGACAAAAGGGATGATGAGGTGGCATGTTTTAAGGTTGGGTTGTGATAATAGGACCCTTAATCATTATTCTTGAAAGAATTAGCCCCTAATTCATAATAATTAAGAAGTGCCTAATTGTGTTCTTGAGCTGATGAACACAAGTTTTGATCTTGTTTAAGGATGGATTAAATTTAAATTGGTGTTAAGGCGCCAAGGTTAATTAATTAATTAACCCGGGTGAGTGGAAGGCTGAGGTGGAAGAATGGTGGAGTGTGATTGGGTGATTTGTAGTAGTGGGGCACGTGGCATGTTGTCACTGGTCTAGGTAAGTATGGTTGTCTGCCCCTTTTGGTCCCTTAACTCTTTTCTTCCTTTCACTTTGTAAATAATCACATAAAACTGAATTCCCTTTGAAAATAAACTTTCAGTTTTCACACTTTGGCCACAAATACTTTTCCAAAGTATTTTTAGGGGTATTTCTTGCCATTTTGTGATACTTGAAGGGCTGTTTTGGCATTTTCTTGATGGATAATGGTCTTGACTTGCATGATTGGCATTTTGGAGGACTAAAATTGCCAAGTCTTGTTTGATGAGGGACCATTCTTGCCAAATGTTGAAAGTCAAGGGTCCTTTTTGTAATTTTGGGATTTTCAAAGGACCAAACTTGTAATTTCTTGTACTTTGAAGGACTTCATGATGTATTTGACTTTGTGGAGGATAATGGTTGACAATTTAGCTTTATTGAGGGGCTAAACTTGTCAATTCTTCAAAGTGGAGGGCCCTTATTATAATTTTGACAAACTTTAGGGACCAAACTTGTAATTATGAAGATACAAGGGTATAAAGTGTTAGTTCTTCCACATTGGAGGACCCTTCTTCATAATTCTTCAAGTCTTCAAGGGTTTTTCTTGGGAAAGTCTTCATTAGGGCTTGGTTCATTGTGCGGCTTCATTTCCCGTGTTCGTTTTTGTATGATTCTTGTGATCTTTTGTCATTTTCTCAATATCCGTACCTAAAATACACAAGAAACAAACACAAGCATATATATGGGTATTTTGATGATATTTAATGCATTTTAAGCCCTTTTTGGACGATGAGACTATGTATAAAAGCAGTCTCATCACTCCCCCATACTAAACCATTGCCGTGCCCTCACGCAATGCTAGAATAAAGTATCGTAGCACCTCCAAAATTCATTTTTATTCACTTTATTGAACGATAAACTAGCTATACTACTACTATTGCTACTACTACTTCCGTTTTAGACATAATGTATGATTTTCATCGCAAAATGGGACGTTTAGGTTCATAGAATAAGAACACGTGAATGCTTCGTTAGAAATAATTTCATCGTCCTCGATTTTCACCCCAATTCCATGCCAAGCGTGCAACGAGATCATTGTCATTATAAGTTAGTAATGCTAACACTACTCATATGCCCTAATCACGTACTTATCCTCCCATTATTCCTAAGTTGTATCTCTTATATTTTATATTGTCTTGAATGTTTCACGAGGATACATTGTTTGACTTATGCGATAATAGAGATTTAGGTCTAAAAATAGAGTCCTAACGGTGTAACCAAGACCATCAAATCAATAACCCCTCCCAATAGACAACGATGTCAAAAAATTAAGTCAACTAGAAGAATCGATAAACACGGTTTTATAACGGTTTTGAACATGAGACTTATTACCAAGACTTTTATACGCCCCTAACGGAAAGGCCTTATTATCTTTGGTTTACCTCCATCTTTTATTCAACTTCGTCATGAAGCTTTTATTATGACTTCGGTCTTGCCTTGCCTTTTATTATCCACCTCATCGATAGTTTTATTAGCCAAAGACGTATATCCTCACGCTAAGGCGAATTTTGGATCTTTAAAGCTTCTAATATTAAGGCTTGATTCACTTTCAATTTTGCATAGATTTTTCGGCCTTGTGGAGCTTCAAATTGTTTGCTTGATTTAGGTGAGCACTTGAAATCTTATTATTGGGTGAAGCTTTTGATTATTCGGGTGCCAATACTTCAAAACCGTGACGCTGGCGATACCTTTATGTCTTTCCAATTTAATTACACGGAAGCTACTAGAAAAGACTAGAAACCCAAAAATCCCAACTAAACCGCAAAGTCAATATTTATTAAGCAAAAAATATTTACATACGAAGGGAGAATAAGCAAACAACGAGAACACATGAGTTTTTGAAAGAATACGAGTACTCTACGTTTAGCATAGTAACTTATAATTAACCCTATCATTTCTCGTCCTCATTTAAGAGACTTAGCCTAATGTGAAGTTAAGGAATCAAAGCTAAGTGCTCAACACGCACGGTCGAGTCAAAAATTACTCTTATTCTCGCCATCAGAAAACCTACATTCGTGTCTTCAAACACTTATAAAACATGAGAAAAATTTTAAAATTTGGCCATTTTTAGCCTTATTTTGCAACAAAACGATAAACAAAAAGATAAACTTTGGAAAGCGTGAAGGTTTGGCAAGGCAAGTATCTATTCACCCCCCCCCCCCCCCCCCCCCCCATACTAAAGTTAAACATTGTCCTCAATGTTTCGAGTCTAGGGGTGCAAACACCCCCATACTAGAGACGTAGTCGAATGCCTAATCTAGCATGGAAAGGGTGTAACCAATAAATTAATAGCCGTTTATGAAGTGTGCTATAAACCTAAGGTTAGAACATCAAAAGGATATATCATGGATATTGAGAAAGTCTTCAAAGCAAGCGATCGAGTGCTCCCATAAAACGAACACGAGAGGCTCCAATCGTAAAGATCATGATCATCTAAAGTCCACAATTCCCAAACAACCACGTAACAAAGGTTGGAGGGGCACAAATCCCCACACGTTACTACATTAGAAAGCGATAATATGTACATAGGATAAGCATGGGACTCCCCCACGAGGCACCTCGTTTTTGATTACCGAGTTATGAGCTCGACTCGATCCCCTCAATACTAATTATCATTAGGGAAGGTGACTTGGTCGAGTTAGTTCAAGGATGGAACTTCCCCGCAAAGTAGTGCTTCAACCTATGTCCATTCACCTTGAAATTGGGGCCATCATTTTGAGCTAGCTCGATGGTCCCATATGAAAAAACTTGAGTCACGGTGATTGGACCGGAACAACGGGATCTCAACTTACCGGAAAAGATTTTCAAGCGAGAATTAAAAAGCAAAACTTGATCCCCAATGTTAAAAACCCGGTTTTTAATTTTAGAATCATGCAACTTTTTAGTTTTTTCCTTATAAATTGAAAGGCATAAAAAACCCACCATGGTTCGGGTGGTCGGGGATGATCAAAGAACATGTATGCCATTGTTGTTCTTAGTGAGAGAAAGTTAGAGAGAGGTGAAAGGAATGTTATGTGTTTTATTCCAAGTGAAATGAAAACAAGAAAAAATAAACAAACTTCCACACCCCCATGGAGAGTCATGGGGGTATTTATAGGCCTAACAAACTAGGACTATACAACCTTTACATAATAAGTCCTTGTGTTTAGTAAATGAAGTATATCTAGTCCAACTCACGTGAAAGGCGCCAGCTTACCAAAAAGTAAGTCTAACAATCTCCCTCCAAGATGGTGACTCACGTGAGTTGGTTACAATGATTCCTACAAGCAAAAATAAAGAAAAATGATAAGCTTGATTTTCAGCATTCCTTGAGATAGTCTTCAGCGACCTTCATCTTCTTGAGTGCTCCAGCTCTATTTCTTCAGCTTTGTAGAATCTAGTTGAGTTTAACTCCCTCCCAACTAGAAGGCCTTTCATAAAACAAGCAGTAAAGACTGCTCCCTCCCAAACAGATCATACATAAGAAATCTGTGGGAGGTGATAACGTCATCAACATTTTCTCACAAATTGAAGCAATCCCAGTCTTGATTCTATGATAGATTACCAGAAGTACACACTCTATCCCGAACATGAAGTAAAACTGTAGCACCAGAGTCAATTAAGTCCCGGAAATGCACATTTCTCCTGACAGGACACTGATGATAAAAAGTTGCCACATCAAAGTCAATTAAGTCCCGAGTGTATACAACTTATCCCTCTATGTAGAAACGGTAACACCAAAGTCAAGTGACCCCGCATGTACACATTTCTCCCTCCAGGATGATACCTAATAAGGGAATCATCCTTCATGTGTGTACGTGGTATGCCAACTGGAACCGCTTACTTAGTAACTATTACTATGTGAGAAGATGTCAACAATATCTCTCTAAACAAAATTCTCTCAAGATCACCCCGAACTGAATCCCCTTATCAATTCTGTTGGCTATTGATAGTGACCACTGATGAAGATAACCCGATAATCCAAACTTGAAACTGAAGTAGAATTCCCCAAACTTGATCTTAAGCTTGCACTATAGTAGAATGAAGAGCGATGCAGAGAAGTCTTAAACGTACCGCATACCAAAGGGCGGTATTAAAAAGGTGCAACCTCTCTAAAGTACCCTATACCAAAACAGGCGGTATATGAAAAGATACTACATCTCTTGAAGAAATCCACAACTGCAAGTGCGTGTGACACTGAGAACCGCAACGAAGCTCCCAAAAAATGATAGTTATCCATGTCGTCGTCCATCCTCCCCTTGACAATGGAAACTAGATACTTCAAGTCTTATCCATAACCGTATATGCTCGAACAAGTTATCTTATAAAGTTGTAAGTACTCCTTTCAAGATAAAATAAGAACGCCTCTGAAAAATCTCACTTCAACCTCAAATAAGTAGCATCGAATCATCTTCGTAATCACATAAACCGTAATAGTCGTTAGGAATTTAGGTGAATTTTTGATAAGGATCGTTTTTTAGTGTAATGTATAGTGTTTGTTGTGTTTGTTGTGTTTGTTGTTCGTGAAGAAGTGATATGATCGAAAACGGATATCCGGCCAGAATGACACTGTTAAAACGGCCCGCCAAAGTAATAAAATCCTGTCCCATAAGCCTTGAACTCGACAACAATTTTACTACTCGGTTCTTTCGAAATACCCGGCTCAATCCAATAACCCCGTAACTCAAATGATTAATTTTGCAAGATTCGGATATAAAATCTATCGTCCCGAATTATCTTGCAAAAATAATCGGCCCACTCGATGCCTTCGATAAATGTAGTGAACGGCCGGTCACTAGTACCACATGGCATCAACAGCAGGGAACAATATTTTGAAATGTGAGACATTCAAACATATTTTGCCAATTGCTAATACTCGGCCCAATATGATATGTCACAAAGAAACTATGTTTAGCTCGGGAACAACATATTTTGCCAACGTGTAATCCACCCATCTGATTTGAATGACAATGTAATGGGAGAACCCACGTGTAGTCCACCCATCTAAATCAATAGATGAGATATTTAAACTCACGAACCAATTCCTCTCACATATCACACAGAAATCACACCTACCCCATAACTCAGCACTTGAAACCTACGCCCCATTATTTGCAAAGGGCACGTGGAACCAAAAGTAACCTCAAGAAAAATGGTCCAATAGAGGCAAGATATGGGGAATATAAAACCCCCTAATTACTCTCACAGTAACCATTCCTCTAATTTCATCTTTAACAATCTCATCTCCTCCATCATATACTCCGCCCCCCATTTTCTCTAAACAGAGAATACTAAAAGACTCCATCATCTTCATCAAGCCAAATACTGATCAACTTATCCTTGTTACTGCGCCATTTACATCTATCCAAAAAAAACTCGCCATCTGCTTTCATCGTGAAACAAGACTAACCCCAAATACTTGTAAATCGAAGTGATCCTAAGAACCCATCATCTTCGAAAGTCAACGACAGCAAGGATCTTATTTCCAAGGTCTCGGGTAGGTATGTTTGTTGCATGTCGATTTGAGGTTTAATCGAGTCAAGGATCAGTGAAGATTGATTGTAAAACGCAAAAAAATCGTTTTGAGGATTAAAAAAAACGTTGCAAACAATCTGAGATCAGGAAATTGAGTTTTTTTTTTTTCGAGTCGATGATTTATGAGTCTAGGTGTTGGGTTTAGGTGACGATGGGATAGGATAGATTTGGGGATTTGATGTAGGAGTTATAAGGTTGGAAAGTAGAAAAAGGTTTTAACAGTTTCGGTCACGGTTAAAGATTGAAAGTCCATGAGTCGGTTTACAGTTACTGGTTTTGAGTGATGAGATAAAATTGGTTTTGGATAACAGGTTTTGTGAAAAGGTGTTGTGTAAATATATAAGCTGATGGGTAAAATAAAACGAGTCTAAATCTGATATGTTTATTTTAAATGATATAGACTCCCATCGCAATAATTAATGAAAAAACCATCGCAATGTTTTTCACAACAAAAAAACCATCGCAATCTGTTAAATTCAGTCCATCGCAATGCATTTTCTTCCATCGCAATATATCACTCCATCGCAATAAATCACTCCAATCCATCGCAATAAAACTTTAAATCCCCATCGCAATAGTTTACTATCCATCACAATGTTGTTAGTGATTGGGCAGCATGACGACATGACTACCATTGCGATGGATCAAGCATCCATCGCAATGAGGACAGCCCAATCCATCGGAATGTGAAAAACCAATCCATCGGAATAAATCCGGAAAAGAAAAAGCCATCGCAATGTCATCATCTGAATATCCATCGTAATATCCATCTCAATAGTACCATCGCAAAAAGGTTTTAGACCCGTGCTTTTGTGACCCCGAAAAAAAATGGAACTGGACCATAAACTTTTTTGTCCTTATCCCCATAAATAGGAGCAGATATGTATGAGGACAGAAACACAAAAAACAGGGTAAAAAATTGGGTGAAACAACTGTTTAACGAGGCACTTTTGACACAGAAATCAACTACAACTTGATACGAGAGATAAAAAATGAATCAAAAGTTGATATTTTTAGATATGAAAATGGAAAAAAAATACCAACCATGAATCACCAGCAAAGTACGAATCTGATAAACATAACACGAACACAAACACGAATCACACGAATACAAGACACCCCCGGTTAGCTCTGATACCATTTGAAAGGCATCAAAAACCCACCATGGTTCGGGTGGTCGGGGATGATCAAAGAACATGTATGCCATTGTTGTTCTTAGTGAGAGAAAGTTAGAGAGAGGTGAAAGGAATGTTATGTGTTTTATTCCAAGTGAAATGAAAACAAGAAAAGATAAACAAACTTCCACACCCCCATAAAGAGTCATGGGGGTATTTATAGGCCTAACAAACTAGGACTATACAACCTTTACATAATAATTCCTTGTGTTTAGTAAATGAAGTATATCTAGTCCAACTCACGTGAAAGGCGCCAGCTTACCAAAAAGTAAGTCTAACATAAATCAATGAATTTTCATAAGCAATGTTCCTCAATTCACCCAATTCATTTAATTGCATTTTCCGGTGTTTTCCCGCGGTCTCCATATCATCATTACAATGCTTTAGGGCCCAATAAGCCTTGTGTTCCAATTCGATTGGCAAATGACAATTTTTCCCATACACAAGCTTATAGGGAGTGCACCCAATGGGCGTCTTATGAGCGGTCCTAAAGGCCCATAAAGCATCGTCCAACTTATCCGACCAAGATTGTCGGTTTTCCCTAACGGATCTCTCCAAGATCCTCTTTAACGCTGAAAAAGAGGTTTTGTTTACCCTTTTTATATCTATTTTCGTTCCTCGACTCACTCGAATTGATTTCCAATTAATCGTTACGACTTAACTTTGTTTTTGGTAAATAATATTTTTGGTATTTTATCTATTTAAAAACTATTTAATTTAAGGAAAACTATCTTAATTTTAACTATCTAAACTATTAATATGAAAATAAAATTTAACTAATTAATAAAACTTAAAAACTTTTATATGAAACTTAATAAAACTAATTTTAATATGCCTAAATAAAGACTTTTAATTAAAATATATCTTTAAACAAAACTATATAAATTGAAAACTAAAATTAAAGAAAACTTTTTTAAAAGACTTTTATTAAAACTATTTAAAACCTAAACTAATTTAAAAAAAAAAGTAAATTAAATAAAATATTTTTTTATCTTTTTATATTTTTTTAAACAAAACAGAATTAAGAAAAGTAATATAAGACTTTCTAATTAAAATTTAATAAAACTAAAAACTTGTATTTTAAAACTAATTAATAAAATCTGCCAAAGAAAAAGTCCTATATTAATTTAATGAAGTAACGATGAACACAAGAAAAGGTTTAGCACAATGGTTAAGGTGTTTGTTTGCTAAGCGAGGGGTCTGGGGGTCGAATCCCACCCCAGACGAAATATTTTTTTTTTTTTTATTTTTTTTTTATTTTTTTTTTATTTTTTTTATTATTTTTTTGAATAGATTAAAACCCAACAGACCAAAGGGATCTGTTTGTTATTTTTACACAGCAATCAATAAAATAAGCTAAAAAAAGCAGTAAAATCAGAATATCAATTAAGCAGAATCTAAATAAACTACCAAAACTAAGTCGAATAATCTAAAAATAAGCAAGACTAATAAGCTAAAAGAGATTAAGCTGATCTAAGGCTAATAAGCAGATAAATCTATAAATAAGCTACAAATCCTATTACTCAGATAAAACTTAACATTACTCAATTCAGAAAAACAATTCAGCAGACTAAAACTTAACAACAAAATAAGCACACTTTCATAATATCGAAAATGAGCAGATACAAATAATCTTAAACCGAAAACTAGATATCAGACTAACATACCAACTGTAATCTAAAACCAACAAGCAGATACCAAATAAAGAAGCAGATTCAATAAACTCAAAACAAATAAGCAGATTAATCAGTAATAATAACTAAAGTAAACATCAAAAATTAAAAAGGGAGAAAAACGTATTGACGAATCCGTTGAGGAGAAGTAACGCGCTGAGCGTACTTGTGAATCGAAACGCACCGTCACCACCTTCGAATCACCAACCGAACCATCAACAAATACATCAACAGCTTCTCGGACCAAACAAATCCAAACGATCCAAACAGTATTTTTTTTTAATAATAACGAGAACAGTAGCATCATAAAACTCAGATTAAACTTCGAGAATAAAACAGTAACTGGAAATAAAAAAAATGAGACGGAATTAAAATGAAATTAACTTTTCAATAATTTAAAAATCAAATTACATTTACTGGAAATCAAAATTACAATATTAAATCTAAAACCTAATTTTCAGAAAATTAAATCTAAATTACCCTACTCCTAAATTTAATTAAAAACTAAAAAATATTAAAGAAAAAGATGGACTCCTCTGTCTGATTTCTTCAGGGGTTCTTATAGATGAACAAGAGCTTGGGGTCTTCTTTCTAAATCGTTTGATCTATCTTGAAAAGAAAGCCAAAATATGAACCGTTGGATCTTCTTAATTTATCTTTCATCACAAGGATTGCCACATCGGATGGATTGAGGACCACAGGGTGGATGTGCGAAAAAAATGGGGGATTTAATTGTTTTGGTGTGAATTAATCATCTATGTAAAAAGCCCCAAAATTTCGTGGTAATTTTTAACTTGGGTAAATTAGGGTTTTTTTTGGTGAGTAAAAATGGAGGTGTTTTTGCTGCGTTTTTTTGGGAGAAGAAAGAAGTGGGAGCAGTCTAGGAATTATCGAATGGAGAGAGAGAGTGGTGGGGTGAAAAATTTGTTTTATTAAATAACTGGTGAGGGGTGAGTAAATGGAGATGTTTATATAAAAAAAACAAACGAGTGGTGTTGGAGTTGTTGTACACGTGGGAGTGAGGTTCGGTTATATTGAAAGTTTGATTGGGATAAAATGTGAGGTGGTTTGACTTGACCAATTCCTTGACCAACATTAATATTTCCTCCCATCCATATTATTTACAAAATGGGTTAGGGCCTAATTCTTTCAATCCGCTCACAATAGTTGACATCAAATGGGCTTTAGCCCAATACCTCTCCTTAATCCGTCCCAAGAAAAATAGGTAGTTTCCAATCCGGCCCAATAACTTGATAATTGGGCTTTTATTTGGGCTTTTTATCCAATGTGAATAAATATTTCCTCAAATGGGCTTTTTAGCCCAATAACCCAAATATGGGACCCACAAAGCTCCAATTTCTTCAAAAATATTAAATCCGATGATATCGAGCTCGATTTTGGCTTTCTCGATCTTTTCTTCAATTCCATGTCGGTTTAGCCGGTTTTCGTGATCTTGGGCACACTTTTGGTCTTTTGACTTAGTCTTCGTCTCTTTTTGGACTTTTCTTCAACATTTGACCGTGAAATCCCGTGTTTTCTCTTCTTTTGATCATTTGTACCTATTTAAACACAAGAACACAAAACCACGCGTAATTCCGACATTTATGATATAAAACACATGATTAGGTCTTGCTTTTCCTTGATTTTAGTGGCAAAAGGATAAGTGTTTACACACTTATTAAATCCCCTACACTTGACCATTGCAATGACCCCATGCAATGCATTATTTTAAAGCATAAGTTACATTTTTCTCATAATTAATCCATCTCGGCCTTTATTAAGATATACTATTATTACTACGATAAAAAGCAGAAGTTATAACAATTTATTAACTTGGAAATTATTTGATGGAAGAAACTCGTAAAGAAATCTAAGACTTAGATTAGGGCTTTGGTGTCATGAATATTAATCACCCTCAAGTTTCACGTTCCCCATACCAAGCTCAAAAACGAGATCATTGTTTATCACAAGTTAGCACAACTAACACTTACTCATGTGGTTTAATTAATCACTTAGACCCCCTTATTCCTACGGTGTATCTCTTGTATTTTATTTTTGTCTTGAATGATCACGAGGATGCATTTTTGACTTATTTTGATAATTTATTAAGGCCGAAAATAAAGTGGGATGATTTAATCAATAGTTAGCTAAAGGACAAAATCTTTTAAAACGGCTTCTCGAAACCTCATAAAGTTCATATCTTGGCATCACTCGTTTCACGATTTGAGACCTTTCTCGGACCGATATTTGGCTTGTACTTCAAACTTCAAATCTTGAGAGACGATCTTGAAATTATGGTCTTCTCTTCATTTTGGTATACATCTTTATTAGGAGTGAAAGATGCTTCAAACGTTGACCACGACTTCTTCATTTATCCTCTTCTTTATTTAGGATTTTGATATACAACGATCCGCCTCCTTTTCGGACTTGGATCTATTTATCCTCATACCTTGTTAGGGTCTTTTTGGATAGACTTCTCCATGATCTTTAGGAGAGTAATTGCTTCTCGTCGTGTGTCTTGATCCATCATATTGATTTGGATTAATGATCTTCACGTCATCTTTGGATCTTTAGCAAAAAAAAGTGAATCCTCATGCCTTGTTAGGGCCTTTTTGGACTCGGGTATCCTCATGTCTTGTTAGGGCCTTTTTGGATAAGCCAATCTTCGCGTCCCGCTTCAATAAGTTATGCCTTGGCTATGAACTCTAATTAATACCGAGCAACTTTTAAACGATCTTGTGCTAGAAGCTAAGTAACTTTTCAAATCGTACAACCTTATTTATTGCAAATATATACTTACAAGTGATGGGAGAAAAAGCTCATAACTAACTCACATAAGTTAATGAAAGAATACCAAACTTATAATTAACTCTATCATCTCTCGTTCTCCACAATTTAAAATCTCAAGGAATGAGACTCGTGGATGCTTAGCCTAATAAACCAATTAAGGTCCATATGGTTAAGGATACTAGCTAGAGTAAACTCGGATAAGTAAACTCGGGTTGAGTCAAAATATTCACGACGGGCCTAATATATAAAAGACATCTAAACTTGTTAAAACCATTTTATTTATTTATTTATTTATTTATTTTTTTAACTTTATTCTTGAAATGGAAATTATTACGATGCGATAATAAAAGGAAAGAAATTAAATAAAAATACTACTAGGCCAAATCAGATCAAAAATTTGAAAAACGTTGAAAAAAAATTTTAATTTTCCGGTTAAAATGGGGTCAAATTCATGGAAAAGGCCACTAAAATTTCGATAGAAATCCCCCCTACACTTAATATAAACATTGTCCTCAATGTTTAAGCATGTGGGAGAATAAACTCCCCTACACTTAGGACATTGAGTACGTTGTTTAAAATCGAGCTAAGGAAAGGACAACTAAAGTGATTACATTTATTTGTTACAAGATAGAATCACAATAGCAAAAACTTATCGAAGGAACCGGGTACACGGGAAACACGGGAACACGGGTCTCGTCAAAAGTACCAAAAGTGGATCATCAAAGCACATGTACCTACACAATCACAACACAACACACAAACAAACAACCTACACGGCTCCCCCCTACACTTATTGTAGAAAATAGATAAAAGAAAGATAAATAATCATCGGGTTGCCTCCCGAGAAGCGCTTGTTTTTGTTAACCGAGTCACGAGCCTGACTCGACCCCGAATTAAATGGTCCATGGGGAAGCCTCGAATGTAATACCGGGATCAAAAATCTTATCCTCGGTCCCGGATGAACATAATAAATGAGAGGCAGGAGGATAAGTCTTGGATGGGAGAAAAGTCCGCTCAAAATACGAGAAGTATGTGAGGTCGTGATACACGGGAGGTGGGGTGGGTAAAGGAGACAAATTGTTATCCCCCAAAGACAAAGGTTGGTCACTATTCGGCAAAGCCGTAAAGGTATCAATCAAAGAATGGTCAATGTCACCTCCCGGGGCAAAGCATTCATCCTCATGAATGTGAATCTCTTCGATTTCTTCATCATAGATAGGCTCGTCAAACAAAGGTTTGTCGTTCCCCTCATTGAGGATTTTAGAAATTCTCTCGAAGAGATCACGATCAAGTACGAAACCATCATTCATTTGTGGGATTTGTTGATAAGTTAAATCCTCACGAATGTGGTAAACGTAATTCTCATTAGAGGAGTGTTTATTAGGTAACTCCTCGAGAATTGGATGCGTGGTCATGTGAGTTGGTTCGTCATTATTATTAAAAATAAGACGTTCCAACTCATCAAGTTCGGCATCGATATTGGAAAAATCGTCCTCACTTGTAGGTGGAAGTGGAGGTAAAAGAGCTAGCTCTCGGTCGATAATTTCCTTAATCTCGGGCTCGAGGACGAAATCATCATACTCACCACATATAGAACTCTTATTGGAAGAATCAATTATCGCATTTGGATTTGTGAGTATGTGATCATGGACTAGCGGAACGACCATGTCCGTAAGCTCAACAAAAATCGGCACATCACAAACTTCATCAAAGAATTTGTCGAGCCCAAAATCACTAATCTTACTCGATGTATCAAAATCCTTAGATGCATTTGGGATATTGAGAGAAGGAATTACAATTGCACTAGGACATTGAGCACAAAGACCATCCCAAGAAATAGTATTCTCATCGTCATCATCATCATAATAGTAAGAACGCACAAGAGGAGGAGTAGAAGCACTAAGAGTAGAAACTTGCTCTTGTTGTCTTTCGTCATGCAAGCTAATTTTGAGTTGTTTTAAGCGTTCTAGAATTTCATCCAAACTAATGCTTTGTTCCTTAAAAGAAGGTTGATGAACGACGGAGTTTTGTGGGGGTTCAAAATTTTGAAAACCGGAATTATAGCACGGATGTGGCTCATAATTCATCGGTTGACAATAAGAAGTATCGTGAGGGCCCCCACAATGATTGCAACACGGGTAATGAGAAAAACCCGGTGCATGTTGAGGATAGGGATTGTCATAGACGGGAGGAGGGGAGAAATTTGTGTAAGAGGAGAAGTACGAATTTCTAGAATTGCACAATGGACAAAACCCAAATTGTGTATTGTCGATATCGGAATCACACTTCGCACAAGTACACCATGGACATATTGGAAAACCAAGCCATGGTCTCCCACACCGAACGCAAGACAAATCCATGAAGAATTATAAATAAGAGGGGTTGAGAAAAAGAATTAAACACAATAGAGGATAAAAAAGAATATTTTTGTATTTTTTAGAAAAATATATATATACAAGAAAAATCGAAAGAAATCGAACTAAAAATTAACACTAATATGTAATATTTTTGGTGTAATACCTTTAGGAAAAAGTATTACTTTTGATTTTTATTTAATTTTTTTTGTTGCAATTCTTAGGAAAGAAATTGCTTTTGTGATTTTTTAATTTTTTTTTTTTTTGTATTTTTAAGTTTTTGATTTTTTTGTATTTTTTATTTTGTTGCAAGAAACGTAACGTTCAAAAAGAACGGATCCCAAAATCCAAACGTCTTCACGAAAAATCGTCAATCGTACGAGCGAAGCGGCAGCGGCGCCATTTGAAAAAGAGGTTTTGTTTACCCTTTTTATATCTATTTTCGTTCCTCGACTCACTCGAATTGATTTCCAATTAATCGTTACGACTTAACTTTGTTTTTGGTAAATAATATTTTTGGTATTTTATCTATTTAAAAACTATTTAATTTAAGGAAAACTATCTTAATTTTAACTATCTAAACTATTAATATGAAAATAAAATTTAACTAATTAATAAAACTTAAAAACTTTTAAATGAAACTTAATAAAACTAATTTTAATATGCCTAAATAAAGACTTTTAATTAAAATATATTTTTAAACAAAACTATATAAATTGAAAACTAAAATTAAAGAAAACTCTTTTAAAAGACTTTTATTAAAACTATTTAAAACCTAAACTAATTTTAAAAAAAAGTAATTTAAATAAAATATTTTTTTATCTTTTTATATTTTTTTAAACAAAACAGAATTAAGAAAAGTAATATAAGACTTTCTAATTAAAACTTAATAAAACTAAAAACTTGTCTTTTAAAACTAATTAATAAAATCTGCCAAAGAAAAAGTCCTATATTAATTTAATGAAGTAACGATGAACACAAGAAAAGGTTTAGCACAATGGTTAAGGTGTTTGTTTGCTAAGCGAGGGGTCTGGGGTTCGAATCCCACCCCAGACGAAATATTATTATTATTATTTTTTATTTTTTTTGAATAGATTAAAACCCAACAGACCAAAGGGATCTATTTGTTATTTTTACACAGCAATCAATTAAATAAGCTAAAAAAAAGCAGTAAAATCAGAATATCAATTAAGCAGAATCTAAATAAACTACCAAAACTAAGTCGAATAATCTAAAAATAAGCAAGACTAATAAGCTAAAAGAGACTAAGCTGGTCTAAGGCTAATAAGCAGATAAATCTATAAATAAGCTACAAATCCTATTACTCAGATAAAACTTAACATTACTCAATTCAGAAAAACAATTCAGCAGACTAAAACTTAACAACAAAATAAGCAGACTTTCATAATATCGAAAATGAGCAGATACAAATAATCCTAAACCGAAAACTAGATATCAGACTAACATACCAACTGTAATCTAAAACCAACAAGCAGATACCAAATAAAGAAGCAGATTCAATAAATTCAAAACAAATAAGCAGATTAATCAGTAATAATAACTAAAGTAAACATCAAAAATTAAAAAGGGAGAAAAACCTATTGACGAATCCGTTGAGGAGAAGTAACGCGCTGAGCGTACTTGTGAATCGAAACGCACCGTCACCACCTTCGAATCACCAACCGAACCATCAACAAATACATCAACAGCTTCTCGGACCAAACAAATCCAAACGATCCAAACAGTATTTTTTTTTATAATAACGAGAACAGTAGCATCATAAAACTCAGATTAAACTTCGACAATAAAACAGTAACTGGAAATAAAAAAATGAGACGGAATTAAAATGAAATTAACTTTTCATTAATTTAAAAATCAAATTACATTTACTGGAAATCAAAATTACAATATTAAATCTAAAACCTAATTTTCAGAAAATTAAATCTAAATTACCCTACTCCTAAATTTAATTAAAAACTAAAAAATATTAAAGAAAAAGATGGACTCCTCTATCTGATTTCTTCAGGGGTTCTTATATATGAACAAGAGCTTGGGGTCTTCTTTCTCAACCGTTTGATCTAGCTTGAAAAGAAAGCCAAAATATGAACCGTTGGATCTTCTTAATTTCTCTTTCATCACAAGGATTGCCACATCGGATGGATTGAGGACCACAGGGTGGATGTGCGAAAAAAATGGGGGATTTAATTGTTTTGGTGTGAATTAATCATCTATGTAAAAAGCCCCAAAATTTCATGGTAATTTTTAACTTGGGTAAATTAGGGTTTTTTTTGGTGAGTAAAAATGGAGGTGTTTTTGCTGCGTTTTTTTGGGAGAAGAAAGAAGTGGGAGCAGTCTAGGAATTATCGAATGGAGAGAGAGAGTGGTGGGGTGAAAAATTTGTTTTATTAAATAACTGGTGAGGGGTGAGTAAATGGAGATGTTTATATAAAAAAAAACAAACGAGTGGTGTTGGAGTGGTTGTACACGTGGGAGTGAGGTTCGGTTATATTGAAAGTTTGATTGGGATAAAATGTGAGGTGGTTTGACTTGACCAATTCCTTGACCAACATTAATATTTCCTCCCATCCATATTATTTACAAAATGGGTTAGGGCCCAATTCTTTCAATCCGCTCACAATAGTTGACATCAAATGGGCTTTAGCCCAATACCTCTCCTTAATCCGTCCCAAGAAAAATAGGTAGTTTCCAATCCGGCCCAATAACTTGATAATTGGGCTTTTATTTGGGCTTTTTATCCAATGTGAATAAATATTTCCTCCAATGGGCTTTTTAGCCCATTAACCCAAATATGGGACCCACAAAGCTCCAATTTCTTCAAAAATATTAAATCCGATGATATGGAGCTCGATTTTGGCTTTCTCGATCTTTTCTTCAACTCCATGTCGGTTTAGCCGGTTTTCGTGATCTTGGGCACACTTTTGGTCTTTTGACTTAGTATTCGTCTCTTTTTGGACTTTTCTTCAACATTTGACCGTGAAATCCCGTGTTTTCTCTTCTTTTGATCATTTGTACCTATTTAAACACAAGAACACAAAACCACGCGTAATTCAGACATTTATGATATAAAACACATGATTAGGTCTTGCTTTTCTTTGATTTTAGTGGCAAAAGGATAAGTGTTTACACACTTATTAAACGTTCGGTTTGAAACCTCGACTTCCCACTCGTTTGTGGGTGATAAGCCGTAGAAAGCCGATGTGTAACCCCATATTTCCTTAGGACCCTTTCGAATTGGTCGTTACAAAAATGGGTTCCACGATCGCTTATGATCGCACGAGGGGTTCCAAACTAAGAAAACAAGCTTTTCAAAAACTTGACTACCACACGAGCATCATTGGTGGGCAAAGCCTTAGCTTCCACCCACTTAGATAGGTAGTCAACCGCTACGAGGATGTACTTATTACCACGAGATGATGGGAACGGACCCATAAAGTCTATACCCCAAACGTCAAAGATCTCACACACTTGGATGATATTTTGTGGCATTTCATCTTTTTGTGAGGCTTTTCCTTGTCGTTGGCATGAGCACACGACTTCACAAGATCTTGTGCATCTCGGTAAATAGTAGGCCAAAAGAAGCTGGCATCAAACACCTTCTTAGCCGTGAGATTAGCACCGTGGTGACCACCCGTGGGTCCCTCATGGCAAGCTCTAAGGATGTTAGAAGCTTCGGTGCCAAATACACAACGTCGGATGATTTGATCCACACAAGTTCGAAACAAGTAAGGGTCGTTCCAAAAGTAGAACTTGACGTCACGAAAGAATTTTCATTTTTCTTGAGTCGTCATACCCTTGATGATGAAGTTACCCGCATGGTAATTTGCAAAGTCCGCAAACCATGGGGTGGAGGAATCAAGCTTAGAATTCACTACACCAAGTGTCTCGAGCGGAAATGTTTCGGTGATTTCCTTGGGCTCGTAAACACTTTGGTGAGGATCTTCCAAACGAGAAAGATGATCGGCCGCTAGATTCTCGGCTCCTTTTTTGTCAACAAATTTGTGGTCAAATTCTTGAAGGAGGAGAATCCAACGAAGTAATCTCGGCTTAGCATCTTGTTTAGCCATGAGATACTTGATAGCCGAATGATCCGTATACACTATGCATTTCGTCAAGACGAGATAAGGTCGGAATTTATCAAATGCATACACCACGGCAAGGAACTCCTTCTCCGTTGTAGTGTATTTAAGTTGAGCCTCGGTCATCGTCTTGCTAACATAGTGAATAGGCAAGAAGTGCTTTTCATTACGTTGCCCCAATACGGCCCCAATAGCGTAATCACTAGCATCACACATGAGCTCAAAGGGGAGGTTCCAATTGGGAGCAACAAGAATGGGAGCTTCGGTAAGTTTCCTCTTATGGATTTCAAAGGCTCGTACACAATCTTCGTCAATGACAAAACGTGCCTCTTTTTCAAGAAGATGTGTAATGGGTCGAGAAATCTTTAAAAAATCCTTGATGAATCGACGATAAAAGCCCGCGTGGCCTAGGAAACTCCTAACTACCTTAACGGTTTTGGGATGAGGTAATTTGGCGATGACGTCTACCTTAGCTTGATCTACCTCAATCCCCGCTTTCGAGACCTTGTGCCCTAAGACGATTCCACTCTTAACCATAAAATGACACTTTTCCCAATTGAGCACAAGGTTGGTTTCCTCACAACGTTTCAACATTCTCTCGAGATTCGACAAACACGAAGTGAACGAATTACCAAACACGGAAAAGTCATCCATGAATACTTCCATCGTCTTCTCGATCATGTCATGAAAAATAGCCATCATGCACCTTTGAAAGGTACCCGGTGCATTACAAAGTCCGAATGGCATTCTGCGATAGGCAAACGTTCCATATGGACACGTAAACGTAGTTTTTTCTTGATCACGAGGATCGATGGGAATTTGGAAGTAACCGGAAAATCCATATAAAAAGCAATAGAAATCGTTTCCCGCAAGACGCTGCAACATTTGGTCCATGAAGGGCAAGGGAAAATGGTCTTTTCGAGTGGCTTCATTCAACTTACGATAGTCAATGCACACTCTCCATCCGGTCACGATTCTAGTGGGAATTAACTCGTTGGCATCGTTTGGCACAACGGTCATTCCTCCCTTTTTAGGGACACAATGAATAGGACTCACCCAAGGTCTATCGGAAATAGGGTAAATCATTCCCGCGTCAAGGAGTTTAAGGACCTCCTTTTTGATGACGTCGTGAATTTTGGGATTCACCCTTCTTTGACATTGGATTGTGGGCTTGTAATCCTCCTCCATTAAGATTTTGTGGGTACAAAATTTGGGATCGATTTCCTTAATGTCGGATAACTTCCACGCAATTGCCCCTTTGTGATCCTTTAGAACATCGACAAGTGCGGTTTTTCATCATTCGAAAGTTCCTTCGCAATAATAACCGGCAACTTGTCGCCCTCCTCCAAATAGACATATTCGAGATGAGGAGGTAAATCTTTCAACTCGAGGATAGGTGGTTCCTCAAGTGAAGATTTGGGCTCGATACTCATAACCTCCTCGGGTGGAGGAAATGGGAAATCGTTAAGAAAATCCTTGATAATCGAGAAGTCCTCATCGTTGTCTAGGTCTTCGTTACAAGTACGTGGAACATCAAATTCTTCCAACGTAAAACCACCACCTTCAAAGGGAGAGAAGGTTGGTGTCGAATTATCAAGAATTGGATCTAACATAGTGGGATTGCCACTAGTTTCTTCATCACCAAAACCTAGAACTTCTTGTGAAAATTCCTCGCAAACCACGTCGATCATATCAACGAGGTTTATGGTTGCAACGGAATAAACATGAGAAATTTAAGAGTTTTGAGTTGCGTTTATAACAAGTTCCTCGTCGTTGAAACGTAAGGTGATCTTTCTAGCATGAACATCGATCAAAGCCATAGACGTATCTAAAAACGAACGACCTAAAATAAGAGGAACTTGAGGGTCCGTGGGGATATCAACAACGATAAAGTCTACGGGATAGTAGAACTTCCCCACTTTCACAAAAACGTCTTCCACCAAACCACATGCGGGAATCGTGGAATGGTCAGCCAACTCGATAGACATTAGTGAAGGGGTAAGATTAGGAAGATTGAGCGACTTGAAGATTGCAAGTGGCATCAAGTTAATGCTAGCACCAAGATCGGCCAAGGCGAAGCATTCCTCCATATCTTGGATTGCACAAGGGATCAAAAATTTACCGGGATCACCGACTTTTTGAGGTATGCGATTAAGATAAACCGACGAACAACTAGACAATTGGTGCAATTTCTCCTTGTTGTTCAACATACTCTTAAAGTTAGCGGCAAATCGAGGCATCATGACCAAAGCATCGGCGAAACTCACATTAAAGTGCAAATCACGAAACATTTTCATAAAAAGCTCAAATTGGTAATTGTCGCGCTCTTGACGTTTCTCCTTTCTAAGTCTCGATGGATAGGGCAAAGGTGGTGTGGGTTGAGGCATAGGCATAGCCTTTGGAATCTCGGGTTCCAATGTTGGTAAAAGGGTCAACCGTAGGTGAGGCATGAGTGGTACTTCGTTGGATTGGGACATGCTCCTTTTCGACCACCACCTCGGGTTCTTCCTCAATTGCTTCCTCCGTAGGAGCAATTGGTTGAGGAGTCGGTTCCTTAAGTGTCTTACCACTACGTGTGGTAATCACTTTCATCTCACCCTTAGGGTTTGATACGGTGTTGCTAGGAAGACTACTCGATGACGGTTTACACATAATTGCCTCAAACATAGATGAGATTTTATCTTCAAACTTGTATTGCCTCTTCTCGGCTTTGACCATTTCTTGTTTTATCTCATGTTGCCCTTGTTCCATTTTTTGTTGGTTTTGTTGTAACCTAGTTACGGTTCCTTCCATCTTGTTGGTATGGATCTTAAGTTCATTAGCTAACTCATTTTCAATTCTTTCTTCAAGTCGTTCTTAAACTCGGATCTTAGGCTAATGATTTCTCTTTGAATATTGTCAAACCTAGCATCATTCCCATTAGCGTATTCAACAAATTCATTTGGAAGATCTTTCAATGTTTGCAAACCTTTGTTGTTGTTTTGAAAATCATTTTGATTTTTGTTTGAAACTTGATTATTAGCCCCTTGATTACCATAGTTTCCCTTGTTGAAATTGTTTTTGAAACCAACTTGATTGTTGCAATAGTTGTTGGTAGCATTTTGATTTGAACCAAAACCCGGTGGAGTCAATTGATTAGAGCGGGAAACTTGACCGTTTTGGTTGTAATTTCCCGTGGCCGCGTAGGCACTCGAAGTGTTACCACCGTTGGTAATGCACTCGGAGAAATCATGACCTCCGCCACAATACATGCATGAAACCTCAACCGCTTTAGCCGTAGCGGGAGCACTTGGTTCACCAAATTTAAACTCAATCAAAAGTCCTTTAAGCTTATCAAAAATCTTGTTTTCCAAGTTCGCCTCAATTTGTCAAGCATCGATGGTAGTAGACAAAGAAGGTGAAGCCGAAGACGAAGCCTTACGAACACTAGACGTGCTACGAGGACTATACACCTTAGATCTATTCTCAATTATCACCAAAGCTTCCTCAACCGTTTTACACAAAAAATTACCACCCGCGGCGGCATTTAAATAATCCCTTTCATGATCATTAAGTCCATTGTAAAACGTGTCAATTTGATGCAAGTCGGAAAAACCGTGATGAGGAAATTCATGTAACATCTCCTTAAACCTATTCCAAGCCGTTGAAAAAATTTCATTAAACTCTTGTGAAAACTTTGAAATCTCGTTTTTCAAGTGCGTAGTCTTAGAGGGTGGAAAAAATTGGTTCACAAATTTAGACACGAGATCCTTCCACGTCAATATAGAATTGGGTGGCTCTTTCTCTAACCAAATTTTAGCGGGCCCCGCTAAGGAATATGGAAAAAGCATCATCTTAATCGAGTCATTGAGACATCCTTAAACTTGCAAGTGGCGGTAAGATGATTGAATTGGTGGATATGGTTGTGTGGATTGTCCTTCTCATCACCTCGGAATTTGTTGTTTTGGATCATCGACAACAAGCCCGTTTTCACCTCAAAATTCTCCGCAAGGATAGCGGGAATCACAATAGCCTCTCCATAACCCTTGGTGGGTGCTTGAAGTAACTTCATCATAGTTCGATTCGCCATGGTTGGTGCTTCTCTTACAATGGGTTCGTCAATATGATACTCCTCACTAGAAAGATTGGGGGTGGGAGTTTTGTTCTTTCGTTTACGTGCACGTCTTGCTTGATTACGAGTTAGCATAAACGTCACGTAAAACGAGGGGACGAGCAAAGAAGATTCTTTTTGGTGTTTTGTATTTTTCAATTTTTTTTGTGGTTTTTGATTGTATTAACCTGTTTGGATTTTGGTGAATGTATAGAGTAGACACAAATATACAAATCTCCTCCTTAATCAAATCTCTCGATTAAAGAAGCCTCAAGGAATGAAAACGATCACGTGGAGTGAACGCCTTCGATGACTTTAGAACGTTGGTGGAACACCAAAACGTTCAAGAGGGTTTAATCAATTGAAACCAAGAAAATATATATGATACTTAGTAATACTTTGGGCGGCAAAACCCTCGATTAGCTCTCAAAATCAAATACTCACAAGCAAGCGGGGAAACGAGGCGGCGCGAAGCACTTAAGAGCCTTTTTCCTTAGGATATATTTTATAATATCCACCTTATACCCACCTTATAGTTTGTATTTTTCAAGATTGAGCTTCACGAAAGTATTTATCTATTTTTGCCTTTTTCTTTGGTTTGAGATTCGAATACAATGATTGGGTAATGACATCCCAAGTCAAGGTTGTGATTTCTCACGTATTTGGAGTACTTGTGAATTTATTGTTCTACGTATACAATATAGTAATAGTATTCACACAAAAATCGAAAACCGATAATACGTATTAGTAGAGTGCTACTAATACAAATACTATTTTGGTTAGTATATAAAAACAACAATTCCAAATCAAAACACAACACGCCTCCCCGGCAGCGGCGCCAAAATTGATGTAGTGGTTTTACTACTCTTTAGGAAAAGAGAGCAAAAAAGTGGTAAGCGTTAAGTACGACGATTTAGGAAAACCGTGTACAAATGACCCAAAATGGGGATCGTTCTCAAGGAGGCTTAATGTGTGTGTAATGAATTGATTATCTTTGTGATTATATTTATGAGAAAGAATGATAGAAATAAGATGAGAAGAGAATGACGGTTACGATGTCGTATTAAACTAAGACGAAAAAGGTGTACACGTAAAACCGTAAAAAGCCCTAAAATTAAAATTTTACCCTAAAAATTACCAAAAATTACTAAAAATCCACAAAAATATTCTAAGAGTTTACAAAAAAATCCAAACTTGCCAAAACCTTTTAATTAATTAAATAATGACTTTTTAATGCTAATTAAAGCCCTAAAAATCAAAATTAACTATTAAAAAGTCCCAAACAAGATTTTAAAGTTTGTAAACCTCAAAATACCCTAATTAAGCTAAAAAGTATTTTTCAAAATTTTAAAACCACTAAAAACTATTTTTTAACAATTAAAAACTATTAAAACCAATTAAAACTTAAATTAATTCTAGAAAATAATTAAAAGACCCTAAAAATATTTGGAAAGCTGCAAAATTCCTAATTAAGTGTCTACAATCTAGGAAAAATATAAAAACTTGGAAAATCAGACTTTTAATTTTTAACAATAAATAATATTAAAATATTATTAAAAATCCAAAAATCGTAAAAAATTCTAAAAAGTTGCAAACTAGCTTAAATTAACCTAAATAACTCAGAAATAAAAGTGAAATTACCTAAATACCCTTAATGGGCCTAGAAAATGGGCTAAACCCAAAACAGATCCTTAATGGGCCAAAATTGAGCCCAATTAAGCCCAAAAAGCACTACTTGACTCAAAATTTGATTTTAAACAACTTTTTTCAAAGGCCCAAAAGCTGAAAGTGTGAAATAAGCTAGCTTATACCAAACAGCTTATTCTTAATGGGCTTTTTGGCCCATTAAGCTATAAGCCAATGCCATAAGCTGAAACTAAACACACGAGCTTCTTTTGTCCTAAATAAGACTTCTGTAAAAAGAAATTTGAAATAAGCCCAAGGAATAAGCCTGAAAATGCAATAAGCAATCTACAGAAAACGACAAAATAGTCGTTTTTGAGTTCTAGGCCACCCCAAAAGCTGATTCAAGTTTCTAAAGCTGTCAAATGACTTAATTAAGCAAAATCAACATAGAGTTTTCAAATAAGTTGACTCAATAAACTGGAAAAAGCAAATAAGCACTTATGTAAAAGTCAAATAAGTTGGTTTTCTAGCAAAAAGTCAAAGTCAAAGTCCAATAAGCTCCAGTCTAATCAAATGGGTCAAATAATGAAGATCTATCACAAAAAATAAGTTGTTGCAGGTCTGGATAAGCTAAAATAGCTTATTGATAAGCTGAGTTCAAATTAACACTAGCAGGGGCTAGTTTTGGATGTTGAGCACTGGAAACTTTTTCCACTGCTTGACTTGTTTGACTTTTTGTCTTTAGTGACTTTTTTGGAGATTCAGATCACACAAAGGCACCCAAATGATCTTTGGATCAAAAGGAGTCAAGAACAATCAAAATATTACAACCACAAACACCCAATTGATACAGTTTAATCAATAAAGTACCAGATCTAGCACATACATGAAACAATAAGCAGTTGAGCACTTATAAGCAGTTTTAGCAATAATCAGCCAACCAGATTCAACCAAATGCATACACAAGCTATTATAAACTCTAATGAACAAGTCTAGACAGTTTTTATGCAATGGCTTAAAGCCTAAATCAAGATTCAAGCTTATGAATGTTATTGATGAACACCAAACACTAGCAGATTTCACTTTGTTGATGCATTTGACACACAAGCCAGATTCAACACCTCAAATCTCACAAACAGGTTACAATAATGATGTTTTAACAGCTTTTAACCCTAAGCATGCATAAACTCTAGGTTTTCCCAAATTCTTAGGTCAAAAACTGTCAAACTCAACAAGATATAGCAGATTGTTTGATTTTAAGGTTTAGGTCAAAAAACTTGCAGCAAAACACTCTCAAACAAGTATATAACAAATACCAAGCACAAACAACACCTTCTAACAACAAAATACCAAGATTCAAGCTTAAACAGGTAGTCCCAAACACCCTTTTAACTTTTCAATTCAAAATTTAAACAAGAAAAAGTGTGATTCAGTTAACCCAATGATTAATCTAGCATACAAACAACATTATCATGCAAGACTAAGCAGATTCAAGCCAAGAAATCAACAAGAACACCAATAGAGCACAAATCCACAAAAATTCCAATATTTATCAGATTTTCAAGGATTTCAAGACAAACCTCATGGATGTACATCCACACCCACGAATTTATGAGCTTATGTGCTAGCTAGAACAAGCACAAGCTTCCAATAACAACCCTGCTAAGATTCAACAAGGTAAGTAGCACAATATCAAAATCAGAAACTTAAAAAACCTTGATTAATGCAACCTTGTTACCGCACACTTGATTATCCCCAAGTTATAAGCCTCACCACACCTTAATATCACAATTAGGATGCTATGATCAGCCCTATAACCCAAGAATTCCAAGGTTGAAACAAGAACTTAGCAAAATATCAAGCTTAAAGGAAAAATGCAAACTTTTGCACTCTCCTTAAAAACAGGTTTTGAGATTCAAATTCAGTGAACAAATAACATAAACAAGCATAAAATAAGATGGCACTTGGTCTTTCTTCAACACACTTAACACACTTTCATTAATATGAAAACAGGATTTACAAGTGCTTGAACAAGGAAAAACCAAAAGCAGCTAAAATGTAAAGCCTATGTGCCTTTATATAGGCATACAATGTATCTAGAAGTGCAAAGGAAAACGTAAACCCTAGCTGTGAAGTCCCCAGTTTGCCCTTTGAAAATTTGAAAACCTTGGTTTCATGTGACTTATTTTTGTATGTTTGTGAAGGATCATGTGATGCCAGTGGTGGATATGTAATCTTGGACGTCCATTCCATGCTTAAAAAGTAAGCAAGGCTTTGGGGCGTTGATCTTCTGGCTCATTCTTGTTTGGACGTGAAGGGTGGGGCAGGGGAGGTAGCATGTGACAAAAGGGATGATGAGGTGGCATGTTTTAAGGTTGGGTTGTGATAATAGGACCCTTAATCATTATTCTGGAAAGAATTAGCCCCTAATTCATAATAATTAAGAAGTGCCTAATTGTGTTCTTGAGCTGATGAACACAGGTTTTGATCTTGTTTAAGGATGGATTAATTTTAAATTGGTGTTAAGGCGCCAAGGTTAATTAAT
This sequence comes from Glebionis coronaria, assembly GCA_025667525.1. Classification (NCBI taxonomy): domain Eukaryota; kingdom Viridiplantae; phylum Streptophyta; class Magnoliopsida; order Asterales; family Asteraceae; genus Glebionis; species Glebionis coronaria. The sequence goes on from CM046877.1 coordinate 426,360,342, forward strand.
TAATTAACCCGGGTGAGTGGAAGGCTGAGGTGGAAGAATGGTGGAGTGTGATTGGGTGATTTGTGGTAGTGGGGCACGTGGGCATGTTGTCACTGGTCTAGGTAAGTATGGCTGTCTGACCCTTTTGGTCCCTTAACTCTTTTCTTCCTTTCACTTTGTAAATAATCACATAAAACTGAATTCCCTTTGTAAATAAACTTTCAGTTTTTACACTTTGGCCACAAATACTTTTCCAAAGTATTTTCAGGAGTATTTCTTGCCATTTTGTGATACTTGAAGGGCTGTTTTGGCATTTTGTTGATGGATAATGGTCTTGACTTGCATGATTGGCATTTTAGAGGATTGAAATTGCCAAGTCTTGTTTGATGAGGGACCATTCTTGCCAAATGTTGAAAGTCAAGGGTCCTTTTTGTAATTTTGGGATTTTCGAAGGACCAAACTTGTAATTTCTTGTACTTTGAAGGACTTCATGATGTATTTGACTTTGTGGAGGATAATGGTTGACAATTTAGCTTTTTTTAGGGGCTAAACTTGTCAATTCTTCAAAGTGGAGGGCCCTTATTGTAATTTTGACAAACTTTAGGGACCAAACTTGTAATTATGAAGATACAAGGGTATAAAGTGTCAATTCTTCCACATTAGAGGACCCTTCTTCATAATTCTTCAAGTCTTCAAGTGTTTTTCTTGGGAAAGTCTTCATTAGGGCTTGGTTCATTGTGCGGCTTCATTTCCCGTGTTCGTTTTTGTATGATTCTTGTGATCTTTTGTCATTTTCTCAATATCCGTACCTAAAATACACAAGCAACAAACACAAGCATATATATGGGTATTTTGATGATATTTAATGCATTTTAAGCCCTTTTTGGACGATGAGACTATGTATAAAAGCAGTCTCATCACATAGCATGGAGAAAAATCATCATCATTAAAAGGGACCTCGTCCGTAAGCTCAGCACAAGTCAGTACATCACAAACCTCCCCAAATACGTTTTCGAGACCAAATTCACTAATCTCACTCGATGTATCACAATCCTTAGACGCATTAGGTATATCGAGAGAAGGAGGTACAATTGCACTAGGACATTGAGCAACAAGATCATTCCAAGAAATAGTATTCTCATCGTCATCATCATCATAATAGTAAGAACGCACAAGAGGAGGAGTAGAAGCACTAAGATTAGATACTTTCTCTTGTCGGCTTTCGTCATGCAAGCTAACTTTGAGTTGATTTAAGCTTTCTAAAATTCCAGCCAAACTAGTGAGTTGTTCCTCAAAAGAAGGTTGATGAACGACGGAGTGTTGTGGGGGCTCAAAATTTTGAAAACCGGAATTATAGCATGGATGTGGCTCATAGTAATTCATCGGTTGAGAAGAATTAGAACACGGATTTGGTTCATAATAATCCATCGGTGAAGAAAACTGAGGACACGGTTTTTGCTCATAATAATTCATTGGCTGACAATAAGAAGTATCGTGAGGGCCCCCACAATTGTTGCAATACGGGTATTGAGGAAAACCCGGTGCTTCTTGTGGATAGCTATTACCATTGTCATAATTGTAACCCAGTTCTTGCTCGCCATGAGGCGGGTATCGAATTGGACACGAAACATGCCAATGAGAATCGCTTCCACAATATATGCAAGGGAGGGGAGTGGGTGGATTAGAAAATGATGAATTAGTCGAATTACACGATGGACAAAATCCAAATAGTGAATCGGTTGAAATGGGTGGAGGATCTTTTCCGCATTGCTCGCAAGAACACCATTGACATGATTCGCTCCCATATAATCGTCTCCCACACCCTACGCAATGTACATAAGAATCCATGAAGAATAAAAAAATTAGAGGGGATGAGAAAAAGAATTAAACACAATAAAGGGTCAAGAGGAATATTTTTGGTGCAAAACTCTTGGAAAAAGAAATGCTTTTTATGATTTTTTAAATATTTTTGTATTTTTAAAATTTTTGATTTTTTATGGATTTTTGAAATTTTTTTTTTGAAAAATGCAAGAAAAATAACGTTCACGAGTGAACGGATCCCAAAATCCAACGCGTCTCTCACTAAAAACCGTTAATCTTCACGAAAAGAGCCGGCAGCGGCGCCATTTGAAATTGTGAATTTTCTAGGTTAAAAAGTTCGTTTTCTCGGTGTCTTAACGAACTGATTTCCGGTTCAAAGTGTGACTCATTCGTTTTTGGTTAACAAAAAGAAAGTTTTGATTATCTATTTCTAAGTAAAAGTTAAATGCGAATAATAATAAAAATAAGCTAAAAACGATTAACTAAAAATAACGAAACAATATAAATAATTTAACGTGAATTTAAAACGAAACAATTAATAAAAATAAAACTAAAAGACGAAATTAACTATCGACTCGAAAATAAAGTTTACTTAATGAAAAAGGAGAGAATAAAACTAAGTGGGCACTCTAAAGTTAAACGAGGCAAAACCTAAAGCGGGTACTAAATAAAAGATAAAACTTGAACTTTACGAAAAAATATTAATTTTAAAAATAGACGAAAAATTCAACTAAAAATACGTAACTTTCAGAAATAAAATCGGAACAATCTTCAGATTAAACTAAACAATTACGAAATAAAAATAATAAATAAATAAGCTAGCAGGCAGCTAGCTCAAGCTAGCAACCTGCTAGGTGAAAATGGCGCCAAAAGCCATTAAGCATGCAGGCATGCTTGTTTCTATCGGAATATATGTCATGTAAGTGATCGCAATATAGTGTATGTAAACAAAGTATTGGAATGATAAAACTATTAACTATCAGAATTTATTTTTTTTCTTAAAAAAACTATCGGAATGTAAGCTAAAGAAATGTATCGAAATACTAATATTAAAAAAAACTGTCAGAATGTTTTAAAAAAGAACTATCGGAATGTCTAAAAATAAAAATTGTCGGAATAATTAAAGTGCCAAATTCTATCGGAATATGTAATTCAAAATTTGGGCAGCATTTCGTCGCAATATACCTTAAATCCCGATCACAATCCACGATGCCAGGGGCAATCGCAATCCTCGATCGGAGTAAGGGGATATTACACTTAGATCGCAAAGTAGAACCCCTAGGGTTATTGCGATCACAATAAAGCTATCAGAAAAAGCTATCACAATGTCAAAACCCTATTGTGATGGAAAAATCACAATATTCGGATGGAGTACAATAAGCCAAAAATCAAATAAACACTTCTAAAAAGGACACTTAACAAAAACTTAACCAACTCAATAAGCACAAATTTGAAAACTTTTCAAATACGAAATAAGCAAACTTTATGAACCAAACTTTAAAAAAAACTAAACTTTTTAAGAAAACTAAAAAAGTAAATAAGCTAAATACAAAATAAGCCAATAAGCATGATAAGCTCAAAGCTTAAGTTGTATAAAAACTTAAAGATTGATAATAAGATAAACTTTTTAATCAATCAAACATCAAGATTAAACAAAATTAAAGATAATTTTCGGATCAAACAAGTAAATATCAAGAAAGGTAGAAAGAGATTGAATATGAAAAACTTGAAATTAAAGATGAAGATTAAAGATTCAAATACAAGATTAAAGTTAAAAGCTTAAAACTTTAAAGAAAAACTAGAGAGAGAAAGTGAAAAACTAGAGAGGGAAAATAAAATTACACTACTCCTAATCTAAACTAACTATTCCTAAATGACTAACACCCTCCTAATGTGTCATTAGGAGGGTATATATAGGAAGTGAGGAGTGCATGTGTTGCCTCCTTCTTTCTTTCTCTTTCTCGTTCTCGTCTTTTAATTATTTGTCTTTCTCGATGTCGTCTCGGGATTTGTCGATATAAATTGAACTTGTCTTATAATTTCTTCAATAATTAGACTTGAGTTCTTCGACTTCATTAAACTTCCGTCTTTAGACTTTTTCTTCGATAAATCTTCAGAATAGGCCTTGGACTTCCGTTCTTTTTGCACTCTTGATCTTTTGACTTCTTCTTTTCTCGTTTTCTTCGATAAAAGCCCGTGAAAGCCCGTGTTTTCTTCATTTTTCATCTTTTGGTCCTAAAACACAATAAAAACACAAACCACGCATAATTCTGACATTTACGACATAAAATACACGTTTTGACTTGGTTATTATTATAATTAAGTGGTAAAAAGATGGGTGTTTTCACACCTATCATGCCACGAAACCCTGTCAAGGAGATTCTTAATTGAATCTACCTAATCACAGGTACGATATTTAAATATCGTGTAACGGTCTTCACCGACCGGAGGTAAAACGCTACCGATTTAGGACGAATGTCAAAGCCATTCAGTCTGTATCTAAGTTTTGTCTCGAGAAGGTGGCGTTGCGGTGTACTCAGCAGAGTTGAAGATTCAAAACCACATTCTCATGCCCAAAGACATTCAACAATCAAGAAAGCTAAAGACTTCTGCAACTCTGATGATCAAAATCTTCCTTAACAATTAATGTAGAGGAATGACCTCTATTCAAAGGAGATTGTTAGCAAGCTTTCTAGATAGTGCAAAGTATGAGCATGTGGATGAAGACACAAGATCGCAAGATGGCAAAGACAAGTCAAGAATGATTTGAAGATCTCAAGTTTAAAGACAAAGTCGAAAGACAATGACAAAGGCTCAAAGATCACAGCATGAAGGAACAAGATGACTATTACACGTTCAAGACTCATTTATGACAAAATTCGTAAATCTCCATAGATCTACAAATATCGAAGAGGAATGACCTCACATTGGGGGAGATTGTTAGCCTCAAAATATTGAGTCAAACAAGAATGTTCGGTCATAGGTTTATATTGTAACATTTATTATAACGTTGTAATAGTTAGTTAAAATAGTCGTGACATTACGGGCTTGATGGCTAGCTTAAAAGGCCTCTTTCAAGGTACTAAGCATTTATTCAAGCCCGACCCAATCAAACTATAGCCCATTAAGCCACATGTAGGCAAAGACTATAAATACCCTTCCTAGTATGTTAGGAAGGGTGTTGGTGGTTCATTTTCTCTTAATCAAATCTTCCCATAGTTTCACACATCTCTCTCTACTTTCTCTCACTACTTTCTCTCTATAGAATTCTTTTTTTATCTACCTTTATTTCTTGTTTAATCATCTAAATAATATGGGACAACAGTGTGTGTGTTAAACTTGATTAAGTTTGAGATTAATATTGAGAAAAGAGAATAGGAAAGAAAATGATGATGATTACGACTAAAATTAAACTACGACGAATGGTAAAACGTAAAAACGCGACGAAATTTAAAAATTACTCTAACAATTCCTAGAAAATCATAATAAATTCCTAAAAATACAATTAGAGTTTACCAAAAATCAAAACTCTTTCAAACCTTTTATTTAATTACTAATTAATTTTTTAATGCTAATTAAAGCCCTAAAATTCAATTTAATTAATAAAAATCCCAAAATAAGATATAAACCTCCAAAATAACTTAATTAAAAAAGTATTTTTGCAAAATTTAAATCTAATTAAAACTATTTAAAATGATTAAAAATTAAAATTAAATATTAAAATAATATTAAAAATTTAAAATTTATAAAAAATTCTAAAAACTTGCAAACTAATTTATTCTAACTTAATAAAACCAGAAATGAAAGTAAAATGACCTAACTACCCCTATTTGGGCCTCCAAATGGGCCAAAAGTGAAAACAGTCCAAGCTTAATGGGCTTTTTAGCCCAATAAACAAAAAGTCAACCAAATAAGCTGAAAAGTTCCAGTCTAGCTTAAAATCAGATTTTAAACAAAAAACTCTAGGCCCAAAAGATGAAAATGAGCTTATCACAGCTTAATAAGCACTCAGCTTATTCTTAATGGGCTTTTTGGCCCATTAAGCCATAAGCTAATGCCATAAGCTGAAAATTAACACACATCCTTCTCTTGAGCTTATAAAGCAGTTTGCAAAAAGAAACTTTGAAAAAGCTCAAGAAATAAGCCTGAAATAAGCCAAAGCTCTCTACAAAAAACGACAAAATAGTCGTTTTTGAGTTCTAGACTATTCTAGGAGCTGATTCAAGTTGCAAACATTTTTAAATGACTTAAATAAGCTAAATAATCAAAAAGATTTCAATTAAGCACACTCAATAAGCTGGAAAAATGGATAAGCACTTTGGAAATAAGACAAAATAGTCGTTTTCTAGTAAAATCTTAATCCCAAAAGCTACAACTTTTAAAATAAGCTAACTAGAGGAAATAAGTAAGTTCTATCACAAAAGAAAAGTTGTTGCACAATGAAATAAGCCAAATAAGCTTATCAATAAGATGTTTGAAAATTAACACTAGTAGTGGCTACCAGCAGTGGGAAAGGAGTTCCCACTGCTTGAAATGAACTTCTTGTTTTGAGTGGAAATTTACTTGGTGTTTTTGGACAATAAGGGCACCCCTACAACCATTGAGTTGTAGAGAGTCACAATCAAGCAAGAAATCAACAAATGACCAAGCCAAATGATACAGTTAATCCAAATAGTACACAGACATAGAAATAAGCAATAACTGATGAAATAAGCAGATTAAGCAAGAATAAGCAGACCAATCTTCACCAAAAGCATACAACAGCTCAAATAAACTTAATTAAGCTCAAACAAACTCATATCATGCATTGATTACAATATTTGAACTGGTTTTAAGCCTAAGTGATGTTTTTGATGTAATGTGATGAAAACAAAAGCCTTTTGCTGAACTATTTGACCAGAACATGAACTTCCAATCCTCAAATCCACAAAACATGTTGCACAAACTTTGTTTCAACACTTTTTAGCCATAGTTTAGCATGCAAACTAGGTGATGACAAGTTTTCAGTTCACAAGGACCTAAAATAAGTTTGATTTGCCAAAGATTCAGATTTAATGTTTACAAGCACAAGTTAAGCAGTTCTTTACTCTAAACCGCCCCAACAACAAATACAAACACAAACAAAGCCCTAACACATACTCAATTTCATGCAGTCTAGAACCAAACAGCAAGCCCAAACAGTCCTTTAAATTTTTAAATCAAAATTTAACAAAGTAAAAATGTTTTTCAGGTTTAACCAAGCTTAAGCAAACATCATAACAACACTATTATGAACTGAGAACAAGATTGCATGCATAGGAACACAACATTCACCGGTCCACACCAAAATCACTTATCACCAATTTTTTTGACAGTTTGAACAAGGAAAATAACAAACCTAAGGAATGTACATCCACACTCTCGAAAGTAAGAGCTTATGTGTCTAGCAAAACAAGACACAAGCTTCCAATTCACTGCTAAGATTAACAAGGTAAGAGATAACAGATCTATAGAGAAAATAATGAAAACAATCAGATTCTTTCAACCTTGTACCCCACAACTTGAATCCTCCCAAACCAAAAGCCTCACTTCACCTAGGTAATTATCTTATCAGGGTGATATGACCAGCCTTTGATCCAAAAACTTTAAGTGTTGAACAAGAAAGTTGAAAATTCAGGTTTTTGAAAAACTTTTGAAAAAAACTTGCATAAACTTTAAACCAAACTTTGAAACCTCAAATCAACACGAACTAGAATCATTAACTAACAAACATGAAATGCAAAGGTGGTGCTTGGAATTCGTCAACAAAGTTCAAACATTTTTCATTCATAGAATAAATGATTTACAGACTTGTGACCCAATGAAAACCAAGAACAAAACCAAAGTAAGAAACCTAAGGCCTTTATATAGGCTACAAATCTATCTAGAAAGCTAAAAATAAAGGAAACCCTAATGTAGTGGTCTTCCAGAAATACCCTTTGAAGTTTGAATATTTTTGAGTCCATGTGAAGAATTTTTGGACATATGTTGATGCCAGTGGGTGCAAAATGATCTTGTGCGTCCATTTGATGCGTATGAATGAGGCATGAGCTTGGGTCGTTCATTCTCTGGCAAAGTCTTTTGTCTTCGTCCTCAAAAGGTGCAAGGGAGGTATCATGTGACAAATGATATGAGGTGGCATTAAGTTTAAAGGTGGGGTTGGGTTTAGGGAATGATTAATTGTAAATTTGGAGCTAATTAACACTTAATTCTTTGTGGTTAATAAAAACCCAATTTTGGTTATGAACTTGATGAACATGTGTTTGATATTGTTTTGGGTTTAAGTATGGTGTTTAGCGCCAAGTTAAGATTAGTCAGTTTAAAAGCTGATTAAACAAATGAAGTGAGTGGGATGGTAAAGTGGCAGCCGGGTGGATTGTGATTGGCTGTTGGGATTAAGTGGGTGAGGTGTCAATTGGTTATTGGTCTAGGTAAATATTTTTGTCGCCCAGCTATAGTCCCTCACATTTCCACTTTGTTTCATATTAAGTCTTGGCAGCTTAAACTGAATTTCCTTTGTATTTGAAGTTTTTAACTTCACACTTTTGCCACAAAATGTTTTGCAAAGTTTATCAAAGGGTATTTCTTATAATTTCATGAATCTTCAAGGACTATTCTTGACATGTCTTCATTCTTCAAGGTCTTCACTTGTATCTTTGACTTTGTGGAGGACTAAAAGTGACAAGTCTTCAATTTTGAGGGACTATTCTTGCTAATTCTTCAAAGTTGAGGGTCCTTTTTGTAAATTTGACAAAGTTTAGGGACCAATCTTGTAATTATGAATAAACAAGGGTATAAAGTGTCATTTGTTCTATAATGACGGACCCTTCTTATACAATCTTCAATTCTTCAAGGATTTTTCTTGGAAAATCAACTGTAGGTTCCGGTTCATTGTGTGACTTCTTTTTCCGTGTTCGTTTTTTATTGATTCTTGTGATCTTTTGTCATTTTATCGATATCCGTACCTAAAATACACATTGAGCAAACACAAGCATATATATGGAACCTTTTATAATATTTTAACCGTTTTAAGCCCGATTTGGACGATGAGACTATGTATAAAAGCAGTCTCATCACCCCTATGAAGAGTAATTGGGTGATCTGGAAATCGTAGTACGTCAGAATCTCTATGATGACCTAAACAATGGGATACGGTAGTTCGTCGAGTCAAATAAGCGTTTGTATACACCTATTTTCCCGGCTGGTGCATCGCTAATTGCTTCGTCCTCACCTGGATAGGTGGGATGAATGCTTTCCGGAATTTAATAATCCAAACAAAATTCTACAAACTTCTCATATGTAAGTACGTTGAGCACGGACGTGATTGTGGCGTTGTCCTTAACCATTTTTTATATAAATATGGAGAAGGGCGTGGTAATCTAACCTTGTATAAAGGATGTCCGTGCTAGAATGAATGGAGAAGGAAGGAAGGTTTGCAAAAATGACGGTCGAAGGTTTTGTAACTGTGGGAGAAGTCTCTCACACTTGGCTTTATATAGGGTTGCCTCGACTTCCGAGGATCATTGGATGAATTCCACGTGGAATCCACTATGTTCATCTAACAGATGGGTTTTTTATAGCACAGTTGAAACGTCAGTGGGACCCATGGGTTACTTCCTTCTTAGTTTTTACGTGGATCAATAGTGGGTCCCACGTGGTGTACTTTTTCAGATCTGACAAGTGAACAGACGCTGCCATAGCCCTTTTTTGACTACCATTAATGCCTTCATTAATGTTGTGTCGGTCGACAGCTTCTGTTACACGGCTCTTTTTACGAGCAAGAACAGGGGCATTGGTGGGCATTGGTTAGTCTAGAGGTTACGCCTACGGCTGTAACCACTAGACTAAAGGGACATGATGACGTATAGTCCCCAACCGGGTCATTGACCCGGCCCACGGGTATCACCCGTATCCGGCCCATCACGAATGGGTTGGAGTAATGTCATTTGAGCCTCTGGGTTTCAGATGAACAGTGGTCGCACGTGTCATGTGCGGTCCACGGCCTGGTACGCCCGGTAGAGGGTTAGACAGAATCACAATCTAATTAAGATTGTGATTTACCCTAAGGAAGAGAATATACACTAACCATATTTAGAAAATAACAATCAACTAATTATGGCACTTATCTCTTACTTGGGGCCAAAGTTTAGGTAAAGCCCACTAGGGTTTTACCGCGTATATAAGGAACCCCCAAGGGTTCTACAAAGGTACGATTCACTCATTACTTTCATCACTCACCGATTTCTAACCCTTAAAACGATTACTTACTCTCACGCTAGAGTCTAATCGTGTGATACATTCCCACGGTAAGCCTAATAGCGTGCTGCTTTAGTGTGCAGGATCTCAAACCGAAGTTTACTTGGTGCAAGAGCCGGAGCCCCAGACACCTGAATTAAGCCTAATTCGGGTTAAGCAAGGATCATCCAACTTTTGTATCAACATTATGGAATATGACATTGGTTTTCATGAGTTCTTATGAGTGCATTGGTGCTTTCCCTATGCCTAGGTCACCTCGAACAAAATAAGATCGCAGCCGTGGCAAGGCAAACTATTAGGTTTGTAGCCTGGGTTAAAGCTTAGATCGGGTGGTTCCTGTGTTTGCTAGAGTTGAGTAATATCTTTTTGGTAGGTTTGATACACGAAAGGAATCCGATGATGGGCTTTGTTTCTTTGGATCACGTTGGTAACAATAGGTTGCCATAACCTGTATCTTGGTGGGGTAACCATGTGGTTGCAGCCATGGCGGGTGTTGGGTACCGCTACATGGTTGTGAGCGGGAGTTTTTGATTACTTTAAGTCCGTGAGTGTCCCTTATATTTTGCTATGATGATTCTTGGAATCTGATACAATTAAAATTGTCCGTTGAAGTTGTGAAGCTAGGTCGGCGAGGTAATGGCTGGATGGCATGGCATATATAGTCGCAATGCAACCGCCTTCTTGGCTATTTTCAAAAACTATATGAGGTAAACATCGTGTATTTCTGAGCCTTTATTTTCTGAATATGATGTGGGTCTTTACAGTTGTATAGACCTAGAATATGTTTTTAATGTGAAAGAAGATAAGTATTGTTGTCGGGCTAATGGTCATCATTTTCGTGCCTGCGCTAATGTGTATAAATCTGGTACACGTTTGCATACTACTGCCAGAAAGCTAAAACTCCGTCTCCTATGCCCATTTGTAAATGTTAGTTTGTTTAGAAACATTCATCCTGCATACGTTTTTGTTGGTTTCCAGCCGTTGGTAGATAAAAACGCAGGTAGTCGATTATTTGTGTTAAAACGAATTGGTAGCCATAGAAAACAATTGTTCGTTGTTGCAGCAATTAAGAATGTTACTCAAATTTCGAGTGTGCCGTGTTGTACCCGATGACGGCCAAAAAAGACAAGCTAGCAAATTGGCTGACAAAACATGTAATTTCTTATTGCATCATTGCTTACATTGATATATTTATGCATTTCAATTACTATTAATTGTAGCCCGTGCTAATGTAGGTTCCCAGAATGACCATTCCATGGATACACTATGACTAGCCGCAAATCTCTTTCGATTGAAAGGTTGCCGTTATGCTCAAGTCCTTGCCTACAATAGGTTATACTATACTCTTCTATTCGTATTTATTATACTTTTATGGTGAATTATGTATTTCGGTGATTCTTGGTACCTAAATTATTTCTGAGTTACAATGACTAGAATGGGTAAACACAACGTTTGCATGCTGCAAAATATCGTAAAACCCTCAAAGTTGTTGTGGTACTGCCTCGATCAAAAATCAGAAACCTTGAAACAACCACTTGCACCCAATAGTAAATTTTTAGGCTGCATAATATAATCATTTTGAACAATGACCGTCGAGGCATATTTGACATATATAAATAAATCGCTTAACCCGTTTCCGTTCTAACATAGAGTCTCTAAGGGTTTCAAGATTTTTTTAGTTTAATCTTAAACCACTATATCACCAGCTTTGTCATTTGTTATTTGTCACGGGACAGGATTTTATACTTGGTAATGTTGCCTCTAGATCTATATCTGTTGATCCCAAACTTAGATCGATTAGCTTTGTGTATACGAGATTAGATCAAGTATAACACGTAGAGAAACCTTTGTTGTATGCTTTGTGAATCTAAGTGTTATGCGGAATTTAACACTTAAACAAGAACACAAGATGTAAACAAAACTTTCACTTTGATTATGAACGTCGAACTTGCTTACAATGAAAGATGTTTACGAATGAAAACTTATGAAAACTTAATGATAAACATTAACCTAAAGGCCTTCTTTTATAGACTAAGAAGCCTTGTACAATAAGCTACGTATCAACTATTCTAGGTAAAGATAAACATAGAAAATACATTGTCGTTTCTATCCTTACTAGAAGTATTCTAGAATATAATAAACATGTAGCCTACATCTTCCATCAGTGCTTGTCTTCAATCTGTCAACGCTTGACTTTAACTTGTCAACGCTTGAGCTGTCAGCGCTCAATTTGTTCTTGTCAACGCTTGAGTTGTTCTTGTCAGCATTCAAGTGATCTGACCTTAATTTATTCCCAACAATCCTCCCCTAAACTTGATATCCACTCTTATGATCAAGTTTCTGAATAAACATTAAGAACTTGGAGGAGTCTGACAAACCTTCTCATATTGGTAATAAATAAATCTGATCAAATTCTTTGCCACGTCACTTGTATAGTCTATCTCCAGCTGAGTGTCCTTCATCTTTTCCAAAACAGCCTTGGATATGAAATATTGAGCATCCACAAGTAGATACTCAGCAAACTTAGTAGAACTCAAATGGTATACACCAGCAGCTGAATATAACCTCCATTGAAGACCACTGAGGTCATCTTCAAGATCCTTCTATATTTCAGGATCTTCCTCATTTGTCCCACACATTCTTTTGAATGTGGTCCAAAGTTTTATTCCATTAGCTGAAGTTGGTGCTTCAGCCTCATACTTGGTCTCCAGTAACCTCCAAAGGTCCACCAAGTCTTCTCTATCACAACTTGCAAATAAAGATATGAGAGTGGTAAAAGTGTGTACCTCCTTGCCAAATCTTCCAATCTTCCAGAATCCACATTCATCCTCATCATAACTCACAATTGGATTACTGGAATCTAATGGTAACACTTGCACCATATCTGAAGCTTCTAATGGGGAGAGCTTGAGGCTCTTTCTAATAACTGCTTCACTTGGATATAGTGGATTCATATCTTTTGGAAACTCAAGTTTAAATCCCTTCTTCACTGGTCTGGGAACAATCATAGCTTTCTTGATTTCCATCTCTTCTGCAAGTTGCTCCTTTCTTTCATCTGAAAGAAGTCTGTAAGTGTTCTCTTCCTGCACTTTCACCCAAATAGGATAAGCCCTATGTTCCAACTCATCAAATGTCAAAGTCTTCGAATTCTGATGTGTCCATCCAACTCCATGACATCTGAGCAACATAAAATAGAGCTCCCTTCTATCCCTTTTCAACTCAGAGAGAATATTGCTTGCCTTGTGCTTCAAAATTACCTTACAATCCTTCTGAACTCTAAGAAGAAGCTCCAATCCCCATATTTGATCTGAAATGGTCAAGTCTGGATTATCCATACAGCTTTCTTCCCAAGAATTGTACATCTGAACCACCTCTGGCATGTCAAAATCAACCTGCAATTTTAAATCTCTCAGCTTTTCCCTAGCAAGCTCATCACCATACTCAAGCCTTTCTGGTTCTATAATCATCACACTTGAGTCTGAGCTAGCTCCATCACTTTCTTCTTCAGAAGTCACAACAAATGGTGACTTTTCCTTTTCACCTTGTTCCATCAATTGCTCAGCCAGTCTTCTATCAAATTCAACTTGGGCTGCATCCTTTGGAACAATTTCTTCTACCAATTTACCCTTACCCTTATCTGATGGTGCAATGGTTGGTAAGGTAGATGGTAATACCTGAGTAGAAACTTCTTTGATGATAGATGATGACTGGAATACATCACCTTCATGTGCAGGTCTGTCAACGCCCAAATTTCCTCTATCAGCGCCCAAAATACTTCTATCAGCGTCCAAACTTGTCTTGTCAACGCTCAAATATTTTCCCTCAGCGCCTTGTGTAACCTCTCTCAACATAGCTGTAAATGATAAATTTAGATTGGTTGGAGAGATTAAGGACGTATCAAAACCTGTTTGTTCCTTCAAAGTTGTAAGAGCTTCAGCAACATCCATTGATTGACCATCTTGACTGCTCTTATCACTCAGATTTCTTTGATCTTCCTCCCCTTTGGAAGACTCCTCCATACCCCTCCTAGCATGATCACTCTCCAAAACAAAAATCCTCTCCCTCAATTCCTTGAGTTCAAGGCCTTGTGAGCTGACAATTTGTACTAAGTCTGCATTTTGCTTTTGCAAGCGAATGCAGACTGCTGTCAATTCCAAAAGAGTCATTGGTTCCAGACTGCCCTCTTCTGAAATGGGGATTTGACCTCCCAAGTCAGGTTCATTGGGCATGGATGAGGACTTAATTATGGTGGGACTGCCTTGGCCAGCTTCTAAGCCAGAACCAATAGTCCCAGCCTCATCCAGGTCACCAGCCACACTTGTGGCGGTGGTTCTCTCTGCTTCATGGCTAGGACCACCAGAGGAGAACACTCCAGTAGTCCTTTGGCGTTTGATCAACCTATATTCAGGTGGTGTGGAAGATGGTGTGGAAGAATGTGTAGATGTGGGTTGGTTAAGGGGTGTTTGGGATTGTAATGGTTGGGTGTCAGCGTTGGAAATAGGCACATCAACGCCAACATTTAATGTGTCAGCGTCAAAGGGTTCTTGGTCAATTTGCATTTGTTCAGGTGAGGGTAAAGGTTCAGGAATAGGTTCAAGTTGTGATTGAGGGTCAATTTGAGGTTGGGGGTCTGGTTGGGGTTGTGCTGCTGCAATAACAGCAAGCATGGCTGGGGTTAAAGGTAAGTCTCTATGAGGTGGTGAATCCATCTTTGCAAAAATAGCTTTCTTTTGTTCAGGGATTTTATAAAAATCATTGTGATCCCTTGAACAATATCTTTGATCATCAAAAATCATTTGCAGAAAACGGGGATAAGCTAAAGTCATTTTTGTCCCCTTGTATTTACACATCCCTTCAAAAATCATTTTAGAATAGTTATATTTTTGCCCTGTTGCAATGCACACAATAGCACTAGCAATGGATCTATTGATCTCATTGTGTGCAGTACATTTGGGACTCAAACATTGAAGGAGGATGTGAATGAGGTACTTCCAGGCTGGGGGAAATTCCTGCTTATGGTACTTGTTAAGAGTACCTTCATCAGGAATAGGATATCCCAAAGCCCTAAGCCCTTGTTCTGTTTCATTTATGGGAAGGATGGTTATACCATCAGCATCATCAAGATGTAAGGCCTGGCGTACCAAGGCCTCAGTAACCACCCAAGACCTCCCATGAACAATAGAAGTTAATGTGGTCACTCCATTAACTGTTGAGGAACTGACAGTGTTCCAAAACTGCTTAATGTGTGTGACTGGAATGAGTGGTGCATGAGAAAGAGCATACCTTAAGGGGGATGCGTTCAAATACGCCACCATTTGTGTGTATTGAGGAAACAAATCATTATCAGCAACAAGATAAGCAATCATGTTGTGTTGAGACTTGAACCCCAAATCCAATTCTGCTGAATTAAACCTTGGTGCCATTGATGAAAGCTGTTAATTTGAAGTGTAGAAGATGAAGGTTGATAAGAGAAAAGTGTTAGACAAGAATTATAGATACCCTGTTTTAAAATAGGAGCCAAATTTATAGGAGATATAGAATGCACGTGATTGGCCCAAAAATAGGCAAAGATTTTCAAAAACTAATCATGAAAATATTGAAAATGTTATAAGTTATCTCATGCATTTAATGAAAGTAACAACTCCTAAAATTACGGCTTGAAAATATGTCAAAAAGTAACAACTGGGTAGGTCCCATTGAGTGTCAACGGTCAAATATAACCCATCAACGCCCAACGACTATAATCTTGTCAACGTTCGCCTAAAGCCATGTCAACGTCCAATTTGGTCACAACAACGCTTGGAAAAATCTTGTCAGCGTCCAAAAATAAAATTGTTTTAAAAAGTGAAAAATGACCGTAACAAGTAATTTATCCTAGAGAAAATAACCAAAAGCTGATAATTATTATAGGGCGGCAAGCACTGTCCAGTTATGCACACTTGCATAAGCAAGATAGACATAACAGTCCTCTAGTGTCCCTTGCTAACCAAAATTCTTAACAACCAAGTTACTTTACAAAATCCTTGTTACTCCCAGGTAAATCCCATATCAAAATCATTCCCAAGTCTCCCAACAGACCACAACCACTTCTAGGCCAAAAATGTCTTGGCAGCATGCAAAGTTGATATACTATGCATGCTACAGTGCCTCATGGTTTAGTAAAACTAACCCATACTCACCTGTGGACACAATCTAGAATTGTGATAAGAGTATCATATGGATACCCAAAAATCCTAAAGGTTCCTAAAACCTCCCCTTAAACTATGATACAAAAAGTTTGCTAAAATCATGCATGAACATAAAAATTTATGTCAAGATAGGAATGAAACATTCCAACCATCATCCATAAATAAAAACTTGTCCAAATGCTTCTCCTTTGATCCATAAGCAACTCTGTATCCAATGGTATACTGCTAACACCATCTGCACATTTAGATTAAAAAACCACAAAACTAACATTGTTGCTGACAACGTCCCGATAACACATAACAGCGTTGAAGGAAGCTTTGTCAGTGTTAGACAATTATATTGCTGACAACGTTGCAAAAGCACTTATCAGTGTTCAAACAACCTTTGTCAGTGTTAGAAAAATATAGTGGAAAATCTAAATCATCAATAAGACCAATAATAATAATGCATCATCCTGTACATACTTTTACAAAAAGAATCCAAAACACATATTTAAGTGAGATTAACCATTCCAATACTTGTTACCAAGTATTGAAATCTTCCAGTATCAAAAGGTTTAGTTAATAAATCTGACACATTTTCCTCAGTGTCAACCCTATCTGGTTGTATTAAACCTTTCTCAAAGCAATCTCTTATAAAATGGTGTCTAATTTCTATGTGTTTAGTTTTAGAATGATGCACAGGATTCTTAATGATGCATAAAGTACTATTATTGTCAACAAATATCTTAGTATGCATGAAATTATACCCATAATCCAACAGCTGGTTTGAATCCACAACACTTGACCACAACATGCTGCTGCAGCCACATACTCTGCTTCAGTTGTAGAGTTAGCCACCACTGTTTGTTTCTTGCATTGCCAAGATATTAATCTGCTCCCAAGAAACTGACATCCACCAGTTGTGGATTTCCTATCAAACTTATCACCTCCATAATCACTGTCTGAATATGCAATCAGCTCCAATGGTGAATCCTTTGGGTACCACAAACCAAGATTAGGGAAACATCTTAGGTACCTAAAGATCCTCTTCACAGCATAAAGGTGACATTCTTTGGGAGTCACTTGATGTGCACAAGCACATACAGCAAACATGATATCAGGTCTGGAAGCAGTAAGATACATCAAGGATCCAATCATGGATCTATAATGCCTGACATCAACATCTTTCCCATCTCCAATCTTTCCCCAAGGGTGTTCTCTATCCATAGGATTAGAAGCCCTCTTTTCATGTGGAGAAAAGCCAAACTTCTTCAAGATCTCAGCAACATATTTGTCCTGGGAGATGAAGATACCATCTTCTTTCTGCTGAACTTGTAAACCAAGAAAGAAGTTCATCTCCCCCATAGCACTCATCTTGAATTTGTCTGTCATAAGCTTGGAGAAATCCTCACTCATCTTTGGATCAGTAGACCCAAAAATGATATCATCAACATAGACCTGCACAAGCAACACATCTTTGCCTTTCTTCTTTGTAAATAGTGTATGATCTATGGTGCCCCTCTTGAATCCATTGTCCACCAAATAAGTGGACAAAGTACCATACCATGCTCTAGGGGCTTGATGAAGGCCATACATGGCCTTTTTGACTCTATACACTTTATCTAGATGCTCTGGATCCTCAAAACCAGGAGGTTGCATGACATAAACTTCCTCAACAATGGTGCCATACAAGAATGCACTCTTCACGTCCATTTGATAGACTGTGAAGCCCATGCAAGATGCATAGGCTAGAAAAATCCTAATAGCTTTAATCCTTGCAACTGGTGCAAAGACTTCTTCATAGTCTATTCCCTCCTCTTGTGTATAACCTTGAGCCACTAACCTTGCCTTGTTTCTGACCACAATACCTCTTTCATCTCTTTTGTTCCTGAGAACCCATCTTGTCCCTATAGGTCTGACATATCTAGGACAATCAATCAGCTCCCAAACATCCTGAATAGCAAATTGGTGAAGCTCATCCTGCATTGCTTCCACCCAACTTGGTTCTTTGAGAGCATCAAATATCTTCTTGGGTTCTTCTTGTGACAGAAAACATGCAAACAAACATGCTTTCACAAGAGGGGTATCAACCTTCTTGTGTATATTGGCAATAAATCCACCAAGTCCTTGATGAGATCTTCTTGTCTGAACTGGAGTCATAACATCACCAATGATCTGAGATGGGGGGTGATTCTTCATTGTGGAAGTGAGAACTCCTCCTTCAAAAAGTCTGGTGTCCTCAACTTCACGCTCCATGTTGCCAATATCTTCTTCATCAGACTCTCTTTGAGCAACAGGAATCTCTTCATGAATATTGGAAGGTCCACCTTGTTCAAAACTGGAAGAGAAAAGATGCCCATAAGTGTTGTCAACGTTTGAATCTTGGTTGTCAGCGTCAGGGCTGACAGCGCCTGAAATGTTGTTGTCAACGTCTGAATTGGTCTTGTCAGCGCTAGATTTGCCTTTGTCAGCGCCTGAAGAACCATGCATGTTTGTATCTGGTGGTATTTGGAAACCACCATTATCTTGTCCAGCAGCAGCAGCAGCAGCAAAAGTATCAGTCCAAATGGGAATTGTGACATATTCAAATGTAGGAGATGCCTTTTCTGCTTGTGATCCAACCCTCTCATCAACCTGTGTACCTGAAACATTAACAACTTGTTCCTCCACAACATTTGAAGTTACCTTCACAATGTCTGGATTAGTGACAGGCATATAATTTAAAGTTCTAGATAAGGGTTCCAAATCAAACAACCAATTAGGACCACTTTCAGGATCACTAGGTTTATTCTCTAAGAACCTAACATGTACTCTCTCAACAATACGTTTGTCCTCCTTAAGATAAACCCTATAACCCTTGCTCTGCACTAAATACCCCATGAAGTAACCTTCATCACCTTTTGCACTAAATTTCCCTAAGGCATCACTAGTGTCTAAGACTACTACATGACATCCAAAAGGTCTGAGAAAACCAATATTAGGTTTTCTTCCCCAAAGTAACTCATAAGGTGTTTTGTTCTGAATTTTGTTAACCAATGCTCTATTTTGCACATAGCATGCTGTATTAACAGCCTCAGCCCAAAAGGCTATGGGAAAGTGAGCATCAGCCAACATTGTTCTGACTGCTTCAATTAGGGTTCTATTTTTCCTTTCAGTAACCCCATTTTGTTGTGGGGTTCTTGCAATACTGAATTGCCTAGTAATTCCCTTCCTGGCACAAAAATCATCTAGCTTCTTGTTCCTAAATTCTCCACCATTATCACTCCTAAGCATTTTAACCTCATTGTCAGACCTTTTCTCAATTTGAGTGTTAAATTCAATAAGAACATCAGCTGTTTCACTCTTCATAGCTAGAAAGAATGTCCAAGTAAACCTAGAAAAGTCATCAGTGACAACAAAACAATATGACTTGCCATTCAAACTTTCTATATTAGTTGGACCAAAGAGGTCCATGTGAAGCATATGAAGAGGTCTGGAACTAGTATGCACCTGCTTGGACTTGAATGAGACCTTGTGCTGCTTGCCTTTAAGACATGCAACACAAGAGTGGTCATTGTGGAAGGCCTTCTCAGGCAAACCATCAACTAAACCAAGCCTCACAAGTCTATTTATATTTTTAAAATTTATGTGCCCTAGTCTCCTGTGCCACAAATTACTTTCATCTACTGAGGCCTTAGCATAAAAACAAGACATATTTGTATTCACTTTAATCCCATTTAAATTCACATTGTATATGTCCTTATGCCTAGGTGTTCTATACTGAATATACTTCTCATCAGGGATCTTAAAATCCTTGCTTAACACCAAACACTCAGTATCAGTGAAAAGAAACTTATTTTTGTTATCACAAACTTGTGATACACTAAACAGATTATAATCCAGTTCTTTTACCAGGAAGACGTTTTCAAAACGTAGATTATTGGTGAGAAGGGTTCCTTTGCCTGTAATGGTGTCGTAGCCCCCTCCAAAGTATACCTTATCACCATCTTTAATAGGAGAGAAGTTCGTCAGATAGTCTTCCTTTCCTGTCATGTGCCTTGAGCATCCACTATCCCAATATCCATAATCATTGATCTGTCTCTGAATGCCCTGCACATAAAGAAAACAAATTAGTTTTCTTTGGGAACCCAAGTCTCAGAAGACTTGGATTCATCTGGTTGTTCAATAAGAACAGACTTAGTTCTCACAACAACCCCATTCTCATCCCTTTTTGGATGAAAAACCCAGTTAACCCCAATTGGTTTTGTAATGACCTTTGAAATGTAATTAAATCTATTGCAAGTCATTGAAATTCCATTATTATTAGGGTTTTGATCTTTCTTGGGTCTCCATGTTAAGCTTGAAGAAGCTTTAGACCCCTTACCTTGTGGCTGCAAATATTTAGGTCTGGTCACGTTTCTGTCAGCGTTGGATTTTGTCCTGTCAACGCTGAAATTACCCTTGTCAGCGTTGAACCTAGGGTTTGCTACAGGAACCCATTGCCTATTTGACCAGGTGTTTGTCTTTTGAAAAGGTCTTTGTCCATGAGTGTTAGACCTTCTAGAGAAGAATGGGGCAGGTCTAATCACCTGTGGACTTTGCTGCACACAAGGTCTTGGTCTGACAACGTTTGACTTCCTAACAACGTTGACTTTCTTTCTATCAGCGCTGAAATTGTTCCTATCAGCGCTGGCTTTGGGAGCGTTGACACACTTGTATGCCAAATGTGAAAAGCTACCACAAGTATAACAGGCTTTCTTAGACACACTCTTAGGTCTAGAAGCGAAGAAACCTGTTCCATGATTGTTAACTTGGCTCTTGGGTGACCTATTATTTCTATACATCTCTGCATATTTAATGGTAGGTCTTCTAACAGTGTTTGAGCCTAGGTCAACAGCTTTACCAGTAACTGGGTGAGTAACCTTAATGGGTGGTGTTTCATTGGGACTTTCACATAGCAAACCTCCCTTAACAAATAAAGTAGGGTTAGCTTTCTTCCACTCATTTAGGTCAGTCAGTTTTTGTTGATACTCTTCTACTAGAGTGACAACTCTTGGTGGAGGAGAGAATTCCTCTTCTTGGCATTCTGGTATACCAGTCCAAGACAAATCCTTTCTAAGGACACCATAGAAGTCACCAGCTGGTGGTGGAACCAGAGAGTAATCATTCATCCCAATCCCAGTCATGTCCTTAGGATCTCTTTGTTTAGCTACACAGTCTCCTAGGGCTTGGGTGGCTCTATCAAATCTTTGAATCTTGAGGTCAACATTATCTTTATTCTTAATTGCCTCATCTAACTTAGCCTGTAGGTCTCTATTGACTTTTGTCATGATATTTCTAATATCCATACTACCCTCTAGCTCATGTTTTAAGATATTTATCTTATCTTTTAAATCAAATTCCATTTTCTTGTATTCAGAAACGGTTTTCTCAGTTTCAGTAAGAGCTAGTTGGTAATTGGACAATTTACACCTTTCAGTGCTCATATCATCTTTTAGTTTTAACACCTCTTTGTTAAGTCTATCAGTGTTTAACCTACAACCTTTGCTACAAAAAGCATCATCATATACCTCATTATCAGATGAAGAGGAGGAGTGTGCCATGAGAGCATATTCAACATGCTCTTCTTCTTCAATATCAGCAATCAAAGCTTTGTCCTCTTCAGCATCCTTAGCCAGATAGCTCCAATCCCATCCAGTACCATCAATTCCTTGAACTGCAACCATGGCTTTGGAGTCTTGAGCTTTAACAACCTGACTTGAGGGTTTACCAGCATCAGATCTTCTAGGAGATCTGCACTCCCTCATGAAGTGCCCCATGCGATGACAGTTGTAGCACTCAACTTTGGATTTATCAAATCCAGCAGTGTCTTTAGCATTGAAGGTCATCTTCTTCTTGAACCTTCTATTCCACCTATTTGCTCTTATACTTGCAAGAGCCATGTTCCACTTGATGTCCATCTCTTCCAAGTGTTCATCACTTATCTGCTCAAGGTCCTCATATGTAATCACTGAACCATTGGGTAAAGAAGCAATGTAAGCACACACAGTATCCAAATCCAAACCAGCAGGTTTAACTCTTGGGCAGTCATTCATGAATGTGTCAGCGTCTGAAAAGGAGACGTTGACAGGACTTGTTCCAGCGCTGACAAATGATGATCCAGTAACTGGATGCATAAAAGAGTCCTTCTGATTGAACTGACCTTCACTATGAGAGAAGAAGGCCATGTTGCTGGTGCTAGCTTTGCTTCCATGTGCTGAAAGACTTTCATCTTCCAACAGTCTTAATTTGTTGTAGATGTCATCAAACGAGGAGCTCTTGTAAGTATTATTGGCAAGAATAGATCTTGCCTCAATCTTCCATGCTTCACCAAGACTTTTCAGAAAGGTAGCATTGGTGTCAACATCACCAACTTGTGTCCCCATGAAGGACAACTTGCTTGTGATGTCAAGCAATCTGCTTCTCACACTACTTAGTTTCTCATTGGGTTGAGCTTTGAAGACAGCATAATCATGCAGAAGTTGCTTTTTCTTTTCTTCCTTAGTATCTGCATTACCACGATATGCAACTTCAATTGCTTCCCAAAGATCCTTAGCAGATTCATATCCTCTATATTTGTGCTGATTTTCTTGTCCCAAGGAGACTTTCAGAATATTTAGGGCTTTCATGTCAACCCTTTTCTTTGCAATATCATCAGCACCAACAGCTCTACCATCTCCAGGTTTTTCTTTCTTATCTTCATCAGGACATCCTTCAACAGCTGATCTTGCCGTAATGGCATCCTGAATCTTTTGAGCCATATTGAATGAGTTTCCATATTCAATAATCTCCCAGAGTGTATAATCAAAGATCCCCAGATATTGTTCAAAGTTGAACTTCCATAAGTCAAAGTTGGTTGGATCAAGCATGGGAATCTTGATGTTTGGTAAGGGTGAAGAGGAAGAAGTTATTGCTTCAGACATGATGTTTTTAGGGTTTTGAGAAAATTAGGGTTTTGGTGTTCGTGTATCGTTCTGGTGTTCTTCAAAGATCAAAAGTTCCTCAACAAGCTCTGATACCACTTGTTGATCCCAAACTTAGATCGATTAGCTTTGTGTATACGAGATTAGATCAAGTATAACACGTAGAGAAACCTTTGTTGTATGCTTTGTGAATCTAAGTGTTATGCGGAATTTAACACTTAAACAAGAACACAAGATGTAAACAAAACTTTCACTTTGATTATGAACGTCGAACTTGCTTACAATGAAAGATGTTTATGAATGAAAACTTATGAAAACTTAATGATAAACATTAACCTAAAGGCCTTCTTTTATAGACTAAGAAGCCTTGTACAATAAGCTACGTATCAACTATTCTAGGTAAAGATAAACATAGAAAATACATTGTCGTTTCTATCCTTACTAGAAGTATTATAGAATATAATAAACATGTAGCCTACATCTTCCATCAGTGCTTGTCTTCAATCTGTCAACGCTTGACTTTAACTTGTCAACGCTTGAGCTGTCAGCGCTCAATTTGTTCTTGTCAACGCTTGAGTTGTTCTTGTCAGCATTCAAGTGATCTGACCTTAATTTATTCCCAACAATATCGGGCACACAAGATGATGGTAAAGCTCCAGACCCATATAGTATACCAGCAATACCAGACCACACCAAATTTCAGAACCTAAAGATCCAAGGGGGGCTAACTTAGATTAACCCAAAGGCACCAAGCGGAACAAAAGTAAGCATAAATTTAAACTTTTAATAAATGGTGCGTTTTCTTATTTCAACTCCGTTAAGCTCTTTTTTTGTATAATATATAAACTTCATCTTATTGTTTTATTAACTACATAATCTCAAGTTGATAAAGTTATACGAACAGTGAGCTTCTCAGATTTCCGAACATAAATAAACCCATAATAAGCAGGGTATATAAGAAAATCTATGCGTCCCTCAAAACAACTTATTTAGTTTTGTATGCATATCGAAAGAGAAGGCTTACTCAATTTTGAACCTCATTGAAAGATATATAGTATCATGTGTTTGATGGTTGCAGTTATGATTTGAATTTTTAATTAGGGATTTGCGTTAGCTAAAACGAGCAACAAAGTGTACTTTTCTAAAGTCTAAATATTACATTTTTTATATCCTGCTAATTTTTTTTAAATGCTCATTAGAATTGTTTTAGAAGGTACTAAACTGGGCGGATAAAGGATATTGAGATTGCAAACTAAGGAGGGTGATGTAGGAGTGAGAAACAAGGCCATTGATGCCTTATAAACATTAACACAAATACCACATATTATTTAAATGCGACATATAATGTCTATAAAATAACCTGTAAAACTATGACTGAGTGTCAAATTGATACAAGGGAAACTTTTATTTGCAGGGGTAGAGGCAATAGTTGTGGTAACAACCATCACACAAAGAGTGAATGACGATATGGTTTATCATACAACATATTGATGGAAATTGTGTAAGATCAAAGGCTTAGCGTGACTGTGTCATATAGCGTCTTGATGTCATTTTAAGCTCTAATGGTCTAATCACATAGACTGCCAAGACCTGTATATTTTTTCTATTCATAATTTAATTTTACATGAAAAATATGATTTAATGATGTAAAAATCTGAAATCCTATTCTATGATGTTTACTATGGAACACTATGAACAGATATTTATGTATTTACCCTTTCATCAGGTCTTGGTTCAGCTTGGAGATATAACGAGGGCTGAAAAGCATCCATTGCACCACCAGCTGTAGCCGCAACTGAACGTCTGAACCAATGGAAAAAATTGCACCGAAACACAGTCCAGTTAGACCCAAGACATAAACTAAGGTAAATGGTTCATATCCATATTGTTTTCTTTGGATCAGTAGGAGCAGTTCTTTACGTGTTTACCCTTTGATGAGGTCTACTTCACCTATGGCAATAATGAAACTTTGATCAGGTCTATTTTGGACCACATATACTTTTGTAAAATGGCTATCTTATGAAACTATGAAAACAATGTGTTTATATACGTATGCACTATTATAAGTAATTAAGTCTAGATTAATAAGTTGCGTATCTGTATAGATTTTTAAATAGCATAACGAACGCATGCTTCGACTATTTAGTGCAAAATTAGTTCGTATGTTGACGTATTATCAAGAGAATGTTGAGAATGATGAGACGAATCTGAAAATCATGGTTTGGCATTATGACATATGGATGTCTATTATTATTGCTCGAAAATAAAATATGCATATGTAATCATGAATGACCGGCCAATATGTAGCTAACTGTGAAACTTTTAGGATATAAGGTTTATCACCTCGCGGCGAAGCGCGTGCTGAAATTCTTACTTTAGTAGAAGAGTAGAATTTGTGTTTTCCAAGGCATTGAAAAACTATTATTTCCCCTCTATGTTTCGGTTATAATAGTTTGAAATTATTTGATAATAGTTTTATGTTAAATTATTTTAATTGTTTTTGTGTATCTTAGCCTTTAGTAGCATATAAGTTTTGTTTTATTTGTTATATTGGGGTTTTGTGGCCTTTAATTATGTGGATTGATAAGCAACGGGAATTGAAAAAGATGTTTCTTGATACGCTAAGTAGAGCTCAGTTATCGCTGCGAAATACGCTTCTATTGTCACTTTTTTTGTAGAAAATGAAGGAAAGAATAGCGATGGATCTAGATAATCACCAATGAATTGAAATCAAAGCTTAAGATATGTCGTTAACGTTCTCATTTAGTCGTGAATTTTGATAACTTTTTTACAGCTTGAAAGTTTCACTGTGACTTTTCAATTGCGTAGGTTTTTGAAGCAGTCGTTTTTTTCAAGAACATGCAGCCGATATAGTTTGTCGAGTGTAACAAACAGAAAAGAAGGCGAAAATGTGGAACTAGAACAAGGAAAAGCAAAAGAAGGCGAAAATGTGGAACTAGAACAAGGAAAAGCAAAAGAAGGCGAAAATGTGGAACAAGCGAATGAGGATGAGAATAAAGTGAAACATGAAACAAGTTAGGACTTTTAGTTTTCAGGTAAATTGAAAATAATTTTGACCAGTGCCAAATGGTTTATTTCTTGGCTTATTTTGTCAATCGGATGACTTGAATCGATGTTATACATGAACTTATATAATCTGACAGTTTCTATCATACATACCCGACGACTAATGAAATGACCGCAATTGTTCAGGCTCCACCCTCTTCTAACAAAGTACTGAGATTCCCTATTCGCCCAGGAAAGGGTGTGTTAGTTTTTAAGGCTTAATTGTTATATTTTTTTGATGTGGATTATGTAAATTATATAAAAACTTCAATCTTTATTGTTCTTTAAGGTTTTATTGATGCGGATTATGTGGATGTCTTGGTCTTTATGTTGTTCAATTTTATAAAAATTGAATCTTTATTAGTTTTTAAGGTACTTTTTGATGCGGATTACGTAAATAATCTTTCTATGTTTTTAAGGTTTTTATGCGGATTTTGTGGATGTCTTGGTCTTTATGTTCATTTTTATGAAAACTGAATCTTTATTAGTAGTTTTTAAGGGTTATTGTTTTACTAGGCTATTTTAAGGTACTATATGTATGAGAATAATTCTTAGTTAAAAAAGCTGTTAAAACTTACAGGTGTTTGGGTAAAAGATAATTTCAACAGCTAAATTGCTTATTGTATCCTGGAAAAGCTCAAAGTAGTTTTAAGGTGTTGGTTAAAGCTTATTTCTGGTGAATAAAACTACTATGGACTAATAATCGTTCTAAAATGTGATTTGTAGTCTACGGCTCTATGCTCGGAGTAGGGCTCCCCAGCAACCTGTGCTTGCTAAGTCATCTGTGGGTTCATCTTCTAATCAGCCTGTGTACGAAGCAATGTCTCAGCTCAAACCACCCTCCGCTGCAGAGCAAGAGGAGACCGCAATTTTTCAGGCTCCACCCTCTTCTAACAAAGCACTAGGATTCCCTCTTCGCCCAGGAAAAGGTGTATCGGGACAACGTTGCATTGTTAAGTCCAACCATTTCTTTGTTGAACTGTCGGACAAGGATTTACACCACATGTGAGTCTCCATGGTCCAGTTATATATATTTAAATTTTCCATCGCTGACGTGAGACCGATATTCTTTTGTTTCTTACTTTTTGAGAGGTGACTACGATCGAAAACTGTGAAGTAAGGTGGTTTGATATTTTAGTACGTAAATGTCTCATTTTCTTGAGTAAGGTGTTTTTCTTTATTTCACAAAGTTGCAGCTTTTATATTTTCAAATTAAACATAGCTCATCATTGGATTTTCGCTCTTGAAAAATCAGAGATATGCTTTTTAGTTTCTGCCAACTTTTAACTCTTCTTTCTTTTCGTTTATGTTATCATGTAGGTCATCTATCTCATTCAAGAGCGACATCACAAAAAGCAGGAAAACAACGGCTGTGATTGCCATCAGCTCATTCCTGGGTTGCCAATGTAACGCATGTAGGGTGGGATAAGATATAGGTATCCTATGCTACTTGATTGGTAAGTATCCATGTATGCATTTAAACTGTGCAAATGAGGTACTTTTAAATTATCCTATGTTAACTGATTGGAACTAATTGCAGACGTGTTTCGACTATAGTTCATATTGAAATGGAACTACAACTAACTGGATCCTAGATATGTGCAGTCCCATTAAGAGTTACATGTTGCACACACCAAAGGTACACAACCCATATCCAATTGCTTTATATGTGTAACTTCATTAGTCAATTTTGTCATCTATGTTATACACCTTTTAATACTCCAATATGTTTGCTTTAAGATCTTAGACAGTATCATCATTAAAAATTTTCAACTATTGTTGTTTCTAAATTTGTACATGATACCATGGCAATCCATTAGAATCTTTGTATTTGCATTTCTCAGGTCCCAAAATTGTCGGCTTACAGCAGAAAGGCAAGAAACCCGCACCGAGTGGTTACGTTTCCATACTTTTCAGTGTAACGACCACCTCTAACGCAACTCATCCCTACATATCCATACTACCAGGGGCGGAGGGAGATAGACACCAAGAGGGCTTGGGCCCTCTCATAATTTTTGCACTTAGTGTAATTTTTAACGATTTTGATTCATTAAAATTTTATTTTATACTTTAGCCCTTTTAATTTCTATAATACTCGGTTCTGACCTTCTCACAATAAAATTCCTGGTTCCGCTACTGCATACTACCCCCTACAGGCACCTAAACCAAACTACCCGTGACGAAACGCGGACACCCTACCTAGTATTGGGTCAAAACAATGAAAAAAGATTTAAAAAAAGCTTTCAAACATATGTCACGTTGTTGACTTTTGGCATTTGCCAAGTAAGACAGTAAATGTTGCATATTGTCATCTGTTTGACAATATTTCAATGATCTCTTTTATTAGTCAACTTTGAAAGTAATCACCACCTCCAACAATTCTATATATAGTGTTGTTACAATATTGTTTATCCTATACTCATTTTCTTTTTCTTTTCTGTAGGAAAGAACACTCAGTACTGAAGAAGGCGAAATGGGAAGGCCACCATGCTGTGATAAGAATGGAGTGAAGAAAGGACCATGGACTCCTGAAGAGGATATAACTTTGGTCACTTATATTCATGAACATGGTCCTGGCAATTGGAGATTTGTTCCTACAAACACCGGTATATTAAAATAAGTTATTTTAAAACTTAGCAGATAAACATCGTTGTGAGAATTGAGATATAAATTAACGTTTTGCAAGTAGATAAGATAGAAAAAGAATATGAATTATTCTAGTATCGCCATTTACAATAATATAAATTTCATCGTTTACATGCATGTCATGTGTTTCACAAAAAGAAAAAAAAAATAGTTTGTTTGTTACGTTATTTAATATGTGTTCATTTCATGGTATTATAATGTAAATTATATTTATTCATACTTGTTCAGGTTTGTTGAGGTGTAGTAAGAGTTGTCGACTGAGATGGACTAATTACCTTCGTCCTGGTATCAAGCGTGGAAATTTTACAGAAGAAGAGGAAAAGAAGATAGTTCATTTACAAGAACTTCTTGGCAACAGGTAATTGCATCTACTAACACATATAAATGCATAAAACTTGAAAGAGTTGATGATGAACATTTAGGTGTCGTTTGGTTCGAGGATATTTAAGAATATTAGGGGATATTCAAAATTTTTACATTTTAATATCCCTAAATATTGTGTTTGGTATAACCAAAGAAGGAATTTAAAATTCCTTGAATTCCCAAAATGAGGGATATTCGAATTTCCCCAAAAAGTGAGAAATTTTAATTTACTTGAAAATTATTTTTCATAAAAATATTTTCTTGTCGTTATTATTTCGATTTTTATGTTTAAATAAAAAATTATAAAATTTTAAAAATTTATATAAAATTTATAAAATTTATATAAATTCAAGTAAATATTTATATAGAACTTTTTTTATGAAATATATATATAATTTTTATAAAATTTATTGAAATTTCTTAAAAAATTTAAATACTTTTTTTATAAAATTAATGAATTTTTTATAAAATATATATAACTTTTTTATAAAATTAAATGATTTTTTTTAAAATTTTAATGAATTTTTTTATAAAACTTATATAAAATTTATATAAGTGTTTTATAAGATTTTTATAAAATTTATATAAAATTTTTTTAAAATTTTTATTAAATTTTTATAAAACTTAATGAATTCTTTTATAATATTTATATAATCTTTTTTATAAAATTTATGATTTTTTTTATAATATATAAACTTTTTATAAGGTTTATATATATATTTTATAAAATTTATATAAACTTTTTATAAATTTTGTATAAGAATTTAAAAAATTTATATAATGCTTTTATAAAATTTATATAAGTTCTTATAATATTTATAATATATTTTTCTATAAATTTTAAATAAAATTATTATATATTTTGTATAAAATTTATATAATTTTTTTTAAATATATATATAAAATGTGAAAATTCGAATTTTAATCTTTTAAATAGAAAATATATATAAAAAAATATTTATTCGTTAATTGGTTCAACCTAAAATCAAGATTTCAAAAAATTATAAATTATGCCAACCAAACAAGCTTAGACATTTTAAATTTTAGAATTTTAAATTCTAAGAAATTTTAATATATTAGAATTAAGAATTCCATTCATATTTATTACTGTAGTAATTCATGCAAGTATACCTTTTTGTTTTCTTTTGCTTGAGAAATTAATTATTATAATAGTTAAAGATAAGTCAGCCATTCTTAAATAGTACTACTAGTAAAGTAATTTTGCTATGCATGAAAGTTGAAATGTGGTATTCGTCAATGGAGAAAAGTTATTTTGCATCTTTGTTTTTAGTGGAAAGAAATAGATAAATTTTCACCTTTCATCTATTTTTATATAATGATAAAAATTAACTTAAAATTTAAAAAAAACATAGAGAGGCTATTTTTGTCAAAATGTTCAAAAGTTGAAAAATGGACGGAGGTACCAAAGTTGTAAATATGACGGAGTAATGAATTATCACTAGTGATATTTCACTAGCGAAAATCAATGAAATATCATTGTTGACAAAACAATAAAATATCACTAGGATATTACACAGTAACTATGTTAATGAAATATCACTAGTAATGTTTCATTCATTTATCTCTAGTGATAGTTCATTGTTTTTATCAGTAACGAAATATCATTTGTGATAACCGATTTTACTCATATTTACAATTTAGTCCTTCCGCCGCTTTTTTGCAAATTTTGGACATTTTGGCAGAAATGGTCCCTCCGTGTTTTTTTTTATCTTAGGTAATGAATGGCTAGGATTTGTCCATTAGATTCCAAGAAAAACAAGTTTCCAAAATAACCGGACTATTCGTCAATGATATTTATGTTGAGTCTAATTTTTCTTTAGCCATATTTTTATTATCTATAAGTTTTGAGTCCATTTGGATACCAAAATTTTATTTAGATACAAACGACTAATCTCCACCATCCATCTTAATGATAATTTAATAGATAAGATTAAACAAAAACTCATTTTTCCTTTTTTTCAAACATTAAAATCTCTTAAATCGTTAATCGTTATGCGAAAAAAAATATACTGTTACGACGGGCATTTAATTATCTTTCTACAGATATGCTATATGATATACTTTCGACAAAAAAAATTCGTTTTTTCACGTTTTTTTTCATTGTCGAAAATTATCATATATGATAGTAACACTAGTATCATATATGATATAAACCAACATCATATATTATTCAATAATAATTTGTAATCTAAGACTAATATCATATATGATAAAACACTATTATCATATATGATATTTTACGCAAATTAAAAAAACGAAAAAAATAAACGAAATTTTTTTTTCTTCAAATGTATATCATAATGCTTATCAGTAGAAAGCTTTTTAAATGCTCGTCGCGATGGTATATTTTTTTCGTTTAACGCTTACGGTTTATAAGATATTTAAATTATAAAAATAAGTGAAATAATAAAATACTTTTAATCTTATCTAATAGATGAGATGGAGATTGATGGTGGGACGAGTCCCTTGGTATCTAAAATGACTCTACTCTATCTATAATTTATAACTATTTTATAAATTATTTAAGACTTTTTTAAAATATTATAGATTAAACTTTTAGACATTTTTATTTAATAAACTAAGTAAGTTGTTGATATCTTCCATTGCTAATATATCATATTTTTTTGAAACAACTTTTTTTTAACAAACTATTGTAACAAAATTATTAAAATAACATTTTTAATTCTAAATCTTGTTATTTATTTATTATTTTTATAATCTAATTTAAAATATTTTTTAAAATTTAAGCTTTTAATCTAACATTTATTTTATATATATATATTTTTATTAACTTTCAATTTTTATTTTTATTGGATCGATTTAAGTTTGACTTTTTACAATCTTAAAATTAACGTGAATACAAATTTAATGAGTAAAAAAATAATATTTGTTTGTTTTGAAAATAGTGATGGGGTACTGACCGTCAAATTACGCGAATATAATACAGTCTGTATGTAATAAATCTTTTCTTTTTGCGAACGTCATCAAGTATAACATGCTATGCATGAAAGCAAATAGAGGTGCGTAAATCACTGCCTTATCTCGGTGGTATTTTCAGATAAGTACCTCATTTCATGTATATGAATTTTGTCCTTGAGAAGCTTTTTGAGACTCAAATATCTATTTGAGAGTGTGAACATGACGAATAAATAAGGTTTCATCTAAAAAAGTCTAATCCAATTGGATGTATAATGTATCTAGAATTTTGATTGATATATATTTTATCTTATTTTATTATAGTTTATTATAAAATATTTAAGACAATTTTAAATTTAAAAAATTTGAAAATTAAAATTTTTACAATTCTTGTTATGAAAATACATGTAACAAGATGTGCAATTTTTTTTTATAACAACTTTGTAACAAATTTTTAAAAAGTTATTTTTATTTTTTAAAATGAAATATATTTTTATTTACTTATTTTTTTATAATTTAATTTCATTATAATTCTTAATATTTCATGCTTTTTAATCTAATATTATTTTTATATATCTTATTACTTTTAGGTTTTTTTCGTTTTTAATAAATGTATTTTATTTCAACTCAATTTTTTACGATTTCAACTTTAATTTGAAACAAAATTGAAATTGATTAGTAAAAAATATAACATTTGTTCATTTTAAAAATAGTGATCGAGTATCCCACTGCATTGCGCGAGATAATGAATGGTTACAAACACATCTGCTATATGTTTTGGATGAGTACTAATTGTTTTAACTTTGCAGATGGGCCGCAATTGCTTCATACCTTCCTCAAAGAACAGATAACGATATCAAGAACTACTGGAACACCCATCTTAAAAAGAAGCTCATTAGCTTCCGTACCAATCAGGGTGGTGCTTCAACATCATCATCAACCTCGGGCACAGCCACTGGTGCCAAAGGTCAATGGGAGAGAAAGCTCCGAACCAATGTCCACATGGCCAAACAAGCTTTATCTGATGCATTATCTGTTGACAAGAAATCCATCACTTCATGGAAGCAGGCGCCTCATATCACCCCTACTGCACCTATCAACCACCAAACCGAGTTGCCACTTATGCAACCGAGAAGCTTGAGCACCACCAATTATGCATTGAGTTTCGAAAACATTGAAAGGATGCTTCCAAACTGGGAGAAGAATTCATCTAAATCTCCCCAAACGAGCTCCGGTAGCATAAATTTAAACACTTCCAACCAGCATTTCGAAAGTCATCCAACTAGTAAAGGGTTGAAGAACTATATTAACTCAGAAGTGTCGGAGACAACAAGCTTATTACAAGATGAAAGCAAACCAGACATGGAATCTCTTGGTTTCTTGGAGAAGTGTTTATTTGATGATACTGTTGCAGAAGGATATGACCGCTTTATGAATATGTCATTAGAAGAAGGCGATGCCTTGTTCTAAGAGGGTTTTGGGCGTGTAGTCATAAGTTGTGTTTATTCTTGTTATTGTCTAAAGTCAGTTTGAACATAAGTATACCTTTCTATAGGGAAATTGTAATATATAAAATCCTAAATTCTCATATACCAGCATGAACAATATAATATATTGAGATTTTAGTTTAGAAACATTTTTATAGGGGTTGTTTTCTCTTCATTTATACTAGTAATATATTAAATCCTTCTTATATGCAACTTTGTTTTGGAGATTATAGGTATTTTGATTTTTAACCTGCTGAGGTATCGAAGTACTGCAGTGTTGCGATTATCCAAATTATATATCTTAAATAAGAAACAGACCCTCAGGATTTTTGCCAAGCCATTTAACTCTTAGCTAGCAAGTCTAAGTCGAGTTTTATCTTTCTTGCTCAATCCCGCAACACAATGTATATGTGCGAAGTATGTATTAAGCAAGTTAGTCAAAGCTGAAAGGTTATGAGCTTTATAATAAGCAACACCAAGAGGAAATCCATGAAGAGGTTACAGGATAATTAGTAAGAGAGTACGTGTTAAAGATTATTTCTCTATATAAGTTATAATTGCATAAAAAAATTCCTAATTAGTGAGGCATTCCCCTAGAAATTTTTCTATCAGTTAATCCGCAATTTAAGATGGATAGTATTAAGCGTCAATTCTTGAAATGCCCAATGGTGTTACCATGTTTCCCTTTTTACACCCACCAAATGAGATTTTCTCTAAATGTCCTATGCAACCTATGCAACCTATGCGACCTATGCAACCTATGCGACTTGAATTAAAATACAAAAAGTGTACTTTTAACTTTATGACACATGTCAGAATGTGTCATAAAAAGTACATATGTGTAAGAACTTGTCTCTTATACAACTTACTTTGTTTTTTGTGCGACTTGTATTAAAATATAGTATTTTAATAAAAAGTAATTTTTAACAAAATCTTTTAAATTACTTATTTTATATTTTAATTTTATGTAACTTGTACCTTTATGTAGACAATGAACTGACATATGACTAACTTACTTTTTGATAAAATCTATAAAGTCTTTTTAAGCGACTTGTATGTATTAAAAAATAATATAAAGTACCATGTGAATATGTAAAGGTAGGTAAGGTGTAAGTCTTTACTTATGCAACTTTTATTTAAATTTTTATGCAACTTTTAAAAACTAAAAAACTTAAATAATATTTTTTAAATTTTTTTTGAATAAAAGCTATAAATTAAATTTTTTTAATATTTAAAAAAAATAAAAAATTTAAATAAATTTTTTATAAAATTAAATTGAATATAATTTATAAATTAATTTTTTTTTAAATTAAAGTTTTTAAAAAATTAAATTTATAAAAATTAAATTTTTTATAAACTTTTAAAAAATATTTAATATTAAAATAAATTTTTAAATTTTTAATATAATTTAAAAATTAAATTTTGTAAACAAAAAAATAATATAATTTAATAATAAATTTAATTTTTTTTATATTAAATTTGTAAATCAACTATTTTTATTTTTACATATGATAAAGTCTTTTTTATAAAGTCTTTTTATGCGACTTGTATGTATTAAAAAATAATATAAAGTACCATGTGAATATGTGTAAAGGTAGGTAGGGTGTAAGTCTTTACTTATGCGACTTGTATGTATTAAAAATAATATAAAGTACCATGTGAATATGTGTAAAGGTAGGTAGGGTGTAAGTCTTTACTTATGCAATTTTTATTTAAACTTTTATGCAACTTTTAATTAATAATTTAAAAATAGATAAAAATAAAAAATTTATTTAATATTTTTGAAAAACTAAAAAACTTAAATAATATTTTAAAAATTTTTTTGAATAAAAGTTATAAATTAAATTTTTTATATATTTAAAAAAAATAAAAATTTTAAATAAAATTTTTAAAAAATTAAATTGAGTATAATTTATAAATTAATTTTTTTTAAAAAATAAAGTTTTAAAAGAATTAAATTTATAAAAATTAAATTTTTTATAAACTTTTAAAAAAAATTAATATTAAAATAAATATTTAAATTTTTAATATAATTTAAAAATTAAATTTTGTAAACAAAAAATAATATAATTTAATATAAAATTTAATTTTTTTATATTAAATTTGTAAATCAACTATTTTTATTTTTACATTTTCATTTTGAAAAACTTTGTCTTTTTTAAAATTTAACATATGTTTTAAAACTAAATTTTAAAACTTTTTAAAAATTTCTTCAAAATATTAAATTTGACTTTTAGTACTATTTTTCCTTTTGACTTTACACTGTGCAAATCACTGTTAACTTTTTCTATTCTTTTTGTAAAAACAGCCTTTAAGTTTTATATATTATTCAACTGTACCTTATGCAACTTATATTAAACGTGATCTTCTTCTTTTTGTACTGTGTGATTTGATATTCATCTTATCTTTACCTTATGCAACTTGTACCAGTATCATGCAACTAACCCTTACCCCAATCTTATCAATAACAACAATCAAACCAATCAATCAAACCCCTAACCCCAATCGTGATGTTGTTTAACCCAATATCAATTCAAACCAAAAACCCCAATTCAGAATGCCCATTTGATTCATGATGTGAAGCTAATCTTGATTTTCTTTAATCTTTATATTTTTTAAACCAAAAACCCCAATCAAAACCAAAAACCCAAAAAATGGAGAATCCCCAAATGATATATGATGTCAAGGTTAGTCTAAGGTGTATGATTAAAATGTTGAAGACGATTAAAGATAAGTTGCTTCCTTTTCCCAATCGTTTATCATTGTTTAGGAATAGTGTGTTTGGTAGGTGGTTAGATTATGAAAACAGCCCAAATGATAATCATGTGTTAAATTTTGTTCTTCAACATCAAGTTGTTGTTGATAACCCTAGTCCTGATTGTCCTCCATTGAGGTTCAAAATAGGCGATCACGAGTTACAGTTTGGTCGTTATGAGTTCTGTTTAGTTACTGGATTTAGATTTGGCAGTTTAAAAACCGAAGATAAAAAAGTTAGCCCCTTCTGTAAGCGTGTATTCCCTCAGAAAAAAAATAATCATATCAAAAGCAAAGAGCTATATGCTGTGATTCTCAATGAGAAGATTTGGGCAAAATTAGATGATTTAGACGCTGTTAGGGTATGCTTATTGTTTGTGGAAGAGGT
Organism: Glebionis coronaria; assembly: GCA_025667525.1. Lineage (NCBI taxonomy): Eukaryota > Viridiplantae > Streptophyta > Magnoliopsida > Asterales > Asteraceae > Glebionis > Glebionis coronaria. The sequence goes on from CM046877.1 coordinate 426,397,168, forward strand.
TGTATTTATGGGTCGGGAAGAGTTTTTAAATATACCTTCTCAGATATTGACCCTAGTTGAGGATCTGTATTTATGAAATACATATGCCTGGGGAGAATTGATGTGGGTCAATTTTTATAAAAGAACAGTTAATCATGTCCCCAATCATGTGAAAGCCCACATTGCTGAAAATGGTCCGGAAGTAAAAAACATGGGGACATACAATCTGAATGGTTTTGTGTTGGCATTCAAGGTTAGTCCTTATTTTGTATAAAGTTTGTCTGCCTAAATTTATTGGTTAGTCCGCTAAATTTTTATTTTTTAAATGTAGACGTGGATTTTAGAAAGCTACCCAAACAGCACTACTTGGTGGACCAAGGAACGTGACATTATTCCTCGAAGTCAATCTTGGAAAAACACTATAACTTTTAGAAAAAGTGATTACCCTCTTTTGTTTGGGCAGGTATAAATTTTATTGTTTGTTCATTATGCATAATTATTTAGCCGCAACTGATTTATGAAGCAATTGTGTTAAATCCTTTAATTAAAACAAATTGTTATGCTCAACTTGTTATTTTTTATGATAAGTGGCCACGTGGTCCTGACTTTAAAAAAGGAAAAACCCATTCCTTTATGAAATGGTCTTTTTAACGATACGTGGCCATGTGGGTCTGACTTGATTTTTTTTACAATTTTGACATATTCAAGCGAATAATTTGTAGTTTACTATTTTATCTGGTTAAGAAAATCTCTATATATAAGCAGTGGTCCTTTTGTGCTTTTCTAATATTCTATAATTCCTGCTTCAAAGCTGCAATTTCAGCACTCATGCAAAGTTGTCTTATCTGTCTGAAATAGTTTTGAAGAATAAAAAAAACATATTGTGAGGGAGTGCAAAACACCTAACAAACTTAGAAGTGCTCTGCTAGAATTATACATATTTTCTGTAATACGTATAATGTAAAATGTGTACACAAACATGTGCAACTTTTTGAAAACCTTATAGTGTAACTATAATGTAAAATGTAAAATAATGTAACTATTGAGTCTGCTCACATATGTGGTCTAAGAAGTTAAGTTTTAGCTGATTTATGATGCATGTGTTTGTGGTGTTTAATGTTATGAGATATCATGATGCTTGATTAAGGTTTGGGGCATGTTTCTTGTTGAAAACCTATTCAAAACTGCGGATCCTATGCAGTAGGTGTTTTGGACTTGAACTTGTGATTTTGGCTATTGAAATCTTGTAGGTTTGTAGTCTAGGGTGTCATCTAGGGTTGCAAGCAAATCTTGGATAAGCTGGTGGCTTATACAGCTTTGGGGAGCCTTAGAAAGTCACCAATAAGCCTTTTAGATCAGCTAGTTTTTCTTTGTTTTCTGTAACACCCACTGTTAGCATTTCATACTCACAATTTGAACCAATTTGGTATAAGGGTGAACACTTTTTGCTTATGTGGTATCTTGCTGGCTTAATTTCCTGATTTCATGTTTATTGTGACTCCCCAATAAGCAAAAGCTTATTGGGGGTGCCTTTTATCCACAAAAAGCTAAACACAGCAAAAAGAAAAGTAAGAAAAACCTAAAGCATAAGCAAAAGAAACCATATGTAGGTTTGTGATAAGCTGTGGGCTTATACAGCTTTTCTTGGGCTTATTTGTGTGTTTTTTTATATGTAACTATAAAATGTATATGAAGTGAAATTTAACATAATGTGATTCAATACTAAAAGTGAAACATTTATGTCACAGGCTTCCATTCCAATACTTGAACTACAGCCAACAGAAAAAGATTTGAAGGAACCATGGTTTAGGCGTAGCTTTTTATATATTAAAGGAGAGGAAGCCCCGTTTATCCAAGAAATTAGGCCGGTGGTAGATATAAACTCAATACCAGTTAGCCCCAGGCCTAATGTACGCTCAAGCGGATCACGTGACATATTGAATGCTTACGATTCTCTTTTTAAAGAAATTGTTTTAGTATGGCCAGATTTTACTGGTAGAGTTGTGGATTTGAGAAATAAACTTGTGGAAGAGATTTGTGTACAACCGAGCACTCAAAAGATAGATGGAGCTAGCGTAAGTTCCTATTTAAAAATTTATAAATTACATTTTAGGAATTATTAAGTTGCTAAAATATTTCTGATCTGTTTTTTACAGACATCTCGGCAAACAAATTATGAAGAATTTGTTACAGAGAATGGTTATCATGACACACAAGGCTCATTGCAAGATTTGGTTAAAATCATGGAACCTGAGTTTGCACCTGAGATTTCTTGCATTCAAAGCGATAGAGAGGAACAACATGATTTCACGACTACAAATAAAGTAAGGCCAAAATACACATGTAGTCTTTGATTTATTTTGTTTCAACGTTTACGCCGAAAAAAGTAATACATGTGTTTCAAAATGTATAGGAGAATGTTGATTTAAACAGCCTGCAAACAGAAACAGAGGGACATATGGATAATCTAGATGAAGTTAAAGTAAGTACAATATACATTGTTACATGTTAACTGCTATCTGTTTTGGCTAAGTAAGCTCTTCATGGTTTCTGATATATAGATATCTAGTGTTTGGCAGTAGTTTTACATGTTAACTGCTATCTGTTTTGGCTAAGTAAGCTCTTCATGGTTTTTGATAAATCATTTACACATGAATGCCTTCCAAATTCCAATCGAGTAAAGCTCAGAATACATTAACATGGTTTAAACATTTCAAATATGAATTACGTTTTGATTAGCCTTCTTTTAGAATGTCCAAATATTGTTATATGATTTCAATTTTTAGATATCATATTAACATACCAAACATAGCTATCATTCCAGGAATCATTGTTCGATTCCCATTGGCTTATACCATGCACACCCTTATAACTAACCTGAGATTCCAAAACACTGTTGTCAGGAAAATGATGTGATGGAAGACCTCATGGATTATGAGAATCAAGTCAGTTATTGTTTAGATGATATTACAGTTGATTATGAAGAAGATAAGTTCAATGGGGATATAAATGTTAGTCTTCATGAAGAAGAGAATCTAGATTTTCCCGATACAAACTTTGAACCGGTCGAAGTTACTACATCTGTTATATCGCTGGGGGAAGAACCAATAATTGTACCGAATGAAGATAAGATCAAAGGTCAAGAAGAGCCAGTCATTGTTGAGGATGAAGATAAGTTCAACGGTCAAGAAGATCCAACCATTGTTGCGGATGAAGTTCTTACACCTGTTAAATCGGTATGGTTATCTTTCACATTTTTATTTCTGTTATCAACATTTTTAATTGAAAAACGCGTTTGTTAACTTGATTTTATATCCATAACTTTTTCTGTAGAATGCAATTGTGGATCTTGACGTTTTCATTGGTGATTTGGAGATTGACGGAATGATGGATTGTCCCATTCATGCTGAGTTAGAAGAATTGGTATGCGTCTTTACATATCTTGTTAGAATAAATCGATGCTTGTGGTTTGAAATCATTAATCTGTCTAATGTAGGTTGATAAAAAAATTTCGTCACAAAGCAGAGGGGTTAGAATTAAGCGTAATTCCAAAAAACTAGTTGGTTGTAGAAAGAAAAAACCTGGTCCCCAGAAACAGTCACCTTATGTTGAACAAGATCCAACAACACCGCTTCCTGCCAAAAAGCAGAGGACTTTAACTCAAGATTTGAATCCTGTTCAATTCCCGCTGTTGACAACCTGTTTTGATGGTGTAGATGAAAACAACTTGAATGATATCGCATTAAGAAGGAAAATAGTTTTACCGTTTGTAGAGGTATATTATCAGTTTTTTTAAATAGGTTTTCATTTATAAAGATAGTTTTCGGTATGATCAATAATTTTGTTTGCCTTTTCAGGATCTAAGGCGTCCCAAAAAAGGTAGCAGAGTAACAGTACCTCCCCCTATTAAAGATTGGTTGCAAAAAGTTAAAAGTCGTACTACTAGTGAGAAGATGTTCAAATTTTTATGGGATCCATACGGCATTGTGGTTGACGACTGTTTCTTTATTGCATTGTTGGGTTTGAGTTTTGAAAGGAGGGGATGGTTATCTTCCGGTGTAAGTTTGTTAAGTTTGATTATTATTGCTATATGTTACATACGTGATTTTCCAGGTTGATTTTAGTAACAGATTGGTAGGAAAAATTAGTATGTATGTATGTTTACGTAAATGTAAATGTTGCTAGAACCGGAATTTGTAAAAGTGGTAGATGGAGATGGAAATTGTAGGAACCTTAAACTACTTAGTTAAGATAGAAAGTACGTTAGTCTGACTGGTAACAATGAGTATATATGTTTATAAGTCTAGCGAATATTATACCTAAGAAAAGGAAACCATCATATATATAATTTGTAGAGATATATTAGATGTATTTTTAAATGTTTATGAGTAGATTTGATGGATACTGGAAAAAGATACTTAGGTGTAAGGTTCTTTGATTTTACGGTAGATGAAACAAACAATGCGGTAGAAAGAGTGAAAGATGGTTCTTATTTGCAGCTGGATATCCTTCTGCTCGTAAGCATATCAGATCTATACTTCATCATTGCTCTTGCTTAGGTTAGGTTTAATATGTGTGTTACATAAGCATTCGTTCAAATGTTTTGCATATTAGGTACTTTGCTAAGGCCCTGTGATGGTCCGTTTAGTGTATACAGTATATATGTGGTTAATCGTGACTCGTGAGATCGAAGAGGTGTTTTGTTTGAACCTACTAGATCTAAAAGGTGGTACGGTAGAGTGTTGATAAACTTTGGGATTGCCAATACTAACATAAGTTTAATATAAGTTGATAATTATTTCCATTGAGTTGTTGTTATGTACACTTATTGAACAGCATTTGGAGCTTTGGGTCGAGTTGTTGTGGCTATTTAGGCCAGAGGATGCAGATTGGTCGGTAGTAGGCCCTTACTTCTGTCCTACTATCCTTGGCGGTAGCATGCCTTGTCAGTATGCGATAGAAAAAAAATACAGTGCCGCTTGGCTTGATGTGGAAAGGGTAAGTTAATAAACTTAAATTAGAAACCTGTTTAATAAACTTTATACTAACTCTCTCTATTAAAATTGATTTCTAGGTATTTTTTCCTTTGAACGAACCAGACACTCATTGGGCTCTTGCAGAACTTCATTTCCAATCTGGTGTTATAACAGTGTATGATTCTATGACCCCACGTAAAAGACAAAAAAATGAGCCAATTGCAGAGAATAGGTTGTGGTGGCGCCAGATGCGTGAAATATTGTCGCAGCAGTTACCTAAATTCCTAGATACTTTGGGATTGTTAAAGAAAAGAGGTTTAAATGTTGAAGATTATAAGATTACCTTTGAGTTCTGCGAGAAAGTCCCACACCAAGGAGAGAACTACGGAGACTGTGGCATATGGGTCTGTCTATTGCTCCATCGTTTGGTTAACAACATTCCCTTGGTATTTGGTAACCCACTTCAGGTAGCGCTAGCTTACCGTGAACAAATGGCTTTGTTCTTTTGGAAATACAAGGTAACTTTCGCTTTAAGCTCCTGTGATGATGACACCAGTTCCAATGACACCAGTTCCAATGACCAGGATAATATGGTTGTTTAGTTATTTATTTGTATGCTTTTGTAAACTATAACCGTACTACTTCTATTTATGTTTAGTTATTTGTATGCTACTTTGTAAGACAGACATATGGTATTGTAATATATTGTATTTTTAGGAAAACAATTTATTAGTTGTTTCAAGGTAACTATTACATTAACGATATTACAATAGCGAATGAACCTAATAGTACAAACACTATGAAAAGTTTTAAGGCGGTTCCAAAGCAAGCTGGATTAGGCGCTGAATCTTCAATATGTGGTATGTTCCTCAAACTCTGCTTCAAACTTCTATTCTCAACATACATCTTGTAAAGCAATTCCTTGTAGTATTGGTTAGGTAGTTCGTGATCTAGAAAACCATAAACTCCGCATTGTGCATCCTTATCCTGAAAATTATTAAGTGAAAAATTTTAAAAACAAATCTCCAACCAAAAAGCATTTTAGATATCTGTATATACTTACGTAAACTGGGAAACCTTTAAACCTTCTACCTGGATTTTTTCTTGTCCATGATACTTGGACAAACAAGGGATGTGGGGGTTTACAGTTACAATGTGTTTTTGTGGCAATGTCTTGGTCACAACTCCTATAGTATCGTCTCGAGGAAGACATACTTTAGTTTCATGTGAAAAACAAAATAGATGTATAGGACTATATATATATAAATTTGAAAGACTTTAGGTCACCTATTAATTTTGGTTGTTTAGTGTGTATTTATTATTACGTACCTTTTTATGCGACTTCAACCCACTCCAGAAAGCAAAGTAAATTTTCAGTCCTTTTATGCGACTTCTAGTTATAATAGGATCTACTATATATAGATCTGTTCTGATGGTGTAGCATACAACTAGAATGAATAATCTGTTAAAAGTTAAACGTAAATTAGTGTTTGAGTCAACGGAAAGTGTTGAGAATGAAGCTGATGGTATAGAGACGAATGTCGGCATGATGAGGCGCGTGGGTGGAACTGGGAGGGGGCAAGTGTTCTGAATGAATCTGGAAGCACTAGTAGTACTAGACTCCGGACGATCAATGGTAAAGTAGTTAGAATGAGAGGCAAAGGAGACGGTTCAAGATCTTATAGATATCCATTTGGAATTAGACCCATAGGATTTGGTGTATCTTGGGACCCGGTTGACGGAGAGGCCATGTTAGGAGTAAGTTTTCTACATCACTAATCTTGTATATCATGTATTTGTTTCATAATTGTTATTAATCAATTACAAATAGCAGAATACTATGGGGTTAGGATTCACGCTGAAAGACCCGAACCCATGGTGTTACAAGAACCATATCCTGAGCCTATTGAAAGAAGAATTGCAGAATATCAAAGAAGAATGATTTCTCAGCAGAGCCTAATATCGCAGCGGGAACGTCCTGATGATTTAATTAATTAACAGTCTTATCAAAATAGTATGTTGTATTGTCGGAGTGTTTTATGATAGTTTTAGTTTTTAATTATCTAAAAGTTGTATTGTCAAAGAATCGTGTTTTACATTTGAAATGGAATTAAGAATGTTGTTTGATATCAGAAGGTTAAGCATGCTGAGCTCATTGTCTGATGGAGAGATATCTTAGAGTTTTCTTGTAATTTGGAAATCCCAAAAACCAAAAGCTGAAATCATCCTAATAATACTATGGCGTACCTCATTTGCTTCATTAGTCATGGCTTTATAAACTGCATTATTATACATGTATAAAGGTTGATTTATTTATTGTAGTGTACTTTCTTATGCAACTCTTACCTATACGTGTTAAATGGTGTTTCACTTTTGTATTGTGAACTGTGAAAACATTTAGCAAGAGATATCTTAGAGTTTTCTTGTAATTTGGAAATCCTAAAAACCAAAAGCTGAAATCATCCTAATAATACTATGGCGTACCTCATTTGCTTCATTAGTCATGGCTTTATAAACTGCATTATTATACATGTATAAAGGTTGATTTATTTATTATAGTGTACTTTCTTATGCAACTCTTACCTATACGTGTTAAATGGTGTTTCACTTTTGTATTGTGAACTGTGAAAACATTTAGCATTTTGTACTTTCTTATGCAACCTCTACCTTCTTATGTTTAGTTAAATCATAGGTGTAGTATTGAATACGTATTTCATTTATGAATTAGTACTGTTTTATACAACATGTATCTTTATGGAACCTGATCGTATTTAATACTTAGCTATATAAAGGCTTGTGTATCCATGCTTGTGTATCCATTACAAAATAACATGAGCAACTCGTCAAAATTTAAAACTCGCCTTGTCTTTCAAACATCAACTCGATCAGTTTTACTTCCTAGACAAATCAAATACAAAACCTAGTCAAGTATTGCAAGAAGAAGTTTTCGATCCCTGGAGAGGACAACATTTGTTTGTGGTATGAAGATAGTTCAGAAAAGATAGACGTAGAGGATGATGATGATGTAGAATGCTTTGTGAATGATGTGGTTACTGGAAACGTGGTTGTGCCTAAATTGTTCATTGGTTACACCGAGGTAAACACCGCTGCTTTGTTTAAAAAAGTTCCTGATTTTGATCTTAATGTTCCAACTTATTTTAAAAAACAAAAACTTGAAAACAACAATCATTTACATAACTGGGAAAACAACACTTTTACAAACATGCCTAGTCCACCACCTGCACCAGAACTTTTAATCAAACACACACCTAGACACAACGATTTAGTTCGATTTACGTTTAATGAGGGCAAAAATTTGATGATAAGCACACATGTATGTATGCAATTGCCTTAAAAGCAATAATGGAAGGGTTTGAGTTTCGGGTAATCAAGTCTTGTCCTATAAGGTATAGTGTCCGTTGTGTACAAGAAGGGTGTACTTGGTGTGTTTATGCACGTAGGATTAAAAACAATGAATCATTCGCCATTTCTAACTTCGATAACAATCACACATGCTCCCAAACAAAAATAATACCAATTCATCGTAATGCTACAAAAAATGTAACTGGTCAAATGATTGTAGAAAAAATGAGAGATCATAAAAGGATTTATAAACCACATGACATACAAAAAGATTTCAACATGAATTGGAAAATAGACATTTCTTACAAACGAGCTTGGGGGGGTAAAAACGTAGCCCTAACTTTGTTGAACGGGACCCAAGAGAGTTCGTTCCAGCAACTACCATTCTACTTCCATAACTTAAAGCTGGCAAACGAGGGGACAGTTACGCATATAGAGACAGATGACGCGGGATGTTTTAAGATGTGCTTTGTAGCATTTGGTGTAGCTGTAAGTAAATTTCCATTCATTTAATTTTTTATTTGTATCTATGAAAGAGAGAGATAAATTATATTAAATTAAATGTACAGGTTCGTAGTTTCTTGTCATTCATGCGGCCGTTAATAAAAATTGACGGAGCACATCTAAAAGGCACCTACCTTGGTACTAATTTGGTTGCAGTTGCCATGGATGGTAACAATCAAATAATACCAATAGCTACGGGTGTTTCGCAGGGTGAGACAGTTGAAACGTGGACATGGTTTTTGACAAAGTTGAAAGAGTGCATCGGTGAGCCACGTAACATGGCAATCATATCCGACAGACACTACTCTATAGGCGTTGCATGTAAAAATGTTTTCCCAAATGCTTTTCATGGTTTTTGTTGCCGTCATCTGTTGATGAACTGCAAACTGAAATAAAAAAAGTATAACGCTTTTTTCTGGAAAACATGCAAAGCTTATTTGGTTTCAGACTTTGAAAAAGCAATAGCTGATATAAGAGCGGTCAAACCTGAAGCATACAAAAAACTAGAGGAAGTCGGGTTTGATAAATGGTCAAGAGCACATTGACCTGCTAAGAGATATAACTACATGACCTCAAACTGCGTGGAATCTATAAATGCTTTAATGAAGACAGTGAGGAAACTTCCAATCACAATGCTAATGGACTGGTATGGAGACCTATTACAAAAGTGGTATTATGAGCGTCGATACGTTGGTGAAGGTAATTATTTATAAATATATTATATTTAATGGGTTTTTAGTTTATCTTTTGTTTTAAAGATGAACCAGAAGCAGGCTATTCCTTTATAAACACAATATTGTATCGTTAAGAAGATGAATTAATGTATCAGTAACTTTTCGTAACTGTAAAGCCATTTGATCCATTATGTTTTCTTTTCGTAACTGTAAAGCCATTTGATCCATTATGTTTTACTGATACATTATTAAATCTTTTGTTTTAGATGAACCAGAAGCTCATGAATTATCAAGATGGGCAACAACAAAGGTAAACACCAGAATGCTAAAAAGTGCAACATGGACCGTCTTTGGTGTTGAACGGTTCAAGGTTTACCAAGTGAAAGATAACAAAACAGTACGCACTGTTGACATGGTCAAGGGTGAATGCACTTGTTTAAAATGGAAACTTTCGGGATTACCTTGCGGACACGTATGTGCAATGTCTAAGTTTCTAGGTCTGAGTAGTTGTAACAGATGGGCAAAAGCATGGTTTTCTAAAAGAACTCTTAAAGGTATATACCAAGAGTTGGTGAATCCTATACCTGATCAGTCCGTGTGGGAAATTCCTAACGATTTACAAGTTGTTTTACCACCTGCGTTGGTGAAACCACAACCTGGTAGGCCAAAAGCTAACGATAGAATAAGATCACAAGGAGAGGAGCCCAAGTATAACCGTTGTTCTAGGTGTGGTACAAAGGGACACTATCGGGACGCTTGTCATGTACCATTGCAATCACAATTTTGTGTAAGTTTTTATACGCATTATGAAGATTATTTGATTTATATTATAACAAATGTAGATAACTTGCTTAAACTTTGCAGGAAAATACTCAAGAAGATCATGTTAATTCCAGCAAACAAGAACAAGTTTATGGGGAAACACCATTCGCTTCACACAGGATGCACTTAGATGATATTAGCATGTAATATTTCCTTTCCTTTTAACTATGCAACTTCTTTGGAATTTTATGTAACCAGTAAACTTGATGGATTAGTCTAATTCCATGATTTCATTACAAAAATTTAAGTGCTAAACAACAAGTATTCAATTATTACACGCATTAAGTCTACTGATGAGCTAGAAACTAATTCTAATACTTGTGATTAAAATAAAAGCGTGACATACGCTCACGATAAGCAAGGTCAGTCTGGATAGGATCCTCCACATCCAATGATATGCCGTGTGCCAAACGATACAGAAAAATACACACCCAAACACCACAGTCACCAAACACCCCCCCTGCTTTGGCACGTTTTTGGCAATTTCAAATGTAATGTTGTAAGCAGTTTTGTCAATCCCTTTCTTATCAAATACATCTAGTAGCTCTAAAACTTCAGGCAGTCGGTCCTAAACATATGGTGGTCAAAAGTCTTAACAGATTATCCCTAACAAGTATTAACTGAAAATTAAAAACAATGGTTAAGATAATCTAACCTTTAAGCAAGTCCTCATCCCGATATACCAAGGGCGACATTCAACCTCATAACTGTTCCCACTATCATAGAAAGTAACCACACCATACACGATATCAAAAACTGCTAGACACCAATGTGCTCCAGGTTCATTGATAGGCATAAATACCTGCATTGGAAAAAATATTAATCAAACAAGCAGCTTATATATAGAAAACCTCTATATATACTACCATGTTTAATGCCAATCATTTACATATAAATCATTTTCGTGTTTTAAAGTCTACCTTATCAACTTCAGTCCATGTAATAGGATAGCTCTCTCCATTAGCGTACCATAATGGCATTGTATTTTGTAGCAGGAGTTGAACAAAATAAGCGCTAACCATTGCCCAATTAGCATCCTGTGGACGCACATGCCACATGTACTCTACCCACAAGTCAATGTGCTACAAAAGACCAAAAAACGAAGACATATTTTAATAACCAGAAAAATTTTAAATGAACTTTATTTTTTGATTATAACTGTTTAACTTACTTCATCCAATAGATATCCCTGTCTTGGAGGGTCTAAACAAACTAAAGACTCCCAAAACCGACGATCCACACTCACAACTTTAGACCAAGGAAATTTACATCGAAGATTACCGGGACGACCAAGAAACTCATCCAATTCATCACATATCCAAATATGATCTATGGATCTGTAGATTCTGGTAAGATCCTAATTAAAGGTGAAACAGTATTAGAAATATAGGTTTTTAGGAAAGAATAAATATTTTTGGTAATGAGAAATATATTTATACCTCAGACCAAGGTGTAACATTTTTTAGGAATTCTGTCCTATCCGGATCACCCAAACAGAATGTGCCTTGTTTCTTTTGAAACTTATCACATACTTGCAACCAACTACCGGTTCTAACAGCTGACATTTGTGATCTCTTTTTAGGTAAGCAACGAGACATAGCTAGTTTCATATGATCTGAGTTCATAAGGGCGTATGACCTTTTCCTTCTATCAGCGTCAAACCTTTTCTGCTGTTCACGCGCCCTTTCTTCTTCTATCTTTAATTTTCTTTCCTGTTCAGTCCGAAACCTTTTCTCCTCAATAATTCTTCTTTCCTCTTCTAACAATAATCTTTCATCATCTTCCACCCGCATCCTAAATTCCTCTAAAAGAAGATACTCCTGAGGTATAAGATTAAAAAGTCCACCAGTCAGTATGGTACTCGTCTAATGTTGGTATAAGATTAAAAATTATCTTCGAATCCTGCAACATGGTAATATATGAATATAAAGTATTTGATAAAACTATACCTAACATGAGTATAAATTAAATATAAATTAAGTTATTGCAATACACGTTACCTTGGCAAATAGGCTGCAATAATCTGATCTTTTAAATAATGCCTTCCTAGACCATCGTATACCTCTTGGTATAACTCCGGTATCTTTATTCCACCATTCGTTGCTCCTCTCAAACGACTCCAGAATCCAAACCTTTGATTAAGTCAAATGATTAATTAAAAATAACCTTCATAACAGTTACCATCATTATATGAATATAATGAACATAACACTTACCTTGAATGCCCAAACAAAACCAGAGATTGTATACGTAGGAACATAGTGGCGCGATTTATGCAATCCTTCAAGGTGTTCATCCTTATGCTTAGATACTACGTTCATAATTTCAGCGTACAAATGCATCCAAATATGCTATCCCCATGGAAAGGCATTCCATGATTCTAAACAATCAACCAGCCTCATAAGGGGGTCGTCAATTTCTTTAACCAACAACTGACCCATAAATACAACCTCTAAACACAATAATAGGCTGAGTCTAACAGCGTCTAAGTCAATTAGTTTGTTAAAGTACTCTTCATTCTTAATTAGCCCCCCAAACAGATCTAAACTTGTAATTGGAACGCCAACCTTATTTGGGAACACCCTGTTTCTAAATTCCATTTCACCTGAATCATACAAAGAAAAATTTACTGCGCCAAACCTAAAACCAGTGATAAGAGAAAACTCCCGCCGACCAAAATGTAGCCCGCGCCCATTGACATAATAGGTTAACGGCGTATCATAGCGAGAATCATCTACACGACATTGTTTTTTTAGCATATAATAAATCAAGTGTGGTTCATGATCAAAATAAATAAGATCTAACCAACTGCCGAAACAAGTTTTCCTAAACAACTTCCTTCTTTTGTCATCCAGTTTGTCTTTGATCAACCTCAAGTAGTTCAATTTGCTTCTTATAATAACTTTGGCCTCGTATTCCTAAAAGAAATTAAACAACTCATCAATGTTTGCTAACATAAACGACATATCGTGATAATCAGATAATTATTCTAGTGTTTGGAAAACTAATATGAAACAAACTATGAATTGAAAGCTCATACACAAACTGCTGTCAAAATAAAGGAATTGTGACATATTTCATTTTCAACAAACTCTATTAAGTGTGCACCGTTTTCCAAACAGTGAAAGTTTGAGTCAACAATAGAATCAAATGAGGTAACAAGTGGGGGTACATTCTCAGGCCATGGGTCAAATGTATTCGTGCTCGAACAGACACACGTATTTGACTCATATATATTTAATATTATATTATTTATTTGCAGATTAATAAAAATGTGACTCGTTTTAAATGAAGACTTTGTGCTATTGCACTTCTTACACATCCTCGCATCCTTTGCAATCAAGCTAAAGTTATAAAAATCACTTTAAAAAAACTCAAAACGATGATAAGAATGGAGAGGAGCAAATATGCATGAATCTTTTATAAAAAAAAAACTCAATTTTTATGATTATGACTTGGAAGTGTCAATCTTAATGATCCTAAGTGGGCCATCTAATGGGGGGGGGTATTAGGCCTATTATATTGATTGGGACTATATAGCTCTAAATTCTAAGTAGTCGTCTACTCATCCTTCTTTGCGCTTGCTAAAAATTGGGCTCGTTCTCATAATGTTCACCATGAAAGACTATACCTTGTACTTTAAGTTTGTAAATTTTGCATGAAACAAGTATAAGATACAAAATATGTTTATAATACATATACTATGTAATCAGGGGCCTCTAGTTGTCGCACGAGGTCTACATTTAAATTATGTAAAATGTATGAGTCATATAATTATGTCACAGTTTGCTTCTTATATAAGAACTCATCAATGTTTGCTAACATAAACGACATATCGTGATAATCAGATAATTATTCTAGTAATTAACGTTTGCTTTTTAGTAATTAACGTTTTGTAATTTGGTAATTTGGTGATTTTGAAGCTATGCAAATGGAGAAAAGCTTTCAGACATTGATATCCAAACACCAGCTTTGATATCCAAACATAAGCAGATAACTCGGCTGCAAACGCAACCCCAAACACCACCTAAAACCCAACTAAAGTGCAATATCACGACCAAAGTGTAACATATAATATTTCAAAACAATCAATCATGAAAAGAAGTTATGAGATTAAAAGAATAAGATTGAAGGATAATTTACCTTAGCCAACATCAAGGAGGACATGATTGAATTATGTAAGATGCCTAATCCACCGCAATAACACCGAATTCCTAATCCACCATCAACACCAAAGCTCACTGGGTTTACTCGAAAACTATAGTTTGAAAAATGAAAAACTGTTAACAGTTTAATCGAAACTATTTTTTTTTGAAAAATGATAGATTGAAGAATAATTTACCTTAGCCAACATCAACAGGGGTTTGTGTGTGTGTTTTTGTTAGGCCTTTGTTTTTTGGGTTTCAAATATTTAACAGTTTAATGGGCTATGTTCTTTTTTTGTTTTCAAATAAAAGTTTGATTTACTCTAAAAAAAGTTGCATAAATAAAAATTTTAAAAACAATTAAATTTTATATTAAATTATATTATTTATCTTTTGTACAAAATTTAATTTTTAATTATATTAAAATTTTAAATATTTATTTTAATATTAAATATTTTTTAAAAGTTTTTTAAAAAAATTAATTTTTTAAAAACTTTAATTTTAAAAAAAAATTAATTTATAAATTATATTCAATTTAATTTTATAAAAAAATTATTTAAATTTTTTATTTTTATTAAATATTAAAAAAAATTAATTTATAGCTTTTATTCAAAAAGATTTTAAAAAATATTATTTAAGTTTTTTAGTTTTTAAAAAATATTAATTAAATTTTTTATTTTTTTATATTTTTAAATTATTAATTAAAAGTTGCATAAAAATTTAAATAAAAGTTGCATAAGTAAAGACTTACACCTTACCTACCTTTACATATTCACATGGTACTTTATATTATTTTTTAATACATACAAGTCGCATAAAAAGACTTTATAGATTTTATCAAAAAGTAAGTTAGTCATATGTCACTTTATTGTCTACATAAAGGTACAAGTTGCATAAAATTAAAATATAAAATAAGTAATTTAAAAGATTTTGTTAAAAATTACTTTTTATTAAAATACTATATTTTAATACAAGTCGCATAAAAAACAAAGTAAGTTGCATAAGAGACAAGTTCTTACACATATGTACTTTTTATGACACATTCTGACATGTGTCATAAAGTTAAAAGTACACTTTTTGTATTTTAATCCAAGTCGCATAGGTTGCATAGGTTGCATAGGTTGCATAGGACATTTAGGGAAAATCTCATTTGGTGGATGCAAAAAGGGAAACATGATAACACCATGGGGCATTTCAAGAATTAACCCTAGTATTAAACCGCTACCCCTAGTAACCTGAACTTCAGGCGCGAGGATCGCTGCTTCAACAGTAATCTTACAGAATGCTACTTGTTGGGAAACACACGGGGCCTTTTAGGCTAATACTAGAGGAAGAGATAAGTTTTAGGAAAGTAAGTTTATTGCTTGAAACATTCTTGGTACTTCTTAGTTCAAGTTACAAGTGCTTATATGACCACCTATTTATACTACTCCATGGAAGTTTCTAGATACAAGATATTTCCATGGATACTTCTACATCATCTTCATAATTCTTATCTAATCTAGATAAGTTTATCTAGATATTTCTTACTTAATATCTTTTCATACTTATCTAAATGTTTCTACACATTTCCATAGATATTTTCTATGGTTCTTTCTTCGACCTTCTAGAAGCTTCCTGTATGAACTCGACTTTCAGCGACCAAATCAAGTTTACGATCTAACACCCCCCTTTAAACTTGATTTCCCGACTCCAAGCATCATCCTTTGTCTTGAGAAATCTCGCTCGTTGAGCGCCTTGGTAAAGATATCTGCAACTTGATCTTCAGACTTCGTATGTATCACTCGGACATCCTTCCTTGCAATGCATTCTCGAATAAAGTGATACCGAGTGTTTATATGCTTGCTTCGATCATGGTAGACTGGATTTTTCGCTAAGTCGATTGCTGACTTGTTGTCTACGTAGATCTCGGTTGCATCTTCTTGCTCCATGTGTAGCTCTTTCAGCATAGTTCTGAGCCATATTGCGTGACATACACATGATGTCGCGGCTACGTATTCTGCTTCACAGCTGGACAAGGTAACAATAGGTTGCTTCTTTGAAGACCATGTAAATGCATTGTTACCTAGGAAGAACATGAATCCTGATGTACTTCTTCCATCGTCTTTGTTTCCAGCCCAGTCACTGTCACTATATCCGACTAGCTTGAAGTCTTCACTTCTTGAATAAAACATACCATAGTCTATGGTACCTTTTATATAACGGAGGATCCTCTTGGCAATCTCCACATGTTTTGTCGTAGGTTCTTCCATGAACCGACTAATCAATCCTACTGCATAGAGTATGTCGGGTCTTGTACACGTCAAGTAGCGCAAACTTCCAACAAGACTCTTGAATAGAGTTGGATTTACCGCTTCTCCTCCGTCATGCTTAGAAGGCTTTGCCTTATGTTCAATGGGGGTGACCACAGGATTGCACTTTTCCATCCTGAACCTCTTTAGTATCTCCTTGGCATATCTTTCTTGACATATGAATATTCCTTCATCTGTTTGCTTCACTTCGATGCCAAGATAGTAAGACATAAGTCCTATGTCTGTCATCTCGAACTCTCTTGTCATTGACTTCTTGAGCTCGTCCATCATACTTTGGGAGTTTCCTGTGAATATCAAATCATCCACATACAAACAGGCTAGCAATATACCTCCATTTTCAAACCTCACGTAAAGTGCGTATTCACTTAAGCACTTTGTAAAACCATGCCCTTGAAAATACTTGTCGATTCTAGTATTCCAAGCTCGGGGTGTCTGCTTTAGTCCGTATAAGGCCTTCTTCAACTTTAAAACTTTACCTTCTTGCCCTTTGGCAACATATCCTTCCGGTTGCTCCACATAAACTTCTTCTTCTAGAACTCCATTTAGGAATGCTGACTTCACGTCCATTTGGTGAATTTTCCACCTATACTGAGCAGCAATAGCAATAATCATTCTTATAGTTTCTAAGCGAGCAACAGGGGCAAATACCTCTTCATAGTCTATCCCATGCTTCTGCTTGTAGCCTTTGACCACAACTCTTGCCTTGTACTTCTCCACTTCGCCTTTGGCGTTCTTCTTGGCCTTGTATACCCACTTGAGTGGAATAACCTTTTGGCCTTTTGGAAGGATGGTCAACTCCCACGTGTCATTCTTTTGTATGGAATTTATCTCCTCGTCCATGGCTTGTCTCCATTTCTTGCTTTTCACGGCCTCTTCAAAGCATAAAGGTTCACAGTCAGCGTATAAACAAAGAAGGGGTATCTTCAGTTACCTCGTAGAGCTCCTGTAAGCTTCTTGTCTTTGGCTCTCCTTCACTTGAACTTGCAGGCGAGCCTTGGGTTGGACTTGGAGCTGGACTTTCAGGTTGCTGAACTTCATCTCTTAATTCACCTGTCTCTTCTTCATTAGTCATGGGAAGAAAGTCGTACCTTTCGTTTTCCTTGACGCTCCAATCCCACGATCCTTCTTCATCGAACTCCACGTCTCTGCTCACTACTACCTTCCTTGTGATCGGGTTATAGAGCTTGTATCCTTTGGACTGCTTATCATAACCCACGAACACATGCTTCTCACTTCTATCATCAAGCTTGATTCGCCTTTGGCTCGGAACGTGAACATACGCTATGCTCCTGAATATCCTTAGATGAGAGACGGTAGGCTTCATCCCATTCCATGCTTCTTGTGGGGTCTTGTTGTCCAAACTCTTTGACGGACACCGGTTCAATATATACACCGCGCAATCAACTGCTTCAGCCCAAAACTCCTTTGGCATCTTCTTACTTTTCAACATGCTTCGGACCATGTTGAGAATGGTTCTATTCTTTCTCTCCACCACTCCATTTTGTTGTGGGGAGTAAGGAGCCGTTAGAAATCTCCGGATCCCGTTATCCTCACAGAATTTATTAAAATCCTTTGACAAAAATTCTCCACCTCTATCCGATCTCATGGATTTAATATTTAGACCCTTCTCCTTTTCAACCATAGCTTTAAATTTCTTAAAAGCATCAAAGGCTTGGGATTTTTCTTTTAGAAAATAGACCCAAGTCTTTCTAGAATAATCATCAATAAAAAGCATAAAGTAGAGATTCATACCATGAGAAGGTGGAGTAATGGGACCGCACAAATCCGTGTGAATTAGTTGTAGAGGCTCCTTAGCTCTTGACGTCGCTTCCTTTGGAAACGGACTTCTTGCATGCTTCCCAAGAAGACATCCTTCACATACTTGATTGGGATGATCAATTTGATCTAACCCTTTCACCATTCCTTTAGAAGATAACAACTTTAAGTCACCAAAGTTTAAATGTCCGTACCTCATGTGCCAAAGCCACGACTGGTCCTTCAAGCAGCTCTTTAAGCACTTAGCTTCATCATGTTGAATGTTCAAGATGAACATCCGGTTTTTAGTCATAGGCACTTTTGCTATGAGCTTTCCTTCATGATTTCTTATCGTGGCACTACGATCTTTGAAATGAATATCGTAGTTTTTCTCCAATAGTTGTCCCACACTTAAAATGTTACTTTTAAGGTTGGGCACATTGTATACATCCGAAATATACTGGTGACTTCCATCTTTAGCTCGGATAAGTATTTTACCTTTTCCTTTCACCGGTGCCTTTGATTCATCTCCGAAAGTGACATTCCCTTTACGTTGCTCCATCTCCACAAACAAGTCTTCTTCACCCGTCATATGGTTACTAGCAGCGGAATCTATATGCCATGGCTCTGTCCTTTCTTCTTGTTCGCCATGTCTCGCCATTAGCAAAGTAAGCTCGTCTTCGTCATCTACCTCCACAAGATTGGCCTTTTCTTCCACTTGTCTTGAGCTAGTACACTCGCTAGCATAATGACCAAATTTTCGACAATTATAACATTGTATTTGAGACTTACCTCCTCTTTGAGATTGGTAGCCTCTTCCACGACCTCTCCTACTAGGAGACCATTGGTTCTCTTCTTCTTTAATAACATCCTCTCTTCCTCGTCCTCGACCTTGGAAACCACCACGACCTCGAAAAGTACCGTGTCCTCGTCCTGGTTCGCGTCAATGTAAAAAACTCTTTTATCTTTCTTTGAAAGAGACCTTTGAGTATAGAGCTTGCTCCAAGGGTTCTTTCCCCCTTCTTTTCTTCAACTTCTCTTCATGGGCTTGTAAAGATCCCATGAGTTGATCGACGGTCATAGAGTCGATGTCTTTTGACTCCTCTATGGCCACAACAATATAATCAAAGCTTGATGGCAAAGAGCGAAGAATCTTTTCTATCACCCTTGTGTCAGTCAAGCTTTCACCATTTCTCTTCATCTCATTTGAAATGGTCAAGACACGAGTGAAATAATCCGAAATGGATTCGGATTCCTCCATTTGGATTTTTTCGAACTCTCCTCTAAGAGTTGGAAGACGAACCTTCTTTACTTTATCGATTCCTTTGAAAGCATTTTGAAGAATCTCCCACGCTTCCTTAGAAGTGGTTGCATTTGCAACTTTCTCGAACATCGCATCATCAAGACATTGATAGATGAGAGTAAGAGCACTTTGATCCTTCTTTCTCGCCTTCTGCAGATCTACCCTTTGGGCAGCACTCAACGAGTTTTCATCTTCAACCTTCTCAATCTCTTTCTCGACTATCTCCCACACATCATGTGAGCCAAGTAACGCCTTCATTCGAATACACCAACTATCATAGTTATCTTTGGTGAGACGATGAAATTGGAACAAGTTCATTGAACTCGACATCTTGATCTTCAGCGTAGCTCTGATACCAGTTTGTTGGGAAACACACGGGGCCTTTTAGGCTAATACTAGAGGAAGAGATGAGTTTTAGGAAAGTAAGTTTATTGCTTGAAACTTTCTTGGTACTTCTTAGTTCAAGTTACAAGTGCTTATATGACCACTTATTTATACTACTCCATGGAAGTTTCTAGATACAAGATATTTCCATGGATACTTCTACATCATCTTCATAATTCTTATCTAATCTAGATAAGTTTATCTAGATATTTCTTACTTAATATCTTTTCATACTTATCTAAATGTTTCTACACATTTCCATAGATATTTTCTATGGTTCTTTCTTCGACCTTCTAGAAGCTTCCTGTATGAACTCGACTTTCAGCGACCAAATCAAGTTTACGATCTAACACTACTTACCATACAACAATCGCTGTTAGTAAGTCAGCCACATATTCGATGTCAGAGACACATTTGACATCTCATCTCGTTTACCATCCGCTGTTGCGTTGTGTATGAATTGGGTATATTAGTTGTAATTCTACATCTTTATTGTTTCAACCATCACCACTTCTGTCCCTAGCTATGTCCTGTTATATCGATACATTGGTGTCCTTTGAAAACTGGTATTGAACTTCGCTTGACAAAGTTGCTTAGATGAATGACATCTCTACTCCAATGAGAATTTTAAACATATATGTTACCTCTTAATATCTTATATTGGGAAACTGGACGTGAATCAATGGTAGAATCTTAGTTTAGTAGAAGCGCGTTAAAAACGTCCTTCGATCACGTTCGTGCGTTCAAAGTTCAGACATGCATTTCTAGTATGTTTTATTTCATGTTTCATGTGTGTCACGTATAAGTTTCTCAATTGTATTGTATTATTATTTGTTTTTCTTGTTTCAATCTGTTAAAATGATATACAGCAATTAGATGACACGATCAACCACCCATTTCTTGATTACTTTTATTAAAGCAATACACATGGAAGATAAATGGTTTTGAGTGCTTAAACAAGATACAAAGAAACAATTGTAGTAATATACGACTACAACCTGGTCACTAGATGTGAAAACCACGATCAAATAAGTTATCGATAGAAAAGAAACTCACAAGGTATGTACCCTAATCAACTGATTAGTATTATTGATAAAGAAAGCGTTGTGAATCTCTCCCCACACTTCCTTTTATAGGGATGAGGGGGAACCGACTATTACATAGACTACGGGTCGGGTTGGGCTAACAACAACCAACCGACCTTTATTCTATTAGCTATAGGAAACTCGGAACTTAAGCCCCTAGACATCGACTTACGCTAATAAAGACTAGAAACATAGCAATTTCCACCTTAGGCTTATATAGCCTATCCCAACACTTAGCAACTCCAAGCAATGTTGTAACTTGCGTCTAGGTACCCACCTTCAGAACTTCAAACCTTCGTGAAGGCATCCACGGCATTGTGTTCAGTACCCACCTTCAGAACTTCAACCGTCTTTCCTTCCAAGACTCCTCTGATAAAGTGATAACGCGCATTGATGTACTTAGCCCTTTCATGAAAAACATGATTCCGCGATAAATAAATCGCGCCCTGATTATCATAATTAACTGCAACAGTGTTAAGTTTCATGCCCAACTCTTCCAAGAGTCCTTAGCCAAATAGCTCCTTTCACAACCCTCGTAAA
This sequence comes from Glebionis coronaria, assembly GCA_025667525.1. Lineage (NCBI taxonomy): Eukaryota > Viridiplantae > Streptophyta > Magnoliopsida > Asterales > Asteraceae > Glebionis > Glebionis coronaria. Next base: position 426,419,010 of record CM046877.1, read on the forward strand.
TGTCATATACTCCACTTTAGTTGTCCACAAAGCCTCCATGTGCTCCAACTTAGCTTCCCAACTCCTTACACATCCACGTATGAGCAACCCATACCCTGTGTTTTATCTACCCACGACAGTGATCGATCTTATCATTACGTAGTAAAATTCCACAAAAACATGTAGTATGTTTGTAATCCACGATCAAACCCATCCAACATACCCACATCTGCAGATGCTATGTCAGGTCTCGTCTAGACCACCTGATAATCTTCGATTCCAACTGCATATATATATGACCACTTACTATTATTTTCCACATCACAATCCCCTGATAGACTATCCTCCAACGACAGTATGGAGTGTCCCTTCAACAAAGTCTGTACCAACTTTTCATTGTAAAACTTGGACTGTAACACCCTCAGAGTATTACCACTCTGATTCCTATTTATCTTAATACCAAGTATATTTCCTTTTGTTTTAGCCAGCAAACCCTTGGTAATCGAGATCTCAGCCTTGCATCCGCAAGAAAATACCATAAAATCTCTATAGAGAAATAGATGTATGAACATACCTAGTGTATACTCCCAGTAATAACCGTATATGCCGTCATTGCTTTTCCTGCAACCGTCGCTGAGCACATACACATCAAATCGAGTATCCATTTCTTCTTTTAATCCAGCCATCCACTTGGAAAGAACCTCACAAGCAATTGTATCATTGAAAGTTAATGACTCATGTGCATAAATCTTCTCTACTGCAGCAACTGCAAAAGCAGCCTCATTACTGTCTTCTCAATACTTGAATAGTTCTCGTGCTAAGTGTTGCTCCATATCACGTGCTAGATTGTACTTCCTTTGGAACATCTACATGATCAACATTCCCTTGAGGTTCCACCTCAAATGCATGATCCTCCCGAGATTCCGCCTTAAACTCAACTCCTTGCAACACATGCACTGAACTTGTACATACACCAGAACCAGTGAAAGTTTTTATGTTTCCAACCTTTCATTGAAAACAATATTCCAGTAAAGCACTCCCTTAGAAGTAACATCATTTAACCTCCAAAGTGGATAAACATTCACACCTTTACGGTATCCCAAGAATATGCATTTGACCTTAACCGGTCCCAGCATCCCTTGCTCAATACTAGCAAGCCAACCAAAAAACCCCAACATATATGTAGTCTTCTTAAATCCAATCGCTACTGATTTTGGCCTATAATATAGATATGTAGACATAGTTGTATCCTCTGTCCAAAAAACCTTGGATATACCAGACTGAATCAAAAAACAACGTGTCACGTTTGTCTCCTTAACCAACCCATTATGTAGTTGTAGCGCTAAAACATCCTGTAGAATCTTGATAACCTATGAATCTATGAAGTGGGTTGTTGATTTCTAGAGAGAGAAACTAGAGAGAGAAAGTGAGAGAAAACTATATGTTATTTTATTCAAATGGAAAACAAGAAGTGTTCAACAACCAACCCCTTTCCAAGGAGGAAAGGGGTATTTATACTTCCAAGTCACTAATGGACTTGGGCCGGCCCATGACAAGCCCATGGACCGGTTCTTACTTAACTAAATAAGTAACTATTAACTATTTGTTAACTACGAGCTATTACAACATTAATAATATTGTGGAGTGACCGATACTTCTAATATACGTAAAAACGTATTTCTAACAATCTCCCCCTAAGGGAGGTCACTCCACGTTACAAAGTTCTAAACCTAGCATACTATACTAAGTCTTCGTTCTTTAGCTCATAGTCTTTTCTTCTTTTCTTTCTTTTGTTGTGAATATGTTGGTTTGATCTTTTAGGCTTTGGCTTGAGAGCATTGTTCTTTTGGCCTTTTCACGTGCGATCTTTGCCTTCTTGTGAATTTTGCCTCCTTGTGACTCCATGTTCCACACACTTATGTCTTTTTTGTTGAATTCTCGAAAGCTTCAGAGTTTGGTACAGCGGAAGACTTCATTTTGCACTTTCTTGAATTTTTGCTGAACTTTGATGCAGAAAAACATAAGCATGTGGGAACGACTTCTACAGGTACACCGCAACACCACCGTCTTCACTGGTACACAGCAACGCCACCGTCTTCAACAGGTACACAGCAACGACACGAATAAAATGGCTTTGAACATTTTATTCTAATTCGGTAGCATTTTACCTCCGGTCGGTGAAGACCGTTGGACGATATTAGATATCGTACCCGTGACGGATAGTTTCAATTAAGTAACTTCCTGACAGGATTTCGTGGGTAAACCCGTTCTCTTTATTCGACCGTCCAAAGCTGACTGCGAACATAAAGAGTGAATCACTTGGATAAATTATCCTTGTGATTTGAAGCCGTCAATTCATGAAACCTGGAACAAGTGAATTTCAATTAAGATTTTCACCATCGTTGCTTTCCAGTTGTCACGAGCTCAATTCTTAAAGAATCTTGCACGTCACCTACCAAGTGCTGTTTGATGTTAACACTAGAAGGATTTCCACTCATCACTGTGATCAATAAAGAGTCACTCTGAGTGTTCTGGCAAGATCATATGATAATGCGTAGAGGCCTGGAACGAGTTTAAGTTCAATTAAGAATTAAACCACTGTTTCTTTCCAGTTTTTCACAAGATTGGTTCTAAAAGAACCGCACGTGTAACCTACCATGAGCTTGTTTGATGTTGGCTCAAGCAGGATTTCCATCTTCATTGTAATATTTACGTATTACTCGGATGTTCTGGCAATATTACAGGAATATTGCGTAGGACTCATGAAAATCTCTTACTTTTCACAGTGTGTGAGAAAGCAAGGAATAAATGGAAAGTGTCCTAATGAGACTTTTGATGATCTCTTGGCTCTAGACTCGATTGTGCGTTTTGATTTAGTGAGCGATGGCTGGAGAGGAGTGCCACCTTTTCAATATCAGTCTATTCGGAGTGAATAAACCAATAGATAACGTGTTGATCTCCGTGTGATTAAAACAAATATCTTTTGAGAGATATTTGAGTTAGCTGGGAAGGGTTGTGCATTGCATCACTGGGTCCATGACGTCTTTCTTCAATATCAAGAATCATTAACAAAAATGATCTCAATAGCATATGTATTGACCCGGTTTCTGCCTAAAGTTGTAAGGAGGGCTTCTTTCTTTACACCCTTTATCTTTACAATTCTTTTTCATTCTTCAACCCCTTCAATGCTTACCAATACGTCATAACTAGCACCTTGTTGTGATTGTTCCAGTGCTAGCTTAAGTACTTGGTCGGCATTCAGCTACGTTCACAATCTTTCTCCAACTTTCCTAGGACTTCTAATTCTATCTAGGGAATTGTCCTTGGGAAGATTCCATCGGCTCTGATGAATCATTGGACTAAACCTATTCCTACCACCCTTTTGTCACCACATTCGTCGTGAATTAAGCGTGTTTTGGGAAGGAATTGCCACCATGAAAAATCATTGAAAATCACTTAAGGTACTTGTGATATTGAAATCAAAAGTTTTGTACCTTAGGTGTTTTGTTCATCAAAAACGCTCCCCCTTAACACGTGCTTTACACATATTAAGTTGGATTATCGTTAAGTCTTTTTCATCTTTTAGCCAAGTATCACTTAAGTCTCTTTAATCCCATTTTCTCCCCTTATCCAAAATGTTAACCATTAATATTTGGGATATTGAATGGATTAACCGGTCTTTGGGTAAAAAATGAAATCGATGTTTGGCCATAGAACAAGTTAATGCTCCCCCTTAATTTAATAAGGGATAGTTGTAGTGCTTTAGTATGATATATTTTGAAAAATTTAGAATCTCGTGAGAAATTCTTGAAAAATTATCATTCCTTAACATTACATCAAGCCATTAAAGCACAATATTCACAAATATACATATTCACAATTGAAAACCAATATAAAGTGGACCTGAAATGTACGACCCATTAGATGGATCGTTGCAGTAGCTTGTGGTGCACTAAATATGGTCTACCACCAACGAATCTTTCCAAGCTCCTCATCAATCTACGTTCACGGAGCTTTTGATCGATCTTCTTGATCACATACTTCGCCATCTGCCGATAACCCTGATGCTAATCCTCAGTCATCTCTGGTAAAGTCCCACCCGAATTGAGATGATCCAACTTTCCTCTGACGTAGATAAGAGTCCCATCACTGTACTTATAAAGCTCACCCACCATCATAAACTTCATTAACCCTCGACTGTTCAAGTAGAAAATCCCACAATTCGGAACAGAAATGCCGGTATAGGGACATCTGTTGACATGTTGAGGTAACACTTGATTCACTGGACGGGTTAGGTTAAGCTTCCTCTGGTAACTTTCGACTCCCAACTGAAGATCTTCAACTCGTTTCTTGATAACAACGCTTCGTGTGAACATACGAAGTGCTGTATTTAAGGCAATGAGGTCTTCACGAGGAATATGTGTGAGTTGATCACGGGTCATCAGAAGCAACATATCTTCGATATCCTCAAGGCGAATGATAGAAAAATCTCCCTGCTGGATTTTGTATTCTCTGTCATCCTCCCTTTTCAAATGAATCTCCGTCACATGATAATATCCATTCTTGGCTTCAGTTTTCAGCCCTAAAATACTGGAGATGCGGATATCGGATCTAACGTTGCTTCCTGAATTGACTAGGCAGCAACCCCTGTACGCCCTTCGGACTCGTTCGTCCCAATGAGATGCACCTATAACAGCATACATATCATAATTACGAGTTACCCTTGGGACCCAGAGTCGGTTTACCTTTTCCTCGATCCAGGGTATTGTCCCCCAGTTGGCAGCTTTCAGCAAGGTCAAGGAGGTTGCGTACTTTGATGAACCCTTTAGAAGATACTCAAGATCATAGGCGACGAAGAAGTCGAGAGCAATCTGATTATCTTGAGTAGGATCAAGTGGAGGTGGAGCTCTTTCTGAATCATGAAGACCTGGCCGTTGAACGGTATTCAGGGCTTTCAGGATCTCATCAGCATAATACTCGAACTCCATTCGGGTTAATCTGGTTTTGGCGCGAAGTCTTTTATCCTTTAGTGCTTTCTTCACCAAAGACGGAGTAACCGAAGTCTTATACTCGTGAGCCAGAAAAGCGCACAAGTCAATCGGACTACGGATACGGAGATATAAAACATCTCTGTCAGCGTCTGTGATCGGATCATATTGCGCCGCCGCCGTGATCCAAGCTTGTGGTGGTGCAGTCTCGTCAATCTCCAACGTGTCTGCCCAGTCCCGTGTGCTTGACTCAGGAACAGTAGATTGTTGTGCTTGTTGTAGAGGAGTAGAAACGCGAACATCTGATGGTTCTGATTCAGGCATCTCGACGGTGTCATGAACGGGTGAGTGTTGTGCAGCTTTAGGTTCAGTTACTGATTCTGCAATCATAGGAGCAACAACAACAGGACTAACAGGGTTAGTGGTAACAGGTATAGATACAGCAATAGAAGTACCAGGAATCGATGACGCTGTAGTCGCATTCACATCGTGGCGCCACTTAGATCGTCTTGATTCCGTTGATGTTGATTTGTCCTTCTGCGCTGCATCTTTCTTGGACTTGGTTCCAAACTTAGCAGGTTTCTTTGAGCTGGTAACCTTATCCCCGTCTTTAGGCTGTTTACCCCCATCATTATCCTCATCGTTATCCTCGTTGCTCCCCCTAGCACTCTCCTCATTACCATCACCACCATCATCGCCATCATCATCATCATCATCATCCTCATCATCATCACCATCGTCATCGTCATCATCCTTTTCTTCTTCTTCTCCTTCTTCTTCCTCTTCTTCTTCACCAGTACCCTCTTCTTCTTCACTTTCTTCCCTTTCTTCCTCAGGCAGAATGTGGTATGGTACCACACTTCTAAACGTTTTAAATAACCTATCATCCTCCATGATAGCGTCATTCAGGGATTTGAAAAGAGCCCGTTGAATCCTAGATTTATCAAACGATCCAAGTTCCCTCATACGAGCTTTGAGGATCTTCTTCAATTCAAAATCCGTCAAGTCATAAGCAATCTTGTAGGCGGATTCTGAAGGATTGGATGACTTGATCATCAAGTTATCAGTTGCGAGTGTCTTTAACTCATCACGAAGTTTAGGCATAATGGATTCAACGGATTCTTTCACTCTCTCTTCAACAGAAGCTTCAAGTGCTTCTTTTTGCTCCTTGTATTTATCCCTCATCGCTTGAAGTCTTGTGATACGTGCAACATGCTTATCAGCCTCAGCCTGCTTAACCTGAGCTAGTTCTTCTGCATGAGCTTTTCGCGTCAATTCCATATCTGCAGCGAACTTAGCAAGCATCTCTTCTTGGGCTTTCCTAGATGCTTCTTCACTTTGAGCTCGTCTATGTAGCTCTTGGCGAAGTTCATCCATTTCTCTTTTGTGATTATCCGTATGTTTATCCAACATTTCGGCCATCACCAATGCAGCCATTGTAGATGTTGCAGAGCTGCTCTAGGTTGATTGAAGAGGCTCGGTTGTTACTACGGTACTAAGGATGGGAGTTATTGGTGGTGGAAGGAATGGTGTTGAAGCCGGTCTGGTTGGTAAGGGTTGTATTGGTGGAGGTTGAGTTGCTAAAGGTTGAGTTACTAACGGTTGAGTAGACACCATGATTGTAGGAGCACCGGACTCCTTTTCAACACTTGCTGAAACAGGGATTGATGGCTCCTTCAAAGTAGAATACCGCTCAGGTGACCCAAACTCATCAATATCCTCTGGCTCCTCATACTCTTCTTCAATATTTATCCTTGCACCTGAACCACTACCGCCCGTATCTTTCCTACTCCTTTCAATAGCTATCTTCATCATTTTTCTCTCCGTCTTGTCAAGAGTAGGATCAACAACATCTTCTTCGTCCCGTAGAACTAACTCATCAGCCTTACCCTTTCCCTTCTTAACCTCAGTCTTCTTCTTTTTGGTTTCGGGTTCAGGTAAAGCAGCTTGTTGCTTGCGTTTACCTTCACTCTTGACCGTAGTAGACGAGTCTTCTCCAGTCTGAAGGTTTGCTTTTAGCTTCTTGATTTCTAGTTGCAGTAGTTTGTAATCAGCAGAACCTTTAGTTCTATCCGTCAGAAGGTAATCGGGAACAGGACCAGGAATCACACCACCAGAAGGTCCTTCATGCCTTAGATCTACAGTATGATCAGCCTCTTCTGTGTGATGACGACTTGCTGCACGCCTATCAATAGTAACATCATTCTTCATACAATAGTTGATGATAAGCTTGATAAATCGAGGGTAAGCAAAGAAATTAGTCTTCAGCTTCTTGTTTTGGAAGAGTTGAAAGGTGAATTCTTCCCATAACAATAAAGCATAATCTGCATTTGCGCCTTTGTACATCCCATAGAAGATGTTCATTATTGGACTGCGCAAAGCATCATGCCCACTTGTTTTCGGTGTAAGACATCTACTGAGAATAGCCAACAATGCTCTCCAAGGTTGTCCTACTTTAGCAGTGGTAAATTCAGACGCAACTCGTATGTCAGGACATCCAATAGCATCGAATAACTCCATGAGTTCGTCTTTAGTAGGATCCCTCGAAAATACCATACCTTTGGGTGAATCCCGGATGCCAAATATCTTACGGAAGTCTGAAACCTTAAGTGTCTGCTGCTTGTTGTCGAGAGTGAAGGTGATCTTGTTTGAAGTGATTTCCTTGGTAGCCCAGAACTCATACATATAATCATAAGGCACCGAGGCAGTACTTCTTAAGGCATTCTTGAAATGAGATTGGTCAAGAATTGCTATGGCGACTTTGAAACCATGGTGAGTGGATTTTGAGACTGGTTTTAGCCGGTGGTTGTTTGGTATGAACTTGAGTGTTCGTGCTTAGGCAATTGCGGCTTCTCTAGAGTCTTGGATTGCTTGTACTGTTGGATTAGTCATTGTATTTGCTTAAGATAAGACATGAAAGGTTGATGCACAAAAATAGATAGATATGTATCATTCTTATTTCTAAGCATAACATATTTCACCAAGTACTTAGAACATGCAAACAACTAAAAATCAAACAACTCTTCATCCGGAACTTTCCTTCATTCGGAACTTCTTCATTCGGAAGTTCTTCATTCGGAACTTCTTCATTCGGAAGTTCTTCATTCGGAACTTCTTCATTCGGAAGTCCTTCATTCGGAAATTCTTCATTCGTAACTCCTTCATTCGGAACTTCTTCATTCGGAAGTCCTTCATTCAGAACTTCTTCATTCGGAAGTTCTTCATTCGGAACTTCTTTCATTCGGAAGTCCTTCATTCGGAACTTCCTTCATTCGGAAGTTCTTCATTCGGAACTTCTTCATTCGGAAGTTTTTCATTCGGAACTTCTTCATTCGGAAGTTCTTCATTCGGAACTTCCTTCATTCGGAAGTCCTTCATTCGGAACTTCCTTCATTCGGAAGTTCATTCGGAACATTTCTTCATTCGGAAGTTTTTCAGAAAATTCCTTCATTCGAAAGTTTATATCCATGTTCATCCGGAACTTTTCAAACGTAGCTATGATGATTAATTCTAAGCGCGTTTGTGAGTTCTAAGGCAATCTAAGGTAACCAACCATAATCTAATGATATTCCGCATAAAACCCATCAAAAATCCCTAATCAATTAAGCCTAAATTGAGGCGAACGAACCCTAACTAGATTAAATTGATTATCCGAACTAATTAACCGGTTTTACATGATTTAAACGAATTAGGAATTAAATGATTGATGTTTATTACCTTATAAATCGAATGAACCGGATTAAATTGAGTAGAATGCGATTTGAAAGCACTTGTGTGTGTGTTTTAATGGCGGCAAGAAGATGAAACAGTGAATGAGATAAAGAAAAATGGGGGGCGGGGGGTTTGCATTTGACTTAGGTCAAAAGTTATTCAACTTTTCACTAATAACACCTTAAGTCCCTACTCTTTTCTTTCTTTTTCTTTTTGGTTCTTATCTTTTCACTTTTCCTTTTTCGTCTCCCTATCCATCAATAAGCTTAGCCAAGTTAACCTAGCTTAGCTAAACTAATCACGACAATCTCACACAACTTAAGTAACGCATCCAATAATCAAATCTCCAAGATCTAAAGCAATTCCTATCACAAGTCGTATTCTAAAGCAAAACCACTCATAAATCATTTAACCAATTAATTTTCCACAAACACTGTTGAAAATCGTTTTGATGACAAAGATGATTTAATATTTTCTCCCCCTTAAACGATGACCCGTTTTCTATTTAAAGAGCTGTAGTCATTGTTTAAAGAGTCAAATATTGATGAAAACATTTCCAATTTGTATCTTAAAAAAGATTGATTCGTGGTGTCAATAAGATTTCTCTTATTTTAACAAATTAATGCACTGAGACGTACACTAAATTCGTGTTAGACCAAGTTGTAAAGTAAACTTGATCCCTTTGCATTATTTGGCTTGTAAATCATGCCCGAGAAAATTAATTCCCGTTGTGAGCCAACGTTTTCCAAGGAAATACGTGACTTTAATATGAAAACCGGGTTGCAGTCAGAAATAACTACAAGCCATGATGGGCATGTTTTAAAAATGTACAACTTTTATACGGACTCTATTTATGACGCCGTGTCAATATTGATCGACATTTCTAAAGCCGTAAATATTACCGTACTAAAAGACATGCCCGATTTAAAAACGAAAAATATTTTTGGTTTTTCTTGATTTTATAATTTTTATGGTTTTTCTAGGTTTTATATTTTTTATGGTTTTTCTTGGTTTTATATTTTTGTATTTTTCTTTTGTGGTTTATATATTTACGATAATATACATGATCACGAACAAAGGATACTCTGAATAGTTTACCACCACTATTCAGCTGATTCTTCTGCCAACTCTTTGAGAGTCGCTGGAGTGAATGATTTCATGCCAAGCTTGTCGATCAAAAACTCGATTCGTCCTCGATCTAAGGCTTTGGTGAACATATCCGCCAGCTGGTACTCAGTAGTGACAAAATACAGCTCGATCACTCCGTTCTCCACCTGCTCTTTAATGAAATGGTAGCGAGTGTCTATGTGCTTGGCCCGGGAGTGTTGAACATAGTTGCAACAAAGGGCAATGGCGCTCTTGTTGTCACAATACATCGGGATTTTGTTGAAACCCAAACCGTAGTCAGTTAATTGTGATCTCATCCAAAGGACTTGAGCACAACAACCGGACATGGCGATGTATTCAGCCTCCGTGCTAGAAATTGCAGCGCTTTTCTGCCTTTTTGAAGACCAACTGATCAATCTGTCTCCAAGGAGTTGCACAGATCCAGATGTGCTACGCCTCGTGTCTTGACATCCAGCATGATCGGCATCTGCGTATGATATTAAAGCAATAGAGGAATCTTTCGGATACCATAGACCACGATGAAGTGTTCCTTTTAGATACCGAAAGATCCTTTTCACAACATGTAGGTGCTTTTCGGTAGGCCGAGCCTGATACCGGGCACACATGCATACAGCAAATTGTAAATCCGGCCTGCTAGCAGTCAGATAGAGAAGGGTGCCGATCATCCCACGGTAAAGTTTTGGATCGACAATAGTCCCATTCCTATCTTCATCTAACTTGGATTTCTCCACCATTGGAGTGTCCACGGGGTCACAATTTTCAAAGTTATATTTCTTAAGAGATTCTAGAGCATATTTGGATTGATTAATAAAGATGCCTCTGGGATTCTGAGAAATTTGTAATCCTAAGAAAAATGAAAATTTTCCCATCATCGACATCTGAAAGCGTGTGGACATTATCTTCTCAAAGCGATTTGACAATTCTATGTTAGTGGCAGCAAATATTATATCATCAACATAAATTTGTACCAGAATCATGTCGTTGTCCTCCTTGAGAGTGAATAGAGTGGGGTCCACCTTGCCTTTGGAGAAGCCTTCCGAAATGAGATATGTTGAAAGGAGATCATACCACGCGCGTGGAGCTTGTTTCAACCCATAAAGAGCCTTCTTAAGCTTGTACACATGATTAGGAAACTCCGTGCTAACGAACCCATCCGGCTGACTAACATAGACCTCTTCCCTTAGTTCACCGTTCAAAAATGCCGTCTTCACATCCATTTGATAGACGATCATGTTCATATGAGCAGCATACGCAAGGAATAGTCTAATGGCCTCCAATCTTGCAACAGGAGCAAAAGATTCTTCAAAGTCTATACCCAAGGCTTGTTTATATCCTCTAGCGACCAATCTAGCCTTATTCTTCAATACTGCACCCATCTCATCAAGTTTAACCTTATAAACCCACAACAAAGTAAGGATGTTAACCTTGTCAGGGAGAGGAACTAATTCCCATACTTCAAGTCTTTGGAATTCATTTAGTTCCTCCTGCATGGCTTCAATCCAAGATGATTGAGTCATAGCCTGCTGCCAATTTTTAGGTTCAACTTCAGAGAGAAATGCATCAAAGTAGCAATAGAGTGCACTCTCTTGTAATTGATGGCGTGTAGAGACTGGTCGATCTAGATTTCCAATGACATTCCTAATTGGGTGATCTTTTGTCCATTTAGTGTTATGGTTTTCAATCCTAGGTGGTCTGGAGTGAACAATAGAAGGAGCTTCTTCTGAGGTAGACGCGGCTGAAGGGTTTTCAGGTATCGCTACACCAAAGAAAGGAAGCTCTTGCAGGTGAGCATATTCCAAGTCGTGATCAATAGAATCCTCTTCCACATCATTAGGCACAAGTAGGGGTGACGATTCAGGTGTAGTTTGAGAATCACTTGGTAAAGGTGCATCTGGTTCAATGTTAATTGAAGATGCATTAGATAAAGCTTCATTAGCTGGAGCAACAACTTCAGGGATTGGAGCTATCACTACGGGTGTTGGAACTTCATCAGTCGGGGGATCGAAGAATTCATCAAACAACGGTTGAAACAGTTTATCCCACTCGGGCCTTGTTGGTGGTAAAAATGATGTAGAAGTAGGATTATTGGGAACTAATCCGGAACTAATAGCACCGGTTCCCATCTCATGAAGCGCGGGTTCAGAGCTGTGTTGCTCAGAAGCCATCGCTGTCAGCTCATCGAAATCTGCGTCCATAGTTTCTACAATCTTACCAAGACGAAGGTTGTAGATTCGGTAGGCTTTCTTTGAGGGTGAGTAACCAATGAAAATACCTATATCGGCTTTCGGTTGAAGCTTGCCCAAGTTCTCACTATTAATGTTTGGATAGCAAAGAGCACCAAACACATGAAAGAATGAAACATCGGGTTTACGGTCATGTAGAAGCTCGTAAGGTGTTTTTCCATGGCGTTTCCGAATGATAGAACGGTTTTGGGTGAAACATGCAGTAGATATAGCTTGTGCCTACAAGAACAATGGAGCGTTCGCATAAATTAGCATAGTCCTAGCAGCTTCCATAAGCGTACGATTCCGTCTTTTAACGACACCGTTTTGTTGTGGAGTGCGTGCAGCGGATGTTTCATGTGAGATACCAACTCCTTCATAATAATCACGAAGAGTCTGGTTGACGAACTCTGTTCCATTGTCTGTACGAATACGGCGGACAGTAGTATTCAAACGTACCTGAATGAATTTCAGAAAAGTGATGATAGCCTTCGGTGCTTCATCCTTTGTACGTAGAAATCTAACCCATGTAAACCTGGAGAAATGATCCACAATAACGAGAATGAATTTCTTACCGCTCACACTTTCAGTTCTCATTGGCCCACAAAGATCCATATGCAAAAGATGAAGTTTTTCTTGATTGGTGTCTTCAGCTTTGGGCTTGTAAGATTTCTTGGTACTTTTCCCCCTTGAACACGCGGAACATAAATGGTCCTTGTGAAATTTAAGCTTTGGAAGACCACGAACTAATTCGTTTTTAGCCAGATGATTAATAGCATCAAAGTTGAGATGAGATAATCTGCGATGCCATAACCAAGACTTGGTCTTAGATGCTTTAGAGAGAAGACATACTGGAGAGGCGGCCATCATGTCTTGTAGGGACAACGTATAAAGATTTGCACCACGAGAACCCTTTAACAAATCTTTTCCTTCCAAGTTGCAGATGAAACAAGTATGTTGTCGAAAAGCAACCTCTAGGTTGGAATCACAAAATTGTCCTACTGAAAATAAGTTATGACCAAGACCTTCTACATAGTATACCCTTGAAATCGTAACGTTTCCAATCTGATATTCACCACACCCCATTATCTTTGCTATATGATCATTCCCGAATTTAACCGTACCAAGAAACTTGCTGACGAAATTTCGGAGCATCGAGCGATCTCCGGTCATATGCTTTGAACAACCGGAGTCCAAATACCAGAGGATGATTTGGACCACCTGAAAATATCACCACACGAAGACAATGTAGAGGTATCGGAATCTGAATGTTCCTTGTCATTAGCAGGTACAGATTTAATAATCTTAGATTTGCTAACTTTAGGTTTCCTAGATTTCCTAGCCTTCTTCTTCCTAGTTGGTGGTGTAGATTCTAGTTGGCTTAAATCCTGTGGTATTTCTTCACTGATAGGCACTATAGTGGGGGCTGACCTAATTAAAGGGCGCTGTTTCCATACTTGAGTGCGAGTGTTCCTAACTAAAGGACGCTCAGACCTAACCTCAATGGATGCATTCCTAGTTAAAGGGCACATTGTTCCATCTAATGTAAAGGTCCTACCAGTGGGACGCCATTGCTAGCCAACCTGGGCACGAGTTCTACCCGTTGGCTTCCATTCAAGACTATTCCTAATGGCATTCATTTCATTCACATGATCAATAAGACACAAATCATGACGTTGGAAAAACATACATTCATTACAATTCCAACAATTCAAATTAGAATTCACGAATGGTTTTGGCTTCTGCACAGGCGCAGAGCTTTTAGTCTTAACATGATTCTTTTTATTTAAAACTGAACTAACATTCCTATGGTGAGCTTCTACTTTCTTCCTTTTGGCACTACTAGTGGAGGGCTTGATCTTATCTTTCTTGAGTGGCGATCCTTTAGCCTTAGTAGTCTCTTTTAATCTTGTAGAAGGCAAAGTGGGAACATTAGCAACAGATTTTAAAGGTGCCTTACTTGATTGTGCCAATGACGGTTTTGCTCCTGGAGTCTTATTAAATGGAGTTACAACAATGGGCCTATTAATAAGTAGTGCAGAGCCTGGTTTACCTATGTATTTCAAATATGCTAAGCAATATTGAACTCGCTTAATATATTCATGAGCCGAATAATAGTAGCTACTTGAGGGATCTAAGGCATAAAGATCGTCTAAAATATCCCTAACAAGATCTACATGCTTAATGGCATTCCTCATATAATCATCTTAGGTAACCGGGTTTCTCTTATGAAGCGGGTTCTTATAAAGCACTACTGACTTGGTTGTTGGAGCACTAGTGGACGGTGCAGAGTCGGTAGCTGAGTTATCAACAACTTCTTGTCGGGTGAGAAGAAGTGTCTCCTTTAACTCGGCCAAAACCATATTTTTGTCAATGAGCATGATGTTTAAGTCAGAGATTTCCTCACATTTTTGGTTCAATTGTTCAACATAAGATTGTTGATGTGCCGCATTAAAAGCGAAGCGTTCTTCTAGTGAACCATAAAGTTGAGACATTCCCTGTCTTGCACGATCCATCTCCCCTAGAATAGACGAAAGTCTAATTTCTAAGTCCTGGTTTTTTGACTCTGCGGCCTCTAGTTCCAATTTTAATGTTTCATTTGATGACACATCTCTCTTCAATCTCATAATCTCTTCCTCTAATGCCTTAAAAATTGCAATCATCTTGTCACTCGTCTCAACACCGTTTTCACAACTATTTGATATCAAAAGATCCTCATTTTGAGTTTGTTGTTTTAATTCTAAAGATATACAATGTTATTCTAGTTGATTAAAGCATTTTGAAAGTAAATTGTAAGAATCTTGTAGCTTTAAAAATTCAGCGTTAGAATCGTGACAAGAATGATTATCTACCTCATTTACAGTATCAGCAACATTTACAGAGAGATCACATACATCATCACAAATATTCACATCATCACATTTAATCATAGCGGATGTAAGCTCATTCGAATAATTAACATTTACAGTAGTAAGCACATCACACGAGATTACTGCGGACAAGAATCGGTCATATTCGGTTAAAATCTTTTCTTTTTCAATTAGTTGTAGTTCGTAAGCGGTGTCCATTTCATAAAACACTTTTTGAACTTCTCCAATTTCAAATTCAAGATTTTCCTTAAGAGATGCAAAACTTCCTTTTAGACTTTCGACAAATGGATTGATCTCATTTTTAAACACCTCGTTCATGTGTTCGAAAGCCCATTCTCCGGCGTTTAGGCCATTTGAAGTCGTACATTCCAAAATGACCTTGTCAAAATTAGTAAAGTATTGATTAATCTCTTGCAAGTTTAACCATACAGTGCTAACAGGTGGGAGATCCTTTGGAATTTCCTTAGGACCTTCCATGTTGACAAGTGTAGGAAATGTACTAGGGTTTTCTTCATTCAACATGTAGGTTGGTGCTGTAATGAGATCTTTGTCCATATGGAAGCGAATTCTAAAATCCGTTTTAGCAAGCTCCTGATTCATTTTAAAATAATCACACTCGGGATATTTTGTAGAATTGTATGACCGATCCTCATCAACTAGATCCTTACTTGTGCGATCATCGAAAATAATAATCGGATCTAAGACCAATCCTAGTTGGGTTGCATTATAAAGTCTAGAACTATGGATCAAAGCTTGTTTTGCATACCGTGGGTTAGGGGGAAGGCCTTTTTGACGTGATAAGTTAAATTCTCTAAACGAAGCATCAAATAAGTGCACTAGTTGAGAAGCAGCGTATTGTCTTAAAAGCAAATAATCTAGACTTCTAATCTTATTAGCAGCATTAATCTCCATTTCATTCTTCTTAGACTCGAGTAATTCAAAATCCGTTTGAAGTTTTTGAAAATTAGTGACTACTAACTCCTTTTCTTTAAGTTCATTAGAAAGATTTGCTCTTAAGTTTTCAATTTCTTGCAAGTGACCCATTTGTTTGTTTCGAAAGTGATCATATTCGGGATTTGTTAGAACACTAGACGAAGGCACTAATTCTAAAGTTTGAACTTTCTCGTTGCTTAAGTCAAGCTCATCAGACAAATTCTTATTCTTAGCTAGGGTTTCTAAAAGTGCAGCATTCATTTGGCTAAGTAATGTAGCAGGAACCATGACCAAATCTTGTTGAGCAGGAGTAGGCGTATGCGAAATGGCTCCCGGTTGTGATTCACTCAAAGTCTGGGGACTCACATTGATATTACTATCATTGATTGTCTCCTCATTTGAAAAACTCACCACCGAAGACTCATTCGAATCAGCACTCTCTTGCACAACTTGATGTGGTTGAATACTAGCATCAGTGGTATTATCAGTGGTATTAATAAGTACCTCAGATCTCTTTTCTGGCCCTAAGCTGGAGATAGTTGCCATGAGAGCAACCTTTGCAGATTGAAATTCATCACAGTTTGAGTCATACGCATCGAGATCATCTGCTTGGTATGCTGCATTCTGTGTGGTGACAGTGTCTTGTTCAGCAATCCCTGGATCAGCAAGAAATGCAAGCTCCTCTTCATCAAGTTCCCTTCCTTGTGCCTGAGAATTCACCAGATAGATCTTCTCTGCAAACCATTGACCATCCCTTCTCCTCTTGGGTTTCTTGCAATCCCTGGACATGTGTCCTTCTTCCTTGCAGTTGTAGCATGTAATCATTCTCAACTTGCCTGTGGAATTAGCCCGTGGAGGATTATTGACTATTGGAGCAGGATTGACCGTGCGAGCATTAGTAGTTGATGTAGTAGGTCTCCCCTGATATGGTTGAATAGGTTGAACCATCACCCTGCCATTCTCAATAGTAGCTTGTTGGCGAGAATTGGATGAATTCCTCAACTGATTGTTGGTAGGAGCTTGTCCTCTAAATCCTCGTTTGCTTAAAGTCCTTGTGAGATAAGCATACATAGTGGTTAACACTTCAACTGGGTCAGTTCCTTGTTTGAACACTGGAATGGGGACTTCTTCATAATCATCACAATACATTGCTTGGTCTTGTTGAGCTGCATAATCACTAGAAGGAATACTCATTTGATCAGGGTAGCTTGTTGGATATGCTGCATTCTCTTGATAAGAAGAATATGAAGATTGAGCATAAGGTGCAATACTTGCAGGGTGATGTTGTGAAGCATAGTGTGGTGAAGGTGTATTGAACCGATATTGTTGCTGATGTGAGGTGGGTGGTTGCGGTAGAATCGAGTATTGGGGAAAGGTTGGTGTCATGTAAGGTGATGGATGATAGGCTCTTGTCCCAAGATATAAGGAGTGTTGTTGTGAGACAAGCTTGGTTGATTCGCCATCAAAGCTAAGGAATCAGGGTACATACCTCGAGGCGAACGGTGCATGATCACATGTTTCTCATGCTGTTGAAGGAAAGCATAGAGTTGATCCAAATTGCACTTATGCAAATCCCTGGTTAACTTAACATCAGTAATGTACTCACCCTATTCAGCTTGAGGTAAAGTATTCAAGAATTTGGTGTTAACCTGGAATGGAGCAATCACAAGATTGTATACATTCAGATCATTCATGAGAGTGGTGAACCTGAAGTAATAATCGTGAAGCGTTCCCCCTGGGTTGTACGTGAATCTATCAAACAGATCATACAACTGACATTCCCTTTCCTGTTTGGTGAGAGACGTACCTTGTAACAACACCTTTAGACGTTCCCATAAATCCTTTGCCACCGTATACTGACTTACCATCCGATAGATGTCATGGGGAAGAGCTTGGAGAATGGTTTGAAGAGCCTTTTCGTCTGCATCGGCAATAAGTTGTTGAGCTGGTGTAAGTTCTTCAAATTCTCTTGGTCGAGTCACATTGTTAACCACGATGGTACCATAGTCAAGTGGACCATTTAAAATTGACTTAACCATAAGCCTCCCATAAACCGGTTTTCCCTTAAGGTAAGACATCATCCGGCCTTGCCATGCTTCAAAAACTTCTTTGATGAGCATTGGCGGGCGATTATCCGTTCCCGTAATGACGGAAATATCCGTACCTGATGTCATCTGAGGCATTACTGAATTCGGATTCATTTTGTTCACTTCAAAGAGACAAAGATTATCGGTTGATCGAGCAGTGAAGTAAAGCTTGTGAATTGTGTTGAGTTTTTGTTGTAAGAAACCAAGATTAAATCCTCTAAAAAATCGTCGAAAAAACAAGTAAAATAACCCTTGATTCGGAACTTTTTGTTGATTCGGAAGTTTGATTCGGAAGATTTTGGCTTGGAAATACCTTGATTCGAAACTTTTGGTTCGGAAGTCTTGATCCGGAACTTTCCCTTGATCCGGAACTTTTCCCTTGATTCGGAACTTTCCTTGATCCGGAACTTTCCCTTGATCCGGAACTTTTTCCTTGATCCGGAACTTTCCTTGATCCGGAACTTTTGGTTCGGAACTTCTTGATCCGGAACTTTTGTTGATCCGGAACTTTTCGTTCGGAACTTTTGGTTCGGAACTTCCTTGATCCGGAACTTTTCGTTCGGAACTTTTGGTTCGGAACTTTTGTTGATACGGAACTTTTTGTTCGGAACTTTTGATCCGGAACTTTGGTTGATCCGGAACTTTTTGGTCCGGAACTTTTTGGTTCGGAACTTTTTGGTCTTGGTTCGGAACTTTGCTGGGTAATCAGAAACTTTGTTCGAGTATGAACAATCGATCAAAAAGAAGATTTAAACCCAGATTTTTACCAAATAACCCAAAAAGTTTTGTGATTTCTACAATAATAAGTAAAAACTAATACTTATCTACTAATCCCAATCACAAAAACACCAAGAATCAAGATGAATCTTCTTAAAGAACACTAATACAATCAAAAACTAAAAAACCACACAAATCATTACCTTAAATCACCCCATAGCTCTTGATACCAAATGTAGAATCTTGATAACCTATGAATCTATGAAGTGGGTTGTTGATTTCTAGAGAGAGAAACTAGAGAGAGAAAGTGAGAGAAAACTATGTGTTATTTTATTCAAATGGAAAACAAGAAGTGTTCAACAACCAACCCCTTTCCAAGGAGGAAAGGGGTATTTATACTTCCAAGTCACTAATGGACTTGGGCCGGCCCATGACAAGCCCATGGACCGGTTCTTACTTAACTAAATAAGTAACTATTAACTATTTGTTAACTACGAGCTATTACAACATTAATAATATTTTGGAGTGACTGATACTTCTAATATACGTAAAAACGTATTTCTAACACATCCAAATGTTTGGCGACCCCACTCTTCATACATTGTTGTGTAGACCTCTGATTACAAGAATCAAGAACATTACACGTCTTGATCTTCCACCCAGTCTGAAATTTTCCTCACTGCTTCCTACCCTTCATTGTCTTCCTGGTCACAGCCTGACCGTTTAGGGTATATACACAGTTAGCCATTCTTGTTCCTGATAGTACCACTAGTGAACCCTTTATAACCTTGATCTTGCCCGACTGCATCTTCACGGTAAAACCCTCTTTTTCAAGAGTGCCTAGCGATATCAAATTTCGTTTTAATTCTAGAACATACCTGACGTTGTCCAACACGAAACTTTACCCATCCCTCTTTCGTACTTGAACCTTACCTGTCCCCCGTACACGACATTCCCTATATCATCTAACAATACATTACCAACCTCATACTCCTTAAAATCAACCAAGTAATCTCTCACGTGTCTCATATGGTATGAGCCCTCTGAATCTACGATCCAGTCTAAAAGTTCATCAACACTCATAGCCATCATATATCATCATTGCCATACCCATCAGCTCTAGAATCGGATACCTGATCTTTATTCCTGATAAAACCTTGAGATTTCTTGTGATTATACTTGGGACAATCCCTCTTCAAATGATCCTCGGACTAACATATATAACACCTGAGTTTTTCGCTCCTTCCTTGTGACTTTGACCACGAAGTATTTGCACCCTGCTCCATATTTCTCTGACAAGATCTCTCCCTTACATACAACCCTTCACCTTCATCACCCTTTGCTTACGTCATCTTCTGAAGTTCCCTAGAATTAAGTTTCACGAGCACGTCTTCTAGCTTCAAGGTATCCCGACCATATAGCAAAGTCTCCACGAAATTATCGTAAGACGATGGTAAAGATGTGAGTAATAACAATTCTTGATCCTCATCTGATATAGCAGTATCTACACCCGCTAAATCACTTACAAGCTTGTGAAACTCATCAATATATTTAGACTGACTCCTTCCTTGTTGCATTTGAAAAGTATATAACTTTTTCTTTAAGTATAAACGATTAGCTAAAGACTTTGTCATGTATAAAGTTTCTAACTTTTTCTAAATCCCCGCTATAGTCGTCTCCTTGGTGATCTCCCGTAGTACCTGATCACCTAAAAACAAGATCAATACGATGTGAGCCTTTTTCTGAATGACGTTATCGTACGCCAATATTGTGGTGGCGGGTAATTCCTCCAATGTTGCATCTAATCCCAGATATTCTAGCAAAGCCTTCATCCTTACATGCCATAACCCGAAATCATTCTTCTCATCGAATTTCTCGACGTCAAACTTGTTCAACATCATCTTATTTCAACCCTTTTGCTAATCGTTTAACCTTTTGTGAATTTACCTACACAAAAAAACAATATGGCAAAGTACCCCTTATGTG
Source organism: Glebionis coronaria (assembly GCA_025667525.1). Classification (NCBI taxonomy): domain Eukaryota; kingdom Viridiplantae; phylum Streptophyta; class Magnoliopsida; order Asterales; family Asteraceae; genus Glebionis; species Glebionis coronaria. Next base: position 426,439,631 of record CM046877.1, read on the forward strand.
AAACACCCTTGCTTTATCGATATATATCTAAGATAAAAATCTCAGAAATCGATTAAACTAAGTAACCCTTGAAAAGAAAACCCTTTCTTCCTCAAATATCGACTGAACCTTAGAAATTAACCTAACCAAAAAATCGACAACCATAGAATAAAGAAAATACCAGGCACCTTTTGAAGTAACCCTTGTCGTACTTTTAATTTTGCAAAACCGATCTCTAATAACCTAAGAAGTCTTGCAACCTCGACAAGTCTTGAACGCTCTTTATCCCTTTATTAATTTGTTAAACCTTGTGATAAACCCTCACAATCATAAATTAACAAAGTCCCTTCGATAATTCGCTAAACCTTGTGATATATTAACCCTCACAATCACGAATTACGAAGTCCCCTTGTGTGAATCCCTTCAAAATAATTACTTTTTTTTATAAAAAACAAAATAACAATACAATTCTAAAATTAGCCAAAGTAAATAACCCTTTGGACAATTTTATAGAAGCCCAAAACAAAAGAATCCCTTTGAAGTACTTATATAATTATGTAGTTGACTTTTAGATAAGAGAAAACTAGAAACTGTTCTTCTTCTTTACCAACGTCAACAACAAGAAAAAGAAAACAACCACCTATCAGCGATGAAAACCACCACCGATCCCTTTATTGTCGAAACCCTTATGCTTCCTTGTCGATCTAAACTCGATCAACAAGAAACCCACTTCGATCGATCCTAGTGAACTAGAGAGACTTGCGAACCGAAGCTCTGGTACCACTTATTGTAATATACGACTACAACCTGGTTACTAGATGCAGAAACCACGATTAGAGAAGCTATCGATAGAAAAGAAACCCACAAGGTATTTACCATAATCGACCGCTTAGTATTACTGATAAAGAAAGCATTTTGAATCGCTTCCCCTCCCCTCCCCCCCCCCCCCCCCCCCTCACCTCCTTTTATAAGGATGAGGGGGAACCGACTATTACATAGACTACTAGTCAGGTTGGGCTAAGAACAAGCAACTGATCTTTATTCTAGTAGCTATAGGAAACTCAACACTTAAGCCCCTAGACATCGACTTAGGCTAATAAAGACTAGAAACATAACAACAATGATAGTCTTTAATCGGATGCTATCCGAAATCAATACAAAACTCAATACACTTGCAACATTTTTATCAATGACTACCTAAATCGCTAAACAATCGTGATCAAATGATTAAAGATTAAACCCTAGACAACTAGATGATAAACACAAAGAGAGAAAATAAATGGGAGAGATGAATAATTGTGATAATTAAAACCATAGCTTAACCTTCAGCTTATATGAGGCTTGCATTTGCACATGGATTGAAATTTAGGGAAGAATCAAGTGGTTTAGGTTGAAATGTTGCAGAATATTAGATAACCGACAGCTCGTGTGAATAGTGTGTTGCACCGGGATTTAATTTTTGGGAAGAAGCGAGTTGTTTAGGTCGTAATGTTTGTCTTTTGGTTGAGTTAATGTGGTGTGTTTGAAAATCGTGTTAATTTAATTTAGTTTTAAACTTTTATTAATTGAATAAGGTACTCGATGTAAGGGTTAAGTGCGTTAGGTTTAGTGTATGTAATTTCAAAACGTGTAATTAAAAAAAGCGGGAATCTTTAATTGTTTAAAATGTTTTTATTATATTTAGTAGTTCATGGGAATATCATAGTTTGAAGGGTTGGTTGATTATGGCTTTTAATGTCACTAGTTGTTTAGTTTTTTATGAACAATATATTTAAAAGGATTTTTGTGTTGCTTAACATGAAAAGAGGTATATATTGTGTGAAAGATAAATGTTTAGGGTTTAATATGTTTGTAAGGAATATATAAACTTAATTTCTCTACTAAAAGTTGAAGAAACGTTTTCATGCCTACATTTACCATCGACGACTGATTTCCACCGTTTGTGATGATTGTATCCGCTCAAGTTGCCTAAGGCAATTTAATCATTGATATATAAGATGGTGGTAGCCTCTATAATTCATCCTCATCTCTCATCTAAACTAAAAAATACAATTAAAAAATGGCATCTTGAAGTTCCTCTACCCTGTCCACCCTGTTTTGAAAGAACTCATGCAATTGAGTGGTGGGAAAGATTTGGCAGAAGCTAAGAAGTTCTATTTTACTTAAAAAGTTGTTGAGGAGAAAGATTTTAGTAATTCAATACGTGATGAGATTGCTGCTATGAGAAACCAATTGAGGAATATGAATGTCATGATCGAAGAAATGGATCGTTTGATGAATAACTCTTGTCTTAGCTATGACAATCATTTGGATCTATAAATTGGATTACTTGTGTAAAGATAATACATAGGCTTTTACCTAGTAAAAAAATTAAAGTTCGTTGTTCTGGTCTAATCGAATTGATCCTGGTTAACTATGCGACTCAGTCGTTCTTTGGTGAAACAAAAGTTGTGTCGTTGTAGTAAAATTAAAGGTGTAAAACTTTAAAGTAAAAAAGCTGGTAAAATAAATCTAACTCTAATTTAAAATATATGACAAGAATTTAAAAGCGTGACAAAAAAGTAAATAGCAATTAAAATAAATAACGCAAACTTAAAACTATCTAAGGCAAACTTAAAACGCAACTAAAACTTAAACTAAGGCAAGGCTAAAAATAAATCTGAGGCAAATAAACATAAAGTGCGACTAATTAAAAAGGCGGGAAAAGTAAAGTTTAAAAAATTAAAACTTAAAAGCTGAAATTAAAAAGAACCTGAAAAAGCTCATTCGGAATAATACCCTCATTCGGAATAAACATTCATCCGGAATGTCACCTTCGTTCGGAATGTTTTCTTCTTTACTCGGAATATTCTTCTTCGTTCGGATAAATCAACACAAAACACTCATTCGGAATTTTTGAACAAAACCTTCATCCGGAATAATTCCTTTATCCGGAATATGTCACTTATCCGGAATAAAGTCTTTATTCGGAATATTTCTTTGATTCGGAATATATTCCAAATGAATCCCTTGATTCGGAACTTTCTTGATTCGGAACTCCCTTGATTCAGAACTTTCTTGATTCGGAACTTTCTGAACAAAACTTTGATTCGGAACTTTTATTTGGTTCAGAACTTTGATTCGGAACTTTGCTTGATTCGGAACTTTGCTTGGTTCGGAACTTTGATTCGGAACTTTGCTTGATTCGGAACATTGATTCGGAACTTTGCTTGGTTCGGAACTTTGCTTGGTTCGGAACTTTGGTTCGGAACTTCCTTGATTCGGAACTTTTGCTTGGTTCGGAACTTTTGCTTGATTCTGAACTTCCTTGATTTAGAACTTCCTTGATTCAGAACTTTCTGAACAAATCTTTGATCCGGAATATACCTGGGAAATGAACAGGAACGAAGAACACGCAAGAACAAAAAATAACACGAATCCAATCTAAACTAATCAAAATCAACCACAAGATTAAATCAAACTAATAACAAATAATCAACTAATGATAATCTATCAAACCAAAACAATAAAACTCACAATAATAACCACAATAATCAAAACCCACTTAATTAAATCAAATAAAACTCAAGAACATAAACATAAACAATAAAGCATAAAGATTAAAGATTAAAGAAAGGTAGATAGAAGATTGACAAGAAAAGTAAAGATTAACAATAATTAAAATGAAACTTACTTGAAATTAAATGTATTTAAGGTGCAAGACAATTAATTAAATGACATGTAATTAAATGTGCAAGAATTAAAGTGGAAGAGCATAGTTTGTCAAACTAGCCAACAAAATGAAATGTAAATCCTAATCATCTATTTATAGGGGAGATTAAGGAGGTGCTTAGGAAGCTTCCTCCCCTCTTTCTTCTTTCCTTAATTGCATGATTAAGTCCTTGTCTTCTTAATCTTTTGACTTTAACGACTTTGTCTCGGGATTTCTTTAAACTCGTCTTGTAATTCTTCAATAAATTAGACTTGAGTTCTTCGGCTTTTAGTAAACTTCCGTCTTTTGACTTTTTCTTCGATAAATCTTCAGAATTGGTCTTGGACTTCCGTTCTTTTTGCACTCTTGATTTTTTGACTTCATCTTTCGTCTTTTTCTTCGATAAAAGTCCGTAAATGCCCGTGTTTTCTCCCCTTTTCACATTTTCGTCCTAAATCACAACAAAAACACAAACCACGCATAATTCCGACATTTATGACATAAAATACATGTTTTGGTCCGGTTATTATTGTAGTTAAGTGGTAAAAAGGATGGGTGTTTACACACCTATCAAATCCCCTACACTTGACCATTGCAATGTCCTCATGCAATGCATTAGTTACAAAGCACGTTTACACTTTTTATCACAATCAATCCACATTGGCCTTTATAAAAGAGATAGAAAATTATAAACATTCAAAGTAAAGAAATCAAAAACAAACCTTCGGGTTTTAGAAATGTTGTGAATGATCACCATCCTCAAGTTTTCACTTTCTCCAAACCAAGCTTAAAAATGAGATCATTGTTATTATAAGTTAGCAAACTAACACGAACTCATGTGGGCCAATTATTTACTTAGACTCCCTTATTCCTAGGTGTATCTCTTATATTTTATTATTGTCTTGAATGATCACGAGGATGCATTGTTGACTTATTTCGATAGTTATTTAGGCTAAATATAAAGTGGGACGATTTAATCAATAGTTAGCTAAAGGACAAAATCTTTTAAAACTGCTTCTTGGGACCTCATAAAGTTCATATCTTGGCATAACTCGCTTCACGATTTGAGACCTTTCTCGGACCGATATTTGGCAGCGACTTCATACTTCAAATCTTGAGAGACGTTCATGAAATAACGGCCTTCTCTTCATAATAGGAATTTATTCACTTGAAGTTTTGAGAGATTCTTAATACTTAGACCACGACTTCTTCATTTTTCTCCAATCTTTATTTTGGACTTTGATATACAACGATCCGCCTCCTTTTAGGACTTGGATCTATTTATCCTTATACCTTGTTAGGGCCTTTTTGGATAGACTTCTCCATGATCTTTACGGGAGTATTTACTTTTCGTCGTGTGTCTCGATCCTTCATATTGATTTTCGATAAATGATTCTTCACATCACTTGGGATCTTTAGCAACAAAATGTAGCCCTCATGCCTTGTTAGGGCCTTTTCGGACTCGCCAATCTTCGCATCCCGCTTCAATAAGTTATGCCTTGGCTATGAACTCTAATCCATACCGAGCAACTTTTTCTTGGGCTAGAAGCTAAGTAACTTTTCAAATCGTACAACCTTATTTATTGCAGATAAATTTATTAACAAGCGATGGGAGAATAGGCTTATAATTAACTCACATAAATTCACGAAAGAATACCAAACTTATAATTGACTCTATCATCTCTCGTTCTCCACAGTTTAAAATCTCAAGTAATGAGACTCGTGGATGCTTAGCCTATTAAATCAAAGTTTTGGGTTTTCGAGTCACCTATAGGATCTTGCAAACTCTTAGACTTTTTCAAGTTTAGAAATCGCATTTTAAAGTTCTTTTGATAAACGACTCTCTAAGATCAATTATAGGAACTTGCGAAAAGTTCTTGTTCTTAACCCGTGAGAGTTAAGACTTTCGCATTTTATAGCTCCCTATATAAAAGCCTAGCAAAACTTGACTTAAACACGTTAAGGATACTAGCTAGAGTAAACTTAGATAAGTAAACTCGGGTTGAGTCAAAAGATTCACAACGTTTGAAAATTAAAACCACTTTATTAAAAATTTATTCTAGCAAAGAAAGAAAATAACTATACAAAGGGAAAAACTAATAGGCCAAAATAGATCAAAAATTTTGAAAAATGTCGAAAAAATTGATTTTCCGGTTAAAATGAGGACAAATACAAGGAAAAGACCACTTAACTTCGATAGAAGTCCCCCCACACTTAATATAAACATTGTCCTCAATGTTTAAGCTTGTGGGAGTAAACTCCTCTACACTTAGGACATTGTGCACGTTGTTTAAATCTCGCTAAGGAAAAGACAACTAAAGAGATTCCTATTTTAATATTGAGAAATATAAAATAGTGAATCGAAAAGAGTTAGGATAGAACCGGGAAGATGGGAACACGGAATCACGGGTCGTCAAAAATCATCAAGAGTGGATCATTGAGCGCTCGAATCCCTGAATAGTAGAAGAGAGGAAATAGCAAACACCAACGGGTCTCCCCCTACACTTATGGTTAAAACAAAGAAATCGGGTTGCCTCCCGAGAAGCGCTTGTTTTTGTTAACCGAGTCACGAGCCTGACTCGTCCCCGAATTAAATGGTCCATGGGGAAGCCTCAAATGTAATACCGGGATCAAAGGCCTTGTCCTCATTCCCGGTTGACATCAACAAAGGGGAGGCGGGAGGATAAGTCTTAAATGGTAGAAAGGTCCTTTCAACATACGAGAAGTATGTGAAGTCTTGGTCCACGGGAGGTGGGGTGGGTAAAGGAATCACATTGTCATCCTCAAAGACAATGGATGCTGACCAATTGGCAAAGCCGTAAGGTTATCAATCATAGAATGGTCATTTTCACCTCCTGGGTCAAAGCACTCATCCTCATTTTCCAGTATGGAACGAGGAGAGTAAAAGCGATACATCACCCGTTTGGGTGTGCACGCGGTAGGATGAGGTGGCAATATAATATGAGAAGTATGAGAACAATTACCTTCCACCTGTGTAGAGTCAAGTCTTTCCACCTCTGCGATAGAAGGAGGCATGGCTAACAACGGATGCTCATTAATAGCAAGAGAATCAGAGCTATCAATGTCCTCAATCCCTTCGTCAAAGAGAGGATTCATCTCACTAGATATGTAAGCGTCATCAAATTCAAATAAAGGGTTCGAATAAATCTTGAAAGTTTCCTTCGGAACGTCTTCATCGGATAGTGATTCGTCATCACTAGAAGTAAAATCATCATCTTGATCAAAAAGAGGATTAGAGAAAGCCAAAGAATCCTCTCCCAAAGTGTTGGTGGAAGGAACATCATCAGAAGAAAGTGCATCATACTCATCGTCACTGTCGGATGTCAACTCAGATTCACTTGGAATTGGGACAAGGTTATCAGCACTAGACTTTATGAATTCGTCGGATTCCTTTGCAGGAATTGTGCTAAGATCCTTATCCCCTAGGATGGGTGAATCCTTAGGTTCCAGGGTCGGCAAGTCGGGAGAAGGAATAGAATTCTCATCGTTCCAAGAAATAGGACTCTCATCGTCATCACTATCATAATAATATGGAGGCACAAGAGGAGGAGAATAAGCACTAAGGTTAGATACTTGCTCTTGTTGCTGATCCGCTTGACATTTCTCCATGATCTTGTTGCAAGCTTCTTGAACTTTTTGAAAGTTGTCAAAAAGTGTGGCCATTTGCTCAGGAGGAAGTGCACAAAAGGGTTGATGATTGACGGTGTGACGTGGGGGCTCAAAATTATACACACTGGGATGATAGCACGGAATTTTCTCAAAGACCTTCGACGGATCACAAGAAGAAGCATCGTGAGGGCCCTCATAAATATAGCACCACGGGTATGGCGAAAAACCCGGTGCATCATGAGGATAAGGATTGTCATAGACGGGAGAAGGTGAGAAGGTATTGTAAGAGGAGAAGTATGAATTTGTTGAATTGTAAAATGGACAAAATCCAAATTGTGTATCGTCGATATCAAACCACACCGCTCACAAGTACACCATTGACATGTTTGAAAACCATGCCATGGTCTCCCACATCGTACGCAAGACGAATCCATGAAGAATTATAAATAAGAGGGGTAAAGAAAAGAATTAAACATAATAGAGGATAAAGAGGAATATTTTTGGTGCAAAACTTTGAAAAAGAAATGCTTTTATGATTTTTCAAATGTTTTTGAGATTTTTTGAAAATTTTTGACACGAAAAATAACGTTCACGAGTGAACGGATCCCAAAAAGCAACGCGTCTCTCACAGAAAACTGTTAATCTTCACGAAAAGAGCCGACAGCGGTGCCATTTAATACATAGGCTTTTACCTAGTAAAAAAATTAAAGTTCGTTGTTCTGGTCTAATCGAATTGATCCTGGTTAACTATGCGACTCAGTCGTTCTTTTGTGAAACAAAAGTTGTGTCGTTGTAGTAAAATTAAAGGTGCAAAACTTTAAAGTAAAAAAGGCGGTAAAATAAATCTAACTCTAATTTAAAATAAATGACAAGAATTTAAAAGCGTGACAAAAAGGTAAATAGCAATTAAAATAAATAACGCAAACTTAAAACTATCTAAGGCAAACTTAAAACGCAACTAAAACTTAAACTAAGGCAAGGCTAAAAATAAATCTGAGGAAAATAAACTTAAAGTGCGACTAATTAAAAAGGCGGGAAAAGTATAGTTTAAAAAATTAAAACTTAAAAGCTGAAATTAAAAAGAACCTGAAAAAGCTCATTCGGAATAATACCCTCATCCGGAATAAACATTCATCCGGAATGTCACCTTCGTTCGGAATGTTTTCTTCTTTACTCGGAATATTCTTCTTCGTTTGGAATAAATCAACACAAAACACTCATTCGGAATTCTTGAACAAAACCTTCATCCGGAATAATTGCTTTATCCGGAATATGTCACTTATCCGGAATAAAGTCTTTATTCGGAATATTGCTTTGATTCGGAATATATTCCAAATGAATCCCTTGATTCGGAACTTTCTTGATTCGGAACTCCCTTGATTCAGAACTTTCTTGATTCGGAACTTTCTGAACAAAACTTTGATTCGGAACTTTTGCTTGGTTCGGAACTTTGATTCGGAACTTTGATTGATTCGGAACTTTGCTTGGTTAAGAACTTTGATTCGGAACTTTGCTTGATTCGGAACTTTGATTCGGAACTTTGCTTGGTTCGGAACTTTGCTTGGTTCGGAACTTTGGTTCGGAACTTCCTTGATTCACTTTTGCTTGGTTTGGAACTTTTGCTTGATTCAGAACTTCCTTGATTCAGAACTTTCTGAACAAATCTTTGATCCGGAATATACCTGGGAAATGAACAGGAACGAAGAACACGCAAGAACAAAAAATAACACGAATCCAATCTAAACTAATCAAAATCAACCACAAGATTAAATCAAACTAATAACAAATAATCAACTAATGATAATCTATCAAACCAAAACAATAAAACTCACAATAAGAACCACAATAATCAAAACCCACTTAATTAAATCAAATAAAACTCAAGAACATAAACATAAACAATAAAGCATAAAGATTAAAGAAAGGTAGATAGAAGATTGACAAGAAAGGTAAAGATTAATAATAATTAAAAGGAAACTTACTTGAAATTAAATGTATTTAAGGTGCAAGACAATTAATTAAATGACATGTAATTAAATGTGCAAGAATTAAAGTGGAAGAGCATATTGTCAAACTAGCCAACAAAATGAAATGTAAATCCTAATCATCTATTTATAGGGGAGATTAGGGAGGTGATTAGGAAGCTTCCTCCCCTCTTTCTTCTTTCCTTAATTGCATGATTAAGTCCTTGTCTTCTTAATCTTTTGGCTTTAACGACTTTCTCTCGGGATTTCTTTAAATTCGTCTTGTAATTCTTCAATAAATTAGACTTGAGTTCTTCGGCTTTTAGTAAACTTCCGTCTTTTGACTTTTTCTTCGATAAATCTTCAGAATTGGTCTTGGACTTCCGTTCTTTTTGCACTCTTGATTTCTTGACTTCGTCTTTCGTCTTTTTTTCGATAAAAGCCCGTAAATGCCCGTGTTTTCTCCCATTTTCACATTTTCGTCCTAAATCACAACAAAAAAACAAACCACGCATAATTCTGACATTTACGACATAAAATACACGTTTTGGTCCGGTTATTATTGTAGTTAAGTGGTAAAAAGGATGGGTTTTTACACACCTATCAAAAGAAGATGAAAGAAATATTAGATAAGAATATGTGTAGGTTGCAAAATGTGGCGGTTGCACAACAATTGATGTGCTTGAGATAGAAAGCAATTCTTATTCTATTGATGTAATAATCTATGAAGAAGAAGATTAGGTTGTTATAGGTTTGGGGTTTTGAAGAAGTGTAGGTTTATGGGACTTATGGACCTTTTGGTCAGTTTATGTTTGTTTTGCGTAGCTTTTTATGTATGTGTTAACTGCTTGTGTTTGTTTATATTATGATAGGATTATGTTTACTTCTTTGGAAGCTAGCTGTTTGTAATGGTTATTAAGGCTTATGAAATGAAGTATTTGTTTTAGGTGTTATATCAGTTGTGTTATTCCCTTTCGTTGTGCACAAATTTAAAGCTCATATGTGTAGAATCGTATAATGACTCATCAAGGATTAGAACAACATCAAATAAACATGCACCGGAATAAGAACATGATGTTATCATAACAAGGTTTTCTCTCATGACCATCCTATACAATAATGATTACATATAGCCGTAATTCTACTTGATCAAATATATAATGGTTACCTAACTATAACACGATCAATAAAACATTGTCCTTGGGACTAACCACACAAACACACGCGTCTACATTATACGGGACGTTTGTTTCTACTGTTTGGTGCACACACAAACACTTTTCCACACACAAACTATGCCTTGTGATATCTTTATATAATAGATATAACCTAGCATTTACAAAGAATAACAGTAAATATATTAGGAAACTAAGATCTTCCTAATGTTTATCTTTATTTATTTTTCTTCCAAACCAAGTCTTTCACATTGTCGACTTTGGTCCTTCATGTTTCCTTTGTAACATATCAGTTCTTTTGTATCATAAATTCAAATAATACCCAACAATCTTCTCCTAGTTAATGATGACATAACAAACCGTGTAAACTTATTCTTCAAGATGATCGTTTTCTTCAACACAACATCTAGAACTTCCCTTTAACTTAAGATCTTCCCCTTAAGTTAAAATCTCCATTCACAATAAATAACCTACAAATATTCTTCCTCTTTTTGTCATTGTCCATTGAGGAAAAATAAACATAAGCAGCTTGAATCTTTACCACTACAAATCATATACTACACTACTAACCCAGTCTTCTAATGAACCAAGGTACCCTCCATGACGCATAATAAGATAAATGACTAAGCAGTAGAAACTTAAACTAGCAGTAGTAATAAACAACTAACAGTAGTAATGAAACTGTTCACCTCAAGTAGTGCATGAACACATCCTAATGGTTAAACACTTTCTCAATAAGCTTACCCTGAAACTAATGTGTTTACCATCTCTTGAATTACTCGTTCTGTAGGCTTTATGTAATGATTACTGATGAAGAACATTAAGTATTACAAACTTGATGTACAAGTAGAATATCTGAAACTTGTGTCATATATCTTGTACTATCCATGTTAGTCAAGCTTATACATAAATCAAAGAATAAGTATATCTCAATCTCTTGACAAAAACCTCATTTATTCATTTAGATGAGTCACATAACAATAAGTGATAAATAAATGTGAGCATTGAGCATGCTAAGTTAAACCCGACACCTTTGCTAGTTTTGACAAGTCTTCATCAACAACAATGCAAGAACGAAAAAGGTATCTTCAAATAAGTAATAATCAACTTTCTTGGTAATCAATTAAAATCAAATAATGAATAGCCCTTAAATACCTTTGAAATCCATGTCTATTTGAAAACACTATATGTCCCAAACATCCTTTTGCTCGAGATTTAAAATATCTGTCAGAGATCTTTGACACAATCGAGAACCAAAAACATGTGTTGTCTAATATTAGACAACACTAGCAGCACAAAAACTTTCCTCGAACATATATGGTAGTATAAACTCCTCGACCCCAAACAATATTAATTTCCTTCTTGGACAGTACTAACATGAAATAGTACTAACCAGACTTGTGAGCTTGATTATAGGAAACATTAGTAATCCAATAGTATAAACTTTAATTGGCAGTATTAACAAATAGACGAGTAGTAGTAATGTTTATGAAGCAGCATCAACTCTGTTGGAATTTAACAACCTACTGTATATAGCATACATGCATCATGAGTAAACGCAACAGATAAGATCAAACAACTATGCACATAATGTAATTAACATAAAGATAATCAAGAACATCAAATCACGAAACCAATAAAACCCTAATCAATATCAGAATATGGTTCACCAGTAAACCTAACGATCAAGTTAGATCTTCTCTAAGATAGTCTATATGGAACTTCAATCAATCACATTTGATTGCTAGATCTTGAATAAGTAGAATACTTAACAACAAACAAACTTGAAACCCTTTGTGGGTTGTTTGAGCCGTCGACCACCAAGAGAGATAGGAAGAGGGATTTGATTTTCAAAGTTATGAAAAAGTGAATCACATCCTTATGTTTATATACTAGAAGGCTTAGGCTAATTATGGATAAGATCTAATATTTCTCTACAAGTAATTAGGCTTCTAGAAAAAAATCTCTCTTCTTCCCTTATGTGTTGGTCGGCCGAATACACTCCAAACACCCCTTAGGTTGACTTTTTGACTTTCTAGATAATTATATTATTTCTCGATAAATATATTAGTAATTACATAAATTACCTTAAAGTCTTAACTCTTATTAATTAATCCTCGTTAACCTTTTAACTTATTAATTAATTATCGTTAAGTAAAGACTTTTATCAAAGTGAAATTATACAACAAATATAGCCATATTATATCGTATATCTTAATAAAAGATGATCTCAATGCCTAAGTGTGTGACCCCTTATACCTACGTACCCTTGCTCGTATAATGTAATAACTATGACTTACGCACAATCCAACAAACTCTTGGTTAAGCAACACAAACCATAGACAAACAACACAAATCATAAACAAACAACACTAATAAAGGAATGCAACATTATGTATTAATGACTGGTACCAACTTACCAAGGATAACATTAAGAAGATACAACATCAATGCTTAGGGTCATCAGCAGTAACCATGCATCCAACAAATCAATCTTCGTTTTGTCATAAAATAATACCCTTCATCTCTTCCCAACATAATGATCAGAAGCTCATCAAATAAACCTTATAACCAAAAGCTTCCATCAATTATATTTGTTAGTGAAAATATTATGATATTTAATTTATACAATCTTTTTTTTTTGATGAAAAACATGTAACATGTAATACATAACGTAAAATGTATAAGTTACTATTCAATCATCAACTTCTCTCGGCGTCTTGATGTTCGTTTGAAAGTCTTAAATTTATATTGCAAGGTTTAGACAAAATAAGGGAATAGAATACAAACACGGGCAAGTATACCCTTTCGTTCGTAATATAGCTTGTAGTGGTAAGCCAGGATCGTTCGCTGAGACTTAATTTCATTTTGGTAATATATATAATAATTGAAGAAAGAAATGATTGAAATAACAATAGTTACAAGTATGACTAATATGGGATAGTTCGTATAAATTCGTGATGATGATAATAATGATCGAGATATGTTTATGTAGGTAAAGAGTGATAATCCTTTTTCGTCAAAATGGCGTTTGCACAATTTACTTTAGTGTGATTCAAGACTTATGTTTATTTAAGTGACTAAGCTTAAAACAAGTTTCCAACGAGTTCAATATTTTATCAAAGTTTCTAAGCAGATCTCTCCAACCAAAGATTCAAAACCATAGACAAGTTCGTAAAACCTTATTATAACAATTTGTGTTTCTCAACGCCAAACTATCGTAATAAATCAACTCTAGATAAAATATGGTTTATAGAACTAGGTGGTAAAATGGTTCTAAAGCATTAGCTTGAAATCAATTATAAAGTATCATATCATAACATCATCACTAATTATAGTCACATACCCATATAGTCACAAATAGTTTAGCCTAACATAGTAATCAAAGTAACAAATGAAAAAAGAGTAAGAGAACATCATACTTAGATTGATTGAATGAACGAGTACACAGGTGTCACGATTGTATCATTTCTCCAAGAATCAAAGAGTGGAATACTCTCGTTAAAAGTATTTCCCAATAGTGGATAATACTAAAAAATTACTAAGTAAGCTAAAATACTCGAGCTATGGAGTATTGAAGAGAAGAGGTGTGTGTAAAATGAGTAGAAGTGACCTCTATTTATAGTGCTGGCTGAGGGAAAATGTGCGCCGCACTTCTCCAAAAGTGTGCCAAACTTTAGAGGTGTGGAATGTGCGCCACACTTTTGACATCTTGTGCTGCACTTTTGTGCGTTCCAGAATCTTCTCTCAATAGTTTTGTTTATTTGTATATTAAGGACGCTTCTTTGTATATCTTCACTTTGCTTCTTCAAACTTTATACCTGCATGTAAAACGCAATATATTAAGTATCGAAAGCTCTTATTTATAATACAAAGTGGCATTATAATAACGGGTTGAATATGTATATTTAGGTCGTTATCAAATTCCTCCACACTTATCTATTGCTTGCCCACAAGCAATCAAAGCGAGAAAACAAATTAGATTTCTAACTTTTAAGTATTGTGAAGTATGATAGGAAAATGATTAAATTTTTCTAACTAGCAAAAGAAAATGACAAAATAATTTCAGCACCTCACATGGATAGTTTTTGGATTTTAAGTTCACACAAATGTCACTCACAAAGGGTAAACGTAAGATAACACTCAAGTAGCTCAGTCATAAAATAGATAGCTACCATAGGTTTGTACATGACACATAAATATAACCGTTCCGGCGTGAGCACTAGATAATTTTTCAAAGAAACAAAACGTGGCAATAATGAGGGTTTAGAGCAAAATATGCCTTCTCAAATTAACTATACTAGAATATTTTTTTTTTCCTTTTTTTTAAGAGAACATCATATATACATTTTGACTTGACAATGGATAAGCATCGTATCGAGATAATAGCATAAGGTATAATATAGCACATAGGTACGAGTGCAACATATTTTAGCAAGCCAGTGTAGCTTAACTAAAATGATAAAATGGTGATTTATTTTGCCTCTTTTTGAAAATATCTATAAATTAACCTCACTGCAGTTTAGTAAATGATGATCAAGCACAAATTCTGAAGCACTAGATTATCGGCTTTCACACAAAATAGAGAAATATAAGGCTAGGTTTTCTCACATGTTTGGTGGATGGTTTTTGTGCTTAGTTATAGTGTCAATCAATAAGATTTTTACTTTGCTAAAACTTTATTTATTTACAAAACATATATATTTTATTTTATTTTTCAAAAAGATTTTTATGTACAAGAATTTATTATTTATTATTATTTTTCCTATTTGTCTCCTCCTCCACACTTAAGATGAACATCGTCCTCGAGGTGATAACTGATAAAAATTAAAAATAGAAAAAATGCAAAGGGAAATGAGAACTTCCCGGGGCTTAGTAGAAAATTACGGGACTTCAAGAGATGAATCCAACTTAGAGCTCTAAGTTTGCTATTTTCCTGCATGATATCATTAAACAAAAAACACATGCAAAATATATACAAGTATGGTTTTATTTATTTTACAAGTCCTCCTCCACACTTAAGTAAAAAGGTGGGGGATAAAATACGGATTGCCTTCTGAGAAGCGCTAAGTTTAGAGTCTTCAGCCAGACTCGGCTACTCGGTTTTATTTTAAAAAGAATGGGATTTCTTCTTTAACAAATTCATTTCAGTTTTCTTCTTTATGGTAGAGCTTGAGTCTATGTCCATTGACAATAAAAGTGGTATTGTCTCTACCGTATAGTTCAACATATCCAAATGGATATTGGTGTTTCACTGTACAAGGTCCAGTCCATCTCGAAGTAAGCTTAGGTTGCTTGAATTTATATTTTGAGATAAAGAGAAGTACTTTCTCTCCATGTTTGAATTCTTTTCTTTGTCACAGTTTGCGATCATGCCACACTATGGTTCGTTCTTTGTATAAATGTGAACTTTCATAAGCTTGATGTCGAAATTCATCTAGCTCATGAAGTTGGAATATACGCTTTTCTCCAGCTGCAATAAGATCAGGGTTGCAGTTCTTAAGTGCCCAATATGCACGGTGTTCAATTTCTATTGGTAAGTGGCTTGTTTTTACATACAAGAGCTTGTACGGTGTGGTTCCAGTTGGGTTTTTGAATGCGGTACGAAAGGCCCATAGAGCATCTTCTGATTTTTTAGACCAACAAGTAGGGTTGTTTTGGAGGGTCTTTTCAAGGATTTGCTTAAGAGATCTATTAGTGTTTTCAACTTGGTCACTCGTTTGAGGGTGGTAAGATGTGGAAAATCGGTGGTTGATTCCATATCTTTTCATGATTTTTTCCATGAGTTTGTTACAGAAATGAGTTCCTCTGTCGCTTATTAGTGCTTTTGGAATTCCAAAACGACTCAATAATTTCTTCATGAATGCTATAACAACTCTTGCATCGTTAGTTTGCAAGGCTTGAGCTTCGTCCCATTTCGATACATAGTCAACGGAGACTAAAATGTATTCACATTTATAAGATTTTGGAAATGGTCCCATGAAGTCGATACCCCACACGTCAAAGATTTAGCAGACTTAGATATTATTTAGAGGCATTTCATCTCTTTTTGTAAGATTTCCAGTCCTTTGACATGCTTCGCATAATCGTACTAAGGTATGAGCTTCACGAATAATCGTAGGCCAGTAAAAGCCAGCGTCGAACACTTTTTTAGCGGTGGTGTTCGCTGCGTAATGTCCTCCGGTCGGTCCGTAGTAACTTTCATCAAGAATTTTTCGAGATTCAGATTCAGAAATACAACGTCGGATCATTCCATCAGAACAGATTCTAAATAGGTGAGGATCGTCCCAAAAGTATTTTTTGAGTTTAGAAAAGAATCGTTTTTTTGTTGATGTGTCATTCCCTTTCGTAAAATACCTACAGCCAAATAGTTTGCAAAGTCTGTGAACCATGGTGTATTGTTAGTATTTATTTGCATTATGTGTTCATCGGGAAAATCATCGATTTCATCATCACTAGAGTCATCATTCACTATGCGAGATAAATGATCGGCAGCAACATTCTCAGCTCCCTTTTTATCTTTAATTTCTAAATCAATTTCTTGTAAAAGCAGTATCCATCGTATGAGACGAGGTTTGGCATCTTGGTTTTTAAACAAGTATTTTAAGGTTGAGTGATCGGTGTAAACTATTGTTTTTGACAATACGAGGTATGATCGAAATTTATCGAACAAGTAAACTACAACCATGAGTTCTTTTTCTGTGATGGTGTAATTTTGTTGGGCTGCGTTTAGAGTTCTACTAGCAAAGTAGATGGGGTGAAATTCTTTTCCATTTTTTTGTCCAAGGAAGGCTCCAAGGGCATGTTGACTTACATCGCACATAAGCACAAATGGAAGATTCTAATTGGCGCTTGCAATAATTGGTGTGCATGTAAGCTTTGCTTTGAGAGTTTCAAATGCTAAAAGGCATTCATCATTAAAAGAAATGCTCTTTCTTTTTCTAGAAGATGAGTTAAAGGTCTTACGATCTTCGCAAAGTCTTTGATAAATCGTCGGTAAAAACCGGCGTGACCTAAAAAACTTCTAATGCCTTTCACATTAGTAGGTGGTGGGAGTTTTGAGATTACGTTTATTTTCGATTTGTCAATTTCTAAGCCTGCGTCAGACACTTTGTGTCCAAGCACAATTCCTTCTTTAACCATAAAGTGACATTTTTCCCAGTTTAGCACAAGATTTGCTTCTTTACATCGTGCTAACATTTTATCAAGATTGCTAAGACATGTGTCGAAAGAATTTCCAAAGACGGAAAAATCGTCCATGAAGACTTCGATTGATTCTTCAATCATATCATGGAAAATTGAAATAATACACCTCTGAAAGGTAGCAGGTGCTTTGCATAGGCCAAAAGGCATGCGCCTATACACGTAAGTTACAAATGGACAAGTAAATGTGGTTTTCTCTTGATCCTTAGGGTTGATTGGGATTTGAAAGTATCTGGAGAGACCATCGAGGAAACAAAAGTATTCATTCCCTACGAGTCTTTCTAACATTTGATCCATAAAGGGCAAAGGAAAATGATCTTTCGCAGTTGCGTCATTTAATTTTCTATAATCAATATAAACTCTCCATCTGGTGATGGTTTGAGTTGGTACTAATTCATTGTTTTCGTTAGTTACTACAGTGATACCTCCCTTTTTAGGTACACAGTGAATATGACTAACCCAGGGGCTATCTACGATTGGGTAGATTATTCCAGAATCGAGGAGTTTAAGGGTCTGTTTTTTAACAACGTCCTTCATGTTAGGATTTAATCTTCGTTGTTTTTCAACAATCGGTATCTTGTTATCCAAAAGTTGGATTTTTTGTTTGCAGAACGATGGACATATGCCAGGAATGTTAGAAGTTTTCCAAGCAAAAGCTTGTTTATGCTTCTTGAGAACTTCAATTAGATCGATTTTGTGTTCTTCCGAAAGTTGGGATGAAATAATTACAGACAGTAATTTTTCTTCGTGAAGAAACGCATATTCCAGATGTTCAGGAAGAGGTTTAAGTTCTAAATCTGTAGGAGTATCTTCCACATATTTCTTAACTTTGAAATCTGTTTCAAAAGTTATGGTTTCAAATGGTGTTTCATTTTCTTCTTCAGGGGTTTCCATAGGTTCGTTGGTATTAACGGCTATGAAGGCGTCAAATTCAGCAAAAAGTTCTTCTTCGAGGATGGTTCCTTCGATAGAATATAAAATTTCGCTTCCTTCAGAAGAGCGTCAAAATCGGCTTCAACGACTTCGTCAATGACATCAATACTAAAGCAAGTATCATCATTAGAATACGAGTGTTTCATTGCTTCGTCGATAGAAAAGGAAATTTTTTCTTCTCCAAATCCAAGGTTGAGTTGTTTTTGTTTTACTAGATCACAGCGTCAGCTGTATGTAAGAAAGGTCTACCATGGATAAGTGGCACCTTTCTATCTTGTTCCATTTCTAGGATAACAAAGTCGACAGAAAAAATGAATTTTCCAACTCCAACGAGCATTTTTCGGCTATTCCCATTGGGTATTGAAAAGAACGGTCCGCGAGGCAAACACTCATTTTTGTGGGTTTGAGAACATCTTTTGAGAGCTTAGCATACAATGAGTATGGCATGAAGTTGATACTAGCGCCAAGATCGGCCAAGGCGTTACAAGATTACGAGTGATGGAAAGTACATGGAATTAGAAAACTCCCAGGGTCTCCAAGTTTTGGTGGAACTTTGTTTTGGATAATGGCAGAACATTCATCATTTAGAAAAGCT
The DNA here is from genome assembly GCA_025667525.1 of Glebionis coronaria. NCBI lineage: Eukaryota > Viridiplantae > Streptophyta > Magnoliopsida > Asterales > Asteraceae > Glebionis > Glebionis coronaria. The sequence continues at coordinate 426,458,801 of CM046877.1, forward strand.
GAAGAAACATCTTCAAACTTATGTTTGCTTTTGATAAGTTCTTTGAGAATTTTTCCATAGTTTGGCATTCCAGCCAGAACATCGACTAAAAGCATGTTAATTCGAACTTCTTGGATTAAGTCGAGGAATTTACCATACTTAGCTTGCATCTTTTGCTCGCGTAAGCGTTGGGAGTATGGTACTTTTTGTTTATATGGTTTGGGTGTTGGGTTTTCAGTGGGTTTGGTTTTTGTTGTTTGAGCTTCATCCTCATCGTCACTATCGAGTAGATTTTCGATTTGTGTATCTTCGGTAGGTTTGGTAGGTGATTCGTAAGATAAACCACCCCGCGTGAATACGACATTCACATGCTCATTACGAGCTTGCGGTGGTTGATATTTGTTGTTGTTTTTGAGTTTGGGTTGGTATTGCTTGGTAAAGTACCAGAAGCGCGATTCGATTGCTTATCGGCAAAACGATCAAATTTAGCTTCGAGGTTTTTAATAGAAGCTTGGTGGTTTTTGTTTGAAGTATCGAACTTTAATTTGTAGTAAGTGAATGTATCTCGCATGAAAAGGTTTGTTTTTCTTTGAGATTCAATAAAAATTTTCTAGCTTGGTTTTGAGGTTGGGTTTGTCTTCGTTTTGGTTGGGTTTCTTTTTGTCTCTATCGTAACTTGGTTTATCGTTAGATCTCCAACTATCGTGGTCACGATTACGATAATCGTTATAAAATCGAGTGTGTCATCGTCATCACATTCACTAGAAGGATGGTTTCCTCTGTTGGGTCTAAAAGTTGATGTGCCAGAAACTCAAAACGAAGAAAACATAGGGCGTTTGTTCTAGCCGCTGACACGGCATGTCTAGCCGCTGAAGGATGTTCACACGCTGATGGGAATTCTATTTAGAGAATATGTTGAGTATATTGTTTATCATATATTTAGTATATAGTTTATCTAAATAGAATATTTTATGTTTATTTGTTCATAACTCTTCTAAACTCTATTCCTTACACTATAAAAGGAACCAAGGGTATTAGGTTTATTCATTCAATTCATATACAATGTAAACCTAAAGTGTGTGTCGTACTAGGCATGGGATTAAATGTATACACACCTAGTGGTTGTTTGTTATTCATATAATAAACAATCGTTGGGAGAAACTTCATCTTGTGTTTGTGTAATAACATCTTGTTTAACGTTTTTCATTCTATTCTGCCTTGATTCAATCAAGTGAATGAGATTCGTTCCTAGCAGCCTAAAGATCTAGGAATCTTAGGATTCATCAATTGGTATCAGAGTCTGGTGGCTCTCGATGCTAGGATCAACAAGGTGTTCGTGTTAGTGAGAAAGAAGAAAAATATGTATAGGGTTTTTCTTGGCAGTTTTGTGTGCGTAACAACAGTAAGAAGAGCATAACTTTTTCGTGAACCGTTGGATCGCGACGAATTTTGGTATGTTTATTCTACACATATATGGATAGATGTTCACCAGGGGGATTGTCAAGATCAGCCTCCAAGAAGAAGTTATACTATGTCGAAGTTGACAGCAGATGGTAGTTTCAAGTTTTCTGTTTTGACATAAAATCATGATTAGGGTTTTTACAAGCCCTAGATCATCTTTAAACAGAAAAAGGTGATGTGTTCTTGTACATAATGATTAAGCATACTAGCTTTGGTGAGTGATTTTCTAAAAATCATGATGAACCCTGTATGATTCAATCATAGCTGCTGTTATATTTTTTCTTAGGGTTTTTACAAACCCTAGTTCCATAATTCAAAGATAAGTAACACCAGAATATTAGGTTTTTCTTAAACCCTAGATGTACGATGGAGTTGTGGACAACATGTCATGAACAAACAGCAGACATACACAATGTGAAGTGTTTAAAAGGTATGTGATCCATTCAATTCTTATTGGTGGAAAAGATATGTGTTCACACGATCAAGAAAAGGAATTCACGAATAAGATCCAACTTCTGATATGATCTATGTTAACATGGTTATTTAACATTGTGTTCACACGACCAAGAAGAGAAAAAGCATGTTGTGTTCAAACGGTTATGTAATTGTGTTCACATGATTACTTAACTTAGTGTTCACGTGGTAATGGAGAAAGAGTACGTGTGGGTGTTTATGATTTGGACGAGTATTAAGCATGTGCTGAAGACGTGGTGCTTAAAGGTGGTGATATAATGTTTCCTATTTTTAAGGATATGATATATATATGGCTGCTGATTTTGTGGGAATAAGATGACATGATTGCTCAAAAGAAGGAACATATTTTGGCAGCTGTAAAATCACGTTGTATATGGAAACAATTGGTTTATAGAATACACGATTTGATTATGCAAATATGTAGGAATTATATTTGACTCACTCAAATATTCTTCTACATATTATTATTAAACGTGAGAATATATATTCCATGCAAAAAGGGAAAGCTCACGTGAGATTTGTTACTGTAAACCAGAAGAGGGAAGCGAGGTTTTATTCACTGGTTCAAGGTTCATGTGATACTTTCTTTCTCACACAGATAAGTTTATGGTTTCTACTTATGTTAGCAACGATTCATGAAGTATTTGATTGGAATGATATTTGATTAGATTATGTAATCGGGGTAGCCGTGTGAAAGTGTTATCCGATTCAAAACTTTTGCATATGATATGAAGATATCATTTCATAAAGGTTCATCATGATGAGATGTTGGCTTAAGGAAAAGTGAGCCGTTGACGCTAGTAATTTAGCCACAGACAAAGTATAATTCATCCGCTGACAGAAGGCTGTGTCATCCGAGATATATGTTTTCATCCGCTGACAAGTGTTGTCAGATATTGGACAACACACGCTGATGAGATCTCGGATAAAGAAGGATGTTGGACGATGAAGAGTTTGCTGTTGTTTGAAATTTTGATTAGGTTTTGGCACACAAAACGAGGAGGTTATACACACAGGTACATGGGATCTCTGGAATTATTCAGAATATCATTATGATATTTATGGCTCGGATATTTTTATTAGAAGACGTATATGATTAAGGGGAAGAATTCTTATGATCAGATTGATGTTTGAAGTAGATTTTCATGAGTTTGTATTCTATCATATCTTAAAGTCGTGGTGTTCCCAGTCACACTCGCACTTTAAAGATAACTTGTTCGTGCTTACATTGTTGGTGACGAAGACTTGTCATATCTAGCAATTTTGGTCGTTGCTATCACTTGAAGGAGTTACATTATCGTGCTCAGTGTCTCACAAAAGGATGAGGATTTTGACAAGAGATCGAGGTCTGCTTATATTTTTACTACTTGGTATAAGTTCGACGTCACGTGGATAGTACAAGACATAGAATATAGGTTTGGGTCATTCTACTTCTACATCAGGAATAGTATATTTATTTTTCTTCAAGGTCATTACACAGAGCTACTTTTGGATAATCTTCGATTGCATACATTGTTTACTTCCCTAGTGATGTGACAAAAGAGGAAGAAATAGAAGCTTAACTTGAGGGGAAGCAATTTGAAGATGATGTACAACTTACAAGAGATACATAAAGAGTTTTGCCGACATCAACTAGGGGAAGATTGTTGGGTCTAAAAGTTGATGTGGCAGAAACTCAAAATGAAGAAAACATAGGACGTTTGTTCTAGCCGCTGACACGGCATGTCTAGCCGCTGATGGAATTCTATTTAGAGAATATATTGAGTGTATTGTTTATCATATATTCAGTATATAGTGTATCTAAATAGAATATTTTATGTTTATTTGTTCTTATCTCTTGTAAACCCTATTCCTTACACTATAAAAGGAACCACAGGGTATTAGGTTTATTCATTTAATTCATATACAATGTACACCTAAAGTATGTGTCATACTAGGAGTGGGATTAAATGTATACACACCTAGTGGTTGTTTGTTATTAATATAATAAGCAATCATTGGGAGAAACTTCATTTTGTGTTTGTGTTATAACATCTTGTTTAACGTTGTTCATTCTATTTCGCCTTGATTCAATCAAGAGAATGAGATTCGTTCCTAGCAGCCTAAAGATCTAGGAATCTTAGGATTCATCATCCTCCACAGTGTTTACAAGTTTCACGACTTTTGTTTTTCATCTCTTTATATTGAGTATCGATTTTGAGATACATAGCGTCCATACGAGCCATAATGTCTCGGTGTCGGTTGGGTTGTTGCTTTCTTCGGCAAAAGCTACGGTTTTTCGAGGGTTTTTGTTCTTGTGATTTTTGGACCAATCAAGCTTGAGTAAGACTTTCTCATCTATTATTTGGTAGGCTTGGTTAGGAGTTTTGTAAAGGAAAATACCGCCCGATGCGGCGTTCAATGCATCTTGGGTAGCATCGTCAAGACCATGATAGAAAATCTTGATTATTCCTCCTTTTTTAAGTCCATGACCATGGCAGTTTCTGAGTAATTCTTTCATTCTTAACCATGCGTCAGTCAGAGTTTCTCGATCTTGTTGAGAAAAGCTTCTGATTTCTCCGAGGAGTTTTTCAAATAGGGCAGGGGGAAAGAATCGGCTAATGAAAGCGGTTCTAAGACCTTCCCATGTTTCAATGGTTCCTTCATTAAGTTCGTCGATCCATGACTTGGCTTCTCCAGTAAGGGATGATGGAAACATCATGAGTTGAACGGCTTCGGCTTGTCCTTCTCCATAGTTAAACATTTTGCAAATTCCGCTAAATTCATGGATGTGTTTGGAGGATCGGTTTTGATTCGACCATCAAATTGGTGGTTTTTGACAAGTGTTAAATGGTTTTCTTTGATTGCAAAATTGTTTGCAATATCAGGTAAGACGATTACGGAGTGATATGAGTGAAAACTCATATCAGTTATATCATAATTAACCCTAAAACACAAAGTAAAATACCTGATTTTGATTTATAAAAGAAGTATTATGGGTATACTTTGTTGTTTGTGCTTGTGTTGGTAAAAAGATACAAATGTGAAGCAAAAAAGGAAATCAAGCCAATATTGATGAAGAAAAGACAAAAGAAGGATGAAAGATGACAAGTCAAACAAAGTCAAAGGACCTTTCTTGACAACTTTGAAAGTAGAAGGACTGGAAGTGCAAAGTTGGAAAAGTCAAGAATCAAGTCAAACATGGTCAAAGACAAAGTCAACAAGTCAAGGGATCATTTGTGTTCAAGTTCAAAGCTAAAAGGTCTAGAATTGTCAAGTTTATGAAGATCTTAGCTCAAAACTCAAAACTGTCAAGTATAGGGACCATTTCTACCAATAATGAAAGAAGATTCGGGCTTGATCCGTGTAAAATGTTTATAACCAATGAGAAGCCTCCATTTTATACACTTGGATCACTACATCAACGATATTAATTAAAGAGAGAGAAGAAGTGTGGAGCAGATCTTAACAGTGCCACTAGCTAATCATAAGTCATTTAACGGATAATGATCTGTGTGACATTTCCTCCTACAATAAAAACACACCACGTGGCCTCTCCAAGCCCAGATTGAAGAAGATGATAGAGTGAAGATCATGGAATGTTCTTAACATGAAAAGTGCTCGTATTTGCAAGACGAAGCTTTCCCACTTATCCAATTATGATGAAATCCATTGAATCAAATAGGCCCAATTGTGTTTTTCACCTGTAAATCACAATTGATTAATTAAAGACACGTGGAAGCTTGTGATTGGTTCTGACACGTCACCAACTTCACCCGCACTCTCCTTCTCCTCTATAAATACCCTAGCTAGTGTTTATTTCTTGTAACGTAGATAAAGTGTGAAATTCACACACACTTTGAATAATCTCTTCATTCAGTTAGAAATTAGTCAGTTAGAAACTTCTCAAGTGATTGACAACTACTTGAGATAGTTTGTTAGTAGTTATAACCGTTTGTACCTACCTTCACTTCATTCATACAATTCAAATTCACTAAATACTCTCTCATATTACTGCATTCATTCTATACACTACTACCTTGTTCTTCCATTGATCAAACTCGATCAATGGAGTGTTTGTGATGATTTGGAGTGCTTAGCTTGTTACTAGAAGCTGTCTAGTTCACTTCCTTGCCATTTCTAGCCAGAGTTCAGACTTTATGTAGAGTAGATCAGACAGATGGATTTGGTGATGAAAATTGGACTATAGATTGTTGATTGTGGTTAATGGTGGTGTAGTTAGTGAGCTCAGCGCTCATTACTCCATCAAAGGAGGCTTCTTGCTAAAAAGTGCTCTATTCTCATTTACTTTTCTAGTAAAATGTTGGTTGCATACTAAATTCCTTGTTCTTTAGTTTAATTGCTTGCTGCTGAATGATTTGTGAGTGATTTGATGTGATTGTTATGATTTGGTAGATTGTAGTTTGATTCTACAGCTTTATTTCTAGTAGCTTTAATAAACTTGATATTTAGTGATTGAGGAGTAGTATACATGCGAGACTCTTAGTTCTATAGTGTAAGTATATGTTCCTGCTTGCTTTGTGGTTTAACTGATGCATTTGAGATAGTTTGATAGGTTATTACCTGATTCACTAGCTTATACTTCATAATCCTTTGTTAATTTTCCATATTTACTTCATAACCAGTGTTTGGATTAGTGTTGAATTTGATTTTTAGCAAGTATTTTGGATTAGATCTTGTGTACACCTGTTAACTAGACTTGTGTAACTCACTTGCAAAAATTTTGTAGTCAAACATCCAGTCAAATAGGCAAATTGCACTTAAAAGCTTTCGGTCATAAACAACAGTCAAAACATGCTAGATTCAAGTGCTTGCCATTTCTTTGTTAGTAGGATTTAGGTAGTGATTCAAGTTGTTGAGTGTAATTCATAGTATAAGCTTTCCATCCATATTAAGTAGACCATACAGTTCTCCATATTAAGCAAATAATAAGCCTTAGAATAAGCTGTTTAGCAATTGCAAGTTTCTGTGATAAGTACTATTCTGTTTAGCATTTCCCACTTATCCTTTTCATAAAACTAGCGATTTTATTGCACAAATATCTTGTACAACTGGTTTTAGGAGCTTTTGGAACTTTTTCGCTTTTGGTCAAAATCTGGTCAACGAAAATCAACATAAGCCCATTTTTGCTTAATTTCACATTCCAGCTTATTCACTTGATAATTTTTTATATTTCTTGACATTCCATTCTTCTATAAGCTTGTTCGATGATTTTCATTAAAAAATCTTCTTGTCTAAATAAGCTTGTACTCTCTCCATCCCTAATTAAATGTCCACTTTTGATTTTTGGAGTCTTTTTTTGTAAACTTTGACTTTAAATTATTTTGTTTGTGTTATATAATACTTGATGAAAGTTATACTAATGAAAAATATATATAAAACTCAATCTATTCGTATGATTTGTATCAAGTATTATATAACACAAACAAAATAATTTAAGGTCAAAGTTTAAAACGATTGGCTTTGAAAGTCAACAGTGGACATTTATTTAAGGACGGGGGGTAGCTTATTTTGAGCTTATTGTAAAAAGCTATTTTGAGTTCTAGGTCGAGTTAGCTTATTTCCTTGAAGCTGACTAAGTAAAATTCGATTTTAAGCTTTTTGAAACAAATTAGAGCTTTTAAGATTGAGTAATAAGCTCAAACGAGCTTATTCTTCTTGGAAACCTGTTTTGCTTAATAATCTTGTTTTAATTGAATTTTAGTCCCTATAATTTAGGGAAGTTTATAATTTGTTTTAACTAGTTTACTTATCTAGGGTTTGCAATTTAGGTCCCTGGATTAGCTGGTTGTTACATTTTTAGTTAGGCAGTTTTCAAGTTTGTTACAAATTGGTTATAGTTAGTTATAATTTTCATTTTCAGTCCTCCAAGTTTTTGAATTTACATTTCTAGTCCTTGCACTTTACATATTTTACATTTTTAGCAATTTTACAATTTATGCTTTGATTACTTGTACAATTTGCATTAATTGAAGTATGTGCACTTTGTTTTAGAATAGTACGGTTACGTAGTGATAATATTTTTACGTCTTTTTACGTGCTTTGTGAAATTAGACCAAGATTACCAAAAATCTTATAAAATCTAAAACCAAAAACAATTTGTGGACTTAATATCTTTTGGACAATCAATTCGTTTTGAGTTGGGAATTACGAACTAAAAAGTGAAATATTAAATGTCGCTGCTGCCGGTTCATTACGTTACGATTGACGATTGATTGACGGTTACGATTGGATTTTGGGATCCGTTCACCTTGTGAACGTTCCTTTTACGTATCATAAATCAAAAATATAAAAAAATAAAAAAGATAAAAATATAAAAAATAAAAAATCACAAAAATCAATTCTTTCCTAAGAATTGAACCAAAAAAATAAAAAATTCAAAAAATAATTTTTTTCCTAAAAGATTACACCAAAAATATATTATATATATTGGATTCACTCATGTTTTACGTACATACTATATTTTCATAAAAAACAAATAAATACAAAAATATTTTTGGTATATTATTATATGTAGATACATATACGTAGATACGAACAACCAATCCACCTACTTCCATAAGTATTGCTTTTGTAGTACACCGTATTTGGTGGCGTTCCAGTCCTAAGTACGTGTATCGATCAAAGTTAATTAAGGCACAATAGATAAATACCATAATCTACTTGAACTTGAGAAAGAGGCCACTATGTGGGGGGTATAAGGCGAGTGTATTACACATTCTAAAGAAGCAGGCTCTTAAGTGCTACGCGCCACCTCGTTTCTCCGCTTCCTTGTGGGTCTTTCAAGGGTGATAGTAGTGAGTGGTGTGCCACCCAATTAGTACTTACATATATTATACTTTCTTTTGGATATTACTTATTGAACCTCGGAAAAGATAATCCCTTCTTTTCCAAAGTCGGCCGAGAGCTCCTCTCTCATTCTTTGAGTTGAGTTGCATACGCACTCGAGCGCGTGCACATATACCTTTCGGTGTACAACCCCTTCCTCCCAAAAGGAAGAAAAAGAACAAGAACAACACTGTCCATCAAGCCGATCCCGAGCATCGTGCTTTGAACAACTTATAAGAAGCCATGGCCGCCGTTGATAATAGACCATTGATTGAGATCCTTCAATCTAATGTGGAGGGAAATGCGGATGCTATTGATATACCCAAGATACCCGCAAATACTTTTGAGCTTAAAACATGCATGATCAATATGGTTTCTTCTATTCCCTTCCTAGGGAGATCCACGGATGACCCCCATGAACACATAAAGAGATTCTTGTCACTTTGCAATACACTTATGTATAATGGGGTACCTCATGATGCTATTAAGATGATTCTATTCCCTTTCTCCTTTGATGGTAATGCTAGGAATTGGTTAGACAAGCAACATCTAGGAGCATTGTCACATGGGAGGATCTGAAAAAGAAATTTGTGAATAAGTTCTTTCCTCCTTCACGAACCACCGCCTTGAGAAACCAAATCATAGGTTTCAAACAAAGGCAAGACCAAAACTTTAGTGAGGCTTGGGAAGAGTTCAAAGAGTTGTTGAGAAAGTACCCAAACCATGGATTTAATCAAGTTCACCAAATTAACACATTCTACAATGCTTTGAGATCTCACCATCAAGATTCCCTTAACTCGGCCGCGGGTGGGAACATTCTTTCAAAATCCACACAAGATGCATGGGATATCACTGAGACAAAAGCCATGGTTCAAACAAATAACTAAAGAGATGAGGTGGTCCATGTTGTTCAAGAGAATGCTCATACATCCATTGATAATACAAGAGAATGCTCATACATCCATTGATAATAAACTCCTCAAGAATCATAATGAAATACTTCAAGCAATTGACAAGAATCAAAAGATGAATCAAGAGATGATTCAAGCCCTTATAAAAGTGTCCTTGAACAATTCTTCTTCCACTGATGTAAATGCCATTACCCTATCATGTGAGATATGTGGAGGTCCTCACTCATACATACAATGTGATAAAGTTCAGAACTTTCAAGGTGAATTCTATGCTTATCAAGATGAGGGAAGAGAACACTTTAAACCCACATCAACCCTAATAACCTCTCTTACAAGTCTACTAATTACCTTGCTCCACCCGCTTTCCCACCCTATCAACCCACCCAAAATCAAACAAACCCTCCACAATTGCTTCAAAGAAATCAAGGGCCAAAGGGAAATTACCAAGGACACAACAACAATAGAGCACCCAATAACTTTCAAAACCAAGGAAACAACATTCATAGAAATAACCAAGGGTTTTACAATCAATCCCACCTTTCCAACAACACGGATTTCAAGGAAATGGGCCAAATGAGTTGAATACCATTGAGCTTCTTCATAAGATAAACCAAGACAATGAAAGGAGATATCAAGATAATGAAAGAAGGATCCGTGAAAGTGAAAAGAGAACTCAAGATCAATTAAGAGCTATGCAAGAGGAAACAAACAAGAGGTTTATGATGCTCTTAAATCAAAGACCACAAGGTGTTTACCCTCCAACACTCAAACCAATCCAAGGGAAATATAAATTCAATCACTACAAGGAGTGGTAAAACAACCATTGATCCTTCAATTCCTCTTACACCTCCGTTGGTAACTCCTACTACGGTTCCTCCTTGTGAAAAACCTACACCTTCAAAACCAACACCTTTAAGTCCTACAACTTCAAAGCCTACACCTTCCAATCCTATACCTCCTACTCTTTCACCTTCCACATCTATCAATGAAGAAACCAACAAAGAGAGTCCTTCAACAACTACCACTCAACCTACACCAAAACCAAGTCTTCCATACCCTTCAAAATTGAGAAAGGAAAAGCTTAATAACAAGGATGACATTCAAGTGTCTAACTTTTTGAGGATGTTTAAGCAATTAAATATCAACATATCCTTTGCGGAAGCTCTAGCTTACATGCCCAAATTTGCCAAAATGTTCAAATACCTCCTCTCAAACAAAGAAAAGTTGGTTGGTTGATATGCCTAACACGTCATAGAACGAAAATTGTTCGGCGGTGTTGTTGAAAACTTTACAAACAAAACTTGGAGATCCGGGATGGTTTTTGATCCCTTGTAATTTCCCAGGGGTGGAAAATTGCATGGCACTTACGGATCTTGGGGCAAGCATAAATTTAATGCCTTTGTCGGTTTAGAAACAACTCTTTCTTCCCGAGCTCACTCCTACTAGGATGACCCTTGAGTTAGCAAACCGTTCTATAGCTTATCCGGTAGGGATTGCGGAGGATGTGTTTGTAGGTGTTGATAAATTCACATTCCCCACGGATTTTGTAGATGTTGACTATGATATGGACCCGAGAGTTCCTCTTATTGTAGGAAGGCATTTCTTGAGGACGGGTCGTACTCTTATTGATGTGGCGGAAGGAGAACTAATTATGAGAGTAGAGGAGGAGAAAGTAGTGTTTAAGTTGGGGAAAGTTACTAAGAAGTCTCAAAGTTGTGAAACCATTAACATAGTGGATGTTCTTGATGAGATTTGTAATGAACATTTTCATGAAGCTTGCAAGAGTGATAGTGAGAACATGCCACATGTGGAGACCGTTGCCTCAATTGCTCCCTCCTTAACACCATTTGGAGAGAGTGATTTCCTCTTAGAGGAATTTGAGTCTAACTTTCTTGGAAATGATGATTCTCCCATCAATTGGGAAGAATACATTCTCACTATCCAAAAGTTACTCAATGAGGATCATATTCCTTCACCTACTCCACAAGAGGTTACTAATGATAATCCATCATTAGTGAAACCTTCTATTGAGAGTCCACCTTCCCTAGAGCTTAAGGATCTTCCATCACACCTTGAATATGCTTTCTTAGAGGGAAAGGACAAGTTACCCGTTATCATAGCCGAATACTTGAAAGATGATGAGAAGGAAAAACTCACAAGAGTTCTTAAGAAGCATAAGAAAGCTATAGTTTGGAAAATATCTGACATAAGGGGGATTGATCCTAATTTTTTACCCACAAAATCCTTATGGAGGATGATTACAAACCCGCCATCCAAAAACAAAGAAGGGTTAACCCAAAAATCCATGAAGTCATCAAAAAGGAAGTTATCAAACTCCTTGATGCGGGTATGATTTACCCAATATCCGACTCACCATGGGTTAGCCCGGTGCATTGTGTGCCTAAAAAGGGTGGAATCACCGTTGTGCCAAATGAGAACAATGAGTTAATCCCCACTAGACTTGTCACCGGTTGGAGAGTTTGTATTGACTATAGGAAGCTTAATGATGCTACTAGGAAAGATCATTTTCCATTACCTTTCATGGACCAAATGCTTGAACGCTTAGCGAGAAATGAGTACTATTTCTTTCTAGATGGATTTTCGGGTTATTTCCAAATACCCATTGATCCAAAGGATCAAGAAAAGACCAAATTCACTTGTCCCCATGGAACATTGCTTATAAGAGAATGCCTTTTAGCTTGTGCAATGCCCTGGGGACATTCCAAAGGTGTATGATGGCCATCTTTCATGAAATGGTTGAGCACACAATGGAAGTATTCATGGATGATTTCTCGGTCTTTGGAGATTCATTCACTTCTTGTCTCTCCCATTTAGAACGTATGCTAAAAAGGTGTGAATAAACACGTCTTGTTCTAAATTAGGAGAAGTGTCATTTCATGGTCAAAGAAGGGATAGTTTTGGGACATAAGATATCTAACAAAGGTTTGGAAGTGGATCGTGCTAAGATAGATGTTATTGCTAAACTTCCCCCACCTACCACGGTGAAAGGAGTTAGGAGCTTTTTAGGTCATGTGGGTTTCTATAGGCGTTTTATCCAAGATTTCTCTAAGATAGCAAGACCCATGACCCACCTCTTAGAAAAAGAGGCTCCTTTCATATTCACACAAGACTATTTAGAATCTTTTGAGATTCTTAAAGAAAAGTTTACTAAGGCTCCTTTTTTGGTATCACCAAATTAGGATTTGCCTTTTGAACTCATGTGTGATGCTAGTGATTATGTCGTGGGGTCCATTTTAGGACAAAAAGTTAATAAGCATTTTCAACCTATACACTATGCGAGTAAGACAATGACGGGTGCTCAAATTCATTACACCACTACGGAAAAAGAGTTGCTTGCTATTGTTTATGCTTTTGAGAAATTTAGACCCTATCTTGTGCTTTCGAAGACCATAGTGTATACGGATCATTTCGCTGTCAAGTACCTTATAACAAAGCAAGATGCTAAGCCTAGGCTTTTGAGATGGGTTTTGTTGCTACAAGAGTTTTCCATAGAAATTCGTGATAAGAAAGGAGCCGATAATTTAGCGGGAGATCACTTGAGTAGACTTAAGCATCCTTTCCAAGGAGAATTACCTCATAAGTAAATTAATGAATCCTTTCCACTTGAGGAACTCATGTCTATCTCTTCACAAGAGGACGCCACCCCTTGGTTTGTGGATATTGCAAACTATCTTGTGGGGTATGTGCTTATTGAGGGTCTCACTTCCCAACAAAAGAAAACGTTTCTCTAGAAAGCAAAATATTACTTTTGGGATGACCCTTACCTCTTTAGGCAATGTGCGGACCAAATCATAAGACGTTGTGTAGATGGGCCTGAAGCATTTAAGAATTTAGAAGTTTGTCATAAGGGACCCACGGGGGGCCAATTTGGGCCTAACTACACGGCTAAGAAAGATGCCCAAGAAATGGTGAAATATTGTGATGTTTGTCAAAGACAAGGGAAGATTAATCAAAGAGATGAGATGCCACAAAATTTTATCCAAGAATGTGATATTTTTGATGTATGGGGTATAGATTTTATGGGACATTTTCCACCATCAAAGGGCAATAAATACATACTCGTAGCGGTGGATTATGTTTCTAAGTGGGTTGAGGCTAAAGCCTTGCCTACCAATGATTCTAGAGTTGTAGTCAAGTTCTTAAAGCAATTGTTTACTAGATTTGGTGTATCTCGGGCCATCATAAGTGATCGTGGGACTCATTTTTGTAATGATCAATTTACAAGAGTCATGAAGAAGTATGGTGTTAATCATAGACTTTCTACGGCGTATCACCCTCAAACCAATGGGCAAACCAAGGTCACAAATCGTGGTTTAAATAGGATTCTAGAAAGAACGGTTGGAGAGCATCGAGCTTCTTGGTTGGATAAGCTTGATGATGCTTTGTGGGCTTTTAGGACCGCTTTTAAGACACCAATTGGTTGTACACCTTATAGACTTATTTATGGAAAAGCATGCCATCTCCCATTCGAGTTAGAACATAAGGCTTCATGGGCTCTCAAATGGGCTAACTTTGATCTAAACCAAGTCGGTTCACATAGGAAAGACCAACTTAATGAAATGAATGAGCTAAGAACCGATGCCTATGAAAACTCACTTCTTTACAAAGAAAAGACTAATCAATTCCATGATGCTAAGATTAAGAACCGTGAGTTCAAAGTTGGAGAGTCGGTTTTACTCTTTAACTCACGGTTGGAACTTTTTGCTGCCAAGCTTAAGTCACGATGGTCCGGTCCATTCACTATTGCTTAAGTATTTCCATATGGGACTATTGAGTTGTCACAACCAAATGGCCCAAATTTCAAAGTGAATGGTCACCGTGTTAAGCATTACTTTGGGGAGGACACTTCTGTTGAAATGGTCCAAGAGACCCCTATTTTCCCCATGAATTAATTCATTATGGGAAGAGTCGAGCTAGAGACTCCATAAATCAAGCTTGAATAACTATGCTTAGCTCTTTTAGACTAGAGTGTGGTAGGATAGGAATGAAGGGTATATAGATGAGAACAAGTGTAGGGGGTGCCTCTCTTTTGTCTTCTTGATGTTTGTAGGGTTGCTCTCTCTCATTGCATGCATTGGATATTATGGAGGAGGCCCTTGTATCGGGTTCACTTTGTTACTATTGTGATTTTTAACGCATTGTGCTTAAAATGAATTCACTATAGTAGACCTTTCCTTAGCTTGGGTTAAGAAAAGTTATCAATGTCATAAGTGTATGGGAGTTTACGTCAATACTCTTGAACATTAAGGACAATGTTTATCTCAAGTGTAGAGGGTCTTCTATCGAAGTGACTTTACCTAGAACATTGTCATTGCCTTCATGATAACTTGGAAATTAATTTTTCAACATTTTTCAAACTTTTGATATACTTCGGCCACCAAAAATATGCATTCATAATTTTTGCATTAATCATTTTTCTTTTGCATAACACATTGCATTGTATTTTATTTCTTTTTGTTCTTCAAAAAAATATATAAAAAGAAATTTTTTTTAATAAAGGACATGGTTTAACAAATTTAGATATCTTTGACATATTAGGCCCGCCATGGATACTTTGACTCAACATGAGTTAGCTTATCTAAGCTTTCTCTAGCTAGTATCCTTAACCATGTAGACCTTTATTGATTTATTAGGCTAAGCATCCACTAGTCTCATTATTTGAGATTTTAAACTGTGGAGAACAAGAGATGATAGAGTTTGAAATAAGTGTAAAGGGCTAGATAAACCTCAAATTAATTACTTGTGTCTATTATATCCCCTTTCGTAACCTTACTTTCTTGTCAACGCATGTATATATTGTTAATAAATAATCAAGAACGGTTTTAATCGGTTTGTAGTCTCTTATGCATTTTTGGCTAATCATTCGTGGTTGATATAAGTACGTCTTAAGATTCTAAGTTAGAACATTTTATGTGTACTAGACTTATGTCATGCTTAATACTTAGCGAGTGTTTTTCCTTTTATTCTTTTCAATTTTCTTTGTGAGGAATAAAGAAAAATAAGAGCGGTTTATGAAAAAAATGAGTGGCTAGAAAAAAAAAGAAAAGGAAAAAGATAAGAATAAATAATTATTTAAGACTCCCAAGAGGGGTAGTGAAGCGTTAATTATAGTAAATATTGAATTCCAATATTACTCTCACAAGGGTTGCGAGGATTTGATAGTTGCTCCAATCCAATATTACCTTGACGGGTTGCGGGATTGAAGATCCAAGGTCTCAAAAGGCGGCGGGTATAAATTATTGCGTGAGTTTTATTTTTCTTTCTTTAGCGAGTGTGTAGCTACTTATTATTGCATGACATAAGGATCTTACACATAAAACGAATGACTTATTATTTTGGGTCGGATGTATATAAATTGTGGGCAGTGTTTCAAGTAATGGATAAGATGGTTACTTAGGATTAAAACTGTGCTTCCTTATTTTGAGATTTAACAGTTCTTATGTTTCACGCTTTAAATAATGACAAATTTGCCCAAAAGCAATTTGCTCAAATAATAACCAGTCTTAGAGGCATAGTAAGTGGTGGTATAATGATAACACAATTAATTTTGTATGAATAAGTCGATGCACTTTAACTTATGGATACAATGATCTTGTTTTTAAGCTTGGTATGGGAAAAGTGAAACTTGAGGATGATAAGTGTTCATGGTACCAAAGCCCTAACTAAAGTCTTTGATTTCTTTATGAGTTATTTCCATCAAAACTATTTCAAGAAAAATCCAAAAATATACAAACAGAATTGTTTTCCTTTGCATTGCATTGTAAAAATCAAAATCATGCATCATATAATGTAGTGTAGTTTAAAAGCATTCCATATTGGCCAAGGTGGATTAATTATGAAAAAAGTGTAAATTGTTGCTTTAAAATGTGGCATTGCATTAGGTCATGGCAATGATCAAGTGTAGGGGATTTGATATGAGTGAAAACTCATATCAATTATATCATAATTAACCCTAAAACACAAAGTAAGATACATGATTTTGATTTATAAAAGCAGTATTATGGGTATATTTTGTTGTTTGTGCTTGTGTAAGTAAAAAGATACAAATGTGAAGCAAACAAGTAAACCAAGCCAATATTGATGAAGAAAAGACAAAAGAATGATGAAAGATGACAAGTCAAACAAAGTCAAAGGACCTTTCTTGACAACTTTGAAAGTAGAAGGACTAAAAGTGCAAAGTTGTAAAAGTCAAGAATCAAGTCAAACATGGTCAAAGACAAAGTCAACAAGTCAAGGGATCATTTATGTTCAAGTTCAAAGTTAAAAGGGCCAAAATTGTCAAGTTTCTGAAGATCTTAGCTCAAAACTCAAAACTGCCAAGTATAAGGACCATTTCTGCCAATAATGAAAGAAGATTCGGGCTTGATCCGTGTGAAATGTTTATAACCAATGATAAGCCTCCATTTTATACACTTGGATCACCACATCAGCGATATTAATTAAAGAGAGAGAAGAAGTGTGGAGCAGATCTTAACAGTGCCACTAGCCAATCATAAATCATTTAACGGATAATGATCCGTGTGACATTTCCTCCTCCAATAAAAACACACCACGTGGCCTCTCCAAGCCCAGATCGAAGAAGATGATAGAGTGAAGATCATGGAAAGTTCTTAACATGAAAAGTGCTAATATTTGCAAGACGAAGCTTTCCCACTTATCCAATTATGATGAAATCCATTGAATCAAAAAGGCCCAATTGTGTTCTTCACCTGCAAAACACAATTGATTAATTAAAGACACGTGGAAGCTTGTGATTGTTTCTGACACGTCACCAACTTCACCCTCACTCTCCTTCTCCTCTATAAATACCCTATCTAGTGTTCATTTCTTGTAACATAGATAAAGTGTGAAATTCACACACACTTTGAATTCTCTCTTCATTCAGTTAGAAATTAGCCAGTTAGAAACTTCTCAAGTGATTGACAACCACTTGAGACAGTTTGTTAGTAGTTATAACCATTTATACCTACCTTCACTTCATTAATACAATTCAAATTCACTCAATACTCTCTCATATTACTGCATTCATTCTATACACTGCTACCTTGTTCTTCCATTGATCAAACTCGATCAATGGAGTGTTTGTGATGATTTGGAGTGCTTAGCTTGTTACCAGAAGTTGTCTAGTTCACTTCGTTGCCATTTCTAGCCAGAGTTTAGACTTTATGCAGAGTAGATCAGACAGATGGATTTGGTGATGAAAATTGGTCTGTAGATTGTTGATTGTGGTTAATGGTGGTGTTATTAGTGAGCTCAGCGCTCATTACTCCATCAAAGGAGGCTTCTTGCTAAAAAGTGCTCTATTCTCATTTACTTTTCCACTAAAATGTTGGTTGCATGCTAAATTCCTAGTTCTTTAGTTTAATTGCTTGTTGCTGAATGATTTGTGAGTGATTTGATGTGACTGTTATGATTTGGTAGATTGCAGTTTGATTCTATAGCTTTATTTCTAGTAGCTCTGATAATCTTGATATTCAGTGATTGAGGAGTATTATACACGCTAGATTCTTAGTTCTATAGTGTAAGCACCTGTTCCTGCTTGCCTTGTGGTTTAACTGATGCATTTGAGATAGTTTGATTGGTTATTACTTGATTCACTAGCTTATACTTCATAATCCTTTGTTAATTTTCCAAATTTACTTCATAACCAGTGTTTGGGTTAGTGTTGAATTTAAGTTTTAGCAAGTATTTTGGAGTAAATCTTGTTTACACCTGTTAACTAGACTTGTGTAAGTCACTTGCAAAAATTTTGTAGTCAAACAGGCAAATTACACTTAAAAGCTTTGGGTCATAAACAACAGTCAAAACATGCTAGATTCAAGTGCTTGCCATTTCTTTGTTAGTTGGATTTAGGTTGTGATTCAAGTTGCTGAGTGTAGTTCATAGTATAAGCTTTCCATCCATATTAAGTAGACCATACAGTTCTTCATATTAAGCAAATAATAAGCCCTAGAATAAGCTGTTTAGCAATTGCAAGTTTCTGTGATAAGTTCTATTCTGTTTAGCATTTCCCACTTATGCTTTTCATAAAACTAGTGATTTTATTGCACAAATCTCTTGTACAACTGGTTTTTAAGAGCTTTTGGAACTTTTTAGCTTTTGGTCAAAATCTGGTCAACAAAAGTCAACATAAGCCCTTTTTTGCTTAATTTCACATTCCAGCTTATTCACTTGATGATTTTTGATATTTCTTAACATTCCATTCTTCTATAAGCTTGTTCTATTATTTTCATTAAAAAAATCAAGTTGTTCTTGTCTAAATAAGCTTGTGGCTTATTTTGACCTTATTGTAAAAAGCTATTTTGAGTTCTAGGTCGAGTTAGCTTATTTCCTTGAAGCTGACTAAGTAAAATTCGATTTTAAGCATTTTGAAACAAATTAGAGCTTTTAAGATTGAGTAATAAGCTCAAACGAGCTTATTCTTCTTGGAAACCCGTTTTGCTTAATAATCTTGTTTTAATTTCATTTTAGTCCCTATAATTTAGGGAAGTTTATAATCTGTTTTAACTAGTTTAGTTATCTAGGGTTTGCAATTTAGGTCCCTGGATTAGCTGTTTGTTGCATTTTTAGTTAGGCAGTTTTCAAGTTTGTTACAAATTGGTTATAGTTAGTTATAATTTTCATTTTCAGTCCTCCTAGTTTCTAAATTTACATTTCTAGTCCTTGCACTTTACATATTTTACATTTTTAGCAATTTTACAATTTATGCTTTGATTACTTGTACAATTTGCATTAATTGAAGTATGTGCACTTTGTTTTAGAATAGTACGGTTACGCAGTGATAATATTTTTACATCTTTTTACGTGCTTTGTGAAATTAGACCTAGATTACCAAAAATCTTATAAAATCTAAAACCAAAAATAATTGGTGGACTTATTATCTTTTGGACAATTTGTTTTGAGTTGGGAATTACGAACTAAAAAGTAAAATATTACGGAGCCAGGAGTTGGTGCTACAACTCTATCAGCTGACCACATTGTTTCATCATCGGTGTCCGACATTGGATCGTAATGGTTGATGAGTTTCGTGAGAAATAGGAATTGAAAAAGGTTTTCGAAAGGTTGGTTGATTTCACGAGGTTGAGGTTGTTCGTGTCTCCTATCTAAAGGTACACCAAGGTGAAGTCTACGTAACCTTCGATTAAGGGAACGTTCAGGTTTTGGTAACGGTGAGACTGGTGAAGTTTCGGATGAACGGGTGTGCATCCAACAATGGTTTTGGTGTTATAGCAGAAAATGTGCGTCGCACTTTTGAGTTGTGTGGCGTACTTTGGTTCGCTACAGGAAGTACGGTTCACTTTTGAGTTGTACGGCGTACTTTCTGTACTGCAGGAGAAATTTTGGTTTGTTTTGGATGGGAAATGGTTCAATTCTTCAAAGATTATGAAAATTTTAGTTACAAAACAGGATTGTAAGTCCCAGGCAGCGGTGCCAAAAACTTGATGTTCGTTTGCAAGTCTTAAATTTATATTACAATGTTTAGACAAAATAAGGGACCAGAATACAAACACGGGAAAGTATACCCTTTCGTTCGTAGTATAGCTTATAGTGGTAAGCCAATATCGTTCGCTGAGACTTAATTTCGTTTTGGTAATCAATATTATAATTCAAGAAAGAAATGATTGAAATAACAATAGTAATAAATATGACTAATATGGGATAGTTCGTATAAATTCGTGATGATGATAATAATGATCGAGATATGTTTATGTAGGTAAAGAGTGATAATCCTTTTTCGTCAAAATAGCGTTTGCACAATTTACTTTAGTGTGATTCAAGACTTATGTTTATTTAAGCGACTAAGCTTAAAACAAGTTGCCAACGAGTGCAATATTTTATCAAAGTTTTTAAGTAGATCTCTCCAACCAAATATTCAAAACCATAGACAAGTTCTTAAAAACTTATTATAACAATTAGCGTTTCTCAACGCCAAACTATCGTAACAAATCAACTCTAGATAAAATATGGTTTATAGAACTATGTGGTAAAATGGTTCTACAACATTAGCTTGAAATCAATTATAAAGGATCATATCATAGCATCATCACTATTTATAGTCACATACCCATATAGTCACAAATAGCTTAGCCTAACATAGTAATCAAAGTAACAAATAGAAAAGAGTAAGAGAACATCATACTTAGATTGACTGAATAAACGAGTACACAAGTGTCACGATTGTATCGTTTCTCCAAGAACCAAAGAGTGGAATACTCTCGTTACAAGTATTTCTCAAAAGTGGATACTACTTCAAATTTACTAAGAAACCTAAAATACTCGAGCTATGGAGTATTGAAGAGAAGAGTAGTGTGTAAAATGAGTAGAAGTGGCCTTTATTTATAGTGCTGGCTGAGGGAAAATGTGTGCCGCACTTCTCCAAAAGTGCGCCTCACTTTGGAGGTGTGGAATGTGCGCCGCACTTTTTTGCGTTCCAGAATCTTCTCTCAATATTTTGTTTATTTGCACATTAAGGACCCTTCTTTGTATATCTTCACTTTGCTTCTTCAAACTTTATACCTGCATGTAAAACGCAATATATTAAGTATCGAAAGCTCTTATTTATAAGACAAAGTGGCATTATAATAACGGGTTAAATATGTATACTTAGGTCGTTATCACGTCTCAAGACCTCGTATGCTACAACACAAGTTCGAATATGTTTTTTATGATGCATTATGATCAAACCCCTTAATAAACCATTTAAAAGTTTAAAATAATTTGAGAGTCTATAATTATTTTATAGGTTAACCATTCTATTTCATTGCTGACTTTACATTTTACATATACAAATATTTTTGTAAAATGGGTCACTTTTATAATCGCAAGTATATAGTAATTAACTTGCACATTTTATTGTGTAAGTAATCTAAAAAAACTTACTTTTATTTTTTCACAAGTAACCAAGTGAAGATTACTTACATAATTCATATTTATAAGTTAACAAAATGTACTTGTACTTTAGATATTTTTAAACACAAAGAACTTACCTTTTTAAGTAAGTATATACATTTGTTTAAATTTATTTTCATAAATACAAAAACCTTTTATTACATCATGCATCACATCATGTTAATCTTTCAAAATCAGGTAAAATATTTTGGTTAGATTTGCCATAGATTTAGATAGATTTTGGAAATATTTTTGGCAGATTTTTTGACAGGTCCTACGGACCGCTTTCATAAAAGGGATTGGCCCTTTCGAATAGGTCCTTCAGATCTGTGGTTTTTGCATAAATTTTCGTATAAATAGTAGCCCTTTTCCACCACGTTTCACACCCTTTTACACATCACTTAAAGATGCGTTTTCTCTAATATATAGATTAGTAGTAACACATTTATAAACATTCTAATTATCATGATCATAATGCTACTAACTTTCATTTTGTTTTAATCATACTCCCGAAATGATCCTCCGAAGCAACCTTCGAGAACTTGCATCTTCATCCACCACAAGCATACACATTGGAAGATAATTTACGTCAAGCTTAGGGAGCTTGTGATCTTTGTGCATTGAAGGATTCATATAAATAGAAGTTCATTTAGATTAGGCATTTGTATCCATTAGACATTTGTGTCTTGGATCATCATTTTATCATCAACACATATTGTATCACAAAAAAATATTAGATGGTTTATGTATTTGTTCCATAAACACAAGGTTTGTTATGTTGGACCATAAAACATAACGGGTTTGGTTTAACCCGAAGAAGAAATCGGTATCTATATTTGTACCACAAAAAGTGTAACTAACGTTAGGTTGGTTCTACCTCGAACTAGAACTCGGTATTTAGCTTAGTGCTCAAATAAGATTAAGCGACTTTGTAAGATTTTCTTTGTAGGATAAGGGAGCTTGTCGATTAAATGAATTAACTGTGAGAACCGTGGATTTTGGAAGGTTAGTTATGACCTATTAGGCATAGTTAAGTATTATATTTTATATGCTTGGTGTGTTATAAGTGTTTCAGGCGATAATCTTGTGAGATTTGAGTACATGATTGCGGATCATGGTACTAGTAGTGATGAAATGTGATGATATGAAATCACATTGACGTTTATTTTATGTGTATTTATCGTTTAAGTAACTTGCATGTACGTATTACGTATTATATATTTATTCTAGAAATATATTAAGTATTTATTAGGTTTTTGAGAATCTTATTAAATATAGAAACTTTAGGAAATGAAGGTTTGATAGAGACTTTATTAGAAACTCGAAGGTTTTGATTTTAACGCTTATGGTTTACACTAAAGGACCTAAAATGAGTACTAAACGAGTAGTGTAATATTAGTTGGCCAAAATTGACATGTTTGGTATGGTAGGGGGTAGTCGGCCGTGACATAAAGAAAAAAGGGGAAACCAAAGCCCAATTTGACTCAAAATAAAATTGGTAATTATCTTTTAAGTATATATGAAGATTTATTAATAAACCAAAAAACTTTTTTTCCCTCTTCTCTCATGCCGATCGTTGATCAACAACACCCAGGGAAACCAAATATTTTTTAGGATTTTGCTAAGGTATGTTCAATAACCATGTTTTATATTAATTAATTATGTAAGAACTTTGATTGATGGTTATCTAATTAGGGTTTTCATTAGTTATGTTTAATAATAGTATTTAAAAGTTAGGGTTTCATAAAATATTGTATTAATATTAATGATGGTCATTAATAAAGGTTGATTAGGTTTAATCATTGGTAATTTCTAATGGTGGCAATTAGATATTTTATGCCAACTTGGTTTGATCATACGGATAGATTTTTAGGTTATTCACAAGCCTAAAATTATCTACATAGAGTCTAATTTCTAATGGTAGCAATTAGATATTTTATCTCAGTGGTTTGGTCAGTAAAAACCTTTATACAAGAGTTGGAGTCATAATTGTTTTTAAAACAGTAGGTTTTCAACTTCACTTTAGGATTACTTTAGGTAATTAAACATTAAAAGAGACATTGAGATTAATATGAGAGATTTTTATATGTTGTATGAGTCATATACCAGAGGGGAAGTCAATTGGAGATGGTTATGATCGCCTGATGTAGTGAAAAGTTTAGAGTATAACTTCAGTCAGAAATTGGACATGTAGAGATTAATGCTTTGTATAGAGTATTAGCTTAGGGTTTTAAGCTTAGTAAAAATTATGAGATGATCTCAATACATATAGGAATGTTGGATATGAATTCCAAAGAAGGATCATGTG
Source organism: Glebionis coronaria (assembly GCA_025667525.1). Lineage (NCBI taxonomy): Eukaryota > Viridiplantae > Streptophyta > Magnoliopsida > Asterales > Asteraceae > Glebionis > Glebionis coronaria. Next base: position 426,482,672 of record CM046877.1, read on the forward strand.
TTTAGGTATTTTATTTGTAAGCGGTTTGTGTCATTAAAAATGGGACAAATTTAGGTAAAGAACGAACGAGTTAAGGTTGGAGTATAAGTAGTATGTGGATCACATAGAGAGTCGAGAGTGACTTAAATACATGATAGATATATAGATATCCATCATATAAGTTGTTACATTGAGGTTGGGTTAGAATGCTAAATCAATGTTAACATATGATTATTATTTATGTATTATAGGTATTGTGTGTTTGTGCAAAGACTTTGGATTGCTTTGCATAGGGTGGGTGTTACTAAGCTCCTTTTACTATTTAATGTTTTGGGATAAAAATGATACTTGTATGTTTTATAAAATCTTGTTATGATGTTTTGCAAGTGATATGAACATATGTGTGTATGAGTAAGAGTATGCATATGATATGTGATACGCTACACATGGCGAAATGCACAAGGGTATAAGACGCGCTCATGTGTGAGAGTGTGGTATAGACACGACCAGATACATCACATGCGATATGGTGGGGATTGTCCGGAGTGCGATTCCTTGAAGTGGTGGTTCACCACCTTCGTCATGATGGTTGGATCTAAGCGCATTTCCATATTGATCATACTTAGAGATATTTATAATATTGTTAATATATAGTATATGATATAACCATGCGTTGGATATGGTGATTGTAATGTTATATGTTCATAGTATTGTATGCATGCGGTAATTGTTTGTTTTTAAACTTGTACTCTCACCAACCTTTGTGTTGACACATTTAGTATCATTTTTCAGGTAATCGCGCTATGTGATTAAGGGGTTACTTTGGATTAGCTTGACCTTAGGATTGCATGCGGATTCAAATTGATTTATGTTTAGGATTTGCTTTTGAACTTATGTTATGACTTGCATTATGTGAGCGTTCTATGTTGATGTTTGGATAGATGTTATCATGACACGTTTGTGTTGTGTTTGTTTTATTGAATGTCGTCTTTAGACTTTGTTTCTCTATTGTGACGCCATTGTATCGTGATGATTTCTATTTGTTCACGCCTCGCGATTTCTGCCTTGGCAGGGTGTCACAGCAACTCTCGAGTTAGGTACTCGGGGAGTGGAGTAGGAGGGATAGGAGATCCGTGACCAAACCACTATAAACCTCATGATTGGTTTTGCACTTTCCTTTACTTATCGCTTTAATCTTATACTTGCACTATATTATGCTTGTGTTGTGGATTGATGATTGTGCTTATGTTGTTTGACAATATGTTTTATTTTGACGCTTTATGTTATCCATATAGTCATTAGATTATATTTGACACTTTTCATATCACGTTAAACTTGATCGGTAATTTGATACAACAAATAAAATATTTAAACGGAATCATACTCCCCTTCTACGATTTCCATAATGGGTATCAAAGCATCGTGTCTCTTATTCATGCAGGCCCGCGCGTTGCACGCGGGTTAGGGCCATGGTTTACGCTTGATAGTTCCTCTATCGAGTATTTGTAATGTTGTTCACAATGTCTTGTAGCATGTTGTTGATCGCGTGTTAAGGAGATGGTTGCGTTTATGCATCTATTATAATTTAACATTTTCGTATCACTTTCATATTTGTTAAAGATTAAAGAAACTTACCATGTTTAAATAAAAGTCAAAGATAAAGCTGAGACAATTGGATCTGTTAGCTCAATTTAATGTCACAAACGTGTTATAAATTTGGAAATAATAAATATGATGTTTAGTAGCATATAATTACTATGATACATATGTTAAGACATTTTACCAACTAAAAATTTAATCCAAAATTTAAAAAGTATTGGATGCATGAGCTATTAAACTTTTATGGTCAGCAAACCTTTTCTTAAAATAATCGATAATCTCATTGATCTCTTCCCATACAAAAACTCTTCTTGATTATTAGTATTGTGAGTTGTTACCAAAGAAAAACAAACAAATACAGGATGATAAAATAAGTTAAATTTTATAGTGAAAGTACTTGCTTCTTAAGGTTTCAATTCTTTTGAGCTTATAGTTTAGATGATGCCAAGATCACAAAAAAATGTAGAATGCTTTGAAGGTTGCTCAGAATTCTATACTAAACTTGTCTTGAGACATGTTTTCCTAATCTTTATAACTTTACACTTGCTCTAAATTTGGCCTTTTACAAAGTATCACATTTCCAATCTGATATATAAAACTGTATAAACATTTTCAGTAAGTTTAAATCTTCTGAATCCTCAGGTAAAACACAAGTCTTGTGTGGTCTATTATTCTTGCTATGAAACTGAGAAAGAAAAGAGAAAAAGTTATCAGTTGTGGTCATCTTCCAACTCTACTGATTTGAACACCTATATTGTCTCTAATGATGTGAAGATGAAGAACAAACAGTCTCCCAAGCTGATCTCTCCCAAACTCATCAGCTGCAACTGCCGATGTGGCAGATATGGCTGCAGGTGCTAAAATACATTTCAAATGAATGATTGTAACTGCTTATAACTGGACAGATGATTGGTTAGAAAACTCCTTTGTAATCTTAAGAGTGTAACTGCAGGAGTTATTTTGTGCTTATAACAACCTGATACTTTGTATTTTGAGAACCATAATTGCAACAAGTTTGGAGGTTCTTTTCATGTATGATTAAGTATCAGGTTTAATGCCACTCAATTATAGATTAAAAAGAATACAAAAGAGCATGAATTTAGATGATTGATTATGGTGGGGGCTCATAGGTGACGGGTTGCAAAATCCTATATGAAAAGAACCAAAGGCTAAGTGTCAAGTGTTCAACCATAGGCTAGGTGACTGGTTCTGGTAGGATAGCCTAAATTTACTTAACAAATATCTAAGTAGGATATGAAAGCGCATAGTGATAATTAATGGGTGTTCGAAAATGTAAAGTGCTATATGGGCATGCTAATACTATTAAACATATCTATGCAGGAATTTAAGAGTCGAATTGCTACTTTAACCCATTTCAACCATTTGAGATAAAAAGAAGAGCTTCAAAAGGTAGATTTAACTCACATTGGTCGGAGGTCCTTTAGATGGCGGGGTGAAACATCAATGAGGAGCGTCACTTCCGCCTGCTAATTACTATTCCATAATTTCTCTAAAAGATTACTAAACCACATATACCCTCATGAGGTTATTTAAACATATATATTGTTCAAGCTATATTAAAATGATAGTTCTGTGCAGAAACGTAATAAAGTAGTAGGGGCATAACATGGATTTTGAACTCATGATATGTTTTTTCAAGATAGCTCTTTATTGCACTTAGTTTCTACATTGTTGTATTTGAATCTGCTATATATATCACTTTATTATTCATAAGTCCCTCAAAAGATTGCTGAATTTAGATCTTAAAAGATCAGCAATAACCTAATTACTCAACTAATATGCGTGTCCAGTAATAAAATTGCCTCGTTCCATGAAGAACGTTTTCAAGATAATAGAGATCATAGTAACAAGATAAAAAAAGCCCATAAGTTTAGTATACATATTATGTCTTACGTCAATAGTTCTTAGTTCAAGGTTGCCTACTATTTTTCATATTACTAAACGCTCTACATGGTAAAATGTTATGCTGGTCATGTAGGGAAAGTTACGTGTGTGATGAGTTTTGCAAAATTTGAAAGAGCGTGTTTCATGGTAACTAAGGTGGCGTTTGGGATTTCTTAGCAAAGATCTTTAGACTTACACATATAATCTGATAAGAAAGACCTTAAACTTAATCATATAAAAAGAAATCTCAAATACCTTTTAAGTCCGCTTATATGATGTCTCAAAAGACAATAAGCACATAAAAAGCAGTAATAAGCAATCCTAGACATGCCTAAATGAAGTGAACCTGTAATTTGGTAAAAAGAAGATGTATAGTTATACATACCATATTAGCTGTTGTTCATGGGCTTCTTTGGAGAATGAAAGGTTATCTTGTGACGCATAAAATTTTTCCATTGGCTTGGGTTTTGTTCGCTAATAGATCAATTTCCATCTTCGGCAGGCTCGATGTCCTCTTCTGGTGTTTAAGTTAGCATAAGTCTTTTCCGGATATTCCTGAACATGCGCAAAATAGAGATAGTCATAAAAATAATATAAATAAAATAATTATCCTATTTAAAGTTTATATGAAAGTCTTAGCCGGATGAATGTCATTGATGGTGCTTCTCGTATTTACAGCATAGTTGCTAGAAACCATTGTGGAGGCTACAGAAGTTAAAATTACTAATTAAACCCATCTACCAACTTGGATGAAAGCTAATATAGCAGATCGGATGAAAAAGGAGCTCATAATCTACCTTTATGAGAACAGGAAACTGAAAGATTCTAGCGAGCTCCAATCCCTAGCAAACTTCATATAAGTCGAAAAGACTATCCGCTAGCAAAAGTCTCTATTTATAAATGGCGATTTCATAATTTTTCAATATGGAATTTGATCCTTTTACATATAAAATTATCGATCCAATTGTATTTAATCGCTCATGGGTCAAACTGGTAATAATCTAGCTTAAAAGGAAACGGGCCACAAGTCGCCCACGAATAAAAAAACTTATATTTGTATCAAAATACAACTTTTACTCTATAATGAGGTAAAATGAAAATATTAATGATTATACCTACTTCAGGTGATTCCATTCTAGCGCACGCTTGAGCAACAGATGTTCGAACTATTTCTCAGACTGTAGTTCCTATATCCTGCCAAAACGAATTTTTATGATGGTTAGGGACAAACCTATGTTTAGTTCGTTTAAAAGCGCCTATAGATACCTCATAACTATATTTGTAAGACACCACAACAATCGCGAGGCTAACTATAATTTGTAAGCCCAAAACAACTCTTTTTAAGCCTCTCATGATCCACACATATGAATTTTAAGTTGTAATAAGAGGGATCAAAGATGCTACCATAATTCTTCGTTGTTGTGCCCAACAGTATGTCGTTCCTATGCTTCCTCGCACTTGTTGTTATCATGAATTCCCGAATAATAGTACTTATTCAGTTGATGGTTGAATCAGTCCGCAACATAGATGCACGTACCTAAGCTCATATCAATGGCTGCAAATGCGTCATATCAACGCCAGCAAATGCCACAAAACCCCCCACTTTGCTCAAAACTAAGTGTAACCTCTTGATCACAAAAACAAACACTTTGTATGCATAAATACCAAATATCCTAATTAACACCTAATTCATCAAATAAAGTAAGAAAATAAAAATGATACACCACAAATTGTAGTCTTCCAAGAAAACCATATTTTGTATTACTATAAAATGAAGCACAAATTAAGCAACAATTGAAAGGAGAGGTGAGATATATTACCTGATAAAAATAAATTATTTTTCATCATTTTCAAGCCTTTTTTATCTCGATCTGTATATTGTGTTGCTATATGTGTGAATCATTGGTGATAGTGACACCGCGATGAAGTCAATCAAAATGGTTTAGAAGATCTTCCTTATCGTTCAACATAAATCTTGGTGAAGCTTTTGGTTTTCTTATAACTGATGATTAATAACTTGAATCATAAAGATTCACCATTTATGAGATGGATTTAAACCGAAAACACTTCATCTTCTTCAAGGCATGATCTTTACGAAAGTTTTTATGCATTCTCAAGTAATACTATAGGTTAAAGACATTGTACTCACATTAAATGGACACATATATCAAATTTTGGAACCTAAAATTTAAATATATTAGATATAATTTTTAAAATAGAGTGAGATCCATGTAATATACTAGTTTATTCCTCCAAAATATAAAACAACCGGCTTTCAACCTTAATAACCGGTTGTTTTTTAAAAGTCAAAGGTTGAATTTTTTTTAAATATATATATCGAACATAAAAAAGTTCATAAAATATAGTTCATAATTTATACTACCTTCAAATTTATAGCTCTTATTCAATTAACTTTTTTTTATGTATGTCTTACGTAACCCTCCCAAGTTCCATCAACAAGCCTTCCATTTAAACGATGTATAAAAACTCACTATCATACCTTACAAGTTTCATGCCGTACATAATGGTCCTTCAAGGTATATCATATTACTTTTTCCCAAGTGGGCGAAATACATAATTTCAACTCTCCATTGTTAGGTTTTCCCTTTAATAAGTCATCCTTCTTTACCATTCTCTTTCATCTCAGGATTTCATAACAGAGAGAATGACAAGAACGATAAAGAAACAGCAGATACTGATAAAGAAGAGCAATCTGAATACTTGTTTAAGTGCATCGGTCATTCGGACGGTTCATTATGGTCAATGCTTGAAGAATCATGCTGCTAGCATTGGCCGATATGCAGTAGATGGATGCAGGGAGTTCATGGCAAGCGGAGACGAAGGAAAAACAGATGCAATGACGTGCGCCGCTTGTGGTTGCCACAGGAATTTCCATCGTAGAGATATAGATGAGGTTGCTTGTGAGTGTTCTTCAACTTCTGATAACTAATAGGTACATATATAGTACCATATTCCATGGAAATGCCAAGAACTTCATATAATTCGTACGTGATTTTCTGAATACCTTAAGTTGATTTGTATTAGAAATACTTGTACTTGATCCAATTATTGTATTAACACTTCATCATTTCATTTGTTATTCAATTGGTTGTTAAACTTAATTCAAGGGGAATTCTAGTTATTAGATGCCACCTCATTTTGGCCATGTATGGTTGTACTTTATGCATACTTATAAGTAGCTATCAGTCCAATAAATTGCATGCATTGTAGTTGAAGTAATATTTTTAATGCATGGGAGGATAATTGATGTAAACTGGTCGATATTGAAGGCTATGAAACCAAACAGGAGTTAGCTTAGCAATAGTATTATTATGAAATTAATATAAGATCATAAAATTGATTAGCCAATGTTTTTTCTTATAAAACACAATATTGATCGATTGATTAATTTTGCTGAACATACACAATATATCATATTTTAAAGTTACCATCATGGTATGTGCATGTTACTCTTATTATATTTTTTACGATACTAGTGTATTAATATTTGTGGTAAACAATAGAAATTGTCCTACATAACTGTAGCTTGAAACCAATGTATGGATGAATAGATATCCACTAAACAAATAGCAACCAACTTTGCTGGTTTCCATCAATAATCAGTTTGAAGACATGTGTGTTGTCTCCTTCTCTCAAATTAATACCACATTGTTGTAGCCTCCACAATTTTAATCAAAGAGGACCCTTTCAGTTACCTTCTTTTAACTGCCACGTATATTTCGGTGAGTTATTAAAAGTGAATTAATGATCTATATATATATGCGCTCATGAAGTTACGGTGGCAAGTCTGTTATTTTGGTTTACAAACACGATATTCGCGTTAAGAAGTTATAAATGATAATGAAACTTCTGATTGATAAGAATTTTTATAGTTTTTGACATGGTAATTAAATTAAATAATGTTGAGAATGGAGGTTTGTATAACACAACAAGGGGGTTTTTCACGCGTTGTAGCGGGGTTTACATGTTACAACTTTGGACGGACCCTCTCTTATCTCCGCTCCAGTACGTGCAGGGTTCAGAGTTTTACATGAAAATTTTATTTCTTATATACTCTGTAAAACATTTCCTCGATTTAATTTGAGGATCGTTTATGGAGTCGATAGGTTATTAGAACAATCTTTTATGTAAATTTTAGCTATATATGTAATTTTCTAGGACTATGTTTGTAGTCGCAAGTAACTATGGAGATCATTTACATATGTAATTTTTCAGGGATTAGGTTTTTGTAATCGCAAGTAAACTGCAGGGACCGTATATTATTATATAGATCTTTGTAAATTGTATATGTTAAATGCAATTATGCAAGTGAACTCTAGTGACATTTTTTCCCCTTTTTATTCAAGTTAACTATTTGGTGAATTGTAAACATTTTAACAATTGACGCCTTCATATGGAGTAATTTTCAGTGTGTTAAAACCCGGTTTTTTAGTTGACCCGGTCTAGTGACCGGTTCACGGATCAACCGGTTGAATCGTCGGATCAACTCGGTTTTATTATATATGTATATTTTTTATATAATTAATATATAATATTGTAATAATCTTATATTTGTCTTACATTAAATTAAATCGATAAAAAATATTTAAATTTTAAGTGTAATATTTATAACATTATAGCAAATGTATGAAAAAATAAAAAATTTATGTTTATAATTTATATTAAACCATAATAAAACGATATTAGTTTGTGTTTTAAGTTAATTTTAATTTTATTTTAACTAACAATAATCACCCGTACTTAAATTTATCTTTAATATTTAGAAATGTTTTTAGGAAAAAAAAATTAAAATTTTTTCTTAATAAAAAATTGTGACCCGGCCGGGTTTATCAAACCCGGTCAACCCGGGTCAATGAAAAACCAACGGTTTAATCCGGTTCTCAAATAAGCAAAAACCCGGTCACATCCGGCCCGATCTTCGAACCGGTTCACGATTCAACCGGCCAAGTCAACCCGATTTTTAAAACATTGGTAAATTTTTAAGGACTGTACTTGTAATTGTAAGTAACCTCCAAAGGTGTTTATAAATGCAAAAAAACTTTCAGAACACTTTTTGCCATTTTTGAATGAAGTTTACTGTTTGGTTAACACTAGCAGAGTACCCGCGTGACGGGTACCCAGCAATCAAAGTTCGAGCGCAAAAAAATGACAATAATGATTTGATTAACTGAAAAAGAAAATCATTTGAACCATCAACGTGATATATAAATTGTACGAAAATTTATGTGTTTTACCGGTATGTACAATACGTATAAGAACATAATATATTTTAATTTTATGATTTTAACATTAATTAGCGTATTTAATTAGTTTTAATTATACCTTATGTTTTAATATGTATGTGTATTGATTAAATTTTTAAAATTTAAAAGACATTTAATGGATGAAATGTTTGTGAGTATTCCTTAAGATTAAGTATTATGGATTTAGAGATTATACTATATGTTTTAAAAGTTGTACTATTTAAAATTTTAATGAGAAGAGAGATATTAAAATGTTTTATATGTAGTATAGATTAACACCTCTACTAACGATTTGAGCTGTGGGAAAAAGTGATGTCACATCACCATTTTTTCTTATAACACTAAAACCCAGTATAACACAAAAAAATACCTTCTTTATTTAACTTAAAAACTTCTCGTATTATGATGACCCTACCACTTTTCTAAATAAAAAAATTGAATTAAATTAAATTAAACAAAACAATATATAAAATAATTACTAAACACTACACACATTTCTTTTAAAAAATTTTGTCCTGGAAAATTCGGCCTAAATTTTGGTCTTGAGCCCATTTCTTGTATTTAAACTAGGGGTGACAACTCTTGACAAGACACGATCAACGACACGAACCCGACACGAATTTAAACATGTATGAGTTGAGGATAAACAGGTTTGTGTCAAAAACAGGACAACCCGTATAACCCGTTTAATAACTGAGCCGTATTTGGGTTGTGTAAGCATTAAACATTTCGACACATGGACCTGTTTAAATATATATAAACCTCTAAAAATAAATATATAACTTTAATTTTATGTTAGATTTGGATTAAATATAGTTTGTTATGTAGTTAATAGGAGTGAAATACCATTATAATTCACATATCATTGAAATTCTTGCATAACTATTTTTATGTTATGTTTATCATTTTTACATCTTTATATCATTTTTTTGCTTATAAAGTAGTCAGATTGACAAAATATCAACCTTATTAACTCTAACACCTGGTAATTTTCCCTACTTTGTAAAATGACTATTTTACCCTTTGACTTTTTATTTAGTCAACTATGTGATTTAACTGTGTTAGAACCGGGAGGTTATCCCGCGTCTTCTGAAAAACTGTTTGCTGACGAGTAATGGCCTGACACTGTGCTCAGTCATTATTCTGAACATTTTCTGTGAACCTGACCAAAGTGCTGAGTCGGTCAATGAACTGACGATAATCCATGAGATTATTCGTTATCTATGAATTATGTGCTTAACTGTTTAGTTTTTAACAGCGTGATCGTATTTTCTTGAGCAGCGTATTTAAATATTTCTGTATATGTTTATATATGCCTGTAATTTTAGTATTTTTGCTATTTATAGTAATAAATCGTATTTAATGTGACTATTTAATTAACGTATCGCGTTTTCGTATTTTACGTCGTTTTTACGTTTAACCGTCGTTAGCGTGCATAAAATACTTTACCAATCATAAAATGTCAGTTTTCGTCGAAAAATCGTAAATTTAATATATTTCGTCAAATTTTTAAGTTTTACGTAATTTTAAACTTAACTATATACTTTTTGATATTTACCTAAAACTAACTAACCTTTTTACCTTAAACCTTTTAACTAGTTACCATTGGAAAATTTTTGAATAATTTACCCCATATGGGACCCCCATAACCGGCCAAATATCACCAGCATGTGCATGATGCACCAAAATCTTACTCTTTGCCATTTTAAGCTTAGGCTTACACATCTTACAACATTTAACTTATTAACCTATATCACCTCAAATAATTCACTCATTTTCACTTCAAAAAAAAACACACATCTCTCTCTTTCTCTCTCAAAACTCACGGCACAAACACTCTCACATTTTCCACCATTGTTGATTTCTTAAAGCTTCATTTTAAGAAGAATTAACACAAAATAAATACACCCTAGAGTTTGTACAAGCATAAAGAAGAATGGTTATTCTTGGTTTGTTGATTTGAGTAGTTTTTGGGTTGAAGTTGTAGAAGTAGAGTTCTTGTTGATTATTAGTGGGTTAGAGCGTAGATCGGGTCGTTGTGATTACGTAGAGTCGTTACTCAAGGTTACTTCTTAAACCTTTTTCATCTTTTCATTTTCCATGCATAATCTTTGTAGATCTATGCATGCATGTTACTCATCAAGTATTTTCTTGAAATAAAATGATAAAAACTATTTTTGGTCATGAAATATTTTAAGATCTATGGAAATTATGTGTGGATCTATTAGATCCATACATGAAAATGGTTTAATTGAAAGACTTGTGAAAAATATAAGTATGTATATTTTAGATTGGTGAACTTGAAGAAAAATCTTTGATTTTATTGGTGTTTATGAATAATTGGAGGGAACTAGTAGTGTTACTACTAGTGGTTACGCTTGAAACTGGTCGAAAATGAGTTTTTACGAAAAACATACAATCTGTCCGATTTTTATAAGAGGCGTAGAGGGTCGTAAAAATTGTTTTGACACTAGTTTACTACGATATTATGAAAATATAAGTTAATACCTTCGTTTCGATAGATTATGGGCTAAAAACGGAGCTAAAATGAGTAAGATATGGTCGTTTAAATTTCGTTGTCGGAAAACTTAATTTTTGTGAAAAACACTATAAGTGTTTGTTGTCTAGATTTTTAAAGTGGTCGAAACGACATTTTCGAGTTAAACGGAGATGTTTTAAGTGTCGAAATGGTTACTAAAAGTTGTATATGAATGTTGGGATCATTTTGTAAAAGGGTATTAGCGCGAAATGTGAATACTTGATGTACCGTTAAAAGTTTGAACGTTGTAAGTGGAAATTGATACTATTGCGGAAAATGACTTGTTGAAATATTGGCGATTGAGAAATTGTTGAAAATAGGGGTTTTAGGACGAGATTTGAGTACTTACTAAAAATGGCAAATTTTTATGTGACGCCGAAAGGCTGCCGAAATTTTTGTTAGAAATCGTGTTGGAAAATTTATTAAGATAAATTTGGGTAAATTAAAATTTACGCCGAAAGGCTGTCGAAATTTCGTCGAGTCAAAAATAAATATTTTTTCCTAAGTATATATATACTATAATGTTTGTAACGATATAACATTTGCAAGTCACGATTTTAACTACAAAATAATATATGTATGATTGATGAGTAACGTACGTGACGAACTTTTGTGACTTATTTGCTAGCGCCTAAACTATAGTATTATATTTAGGATGCTGCTAGAGTTGCTCGCTACTATTTGATCTTACTTGTGCGGTTTGAATCGTTGCTTGAGGTAAGTTTATAGATCCCTATTAAACTGCTTTCTATGTTTAATGTTTTAGGATGTGATAAATGCTTTGATGCTTGCTTCTGGACGCAAGTAAAACTTGATTTCTGTGAACGCTTTGTGAACACTATTTATGAGATAGCTTAAGTTGCTTTAGCCATAGTCCCCACTATCGTAAATCGTTAGTTACTCTGCTGGAGTAAGCTCTTATGTTACGGATAGATCTATTGAGGGTTGACAACCTCCACTCGGGCATTCTGACGCCGGACGAGTGTGTACCATTTGTATGAACGGAGTTATCTTGGCTAGGTACTCCATTGGGGAAAAATTTATGTATACAATCTATTGTATGCACTGGATCACTAGTTTCGATGTCACGAGCTTAGCTATCATAAATATTGTGAACACCCAGTTTATCCTACACTTGGCACTATATCTCCTATAGTTGCACGTGTACATGAAATGAAATCTGAAATTGAATTACTATGAATTTTTACTTGAAACCTATATTCTCACCAACTTTATGTTGACCCAATTTAGCATTTATCTCAGGTAATTGATGATGAGTTGTATCTGCTGTGTGAAGTACTTGGAGTTCGCATGCATTTCTTGGCTATCTTCGGACATTTGTTTACTTATGCTTTTGAACTATTATCTCGTTGATGTTTAAAACTTTTACATTCCACGGCACTATCTTTTGAAACTGAGACCTTTTGTACTGTGATGCTTTTAATTTAAATTCAACGAGGTATTTTTATAAAACGTCTCATTTAGAGTCGTTCTCTTGTACCTTGAACTATGATACAATGACGTAACAGCCCCGAGCTTCACCGCTTCCGCATATCACATTTTGGGGTGTTACAGATTTGGTAATCAGAGCCTTGGTTATAGAGAACTAGGTTTGCATCTTAGGCCTAGACTATAACCGATGTGGCTACTTGTTACTCTGTATATATATGTGTACTACGTAATGTATTACGTAGGATAACACTATAAGTAATATGTAATATATATTATGTATTACGTAATATGTATTATATACATATGCATTTCGCTGATTTGCATACTTTAATTTCTATACATGATTATTTCATGCATACCCTACAACTGCTTTAATACACATTTTGGTTGTTGCAGGATATGTCATCGCATACTATCACGTATCATTTCGATTACATCTATAGTCTGATTCTAATCCAATCACCATTTTCGGTGTTATTTTTGGTTTTGTTTTGATCTTTGGTATTTAATCGAAACTCTTATTTTATGACTATGTACATGATATTTTGATTATGAATGGGAATTTAACTTTATGACCTTGACAAGTGACTATCCTTTCTATGTTGTTGTACTGTTAAATTCTGCATTCTATTTTAGCATAAGAAATATATAACGTGTATATTCGTGCTTGAACCTTATTTGCATTGTTGTCTTAACGCAGAGAAACAATGGTGAACACACGTAACGGAATGACTGACGCACAATTAGAAGCATTGATTACGCAACGAGTGACTGCTGCACTGGCAAACGTTCAAGCTAACAACAACGTGAACGAAGCACCACCGAACAATGTTGACAATCGACCGCCTAAGCCGTGTACTTACAAGGACTTTAGGAGCTGTGACCCTTTGAATTTTAATGGTACTGAAGGAGCTGTCAGATTAGCTCGTTGGGTTGAAAAGATGGAAGCTGTATTCCGTGTCAATGGATGTGCTGTTGAAAACCAAGTGACTTATTCTACTTGTACTTTAGCTACTAGAGCGTTGACATGGTGGAACACCCATGTGCAGACGGCTGGAGCCGAGGAGGCGTATGGAATGAGTTGGGAGGAACTTAAGAAGTTGTTGACTAAGGAGTACTGTCCTCGTAATGAGATTCAGAAAATGGAAATCGAACTGTGGAACCTGACTGTGAAGAACAATGACATTGGGACGTACACTAGGAGGTTCCAAGAATTGTGTTTGCTATGTCCTGGAATGGTTCCGGATGAAGAAAAGAAGGTTGAGCGCTATATTTGGGGTTTACCTGGTAGATTTCAAGGGAATGTGACATCGTCTGGACCGACAAAAGTTAGTGATGCTATAAGGATGGATCACAGTCTGATGGACCAAGTTATTCGAGCAAATTCTGGGAATGCCACGGACAACAAGAGAAAATAGGGGAATAACCAAAGGAACAACCATGGGAACTATCCGAATAAGAGGCAAGACACCGTGAAAACGTACACTGCTGGTACTGGGGAAAAGGGAGTGTACAATGGGACGTTACCTTTGTGCAATCGATGCAAGCGTCACCATAATGGACAATGCAATGTACAATGTCACAACTGCAAGAAAACTGGACACATTGCTAGAGATTGTAAGTCACCACCCAACACGAAAGCCAACGTCACTTGCTTTGAATGTCAGCAAAAGGGACACTACAACAATGAGTGCCCAAAGAAAAAGAACAAGGACCAAGGAAAGATTGCTAGAGCTGGGGAAGCTCGTGGAAGGGTCTATGTGATAGGAGGAGGATAAGCGCAACAAAACCTCGACGTCGTGACGGGTACGTTTCTTCTCAATGGTCGTTATGCTTCTATTTTATTTGATACTGGAGCCGATAGGAGTTTTGTGTCGACTGCTTTTTGTGTTTTACTTGATGTGACCCCTTCTCCCTTAGACACTAAGTACACTATCGAGTTAGCTAATGGGAAGTTGATAGAGGCCGACACTATACTTCGTGGATGCACTTTAAATCTTCTAGGTCATCCTTTCGTAATAGACCTTATGCCTGTTGAGTTAGGGAGTTTTGACGTGATTGTCGGAATGGATTGGTTGTCGAGATATCGTGCTACGATTGTATGTGACGAGAAGATCGTTCGTTTACCATTTGGTGATGAAGTTTTGGAGGTACAAGGGGATACAAGTGACGGAAAAGGGAAGTCACGACTGAATATTATCTCGCGTGTCAAGGCTCAGAAGTTGTTGTCGGAAAGTTGCCACGTATTTTTAGCCTGTGTTACTGAAAAGCAGATGGAAGAAAAACGGTTGGAAGATGTACCTATCGTACGGGATTTTCCGGAAGTCTTTCCTGAAGATTTGCCTAGATTACCGCCGGCTAGACAAGTTAAATTCCAGATCGATTTACTACCGGGAGCTGCACCTGTTGCTCGAGCGCCTTACCGTTTAGCACCGTCGGAATTGCAAGAACTAGCAACGCAACTACAAGAGTTGACTGATAAAGGATTCATAAGACCGAGTTCTTCACCCTGGGGAGCTCCAGTCTTATTTGTGAAGAAGAAGGATGAGAGTTTTCGGATGTGTATCGACTATCGTGAGTTGAACAAACTTACCATCAAGAACCGTTACCCGTTACCTAGGATCGATGATCTGTTTGATCAGTTGCAAGGATCGAGCGTTTACTCGAAGATTGACCTTAGGTCTGGTTATCACCAATTAAGAGTCTGTGAGGAAGATGTTGCAAAGACTGCTTTTAGGACTAGGTATGGACACTATGAGTTCCAAGTGATGCCATTCGGTTTGACAAACGCACCTGTTGTGTTTATGGACCTCATGAACCGGGTGTGTAAACCGTATTTGGACAAGTTTGTCATTGTGTTCATCGATAACATACTGATTTACTCAAGGAATGAGAAGGAACATGAGGAACATCTTAAGATAATATTGGAATTTCTTAAGAAGGAGGAATTGTACGCTAAGTTCTCGAAGTGTGATTTTTGGTTGCCAAGAGTACAATTTCTAGGTCACGTTATAGATAGCAAGGGGATTCATGTTGATCCTGTCAAGATTGAGTCAATTAGGGAGTGGACTGCTCCTACGACACTGACTGAAATTCGCCAATTCTTAGGACTCGCCGGATACTACCGGAGGTTCATCGAGGGATTCTCGAAGATCGCGAAACCATTGACGAAGTTGACTCAAAAGAAGGTGAAATACGAATGGGGAGATAAGGAGGAATTAGCATTCCAGAAGTTGAAACAAATGTTGTGTAGTGCGCCTATTCTATCATTACCAGAAGGATCAGAAGACTTTGTGGTCTACTGTGTTGCATCAGCAAAAGGATTGGGAGCTGTGTTGATGCAAAGGAAGAAAGTTATCGCCTACGCGTCACGACAACTGAAAACACATGAGAAAAACTACACTACACACGACTTGGAGCTAGGAGCGGTAGTATTTGCCTTGAAATTGTGGAGACACTACTTGTATGGAACAAAGTGTGTCGTCTATACCGATCACAAGAGTTTACAACATATTCTTGACCAGAAGGAACTGAACATGAGACAACGTCGATGGATCGAGTTGTTCAGCGATTATGATTGTGAAATCCGCTACCACCCTGGGAAGGCGAATGTAGTGGCGGATGCGCTAAGTAGAAAGGAACAATGGATGACACGTAGAGTTAGATCGTTAGCTATAGTTATCAATCCAAACTTACCTGTGCAAATTCGTGAAGCACAAACCGAAGCCCTTAAACCTGAAAACGTTGAAGCTGAGAAATTAGGGGGAATGGTTACTAAGAAATTGGAGACTAGCAATAATGGAACGCTATGTCTGAATGGTAGAAGTTGGTTACCACGGTTTGGAGGACTAAGGGACGTGATTATGCACGAGTCGCATAAATCTAAGTATTCGATTCACCCAGGATCTGACAAAATATATCAGGATATGAAGAAGCTATATTAGTGGCCAAATATGAAAGCTGAAATCGCTACGTATGTAGGGAAGTGTCTGACTTGTGCTAGAGTGAAAACAGAACACCAAAAACCATCTGGATTGTTGGTTCAACCTATAATTCCTATATGGAAATGGGAAAACATAACCATGGATTTCATAACTAAGCTGCCTAAAACAACAAACGGATATGACACAATTTGGGTAATTGTGGATCGACTTACGAAATCTGCACACTTTTTTGCTATGAAGGAAGATGATTCGATGGATAAGCTTACGAGACTCTATCTGAAGGAAGTAGTCGCAAAACATGGGATACCGATCTCGATAATTTCTGATAGAGATGGTAGATTTACTTCGGAATTCTGGAAATCACTTCAGAAAGCGTTGGGCACGCAGTTGGACATGAGTACTGCTTATCACCCGCAGACTGACGGACAGAGTGAGAGAACTATTCAAACGCTGGAGGACATGTTGCGTGCTTGTGTGCTTGACTTTGGAAAGCAATGGGACAGACATTTGCCACTAGTGGAATTCTCTTACAACAATAGTTATCATACCAGTATTAAGGCTGCACCGTTTGAAGCGTTGTATGGTCGTAAATGTCGCTCGCCTATGTGTTGGAGTGAGGTTGGGGATAGTCAACTCACTGGCCCTGAACTCATCCGTGAAACGACTGAGAAGATTGTTCAAATCAAGAGCCAAATTCAAGCAGCCCGTGATCGTCAGAAGAGTTACGCCGACGTTCGACGTAAGCCTCTCGAATTTCAAGTGGGAGATAAAGTGATGCTAAAATTATCGCCTTGGAAAGGTGTGGTACGTGTTGGCAAGCGAGGAAAGCCGAACCCCTGTTATATTGGACCTTTCAAAATTCTGGCAAAGGTTGGAACCGTAGCCTACCGTCTCGAATTACCGCAAGCGTTGAGCCGCGTGCACAACACTTTTCATGTGTCGAACTTGAAGAAGTGCCTATCTGATGAGACACTCGTTATACCATTGGAGGAACTCCGAATTGACGACACGATGCAATTTGTCGAAGAACCTGTTGAAATCATGGACCGTGAGGTCAAACGATTGAAACAGTGTCGTATTCCAATCATCAAGGTAAGGTGGAATTCTAAACGTGGACCTGAATTCACTTGGGAGCGTAAGGATCAATTTCGCAAGAAATATCCACAACTCTTTGACAACTTTAGAAACCGTGACACTCCTAAGCTTTGAGGACAAAGCTTCTCTATCAAGGGGATGATGTAAAACCTGGTAATTTTCCCTACTTTGTAAAATGACTATTTTACCCTTTGACTTTTTATTTAGTCAACTATGTGATTTAACTGTGTTGGAACCGGGAGGTTATCCCGCGTCTTCTGAAAAACTGTTTGCTGACAAGTAATGGCCTGACACTGTGCTCAGTCATTATTCTAAACATTTTCTGTGAACCTGACCAAAGTGCTGAGACGGTCAATGAATTGACGATAATACATGAGATTATTCGTTATCTGTGAATTATGTGCTTAACTGTCTAATTTTTAACAGCGTGATCGTATTTTCTTGAGCAGCGTATTTAAATATTTCTGTATATGTTTATATATGCCTGTAATTTTAGTATTTTTGCTATTTATAGTAATAAATCGTATTTACTGTGAATATTTAATTAACGTATCGCGTTTTCGTATTTTACGTCGTTTTTACGTTTAACCGTCGTTAGCGTGCATAAAATACTTTACCAATCATAAAATGTCAGTTTTCGTCGAAAAATCGTAAATTTAATATATTTCGTCAAATTTTTAATTATTACGTAATTTTAAACTTAACTATATACTTTTTGATATTTATCTAAAACTAACTAACCTTTTTACCTTAAACCTTTTAACTAGTTACCATAGTAAATCTTTTGAATAATTTACCCCATATGGGACCCCCATAACCGGCCAAATATCACCACCATGTGCATGATGCACCAAAATCTTACTCTTTGCCATTTTAAGCTTAGGCCTACACATCTTACAACAGTTAACTTATTAACCTATATCACCTCAAATAATTCACTCATTTTCACTTCAAAAAAAACACACATCTCTCTCTTTCTCTCTCAAAACTCACGGCACAAACACACACATATTTTCCACCATTGTTGATTTCTTAAAGCTTCATTTTAAGAAGAATTAACACAAAATAAATACACCCTAGAGTTTGTACAAGCATAAAGAAGAATGCTTATTCTTAGTTTGTTGATTTGAGTAGTTTTTGGGTTGAAGTTGTAGAAGTAGAGTTCTTGTTGATTATTAGTGGGTTAGAGCGTAGATCGGGTCATTGTGATTACGTAGAGTCGTTACTCAAGGTTACTTTTTAAACCTTTTTCATCTTTTCATTTTTCATGCATAATCTTTGTAGATCTATGCATGCATGTTACTCATCAAGTATTTTCTTGAAATAAAATGATAAAAACTATTTTTGGTCATGAAATATTTTAAGATCTATGTAAATTATGTGTGGATCTATTAGATCCATACATGAAAATAGTTTAATTGAAAGACTTGTGAAAAATATAAGTATGAATATTTTAGATTGGTGAACTTGAAGAAAAATCTTTGATTTTGTTGATGTTTATGAATAATTGGAGGGAACTAGTAGTGTTACTACTAGTGGTTACGCTTGAAAATGGTCGAAAATGAGTTTTTACGAAAAACATACAATCTGTCCGATTTTTATAAGAGGCGTAGAGGGTCGTAAAAATTGTTTTGACACTAGTTTATTACGATATTATGAAAATATAAGTTAATACCTTCGTTTCGATATATTATGGGCTAAAAACGGAGCTAAAATGAGTAAGATATGGTCGTTTAAATTTCGTTGTCGGAAAACTTAATTTTTGTGAAAAACACTATAAGTGTTTGTTGTCTAGATTTTTAAAGTGGTCGAAACGACATTTTCGAGTTAAACGGAGATGTTTTAAGTGTCAAAATGGTTACTAAAAGTTGTATATGAATGTTGGGATCATTTTGTAAAAGGGTATTAGCGCGAAATGTGAATACTTGATGTACCGTTAAAAGTTTGAACATTGGAAGTGGAAATTGATACTATTGCGGAAAATGACTTGTTGAAATATTGGCGATTGAGAAATTGTTGAAAATAGGGATTTTAGGACGAGATTTGAGTACTTACTAAAAATGGCAAATTTTTATGTGACGCCGAAAGGCTGTCGAAATTTTCTTTAGAAATCGTGTTGGAAAATTTATTAAGATAAATTTGGGTAAATTAAAATTTACGCCGAAAGGCTGTCGAAATTTCGTCGAGTCAAAAATAAATTTTTTTGCCTAAGTATATATATACTATAATGTTTATAACGATATAACATTTGCAAGTGACGTTTTTAACTACAAAATAATATACGTATGATTGATGAGTAACGTACGTGACGAACTTTTGTGACTTATTTGCTAGCGCCTAAACTATAGTATTATATTTAGGTTGTTGCTAGAGTTGCTCACTACTATTTGATCTTACTTGTGCGGTTTGAATCATTGCTTGAGGTGAGTTTATAGATTCCTATTAAACTGATTTCTATGTTTAATGTTTTAGGATGTGATAAATGCTTTGATGCTTGCTTCTGGACGCAAGTAAAACTTGATTTCTGTGAACGCTTTGTGAACACTATTTATGAGATAGCTTAAGTTGCTTTAGCCATAGTCCCCACTATCGTGAATCGTTAGTTACTCTGCTGGAGTAAGCTCTTATGTTACGGATAGATCTATTGAGGGTTGACAACCTCCACTCGGGCATTCTGACGCCGGACGAGTGTGTACCATTTGTATGAACGGAGTTATCTTGGCTAGGTACTCCATTGGGGCAAAATTTATGTATACAATCTATTGTATGCACTGGATCACTAGTTTCGATGTCACGAGCTTAGCTATCATAAATATTGTGAACACCCAATTTATCCTACACTTGGCACTATATCTCCTATAGTTGCACGTGTACATGAAATGAAATCTGAAATTGAATTACTATGAATTTTTACTTGAAACCTATATTCTCACCAACTTTATGTTGACCCAATTTAGCATTTATCTCAGGTAATTGATGATGAGTTGTATCTGCTGTGTGAAGTACTTGGAGTCTGCATGCATTTCTTGGCTATCTTCGGACATTTGTTTACTTATGCTTTTGAACTATTATCTCGTTGATGTTTAAAACTTTTACATTCCGCTGCACTATCTTTTGAAACTGAGACCTTTTGTACTGTGATGCTTTTAATTTAAATTCAACGAGGTATTTTTATAAAACGTCTCATTTAGAGTCGTTCTCTTGTACTTTGAACTATGATACAATGACGTAACAGCCCCCGAGCTTCACCGCTTCCGCATATCACATTTTGGGGTGTTACATTAACCGCTTGACATATTTACTTATACATGTTAAACGGGTCAAAACGGGTAACACGTGTAATGTAGGTGTGAGTTAGGGTTGAATTTCTTGACACGATTAATAAATGAGTCGTGTTTGAGTTATAGTTATAATAACACGTCAACCCGCGAACCCGAACATGTCGACACAAACACGACTCGATTTCCACCCCTAACTTAAACCTACCTCCAGCCCCCATCTTCTACCTCCAGCCCCCATCCCCCATCCCCATCTTATACCTACAATGTAAACAAAAAAAAAGCACAACACACACACAAACATACACATGAAAGAAGCCCAGAAAAAACTGAAAACGCACCCACGGCGCGAGCCACAATGCAGTTGTGGCACTGTGAACTCACGCCGTCGGCCATAACGTCAACTGACACCTACGGCTTGGAGTTCGAAAACCCAAGTCACGGTACAATGGCTCGCGCCGTCGTATCCAACCAACCGGTCAACCAGTGTACCCAGACCTCTAAACATTTTAACAAACGTTAATATTTCAAATAAAAGACTCAATTCCAAAATATTTTCAAATTTTCTCTTATATATACATCGTCATCAAGATAATTGAGACATGCACATCCTTTTGTTAACATTTAAGAACATTAAGAAGTGGTTGGGCTCAAAAAGTGATGAAAAAAAAGTATGTGTCACTCAAAAATTGATTTTGACAAAAAAATTGCCTCCACATTTTTAAAAGTTGTGGTTAGACCCCAAAATATGGTGACTATCTTTTTTAATACAATATAAATTAAATAAAATTTCGTTAAATTAAAATAACATTACAATATAACAAAAAAACATTTATCAAAATAAAATAAAATGCGTTACATGAAAATTAAGATTACAATTTATTCATTACGATTTGCAAAATACATCACCATAAGACAATTGTTGATCCGCATCTGTTGATCCGCAACCGTTTCTAACATAAGAGTTGTGTATTAATGATCCCGTCTTTTAAATTGAACATGTAAAGCCTTTGGAAAAATTTTCCATCCCTAATTCATACAATCAATATTATCGAGCATTCCCAAGATTCAATGTTTCTCAACGTGCAATGCATATGTTTTTTCGACATCCGCGGGATTTGATTTTTTTTAAATTGGTTTCAACATATAAAACATAAATGCATTTAGTAAAGATAAGTAAACATTCTTTAGAAGTGCGTTTAGTAATTTGGATGTACTAGTGAAATGCATCGAATGATGACCCCGTGTGCCAGTTGACGAATTACCGAAGTGATATTTGGAATAAGATGAATTAGGGATAAGCTCGATACCAATCTCGTCCCGAATTCGTCCTGATTTAATGCTCCCAGTTTCTCCAGATCTAAAAAGTTATGTATCAATTCCATATCGAACGAGATTTGGATATCGCCACCGGTACGGGTATCGGTATCGGTACCGGGAACCAGGATTTTCTCGTTTTCTTTCGGGAATTTCTCGATTTGGTACCGGTCCCGTACCGAATAAGTGTCGTAAATTTTTTTCACCTTATTTCGTAGTCTCGGTACCGTATCCAACGGGATTCGGGTATCAGGAATCGATACGGTTTCGGGTAAGGTTGAGGTTCGGATTCGGGATTTGGGTCGAAATGCTCATCGGATGAATACTTTGTCGATCGTTAGAATCGATCCCGGGTCGAAAATAATAAAAGTATTCTGAAGGAGGATCAGCGTCACAAGTTAAAATATCATTCACTATTTTTTTTAAAGTATAAAACTCATATGATACATTCGTCGTTTGTGTATTTTGGAGGAGTCTCGTAATCGTCAAAATAGTCTGTTGTATCACGTCTTCTCGTTGACGCGGTATATATATTCTCTTTTTGGGAGACCGGCCCGAATCACCGGCTTCTTGATTAGAGATAGCTAGAAATGTCTTATACTCTGTAAGACCTCGCATATTTGAAAAACGCATCGTATTCTTCGACGGTGTTGGTGTTGGTGTTGGTATTGTTTGGATTCAATTTGGTGAGTTAAAAATAAGAGAAATAAGAAAAGGTGACTTATAAATTGTAAGAAGTATATAAAAGTTGGTGAAAAGATGTGGTATTTATATATTTTTTAAAAGGTTAAATTTTAGAAAAAAATGAGTATCTAATACGAAAAAAAGGTAACATACGCTCCTCTCAACGGATACTTCTTTTAAAAAAAGAGAAAAAAATAGCATGAACTGTGAGAATGACACCATAATCTTGGCACCATAATCTTTAACATAAGACACGGTCTAGTGCGCCAAAACTCGACTCTCGCCAAAATCTTAACAACCACACTCCATTCCCCTTGCTCTAAACATTGTAAATCTTTAAAGATGAACGATACAAATACTTTTGTCTTCTTTGTGTAGTAATATATTTTGCAAGGGATATTTAAATAAAAAATCTCATTCATGTTGTTTATTATTAATATAAATATTATTGTGTTGTATCATTATTTTTTTATCTAATCTACTTATTATTATTGTTATTATTATTATTATTAATTTTTTAAAGGCAACTGCGCCCTTCTCAAGTTCTTGAAATGAAGAGAACTGTCAAACCCACTTTATTATTATTATTATTGTTATTATCATTTTTTTTGTAATTATTTATTATTATTATTATTATTATTATTTTATTTAACTATCACTTTATTAGAAACAAAAAGGGATTTACAACAAATTGGATGAGAGTAGAGATACTATCTGCGCTCCCAACCCTTTAGCAATAGCAAAACCTATTCTATGAAAAATATGTACATCAGTGCGCACTCCAATGTCTTGAGCCTTAGAAAATCTCTGGATCCGCTTCAGCAACGCAACTGCATCTTCCTGTAACTCACCTAGAGAAAAAAAGAGAAAGGAAGAAACCCATATCCGAGAGCTGTACACTTAGCCAAATACTTGCATCTTTTACGTTGTGCAACATCAATCACAGCTCGGCCATGTACAAAGTCATTCATCCCCATACGAGTCAAAGGAGAAGAACCAGTCAGATCAACACACACATATTTACCTCCATCCCAAGAATAAAACAAAATATATGTCGGAAGTAAGGCATTATCAATTCCTCCATCTAATCCGATATTAACTTCCTTTCCGACAGATATCCCTGAACGATAGCATATATCAACAAGAGTATCACGTACCAAATTGTGACGATGCTTAATCCCAACGATACCAGCACACGAAACCGTATGATCCACAAATATATCCCCATCAAATACTCTCGAACAAGCTAAACAGGGCTTCGAAACAGAGAACAAGGGAATACCTAAGAGATAACACAAAACACATCGATAAGTCCTCCCATTCATAGTCTGACCCAACCCCGAGATAGGAACCGTCCTAAGCCAAATAGAATAAAAGGATTTACAAAAAGTTAGTGGGTAGCCGAGATACTAACTGGGCCCCCACTCCTATTATTATTATTATTATTTTTTTTATTTTATTTTTTTATTATAAATTATTATCATCACTTTATTAAAATAATAGGATTTACAAAAAGTTAGTGGAAAGCCTAGAAACAATTTGGGCCCCCACTCCTCTAGCAATAGCAAACTCGATCCTATTAAACATATAACAAGTACCACGTGACCCAATATCCTGAGTCATAGAGTATCTTCAGATCCGCTTTAGTAAGTCCACCGCATCCTTCTCAAGTTCCCGAAAGAAGAAAATGAGAAGGGGAGAAAACCATATCCGATATTTGCACACTTAGCCTCATATTTGACACGTTTACGTCGTGCAACATCAACCACCACACGTCCTGGTGCAAAATCATTCATCCCAGTTTGCGCCAAGGGAGATGAACCTGTCAGATCCACACATACATCAAATCCTCCATTCCAAGAATATAGCAACATATCAGCTGGACGTAAAGGTTTGTCCCGCCCTCCACCAAGCCTAATGTCCACTTCTTTACCAACTGAGATCCCGGACCGAAAACATATGTCGACAAGGGTATCACGCACAATATTATGGCGATGCTTGATACCAACAATACCAGCACACGATACAGCATGGTCCCCATAAATATCACCCACAAAGACCCTCGAGCAAGCTGAGCATGGCTTCGAGACATAGAATAAAGGAACACCCAACCGATAACATAATACACACCTGTAAGTCCTACTGTTCATAGTTTGTCCCAAACCAGAAATCAGAACCACCCTAAGCCAGTCAGAAGTATGTTCCTCCATTTGAGAATTCCATAAAGCCATTTGTCGAGTAGATAGAGAAAACTTAGATTCAGCCGTTTGAGTAACATGTGTGAAATATATGTCTGCCAATTTCTTCATGAGTTTGGGGGCAGCGATCTCACTAGGATTACTCAAAAGATCAATCTTCATTTCCGCATTAAAAGAGCTCATTTTCGCATTTACGCATTAATAATAATAATAATAATAATAATAATAATAATTATTATTATTATTATTATTATTATTATTATTATTATTATTGTTAATGCAAGTAATGCCTAAAAATATTATTAGTGTTAACTAATCTTTCTTAGTTTTGATCACAACAAACCATACAACACATTTAGTATAAAACACAAATTGAATTATTTAACTAACACTATCATCAAGGTAATAATCATATCACTAACCTTTCTTAATCATACTTAGTGATCATCAAAATGATTATCCTTAAAACTCACTTTTGTTAATAAGACAAAAGACTTTTTAATAAACTTTCTATTTTAGAAAATGTTTTATTAAAATGGAAAATGAAAATTTGAAAATGGCATATTCCAAATGCTATTAGAATATCCTTTGAAGGGTTCAAATACCTCAGATATTCCCACCCCACTAAAAGACAAAAAACGGAGCGGAGTCTAGTGGCGGTACCTTAAGTACCTACGCGGTACCTTAGCGATATGGTACCGCGGGGTGAGATAAGGTACCGCGCACAGTATCCGTTGTAACTTTGTCTCCTTTAAATAGTGGGTCAAATCTCATTTTCCAAAAAGCCTCTTGGACGTTTTTCTCAGCCCTCTTTCTATTTCTATAGCATAATCATTAGTAAATGATCACTTAAATTGTTAAGGATGTTTACATATGATTATCCTCTTGATTCCCTCCTTTACCTTGTCCAATGAGAAGATCACTCACTCACTAGTGTAGTGATAAAGATGAATTTATGAGCTAGTCATATTCATCTTGATACCTTTTTGTTTTAGGTAAATCCAATGTATTTATGAATACTTAGACTAGTTGTGTTCATCCAAGTTATTTGTGGATACTTGGATTTGTTGTGTACATCCACTGCATATGTGTTTGCTTGGATTTGTGTTGTGTAAATCCAAGCTACATGTGTGTACTTGGATAAGTCTAGTTGAGTTGTAATAGATTTGATTAGGAGTTCTCACTAAACTATAAAGTGATGTGGTTGTGTCTTGTGAGTTCTCACTAAACTTTAAAGTGATTAGTAGTTGTGTTGTGTGAAGTTCTCACTTAGCTTCAAAGTGAAGAGTCGTGAAGATTGGTTCTAGCTTTCGATTAGAACTCGACATCTAGCCTTGTGTCGTTAAATTGTGAAGTAGGCAACGTCGTGTAGATTGGTCCTAGCTAAAGATTAGGTCTCGACATTTAGCTTAGTGTCGGAAAATAATGTAAGCAACGATGTAAGGTTTTCTCCGCCGAGAAGGGATCTTGTGGATATAGTGGAAATCTCGAGTAGGTGTACTCGAGGAGTGGAGTAGAAATGAGGATAGAGCCTCGTTGTCGAACCACTATAAATCTTGGTGTCTTCCCACTAGGTTGTCTCCTTCCTTGCTCTTTACTTATTTCATTATCATTATACTTGCTTATTATTCTTTTAGTGCATTTCAATTGAACCTAATCATTATGCAACTTAGCTTTAAGTAAAAGATAGTTTTGATACAAACCAAATTGAAAGCAATTTTAATTTGGTCACCAATCGAAGAGAAACTATTCAACCCCCCTTCTAGTTTCTACAATTGGTATCAGAGCGATGGTCACTCAAGATCTTTGAAGTATATTGTACTTTAAAACTTGGATCGATCCATTGTCTCCTCAAATTAGAAGGTCTAGTTGTACTAAAGTTTCTCTTTGGTCAAAACTATGTTTTCTTTGAAAAATAGGTCTTTTAATTGATAATATTGCATCCCACTTAAGATTAGTAGCCTTTATGCATTTTAGATATACTCTTGAAATGTATCTACTAGTTTGCATCTTGCTTTGTGTAGGTACTCATGAAGATCAATCAATTAACTGGTTATGGATTGAGTTACTTGCACTTTTAGAAGAATCATCTTCATTGATCTTTAACATCTTTGAATGATGTTACCAAGATGATTGGGAATGATACTAGTCCTTGAAGACTTAGTACTCATCATAGTCATTGATTAGGCATATCACTTATTCCTTCATGGATTGCTCCGTGTGGCCAAGGTACGCTTTCGTTCTTCCACACGCCCTTTGATCATTCTTTTGATCATTACTTGACTATGTGCTTGTTCTCGGCATCCTTGCCTTGACATTTATTTGTGGTTTGTGCTTCTTTTCTTTTATCCTCTCAAACCTTCATTGCTTGGATACTTGAATCACTATGGCGATGTAGAGTGAGTTAGTAGAAGCTTAAAGTATCAAGCATGATTTTCATGGTTTGCACCCATACGGTTAGTAGGCCCTTTGTGGGAGAGAAAGTGAATTAATACTTTGCTCATATTTTAGTTTAGACTAAGACTATTATTGAAAGTGATCTTAGTCTATACTTGAATAATTGCTTTGTGCTTATTCATTACCAAAGCCGTTTAACGTTTCGCCGGAAAGGCACGTCTTAAACCACCATATATGACACAAGCTCTTCGTTTCAATTACTTGAAGATTGTCATTAATCCCTTGAGCATTGATCCTAGTCTTGATTCACTTCCCTTGATTTCTCTCCACTTAGTCGTTTTGCTACGAGTAGTCGTTTGTCCATTTCGGTTCTTTTCGATCTTGATTTAACTCCTAATCCTTCGTTAAGGCATATTGCTTAGTGTTATGATGATCCAATGATATTCTAAAAGGCTCATGATTTAATTTTAAGTATTTTAGAAAAACTGGATTTTCAAAATTTGGCGTTTTTCAGAGATAGAAACCTGCCTCTGTAGGCCGTTCCTTATCTCCGCGGCTCAAACCCGCGGTTCCTTATCGATAAGGTACCGCGGGCAGTAACTTTTTTCAGAGCGCCAGTTTGAGTTTTTTATTCTTTTTCAAACCAAACTCTCTCTCTCCCAAAAACACATAGCCGACGGGTTTTACCTTTTCCACCATTGTTGAAGCTTCCAAAACCTTCAATCACTCAAATAAATTGATTCCAAGTTGTGGGTTTCACTCATCCTTCATCTAACATCAATTAATTGTAAGTATTTTCTTTCAATTTCATCTATTTTGTTCTAGGGTTCATCCTTTCATAATTGGGGATTTCTAAAATTGAAATTGAATTAAAACCTTAATAGGAATGTGGGTTGACATGGTAATCTTACTATGATTCCTTAGGTTGATATTCATCAAGATTTCACTAAAACCCACTTGTAGAACAAATCCGAATTTAGGCTAAATGATTTTAGTTGAATGATGGATTTGAGATGAACCCATGAACAAGTAGGTAATGACATTGTTAATGCTTACCTAAAAACCTTGTTTTGAAAAACCAATGTTCTAATCCATTGTTGATCTAACATAGAACATGTGTTCTTGGTCAATGATGGAATAGACTCATTGTGAACATGAAAATGATATGGATTCAATCCTATGTTTATCAAGAAATTGATATAACACATTTTCATTTTTCGTTTTCCTTTTTATTTTTCATATGAGTGATTGGAGAAATGTTATCTTGTGTTTGTATTTAGGTACTTAATCATGCCTTCTCAATATAAAAAAGATCATCAATTCACTAGAGATTATATGCCTAACATCTCTCAAACCTTAGTTTCCTCTCAACTCCAAAACGCTTTTCCATCCCTTTCCTCTCGTTGTTTCCATGAGGGTAGGATTGTAGATCCAAGAATAGCGGGAGATAATTATATCAACTCTATGTTCGAGCTTATTGGGTTTGATTGTTTGCTTTACATAGACGAGGTAATTTATCCCTTGTTCCTTCTTGAGTTCTTCAGTACTTACTCCATGCTTGAAATCAACGACCAAATCTTTATTCGTTTCTTGTTGAATGGTGAAATCATTCAATATTCCCTCGATGACTTTGGTGATATTCTTGGTGTGCCATTTGAAGGCACTTGTCGTTTCACGGATAAGTGGAGACTAGAGGCTCTCTTGGAGTCAAACGATAAACCTCCAAATGACACCACCGAATTTGATCTAAATTTCATCCTTGAAATCATCACGAAAGAGCGTAGTGGAAACGTTGTGAGAAGCCTTCATACAAATGTGCGAAATGTGAATAGGTATGAAGTGCTCTCAAGCGACCTTAAGGATTACATGCTCCAATGGGCAAACATTCTTAGGGAAAATGTGTTTTGTCTTGGTGGGAACCGGGATAATATCCCGGCTTGCATGGGGCATATGTTGTTTTGCCTATTTACTTCCACCAAGTACAATCTTGCATATTACATCGCTCGACGTATAAATTATGCTCTTTCCAAACCCAAAACAAACCTCCCTTATGCTATGCTTCTTACTCGCCTCTTTAGAAGGGTTGGTCAAGATTTTCCTCAACTCGATCTTTCTCGCTTTCACCCGGTTCAACGGGTTATGTTGCCTATTCAAGAGGCGTATCAACGAAAGCCAAGAAGTGACCGTGGTTCGAGAAAATCCGACCATCAAGAGCCGGATGAGGAGGACACCGATATGCCACCAAGTGATGGTGATGGCATCGGTCCTAGTTCTCACTTTGACTCTTCGAGCAACTCCCATCCATCCTCAAATCAATTCGAGGATGATTTTGAAGACTTAGCTCCTCCTCCTCACCCTTCTAGTGATGTTCCTGAAGATCTCAATATGGAGCATCTTTATCGTGAGAATCTTAGAACCCGGGGAGAATTACATTAACACCGAGTGGAGTCAAGAAAAGGGTTCAAGCATTTGGGAAAGATGATCAAGGGTTTAGGAAAGAAAAGGAGGTGAAGACTTTGAAGTTTTGTCAAAGTTTGGATTTGATGATTAAACATTTGGTTATTAACACTTTGGTTTAGTTGTTTATTAACTTGTGTTGCATGCTTGGATTACCATTTATTTTGATCCTTAATGTTTATTATGCCATCATGTTTGTGTTTTACATAGCTTTGTGCATGCCATATGATAGTTAGCTTATTAGATTATGATCTGTAGTTAACTTTGGCTTGTGAAACCTTTGGGAAAAATCTGGGTTTATCAAAAACTGGAATGGGAAATTTTTGAAAACCTTCTGGTCGCGGTTCCATATCGACCCGCGGTTCCTAATCGATAAGGTACCGCCGGTCCTAGATAAGGAACCGCCAGCCACTGTACATGACATCATCTTTGCTTTACACTGTTTTCTTAATTTTGTGTAAACCTTGCATGAGTTTCAGTAATAAACTGCACATTTCCTAAACTAGGGCATCTAAATTCATTATTCACCTAAAATGATTTTAACCCATTACTAGTTTGGATCATCCCCTCACCCATTTAAACCCACCTTGTTTGCCATGTTCTTCACACATCAAACATACTTCCCTAAACCTTAAACCACCCTAATCAACCATGGTGTGTACCAAAACCTCAAACACTTCCAAGACCTCCACCCCAAGAAAAACACTCAAAATAAGGGTTAAGGTAGCTAAGCCTAACTCTTCACCTTTCCTCACACCTAAGAATGAGAATGCTCCCATCCTCATTTCTTCATCACCTTCCCCACCTCTTGCACCATGCAAGACTTCTTCCACCCATGGTACTAACCACTCCATTGGTTCTACCTCCTCTTCATTCAACTCTAGAATGAATGAGCTTTCTTCACCCTTCACTCCAAGTGCACCCTTGGAAGTGATCACACAACCTCAACCAATCCAAAGCATTCCTTTTGGGAATGACTTTGATGAATCTTTGGTTACTTCACCATTTACCCCTCACAACTCACCAATTTCACCAACCTTGGAGGATTCACCTCCACACTCACCCATTTCCCCTTTGAGGAACATGCCTCCACTTTCACCCACTTCACCCTTGGAGAACTTGCCTTCTCCACCTCCACCCAACTCAAACATCCCAATTTTAGGTGTCCCTCTTTCCCTCCTCTTGGGTGATCCTTACTTTGGGTTTCAACAAACTCATGGTCCTAGATGTCCATGTTGTCTCTACAACCACTTCCTCATCCAAAACCTAAGGATGGATATGTATGGACTACATAGGGGTTTTCAAGATTTCTTGCTTACTTTATTCTCCATGCCTCCTCCTAGGAGATGAATGATGGAGTCATTTCATAATAAGAGTTTTCAACAACAAGCCAAAGAAAACTATTTATCTAGATTTTATGATAAGCTAGCTATGTATTAGTTAGTCTTTATTTGTCTTTGTACTTGTTTCACTAATGAATGTTTTATGTTGTTGACTTATGGATTTAGCTTTGTGTGATTCTATCCTTTTGTGCACACTAATCAACTTTAATTTGAAATTACAATTGAACCTAAATCTATCACAACCCCTAAACTTGACTAAAATTGGTTCAAAATGATATCTAAATTATTTTGTCACCCTTTGTCAAGACATTCTTTGTGAATGTGTTGCTTTATGCAACCCTAGCATATTTTGGTTCTAATAGAGGTAAAATTCCAAGATTTGCAACTTTTTGAAAAAGTCTCAGTTTTTCCCAAAACCCAGGAAAAACATGGTTTAAAGTCCTCTGGACGCGGTTCCTTAAAGACCCGCGGTTCCTTAGCGATATGGAACCGCCGGACCCTATAAGGTACCGCGGCCAGAATGTGGCTTTTGACGATTTTTTGGTCAAAACTTATAAAACCCTATTCCCAGTCAAGATTCCTTGTTTACTCAAATTGACTAAACATTCCTTGACACTACACATTTTGTATTCAAATTCTTACCTTGATTACATTTTACTTATACCCCAACCTTGAGATTTCATTCTCACACCTTCCCAACCTTGAGAATTCATTCTCACATAACCTTGAGATATCATTCTCACACTCTCATAATGCCTAACTCTTACATTCCTAACCTTGACATTTCTTTGTCACAACCCCACTCACCCAAAGCTTCCTCATCCAAGCTTTCAAAGAAACCGAAAATCTCGGTTCGACCCGTTTGGGTTAAGAAGAATGAACCATCTTCGTCCAAACCACCCAAAAACCCTACCTTCTCTCCAATCAAGTATTGGAATGAGACTTATACCATAAACCCCATCACCGGAGCAAAAGAACATGTTCCACCACCACCACAATCCTTCGATACCCCCCAACTCAATGACCTTTCCACCTTCCCAAACCTCACAAGACATTCTGAAAACACTCTCAAACCCTTTACCCCACCACCACCAAACCCTAAGTTTGATGCCATACCCCCATCAAACGATTTTGTGTTGCATCATGGATCCTCGTGTGATTGTTGCCGATTTCAACAAATTGAACTTGCTCATGTGTATGAGAAGTTAAATTTTCTTGAATTCCTCCTCACTCGACCTCCTATTCAAGTTTTCGTTCCGGTGGACAAAACTTCGAATGATGCATCGTCGTCTTTTTAGTTTTATTTTATTTTTAGCAATCTTGGAAAACATCACTATTAGACTAGCTTATGCTTAGTGGTTTATTTTCCATATTTATTGCTTTTAGATACTCATACTATGTGTATGACTATCTTCTTTGCTGTATTTTTTTACCTTTATGTTATTCGTGTGCTATCTAATTAGTTCTATTTTGAGTTGATCTTGGTTAAATTTTTACAATTGCTTATGGGTGATTCCATCAATTCTAAAGCTATAACCCATTGACAAGCTTATCATCTTCATAGGATTGAAGTTTGATTTTGTCAATTACCTCTTTGGGCATACTTAGCAAAATACTTGCTTCTAATTTGAGATTTCTTCTCTTTCTTCCTCTCAAGTTACTTAGTAGGTAGTAATCATATATACAATGGTGTTTCTTTCCTTTCTACTAACCTTTGTGTAGCATGTCACCTTAGCTCACAAACTTGGTGCCCCAAGCAAGGGGGAGCAACCACCAAGGGGGAGCTACTAGCAAAGTTCGATGCACTTCAAAGACTTATGCTAACCTTTTTGCTACGACAAAGGGGGAGAAATGATAGTGATAAACTAGTTAATAATTCCATAGTTTGTGTTTCTACATAAATGAGTTTATCGTTTGTCGTAATCAAAAAGGGGGAGATTGTTAATGCAAGTAATGCCTAAAAACATTATTAGTGTTAACTAATCTTTCTTAGTTTTGATCACAACAAACCATACAACACATTTAGTGTAAAACACAAATTGAATTATTTAACTAACACTATCATCAAGGTAATAATTGATAGGTGTGAAAACACCCATCCTTTTTACCACTTAATTGCAATAATAACCGAGCCAAAACGTGTATTTTATGTCATTTATGTCGGAATTATGCGTGGTTTGTGTTTTTGTTGTGATTTAGGACGAAAAGGTGAAAAGTGGAGAAAACACTGCATTCACGGGCTTTTATCGAAGAAAAAGACGAAAGATGAAGTCGAAAGATCAAGAGTGGAAAAAGAACGGAAGTCCAAGACCAATTCTGAAGATTTATCGAAGAAAAAGTCAAAGGACGGAAGTTTACTAAAAAGCCGAAGAACTCGAGTCTTATTCATAAAGAAAAATTCAAGACGAGTTGAAGAAATCCCAAGACAGAGTCCAAGATTAAACAAAAGATTAAGAAGATCAAGGACTTTAGTGTGCAATTAAGAGAAAAAGAAGGAGGGAGGAAGCTTCCTAAGCTCCTCCCTAATTCCCCTATATATAGTTTCACCTTCATTTTTGTTTAGGTTGTTGGAGGCCTGACAAGCCTCTCTTCCCCATTTTCATTTTCTTGTTCCTTAATTTTATGCACTTTAATTCTCATGTAACACACCTTTAATTCTCTTTTAATTCCAAGTAAGTTTACCTTTAATTGTTGTTAATCTTTATCTTATTGCTAATCTCCTTCTACCTTTCTTGTTTGATTTGTTCTTTATCTTCATTGTTCATGTTCTTGAGTTTTTATGATTTTGATCAAGTGGGTTTTGATTAATTTGGTTATGTTTGTTGATTTAGATTGTTTGTTATGATTATTGAATGATTTGTTATTAATTTGGTTAAATCTTGTGTTTGATTTTGATTAATTCGTGGTAGATTCTTTGTTACTGTATCCCCCTGTTCTTCGGGGTTTATTTGTTTCTGTTACTGTATTCCCAGGAAAGTTCAGGACGAAGGAAAAGTTCCGAACGAGCCACTACTTCCATATCAAGGGTTCTTCATTCGGAAGTCTAGAAGTTCCGGATCAAGGGTTCTTCATTCGAAATTCTTGAAGTTCCAGATCAAGGGTCCTTCATTCGGAAGTCTTGAAGTTCCGGATCAAGGGTTCTTCATTCGGAAGTCTTGAAGTTCCGGATCAAGGGTCCTTCATTCGGAAGTCTTGAAGTTCCGGATCAAGGGTTCTTCATTCGGAAGTCTTGAAGTTCCGGATCAAGGGTTCTTCATTCGGAAGTCTTGAAGTTCCGGATCAAGGGTCCTTCATTCGGAAGTCTTGAAGTTCCGGATCAAGGGTTCTTCATTCGGAAGTCTTGAAGTTCTGACTCAAGGGTGCTTCATTCGGAAGTTTTGAAGTTCCGGCTCAATTGTGTTCATTCGGAAGTTTTAAACTTCCGAATCAAGGTTTCTGTCAAGTTTTCTTTTTGGTTTTTCTTTTTAAGTTTTTGTCTTTTATTTTCAAGCTTTATTTTTCCCGCCTTTTTCTTTATTTGAATTTTTATTTGCTTTCCTTTTAGTTTAAGTTTTGATCATAATTTACTTCTCGCCAAGTTTTTATCTTTTGTTGTCTCTTTTTACCATCTTTATTTCATTTTAATTCGTTTCAAGTTTTCATTTTTAATTAGTTTTAGCCAACGACAACTCTTTTATTTGATTCACCAGGAACAACTGAGTCGCACAATTAACCAGAGATCAATTCGAAGAGATACCGAGAACAATAATTGAACCTAGCAAAATCATGTTATTAAAATGGCGCCGTTGCCGGCTCTTTTCGTGAAGATTAACGGTTTTTTTGTGAGAGACGCGTTGGCTTTTGGGATCCGTTCACTCGTGAACGTTATTTTTCGTGTCAAAAAATTTCTAAAATCCCAAAAACATTTGAAAAATCATAAAAAGCATTTTTTTTTCAAAGCTTTGCACCAAAAATAATCTTCTTGCTTATCTATCTTTCTTTATGGATTTTTATGTCCATTGCGTCCGGTGTGGGAAACAATTATATGGGAACAACTCTTGTCAATGGTGTACATGTGAGCGGTGCGGAAACGATATCGACTACACACAATTCGGATTTTGTCCCTTGTGCAACTCAACTAATTCATTCTTTTTGAACCCACCTCTTGTTCCCCCGTGCATCTATTGTGGAAGCGATTCTCATTGGCATGTTTCGTGCCCGGTTCGATACCCGTATGGTCACGGGCAAGAACCGGGGTACAATTATGACAATGATAATAGCTATCCACAAGACGCACTTGATTTTTCTCCATACCGGTTTGCAACAACTGTGGGGGTCCTCACGATACCTATTATTGTCAACCAATGAATTGTTATGAGCCAAATCCGTGTCCTCAGTTTTCTTCACCTATGGATTATTATGAACCAAACCCGGTTTCTAATTATTCTCAACCGATGAACAACTATGAGCCACAACCTTACTATAATTCAGGTTTTCAACACTTTGAGCCCCCACATCACACCCTCAATCATCAATCCTCTCAGCAACTTAATCTTGACCCACAACGCACTACTTTGAATGACGAACTACACTCCATCATTCTGCAACTTCAAGAAGCCGTTGTTCTTACAAAAGAAGCATGGGCGGAGGAAAAGCGACTGCAACAAGAGCAAGTATCCAATCTTAGTGATTATACCCCTCCTCTTGTGCATCAATACTATTATGATGATGATGACGACGATGCTGTATGCACTTTCAACACATCTTCTGAAGTTGCTGCTCCTACTCTCGATGTTCCTATTGCGTCTAATAATCTTGATTCGTTGAATGAGCTTAATGATGTTGGTCTCGACAAAGTATTGGATGATGAGGTTTGTGACTTACCTGCTATGGAGCCTGAGGACGACGTTGCTCTTACGGACGAGGTCGATCCTAGTGATGTCGATTCTTCTCTCTGCTATGAGAATTTCACTTTTGAAATTTCTCAATCTCCACCGGGAGATGCAGACGATGACGATTTATTCTCTCCGGTTTACGAGCAGTTCACCGATGAACATGATCTTGTGGATGAGGTGGAAGACGTTCTTCTTCGCGATGGATTACGTAAAGTGCACCTTCTTATTGCTCAAATCGAAGCGTTGACTTCTCCTTCTCTTTCCAAGTCTTTACCTCCATCTATTCCTCCCGTTGAAGATAATGACCCATTGCTGGAAGAAATCGATATCCACTATATCCCTCCAGGTATTGATGACTCTGACACGGAGGGGGACATTATTTTTGATAATTTGCTGCAGGAAAGTATTGACCCAAGTCCCCCTCCCGAGCACCTTCCATCCTCCCTTTTAGCCACTATCATGGAGGATGAGTGCTTTGACCCGGGAGGTGACATTGATTATGCTATGATTGATAACAATACGGCTTTGCCGTTTGCTCAGCATCCATTGTCTTTGGGGGATGACAATGTGCTTACTATACCCAACCCACCTCCCGTGGATCTTGAATTCACATACTATACGTATGTTGAAAGGACCTTTCTCCCTTTCAAGACTTATTCCCCCGCCTCTCCTTTGTTGATGTCCTCCGAGAACGAGGACAAGGTCTTTGATCCCGGTATCACATTCGAGGCTTCCCCATGGACCATTTAATTCGGGGACGAGTCAGGCTCGTGACTCGGTTAATATAAACAAGCGCTTTTTGGGAGGCAACCCAATTATCTATCTATCTTTACCATAAGTGTAGGGGGGAGCCCCGTTGGTGTTTCTTGTTTTCTTTCTTATCATTGCAGGGATTCGAGCTCAAAGACACACACTTGATGACTTTTGATGAACCGTGACTCCGTGTTCCCTTCTTCCCGGTTCTATCGTAAAATCTTTTCGATTCACTATTTTATATTTCTCAATATTAAGATAGGAATCTCTTTAGTTGTCTCTTTCTTAGCGAGATTTAAACAACGTGCACAATGTCCTAAGTGTAGGGGAGTTTACTTCCACATGCTTAAACATTGAGGACAATGTTTATCTTAAGTGTAGGGGGGACTTCTATCGAAGTTAAGTGGTCTTTTCCTTGTATTTGCCCTCATTTTAACCGGAAAATCAAATTTTCGACATTTTTCAAAATTTTTAATCTATTTTGGCCTAGTTGTAGTTCCCTTTATTTTTTGCTATTTTTCTCTTATTTTAATAAAATGGTTTTAGCAAGTTTAGATATCTTAGATACATTAGGCCCGTTGTGAATATTTTGACTCAACCCGAGTTTACTTATCCAAGTTCACTCTAGCTAGTATCCTTAACTATGTAGACCTTAATTGGTTTATTGGGCTAAGCATCCACGAGTCTCATTCCTTGAGATTTTAAATTGTGGAGGACGAGAAATGATAGAGTTGGTTACAAGTTTGGTATTCTCTCATTAACTTATGTGAGTTAATTATTTGCCTATTATCCCATCACTTGCTAATAATTTATTTGCAATAAGTAAGGTCGTACGATTTGAAAAGTTACTTAGCTTCTAGCCCAAGATCGTTTAAAAGTTGCTCGGTAATGATAAGAGTTCATAGCCAAGGCATAACTTATGAAGCGGGGCGCGAAGATTGGCGAGTCCGAAAAGGCCCTAACAAGGCATGAGAATTCCATTTTATTGCTGAAGATCCAAAAGTGATGTGAAGAGCATTATTCCCAAAATCAATATGAAGGATCAAGACTCACGATGAAAAGCAATCAACTCCCATAAAGATCATGGAGAAGTCTATCCGAAAAGACCCTAACAAGGTATGAGGATAAATAGATCCAAGTCCGAAAAGGAGGCGGATCGTTGTATCTCAAAATCCCAATTAGAGATTGAAGAAATAATCATGAAATCATGGTCAACAAAGCTGGAGTACACCTCAAAAGTCTCCAAGTGAAGAAACTCTATAACGAAGAGAAGACCATTATCTCAAAAACGTCTCTCGAAGATATGAAGTATGAAGTACATGCCAAATATCGGCCCGAGAAAGGTCTCAAATCGTGAACCAAGTTATGCCAAGATATGAACTTTTTGATATCCCGAGAAGCAGTTTTAAGAGATTTTGTCCTTTAGCTAACTATTGATCAAATTGTCCTACTTTGCTTTCAGCCTAAATAAATTATCGAAATAAGTCCAAAAATGCATCCTCATGATCATTCTAAGACAAAAATAAAATATAAGAGATACCCGTAGGAATTAGGGAGTTTAAGTGATTAATTGAACCACATGAGTAAATGTTTGTTATGCTAACTTGTACTAACAATGATCTTGTTTTTAAGCTTGGCATGGGGAACGTGAAACTTGAGGGTGATAAACATTCATGACACACAAGCCCTAATGTAAGTCTTAGATTTCTTTACAAGTTTCTTCCTTGTTGCATCTTGTTATTTTCTATCTTTTTTATTTTCCTTAGTTGTTTAATAAAGGCCAAGGTAGGTTGATTATGATGGAAAATGTAAAACGTGCTTTGTAACTAATGCATTGCATGAGGACATTGCAATGGTTAAGTGTAGGGAATTTGATAGGTGTGAAAACACCCATCCTTTTTACCACTTAATTGCAATAATAACCGAGCCAAAACGTGTATTTTATGTCATTTATGTCGGAATTATGCGTGATTTGTGTTTTTGTTGTGATTTAGGACGAAAAGGTGAAAAGTGGAGAAAACACGGCATTCACGGGCTTTTATCGAAGAAAAAGACGAAAGATGAAGTCGAAAGATCAAGAGTGGAAAAAGAACGGAAGTCCAAGACCAATTCTGAAGATTTATCGAAGAAAAAGTCAAAGGACGGAAGTTTACTAAAAAGCCGAAGAACTCGAGTCTTATTCATAAAGAAAAATTCAAGACGAGTTGAAGAAATCCCAAGACAGAGTCCAAGATTAAACAAAAGATTAAGAAGATCAAGGACTTAAGTGTGCAATTAAGAGAAAGAAGAAGGTGGGAGGAAGCTTCCTAAGCTCCTCCCTAATTCCCCTATATATAGTTTCACCTTCATTTTTGTTTAGGTTGTTGGAGGCCTGACAAGCCTCTCTTCCCCATTTTCATTTTCTTGTTCCTTAATTTTATGCACTTTAATTCTCATGTAACACACCTTTAATTCTCTTTTAATTCCAAGTAAGTTTACCTTTAATTGTTGTTAATCTTTATCTTATTGCTAATCTCCTTCTACCTTTCTTGTTTGATTTGTTCTTTATCTTCATTGTTCATGTTCTTGAGTTTTTATGATTTTGATCAAGTGGGTTTTGATTAATTTGGTTATGTTTGTTGATTTAGATTGTTTGTTATGATTATTGAATGATTTGTTATTAATTTGGTTAAATCTTGTGTTTGATTTTGATTAATTCGTGGTAGATTCTTTGTTACTGTATCCCCCTGTTCTTCGGGGTTTATTTGTTTCTGTTACTGTATTCCCAGGAAAGTTCAGGACGAAGGAAAAGTTCCGAACGAGCCACTACTTCCATATCAAGGGTTCTTCATTCGGAAGTCTAGAAGTTCCGGATCAAGGGTTCTTCATTCGAAATTCTTGAAGTTCCAGATCAAGGGTCCTTCATTCGGAAGTCTTGAAGTTCCGGATCAAGGGTTCTTCATTCGGAAGTCTTGAAGTTCCGGATCAAGGGTCCTTCATTCGGAAGTCTTGAAGTTCCGGATCAAGGGTTCTTCATTCGGAAGTATTGAAGTTCCGGATCAAGGGTTCTTCATTCGGAAGTCTTGAAGTTCCGGATCAAGGGTCCTTCATTCGGAAGTCTTGAAGTTCCGGATCAAGGGTTCTTCATTCGGAAGTCTTGAAGTTCCGAATCAAGGGTGCTTCATTCGGAAGTTTTGAAGTTCCGGCTCAATTGTGTTCATTCGGAAGTTTTAAACTTCCGAATCAAGGTTTCTGTCAAGTTTTCTTTTTGGTTTTTCTTTTTAAGTTTTTGTCTTTTATTTTCAAGCTTTATTTTTCCCGCCTTTTTCTTTATTTGAATTTTTATTTGCTTTCCTTTTAGTTTAAGTTTTGATCATAATTTACTTCTCGCCAAGTTTTTATCTTTTGTTGTCTCTTTTTACCATCTTTATTTTATTTTAATTCGTTTCAAGTTTTCATTTTTAATTAGTTTTAGACAACGACAACTCTTTTATTTGATTCACCAGGAACAACTAAGTCGCACAATTAACCAGAGATCAATTCGAAGAGATACCGAGAACAATAATTGAACCTAGCAAAATCATGTTATTAATAATCATATCACTAACCTTTCTTAATCATACTTAGTGATCATCAAAATGATTATCCTTAAAACTCACTTTTGTTAATAAGACAAAAGACTTTTTAATAAACTTTCTTTTTTAGAAAATGTTTTATTAAAATGGAAAATGAAAATTTGAAAATGGCATATTCCAAATGCTGTTAGAATATCCTTTGAAGGGTTCAAATACCTCAGATATTCCCACCCCACTAAAAGACAAAAAACGGAGCGGAGTCTAGTGGCGGTACCTTAAGTACCTACGCGGTACCTTACCGATATGGTACCGCGGGGTGAGATAAGGTACCGCGCACAGTATACGTTATAGATCCGTTGTAACTTTGTCTCCTTTAAATAGTGGGTCAAATCTCATTTTCCAAAAAGCCTCTTGGACGTTTTTCTCAGCCCTCTTTCTATTTTCTATAGCATAATCATTAGTAAATGATCACTTAAATTGTTAAGGATGTTTACATATGATTATCCTCTTGATCCCCTCCTTTACCTTGTCCAATGAGAAAATCACTCACTCACTAGTGTAGTGATAAAGATGAATTTATGAGCTAGTCATATTCATCTTGATACCTTTTTGTTTTAGGTAAATCCAATGTATTTATGAATACTTGGACTAGTTGTGTTCATCCAAGTTATTTGTGGATACTTGGATTTTTTGTGTACATCCACTGCATATGTGTTTGCTTGGATTTGTGTTGTGTAAATCCAAGCTACATGTGTGTACTTGGATAAGTCTAGTTGAGTTGTAATAGATTTGATTAGGAGTTCTCACTAAACTATAAAGTGATGTGGTTGTGTCTTGTGAGTTCTCACTAAACTTTAAAGTGATTAGTAGTTGTGTTGTGTGAAGTTCTCACTTAGATTCAAAGTGAAGAGTCGTGAAGATTGGTTCTAGCTTTCGATTAGAACTCGACATCTAGCCTTGTGTCGTTAAATTGTGAAGTAGGCAACGTCGTGTAGATTGGTCCTAGCTAAAGATTAGGTCTCGACATTTAGCTTAGTGTCGGAAAATAATGTAAGCAACGATGTAAGGTTTTCTCCGCCGAGAATGGAGCTTGTGGATATAGTGGAAATCTCGAGTAGGTGTACTCGAGGAGTGGAGTAGAAACGAGGATAGAGCCTCGTTGTCGAACCACTATAAATCTTGGTGTCTTCCCACTAGGTTGTCTCCTTCCTTGCTCTTTACTTATTTCATTATCATTATACTTGCTTATTATTCTTGCTAGTGCATTTCAATTGAACCTAATCATTATGCAACTTAGCTTTAAGTAAAAGATAGTTTTGATACAAACCAAATTGAAAGCAATTTTAATTTGGTCACTAATCGAAGAGAAACTATTCAACCCCCCCTTCTAGTTTCTACAATTATTATTATTATTATTATTATTTTTATTTCTTTTTTTTATTATGAGCCTTCACTTTTATTATTATTATTATTATTATTATTATATATATATATATATAAGTTTTAATAATAATATTAGAATAAAAGGATTTACAAAAAGTTAGTGGGTAGCCGAGATACTAACTGGCCCCCCACTCCTATTATTGTTATTATTTTTTTTAACCATCACTTTATTAGAAACAAAAAGGGATTTACAACAAATTGGATGGGAGTTGAGATACTATCTGCGCTCCCACCCCTTTAGCAATCGCAAAACCTATTCTATGGAAAATATGTACAGCAGTGCGAGCTCCAATGTCTTGAGCCTTAGAAAATCTCTGGATCCGCTTCAGCAACTCAACTGCATCTTCCTGTAACTCACCTAGAGAAGAAAAGAGAAAGGAAGAAACCCATATCCGAGAGCTGCACACTTAGCCAAATACTTGCATCGTTTATGTTGTGCAACATCAATCACAGCTCGGCCAGGTACAAGGTCATTCATCCCCGTACGAGTCAAAGGAGAAGGACCAGTCAGATCAACACACACATCTTTACCTCCATCCTAAGAATAAAACAAAATATCTACCGGACGTAAGGCATTATCAAGTCCTCCATCTAATCCGATATTAACTTCCTTTCCGACAGATATCCCTGAACGATAGCATATATCAGCAAGAATATCACGTACCAAATTGTGATGATGCTTAATCCCAACGATACCAGCACACGATACCGCATGATACCCTAATATATCCCCATCAAATACTCTCGAACAAGCGAAACAGGGCTTCGAAACAGAGAACAAGGGAATACCTAAGCGATAACACACAACACATCGATAAGTCCACCCATTCATAGTCTGACCTAACCCTGAGATAGGAACTGTCCTAAGCCAATCAGAAGTATGATCCTGCCTCTGAGATGCCCATAAAGCCATCTGTCGAGCAGATAAAGCGAAAGTGGATTCTGCATTCTTAATAACCCGAGCAAAATATATATCTGCCATTTTCTTCATGAGTTTGGGGGCAGCGACTTCACTCGGATTACTTAGAAAATCAATCTCCACAACCGAGTTAAACACACGTAAGGCATCATCAAACTAGAGTCCATAAGATCTAATATCAGTGTGTTGAAGTAGCTTAGACTGCAAATCAGCTTACTGTAACCGAGAAGCAAGAAAAGCATAATGCAATACATCACCCGCAGAATAAACACCCAACCCCCTAAAGGAAAAGGGCAACGTAGCAAGTCTCCACTGCCAATCACCAAATCCCGGTCCAGAAGCAATAACGATGCGCTCCAAACAAGAACGGAGTGCCATATCAAAAGAACTTTGGGCATACTTAAAAGCACAAGGTGAACATGTACGCATAGAAAAATATAACTTGGAAATACCGGCATAAGAACGAAGAAGCAGCAACTCACATTGAGGGTCATTAATTTTGGCTACGGTATCCAAAAGCTCAATAGTCTTAGCCACACGCTTCGACACAAGCTGACTACAAAAATCAAGGTCTACACTCGCAGGCCCCCCGAGCAACTTAATACCACGCGTAGGTCGAGCAATATTATCTGGGAACACACCAACAAACTTGCTGCGAGGATCCTCGGTCGGCCAAAAAACCTTCAGTTTAGATTCAGATGCAAGCCATACACGGGGCTATCCTTCATGATACACTCCAAAACTTTCCCCACAACCAAAGTATCCCCTATAATAGTACCATCGTCCAAATACCAGGCCTGTAAAGAAAGAGAGAAGGAGTCTCGAATCTTACATATCAATGGTTGAAGTACAAGAGCAAAGAGTAACGGACCAAGAGGGTCACCCTGCTGTACCCCCTGACATGACGTTAAAACATGCTCACCATAATACAACCTCACTGGGCTAGAATAACAGAACTCCACCCAAGACGAGATGGAGGGACAACGAAGACGAACCTCTCACAACATAACCTCTCGATCTACCAAATTGAAATCATTTTTAAAATCCACTAGTAACATCGACAAACCAACATCATCACCATACCTCTCAAGGAAGCGATTCACAACAT
This sequence comes from Glebionis coronaria, assembly GCA_025667525.1. Lineage (NCBI taxonomy): Eukaryota > Viridiplantae > Streptophyta > Magnoliopsida > Asterales > Asteraceae > Glebionis > Glebionis coronaria. The sequence continues at coordinate 426,526,774 of CM046877.1, forward strand.
GAAGAATAGCCTCACTCCCTCCCGACACCCCCACCCCAAACTGTAAATCACCAAAGTACCCATCCAAAGAGTGACCAACCTCATAATCACATACCTTGGAAACAAGTCGTCTCCAAACAGTACCCACAGCTATAGGGCGAATACCACCACCAGGCTTAACCAACGGGGTGAGAGGAGCACTAGCGATATACTCACCCAACACCTTGGGACATCGCCCATCAAGAAAAAGGTTCACCACTTGGGTGATGGAGGACATAAGCTCATTCGAAATAGCAACCGCAGATCCACTAAAGCAATCAATAAGGTGTTGGGCCCGCAACCCATCTCGACCACAAGACGTACCTAGAGGAAAGCTCTTGATCATGTCGAGAACCACATATTGAGATACAACAAGGTGATGATGATGGTCAAGAAGAATATCTAGTAAAGATGGAGCATGAACAAAAGGGTGCTTATTTTTTAAATCCTCAAGAGTAGAAACATTATAAGGAGCAACCCCGGACGAGGAAAGAACCGTGATAGCCGCAGAATAATGCCCATCAGATATCTTCCGTTTACACTGCTTAATATTCTGCTGAACAACCCCACACTCTTTACCAACAACACCGAAAAAGCCAGGGGAAGATTCAGCCAAACACTCCCTAAAAAGCTGCAAACTACCATCCAACGTCTCCCAAGAACGAATAGCATTAGTAATATATTCCCACTAATTTATTATTATTATTATTATATTATATTATTATTATTATTATTATTATTTTAAACCATCACATTATTAGAAACAAAAAGGGATTTACAACAAACTGGATGGGAGTCGACGTAATATCTGCGCTCCCACCCCTTTAGCAATAGCAAAACCTATTCTATGGAAAATATGTACAGTAGCACGCGCTCCAATGTCTTGAGCGTTAGAAAATCTCTGGATCCGCTTCAGCAACGTAACTGCATCTTCCTGTAACTCACATAGAGAAGAAAAAGAGAAAGGAAGAAACCCATATCCGAGAGCGGCACACTTAGCCAAATACTTGCATCGTTTACGTTGTGCAACATCAATCACAGCTCGGCTAGGAACAAAGTCATTCATCCCCGTACGAGTCAAAGGAGAAGAACCAGTCAGATCAACGCACACATCTTTACCTCCCTCCCAAAAATAAAACAAAATATCTGCCGGACGTAAGGCATTATCATGTCCTCCATCTAATCCAATATTAACTTCCTTTCTGACAGATATCCCTGAACAGTAACATATATCAACAAGAGTATCACGTACCAAATTGTGACGATGCTTAATCCCAACGATGCCAGCACACGATACCGCATGATCCCCAAATATATCCCCATCAAATAGTCTCGAACAAGCTTAACAGGGCTTCGAAACAGAGAACAAGGGAATACCTAAGCGATAGCACAAAACACATCGATAAGACCTCCCATTCATAGTCTGGCCTAATCCGGGGATAGGAACCGTCCTAAGCCAGTCAGACGTATGATCCTCCCTCTAAGATGCCCATAAAGCCAACTGACGAGCAAATAAAGCGAAAGTGGATTCTGCATTCTTAATAACCCGAGCAAAATATATATCTGCCATTTTCTTCATGAGTTTGGGGGCAACGACCTCACTCGGATTACTTAGATAATCAATCTCCATAAACGAGTTAAACACACGTAAGGCATCATAAAACTGGAGTCCATAAGATCTAATATCAGTGTGTTGAAGTAACTTAGACTGCAAATCAGCTGACTGTAACGGAGAAGCAAGAAAAGCATAATGCAACACATCACCCGTAGAATAAACACCCAACTCTTCAAACGAAAAGGGCAACATAGCAAGTCTCCACTGCCAATCACCAAATCCCGGTACATAAGCAACAACGATGTGCTCCAAAGAAGAACGGAGTGCCAAATCAAAAGAACTTTGGGCAGACTTAAAAGCACAGGGTGAACAAGTACGCATTGCAAAATATAACTTGGAAATACCGGCACATGAACGAAGAAGCAGCAACTCACATTGAGGGTCATTAATTTTGGCCACAACATCCATAAGCTCAATAGTCTTAACCACACGCTTCAACACAAGCTTACTACAAAAATCAAGATCTACACTCGCAGGCCCCCCAAGTAACTTAACACCGCGCGTAGGTCGAGCAATATTATCTGGGAACACACTAATAAACTTGCTGCAAGGATCCTCGGTCGGCAAAAAAACTTCAGTCTTATCAATATTCAGATGCAGTCCATACACGGGGCCATCCTCCATGATGCACTCCAAAACTTTCCCCACAACCAAAGTATCCCTAATAATAGTACCATCATCCAAATACCAGGCCTGTAAAGAAAGAGAGAAGGAATCCCGAATCTTACATATCAATGGATGAAGTACAAGAGCAAAGAGTAACGGACCAAGAGGGTCACCCGCTGTACCCCCTGACATGACCTTAATACATGTTCCCCGTAATACAACCTTGCCGGACTAGAATAACAAAACTCCACCCAAGACGAGATGGAGGGACAACGGAGACGAACCTCTCGCAACATAACCTCTCGATAAACCAAATTGAAAGCATTTTTAAAATCCACAAGTAACATCGAAAAACTGACATCATCACCATATCTCTCAAGTAAATGATTCACAGCATGAAGAATAGCCTCACTCCCTCCCGACACCCCCACCCCAAAATGCAAATCACCAAAGTACCCATCCAAAGAATGACCAACCTCATAAGCACATACCTTGGAGACAAGCCGTCTCCAAACAATACCAACAGCAATGGGACGAATCCCAACACCCGGCTTAACCGACGGAGTGAGAGGAGCACTGGCGATAAACTCACCCAACACCTTGGGACATCGCCCATCAAGAAAAAGGATGGTATTATTATTATTATTATTATTATTATTATTATTATTATTATTATTTATAAAACCATCACTTTATTAGAAACAAAAAGGGATTTACAACCAATTGGATGGGAGTCGAGATACTATCTGCGCTCCCACCCGTTTAGGAATGGTAAAACCTATTCTATGGAAAATATGTACAGCAGTGCGCGCTCCAATGTCTTGAGCCTTAGAAAATCTCTGGATCCGCTTCAGCAACGCAACTGCATCTTCCTGTAACTCCCCTAAAGAAGGAAAGGAGAAAGGAAGAAACCCATATCCGAGAGCTGCACACTTAGCCAAATACTTGCATCGTTTACGTTGTGCAGCATCAATCACAGCTCGGCCACGAACAAAATCATTCATACCCGTACGAGTCAAAGGAGAAGAACCAGTCAGATCAACGCACACATCTTTACCTCCCTCCCAAGAATAAAACAAAATATCTGCCGGACGTAAGACACTATCAGGTCCACCATCTAATCCAATATTAACTTCCTTTACGACAGATATCCCTGCACGGTAACATATATCAGCAAGAGTATCACGAACCAATTTGTGACGATGCTTAATCCCAACGATGCCAGCACACGATACGGCATGATCCCCAAATATATCCCCATCAAAAACCCTCAAACAAGCTGAACAGGGCTTCGAAACAGAGAACAAGGGAATACCTAAGCGATAGCACAAAACACATCGATAAGACCTCCCATTCATAGTCTGACCTAATCCGGGGATAAGAACCGTCCTAAGCCAATCAGACGTATGATCCTCCCTCTGAGATGCCCGTAAAGCCAACTGTCGAGAAGATAAAGCGAAAGTGGATTCAACATTTTTAATAACCCGAGCAAAATATATATCTGCCATTTTCTTCATGAGTTTAGGGGCAGCGACCTCACTCGGATTACTTAGAAAATCAATCTCCATAACCGAGTTAAACACACATAAGGCATCATCAAACTGAAGTCCATAAGATCTAATATCAGTGTGTTGAAGTAACTTAGACTGTAAATCAGCTGACTGTAACCGAGAAGCAAGAAAAGCATAATGCAATACGTCACCCGCAGAATAAACACCCAACCCTCCAAAGGAAAAGGGCAACGTAGCAAGTATCCACTGCCAATCACCAAATCCCGGTCCAGAAGCAACAACAATACGCTCCAAAGAAGAACGAAGGGCCAAATCAAAAGAACTTTGGGCAGACATAAAAGCACAGGGTGAACAAGTACGCATAGCAAAATATAACTTGGAAATACCGGCACATGAACGAAGAAGAAGCAGCTCACATTAAGGGTCATTAATTTTGGCCATAGCATCCATAAGCTCAATAGTCTTAACCACACGCTTCAACACAAGCTGACTACAAAAATCAAGATCTACACTCGCATGCCCCCCAAGTAACTTAACACCACGTGAAGGTCGAACAATATTATTAGGGAACACACCAATAAACTTGCTGCGAGGATCCTCGGTCGGCAAAAAAACTTCAGTCTTATCAATATTCAGATGCAATCCATACACGGGGCCATCCTTCATGATGCACTCCAAAACTTTCCCCACAACCAAAGTATCCCCAATAATAGTACCATCATCCAAATACCAGGCCTGTAAGGAAAGAGAGAAGGAGTCCCGAATCTTACAAATCAATGGTTGAAGTACCAGAGCAAAGAGTAACCGACCAAGAGGGTCACCCTGCTGTACTCCCTGACATGACCTTAAAACATGTCCTCCGTAATACAACCTAGTCGGACTACAATAACAAAACTCCACCCAAGACGAAATTGAGGGACAACGAAGACGAACCTCTCGCAGCATAACCTCTCGATCAACCAAATTGAAAGCATTTTTAAAATCCACAAGTAACATCGACAAACCGACATCATCACAATATCTCTCAAATAAACAATTCACAGCATGAATAATAGCCTCGCTCCCTCCCGACACCCCCACCCCAAACTACAAATCACCAAAGTACCCATTCAAAGAATGACCAACCTCATAAGCACATACCTGGGAGACAATCCGTCTCCAAACAGTACCAACAGCAATGGGACGAATCCCACCACCAGTCTTAACCAACGAGTGAGAGGGGCACTGGCGATAAACTCACCCAACACCTTGGGACATCGCCCATCAAGAAAAAGCTTCACTACTTGGGTGATAGAAGAAACTAAATCATCAAAAATAGCAACCACAGAACCACTCAAACAATCTAAAAGGTGTTGGGCCCGCAACCCATCCCGCCCACAAGACGTGCCTCGGGAAAACTCTTGATCATGTCAAGAACCCTAGATCGAGAAACAACAAGGAGATGATGGTCAAGGGAAATATCAGGCAAAGAAGGGGCAGGAACAAAGGGGTGCTTATTTTTAAGGTCTTCAAGAGTAATATCATTATAGGGAGCCACACCAGATGAGGAAAGAACCCTAACAGCCATAGAATAATGCCCATCCGAAATCTTCCGTCTACACTGCTTAATATTTTGCTCAACCAACCCACTATCCTCACAAAGAACATCAGACAAAGCGGGAGAAGGTTCAGCCAAACACTCTCTAAGAAGCTGTAAACTACCATCCAACGTCTCCCAAGAACGAATAGCATTAAAAATATACTTCTCTTGCTTTTGTCTCTTGATAACGGACCTACACTCCATATTACTTCTCGGAAGAAAGGTTTTAAGCAGACAAAGAGGCAAAACAAGCAAACGAACCCAAGAAGATATGTCATCAGACTTGTTAACCACCCTGTCAACGGCCCCTTTTAAGGCGCGAGAAAAACCCAAACGACACTTAGGAGGGATAGATTTAACAGTACGCAACCCTTTTGAAAATAAGCAATCAAGAGTCTCCAAATCAAAACCACAAAGCGAGTCACGAACTTCATCACCACCACTAACAAGATGTAAAGTGCAAGATGGAACAGGAGGCTTAGGGAGCTCATAAAGAACAAAGTGAACAATACCATCACCACAATCAGGAGGTGGTACAAAATCCGAACCCTTGCCATGCCGACACTTAGACCGAAACGTATGCGTAGTGAAACAACCCCCACATAACCAAATCCACATACTCTTAAAGGTTAACTCGGCCCTCTCATAAACAACCAAATCGGATAGAATAGAATGTTTGGTACAAGCTAGCGCGTCACCTCTAAAATGTTTATCACAAAAATGAATAATCAAAGACGACTTAGTAAGCCCATTCCCACTACCATCCCGACATCCACTAAGACCAACAAAGCGGCAATGGAACCTAACAACCGCCATGACCAAAACTATAACGAACCCCACCAGTCGCCACACGCCAACCGAAGCCCTAAAAAAACTACAAGAAGCCTACAAAACCAAAACAAACAACAAGCTACAAAACCAAACCTACACCAAACCTACATCACCTTAACCCGCAGCAAACCAACCACACGCACCGACCAAAACCAAACAAACAACGGACCCACAACACCACAACCCGCAGCAAACCTACTACAAACCTACAGCACCCCAACCCGCTGCACACCAATCACACACAACGGCCAAAACAAAAAATACAACGGGCCTGCTAAACCAAACAAACAATACGCCGCAACCAACCACACCCGCTGCAAACAAACCACACGCAGCAACCGAAGCTGTTCACGAACCCTCAACACTGAACAGTATCGACACTGAAACGAAACTCGAAACTGAAACAGAGACGAAACCCACAACAGTAGCGAAACCCGCAACCAAAACCCCCAACCGAAACTGAGACGAAACCCACAAACAACCCAGAACCCACCACCGAAACTGAAACGAAACCCCACAACAGAAGAAGATGGAAGGATGTTGCGTAATGGAAGGATTAATGAATTGAAACAGTTGCTGCGTGATGGAAGGATGAAGATGGAAGGATGCTGTGTGATGGAAGGATGAAGATGGAAGATGAATCGCCCATAGATGTTGTCTGCGTGATGGAAGGATGCAACGTGATGGAAGGATGGAGCGTGATGGAAGATGAATCGCCCACAGATGATATCTAATTTACCAAGAAAAAGTGTAGTAAGATGAAAGGATTAATGAATTGATGGAGTGTGATGCTGCGTGATGGAAGGATGGAGCGTGTGATGGAAGGATGAAGATGGAAGGATGGAGCGTGTGATGGAAGGAAGAAGATGGGTATCTCGACTTCATATATTTGCTATTGCTAAATGAGTGAGGGCCCATATGGTATCTCGACTTCCCACTAATTTATTATTATTATTATTATTATTATTATTATTATTATTATTATTATTATTATTATTATTATTGACATCACTTTATTAGAATAGTATGATTTATAGAAAGTTAGTGAAAAGTTAATATACAATCTAAGCTCTCATTTCTTTCGCGATAAGAAAACTAATCCTATTAAATATTAGGAACAATACATGCTCCAGTGTCTTAAGTCATAGAGAAGTTTCGAATTCGCTTCAGTAAGGCAACTTCATCCTTCTGTAATTCCCCAAGCGAGAAAAATGGAAAAGGGAGAAAACCATATCCAATGTCTGAACATTTAGCCTCATAGTTGACTCGTCTACGATGTGCTGCATCAGTCACCGCACGACCAGACACAAAATCCACCATCCTATTTTGTGCAAAGGAGAGGACCCTGTCAAATCCACACAGCATCAAGCCCGTTGTCCCACGAGTAGATTAACATATCTGTTGGACATAAGGGTTTGTCATGCCCACCACCAAGCCCAATATCAACTTCCTTACCGACAGAAATCCTCGACCTACAACATATGTCGACAAAGGTATCACGTACAATATTATGGCGATGTTTAATTCCAACGATACCGGCAAAAGATACCACATGGTCTCCATATATATCCTTCGTAAACACCTTAGACCAAGTTGAGCACGACTTCTGAACAAAAAATAAAGGAACATCTAAACGACAGCATAACACACAACGGTCAGTCTTACCGTTCATAGTCTGTCTCAACCCTCAAATCAAAACCACCCTAAGCCAATGAGAATTGTGATTCTCCCTTTGATATTTCCATAAGACCATCTGTCGAGGAGACTAGGAAAATGTAGATTCTGCAATTTTGGTAACCTTTTTGAAATATATATCAACCATTTTCTACATGAGTTTGGGGGGCAATGACCTCATTTTAATTACATAAAAGGTTATTCTCCATATAAGAATTAAACACGCATAAAGCACCATTAAAAATAGGTCCAGGATCTGCAATACCAGTATACTGAAGAAGCTTAGTATGCAAAGCAGTAGACTATAATCGTGATGCAAGAAAGTCATAATTAAAACACCCCCTGCGGAATAAACACCAAGCCCTCCAAATGCAAAGGGCAAGGTGGCAAACCTCCACTGCCAGTCATCAAAACCTGGTCTAAAAGCAGTAACACTGCGCTATAGAGAAGAACGAAGAGCCATGTCTAAAGAACGTTGGAAAGACTGAAAGAAACAAAGAGGGCGTGTGTGTATAGTAAAGTAAAGATTGGAAAGCACGTACAAGAATGAAGGAGCAACAACTCACCTTGAGGATCATTGATTTTAACAACTATATCCATAAGCACAATGGTTTTACCTACTCTCTTCATCACAATCTCATTACAAAAATCAAAATCCATGTACGAGTCAGGCAATATTAGGCGGTAATCACCTGAGAGCCTACTTCGGTATTCCTTTCGCAAAAAAGCTTCAGTTATGTCAACATTGAGATGCAAGCCAAATCCAGGGCCATCCTTCATAATTAAATTTAAAACATTCCCCACAACCTAAGTATCTCCAACAATCGTACCATTATCCAAATACCAAGAATGAAAGGAAAGGCCAAAAGTGTCTCAGATTTTACATATCAAGAGATGTAACACCAAGACAAAAATTAAAGGACCAATGGGATCACGCTATTGTAACCCTTGGCACGACCATAACACGTATTCCCCGTAATACAATCTATCTGGGTTAGAGTAACAGAATTCAGTGCAACATGAGACAGCCGGACAACGAACACGAACTTGGCTAAAATAAACTTTCGATCCACCAAGTTGAACGAATTCTTAAAATCCACCAACAACATCGAATATCCTACATCGTCGCCATAATCCTCAATCAAACAGTTCACTGCATGAAGTATAACATCACTTCTTCCCGACACCCCAACACCTAATTGTAGACCATCAAAATAACTATCCAAAGAATGACCAATGATAAGAGTACTAACCTTTGAGACGAAGCGTCTCCAAACGGTACCCACGGTTATAAGACGAATAAAACTACCCGGTTTAACCAGCGGTGTGAGAGGACCACTGGAAATATAGTCGCCCAAAATATCAGGATAGTTCCTAGAAAGACAAATATTCACGATTTGGGAGATAGAAGAAACAAATTCATCAGAAATAGCAACAATGGATCAGCTAAAGCAATCCATGCGGTGTTGAGCACGCAACCACTCCTGCCTACAAGACGTACCACGAGGGAAAATCTTAATCCAGTCTAAAATTATAGTCGATGAAGCGATACGATGATGGTGATCTACAAGTAAATGTGGAAAGGAGGGAACATGTTGGAAAGGGTACTTAGCCTTTAAGTCCTCAAGAGTAGCATCCGTACAAGGGGAAACATTAAAAGAAGAAAGAACTCTGACGGCTGCAGTATAGTGTCCATAAAAAATATTCCTCTACACTCCTTGATATTCCGTTCACCCAAATCAAGGTGTTCGTCAATATCTGGAAAAGTAGGAGAAGATTCAGCCAAATTTTCCATCAAAATCTGCAAACCACCACCTAGTAAAGTCCAAGGTCGAATGACATTAACAATACACTTTTCCTTGCATTGGTACCTAATACTATACTTGCACTCAAACTTGCTCCTCAGATGAAAGGTTTAAGATGACAAAGAGGCAAGACTAACAATCAAACCCAACAAGAGATGTCATCAAGCTTGCAAATCACCTTATCAAGAGCATCTTTCAAAACACGAGAAAACACCAAACGACACTAAGGAGGGATGGAGTTGAGAGTACACAACCCCTTAGAAAACAAACTATCAAGAATAGCTAAAGTAAACCCACCATGCTCTTCCTACACCAAATCGTCACTATGATCAAACTGCTCAGATCAAGACGAACTTGCGGCTTTACAAGGTTATAAAGCACGAACTGAATACACAATCAATCAGGCAATGGAACAAAATCAGAATTATCATGACGACACTTAGCCCGAAGAGAATATGGTTTGAAATATATATCGCATAACCAAATCCCCATACATTTAAAGGTTTCCTAAACCCTAAATAGCCAAATTAGAATTAAGAGTCTTTTGTGATAGATTGCGCCTCACCATTGCAATGTGATCCCGAATGTGCGTTAACAAGGTAGTCTTGGTATGCCCCCTCTAACCACCATTTTTACACCCACTAAGACCCGTAAAGGGACAAGAAAAAGGACGAAAACAGCCTACTTGTTACAACCTCGTTATTAGAAAACGTATAACGTAAGAAACCTACAAAAACGGACGAAAACGTATAAAAACGTATAAAAACGTCAAAAATGTATTTTAACGTAATAAAATAGACGAAAACGTAAAAAGTGTCTAAAAATAAAAAAATGTACAAAACATATAAAACTTACAAAAAAGGATAAGAACATCCACAAACTTATAAAACGTATAAAAATCTACAAAACATAGAAACTAAAAGCATTAGTTTATAATTGTTAACAAAAAGATTCAAAACTAGTGGGTCAATCCGACCCAGCCCGCTTGGCCCGTGATCTATTCAACCAAAACTTAAAACCAGACATGTTTGACTCATGATTTATTTGACCCATAACTCACTTGACTCATGATCCAAACCAATTCAGCCCAACATATTTGTCACTTTAAAAGAAAAAATTGTGAACCTAAGATCCTGCTACCTTAAATTACAACCTAAATCGACCACTATGAGACTGACCTTAAGCTAGCACACATCCTTTAGATGTGCAATGGAAGTTATCAACCAAGACCATAGACCTTGTTAATCACCCAAAGACATAAACGCTACTTAATTTCAACATCAAATTTAAAATCTTTAATATATGCTTGATATGATAGTGTTGATACAAAAGTTGGATGGACCAAGCTTGACCCGAATTAGAGTTAATTCGGGGTCTTGCGGACTCCGACTCTTGCACCAAGTGAAACTTGTTTAAGGACCCTGCGCACTAAAAACAAACATTGTTAGGCTTACCGTAGGTTTGTGACCCACGATTAGACTCTGGCGTGAGAGTAAGTAATCGATTTGAGTATATTAGGGTTTAGAGTATTGTGTGTATCGTACCTTTGTGGAACCGTGGGAGTTCCTTTTATACTCGAAAGAGTCCTGGTTGGGCTCCCTATTCTTGCGGCCTAATGAAGAGATACTGATTCAAAATAGATTGATCCTTATCGCATAACTGAGGTAAGTGTATATCCTCTTTCCTTAGGCGAATATAATCATAAGATAGATTATATTCTTGTCTGATCCTGTCGTAGTGCGATGAGGACACGGTTAAGTAATAAACCGTATGTGCGACAGCGACTTACCGGGCCTCCTGGGCTACGTGCACATCACATAAATATCAATCCACTCCTGTTGGATATGGGTAGTACCTGTGAGTCGGACTATCCAGCCCAACTAGGGACTATACGTCATCATGTCCCCCCCAGTCTAGTGGTCGCAGGTTCTAACCGCGACTACTAGACTACAATCTTCTAAGCGTTTAAAAACCAATATGCGCATAGACCACACATGAGTATCCAATAAGAATTCAAAAATTCCCGCCAAGAAGACATTTATCCCCCCTTTTACCTAACCTCCTCGAAACCCGGGAAAAGCATTTGCCACGTCATGTTTACCCCTTCATCTTCCACCGTCTGATTTAGCAAGTGGGTAACACGTGGCGCAGATCTAAGCAAAGAACATTAACTTAGGAAGGATATATATATACCCTTGACTCCCTCTTTGATTGTTTCACCACTTCTAAACTCTTAAAACTCCATTAACGTTTTTTCAAAAACCTAAACTCCTTCTATGGTAATCCCCGCTGCCAATTTATATTATCTACCACATCATGGTCAAACAACTTCACGAAATTACTTCGATCCTCACCATAGATGACCTTGATCAGTTCACGACGGAACACTATATTCCTAACTATTTACACCTAGAAGTGCCCAACCTCCGGCATAATATTAGGCAGGCTCCAGGGGAAAATAGGAGTATATACCCGATTTTTTGACTACGTGAAACAGCGTATACCCATGTCGCGCTTCCTTATCAGCGTGTTAGTGCATTACGAGATCCACGTATCTCAATTGCATTGTATAGGGGCAGCCAAAATTTCGAATTTTGAAATTAATTTCCGTACCCTAGACATAGAACCGACTGTAGAATTTTTCCGTGCATTCTACCAACAACAACTAGCCAATGGTTGGGTTTCCTTCGCTAAGCGAAAGAGCGGGATGCAATGTTATGATGGGAAAATAGATTCCCTAAATGACTGGAATGACAGATTCATCTGGGTTGATGAATCTGCCTTTCCCTTCCATTTCCCTTTTTTAACCCCTGGAACGGTGAGGAAGGACCCAGCACCTGGCCCTAATTCCTACAATACTGGGGTAGCGGAGACATTAAATAACAACCGCATTCCCGTGCAATCGTACCCAGAGGCTTTGTTGGTTATTCTTGGACTGAGTCGCGTAGTAGTCTGTGGCGCACAATAGATACCTGTCTTCTGTACCTAGAGTGGCCAGGGTTAGTGGTTCTTCTCCCGTTCTTCATATCCTCCTGTAAGTACCATCTCTATCTGAAAAACTAAACCTTTGTTTTCTTGTTTGTCTGTTTTGTCGTTGCACAGCAATGGACATACTCGACCTGGTTCGTGGTGCTTTCCCTGATGATTTGATAGTCTACACCCGCCCCAAGGGTGAAAATGAAGAGTCGCTGCAGGAGCGTGCGCACAAGAATACCATCGATCTGGAGGTTGGGGAGGCTTCCGCAACGCAAGAACATGAAGACATCGGCGCAGAGCAGCCACCACAACCATCAGCACAACAACAACCACCAATACAACAGCAACCACCACCACCGTTTCTCAGCTCCTCGCAATCGTCAGATAATTTTACTGAGGATGCTGAGCTCGCCGCTCATCGATTTGAGGAGGTGGAGAACTCTGCTTTGTTGGGGAAGAGGCGAAGGAGCCCCCAACAGCTTCGTGTAAAACCGCTTACACGGGGGTTGGGCCCTCATTAACAGAGGCGCGCGTGACTGAAGAAAATATTGAGGAGAACGCCGCGAGGACACCTCCACGAACTCCCCCTACCATCATCAACTTAAGGTAAACACTTGTATTTGATTTAATACTAGCGCCCCTATGCCTCCTTTTATTTCTCTAATCTCTGATTTCTTGTAATAGCGATGACCAAGAAAATTCCTCTACGAAGGCTGATGTCGCGCCTTCCCCCCAAAAGGAGACTTCAACAGCGGGGGGGAAGCGCGTTCCCTCAAGACCCCGTGTTTTCTCTAGAATGGGAGTTGCTCGTGTCATCGGAGTTGACCGGTGCGTTTGACTGTTCCAACTTTTTGGACAACATCGTGCCCCCTGGCCGAGCTGCTATACTGGAAGGGATGAGCGATGTGGTTCTAGCAGACGAAGTTAGTTATTTTTCGTCTTAGAACGTGACATTGATGTCACGCATCAAGAAGAGGTTCTTAGAGCTATCTGCCCAAGTCCAGTCCACTGAAGAGAGACTTGGGCATTGTTGAGGAGAAGTCTCTTTCCCTTCGGGAGATGAAGGAATAGATCAACCAAGAGGTCGAGAGAGGGCGACAAGATGATGCCCTCATCCATTGCTTAACGGAAGAAAAGGATAAGCTAGCCTCCGCACTTGATGATGATCACACCCAGCTCAATCTGGTACAGGCCTCCAATCAAGAAGCAATGAGAGCCTTTGAGCAGGGAAATGATCAGTTTTTGGCGGATGTAGATGCGCTGGGCGCAAGGGTGAAAGGAGATGTGAGTGATCTCAATAGTCAACTAAATAGATTGAGTATTGAGTTTGATGAAGACCTGTATCCACGTTTGATGAAGGAGATAGCTGAGAAGCGTTGGTTGGTGCGCCATGGTTTGCGCCTAGCCGCCATGGGTGCTTTTGAAGACCCTACTCTACGAGCCTCCTTCGCCCAGTCCATTAATGAGGGCACCTCCAAGGGCCTAGTGAAGGCGCACAAAGCTGAATTGTTGAAGAAGGACTTGGCAGAGGTGTCCTTCAATGACCCTATTGCCGATTCTAAGCTCACGGCCGCCCTGAAGGATATGAGTGGTTGTCCATTTCCATCTTTCGGTCTTGGCGACAAGGATCATGAGCTGCCAATTGAGGTTATGGAAGGCCTAACTCTGGCGCGCCATAAGGCAGAGGGCGCGAAGACACAGGCGGACTTTCACTTAAAGCCTTCCTTAGAGCAGCTGATGGTACCAGTATTTGCTCACCCCAGGGATGTGCTTGACCCTTTTAGGGTTGAGAAGGAGGTGGCATTGTCCGAGGTTCTTGCGGTGCATGATAGTCGTGCTGCCGCCAAGAAGATTCCGTTGAATATAGAGGTTGTTCCTTCTATTGGTGTTGCCCACCTATCTTCCTCCATCCCTGTTTTGCCTTTGCCACTGCTAGAAAGAGATGCACGCGTGCTGGAACTAATGTAGAAGATCATGAAAGAGCACCACGCCTTAGTATATTGCCCCTCCCCTGCTGAAGTTGAAGAGATCTTCTTTTGACACCAGTTTACTTTCCAATAGTTTAATTGATTTGTAAATATTTGTGTGCTATGTATGTGCGAATGTTCACCCTTATTTTGTAATGAACACTTCCCACTTTCCGTTATGAAAAATATGTTTCTACACTTTAATGTTTATAGCGTAGATCTGTTTTACGAATTAATGTAAACTCATAAATGGTCCTTATGGGTGAGGCAGACTCATTACGTGCGGTATACCGCTACTACCATAAGGACAACCAGGTAGGATGACCAGTTGTTAGGTGTGCACGATTGTGTCTTATCAGTCTCAGAATGTACTGGCTGTATAACTTCCTACGACGTCATTAATAGCAAGGGGCCTAACAAGGATACATGATCCGTGGTCGATGGGGTTGCATCCCTCTTACTCGACGAGTCTAATTAGTATGGTAGACCCATTCCTCTTATTTCTCCTGGAAACGTTGTGCACGCGTGCGCCAATAGGCAATATATAACATAGACAAAGTGTACGTATGATAAAAATAAATGTTTTTAGAATGCGTCGTGGAACTAGCTAGGGACCACAATAGTTTTATTAATACTTGCAAGATATTGAATACATGAAATAAAAGAAAAATAATACATTGGTTTTAGAAGTTCGTTGCTAAAGGTAGCACTTATTTAGGTGACATATGTTCCAAGGCTTCTGTAGGTCGCGACCATCCATGTCGCGTAGTCGATATGCGTCGTTCCCCAATGCATCTATCACCATGTAAGGTCCTTCCCACTTAGGCCCAACTTTTCTTGTATTTTCAGCGCGGCTGGCCGCGTTTGAGTTATACACAAAGTCACCTGGTGTAAAGGAAGTCTTTCGTACCCTAGCATCATAGTAACCCTTCATTTTTTCTTTTGACTTGGCCTCGTGGATAGCTGCAAATTCTCTTCGCTCATCGATTATGTCCAGGTTCAATCGTAATTCGTCATCATTTGTGACCATGTCTACTTCGGCTGTGCGGAGCGTTTGTAATCCAATCCCGGCTGGGATAACTGCCTCTGTTCCGTACGTAGGGCGAAAGGGGTATTGCCCGTAGCTGTTTTTATCATTGTACGATGTGCCCATAAGACATGTGATAACTCGTCGACCCATTTTTTGTTGTGTTCCCCTAATCGCGCCTTTATGTCGTCTCCCAGACTCCTATTTGCTCTTTCCACAAGTCCATTTGTTTGTGGATGGGCTACTGATGCGAACCTTTGGTTGATATTGTTTTTCACGCACCAATCTTTGAATGGGTTCTCCGCGAATTGTTTTCCATTATCAGAAATAATCTCTCCAGGTAGCCCGAAGCGACATACTATATTTTCTCATACGAACCTTTTTACTTGGTTTTCTGTGATTGTTGCGACTGCCTTTGCCTCAATCCACCTCGTGAAGTAATACATCGCGACTATTAGGAACTTAATTCCACCTGCGGCTACGGGGAAAGGTCATGCGATGTCTATTCCCCACTTGAAGAATGGCCAAGGGGAAGTGAGAGGTGTCAGTTTCTCTTGGGGTTGACGTGGTATCGCTTGTGTACCTGGCAGTCATTACATTTGTTTATGAGTGTACGTGCATCCGCGTGCATGGTTGGCCAATAATATCCGTTGCGCAACACTGTTGCCACTACTGACCTTGGTCATGCGTGCATGCCGCAGGATACCTCGTGTATTTCACTAATGACATACTGGCGCTTGCCGCGGCCTTACGCATCTTAGCCATGGCTGAAGGAATGAGCGTTTGTAAAGAATCTCGTCCCTGACTTCGAACTGTCTCGAGCGTCTTCGTATTCGTCGCGCTTCGATTTCGTCATGCGGGAGTGAATCTTTCGTCAAATAGTCTACGATCGGTGTCATCCATGTAGGACCTTCTTCCTCCACTGCCGATGTGACTTCTTGCTCTTTTATTGATTTGTCTTTAAGGATCTCTACCAGGACCTGCTTTGACAGGTGTGCAAAGCTGGTGGACGCTATTTTGCTGACTGCGTCTGCTTTCTTGTTCTCCCCTTTAGGTACTTGGTGTATTAGGAACTTTTCGAATCCTTCAATCAATGACTTGGCTTTTTGCAAGTATTGTATCATATTCTCTTCTTTTGCCTCATATTCACCAAGTATGTGGTTTGCTACTAGGCGAGAATCTACATTGCTTCGAGATTGCGTACGCCCATTCGGGCTGCAATTCTTAGTCCTGCAATAAGCGCCTCATATTCCGCCTCATTATTTGTAATTGTGAATTCAAAACGCAGCGCGGATGTAAATTCCATTCCTTCAGAATTGGTGAGTATGAGTCCTACACCGGATCCATCAGTGCAGGATGACCCATCAGTGAATAAGATCCATGGGTCTTGGTCTTTTTCCTTTTGTTTTGGCTCCTGATCACCTTCTTCTGGTTTTTCGATGATGAAGTCCGCCAGAACTTGTCCTTTTACGGCATTGCGCGGTCTGTACGCAATCTTGTGTTCCCCAAGTAGAACACTCCATTTTTGTAATCTACCCGCGACGTCCGATTTTGATATTATCTGTTTTATGGGTTGATCTGTGATCACAACTATGGGATGTGCTTGGAAGTATCTGCACAGCCTTTTCGCCACAAATACTAGTGCGAGTACCAATTTCTCCATTGGGGTATAATTCAGTTCCGAGCTTTGTAATGCTCTGCTTATGAAATATACTGGTGTTTTCACATTTTCCCTATCCGTCATTAGCACCGCGTTGATCGCTCCATGTGTGGCTGACAAATACATTAGCAGCTCTTCTTTTGGGCGTGGTGCGACTAACATAGGGAGCGAAGCTAAATGTGTTTTTAGTTCCTGAAAGGCTTTCTCAGCTTCCTTTGTCCAATTGAAGTCTCATTTCTTGATACACTTCTTGAGTGTTTTAAATAAAGCGAGCGATTTCTCTGCGGATTTAGACAAGAACCTAGTCAACCCTGCGAGCTTCCCATTTGCGATTGCACTTCCTTTTTTGTTTTTGGGCTTTGAAGCTCAATGATTGCGTCTGTCTTTTCCGGACAGGGTTTGATGCTATTGGGGTCGATCATGTATCCTAGGAAGATGCCTTATGTTGCCCCAAAAGTGCACTTCTTTGGGTTTAACTTCATGTTTATTCTCTTAAGTGTGGAGAATGTTTCCTCTATATCCCGTATAAGTTCACTATGTGTGTGACTTTTTATCACTAGGTCACCAACATATACCTCCAAATTTCGCCCGATTTGACCTTCGAACGTTTTATCAACCAACCGCTGGCACGTGGCACCTGTGTTCTTAAGTCCGAATGACATTTTTGTGTAGTAATACACGCCCTGGATGGTATGAAATGCTGTTTTTTCTTCGTCTTGCTCTGCCATTTGTATCTGGTGATATCCCTTGTATGCGTCTAGGAAGCATTTAAAAGGATATCCACATAAAGATTCTACCTTGTAATCTATCTCTGGGAGTGGATAGCAGTCTTGGGGGCAAGCTTTATTGAGGTCTGTGAAGTCAACACACATGCGTTAGCTGCCATCATGTTAGTTAACCATTACTGGGTTAGCGAGCCAATCAAGGTAGTAAACCTCCCGCATGATTCCTGCATCCACCAGCTTCTTCACTTCCTCAAGTATCACCTTGTTGCGCTCTGGGGCATGTCCCCTTTTATTTTGCCTGACTGGGGGATATCCTTCGCGGATTTGCAGCTTGTGTTAAGATATTGCCTTGGTACCCCCGTCATGTCTTTAGGTTCCCACGCGAAGATGTCTAGGTTATCCTATAAGAGGCGGCACACGTCAGCCTTTCCTTTGTCGGATAATGTCCCCCCAATCGTTATCTTTGGATCTGGATATTGTGGATGGACTGCCACTTTTAGGTTAGGTGGCGAGTCTATCCTGGGTTCCATTGTAACCCGAGGGGGTTCTACGATCACGTTGCACTCTGGGAGTGCCATGGCCGTGTTGAAGATTGTTACGATTCCTCCCTCCACTGGGAACTTCATCATGCCATGGGTCGTGGAAGGTAATGCTCGCATTGCTAGTATGGCAGGGTCGCCGGATGATTCCGTTATACTGCGATGGCGATCGTATTATCAAGAAGTTCATTGAGACCTTTGTCGAATGTTCGTCGCTTCCCACTTTTACTACTAGCTTTAGTTGGCCCAAAGGCCACACCGCTTCTCCACTGATTCCGATGAGCAGTGAGGTTGCAGGTACCATTTGGCTTCTTACTTCTGCGCTGAGTTTTCAGGAAATAGTGTTCATACGTTATTTCCGCTGAATAGCCTCCATCGACATACATACGGCGTATACTGTGTTCATCGATGTTTACTTCTATTACCAGCGGGCCTTCTGCCACGTTGTTTGCGCTAAGGGGTGGGAAAGAGATGTCTCTCCCTTTTGAAAATTTTTGACTCACATTTTGCTTTCTCCTTCGCTGCCACTTTCACACCATGTAAACATTAGTAATTTTTGGTTTTTCATCCGACGCTGCTTCTTTGACAAGGTGTTTTGGCTTGCCTTATTTTACCATATTCTCGATATGCTTTTGTAGCTGAATGCATTCATTCGTAGCGTGCCCCTTCTCGCCATGATATTCACAATATCTGTTGCCAATGCTTCTTTCTACCAGAGTAGTCATTGGTAATGGTCTTGGGAAGTTCACGCCTTCTGATATAAGTTTTTCCCTTGGGGTTAATTTGAGGGGAGTAAACCTGAAGTTACTAGCTCGCCCATCTCTTCTATTTCTTTGGTAATCGAGACCTCTAGGCCTACTTTGCCTCCTAGACCCTTTATTAGGCGCGTCACGGGGTCTATACCCATGGACGTTTTGTATGACTTCTGAGGCAGCTGATTCCCCCTGTATGAAAGATCTTACTCGCCGTAGTACTCCGTCGAAGGTTTCTAAGGTTTTTTCATTCAACGTTTTTATTAGATCACTGTTGCGTATACCTGCCATGAAGCAAGAAACTTTTAAGATATCTGGGCATTCCTTTATTTTAATACATTCGCTCTTGAAAAGTTCTAGAAAGTCCTCCATGTATTCGGCCTGGTTTTGCTTAATTCTGGCGAGTGATACAGCACTCCTATCATGTCTTTTCTGTTGCACATACTTTCTTTTGAATGCTTTTCGCAATGCTTCAAACCCATTAAGTGTTCGTGGCGGAAGTCTGTCAAACCAGATCCGCGCGTTTCTTACTAGTGTAGAATTGAACATATTGCACCATACAGGTTCCGGCCATTTCTCAATGCCTACTTGGGATTCGAACACTTTCAGGTGGTCTTTTGGATCTAAGGTGCCATCGTATGTTTTTACATTTGCTGGCATGCGACGCTTTCTTGTATCCGAGTAATATTGTATGTGTCTCGTGAGGGCATTTTTTTAGCTCTTCTCCAAGGTTGTGAGAAGCCTTGGTCATCTGAAGAGTAATATTCACGCCTGCGCTTTGCAGGGTGGTTATCACCCGATCTTGATGGATCGCCTTTTGAGGATTTATCGTGTTCTGCGCGCTCCTTTCCTTTCGTTTCCTTCTGATTTTTCCTATGTTTAATAACTAGTGGGATGAGGGCTTGCAGATTATTCGCTACATATTCTTCTATCGCGCGTGCCTCAGTGGCGATTACTTCCCCACTTTCTTCTGATGCGGGGGTCATCCTTCTTTTGTGTTTATTAGGAGGAGGCTGAGTTGACTCCTGTTCTACGTTTCTTTCCTCAACAATAGGTAGGGGTTGAGAATAGTATACTTGTTCATCTGAAAGGTGGATTTGTTACATCCCGACTGTTTGCCTCCCTGGCGGATCCAGGAGTAACATTCGCGGATGCAATGTGACCATCTACCGTCGAGGATCTTTGATGGCCTTCGTTCATACCGTTTTCGTCATTTCTTGGAGCTTAGTGTATGGTCCCACGGATGGCGCCAACTTGTTGATACAAAAGTTGGATGGACCAAGCTTGACCCGAATTAGGCTTAATTCGGGGTCTTGTCGACTCCGGCTCTTGCACCAAGTGAAACTTGTTTAAGGACCATGCACACTAAAAACAGACACTGTTAGGCTTACCGTGGGTTTGTGACCCACGATTAGACTCCAGCGTGAGAGTAAGTAATCTTTTTGAGTATATTAGGGTTTAGAGTATTGTGTGTATCG
The DNA here is from genome assembly GCA_025667525.1 of Glebionis coronaria. Taxonomy (NCBI): domain Eukaryota; kingdom Viridiplantae; phylum Streptophyta; class Magnoliopsida; order Asterales; family Asteraceae; genus Glebionis; species Glebionis coronaria. The sequence continues at coordinate 426,547,537 of CM046877.1, forward strand.
TAGCTTTGTGGAGCCGTGAGAGTTCCTTTTATACTCGAGAGAGTCCTGGTTGGGCTCCCTATTCTTGCGGCCTAAGGAAAAGATAATGATTCAAAATAGATTGATCCTTATCGCATAACTGAGTAAGTGTATATCCTCTTTCCTTAGGCGAATATAAACATAAGATAGATTAAAATTTTCATTTGCGCGCACATCACATAGTTCATTGCTAAAGTCACAAAATTTTTACAAAACAAAATCCACAAAATGAGTTGTCATTGTTATCATTGGTTTGAATTATTAGATGATTGGAAAAGTAAGATTACCACATCTTGACATGCCACATCATTTTGTGGATTTTATTTTGTAAAAATTTTGTGATTCTAGCATACCTCTTTTATATATTTGTTTGTGTTATATGATATTCATCATAGTTATACCAATGAAAATTTTAAAATCAATTTATTTATATATTTTTCATCAAGTTTTATATAACACAAACAAAAATATTTTTTAAGTTAAAGTTGCAAAGTAAATACCGTAACAGTCAACACTAGACTATAATTATGAGATGGAGGCAGTAATAAATATAATATGAAAAAATAAAATCACATCGTAAATATATACAATTTCTATTATTTATTTCAAAAAATACACGAAAAACCTAAAATCTGGTCGGATCTCGAGAACTGAATTGACCCGGGTCACTCTAAATCTGGTTGGTTTAATCGGGTTTAAAAAAGGTAAAACCTGATTTACTTCAACCCCATTATTCAACCAGAGCCGGTTTAACTGATTGAGTCTGCTGTTTTAAAACGCTGGATCTTTGCGTCAAGTTAAACTCAGTTGCTCGTTCACTTAATTTTCACATGTGGCTTCTGGGGAAGATAAGAAAAGGTCTCATGTTTTTCGTGTCTTGATGTGATACCTCACCGCACATGTCCGTACTTCGTAATAATGCGTTGTTTGGTCCTGATTTCGGCCTTCATTGAGCTGTATTTGGCATGTAATAGGAAAATTAAATATTTAGTTATAGAAAACTCAAGTTTTGAGTACAGTTCACACTACAATCTATGGCTTTTTGGTCCAAAAAGCATTATGTTTTTGTTCTTAGAACTTTTATTCATGAAATCTGGTACTTGTAAATAAGTAGATAGTACAATGAATGATTTCTGAAAAGCCGTAGGAGCGGGGGGGGGGGGGGGGGGGTGATGGTTGTTAAGTCGACCGGTAAGCTTTTTGGCATAAGTCGGTTTTTGGCGCACCATACCATACCTCGCGTTAAAGGGGGTGCCGCCAAAATCACTAGCTGGGCTTGTAGCTTACTTTTTTTTTCTCTTTATGATTGTTGTGTGAGTTGAGTTTTCGTATTTTGAAATATTTGTTTTATATTTGATGTTTGTGTGTGTTAATTTTTTTTAGCAGCAAACACAACAGGTAGAAGGATGATGAGGATGATGTTTTTTTTTGAAAAAGACGGATTTGTTCAATTTGATCATTTATGAATTAATCATTGGTTATGGTGTATGAATTTAACAAATATGGTCATTACTACACAAATTGATCAATCGACGGTGCTCAACTATCAAATGTTCAACCATCAAATGCTCAACCGACGGTGCTCAACCATCAAATGCTCAACTTTGCACTGTCAGTTGATCACTTGGTGGGTTGAGCGCGTCAGTTGATCACTTGGCATATGACACATGACAAAGATGTAGTGAAGTTGAGCAGTTTTGCATTTGTGTATTACAAAATTTGTCAAAATCTTGCGCCATGACCAATAAATAAATTGAGCGATAGATTTTGACTAAACCGTTTTTCGCTTTTATTACTTTTTTTATTTAAGTTATTCTTTAGTTTAAACTTTTGAAACTACGCTTCTTTAAAACAATTAGTCCTCGAAAGTATATTAGTTATACAGTTTGTTCTTTTTTCTTGTACTGGTATTCCTAAATGCAAAAAATGTATATATTCATACAGGGTTAAAATCATAAAAAAGTAATCAAATTTCAGTTTTGTTCTAATTTAATCATTGCAACTTTGTTTTGATTATAAAATAATAATTAACTTCGAAAAATATTTCGTTTTAGTCACTCAAAGTTTATTATTGTTCTATTATTATGTAACTTTTATGTTTGAGTGACTATAACGAAACACTTTTCAAACTTGGTTATTATTTTACGACATATATTTTCGTTCACATGTGCATGAATTGACATATTAAAAGAATAGTGTTTTTGAACAATCACACAAGAATGGAACATTATTGAAGATTGAGTGGTTTTGATAGTTGATAACTTGATATAAAGTTTGAGTGACTAAATTTAAACAGTTATCAAACGTTATTAAGCAATATATTCTCATTTATATAAATATATATAAGCAGAACTCATTTAAGCTGTAAAACTTTACAGAACTCTTTTCAACCAATCAAAATTTAACAAATATTAAATATATTTTTTAATTCAAAAGGGTATATTAGTCAACAACATTTTCTATTTTTTTTTTCTTTTTTTAGTTAAAGTTGTTTTCAAATTCCATTATTTTTCCAGATTTTTTTTTCTTTTTCCTTAACATTTCAAAAAAAAAGCCACGCACATACGTTTTCCTGGAAAACATTAATGTTTTTTTTTCTCAAAATGTTATTTTACATGCGTTAATAATGCATAATTTTGTTAACCTCGATGTCTTTTGTTTCATGTCTTAATTCCGCCTACATTTCGATTGTTTGTTTTTTAATTAATATTCTAAACAAAAAATATAAAATTTATACATATAAGGTTTAAATTTATACCAAACAAATAACATAAATGTTATATACAAAATTTGAAACTGAAAAAATACAAATTACTAACAAAACTATTATCAAATTCATTATAGTATATGTACACGACTACACGGTTAAAAACATATATGTACGCCTTCCAAAAACATAAATGCACAGCCGAAACATCAATGCACGCTGTAGATGCAAAAGTCCGCTGGGCCACTAAGTGGGCCGAGAATGCCTCTGAGCCGTCTGGGTCTTCCTCTCCACAAGCCTATAAGAAAGTAGCACACGTTAGCTCGCCTCGGGTGGGGGGCCCGAGACCAACTCCGGTGTGAGAGTAAGAATCTGATTGAGCCGAGTGGCCAATCATATGTAGAGCCAAATGGCCACGTAGTGTGTATAATAAATGTCTGTGTGTGAATATATGTAATTGCGCCTGGTCAAAAAATACTGGTAATTAACCCTGGTCAAAAAATACTGGTAATTGCGCCTCATTTATTGCTTCTGCACGCTTTGTCGGCCAGCTGGATGGCATTTACACTTCATGTGGTCGAGGGGTGTGCCACGTGTTTTTACTGTTTGTTGAAACAACCCTTGGTCAGCCCTGGGGGTCTATAAATACCCTCATTTCTCTTCTCATTTCTTACCTTCTCTTTTTTTACCGTCGAGAGCCGTGAGGTACATCCCTTCTTTTCAGGTATGTCTTTCTTTTCATTAGTTTTCTTTTCCTGTCTTTTCTTGGTCTTCCCCGGCCTGTCATTATGTCTTCCGACGGGTCTTATGAGCTTGGCCTCCCCAGCCAAGAACAACGTGAGGCCATTAATGAGGCCCAAGTTATGCCCAAGTTTGACATGCATCTTTATCATTCCGATTTGAATTCGGATCATGTCCGCCGCGTGGCTGAAGCTTATCACATTCCACCAGATCTGAATCCTTCTGCTCCTTCTCGTAACTTTCAAATGAATGAACTTCCTTCTCACCTCATTGGTCTCTACGTTCACCACTTTTCCCAAGGTGGACTTCGTATTCCTTTTTCTTCTTTCTTCCTCCACGTCGTTGAACATTTTGATGTACATATCTCACAGCTCGTTCCCATTGGTATCAATAAAGCTACTCTTTTCGAGGTCTATTGTCGCGGTTTGGATGTCACTCCTACCGTGGCGTTGTTTCGTCTATTCTATAAACTTTGTAAGGTAGGTGATTGGTTCTCCTTTCAGAGTCGTGGCTCCAAACCTTACCGTGCCTTCCTTAAAGATGGTCCTACAAGTTTGAAAGGTTTGGAAGGTCTCTTTTTCTTTGTCGATCGGAGGGCGGCTCCCATTGCTATGCCATGGAGACACCATGACTCCAGCGTGGCTGATCCCCTTCCTAAGGCTTCAGAATATGATCCCTCAGATGCCAAAAAACTCTGTGAATTTGCTATTCCCCTTCGTAGGCCATATCAAAGCCTCTTATATGCTGGTCGTCTTACCCCCTTTTGGAAGTACTCGGGCTTTGATTGCGTACTCAGCGGTCCGGCCGGGGAAAGTAATGTCTCCCTCTTTTCTCTTGCTTGGTTCTTTATACTCTATACATTGTCTGACTTTCCCCCCTTTTTGCAGGTGTTACCATGTCTGAGTTCTTGAGGATTCCCCGTTTTGCTGGTGCGTCCATTCGTAAGGGTAATCCTTTGCCGCAAGGCACAGTTGTCCCTACCTACACTAGTTCTCCCTTGGCTAAGGATGCTCCTATCCCCCAAAAACCATTGCCATGGAGCAAGCTGAGACCGTTGATGCTAGGGTTGTTGCTGATCGCGAAAGGAAACAAAGGCGTGTCGTTGAGAAGGCCGCTCGTGAGGATGCAGTGGCTGGTGGTTCCCATAGCGCTGGTACTAGGGCTACCCGGGCTACTACACATTTTAGGAAGTCGAAGAGGAAGGCTGATGGTGAGGGTTCCTCTCACAAAAAGAGGGAGTCCTCACATAAAAAGAGTAAAGCAACTAGGGCTTCCGTCGCTCCTCCTCCAGCGCCTACTAGTCCTGTTGAGGAAGATGGTGGTAGTAAGTCTCGTCCTCCGACTCCTTCGGCCGAGGGGCCTAATGTCATGGAAGACCTCCGACAGCATACTGATGATGTCTTATCCCAACCGCAAGCTTTTGAAGGTGGGCCTCATGTGGAGGAGCATCCTCCCTCATCTGTTTCTCGCCCCCATTTGTTGTTCCAAGTGGGCGTCATGTTTCTCTTGATGGTGAAAACCTTGCCTTTCCTGGAGGTTAGCTCTTTCTCTCTTTTTTCTTTCCTTTTTTTTGCACGCACTTTCCTCCCTCTTATGTTTTGTTGTTTTCTTTACTTAGGTGATGCTTCTAAACCCATTAACTTGGATGCTGATGTTACTCCTGACGAGGCTGAGAGCTCCTACCGTAGGGCTTCTCAATTTGTCTGTTGTAGTTATTATTATTTGGTGCGCATATCCTTCCTCTTATGTTTACTTCGTCCTGGCAGGTGATCCCTATAAGCGTTTTGGCAAGCGGCCCTTCAATCCCCAGTGGGGCATTACTGAGTCTACTCGTGTGGACAAATCCAAGGACTGCCGTGACCTACTTGCCAACCTCTTCACCCCTGCTGATCTTGTGTACTTTAATGAAGGCATTGACCATGAGGTGGCCATACGGTCCAGCTGGCGTCGATTGGCTCAAAGCACCCCGATGCAGTCCAACGTTCTACTTCGCTTCGAATCTTTGCTGGAAGAGCATAATGCTTACGTGTCCTCCCAATCCGAGCTGGAAGCTTGTCGAAGGTCTCTTGATACTGCTAATGAGGAACTGCTAAAGAGCCGCCGAGACTATGACAGGCTCCTTGGTAAGCATGATCTCCTTATTTCTTTGGAGATGGACATGGCTGGACTCTTGGCCGTTCTTGAAAAGGCACAGAAACTTCATGCAGAGGTCATTGCCACGGGGGACGCTAGGATCGCTTCCTTGGAGAATGAGCTAAAAGTTGCTGAGGAAGATGCCCAAGGGCTGAGAGGTGACAATACCAAGTTGGCCATTGATCTGGGCCGTGAGGCCACTCTGAGGAAGAACCTTGTGAAGGACCTCTTTCCCGTGTTTGTTCGACGCCTTCTAGCAAGCAAGGAGTATAAATCTGCACATGGGGATGTTTTCAGCCTTGCTATGTCCTTGGGCTTCATGCAGGCCGTGAGTCGCAGAAGGACTGAGGAGGAGATTGCTGCTGCTTTGGCCGAGGCGTCCGGTGTTGACTCTTCTATGACAGAGACCGGTTTAGTGGAGGCATTCGAGGCCCTATTCGTGAAGAGGTATCCCTTCGTGGAAAAGGTCTCTCGATCATGTTTTAAGAGTCCAATGGAGCTTTAAAACTTGATGCCAGATGGGGAGGTGACTCCCGGCCAATGGCCTCTTTTGCAGGATTGCTCCTCTGCCCAGTTATTTGCTCTGAACTTTGTCTTAACATGTCTATAATACCAATTTGATGGCCGTGGGCCTTAACTTGTCTGTACACTTTGCCATGTTTGTATGCTTGGCCATCGTGCCACTTTATCTATGTTTCTTTAGTTGTCCTTCTATTTTTGGCCTTTTGTGTGTGACCTCATAGGTTTTTCGATTTGTATGTGTCTTTACTTCTAGGAGTGAACCTTGGCTACATAGATCGGCCGGGAGGTATCACCTACCCTCCGGAGCCACTTGGGTATTTATTCAACTCCTAATTTTGGTTGGGGAATATTGACTACATATATCGAGTGGAGGGATCTAAGTTCCACTCGGAGCCACTTAACCTTTTATTCCCCTTCCATAAACATCGACCATATTTATCGATTTCGGAGGTTACGAGCCTTCCGTCGAGGTCGCTTGTACTTTGCCTATTTTGTTAGATATCGATCACGTAGGATCGCTTTTTGTTTATCTACGAACATGGGTTATTTAGAACCATTCATGTGTTTGTTCTTTTACAAAAGGTGGATATAAACACTGGCCACACGTTCCTACCGCAGGTGATTGGCCTTTCGGAGGGGGCCATTTTTTCCTTATGTTTACACTCCTTTGCCATATATAGGGAAAATTGCTATTCCTCAGCCGGGAGATAGCTTTAATTAACTTCATCATTAAAGTGTTACAATGATAAGATAAGTTTAAACGCTAGGCTAGATGTGGCATTCCCTTAGGTTAATTGCGTGCCAGGTGCGTGGTACTACCTTGCCATTTACTTTTTTCCAATTTATATGAGCCATTCATGTAGGCCTCTGTCACCTTGTAAGGACCTTCCCATGTTGGACTCAGCTTTCCCAGTTTTTCCACGCGGCTGGCCTCGTTTCTTCTGTAGACGTAGCTCCCCACCTTGAAAGACTTGGCCCTGACCCGCTTGTTGTAATACTGCTCCATCTTTCTTGTATTTGGCCTCCCGGATGGCTGCGGCCTCCCTTCTTTCTTGCAACAAGTCTAAGTTGAGTCTGATCTCTTCATCATTGGCCTCTTCATCCTTGATCATAAGCGTCCTATGGGTTGGCATTCCTATCTCCGCAGGGATTACGGCCTCACTTCCATATGTTAGGCTAAATGGCGTCTCTACATTGCTTGTTTTCAATGAGGTTCTGTGTGCCCAGATTACATTAGGAAGCTCGTCTGCCCACCCGGTTTGATCACGGCCTAGCCTTGTCTTTAGCCCTTCCATTAGTGACTTGTTTGCCCTTTCCACGAGACCATTGGCCTGTGGGTGTGAAACTGTCGTGTTCATTTGCTTAATGTTGAGTTTTTTGCACCATGTCTTGAATGGGTCATTCACAAAGTTAGTCCCATTGTCAGTCACTATCACATGGGGTAGGCCAAATCTACAGACAATGTTATCCCACACAAATTTTATCACGTCCTTTCCTTTTACGTTGGCCAAGGGCTTTGCTTCCAACCACTTAGTGAAATAATCAATTGCCACAATGATGTACCTGACCTTACGCGATGCCGCGGGAAATGGACCCAACACGTCCATGCCCCATTAGAAGAACGGCCATGGGGCCATGATTCATGTCATTAGTGTCTTGGGCATCTTGGGTACTGGTGAGTGAATCTGGCATACGTCACATTTTTTGTTTCCTCCCTCACGTCCCGGTGCATCGTGGGCCAATAGTATCCCTGCCTAAGTGCCTTGGCCACCACTGATCTTGTCTTCAGGTGCATGCCACAAGCTGCTCGGTGTATCTCTCGGATCACATAGTTGGCTTGGAGTGGTCCTACGCATCGTAACATTGGCATCAGGTAAGATTTCTTGAAGAGTACCCCTCCTTCCATCACATACTGGTTGATCTTCATCCGAAGGGCACGTGCTTCATTGTGGTCCTGCGGCCATATCCCTTGCTCCAAGCACCTTATGATGGGTGTCATCCAATTATCTTCCTCCTCTTCCACAATGGCATTTACTTCTTCCTTATCTGTTGAGGGTTTGTCTAGCACCTCCACCAATACTTCTTTTGTCAAATGATTAAATGCCACTGAGGCCATCTTGCTTAGCACGTCAGCCTTTTGGTTCTTACTTCTCGGGATGTTCATGATTTTGAAGCTCTTGAACCGTGCTATGTGCTCTTTTGCTTTACTAAAGTATTTGATCATGCTCTCGTTGGCAGCCACGAAATCCCCATTGATTTGACTGGCTACCAACTTCGAGTCCACCTTCACCGCCAAATGTTCCACCCTCATCTCTTCTGCTATTCTTAGGCCAGCTAGCAATGCCTCGTATTCTGACTCATTGTTGGTGCTGTCAAAGTTCAACCTCAAAGCATACATGTATTCCATGTCGTTGGGGCTGATCAATATTAAACCTGCGCCTGAGCCTTTTTGGTTGGATGCTCCGTCCGTATATAGCACCCACTCCTCCTCTTTATCGACATTTTCTTCCTCGGACACATGTATCTCCAGGTCCTTTGAAGTGTCTGTTCCTACTGGCACTTCATTCAGAAAATCTGCTAGCACTTGACCCTTTATAGCGCTTCTTGGTTCATAGGCAATGTCGTATGTCCCCAACTCTATGGCATACTTTGGAAGCTTGCCTGATCCTTCGGCCTTGTTCAGGATTTGCCTTACGGGTTGATCTGTGATGACCTTGATTGGGTGTCCTTCAAAGTACCGCCTTAGCCTCCTTGATGTGCTCAAGAGGGCCAGGGCCAGCTTCTCCAAAGGGGTGTAGTTTCTTTCTGCCTCATGTAGCGTTCGGCTAACATAGCAAACTGGCCGTTGGATCCCATTTCTTTCTGTTAACAATACTGCGCTGATTGCTCCTTTCGCTCCTGCCAGATATAAGGAAAGTGTTTCTTTGGGCCTGGGTGTGGTGAGTGATGGTAGCTCTATCACCATTCTCTTTATTTGTTGGAAAGCCTCCTCTGCTTCTTCCGTCCATCTGTACTCTTCTTTGTTGGCCTTAGTTATATTTTTCGAAGTGTCAAAGAAAGGTAATGACCTTTCGGCAGATTTTGAGAGGAAACTGTTAAGCGCGACCAACTTCCCTGCTAAGCTTTGCATTTCGTTCCATGTTTTGGGTGACTGCATATCTGTGACGTCCTTGATCTTGGTTGGGTTGGCTCTTATCCCTTACGACGTCACCATGTACCCTAAAAACTTTCCCTCCTTAACTCCGAAAGAGCATTTCTTTGGATTAAGCTTCATGTTTATCTTTCGTAAGTTGTCGAACGTTTCGGCTATGTCTGCCAGCATTTCTTTCTCAGTCTTGTTTTTTATGACCATGTCGTCCACATATGCCTCCAAGTTTCGTCCGATTTGCGACTCGAACGCTGTGTCCACTAACCTTTGGTAAGTGGCTCCCGCGTTTTTTAGGCCGAAGGGCATTTTGGTGTAGCAATACGTCCCCTGATTGGTGTAAAAGGTTGTCTTTTCTTCATCCTCTTGGGACATTTGCACTTGGTGGTAGCCCTTGTAGGCGTCCATAAAGCTTTTGTACTTGTATCCCATGACAGCTTCTATTTTGGCATCAATTTCTGGCAGAGGATAATAGTCCTTTGGACATGCGGAATTCAAAATTTTGAAATCTATGCACATCCTCCATGCTCCATCTACTTTTTTAACCAACACCGTGTTGGATATCCACGTAGGATACCTAACTGGCCTCACGATTCCGGCTTTTACCCACTCTTCCACTTCCTTGGCCACAACTTTGCTTTTTTCAGCAGATAGTACCCTCCGTTTCTGGCTCACCGGCGTTACCGACGGATTCACATTGAGCTTGTGTTGGGCGATCCTTCTTGGTACTCCGGTCATGTCTTGCGGCTCCCATGCGAAGACATCTAAGTTGTTCTTTAGCAATTATTTTAACTGCCCTGAACGTTCTTTTGACAAGTTTCCCCCAATCGTGACCAGTTGGTCGGGGAAGGCCGAGTTGATCATTACCTCCTCTGTTATGTTGACGGCTTGGTGTTCTCCCTTCTTTGGCTCTTCCTTTGCCATTTTCCTCTTTCCTATCTCTCTGCATTCATTAATAATTGAAGATGATGTAACGAGAGTTGCAATACCTCGAGGTGTTGGGAATGGTAGATGGGATGGCCCTTAGCCTCCTTATCCCCAGTCTTCCTAGGATGATATTATATGGGGAAGGGGTGGGTATGACGGTGAATCTCATCATGGCCCTTAGGAATAACCCTCCGTCTCCGAAGCACACCTCCAGCTCTATCTTTCCCAACGGCTTCACACTTTCCCCCGAAAATCCTGACACTGTGCTGTGTGTCTTAGTCATCCTAGCTTGTATGCTTGGGTGAAGGCTGTTGAAACAATGCTCGTACATTATTTCCACGGACGCACCGCCGTCCACATGTACCCTTCTTACCAAGTATCCTTCGACCTCGACCTCTATCACAATCGCTTCTTCTGACAGATCCTCGTCTGGGCATGGTGGGAACATTATCAGGACATTCATCCAGTCCTCGTTGATCCATCTCGACTTCCTCTTTCGATTGTCACTATGTCCTGACACCATGTTTATCACTTTGGACTTTTGAGGGTGGCCCTTCTGGCCGCCCTTTCCTTTCTGCCTCACGTCTTTAATCAAGTGGTTGAGCTACCCGGACTCCAAGGCGGCCTCCAACTGTCTCCTCAGCTGGAAGCAGTCATTCGTATAGTGCCCTTTCGCACAATGATAGTCACAATATCTGTCCATGTTCTCCTTTTTTGGTGTTCCTACCAAGGGAGGTGGAGCCGGAAGGTTTAGTTGGTGCTCTGCTGCCAAAATTTCCTTCGGTGAGCTGGAAAAGTCTTCTAGGGTGAATATTCGATTGACCTCTTGTGGGCGCTGCGGGTGACGGTAAGGCAAGGTATAGGGTTGGGTGTAAGGGGTTCTGTTTTGATAGGCCCCTCGACCTCCCCCTCTTCTTCCTCCAAAACCCTTTTTTTGGGCACGGTCATACCTCTGGCCTCCCGTTGGGGAACTGTCCCCCCGGATATACTCTCCCCTAGGCAGCTCAGCATCCCTGAATGCTGTTTCAGCGCGGACAAAGTCATCCACATGCTTTAGCATCTCATCCACCGTCTTTGGTATGCTTTCAGCAAACCGCTTGGCCAAACCAGGACATTTGTGTGAACCCATAAATGAAGAGATCCTCATGAGGTCAGGCACATTAGGGATGGAATTGGATTCACTTACCCACCTTTCTTTGAACATCGGCAGGCTCTCGTTGGCCTTTCGGATGATCTTCGTGATCTCCGTGGGGTCCTTCGCACACGCCTTCAGCATTCCAAACCGTGTGAGGAACTTGGCTTCCAAATCATCCCAATCATCTATACTTCCTGACGGCAACTCGTCGAACCAAGCTCTGGCCTTATCGTCTAGTGTTTGTTGGAACACTCGGCACCATACGGGCATGGGCCATTCCCCCTGGTTCGCCATCCATTTAAAATGGTTGATGTGATCAGCCGGATCTCCCGTCCCTGCGTAAATCCTAACGTTGGCCGGCATCCTATGGCTAGGGACTGAGTATTCAATGATCCTTCGGCTAAGGGGGCATTTGGCCAGTGACTTGAAAGGTTTTCCCAAATCATCATCTGCCACCTTCTTCCCCTTGCTTTTCTCTCCCTCGCCTTGGCTTTCCTTCTTCTTTCCCTTATCTCCTGAATGTTCTTCCCCTTCGTCAAAACTGATTAGCCTTGGCTTGATGTAGTCTCGGTTGCTTTTGTCTTTTATTAATTCTTTTAGGGCCGAAAGGTGACCCTCAATGATTTCTTCATTTGTGAGGCTGTTGTGGTTGTCATTATGAATTTCGATTTCAGGTGATGTTGGGGCAGGACCCGCCATTCTTTAGCTACTTGGTAGATCGATTTTAGGGTCCCACGGATGGCGCCAGTTTGTAGATGCAAAATTCCGTTGGGCCACTAAGTGGGCCGAGAATGCCTCTGGGCCGTCTGGGTCTTCCTCTCCACAAGCCTATAAGAAAGTAGCACACGTTATCTCGCCTCGGGTAGGGGGGCCCGAGACCAACTCTGGTGTGAGAGTAAGAATCTGATTGAGCTGAGTGGCCTATAATATGTAGAGCCGAATGGCCACGTAGTGTGTATAATAAATGTCTGTGTGTGAATATATGTGACTTACATTGAATGAAGGGTATTTATAGTGTTGAGAACACTGTAGTGGACTGTAACTCCTCGGAGGTAGCACTCCTTGAGCCTTATGACCTGACAGGCCAAGCTTTGGTCCAACAGGCTATGCAAGGCCTCTGGATAAAAGGGTGTGTCGTTTGTTCCCGAGGGAATCTGTCCTGCTTTTGAGGTGTTCAGGTGGATGGGCCTTCTATCCGAGCGCCAGGCGAGTGTACATTGGTAATAGGGTGCGTCGTTCCTTCCCAATGCACTGACATCACTTTCTAGGATTCCCTCTAGACTTGCGCTTAGTAGGTGGGCCGGTCTGCCAGGCCGTACGACCAATCTTGTTTCTAGAAGATGACTTGGTACGTGGATATGGCCGAGCGGCCATATACGCGAACACACGCCTTCCAAAAACATACATGCACGACCTGAAAACATCGATGCATGCCTTCTAAAAACATATGTAGACTGCTGAAAACGTATATTCACGCCTTTCTAAACCATACTTGAACGAGTTCTGAAAATATGAATGATCATCTTCATCACTCACAATCTCTCTTATGTTTGAACCATCTGATGAGACTGCTTTTATACATAGTCTCATCGTCCAAAAAGGGCTTAAAATGCATTAAATATCATGAAAATACCCAAATATATGCTTGTGTTTGTTGCTTGTGTATTTTAGGTACGGATATTGAGAAAATGACAAAAGATCACAAGAATCATGCAAAAACGAACACGGGAAAAGAAGCCGCACATTGAACCGGACCCGAGTGTTGATTTTCCAAGAAAAAACCCTTGAAGAATTGAAGATTGTACAAGAAGGGTCCTTCATCATTGAAGAATTGACACTTGAGACCCTTGTTTATTCATGATTACAAGTTTGGTCCCTAAAGTTTGTCAAATTAACAAAAAGGACGCTCAGCTTTGAAGAATTGGCAAGTTTGGTCCCTCAAAATTAAAGACTTATCAATATTAGTCCTCCATAAAGTCAATCATACAAATGAAGACCTTGAAGAATGAAGATATGCCAAATACAGCCCTTCTAATATCATGAAATTACAACTCAAGTCCTTGAAAATATCTTGGGAAAACTTTTGTGGCCAAAACCTAAAAAGAAAAACTTGCATAACAAAGGGAATTGCAAAGTAGGACTGCCAGACCTTTATTTGATAAGTTTTACAAAAATGAGGGGGGTAACTTGGCAAAAACAAACACAAACCCACTACCACCAGTGTTTATTAACTTATTATCTATTTGAAATAATGTTTAATAAACATTAAATCGGCGCTAAACATAGGATTACCCCTCTTTTGGATCAAAGAAATCACTGCTCATCATTCTTACTCAAGAAAACCTAATTCACTAATTGGGTTGAATTAACCTAATTACTTGTGCAGATCCCCTATTCAACATGTTATCATCAAAACCCCACCCACCAATCTACCTCCACATCACCTACGGACCCACTCCACTGGTCCCCTGCTCTCAAAGTGGGAAGAAAACAAAACTGGTTTCAGAAATCCAATGGCCACATGCGATTCCTTGTTGGCTACTATCTTTTGAATGTCTTGGATCAATAGTTAAAAACTGGAACCTTAGAAATTCACATGGCTTGACAGGATTCAACATGGACTAAGTTTGAATTTCAAACTGATACGAATCTTCAAAAGGAATCAAAGGGCAAAATTAGAAACTTCCAATTAGGGTTTAGGTGTTCTTCTATTTGCTTCTAGAATTGTAAGCCCTCTTATATAAAGGGTGTTAAGTTTTTTTTAGTCCTGTTCTTGTTTTTTCTCCTTGGTCAAGCATTTGTAAATCTCCTTTCTATTGAATGAAATGATGGTTAATGTTGTTGACGAGAAAAGTCGAGTTCCTTTCTTTAATGTTCTTGATTGAGTTTGTATTGATTGTGGTTATTCACAAGTTTACTTTTTAAGCTTAAAAAAAAGGGGGTCATAGTTCAGTTTGTATCTCTAGTTTTGCATCAAGTTTCTGTTACACATCTGGGCCTCAAACAGTATATCTTGATCACATGTATCTGATTTTCTTGTTGAAAACCAAATATAAGTGAAAGATATAAGGTTGTGGGGCGTGTGTTAAATTATTTCAAAGAAAAGTTAAGTAGAAAGGAAAATTTTAGTTGACCATTTTTTTATATAGTGCATTATTCTGTTACAACCCTTTGGATATTTCTTCCTAGCAGGTAATAGGAAGCTTGTACTTGTTTTCGCAAAGTATATCAGCTCACACACGCGAGAGCATGGATGTATGTTCTTTAGGTTTGTCCTAAAAACCTATTTCTCTTTGCTGAATTTCTTGTGCTTCAGTTTGTTGCCATGAGTATGTGCTTTGATGATTAGCAAGCATGATTTTCCTCTTATGAGTAAGATAAGACTGTTGTGATGGTACCAAGGTTTTTGAACAAAAGTGATTCATAAAATCTGTTATAATTTTTTAACAGGGTGTTTGGATTTGCAATTTTGAACTTCATTAGGAAGTAATAGTACAACATAAAGGGGTTTTGTTATCTGGTTTAAGAGTTGGTAGGATTTAGTAAAGTTTTCTTGATATAATAAGACTTGAATTGTTTTTTAAACCTTGAACTAGTTTGCTGTATGTTGTGATAAGTGAAATTTGGATTTTCAGCTTGCTAGGACTTAGGGGTAAGTTTGGGTAAGAGTCTTTTGTACTTGGTGCTAATTGATTACCCCTTGTTTGCAATTGAATCTGACTGCAAGCAATCTATATCAGCTAATCCATTTTCATGCATACTCTTTGTATCAGTTAAGGTTTAATCTGTTTTAAAGCTTAGAAATTGGGAATTTTATGCATGAAATTTATCCATCTTGCCATGACTAACTTAGATTTGTGAGTTTAATGCTATACACCTAAGTTTGTAGACAATTGAATAGCTTTTATTTGCATTACACCTTTTTTTTTGTTTGCCTGAGCTATACTATTTTGCCTGTTGACTGTTAGTTGGACTTTTTGTCTTTCTTGTGTGAATCTGTGATTGGTGTTGTTGGTTCTTGTGCTAACTGTGACCCCCACAAGTCCACTGACTTGTGGGGTGCCTTCCTTGGCCAAAACAACCAGTATACAAGCTCTAAACCATCATTATCCACTTTCTGTTATAAGCAGTGGGAACCCCTGTTCCCACTGATAGAGGATATCTAGCCACTGTTAGTGTATAAGACAAAAGAACAACACATGTCACTGTCAGCTATTTAGATTTGTGTCCTTTGTGCTTGAAAACCCTAGCTTTTAAGATTTTATTTTTTTGTCATAATCTTTGAATTATTTTGGAAATTTTAGACGAAGTAATTTTATTTAACTGATTAGTTTACTATTATTTACATTATTTTAATTTTAAAATAGATTTTTAATTAATCTAAGTTTTGTCCTGTAGTGCAAAAAATTATCACTTTTCAGTTTATTCAATTTTCCTAGGGTCAGAATATTAATTTATGAATTTTAGTTAAAAAAAATTCACTGTTCACTGTATTTAATTATTTTAAGAATTAATTTGACTTTAATTAGGTTATTAATTAAGCTATTTTGTCTTTTAGTGATAAAAATAACCTTTTTCAAACTTTATTATTTTTCTACTGTTTAATATCATAAAATAAGATTTTTAAAAATGTTAAATTAATTTTAGCATTATATTAATATTTTTAATCATTATTTTAGTTTAAAAATAGTTTTTAGTGTTTTAAAAATAGAAAAATAGTTTTTAAAATTTAGGAAAAATACTTTTTAGTCTTTAAATAATATAAGTGATTTATTAGTTCAATAAAATAATATTTTGGTCTTTTTCTTAATTATATTTAATTTTAGGGATTTAATTAGCATTTAAAATTGAATATTTAATTAATAAAAGGTTTTAAAATATATTTATTGGATTTTTATTCTTATTTATATTATTAGACTTAGTTTAAACTTTTAATTAATTTTTAAGTTTAAATTTTAATTTTGTCACGTTTTACGTTTTCTATACATTCACGTCATTCGTCGTAGTTTAATTTAGAGTCGTAACCGCCATCCTTTCGTTTCTCTTTCTCTTTTCTCATCAATATAATCACAAACTAATCATTTTTTAACATACACACCAAGCCTCTTTGAGAACGATCCCACACAAAGGGTCATAAGTGCTTTCGTTTCAAACGAACACTTAATACTTACCGCTTCTACCTCGTTTTCCTAAACGAGTGTGAATATACGACAATCACCATCCCACTGAAAAAATATGTCAAAAATATTACATCAATGTTAAATGTAATATGACGTGTGAAGTATTTAGAGTCCATTAATGCAAAAAGAATATTGTAGCAACATTTACATCTTCTATACGTGGAGCACTAATATAAAATCTAGATACATCATTTGTATTTCCAACGTTTCATCAATGTTTCAATATTTAAAAGTAATTTTTTTATTGTATTTATGAAAATACACCTTATAATTGAGCCTATAAATTGTTATATAACCAATAGCAAAAAGAATGAGTCTAACTATAAAATCTAGACTGTATATTTGTAAGATCAAGATTGACGATTTAGAAACATGTCTTTTTCTAAAATATACGATTCAAACATTTTCAAAAACCACCCTATACATGATTTAGGAACATACCTAACAACCGTTCATTTTGGTAAAAACAATCACAATGAGACCTAGCACTTACACCACGAACGAAAATATTATGAAGAGAGTGATGTGATGGTTGTGAAAGTGGCGACGGCTGACTGAAGATTAGGGTTAGGCTTGATAGGTTGGGAGAGAGGAGGATGAGAAAGAATAATGAGATATTGAGATCGAGATTTTTATTATCTCTATTAGAGTATCAACATTTTATTAGGAATCGATTGAAAATACCTTAATTGCTCTTTTAGTCGATTTTTAACTGAAACATGAACCTTTAACTTTTGTTTAATTACAAATATGGCACATTTAATATAAACCTTTGATCAAACTAATCTAACAATTTAGATTTATTTAAATAGTTCTGTAAAATTCCACACTTAAAATGAGTTCTGCATATAACTCTTACCTATATATATATATATATATATATATATATATATATATATATATATATATATATATATATAGGGGTGCGCTATTTGCAGAACCTCTTTTTTGGTACAGAACTTACAGAACCATTTTAGACCAATAAGAATTAAGTATTATTAAATGTTTTTTATTTATTCAAAAGGGTAGATTAGTCTAAACATATTTTCAGTTACTTTTTGAATATTTTTATTAAAAACGTTTTTTTTTATTTTCTTTGACTTTTGAAATTGTTTATTTTTTCAAGTATAAATGGTTTTATGATGGAAAGGTGCATGTATGTTTTTTTAGTATTGTAAATATACACATGTTTTTCTAGCAGAATTGTATGGATATCTTTTTTTAATTTGGTAATTGCAAGTATGGTTCTATCGTAATTTTCAAGATTTATAAAAAAAATACATACATGTAATCTCTACATTTATAGAAAATCAAAAACATAAATATAATGTATAATGTTGACATTAAATAAAATATAATTGAAAAGAAACAAAGTTATTATCAAATCATTATAACACATGTCTTCAAAAAACATGTATGTACGCCTTTCTCGAACATGTATGCATGCCGTTCTAGAACACATATGCGTGATTTCTAAAAACACACCGAGGGGTGCATTATTTGATAATCTTTATCACACAACGTCTTTCTTACTGTCTTTCTTACGTGTGAGCGATCCGAACTGAAACAAACATGTAAGAACAAAAAAAACTTGTTATATAAAACTAGGACATATTAAATTTATGGGTAAAATTTAGTTAAATAAAAACATAAATATGACATTATATAGTTTACCTAAAAACCAAAGGACTCTATAGTGTATAACAGATATGCACAATCTTGATCATATGTACACTCTAAGAAAATTTTAGCCATTTATTTTTCTATCAAAATAAAAAAATCTACTTTTCATCTCTTTTAAAAATTAGAAATCTTGTAAACTATAAATTGTAAAGCGATAAAAAATAAATCATCACGCCGAGAATTAAATTATCTTTCCATAGATGGGCTAATATATAAACTTTTGACAAACTTTTTTCTCGAATATTATTTTTTGAAAAATTATATATGTTTCGCGGCGAAACATACATGTTCCGCGGCGAAACATACATGTTCCGCGGCGAAACATACATGTTCCGCGGCGAAACATACATGTTCCGCGGCGAAACATACATGTTCCGCGGCGAAACATACATGTTCCGCGGCGAAACATACATGTTCCGCGGCGAAACATACATGTTCCGCGGCGAAACATGTATTTTAACTAAATTGCAAATAAAATATACACGAATGTGATATCAGAAAGAAAATATACACGAATGTTTACCTTTTACACGTTTTGATTTACAAGCCCAAAAGGCATACAAATTGTATTGGAAAGATTGCAACAACTGTTATATACTGATAGAAAAGTTCTGTATTCAAACCATGACGTGAAATTGAACCACTATATACATGCTTGATTTACCAACTCTTTATTTCCTTGTTTTCATCGACATTTTAGATTATAGTTATAGTATTGATTTCTTTAGTTGAATTCATTACTTACACCAATTTAAACAAGAGAAAACATTAAAATTGGTTTTGTCAAACTTTACTAACCCTTTAACTGAAGTGATTTTAGAAAGTGAAGTATGTCAAATTTTACTAACCTCTGAATGAAATATAAACCGACTAAACCTTGACTCAGACGCGAAGCACCAATCGAATCAGTTCTGATCCGATAATAAACCTAGAAAACGAACTCCAAAATCAAATCATCAGTAATAATATTAGCCCGTCAAAATACTGTAACATGGCGCTCGATTATTTTTTTGTGACGACTACAAAAAGAAGAGTTCATAATTAAGAATACCTGTTTACCCATCACGATATGCGATCATGGTAATTCTTGTATTTGCGAGATATATACTTTTTGATTTGGTCAGATCTAGATTGGAATATAGTGAGAGATGATTATGATCTTTCTTAGATCAGGACTCGGTCGGTTACCAATAAACATTCAGTTGCAGGTTTTATACATAGAGCAATAATATGGTAGTGTCATTCCATTGACCTTTTTAAAGCTCCAATTGTTTATGGTATGAATTGAACTTTTTAATCAGATCTGATTTGGAGGATGTGGGAGAGAGATTATGTTGATGGATTTTTTTTTTATTTTTTGATCTAATCTTAAATTAAAGACGATTGCCCAAATAAATAAAAATTGATATTCCAATATTACCCTTCGGGCAGAAAAAGGTACTTTTAAAGTTTCTTTTTATTACAATTCTGCCACACATCATTCTAGCCATTGATCAAGTTTATCTAAAGGTTATGATTCATTTTAAAAGGTTCTGTAAGTTCTGTATCAAAAAACTGGTTCTGCAAATAGCACTCCACTATATATATATATATATATATATATTCCTTTTATAGAAATTATATTATATATTTAAATAAAGGTGGTAACTGTTAGACTAGAATTTTGCCCTATGGCCTTCGTTATTGTTAATATGTGTATATATGTGTGTATTTTGCATATTCAAACGTCCTATTTTTTTGTTATGGCTCAAGGCAACAAATTTCCCCGGAAACAGCAATGTATTTGAGCATCAAGTCTCATATACACTATGCTTGGTAACGCAACAAAGATGTCATGACACAAAGCATGGTACTTCAAGAGTTATTCATTAAAATAATGAGAATATCTATATATGTTTTTCTTTAAAATTTGACACAAGAAATTAACATTTGCATGAGCCAACGACTCTAAATTTCACATCGTCCGGTACAGCTATGATTTATTAGATCCAACCATCTACAAATTCGGAAGTGTTAAATGCTTAAAGTCGTAAAGACTTTAAATAGAACAAATGGTGGCACGTCCATTTTCAATACATAGATATGATTTCTTTTTCAGAAGTTCAGAAAGTGAAAGTACAACTAACTACATAAATACTTTTATTCGAATTAAACCACTGTAGCTTTAATATTTAGGAGAAGAAATCGTGGCTAAATGATACTTACCAACTAGCTCGTCCTCAAAGCAAAAAAATAAAATAGATTCAAATACTTCATGGAGCTCCTCACTATGTACCAAGTAAGATTCTGATTCCCATTCTATGTATATTGATCCATAACTTCCAACGTGGCTTTTGACTTTTAATTATAATATACATGTTGAAAAAAAATTTCTCGAAATTGTTTTAGCTGGAAACTCTTTTCATCAACATTAAGTTTTTTCGTGAATGGGTATTTGTTCTTTCGACTATCTTCCTGAGAAGGTAGTGCATATATGGCGATTGGTTGCTTGCCTATTCGTCGTGTCAATATTGTTTCTATTCCTTTCGTCATCACTCCTTATTCGATTTGGTGACACTTCTTTAGTGCCTAGATCAATATACAAGCTCACTAGTGTTGACAACCCACCATCTTACACAAAATATGATGAAACCGAGCCTATTGAACTCATGTCTTCCCCTTATTTTGGTTCATCTTGTAACGAATCATGTTTTAAACCAAAACCCTTTGAACCACCAACCGCGTGTGATCAAAAGCATGCTCTACTTAGAGTGTTTATGTATGATTTACCTCCAGAATTTCACTTTGGATTAATAGGTTGGAAAGGACATGGAAAACATATATGGCCTAATGTGAGTGATTTGACTAGAATCCCTGTATACCCGGGTGGCGTAAGCGTACAACACAGTATAGAGTATTGGCTTACACTTGATCTTCTATCTTCATATACTCCAAATGTGTCTAGAGCTTGTAGTGCAATTCTTGTACAAAACTCGAGTCAAGCAGATGTTATTTTCGTGCCATTTTTCTCATCTTGGAGCTACAATTCGAATTGTAAGATTCGTCTCACCAACAAAAACAATATGGACAGGGTTTTGCAAGAGAGATTGATGGAGTATTTGATTGGTACAGAAGAATGGAAAAGGTCAGGTGGAAAAGATCATTTGATTATGGCTCACCACCCAAATAGTTTACTCTTAGCAAGAAGATACTTACGTTCCGCTATGTTTGTTCTTGCTGATTTTGGGAGGTACCCTAAATGGATTGCAAATATAAATAAAGATATCATTGCACCTTATAAACATGTGGTCAAACGACTGAATGCTAGCAATTCGCCAACTTTTGATGAAAGGCCTGTGTTGGTGTACTTTCAAGGAGGAATTCATAGGAAAGATGTAAGTTTCTCGTGTCTTATATTATATCTCTGTTTTTAATTTGTTGTTTAAATGACTATTAGTAGTTTCATTATCTACCTTTTTAGGGTGGAAAGATTCGTCGAATACTATATGACCTATTGAAAGATGAAGATGATGTGCACTTTACATTTGGAAAGCCATCCCCAGATGGTGTTCACGCGGCATCCATAGGAATGGCTTCTTCTAAATTCTGCCTGAGCATCGCAGGAGACACTCCTTCATCTAACCGTTTGTTTGATGCTATTGTTAGTTATTGTGTTCCCGTGATAATAAGTGATGACATCGAGTTACCATTTGAAGATGTTCTTGATTACTCTAAATTCGCCATATTTGTACGTGCAACGGATGCTTCAATAAAGGGGTACCTTATGAAACTTATTAGAGGGGTTCAAAGAGAAAAATGGATTGAAATGTGGAAAAGATTAAAGCAAGTTGCAGCATATTTCGAGTATCTGTATCCGTCGAAGCCTGATGATGCTATTGACATGATTTGGCAAGCAATCCATCGAAAGGTGTCTTCTAAGGGTAGAAAAGTTGCTAGAAAAAACCGATACAGAATGTCACAAATGTTTTTGAATTATTAATTTCTTAATACTTATCTGTGTGGATACTTTTAAACATACATATGTAAACTTTTAAAGCAAACAACGTTTATCACACATCTAACATTTAAGAATACGCACAAATAGTCATGGGTTCATAAGGCTGGTGGGAGTGGCAACAAAGTCACTTACCGTCACTTCAGCGCCACCTCAGCTTTTTAACAAATTCAATCAAACTTCTCACAGGAGGTAATGACACTCACCCAAACTCACTCCACATCACCTCACTTTTTTATTAAATATTTTTTATTCATACAATTAAAACATTTATTCATACATTTTATTAAAACACGGGTATATAGAAAATTAAAACACAGTAGAAAGAAACATCGGATAAGTTTTTAAAACCTCGAAACAATAAAGATGCTGAAATGGGCACCTATACTCACCTTCATATTCACGAACGGCGTTGTTAATTATATCCTCGTCACTTGCTCCAATTACCCGTGCACGCGTTGCGTTGTTGTGACATCTAACAAACCTACGCATGGCACACATTAGGCCCTTCCATTTCCAGATTAGCGTATGGTGTCTTTGTTTCCTTGGATCTTCTAAATGACCCTCCATCATTTGCACAACTAAATTCCAAAAAACCCGAGTATCTGTTCGGTTACTTGGCACAGTGTTTTGAGCAACCGAGTACCAAGCATGACACAAAGCTATTTCTTCCGCGGGTGTTCATAGTATAGGTGCCATTGGAGTAATGAAAGAAAATGGATTATGGTGTTTGAGGAAGAAGATGATGTTGTGTATGAAAATATTGTGTGAAAAATGATTTGGAAAAATGGAGATTTAGGGGTGTTTTTATAAGTAAAGATTTGAAATTTTTTTTATACAAACCAACGGTAAAAAGCAGGGGTGGGGCACATTTTTATAAACTCACCCAGGGTGAGTTTGACTATGTTTTTTTGTTGTCAGGAAACAAGTCGCGCGCGAGTTATGGGAGGAATATGAGGGATGCGCACGAGTTAGGCTAACTCGCTTGTGGGTTTAACCCCACTCCCACCAGCCTAAGGTCTAGACCAATAGGCCCAATACGGATGGTGTAATTAAATTGTTTGGTAACTTCGATGTAATTTGTTAATTTTAAGATTTAAATTTTATTTGGATACCAAGGAAATAATATGCATCTTTCCATCTCTATTTTAATGCAATTGATAAGATTAAAAAAAATCATTTTTTTTTTCAAATATTAATATCTCTTAAACCGTTAATCGTTATGCGAAAAAAATATACCATTACGACGAGCATTTAATAATTTTTTCTACAGATATGCTATATGATATACTTTCGACAATTTTCTTTTTGTTTTTTAATGTTTTTTTTCGTTATCGAAAATGATCATATATAATACTAAATATCAAATATAATAGTAACACTAGTATCATATATGATATAACTTATCATATATGATATAAACCAATATTATATAAGATTTAATAATAATTTGTAACCTAACACTAATATCATATATGATGAAACACTATTATCACATATGATATTTTACGCAAATTTTAAAAAAACGAAAAAAAGACGAATTTTTTTTCTTCATATATCATAATGCATATCTATAGAAAGCTTATTAAATGCTTGTCGCGATGATATATTTTTTCGTTTAACACTTAACGGTTTAGGAGATATTTAAATTATAAAAATAAGTGAAATAATTAAATACTTTTAATATTATCCATTAGATAGGGTAAAGATAGATGATGGAGATTAGTCCTTGGTATGGTATCCAAAATAATTTTACTCTAATTTTTATTCCCTATGAATAGCGGGATTTTATATGGATTTTTTATTCTCGGGTAGGAAAAAGTGATCAACATGTAAAGTTTTTTATACTTTTATCTTCATTAGTAAATTTTTTATCTCCAAATTACTCGTGTGTCCTGCAAAGTGATCCCAGAAAATATAGTTTTCGCTGTTAACACTTAGAGCATTCATATATTCTTTTTATACATGACAAATGCTTGTGATATGAGTATACTATGATTCTTAGTTTATTTTGATTTATAGAATGGTTTCCAAGAAAGGTTCCATAGCTTCGCCATGTCATAAGATGCTATTAAATGACTTATAGCCGATAGTATTACTACACCTGTAGAAGCACAAGTTGCTAATATGGAAAAAACAAAAAGGAATTATGAAGGAAAAGAAGCTCATGTAACCGAGCAATATTGCAGTTACAACAAGTTTATGAGTTATCAATCTTTTAATCTCAGCGGAAGGTATGGTATTATTAGAATTTAACAACCTAATGTATCTACTATATATGTATTATGAGTAAAACGCAACGAAAAGAATCAAACATATATGCACATAATGTAATTAACATATAGAAAAAGAATGCATGCCTTTTCTTCCAAGAACGATGACCAGTAACACTTAAACCACCAATCCAAGAAAACCCTAATAGAACTCGAACCCGATTCACCAATTAAAACCCAGAGATCAAGTTAGATCTTTTTTAAGATAGTCAACATGACACTTCAATCATTCACCTTTGATTGCTAGATCTTGAATAAGCAAATACTTAACAAAAACCAAGACATGAAAACCATTGTGGGGTTTCTTTGGCAGTCGACTACAAGAAAAGAAAGGGGAGGATTTTTGGTTTACAAGTTATGAAAAAGTGATCACGTCCCCTTTCTTTATATACAAGAAGCCTTGGCTAATTATGGTAAAAATCTAATCTTTTGCACCAAGTAATTAAGCTTCTGTAAAATCTCTTCTCCTTTTCTTTTGTATTAGTCGACCGAACACCCTCCTAAACTCCTTGGGGTTGACTTTTGACTTTCTAGATAATTCTATTAGTAATTACAATAATTACCTTAAAGTCTTAAGTCTTATTAATTAAACTTTGTTAAACCTTTTAACTTATTAATTAATTACCGTTAAGTAAACACTTTTATCAAACTAAGATTATACAATAAATATAACCATATTATATCGTATATCTTAATAAAAGATGATCTTGATGTCTAAGTGTTTGACCCCTTAGGCCCACCTACTCCCGGCCGTATAAAATACAATCTATGACTTACGCACATCCCAACAACTCCCACTTGCGGAAGTCTCCATCAAAGTCTATTTTAATACTAACACTGACGGATAGTCTAGCAACAGCATCAATGCTCCATAAAGTACCTGAGTTTGGTTCAGGCAAACAATCTCAGCCTTTATGGTATAAATTAATGCATCCCTTTTGTTTATGCTATGGTTAATAATGAATATGGATAAAAAGTCATTCATGTATTAACGATTCGGTTTCTCGTTTATGTAATTGATCAAGATTACCAAATGTAATAAGAAATTTCTTAACTACACTTTGGGGGCGGCCACACAACATCTGATCAACCATACGAGGGGCCCAGTATGTATCATACTCCATTTATGGAGGAACAAAATCCCATTTGTACTACAAGTACCTTTCACACGTGTCAAAAACATTTCTAAAATAGGTTTTATAACTATCCATTTGACTGACACAATGTTTACGCTAAATCAAAAAATGCTATCCATCCATGCAAACATCTGTTTTCATCAAGTCTAAGCATAAGCAATAATTTACCATTAGTTTAATCTTTTAGTGACGACAATCCATAAAGAACACTTACACGTTTGGGGTAATCCAGTTATTCAACCACATTGAATAACCTATGAGTTTGGAAGATTCATCTTTATATATCCTTTTAACAAAGATACAACCAACCCTTATATTTATCTTAGTTAAACAATGACCCATACTGATGATCGTCAATGGAAATTTAGATTGCATATAATACATATAAATATGAAAATACTACATCCATGGATTAAACATGCAAATATAGATATTTAATGATAACGATCATACCTTGTATGTCAATTCATTGTCTAATACAACTGCTTAGAGGTCCCTTATCCAAATACTAAATGAAGATCACTACATGATAATTCTAGTTTGAATAATATCGTCTTAGTCATAACAATCCAATTGTTGATAAGTCATATATTCCTACAAACTAGATTATTGATCTTGTGGAACTTTGAGAATGCCTATTCAAAATCACAAGTTGTGAATAATGTGACCATGCGTGCACTCTGATATAAAATATCTTATTAATTGTCACACTACTTTCAATAAGATGTATAATACACTTACTAATATTTATCACTACAGTTTCTAAAACTATAAAGTATTCTAACCTTTTAATGTATACTACAACTATGATTTTAAACCATGCATGCTAGTTTAACAATGATGTTATTCATGACAAAGACGTGCTAGAACTGGAATTGAGTATCATCTCAGATAAAATACTGTAAGCACTAGTGTATACCGTACCTACTATGCTACTATTTTGTAAACAATAAACATTCCTTAAATAGTGGTTTGTATATTCAATCAAACTCCTAGCTTGACAAGCATAATAATATTACTATGATTATTAAAAGTTATATCCATAGTATTTCCATTGTTGAATTAGATTTTAATGTCTTTCAGTTAGATTTTAATATTTTCAACATTCCTTCTAATATCTTCCAATTAGAATTTAATGTTTCTAACATTTATTCTAATATCTTTCAATTAAAATTTAAATTTGTCAAGTCAACTTGCATTCATGCAAATGACACCACTTATCTTGTATACTATATAATTCCCTTTAATGGGTCTTAAAGCATTCATTCATGCATTCATTATGACCATATGAGATACATCATTCGAGATTCACTCAATGATTATATATATTTTCTTTAGACTTAATTCACCACATATGCTAATTCATAACATATTTCTCAAGGTTGTAAATTTCATTTTCTAAATACTTATAAGAGACTTTATTTCACACTTAAGAACAATTTCTAAGATGAAATATTATGTTTAATATTGTCAACTTCAGTTAGAGTTATAAGTCGCTCACTTTATTTCGTGTTGGACTTGAAATAGTGAATTACTTTCCAATTGCGAAGCATATTCATTTATTAAGAATCACTGTGTATTATCTTTGATAACTTTTTGCCTTTTAAGTTGTCAATTCTGTTGTTGAAGTTATCTACCAGATAGTTATGCACGATTTGTTATTAATAGGTAGAGTTATACTTACACTAGTTTTGCTCTAAGTTAGACTTAATTTAATTTATGACACTGTTATATTATTGATACAAATAAACAAACTAGTGTAGTGTTGTCTTATGCAATCAGTAGTTTCATACCCAAGTGGGAGAAATCTTTATTGTGGGAAAGGAACAACTTTGGAAACATGATTAAGGATTTCTTTAACTTCATAAGTAAGGAAACTATTGGGCTAATGAAAGTTCTAACTATGGCCTAGTCTAGATCTATTTAAATTAGACTAAGTGTTATGCGTCGCTGTGAAGACCAACGACAGAGACTAGACCAGCTGAAGGCAAAGCCTTAGCTGGCCCACCAGAAACATTCAAGTCAAAGACAACGTTAGAGAAGTCGAAGATTATCTGAAGTCACACTCACCAGTGGTTATAGACAAGATGGGATGTAGAAGGAATGTACTGGTGTTCAAGGATCTCTGAGATGACAGTACTCAGAGATCACTTACAACCCATTTTAAGACTAAGCAAGCAGAGAATTGCCTTACCTTTTATAGTTTAGGCGGGAGAATCTCTAAAGTACTTTGGGCGGGACAAAGTGGAGATTCAATATAAAGCCTATTATGACCTAGTGGGATAAAGTGAACAGTTGGCGGAACTGTTCACCTAAAGTTGGTTAAATGTATGTCTTCTAATAGACATGCATTTAATGTTGTGTATCACTTCCATTTAGAAGTGGACACGTGCCAACTACTCCCACTAAGGAAGCATCCTCGTACCACCATAAATAGGAGGGAGAACGATGACAAACTCAACCCTTGTGCTTGGATAATTTATGTAACTCTTTTCTCCCATTTGAACCTCTGAGTTCTCAGCTTTCTACCAGCGACTCTAAGGTTCACTCGTAAACTTGAGTCTCGAATCAATTTTACTTGTTTAAAGGGTTCTTTCTTTATTGTTACTCAACGGGTGTATTCATAACAGTTTCTAATACTTTCTTTATAGATTTAATAAAGCATTACGCGTTTAAAAAGTAAATCATTAAGTGTTATCTTTACATACGAGTTATAGTATCAACAATAGTTATATTTTGGGACTTTCAGAAACTATTACTCCATTATGACTACTACACATTTGTGGTAGGTTGTCCTATTAGATACGTAATATTGAGATAAAAAGATAAACTACACTGTTATGTTTTCTTAGAAAATGATCAACATGGTAAGTTTATGATTAGATTAAAACTTACTATTGAGAGCATGAATGGTACCCGGTTATACTTTAGGTTAATAAATGTTATGTATCATTATTAAGACAGAAATATTAAGTCTTCGAGTTGTGAAAAGACTTGTAATTTAAAGTAAGATTTGTTAGCTTGTAATGTCTTATTGATTAAGACATGTATATGAAGTCATTGATTTATTTCAAAACTTGTAACAAATAGTAAAGATTGGATGAATATGTCTACTAGTTGAGACATATACATTAAGATTTGATTGGGTCAATCACTTATGATTAAGTGCATGCAATTGGATTAAGGAAAATTCTGATTCTATTATGTTTTGGACGTAAGTTGACATAACAGACAAAGCCATGAAGTATAAGTTCATCAAATAAAATTATGAGATTATCTCATGAATTTTATCTTATTAAAATACTAGTGTATAGTATGTCCAATAAGAGAAATAAAAATATATACGTTGATATATTTGGCTATTGGTGAATCTAACTTATTACTCCTAAATGTTATCAAGGTTAGGAAAATTGAGTGTATTATGGATATACTCAATATGACTACAAAATTAAAAGGACAATTAAGACATTATTCTTAGAACAATAAGATGGGATGAATCCATAGAGTCTTAATTACAATTTGGACTTTGTTAGAAATCTTAAAGATTTATATTAATAAACGTCCAATATTACTTAGTGTATTTTGAAGGATACCTAAAAGAAACAATGGGATAATGTTTCTACAACCCCGCGCATAGAACAAAAGGTTTGTTGCTTGTTAAGCTGAGTTCCTTGAGAATAGTATCAATGTATAAGAAGCGAGTAAAAGTCACACGCTTGCGTGAATCAAGTGGGAGTCTTGAATTATTTCAAGGACATAATACGCAAGCCTTCTAAATACACTTGTTAAAGTCAATTAAGGCTAAAAACATTAATATGTGGAACCTCGTAATGATGTTACACACCTTCATTAATCCGCAAGGATTCTCACGATATGTTTCTGATATCGACATTGATGTTTATGAGTTAGAATATCATTGTGAAATTGCTAACCATAAGTGATGTATTATCAAATTTTAGATTTGATGTATAGATCAACACTGTGAATGGAAAGATGTTTCCCTTAGAAGATAATCATAATCTAGAAATTTATTGATCTTTCACCTATCAATTATTTGTGGAGGTTTAAAATGAGTTCCCTTGTTAGAAATATTCATTAGGACAATGTTGTATATATATTTGTTGCAAGGTAAATGTCATATGTTTTAAATCGTACTTAAGAAATTGACTATGATTAAATCTTATACCTTTGCAAAAAATAAATGTGTAAAGATGTTTTCCTTTTTTATACTTTCTTTAAAAGATTGAATTATGACAAATTAGATTAGAAAACTATTTGATGAATGATTACCTTGTGAGGACGATATGTAGCCATAAGAAGCTTTTATGAATCCATAAATAAACATACGAGTATCCACATATGGATTAAAATCATGCATCAAAATGATCAAAAGTCTTATGTTTAATTGTTAAACCAATCATTTGTAGGATATGATTTATGATTTTAAATAAGATGGCTCATGAGTAAATAGAGTACTTTGTTATATGTTATTAAAAATATTAGAAACAATACTTCATCTTAGAAATTGTTCTTAAGTGTGAAATAAAGTCTCTTATTAGTATTTAGAAAATGAAATTATAACCTTGGGAAATATGTTATGAGTTAACATATGTGGTGAATTACGTCCAAAGAAAATATATATAATCATTTAGTGAATCTCGAATGATGTATGTCACATAGTCAGATTGAATGCATGAATAAATGCCTTAAGACCCACTAAAGGGCATTATATTGTATACGAGATAAGTGGTGTCATTCACATGAATGTAAGTTGACTTGACAACTTTAAATTGTAATTGAAATATATTAGAATAAATGTTAGAAACATTAAAGTCTAATGAGAAGACATTAGAAGGAATGTTGAAAACATTGAGATCTAATTTAAAGACATTAGTATGAACATTTAAATGAGTGTTGGATTAGGAATATATATCAATAATAGAAATATTATGGATATACTTTGTGATAATCATAGTGACATCATTATGGTTGATGAACTGGGAGTTCGATTAATATATAAACCATTGTTTAAGGAATGGTCAAGGTAATTTACAAAATAGTAGCATAGTGGTATGGTATACACTAATGCTTATTTTAATTGAGATTATACTCAATTCTAGTTTTAGCAAGTCTTTGTTATGAATGACATTATTTCTAAACTAACAAGCTTGATTTAAAAGCATAACTACATTATATATTAAAGAGTTAGAATACTTTACAGTTTTGGAAGCTGTTATGATGAATATTTCTAACAAATGTTGTATACATCTTACGAAAAGTAGTGTGACCAATTAATGTGATATTATTATATCATGGTACACACTTACATATTGACTAATCATCATGTTACTCAAAGAATATCACGATTTGTGATTTAGAATAAGTATTCTCAAAGTTCCACAAGATAAATAATATAGTTTGAAGGGATATATGCCTTATCAACAATTGAATTGTTGTGACTAAGACGGTAGTATTCACGCTAGGATTATCATGTAGTGATCTGATACTTGTATTTAAATAAGGAATGGTAACCCTTTGTATTAAACAATGAATTAACATACGAGGTATGATTGTTTCCATGTAACACGATTGTGTCTTATATTGGCATATGTATCCATGAATTCAATATTGCACACTTTGTGTATTATATACATTCGAAATACCCGTTTTCAATAATCAATATGAGAGAATTGTTGAACTAAGACAAAGATGAGGGTTGGTTGTATTTTTGTTAAAAGATACATAAAGATGAATCTTCAAAACTCATAGGTTTTTCAAGGTGGTTGAATAACTAGATTACCCCAACGTGTAAGTCTACTTTATGGATCATCGTCATTAAAAGATTACATATAGTGGTAAGTATTGCTAGTCCTTATACTTGAGATGCAAGCAAGTCTACAATTGGTATCAAGAGCTATGGTTGATTAGGTTGTTCTTGTGTTTGTTCATCATTGATTGGTGGGTTTTGATCTAAAATTATTCGATTCAATTTTTTTTGTGTTTTTTTTATGGTTTAATATTTCTTGAAATCATCTAAATAGTTGTGGTAGTGATTTTGGATTTTTGTTTTGGTAAAAACACAAAAAAGTTGGAATTTTTAGATTGATTTTTGGGTAAAAATTACAAGTGTTCGAAATTTTTTAGTATAAGTAGGAATAAAAGGGTTTTACTCATTCCGACTTATGTCTTTGATTTCTTCCCTCCAAAATATTCACAGATTCCGAACTAATTTCTTTTGTCACATTCCGAACTGATTTCTTTTGTCACATTCCGAACTATTTATTATTTTTTCCCTCCAAAATATTTCACATTCCGAACTATTATTGTTGCATATTCAGAACTAGTTACATTTTTACCCTCCAAAATATGTCACATTCCGAACTATTATTGTTGCATATTCAGAACTAGTTATATCTTTTCCCTCCAAAGTAAATTGCATTCCGACTTATGTGAAGAACAGGTTTCCGACTTCTAATTTTTCCCTCCAAAATAAAATCTCATTCCGACTTATGATACGAATTCGTTTCCCGACTTGTGTTCCGAATTATATTTGAGTCCACATTCCGACTTCCACACATAATATATATTCCGACTTACGTGTGAATTAAGTGTATTCCGACTTACGTGTGGATTACCTCTATTCCGACTTACGTGTGGATTACCTCTATTCCGACTTATGTTGGACATCATGTATTCCGACTAAGGATAGAGATGAAGTATTCCGACTTGTGACACGATTTAGTATTCTGACTCATATCTTTTTCACATATTCTGACTTACCTTTTTGTGTTCCGAACAAGGTCTCAAAACCAAGACTCCACTCGACACATTTTAGAATCGAACAACAACTTGACTCGAAACTAAAACAGACCACAACACTCAAAACCAAACCTCTCAACACAGACTCTCGAAACCAAAAACAACACTCAAAACCAAACCTCTCAACACAAATCTCGGTAAAACCTCACAGACTCACACTCACACTCCACCGAGACACCCACAAAACTAAGACTCGACTAACTCTCAACAGATTTCACAAAATCTCTCGACTCGACTCCAAAACCAATGTATCACAAGACTCGAATCTCATAACATCCTCGACACAAGCTGACTCCAAACACAACCACAACACTCGACCTCAAGACTCTTTAAAATTGACTCAACCATGACTCAAGACTCGTCCTCAACTCGACTCCAACAGGCCAACAAGATTCGACCAACTCACATTCCTGACCACCTCAAAACATCACAAACTCATTTACAACCTAGACTCTAACAGAAACAGCCTCACCAAATTGATTTCGACAAACCAAACTCACAGACCCTCGAACAACAAAATCTCCCCACACCTGCTTCCTCACTCACTCAGACTCGAAATCACAAACATTCACAGACACAACGAAACCGATCTCAGTCGAAATAACCTTCATCGATCCAAAAAATTAACAAAAATAAAACCTACCCGAGACCTTTCAAAAAGATCTTGAAGCATACTTCCTCTCGTTCAGACTTGGTGATTCGTTTAGACTTGGCAAATTGAGAAAGTGTTCATATTGGGAGATTGATAATCAGGGAAGCTTGCTAAAGTTTTGGTGGCAGTAAGATTCGATTGGTCAAGGCTGGTGGCTAAGACGACTATTAGCGATGGGTTCAATTCTATGGAGGGGACGCAGGAACTGAGAGAGATTAGATGAGGTTAATATTTTGTTTGGTTTATTCTGAGATTGAGGAGAAGAAAACTAGAGGTTTTCAGATAACTGTTTTTGGGAGAAGAAAAATAGGGAGATAAGGGCGGAGAAAATAAGATGGAGTAGATATTATTTGTGGCTGTGTATGATTTGGAGTATTAATAGTGTGTGTTTAGACGGAGTTTACAAAGTTGTTGAAGAGGGGCTGCGTGTTTTCAAGCGAGTAAGATTAGGGTTGGACCTTGTGTTGACTGCCACGTGTTTTGGCCATCTTTCTGGGGTTTGGGCCATGTTTTGGCTAATTGAGAGAAAAAGATACACGTTTATTCACGTTATCTCTAGACGTCTTAGAGATATTTTACATTTTTGAGATATTGTATTCACGTTTTAGAGATAGTTTACAATTAGATGTTCTAGACGTGTTAAAGTTATTCAATGTTTGGCAAAGTTATTCATGTGTTTTGGCAACTCATTGGGCTCGGATGGAGTAAATTTTAAGGGGTAGAGTTTTATGGTATGTTTTGGATATAAATTGTCGGGCCGATCACTATATTAACCGAAAGTATTTAGTGGGTCGATTAATTTTTTCAAGTGAATTCGGGATGACCAACTAAATGTCTTAATGTTGCAAAATTAATCTGGTTGGATTAATTAGTTTACGAGCTTTATTTTTGGAGTGAGCCGAGTTTGAATTGGACTTCGGTTTATTTTATCAACGTTTGAGCTAATCCCGATATTATTGAGCCGAGGAAAAGATATATTACCAAACAAGGATCCAAGAATTTTTCATCAAACTTTCAATGGAGTCGTTGAATTTGACACTTCAAGAGGGATACTTGCATCGAATGCAAGACAAAGCTAGAGAAAGTAGTATAACCTTATTTCGACTACTTCAGTCTCATCTAATAACCGTTTCATGGCTTCACGGAGGAAGAGTTTTTGTGACACTCTTTAGTCAAGATCGTAATATATTCATCGATTCACTATTCCTCAACTTGAACAAACTTGCTGATCAACTTCAAAAAGAAGACTTTAATCACTCTGCACCAGCACTTGCTTATAAGGCTCTTGTGACACAACTCACGCCTTTCCTCCAATTCAATATCATCAAGTCTGACAATTCAGGGATATGCCGGTCATTTCTTTAATACACACATAACGAGGTTAAAGACTTCCGTGATAAACTGTTGAAATTTATGACATCGGTTTCGTCTTCGATTTATGAAAGATCCAGACTTCAGCAAGCGTATGATAATGGAGTGCAAGAATCTATGATGCAGATGCAAGAGGAGAATGGTCATACGGTTGACAACTTGGAGCCTAACGATAGCAAGAGCACGGAATCAAGAGGACAACATGATACCAGTGGCACGTCAGGGAATGTTCACGAGATCTCTTTTGATGACCCCTTACCCATTTATGACGAAGAGCTTGCGAACATGGTACATATGCTGATGAAATGCCGCATATTGAGCATTCTGAACCTAATTATGACAAACATGGGATGGAAAAGAATGATAGAAGTACCACTTCTGATTCATCCGATGTGAGTCATAATGGGGGAGAAAGTGTTCAAAATGATAAACATCATGATAATTGTCTTATAACTGCTTCATTGACTGCTTCTGATTCCAAGGTTAGAGAGCTCGAAACGATTGTAGCTCAACAATCAAAAGATCTTGTGGATGCCAAATTAGAATTTTTCAAGAAAACGGACAAATTTGAAACATATTTTGAAAAACTTGAAAAGTCAAACGTTGTTTTTGAAAGAAAATTGGATCAAAAAGTTTTAGATTCTAAAGCTGAAAAGGATAATCTTTTGAAACAAATTCAACTGCTAGAATCTAAGTTGGCATCCCAAGATAGATTGCTCAAAGAGAATGAGACTTTAAAGGCTCAGGATCAAGAAAAGGTTTTTGCTATAGCTGCTTTGAGAAATGAATTAAGGAAAACTAAAGGAACTAGTGTGGACACTAAGCTTGAAAAACCATTAATCTTGGGGAAACCGCCTACAAATCAATCCGTCAGACAACCGATTGCATTTAGATCTGAGCGACCACAATCCTCGAGACCGCGGTTTGCCTCCCAAGTTGATTTGGTTCATCTTTCTAGACCAGCCAGTTCAGCAACTAGGCCCAAAGTGACCAAAACAGCTTTAACAAGACCTAATCACATGATTGCCTCTAGTTTCTCTAAAAATATCAAGAATACGTCTAGAACTAGTTCAAATGACGTTTGCCATAAATCAGGTCTAAGGGAAGCTAAGCAAAAGACACATGTAAGAGATAACAATGTCAAAGCTAGTCAGATGCCTTCTAGATTACCCAACACTGCTAACCGTAGCATGTCATCTCCTAGGAGCATCGATCAATCATCTAGGAATTACTCGGTAATAAAATATGCTACTTTTAAAACATGCAGAAAATGTGTCTTTACGGCAAATCATGACTCTTATGTCAAGAAATTACTTAATGAGGTGAACTCCCGTGCTAGACTTAAATCCCAGTGGATAGCTAAAATCAAACCCATTGGTAAAGTTTGGCGCTCCACTGGTAGAACTTTCACTCTTGTAGGAAACGAGTGCCCTTTAACTAGGATAGTCTCCGATTCTACTAAGACTACTAGGGAGGAAATTATAAAAGATGACACATCACATTAGCCTAAACTTAAGGTTTTCTATAAAAGGAAACGTTTGCCAGCTAAGACAAGTAAATCATCTACTCAGGTCACCTCTAACACAAGTAAAGCCAACTATGAACCCCCACATGCTTCTAAAATTGATATCGCTAACCCATGTCAAAGCATGCAAATTCCTAATGAGAATGCAGGTACCAAAGTTGATGTTCCAAAAGAACGAAGCGGTCCAATCGTTGTATACCGTTCAACTAAGGACACTCTTAGAGTTTGGTTGCTAAAGAAGTAGATATCGGAGAAACAAGTGTCTCAGGGGATTCATGGTTAAGCTTACCAAAAGGACTTATAGTCACATCACAGACTGTAACTCGTTCATCAAAGAAAGGGAAGTTTATCGCTGATGATAAACTTATCCTTACAAACGAGAAATTAATTTTTCTCGGGCATGCGCTTATATCAAAAACATTCCAAGTTTTTAAGCTCATGCACAATGGCTCACAGTCAAATCACAGTCTGTGACCTGAACTTCAGAGAAAGGGATGTTTATCTCGTCAACGATAACTTACCCTCAAAACGAGAAACTAATTTTTCTAGGACACAAGCTAAATTTTAAAACTATTCAAAAGTTTTAAGCTCGTGTATAAGGCTCATCGTTAAATGTCAGATGATGACCCGATCTTCACATAAAGGAAAGTTTATCGCCGATGATAAACTTATCCTCAAAAACGAGAAATTATTTTTTCTCGGACACTAAAACCATTAAAAGGTTTTAAGCTCGTGTATATGGCTCATCGTTAAATGTCAGACGATGACCCGAACTTCAAATAAAGGAAAGTTTATCGCCAATGATGAACTTATCCTCACAAACGAGAAATTAAAATTTCTCGGACACGAGCGATCATTAAAATTAGTCAAAGGTTTTAAGCTCGTGTACAAGGCTCTTCATTAAATATCAGATGATGACCCGATCTTTAAATAATGGAAAGTTTATCGCCGATGATAAACTTATCCTCAAAAACGAGAAATTAAATTTTCTCGGACACGAGCTTACTTTAAAACTATTCAACGGTTTTAAGCTCGTGTAAAACGGTTCATTGTTAAATGTCAGACAATGACCCGTTCTTCAAATAAAGGAAAGTTTATCGCCGATGATAAACTTATCCTCACAACGAGAAATTAATTTTTCTCGGGCATGAGCTTATATTAAAAAACATTCGAAGTTTTTTAAGCTCATGCACAATGACGTATAATCACATTTCATATTATGCCCCAGACATCAAAGAAAGGAAAGGTTGTCGCCGATGATAACTAATCCTAACAACGAGAAATTAATTGTTTCTCGGGTATGAGCTAATATTAAAATCATTTGAAGTTTTTTAAGCTCATGCACAATGACTTACAGTTAAATATCAGACTATAACTCGGACTTTAGTTTTAGGAAAGCTTATCTTTAAAGATAGCTTATCCTCATAACGGGAAATTCATTTTTCTCGGACATGAGCTTGTATTAAAACATTCCAAGTTTTAAGCTCATAAAGGAGAGTATATCTTTTAAATAAGAGAACTTTTCTTCTTAACGAGAAATTCATCTTTCTCGGTCATGAGCTTTACGTTAAAACATTCAAAGTTTTTCAAGCTTATGAAAACGACTTCTAAGTAAATGTCAACTTAGGACTCGTTCTTCAGTTAAAAGGAAGGTTTATCGCCGATGATAAACTTATCCTCACAACGGGAAGTTTACAACTTCTCGGACTTGAGCTTGTTTTGTAAGATATTCAACATTTTAAGCTCAAGTAATTGGTTTTCAAAACAATGAACACAGTTTTTCGAGAATTTCTCAAAAAGTTTTTTCTAAATCTTTCAAAATTGTGTGTTCAAAAAAATGTTTTGATAAAAAGAGCATATCTTCTAGAATTGATAATATTTACGATACTAGAAATGTCATTCAATAATGACACGGGGTTGTAAATAAAGTTCGAGCAGAAGTTCAAATATTTTAAAACATGCTCAATTATGGTTTGCTGTTATTTCAGACAGTAACCCGCTTTTCATACTCAAGTCAAGCATTTCATCGGAAAGCTTTGACTCAACAACGGGAATTAATTTTCTCGGGCATGATTTACTTTATAACCATGTAAGGGATTGTGTTTACGTAATAACACAATCTAACACGAATATATGTATGTTGGAAATACGTTTTTACGTATTTAGAAAGGATCGGTCACTCCAAATATAGATACAAGTATTGGGCTCGTGATCTAATATATTAAGGTGTAGCCCATATAGCCCACATGTAGGGTGGGCTATATAAACCCCCCTCCTAGCATGTTAGGAGGGGTTGTTGAACACTTAACATTTCACATAATCACATTTCATCTTTCTTTTCATCTCTCTCCTTTCTCTCTCTTCTTTCTCTCTCTAAGTTTCTCCATTCTCCATCCATCTCAATAGGTTAATCCATAACTTGCTAAATCCTTAGAAAAACACGATCCTTCAATTGGTATCAAGAGCATGGTTGATTCTTCGGATTAGTACGTTTTATCTATTAATTTGGTGGTATAGTTTTCTTTCTTTCACAATTTTTTTTCTCTTTCGTTCGTTTATATTTTTTAAGCCTACTTTTATATAATCTTTGATAAAGTTCTCATCAAATCTCTCTTTTCAAAGTGTCTTCTTTTATTATTTTATCCAATCTGTCACAACTCTTTATCATTTTTTATTTTTTTTCTTTTTCTCAAACAGTATCAATTTATAGTTTTCTGTTTTGTCCTTGTGTCCATGTTAAGTATCGGAAAAGGGTTTATACATTAAGATGCTTATTCAGATGGGTATTCCGATGCTTTCTCTTTTTGTCCTATTCCGATAGATAGTTGCCATATTCCGATCGTAACGTCACCAGGGTTGTAAATCGACCGCAATAACCATAGGTTCTACTTTGTGATCACTTTTTCAGATTCCCTTATTCTGACGTGATTGCGATAGCCTTTTGCGATCGTGATTGAGACGGATTTAAGGACCATTGAGACGAAACTCTGCCGAATTTTTTATTGAGACATTCCGATGGAAGTGTTTTGACATTGCGATGAAAGACAACTAAATATTGCGATGGGTTGCAAGTTTTGTGTATTGCGATGGAGTGAGTAAGTATTGCGATGGAAAAATTAAACATTGTGATGAAAGTGGTTTGATTATTGCGATGGTTTTTATGCATATTGCGATTGGTGAGTTTTTGCGACAAAGAATATTGCGATGGAATAGGTTTGAATTTTTTGAACAACTTTATAAAAACAGAAGACTAACCAAAACCCCTCACTCTCGACATCATCACTACAACCAACCTCGAGACTCATTTTTTTTGTTGACCCAAACCGAGACTCGCACAACTTTTGACCCTCACAACAAACACCCTCGTCTCTTAAACCGACTCAGACCCTCGACATCTAAACACCACAAACACTCACCTCACTAGACTTACACCACACAGACCCTCATCACGTACACACCGCTCACTCACACTCGAAGGACTCACACTCTTGACTCAAAACCAAAACACAACAAATACAACACCTCGACTCATCCTCACTTTCACCAGCGACTCGACTCGAATAACAACCCTTGACTCTCGTCTCACTCGACTCAAAAGACTCTAAGACTTTCGACTCGAACCCAAACACAAACAACAACTCAACTGACTTTAGATCTCAGGTTTTTTCGTGTTTACACATGCATGTCAAAGATCTATAAAGATCTATACACACGAAATTTAAATCATCACCGATCGTTGACCAAATTTTTTTTCCACTTTAATTAAAATCTTTTGGTTCGGGTTGTTAAATACAACAAAATTAAACATTACATCTAAATAAACCTTACCCGATACCCTTATACAAGATCTTGACGCCAAAAATAGTTCTTCATGACTATTAATCGGTTATAAGCAGCTCGATTCAAGGCTATGTGGTGTGTTTGATTTGTTGTGGACTGTATTATAGGTCAATCAATATAGATGATATGAGATAGCAGATGAGATGGTTTTGACCGAATATTGAGTTTGAGAGAAAATAGGAGAAATGGGGCGGACAAAAGATGCTAAGAGAGATTAGGTTTAAAGTTGCTTAAATTTAGGGTAAAAAATATGTTTTATATAAATCCCAAGTGGGATACACGTCCATCCCATATTTTTGCCACGTTTTTTTGGCAGCATTGCCTTTTGGGACACGTCCTATTTTTAAATTTCAACAAGACCAGGTCCTATTTCTTTTTTAGTAATAGTTTGTTAATTAAGGGTTTATATTTATTTAGTTTTATCGAAAAACCTTTTTTAGTTATAGTTTGTTAATTTTTACGCGTGTAAACTAGATATCTCATAACTAGACCACGTCTAATTTTGAGCATTTATTGTCGCTTAGTGAGTGCGTAGACTCTTTCATATATTTCGAGTTTGAAATTGGTATTGGTGAATCTGTTGGGATTTTTTTATTCGTTGGGCCGAACTAATACTAAGTTTGGACTGAGTTTGTGTATTTCAACTAATGAGCCGAGTTTGATTTTGATACGGTTTGTGACGTGTCATAAAGACGTGCCAATTTATTTTGGTTTCTCGAGTACACTAATCAAGGGATCGATTCGACAACAACAAAAGTATTTCATTTTTATTTTTTGAATTGAAAGTGTTTTAACGACAAAGCAATCTCTCGGTTTTTACAAAGAGTTGAACTTTAGACAAACTTAGAGGATTTCAAACATCGATTTATTTCACCAAACAAGGATCCAAGAATTTTTCATCGCCTCTCAATGGATTCGTTGAATTCGAACTTTCAAGAGGGAGACTTGCATCACATGCAAGACACCGTTAGAGAAAGTGGCATTACTTCATTTCGAATGCTTCAGTCTCATCTTGTCACTCTTTCGTGGATTCAAGGAGGGAGCGAATTTGTGACAATCTTTGGTCAAGATCGTCATATATTCATCGACTCAATATTCACCACTTTGACCCAACTCGCCGAGCAACTCAACCGTGACAACGTTAATCACTCTGCATCGGCACTTGCATATAAGGCTCTTGTGACACAACTCACGCCTTTCCTCCAATTCAATATCATCAAGCCTGAAAGTTTAGTGATTTGCCAATCATTTCTTCGAGATACACATACCGAGCTTCGAGTTTTCCGTGATACAATTTTGAAACTCATGACATCGGTCTCGTCTTCGATTTATGAAAGATCTCGACTTCAGCAAGGATATGATAATGGAGTGCAAGACTCTTCGATGCAAGAGGAAACTAGTCATACGGTTGAAAACTTCGAGCCTAACGATGCCAAGAGCACGGAATCAGGAGGACAACATGATACCAGTGGCACGTCAGGGAATGTTCACGAGATCTCTTTTGATGATACCTTACCCGTTTATGACGAAGAGCCTGCAAACATGGTACAATGTAATGTTGTTTATGATGTATATGCTGATGCCATGCCGCATATTGAGCATTCTGAACCTAATTATGACAAACATGGGATGGAAAAGAGTGATAGAAATACCACTTCTGATTCATCCGATGTGAGTCATAATGGGGGAGAAAGTGTTCAAAATTCTAAACATCATGATAATTGTCTTATAACTGCTTCATTGACTGCTTCTGATTCCAAGATTAGAGAGCTCGAAATGATTGTAGCTCAACAATCAAAAGATCTTGAGGATGCCAAACTTGAATTTTCAAAGAAAACGGACAAATTTGAAACATATTTTGAAAAACATGAAAAGTCAAACGTTGTTCTTGAAAGAAAATTGGATCAAAAAGTTTTAGATTCTAAAGCTGAAAAAGAAAATCTTTTGAAACAAATTCAGTTACTAGAGTCTAAATTGGCATCCCAAGATAGATTCCTCAAAGAGAATGAAATGTTAAAAGCCCAAGTTCAGGAAAAGGTTTTTGCTATAGCTGCGTTGAAAAACGAGTTAAGGAAAACTAGAGGACCTAGTGTGGACACTAAGCTTGAAAAACCATCAATCTTGGGGAAACCACCTACAAATCAGTTCGTCAGACAACCGACTGTCAGACAACCTACTGCATTTAGATCCGAGCGACCACAATCCTCGAGACTGCGGTTTGCCTCCCAAGTTGATATGGTTCATCTTTCTAGAACAGTCACTCCACCATCTAGGCCCAATGTGACTAAAACAGCTTTTGCAAGATCTAATCACATGATTGCCTTAAATTTCCCTAGACATAGTCCAAAGAATACGTCTCGAACTAGTTCGAATGACGTTCGCCATACATTTGGTCTAAGGGAAGCTAAGCAAAAGACACAAGTAAGAGACATAAATTTTAAACCTAGTCAGATGCCTTCTAGTTTACCCAACACTGCTAACCGTAGCATGTCACATCCTAGGAGCATCAATCAATCATCTAGGAATTCTAGATCTTACTCGGACATTAAATATGCTACTTGTAAAACATGTAGAAAATGTGTCTTTACGGCAAATCATGATTCTTGTATCAAGAAACTACTTAATGAGGTGAACTCTCGTGCTAGACTTAAATCCCAGTGGGTTGCCAAAATCAAACCCATTGGTAAAATGTAGCGCCCCACTGGTAGAACTTTCACCCTTGTAGGAAACGAGTGCCCTTTAACTAGGATAATCTCCGATTCTACTAATACTGTTAGGGAGGAAATTGAAAAGGACGATACATCACTTAAGCCTGAACTTAAGGTTTTCTATAAACGGAAACGTTTGCCAACTAAGACAACTGATTCATCCACTCAGGTCGCCTCTGGCAGAAGAA
This sequence comes from Glebionis coronaria, assembly GCA_025667525.1. NCBI lineage: Eukaryota > Viridiplantae > Streptophyta > Magnoliopsida > Asterales > Asteraceae > Glebionis > Glebionis coronaria. The sequence continues at coordinate 426,590,234 of CM046877.1, forward strand.
AAGATAACTGTGAACCCCCACTTGCTTCTAAGATAGATATCGTTAACCCATATCAAAGCATGCAAATTCCTAATGAGAATGCAGGTACCAAATTTGATGTTCCAAAAGAACGAAGCGGTCCAATCATTGTATACCGTTCAACTAAGGATACTCTCAGAGTTTGGTTGCTGAAGAAGCAGATATCGGAGAAACAAGTGTCTCAAGGGATTCATGGTTAAGCTTACCAAAAGGACTTACAGTCACATAAACAGACTGTAACTCGCTCTCAAAAGACAGGAAAGTTCATCCCGATGATGACTTATCCTTAAAAAGAGAAATTAAATTTTCTCAGACACGAGCTTACATTTAAACTATTCAATGGTTTTAAGCTCGTGATCGAGGCTTATAGATAAATCACAGTCTGTAACCCGTTCTTCAAAGAAAGGGAAGTTTATCTACGCAACGATAACTTACCCTCAAAACGAGAAATTAAATTTTCTCGGACACGAGCTTACATTTAAACTATTTAAAGGTTTTAAGCTCGTGTAAATGGCTCCTCGTTAAATGACAGACGATGACCCGGACTTCAGAGACAGGGAAGTTTATCTACGCAGCGATAACTTACCCCTAAAACGAGAAATTAAGTTTTCTCGGACACGAGCTTATCCTAAAACCATTCAAAGGTTTTAGGCTCGTGTATAAGGCTCTTTATTAAATATCAGATGATGACCCGTTCTTCAAATAAAGGAAAGTTTGTCGCCGATGATAAACTTATCCTCACAACGAGAAAGTAATTTTTCTCGGACATGAGCTTATATTAAAAACATTCTAAGTTTTTAAGCTCATGCACAATGGCGTATAATTATATTTCAGATTATGCCCCGGAATTGTATTTTAGGAAAGCTTATCTTTAAAGATAGCTTATCCTCGTAACGGGAAATTAAATTTTTCTCGGTCATGAGCTTGTATTAAGACACTCCAAGTTTTAAGCTCAGAAAGGAAAGTGTATCTTTTAAATAAGAGAACTTTTCCTCATAACGAGAAATTCCTCTTTCTCAGTCATGAGCTTTACGTTAAAACATTCAAAGTTTTTCAAGCTCATGAAAACGAATTCTAAGTAAATGTCAACTTAGGACTCGTTCTTCAGTTAAAAGGAAAGTTTATCGCCGATGATAAACTTATCCTTAACAACGAGAAGTTTACAACTTCTTGGACTTGAGCTCGTTTTGTAAGATATTCAACATCTTAAGCTCAAGTAACTGGTTTTCAAAACATTGAACACAATTTTTCGAGAATTTCTCAAAAAGGTTTTCTAAATCTTTCAAAATTGTGTGTTCAAAAAATGTTTTGATAAAAAGAGAATGTCTTCTGGAATCGATAATATTTACGATACTAGAAATGTCATTCAATAATGACACGGGGTTGTAAATAAAGTTCGAGCAGAAGTTCAAATGTTTTAAAACATGCTCAAAATGGTTTGCTATTATTTCAGATAGTAACCCGCTTTTCATACTCAAGTCAAGCATTTCACCGGAAAGCTTTGACTCAACAACGGGAATTAATTTTCTCGGGCATGGTTTACTTTATAACCATGTAAGGGATTATGTTTACGTTATAACACAATCTAACACGAATATATGAACGATTCAGTGCATTCATTTGTTAAAACAAGAGAAGTCTTGTTTTTATGAAGTTATCATCTCCACCAACCGTAGCAACTTACAATTGATATCTACATACTCGACGATGCGACTACTCAAACGGTGACTACAGCTCTTTCAATAGAACACGGGTCAACAATTGAGGGGGAGCAATTGTCTAACATTCAAAATCCTTGACGCCGAAAGTGCCAAGTTCACATGTTGGTGTCAAGACAACGATATCAATCAAATGGAGTCAACAGATAACTTCAGACGTGATGAGGCGACCAACATTCGTGAACAAGAACCATGTGCTTCTTTCATATGATGTTCTCCATCATTCAGGTCCAACCTCGTAAATTGCTAATCTTGTGAATTCATTATCATATATGATCTTTGCACGTTATAAATACCTTACACTTGTGTTTAAAAGGTATTTAATTTACGTCTCAAGTAGTCCCTCATTAATTTGAGGGGGAGCTTGTGTAATTCATGAAGATATATGGATTTGCATTTTTCTTCCCAATTTTTCTTAAAATGCTATTAAATCAATTGATATTAAAAACATCGATTGGGTTAATATTTTTAATATAGGGGAGAAAATGTGATTTAATATTGGAAATGATTAATCACAAATGGTTTGACTTAACGTGTTAGCTCATCCCTACATGTGCGAAATGTTTTCGGATATCGTGGCATATGTTAAGGGGGGCAAAATGGATTTGCACTTCAAAATGGATTTCATGGTGACATACACTTACCCAAAACATCTCTATTCACGACGGTGAAGATTATGGTGACATAAGGATGGTAGGATAGGTTAAAGTCCAATGATTCCTCTAGAACCGGAGAAATCTTCCCAAGGACATTCCATAGCTAGAAATAGTAGTCCTTAGGAAAGATGGAGAAAGATTGTGAACGTAGCTGAATGTCGACCAAGTACTTAAGTTAGCACTGGAACAATCACAACAAGGTGCTAGTGATGACGTATTGGTAAGCATTGAAGGGGTTGAAGAATGAAAAAGAATTGTAAAGATAAAGGGTGTAAAGAAAGAAGCCCTCCTTACAACTTAGGCAGAAACCGGGTCAATACATATGCTATTGAGATCATTTTTAATGATTCTTGATATTAAAGATAGACAGCATGGACCCAGTGATGCAATGCACAACCCATCCCAGCTAACTCAGATATCTCTCAAAAGATATTTGTTTTAATCACACGGAGACAACGCATTATCTATTGATTTATTCACTCCGAATAAATTGGTATTGAAATGGTGGCACTCCTCTCCAGCCTCCGATCACTAAAATCCAAAATGCACGATCGAGTCTAGAGCCATTTGAGATCATCAAATATCTCATTAGGACACACTTTCATATTTCCTTGCTTCTTCACACACTGTGAAAAAGTAAGAAAGATCTTAAGAGTCCTACGCAAAATCTTCATGATCTTGCCTGAACATCCGAGTAATACGAAAGTATTTACAATGAAGATGGAAATCCTTCTTGAGCGAATATCAAAAAGCTCATGGTAGGTGACTTGTGCGATTCTTTATGAATCAAACTTGTGATAACTGGAAAGCAACAGTGGTTTAATTCTTAAATGAATTTAAACACGTTCCAGGCCTCTACGCAATATCTTAGTGATTTTGCCAAAACACTCAGAGTGATACCTTAGTGTTCACAGTGATGAGTGGAAATCCTTCTAGTGTTAACCTCAAACAGCACTTGGTAGGTAACTTGCAAGATTCTATACGAATCAAGCTCGTGACAACTGGAAAGCAACGATGGTGCGGTTCTTAATTGAACTTCACTTGTTCCAGGAACATGAATTGACGGATTCAAATCATGCGGATATTATTATCCAAATGATTCACTCTTTATGTTCGCAGTCAGCTTTGGACGGTCGAATAAAGAGAACGGGTTTACCCGCGAAATCTTGTCAAGGAGGTTCTTAATTGAAACTACCTGCCACAAGTACGATAGTTAATATCGTCCAACGGTCTTCACCGACCGGAGGTAAAATGCTACCGATTTAGAATGAAATGTTCAAAGCCATTTCATCCGTGTATATGTTTTGTTGCTAACTGTCTTATGCAGCGTAACAAGAAGGTGGCATTGCGGTGTACAATCCAGAAGAAGTCGTCACCACATGCTAATACTATATGCACTTAATACTTCATCAAATTCTAGAAAGTCTAAAAGTCAAGTCTTCCGCTGTATCAAACTCTCAAGCTTTCAAGAATTACGAAGGTATAAGTATGTGGAACATGAAGTCACAAGGAGGCAAATATCACAAGTGATGAATGCACAAGGTCAAGGCAAGAGAACATGCTCAAGACTAAAGTCAAAGATCTCATCAGCATATTCACAAGAACAAGATCGAAGACTCAAGCATAGTATGCTAGGTTTAAGATTTTGTAAAATGGTGTGACCTCCCTTTGGGGGAGATTGTTAGAAATACGTTTTTCCAAGGAAAGTCTCGGTCACATCATTATTAGCATAGATCACGAGCTATAGACTATTTAGGACATTGTAACTTGGAGTGATCTCCCTTCGGGGGAAACTGTTGGAAATACGTTTTTACGTATTTAGAAAGGATCGGTCACTCCAAATATAGATACAAGTATTGGGCTCGTGATCTAATGTATTAAGGTGTAGCCCATATAGCCCACATGTAGGGTGGGCTATATAAACCCCCTCCTAGCATGTTAGGAGGGGTTGTTGAACACTTAACATTTCACATAATCACATTTCATCTTTCTTTTCATCTCTCTCCTTTCTCTCTCTTCTTTCTCTCTCTAAGTTTCTCCATTCTCCATCCATCTCAATAGGTTAATCCATAACTTGCTAAATCCTTAGAAAGCTACGATCCTTCAATGTACGTGTCAGTGCATTTATTTGTTAAAACAAGAGAAATCTTGTTTTTATGAAGTTATCATCTCCACCAACCGTAGCAATTTACAATTGATATCTACATACTCGACGATGCGACTACTCAAACGGCGACTACAACTATTTTAATAGAACACGGGTCAACCATTGAGGGGGAGAAATTGTCCTACATTTAGAATCCTTGACAACGAAAGTGCCAAGTTCACATATTGGTGTCAAGACAACGATATCAATCGTACACATGGAGTCAAGAGATAACTTCAAACGTGACGAGGCGACCAACATTCGTGAACAAAAAGCATGTGATTCTATCATATGATGTTCTCCATCATTCAGGTCTAACCTCGTAAATTGCTAATCTTATGAATACATGATCATATATGATCTTTGCACGTGATAAATACCTTACACTTGTGTTTAAAAGGTATTTATTTTACGTTTCAAGTACACCCTCATTCATTTGAGAGGGAGCTTGTGTAATTCATTAAGATAATTGGATTTGCATTTTTCTTCCCAAATTTTCTTATAAAGCTATTATATCAATTGATATTGAAAACATCGATTAGGTTAATATTTTTAATATGGGGGAGAAAATGTGATTTAATATGGGAAATGATTAATCACAAATGGTTTGACTTAACGTGATAGCTCATCCCGACATGTGCGAAATGTTTTCGGATATCGTGGCATATGTTAAGAGGGAGCAAAATGGATTTCATGGTGACATACACTTACCCAAAACATCTCTATTCACGACGGTGAAGATTGTGGTGACATAAGGATGGTAGGGTAGGTTAAAGTCCAATGATTCCTCTAGAACCGGAGGAATCTTCCCAAGGACATTCCATAGCTAGAAATAGTAGTCCTTAGGAAAGATGGAGAAAGATTGTGAACGCAGCTGAATGCAAACCAAGTACTTAAGTTAGCACTGGAACAATCACAACAAGGTGCTAGTTATGACGTATTGGTAAGCATTGAAGGGGTTGAAGAATGAAAAAGAATTGTAAAGATAAAGGGTCTAAAGAAAGAAGCCCTCCTTACAATCTTAGGCAGAAACCGGGTCAATACATATGCTATTGAGATCATTTTCAATGATGCTTGATATTGAAGATAAGACGTCATGGACCTAGTGATGCAATGCACAACCCATCCCAGCTAACTCAAATATCTCTCAAAAGGTATTTGTTTTAATCACACGGAGACAACACATTATCTATTGATTTATTCACTCTCAATAAATTGGTATTGAAATGGTGGCACTCCTCTCCAGCCTCCGATCACTTTCATACTTCATTCCTTCTTCACACACTGTGAAAAGTAAGAAAGATCTTAAAAGTCCTACACAAAATCTTCACGATCTTGCCTGAACATCTGATTAATACGAAAGTATTTACAATGAAGATGGAAATCCTTCTTGAGCGAATATCAAAAAGCTCATGGTAGGTGAATTGTGTGATTCTTTATGAACCAAGCTTGTGATAACTGGAAAGCAACAGTGGTTTAATTTTTAAATGAATTTAAACACGTTCCAGGCCTCTACGCAATATCTTAGTGATCTTGCCAGAACACTCAGAGTGATACCTTAGTGTTCACGGTGACGAGTGGAAATCCTTCTAGTGTGAACCTCAAACATCACTTGGTAGGTAACTTGCAAGATTCTATACGAATGAAGCTCGTGACAACTGGAAAGCAACGATGGTGCGGTTCTTAATTGAATTTCACTTGTTTCAGGAACATGAATTGACGGCTTCAAATCATGCGGATATTATTATCTAAATGATTCACTCTTTATGTTCGCAGTCAGCTTTGGACGTTCGAATAAAGAGAACGGGTTTACCCGCGAAATCTTGTCAAGGAGGTTCTTAATTGAAACTACCTGCCACAAGTACGATATTTCATATCGTCTAACGGTCTTCACCGACCGGAGGTAAAATGCTACCGAATTAGAATGAAATGTTCAAAGCCATTTCATCCGTGTATATGTTTTGTCGCTAACTGTCTTATGCAGCGTAACAAGAAGGTATCATTGCGGTGTACTATCCGAAAAGAAGTCGTCCTCGCATGCTTATACTTTATGAACTTAACTTCAACAAATTCAAGAAAGCCTAAAAGTCAAGTCTTCCGCTGTATCAAACTCTGAAGCTTTCAAGAATTTATAAAAGTATAAGTATGTGGAACATGAAGTCACGAGGAGGAAAATATCACAAGTGATGAATGCACAAGGTCAAAGCAAGGACACATGCTCAAGACCAAAGTCAAAGATCTCATCAGCATATTCACAAGAACAAGATCGAAGACTCAAGCATAGTATGCTAGGTTTAAGATTTTGTAAAATGGTGTGACCTTCCTTAGGGGGAGATTGTTGGAAATACGTTTTTACGTATTTAGAAAGGATCAGTCACTTCAATGATATATTCAAGTATTAGGCTCGTGATCCATTATGTAAACAGTATAGCCCATATAGCCCACATGTAGGGTGGGCTATATATATCTCCTCCTAGCATGTTAAGAGGGGTTGGTCATTTGTTGATTTCACTTTTCATTAATCACATCTTTCATTTTCTCCTTCTCTCTTATCTCTCTCTAGCTTTCTCTCTCTAGTTCTTCCTTCTCCATCCCTCTCTTTAGATAAATCAAACATATCTACAATCCTAAGAATATATGATTCTACACATTTCTTGATTTAGCATAAACGTTGCGTTAATAACATGGGCAACTATAAAACCAATTTCAGAAATGTCTTTGACATGTGTGAAAGATACATGTAGTCAAAATGGGGTTTTGTTCCTCCGTGAGTGATGGAGTATGATACATATTGGGCTACTTGTATGGTTAATCTGATGTTTGTGTGCACATGCCCAAAGTGTAGTTAAGATGAATCTTTTATATTTGGTAATCATGATTGTAACGACCACTTTGACAAGGTGGCCGTTATGTCATAATCATGGCGTGTCATTAAAGCAGAATAAAGGCATAACTTCATAAAGACATAAAAGACCAACATAAAAGCTGGAATCAAACATCGGCTCTCCACATAAAATCAACATAGATACGAATAAAAGAAGGCTAAAGGACAAAAAATATGCCCAACCAAAACATAAGTATGTAAAATGCAAAAGGGATAGAAGTCTAAGGTAGCTTCCATCCTATGCACGTACTCCCAAATGCTCAAGTCTGTCCTTGGGTACCTGCCGTATGGAACATGGAAAGAAAATACGGCTGAGCAATACGCTCAGTGAACCAATATAATGACATGATGAGTGATGCGGTATTTTTGTACACTTTATTTTAGAAAAAACAAAGCGACAAAAGCGGGTAAGTATTAAGTATCACGTTTTGTGAAAAACGCGAATACTCGTAGTTGAATTCGTTCTCGATGAGGTATGGTGTTTAGCCAACAATTATAGACGTATTTGTTCGAGTGATTACGTTCTTGGAAAGAAGTAAAGAAGGGAAAATGGAGACGGATTACGCTAAAAATTACTCTATGACGTAAAAAACGCGAGATCGTAAACTCGACAAAAAAACCAAACTACGCTAAAAGTCACCAAAATTTAATTTTAAGCTAAGAAAAACATAATTAAAACAAAAATTTCCAAAAATTTTTAATTTATTTTAAATTAATTTTTAAAATTTTGTAAAAAACTCAAAAATAAATAAAATTCATAAAGAGTGAAAATGAAAATTTTTTATTTTGTAAACCTAAAATATATTAATTAAAACCTAAAAAATATTTTTCTAAAAATTTAAAACATTTTTTGCTATTTTTTTAATGACTTTATAAGATTTAAAATGAAAATAATGATAAAAAATTAACTACTATAGTAAAAAATATGATTTTTGTTTCTAAAAATCCTAATTTGGAATGAGAACACAGTGAAATTGTAATAAGAAAAAAATGACAATTAAATAAGCTGTTAAGCAGCTTATAGAGTTCGAAGACGATATATAAGCTATAAACTAACACCCCTTAAATAATAGAAGATCCAAACCTTTACCAGCAAAGTCCCTAGGGTAATTGGTAAAGGTGTTGGAGTGTGAGAGTGGGGGCGTAGGTTCGAGTCCTGGCCTCTACTTTTTGGACAAATATATATATATATATATATATATATATATATATATATATATATATATATAGGGGCGTTATTGTAGTGATCGCTTTTAAAATAAAAACAATAAGAACCAATCTGGACCATTGAATGTATCATTAATGATGTGATTAAATTAAATAGATAAAATGACATTTTTATAAATAAAATGAATTTGATGGCACATTTTGACAAGCACTTTAACTTCACACTTTTTCTTTGCCCCAGCATCAATTCTAAGTAGTATTTCAAATGCTTAGCATTAAAGTTTACACCATATTTGATTATTTTAATATTAAATCGCATGTAGTGTTTTGTTGAGTCATGCTCATAATAGTGACATACTATTTGTACGTAGTATATTTTTTTTGCCGTTAAGTTTTTTGATAAGAGTAGGATGATGTTACAATAAATTTTCAAATATATCTAGGGTGACACACTATTATATCTGACACATTTTTAGCTAATACGAAACTTTAAATGACACACTTTTTTACACTTTTAATTTTTATACATTTTTAATGACACAATAACTTTTTGATACATTATTAGTGACACTTAATCATTTGACGCAGTTATTGACACACAAAGTTTTTTCTTTGCATATTTTTTAGTAAAATAATATAACTTTTAATATACATAGTTTCATGAAATTTATCAAGTGACACATTAGATTTTTTACACATTTAATTTTATAATATATTTTAAATGACACATTTTAAATTATCAATAAAAATGAAAGACCGTTGAATGTACCAATAATTGTGTGATCAATTCTTGAACTAAAGACAAATTGTATTACTAATATCAGTGACTAAGTTTTAATGTGACTATTGGTATTCTGCTACTATTTTTCACAATAATTACAATCATAGTTACACATTTTTAATAGTAGTATTGTAAAGCTTTTTATTTTGTTATAGCTTTATTTAAATATAAATAATTAGGTTATTTTTGTTTTATTCAAACCAAAGTGAAACACAATTGGTACTAACAAACAAATACAATAACACCCAAATTAGTAACCTTAAAAAACGCTTTTCGTATTATTGTTAATAGACAAAGGACAAACTTAAATACCGTAACATCACAGATTAACAGAGATTGACGAAGACATGGTGCATTATTTTTTAGTGATGTATATGTTAAAAAAATACACAATTAACTATAAAAGACTCAAGTGATACGTATATGAAAAAACACAAATAATTAAAAAAAACTTAAGTGACTCGTATCCCAAAAAAAAAATACATAACTAACTAATAAAAGATCAAAAGATATAAATATCCAAAAAAATAGATAACCAACTAAAAAAAGACTAACGTGTTATGTATTTTAAAAAAATATACAACCAAGTAAAATTAACCATTCAGAAAATATTCGACCAACTGAAACATATTTAAGTGATACGTATCCGAAAAAAACACAACCAACTAAAAACGCCCAAATGACACGTATCGAAATTATACAACCAACTACAAAATATCCAAGTGATACGTATCCGAGAAATACACAACCAAAAAACTCGAGTGATCCATACTCTAAAAGGTATGCAATCAACTAAAAAAGATTAACTATACACGTCCGAAAATATTATATAACTCTTTAAAAAAGACGAGGGTGATGCATAACATATAAAATACACAATAAAAATAGCAATTGGTAAATACACTATTTTTATGGGGATGGGTCGCACCAGTTTTACCCAATATTATAAAAAATAAAACTTCTATGAGATGATGGTTTGAAATTCTATGTTGAAAAAGAAAAAAAATACTCATACTTAGATGATACTAAAAACAAAGAACATGTCGAAATATGAAATGAAAGTGGAGAGAGATTCAAGTTTGAATTTTATACGAGAAAAAAATAAGATTAAGAAATTTTGTATAAGAAATAGAAGTTGGTAAATGAAACAAATGGTCTATTATGAAACGTACTTGATAACTTTATATAGTCAAATACTAAAATTTAAAACAGTTAAGATTTCTAAATTACCCTTAATGATGTATAATTTAATTTTATGTTTCTTTTAATTACAAAGGACACATGGTAAACTTTTGTTGGTTCCTATTATTTTTATTTTAAGACTGTTACTTACATGAACGCAAATCTATATATATATATATATATATATATATATATATATATATATATACTAGTTGCAAAACCCGCCCGATGGGCGGGTATGACTTATGAATTTCGTTTACGTGTTTTATTTTGGCAAGTATGACTTATAATTATCGTTTTCATTTTTTTTGTTTAGCAAAGTATTGGTGCTAAGAAATTGTGTATTCTACAAATACTTTTTAAGCATAGTAGTATTGTTTTATCAGATTGTTCTGTGTATTACAGTTTATTACTAAGTTTATTTTACGATTTTTGCAGTAATATTTTTTGTATTATATTTATTGAATATTTTAAACAAAAAAATATTAAAAGAACTTAAGTTAGATTCTTACGGATTAAGCAAAAATACATCATGATTTAAAGTTTCGTGCATAAATGCATCGTTACAAAAGTTTATTTTAGGCCGGCAAATTGTAAGGCTAGTTGCAAATGGCGTAGTTAACCTCCCTCAATCCTACAACTAAGTACAAACATGTTTTCTTTAAGCAAAATGCAAAATAATGAGTGAATATTCCACGCAATTAGCATTCAAAATGGAGTAAAAATATTCGCTAATAACCACATGTCATTCTTTAAGTATCGATCGAGCAAATTAAAAAGGAAGAACCTATTCTGGGTGAAAGAAATAATATCGCTATGGCAGAAAGCATAGCCAAAGACGCAAGTTTTAAAAATGAGCTATTTTTTGTTGAAAAAATTCATCTATTTCGTCAAATATTCTTGCCTCAAAAGTTCTCTTTAAGAAACTTCTATAAGGTTATTAGCTTATATAAGCTTATAAACCGAAATAAAATGTATGGTTAAACTTATATAAGTGGGCTTATCAGTTTATATAAAGGGTTTTAAAAATAAGAATATTATATATAAAAAACTTTTTTAACTTCATTTGATAATTATATTATTTTATTTTTATATACTTTTTTTGCTATTTTACTTTATTAATTATATAATTTGAATCAAACATTTAACAAAACCATATAAACTTATTATACATAAGTCATAAATGAATTTTGTAACATATACAAAAAGCTCAATTCATAAGCTTAACCAAACACCCTTAGGCATGTATTGGTTTATCGTTGTGTATATTGCATCTAATTTTCCATCGTCGAAAAGTATATGTGACATGCTTAACATTTTTAAATAAATATTCTATTTGTAAATAAAGATATATTGAACTTATGTTAGTACGTAGTTTATTCATAATTTGAGAGTATGTTTAGATATCGCTAATATTGGTCAATGGTCATTGACAGTGTAAGTTGTAAAATTAATAGCATAGTTTGCAAAAATTAAAAGCATCGGCGAGTAGACGTGTGGGCATATACGATCTTTTTTATGTGTTACCGGTCAAGTTGTTAGGACATTTTGTTTTTGTTGTTAGACAAACTTCTATTTTGATTTTGGCCTTTTTGTATAATTATACATTTGACGTAAGACCGTATAAGTAAATATGCACTTGACATAAGTAAGCATTTCAAAAAAAAAGTATGCACATGACATAAGACCGTATAAGTAAATATGCACTTGACATAAGTAAATGAAATTTGTTTAAAATTTTGAGGTTTGTTTCGTTCGATTTATCGAGAGTGGAGAATAGGGCCGGCCCTGGTACCGGGCGAGGTGGGCGACGGTCCAGGGCAACAAAATTTGGAGGGCATCAAATTCTATGTTCATGCACATTTGGTATAAACAAAATATGACGAACTAAATCTCAGATTGTTTTTTTATAACAATGGAGGAAGTAAAAATTGAATGAAGGAGATGATGATGCATTGGGAAAAGAGAGAACGACAAAAGAAAAGTATATATATTCATTTAAGATGTATCACGTGGGTAACGGGTTAATCATTATATAAAGGTAACTACAGCAATAGAATAAAATTTTTTTTTAAAAATAATTTTTGTACTTTGACTACCTTCCATTTATATGCAAATAGTAACTCCTATAATATACGAATTCAGCATTAGTTTCATGTATAATGTGGATTAAAATGTAGAAATACTTAGACTATTAAATTACAGTACATGTTAATTTTTTTTCTAAAACGACATCTTAATTTCACTGAAATTCGACCCTTGAGTTATACTATTTATGACGGGCAGGCTTCGAGACCCGGACCACTAAGAGAAACTTTTAAACTCATGATTTCGCACTAAAAAGAAATTATAAATTTTTGTTTCTTGCAAGACTTAACCCATAAAGCAGTTGGCTAAATTACATGTTAATATGTTAGCATATTTGTTGATTATGTTAATTTTAAGTTTTAACATTCTTAAGATTTATTTACATTTAGGAATTATGAGTATTTGTTTTTCATGAAATCGTGATAATATTTTACTGAATGTTACCGAAATGTTGATAATGATGAAATGACCGATAGGTTTTTCCTCAAGATATAAGTGAAAACGTTGTTTGAAAGTGTATGATAAATCGTAATTCGAAGTTCGTATCTTATAGCGTAAAGTTTTACTCCATATTAACTAATGGAATTTTCCGTGAGTATAAGCGGCCTAATTTTTCTCGATTACAAATTTCAAGAAACAATAGTATCTTGTTGGCTTATAAGGGGCATTTTTCTATTGCTTCGCCCAGGGCATCCAAAAAGTCAGGACGACCCTGGTGGAGAATCTAGAAATTTTGAATCGTAATGCAAGGATATACATGAACATAACGATAAAACCTCATTCTCCCACAAAAATTTTCAATACTTCATGTAGATCAGTTGGTAATTGCATCCCTTCCCACACGAACTTTCATAAATGAAAACACCAGCACCAGAAACTTCATATGTCCCGCCTTATGTTTTAAGGGTGGTCGGTTGTAGTGCTCGTCCTTATAACAATGATAATTATCATTGTGTATAATCAACTTCAACCTGTTGTACTCATCCAGTTAACTCAAAAATGATAATATATGTTTTCTATTTTCAGCCAACAAAATGAGGGAAATAATAATTTTACACATAAGCTTGTTTTGTCGAGTATTCATATTTATCCTTGATTAAGTCTACCGTATAATGAGTGTATATTAGGATGTTGAAAAGCAAGAAATCCATACACCTGCGATGTATAGCAGTTCCAAGGAGAGAAGGCTTGAGACCATTATATAGCCCTTCAACGCCCTCGCTGTTGTTGCGTATAACCTGTTCGAAAAACACAAGTCATCAGTTTAGGAGGATTCTGGAATAATCATACACAAGTAGTATGTGTCAAGATTAGTTTTAATTCAACTTTTTAGCCGGTAAATCTTTCAGTTAACACGTGTTATAGCCTCGGAAATTGAAAAGTATAAGCAATTCAAAACAAAATTTTAAAGCGTTTCCCGTCAATGAAATAAACTCAATTGATACCTCGAAAAATAGATGCAGTTGACGTGGTTCCAAAGAGACCAGATGTCATTGTTTGGATAACTCAAGAAAATCACCCAACCATGAAAACTCCCTCGAATAAGTCTACCCTGCAACTCGAGAATTCGACATTGACATTGCGACTGCTGGTCATGTATTGATTAGAAACCCTGCAGCCCGTCGTCATCTTCGCTTTCCACCAACGCCCTTCAATAGAAGTAGTGTGTAACTCCTTGAGTTTGGTGTTGTCGCTCGCATTTCTGTTGTATCTCTGAATATGAGCAAAGCATAATCTGCAATTCCATTACTCCGTATAAAAATAGATTAGTTGGTTTCTACTATTGAAAATCAGATAGCCGGTGTTTAATAGAGACGTAACAGACATCAACTTTCTCCTACTATGACTAAAATTACATTCTGTTTACTTAGACATCAACTTTCTAAACTGGAAATTAGCGAAAACTATAAACTCTATTAAAACATTAAGAAGTCTCGATAAAACTTTAAGTATTCTGAATTCATCTCAAAACACAAACATGTAATATTCATCTCATTCGAATATAAACTAAAGTGGATAATAAAGTAACTGATATATGAAGAAATGCTTAGCCAACGGGCTCTTTTGACTCTGCAGCGCTCTTTTTACACGGAAATCGATTACGGAATTTATACTTTACGAATTTAAAGTTGTTATCAATACTCACTGCTTTACACATTCTATCTGATTTCTCATGTAACTTTGTTTGTACCTTGATAACGACGTGAAGGTCAAGTGGGTTGACCCATTCCACAGCTTCTGGCCATAATACCTTCAACGCTTAGCTCATCTTCATCCAAGATGGATCTGTTACATACCTTTCTCCTCTGGTGGCTTGTATCACTATTACCTTGCACAACTTCCTACTTCCTCCACTGAGGTCAGGTTCACTTGCATTGATGAAGACCAACTAATTCAATAGATATAGATGGATAACATGAATGAGCGTACATCACAAGCATTAGGATATATTATCACCTTGACTTTGTGTGAAAGGAATTTACCTTGTGTAACTTAAGACTCTATGTTGTCTGGGGTCACCTGTTTGGGATACCGAATAACCTCTATAAGGAACTTCAGAAAGACCTCCCTGGTATCATATTTTGTAAGAACACAATGAAACACTCTAGCATAGTTTTGAGCTAAGGAAGAGAATCATTTCAGGCTCTCAAGTTGCTCATTCAGGTTACAAAAGAAGAGAATCATGTTGGACAACAAAATTCGTTCATTAAAGTCAGAATAACAAAAAGGCCAACAGTTTTTCATTATCATTCAACAAAAGCATATCATAGCAGTGAAAACTATTTATTTAAGACACTAATTACTTGCTGCAATTTGGAAAGAATATGGAAAATAAGATTCAAGCCTTAAGACAGAAAATGTTAAATATCTTTGAATTATCAACTACTAACCCATTAGCATAACAATCTGAATACAACTACATAATGAGCCATTATTTTGGGTACAGATCCCAAATGACCCACACACCCCATAAATGCTGCATTCATCTTTGGGCTCCTGCCATTCTGATACCCACTTGTTTTTCGATTCTTGCAGACCAAAAGGTTGTATATAACCATTAGTAAGGCTTAAGCACCGTGTATGATTTGTAATATTATGTATTATTAGGCGAGATAATTGTAATTAGTTTTTCAATTTTAGAGTTTGATAGCAACTTAAATGCCTTGGATAAAATTTGGATCTCAACAAAGCTGTTCTTAGACATGTTCTCACTTCTCCAAAGATAAGTAGTTGATCCATTTAAAACCGAGTACCTTTTTGTGCCTAAATCGGGTTGAAACTCAAAGCTTCAAGATCCTGGGTCATCTGGATGTATGGTTTATACATCCAGGCATCGTCATACCAGGAAGAAATGTATCTGTGTGAACCTTATTGGTTATCATTTCCAACCTGTTTACGACTCCTAGCAGTGGATTTAGCAGATAAAAGCATGTCTGCAGATGGCGCTAAAAAGGAAAAGGAAACACTTTTAAAACAAATCAATTAATAAGGCTTTAAAAAACATTTGGGGAAAAAAAAATATTACCCACTTTCAGAACGACCAAGAGTGACTACTGTAGGCTCATGATCCAAAGTCTGTGGTGTACGGTGACATATGTGCCGATAACTGTGTATTTGGTTGTTGCGGTAGACTCGGGGTGCATTTGAATGCAATTTTGGTTTCCTTCTATTGCTACCACACTAACGAAAATGACAGCTTCACGTGTGATTTCTTCAAGGTTTGATGTTAAGTAGCTAATAATAATGACAACTTTCTTACCCATTATCTCGACACCTGATCAAATCAATAACTCAGCACATCCCGCCCAGATACTCCTAAGTAAATAGCAGATGCTCTAAATATTGAACAATTAGGGACTCATCCGGGACTTGTAAATTTCCTTACACGGTCCATTACTAAGCAAGTTAAACACTCTCGTGCAATGCATCGAACTATAGGGCATTAGGTATGAACTGATTCGTTTTGCATAAAGAAAAGTAGGTAATTACCTCAATAATATTTTCAATTGTAATCATAGTCATGTCATTATTAAATTAAAAAATGCTGAAAAAAACATGGCAGATCACTAACATTTAAGATGTTGTTGATTGAGGGGGCAGGGTATAGTTGTGAACCTGCATGCAAACCACTATTGACAATGAATCACAACATAGTTGTGAACCTGCATACAAAACATTATCGAAAAGTATCATAATATAAGATGTTTGGGTTCAAAACGTAACAGAAGTTATTTCCTCAAGTCAAATTTAATGAGTTTTTTAATCATACTTAGCATTCGAACATGTTTAAAGACCGAGACAAGAAACAGTGGCTAACAGGTTGATCAAAACAACCCATTTTCCACTTATACGAATATACGTGAATCTTTTGCCAATAAAAACGGCTAATGCTTGCGAAAAGAAGTGTGCTAACTTAGCATCTTGCGACGAAAAATGCTAGGAAATTTTAATCACTTGATCATAATCGGTTTTGCTTATAAATGGACCACCTGTCAAATTTGCAGTAGTTACTGTAAATCCATATTTCTTTAACTCAAAGCTATGTCGCCAGGTGCTAACTAAAGATTTATTTGAGGCTAAAATAATTATTTTAAGCATGCTTATATATGTAGTAGTTGATATGAAGTACAGAGGTGAAGTTGCAAAGGAGTTAAACCCTCTGTGGATTGATGGACCTGTCATCATGGCTCTATATATGAGCACGGTGCAGGTGATAACATCGCTCTATATTTTTAGCTTAAAAAACAGTCGACCTACTGATGAATTCGCCAATGGTATACGATGTTGCTTCTAGAAAGCTCAATGAAATAATTTGAGTTCGTTTATGGACGCATATACTTGACTTCTGAAGTTTATGATATATATAGAAATTTCAAAATGAATTTGTAACGCTATTCTACTATGGCTGGTACATAGATATACAGACTATGTGGAATCATTAATCAATATGGCCTTCTCACTAACCAACTGAGCTAGTTCAGTTGGCCACCAAGGGTAACCTTGAGGAGGTATTCTTGAAGAGGTCTCGAGTTCGAGTGTCACCAAAAACCTTCAGGGGCCTGAATTAAACAGAAGCAGGAGTGGGGTTTATCCTCTAAGGAGAAGGTTCGAGGCTTATGTAAGCTCGAATCACTAACTACTAACTCTCCGTTCAAAAAAAAATATGGACTTCTCACTACAAATTCATCAGCTTTTTAAAGAGGGCCAACTTTAATTAGATTCTTGTATTCTAATTGAAGGAGTTGCCACAAGTCATGATGTTTGTAGGCTCAAATCCAGGATTTTACCTATATACTGAGTGATGTCTGTAGGTGGATTAAGGTAGATACGAAACACAGTCGAGTCGATGTGATTGCCATTTTTTCTTGGTCATCAAATAAATGACAATGAATTTAAATGAACCTTAACGTATTATACAAAGGACTATTTGATTTTTCAAAGTATGGTTTACTTCTATATGGCTTTCCATTATATTTGGAATTTAAATTTTTGTCAAGGTGGATGATGTATCTGTACTTAATTGTGTATTAGTTCAAAAGCTTGTAACCACCAAAGTTTATGCTTTTCTTCAAGTTTGAATCTTATACTTATGCATTACTTAATGAATAGCTTTTTATATTTGACGAGTTATTTTACAGGAGTCGGTCGAAAGTTACATATTCGAGCGTTTTTGTTAGATTCATGGGAAGGCAATAGATATTGTAGTGTATGTTATATCTACATGGTCAGAGAATAGCTTATAAAGTCATAAGCCAAATATAAAGGATTTAATAAAAAAAACACCCTCTAATAAGCTGATAAATGTACTTAAACACTTCAATGAGGTTCTTTTTCTTTTCTAAATTAGCTAATAAGGAAAAAGTTCTGATATAGATTACCTTTGCAATATGCAAACCAATAAATGCAATCAAGTTTGAAGGTTTCATAGCATTTTGTAGCAGCACATTTCAACAACACGTATACGCTTCCTGAGGTCAGCATCCTTGTATTGAAAATGATTTGCCATATCAAGTGCCACTGGGATAAAAAATAGCTAAGAAGATTAGCCAAGTGATGCAGTAAATAGATAAATAGTTTTTTTTTTTTTGAACGGCAGTTTGGTGCAGCGGAGTATCTTGCGTGCCACCGAGGCACCAAGTCTCTCGACCCGAGTTCGAATCATCTCACGAAGAGAATATCAACCCCATGCTAGCCATCCAGTTTCCCATTAAGGGGCTTCAAGGCATTGCGATGGGATTCAAACCCGGCTGCCAATTCTGGGAAAATCCCCCATATGGGGAATGACAAGAGTCGAACCCCTGACCTCCCCCACATGGAGACTATAACCAAATGCATCCATCCAACTGAGCTAGACTTCATTTGCAGTGATAGAATGATTAAACTAACCTGCTAGCAAAGCTAAAACGTGGGCCATTGAACTACTCTAAGGCTAGGATATGAAAAATATGGAACCAACATCAGGTGCCAAACAGCCTTTCTTGTCCCTTATGAGATCTTCATGGAAACTACATAAAAATTCATTCCACAATTGTGCGAATTTTGCAGCTTCTGTTCGCTTGTTAGATGTAACCTATATGTATAGTTGAAAACATTATCATGTATCTATCTGCAATATGTATCATATGTTTTACGCGTTACAAATTGAACATAACCTGAATGTATTTAAATCTTTCAAATAAGACATACCTAAAGAAAGGGAATAATACATATCTGTTATACGATTTAAACTTTGTAATTCGCTCGATGTACCATTCTGCCTCAGACATGCGTGCGTTGCATGTGTCGCTAGAACATGGAGTAACGCAATAGGAACATGTTCGGATATATTATTGACCTGCCTGATTGTATGAGAGCCTGCAAGACAGCAATCATTTCAAAATTCAGTTATTAGACTCATCACAAAATGGTCAAAATTTCTAGAAAGTTCTTTCAGCTGAACTGTATGCAAGACTGTTTTTTTAATTGAAAACCAATTACATCTAGTTTCTTATGCCGAGTCCCTTTCGACCTTGATTAAAGCAGAAGTTCACCTTAAAAGAAAATAGAAAATTTTACTGTAAATGAGTCCTTATTATTGATCATTATGCGACAAATAAGATGTTGCAACAAACTTATTAACTCAGTTAATATATATACACATAGTGAATCCAACTAAAATCAGTCAATATATATCAGTCAACCAAAACCGAGGTTAAATTTAAAAGTTTCAGATATCCCTTTGATTGGATGATCATCCATACTAATTTTTCCTAGTGACTTTATCACGTCCCGTTCTTAATTTGTTTCCACAAAGTATATAAGAATCTGGCCTCAATCCATCATTTCTCTTAGCTGGTGTAAGACGTCGTAAGATCATCTTCAGGATGTATGGCAAAAATTAAAACCTAATTTGTTGTTTTCACGTCCCTTTTTAATTTTCTTTCTTCTCAATGGGCTTCACTTGTAGAACCGAGATAACAACTCTCTATTTTAGTTTCAGCTAGTCAGTCATAAATGTTACGAACTTGAAAGACGAAGAAAATAAAAATATTAATTTTTTAGTTGCATTGGATCTAGTTGCAAAACAATAATATATTCTGACCCTGATTAGTAATCTACAACAACTTTTGTTAAAATTATCGATATTATTGTTCATAAACCTAGAAGGACCAAAACAAAACACTAAAAAATTACATGCATGGATAGCATATCTAATCTTAGTATTGGTTTTTAAAGAATAGGCTTAGTACCTATGTTCTGCTCAAAAATGGCATACCAACAGCTTTAACAGGAGATGATGAGAGACTGCCGATTATAAAAATGGTCTTCCGATTCATGTTGTCGCTTGCAGGAGGTAGGAGGAAAAATTTCACATGGTCGCACTTCATTAGACATGCCTAGAGAAGAGAAAAGAAGGGCTCTTATCTTTAATTAATCCATCTAAAATAACATAATTTCGCTTTAAAAAACTGGAAAAAAAGTAATGACATGTGGTTTGTCCAGAAATGGCCAACCGAAAGTCAATTGTATGCATGGATCTACTATGAGCTGGAAACGACGACTTTACATGCCCGTCTGATTGAACATACTAACCAACATACGTGCTTTCATTCATCGAAGCTTGACTTTTTAAACCACTATCACAGGCAGAGGTTGACTGGAAATCTTGTGCGCTTGAACTTTGAGTGATAACATGACTTTTTAAAACCCTCCAAAGTTCAGGAAGGGTGGCTACTTCAAACGTAGACTGATTGAGCGCCCTGGGCTGCAGGCCTAAGTCAAAAGGAAAAACAAATACGAAAGTTAAAAATATTTAGTGGTACTCCGTAATATATATTTCATTGCCGTAGTGAATAACTGAAGTTAAAAGGATGGTACAAAAACTTTTGTTTGCTGCACATATTTGCACATAGTTAAGTACTCAATCCATCCTAAACTCATAAATCTCAATGTTAGCACCAACTACTAATATCATATTTAAGCTTAAATATTTTACAAATATATATGAAATCATATTTTAAGTAACCTAGTTTAAATATTTTACTAATTTATATGAAATCATTATCAAGTGGTGAAGTCATTTGTCGTCTTTTTTATTCATATTTAATCTACTATTATTTACGAATGGAATGTTTTTGTTCGGGTTTTGTGATTATAGCTTGTGTGGTCAACTTTTCAGGTGTTTTGCTTATCAATTACAGTACGTCTTACGTCATGTACACTCAGTGACGAAGCCAACAATTTAGTTACATGTGGGCCAAATAACAAATGAGCGTCCGAAAAGTAAGATCGCTAGAGAACAACTATATTGTAAGTTTTGTTGAAATTAGCCATGTTTAAGAAAGAAAAAAAGGGGGGTTTCTGTATATGACCCTCAGAACTACGTTTAAAAGTTATAAAAATGCAGAAGCGGTTGCACGTTTTACAGGTCAATAGTAGGGCAGGCAGTGAGCTGTTTATCGTTAACATACAAACATTCCGTGCATGTCTAAATTACCAATAGAAATTGCAGTAGTACTACGCTGGTAGCTGCAACCATCTTGTGGTCTTTGTTTCCATTGCAGGCTTGACAACAATCCTTGCCTTAGCATCTGGTTTGACTTTCGCAAATTCCTTGGGATTAGCTACCGCTTTCGCCTTTTAGCAACAATATTATTAGCATGCATTTTCTTTGAGACGTCTTCTTTTTAGGCTTAGCATCAATGTAAAGTGACAGCACATATACTGGTTGGCATTTAGTGGTGTGTGGGGGACTAAAGTGATGATTGAATATAAGCATTATCAACCGAAGCTTGTAAACATAAGGTACGCACCTCATCATCATCAGAAAGTGAGAAAGACAGCAGAAAGTGACCCTCTTGCTGATGAAGTGCAAAAACTGATCGGTTATTTAGTAACAGACTATTCCTTGAAAATAAGCATATGCGTGAGTTATATATAGTATATATATTAACAATAATAATCTCCACTGTATGTCTATACATAATTTGCTTAAGCCAATCCTTAGCAGCTAGTTTGGCTTTTACAAATGCATTAATGAGAACTGCGTTTCCGGTCTCAAATAAGCCATTTGAAACATCAATAGCTGCAATTAAACGAATCAGATACTCTAGAGGTCATTTCACATACGAATCCAAACACTATTTCCTACAATCAATATAACTATTTAACTCCAATTATAACGTACTCTCACATACAAAACACAATGCCAAACACTCCCATAGATAACATAATCATAAGTACACAACATACCAAAACCTATAGTTAATCTTTCTATACCAAAAGTTTCATATAGAGCTATATCGAGTAAGAAGACAGGAAATTAATGCTTTAAAATGGTACACCTGTTATCTAATGTCCAATCTTCTGAGCAGCATTACAACCAGGTTGCAACTTGATTTGCACCAGGTTCAACTCCAACCTCAGCCATTATACCAACCGCATCCTGAGCAGGCGAATGCCTTTGCTTTAAACTCTGAAATATGTTCAAACACATATGAGATGCAATTACGATTAAAAATTAAACAATGCAAAGGAGATAGCAAGCGCACATGCCTCTCATCCAGATATTACAACCACCCTTTCATCAGATTCAGGGGTTGTGTCGACTATTTTTTACATATACACTCGTTTAGGGTTTTGAGAAGAAAAAATATATAGTATAAGCAACGATCGTGTCATGATATGCCTCTTATGTTATTTGGGTTTTGAAAAAATAATGCATACGAAGGAGGCGTAATAATGTGTGTTTTTTTTTTTGCTGTTAATAGATTTGGGTATTCATCTCTTGTTAATTTAATTCCTGGCAGGATGGCAGAAGAAGTAGGCGTAAGATAGATATGCTTTTATTAATAATTATTTACAAAGTTTATCACAAATGTTGAATTGCCTTGGCGGTTTACGTGGTATGTCTTGTGCGTAATAACCCGAGTTCGAAGCCTGGCAAGTTACTTTTTGTCCGAATTATTATAATATGAAAATTTAACAAAAAATTTAAAAAAGGAAAGTGATGACGTGGATTAATGAAATGCTTATGTGGCATATCCCTCCTCTTATATATAATGTAGAGATATATATATATATATTTATATGTATGTATAAATATAAATATAAATATAAATATATATATATATATATATATATATATATATATATATATATATATAATATATACATATATATATATATATATATATATATATATATATATATATATATATATATATATATATATATATATATATATATATATATATATATATATATATATATATATATATATATATATATATATATATATATATATATATATATATATATATATATATATATATATGTATATATATATATATATATATATATATATATATATATATATATATATATATATATATATATAACAGGAGGGAAATGCCACATAAGCATGTTTTAATCTACGTCATCACTTATTTTCAGTTTTTTATTTATTCAGTTAATTTCGAATTTTGTTATTAATTAATTTTTTTTTCCGAAATTTAAAAAGTTTCCCCCTTGCAGGATTCGACCGCGGGTCTGATAGTTCAAACACAAAGACCTTAACAGTGGAGCACTCTAGAAATTTTGATATTAGTTTCAAATATAGATATATTATTGTCAAAAAAACCGGCCATAACTTTTTAGAAAATCCTAATATCCTAATATCATCAGTAAACCGAAACAAAGCCCACACACGACTCATTCTCTAGCTCAAAGGAAACCCTAATGTCAACTTCACATGCTCAGTCCATAATGTTTAGCACGACAAACATCAGACCTTGAGTTTTTATAATGTACGCGAATCTATCGTAAGCCAAAAAAAATTTGAGGTCAAAATGAATGCTAGATAGTTGTAGATATTTTCTACACATCATAATCATAGTTTTTTTGTTTATTTATTTACTTTTATTCAAAGTTGTTTCGTTTGTATTTTGATATTTTCTTTTTTAGAATCTGAGATCAGGAGATTGTTTTTCGTCGTGTATAGTGAAATAATAAGAAGGAACCATGGTATTTGAGCAGATCACGACCAATAATGCAGACATGGAACTGTTACTAGAGCATTTACTAGCGCATCCGTTGGTTCTCCTTCATCATCGTCTTTTAGTGGTAACTCCTTCATCATCGTCTTTTAGTGGTAAGCACACTTTGGCATTTTCCATGTTAAATATATCCGATATTGTACTAATTACGATATTGACTTTATCTTTAGTATTCATGTTGGTACGTGAAGATTATTTGTGGTTTGTTTCAGAGCTGGGAGAGTCTTAATATTATTATGTATGAGTTCTATCTTACAGTAGCATAATAGTTGTATGTGACATGAATGTGTTTTTTTTTGTGCAGCTCGATTTACAGTAAGCTTTACATAACAGTTCATTATTTTGAACCCCGTGCTCAAATTGGAAACAGTTATGCATGTGTGCTCGATTGCCATACTTCTCACATTGCTGTTAAATTTGCTGAGCTAACAACCAAGATCGACCAAAGGTCTTGGGTAAAGAGATTGAGAAGGAGCCTAAGTTTCTCAAAAGCGGTGTGATGCTGGAATTGTGAAAATAAAATATTTTTGAAGGATGACTGATTAATTTGTGTGTGCTATGTAGTGATGGTAGTATCATCCCTTGAATGCCCAGACGTGTGATCCTGATGTCATAGCAGCTAAGCCATAAGTCTCCGTCAATCCTGTAGCAAACACCCTTAAATTTAGTATGTCATTGAACCTTTTTATGCATTTATCATTTACACTTAGCGTAAGTTTGGGTCGTTATTGATGAAGTGTGCCCCCTTACCCAATTTAAATGTTGATTTGTTGGTCTGTACTTAGCTTATGTTGTTTAATATTTCAGAATCATTGCGTAAACATGATTTCACATATGTTTATTCTCATATCAGAGAAGACAATACTGCATTTGGTGTGGGAACCGTGAGATGATCGAAGGAGATAATGCTTCAAGCAAGGTGAGGGTGATGTTCTGACGTTTCTAATCGGTGTAATTATTACTATGTCAATGTAGGTTTATTTTCAAAAGGTCAAATGTCTTAAAATTAAAGGCTGGTTAAAAACTGAAGTTGGTCAAACAGGTGGAACATTGTCTTGACCAGTTACTGACAACTTGACGCCTCATCTCTTAGGTTTATTATCGTCTGAAACAAACAGCTTATTTTATATGATATATTTTACTACATGTCTACATGTTTAGGGTTTTTCTTATTAAAAGAGGCAGCTTGGTATAACTTTGTTTCTTTTGTATGATGCGATTATTGGACGGGTTTTTGATTTCCTAAATACATGCTATAACTCGCAGCCTTAAACCCTGGTCACTCCCCAAGCTACATGATACAACAGAAATAATTCTTTATATCATGACAAGTTTTTGATTTTAGATGTAATTAATGTAAAATATCAGTAATATATTTCTTTTACGAATATGAATTCAGAGTTCAAGAACACACATCGGCCGATGACACTTGGATCTGAAAGAACTTTACTTCTAAGTAGTGATTGTGTAATAGCAAAACTGTATAAAATTCTATTCCGAGCTATTAAATTTCATTAAATCACAAAAGGTTAGTCATACTATCTATGAGTAAAAAAGACTGTTGTTATCTATAAAGACATGTGTACATGATCATTTGACAAAAACAGCTTTGCTTGCTATTAATTTCTATAAATTTGTATTTAGGCTACACATGTTCACTCAGGAGAAAAGCTTCACTTATATTACTCTATTAGTCAAAGTGATAACAACTTCTGCAATTATTTTGTGAAGCATCCATACACCGTCTATTTATGACCCTCTTGAAAAGTAAGAGGAGGATATTAGTTACTATGTAAGCTTTGTCGGTAACCAGTTAATCTTTTGGATATGTAATTCCTTTACTAAGACTGTATAAGCATGTTTTCCTTGACCATGTGAACTTATGAAGGGTATGCCTATGGAATGACACTCATATCCATCGTTTAGGGAGTAGTGGCCGATAGGTATGGTCGAACATCAGTTATTCTTTTCGCATTTCAACAGTGATGGTAACTATATGATTTAGACTTTTTGGCTACTACTGTGTAAACCTTTTCTTCTCAATTTTTGAAGTTTCTTTTTTCAGGGTTATTTTCAACACACTTTTTGGTTTTAGAGTAAACAATAGGATGCCTATTATTTCAAAACACAAATGAGCAGTAACTTTCCATTTTTACCTTTCCTATATAACCCTTAGAATATGGTAGTGACTTGACGGAACTTTCTAGGAGAGGTAAACATGATCCAGTGATAGGCCGGGATGACGAAATCAGGTGGTGCATTGGGATATTGTCTTGAAGAACAAAAAATAACTCTGTGACAATTAGTAAGCCTGGTGTGGGAAAACTGCAATTGCTGAAGGGTATAGTTATCTTAAATGTCAGTTTGATGATGTATTGATTCAAAGTTATTGTTACTGTATTGAAATAATTTATATAATGCAGGTTCCCTCAAAGAATTGTGCGTGGAGATGTCTCAGAGTCCCTCAAGAACCGGAAGGTTACAAAAAATCACTTTCTAATCACCATCATTACCATTGTTGTTAATATGTTTCTTGATGGTCTATTGATTCTGCATTCATTTTTCAAAGTCACAAGTTTGTGTTGATAAATTTTGATCCTTTTACTGTGCAGCTTGTCTCACTGGATATGGGTTCATTGGTTTTTGGTGCTAAATTTAGAAGAGATTTCGAGGAGCGATTTAAAGTTGTTCTTAAACAGGTTAGTGCTTCCAATGGACAAATTGTTCTATTCATTGATGAGATTCACACAGTAGTCGGTGCAGGTCAGAAATTCAGACTATTGCACCACCTGCTTAATTTATATGGATTATGCCTAAGTTTATGATTGTATTAATGTGACTTGCGTGTATAGGAGCTATTAGTGGAGAAATGGATGATGTTATTCTGTTGTAACCAGTGCTCGGTCGAGGTGAGCTTTGATGTATTGGAGCAACCACATTGGATGAGTACAAAAAGAATATCGAAAAGGATGCGGTTCTTTACTGTAGGTTTCAACAAGTATTCTGTGATCAACCGTCCATAAAATACACGATTTCCATTCTTCGTGGACTACGTGAACGGTATGAACTTCATCACGACTTCAAAATCTTTGATGACACTTTTTGAGATTACTCATATCAAGAGTCTGAGGTAGAATACATTGACAGCGCGATCGCAATATAATTTTCAAAAGAAGATGGGAAAGCAAAACATGTGATAGTAAGTGACATAACTATCTGCTAATAATGTTTCATTTGATAGTTAATATTTAATCAAGTATATACTCAGATATTTTGTGTTATTTGTAGGTCAAGATCTGTTACTTATCATGTGGGTCATAATTGACATTTATAGAATTTTTTTTTGGTAAAGGGGACATTTATAGATTGTGAAATGCATTTTGCCAAATTAAGTAAGTGTAATGAACTAATGACTAATTAAAGGCCTTACCATGTGTTAACGTTCCAAAAAGTCATATCAGAATAAATAAATTCCAAAAACAAATAGATTACGATGAGTTTAAATTAGCTCATATATTAATTTTCGATAACATGTAATTATTTTCGTTATATGGCGGCTATTGGGCAACGTTTGCTGTTAAAATGTTCATTAATACTACTTATCAGATATTGTATAACTCGAGGCTATTGCCGAGACTGTTGTTAATGATGCCTTAAAGGGTAGTTTCTAGAGTCTCCTTTTCGATGTTTTTGCCCACTTCCCCTGTGTCGTCGTTGCAGACCCTTCACCGCGAGTTACTGCTCTTAAGATTGAATTTAAATTGTTTTTTAATCTGAATTGAGTTCCTAACTAAAATAACCTTCACACATAAATTACTATTACTGATATGTTGTTCTGTGACAGTTGTTGTTATAAAGTTTTTGGGGGCTATGGTTGTTATTGACACTAATGTCGTAAAGAGAGTTCTTCCATATTTGGTTTCAGGTCTCCACACTAAAATTTTCTTTATGAATCTCAAAAACACGCCTTAATGTCATTTATGGAAACCTTCTTAACAAGCATCAATGTCAATGTCTTTATATGAGTTTTTTATGGATTTAACCAGTAGTTAAACATTTTATTAAAGTATGTGAGCCAAATGCTGCCATTTTAATAAAGTATGATCCTCCGGGCGAAAAACACGATCCGTCAATCCATATAGAGACCCAACACGTTGATCCGTTAGTGGTTCGGCTATGATCTGTCTCAGATCAGACTCAATGCTTTGTATCTGTGTCAATCCTTATACTTTTTCTGATTCATCATGTTTATGCAGATGTTGAATAATTAACACGTCTTTTATATTTTGTGTGTGCAGAAAGTATTGCAAAAGTGGCATGCGCTAAGAGAAGATTTTAAACCTTCTAAATACTTATCTTTTTAACACACGTTTAGTTTACTTTTAATGAAATGGGCATGTAATTAGTCTTTTCTCCTTTATTCTTTTAGGAATTTTAAGATGAGTGGATGTTAGGATACGACATGGTCTGATCTGATCTGAAACACAATGTTCAGCACTTACAATATTTTCTTGGTTGTCGACGGTAGAGAAGGTGAGCTTATCCACATCTTACATCAATTTTTTTGCTATTAGAAATATTCCTACTTTTTTACATGTTATTACAAATATGTCATTTCATCAAAGAATTATATCAACAACTACAATTGTAAATTCTCCATGTTTCTAGAGATCAGTGAAGGTAGTGAAGGACTGGAATCAAGCTTCCAAGGAGCGACAAAAAGCTGCTTAGAAGCAAAGGGCAGCAAAGGAGTGGACATAAGCTGCCATGAAGCGACTATAAGCTACCAAGGAGTAGGAAGGGCAACATAGGTGATAATATGGAGCCTTTTGCTTAATAATATGTACTAACAATTTATAACGGTTATCTAGCTTTTTGCTAGCAACTTAATTCAGATAATAAACTAACTGAAGCTTTACATTTTTATTAGGTTGGCGCCTGAGGTAATGCAGCAATTGTGTGGTTATGACTTCAAGGCAATATTTCTTTCTTGGCACATCATTTAACTAAATTTTTGTGGATTAGTCAAATAGGTTATGGTGCTATTGTAGATTCTCTTAAAGATGGACTGCATATTCACATGAATCATAAGGTTACTGATGTTTGCTACAATCGAAAAATAAAGTCAAAGTTTCCACAGAAAATGGCTGGGATTTCATGGGAGACGCAATTTTAGTCACAGTGCCACTAGGCTGTTTGAAAGCAGAAAACATCAAGTTTTCTCCGTCATTTACCTGAATTGAATTATTCTTCCATACAACGACACGGTTTTGGTGTTCTTAACTAAATTGTTTTAGAATTCCCCGAAGTATTTTGGGACAACTCCGTTGATAATTTTGGAGCTACAGCAGATGAATCAGATCAAAGGGGTTGGTGTTTTATGTTTTGGATGTCAAGAAAACACTTAATCCACCTGTTCTTACATCATTTGTCGATGGGAAAGCAACAATCAGTGGCTAAAATTTAACCCCATCTGATCACGTATAACACGCTTTAGTGGTACTTCGCAAACTTTTTGGTGAGGGTCTGGTACGTGATTATGTTGCATCTGTTGATCGAAACGGATTGAGGACGAGCACCCGTTTAGTTATGGGAGGTATGATGAAACACATACATCTAACTCAATTTATATATTTTCACTCACGGATTCAAACTATCTTAGTTACTTGATTATATGCTTTTATCACGAATATATGGCTTATTATTTGCTTGACAACCTGATGAAATCTCGTGCTGCAGCCACTATGAATGTTGTGCAGTGCCTATTTTATTGGTGGACCTGCCAATATGGTGTTGCTTATGGTTTCAGTGGTTGGTTCACGTTGACTGTCATAGTAACATCATAGTAACTTTTGAACCCATCACTGGCTTTAAAAGTTGTGACAACAGTTGTTGACAAGGATGTGATTCTTGGTGATGAAGTTAGATTTGATATCGGCGCTATAGGATAAGATTAAACGTAGAATAGGAGGAATTCCTTTGGATAAGCGATTAAGAAAGTATGGCTAACTGGTCAAGCTATCGGAGACATAGTATTTTCATACCTTTTTCACAAGATTTTTTATAGAGTACATGTATAAATATAAACATAATCAAACCTTGGCATGATGGCTGCAAATTTACCATTTGATACATATTTAAGGCACCTCAAAATTGCAAGACACTATTGATGCTGAGATATGGAATGATTATGTTCATGATTTAGAAGGTACATACTTAGCAGGTACTCGTGCAACAGACATTTATATATATGTGTGCATGAAGGCGATTACTACGTATCATTAGTGATGACAGGTGGAGAAGATGTTGATTTTTTAACTCCTAACTTTCAGTCAACCCAGACACAATCATCTTTGAAGCATGATATGGAGCATAATGACTTTATGCAAGGAGAGGTTGGTGATAGAACATTATGAAATCATTAATGTCGCAAAGATTCCGAAAAAGAACTAGAGGTACTTTGGTAGATAGTAAAGACAACAGTAGCGTTGACATATTTAAAATCAAAAGCAAGAATAATGGCAATTCCCCAGTTAGCTTATACCTCATGTCATCATGTGGCATCACACAGGTCTACGGGATAGGTTTTATAAATAGGACATTTAACACATTATTAAGTTCATAAACTTTGTTTTCTGGTGGAGTATTTTTTATTTGAGTCTGCTACAAACACCATTAGTATACTCCTATTCACTAAGTGAGTTATGTACAAGCATATTCATTCTAATACGATTCATATGTCTCTTTTGATGAGTTCCATCTATCTACTTATTACATTTGAAATAATTCATTGATTAGCCTACGACTTGCTTGTGCTTAAAGATCATATTGTCTAAAAGTTCTATATGTTGTACCTTTGTTATATATCATTTGATTAAAATAAGTACTCCATATTTAATCAATGACTAGGAAACGAAATGGTTTCTAAAATAACGATTGGCAAGGCTACAACAAATCTATATTTAGGCCAAGATGTGTCTCAAATTTAAATGGTACACTTTTACCCACTAACTTCGTATTCAAATTAACATTACAATTATAAAAAGTTCATTTTATATAAATAAACTCACTAAAAATAAAAACTATATTTAATCAAAATATATTAAAATGAATATTGAATTAATACAGATAGAAGATTTTTTTTAACTTCTAAAAATAAAAAAACTTAAATGCTTTATAAGATAGTATAAATATAGATAGGAGATTCCCACATTGTTGCTTGCAACTGACGTTTTAGGGTATAAAGATTCAGTTTACTTAATGTAGACAAAATCAACTGAGACTGCTTGCTTATCATCTTTCTTTTTTTAAGTGCTCATTGTTTTATTAGGCAAATACTACTTCCGTCATATATTAAGTATTTACAATGGAATATTTTAAACTTTTTTATTTAACTTTGATCGTAAGTATTTATACTTAAGTTATATACTGTAATACTTAATGAACATTATACAAATAGATTTGGTTTTCAAAAGTATTTCAAATGGTATAATTGTTATAAAGTAGTATCTAACACAAATAAATATATTTATGGTCAAACTTAGATAAGAAAAACTAAAAATAGTAAAAAATAAATACTTATTATGGGACGAAGAAAGTAATCAGTTTCGATCATATATTTATGATATATTTACATAATTAAGTTACCAACCTGCTTTTGGCCTTTTGCGTCGGTAAGCAACTACTTTGGATCAGGGTCATGATCATATTGTTTTCCTACTCGGCTATTGGTACTTATTTCATTCATCCTTTTTAATTTTAAAATTCAAAATTACTATTGACAAATGAGTATAAACGAAAAATATAATGAGATTTATGCAAGAATTTACACACCACAATATCTATAGCTACTTGAGGAACTACCAAAGGTGAGCAAAATATGTACATATGGTTGATCGTTTTAATGTATTCACCATGGTACAACAATAATAGTACCCATATGGCAATCACCAACAACTAATCAGGTAATATAATAATTCCTCTTGACATACTAACATTAGTAGGATTTTTTGGCAACTTTGATTTAATTCGTAAAACACAATCTTAAATAACAAATGAAGACAGTTTGACAAACATTTCTATTATACTTAAAAAATATAGGTAAAAAATTATAATTTATCAAGTTGAATTCCTCTTATCGATAACCATCAATTTCTTTTAGTCCGCTATTACCTGCATAAAACATTTACGATGTTTGTAATTCAATAACCGTTACTTAACTTAGTCATTTAATACTAGCAAATCATGCCCGCATGTTGTGCTTAAAAATATTACAAACAGATGTTTACATAGATAGAAAAAGTATACTAAAATTACAAGTCATACTCACTCATCGAGAATTAAAACACAATCACAAAACCGTATAAAAATATACTAAAAGAAACAACAAGTAACTCATATTATAGTTAAAAAAATTGCAAACAAATATTTGCCTTAATAAAAAATGTAAACGATAATTACAAGTCATACCCGTCCATCAGACGGGTTTTGCAACTAGTAACTCATATATACATATATATATATATATATATATATATATATATATATATATATATATATATATATATATATATATATATATATATATATATATATATATATATATATATATATATATATATATATATATATATATATATATATATATATATATATATATATATATATATATATATATATATATATATATATATATATATATATATATATATATATATATATATATATATATATATATATATATATATATATATATATATATATATATATATATATATATATATTATCTTAACCACTAACTAAACAATAAACCAATAACTGAAAACACAAAATCAATGCTGTTAACACGATTTAAACCAAAAGTATCATGATGAAGACTTCAACAGACCACACCCTTTTTTGCTAATTCTTTCTTTATGTGAGCTTTGGGGAATTTTGGATTGCCCGGGTAATTTGGATGGCGTTGATGGGCAGCAGACGGCACCCTCACAACCCTTGTGGTTGTGAGGAGTCAGGACACACTCAAATAAGACAAGACAGACACCAATACACACAAATAGAGCACAAACAAGATCAAATCAAAACGCATGCAACTATATACTTATACTTATGTCTAGGTATGCTGTTTGGTATCTGTAGGTATCCACAAACACAATTCTAAACGCAATTAACAAACAAGCAAGAAGCTTTATTGTTCACGCCCAGGTTTTGGGCTGTGGGCATAAAGTGAACACATAAACAAGCAGCTCCCTTTTACTCTTCGGTCTAGTTATGTATTTTGCTGGACAAGGGGCATCCTGCTAGTTTTTGCTGATAGTTTACACAGTCCACATACCTCAAACAAAAGCACTAAAACGAATACAAATCACGCCACGAATTGCTGATATACCACACAGTAAGAATCAAACAAGCAGGCACTCAAATTACACAAACGCCACAAATATAAGTTGTAGCAGTAACAACAATGCAAGCAGATTTCTATCTTTCTGGTTATGGTGTCGCTGTTTGGTGTTGGACAGGTTTTAATGAACAAGACGAAAACACAACACCACTAATCCCTGCTGGTGATTGAGTGTACACAGCAACTAGACCTCGCTGATGCAAATTGATATCAAAGCGAGTTGTTATAAGATATGGACCAATCCAAATGGCAACCCAATCTAAATACTATTCCTAGAAAGGCATTAATCCTCCTTAAATCTATACTGGAGGTGTAATTCCAACTTCCGGCATCCTAATTTACCAAGTTATGGCAGTTTTTCACAGAAACATGAAATCCGTTATTATTGAGGCAACAGTTAACTAAAATAGCTAATTCACCACCACCGAAAACTTACTAAATCACAAATAAGCATAAGGCAAGCATGATCAAGAACCTAAACTAACACGTGCAGAGTACAGCCAGGCTTAGGTAGTCAACTCCTACCATAAATTCCAGCATTCCCAAACACCGACTTAAGGACATAATCATGAAAATAACAAATTTCTGAAATTTAACGAACAAGCACAAATATAAATTGCATAAAATTAAAATGAACGAAAATTAAGCAATAGAAACGTAACAATAAGGCAGATAAGCAAGTAACACATTAAACATCTTATAGGCACAAAAATTGCAAAGGAGGATTGCTTGAAAAATAACAAGGGAGCTTACTTCTTGAAAAAGCTCAACCTTCAATCACCCACAAGTATCACATCAACTTTGTAGAGAAAAAGCTATAAGAGCTTATGGGCCATTGCTTAAAAGCTTTTACCCAAATCAAGAACCAGGAACATGTCTTCACACATTCTCATAGAGATCAACAAGGGATTTCCTTTTTGTGTTTTGAGCCCTGCACAAACACAAACTACAACCAAACTAACTCCAAGTATCAAGATTTGAAATCTTGATACAGTAAGCTCTAAGTTAAATAAATAAATAAAAACCAGATTTTGGAAAATCTTGGTAAACCAACTGTCTTGACACAAAGGATTTTTCTTCAATACCTTTTCACGAACTTGAACAAACTACAAACACTTTCTGAAATCTTTTTCTTTTCTTTCAAAACCTGAAAACCCAAACAATAGCTTTCTGAAAACCAACCCTCAAACAATAACTTTAGAATTCAAAAACAAATTTTGAATCAAGGAAGCACAAACTTCCAACTTTTCACAACTTTTGCAAAGAGAAATTCAAATGGTAACCAACAGTTAGTAAACACAAACACACACCACGAATTTGGTCAAGCGTTGTGGATCTTCAAGCTAGAATTCAATCAAGAATCTTATCTTGAATAAAACATAATGTGTAAATTTTGAGAATAATGTAAACAAATGGGAATTAAATGCTGGAAAAGTAAACGTAATATAAAAGGAAAATGGAACTCAAACTTCTTTCATTTAAATTGTATCAAAATTACAATAAAATTTCAAGAAAATTTGGAACAACAAATTAATAAGGGTCCTATGCCTTTATATAATAGGCTTGACATTCTAGAATAAAAAAAAGAAAAGGCAAACCCTAGAGCATGATCTTCCTGAAGTACCCTTTGAATTTTTGAATATTTGAACATGGTCAAATTCTCATCCGTGATCTCTGATTCTTCACATGTGTTTGCCATCTAGTAAAATGTATCTCAATCGTTCATTTGGGTTTGGGGGTTAAGGAATCAACAGGGACCATGGATCATGTCCCCTTTTTGGGATTTGGGTAAAAGTGAAAGATGCAGGAGAGTGGTGGGGTGAGCACATAGGTGAAGTGAGGACAAAAGTGAGAGTGAGATTTTGATCAACACATGATCAATCCCATATCTGGAGAATTAATCACCCTGAATTAGGTATTTAGTGAGATCATCAATTAGGGTTTAAGGGAATGAAAGAGGGGTGTTGATCTGGTTGGGGGGGGGGGGGGTTTGAGTATGTTAAGCGTACTTTTATTTTAATAGTAATAATTTGAATTATCAATTAATTAAACTATCAGTGTTAAGTGAAACACTGACATGGGGGTTTAAGTTGTGTCGGTTATTTGGGTTACATTGGTGGATATGAGTTATGATTTAAGCAAAATATACCCTCCATCTCCCAAATTTCTTCTAAATAACTCTTGGCAGTTTTAATACCCCTTTTCTTTGTAAACATCTTTAGGCTAATTACATTTTCAGTCCCTTTGTTTTAATCAATTAAGGAGTAAGGACTGAAAATTCAATTATTTTAATCTTCAAGAGCTTGTTTTGACAAGTCTTCATTCTTCAAGGAAATTTCTTGAATAACTTGATTCTTGGAGGACCAAAGTTGAAAAATCTCTAAAGATGAGGGACCAAACTTGTACAATCTTCAAACTTCAAGGGTATTTTTACAAATCCATACTCGGGTCTGGTTCATTGTGCGGCTTCTTTTTCCGTGTTCGTTTTTGCTTGATTCTTGTAATATTTTGGTGAATTCACGATATCCGTACCTAAAATACACAATGAACAAATACAAGCATATTTTGGGGTATTTTTAATGATATTTTAACCGTTTTAAGCCCGTTTAGGACGACGAGACCCTGTATAATTACGGTCTCATCACTCCTCCATACTAAACCTTTGTCGTGCCCTCACGCAATGCTAGAATAAAGTATCTTAGCACCTCCAAAAGTCATGTTTATGCACTTTTATTGAATGATAAACTTGCAACACTACTACTACTACTTGCTACTACTTGTGTTTTAGACATAATGTATGATTTTCATCACGATTAAGTGAGTTTTAGGGTCAAAGAATAAGAACACGTGAATGCCTCATAGAGATAAGTTCGTTGTCCTCGATTTTCACCCAATTCTATGCTAAGCGTGTAACGAGATCATTGTCATTATGAGTTAGTAATGCTAACACTACTCATATGCCCTAATCACGTACTTAGACTCCCTTAATCCTATTTGGTATCTCTTATATTTTATTTTTGTCTTGAATGTTCATGAGGGTACATTTTTTACTTATGTGATGATAGAGATTAAGGTCCAAAAATAGAGTCATAACGATGTAACCAAGACCATCGAATTAACCCCTCCTAATAGACAACGATGTCAAAAAATTAAGTCAACAAGAAGTATCGATAAACATGGTTTTATTACGGTTTTGAAGATGAGACTTATTACCAAGACTTTTATACGCCCCCTAATGGATGGGCCTTATTATCATAGGTTTACCTCCATCTTTTATTCAACTCCGCCATGGAGCTTTTATTATGACTTCGGTCTTGCCTTGCCTTTTATTTAACCTCGCCATGAGGTGTTTATTATGGCCAAAGAAGTATATCCTCACGCTAAAGCAAATTTGGGATCTTTAAAGCTTCAAAGATTAAGGCTTAATTCACTTTCAATTTGGGCATAGATTTTTCGGCCTTGTGAGCTTCGAATTTTTGCTTAGTTTAGGTGAGCACTTGAAATCTTATTATTGGGTGAAGCTTTCGATTATTCGGGTTGCCAATACTTCAAGACCGTGACGCTGGCGATACCTTATGTTTTCCCAATTTAATTACATGGAAGATACTAGAAAAGACTAGAAACCAACAATCAAGACTAAACCGCTAAGCCAATACTTATTAGCAAAATATATACAAGAGAAGGGAGAATAAGCAAACAACGAGAACACATGATTTTTTGAAAGAATACGAGTACTCTACGTTTAGCATAGTAACTTATAATTAACTCTATCATTTCTCGTCCTCATTTAAGAGACTTAGCCTAGTATAAGTTAAGGAATCGAAGCCGAGTGCTCAACACGCATGATCGAGTAAAAAATTACTCTTATTATCGCCATCAGAAAATTTACATTTGTGTCTCCAAACACTTATGAAAACATGAGAAATTTTTTTGAATTTGGCCATTTTTAGCCTTATTTTGCAACAAAATGATAAACAAAAAGATAAACTTTAGAAAGCGTGAAGGTTTGGCAAGGCAAGTATGTATTCACCCCCATACTAAAGTTAAATATTGTCCTCAATGTTTCGAGTCTAAGGGTAGGATACCTCCATACTAGAGACGAAGTCGAATGCATAATCTAGCATGAAAAGGATGTAATCATTAAATCAATAGCCGTTTATGAAGTGTGCTAAAAACCTAAGGTTAGAACATATAAGGATATATCATATGGATATCGAGAAATTCTTCAAAGCAAATGATCGAGTGCTCACGTAAAACGAACACGAGGGGCTCCAATCGTGAAGATAATGATCATCTAAAAACCACAAGTCACAAAAAACCACGGAACAAAGGTTGGAAGGGCACAAATCCCCTCATTTGGATAATTAGAAAAATAAAAGTATTTACAAGGATAAGCATGATAATTCCCCCATGAGGCACCTCGTTTTTGATTACCGAGTCATGAGCTCGACTCGATCCCCATAAATGTGATCATTTAGGGATTATCTTGGTTCAGTCATTTTTGGTGGGACTTACATGTAATCAAGGCCGAAAAGCAACCGTGAATAAAGGCAAAGCCTTTATACCAGGATCGAAGATCGTATCCTCACATTTTGTTGAAAATAAAACACGCAGAGCCGGAGGATACGTCTTGTAAGGAAGAAAACTCCTTACGACGTAGGTAAACTCATCATATCTGAGGGGGTGGGTCGGTATACTTTGAAACGAAGGTGAAACCGAAAGAGAATTAATCAAATTAGGAGTTTCAAAGTCTCCCCCCAGATCGAAGGCAAAAGCCTCATTAAAATCCTAATTCTCATCGAGAGGCGGTCCATCGGTGAACCCCTCCAGAATGGAAACATCACAAGTAGAAAGAGGAGTCTCATCCGTATGAGACTTCGGGAGGATGACTAGCAAATCCGGCTCATCGAGTTCAGAATCCTTAGAATCCTCACTCTCGATGTCCTCGAACGTCTCATCAAAGAGAGGATTTACGTCACAAAAAATGAATGCGTCATCAAATTAGAATAAAGGGTTCGAAAAGATTTTAAAATCGGTATTTTGAACGTCCTCGTCGATTAGTAACTCGTCATCACTAGCAGAAAAATCATCGTCATTGAAAAGAGGGTTCGAAAAAGTCGTTGATTCTCTCCCCGAAGTGTCAATGGGAGAGACATCATCACAAGAAATCGATTCACACTCACTATTGTGATTTGCCTCGTTAGAATCTTCGTGGAAAAATTCGTCGAGGGCAAAATCACTTACCTCATCTTCAGAGAAAACCGTAGGCTCACTTTGGATTGGGATAGGGATCTCGACACTAGGATTAGTGCTGAGATTCGTCTCCCCCATACTTAGAGAGGCATCGGTTTCCGTAGTAGGTATAGGAGTAAAAGGCTCTTCATTTGAAGATTTTGCCTTAGTAGTTTCGACATCGGCGTCGAAAAATGTATCGATGTGAGCAAGTCCCTTGGCGGACTTCTCACATGATAAATCCATAATCTCACACGGTGTGGGATTAGGAGTAAAAGGCTAGTCACTTGACGTTGTAGCATTGATGGTTTCAAATTGGTCCTTCAGAGGGATCGAATGCGGGTTCTCAAAAGACGTAGAAATAGTAGTAACACGTCCCTCCGGAATTAAATTTTGATACTCTTCAAAAATCGAGGGGTCAACGATTCTCCTTAAAACCTTATCAATTTCTTTTTTTTTTCAAAATCACTTAACAGAATTTCTTCGTCAAAATTTTGTTTATTTTGATTTTAAAAATCTTTGATAACTTCAACTTCATTAGAAAAATTAGGTTCCAAAGGTTTAACATTCATTGTTCCAACACGTGCTACGAGTTTTTCTTGTTGTTTATTTTCGAAAACATTTTCAAAAACCTCGTTCATTGACACCCTCGTTTCCTCATCTTCGATGCTCTTTTCAACCTCTTCAACAATTGGGTTATTATTTATTTCTATAATTAGTTGAAAGAGCGTTTCAAGTCGTTCAAAAATACGATTAGAACTTTCATCGATGCGACTACAACACTCGTCGATGCGGATAGAACCGAGATCATCATCGAAAACATGTTGTGGATGTGAATGGTCAAATTCGGAATTGTAACATGGATCGGGCTCATGGGAATTTTGAGGATCGAGATTGTATGGTGGGGCCTCAAAATTATCAAAACCAAAATTATCGTATGAATTGGGTTCATCATAATTAGTTGGTTGGCAAGAATAAGTATTG
Organism: Glebionis coronaria; assembly: GCA_025667525.1. Lineage (NCBI taxonomy): Eukaryota > Viridiplantae > Streptophyta > Magnoliopsida > Asterales > Asteraceae > Glebionis > Glebionis coronaria. The sequence continues at coordinate 426,630,027 of CM046877.1, forward strand.
TGAGGCCCCCCACAATTGTCGCAACACGGATTTTGAGAAAAATCCGGTTCGTCGTATGGATAACCACCCCCATTGTCGTAATTGTAACCCATGTCGTGTGATTCGTCAAAACCGGAAAATTGATTGTCGAAATACGTATTTTGGTTCATCGGTTGACAATCGTACCTATAGTGAGGTTCATTTCCACAATTCTCGCACGACGGTGAGTATTGCAAAGATTGGTCAACGAAATTCAGATTTGGCTCGTGATTGTGACCATTTGGGTATTGAATTGGACACTCATCGTGCCAATGGGAAGGGCTTCCACAATATCGGCAATGGATAAGACGTTCTTCGTTAGTATACAAACAATTTGTCAGATTACACGATGGACATGACCTAAATACTGCATAGTTGATATAATCTCCGCACCTTTCGCATACACACCATGGACAAGTCACGGAACCAAACTTTTGTCTCCCACAACCTAGGCAATGAAAATCCATGAAGAATTAAAATTTAGAGGGGTTGAGAAAAAGAATTATGAAAATAGAGGGAAAAATCAAAGAATCTTTTTGTGTTTTTGGTTTTTTAATTTTTTGGAATTTTGGTGTATTACGTAGAAATTAATCTACAAAAACTATCCACCAATCAAAGGACTCGATTAATGAATCCAAGAAGAATGAAGGTAATTACTTGAAGTAAAAACACTCGTCGACTTTGAAACGTTGGCGGAACGCCAAAACGTTTCGAGGCTCAATAATTAAAGATCACAAAAATAGATGTATTAATACTTGAGTGGCAAACCCTTAATCAATCGTCACTAAACCGACACGCACAAGCAAGCGGAGAAACGAGGCGGCGTGAAGCACTTAAGAGTCTTTTTCTTTAGAGTGTATTTTATAACACCCGCCTTATACCCACCTTATAGTTTGTATCAATTGAGATCGAATCTTGTAAGAGTATTTATCTATTTTTCCCTTTGATTTTTGTTTGAATTCGATACAACAATAGTTACCGGAACGCTCAACTATTGAGGTGCGATTTCTCGCGTATTTGGATGATTACTGTGTGTTAAATGTTCTACGTAAATACAATATTATTATGCACAATAAAAACAAAAAATGATTTTGTGTTAATAGAGTTCTATTTAACACGTATTTATTTCTATGGTTAATAATACAGAAAAATAAAAAGAAGTATTTACGATAAAACGTAAACACTCAAACAAATACGATAAATAAATATTGCAAAACACACCTCTCCGGCAGCGGCGCCATTTTGTGATTCGGTATTTTTGTATACTTTATTTTAGGAAAAACAAAGCGACAAAAGCGGGTAAGTATTAAGTATCACGTTTTGTGAAAAACGCGAATACTCGTCGTTGAGTTCATTCTCGAGGAGGTATGGTGTTTAGCCAACAATTTTAGACGTATTTAATCGAGTGATTACGTTCTTGGAAAGAAGTAAAGAAGGGAAAATTGAGACGAATTACGCTCAAAATTACTCTATGACGTAAAAAATGCGAGATCGTAAACTCGACAAAAAAACCCAAACTACGCTAAAAATATAAAAGTTATATAATAGGATTAGCAATACCTGATGATGTGTGTGAATAATTGATCGGGGATGACAAGGAACCTAGAAAAGGTGCATGGTCTGTGTGGTGGTGGTGATTCGATGGTGGTGTCGATTCGACAGTGGTGGTGTCCCGATGGTGATGTTGTTTCCGATGGTGGTGGTGTTTCTATAGTCGTGGTGTTTCTATGGTGGTTGTATCTCGATGGTGGTGGTGTTTTGATGGTGGCGATGATTCGATGGTGGCGGTGATTCGATGGTGGTTTTATATGAAGTAAGTGTTTGAAAGGATTTGGGTTTAGTTTTGTGTGACTGTGTGAAACGAGTAGGCTGTAAATGTTCAGTGGTTGAGAGGAGTGTGTTTAAGTAGTTGGCAGATCCAACCCTTCCATTTTTTACTAAGTTTCAGTTTAGACCCTGCGTTTTAATATGTTTTAAAAGACACCCTGTAATTTGATTTCTAGGTTTTCTTCCAATACAAGGTTTTCTCTAGATCCCATCCCTATATATATATATATATATATATATATATATATATATATATATATATATATATATATATAGAATGAGAACACAGTAAAATTGTAAAAAGCAAAAAATTACAACTAAATAAGCTGTTAAGCAGCTTATAGAGTTTGAAGACGATATATAAGCTATAAACTAACACCCCTTAAATATTAGAAGATCCAAACCATTACCAGTAAAGTCCCTAGGGCAACTGGTAAAGGTGTTGGAGTATGAGAGTGGGGGCGCGGGTTTGAGTCCTGGCCCCTACTTTTTGGACAAATATATATATATATATATATATATATATATATATATATATATATATATATATATATATATATATATATATATATATATATATATATATATATATATATATATATATATATATATATATATATATATATATATATATATATAGGATCAATAGAAAACTTAATCTCAAAAGAAAACTTAGAAAACCTTTTTTCAACCGTTGGATCAAAGGCCTCCCACCTTCCTTTTTTTGTAAAAACTACAAGGACTTGATTGTTACTTCCTTCATTCTTCAAGGGGCGATTTTTTAAAAAGCAAACACTTACCATATATAATACTTTATTTCATTTCATTTTTTTCTTCTTTCCTCCGATCAAACCCTCGACACACATAGCCACCAACACAACCATCATCACCAGTACCAACCACCACCACAACCACCGTCAACGATTCATCATCATCCTCATCCCCCTGATATAACCACCACCCTATACACCTTCACCGAATCGTCATCATCCTCACCCTCTTGATACAACCACCATCACCACAGCCACCATCACCGGTACCGTCACAGTTGCCGGTGGTTTCGGCGCCGGTTGCTGAAGGTAAACTCATTGTTTCAGGTAACACAAACCCTAATTTAATTCATATATGTATTTATTTATAGTTTTATATGTATGTTTAGATATTGGGTTTAATTGTTGATAATCTGAAATATGAAAACCTGTATTGAGTAGACGAATGATTTCATTGTAGTAGTAGTAGATAAGTATGTCATTGACTAGATGAATGATTTCAGGATGTCAATGTTATCTTATTGCTTTTTGCTAATATACATGTAGAAAATCACATCTTATTAGATGTGTTGTTTAATCACATACCAAATTTTAGTTAATAAAAAGTTTTAGCAGAAAGTGTAGTATTACCTTAATAAGATCAAAAAGTGATTTTGTTACATATCAAATTATGAATCAGGTTCTGTTGAGATTTAAGTCATAGTTTATGCTAGAAGATCAAAATACATCAGACACCGGAAGTAATGAGTTTTCAAGGCCGATATTTTGATGCATTTAGTTTTCATGGCCGATACTTTGATGCAATGAGTTTTCATTTGTTACTTTAGTGTGTGTCCGTGTGCTTACACTATTAAAGTACCTGTTAAAATAGGTAAGTAGGAGTCGCTGCTTTTCACAAACTATCTCATATCGAAATCATATGATATATAACAATGAATTTATCCTAATGAGAACGGGTGACATTTATTTAAAGCAAAGTTGTGGCACTTCGTCAATATCCAAAAAAATCTCACTACTTGTTTCATGGAAAAAAAAATTAGAAAGAAAACTAAAACTTTAATAATGAAATCAAATGGATTCCCTACTATTATATAAACAGATTCGCTAAAAAACATAATAGCTTAGATGCCTACTAATATACAAACAAATTTTAGAGACCTGAAAACAGCAAAGTGAGCACTTAATTAAATATATGTACTGTGGTTAAATAATAAAACCCAAAACATATTCTAACTGAATAGACAAATAAAGTATGTTAGAGAACCCACCAATGTTATTCAAACGGATGCACTAAAGTTCCTAAAACAAATGCTCTGCTATTATACACTTGCTTAGGCCTGGTAGATTATTTTATCGAGATTTTCAAATGTTTAAGGAGTTTCGGCTAGCTGTCATGACTTTAGGCTGACCTTTGGATCTTTCTACGGTATTATTTAGAAATCATATCTTCTTAGTTGGGCAGCCGATCAATTCACAGGTAGTTCAACGGGTAATATTGCATCTGGTTATGTTGGCCAAATAGACGAGAATGCTGATGTACTGGTGTGATATAATTTTGACTACCATTAAACTTTTTGCGTGCCTAAACTTGATTAAATATTGAAGTTCCATTAGCTACTTTATAAATATTATATCCTTGCTGCAGCATGATCACCAGTGATAGATGATCTTTGAACCAGAATCTGGCTCACTGGCTTACCAGTAGTCGGTGCCTCAAATGTTGTGCGAGAAAGTTCAAGATCCTCAAGGTCCCAACCTAATCTTCTTGTTGGTCCTGCTCTTCTATCTTGTCCAACATTCTTGTTGGTATCAACATCAAGAGGAAGTTCAAGATCCTCAAGGTCCCAACCTGATATTCTTGTTAGACCCACTCTTCGGCTTTGTCCTACATTCTTGCTATGCACAAGCAATGTGATATGTCCCTGCAGGTACAAACCTCTTTCTTTCATGCGTTGTAGTGAATGTTAGCTTTGTTTTAAACTCCTTATGAATAGAAAACGTACTCCTTATGAATAGTCACGGGTGTAACACATTATGGTATCCGAAAACATATTGTGTAAGATCTACATCATTTAAACAGATATTGATTGTGAATACATGTGATTGAAGAGAATCTATATAGCTATAATTATAAATTTACTTAACAGTAAACTTCAGAAAGATGCATTCTTTAAAAATACACTTTAGAATACCTTCGACCCATTTGACCATTTTCTTGTTTGCCAGATTGGAGATCAGCACACAGGCTACCTATTGGAACTAATGTTTACAAAGCTTTGGTATGGAGCTGGTTAAGAAAGGGTAGTGTTTTCTAGTGGATAAAATTCAGATACAAGCAGTAGGAAAACATACCCTGCTAATGGTCTCCAAATTGTTAGGATGAGTGCAACCTTGCCCAATGTTGCGGCCTTTGTCCACACCGACTATACAAGCTCCCCTTTAAACCCTTGATATACCCTGAGCCAGGATTCAATAACCAACGCAGACAAGGTGATACACCTTATGCTCAAGTGTACACAACAGATGTTCTTGTTTAGTATACATTAAGTACGGTTTAAAGCGTTTATGACTTAATCCTGGTTTTGTGCAGGTTATATTAATAGTTGTTATGTGAGGATTAAATTGGCCACTAGCTTCAGTTTGATATTTGGTGTGCATTACTTTTTCATTGAGTAAAAAATAAAGGTTTTTTGGGCTAAAGGTTTCAGGTTGTAGGAACTACTCAATCCTTTTAATGTGTTCAGTTCAACATTCGAATAAGTGATATCATTTTTTCACTTAGACTATATTTGTTATTTTTGATGTAAATAATTTTCATTATATCTATTTATTTTACCTTTGTAAAAAAAAGAAGTTGCAAGTTCTTTGTAGGATCTGCTCCAACAATCACTCCTTTATGCAATTTTTGTATGCATTTCTGATTTATACGGACTGAGCTTTGTCTCGTACAAACAGATGACCAAATATGTCTACAAACAGATGCCCTCATACGTCTCTAATAAACAGATGCTTTAATATCTACAAGCAGATGCAATGAAGAGACACTGAGGAAGTGACACTAAGAACGTCATGTAAACTCATGCAATAACTACTTTATACAGCGTGAGAACATCCAAAAAAAATACTTGCAATCACAATATAATAAAACATAGGACTGACATGTTCATAAACATTTCAACACTAAAACTCATAATCGATAACCAAGTTAATTAACTAAAACGAAACAAATATCAACATTCAAACCGTAAACATGTAAATAACTACTTTATACAGCGTGAGAACATCCAAAAAAATACTTGCAATCACAATATAATAAAACATAGGACTGGCATATCAGGTAAGAGACGTTGCAGTATTGGTTGTGGACAAGCTGATTACACAATCTCAGACGACAAGATTTACAGGATCGACCAAAGACACCTTTTGCAAGCAGACTCCAGTTACCTTCATAATCTATGGTTTTATGTGGACCAGGGGAATTGGTATGCATTTGAAATCAAACATAAAATTAAGGCAGAAGTATACCACTAATGCAACCAAGCCCAACACCTGAGATCTTATCACAAAAGTTCAAGTTCAAATCCTTGACATTTTTGCAGTCCTTAACATGACATAGATGATGCTACTACACCCATGACCCAACCACATGACCTGCATAAAGTAGAGACAACCCATGAGATGAGGCAACAAAAGATCAGAGACTATATATACCTTTTAGCGTACAACCAACTTATACATAACTACCTGTTTACTATCGGGACTCCAGCAAAAAGCGTAAATTTGTGAGCATCCTGTCAAAACAACTCACCCTTCTTCTACAGTTTTTCCTTCATATAGCAGCCCATTTTTTTCTGAGCAAACAATGATGAACTTGGTGACATCGGGTGATGCCTTACACAGTTTACAAAACTCGTATTATCCCTGAAAATGAGAATGCCGAATGCAACAACCTGATACTTGGTCAGTCAACAACACCTGTGTTTATAATGGCGCTTCTTCAAATACATACTATGTTAAGCTATTTTATAATATAAACCTATGCGACTGCTTGAACATAAATGGTGGTCCTTCATACAAACCCATAAAAAAATGTTGCAATAAATTCATTAATCATATAAAAGTATGCTAACAGACACTGTAAAAATAAGCACATAATTACTAAAGAGAAATTTTACCTGAAATGGAGGCACGTCAAACATGGGCAAAGTCAAACCCATTGTCATTAAAGGATATCCAGTGGCTAGATGCATGTTCGAATGATTACGTGGTCCGGAAAGCATATTTATTGAATTCATATCTTCACTTCTACCTCAAGAAGAAGATGTTCGATCATGCTTCCAGTCAGGTCGTTTTACCGAGGGGATGTATGTGGCACCCATAAAGCTCAAATTTAATGGTCAACAAGATATGTGTACCAAGGAGGATGACAACACCTTCCTCAAACATTATTTATATGGGTGTTTATCTACCTAATAAACTGAAAAGATAGAAGATAACCTTCTGGCGTTCACATTGCACTTTCTTTATAGTTCAAATGGATGGGTTCGAAACGCTACCTTCCCTGTTCTGCCCTCAGATGGGGGCATTTGTGAGCGGTTCATAGGCCAAGCCACAATGCTTATAGAAGGTAGAAGTAGACAAAGGAGCTGCATAAAACTGACTGTAATCATGCTGTAAAAAGATATAAACATGGTAAACACGTATATTAGAGATGGTTTCGTATATAATCTACAAGGAATATCTCAACTTATGTTATTGTACTGACCAATTAGTATTATTGATGACGGACTCAATAATATGGTAGGGAAGACTGTGATAAAGTTCTCTAATTTGGTTTCCACGCAACTACCTTAAAGATAAAAAATGCACACCAGATTCAATATCTTTTTTATTGTAGGAGCCAACCAATCGGTCGATTTTGACAACAAAGACAAGTAAGAAAACACATACATATCATATCTGGGATGAATGTACTCGCATATTCATTGGGGTTTGGAATTCAATCTTCCTATCAATTCTTTCTGTAAAAGGGCTTGATCCAAGATATCAATAAGGGTGGTAGCCATCAAAACCCGGTGGACATAACAAGAACATTAAAGACAAAACTGAACGAAATTAAATTGTCCATTTCTTCATCCAGTTACACATTACTCCTTCATTTTGCTACGTACCTTGATTTTGTTTGATGCTTCAAATCCATACAGCTGATTAAGAAGCTCAAGCAGAGTTCTTGCACTTCACTGTCACCATTCCCACTTCAAGACTTCGTACAAGCAGATCCAATACTATCTATTTCATCCATAAATACGATAGATGGAGCATGTTATCTGCACATAAAAATGATAACAGACCATCCATTAGTAGCCCAAAAAAGATATAGGGTGTCACAGAAGAATGATAAAACATCATTATAAACGTATACAGTATACAAACCTAGACATGACGAAAAGTTCTCACCATCCGATACCCTTCTCCAATATATTTATTCACTACTTTGGAACCAAAGACCCTGATAAGGGTACAATCAGTTAATAATCCACTCACAAATGCTGAAAATAGAGGCCTGATAACATAAGAGAGAATAAATGAAGTCGCTCTGAAAATTTTTAAGTAAAAACTGGCAAACAAGCAAACATATATCACAGATAACAATTACCTAGTACAGCTTGATGCACGTCATAAACATCCTTCTTACCAAGTACAGCTTGTGTAATTGTGTCTATAAGGGGCGTTTGGATTGACACAAAAGACACTATAAATTCACGATGGCATATTGGGGACATTATGACAAAACAATAATATGCCTTAACTTAAGCAAATAGATGGCCTAGCTAATTAAACAAACAGATGCCCAAACTAATAAAAAAAAGATGCCCAAACTAATAAAAAAAAATGCCCCGACTAAATAAACATTTAGATGTCCTAACTAATTAAACAAACATATGTCATAATTTAGTGGTTGGAATCTCAAATTAAATAGCAAATTATAAATCTTGAAAACACAGATATCTAAATCAAACAAGCCAAAATATAATCGATGGGAAACATATGAAATACTCTAACATTAACTTCAATTTCAATCAGATTCAGATAATTTTATCAGCCGGTTTAGATCATTGCAAGATTGAAATAAACAGATTTTTCATCCATTTATCTACACATTCTGTTTCAAATCATAAGCTAATATTGAATAATAATATTCATCGATGCACTAATAATACACAACTGATGCCGTAATAACAGACATGCTTACGAAAACATGGTACTTTAAATCGCTACCAACCAAAATAAAAGAAACTATACAGAAAGTAAAAGAGATACGACATATGCGTAAAGAGGAATCAAATATGAATAATTTGAACAAGTATATAACTCATTTTTTAACAAGCATATACATTATATATTATATTATGCATATACCAAAATTATGCCTTAATTATAGCATATATGCCCCTAGTTTAATTGTTACAATATACCAAAAGTGATGCACAACTTTATAACAAATAGATGCCTTGTATCTAATAGTATACATACACCAAACTTATGCCTTAATCTTAGCTTACAAATACCCTAAATTTAATAGACTATATACCAAATTGATACCTATTTTTTAACAAATAAATGCCTTGTATCTGATGGTATGCTTACACCAAACTTATGCTCTAACATTGTTTATACATACTGAGCTACTTATTGCATCAAAGTAGGTGACAGTCACAAGACAAATTAAGAAGACAAATTAAGAAGACAATATTGAGCACAAAGCGAAGCCAATTTTACAATTTTACAGTCCCGACTAAAATCAAAAACGGTATAAAGATAATGCACATAAACCATAAGTATGTAATTATGAGCACGGCCAAGTCACTACCCACAATAATGGGGTATATATCTAACTTTTTATAATTTCAAATGCAGGGCATCTTCAAATAAATTATAGGAAAATTTCAAATTTGACCCACTTGAACCGTTTAAAATATGTATCAACATCTGAATTTGTACTAACCTTTTATGGCATTACAAACAAACAATATGACTCCCTAATAAACAAACAAACAGTTTCCCTAACCTTACACATAATAATAACGTGTAATGTGATGCTTTAAATATACACCGTATTCCCCTAAGATGTCATCTCATTCAACAATAAACATATATGCTGTAATTAAGCATAACATTTATAAAATCTCATTCACACATTTCATCAAACACGTGATGCGCAACTTTAATAAACACGTTTTTCATGCAATTTCTTGTCAAATTTGCCAGTGTCTTGAAGAGAATATGATGATATCATTATAAACATTAAACAAAACTTCAAAAAGCATCAAAAATATTTGATTCAACATTTGAAAAAGTAAAAATATAAAAGTTATATAATAGGATTAGCAATACCTGATGATGTGTGTGAATAATTGATCGGGGATGACAAGGAACCTAGAAAAGGTGCATGGTCTGTGTGGTGGTGGTGATTCGATGGTGGTGTCGATTCGACAGTGGCGGTGTCCCGATGGTGATGTTGTTTCCCATGGTGGTGGTGTTTCTATAGTCGTGGTGTTTCTATGGTGGTTGTATCTCGATGGTGGTGGTGTTTTGATGGTGGCGATGATTCGATGGTGGCGGTGATTCGATGGTGGTTTTATATGAAGTAAGTGTTTGAAAGGATTTGGGTTTAGTTTTGTGTGACTGTGTGAAACGAGTAGGCTGTAAATGTTCAGTGGTTGAGAGGAGTGTGTTTAAGTAGTTGGAAGATCCAACCCTTCCATTTTTTACTAAGTTTCAGTTTAGACCCTGCGTTTTAATATGTTTTAAAAGACACCCTGTAATTTGTTTTCTAGGTTTTCTTCCAATACAAGGTTTTCTCTAGATCCCATCCCTATATATATATATATATATATATATATATATATATATATATATATATATATATATATATATATATATATATATATATATATATATATATATATATATATATATATATATATATATATATATATATAATGAGAACACAGTAAAATTGTAAAAAGCAAAAAATTACAACTAAATAAGCTGTTAAGCAGCTTATAGAGTTTGAAGACGATATATAAACTATAAACTAACACCCCTTAAATATTAGAAGATCCAAACCTTTACCAGTAAAGTCCCTAGGGCAACTGGTAAAGGTGTTGGAGTATGAGAGTGGGGGCGCGGGTTTGAGTCCTGGCCCCTACTTTTTGGACAAATATATATATATATATATATATATATATATATATACTAGTGGCAAAACCCATCCGATGGACGGGTATGACTTCTGATTGTCGTTTAATTTTTTTTGCTAAATGTTTGTTTAATTTATAACTTTCATTTTTAGTATAGTTTTCTTTTAATTCATTATGACTCGGTGTGACTTGTATTTTTTTTAAGTATTTTTTTTATGAAAATAAATGTTTTTATGTTTTTTTATGTGGATAACTATTTGTTTGTAATTTTTTAAAACATAGTGTTTGCTAATCAATATGTTTTAGTACACTTGTATTCAATACTTTTTAGTACAATTCTCTGAATTTCTTTCGTAATCTAAGGATTGTGTCTACTCACTTACATTAGTTCTAATATATATAAATAGATATAGAAAATAGCATGTATTTAAAAGATGTTTTTATGTTAAAGATAACTATATACTTGCTCATAGTCAATACTAACAAACGATTGTTATTAGTGTCTAGGATATTCTTCTAGTTTATTATTAACAGAAGTTATTTTAATCGTGTCTTGATGTAAACGAATCGAGGCGGCACCTTTCGGATCATGAGCATGCGGAACTTAAATATTGCATACTCAGTAACATTTGCACTTATCACGTGGGACAACTTTTATAAGCACTCTATACTACATATGTACACACATGTATTGATAAAAGCTTTAATTGAGTGTATATGATATGATCAACCTACTTTGGACCAGATAACATTAATATGATTCATACTTATTCAATACAGGAGTGCAATAATCTAAAATAATACTCACTTATAATAAGGGGTGATTGCAAAAGGGAAAATCACTTAGAAATGTAGTAAACTTACTATTAAACTTTTTAATTTCGATCATTGTGTGTACTTTGTGACTATTTTACCCCATTCTAACTAATCGTTTGTCGTTTACTTGTTCCTAACTCAAACACATTAATCCATTAAGATATGTGAATAGTAAAAATTACGAGTTGTATTCTCAACTAAACATAAAACTATATAAAACCGAGATTAATCACCTCTTATTACTCTTGTACCCAAAGCATAAGAGTCTATGAAAGAACATAGCCTGTTGCAACCAGTTTCAGAAATTCATCAAGTTCTGATCTAAACTTCATTTAAAGTTGCTTAACAATTCATGTTGCTGTGATTTACCTTGCATAAATTAAATTCCAAAGCAACTGAATGATGTTGTTTGCTCTCGTCCGAATGCAGCATCTTCGCCCAGTTGCTTGTGATCGAGAAAGACACTGAAAAAATTATCATTAAAAAATTTTAATATGAAACACAACACCAAATGATAAGACAGCAGACAGATTGAGAAATTGTACTTAATATCCAAGACCAGCATTGCTTTTTCGCTGATATCTTTTGAGTTGTCCATGACCTCGAACATACATCACCCCCTGAATTGTAATTCGAAAAAGAAGAGACAAGACAATAAAATGTAAGTTTCAATCAAGCTAAATTTCTACAATTAAGGATTCAACCATAAAAAACATTATAATGGTTATATTTGGGGAGGAATATCATCACAAAAGAGTATCATGGTAACTTTTTTGTGAAGCTTTGAAAATGGAAACCTGCATTTTTGTATCAAAATCGATGAAAGTTTCTATTTTCTAATGTGCAACATGATTATTGCTTCGAGACCAAAACGAATAAACAACATTATGTAAGCAGAAAGATTGGAGAACCTAAATGAATACCTATTGAAAACAAATACATCGCAATCCTCCCGTGCTTCAATCCTTGTTTCATGATCCATGTCGTGTCACAGTTGGAGTACCCCATCCTGAAACACCAATCATTTCTGAAAGTTTGTTAAGCCAGAGATCGTCTAGTCTCTCCAGTCACATATTCAAAGGCCCCGTGCCAACTTCTAGGAAGAGGAAAGGAAAAAATAATATTAATATTAATTTATTATTAAAAAAATTTAACTCGGTTTTTTGCTATAAAGAAAACATGAGGTATACAGTAGCAGTACTTATTCCGATATCCAAATGTTATAAGCTATTTCGTGAATTTAGAAACTGAACACACGTTTAATGATTAAGTGATACATCTCGGATAGTCTGCCCAAGACCGTAAAGTAGGTGTGAGCTGCTTGGCTACTCTAATCACAGAGTAAAAGAATGAGTTTCAAATACATAATGACCATCTTCAATATAAATAACGCCTCAACCGCATAGTAAAAATACAAGAATACCAACTAATAATTGTATATTGTTTACTTTAGATTGAACTTTTGTAGTTTGATACTCATCTTCGTTCATTTGGTACTGTTACACTTTCTAGGCTAGAGCTACAAGAGAATCTATAATTGAAAACCTTGCATGAGATATTCATAAATCTCAATTAAACAATTTAGGTAAACAAATGTATCTTTAAATTTCATAAAAAATGTTTTAACATTTGACCCGTCATAATGTTTAAAGGCAACCCGTCAATCCAAATGTACCTGCATACAACCCAATCTAGCAAGTATCTAAAATACAACACCAGACCTCAAATACTAAAAGAAACCCGGTAAAAAAATATCCGTTTTGACACGTAGTTCAAAAGGCACGCGTTCTGACCCATTTTGACATATCTACATTGTCAAATATAAATGCATCAGAAGTTGAAAGTAGCATATCTTATAGGAACAAAGCTAGAATTCCATTAGGCATGTCATAGAACGCGAGAAGCTTTCTCCTTTAGGTCCCAATCAATATGGTATAAGAGCCAAAATGTCAGTAAGAATTTGGTTTCTCAGTAAATATTTTTCGGCGTCATTTATAGCAAAGACTTTGCCATAGATAAAAAATAATAAATTTAGCTCTAAGACAAGATTAATCTATTTAATTGTGGGAAGTGTTTCAACAGATGCCCATTTTTTTACATGTAACCTCCATTCGCGCCAAGACCACCGAAGCCTCTGTTTCCACCCAAACCACCAAAGCCTCCACTTCCCAAACCCCCTAAGCCTCCCAGAAAAGGACCAGAGCAATCTGAGCCGCCACAAGTACAACCATCTCCAGTTGTTGGTCAACTACCGCTAAGTGACGGTTCACCGCCTCAAGGTCTACCATTTACAGAAGTTGGTCAATCACCCTTAAGTGACGGTTCGCTGTCACTGCCATTTCCAGAAGTTGGTCAGCAGCCCGTAAGTGATGGTGTGTTGCCTATAACGGATAGCCAACCAACACCAGAACATGATCAACATGGATATCTCTAGCCATGTCTGGTCTTCTGCTAAAGTCAAATATTTGATGATTTTATGTTCTAATTTCATATGTCAAAGGTTGGGTTATGGTGTTTAGGGGTTCTAAGTATATCACAAAAAACACACAGATTTAGAGGGGTGTCTAGCGGAGTTAGCAAATTTGGCGACTCAACATGCTGGTTAACATTTCTAAACGGGTTGAAGTGGCCCTCATAAAACTTTTTGTTTATCTTAATAAAAATTAATGTGGTAAACACGATTTCAAAAACTATGTCATTGGGCTAATAGGAATATCAATATTTCATGAAAAATGAGATTCATGAGACTGCAAGTATTAAAGATACATCGTGGTTGACTTTTACGTTTTAACTTGTTCAACCCGTTATCCTTTTAGATAACCTTTTTACTTGACTCGTTTGACCTATTAGGAATGAACCGTAAACAAAATTTCAATTAGTCACACTGATCACTTCACAAACTATGTTAATAAACAGTACGGAAAAAGAACAAAACTCACTTGTCCATATCATCCGTTGTAAGATTATCAATTAGCAAATACTGGTCACTGCCGCTTAGCCATTGGTTGAACCACCACCATCATCAAATAAAACTCTCACTCTTTAAAATACAGGATGTAGTTAGCGTATCTTTAAATTTACCTTTTTATGTATGTTTGAAAGGAGAACATTGATGCGAGCATGTTTGTTAAGTCCCAACCATTTTCATCAATGGTGTCACCTGCCTTTAACATAACCTGGTTACATACTATCTACTCCATGTGTTTTCGTTTTTTAACGCCTTTTGTGACCATGCTGTTTTCCGTAGCAATTCATCCTATTCATCCTGCACATATAAAATAACTTGTCAGTAACAACGCTTGAATCCATTTGTCTAAACAATCTTTTAACATATTTTACAGGTTAAACACCTCATAACGATTGTTGTGACAGTAAAAAGGACAATCGACACAGAAAAATAATCATCGTATTTACCTATGCTTGTGCCAGCAAAAAGGAAGACCTTTATAAGTTATAATTGTCAAACCAAATAAATTGCAACTCTATGCAGAGAGCTATGACAGTTGAACTTTATCAAGTAAGAAATAACAAAATTACCTTCAAGATCTCTGGTTGGTCTTGAAGCATGGGCCAAACAGCTTGGAACTGGATACACCAAGTTAGAACTACAAACATCACATTCAATACATTAACTTTAAAATGCATAAGCAAAGAAAGCATTATTACCTTTATTTGAACGACGAACACAGAATCATGAATGATGAATACGAACGAATAATATTAGGGTTTATGATTGTGAAGCGACTAATTACAAAAATCAACCATCGCATATTCTTATCTGCTTTTTTTAATACCTTGTCAAATTCGTTGACAATCTAAACTGAGCAATCCCAAACAACTTATCATATGATCTGTAATCTGTACACTATCGAAACAAACATATACATACAAAAGATCTAAAAAATAAATGACACTTTCTATTTGTCAAAGCTATATTAGGGTTCTATGGAAAGGAGTACCCTTTAATGTGCCATGGGACTCTGCATTGTGCATAATGGACAATAACAAACACTATTCCAGGGAAAGTAGTTTTGAGCCTAGGGAGTGTGACGATCGGTCAATAGAAGTTTGACCTGATCCCTGAACGATGTGCATATCTTTTCTGCCCGATAATGGTGAAGTTGTAAACATATGATTGGTCCCTTTGAATCAAGGACTGTGTTATGTCTGATGTCTCATCGGCCCATCCAATTTGAAGTTGTAGAACTCCATGTCTGCCCTCAAGAACAACATTTATAAGCATCATGCCATTAGAAATTTGAAGGACGTTTATTTTTGCCAACTTGCTAAAAAGCTCGGAAGTAAACACGTACCAATGGATTGTAATAGTATCTAAGACATGATTAACCACTTTTATCACCAATCGATCACCTTCCCTAGCGATAATCCTCGGGATCAGAAATCAACACATCCCTCCCAAATACTCCTAAATAATAGATGCTAAATGTTGTACAATAAGATCTGTATTTTTAGGGATTCATCTAGAACTTGTAAATTTCATTACGGGTTCCATTACCAAGCAAGCAAAAAGATCCTAATGCATCGAACTATAGGGAACTGATTCGTTTTTCATTAAGAAAAGTAGATTATTACCTCAATAATATTATCAATTTTAATCATAGTCATGTCAGTATTAAATTAAAAAGGCAGAAATAACATGGCAGATCACTAACCTTGATGTTGTTGTTGATTGAAGGAGCCGAGGTATACTTGTGAACCCGCTGCATACAAAACACATAAGAATATGACAGAACGAATGAATGGAATAATACTCAATCACTAATCATGAAACTAATCATGTTGTTATGTTCTACAACATAACAACATCCATGCGCTGAAGGTATATAGATCAAACACAACTGGTTCTACAACGGTGTTGCTAACTACTTCACTTTGCCCCGCTGCAAGTGGGCTTTGATCATCAGAAGCAATCTTGATATTTAATCTCTTAGGAGGGAACACATTTTTATCAATGGTACAATGACTTGCTGGCTTATCACGCATCATTAGTCTTGTTACAATATAAGCTAAGGTTAAGGTGGCAGCTACACTCAATTCTGTGATGCGTGAGTTCTCTGTCAGTCACTGATATAGTGTACGTGGCTGGTCTTGTTAGGTTTAAGCACACGGATGCTATCTTTTCAATGATATAGCAAGGCTCTGGTTTTTTTTGGTAATTCCATATGGATACGACGAAACCTTCAATAATCACAAAACAAAAGTTCTACAATTAGAGACTTCGATCTTACACTGATCACCTGTAGATTGTGATTCAAAGCCACACCCTAGATAACCAAGGGAACCAAGAATTGTAAAATCTTGATAACGAACACAGAATATTGAGCATAGCCGAAGCTTTAAAAACTTATTTTTAAGAAAAAATTTATGGGTATAGCAATTTTGCTCCCTTGATTCATTTTCTGATGTAAACATGTATTCAAATCAATCAATAAAATAAAGTCATTGCAATAATGAACAATGTATACGGTATAACTGTAGAAGTATGGTGATCCCTCGTGCTTTAGAATCTTCTTGTAAAAGGATCCTACAAACTCAAAAGCGACATATACAAAATCGCGATAAAATCATTGGTAAGTGTTACATAATACTGATAACTCAAACCATTCAATGCTATAGATCATGAATGAATGATATTAGGGTTTCAAGACAAAAGATACTGATGAATGAACATCTAGAAATTCTGGGATTATTAGACGATATTGTTATCGATTCGAGTTTGCCAGAATAGCAGCCGGGTAATTTTGGGATAAATTGTATAAATAGTTTTCCAAATCAATGTTGCTGATTATTGATAAGGAATGTGTCCTAACCAGGTGTGCTTTATTTATAGAAGATATAATTAATATCTTGGATAGAAGAAAACAAAAAGCGGATTGACTAAGTTGGTTAAGTTGGTTAGATATTAATCTAAGGATAGGAGTTCGAATCTTGCTTACGACTTGCTTTTTATCAAATTTCGAAAATTTATGAATTGTGTGCCACGTCATCCTTTATGAATTATCCTAGTCAGCATTATCTCAATCATAGTTAGCCCCATATATAAGTAAAGATATATATATATATATATATATATATATATATATATATATATATATATATATATATATATATATATATATATATATATATATATATATATATATATATATATATATATATATATATATATTTTATTATTTTTTTTTTCTTTTAACCACTAACTAAACAATAAACCAATAACTGAAAAACACAAAACCAATGTTGTTAACACGATTTGAACCAAAGATTCATGATGAAGACTTCAACAGACCACACCCTTTTTTACTAATTCTTTCTTTATGTGAGCTTTGGCGAATTATGGATTGCCCGGGTAATTTGGATGGCGTTGTTGGGCAGCAGACGACACCCTCACAACCCTTGTGGTTGTGAGGAGTCGAGACACACTCAAATAACAGAAGACAGGCACCAATACACACAAATAGAGCACAAACAAGATCAAATTAAAACGCAAGAAACTATATACTTATACTTATGTCTAGGTATGTTGTTTGGTATCTGTAGGTATCCACACACAAAATTCTAAACGTAATTACCAAACAGGCAACCAGCTTTATTGTTCACGCCCAGGTTTTGGGCTGTGGGCATACAATGAACACACAAACAAGCACCTCCCTTTTACTCTTTGGTCTAGTTATGGATTTTGCTGGACAAGGGGCACCCTGCTAGTTTTTGCTGATAGTTTACACAGTCCACATACCTCAAACAAAAGCACTAAAACAAATACAAATCACGCCACGAATTGTTGATATACCACACAGTAAGAATCAAACAAGCAGGCACTCAAATTACGCAAACGCCACAAATATAAGCTATAGCAGTAACAACAATGCAAGCGGATTTCTATCTTTCTAGTTATGGTTTCACTGTTTGGTGTTGGACAGGTTTTAATGAACGAGACGAAAACACAACACCACTAATCCCTGCTGGTGATTGAGTGTACACAGTAACTAGACCTCGCTAATGCAAATTGATATCACAGCAAGTTGTTAAGAGATATGAACCAATCCAAATGGCAACCCAATCTAAATACTACTACTAGAAAGGCATTAATCCTCCTTAAATCTATATTGGAGGTGTAATTCCAACTTCCGGCATCCTAATTTACCAAGTTATGGCAGTTTGTGACAGAAACATGAAATCAGTGATTATTGAGGCAACAATTAACTAAAATTGCTAATCCACCACCACCGAAAACTTACTAAACCACAAATAAGCATAAAGAAGGCGTGATCAAGTACCTAAACTAACATGTGTAGAGTACAGCCAGGCTTAGGTACTCAACTCCTACCCTAAATTCCAGCATTCCCAAACACCGATTTAAGGACATAATCAAGAAAATAACAAAGTTATGAAATTTAACGAACAAGCGAAAATATAAATTGCATACAATTAAAGTGAACGAAAATTAAGCAAGATAAACAAAACAATAAGGCAGATAAGCAAGTAACACATTAAATATCTTATAGGCACAAAAATGCAAAGGAGGATTGCTTGAAAAATAAAAATGGAGCTTACTTCTTGAAAAAGCTCAACCTTCAATCACCCACAAGTATAACTTCAACTTTGTAGAGAAAAATCTATAAGAGCTTATGGGCCATTGCTTAAAAGCTTTTACCCAAATAAAGAACCAGGAACATGTCTTCACACATTCTCACATATATCAACAAGGGATTTCCTTTTTGTGTTTTGAGCCCTACACAAACACAAACTACAACCAAACTAACTCCAAGTATCAATATTTGAAATCTTGATACAGTAAGCTCCAAGTGAAATAAATAAATAAAAACCAGATTTTGGAAAATCTTGGTAAACCAACTGCCTTGAAACAAAGGATTTTTCTTCAAAACCTTTTCACGAACTTGAACAAACTACAAATACTTTCTGAAATATTTTTCTTTTCTTTTAAAACCTGAAAACCCAAACAATAGCTTTCTGAAAACCAACCCTTAAACAATAACCTTAGAATTCAAAAACAGATTTTGAATCAAGGAAGCACAAACTTCCAACTTTTCACAACTTTTGCAAAGAGAAATTCAAATGGTAACCAACAGTTAGTAAACACAAACACACACCACGAATTTGGTCAAGCGTTGTAGATCTTCAAGCTAAAATTCAATCAAGAATCTTAACTTGAATAAAACATAAAGTGTAAATTTTGAGAATAATGTAAACCGCTGGGAATTAAATGTTGGAAAGTAAACGTAATTTAAAAGGCAAATGGAACTCAAACTTCTTTTATTTAAATTGTATCAAAATTACAATAAAATTTCAAGAAAGTTTGGAACAACAAATTAATAAGGGTCCTATACCTTTATATAATAGGCTTGACATTCTAGAATAAAAAAAGAAAAGGCAAACCCTAGAGCATGATCTTCCTGAAGTACCCTTTGAATTTTTGAATATTTGAACATGGTCAAATTCTCATCCGTGATCTTTGATTCTTCACATGTGTTTACCAGCTGGTAGAATGTATCTCAATCGTTCATTTAGGTTTGGAGGTAAAGGAATCAACAGGGACCATGGATCATGTCCCCTTTTTGGGATTTGGGTGAAAGTGAAAGGTGTAGGGGAGTGGTGGGGTGAGCACATGGGTGAAGTGAGAACAAAAGTGAGAGTGAGATTTTGATTAACACATGATCAATCCCATATCTGGAGAATTAATCACCCTAAAATTGGTTAATTTAGTGAGATCATCAATTAGGGTTTATGGGAATGAAATAGGGGCGTTGATCTGGTTGGGGGGTTTTGAGTATGTTAAGCGTATTTTTTGTTTAATAATAATTTGAATTATCAATTAATTAAACTATCAGTGTTAAGTGAAACACTGACGTGGGGGCTTAAGTGGGGTCGGGTATTTGGGTTACATTGGTGGGTATGAGTTATGATTCAGGCAAAATATACCCGCCATCTCCCAAATTTCTTCTAAATAACTCTTGGAAGTTTTAATACACCTTTTCTTTGTAACCTTCTTTAGGCTAATTACATTTTCAGTCCCTTTGTTTTAATCAATTAAGGAGTAAGGACTAAAAATGCAATTATTTTGATCTTCAAGATCTTGTTTTGACAAGTCTTCATTCTTCAAGGACATTTCTTGAATAACTTGATTCTTGGAGCACCAAAGTTGACAAATCTCTAAAGATGAGGGACCAAACTTGTACATTCTTCAAACTTTAGGGGTATTTTTACAAAATCCATACTCTGGTCCGGTTCATTATGCGGCTTCGTTTCCCGTGTTCGTTTTTGCTTGATTCTTGTAATATTTTGGTGAATTCACGATACCCGTACCTAAAATACACAATGAACAAATACAAGCATATTTTCAGGTATTGTTAATGATATTTTAACCATTTTAAGCCCATTTAGGACGATGAGACCATGTTAAATTGCGGTCTTATCAATGAGAATAACTGAAATATGAGTAAATGATATGAAATTCAGCGGAAAATATGTTTGTCCTGGAAAACCCTGGAAGATATTTTATAATAAATGGGATATCTATATAGTCTTATGTTTGTGCATGCAATAAAAGTAAATACCCACTAGCTCATATAAATCATAACATAATATCACCGTGCATGAATAAATAGAGGGCTGAACTCGTCATGCAATTAGAGGAGTGACCTCTAATAATAATAATCTGGGTTGAGGGATCAGCTCCAATGTGATGGGGTGTAGAGCACACACCAAACCAATCACCCTGTACGTGTAAACATGTAAAATTATAAACTAGGATGCACCCATACGCCCCACATGATAATAATAATGGCCAACATGAAACATGAAGGAAAGCCACGAGAAATCACTCTCGTCGCGGAGGAGTCATGACACAGGTGCCTCAAATGTCATGGTTATGGTACCTCCATAACTAGGTGGTCATGTAAGTCATGGTCATGCATGTATATAGCTCGGGCAATTTAAAATGATAGCATGGAAAATAGTGAAAAGTTTTTATGATTTGAAAATTGGGGAAAACAGATGGCATAGCGAACGGAGAATCTTAATCATGCATAGAAGAGATGTCCTTATTAAAGGACGGAATATCCGTACCTTATGTCTACTCCGACTTCATGTAAGCTACATGATAAAGGACGTGTATGAGTTGCTTGTTCATTAATAAGTTACTTGTTCTTAGTTTTTCATTACATGTTCATGACTTGAGTTACATGTTCATGGTTTATCGTGTCTTTCTTAATGTTATACGTTACATGTGTTCTTGATTATTGTATTACATGTTTCTTGTGTTATTATACTTGGTATTTCAATAATTAGTAACATTCCATAAATAGCAGGTTTCCATATATAGTAACTTTCCAAAAATAGCAGGTTTCCATATATGGTAACTTTCTAAAATTAGAATGTTTCTATAAATAGTAAGTTTCCAAAAATAGTAGGTTTCCATATTTAGTAAGTTTCCATATTTAGTATGTTTCCATAAATAGTAAGTTTCCATAAATAATAATAAGCTCGTTTAATATACTTAAATAATATAAGGCGAAGTTTAATGAACATATTCTTATAATTCATGATTTATTAAATTATATAACAATAAAATTTATTTTAATAAATAACTTTTACATGTCATAATCTTATAAATAATTATTGATAAATAATGTATCATGATTTTTAATTGATTATTAATTAATAATTAAGTCATGAATTATATTTTAATAATAGTTTACTTTAAACTTGATAAGCCTCTTTTAATTTAAGTTAAAACATAACTAAGCCATTTAGTTAAGCCTTGATTTATTTCACCAATAATTAATTAAGTTAATTATTTTTATAAACCTAAATCAAATAAGCCAAAAATAATCCTAAACACCCCGTTGGTCATCTCGATATAACCGATCCCCAAAAACAATTACCACCGAGACCATGAGGTCTCGGCTGTTCGAACCAAACGCAACACCACCCACCACCGGGGATGTGGCCTTTGCCACTGTTAAGACGAGACTCCCACTGTCCAGCCAAAACTCTCACCGACTGCCCATTTTTTCCACCGAGACCAAGTCTCTGTTGCCACTGATGGACCGGTTATCCTACCGTAGCCCTTCTGGGGGTTGCGGCTATCCACACAGACCACCTATCGAGCCATTATGGCTGTGGCTACTTAGCCAAAAGCCCCACCGAGAGCACCTCAATGGAGGTTCTCGGTTTTCCGTGACCAAACAACAACCTAGCCTCGATTTATTTTCTTGTTTTTAATAAATAAAAACGTATGTTCATTCATTACTGTAGAAACTAGAAGGGAGGTTGAATAATTTCTCTTCGGTTTATGTCCAAATTAAAATTCCTTTCAATTAGGTTTGTCTCAAAACTACCTTTTACTTGAAAGCTAGTTGCATAATATGTTGATCCCAAACTTAGATCGATTTAGCTTTGTGTTAACGAGATTGAATCAAGTATGACACGTAGAGAAACTTTATGTTTATGACAATCTAAGTGTTATGTGGAATTAACACTTAGAACATAGAACAAAGCAAAACACAATGTATACCAAACTTTCACATTTATTTATAATCGATTGCATACAATGAAAGTTTGTAAAAACGTATATCAACCATGAACCCTAAGACCTCCTTTTATAACACAAAGAGTCTTGAATAATAATCCACTAATCAACTATTCTAGGAAAAGAAAAATATAGAAAATACAATGTTGATCATATCTTTCCTAAACATACAAAACGTGCTGACTAAGTAGTTGTCTTGTGACTGGGATTTACTTTGTCAGCGCCTCATTTGCTCTTGTCAGCGTCCAAAATCCCTTTGTCAGCGGTTGAGTGACTTAGCTATTTTTATTCCAACAATCCTCCCCTAAACTTGATACTTAATTTAATAATCAAGTTTCTGAATAAAAATAAAATACAAGAGAGGATTCTTACAAATAAAACCTACTCCTTAATACGAGAATCTATAAACCTGAAAAAGTCCATGCTAATGTCACTGGTGTAATCAACTTCAAGCTTGGTGCAGACCAACTTTTTCAGCAAATCTTGTGATAGAGGATAATCTTGATCTATCAACAAGTATTCTATAAACTTAGTAGTATTGAGATGGTAAATATTGATACAAAAGTAGGATGATCCTTGCTAGACCCGAATTAGGCTTAATTCGGGTTGGCTGGGTTCCGGCTCCTGCACCAAGTGAAATATTTGGTTGGGATCCTGCACACTAAAACAACACGCGTTAGGCTTACCGTGAGAATGTATCCCACGATTAGACTCAAGCGTGAGAGTAAGTAATTGGTTAGGGTTTAAGAATCAGATGAGAG
Source organism: Glebionis coronaria (assembly GCA_025667525.1). Lineage (NCBI taxonomy): Eukaryota > Viridiplantae > Streptophyta > Magnoliopsida > Asterales > Asteraceae > Glebionis > Glebionis coronaria. The sequence goes on from CM046877.1 coordinate 426,653,995, forward strand.
TTGAGAGTGTGTAAAATATAATACCTTTGTGGAACCCTTGGGGGTTCCTTATATAGGCGGTGAAACCCTAATGGGCTGTCACCGATCCTTTGGCCCCAAGCAAAGAATAAGTGCCATAAATAACTTGATTGTTACCTTCTAATTATGGTGAGTGTATATCCTCTACTTTGGGTAAATCCTAATAATAATAAGATTATGATTCTGTCTAACCCTGTACCAGCTGTGACGGGCCGTGGGCCACACACATGTATGCGGCTATTGTTCATTCGAAGCCCATAAGCTTTAAATGATATTAATCCAACCCATTAGTAACAGGTCGGATGCGGGTAGTACCCGTGGGCCGGGTTTATAACCCAGCTGGGGACTATACGTCATCATGTCCCCCCAGTCTAGTTGTTACAGCCGTAGGCGGAATATCTAGACTAACAAGATGCTCCCCGGACGTACCAAGAAAGATCATTAGGAAATGATGAATTTCGAAAAATAAGTTTCGGCCGCACGTCGCAACCTCATTAGGAATTTTTCCTATTGTACCCTAGTCGCACTTTGACGACCGAGACAAATTAAATGCAACATTGAATATGGTCTTACGTATAACCGCATATCCCGACACAATTGATTGTTCACCTGCCATTTGACTGACAAAGTGCAAACAGTCAGAACCTCGAGCGGCGCAACCTTCTGAGTCAGAAGTGACCCGTGGGTCCCACCTGACTTTTCACTTGCCACTTGCTTCCCAACCACACGATTTTGGATAGTGGAAAACACGTGTCATGAATCCAACGAACCATGACTATCAAGGCAACCCTATAAATAAGTCGCCTATACGGCTGGTAACACACAATCTTTTCCTTCATTTCTGCCATTAATGCTTTCCTTCTTATCACCACCTTCTTACGCACGGATCCTTCCCTACGCAGGTTAGAATACCACGCCCTCATCTTTTTTAATTTAATAATGGCTCAAAGAAACAACCCTTCTATCGGATCCATGCTCAACGTAATGACGGAGGAGAAATTAGGGCACTTTTGTTCTCATTTCTTCATTCCTAGCAACCTTCACCCCTCTCTCCCTGGTGAGGGGACCTCATAACTGAGGCACCCCAGGGAAAGATTGGACTATACACCGTCTGTTTGACGCGACCAACTACCGCATTCCTTTCACTCGTTTCCTCGTAGATCTCTTCGGTTATTATGACGTACATATCACCCAATTACAATGTATAGGCGCCTGTAAGATTAGCCAGTTTGAAATATGTAATATCCATGATTTTACCATGAATTTATGTAATGAAATTTCACCCATTAATCTTAAAACACATACTCATGTACTATACTTCTATAAGTTGTGTGTAAACTTGTCCACTATGTACTTATACCTTTACATCTATATTGGTTATAAATAAGTTACATAGCCTAAACCGTGTACCTAAAACTAGGGATAACAAGTAGTAAGATGTATACTTAATATTGGAAATATTCAACACTTAATAAAAATTTGGAAATATACTACATTAGGTATTGTAGCCATGATATATGTGTGTAAGTGAACTAGACATGTACTTAAACTCTTGGACTAGCCCAAGAATAGATGTCATTATATGTAAGTCCAACATAAGCCCAAGCCAAGGGCCCATTACCCCTTTTTGGTTAGCTTAAATCGACACCCCACCTTAGGTGGAAGAAGAAGAAGAGATGCATGGGGAACATAATGGAATACACTTGGCAAGAATACTCTTACCAAGATAAGTCATGCCTTTTGCCCTCCTCTCTCTCTCTCCCCTTTTAGCCGAAAACACACACACATACACTGAGATGCAATCTAATCTTGTTTCTCTCATCCTCTTCTCTCTCAATCATACGGCTTAAAGCCATATACATCTAAAAACCAAGTATTAAATCCACCAAGATCCTTGTCTCATCTATACTACAAATCATTAGTAGTATCATTCTCTTGAAATCACTATAAACAAGCCCTAGCCAAATCTTTAAGGCCACAACTTGATTTATATTAGGGTTTTCTTCATCATCTTGAGTAGATCTAAAATCTCCTTGTTCATCTAGATCCTCTTTGGTACTTTTAGGCAAGAAAGGTATACACATCATGTTCCTTCATTCTTTCATGCATGCATCATCATACAGCTATAAACACAAGTAAATAACATGTTAAAACCAAGATTTGATAAAGCTATGACCCTTATAGGTCACGACATATTTATGCAACCATGATTTAAAAATATTTTAAAAAGAAACTTATGACTTATGTGTAATGTTTTAAACTTGATTTAAAAACCATATGAAACCTTTTATAAATCTAGACATTGCATGAGTTACAAATCTTGTTTTATGGGACTTTGGTTAACTAATAACCATAGATCTCATGAAATGAACTTGTGCAACTTAAAGATCAAGAAAACCATGACCTTAAAGGTCACGACTAAATTAAGTGGAGACTATATGATTGGTTTTCTAAATTTTGAATAATGGAATATGAAATGTAACATGTTAAATGGAATATTAAAAATCACAAACACAACTTATGTATATAAATATGGCCGTAGGTTATACAAGACCTAAAATGGGTTAGATGTACATGCATGCTTATTTAAACCTAGATCTAGTGATAAGTGTTAACTTAACATGATACACATGAAATGAGCTAGTAGATCTTCTGAGAATATTAGGAGAAAACAACATAGCCGTGGGTTATACATTGTTTTCTTGGAATAATAGTAGCCTTGGGAAAATGAATGTAACCTAGATAATCATGATGTGTTTTTGAAAATATTTACAAGACTTAAAAACTAGCTAAAGTGTTCATCTTGGAAACACCAAGATCTAAAAGTATAGCCGTGAGCTATATATGAGTGTACATGTACATATGTTTGATTTTTAGGTATAGGCATAGTTTAAATCTTATTTTGGACTTGTGACTTATTTTCTTGATGTGTACATAGTTAGATCTATTTTTGTAACACTTATAGATTACATGCAACCTTAAAATGAGAATTGACTTATCTTAAAATGCTATAACTAATGTTAGCCGTGAGATATAAGCCCCTACTAGGGATTATGACTTACTAGTAACCTTATAACACACCTAGATCTAATTTGGTATAACACATAAAACAAACTTTAAGTTTTATTCATCTATTTAGATTTAAAACTAAATATTAATAAGCTCATAATAAGCTTATAAGAATATCCTAAGTAAAAACATATATAAAACATAAAGTAATGATTATGGACTAATTAAGTCCATGAAATGTTAATCCAAAACTTAATGGACCCAATAAGCCCATTTGATAAATCTTAGTAACTTAAATGGACTTAAGATTACACTTAGGCCCATTTAACTAATTAAAGGGACTTAAAAATGTATTAAGCCCAATAAATGATTTAAAGGCCTATTTAAATAAATTAGTGGACTTGAAATATATTTAAGCCCACTAAAATAGCCCATTAGATATTTAGCCCATTTAATGAGCCCATATAAAGTTTGAATGTTAAAATAAAAGTTTTTATAATAAAATATAACTTATAAAAACTTTTTGGATGAAAATGACAATTTATAAAACTTAAGGACTAAAGTCGTAACTTATGAAACTTGTTTTGATAAACTAGTAAACACAAGGACTGAAAATGTAAATATCTAAAAGTCTAGGGTTTAATAAATACTATCCGTGGTAAATTAAACCCTAGGGACCGTTTTGGGAAGTTTCTAAAAGTTATTTTGTCATTTTAAAACCCTAAGGACTATTTTTGTAATTTGCCGAAACTTAAAGAAGCCCTAGGGACTGTTTTTGTAATTTTAGTAAAGTTACAAAACCTAGATATAACTAGGGGGACTAAATCTGCCATTACCCGAAACTTTAACAAGCCCTAGGTACTAAATATGTAAAATCCAAAAGTTATAATGTTTAACAATATAGAGGGACTAGTTTTGCCATATTCCGAAACATTAACAAGCCCTAACCTTAAAAATCTATTTTAATTATAAATAAAACATAATTAAAATACTTAGACCATAAGAATTAAGGTATAAATTGTAACACTCCCAAATTACCACGCAGCGGAATACCACTTTGGGGCGCTACTCATAGCACATCACACACAATCATAGAAAACGACCTCAAAAGAGACGTTAAAATATTATACAATTTTGTCTAAAAAGTTTCCTATCCCAATATATAAATCAGATTAGCGTTTAGTCCCAAAAATCGTTACCAACAAATCACATTCATTAAAGACTTTTAAAAGTCATTTATTCAATTCAAAGGATGTAAAACAATTATAAAGTTTAGATAAGTAAGCACCAACTTCCTCCTCATATTCTCCGCTGCTATCTATCTTGATTACCTGAAATACATGTGTAAAATCATCAACACAAAGGTTGAGCAAGTCTATAGGTTTTACAAATCAATTTGAACACAAGCAAAGATTATAAGTTTGTGGCATACTTGAAGGCAACAAGCATCTAATAATTTGCATCAACAATGATAATTGTATTTAGCATAAATTGCAATAAGCTCATGGAACTGAGCCCTTAGACACTCCCTTTAGAGGTCTGATAAGACAGGAGATTTATTAATTGTCAATTACCTCCAGATTATTGGTTCATTGCCGTATACCTGACTTCTCAATACAATATGTTCAAACAGTGTGGAGGTCGGGCCTAAGCATGTGTGACAAGTTCACACAAACTGAACCGGGGCGGCTTCCCCCATAGATGTATTAATTGTGCTAGCGGTTAACCCATCATAGGTTAATTAACGGTTTATAATTGAGGTTTTAATAATGGCAATCACTTAATGCAATTTAAAGGCAACCACGGGTCCATTCATAGAGGGACAAGCATACCATAAAAGACTTGTGTTCTATGTTTATAAAAACATGTATTCCCCCTCGTTGGTTTAAAAACCATTTATAAAATAGTATAAAAGCGAGGCTATAGACTTACCTTAGATGCAATCGTCACAATAGTCAATAAAGAACGAACGTCAATCAAGAATAAATGTCAATGGTCGATACATGATCACACGAGACCTAAAGATAACGAGGCACGTCTTAGGCTCGAGACGACAAATGAATCGTACATATATGTAATAATTATATTTTAATAAGTTCTTGGACATTGCATAAGTTTTATGATTCTTTATAAAACTTTTAGATGAAAACTTAATCATTTTAGTGTATTATCTAGTTTGACACTTTTAGCCCATTATAAGCCCAATAGTGGTCCATTACATGATTATATAACTTAAGTCCATTTTAAATTCAGTATTTTACTCTAAATTGGTTATAAACCTTAGGTCCAATAATGGCCCAATAGCCATTAGAAGTGTAAGTTGGGCTTTTATGGCCCAAGTCCACTTTATATAAATTTTGGGTTCTAAAACACATCATAAACACGTACACTTAATATTTTATGTTGTTCGGGTCTCGGGTTCCATAATTATCAGTATATAAATAAGTCTAAAATTCCCGACAAGTGGGTCCTACCACGTCGGTTTGTACGAAAAACATCACTTTTTACGTTAATGAGGTATAGTCCGTTTATTACAATTCTCCCGACATGTCCCGCTAATTTGATCACATCTCTTGAACCCTAAATCATCTAAGTGTGTTATTTTTACCAAAATCATTATTAACTCATGTAATTTACTGATTATAAGTCTAATCATCCCTAATTTACATTTTCCATAGCTAATTAACCCATTTCTTAACTTAGAAGAGTTGGCTATTTTTGGGCAGCCAAACTCGTTTTCACCATTTTGGTCGCCATTTCCAAACCGTAAGGAAATGGTAAATCATCCAATTGATTCTAGTTCTTCATGATTTTATCTACAAATTTAGTTTTACATATTCATAGGTTAGTATAAAAATTTTACGAGAAAACAGTCCATCAAAACAGTATGTTCAGATCTGACTAGTTTTCACTATTTTGGTCATATCTTGCTTTCTAAAATTCGTCACGGGACGAGCCACCCGGGGAATTAATCACTAAACAATTATCTATCTTAATATATAAGTTTTCAGTATCCCAAACCTACTGATTTCGACATGCAGTGTGTTTTTGTTACGGTTCAAAAGTCGTTATAATCAAATCGTTACTAGAGCTTGTTGAGCTTCATTTTAGTGTCAAAAACTCATATACAATGTCCAAATACTCATTATTTATTTCTTATATATATATTTTCAGAATATATAAGATCTAGTTAATATAAGAAATAAAATGAAAAGATCAAAATCGAGAGAAAAGTGAAGTAAACCTTAGATCCGAGATCTAGAAACGAAAGGAGGGATACACCAAATAGATCTTCTTGGTTAGACCCGTATAATCATAGATCTAACTAAGATCTAGACATGCATTAACCATTCAACATGGTCCTCAACTTCAGCCCCACGAAGTGTATGCATCTCATTCTTCAAGGCTCCAAATGGTTAAACTAATATCGCCATTGGTTGTGATGATCATAGACGAATAAGTTATGCTATCATTCGAGCTTGTAAAAATTATGAAAATGGTGGTTTGGTGATGATGATGCCACGGCTGGTGGCAAGGGGCCACGGGATGATGGTGGATTTACATGGTGCATGCATAGATCCATTAGATCGATTAGAAATGAGGGTGGCGGCTGCCATTTTAGAGTGAGTGAGGAGAAGTGGAGGCTAGGGTTAGTGTGTGTGTGTGAAATGGAGGCTAGGGTTGGCATGAAAATGAAAGAGATGAAACCCTAATTGCCTTTTTATACCCATTTAAAGTTCTAATCTAATTGCAAGGTTTATAATAGTTGAGGGGCATGGGTTGCAATTACTTTACAAGGGCCTAAAGTGTAACATTTTATCATGTGTTTAATAATAAACGGTTCGGGACTCGTTCGGACGACTTAACGGACGATTCAAGATACGAGACTTGCGCCATCATTTTTATAATCATTTTTCCAATAAAAATGAGTCCTTACTTCGTCGCGTTTCGAAAATATTTGCTATTATTTATTTAAATGCTCGTTTAATTAATTTAGCTATTTCGGTTAGATTTTAACGTAAAAATAAAATGTAAATTCTAATATTCACATTATTAGCAACGTTTTAGAATATAATGAAAAATACTATTTCTTCATATTTTCAAAGTTTTAGTTTTGAATCGTTTCAACTTTTATTTTTGTTATTTTTGCTTATTCCAACTCTAAAACGTCGAAAAATACTACAACTAATTAGATAATAAATATTTAATTTATTAAACGTAAACGTAAAATTTTAAATTCCTCAGTTCATAAACTAAAAGAAATTATTCAAAATAAATTTGAATTTTGCTAACACGATCTTCGCTAAATTATCGAAAATAAATAACAAGTTTCATAAATGTTCGAAAAATCTTAATTTAAACGTTGGTCAAAATTTTCGGGTTTTTATATCATCCACTCCTTTAGGAAGCGACGTCCCGGCGCTTAATTCGGATATAACAATCTTTAGTCTAATAGTGAAGAGTGTAAAACATACAAGTCATCGTCTAGGTTCCAAAGAAAGTTAAAAGATATTATATGGTACACGTTTTCCATGATCGGACGTTATTGGACAATGCCGTCTCAAGTTCTCACAACTTTCGATCATTCAACTAGATCACATGCCACATAAGTATCTAAAAGCAAAAGTTAAACATAAACATCAAATACAGATTTCTGCCGTTGATCATCAAGACACATTAGAAATGGTCCATCAAAACAAATCACAACTCGAGAGAAATACAACGGGTGATTCGTACATAGATGCAAATCGACAATCATCATAATGACGATAGAACTTAACGATTCTTATCAACAAAATAAGGTTCGAAGAAAGACGTACGCATACCAAACACTCACGAATCGAGCCAGACATACTTGGCCCCACTCATTTATAACTCCTTGTCTACATCAAAAGGCGTCCCCTTCCATGTATACAAGAATTTATAAATTTACAGTTCGGGAACTTATAACTTTCTTCTTCAAATGAAAAGGCGTCCCAATCCATTTCAACAAAATGATTATAAGTCATCCTACTCAAGTATCGCCACCTCTCAACACGATATCATATCAAAATACCATAGTAAATACAAGGTGTTAATAAACTTATATCATGGTTTTCATATTCAAACGTCCCATTCCATTTGAATAAGGAAAACGCGACAATCTAAGGTCTAGTGGTTTAAAATTTTATTATTCAAATGTCCTAATCCATTTAAATAAGAGAACCTTAAACAACTCTTAGTTGGGCGAGTTAAAATCCATATATCTAATGTCCCATTCCATTTAGATACATAGTATTAAGTCACTCAACCGAATGACTACTATGAGCATATCATTGTTGTACCTAAACTATATATATTTGATTAGGGTATATATATCTTAAGTCCAACATTAGCATCCTCCTTTTCACCAATAAAACGTGGTCATATAAAATTAAATCACACGTCGCATTACGTAGGAGATATCGCCTTGGATAAATGATTCTTCAAAATCATAAGTAGTAACGGAAATACGAACATCGCATTTATCAATTTCGTTTCGAAAGGAGATGTCTAAAAATGGCACATCACGATACGATGATAACAATCGAACTTAAACAAGTCGATATGCGCTAGGTTATGAAATCATATATACATACTCAAAGTATCAAACAAGTTTCACACTTGTATTCAGATAATACATAATCATCAAGATTGATGATTGGCAGTGAAACCAAATCCGATATAAACCGTATTATAAAATGTACGACAATCATTCAAGGAACATTGCTTCGCGTGCAATGCCTTTAAATATCATAGTATATTCATAAATAAACATACTACTATTCCTACATACACATAGGTTCACATAATCACAATCAATCATAAGTAATACAAGAATAGCCTTACCGGAGCCATGCGGAGTAGTTGCGTGCTTAAAACCTTTTAAAACATACCAAAAGTTATAGTTTAGGTTTTTAAAAATCGACCTAGTTCTCTATAACTTGTGGCTCTGATACCAATCTGTAACACCCCCAAATTACCACGCAACGGAATACCACTTTCGGGCGCTACTCATAGCACATCACACACAATCATAGAAAACGACCTCAAAAGAGACGTTAAAATATTATACAATTTTGTCCAAAAAGTTTCCCATCCCAATATATAAATCAGAGTAACGTTTAGTCCCAAAAATCGTTACCAACAAATCACATTCATTAAAGACTTTTAGAAGTCATTTATTCAATTCAAAGGATGGAAAACAATTATAAAGTTTAGACAAGTAAGCACCAACTTCCTCCTCATATGCTCCGCTGCTATCTATCTTGATTACGTGAAATACATGTGTAAAATCATCAACACAAAGGTTGAGCAAGTCTATAGGTTTTACAAATCAATTTGAACACAAGCAAAGATTATAAGTTTGTGGCATACTTGAAGGCAACAAGCATCTAATAATTTGCATCAACAATGATAATTGTATTTAGCATAAACTGCAATAAGCTCATGGAACCGAGCCCTTAGACACTCCCTTTAGAGGTCAATTACCTCCATATTATTGGTACATTGCTGTATACCTGACTTCTCAATACAATATGTTCAAACAGTGTGGAGGTCAGGCCTAAGCATCTGTGACAAGTCGACATAAACTGAACCGGGGAGGCTTCCCCCATAGATCTATTAAATGTACTAGTGGTTAACCCATCATAGGTTAATTAACGGTCCATAATTGATGTTTTAATAATGGAAATCACTTAATGAATTTAAAGGCAACCACGGGTCCATTCATAGAGGGACAAGCATACCATAAAAGACTTGTGTTCTAAGTTTATAAAAACATGTATTCCCCCTCGCAGGTTTAAAAACCATTTTTAAAATAGTATAAAAGCGAGGCTATTGACTTACCTTAGATGCAATCGTCACAATAGTCAATAAAGAACGAACGTCAATTAAGAATAAATGTCAATGGTCGATACATGATCACACGAGACCTAAAGATAACGAGGCACGTCTTAGGCTCGAGACGATAAATGAATCGTACATATATGTAATAAGTATATTTTAATAAGTTCTTGGACATTGCATAAGTTTTATGATTCTTTATAAAACTTTTAGATGAAAACTTAATCATTTTAGTGTATTATATAGTTTGAACTTTTAGCCCATTATAAGCCCAATAGTGGTCCATTACATGATTATATAACTAGGTCCATTTTAAATTCAGTATTTTACTCTAAATTGGTTATAAACCTTAGGTCCAATGATGGCCCAATAGCCATTAGAAGTGTAAGTTGGGCTTTTATGGCCCAAGTCCACTTTATATAGTTTTTGGGTTCTAAAACACATCATAAACACGTACACTTAATATTTTATGTTGGTCGGGTCTCGAGTTCCATATTTATCAGTATATAACTAAGTCTATAATTCCTGACAAGTGGGTCCTACCACGTTGGTTTGTATGAAAAACATCACTTTTTACGTTAATGAGGTATAGTCCGTTTATTACAATTCTCCCGACATGTCCCGCTAATTTGATCACATCTCTTGAACCCTAAATCATTTAAGTGTGTTATTTTTACCAAAATCATTATTAACTCATGTAATTTACTGATTATAAGTCTAATCATCCCTAATTTACACTTTTCATAGCTAATTAACCTATTTCTTAATTTAGAAGAGTTGGCTGTTTTTGGGCAGCCAAACTCGTTTTCACCATTTTGGTCGCCATTTCCGAACCGTAAGGAATTAGTAAATCATCCAATTGACTCAAGTTCTTCATCATTTTATCTAAAAATTTAGTTTTACATATTCATAGGTTAGCATTAAATTTTACGAGAAAACAGTCCATCAAAACAATATGTTCATATATGACTAGTTTTCACTATTTTGGTCATATCTTGCTTTCTAAAATTCGTCACGGGACGAGCCACCCGAGGAAATAATCACAAAACAATTATATATCTTAATATATAATTTTTCAGTATCCCAAACCTACTGATTTAGACATGCAATCTGTTTTTGTTACGGTTCAAAAGTCGTTATAATCAAATCGTTACTAGAGCTTGTTTAGCTTCATTTTAGTGTCAAAAACTCATATACAATGTCCAAATACTCATTATTTATTTCTTATATATATATTTTCAGAATATATGAGATCTAGTTAATATAAGAAATAAAATGAAAAGATCAAAATCGAGAGAAAAGTGGACTAAACCTTAGATCCGAGATCTAGAAACGAAAGGACGGATACACCAAATAGATCTTCTTGGTTAGATCCGTATAATCATAGATCTAACTAAGATCTAGACATGAATTAACCATTCAACATGTTCCTCAACTTCATCCCCACGAAGTGTATGCATCTCCTTCTTCAAGGCTCCAAATGGTTAAACTAATATCGCCATTGGTTGTGATGATCATAGACGAATAAGTTATGATATGATTCGAGCTTGTAAAAATTATGAAAATGGTGGTTTGGTGATGATGATGCCACGGCTGGTGGCTAGGGGCCACGGGATGATGGTGGATTTACATGGTGCATGCATAGATCCATTAGATATATTAGAAATGAGGGTGGCGGCTGCCATTTTAGAGTGAGAGAGGAGAAGTGGAGGCTAGGGTTAGTGTGTGTGTGTGAAATGGAGGCTAGGGTTGGCATGGAAATGAAAGAATGAAACCCTAATTGCCTTTTTATACCCATTTCAAAGTTATAATCTAATTGCAAGGTTTATAATAGTTGAGGGGCATGGGTTGCAATTATTTTACAAGGGCCTAAAGTGTAACATTTTTTCATGTGTTTAATAATAAACGGTTCGGGACTTGTTCGGACGACTTAACGGACGATTCAAGACACGAGACCTGCGCCATCGTTTTTATAATCATTTTTTCCAATAAAAATGAGTCCTTACTTCGTCGCGTTTCGAAAAATATTTGCTATTATTTATTTTAATGCTCGTTTAATTAATTTAGCTATTTCGGTTAGATTTTAACGTAAAAATAAAATGTAAACTCTAATATTCACATTATTAGCAACATTTTAGAATATAATGAAAAATACTATTTCTTCATATTTTCAAAGTTTTAGTTTTAAATCGTTTCAACTTTTTTTTTGTTATTTTTGCTTATTCCGACTCTAAAACGTCGAAAAATACTACAAGTAATTAGATAATAAATATTTAATTTATTAAACGTAAACGTAAAATTTTAAATTCCTCAGTTCATAAACTAAAAGAAAATATTCAAAATAAATTTGAATTTTGCTAACACGATCTTCGTTAAATTATCGAAAATAAATAACAAGTTTCATAAATGTTCGAAAAATCTTAATTTAAACGTTGGTCAAAATTTTCGGGTTGTTATATAAATTCTTAAGTTTAAATTATTTTATAAATATTAAAATAATTTATGGGAACTTAAGGTTAAATAAAATATTTATATTTACTTTAGGAAATAATTGTATAAACAATTATGAATATGTATTGCTTGTACATAAACTCATATACTTTTAGAAAATAAAAACTATATGAACGTTGAACAAACTGAATGCTAATATATAAGTAAAACACTTTACGTTTACTCAAAATGAGAAACTTAATGATACGTCTAAATGAATGATTATAATACATGAACTACGAACGTGAAGTAATATTAAGTAGGATTTTTGTGTTTACATAATAATGAAACCTAGTAGTAAATGAGTGATTGTAATACTTGAACGGAAAATGTAAACTAATATTTTAAGTAGAACATTTTATGTCTACTTAACTAAGAAACTTAATTATAAGTTAAATGATTATTATAAATACATGTATGCAAACTGATATTAATAGTTAAACATTTTATGTTTAGTTAGAAATGAAACTTATATAAATAAGTTTAAATGAATATTGATGCTACTTGAACTATGGTTATTTAGATAAATACCGTAGCATAAATGAACTGAATAAAATCTATATAAGCATACATATATGTTCTTTGTACTATCTATTAAGACTGTACTATCTGATTAGGCATAACTTTGGCGTGAACTTTAATTAGATTCGTACTAAACAACATTGCCTACTCCCAGGTGAGTTTACAGCCTCGTATAAACTTTTGGTAAAACTTTCCCTTTTTGGGAAAGAAAATATGCAAACATATAATGGACACAACTGGATTGTATAAACTTGACTATGATTGATTATTATTGAAACTGTTAAATTGTTGTAAATCGCCCGAATGTTATAAATAGATCTATTAGGGATTGACCATCCCCATCTGGGTGAGTCATGCTCACTGTGCCTTGGCCGAGATAACAAACGTATACCATGTTTGAACTGAAATGGGTGTCTTTTTGTAAGACACTACGTCCTCATCTATTGAGGACTACGGAGGTTAAGCTTCAGTTTCTAATAATAAACAAATGTTATTTACATTTTAGTGAGAATGCTTTGTGCATTGTCACTTCTATGCTTAATGTATGTCCAAACTAATTAATTGTTAAAATCTGTAAATTCACCAACTTTATGTTGACCCCCGTTAGTATGTTTTGCACAGGAATATGAAGTTAGTACATGGTGTGTGCATGGTCTCCATCATTTTAGAAATCTACATTTTAGGACTCGTCCGGGGTTCTATTTGGGAAACTCAAACAATCACTCTTCACCATGTTTAAGACTATTTTTATTTATTTGTTTAAATAAACATGTAATCTGATTTGACTAACTCTTTATCTTATGCTCTATGGACTATATGCTATCGATCCACCCTAGTGACATCTTCGTGGATATTTCCGCATATTTTGTCCCTACCCGGGGTGTCACAGAGAATGGTATCAGAGCATTAGTTATATAGAACCAGATAAATTTTTAAATAAAATAAAAATAAAATGATTTTTCTTTTATTTAAAACTGGACTATAACTTATAAAAATCTTTTTAGGATTTTATTTTGGGACCGTATTAGTTAACATATAGATCTTAGGGCATTTTATGTTATGTGAACTAATTGCATATATATGTTTACTAAACTTGATTATTAATACTGCTTAGTGAGATATTGCTATGGAAAATGTTAGACGTGCTAAACTTGAAAATTTTGCACTACATAGTAAAATAATGAAATGAGAATATGGGTAATACTAAACCAAAATTCGCACTTACAAATTGATAAATGAACTACTTACATGATAAATACATACATATATATATATATATATATATATATATATATATATATATATATATATATATATATATATATATTGATGACGTATAGTCCCCATCCGGGTCATGAACCCGGCCCATGGGTACTACCCGTATCCGGCCCATCACAGATGGATGGAATAATGTCATTCAGGCTTATGGGCTTGAATGAACGGTAACCGCACACATGTGTGCGGCCCACGGCCCGGTGCGGCCGACGTAGGGTTAGACAGAATAATATTCTGTCTAGGAATATCTTTATCCCAATGGAGGAGGATATTCACTACCAGAATTAGAAGATAACAATCATTCTAAATTCTGGTAGTTATCTCTTCCTTGGGGCCGAAGCATCAGTGAAAGCCCATTAGGGTTTCACTGCCTATAAAAGGAACCCTCAAGGGTTCCACAAAGGTATTACGACTTATACTCTCAACTGACATAAACCCTAAATCGATTACTTACTCTCACGCTGGAGTCTAATCGTGGGAAACACTCCCACGGTAAGACTAACGCGTGCTGTTTAGTGTGCAGGATCCCAACCAAACGATTCACTTGGTGTAGGAGCCGGAGCCCAGCCAACCCGAATTAAGTCTAATTCGGGTCTAGCAAGGATCAACCAACTTTTGCATCAACAAGTTGGCGCCATCCGTGGGACCCTTACACTAAGCTAGAACAAAACCTCATCTCGAATTTCCAATGACGAAGGGGCATCCGCAAGCTAACCCCAGGAATGCGAATCCCGGGAATCGGAAGTCCCAAGGGGAAGGGATTCTCATCCCCAATCAATCACCTAGCCGCCTCGCAGGCGGGCCTGGTAACCGTGGCAGTTTCAGTCCGTGGGGGTGACGAGCACGATCTCCATAACACCCCCACCTACTTCAACCCTGGATAACCCTGACCCAGGGAGTGCGCCAAACCCTCCTAACAAGGAGCCGCGCAGACCCTCGACGGAGGAAGAAGTGGAAGTCCTACCACTCAGCGAGGAGGATCTTACTCGAGTTCTCACGCAGAACTTCGATTGGATCGTCCCGGGAATCGCATCAAGGTTGAATCTGGGGAGGAACCTCCAATCCAGACTCAACTTTGGTGAAACCGGACCAATCACCTCCTCCCAAAATCAGAAGAAAAGAAGAGCTCGGCCTCAGGAACAGGGCACCTTTGAGGAAACCCCTGAACCCCGGAATGTGTTTGAGCGCATAGGAGATCGCCTCATACAGGAATTAATGCAGTCTCGAGAGGGAGAAAAGTCGGATGGCTCACCTGAGCGACCAGATCGAGAGCTGGCCAGAACCGCACGTCGCCCGAGCGTGTGGGACAGGATGAACACTGGGAAAAAGGCTCATGGTTCGTCCCAAAAAAGTGGTCCATACTCAAAGGATGGGGCGCCACCGCCGTCCCCGGACCCGTCAGGAGAGGACTCAGATGACCATCCGCCTAAGCGTCGCCGGCCTAGGCGCACCCCTCCACCACCACCAAACAATGATGAGTATTATGGTGGCCCTTACTATCGAGATGCGGAAGCGGAGGATCTTTCGCGTCCATGGTGTGAACCATGGGATGACCCTAGGCTCACCCGGCCATGGGCGGATCCAAGGGAAGACCCGTTCACCCTCCGCATACGGAACTATTCTGAGGACACCAAACGTCGCATGCCGGCATGTATCAAGACCTATGATGGGTCCGGTGATCCGGTGGATCACCTTAAAATATTTGATACGCAGGCTAAAATTGAGCGATGGCCCATGCCTATATGGTGCCAAATGTTCAATTCAACCTTGATCGGAAATGCCCGTGACTGGTTCGAGGCACTCCCTCCACGGAGCATTGATAGTTTCACGGAGCTACGCACTGCGTTTGAGAACAATTATACTCAGAGGAAGAAGTATAATAGGGATCCGGTCTCATTGGCAACTGTCAAACAACGGCCGGGGGAGTCCACAGAAGCCTTCACTGAACGCTTCAACGACGAGTGCACGCGCACAAGAACAATGCCGGAGCTCTCGAAAATCTCTGACTACATGCACGCCATAACAGACAGAGAGTTGATCAGGCGCCTCAATGACAAGCGTCCAGAGAGATATGATGACCTCATGGAAAGGGTCAGAAATTTCATAGAAGGAGAAACAGCTGTTGCCGCGACCTACCCATCCCGAGGAAATGGGTATCAGTCAAATGTCCAGTCCCGGAGACAGTCGGGCGGTCAAGGTAATCAGAACAATAACAAGGGCTCAGACTATAAGAGCCAAAGAAAAGGAGGACGGTCGGACGATAAGTTCACCCCCCAAAGATGTCCTACCGGGAGATCTTGCTGACGGAAGGGGCGAACTTTCCAAGGCCTCCCCCAATGACCACTCCGCCGGAACGTCGGCAAAGAAATCGCTTATGCGAGTTCCATAATGACAAAGGCCACGGTACGGAGGAGTGTATCCAGCTCAAGAAGCATATTGAGTCACTGATCAAATCAGGTAAACTCAAGCACCTAGTTAAGGATTGGAAGGATGGAAAAGGCAACAACAAGAAGTATGATAAGAAGGATCCCCAAAAGGACAAACCTTCGACTATATACATGATCCAATCTAGACAGCGCCGCACGAGGCAGAAAATTGGCCAAAAATTTTCACGCGGCAGGGAAATCTCATTCCCTCTCATCACAGCAAGCGACGTGATCGATGCGCCTCTCACTATTGAGATAAGCATTAGAACACACAACGTTCGTTGCATGTATGTGGATGGAGGATCGTCAGCAGAGGTACTGTATGAGCACTGTTTCGTGCAGTTATGCCCAGAAATAAGAAGCCAATTAGTACCGGCCACTTTGCCGCTTATTGGCTTTAGTGGAGACACTATCTGGCCAATAGGGCAATTACGTTTGCTTGTAACCATTGGGAATGAGGAACATTCCACTACGGCGTGGATGAACTTCATGGTGATACGCTCACACTCTCCGTACAATGGGATCATAGGCAGACCAGGCATTTTGGCTATACGGGCGGTACCCTCTACGGCGCACGGAATGATCAAATTCCCTGTTGAGGGGGGAATTGTTACCATTTACAACACAATCGTACCGGCATCTGAGTGTCACACCGTGACAACACCGGCTCTACCTGTTCCACCCAAGGATGGATCACCACCTCCCAATTGGAAGGTAGCCATTCACCCTGACTATCCGGAACAGGAGGTATCCATAGGAGCGGCGCTCTCGGATAGCGGCAAAAGGGCCATGTGCTCTCTTTTAAGTGCAAACCTAGATATATTTGCATGGGAGCCAAAGCATATGACAGGCGTGCCACGTGCGATAGCAGAGCACAAGCTCCAGATCCGCCAAGGGTACCAACCCATCAAGCAAAAGAAGCGCGGCCAGGCGCCTGAGCGCAGCCAAGTGATATTGGAGGAAGTACAGAAACTAGTGGGTGCAGGTATTATGCGCGAGGTATACTACCACGAGTGGTTATCCAATCCGGTCATGGTCAAGAAACATGACGGAAGTTGGCGCATGTGTGTGGATTTTACGGATCTAAACAAGGCCTGCCCACAGGACTGTTACCCGTTACCGGAAATCGACTGGAAGGTGGAGTCCCTATGTGGGTATCCTTTCAAATGCTTCTTGGACGCATATAAAGGGTATCACCAAATCCAGATGGCGGAGGAGGATGTAGAAAAAACGGCGTTCCATATGAGCCAGGGCGTATATTGCTATACAAAAATGCCGTTTGGAGTGAAGAACGCCGGTGCTACATATCAGCGGTTGGTGGACAAAGCTTTTGAATCACAGATAGGCCGCAACTTGGAAGTCTACGTTGATGACTTGGTGATAAAAAGTCACACGGAGGAGGCACTTCTTCGGAATGTTCAAGAGACATTCGACACGCTGAGAAGGATTAACATGAAGTTAAATCCAAAGAAATGTACGTTTGGGGCAACAGAGGGAATGTTCCTTGGATATTTGATTGATCCAAACGGCATCAAACCTTGCCCAGAGAAGACGAACGCAGTGATACAACTGCCGTCGCCTCAGACACGGAAGGAGGTACAATCCTTAAATGGGAAGCTAGCCGGGCTGAATAGGTTCTTATCTAAATCCACAGAGAAGTCATTACCCCTATTTAAGACACTCAAGAAGTGCATTAGAAAGGGAGACTTCCGATGGACGAAGGAAGCCAAGGAAGCCTTCGGCCAACTCAAGCAGCATCTTGCATCCCTCCCTATGCTAGTAGCTCCCCGGCCAAAGGAGGAACTCATTATGTATCTCTCAGCCACTCATGGCGCAATAAGCGCGGTACTTATGACGGATAGAGATACAGTGCAAACTCCGGTCTACTTTATAAGTAGAACACTAAAAGGGCCGGAGCTGAATTATTCCTCCATGGAAAAATTGGTGTTAGCACTAGTGTTTGCTACAAAGCGGATGCGCCGGTACTTTCAGGCGCACCCAATTGTAGTCATTACGGATCAGCCAATCAAGCAGGTTATTTCTAGACCGGACGTGGCAGGGAGGCTACAGAAATGGAGCATCTTATTGGGGGAGCACAATATATCTTACAGGCCAAGGACGGCTGTGAAAGGCCAGATCTTGGCGGATTTCTTAATCGAAAATCCGGATGAGGAAGGGCCAATCGTTAAGCAAGACGAGACTCCAACAGAACCATGGGTGTTGTTCACGGACGGATCCTCGTGTACGGACGGATCTGGAGCTGGTCACATTCTCACAAATCCGGAAGGAATGGAATTCACGTATGCCCTCCGTTTTGAGTTCACGGCCACCAACAACGAAGCGGAATATGAGGCATTAATTGCGGGTTTGAAAATCGCCGCTAGAATGGGAGTCCGCAACCTTGAGGCCTACGTGGACTCACGGCTTGTCGCGAACCATATTCTAGGTGGATATGTGGCTAAGGAGGACAACATGGTCAGGTACTTGGAAAAAGTCAAGTCGCTAATCGCGTTTTTCAGTAAGTTTTCCATCAAACAGGTGCCAAGGGGCGAGAACAAGAAGGCAGACGCTCTTAGCAAGATCGCATCCACAAGCTTCGCTCACTTGTCTAAACAAGTCTTGGTGGAAATACTCAAGGAGAAATCTATAACGGAAGGAGAGGTTGCTGCTATAGTTGAGGAGAATGGACCTACATGGATGACCCCGATCATCAACTATTTGACTAGTGAGACCCTTCCAGACGAGGAAAAAGCAGCACGGCGCATCAGAAGGAAGTCGCAGCATTTCGAACTTCGAGAAGGCATCCTTTACAAGCGCTCTTTCTTGCAGCCGTGGCTGCGGTGTGTTGGACCACGTCAGGCCGCTTACGTAATCAGTGATATACACGAAGGGTTGTGCGACATGCATGCAGGTCCACGATCTGTGGTAGCTAGAGCCTTACGAACAGGATATTATTGGCCTACCATGCACAGAGACGCGCGCGACATGATTCGCAAGTGTAGTGATTGCCAAGTGCATAGGCCAGTGCCGCAGCACCCGCAACAGGAGGTTACACCTATCACGTCCCCATGGCCATTCTACAAGTGGGGAATTGACATTGCAGGACCATTTCCTGTAGCTGCGGGGGGAGTTAAATTCTTGATTGTTGCGATGGACTACTTCACACGATGGATAGAGGCTAAGGCAGTCAAGTCTATCACAGGCAAACAAGTTAAGAAGTTTGTTTGGGAACATATTGTGTGTCGTTTTGGTCTACCGGGAGAAATCATCTCGGACAACGGCAAGCAGTTCACTGACAACCCATTCAAAGATTGGTGTGCATCATTGAACATCAAGCGGCGCTTCGCATCTGTTAAGCATCCGCAGACAAATGGCCTTGTCGAACGGGCAAATAGAAGCTTGGGGAATGGCATCAAGGCGCGTCTGGATGAACGAAGTGGCAAATGGGTTGATGAGTTATCACATGTGCTATGGGCGCATAGAACTATGATCAAAACAGCCAACGGAGATACTCCATTTGCATTGGCTTACGGCACTGAAGCTGTTATACCAGCAGAAATAGGAATGCCTACCATCCGCACGGCGGAGGTTAATGTCGTCACGAACGATGAACAACTGCGAATCAACCTGGATCTGTTGGAAGAAAAAAGGGAGATGGCAGCCATCAATGAGGCTAAGTCCAAGGCTAAGATGAAGGCTTATTATGACACCAAGGTCAAGGGTGTTTCTTTTCGACCGGGAGACTACGTCTATCGTGCTAACGAAGCAAGTCGAGCGGAGAATACAGGAAAGTTGGGCCCTAAATGGGAAGGACCGTATGAAGTCACTGAAGCCTTGGGACGAGGCGCGTACAAGTTACGTGACATGGATGGCTGCGACCTAGAGCGCACGTGGAACATTTCCAATCTCAAAAGGTGCTATCTTTGAAAGCTACGGCTTCCGCATGGGTACTTCGCTATGTGCGGTCTTAATAAAGAACCATGCGGTTTATCTGTTTTGTTTTTCTTATGTTTGTTTAGATTCCTTTCTTGTTTTTAGGACTTGTCATCATTGTTCAAACAAAAGTGTAAACGTTCTAATAAAATGCCGTGGTGCCTAGCTAGCTCCACGGCCTGTTTCGTGCAAATCATTTTTTAGATTTTTTTTGTTAGTCGTATGAATTTTACTTATATTATAATATGTCATGTTTCATTCATATGCATTCTTTCAAATTACTGTACATGTACTATACGCCTCCAGGCGGGGTAAGAGGATTAAGTGAACCTACTAATTCAACTTGCCGCGTAAGAGGGATGCAAATCCTTACTAGACACCTTACTCACAAGACGTTAGGGTAAGTCTCATATGCCGTAGTCGCACAGTGCTTCGCATAGTAAAGACGCACGTCGCATGTCTAGTAAATTATAGACTTGTATGTATTTTCTTTCTTTGTGTGTAAGACGTGATATATCATGCAGTATTGTGGTACAATATTTAAACACAGTCAAAATACACAAGTTTCCAAAATAGATAACAAAATTGCCGTGGTCACTCACGGACTTAAATACAAAATACAAATGTTGTTAGCCGTGTACATGCACGGATGAATAAAAACAATAAATATTCAGAGGTTACAAACCAAAGTGTCTGAAAGGGATCATAAAGTAGGAGCATCCTACATAGGGGGGAAAAACTTACCCATTTCCACTTGTTCTTCGACCAGACACGACAACCACTCATCACTTTCTTTCCGCTTCTGGGCTTGAGCCGCACTCCTCTCCAGCACTACACTTAAGGGTTCTTCTTCAAGCACGATCCTGGTTACGTCCTCGTATATGGGGAGCGTCAGGTGGCTGGGCGATGGAGTGAAGAAAGCACGGGAGTGACCCTCACCTTGGGAGAACGCACTAAGACAGCGACTTTCCATAATCTCCATATTTGATGCATCTTTGGTGGCCTCCAGCTCATCCAAGAATGGATAGTGCAGATCTCGCATCGCGGCCATAGAAGCAGTCATCTTGGTAGCGGCTTCAGGATTAAAGAAGGCATGAGTGGTAACGTTTTTCCCTTTTTTGATCAGATCAACGGCCTCAACCATTTCCTTGTGCCGTCCGTGGTCAATACCATCGGACACAAGGCTTGCGAATTGTTGCACAAATTCCGGGGCCTCTAAGACCTTCATGACGGCCAGGCGTGCCCCATGCCCGACCATCCACCTACGACCGGCAATAGCTGTTAGCTGTTGGGGGCATAGCACATTGTCACGCTCAGCGGTGAGGGCATCAATCATCAAATCTTTTTGGGCAAATGCCTCTTTCAGCTCTTGGGTGACAGCCCTCTCATCAGCAAGTTCCCCTTATACCTTCTCCATGCTTTGGACGGCCAGGTGCGCGTCTTCTAGTTTCTTGTTAAGCACATCTACCTGGCTGGAGTACGACTGGGCAGAAGCTTCCGCCGTGGCTACCTATAAGAAATAAAGTGTTAGAATATATTTCTTTTAGAATATGGGTGGTGCGGCACGGATATGTACCTTGGTAGTTGCAGCATCTAGTTGTGACTCAAGATTGGCCACTTGTTGGTCGTATTCATTCGCGCGGGCCGACTGCTTTTTTATGGTCGCCTCGGCGCTGGCCAGTTGGGATTGGAGGTCTGCAATTTGAGCTTCATTATCCACGATCATCTTCTCCCTCCGTCCTACCTTCCTCTAGAGAGATTCAACATGCCCAAGTGCGGCTTCAAACCTTACCCTCATCGAGGTACCCATCGCCATTTGGTGTACCAAAGCACCGTTATACTCATCCGCCAAGTCTGCATGGCTGAGCGCATTTACCTCTCGCACTAAGCCTGGTGGTATGCAATTGTTGAGGTACTCCCGACACTCATTGGCGTCCCTCATTCGTGATGCCGTTGTGATATTCCATACAGGATTGAACGGTTGAGGGGGGCCGGACGCTGGGAGGTCTTGGGAGGCTGTGGGTGAACCTTCTTCAAATACAGGGCCGGACTTTGTGGGGGCCGTGGGGTTTCTTTCCACTTCTGTTCCTTTCCCCTTATCAATTTGGGTGTCAGAAGGAGGCGCGGCACCGGTCTGGTCGTTCCTGTGCAACAAGTATTGGAAAATATATTAAGTATTGCTTACAAGGAAATTTGTCACTCTTACATATTAGGATGGAGTCTTACATGTCGTTTCTTGCTAGTTCGGAGGCGGTTGGGGCAATCTGAGTGACGGGATCGACATGTGCGGCCCGGATAGTCTCGGAACCCTGGGTAGCACTCCCGACAGATTGGTACAAGGGGTGGTCTTCTCGAAGTCTCTTGGTAGGAGCGTTGTGTTCGCCAATATCGACTGAAGCAGTTCTCTTCGCTCGGTTGCTTCTTTTTCGGGTACGCCTGGCGACGGGCTGAGCTGTTGCTTCGTCGATCTCCTCCTCGACCTCTTCTTCCACCTCTTCTTCCTCTTCTTCCAGGTTGACTTGTTGTAGTACTTCTTCATCATCATCGCCCATTATTCGGCGAATGCTGGAGGTGGTTAGGTCAATATTATCCCCCTGTTGTTCCCTATGTGGTGAGGAGGGCCCGGCTCCCCCTTCATTCATCTGGTTATCACCACCACCATTGTCTCCATGTTCTTCCTCGTCTGAGTGGGGATCTGGCACGGCTTCGAGAGCAACCGTCACGTTTCGGGTATGTTCAAAAAGGGGTTGTTCATTCTCATGGAGAGGACGGTGACCCTCCGGTACAAGCTTCGGGTCGCCCTGACGCAAAAGTCCCAAGAAGTTCATTTCTGTCCAGCACAAAACAACATATGTTAGCTATTTATCAAATAATTGAATACATTTTTTACGTACAGAGGTTAGCCTACCTTCGCACTGCCTTCTCCAAAAAACGGGATACCTATTGGATGGACCAAAGTAATTGCGGCTAATCCCTAGCAAACATAGGAATGACTCGGGAAGGCTTCTATGGAACCCGGTCCTATTCAGATCTAACTCTTGGGAATGACGGTGGTTGTATGTACTTGTGTGCGGCTTGGGGTCGTGAGGTATCCTAGTTCTAAAGGTGTAATCGCCCGGCCATACCACTGCGTCAATGAAAAAGTAGTGATCATACCAGTTCTTCAATGAATCCATTGGTTTATTGTGCGATTGGGGACTGTTAGAGGATCGTTTCTTAAAAGATACCCAACCGTTTACTATGTTGGGAACATAAAAGAGCCGAAATAATTCTACGGTTGGGGGGATTCTCCTAGCACGGCAGAGGATCTCGAATTGACTAATCTTACAGGCACCTATGCAGTGGAGCTGACTGATATGTACATCATAGTATTCTAATAGATCTACAAGAAAATGGGTGAAGGGGATGCGGTAATTAGCCGCATCAAAGAGGCGAGTGTACAGGCCAATCTTACCCGCTGGAGCCTCAGTTATGAGGTCTCTGGCGCCAGGAAGTGAGGGGTGTAGGTTGGTAGGGATGAAATAGTTTGTACAAAAGTGGTTTAATTGGTCTTGGGTCATAACATTCAGCACGGATCCAATGGTATGGTTGTTTCTATGAGCCATTACTAAATAAAAGTGTAAAGACATGGTGTTCTAACCTGCGTGTGAAGGGATCCGTGCGTATTTGGTTCAAGCTAAGAGGAAAGCTTTAATGGTAGAAATGGAGGTTATAACTGTGTGTTTCACACAGCCGTGGGGGTGGCTTATTTATAGGGTTGCCTCGTGGGTCACGACCTGTTGGATGTGTGACACGTGTCTGCCACTATTCTTAATCGTGTGGCTAGGGGGCAAGTGGCAAGTGAAACGTCAGGCGGGACCCACGGGTCACTTCTGACTCAAACGTTTGCACTGCTCAAGGTTCTGACTGTTTGCACTTTTGTCAGTCAAACTAGTCAGATGAACAGTTATTAATGTCGGGTTATGCGGCTCTTACGTAAGACTTGACATTTAATGTTATATTTAATTTGTCTCGGTCGCTATATGCGGCTGAGATATTGATGGAATAACTTCTTAAGCCAGGTTGCCACGTGCGGCCAATACAAATCCTTGGACAACTTATAATTCCTTATTGTTTCCTTGGTACGTCCGGGGAGCATCTTGGTAGTCTAGAAGTTACGCCTCTGGTTGTAACAACTAGACTGGGGGGACATGATGACGTATAGTCCCCACCCGGGTCATGAACCCGGCCCATGGGTACTACCCGTATCCGGCCCATCACAGATGGGTGGAATAATGTCATTCAGGCTTATGGGCTTGGATGAACAGTAACCGCACACATGTGTGCGGCCCACGGCCCGGTGCGGCCGACGTAGGGTTAGACAGAATAATATTCTGTCTAGGAATATCTTTATCCCAATGGAGGAGGATATTCACTACCAGAATTAGAAGATAACAATCATTCTAAATTCTGGTAGTTATCTCTTCCTTGGGGCCGAAGCATCAGTGAAAGCCCATTAGGGTTTCACTGCCTATAAAAGGAACCCTCAAGGGTTCCACAAAGGTATTACGACTTATACTCTCAACTGACATAAACCCTAAATCGATTACTTACTCTCACGCCGGAGTCTAATCGTGGGAAACACTCCCACGGTAAGCCTAACACGTGCTGTTTAGTGTGCAGGATCCCAACCAAACGATTCACTTGGTGCAGGAGCCGGAGCCCAGCCAACCCGAATTAAGTCTAATTCGGGTCTAGCAAGGATCAACCAACTTTTGCATCAACATATATATATATATATATATATATATATATATATATATATATATATATATATATATATATATATATATATATAAATATATATATATATATATATATATATAAATATATATATATATATATATATATATATATATATATATATATATATATATATATATATATATATATATATATATATATATATATATATATATATATATATATATATATATATATATATATATATATATATATATATAGATTTCGGTTCAAATGAGAACTTTTTAAAGTTGAAAAAATAAGAACCAGCTAAAATCTTACAAATGACACTCTACTTCAAATAATTTTTAAACGAGATTAACTAAAACTAATTTTTTTAATGATTTGATGGGCTTTCTTTTGATAATTGACGAATTATAGGTGATACATCTTGATTTAAGGTGTGATTTGTATCATGTCTTGGTATCGTGTATCATGTTATTTAGTGGTGGTTATGTATCAAATGTACCATTTTATGTATAAGATATTATCTTGTTGAAATTTTGATGTATGTGTATCACATTTTTAATTGTGTATCAGTAATACGTTACACACTAAGTCGTCGTTTATTAGTCAATAGAATGTTAAGTTGTATAAATAATGTATATTTTGGTGTATTATTGGTAATATGATTATGTATCAATGTTTTATTGGTGTTTTAGATTAGTTCTCATTTTTACAACTTTAAAAAAGCTCTCACATTAACCTTCCTCTATATATATATATATATATATATATATATATATATATATATATATATAAGTATTAATATTTGTAACCTTAAAACATTATAATAATTGTTTAAAAGGGATCTATTTCTTAAAGCATGTAATCTAAATAATATTGTTCTTTGTTTGTAAGCTTATACTTACTTCAAACTTAAAATAATACAATTTCAGAGCATCATGACTCCGCCTACTGCATCTACGACTCTTCTACCGAGAGTAGCTCCTACCCCAGTTGTTTGTTCATCCCCACGATCAACACAGTGTGGATGGCTGTTAGCCTCGGATTCAGAGGATGACCCAGCCACCGAAGCTGTACTCCCAGAGGACCATTTTTCTATCTCAACATCAGCCACACTGGCCCTAACCTCTATGGAGGAGGACCGGGTCCCTTCTAGCATACCATCTTCCATGCCTCTATCCTTATCATCGGGCTATTTCTCCGGGCCCGCACTTGTCTCCACTTATGAGACCAGGGAAGGCTCCGGGGCAGGACGTGTTGATTCCGTCCAGGCCCAGATCTCCGCACTGGCTGCACGTCAGGAGCGGGAGATATCTGACCTCCGCAGCCAGTTGGCAGTCAGCAAACAAAGCCATGCCGTCATCTATGAACGTATCGACACTCTTTTCCGTACTATGCCCCAGACCGCTAAGGGCATCCAGGCTAAGAAGGACGAGGCACAAAAGTGGTTATTGGATGAGAACTACCGCCTCCACCAGCGCATTCAGGTCATGTAGGGTCTACAGCATCAGACTCATGCTGCTCTCTCCGCTTACGAGCAATCCTTATCCATTTTCTTTGATCTCGCCACTGTCCGGCATGATGGGGTTACTGGGGAGATGGCTTACCTCCAAGGGTTCTTCAAGAGACTCCGAAACCAGCTACTATAAGCCCCCCGTACGCTCAAGGAGACCTGAATGACAGTTCAGACTTTATGGAACATCAAGAGGAACTCTGCAGCCCCACCAGCTCCATCCGCACCGTCAGCCCCAGCATCATCTACTGGACCATTCAGGCAGGATTAGTATAGACGTACTAGACTTATTGTACGCCATGATAAGCTTACGGGTTGCATCCCGGCTGTCATGACATAGGGCCTTTGTACTTTTATTCCTTTTTCTGTTTTGGTGATGTAATCTCGTACTATATCTTCCTTTTTCTTTGGGCATGTATTTTGGATATGATGTACTTAAGACAATGTGTACCACTACCCAGGGCAAGGCTAGCTAAACCTTTGTTCCGGATTTGATATGCTCGATGAATGTTTAAAATTCCTTACAGAACATTGCATGAAATCACTCTCTTATGTTATATCTATTGTGCAATGTATTATATTATGAAATTCTGACAAGTTATCCAAATTTGTTATGAATTTTATGCATGAAATCATTCTCTTGCAAATAATATAAAAACTGTACTAACGATTGAATTAATAATCTCATTTTGTGTATGATTATAGACAAATGGTGATTTCACGATCGATCTCCAATAATGCAATTGCCTCCAATATCGCTAATACCGAAGTACCTGAAGCTACTCATAATGTTACACATAAGCTGGAACAAGTCATGTGGACACAGATGTCTCACATTTATACAATGAAAGAGAACACTCTAGAATAATAAAACCCTAATGCTAGAGTTTCCTACTATGTCCTTGGAGTCTTGGTCAAAATGGTTCACATGTGAAGTTGTCCTTGTTGACAGCTAGTAGAAATGATCCGAGGCCTTCATTTAGAACTTGGAGGACAAGTAGGAGCCTTTGGGTCGTAGATTGGTATGCAGATTCTTTATTTGCTATTTTGGGTGAAGCAGGGGAACATGGGTTGGGGACCTTGTGATGAGCTGGCAGGGTTTTAAATGTGGGGTTTAGGTGAGAAGGGGGTTAATCAATGATCTTCTAAGTTTGGGAGATTACCCCCTTGATTTGGAGAAATTAGAGGATTAGGGTTTAAGGGGTGGGAGATGATTAAACAGGAGCGTTTGATTAGTTTGGGGTTTAAAAATTGTTTAAACTTTTGTTTGCCACCTTTAATCCCTGATTAGTTTTTAAAAAAGAAAGTGGGAAAGGACGTGGCAGGATAGGAGTTGGTGATTGGATGAAAATTGTGAGTGGGCGACGTGTCAGCTGCTGGTTGGACGGTGTGAGATTGTTGTCTGTCCTCAAATGGCCCCTTGATTTAATTGATGTTGTCATTTCCATTTTAAACAGCCAAAACTAGCACTTCCTTCACAAACAAAGTTTTCAACTTTGTATTTTGGCCACCAAATATTTGTAGAACTTGTTCCAAGGGTATTTAATGCACTTTATGCATTCTTCAAGGGCCAATAATGCAATATCTCAACATTTAAGGGACTCAATATGAAATAATGAGATTTGCAAGGGTATAAAATATTAAGTCTTCAAAAGTAGAGGGACCAATCTTGCCAAATCTTCAAACTTCAAGGACTTCATATGAAAATCATGATTCGGGTCCGGTTCTTTGTACGGCTTCGTTTCTCGTGTTTGTTTTTGCTTGATTCTTGTGATCTTTTGTTGATTTCATGATATCCGTACCTAAAATACACAATGAACAAAAACAAGCATATATTTGGGTATTTTGATGATATTTTTAGCATTTTAAGCCTGATTTGGACGATGAGACTATGTATAATTACAGTCTCATCACCGCTGCTCAACTCCGGGAGATGATTGGTGAAGGCATTTCGACAGCCATGACAGCCAGAGAAGCTAATGTGAGCAATGACCCAAACCACAACATGCACAGAAACAACTTCAACAGGGGTTGTTCGTACCCCGACTTCTTGAAATGCAAACCCTCATACTACCGAGGAAAAGAAGGAGTTGTTGAACTGATGCAATGGTTTGAAAGACTAGAGACAGTTTTCTGCATCAGCGATTGTGCTGACGAGAACAGAGTTAAGTATGCTACATACACTCTACTCGAGAGCGCCCTTACTTGGAGGAACTCTGTGGTCGCCCCCTTGGACATGCCACTGCTTATACCCTCAATTGGGCCAACCTCAAGGAGAGAATGACTGAGAAATACTGCCCTATAGGAGAAATGAAGAAGTTGGAAGTCGAGCTGTAGGATCTAAAGTGTAAGAATAATGATATCCTTTGGTACAACCAAAGATTTCAAGAGTTAAGCTTGATGTGCACCAGAATGTTTCCTCTAAGGAGTGACAAGATTGAAAAGTATGTCAGTGGACTCCCTGACAACATTCATGATAGTGTGCTAGCTTCACGACCCACCACCTTTGAAGGTGCTACAGAATTTGCGACTGAGTTGATCAACAAGCGAGCCCACAATCTGTCCGAGAGGCAAACAGAAAACAAGAGGAAATCCGATGAAAACTCTCGTAGCCAGCACCAGCAGCCTTCAAAAAAGCAAAACGCTGGGCAAGCGGATGACATTACTCCCACAACTCGCACCAAGAACTACTCAGGGACCAAGCCTAAGTGTTCAATGTGTAACTACCATCATGTTGCTGGAGGACAATGCCAAGGATGCTACAAGTGTGGCCAACAAGGCCATTTTGCTCGCGATTGTCCAACCAATGTTGCTACCTAAGGTCGACCCAACACCAATCCTGGAAACAGCAACAAGGGCAAGTCCAATGCACGTGGGAGTGGAAGTGGGCATCAGGGAAACCAAAACCCCACTGGTGGAAGCAGTAGCGGACCGAAGAAAGTTGTGGTATGTTACGAGTGTGGAACCCCTGGGCATGTGAGACCTGATTGTCCCAAGTGGGCCAACCAGAAGAAGGACAACAAGGGAACTCCTTCGCAAGTGTACATGGCCAGCAATGCCCCAGCGAATCCAGGCTCCAGCATCGTACCTGGTACGTTCTTACTAAACCAATGATATGCCTCTATCTTGTTTAAATACGTGAGTAAACCAAAGCATTTCAATTGCTAAACTTAGTAAGAAATTAGAAATCCCTCCGTTAATTCTAGACCCCTATTAGACTGCGAAATAGTTGACGGAAAGGTTATGATGGTTAAACACCATCATTCGAGGTTGTTCCTTAAAACATTCCAAATCGCCATTCTACGTCAATCAAATCCTAGAAAGTCTTGATAGCTATAATGTCGTCATTAGCATGTATAGACTAGCAAGTACCACACAATTATTCCATATGCCCACAAATTGGTTCGCTTACCCTGGGAAGATGAAACCTTGATTATATTGGGGAGCCATAACCCCGATATAGTTAACACTAGATTTAGTGTCATCTCTAGCACCAACAAGCCAGAGAGTACTCAGTCCGGGAATACTCCATTTCCCTAACCTGTCTCTTCCCTGCCTAAACCTGAAAGGCACATCCAACTCACAATGGGTGTACTTTGTAGGGCTATGCCCGGCATTCCCCGTAAGGAGATGTTGAATGTCCCATGTTTTCGGACATTCCTCTTTCCTCTTTGGGTCCAATTAGTTCGACAATACCATCACCCACTAGACTGTGGGAGATGTGATTTTCCTCTCTTTAGAAGTCAGAATTTGTACAAATTTTGAACCAATAATAGTGAGTGCATGACCCTTGTTAGGACACCCTACAAGACGCGCACTTCTTTATTCTTGGTATCTACTTTTATTTCCACCATTTGAGGTACTTCTTTTCTGCGCCCCTCTCGCTCAACCCCGCGGCGAAGGAGGCAGATTCTTTGCGACTTCTTACGCAATCACCATCAACAACAATCTTAACCTCTTTGTTAGGTAAAAACTTTAGTACCATTAACTAATGTTTGTGTCCTGCTGGCTTGAGGTAAGGATCATAAGTATTTTCATAAAGTTGTGATATGGCTAAAGTTAAAATGTTTTGTTTTACTTTCAACCCCCAAAATTTTCATCCTCGGGTGTAGGGATATAACCTGTATCTCACCTATAAAAAGGATGCAGATATAGTACATCCCCAGCTTCCCAAGCATATAAAACATGCTGGCGTGTCCTCCTCATATCAGAAACCATTTGCAATGGATTTGTCCTCCTAACCAAATCTACAACGCCATTGGTCTTCTCCCAGATCCTAGAAGGGTATAGCTGCGACCCCGTTAAGTAGTCCGCGCCTATTCACCCACAACAGCAGTCTCCTTTACTGCTCAATCGGATGAATAGTGCGATCCAGATAAAAATCTCTTTACATTCCTTTCCTATTCATCCACGGCAGCAGTCTCCTTTACTGCTCAATCGGATGAATAGTGTGATCCAGATAAAGATCTCTTTGCATCCCTTTCCTATTCATCCACGACAGCAGTCTCCTTTACTGCTCAATCGGATGAATAGTACGATCCGGATAAAGATCTCTTTGCATTCCTTTCCTATTCATCCACGGCAGCAGTCTCCTTTACTGCTCAATCGGATGAATAGTGCGATCCAGATACAGATCTCTTTGCATTCCTTTCCTATCCATCCACAACAGCAGCCTCCTTTACTGCTCAATCGGATGTATAGTGTGATCCGGATAAAGATCTCTTTGCATTACCTCCTGTCCATCCATAGCAACAGCCTTCTTTACTGCTCAGTCGGATGTCTAGTGCAACCCGGATAAAAATCTCTTTGCATTCTCTACTGTTCACCCGTAATAACATAAGCTTTCATTAATGCCCAATCGGATGTATAAGAATAACTTAGTTATAGACCACTTCGTGATCATGCTGCCATCCGTACCTGAGAGAGAGTCTGAAACGAATCATACTTAGAACATCTTTTACTTAAGAGATAACTACATTTGTAGTAGCTTTGAGGACAAAGCTAAAATAACAGGGTGGTGCTGTAAAATCCATGATTTTACCATGATTTTATGTAATGAAAATTCACCCATTAATCTTACAACACATACTCATGTACTATACTTCTATAAGTTGTGTGTAAACTTGTCCACTATGTACCTATACCTTTACATCTATATTGGTTATAAATAAGTTACATAGCCTAAACCATGTACCTAAAACTAGGGATAACAAGTAGTAAGATGTATACTTAATATTGGAAATATTCAACACTTAATAAAAATTTGGAAATATACTACATTAGGTATTGTAGCCATGATATATGTGTGTAAGTGAACTAGACATGTACTAAAACTCTTAGACTAGCCCAAGAATAGATGCCATTGTGTGTAGGTCCAACATAAGCCCAAGCCAAGGGCCCATTACCCCTTTTTGGTTAGCTTAACACGACACCCCACCTTAGGTGGAAGAAGAAGAGATGCATGGGGAACATAATGGCATACACTTGGCAAGAATACTCTTACCAAGACAAGTCATGCCTTTTGCCCTCCTCTCTCTCTCCCCTTCTAGCCGAAAACACACACACATACTCTCACATTCTCTCATGCAATCTAATCTTG
Organism: Glebionis coronaria; assembly: GCA_025667525.1. Classification (NCBI taxonomy): domain Eukaryota; kingdom Viridiplantae; phylum Streptophyta; class Magnoliopsida; order Asterales; family Asteraceae; genus Glebionis; species Glebionis coronaria. Next base: position 426,686,393 of record CM046877.1, read on the forward strand.
TTTCTCTCATCCTCTTCTCTCTCAATCATACGGCTTAAATCCATATACGTCCAAAAACCAAGTATTAAATCCACCAAGATCCTTGTCTCATCTTTACTACAAATCATTAGTAGTATCATTCTCTTGGAATCACTATAAACAAGCCCTAGCCAAATATTTAAGGCCACAGCTTGATTTATATTAGGGTTTTCTTCATCATCTTGAGTAGATCTCAAATCTCCTTGTTCATCTAGATCCTCTTTGGTACTTTTAGGCAAGAAAGGTATACACATCATATTCCTTCATTCTTTCATGCATGCATCATCATACACCTATAAACACAAGTAAATAACATGTTAAAACCAAGATTTGATAAAGCTATGACCCTTATAGGTCACGACATATTTATGCAAATCATGTTCATGATTTAAAAATCTTTTAAAAAGAAACTTATGACTTATGTGTTATGTTTTAAACTTGATTTAAAAACCATATGAAACCTTTTATAAATCTAGACATTGCATAAGTTACAAATATTGTTTTATAGGACTTTGGTTAACTAATAACCATAGATCTCATGAAATGAACTTGTGCAACTTAAAGATCAAGAAAACCATGACCTTAAAGGTCACGGCTAAACTAAGTTGAGACTATATGATTGGTTTTCTAAATTTTGAATAATGGAATATGAAATGTAACATGTTAAATGGAATATTAAAAATCACAAACACAACTTATGTATATAAATATGGCCATGGGTTATACAAGACCTAAAATGGGTTAGATGTACATGCATGCTTATTTAAACCTAGATCTAGTGATAAGTGTTAACTTAACATGATACACATGAAATGAGCTAGTAGATCTTATGGGAATATTGGGAGAAAACAACATAGCCGTGGAATATACATTGTTTTCTTGGAATAATAGTAGCCTTGGGAACATGCATGTAACCTAGATAATCATGATGTGTTTTTGAAAATATTTACAAGACATAAAAACTAGCTAAAGTGTTCATCTTAGAAACACCAAGATCTAAAAGTATAGCCGTGAGCTATATATGAGTGTACATGGACCTATGTTTGATTTTTAGGTCTAAACATAGTTTAAATCTTATTTTGGACTTGTGACTTATTTTCTTGATGTGTACATAGTTAGATCTATTTTTGGAACACTTATAGATTACATGCAACCTTAAAATGAGAATTGACTTATCTTAAAATGCTATAACTAATGTTAGACATGAGATATAAGCCCATACTAGGGATTATGACTTACTAGTAACCTTATAACACACCTAGATCTAATTTGGTATAACACATAAAACAAACTTTAAGTTTTATTCATCTATTTAGATTTAAAACTAAATATTAATAAGCTCGTAATAAGCTTATAAGAATATCCTAAGTAAAAACATATATAAAAGATAAAGTAATGATTATGGACTAATTAAGTCCATGAAATGTTAATCCAAAACTTAATGGACCCAATAAGCCCATTTGATAAATCTTAGTAACTTAAATGGACTTAAGATTACACTTAGGCCCATTTAACTAATTAAAGGGACTTAAAAATGTATTAAGCCCAATAAATGATTTAAAGGCCCATTTAAATAAATTAGTGGACTTGAAATATATTTAAGCCCACTAAAATAGCCCATTAGATGTTTAGCCCATTTAATGAGCCCATATAAAGTTTGAATGTTAAAATAAAAGTTTTTATAATAAAATATAACTTATAAAAACTTTTTGGATGAAAATGACAATTTATAAAACTTAAGGACTAAATCCGTAACTTATGAAACTTGTTTTGATACACTAGTAAACACAAGGACTGAAAATGTAAATATCCAAAAGTCTAGGGTTTAATAAATACTATCCGTGGCAAATTAAACCCTAGGGACCATTTTGGGAAGTTTCTAAAAGTTATTTTGTCATTTTAAAACCCTAAGGACTATTTTTGTAATTTGCCGAAACTTAAAGAAGCCCTAGGGGCTGTTTTGTAATTTTAGTAAAGTTACAAAACCTAGATATAACTAGGGGGACTAAATCTGCCATTACCCGAAACTTTAACTAGCCCCAGGTACTAAATATGTAAAATCCGAAAGTTATAATGTTTAAAAATATAGAGGGACTAGTTTTGTGATATTCCGAAACATTAACAAGCCCTAACCTTAAAAATCTATTTTAATTTTAAATAAAACATAATTAAAATACTTATACCATAAGAATTAATGTATAAATTCTTAAGTTTAAATTATTTTATAAATATTAAAATAATTTATGAGAACTTAAAGTTAAATAAAATATTTATATTTACTTTAGGAAATAATTGTATAAACAATTATGAATATGTATTGCTCATACATAAACTCATATACTTTTAGAAAATAAAAACTCTATAAACGTTGAACAAATTGAATGCTAATATATAAGTAAAACACTTTACGTTTACTCAAAATGAGAAACTTAATGATACGTCTAAATGAATGATTATAATACATGAACTACGAACGTGAACTAATATTAAGTAGGATTTTTGTGTTTACATAATAATAAAACCTAGTAGTAAATGAGTGATTGTAATAATTGAACGGAAAATGTAAACTAAAATTTTAAGTAGAACGTTTTATGTCTACTTAACTAAGAAACTTAATTATAAGTTAAATGATTATTATAAATACATGTATGCTAACTGATATTAATAGTTAAACATTTTATGTTTACTTAGAAATGAAACTTATATAAATAAGTTTAAATGAATATTAATGCTACTTGAACTACGGTTATTTAGATAAATACCGTAGCATAAATGAACTGAACAAAATCTGTATAAGCATACATATATGTTCTTTGTACTATCTATTAAGACTGTACTATCTGATTAGGCATAACTTTGGCGTGAACTTTAATTGGATATTCGTACTAAATAACAATTTCCTACTCCCAGGTGATTTTACAGCCTCGTATAAACTTTTGGTAAAACTTTCCCTTTTTGGGAAAGAAAATATGCAAACATATAATGGACACAACTGGATTGTATAAACTTAACTATGATTGATTATTATTGAAACTGTTAAATTGTTGTAAATCGCCCGAATATTATAAATAGATCTATTAGGGATTGACCATCCCTATCTGGGTGAGTCATGCTCACTGTGCCTTGGCCGGGACAACAGACGTATACCATGTTGGAACTGAAATGGGTGTCTTTTTGTAAGACACTACGTCCTCATATGTTGAGGACTACGGAGGTTAAGCTTCAGTTTATAATAATAAACAAATGTTATTTACATTTTAGTGAGAATGCTTTGTGCATTGTCACTTCTATGCTTAATGTATGTCCAAACTAATTAATTGTTAAAATCTGTAAATTCACCAAATTTATGTTGACCCCCGTTAGTATGTTTTGCATAGGAATATGAAGTTAGTACGTGGTGTGTGCATGGTCTCCAACATCTTAGAAATATGCATTTTAGGACTCGTCCGGGGTTCTATTTGGGAAACTCAAACAATCACTCTTCACCATGTTTAAGACAATTTTTATTTATTTGTTTAAATAAACATGTAATCTGATTTGACTAACTCTTTATCTTATGCTCTATGGACTATATGCCATCGATCCACCCTAGTGACATCTCCGTGGATATTTCCACATATTTTGTCCCTACCCGGGTGTCACAAAATCCTTTGCCGTGCAAGAAGCATCCCCTTACCATAGAGTTATTTAGACTATTTTATACCCCCAATTTAGTAAATGGGTGGCTTTCCTTCAAGAAACGACCCCCAAACAGCCCCACAGCCCATAATAAACCCATGGACTCACTGAAAAACTGGTACGACCATTAATTTTTTATCGACTCAATAGTGTGGCCGACCGATTTCGTTTTTAAACATATATTATCTCCTGACCCTCCTCCACGTGCTGGTACATATAATCCCCAACATTCCCAAGAAATAGATAGGAATAGGACAGGGTTCCATAGGAACCTACCTGAGTCATTCCTTTGCTTGCTAGGGATTAGCCGCAATTACTTCGGCCCGTCCAATAGATATCCTGTATTCTGGAGGAGGCGTGGTGAAGGTAGGTATAGCATTCGCACATCAAAGACATACATAAACCTGTTGGCTATAACTAACATACTTTGTTTGTTTGACAGAAATGAACTTCTTTGGTGTCCTTCGTCAGGGTGATCCAAAACTTATACCAGAGGGAGCCCGTCCTAGACATGAGAATGAGCTACCCCTTCTCGAGCATACCCGAAATGTGACAATCGCCTTAGCAGCCGTACCAGACCCTCGATCTGACGAAGAAGATACAACACTCAAGATGACCCCTGTGGATTTTGACAACAAGGATGGGGACAATCTGATGCTGGAGGATGAAGCCGGGCCCTCCGCTCCGCCTAGGACTGCCACCGCCGCCCACGGGGAGGAGCAGGGTGATAACATAGAGAGGACCACCTCCAGCCTTCACCAACTGTTGGGCGATGACGAGGAGGAAGTGCAACATGTAGAAGAGGAGGAAGAAGAAGAAGCCCAGCCTGCCCCCAAGCGTACCCGTAGGAAGAACAAGCAGGTAAGAAGAGTTGCCCAGGCCGAGATCGGGGAACATGATTGGTGTATTTTGCATACACCTAATAACATGATTAATTTAGCATAATTGTATATTTATTTGTCGTTATATATGTACTTTGAGTGTGTTTTGTGATTATGTAGGTTACGAGCGAAATGGAATAAAATGGCCGCTTAATTAATTTTTTGGAGAAAAGACATTGTGAGCGCCGATAAATGAAGAAAAAATATTGAAGAAAAAGATTTGAGCGCGTCGCAATATTTTCGGTCATCTTTTATTTGTTCAGGCTTCGTTTGAGCAATTGTTGGCGTTGGGTTATTTTTTATTGGGCCAAAGTTACTATATGAAAAAAAATAAAAAAATTAATTCAATATTTCGGCCCAGCCCAATAGTAACCCAACCGACTACTAAATTTATATATATTGAAGAGGAAGAAGTCGATTGATAGATAGACAAAAAGAAAAAAAATAGAGGGTTGACTATTAGAAAAAAAAGAAGGACGATTAGAAGAATATACAGTGGGGAAGAATTTTTAGACGCAGAACATAAAAAAAAAGAGATTGAAGTGTGAAGGTGGGACCATCATTTGAGTTGACTCAATATAAAAAAAAAGACGTATAAACAGTGAAGGGAAAAAGAGAGATTTGAAGGGAAATTAAAAAAAATCATTTCAAGTAGAGGATAATGAGTGTACAGCGGGTCGGGTGTCCCGCGATGTCCGGCTAATTTTGTTGTAATTCCTTCCGGTAACTTTATTTATGGTTTGATCATTACTTTTGGGTTATCATGTTTTACTACATTGATTTATGATTTATTTATAAATTATTTTTATTGACTTAATATTATGTTTAATTATTTGTGTGAGACAATTTATTGTTAATTAACGATTCATACTTATTTTATTTAGTTAAAAAAAGAAGAAAAAAAAGATGGTCGTATAATCAACATAAGTTGTACCTAAATAAATTGTTAAAACATAATTATTGGTTGGATTAATATAAGATTTATTATCGCGAGTCATCGATAAACATAATAAATGCCAACATTAATTCATTCATATTAAGTCAAAATAATCTTTGTAATCGGTTCTAAAAAGTTTCAATAATCCATTAGTGTGATCAACCATAAATATTAGGAGCTGGAAGGGATTGCATTTTTCTTTTAATTGTTTACATCTTTATTATATTTTTCTCACTTGATTATTAGTTTAATAATTATTTTAATTCTTAATCCGTATTTTTATTATCAAAAGTATTTTAGTTGTCAGATTTCAAAACCAAAACCTTTATTGATTAGTGATCACCCCAAAACTTAAACTAAAACCACAAAGTCCTCGTGGATCGATACCTGCTTATCCTATCTAGTATAAGGTAATTAGGTTATTTTTGACCGGCACTTCGACGTCGATCAGAACACAATGCCCCCGTGAAGAGACTGTGTGAGGATCACCCCCGCTATCAATCTGTTGAGAGCACCAACCAAGTCTCAGAGACGGCGCAGGCTGCACCCGTGGAACCGGACGTGCCGTTACCAAATGCCGAGCTAGTCACCCAAGTACCCCCTACTGCGTCAGAACTAGGAAGAACCAACACGTAAGTCTACCGTATATGTTTGTCACTATATCCGTTGTCCAAGTAAAAGGTACGTCCTTCCACAAACAATATTTAATGTCTATTCCAATTGTCGTCACAGGGATGAACAAGCTGGTGCCACACCTACCCAAGAGGCACGGAAGGAGAAGGAGAAGGAGAAGGAACCTGTCCCGCATACCGCCGCGACCAGATCTGGCCCAGCCTTTGACGAAGGTACCCCCACGGCTTCACAAGAGGTACCGATGTCCGGCCCCCATACACAGTTCAACCTTGACTGGAAGATCACCACCGCTTCACGGATGAGACATGCTGAAGAATGCCGTGACTATCTGAATAACTGCATCCCTCCCGGTCTGGTAAAGGATGTAAATACACTAAGCCATGTGGATTTGGTGGATGAATACAATGGTGCCTTGGTGCATCAGATGGCCATGGGTACTTGCATGCGGGTAAGATTTGAGGCCGCCTTAGAGCATATTGATTCTTTGAAGAGAAAAGTTGGCCGGAGAGAGAAGATGATTGAAGATAATGAGGCTCAGATTGCCGCCCTCCAGTCCCAGCTTGCTACTGCCAAGGCTACTATTAAAGAACAAGCAGCGCATGCTAATTCTCATGACCAACGCGTGGCCGAGCTTCAAACTCAACTTGAGACTGCGACGGCTAAGGTATGTATCCGTACCGCATCATGCCCACGCCACACCATCCTGCATTCTAATACTTGATGTATCACATACAGGCGACTGCGGCAGAAGCCTTGGCCAAGTCATCCTCTGACCAAGTGTCAACCCTTACAAAAGAACTTGAAGACGCACATGCATTGATCCAGGGTGAGGAGAGACTGAAAGAGGAGCTTTTCCATGAAAGGGTCGTGGCGGAATAATTGAAGGAGGATTCCACACAAAAAGACACGCTGGTGAATGCCCTTACCTCAGAGCGTGATGATGTGTTGTATCCCCAACTACTAACAGCCATTGCCGGCCGCAGGTGGATGGTTGGTCATGGGACGCGCCTGACAGTCACAAAAGTGTTGGAGGCTCCAAAATTTGTACAACAGTTTGGAGATCTCGTATCAGATGGCATCGACCACGACCGTCATGAGGGAATGGTCATGGACGCAGAGCTAATAAGGAAAAAGAAAAACTTCACAAAACATGCTTACTTCAACACTGGAGCTGCTGAGAAAATGACCGCGTCTATGGTCGCCATACGAGATCTTAACTACCCTTTCTTGGCAGAGCTGGAGGCTACAAAAGATGCATCCAATAAGGAGATTATGGAGAAGCTAAGCCTTGGTGCCTTCTCTTAGGACGAGGGACACTCCCGGACTCATTCTACTCCCTCCCCCAGCTAACTCACTCTTCCCATTTATGAAGATGTCACCAGGATCGTGGTTGGTGAACAACTATTAAGTGAGATGTTGGAGGTGAATGCGGCTCAAGCTCTGGAACGAAAAGAACATGGTGAATTATTGCCCCGCCTAGCTAAAGAGCAGTGGGAGATAGGTAGGTTTCTCCCCCCATGTAGGGCACTCCAAAATTTGTTGTAACTCCTGAATAATCTGGTCTGTAACCTAAACATTCGTCCGTGGATGTCCACGACACTTTATCCTTCGTAACATTATCGTGAACATTTAGAATAGTATTTATAAGTCTATGGTAGTCACGACAATTTTGATTGTTGGAAACTTGCTTATATTCTTTTAGATATCATATACCTATGTCGCATGACGAGTCACGTCTTACCTAGAATAAAACAAGGTCTATATTTTACTAGACGTGCGGCGTGCGTCTTTACATGCAAAGCACTACGTAAGTGCGGCATATGGAAACTTATTACAACGTCTTGTGAATAATGTGTCTAGTAAGGATACATGATCCACGTCACTGGGGTTGCATCCCTCTTACATGACAAGTTGAATTATTAGGTTCACTTAATCCTCTTACTCCGCCTGGAGGCGAATAGTACATGTACGGTTTTGAGTGAATGCATATGAATAAGAGATAGCACATGATAGGAATAACAACTAAATCTATACGATAATAATTCGCACATAGAATCTAAAAGATATGAAAATGATTTACACAAGAACGAGCCGTGGAGCTAGCTAGGCACCACGACTTTTTATTAGAACGTTTACGAATTTTTTTTACAAGAATGAAAAAATCCTAAAAACAAATAGAGCCTAGAAAGCATGAAAAACAGACACAAAAGAGAATACATGGATCTTCATTGAAGCCAACTATAGCGAAGTGTCCATGCGGAAGTCGTAACCTTTCAAAGGTAGCATATTTTAAGATTGCATATATTCCATGTGCGTTCCAGGTCACGGACATCCATATCACGCAACTTGCCCGCGCCCTGTCCTAAAGCTTCCATAACCTCATACGGCCCTTCCCACTTGGGGCCCAGCTTTCCTGTATTCTCCGCTCGACTTGCCTCGTTGGCACGATAGACAAAATCTCCTGGTCGAAAGGAAACACCTTTAACCTTGGCGTCGTAATAAGCCTTCATACGTGCTTTGGACTTGGCCTCATTAATAGCCGCTATTTCTATTTTTTCCTCCAACAAGTCCAGATTAATCCGAAGTTGCTCGTCGTTCGTGACAACATTAACCTCTGCTGTGCGGATGGTCGACATTCCAATTTTTGCTGGTATAACAGCTTCAGTCCCGTAGGCCAGCGCAAATGGAGTGTCCCCATTGGCTGTTTTTATCATATTCCTATGTGTCCATTGAACATGTGGCAGCTCATCTACCCATTTGGCACTTCGTTCATCCAAGCGTGCCTTGATGCCTTCACCTAAGCTTCTATTTTCCTGTTCTACAAGACCATTTGTCTGCGGGTGCCTAACAGATGCGAAGCGCCGCGTGATATTTAATGCTGCGCACCAGTCCTTGAATGGGTTATCCGCGAACTGCTTCCCGTTGTCCGAGATGATTTCTCCTGGGAAGCCAAAATGACATACGATGTTTTCCCAAACAAACTTTTTAACCTTCTTGTAGTAATGGATTTAACCGCTATAGCTTCTATCCATCGTGTGAAGTAGTCCATTGCGACGTTCAAGAACTTAACTCCCCCTGCGGCCACGGGAAAAGGTCCTGCAATGTCAATCCCCCACTTATAGAATGGCCATGGGGATATGATGGGTGTCAGTTCCTATTGCGGAAGTAGCGGTACTGCTCTGTGTACTTGGCAATCACTACATTTACGAATCATGTCGCGTGCAACCCTATGCATAGTAGGCGAGTAATATCCTATGCGTAGAGCTCGTGCCACTACAGATCGGGGACCTGCGTGCATACCGCATAGCCCTTCATGTATCTCACTGATCACATAAGTAGCATGTCGCGGCCCAACACACCGTAACCACGGGTGTAAGAAACAGCGCTTGTAAAGAATACCTTCTCGAAGCTCAAAGTGCTGTGACTTCCTTCTAATACGCCGTGCCTCCTTTTCCTCATCCGGAAGGGTTTCTTCAGTTAAATAGGTGATGATCGGGGTCATCCATGTATGTCCATCTTCCTCAACTATGGCTGCGACTTCCCCTTCCGTTATAGACTTTTCCTTTAGTATTTCCACCAAGACATGCTTGGATAAGTGGGCGAAACTTGTAGACGCAATCTTGCTAAGAGAGTCCGCCTTCTTGTTTTCACCTCTTGGTACCTGTTTGATAGAAAACTTGCTGAAAGTAGCGATGAATGACTTGACTTTCTCCAAGTATCGAACCATGTTATCCTCCTTGGCTACGTAACCCCCTAGAATGTGGTTCGCGACAAGCCGTGAGTCCACGTAAGCCTCAAGGTTGTGGACTCCAATTCTAGCGGCGATTTTTAAACCCGCAATCAATACTTCATATTCTGCCTCATTATTAGTGGCTGTAAACTCAAAGCGCAGGGCGTATGTAAACTCCATTCCTTCCGGATGCGTAAGGAGCAACTCTTGATCCGTCCGTGTACGAGGATCCGTCAGTGAACAATACCCATGGTTCTGCTGGAGCTTCCTCTCGTTGTATTATTGGTCCGTCCTCATCTGGCTTCTCAACCAAGAAGTCTGCCAAAATTTGTCCTTTGACCGCGGTCCTTGGTCTATAGGAGATGTTATGCTCTCCTAACAGAATGCTCCACTTCTGTAACCTGCCGGCCACATCTAGTTTTGAGATGATTTGTTTTATTGGTTGATCAGTAATAACCACAATTTGGTGCGCCTAGAAGTACCGGCGCAACCGCTTTGTAGCGAATACTAATGCTAAAACCAATTTCTCCATAGAGGAATAATTCAACTTCGGCCCTTGTAGTGTTCTACTTATGAAGTAGACCGGAGTCTGGACTGTGTCCCTGTCCGTCATAAGTACTGCACTTATTGCTCCGTGTGTAGCCGACAGATATATGATAAGCTCTTCTTTGGGTCGGGGGGCCACTAGCATGGGAAGAGCTGCGAGGTGCTGCTTAAGCTGACTAAAAGCTTCCTCAGCTTCCTCAGCTTCCTTTATCCAACGGAAATCTCCCTTCTTGATGCACTTCTTGAGTGTTTTGAATAGGGGGAGTGACTTCTTCGCGGACTTCGACAAGAACCTGTTTAGTCCGTCCAGCTTTCCATTTAATGATTGTACCTCTTTTCGCGTCTGAGGAGATGGTAACTATATCACGGCGTCTGTCTTTTCTGGGCAAGGTTTGATCCCGTTTGGATCGATCATGTATCCAAGGAACATTCCTTCAGTTTCCCCAAACGTGCATTTTTCTGGATCCAGTTTCATATTAATCTTCCTCAATGTGTCAAACGTCTCTTGGACGTCACGGAGAAGTGCCTCCTCCGTATGACTTTCGATGACTAGATCGTCAACGTAGACCTCAAGGTTGCGGCCTATCTGTGAGTCGAAGGCTTTATCAACTTGTTGGGAATAAAATGTAGCCAGTACACTTGGACGCTGACAAGAGTAATCGGGACGTTGATAAGAAGAAAACAAGCGTTGACAGAACAAGCGTTGACAGGAAGATGTCAAGCGTTGATAGTATGAAGTCATGCACTGATAGAAGACTTAGTCTACACGTATTATGTTTCTAGTTTGTTTCTAGTAAATATATGATCAACAATGTATTTTCTATGTTTATCTTTACCTAAAATAGCTGATACGTAGACTCTTGTACAAGGCTCCTTATGACTATAAAAGGAGGCCTTTAGGTTTTGTTTCATTATAAGTTTCCATACGTTTAACACTTTCATTGTACGCAAGTTTGTTCTAATCAATGAAGTGAAAGTTTGTTTTACATTGTTTGTGTGTTCTTGTTTGAGTATTAATTCCGCATAACACTTAAATTGTTTTATACAAAACAAAGTTCCTCTACGTGTTTAACTTGATTTAATCTCGTTTACACAAGTTAAATCGATCTAAGTTTGGGATCAACAAGTGGTATCAGAGCTTGTTGAGAAACTTTGATCTAAAGAACACAAGAACCCTAAACCGCCAAAAACCATAATTTTCACAAAACCCTAAAAACAACATGTCTACCCTAGAAGTAAATTCCTCCTCCTCCTCAACCCCCAACATCAAGATTCCCATGCTTAACCCAGACAATTTTGAGCTGTGGAAGATTAACTTTGAACAGTATCTACAAATCCATGACTACACCCTATGGGAAATTATTGAATATGGAAACACATTCAATAAAGCTCAAAAGATTGCAGCTGCTATCTTACAAAGAACAAATGTTCAAGGCTCTACTAAAGAGGATCGAAAAGAAAAACCTGAAGATGGTAGAGCTGTCTCAACTGAGGACATAGAAAAGAGAAGGAGTGACATGAAAACCCTAAGCATTCTAAAACTCTCTTTGGGACAAGAAAATCAGCACAAATATAGAAGCTATGAGTCTGCAAAGGATCTTTGGGCAGCCCTTGAAGTTGCTTATGGTGGTAATGCTGATACTGTACAAGAGAAAAAGAAGCAACTCTTGCATGAGTATGCTGTTTTTAAAGCTCAACCTAGTGAAAAGCTGAGTAGTGTGAGAAGCAGACTTCTTGACATTACAAGCAAGCTGTCCTTCATGGGAACGATGCTTGGTGATGTTGATATTATCACCACTTTTCTTAAAAGTCTTGGTGATGCATGGAAGATTGAAGCAAGATCTATAATTTCTAATAACACTCACAAAAGTTCTACTTTTGATGATGTTTACAATAAACTGAGGCTGGTGGAGAATGAGACTCTTTTGGATCATGGAAGCAAGTCTACCAGTGGAAACATGGCCTTCTTCTCACATAGTGAAGTTCAATTTGATCAAAAGGAGTCATACATGCACCCCGTTACTGGATCAACTTGTGTCAACGCTGGATCCAACCCTGTCAACGCCTCACATTCAGACGCTGGCACATACAAAATTGACTCACCAAGAGTTAAGCCTGCTGGTATTGATCTAGATACTGTGTGTGCATACATTGCTTCATTGCCCAATGGTTCTGTGATTACATATGAGGACCTTGAGCAAATTAGTGATGAGCATTTGGAGGAGATGGACATAAAGTGGAATATGGCCCTTGCAAGCATAAGGGCAAATAGATGGAATAGAAGATTCAAGAAAAAAGATGACTTTTAATGCTAAGGGCACTGCTGGATTTGATAAATCCAAGGTTGAGTGTTATAATTGTCATCGAATGAGACACTTTATGAGAGAATGCAGATCTCTAAGAAGATCTGATGCTGGAAAACCCTCAAGCCAAATCATTAAGGCTCAGGATTCCAAAGCCATGGTTGCAATGCAAGAAATTGATGGTGTTTGATGGGATTGGAGCTACTTGGATAAGGATGAGGAAGAGAACAAAGCTTTGGTTGCAGAAAAGGAAGAAGAAGAGCATGTTCACTATGCTCTCATGGCACACTCCTCATCTTCATCAGACAATGAGGTATATGATGATGCATTTTGTAGTAAGGGTTGTCGTCTAAACACTGAAAAACTTAACAAAGAGGTGTTAAAATTGTCAACAGATGTGGTTAATGAAAGATGCAAGTTGTCTAACTATCAACTTGCTCTTACTCAAACTGAAAAGACTGTAGCTGAGTATAAGAAAATGGAGCTTGACCTAAAAGATCAAATCAATATTTTAAAACATGATTTAAATGCTAGTATTGATATTAGAAACATCATGGAGAGAGTCAATGCTAAACTACAGGCTAAGTTAGATGAGGCTATCAAAAATAAGGATAATGTAGATCTTAAAATTCAGAGATCTGATAAAGCCTCACAAACCCTAGAAAAATGTGTTAGTAAACAAAGGGATTCTAGGGATATGACTGGAATTGGGATAAAAGAGTATGCTGGTGTTCCACCACCTGCTGGGAACTTCTATGGTGTCCAAAGAAAGGACTTGTCTTGGACTGGTTTACTAAAACTCCAAGAAGAGGAATTTATTCCTCCACCAAGAGTTCTTACCCTAGTAGAGGAATACAGGCAGAAGTTGACTGATTTTGACCAATGGAAGAAAGCCAACCCTACCTTATTTGTTAAGGGTAGCATGCTTAGTGATAGCCCAAATGAGTCTACACCCATCAAAGTGACAAATCCAACCATTGGCAAAACTGTTAAACTTGTCTTAAACGTTGATAGAAAACCTAGTATTAAATATGGAGAAATGTATAGAAAACCTAGGTCACCAAAAAGCCAAATTAGTGATAATGGAACAGGTTTCTTTTCTTCTAGACCTAGAGTTATGTCTAGAAAATCCTGTTATACTTGTGGAAGTTTTTCACATGTAGCCTATAAGTGTGTCAATGCTTCAAAAGTCAACGCTGACAAAAAGTCAAACACTGTCAAACCCAAATCTTTTGTTCAGCAAAGTTCACAAGTTGTTAGGCCAGCCTCATTCTTTACTAAAGGGTCTAATACTTATGGACAAAGACCTTTTCAGAAGACCAATACATGGTCTAATAGACAATGGGTTCCTGTAGCAAACCCTAGGTTCAACGCTGATAAGGGTAACTTCAGCATTGACAAGACCAAATTAAACACTGACAGAAACGTTGCCAGACCAAATAATGGTAAATATTTGCAACCAAAGGGAAAGGGGTCTAAAACTTCTTCTAGCTTGACATGGAGACCTAAGCAAGACCAAAACCCTAATTTAGATGGAATTTATATGACCTATAACAGATTTCATTATATTTCAAAGGTCATAACAAAACCAATTGGGGTTAACTGGGTGTTTAATCCAAAAAGGGATGAACAAGGGGTTGTCATAAGGACTAAGTCTGTTCTTGTTGAACAAACAAATGAATCCAAGTCTGCTCAGGCTTGGGTTCCCAAAGAAAACTAATTTGTTTTCTTTATGTATAGGGCATTCAAAAGCAGGTTAATGACTATGGCTATTGGGATAGTGGATGCTCTAGGCACATGACTGGGAAGGAAGATTATCTCACAAACTTCACTCCCATTAACAATGGTGATAAAGTTTACTTTGGAGGCGGATATGGAACTATCACAGGCAAAGGAACTCTTCTCACCAACAATTTGTGTTTTGAAAACGTGTTTCTGGTAAAAGAACTTGACTATAATCTGTTTAGTGTATCACAAGTTTGTGATAACAAAAATAAGGTTCTTTTTACTGATACTGAATGCTTTGAGCAAAGATTTTAAAATACCAGATGAGAAATTCATTGATTATAGAACACCTAGGCATAAGGACATTTATAATGTGAATCTTAATGGAATTAGGATGAATAATAATTTGTCATGTCTATATGCTAAGGCTTCAGTTGATGAGAGTTATCTTTGGCACAAGAGATTAGGCCACATTAATTTTAAAAATATAAACAGACTTGTGAGACATGGTTTGGTTGATGGTTTGCCTGAAAAGGCTTTCCACAATGACCACTCTTGTGTTGCATGCCTTAAAGGCAAACAACACAAGGTCTCATTTAAGTCTAAACATATGCACTCTAGTTCTAAACCCCTTCACTTACTGCATATGGACTTGTTTGGACCAACTAATATAGAAAGCTTAAATGGTAAATCTTACTGTTTTGTCATCACTGATGATTTTTCTAGATTTACTTGGACTTTATTTTTAGCTTTAAAAAGTGACACTGTTGATACCTTGATTAACTTTATAACCCAGATAGAAAAGAAGTATTGAAATGAGGTTAAGATACTTAGAAGTGACAATGGTGGTGAGTTTAGAAATAAGTTGTTGGATGATTTTTGTGCCAAGAAAGGGATTACGAGACAGTTTAGTGTAGCTAGAACCCCACAGCAAAATGGGGTTGCTGAGAGAAAGAATAGAACCCCTCATAGAAGCAGCCAGGACTATGTTGGCTGATGCTCACTTTCCCATTGCCTTTTGGGCTGAGGCTGTGAATACAGCTTGCTATGTTCATAATAGGGCATTAGTCAACAAGATTCATAACAAAACACCTTATGAGTTACTTTGGGGAAGGAAACCTAATACTGGTTTTCTTAAACCTTTTGGATGTCATGTAGTTGTGTTGGATACTAGTGATGCCTTAGGTAAATTTAGTGCTAAAGGTGATGAAGGCTACTTCATGGGTTATTTAGTGCAGAGTCGAGGATATAGAGTTTACCTCAAGAAAGAAAAACGTATACTTGAAAAAGTACATGTTAGGTTTTTAGAAAGTAAACCTAGTGATCCTGAAAGTGGTCCAAATTGGTTATTTGACTTGGAACCTCTATCTAGCACTTTGATTTATATGCCTGTTACTAATCCAAAAATTGTGAAGGTAACTTCAAATGTTGTGGAAGAACCAGTTGTTGATGTTTCAGGTACACATGTTAATGAAGAGGTTGGATCACAAGGAGACAAATCAGCACCCATACTTGAGTATGTTACTATTCCCATATGGACAGATGCATTTGCTGCTGCTGCTACTGCTGGAAAGGAAAAAGGTGGTCCCCAAGTATCACCAGTTGACAACATACATGATCTTTCAGGCGCTGACAAAGGAAAATCTGGCGCTGACAAGACAAATTCAAGCGTTGATGGCTCAAACGTTGACAGCCATGGTCCAGGCGTTGACAGCTCTTTTGACCATATTTTCTCTTCCAATAATTTTGAACAAGGTGAACCTTCAAACAGAAATGGAGAGGTTCATTCAGATGTTGATGGAAGAGAGTTTGAAGAGGATATTGGTAACATGGAAGATGAGATTGAGGACAACACACTTATTGAGAGAGGAGTGCTTACTTCTACAATCAAAAATCACCCTTCTTCTCTAATTATTAGTGATGTGATGTCTCCTGTTCAAACTAGAAGATCTCATCAGAATCTTGGAGGATTTATTGCCAATATTCACATGAAGGTTGATACCCCTCTTATTCAAGCATGTTTGTTTGCCTGTTTTCTGTCACAACAGGAACCCAAGAAAATTTTTGATGCTCTCAAAGAACCAAGTTGGGTGGAAGCAATGCAAGATGAGCTTCACCAATTTGCTATCCAGGATGTTTGGGAGTTGGTTGATTGTCCCAGACATGTCAGACCTATTGGGACAAGATGGGTTATTAGGAATAAAAAGGATGAAAGAGGCATTGTGGTCAGAAACAAGGCACGTTTAGTGGCTCAAGGATATACACAAGAGGAAGGTATAGATTATGAGGAGGTCTTTGCACCAGTTGCAAGGATTGAGGCTATAAGGATTTTTCTAGCCTATGCTTCCTGCATGGGCTTTACAGTCTATCAAATGGATGTTAAAAGTGCTTTTCTTTATGGTACAATTGCAGAGGAGGTTTATGTAATGCAGCCTCCTGGTTTTGAAGATTCAGAACATCCAGACAAGGTGTATAGAGTGAAGAAAGCTATGTATGGACTTCATCAAGCCCCAAGAGCATGTTATGGCACATTGTCCACCTATCTGGTGGAAAATGGATTCAAAAGGGGCACCATAGACCAGACCTTATTTACAAAGAAGACTGGTAAAGATTTCTTACTTGTTCAGGTCTATGTGGATGATATCATTTTTGGCTCTTCTAGTCCAAAGATGAATGAAGACTTTTCCAAGCTTATGACAGACAAGTTCAAGATGAGTGCAATGGGGGAGATGAACTTCTTTCTTGGGTTGCAAGTTCATCAGAAAGAAGATGGTATCTTCATCTCTCAAGATAAATATGTAGCAGAAATCTTGAAGAAGTTTGGCTTTTCTCCACATGAAAAAAGGGCTAGCACACCTATGGATAGGGAACACCCTTGGGGAAAAGTTGGAGATTGAAAAGAAGTGGATGTCAGGCACTATAGATCAATGATTGGTTCATTGATGTATCTCACAGCTTCAAGACCTGACATTATGTTTGCTGTGTGTGCATGTGCACGCCATCAAGTGACTCCCAAACAGTGTCATCTTCATGCTGTCAAGAGGATCTTTAGATACCTTAGATGTTATCCAGACCTGGGATTATGGTATCCAAAAGATTCACCATTGGAGCTTATTGCATATTCAGACAGTGATTATGGTGGTGACAAATTTGATAGAAAATCCACAACTGGTGGATGTTAGTTTCTTGGGAGTAGATTGATATCTTGGCAATGCAAGAAACAAACAGTGGTGGCCAATTCTACAAATGAAGCAGAGTATGTTGTAGCAGCTGCTTGTTGTGGACAAGTCTTATAGATTCAGAACCAGTTGTTGGATTATGGGTATAATTTCATGCATACCAAGATTTTTGTAGACAATAACAACACTTTATGCATTATTAAAAATCCTGTACATCACTCTAAAACAAAACACATAGAAATTAGACATCATTTTATAAGAGATTGTTTTGAAAAGGGTTTAATACAACTAGATAGGGTTGACACAGAAGAAAATGTGTCTGATTTATTAACTAAAACTTTTGATACTGGAAGATTCAATACTTGGTAACAAGTATTGGAATGATCAATCTCACTTAATATGTGTTTTGGGAACTTATTGTAAAATTATGTACAGGATATACATTGTTATTGGTCTTTATGTGAAATTTGATTTTCCACTTTTTCCGTCTAACGCTGGCAAAGGTTATTTTAACGCTGATAAGTGTTATCGTGACGTTGTCAGCAACATGTTAGTTTTGTGGTTTTTGATCTAAGTGTGCAGGCGTTGTTAGCATTGTACCATTGGATACAGAGTTGCTTATGGATCCTTGGAGAATCATTGGAGAATGTTTCAATTTATGGATGATGGTTGGAATATTTATATTCCTATCTTGACATAAATTTTTATTTACATGCATATTATTTGGCAACTTATGTATCACAGTTTAAGGGGAGGTTTTAGGAACCTTTTAGGACTTTTTGAGTATTCTTATAATACTCTTATCACAATTCTAGATTGTATCCACTGGTGAGTATGAGTTAGTTTTCTATCTCATGAGGCACTATAGCATGCAAAGTTGATATACTATGCATGCTGCCAAGACCTTTTTGGCCTAGAATCGGATGTGGTCTATTGGGAGACTTGGGTATGATTTATTTTGGGCTTACCTGGGAGTTACAAGGGATTTTATGAGATAACTTAGCTGTTAAGAACTTTGGTTAGCAAGGACACTAGAGGACTGTTATGTCTATCTTTTATAAGCAAGTGTGCATAATTGGACAGTGCTTGCCGCCCTAAAGTAATTTTCAGTTTATAGGTTATCTTCACTAGGATAAATTACTTTGTTAAGGTCCTTTTTCATTTTTATTATTTTTATTTTTGGACTTGACATATATATTTCCAAGCATTGTTGTGACAGTTTAGACGTTGACATGGCTTTTACTGACGTTGACAAGAATATAGCTGTTGGGAGTTGATGGGTTATTTTTGACCGTTGACACTCATTGGGTCCTACCCAGTTGTTATTTTTGACGAAAATTGGGGCCGTAGTTTTGGGAGTTGATAACTTTAATTAATGCACTTAATTCACAAGATAACTTATTTTCTTTTCAATATTTTCATCATTATTTTTTGAAAATACTTGCCTCATTTTTGACCAATCACATGTGCCTATCACTCCTATATAATTGGCTCCTACTTTTTAAACAGGGTACTCTCACATTATTGTCTAACAACTTTTCTCCTATAATTCATCTTTTATAATCTTTCACAAACAGCTTTCTACATCAATGGCGCCTAAGTTTAAACCAAGTGGTATTGGGATTCAGAAGTCAGCATAACATGATTGCTTATTTGGAGGCTGATGATGCTCTGTTTCCTCAATACACCCAGATGGTGGCGTATTTGAATGCATCTCCACTTAGGTATGCACTTTATAATGCTCCTCTCATCACTGTCACTCATATTAAACAGTTTTGGAACACTGTAAGTTCCCCAACGCTTAATAATGTGACTACATTAACAGCTATTGTTCATGGGCATTCTTGGGTGGTTACTGAAGCCTTGGTTCGCCAGGCTTTGCATCTTCATGATGCATATGGTATAACCACTCTTCCCATTGGTGAAATAGAACAAGGATTCCAAGCTTTGGGTTATCCTTTCCCTGAAGAGGGAACTTTAAACAAATATCATAAACAAGAATTTCCCCTAGCTTAGAAGTACTTAATACATGTCATCCTTCAATATTTGAGTCCCAAATGTACTGCACATGATGAAATTAATAGATCAATTGCTAGTGTAATTGTGTGTATTACAAATGGGCAAAAGTATAATTTTTCTAAACTAATTTTTGATGGCATGTGTAAAAACAAGGGTAATAAGATGACTTTGGCTTACCCAAGATTTTTACAAATGATTTTGATGACCAAGGGTATTGCACCAGGGATCATGATGATTTTTATGCGATCCCTGTGCAAAGAAAGCTATTTTTAGTAAGATGAATTCACCCCCCACAGAGACTTACCCCTTACCCAAGCCATGCTTGCTGTTATTGCAATAGCACAACCACAACCTGACCCACAACCTTTGCCTGAACCATCACCTTCTCCTCAACACATGGAACTTGACCAAGATTCCTTCAACGCTGACACATTAAATGTTGGCGTTTACACTTCTAATTCAAACGTTGAAATCTTTCCATCATAGACCCAAACACCCCTTAACCTTCAAACTACCACCCAATCCACATCATCTTCTACACCCCCTGAATATAGGTTGATAAAACGCCCAAGGACTACTGGAGTGTTTTCCTCTAGTGGTCCTAGCCATGTTGCAGAGAGAACCACCACCACAAGTGTGGTTGGTGCTATGGATGAGGCTGGGACTATTGGTACTCGCTTAAATGCAGGCCAAGACAGTCCTAACATCTTTATGACCTCATCCATGCCCCATGAATCTACTTTGGGAGGTCAAATACCCATTCTAGAGGAGGGCAGATTGGAACCATACATAATGTTGGACTTGACGGCTGTCTGCATTAGCTTGCAAAATCAAAATGCAGACCTGGTACAAACAGTCAGTACACAAGGCCTTGAACTCAAGCAATTGAGGGAGAGGATTGTTTTTTTGGAGGATGCTAACACTAGGTGTGGTATGGAGGATTCTTCCAAAGGGATGAGCAGATACATGTGAGTGACAAAGGCTCACATGATGGAGAATCTTTGGGTGTGGCTGAAGCTCTTGCTGAATTGAAGAAGCAACCAAGTTTTGATGTATCTTTGGTTACTCATACAAACTTGAACTTGTCCTTTACAGCAATGATGGAGCAGTTCACAAGAGGCGCTAAGAAGAGTAAGGTGAGCGTTGACAAGCAGATTTTGGACGCTGACACACCAAGCGCTGACAAGAGTAAGTTGGGCGCTGACACATAGAATTTGAACGTTGACAGACCTGTAGATATGGTTGATGTATTCCAGTCATCAACTATCATCAAGGAAGTGTCTTCACAGGTACCATCATCAACTTTACCCATCATTGATCCATTAGATAAGGGTAAAGGAATCATGGTGGAAACAGAGGTTCCAAAGGTTGTAGCACAAGTAGAGGTTGATTCAAAGTTGGCTGCACAACTTATGGAACAAGAAAAGTTGAAGATTGGTGAGTCACCATTTGTAGTTACTTCTGAGGAACAAGAAGGTAGTGATGATGAAAGTTCAGATTCAAGTGTTATGATAATTGAACAACCAGAAAGACTTGAATATGGTGATGAGTTGGCAAGGGAGAAACTTAGAGAGTTAAAGTTGCAGGTAGATTATGATATGCCAGAAGTTGCTCAGATGTACCATGCTTGGGAAGATAAGGTTATGAAGAATCCAGATATGACAATTTCAGATCAAATTTGGGGTTTGGAGATTCTTCTAAGAGTTCAAAGAGATTGCAAGGTAATTCTGAAGCATAAGGCTAGCAATGTTTCCTCCCTGTTGAAGAGAGATAGGAGGGAGCTTTATTACATGTTGCTCAGATGTCATCAGACAGGATGGACCTTTCAGAAATTACAGGGATTATCCTTTGAAGAATTAGAGTATAAGGCTTATCCTATTTGGGCAACAATGCAAGAAATGAACACTATCAGACTTCTCTCAAATGAAAGGAGAGAAGAACTTGCAGAAGAGATGGAGATTCAAAAGGCTATGATTGTTCCAAGGCCTTTGAAGAAAGGAGTTCCACTTGAGTTCCCTAACTGGATAAAATGAATCCTAGTGAAGCTGCTATTAGAAGGAGCATTAATCTCTCACCCATGGAAGCTTCAGATATGGTACAAGTGTTACCTCTTGATGCCAGAAACCCTATTATTAGCTATTAAGAAGATGCAAGTGGGTTCTGGATGATTGGCAGATATGGGAAAGAGGTACACACTTTTACTACTCTTATGTCTCTATTTGCAAGTATGGATATGGAAGACTTGGCAGACCTTTGGAGGTTATTTCTGGCTAAGTATGAGACTGAAGCACCTACTTCAGGCAATGGAATGAAGCTTTGGTCAACATTCAAGAGAATGTGTGCACCAGAAGAAGAAGATCCTGTTTGGAAGGATCTTGAGGATGATATCAGTGGACTTCAATGGAGTTTGTATTCAGCAGCTGGTGTGTATTATTTGAGTTCTACAAAGTTTTTTGAATATCTTCTTGTGGATGTTGAGTATCCCATGTCCAAAGAAGTTTTGGAAAAGATGAAGACAACACATCTAGAGATTGACTACTCAAGTGACGTGGCCAAAGATTTAACTAGATATGTTTATTACCAACATGATAAGATTTGTAAGAATCCTCCTAGTTCTTAGTTTTTATTCAGAAACTTTATTACTAGAGTAGATATCAAGTTTAGGGGAGGATTGTTGGGAATAAAGTGTAGCCAGTACACTTGGATGCTGACAAGAGTAATCGGGGCGTTGATAAGAAGAAAACAAGCGTTGCAGAACCAGCGTTGACAGGAAGATGTCAAGCGTTGATAGGATGAAGTCAAGCACTGATAGAAGACTTAGTCTACACGTATTATGTTTCTAGTAATGATATGATCAATAATGTATTTTCTATGTTTATATTTACCTAAAATAGCTGATACGTAGACTCTTGTACAAGGCTCCTTATGTCTATAAAAGGAGGCCTTTAGGTTTTGTTTCAATATAAGTTCTCATACGTTTAACACTTTCATTGTACGCAAGTTTGTTCTAATCAATCAAGTGAAAGTTTGTTTTACATTGTTTGTGTGTTCTTATTTGAGTATTAATTCCGCATAATACTTAAATTGTTTTATACACAACAAAGTTTCTCTACGTGTTTAACTTGATTTAGTCTCGTTTACACAAGCTAAATCGATCTAAGTTTCGGATCAACACAACTAGTCGCTGATATGTTGCCTCGGCGTTCTTTAGTCCGAATGGCATTTTTGTATAACAGTATACGCCCTGGCTGGTATGAAACGCCGTCTTCTCCGAATCCTCCTCTGCTATCTGGATCTAGTGATATCCCTTGTACACGTCTAAGAAGCACTTAAAGGGATACCCACATAAGGATTCCACCTTCCAGTTAATCTCTGGTAACAGATAGCAGTCCTGTGGACAGGCTTTGTTCAGGTCCGTGAAGTCCACGCACATGCGCCAGCTCCCATCATGCTTCTTGACCATGACCGGGTTGGATAACCACTCATGGTAGTATACCTCGCGCATAATTCCTGCGTCCACTAATTTCCGTACTTCATCCAGTATTACTTGGCTGCGTTCTGGTGGTTGACCACACTTCTTTTGCTTAACGGGAGGATATCCCTGGCGGATTTGAAGTTTATGTTCTACTATCGCACGCGGCACACCCGTCATATGCTTGGGCTCCCATGCGAATACATCCAAGTTTGCTTTCAGGAGAGAGCACATGGCCCTCTTGCCTCTATCCGAGAGCGTTCCTCCTATGGACACCTCTTGTTCCAGATAATCGGGGTGGATTGCCACCTTCCAGTTGGGGGGTGGTGATCCTTCCTTAACGGGGACAGGTAGGACTGGTGTTTCCACGGCGTGACATTCGGATGCTGGTATGATTGAGTTATAGATGGTGACAATTCCTCCTTCCATAGGGAATTTAATCATTCCATGAGCCGTGAAGGGTACTGCCCGTATGGCTAGGATACCTGGTCTTCCTATGATCCCATTGTATGTAGAGTTATCACCATAAAGTTTATCCATGCCGTGGTGGAATGCTCTTCATTCCCAATGGTTACTAGGAGACGCAACTATCCTATCGGCCATATGGTGTCTCCACTAAAGCCGATGAGTGGCGACGTGGCCGGTACTAATTAGCTTCTTATTTCTGGTCGTAGCTGTACGAAAAAGTGTTCGTACAATACTTCCGCCAATGACCCTCCATCCACATACATACGGCAAACATTGTGTGTTCAAATGCTTACCTCAATCGTGAGAGGTACATCGGCCACGTCGCTTGTCGTAATGGGAGGGAATGAGATTTCTCTGCCGCGTGAAAATTTTTGACTAATTTTCTGCTTTGTGCGGCGCTGCCAGGATTGGATCATGTATATGGTCGAAGGTTTGTCCTTTTGGGGATCTTTCTTGTCATGTTTCTTATTGTCCTTTCCGTTCTTTCAATCCTTGACCAAATGTTTGAGTTTATCTGACTTGATGAGTGACTCAATGTGCTTCTTGAGCTGGATACATTCCTCCGTGCCGTGTACCTTGTCGTTGTGGAATTCGCAAAAGCGATTTCCTTGACGACGGTCCACCAGATTCGACATTGGGGGAGGTCTCGGGAAGTTGGCCCCTTCTGTCAGCGAGATTTACTGGTAGGACATCTTTAGAGGGGTAAATTTGTCCTCCAACTGCCCTCCTTTGTTTTGGCTCTTGTAGTTCGAGCTCCTTCCACTGCCCTGGTTGCTTTGACCACCCGACTGTCTCCTGGAATGGTCGTTCGATCGATATTTGTGGTTTCCTTTTGAAGGATAGGCTGTTGGAAATTTAGTGCAATTGTGGGATCGAGTCATACTTGTAAATGGGTTTGGAGGTACGAAGTGTACACCCATTAAGTCTCTGACCTCCCTGGACTCAATATAGTGGTTGAAAGTTCTTTAGTAGGAAGGTGCTCCTGGTTAGGAAGTTGCTCCTGGTTAGGAAATTGCTCATGGTTAGGAAGTTGCTCCTTGTTAGGACGCTGCTCCTGGTGATGCACAAAGTCTTTGTAACCTCTTTGACCAATCAATGAGGGTTGAATATTGACTTGATGACCAGGTTTATTGTCATGTAACCACTATGCTTTCATGTAGGTAATTATGAGCTTAATTGGCCGATTAATGCTTTTAAATACCATTGACTATGAGTTACATCCTTCTAGGACTAGGATCACTATAAATAGTGATCATATTTGCATGATGAAATATATAGAAACAAGAAACACTTACACGCCCAGAGTTCTTGATTTGTGCCTAAAATAAGAACTAACTCTTGGTTTTATCCCAAGGAGGTATTCGTGTTAACCCAGGCATAGGGTCAAATAATCTTCTTTGGAAAGTGATTACACGACTTCAAGAGATATCCGGTAACCATTCATTGGTACGTAGTTAGGCTATTGATTATTTTCACCCTGTTGGAACGAAGTAAACCCCAACAATCAAAGAAGATTATTTTGTGATAATCAATGGCGTCGGCAATGAAGCATATGGTGGCTAACTTCTCCAAACTGGACAAGTTTGAAGGGGTTGATTTTAGGAGATGGCAGAAGAAGATGCACTTTCTTCTTTCTACCATGAACGTGGTGTACGTGCTGACCACTCCTATTCCTGATGGTGGTGATGATGCTACTTTGGAGTAACTGAGGAAAAGGAGCAAATGGGAGAATGATGATTATGTGTGTCGCGACATAATTCTCAATGGTATGTCTGATTCTTTATTTGATATTTACCAAAATGTTGAATCTGCTAAAGAACTATGGGATTCCTTGGAAGCCAAATATATGGCTGAGGATGCATCAAGTAAGAAGTTCCTTGTGAGTGATTTCACAAATTACAAAATGACCGATTCAAGACCAGTCATGGAACAATACAATGAACTTCTTGGAATACTTGTCAGATTTACACAACATAAAATGAACATGGATGAGACCATTCAGGTCTCGTGTGTCATTGACAAACTACCTCCTTCTTGGAAAGATTTCAAGCACACCTTGAAACATAAGAAGGACGAGTTAACTCTTGTTGAGTTGGGCAATCATTTGCGCATTGAGGAATCCCTCAGGGTGCATGAAAGTGATAAGCCAAAGAGCAACAATGTTGCTGGTTCATCTGTTGTCAATATGGTGGAGCATAACAACTCCACCAGGTACAATGACAACTAGGGCAAACGTAAGCATCAGGATAACACCAAAGCCAATCCTAACAAGAAGTCATCAGTGGCTTGTTGGAAGTGTGGGAAACCTGGACACTTCAAAAGGGATTGCAAAGGTGTTAGCATTGGCAACCAAGCTAATGGATCAGGCACAAAAGGTCATAATATGTTTAATAAATCTCTCCAGATTTATTATGTTACATATGTATCTGAAGCTTATTTTGTGCAGGATGATGATGTTGCGTGGTGGGTTGACTCTGGAGCAACAGTACATGTGTGTAAAGATATATGTTGGTTCAAGAATTATGAGTCAATGAATGGTGGATCTATTCTTCACACGGGAAATGAGTCAACAGCCCTAGTGCATGGACGTGGTTGTGTAGATCTTAAATTTAGTTCTGGAAAGATTGTTTCTTTGTTTAATGTTTTGCATGTTCCTAATATTAGGAAGAACTGGGTTTCTAGTAGTGTTTTAAATAATTGTGGTTATAAACAAGTGATTGAATCTAATAAATTTGTTTTATCTAAACATGGTGTGTTTATTGGTTTTGGCTATTTGAGTAATAAAATGTTCAGGCTTAATATTGATTCTAGTATAAATGTTGATTTTGTCCTGATGACTACCACTAAACTGAATGATTCATCACTATGGCATGCTAGACTAGGCCATGTCCACTATAAGAGGATGCAAGATATGTCTAAGGATGGGTTAATTCCAGCTTTTGACATGGACACTGATAAGTGTCAGACTTGTATGCTGAACAAAATTACTAAGAAACCATTTCAGGATGTAAAACGTGAAACTACAGTTTTGGAGCTAATCCATAGTGACCTATGTGATTTGCATGCTACTCCTCATTAGGGAATAAGAAATACTTGGTAACATTTATTGATGATACTTCTAGGTTTTGCTATGTTTATTTGTTACATACTAATGATGAAGCATTATATAAATTTAAAGTATTTAAAACTGAAGTTGAATTACAACAAGGAGTCCAAATTAAAAGATTTAGGACTGATAGGGGAGGTGAGTACATGGATACTTTGCACTTTGAGTCTGTTGGAATCATCCATGAGACAACTGCTCCCTATACTCCACAACAAAATGGTATATCTGAAAGGAAAAATAGAGTACTAAAAGAGATGGTTAACTCCATGTTGTCCTACTCAGGACTGAGTCAAGGGTTTTGGGGAGAAGCTATGTTAACAGCTTGCTATTTATTAAATAGGGTTCCTAATAAAAGGAACATGATTACCCCGTATGAACTCTGGACTAAAAGGAAACCAAACTTGAACTACCTCAAAGTTTTGGGTTGTAGGGCTGTTGTAAGATTCCCTGATCCAAAGGTGAAAACCTTGGGTGAATGAGGCATTGAATGCATCTTTGTTGGATATGCTGAGCATTCCAAGGCTTATAGGTTCTATGTTATTGAACCTAATGATTCAGTTTCAATAAACTCAATCATTGAATCAAGGGATGCTAACTTTGATGAGACTAGGTTCCTATCAGTCCCTAGACCAAGCCTTAAAACTCCTACTAGAGCTGAGGACATTGGTGCTTCAGTGGAACCTGAAAGGGTCACTAATGAGGTTATGGTTCAGCAACCTGAGCCTAAGCTTAGAAGAAGCACAAGGCAAAGGACTCCAAAGAATTTTGGGCCTGAATTTCAACTATACCTAGTTGAAGGAACAATGGATGAGGTCTCTGACCAGTACTACTATTGCTTTATGTTGAGGATGATCCCAAAATATTTGATGAAGCAATGAAGTCCCAGGATGTTGCTTTCTGGAAATAAGCAATCAATGATGACATAGATTCCATCATGGGCAACAACACTTGGGTGTTGGTTGATCTACCTCCAGGTTGCAATCCA
Source organism: Glebionis coronaria (assembly GCA_025667525.1). Taxonomy (NCBI): domain Eukaryota; kingdom Viridiplantae; phylum Streptophyta; class Magnoliopsida; order Asterales; family Asteraceae; genus Glebionis; species Glebionis coronaria. The sequence goes on from CM046877.1 coordinate 426,714,073, forward strand.
CTTGGATGCAAATGGATCTTCAAAAGAAAGATGAAGGTAGATGGAACTATTGAAAAGTTCAAGGCAAGGTTAGTCATTCAAGGCTTTAGACAAAATTCAGGAATAGACTACTTTGATACTTATGCTCCTGTAGCACGCATAAGTACCATAAGAATGTTGATTGCCTTGGCAAGCATTCATAATCTGATCATTCATCAGATGGATGTGAAGATAGCATTCTTGAATGGTGATTTAGATGAGGAGGTTTATATGAACCAACCTCAAGGTTTTATCATGCCTGGTCATGAAGGTAAGGTGTGTAAACTGATTAAGTCCTTATATGGACTCAAACAAGCACCTAAGCAATGGCATCAAAAGTTTGATGAAGTGGTTTTGTCTAATGGTTATTTACTTAACCAAGCTGACAAATGTGTATATAGAAAATTTGATGAATCTGGTAAAGGAGTCATCATTTGCCTATATGTTGATGACATGTTAATCTTTTGTACTAACCAAGTTTAGGTTGATTTAACCAAAGAGTTTTTGTCATCAAGGTTCTCTATGAAAGACATGGGGAAGGCTGATGTTATCCTTGGCATAAGGATTAAACATGAAAGTGATGGTATTGTAATTTCTCAGTCTCATTATATTGAGAAGGTCCTGAAGAAATTCAATCACTTTGATTGTACTCCAGTGAGTACACCTATGGATACAAGTGAGAAACTAATGCCTAACAATGGTCAGGCTGTCTCCCAGCTTGAGTATTCTAGGGTGATTGGTTGCTTGATGTATGCCATGACTAGTACTAGGCCTGATATTGCTTTTGTAGTGGGTAAACTGAGTAGGTACACTAGTAATCCTAGTACTCAGCATTGGCAAGCAATTCAGAGGGTACTAAAGTATTTGAAAGGAACAATAGATTATTGTTTGTCATATACTGGATATCCTTCAGTGTTGAAAGGTTACACTGATGCAAGTTGGATCAGCAATACTGAGGATAATTCATCTACAAGTGGCTGGGTATTCCTTCTTGGTGGTGGTGCAATTTCTTGGGCATCCAAGAAGCAAACTTGCATTACTGGTTCAACAATGGAATTTGAATTTGTGGCTCTAGCAGCTGCTGGTAAAGAGGCTGAATGGTTGAGAAACTTGCTTCTTGAGATTCCATTGTGGGTCAAACCTATGGCACCCATATTTATCCGTTGTGATTGTGCAACTACTTTGGCTAAGGCTTATAGCCAAATGTACAATGGTAAGTCTAGACACTTAGGTGTTAGACATAGCGTGATTCGTGAGCTAATCATGAATGGGGTGATATCAATAGAGTTTGTGAGGTCTCAACAAAACCTAGCTGATCACTTGACGAAGGGATTGGCTAGAGACTTGGTTATAAAGTCTACTAAACGGATGGGTTTAAAGTCCAAACTAGTCACTGAATGCTAGGACACCTGATGTTGTGGTTTTGCACACCTTTAGGAAAAGGAGGCAATTAGGGCAAGTATTAACAAGTAGTTTAGGAAAACCACAAGTTATGACCCTAAAGTGAGTTCGTTCTCAAGGAGGCTAGTGTGTTATGAGTGTAATGATTTGGATTAACTTTGTGATTATATTTGTGAGAAAGAAAAATAGAAATGGGATAAGAAGAGAATGACGGTTACGAAGACGGATTACACTAAGACGATAAAGGCGTACACGTAAAACCGTAAAAAGCACCAAAATTAAAATTTTACCCTAAAAATTCCTAAAAATCACTAAAAATCCATTAAAATATTCTAAGAGTTTACAAAAAATTCAAACTTGCTAAAACCTTTTAATTAATTAAATATTAATTTTTTAATGCTAATTAAAGCCCTAAAAATCAATATTAACTAATAAAAAGTCCCAATCAAGATCTTAAAGTTTGTAAACCTTTAAAATAAACTAATTAAGCTAAACAATATTTTTCAAAATTTTAAAACCACTAAAAACTATTTTTAAACAATTAAAAACTATTAAAAGCTATAAAAACTTAAAATAATTCTAGAAAATAATTAAAAGGACCTAAAAATATTTAGAAAGTTGCAAAATTCCTAATTAAGTGTTTAGAACCTAGGAAAAATATAAAAACTTAGAAAATCAGAGTTTTAATTTTTAATAATAAAATAATATTAAAATATTAATAAAAATCCTAAAATCCTAAAAAATTCTAAAAAGTTGCAAACTAGCTTAATTTAACCTAAGTAATACATAAATGAACTTGAAATTACCTAAATACCCTTAATGGGCCTAGAAAATGGGCTAAACCCAAAACGGATCCTTAATGGGCCAAATTTGAGCCCAAAATGAAAAAGTGGCCCAAATAAGCCCAAAAAGCACTACTTGACTAAAAATTATATTTAAACAACTTTTTCCAAAGGCCCAAAAGCTGAAAGTGTGAAATAAGCTAGCTTATACCAATCAGCTTATTCTTAATGGGCTTTTTGGCCCATTAAGCTATAAGCTAATGCCATAAGCTCAAATTAGACACACAAACTTCTTTTGTCCTAAATAAGACTTCTGTAAAAAGAAATTTGAAATAAGCCCAAGGATTAAGCCTGAAAATGCAATAAGCAATCTACAGAAAACGACAAAATAGTCGTTTTTGAGTTCTAGGCCACCCCAAGAGCTGATTCAAGTTTCTAAAGCTTTTAAATGACTTAAATAAGCTAAATCAACAAAAAGTTTTTAAATAAGCAGACTCAATAAGCTAGAAAAAGCAAATAAGCACTTATGAAAAATTCAAATAAGTTGGTTTTCTAGCAAAAAGTCAAAGTCAAAGTCCAATAAGCTCCAGTCTAATCAAATGGGTCAAATAATGAAGATCTATCACAAAAAATAAGTTGTTGCAGGTCTGGATAAGCTAAAATAGCTTATTGATAAGCTGATGACAAATTAACACTAGCAGGGGCTAGTTTTGGGTGTTGAGTAGTGGGAACTTTTCCCACTGCTTGACTTGTAGACTTTTTTGTCTTTAGTGAAATTTTTGGAGATTCAGATTTCACAAAGGCACCCAAATGATCTTTGGATCATAAGGAGTCAATAACAATCAATAAATCACAAACACAATCACCGAATTGATACAGTTAATTCAATTAAGCACCAGATATGATACAAACATGAACAAGTAAGCAGATTAGGTTCAATACGCACTTAGAGCAATATTCAGCCAGCCAAACTCAACCAAATGCATACACAAGCTATTATAAACTCAAATGAACAAGTCTAAAAATGTTTCATGCAATGATTCAAAGTTTTAAGCAAGATTCAAGCAAGATTAAGTTACTCATGAACACTAACACATGTAGTTTTCACTTTGCTGATGTATTTGACCAACAAGCCAAATTCAAACACTCAAATCTATCAAGTATGTTATATTAATGATGTTTTAACAACTTTTAACCCTAAGCATGCATATACTCTAGGTTTTCCAAAAATCTTAGGTCAAAAACAGTGAAACTCAACAAGTTATAGCAGATTATGTGATTCAAGGTTTCAAACTCAAAAACTTGCAGCAAAACACTCTCAACCAAGCATATATCAGATATAAACCACAAACACAAACTTCCCTTCACACAATAACAAGATTTCAACTCAAACAGGTAGACCCAAACACACTTTTAACTTTTCAAATCAAATTTTAAACAAGAAAAAGTGTGATTCAGTTTACCAAATGATTAATCTAGCATATAAACAACATTATCATGCAAGACTAAGCATATTTAAGCCAAGAAATCAACAAGAACACCAATAGAGCACAAATCCACAAAAAATCCAAATTTTATCAGATTTCCAAGGTTTCAAGACAAACCTCATGGATGTACATCCACACCCACGAATGTTAGAGCTTATGTGCTAGCTAGAACAAGCACAAGCTTCCAACAGAAACCCTACTAAGATTCAACAAGGTTAGAAGCACAATATCAAATTCAGAAAAGTAGAAAGCCTTGATTGATGCAACCTTGTTACCCCACATTTGATTATCCCCAAGTTATAAGCCTCACCACACCTTGATAACACAATATCAGGATGCTATGATCAGCCTTATAGCCCAAGAATTCCAAGGTTTGAACAAGAACTTAGCAAAATATCAAGCTTGAAGGAAAAATGCAAACTTTTGCACTCTCCTTAAAAACAGGTTTTGAGATTCAATTTCAGTTAACAAATAACATAAACAAGCTTAAAAGCAAGTGACACTTGGTCTTTCTTCAACAAACTTAACACACTTTCATTAAACTAAAAAGAGGATTTACAAGTTTTTGAACAAGGAAAAACCAAAAGCAAACTGCAAATGTTGCACCCTAATGCCTTTATATAGGCTACAATGAACTAGTTAAGAGATAAAAAACGTAACCCTAATTGCTGTGAAGTCCCAGAAATGCCCCTTGTAGGGTTTTTAACTTTGAAGATCATGTGACTGAATTTGGCTTGTAGCATGAGTTGGCAAGGTGAAAAGTTGATCAAAGGGTGTATATCAAGCTTAAAATGTAAGCTGGAATGAGGATGGTTGGATCACTGGGTCATTCTTATCTTCTTGTCCAAAGGTGAAAAACAGGGGAATCTTGTGAGCTGGGTGGTGATGTGGCATACCTTTTGAGAGTTGGGATGTGATTAAGGTCACCTTAATCACTAATCTGCACAATCTTGGGGTTTAATTTTTGGTAATTAACAAAACCCCAAATCGTGTTCTTGGTGAATAGTTGAGGTGTTTAATCTGTTTAGGATTTCAAAAATGTGTTAACCGCGTAATTTAATTAACTAATTAAGTTAGTTAAATACGGGTGTGGGTGGATTGCTGATGTGGAGCAATGGGTGAAACTGATTGGTGGAGGAGAGGTAGTGGGACACATGTTGGATGCTGGTAGGTCTAGGTAACTTCCTTGTCTGGCTACATTTAACCCCTCTTCTTCTTTTCCTCTTTCACTTTGTAAATAAGGAACAAAAATCCGAATCCCTTTGTTATTCAACTTTTCATTTTCATACTTTGCCCCAAAAAGTTTTGTGAAGTAAATTCAGGGGTATTTCTTGCCATTTTGTGATTCTTGAAGGGCTTTTTTTGGCAATTTGTTGATGGATTATGGTCTTAAATTGTATGATTGGCATTTTGGAGGACTGAAATTGCCAAGTCTTCATTTATGAGGGACCATTCTTGCCAAATGTTGAAAGTCAAGGGTCCTTTTGGTAATTTTGATATTTTCAAAGGACCAAACTTGTAATTTCTTGTACTTTGAAGGACTTCATGATATATTTGACTTTGTGGAGGATAATGGTTGACAATTTAGCTTTTGTTGAGGGGCTAAACTTGTCAATTCTTCCAAGTGGAGGGCCCTTTTTGTAATTTTGACAACTTTAGGGACCAAACTTGTAATTATGAAGATACAAGGGTATAAAGTGTCAATTCTTCCATATTGGATGACCCTTCTTCATAAGTCTTCAAATCTTCAAGGGTTTTTCTTGGGAAAGTCTTCATTAGGGCTTGGTTCAATGTGCGGCTTCGTTTCTCGTGTTCGTTTTTGCATGATTCTTGTGATCTTTTGTCATTTTCTCAATATCCGTACCTAAAATACACAAGCAACAAACACAAGCATATATATGGGTATTTTGATGATATTTAATGCATTTTAAGCCCTATTTGTACGATGAGACTATGTATAAAAGCAATCTCATCAACACCCAACTCCCTCCTAAGGAAACTTGGGAGCTGAGTTCAATGTGGAAAGCTGAACATTCAGGGGACTGAAGCACATGTATATCATCCCAAGGATGTGCTTGTACCTGCTGAAAGGAGGATGAAGTTATAAACTTCTTAATGGTTAATTTCTTTGAAAAAGTGCTTAAGCAGGAGCATGAACTAAACATGAACCACCTATGTAAATATTGAGGTTTCGCCGCCTCAAGGACCATAGACTTTGGCTCTTACAACATTTATGAATTGGATATGGACACATGGCTTGTATGGTGTCAGGAGCGTTTTAAGTGTTTGAAAACTTGTGTGTATTTTATCTTAAGTTATTCAAAGTAGTTGAAGGGTTCAATTCTTAGAACACCCTGATTCTCGAATATTTGAAGTGATGTACTGATATGGAAATTCAATCCTCCGGACATTTTCATTTATGCACTGGTTTTGTTAAAGTTGATTTTCATGCAAAAAGGAAAGGTACTAAATTGGGGAGGATTGTTGGAAATTTAGTGCAATTGTGGGATCGAGTCACACTTGTAAATGGGTTTGGAGGTACGGAGTGTACACCCATTAAGTCTCTGACCTACCTGGACTCAATATAGTGGTTGAAAGTTCTTCATTAGGAAGGTGCTCCTGGTTAGGAAGTTGCTCCTGGTTAGGAAATTGCTCATGGTTAGGAAGTTGCTTCTAGTTAGGACGCTGCTCCTGGTGATGCAAAAAGTCTTTGTAACCTCTTTGACCAATCAATGAGGGTTGAATATTGACTTGATGACCAGGTTTATGGTCATGTAACCACTATGCTTTCATGTAGGTAATTATGAGCTTAATTGGCCGATTAATGCTCTTAAATACCATTGACTATGAGTTACATCCTTCTAGGACTAGGATCACTATAAATAGTGATCATATTTGCATGATGAAATATACGGAAACAAGAAACACTTACACGCACAGAGTTCTTGATTTGTGCCTAAAATATGAACTAACTCTTGGTTTTATCCCAAGGATGTATTCGTGTTAACCCACGTATAGGGTCGAATAATATTCTTTGGAAAGTGATTACACGACTTCAAGAGATATCCGGTAACCATTCATTGGTACGTAGTTAGGCTATTGATTATCTTCACCCTGTTGGAACGAAGTAAACCCCAACATAGGCCGCGACAACCGCGGTTTCTCCTTCTATGAAGTTCCTGACCCTTTCCATAAGGTCGTCATACTTCTCCGGTCGCTTGTCATTGAGGCGCCTAATTAATTCCTTGTCTGTTATGGCATGCATGTAATCAGAAATTTTTAGGAGCTCCGGCATCATTTTTTTACGTGTGCACTCATCATTAAAGCGTGTCGTGAAATCCTCCGTAGATTCTCCAGGCCGTTTCTTGACAGTTGCTAATGAGATCAGATCCCTATTATACTTCTTTCGCTGAGTATAATTGTTTTTAAACGCTGTGCACAGCTCAGTAAAGCTATCAATGCTTCGGGGAGGAAGTCCCTCAAACCAATCACGGGCATTGCCAATCAAGGTTGAATTGAACATTTGGCACCATATAGGCATGGGCCATCGTTCGATTTTCGCCTGTGTGTCAAATATCTTTAGGTGATCGTCCGGATCACCAGACCCATCATAAGTCTTGACGCAAGCTGGAATGTGACGCTTCTTATCCTCAGAGTAATTCCATATATGGAGAGTAAAAGGGTCTTCCCTAGGATCATACCATGGTCGGGTGAGATTAGGGTCACACCATGGGCAAGAGGGATCACCTCCTTCCACCTCATGGTAGTAAGGACCACCATAGTACCCCTCATCATCCAATGGTGGTGGAGGAGTACGCTTAGGTCGGTGACGCTTGGGTGGATGGTCGTCCAAGTCTTCCCCTGATGGACCGGGGGAAGGGGGCAGTGCCCCACCTCTTGGTAAAGGATCCTCTCTGTGAGAAGAGCTAGGAGCCTTTTTCCCGGTATTCATCCTATCCCACACGCTTGTGCGGCGATTGTTCCTGGTTAATTCCAGGTCCGGCCACTCGGCTGAGTCATCGGATTTATCTCCTTCTTCACGAGATTGTAGTAGTTCCTGCATAACACGATCCCCTATGCGTTCAAACACATTCCGAGGTTGAGAGGTATCCTCAAAGAGGTTTCGTAACTGGGGTCGTGCCCTCTTCTTCCTTTGAGTCTGAGGAGAGGTGCCGGATGCGGCCCTGCCAAAGTTGAGCCTAGATTGGAGGTTCCTACCTAGGTTTAACCTGGACGCAATTCCTGGGACGATCCTCTCGAATTTCTGCTTGAGAACTCGAGCGAGATATTCCTCACTAAGTGGTTCGACTTCCACTTCTTCCTCGGTCGATGGTCTGCGCGACTCCTTGTTAGGGGGCTTAGGCGCGCTCCCTGGATCAGGGTTGTCCATGGTTGAGGTTGGTGGTGGGGTGATAGCGGACGCGCCTACTCCACCCATGGACTAAAAAACGCTCCGGTTATTCGGTCCACCTGTTTGTTTGCCAGGGGACTGAGTGGGGATGAGTATCCCGTCCCCTGTGGACTTCTGATTCGCAGGATTCGTGTTCCTAGGGTTTCCTTGCGGATGTCCTTTCGTCATTGAGAGAGATCGAGATGAGATTTGCTCTAGCTTAGTGTATTGGTCCCACGGATGGCGCCAACTTGTTGATACAAAAGTTGGATGATCCTTGCTAGACCCGAATTAGGCTTAATTCGGGTTGGCTGGGTTCCGGCTCCTGCACCAAGTGAAATATTTTGTTGGGATCCTGCACACTAAAACAACACGCGTTAGGCTTACCGTGGGAATGTATCCCACGGTTAGACTTCAGCGTGAGAGTAAGTAATCGGTTAGGGTTTAAGAATCATATGAGAGTTGAGAGTGTGTAGAATATAATACCTTTGTGGAACCCTTGGGGGTTCCTTATATAGGCAGTGAAACCCTAATGGGTTGTCACCGATCCTTCGGCCCCAAGCAAAGGATAAGTGCCAAAAATTGCTTGATTGTTATCTTCTAATTATGGTGAGTGTATATCCTCTACTTTGGGTAAATCCTAATCATAATAAGATTATAATTCTGTCTAACCCTGTACCGGCCATGACGGACCGTGGGCCACACACATGTATGCGGATATTGTTCATTCAAAGCCTATAAGCTTTAAATGATATTAATCCAACCTATTAGTAACAGGCCGGATGCGGGTAGTACCTGTGGGCCGGGTTTATAACCCGGCTGGGGACTATACGTCATTAGTAAACACCAGCAGCTGAATACAAATGCTACTTCAACTCACTCAAATCATCCAGATCCAGCCATACTGGATCAACAACATCATGGGCAAACATTCTTCTAAATGTTGTCCAGATTTTTATTTTATTCATTGATGAAGGAGCTTCATCCTCATACATCTCCTTCATTAGACTGAAAAGAGTTTCTATATACTCTCTGTCCATGCTAGGAAAGAATGAAACAAAAGAGGTAAAAGTATGTACCTTATCGCCCTGGTGATCTTCCAAAATCCAACAAAATCTTCTTCATACTTGACGATTGGATTCTTGAAGTCTAAAGGCACAACAACAGCTAAATTAGAAGCCAACAATGGAGAAAGCACCATATCTTTCTTCAAATTTGCTTCAGTTGGGTGCACTTGGTCAAGTTCTAGGAATCTCAACTTGAACCCCTTCTTCATTGGTTTAGGCACAATCAATGCCTTCTTAATCTTTAGCTCATCCTCTATTTCTTCCTGTCTTTCCACATAAAGCATCCTAAATGTGTTTTCTTCACAAATACGTTCCCAAATAGGATATGTGATGAGACTGCATTTATATATAGTCTCATCGTCCAAATCGGTCTTAAAATGCTTAAAAATATCATAAAATACTCCAAAATATGCTTGTGTTTGTTCATTGTGTATTTTAGGTACGGATATCGTGAATTCGACAAAAGAGAACAATAAACAAGCAAAAATGAACACAGGAAGCGAAGCCGCACAAAGAACCAGACCTGAATCATGAATTTCCCAAGAAGTCCTTGAAGTTTGAAGATTTGTCAAGATTGTTCCCTTAACTATTAGAGACTTGTCACAAATAAAAAGATATTACATGTTTGGCCCTTGAAGATTGCTCTAAGTGCACAATTGGTCCTTATATAAAGTTTGAAATATAAGTGTGCCAAAAATGACAAAGGTACCAAAGTTATATACAAAAGAACGGGAGTTATTGACTATTAAAACCTTATGTGAACATTTTTTAGGAGTTGGGGGACTATATGTGTACAAGCTGAAACCCATAACCTATCTAACCCAGTTTTACCCCATATTAAACCCAATATACCAAAACCCCAAGCCCACCCTACTTAACTTTACCCGAAACCCAAAGCCCAACCATCCAACTAACCAATTAAATAAATAAACATGTTTTAATTAATTTAAACAATGTTTATTTATTTTACTTAGCCGGGAAACATTCCCTATTCACATCTAACCCCAAAATCCCCCGTTGAAGAACAATTAGAACCCTAATCAAATCCCTAAGCTAATCAAAGGGGTTTGTTACAAGCTTTTCCAAAACCTAAATTAACCATCTCCTGAACATAACCCCACCCAAGATTCCCTCATCAGACCACCCCATGTGTCTCCCAAGCCCTCCCCTACTGCATTTCTATCACCCAAAACCCCAAAAGGAGACCAATCCAATGGTCTGATACTTTTGCTTGCTCCCAAAGTATAAACCAACGTCTTTGATCAAGTTTCACAGCTGGCAACAACTCCCAAAACTACTAGCAGATCACATGATCAGTTTTGACCCATTTTTCAAATCTAAAGATGAAGGGCAATATTGGACTTTCAAGAATTAGGGTTTAGTACTTTTTCTTGTTTCTAGAACTTGTAAGCTCAACTATATAAGAGCCTAGGATTTTATTTTATCATTTGTTCCAGCATTTGTTCTTATAACTTTTATAATTTTAATAAAAAATAATATTTGAATTTTATAAAACTTTGCTGAGTTCCTTTACTAGCTTTCGTAGTGTAAACAACTTTTATATTCTTGCAAAGATTAGAGTAAGATTTTTATCAAATCATATTTCTTGTTTAAAGAATTTTGACATAAAGATATATTTGAGACCCACAGACTTTAAGCATAAGAGCATAGTAATGTGACAACTGACCTTTGTTCTTGGACCTTGAGTTTGTGTTATTTTTTATTGGTGGTTTGTGTTTTCCTTTAAAATTATTGATTTCCAATTTTTATGTCACAAAAGTGTGGTTTTATTCCTAAAATCTCATTTTTTTGTCTGGTTGCTTAAGTTTATTGTTCACCAAGTACTCCCACACTAGCTTGCTTACAACAAACTCCTGTGAGAGATTTTGGGTACTTTGTTCTTGTTTTGTGTGTGATGTGATTACAGGGTACTCAAAGCAGGAAAAGATATATCATCCTTCTAAGTCTTGTTGAGGGGACTTTAGTAGTCCATCAAGACCAGTCATCTCATTTCCCCATAAGCAAAGAATCCAAAAATATTCGTTTAGTTGGTGGCATCAGTCTCCCTCACTTGGCCTGAACAAGGTTGAGAATGGTACGACTTGAACTCCCTTTTGGTTCTTTTTCTATTTTGGAATGGTTTTATGTGGACTTTTAATTGAGTAGTCACTTGTGTTACTTTATTTTCTAATCCATTTTAGTCTAAGCTTTGTGATATGTTAATATGATTTGCATAATCTGCAGTAGGCCAAGTTTTTAATTCTCTTTGATATTTTGTCTACTTCTAATTAAGGGGTGTTTGACTATGCTTAATCTAGGATGTAAGTGCCTACATATTAGTTAAGTATAAGTCTAAGCATAGTCCATTGAGGTCATTAAGTTAGTTCCAAAAAGTGTTTTGAAGTTTTGTTGTAGAAATAGAACTTTGGGTTTGCTTGATTCTCATTTTCTATATATATAAAAAAGGGGTTACCAATTATCACAACAGGTTGATATTGAGGTTCAAGACTTGGTGATTAGTTAGGAGATAGGTGGATATAAGAATGTGTGAAAGTAAGATTGGAATTGGTTAATTAATCTTAAAGCATTGGCAACCAAAACTCACTGTTTTGACAAATTGAACCAGCAACAATAACTTCCTGTGTACATCTTTACACCAGCAGATCACCAGGCCTCAATTTTGTGTTTAGGGATTTGATTTTTTTGTTTATAAAAGGTTCTTAGGGTGTCTTAGCTTTATATTATCTGGTAATAGGGTGTAGCTAGGTTTTGGTTATTCTAAGTAAGCTTTTAACTAACTGTTGCCCAACAAAAACCACAAGGCCCCCTATCTTTTGCATTTTTCTTGATTGTGTGCTTGATTGATTGTATAGTTGTGGCTGTGTGATTGTTTTAAGTGTTGAAAGTGACTCCGCACAACCCACTAGTTGTGGGGGCGACTCTTGTTCCTAATTACAAGCAAAAACAAAGCTTAAATCCAGCAAAATGTAGAATCTTGGTAATCTATGATCTAATAAGAGGGTTGATGTTTCTAGAGAGAGAAAGTAGAGAGAGAAAGATGAGAGAAAATGTGTGTAACATATCAAAATAATGAAACAACCAACACCCCTTTCCATGAAGGAAAGGGGTTTATATACCCAAGTTCATTAGTGGACTTGGGCCTCCGACCCAGGAACATGCTCATGGGTCGGGCTTGCATAATATGTAACTTAACTATACTACGAGCTCTTAACTATATTGTTAGAGTGACGGAGACTTTATAAATACGAAAAATGTATTTCCAACAATCTACTCCTAAAGGGAGGTCACTCCATATTACAAAGTCCTAATCTAGCATGTTAGATCTTCTTTCTCGTTCTCGTAGTCCACTTTCTCATTTCTTCATTCTTTATTTTCTTCAATATTGTGAATATGTGTTGATTACCATTGGGCTTTGGCTTAGAGCATGTTCTTTTGGCCTTTCACATGCAGTCTTTGCGTTCTTGTGATGTTCGCCTCTTCGTGACTTCATGTCCCATATACCCATCCTTTATTGAATTCTTGAAAGTTTCAGAGTTGATTCAGCGGAAGAATTTTAGGTCGAACTTTCTTGAATTTTGCTGAAATATTTGATGCAGAAGGAATAAGTATGTGAGGACGATTTCATCTAGTACACCACAACGCCACCATCTTCAAATGCAGCAACATAATAAGACGAATAAAATGGCGTTGACACATTATTCTGATTCGGTAGCATTTTACCTCCGGTCGATGAAGACCGTTGGGTGATAATAAATATCGTACTTGTGACAGGTAGCTCTAATTAAAGATCTCCTTGACAGGATTTCGCGGTTAACCCCGTTCTCTTTATTCGACCGTCCAAAGCTGACTACGAACATAAAGAGTGAATCATTCGGATAAAAATATCCTTATGATTGAAGCCGTCAATTCATGAACCTGGAACAAGTGAATTTCAATTAAGATTTTCACCATCGTTGCTTTCCAGTTGTCACGAGCTCGATTCTAATAGAATCTTGCTTGTCACAGACCGCAGTGCTGTTTGATTTTTACACTGGAAGGATTTCCACTCTTCACTATGAACACTAAAGTGTGCCACTCTGAGTGTTCTGGCAAGATCACTTGGACTTTGCATAGAGGCCCCGGAACAAGTTTAATCTCAATTAAGAGTTAAACCATCATTTCTTTCCAGTTATCACAAGATTAGTTCTTAAAGAACCGCACGTGTCACCTACCATGATCTTGTTTGATGTTAGCTCAAGCAGGATTTCCATCTTCATTGTAATACTTTCGTATTACTCAGATGTTCTGGCGATATTACAAGAATATTGCGTAGGACTCATAAAAATCTTTCTTGTTTTGAAATGTGTCCTAATGAGACTTTTGATGATCTCGTGGCTCTAGACTCGATAGTGCATTTTGATTTGGTGAGCGGAGGACGGAGAGGATTGCCACCTTTTCAATATCAATTTATTTGGAGTGAATAAACGAATAGATAACGTGTTGAACAGTGTGACATTAAAACAAATATCTTTTAAGAGATATTTTAGTTGGCTGGGAGGGGTTGTGCATCGCATCACTAGGTCCATGATACTTTGTCGTCTTCAAGATGAGTTGACCCAGTTTCTGTCTAAGTTGTAAGAAGGGCTTCTTTCTTTACACCCTTTATCTTTACATTTCTTTTGCATTCTTAAACCCCTTCAATTCTTACCAATACATCATCACTAGAACCTTGTTATGATTGTTCTAGTGCTAGCATCAGTACTTGGTCGGGATTCAACTACGTTCACAATCCATTCCCAATCTTTCCTAAGGACTACTATTTTCAAACTATGGAATTGTCCTTGTGAAGATTCCTCTGGTTCTTGAAGAATCATCGGATTGGTACCTAATCCTACCACCCTTTTGTTACCACGACCGTCGTGAATTAAGTGTGTTTTAGGTAAGTATTTGTCACTATGAAAATTTCTTAAACTCACTGAGGTACTTGTGATATAATTATCAAGAGTTTTTGTACCTTCAGTGTTTTTGACATCAAAATGCTCCCCCTTAACATATGCATAGTACATATTAAGTTGGAGTTTCCATTAAGCCTTTTTCATTTTTTAGCCACATATATTTACAAGTATCCTTAATCTCATTTTCTCCCTTTATCCAAAATGTTAACCATCAATATTTTGGATATTAATGGATTAACTGGTCTTTGGGTAGAAAAATTAAATCGGTTATTGTCCATAGAACATATTAATGCTCCCCTCAAATTAATGAGGATTAGTTGTAGTGCTTGAGTATGATATATTTTTGAAAGATTTAGAATCTCGTGAGAAATTCTTGAAAAATATCATACTTTCACACTACAACAAGCCACAAAAGCCTAATGTACACATGATATATACATATTCACAAGTGAGTGTATGGAGTTGACCTGATGTAGTACGATCACCACATTTAAATGGATCATTCCATTAGCCTATGGTGAGCTCCATACAGTCTGCCACCCACGAATCGTTCTAGACTGCGGATCAACCGTCGTTCCCTTAATTTCTCCTCAATCTTCTGGATGGTATATTTGGCACTCTTGATGAACCTGCCTGTCCATTCATACTTCACTTCTGGAAGGCCTTGCATGGAATTAAGCATCAACAGCTTGTCACGAACATGCTTGAGAGTTCCATCGCTGAATTTGTGAAGTTCTAATAGTCTCATATATTGCTTGACCTCTGCTTCATTTAGGTAGAATTTGCCCATTTCCGGTTCAAGTGTACCCATATATGGCTTATTCTTCTGGTGATAATGACTCAAAGGCGTTGTGTGAGGACGTTGCAGATTTAGCCTTGATTAATAACTCTCCACATCAAGTTGTAAGTCTTCAACCCGACGACTGATCACAACTTTTCGAGTGTATTGGAGAATGTTGGAGCTTAAGGCAATGACGAGTTCAGGTGTTAAGTGAGGGACCATGTCTTGGACTAGGATAAGTAGAAAATCTTCTATGTCTTCAACACGTAGAAATTGGAGATCTCCTTCATTTACAGTGTAAATCTTACCGTCGTCTCATTTGAATCTGATCTCTTTCAAGTATGAATACCCTAATATCTGTTGAATAGTAGCTCCCTGTATGCTTGTAATTCGACGGTTTGAAATTATCAGTTTACCTGATTTCTCTCGATTAAAGAAGTTGTAAGGTATCCTCTTTTTGCCATACCAATGAGAGATACCTAGTTCTGCGTATGGATCATATTCTTTAACAAGTACTCTACTCCATAGGTTTGGAACCTTGTCTTCAATGCAAGGAACATTCTCCAAGTTTATTGCCTTGCCCATGGTTAATGATGTAGCGTACTTGTTCGCGCCTTTTTCTAGGTAATCAAGATCATGATTGACAAAGTACTCCATTAGGAGGTGCCTGGCTGCCGCAATAATAGAGGCTGTTAATGGACGAAGTACTGGAGTTTGTTCACCTGAAGCTGTTGATTTCATTGCTTTATTAAGCTCATTGGTGTGATACGTGCCCTCGTCTTTGGTAATCTTCATAGTATGCCAAAATCTTTTATATTTAAGCATCGTTTGAAGTACGTTTGGATCCATGGTAGGTACTCCATATTTGTCCACTAGGAATCCAGAGAAATCGATTGGATTATTGAGAAATTGTGTAAGATCCGCCTTTTCTTGGTCAGTGATTGTACGTGTAGTTGTTGCTTGTGTAAGCCATGGCTTCTCCAGAACAGTCTCGTCGATGTTGAATGTATCAGCGAACTCTGGATCTGGTTGAGTTATATCTTTAATATCCATATCGAGGTAATGCTGAACAGTTGTAGGAGGTGGAGAATGATGTTCAGTAGGTTCTTCGTCATGCACAGACTTTGTAGGTTAATCTTCATGCATAGACGCTGTAGGTTCGTCTTCATGCATAGATGTTGTAGGTTCGTCTTCATGCATAGATTCTACATGTTCTATTGGTGAAATAGTAGTATGAGCCAGTTCAGTGGACTTACCTGTGTCTTTGGATGTTGATTCTCTAGAGATAAAGGTGTCGTGGAGATTCTTTTGACGGTTTTCTCTATTTCCATCATCATTGGTTAGTGATATGCATGGTGAATTCTCCTTGCTGCTGTCTTGGATTTCATCATCCCCATCATTCTCTTCATTTTCACTCTCCTTTTGTTCCTCATCATCGACTTTATATTTAGTGCCAGCATCACTTTCCTCATCGTCATCCTTATTTTTCTTAGATTCCTCATCGGCATCACTTTTCTCTAACTCTTTGCCATTTTTACTTGTATCATCACTTTTATCATTAACACCATTCCCTTCGATCTTACCATTACCATTCCCATTACCGTCATCATTATCATCATCGTCATCCCCATCACTGTCCTCATCCTCGTCCTCCCTGTCATCCTCATGCTCATCCTCCTCGTCCTCTTCCTCTTCATCATCCTCTTCCTCTTCCTCATTCTTATCAGAATGTTCTTCCTCCTCTTCATCCTCTTCCTCATCTTCATCTTAGACCTCCTCATCCTCATTTTCAGACTCCTGACATTTCCTTTTGTTTTTGGTTTGAGGAACTTCAGTGTCATCCGATGTTGATGTTTGAAAGCTTCCAGTATCGCTTTAGCAAGAGCTCTCTGAAGCTTGTGTTGAGCCTTTGTTTTTGATAACTCAATCTTGGTTAATCGAGTCTCCAAAGTCTTCATTAACTCAAGGTCGGTAAGGAATTTTATCAGTATTGCTGGAAGCTCCGGATGAACACATGACTTGACTTCATGTTGAATGATGTTGGTCATATGATCATTAATGGAATCAATGAAAGCATCATTTTCTTTGTCACGATCTTCCTTTTCTGCAATAAACTCTTGATGTTGCCCCGTGAGTTTTTTGACGCTGCCGTATATCTCCAGAAGTTTGGACTCTTCACGTTTTTGTTCTCTGAGAAGTCTTGTATTAGGATTAATGAACCTTGCCTCAATATGTTCAAGGTGTTTTTCCTGATCTTGCAATTGTTTTTGAAGGTTCCGAATTACCGCATCACTGACAGTAAGAAATGGATTGGAGGTGGAGGGTACTTGTTGTACTGTGGATGGTGGAGGTGTAACAATAAGTGGTAGAGAGGTGGTGGATGGTACAAGTTGTGTGGTGGTGGTTAGTACAGGTTGTTTGAGGATCGGTGGCAGTGTTGGGATCGTCATTTGGGCGGTGGTTAATACTGGTTGTAAGGTGGTGGTTGGTACATGTTGTTCGATTGTTGGATCGATCAAGGGGCCGGTTGTCACAGTAGTGCTAAGTATTGGGGGTGGAGGAGGTGTTTGTTGTGTGATGGGAGTCAACGTCAGGTGGTCATCGTCTGATGCAATCATTGCAGGTGTTGTGGGGAGCGGTTTACTAAGGTTGACGTCCCCGTACAAAAGATCTGTTTCCATATCTCTCCTCCCCCACCTTCTGGAATTCTATCTTCATAATCATAGTTGATAAAATCCTCTATGTTTTCATCGTCTTGGATTGATCGATCATTGAATCCTTTCTCTATTCTAATCTCTGCCTCTTCTTTGTCAGTTGAGCTGTCTGGGTTTCCAAATGCTTCACGGGCTATTTCGTCAACAGTCTTTGATCTAGATCCACTTCCTTTTTTATTAACAAGTGCCTCCAACCTACTCTTCTGAAGTGCTATTCTCATCCTTTTGTCTTCAGACATGGTTGCTGTAATATCTTCTTCCTCTTCATCTTCATCATAGAGTTGTTCTTTCCCTTTAGCCTTGGCTTTAGCTTTTGAGGAAGAAGTCTTTTGGCGTTTGGAAATGTTTTTCTTCCATTTACCCTTTTGTTGTGCAGACGGATCTTCTTTTGATCTGTTTAAATGTGCTTCAATATCCTTAAGCATTTGTTTGTATGCTTCACTATCCTTGATCCCTTCATTGATCATTACATCAGGTACTAGTGCTGGACGTAGTGAGTACTTAGTGAAAACACCGTCAACATTCATATGTTCCATCAAGTAATCCTTAGCTGGAGTGTGGTAGAAGAAATTTCCACGTTTATTAATAGATGGTATGCTCTTCATAAAGTGATTGATGAGGAGCTTTGTGAAACGTAGAAATCGAAGATGCTCAGACTTGTTCTTGGTGTTAGTGAACTGGTAACAAATTCCTCCCAAAGTAGTAAGGCATAATCCACTTTTTCTCCAGTGTAGAGACCCCAAAATATATAAGCCTGAGGGGGTCTCATTGTATCTGATCCGCTAAACTTTGAAGTGAAACAACGAATGATGATAGTGAAAATTGCTTTCCACGGTTGCCCGATGTGTGAAGTGTGAAACTGAGATAGATTACGAATCTCTCCCTCATAGTTCAGAGATCGAATTACCTTAAGCATGTCATTTTTCTCGGGGTTAGGCACAAACTGTTCTCCTTTGGCTAACTTAGGGAACTTGAACAGCTTCTTGAACTGACTTAAATCAAGCGTCATTTTCTTCTTATTGATCATGAAGGTAATAATCTTCTTGGATAACTGTCTGCCCTGAGAGATTGATGTTGTTGCCCAAAACTCCTGCATGTATACATTAGGGACTGATGATGTGGCTCTTAAGGCATCCTTTAGGGGGGACATGTCCAAGATATCCATGCCACTTTTAAGGCTGCAAAAGTTGGATCAAAATCAACTTTCAGACGGATATTGTTCTCTGAAAGAGGCAGCCTATCACTAAGTGGAACGAGTTCATGATCTAGTTGTTGTTGTTGTTCTTCGGTGATCGACATTTTCCTGCTTAGATAAACAACATATGCAAATGATAGATAAATAAATATATCATACATCATGTAATCATTTAGCATGGAAAAACGTGTCAAATCACATTATTTTGCTTGATTAAGTTATCTAAGAATTAACTCTTATGTTATTTTTAGGTAACATGTAAGTTGGATTAAACTTATTTGACCAAAATTATACAAGCATGATAATAGAACAACACTTAGACAATTTTTTTGTTTCACATTTGTATTATATCAACGAATCTTAAATCTCGAAATGTCCATATGATCATGCATTTCGCAATGTCTATTAATCCCACATATAGCAATGTCTCAGAGTGGGAAACATTTCGCAATACATGAAAATCCCAAACTTCACAATGTTGCATAAATGACCCTTCGCAATATCAAAAGAGCACATATGTCGCAATGTCTCATGAGTAGATATTTCACAATATCAACACATTACATGTTTCGCAATGTCACAATATACCAACATCTCGCAATGTTCCTGTTATACACTTCTCGCAATGACAAACCACATTCTTCGCATTGTCAAAGACACACATTTCGCAATACAAATTTCTTATAACTTTTCGCAATGTTAATAAGCATATCATTCGCAATGTCATCATGACATTCCGCAATGTTCTGGGCGGGTATTACTACGTGTTATCTGTTTGGATCGATTTCGACATATAGGACATTTCTAACCAAAAACAAAGCATAGCCCATTGTTAATCTAGCATAAGCACATGTTTTGCCTCAATCAATTTCATCAAATACGCTAATAATTTTTACGAAAACCTAATCCAATTAGATCTTGATTTAGGATTCGTTAGTATGGATTAAAGCATATGAGGCAATAAGTAATAGATAAACATAATAATGAGTAATACCTAGAATAGATTACACAATTATCGAAGTAAGATCAAAGATTTGGGGATTTGAAAATGGCGGCTGGGATGGGGGTGTGTTTGTATGTTTTGCGATAGATGAGAATGAGAAACAAGGGGGGGGGGGGTTGACTTTCGTCAAAACATAACCTATTTTGCAAATTTTGCATTTTGGTCCCCCTGTTTTGAACCAAGTATAAGCACGGAACAAACCTCCTGTTACCTCTTAACTTTCTCGAGAACACGTACAAACAACTAACGCTCCTATCCTTATATCACTTATGGAACAAAGTCAAAAAGCTTATCTCCTAAGGCACATAACATACTAACATGTAAAGCACATACCAAGAAAATATGATAGAAGACATAAATCGATTTGCATTTTTCTAAAAAACTTTTTGAAGACCAATTCAATATCCAAGACGATTTGATATTTTCTCTCCCTTAAACACTGACCCATTTTCTATTTAAAGAGGTGTAGTCATTGTTTAAAGAGTCAAATACCCATG
This sequence comes from Glebionis coronaria, assembly GCA_025667525.1. NCBI lineage: Eukaryota > Viridiplantae > Streptophyta > Magnoliopsida > Asterales > Asteraceae > Glebionis > Glebionis coronaria. The sequence goes on from CM046877.1 coordinate 426,734,363, forward strand.
AAGACATTTTCCGTTTTAGTGTTTTATATAAACGATTCTGGTGGCAATAAGATTTCTCTTATTTTAACAAATAAATGCACTGAAGCGTACAAATTTTTTTGTAAGACCAAGTTATATAGTAAACTTGATCCCTTGCAAGGTTTTAAAGTAAGCCTTGCCCGAGAAAATTAATTCCCGTTGTGAGCCAACGTTTTCCAAATAAATACGTGACTTTAATGCGAAAAGCGGGTTGCAGTCAGAAATAACTACAAGCCATGTGGGCATGGTTTAAAATATGTACAACTTTTATACGAACTATATTTATGGCACAATGTCAATTTTAATCGACATTTCTAAGGCCGTAAATATTATCGTACTAAAAGACATGCCCTTTGAAAATGAAAAATATTTTTGGATTTTCTTGATTTTATATTTTTAGGGTTTTTATAGGTTTTATATATTTTTGTATTTTTCTTTTTGGTGGTTTAAATATATACGATAATATACATGATCACGATAAAAGGATACTCGAGAATAGTTTACCACCACTATTCTGCAAATTCTTCTGCTAACTCCTTAAGAGTCGCCGGTGAGAATGATTTCATGCCAAGCTTGTCGATCAAAAACTCGATACGTCCTCGATCTAAAGCCTTTGTGAACATATCCGCCAGCTGATACTCAGTGTTGATAAAATACAGCTCGATCACTCCATTTTCCACTTGCTCTTTGATGAAATGGTAGCGTATGTCAATGTGCTTTGCCCGGGAGTGTTGAACGTAGTTGCAGCAAAGAGCAATGGCGCTTTTGTTGTCACAGTACATCGGAATTTTGTTGATACCAAGACCGTAATCAGTTAATTGTGATCTCATCCATAGAACTTGAGCACAACAACCAGACATGGGAACGTATTCAGCCTCTGTACTTGATATCGCAACACTTTTCTGCCTTTTGGATGCCCAAATAATCAGTCTATCTCCAACAAGTTGCACACTGCCAGATATGCTACGTCTAGTATCTTGACACCCAGCGTGATTCGCGTCTTCATATGATATTAGTGCAATAGAGGAGTCCTTCGGATACCATAGACCACTATGAAGTTCTCCTTTTAGGTACCAAAAGATCCTTTTCATAACATGTAAGTGTTATTTGGTAGGCCGAGCCTGATACCAGGCACACATGCATATAGCAAATTGCAAATCAGGCCTGCTAGCAGTCAGATAGAGAAGGGTGCCGATCATTCCACAGTAAAGTTTAGGACCGAAAGCAATCCTATCCCTATCTTCATCTAACTTGGATCTCTCCACCATTGGAGTATCCACGGGGTCACAGTTTTCAAAGTGATACTTTTTTCAAAGATTGAAGAGCATATTTGGATTGATTAATGAAGATGCCTCTGGTATTTTGAGAAATTTGTAACCGTAAGAAAAATGAATTTTTTCCCATCATCGACATCTTAAAACGTGTGGACATGATTTTCTTAAAATGGTCAGACTATCTTTGATTAGTGGCAGCAAATATTATCTCGTCAACATAAATTTGTACCAATATCATGTCGTTGTCTTCCTTGAGAATGAAAAATGTCGGGTCTACATTGCCTTTGGAGAAGCCTTCCGAGATGAGATAAGACGATTAGAGATCGTACCACGCGCGTGGAGCTTGTTTCAACCCATAAAGAGCCTTCTTGAGCTTGTACACATGGTTAGGATACTCCGAGTTGACAAATCCATTCGGTTGGCTTACATAGACGTCTTCCCTTAATTCGCCATTGAGAAATGCTGTCTTAACATCCATTTGGTGGACGATCATGTTCATGTGAGCAGCAGAAGCAAGGAATAGTCTAATTGCCTCCAATCTTGCAACAGGAGCAAAGGATTCTTCAAAGTCAATACCCAAAGCTTGTTTGTAACCTCGAGCAACCAATCAAGCCTTTTTATTTAAAACACCACCCAACTCATCGAGTTTGACCTTATATACCACAATAATGTAAGGATTTCGACGTTGTCTGGTAAAGGAACTAATTCCCATACTTCAAGTCATTAAAATTCATTAAGTTCATCTTGTATGGATTTAATCCAAGAGGATTGTGTCATGGCTTGTTGCCAAGTTTTAGGTTCAATATCGGAGAGAAATGCATCAAAGTAGCAGTATAATGCACTCTCTTGTAATTGATGGCGTGTAGAGACTGGTCTTTTGATGTCAGCAATAATGTTTCAGATTGGGTGATCCTTTGTCCATTTTATGTTGTGATTTTCAATCCATGGTGGTCTGGAGTAAACGGTTGTAGGGGCTACCTCTAAGGTTGAAGCATCTGAAGGGTTTTCAGGTATCGGTAAACCAAAGTAGGGAAGCTCTTGGTTGTGAGCAAATTCTAAATCGTGATCATAGGTATCCTCTTCAACATCATCAGGAACGAGTGGGGGTGTTGATTCAGGTGTAGTTTGAGAATTACTGGGGGATGGTGCATCCAGTTCAGTAGTGACTATAGATGCATCAGATTGATTTCCATTATCTTGAGCAACAACTTCGGGAATCGGAGCTACTACTATAGGTGCTGGAGAATCATCACTAGGAGGGTAAAAAAATTCATAAAACATCGGTTGAAATAACTCATCCCACTCGAGCCTTGTAGGTGGTGTAAATGATGGAGAAGTAGGATTATTGGGAATTAATCCGAAACTAATTTTAACAACCCAATTTACATTTCGCAGCGGAAATACACAATTGGGTGTTATTTACAAACTTCATTTCGCAAAGTCTTTAAACGACCCAAAAAAAGTATATTTAGAAGTAAATATGGAAATAATTTAAATCAATGTCTAAAACCTTCAATCCCAAGTAAAATCAGTTTAAAAATATATCTGAGTAGCGTATAGGTTCCCCTAGGATCTTAATCAAAACAACAAACCTTTTACCAAAACATTTGGCCATTTACTGTATGTTTATGACAATAGGGAAAGAAATATGTTTTAGACCAAATTACTACAAAAGCAATCCGCAATCCTTCTCCAGCAAGCTCCAGCAGCAATCCACTTTAATTATCTGAAATACATGCTTAAAATCATCAACACAAAGGTTGAGCAAGTCTATAGGTTTTCCAAATCAACATTTGAACACAAGAGAAAAATCAATCAAGATCATTTAATAGAATTGTTGATCATACAATCTATGGTTCTGGCAATCTGGCATATAGCAATAGCTATTGATGTGTATTAAGCTCATGACACCGACCCCTTAACTTAGTCACCCACGCCTTATGCCGGAATTACTAGATGAATTCCAGTGCCCCTACTAGGATATCAATTTCAAGAATACCAATCCTCATTCTCGTAAAATTATCCTTCCCAACGGGTTACTCAGCGTAAAGCCCTGGTCTCAGATAGGGTCGTCAGCCCAATAGTACTATTATTAGAATAAGCGGCTATTCCCAACTCACAACATCAAGTTAGAAGATAGTTAATGGCTCATGAATTTTGGGACTTTTGTAATTTAGGTACTTATACAATTCAAAACAACAAAGGAAACAAAGGCAACATTCAGGTCCAAACAATCAATCATGACTTGTGTTCATTTAACTTTCAGATAGCATGTATCCCCCTCGCGGGTTTTAAATCATTCAAAACAATTACAAAAGCGAGGCTATAGACTTACCTGGAGTAATAGCAGTAGCAAGACGATCTTCGACGATAGTTAATGCCCGATAAACACAAAAACCACAACCTATCAAATAAGACGCGTTCATCAATAATAAACTCGAGTAAAATCCATACTTAGTAATATCAAACTCAAAATCATAAAATCACAACCAACCAAATGTACAAGCTCATTTACCCCACTTAAACACGTCAAATTTTTATGATACTAATTAGAAATATCACTTACTATATATAGAAAGACCTGTTAAAAGCTTATCAAAAGATTTTACATTTAAAGTTCCCTGCCCGACACATCTTTGAACTACAAAAACCGGACAGTTTTATGTCAACAACTCATATAGTCTTTTAACTCATTTATTTTTCTCCGTTTATAAAACCGACACTCAACTTTGAAAATAAACTCGACATCATCATACTTATCATTCAAAATCAGTACTTGACACATCTAATTAGTTCATCTCAAAGTCATATTTTCAGAAAATTAACTTTAATAATCTGTTTAAAAATATATATTTAAAAATCATTCAAAATTAATTTTTCACCACCTTTTAACCCCATTTTTACCACTTTAATCATCCTACTATCACTACTTTCAATCATAACACTCAAAATCATCCTAGATGATCAAATCATAAAAACCCAACTAAAAATCTTCAACACGCAATCATGAAAATTAATGTATAAACACATAAACACCTACATACAACAAGAACTTAAGATTAAATCATAAGATTTTCATCAAGAAATGGGTTTTTCAAAAATGTGCTTGCATGTATGAAATTTTTATACCAATGTGTAGAGAATCAAGAATTAGGAATGGGTCTTTGATTAGATTTTGTTGAATCAAACTCAAAATCAAAATTTTTGGGGTGTTGGTGTTGGTGTTGCTTGGGGTGGACGGGAAAGAAAGAAAGAGAGTAGGTTGTGGTGAGTGGAATTTTTGTTATGAGTTTGTGTGTTATTTTTCCAATTTATATGGAAAAAGTTTAGGGTAGTTTTTGCCAATTGTGATTCTTGTGGACCAAAATGCAAATACTTTGTTAAAAAGCGGGAAATGACTATTAGTCACTTTTGAAAATATTTACGGGTCTCGGGTTTCATAAAAATGCTTCTCAAAACTTAAAACGCACACAAAATATGATATTATATAGTCCCAACACGACTTAATATGACATTAAAATAAAAACGTCAAAATATTAAACATCGACATGTTTAAAACAAAACGTAAAATTTCTCGGGCATCCGTCGATATCGTCATCACTAATAATCCTCGCAACTCGTCAAAACATAAAAATAAAATTTTCAACATCATCCAAATAAAATCACCAATCGTCATGACAATCAACCTCTTAAAAAATTTCAAAAATATACGTAAAAATATAATTAAATAATGACCACGGTTTTGGGTTGTTACATCCTACCCTCCTAAAAGAGAGCGATGTTCCGGCGCTCAACCCGCCTCATACTCGCACTTCCTCACTTTTAGAGTCAACGTGACCTCTTATTCTCAAGAGATACTCACGTCTTTCACACCAGTTCAACTCAATTCTTATGATATCACCATATCCACAACTATTACAACACTTCAACTTTCAATTTCATCTTCTATTATGCTAATATTCCTTCATCATTGATACTCTTTCTGCATTACTTTCTCAGTTTCATTCCTGCCCCAATACTCTGACAACTTGACCCACGATTATGTAAATTCTCAAATTACACCTCTTAATTACTGATATGACAATTATCACCGTATAAAGAGTTCATCTTTACTAGGTTCCATTAGTCCTCATAGTGAAATATTTAAGATATCATCATCCCAATTTTCAATTATATGTCGATGTGATTGATACCAATTTCAATTACCATCGTTCAATTCATCCTTTCACTTTGTCCATTGCTTTCCGAAAATATACAATATTCCTTCTTAACTCAATTCTTCACACTTTCTATAAAAATCTCTAATATCCAAAAGTCAATCTCAATCTCTGGGTTAAATATAATATGTTTAAACCTTAATCAATACTAATACTTTATGACAACGATTTCCAGTATTAAAAAATTACTCTGCCTCTATGTCCTGAGGTTACACTTAATCTAATCACAATGAGATTATCCATAATTGTAACCAGTCACTTATATACTCTCCATACTCATTTTCCACTTTCATTCATTCTAACAATCTCTATGTCCCAAGTGTAGTGTGATAGGTGTGTAAACACCCATCCTTTTTACCACTTAACTACAATAATAACCAAGCTAAAACGTGTATTTTATGTCATAAATGTCAGAATTATGCGTGGTTTGTGTTTTTGTTGTGATTTAGGATCAAAATGTGAAAAGGGAGGAAAACACGGGCTTTCACGGGCTTTTATCAAAGAAAAAGACAAAAGACGAAGTCAAGAAATCAAGAGTGCAAAAAGAACGGAAGTCCAAGGCTTATTCTGAAGATTTATCGAAGAAAAAGTCCAAAGACGGAAGTTTAATAAAGCCGAAGAACTCAAGTATAAATTAATGAAGAAATTACAAGACGAGTTTATTAATCCCGAGACAAAAGTCGAAGAATTAAGAAGACAAGGACTAAACGAGAAATAAAGAAAGAAGAAAGAGAGGAGGAAGCTTCCACTAATCACCTCCCTAATCTCCTGTAAATAGCATCCATTTCATTTCATTTCATTTTGTTGGCTAATTTGACACATTAGTTCTTCCAACTTAATTACTTGCACTTTTCTTAATTGCACCTTTAATTACTTGTCTCGCACCTTAAATTTGTAAGCTTTAATTCTTGTCTTTACTTTAATTGTTGAATCTTAATCTTAATCAAGTTTTTATCTTAATCTCTCATTCTACCTTTCTTGTTTTGCTTAATCTTTGTGCTTATTATCTTATTGTCATGCTTATTTGAGTTCTTATTATGCTTTTATGTTTTTGATCTTGTTAGCTTATTGGTTTTATAGCTCATTGTGATTTTCTTAAATTTAATCAAGTAATTATTAGTTAATTTTTATAAAAAGTTGATTTTTAATATTTTTATCTTTTAGTTTTCTTAAAAGTTTTTAAATTCTAGCTTAATAATTTTTTCTTAAATTTGATTTGGTAAAAGTTTTAGTTAAGTGCTTATTTTTGTTTAGCTTAATTGTAGTCTATAGCTTATTTGATTTTAGTTGTATTTCGGGTTTCGGTAAAACCCTCTTATTTCGGATAAGGCTTAGAACCTTATTCCGGATAAGTTCACTTGTGGTATTCCGATTTAAGCTCAGTTCCATATTCCGGATAAAGCACTCAGCGTTTATTCCGGATAAGGACCCTTTCAAGTATTCCGGATAAAGCTACGTTTCAGAGATTCCTAATAGTCTGCATTCCCTATTATTCCGGATAAGCCTTTGATTGCATATTCCAGATAAGGTGACAGGAATTATTCCGGATAGTGATTACAGGTGATTCCGGATAAGGATCCGGAGTAGTAGTATTCCGGATAAGGTATTTGTGAGGATTCCGGATAAGCTGCTGGAGATAATTATTCCGGATAATTGTACCCTAGTTATTCCGGATAACGGTTCAGGGGAATTATTCCGGATAGAAGTAAGAAGATTATTCCGGATAAGAGGATTATCCCGTTTTCCGGATTGGTGACAGATCTAGATTGCGGATAAGATTTTCGGGACCAGGATTCCGGATAAGGGAGTTTTATTTATTCCAGATAAGGACCAAGTCATTATTCCGGATTGTGGTGACAGCAAAGATTCCGGATAAGGCAAAGGTTGTTATTCAGGATAAGTACTATGTTGGGTAGTCCGGATAGTGACAGTATTTCGGGCTCCGACCCAGGTTTTGTTTATCCTCTGTTTTACATTAAAGCATTTATTTTTCCTGCTATTTTTCTTTTAGTTCAATTTTCAAAGTTAACATTTTTATTACATTGTCAATTTAATTTTTCGTCACGCTTTTATTTTCTTTCCTTTAATTCATTTACTTTTAAACGTTTTAATATTGCAAAATTTAAGCTTTAATTAGTTTTAGATTTATTTACCTGCCATTTACGTTAAAGTTTGTGCACTTTTTCCTTTTACTACAACGACACACAACATTTTTTTCCACCAAAAGACAGCTGAGTCGCACTTAAACCAGAAATCAATTCGATTAGACCATTTCAACGAACTTTAATTTTTATACAGGCCAAAAGCCAGTTATTAAAATGGCACCGCTGCCGGCTCTTTTCGTAAAGATTAACGGTTTTATGTGAGAGACACGTTGCTTTTTGGGATCCGTTCATTCGTGATCGTTATTTTTCTTGTTTAAAAATTTCAAAAACCCAAAAAAAAATTAACTAAAAATTGTTAAAAAATCCATAAAAATTAAAAATTTTCAAAAATTCAAAAAAATAATATTTTTATAGTGTATATATATTGTCTATTGTGTTTGGTATTGTTTTCTTTTGCTTTTGCAGGTGTATGCGTACTAGATCTTCTACTTATCCAGAACCCGAGACTCGTGAAGATTTAGCTATGACGGGTGTGAACAACAACAATAATCCACCTCACCTCAACAATAACAACAACAAAGTTCTTCCACAACCCGGTCTTCGGACAATGGAGGAGCTTTGTCAACCCATAATGCTTGGACGAGGAGGACCGATTGCGCCGATGCAAATCACGGCTCCGGAGTTTTCGTTGAAGCATCACATGATTCAACAAGTGCAAACCAATCCATTTTGGGGATTGCCTGATGATGATGCCAACAAGCACCTCGACAAATTCATTACTATTACTCAAAGCATGAAGTTACTCGGTGCTACTATGGATGTTCTTCGCCTTCAACTCTTTCCACATACTTTATCACACCACCCCGAAAAATGGTTTGATCGTCTCCCGAAGAATTCCATTCATACTTGGGACGACATGACTCAACGATTTTTGTCGCGCTACTTTCCACCATCCATGGTCACGAGCCTTCGAAATCAAATAAGCGGTTTCATGCAAGAACCCGATGAATCTCTCTTTGATGCTTGGGAAAGATATAATGTTTTGATCGATCGATGTCCGAACCACAACATGCTCCCCGTTACCTTGATTGATACTTTCTATAACGGTTTGACTTTTCGTGATCGTGATACGATTAATGCAGCCGCCGGTGGCACATTTATGAAAAGAAGACCCGAGGAGTGTAGAGAGCTTATTGAGAACATGACTACTCATCACAAAAATTGGGATTCCTCCGCTTCTTCAAGGAACAACCCGAGAGTCAATGTTTCTTCTACTTCAGCAAACCCCGACATGACCGAATTCACCCGCATGATGGCAGAAATGAACAAAAATATCTTGCTCACCGCTTCAAACCAACAACAAGTTAAAGCGGTAGCCATTCCTTGTGAGACATGCGGCGATCCTCACTCATACACTGATTGTCCTTCTACTCAAGGGAATCCAGAAAACGTGTATGCGGCTTATGGTAATTATTCACCGGAAAATTACCAACCCCGACCTCAAGGGGATCGAAATTTGCTAAGTTACCGGTCAAACAACTATCTTTCACCCGGTTTTTCTCCTCAAAACCACAACCCCAACAACAACTACACTAGAAGCAACCAAATCCCACCTCGAGCTTCTAATCCTTATCACCCACCCGCTCAACAAGCCCCAGCCATTAATCAAGATGTTGAAGACTTAATGAGAACCCAAGGAGAGTAAATTAAGAATCTGCAAAGCCAAATTATCAATTTGAAAGGGGATATCACTAAGCAAGGGAATGACATTAGATCCGAGCTTCAAAATGATATACAATCCTCCTTCATCAATCAAACGAATGATTTGAAGAATATGCTGGCTAGTTTCTTACCAACCAATCAACCCTCTACTTCGGGCTCTCTACCTTTAAACACCATCACCAATCCGAGAGTGAATGTGGGTGCTATTACTACCCGTAGTGGAGCAACTTTAGTAGGACCATCTATCCCACCCCCAGTTACACCATCTACACCTCCTCCACCACCATTGATCCCTACTACTCCCACACCTAGTAATAGTTCACCATTACCGTCTCTGCCTCGTCATGAAGAAGTACCAACAAGAATCCTCCACTAACCCCACCTTCTACCTTTAACCCTTCAACATCTCAACCTTCACCTTCTACACCTCCATCACCCAACCCCAGCATTTCTTACCCTTCTCGACTCAACAAGGCTAGATTTTTGACTAAGAATGACATTCTAGTCTCTAACTTTTTGGAAAAGATTGCCGGAATGAAAGTCACCTTTACCCTTGTTGAAGCTCTTGCCCAAATGCCACAATTTGTCAAGATGTTTAAGGAATTTCTTAGTAAGAAGGAGAAGATGGTCTAGTTTGTTAATACTCGCTTGAATGAAAATTGCTCTACAATCCTTCTTAAAGAACTTCCGGAAAAACTTGGAGATCCCGGTCGTTTTGTGCTACCTTGTACTTTTAACCAAACCGACAAATTTACTGCCTTAGCCGATCTCGGGGCCAGTATAAATTTGATGCCTTTAAGTGTTTGGAAAAAGTTATCATTGCCCGACCTTACACGAACGAAGATGACTCTTGAGCTTGTAAATTACACTCTCGCTTACCCCGTCGGTATTACCGAAGATGTGTTCATTAAAGTTGGCACATTCACTTTTCCGGTCGACTTCGTCGTTGTTGATTATGAAATGGACCCTCGTATTCTGTTAATACTTGGACGCCCATTTTTGAGAACCGGTAAAGCTTTAATAGATGTGGATAAATGTGAACTCATCTTAAGAGTCGGGGATGCTGCACAAGTTTTTGAAATGGGGAGGCTTACAAGCAAATCCTATGGAAGAGAATCAGCGAATATGATTAATGTGATTGATGATTTTGTCGTCTACAACAATCCTCTATTCGATTCTTGCAATGATAATCCACTGTTTCAAGATGATGTGGATGATTCTCTCTCCAATTTAGAACCTTCACCCATATATGATTCTCCACCGATCTATGATGCTTATGATGATGATTCTAGTTCTGATGGAGATGATGATGATGATTTTACTTCCAAGTATCCCGACATGCCCACTTATGATGATTTTGATGAGGCCGATACTCTCTCGAGTGATTCTTCTCATGATGAAGATCCTCCGCCTACAACACTTGATCCTACTTTGGATGACTACTCGTTTGAGGAAGACTTTGCTACTTTTCTCAATACATACTTCCCAAATGAGAGTGATGTTCCTCCTTTAGACTTTGATGATTTTGGTCTTCATCCTTCTACGGATTTGAAGAAAATTCTTTCAAAGGAGACGACATCGAACGACACCAACATCCACAACACGTATGTTTTGACACCTCTTTGTCCACCTTCTGAGGACGAGGTTGTGCATTTTCTTAGCGGATGTTCTTCAAATTGTGCTGAGCCTGAGTGCTATTTTCCCCTAAAGGAAAAGGTGTTCGACCCCGGTATTGAAATTTTTATGCCATCTCAGTATCCGTCTGATGAAATAAAAGGAAAGATTTTTGGACCCATTGGAGATATGCTTGCACCTCTTCACCCTTGCTACCACCGTGCTCTATCTTTGCTTAAGGGAACCTTGCCTACTCTTCTTTGGCTTGCCTTTTTCGCCTTAAGCTTGTGCTATTTGATGGACGAAAACTATGTATTTGATCCCGGTGGATGTTTTTCATGCTTCTTCCTATGCTAATCAAGGTCGAGTCAGGCTCACGACTCGGTGATAAAAAATCAAGCCCTTCTTGGGAGGCAACCCAAGTATCTATCTTTTAGCTTTCTTTATCCTAAGTGTAGGGGAGACCCGTTGGTGTTTGCTATTTCCTCTCTTCTCATATTCAGGGATTCGAGCGCTCAATGATCCACTCTTGATGATTTTTGACGACCCGTGATTCCGTGTTTCTGTCTTCCCGGTTCTATCCTAAACTCTTTTCGATTCACTATTTTATATTTCTCAATATTAAAATAGGAATCTCTTTAGTTGTCTCTTTCTTAGCAAGATTTAACCAACGTGCACAATGTCCTAAGTGTAGGGGAGTTTACTCCCACATGCTTAAACATTGAGGACAATGTTTATATCAAGTGTAGGGGGGACTTCTATCGAAGTTAAGTGGCCTTTTCCTTGCATTTGTCCTCATTTTAACCGGGAAATCAATTTTTCAACATTTTTCAAATTTTTTGATCTATTTTGGCCTAGTAGTATAGTTGTATTATTTTAGTTATTTTATTTCATTACTAGAATAAATTTTAATAAAGTGGTTTTAATTTTCAACGTTGTAAATCTTTTGACTCAACCCGAGTTTACTTATACAAGTTTACTCTTGCTAGTATCCTTAACGTGGTTAAGTCAAGTTTTGCTAGGCTTTTATATAGGGAGCTATAAAACGCGAAAGTCTTAACTCTCACGGGTTAAGAACAAGAATTTTTCGCAAGTTCCTATAATTGATCCTAGAGAGTCGTTTATCAAGGGAACTTCAAAATACGATTTCTAAACTTGAAAAAGTCTAAGAGTTTGCAAGATCCTATAGATGACTCGAAAACCCAAAACTTTGATTTAATAGGCTAAGCATCCACGAGTCTCATTCCTTGAGATTTTAAATTGTGGAGAACGAGAGATGATAGAGTTAATTATAAGTTTGGTATTCTTTTGTGAATTTATGTGAGTTAATTATAAGCCTATTCTCCCATCGCTTGCTAATAAATTTATCTGCAATAAATAAGGTTGTACAATTTGAAAAGTTACTTAGCTTCTAGCCCAAGATCGTTTAAAAGTTGCTCAATATTGATTAGAGTTCATAGCCAAGGCATAACTTATTGAAGCGGGATGCAAAGATTGGCGAGTCCAAAAAGGTCCTAACAAGGCATGAGGGCTACATTTTGTTGCTAAAGATCCCAAGTGATGTGAAGAATCATTTATCAAGAATCAATATGAAGGATCGAGACACACGACGAAAAGCAAATACTCCCCTAAAGATCATGGAGAAGTCTATCCAAAAAGGCCCTAACAAAGGTATGAGGATAAATAGATCCAAGTCCCAAAAGGAGGCGGATCGTTGTATATCAAAGTCCAAAATAAAGATTGGAGAAAAATGAAGAAGTCGTGGTCCAAATATGGAGACTCTCTCAAAACTTCAAGTGAAGAAATTCCTATTATGAAGAGAAGACCATTATTTCATGAACGTCTCTCAAGAGTTGAAGTATGAAGTCGCTGTCAAATATCGGTCCGAGAAAGGTCTCAAATCGCGAAGCGAGTTATGGCAAGATATGAACTTTATGAGGTCCCGAGAAGTAGTTTTAAAAGATTTTGTCCTTTAGCTAACTATTGATTAAATAGTCCCACTTTATTTTCAGCCTAAATAACTATCGAAATAAGTTAACAATGCATCCTCGTGATCATTCAAGACAATAATAAAATATAAGAGATACACCTATGAATAAGGGAGTCTAAGTGAATAATTGGCCCACATGAGTTCGTGTTAGTTTGCTAACTTATAATAACAATGATCTCGTTTCTAAGCTTGGTTTAGGGAACGTGAAACTTGAGGATGAAAATCATTCACGACATTCCAAAACCTTAAGGTAAGTTTTTGATTTCTTTACTTGTTTTGTTATTTTCTATCTCTTTAATAAAGGCCAATGTGGATTGATTGTGATGAAAAGTGTATTCTTGCTTTGTAATTAATACATTGCATGAGGACATTGCAATGGTCAAGTGTAGGGGATTTGATAGGTGTGTAAACACCCATCCTTTTTACCACTTAAATACAATAATAACCAAGCTAAAACGTGTATTTTATGTCATAAATGTCGGAATTATGCGTGGTTTGTGTTTTTGTTGTGATTTAGGATCAAAATGTCAAAAGGGAGGAAAACACGGGCTTTCACGGGCTTTTATCGAAGAAAAAGACAAAAGACGAAGTCAAGAAATCAAGAGTGCAAAAAGAACGGAAGTCCAAGGCTTATTCTGAAGATTTATCGAAGAAAAAGTCCAAAGACGGAAGTTTAATAAAGCCAAAGAACTCAAGTCTAAATTAATGAAGAAATTACAAGACGAGTTTATTAATCCCGAGAAAAAAGTCGAAGAATTAAGAAGACAAGGACTAAACGAGAAATAAAGAAAGAAGAAAGAGAGGAGGAAGCTTCCACTAATTACCTCCTAATCTCCTATAAATAGCATCCATTTCATTTCATTTCCATTTGTTGGCTAATTTGACACATTAGTTCTTCCAACTTAATTACTTGCACTTTTCTTAATTGCACCTTTAATTAGTTGTCTCGCACCTTAAATTTGTAAGCTTTTAATTCTTGTCTTTACTTTAATTGTTGAATCTTAATCTTAATCAAGTTTTTATCTTAATCTCTCATTCTACATTTCTTGTTTTGCTTAATCTTTGTGCTTATTATCTTATTGTCATGCTTATTTGAGTTCTTATTATGATTTTATGTTTTTGATCTTGTTAGCTTATTGGTTTTATAGCTCATTGTGTTTTTCTTAAATTTAATCAAGTACTTATTAGTTAATTTTTATAAAAAGTTGATTTTTAATATTTTTATCATTTAGTTTTCTTAAAAGTTTTTAAATTCTAGCTTAATAGTTTTTTCTTAAATTTGATTTGGTAAAAGTTTTAGTTAAGTGCTTATTTGTGTTTAGCTTTATTGTAGTCTATATCTTATTTGATTTTAGTTGTATTCTGGGTTTTGGTAAAACCCTCTTATTCCGGATAAGGCCTAAAACCTTATTCCGGATAAGCTCACTTGTGGTATTCCGATTTAAGCTCAGTTCCATATTCCGGATAAAGCACTCAGCGTTTATTCCGGATAAGGACCCTTTCAAGTATTCCAGATAAAGCTACGTTTCAAAGATTCCAAATAGTCAGCATTCCCTATTATTCCTGATAAGCCTTTGATTGCATATTCCGGATAAGGTGACAGGAATTATTCCGGATAGTGATTACAGGTGATTCTGGATAAGGATCCTGAGTAGTAGTATTCCGGATAAGGTATTTGTGAGGATTTCGGATAAGCTGCTGGAGATAATTATTCCGGATAACTGTACCCTAGTTATTCCGGATAACGGTTCGGGGGAATTATTCCAGATAGAAGTAAGAAGATTATCCCGGATAAGAGAATTATCCCGTTTTTCGGATTGGTGACAGATCTAGATTGCGGATAAGATTTTCGAGACCTGGATTGCGGATAAGGGAGTTTTATTTATTCCGGATAAGGACCAAGTCATTATTCTAGATTGTGGTAACAGCAAAGATTCCGGATAAGGGAAAGGTTGTTATTCAGGATAAGTACTCTGTTGGGTAGTCCGGATAGTGACAGTATTTCGGGCTCCGACTCAGGTTTTGTTTATCCTCTGTTTTACTTTAAAGCATTTATTTTTCCTACTATTTTTCTTTTAGTTTAATTTTCAAAGTTCACATTTTTATTACATTGTCAATTTAATTTTTCGTCACGCTTTTATTTTCTTTCCTTTAATTCATTTACTTTTAAACGTTTTAATATTGCACAATTTAAGCTTTAATTAGTTTTATATTTATTTACCTGCCATTTACGTTAAAGTTTGTGCACTTTTTCCTTTTACTACAACGACACACAACATTTTTTCCATCAAAAGACAGCTGAGTCGCACTTAAACCGGAAATCAATTCGATTAGACCACTTCAACGAACTTTAATTTTTATACAGGCCAAAAGCCAGTTATTATAGTGCTTGCTAGATCACTGAATTACTGTACTTCCCATAGTACATTATTACATCTTCCTCGTATCATATACTGTTTAAGTAACTCCGTTAGTCTCATATATTCAAATCTGAAATGTATAATGGTCAGATTACTTCCTGATATCGTAACACCTCTTATTTACTCCAAGTTCTATAACTTGTAGTCTGATTTTGTAATACATCTTATTCCAACCATACTGTATCAATACTTCAACTTATGAAATTCCTTCATTATTACATGCGACACTCTCAACACTCTAAGAATAATTAAATTCTCTTTGATCTGAACAATTCATTCACCACTGGTCCTTTCATTCTTAACACACTCTCTGATATAATAGGAGAAAATTTTTGATAATCACAATAACCGTTTTTGTCCCACAAAAACATACATCTCAACTCTCTCATTTCTATTACCATTCTATTTTGAAATTTCCAACAATCTGTTGATCTTCTTTCTTTTATATTCCTTTTCCATTAGTTTATTACCTTGATTCTAACTTTCTTTCCGTTCTATCCATTCTGCTTGTTGTTACCAATATTCCAAATAACTCAAAACTCAAGAATCAATTCTCAGTTACTTCAGAAATCTTATAAACCTTTTTCCTTCTCCTCCTTACTAAATACTTACTAGTTGATAGTGAAAGTATCCACACTCATCCTTCATAATCTGAAACATACTTCGTAATACATAACTATAACATATCCCATCTAAAATTTACCGATTATTATTTCTCCGTCATCATCAGGTAATCCTTAACTCCTTCCTTTTAAAATCCCCGAATGACATTTATAAACAAGTCCTTCTTATTTTTATTTTCTTCATACTTGATTCCATACAAGTAATACTTTACAATCCCAAAATAAATACCACAAATGTCAAATCTCATGATCATATAAACCCCGTTATACTTCTTTATTCAAGTCAACACACTACTATTACTTTTCCTTTCAACTTGATATTATCCATATATCATCATCGAAGCTCTATAATTCCTTCAGATTCCTCCAATACTAACTATACAACATAGAACTTCAATCTATCCTTAGCGTTCATAAACAACTTCCTCCACTACAAATCAGATCTCAAAACTAAAACTTAGACGTATTTTCCGTTAGAGCTACAACGTAGATGTATGAATGGATTTCACACTTTTAGTTCTTCTTTGTCAGCTTTATCCTTGGTTCAACAATGAGTGAAAACCTCCTAATAAACCTCCGATAATACTCAGCTTACACAAAGGAATTAACAAGCTTCAGTCGGTTTCGTCGGTATCGAGAAAGCCTCAATCGTTTCAATCTAGTCAGATTTTCACGATCACTTCAGCTATAGATCGCACATTCTAAAACATCTATATTACTACAACAAAAATTCTTATCCAAAGAATTTCACACACCATTCCTTCTTTTTAATAACAATTTTCCAATTGTTAGGGAATACTTTTGTGACAATCTAACATTTTCAGGTAGTAAATTATTTTCTCGTATATTATTTTGAAACTTATTTTTGTGTCGGTTGATGAACTCACAATTTACGGATTTAAATTTGGGCTTACGTACATAATTTAGCTTCCTTTACGACTAAACCGGAATTACGTATTTAAGTTATTGAACTCCTTTTTTGATGAGACAATTTTTATTAGATTCGTTTTGTGTCGTTGATTCATAATTTATAAAAACATTTTTCGTAAAACGACCCGAGGGTACGCAAATCGAGGAAACTAGAATCGAGTAATACCCGTAAATTAGCGGGATGGGTGATGTGTCGTGATTAACACATATACGATATAGGACGAATTTAGGCAATTACCTTTAGGAAAAAGTAATTAACCAAAAATAAGTCAAAGACGGATACGATTAAACACGTGAGTGAGTCGAGTTCGTTGTACACGAAGATCTTATGAATTTGAGACGTTTAGCTTTGATTTGGACAATCGATTTGAATTGCTTTGTGGATTTTAAACTACAATTACAAACTACAAATTTTTAAACTATTTAAGGTTACCCTAAAGTGCATGAATCGTTAAACCCCGCCTATTTAAAATAAATCTAACAATTACTTAAAATTAAAACACTATTTAAAAATTTAACTAATTAAAAATCTTAAAAATTTAATCTATTTAATAAAATCAACTTTTAAACTAATTTACTTTATTTATTAAAATTTACTTTAAAAATATAAAATTAAAAGAAGTAAAACGTGACAAATGGTAATTAAACAAAAACTGCCAAACTTACTTATACTATATTAATAATATAAATGAAGATAAAATCAAAAGAGCCTATAGCTCATATGGCAAACACGCATTGTCTGCAAGCAGCAGGTCTCGAGGTCGAATCCCACTCGAGACATAATTTTTGGATTAAATTCTTTTTAACAGATTATGATAAAAATGTCTCAGGAGAGACTTTTTGAGTGAGCTTATTAGCAAAAGCTGATAGGAATCAACTTGTGGGCTTATCAGATTATTGAATCTGATAAGCAGTTAAGAAGCTAAATAATGCAGAAAATTAAGCACAAGTACCACTCCACAATCAAAGCAGTTAACTCACAGCAGACACGCTAAATCACCCATATAAGCAGAAAATAGCTTAACTAAAACATTCAGCAGATTTGAACAACTACAAACTGAACTGATATAAACAAGATAGGAACAATCCACCTTAATGCTATCTCCAAACTTACTCAATTTATCAGAATATTAGCAGTTAAAAGTCTAGAACTACAATCAATCTATACCTTATTAAAACAATACGATATAACCAACAGGCAGATCTATCCAATCCAATTATCATACTAACATTTAACCAATACCCTATAAAACAGTTAATTGCCCAGATTCAGGTTATTCAACATCTATAAAATCACAGCTCAATTAAAGTCAACTTAACAAATTTAAACAACCAAATTAGTCATACCAGTTCAAATAAAACAGATCCGTATTACAAGGAGCTGAACTCAATAGAACAAGTCAACAATCTAATATCACTTCATACAGATTTACCCAAATCATAATTTGAAACAGATAAACTTAAGCTGACAATCAGATCAATTAAAATTAACTAAAGTTATATCAGTCTAAATTAACAATGACAATCTCAATCCTCGAATATTACTCAGAAACTCTAACAATTCAGAATAGCAGACTATACCAAAACAACATTAAGATTAAAAGACAGATCAATCATCAATTCAACTTTAAACATAATTCATCACACATTTTATCATAACAATACTACACAGATTAAACTAAACTGAAACTCTCTAATGACAAGAAATTAATAGAGTTTAGAACCTTTTGTCGTAACCGTTGAGATGATGTGCAGCGCTGAGCTGACATAGATCCTCATCAACACCACCATTCACCATTCCACTATTACTCCATTCGAACCATCAAAGAAATTCAAACCGCCACTTTTTTCATAACTTTTCCAGTGGGGAAAAATCATTTAAATCCTTTTACTTAAAATAATAAAAATAAAGCTATTAATTAGCTTATTTTTACCATCACTTATGTTATCCTTAAGAAATAGCAAACAGTTTTAAAATGTAAATCAGTTTAAAGTAAAACAAAACAACACGAGACAAGATTGCAAAATAAACGATTTCTTTTATTAACTTCAGGAAGATTACAATACTAATTAATAAGAAAATACATCATTAAACCTATCACTAATTGTACAACATAACATTAATTAAGAAAGTAAAGGATGGATTTACACAAGAAATTGGGGGTATTTATAGCCCCCCCCAAGGCTTAGCTGATGACGAATAATCGGATATTCGTGGGAATATCCTCCTTCATTTTGAGCCCTTGATCTTGATATCCTTATTCTCTCTCTTCTTTGATGGCTGAGATGATCCCAAATAGCACACGGATCGCCAACGTGGCATCCGTGTGCTAGTTGTGTTTCTTTTGAGCGTTTTGATTGGATGGATTGATGGTGTGAGGTGTAGCATCCAATAAGAAATAGCCACGTATCATCTTTATTCCACACCCTCTCTTCCTACAAACTTGGGGGTTTTAATCCCCTTGATGTGAATTAACGAAATAAATCAAAAGCCCTTTGTTACTCTTATTATTTACCCATCTAGGGTTTTTTTAAACAGTAGAACTTTTACAGGTTTGGCTGTAAATTGGGTTGGGGAAGAAAGAACTTTGGAAATAACGTTTTATTTGTTTATTGAGAGAATAAAACGAGTGGGTGTGATGTGTGGGTAAAACAAGAGTGGGACAGTTTTATTTATCAAAGAAAATTAACATGTGATTCGGTTTTGATTTATAAAATGGAAAAAAGTGAGTGGGTATTTGTAACGTATTAAACGTTTTGGTAAGAAATGAAAACCCTAGGCCCAAATGATCCGTTACTTCATTTCTTTTATTTTCAATAAATTGGGCTTGGGCCCAATGCATGTTTATTTTCATCCGAAATTAGAGTCCCATTTTGGGCCTATTAAGGGCTTTGTCCAAATTTCATTCCACTTAATATCCATTGATGGGCTTTTCAGGCCCAATAAACCCATGTGGGACCCACTTGGCCCATAAATTTACATTTTCATTAAATCCACTATTGTCGAGCTCGATTTTGGCTTCTTGATCTTTTTCTTCAAACTCGTGTCGATTTTTGTCGGTTTTCGCGAACTTGGTACCTACACACATGAAAACAAGAAACAAGCATTTCCAAGGCATATTTGATATAAATCATGCAATATTTCATTGTTTTAAGCTACTAATGATATGAGTAATTAAGCTCATATCAAACTCCCCCATGCTAAACAATTGCCGTTTCCTCACGCAATGATAAAATAAAACTATAACTATACCATTATTCAACTTTTGACAATTTATTATGCAAAGACATAATGTATTGCTTTCATTATTTGAAAAATAACTTTAAGGATCATAAAAGCTCAAATAGATTCATCGTCCTCGACTTTTCACTTCTCCATGCCAAGTGTAAAAACAAGATCATTGTTATTATAAGTTGGTAGACAAACACGAATTCATGTGGGCCAATTATTCACTTAGACTCCCTTATTCCTAGGTGTATCTCTTATATTTTATTGTTGTCTTAAATGATCACGAAGATGCATTGTTGACTTATTTCGATAATTTATTAGGCCGAAAATAAAGTGAATGATTTAATCAATAGTTAGCTAAAGGACAAAATCTTTTAAAACTGCTTCTCGGGCTCTCATAAAGTTCATATCTTGGCATAACTTGTTTCGCGATTTGAGACCTTTCTCGGACCGATATTTGGCAATGACTTAGTACTTTCCAACCTTGAGAGACGTTCACGAAATAATGGTCTTCTCTTCATAATATTTCTTCACTTGAAGTTTTGAGAGATTCATACTTGGACCACGACTTCTTCATTTTTCTCCAATCTTTACTTGGGATTTTGATTAACAACGATTCGCCTCCTTTTTGGACTTGGCTTCATTTATCCTCATACCTTATTTTTGGTCTTTTTGGATAGACTTCTCCATGACTTTTTGGGAGTATTTTGCTTTTCGTCGTGTTTCTCGATCCTTCATATTGATTTTTGAATAATGAATCTTCACATCACTTGAGATCTTTAGCAATAAAACATAGCCCTCATGTCTTGTTAGGACCTTTTTGGACTCGCCAATCTTCGCATCCCGCTTCAATAAGTTATGCCTTGGCTATGAACTCTAATATATACCGAGCAACTTTTAAACGATCTTGGGCTAGAAGCTAAGTAACTTTTCAAATCGTTCAACATTATTTATTGCAATTAAAATTTATTAACAAGCAATGGGAGAATAGGCTCATAATTAACTCACATAAATTCCCGAAAGAATACCAAACTTATAATTGGCTCTATCATCTCTTGTTCTCCATAAATGGATACTTAGCCTATTAAATCAAAGTTTTGGGTTTTCAAGTCATCTATAGGATCTTGAAACTTCTTATACTTTCGCAAGTTTTAGAATTTGCGTTTTAAAGTTCCCTTGATAGACGACTTTCTAGGATCAATTATAGGAGCTTGCGAAAAGTTCTTGTTCTTAACTCATATGAATTAAGACCTTCGCGTTTTAAAGCTCCCTATATAATAGCCTAGCAAAACTTAATTCAAATACGTTAAGGAAAAGCTAAGGTTAAAAACCGAGTCGAGTCAAAAACTATTTTTATTAAAAGCCTACATTCGTGTCAAAAGCACTTATTTTCTTATTAAAAACTTAAAAATACCACTAAAAATTTAAAATTTTATTGAAAAATGAGAAAACAATACTACGTTTGGACACGACAAAAGCAATTGCAAGCGATTATATCGATTGACTCCCCCATGCTAAAACCAAACATTGTCCTCAATGTTTCTTAGCTCAAGAGTAACACCCCCTTGCTAAGACACGAAGAGTCTAATGCAATCTCCTAGCATGGAAAGAGCACGCAAATCTATAAGCCGTTTATTAATTATGCCTCAAGATAAAACGTTAGTCGATAAAAATCAAGGGTAAGAAAGTGTGCCCCTTTTGGCATTCAAAGAATGGAAGATCAAGTGGACCGGCAAAAACCGAACACGAGTCTTCAAAAATTAGGGTCATACCTAAGATCACAACACAACAAAACACGAACACGAGCTTGAAAGATCAAGCCTTATTAGGTGTTAGAAAATAGAAAGAAGATAGAAAAACTCGTTTTTGTTCACCGAGTCATGAGCTCGACTCGATCCCCGCATTCATTGGTCCTTAGGGAAAATGGTGAAAACCGGCATATTAGGATGAAATCCAACATAAAGCGCGATGCCGGGGTCAAAGATCTCATCCTCGTTGTCGGATGACAAACGAAAGGATAAAACTCCAACATGAATCTCTAATAAGATATGGTGGTCACAAACAATTGTATGGATGTAGCATGCTCCACGAGATAAACTCGCACCAAGATGATCGAAAAGTCTTTCAATTATTGCATTGGTGAAAGGCCGAGATTTCCATAAATCAACGATTCAGGGATCGAATACCTCGTCCTCGGTGGAGAAAGGAATGGACAACAAGGTGTCGTCCCCCCATGCTAATCCTAAGTCATATGAAGCACATGGTAATGGTGGTATAAAAGTCTCAACCATAGTGGTTTCAACTTGCATGACTTTGTCGACTTTTTCACTCTTAGGAACGTGAACAAAGGGGTCATGGTACTCAATATGAGTCACATGAAAAACCCGCACATTAAGATCAACGCGAGTGGGAGGGAGATTGGGAATAATGTAAATTTCTCCATCCGAGTCGACATACTCATCACAAAAGGTGTGATCATCATCACAAACCTCATCAACCTCCTTCATAAGAAGATCATCATCACAAAGGTTGTGAGATGTAAGAGGTATGATGCTCTCAAAATCCTCTTGAAACAATGGATTATTGTTCAATGAAGCTTCAAATAGAGGATTTGAGTAAGTCACAAAAGTGTCGTCATCCTTGTCATCACAAGAAATTTCCGACAAAGTATCGAGTGTGTCACACTCGGATACTAGATCATCATTCTCATTTGAAGGCAATTCATCGGCGAATTCCTCGAGAATGGTAGGTAAAACACGAGAATCACGTTCAATCTCGAGATCGGAAACGTCTTCACTTCCCCGTGGAAGTGGATCAATGATAGCAAAAAGTTCATCGACGAACTTATCCAACGAATAGTCACTAACCTCACTCGGTGTGAAGCTAGGAATCAAAGGCTCTTCAATTGAAGATTGTGCCTTAGGAACATCAACATGATCCATAGAAGAGAGTGAAAATGAGTCCATTTTCAAAGATTGTTCAATTAAAGCAATGTCACTCTCGGGATCGAAATTCTCATTATCAAACTCACTAGGATCGAATGGCTCACTCAAGTAATCATCAATTTGTTTTTCAATCTTATCATCCTCGTGTGGAGTGAGTATAGATGAGGTAATATTACAACATGATTCAACAAAATTAGGTTTATCACTTTCCAATTTCTTAGGAACCAATCTTGGAATTTTTTCCGGTTTGAAAATCATATGTTTATCCCCATGAAACAATTTAAGCTCCCCTTCTTTCATATCAACTAAAACACCGGCCGTACACAAAAATGGTCGTCCTAAAATTATAGGCGCACGAGGATTCAGCTCATAATCAATGATAGCAAAATCGGCTAGGTAAACGAACTCCCCCACTTTAACAATGACATTTTCCGCTATACCAACCGGTCGAGTGGTGGTGCCATTAGCAAGCTCAATGATCATTCGAGTGGGCATAAGTCGCAAATAGTCAAGAGTTTTCCAAATAGCTAGGGGCATAACGTTAATACTAGCTCCTAGATCGGCTAGAGCTTTGTATTCCCCAAGCTCATCGAAAACACAAGGTATCAAAAAGTGACCCGGATCATTATATTTCTTAGGAAAGAGATCAATGAAATCCGAGGTACTAATCACATTTAAAGTAGCCTTGGTGACATTCCAAAAGGTTTCTTTAGGTGGCACAATAAGCTCAAGCTTCCTTTCTAACTTATCATAAGCGGTGATAGCTTTAAGCTCTCCCCTCGGGTTTGGAATGGTATTACTAGGTAAGCTACCTGAAGAAGATGACGGTTTAGACATGAATCCCTCAAACATAGAAAGCAATTTATTTTGATTTTGTTCCACACTTTGTTGCAAACGATTTTGACCTTGCTCAAACATTTGCTCAAATCTTTGTTCCATTCTTTGTTGATTAAGCCCAATCTTGTTATTTTGCCCCTTTAGTGTATTTTGAAACTCATTTTTCAAAGTTGCCATTTGTCCTTGAATGTTATTTTGCAAAGCTTTCATATTTGCCTCATTTGACTTCATGTAACTTGACAAATCATTTTGATTATTCCCTTGAAAACCTTGATTGTTTTGATTAGTATTAAATCCATTTCCTTGATTAAAATTCCCTTGGTTACCATGGTTAAAATTATACCCATTATTACCATTGTTGTACCTATTTTGAACCGGTGGAAAACCCGGTGGAGCAACATGATTTTGACGAGGAACTTGACCGTTGGAGCCATAAGTTCCCGTCGCGGCAAAAGCACTAGCTTGATCAAACCCCGCGTTTAAACAAGCATAATTAGGATGTGCTCCACCACATGATACACAAACATTCCCAATCATATTAATCGATCCATGAGGATTCTTCATAATCTCACTCAACAAAGTCGCAAATCCACTATCAATCTTAGAGTCCAATCTAGCAATCTCGTGATTAGATGAATTCACATTGGAAACACCCGGTGTGTTTCGTGAATATTGTGCTCTAGACTTATCCTCAATTATTCTCCACGCGTCTCTCGGTGTTTTTCTTAAAAGATTACCACCCGCGGCGGCATTTAAAGAATCTTGTTCAATCATATTAAGCCCATTATAAAAAGTATTTATTTGATGCAATTCTGAGAAACCGTGGTGTGGACATTGTCTTAACAAAACTTTAAATCTTTCCCAAGCAACCCCAAACGATTCATGCACTTTTTGTTCAAATCTAGTGATCTCATTCTTAAAGTGTGTTGTCTTGGAAGGTGGAAAGAAATAATTCATAAATTTTGACACTAAATCATCCCAAGTTAAAATCGAACCCGGTGGTTCTTTCTCATACCAAAGCTTAGCATTACCCTCGAGCGAGTACGGAAAAAGCATGAGCTTAATCACGTCATTCGGCACATCTCTAAACTTGAGAGTCGAGGTAATTCGATTAAAATTCCGAATGTGAGAATGCGGACTATCGGTCTCATTGCCACGAAATTGGTCGGCACGAATGAGCGATAAAAGACCCGTCTTAATCTCAAAATGATCCGCCAAAATAGCCGGCACAACGATTGCTTCCCCATACCCTTCGGTGGGTGCACGGAGCAATTCCTCCATTGTACGGTTATCGGCCATCTCTACAACAATAGGTGGAAGCTCGGGTTCCACTATTCGTTGTTGACGATTTCTATTTCTACGAGGAATATTTTCAAGCCTATTAAAATCAATCACAAGACGAGAAGAACGTAATTGCATACACTACAAAGACGAGAATTTAGAGGGTTGAAGAAAAGAAATTAGACAAGAAAGAAGATTATTTTTGGTATTTTTATTTGGTATTGCTCAATCAAAAATGATCGATAAAAAACAAGGAATAAGGATAACTACTATGGAAGTAAATTACCCTCGGTCGACTTTGAAACGATAGGTGAAAACCTAAACGTCTCGAGGTTCAATAAGTAAACAACAAAAAATAAGATTTATTACTACTTGAGTCGGCAAACCAATAATAGGTTGTCCCTCTCAATATACGCACAAGCAAGCGGGGAAACGAGGTGGCACTAAGCACTTAAAAACCTTTTTCCTTAGACGGCCTTTTATAGCACGTCGCCTTATACCAACCTTATAGTTTGTATAAATCGAGTTCAAACTTCTTATTAGTATTTATCTATTTTGCCTTTATTTTTGTTTTGGGTTCGAATACAATAGCTAGGTGATGAAATCCTAACTAAGGCTTATTTGAAAAGTATTTAAAATTATTGCTCTACGTAATACAATATATTATTCACAAAAAACGAGAAAAACGATACATACTATATAATAGAAAAATAACAAAACTTCCCGAGGACGGAAAGGGTCTTCAAATCCACGATCAACAAATCTCCACAAAAGCGAATCGTACACAAGATCCCCGGCAGCGGCGCCAAAATTTTTGATGTGTCGTGATTAACACATATACGATATAGGACGAATTTAGGCAATTACCTTTAGGAAAAAGTAATTAACCAAAAATAAGTCAAAGACGGATACGATTAAACACGTGAGTGAGTCGAGTTCGTTGTACACGAAGATCTTATGAATTTGAGACGTTTAGCTTTGATTTGGACAATCGATTTGAATTGGTTTGTGGATTTTAAACTACAATTAAAAACTACAAATTTTTAAACTATTTAAGGTTACCCTAAAGTGCATGAATCGTTAAACCCCGCCTATTTAAAATAAATCTAACAATTACTTAAAATTAAAACACTATTTAAAAATTTAACTAATTAAAAATCTTAAAAATTTAATCTATTTAATAAAATCAACTTTTAAACTAATTTACTTTATTGATTAAAATTTACTTTAAAAATATAAAATTAAAAGAAGTAAAACGTGACAAATGGTAATTAAACAAAAACTGCCAAACTTACTTATACTATATTAATAATATAAATGAAGATAAAATCAAAAGAGCCTATAGCTCAGATGGCAAACACGCATTGTCTACAAGCAGCAGGTCTCGAGGTCGAATCCCACTCGAGACATAAGTTTTGGATTAAATTCTTTTTAACAGATTATGATAAAAATGTCTCAGGAGAGACTTTTTGAGTGAGCTTATTAGCAAAAGCTGATAGGAATCAACTTGTGGGCTTATCAGATTATTGAATCTGATAAGTAGTTAAGAAGCTAAATAATGCAGAAAATTAAGCACAAGTACCACTCTACAATCAAAGCAGTTAACTCACAGCAGACACACTAAATCACCCATATAAGCAGAAAATAGCTTAACTAAAACATTCAGCAGATTTGAACAACTACAAACTGAACTGATATAAACAAGATAGGAACAATCCACCTTAATGCTATCTCCAAACTTACTCAATTTATCAGAATATTAGCAGTTAAAAGTCTAGAACTACAATCAATCTATGCCTTATTAAACCAATACGATATAACCAACAGGCAGATCTATCCAATCCAATTATCATACTAACATTTAACCAATACCCTATAAAACAGTTAATTGCCCAGATTCAGGTTATTCAACATCTATAAAATCACAGCTCAGTTAAAGTCAACTTAACAAATTTAAACAACCAAATTAGTCATACCAGTTCAAATAAAACAGATCCGTATTACAAGGAGCTGAACTCAATAGAACAAGTCAACAATCTAATATCACTTCATACAGATTTACCCAAATCATAATTTGAAACAGATAAACTTAAGCTGACAATCAGATCAATTAAAATTAACTAAAGTTATATCAGTCTAAATTAACAATGACAATCTCAATCCTCGAATATTACTCAAAAACTCTAACAATTCAGAATAGCAGACTATACCAAAACAACATTAAGATTAAAAGACAGATCAATCATCAATTCAACTTTAAACATAATTCATCACACATTTTATCATAACAATAC
The DNA here is from genome assembly GCA_025667525.1 of Glebionis coronaria. Lineage (NCBI taxonomy): Eukaryota > Viridiplantae > Streptophyta > Magnoliopsida > Asterales > Asteraceae > Glebionis > Glebionis coronaria. The sequence continues at coordinate 426,761,862 of CM046877.1, forward strand.
TACACAGATTAAACTAAACTGAAACTCTCTAATGACAAGAAGTTAATAGAGTTTAGAACCTTTTGTCGTAACCGTTGAGATGATGTGCAGCGCTGAGCTGACATAGATCCTCATCAACACCACCATTCACCATTCCACTATTACTCCATTCGAACCATCAAAGAAATTCAAACCGCCACTTTTTTTCATAACTTTTCCAGTGGGGAAAAATCATTTAAATCCTTTTACTTAAAATAATAAAAATAAAGCTATTAATTAGCTTATTTTTACCATCACTTATGTTATCCTTAAGAAATAGCAAACAGTTTTAAAATGTAAATCAATTTAAAGTAAAACAAAACAACACGAGACAAGATTGTAAAATAAACGATTTATTTTATTAACTTCAGGAAGATTACAATACTAATTAAAAAGAAAATACATCATTAAACCTATCACTAATTCTACAGCATAACATTAATTAAAAAAGTAAAGGATGGATTTACACAAGAAATTGGGGGTATTTATAGCCCCCCCAAGGTTTAGCTGATGACGAATAATCGGATATTCGTGGGAATATCCTCCTTCATTTTGAGCCCTTGATCTTGATATCCTTATTCTCTCTCTTCTTTGATGGCTGAGATGATCCCAAATAGCACACGGATCGCCAACGTGGCATCCGTGTGCTAGTTGTGTTTCTTTTGAGCGTTTTGATTGGATGGATTGATGGTGTGAGGTGTAGCATCCAATAAGAAATAGCCACGTATCATCTTTATTCCACACCCTCTCTTCCTACAAACTTGGGGGTTTTAATCCCCTTGATGTGAATTAACGAAATAAATCAAAAGCCCTTTGTTACTCTTATTATTTACCCATCTAGGGATTTTTTAAACAGTAGAACTTTTACAGGTTTGGGTGTAAATTGGGTTGGGGAAGAAAGAACTTTGGAAATAACGTTTTATTTGTTTATTGAGAGAATAAAACGAGTGGGTGTGATGTGTGGGTAAAACAAGAGTGGGACAGTTTTATTTATCAAAGAAAATTAACATGTGATTCGGTTTTGATTTATAAAATGGAAAAAAGTGAGTGGGTATTTGTAACGTATTAAACATTTTGGTAAGCAATGAAAACCCTAGGCCCAAATGATCCGTTACTTCATTTCTTTTATTTTCAATAAATTGGGCTTGGGCCCAATGCATGTTTATTTTCATCCGAAATTAGAGTCCCATTTTGGGCCTATTAAGGGCTTTGTCCAAATTTCATTCCACTTAATATCCATTGATGGGCTTTTCAGGCCCAGTTAACCCATGTGGGACCCACTTGGCCCATAAATTTGCATTTTTATTAAATCCACTATTGTCAAGCTCGATTTTGGCTTCTTGATCTTTTTCTTCAAACTCGTGTCGATTTTTGTCGGTTTTCGCGAACTTGGTACCTACACACATGAAAACAAGAAACAAGCATTTCCAAGGCATATTTGATATAAATCATGCAATATTTCATTGTTTTAAGCTACTAATGATATGAGTAATTAAGCTCATATCAATGGGACAAAACAAGTTTATCCCACCCCACTAAAAGGGACGGACAAAAAGAGGACACCACATCTCTTGATGTGGCACCCTTATAACTTATAAGCTTACACTTGTTAAGCTAAGCTTAACAAGTAAGCTACTCCTTTCACCAAAACCACAAAACCACTTCATTTTACCATTTGCACTTAGAAACACATGCAAACAACTCACAAAACTCTCCCATCTCCTCCCCATTGCCGTCCCACTCCACCATCCTACACCCCCATTTGATCAATTCTAGCCACAAATCTTGTGTTATCTACTCATATAATGAAGAAACCTTGAAGCCTTGTTGATTGGTGATCATATTAACATCAAAGGAGGTGATTTGCTTGTGTCCTAGGGCTGATTTCTCAACAAATAATCTTGGTGGTTGATGATTTTGAAGATATATTTGGTGTTCATCAAGTTGTTGTCATCCAAAAACAAGATATAATCTTGGTTGGTAAACAAGATCATCCTTTCCATTTTTCTTGTTATTTTTGTAAAGATCAAAAATGTATTTTCTTTCCTATTGTATATGTATATGATGAATATATGATGATAAAAATGTTGTGTGGGGATCAAGTGTTGATAAATATGGTTAAAAAGATGAAAAACCATAGGTAACAAAGTTAAAATCTTGCTTAAAATGATGGTTGTATAAGAACAGTAAGTAACCAAATGGTAAACTGATAAAATTGCATGGTGGAATCAATTTACAGTAAGTATTATATATCATACACATGTGAGAGTTGGCCATGCAATAGAATCATCAAAAAGAGTGAGATATGTTCAAAACAAAATTAGTATACCAATCTGAATAGTCTGTTTTGTAGGGACTGTTAAGGATACTTATACATGGATTGACCAGTCGCTATAACTAAGTTATTTGTAGCACGTAAAATTAAGTTTATGTCATCCAAAAATGAGCTTCTATCTCCTTATAGAACTCAAGATATGATAAAAATGGTGAAAGTGAAACTAAAAATCAGATTTTGTGAAATTAAAGTTTAATACTATTATATAAGCACTCAAATAATATAGTATAAAATATGAAATTAAAACCCACTAACTTATATATTACATTTATATAAATATGTATAAGGATAAATAAATGGACATTTTATAAAAATAGTAGTTTGGTAAGTTTTATAAGTTATAAAAATTATAAACATGATTTTTACGTCTTTTCGGCAAATACCGTAAAATTAACGTTTTTCGTCAATTAAAACTTAGACGGTCGGACCCGTCTAATGTAAACTTTTTAGAAGTCATATACTGATATATAAGTACTCAATACAAGTAAAAACCGATAAAACCCGAACTATATAACATATGGACATTAACGGGCTAAGTTAGCTTTATTGGACTATTAATCCAACTAAATTGGCTAAACACTTATAAATTTACTTATTGGGATTAACCCAATTGGGCCCAACATATAAAGTATAATACCGATAATAAAAGTGTAAAATGGACTAACACAAGTTAATGGACTTATAATAGGCTTATTGGACTTAAAACATGTAAATAAGTAAAACTAGTAAACTAGTATAAAAGTTACCAATACATAACACTAAAATGAGTAAATAAGAATGTATAAACCCATTTGATCATCATCATATGTATAAAATCATCATATGTATACATAGTTGTTATTTTGATAAATTCATTGGACAAAAGTCTAAGACCGATTATTATTTATATAGGTTTCCGTGACCGAAGCACGCCCGTAGTCGATAATCCGCCTTTCATTATCAACGTGAGTTCATAGCCTCGCACTCTTTTAAATGTTTTATAAAATGATTTGTAAACCCGCGAGGGAGATAACATGCTAGTTTTTGATAAAAATAGAACACAAGTAGTCCCGATGGTATGCTTAATGATGGACCCGAATGATGCGATGACCCAATAAAAGAGATAAAAACGATTATTAGTAGCTAGGTTATGTCACTCAAAGTCCCATTAGCATGAATTGTGAACTACCGGGATTTGATAGACGCTTATGCATATGATAGTACTATTTGGGGACGATCACCCCAGTTCGTGCCTTGACGGTTGATCCTCGTCGTACCACATTGATTGGTAAGCGAATTTATGTATGAGAAGATTTACATAGCGTGATTTTTGTGACGACACGCTAACTTAGATGGGCAAATTGTTTGTCGGGTTCGCGGCCCGTTGTTTTGATAGTAAGGTAACAATGTCATACGGCTAATAATAATCCATAATGTATTCCAATACGATTTAATATTGATGCTAATATCGATAATAATATTACCTATAATGTTAATATTGAGGCTACGGTCTCATGGACGGTTTAAGATGTATGCTTTGATATATATATATTGCCTGACTAGCAATACGAGGACTTACTTATGATATTATACTTATGTTCTGATTTCAACGATTGTTTTATATAACGGTTTTATTAAACTCTATGAATTCACTCGGCATTCGCTGATATGATTTTTGCATGTTTTTATCTCAGGTGCTTGAAGGTAATCCGGATGGAGATCGACTCTGATGGCCCACATAATATTAAAAATGTTCATTCGATCTATGTTTTGTAAACTTAATGACCTGTATAATTTGGGACCTGTTGTACACTTTAAAACTTTTTATCGAATGAATGTATGTTGAACCTTGTACAACCATTTTTATGTGTTGTCTATGATTGGAGTTATTGTGCTATCCTGTAACACTCTAAAAGACCCTTCCGCTGTACCTATACGAAAACTGAGAGTGTTACAGTTTGGTACCAGAGCTCTCGTTATAGAGAATAAAAGATTTAAAAAACCAAGGTTTTGAACAAAACTTTTCAAAATTTTTTAACTATGAACATTTGAGAAAATATTTGAAAAATCTTTTGACTATAACGGTGCCAAAGATCTCCGACGTAACCAACAAGCCCTATTGAGAAGATATATATTTTGATATATATAATCTAATTTATATATATGTATATATCGTGGTTTCAGTATGTAATTGTTTAATAAGTATGTTATCCTAATACGAGATATATATATAAATGCAGATTGTCATGGCTGAATCTAATATTCCTGTAGAGAACCATGCTATTCTCGAACCTAATGTAGATGATGATCCTTACTTAGACTTAGTAGATTATGATATGGATGATGATGAGGAGGAACCATTTGAGGATCCCGAGCCCGAGATAGGACTAGGAGATTAGATTGCCCCTCAGGTTGATATGGTAGAGAATGAGATTGATAATGTTGATATTGAGAATGATGATGATGAGATTGGGTTAGATAATTTAGATGATGAGATTGACGACGAGGATGTCGAGGAGGATATAGGTATAGATGATGAGGTTGATAATGATGAGGAAGCCGAGCTTATTTACCCTTATGATGTTCCAGAGGGCGAGCCCTTACCCCCACTAGTTTATTTGTCTGACTCTGAGGTTGAGCTACCTAGAGATGAAATGTCTGAATTGTCTGAATCTGATTCTGAATCAGAGGAGGATGAGGATGATAATGCACCTGACGGTACTGATGGTATTGCTACTCGTAGAAGTGTGATAGGAGAGTCGTCTAGTGCTTGAGAGGCTACTCATATGGATGATCTTGCACCATGGGCCTTGAGACGTGATCTAGATGCTTCCCGTGCTCAGAGTAATATGACAGAGGTTGGATTAGGTGTTGTTCAGACTCATGTTGCTTATTTGGAGTCGAAGACTAAGGTTGGTGAGAAAGAGCGAGAATTGCTTAGTTTGGATTTGACTGATGTAGAGCGTGGTTTGAATGAGGCTTTTTGGAGGTTATTTGTGTTAGAAAGTGGTGAGTTTGTTGCAATGAAGAAAAAGGTGAATTCTATGGAGATTCAGTTGAGTGTAGCTCGTGCGATGCGTGAGAAAGCTGAGAAGGAGTTGAATATATCTGTGGGTTGGAATAGTAGATTTTATGCTGATATGGTTGAAAGAGGAGTGATCCGCAAGCGCCCAGCTGAAGATGTGTCTTGTGATCGTCCGACAAAGATACAGAAGACGATGGATGATGGACCATCTAGCGGTTCTCAGTAGACCAATCTGTGTTTAGTAGTGACCTTTGTATCTTCTGTACCTTTTGTAACTTTGACTGAACCGACTTGTTAGTTAGTAGAACTGGCACAAATTTTGAGTATGTATAGTGCTAGAACTTTGATATGGGATGACAATTAAGACAATGCTTTTGTTTCAAATCCAATGAAATATGTATCTTGTCTTGAATTCCATATTGTGCCTTATTTGTATCTTGATTATGAATTCAATCCATATTATATGAATCCCTTGTTGGGTGAATGCTTAATACTTTGAAATTGTGAAATTATAGAACTATGCCGCCCAAGAAAGCTGTGACTGAGGATGATGTACGTAGGATTATTGCGGAGCAAGTTACCGCGTCTATGACTGAATTTATGGCAATTGCTAGAAATGAAGCTGGCGGTAGTGGAGCTGGCGGCAGTGGAGTTGGCGGTAGTGGAGCTGGCGGTAGTGGAATTGGTGGTACTAATGTGAATGTGAATGCTAATAATGTGAATGCTAATACTGGAGGAAATATAGGAGGACTTGGAACTAATGCACCTGAAGTTGGTGGCTGTACTTATGTGACGTTCATGAAGTGTGAACCTCTACCTTTTAATGGAACTGAAGGTGATGTAGGATTAAGCCAGTGGATTGAGAAGATTGAGTCGGTGTTTCGGATTAGTAAGTGTAAGGAGGAAGATAAGGTGACTTTTTCTATGGCTACTCTTAAAGGTCGTGCGTTGAATTGGTGGAACGGGAGAATTGCTTTCATGGGTATTGATGCTGCTAATGCTACTCCTTGGGATGAAATTAAGAAGTGGATGACTTTGGAATTTTTTCCCCGTAGTGTGATCATTAGGTTAGAAAAAGAGTTGATTCATCTGAGAATGAAAGGTGTGGACATTGATAGTTACACAAACCGATTCCATGAGTTGGCCTTGCTATGTCCTCGATTGGTGGAACCCGAAGAGATCCGAATTGAACAATATATCAAAGGGTTGACCAAGAATATCCGGGGGGGACGTGACATCATCTAAACCACTGACCATTGATGATGCTGTTCGAATGGCTTACCAACTCATTGGACATATAATTCAGGATAGGGAAGATGAAGCCCGTGTTGGTGAGAAAAAAAAGGGTGACGGTGATCGTGTAGATAGAGGTGATAATAGGAAGAATTTCAATCGTCGTCAGAACCAGAGAAAGGGGAATGCAAATGCTCTTACCAACAACACACCGCGCAACGATGATAGATTTCCTAAGTGTGGCAACAAGAGGCATGCTGATACACGAGATTTTGGATGGGTTCAGGAATTAATGTCTCTCGGAATCTTCTCGAATTGATCACAGCTCAAGGTGGAATGATTGTTCTTGGTGACAAATAGGGGGTTTGGTTTTCTATTCTACTAAAAAGCTAAATGAATGAAGTAAATAAAGATTTAAACCAAAAACAGTTAATGAAATAAAACTTGAATTAAAATTGAACAATTAAATGATAAAGCAGTAAAATAACCTTACTGAAAACTTGCTTGATTCGGAATAATGTTGTTGATGTGGAATAACTGAAGAAATGCTCTATTCGGAATAAAGGTCATGCGGAATAAAATGCTATGCGGAATAAAGGGTACTATCCGGAATAAATGGTGATCCGGAATAATGGTGCTATCCGGAATAAATGGCCATCCGGAATAAAGCGCTACTCGGAATAATAGCCATACGGAATAAGGTGCTATCCGGAATAAAATGCTACTCGGAATAAAAATGCTACTCGGAATAAAAATGCTACCCGGAATAAACTTGCTACCCGGAATAAAAATGCTACTCGGAATAAAAATGCTACCCGGAATAAACTTGCTACCCGGAATAAAAATGCTACTCGGAATAAATGGGCTATCCGGAATAATAAATATTCCGGATGGAAAAACTCTATGCAGAATAAAAATAGACAATGTCTGACCCGAAATGTTTGCAGGAAGAACAGTAGAAACATAGAGATACGATTTTTAACCAAATCGAGCCAAATACACAAAAAGATTTAAACCAAACTAATCACAAATCATTTACTAACCATAAGCATCAAATCCCAATCATAAAAACACAAAACCCACTAACTTTTGAAGATCAAATCACCAAAATAAAACTTAGAAAACTTTGAATCAATAAGAACTAGATGAACAAGATCGAATGAAAGATTTGTATTGAAAGCTTAATGTTAAACAAAATAAATGAAAGATTTAAACTTACAAATTTGTGAAAGATTAAAAATCACCAAACACCCTAATGGTGTTGGGGAAAACCTACGAACAAGAGAGAAAAGAAAAGGGAAAACAAAAACTAAAAACTGGCCAAACAGTGTGAAGGATCCCTCTTTATATAGTCCTAGTGGTTGGTTGGTGAGTGGGCTTTCTTCTCTCTTTTCGTCTTCTCGTCTTTTCAGAAAAGTTGACGTTTTCGATTCTGATTCGGGATTTGTCGATGATTAAATTCAACTCGTCTTTTAATTTCTTCGTTTATTAGACTTGAGTTTCTTCGACATATGAAAATCTTCCATCTTTGGTCCTTTTCTTCGATAAATCTTCAAATAGGCCCATTGACTTCGAATCTTATTCATCTCTTGGACAATAGACTTCGTCTTGAGTCTTTTTCCTCGATAAAACCCGTGCAATCCCATGTTTTCTTCAATATTCATCCGGTGGACTCTGAAAACACAATAAACACAAAAACCACGCATAATTCCAAACAAATGATATTAAACCCGCGTTTTGGTCTTGTTTTAGTAAAAAATAAGTGGTAAAAGTATGGGTGTTTTCACACCTATCAAATCCCCTACACTAAATCATTGACATGCCCTCATGCAATGCTTAGCGATAAAGCAATTTTACACTTTTCTCATAATCAATCAAGCTTGGCCTTATTAACATACTAAACAAGAATTAAAGGACTAAGAGAAATTAAAATCTTTAAAGTAAACAAAAGGATAGAAAACCATTTTCACTTGAAAATAGCTATATGGAAATAACTTACAAAGAGATCTAAGACTTACATTAGGGCTTCGGTGCTGCGAAGATTTATCACCCTCAAGTTTCACGTTCCCCAAACTAAGGTTAAAAACGAGATCATTGTTATTATAAGTTAGCAAATCAAACACTTACACACATGGCTTAATTACATGCTTAAACTCCCTTATTCCTAGGTGTATCTCTTATATTTTATTTTTGTCTTATAATGATCATGAAGATGCATTTTTGGACTTATTTCGATAGTTTATTTAGGCTGAAAGCAAAGTAGGACGATTTGATCAATAGTTAGCTAAAGGACAAAATCTCTTAAAGCTGCTTCTCGGGATATCAAAAAGTTCATATCTTGGCATAACTCGGTTCACGATTTGAGACCTTTCTCGGGCCGATATTTGGCATGTACTTCATACTTCATATCTTGAGAGACGTGCTTGAGATAATGGTCTTCTCATCGTTAATAGAGTTTCTTCACTTGGAGACTTTTGAGGGGTACTCCAACTTTGTTGACCACGACTTCATGATTATTACTTCAATCGCTAATTGGGATTTTGGGATACAACGATCCGCCTCCTTTTCGGACTTGGATCTATTTATCCTCATACCCTGTTAGGGTCTTTTCGGATAGACTTCTCCATGATCTTTATGGGAGTTGATTGCTTTTCGTCGCGAGTCTTGATCCTTCATATTGATTTTGGGAATAATGCTTTTCACATCACCTTGGATCTTTAGCAATAAGATTGAATCCTCATGCCTTGTTAGGGCCTTTTCGGACTCGCCAATCTTTGCGCCCCGCTTCATAAGTTATGCCTTGGCTATGAACTCTTATCATTACCGAGCAAGTTTTAAACGATCTTGGGCTAGAAGCTAAGTAACTTTTCAAATCGTACGACCTTACTTATTGCAGATAAATCGTACGACCTTACTTATTTCAAATCGTACCACCAAATGAGACTCGTGGATGCTTAGCCTAATAAACCAATTAAGGTCTACATGGTTAAGGATACTAGCTAGAATAAACTTGGATAAGTCTATTCGGGTTGAGTCAAAATAATCGCAACGGGCCTAATATATCAAAGATTTCAAAACTAGCTACACCACTTTATTAATATTTTTGACTTTATTGCGGGATATATACATATGAAAGCAACGATAAAAATTTAAAAATTACAACTAAATGGCCAAAGTTAATTAAAAATTTGAAAAATGTTGAAAAAGATGATTTTCCGGTTAAATGAAGGCATTTTCATGGAAAAGTCCACTTAAACTTCGATAGAAGTCCCCCCTACACTTAAGATAAACATTGTCCTCAATGTTTAAGCATGTGGGAAAAGTCTCCCCTACACTTATGACATTGTGCACGTTGGTTAAATCAAGTTAAGGAAGAGACGACTAACGTGATCAATTTCAAACGTGAGAATGAAGAAAATTGAATCACGATAGTAGAGAGATATAACCGGATTTTGGATAACACGGGAACACGGTTCTTCAAAGGTTCCAGCATTCATCCATGTAATCGCATCACCACACAAACACAAAGAACCTATAGAGGTCCCCCTACACTTAGGTGGTTAAGCGGAAAAGGATAGATACTCAGGCTGCCTCCCGAGGAGCGCTTGTTTTTGATAACCGAGTCACGAGCCTGACTCGACCCAAAATTAGTTCATGGGGAACGTGGTGAGGGATGGAATCATCTCTTGCGAGATGTCCTCACCAAAGTACAACTTCACTCGTTTGCCATTCACCTTAAAATTAGGTCCATTAGGTTGAGCGAGCTCGAGAGTACCATATGGAAAAATTTGGGCAATGGTGAATGGGCCGGACCGACGAGATTTTAGCTTTCCCGAAAAGATTTTCAACCGAGAGTTAAAGAGTAACACTTTGTCTCCAACTTGGAACTCTCGGTTTTTAATCTTAGAATCGTGAATGAGCTTAGTCTTTTCCTTATAGATCAAAGAATTTTCATAAGCCTCATTTCGGAGTTCATTCAGCTCATTGAGTTGGATCTTGCGTATGTCACCGACTTTGTTGATATCGAAATTAGCCCACTTCAAGGCCCATTAAGCCTTGTGTTCCAACTCAATAGGGAGGTGGCACGCTTTCCCGATCACGATACGATATGGTGTACAACCAATCGGAGTCTTGTATGCGGTACGAAAAGCCCACAGAGCATCATCAAGTTTATCGACCCATGAGGCACGATGCTCTCCCACGGTTCTTTCAAGAATTCGCTTTAAGCCTCGGTTAGAGATTTCAGCCTGGCCATTAGTTTGTGGGTGGTAGGCGGTGGAAAGGCGATGATTTACACCATACTTAGCCATGACTCTTGCAAATTGGTCATTGCAAAAATGAGTCCCGCGATCACTAATAATGGCACGAGGCACACCGAATCTAGCGAATAGCGATTTCAAAAAGTTACAAACCACCCTTGCGTCATTAGTGGGTAAAGCTTTGGCTTCAACCCACTTAGAAACGTAGTCAACGGCTACAAGGATGTATTTGTTTCCTTTAGAGGAAGGGAATGGCCCCATAAAGTCGATACCCCAAACATCAAAGATTTCACATTCTTGAATGAATTTCTGAGGCATCTCATCTTTATGTGTGATCTTGCCTTGTTTTTGGCAAGCATCACAATGTTTAACCATCTCGTGAGCATCACGATAAATGGTAGGCCAATAAAATCCCGAGTCAAAAACTTTTTTGGCGGTGTAGTTGGGACCAAAGTGACCACCGGTGGGTCCTTTATGGCAAGCTTCGAGAATGTCTAAAGCTGCCGGTCCATCAACACATCGGCGAATAATCAAATCAGCACATTGTTTGAATAGATACGGGTCATCCCAAAAGTAAGTCTTAATTTCTTTAAAGAACTTCTTCTTTTATTGGGATGTTAACCCGTTAACGAGAATTCCACCCGCCAAGTAGTTTGCAATGTCCGCAAACCACGGGGTTTCATCAGAATTCGAGTTGATAGACATTAAGGTCTCCAGGGGAAAAGAGTCATTGATCTCTTTGTTCGGATGATCCCCTTGATAAGGATCCTCAAGTCTACTGAGATGATCCGCGACTAGGTTTTCAGCGCCTTTCTTATCGCGAATTTCGATTTTAAATTCTTGGAGTAGCAAAACCCAGCGAAGAAGTCTTGGTTTGGAATCTTGCTTAGTCAACAAGTACTTCAACGCGGAATGATCGGTATAAACGATTGTGGTGGAAAGGACAAGATAGGGGCGGAACTTTTCAAAGGCATAGACAACAGCTAAAAGCTCTTTTTCGGTTGTCGTGTAATGCAATTGAGCCCCCGTCATTGTCTTGCTAGCATAGTGGATCGGTTGGAAGTGTTTGTTCACTCTTTGGCCCAAAACCGCTCCAATAGCAAAGTCGCTAGCATCGCACATCCACTCAAAGGGAAGCTCCCAATTACGGGTAACCAAGACGGGTGCCTTAGTCAACTTATCCTTAAGCAAGTTGAAGGCTTCAATACACTCGTTGGAAAAGATAAAAGGAGTATCTTTTTCCAAGAGGTGGGTCATCGGGCGAGCGATTTTAGAAAAATCTTTGATGAATCGACGGTAGAAGCCCGCATGACCGAGGAAACTTCTCACACCCTTCACGGTTGAAGATGGATGCAACTTAGCAATAATATCGACTTTAGCACGGTCCACTTCAAGACCGGCTTTGGAGATTTTGTGTCCTAGCACGATGCCCTCTTTTACCATGAAATGGCATTTTTCCCAATTAAGAACAAGGCGAGTGTATTCACACCGCTTAAGCATACATTCTAAATTGGCAAGGCAAACAGAGAAAGAATCACCATAAACCGAGAAATCATCCATGAATACTTCCATAGTTTCTTCAACCATGTCATGGAAGATAGCCATCATACACCTTTAGAACGTCTCAGGAGCATTGCATAAACCGAAAGCCATGCGTTTGTAAGCAACTGTTCCGTAGGGACAAGTGAATGTGGTCTTTTCTTGGTCTTTGGGATCGATGGGAATTTGAAAATACCCGGAGAAACCGTCTAAGAAGCAGTAATAGTCATTACCCGCAAGACGCTCGAGCATTTGATCCATGAAAGGAAGAGGAAAGTGATCTTTTCTCGTGGCATCATTGAGTTTGCGATAGTCAATACAAACTCTCCACCCAGTAACGAGACGAGTGGGAATCAACTCGTTGTGTTCATTGGGAACAACGGTTATTCCGCCCTTCTTGGGCACACAATGGACGGGACTTACCCATGGTGAATCCGAAATAGGGTAAATCAAGCCGGCATCTAGAAGTTTGATAACCTCTTGTTTGATGACGTCATGAATGCGAGGATTAACCCTTATTTGGCTCTGGATTGCGAGTTTAAAGTCATCTTCCATGAGAATCTTGTGAGTACAAAAGTTTGGATCAATTCCGCGGATATCGGAAATTTTCCAAGCAATTGCCTTCTTATGATTTTTAAGCACGGCGATGAGGCGAGATTTCTCTTCTTCGTTCAAGTCCTTAGCAATGATGACGGGCGACTTCTTCTTATCTTCAAGGAACACGTACTCGAGGTGGGGCGGCAACTGCTTAAGTTCTAAATCCGGAGGATTTTCGATGGGAGGCGTATTCAAAGTCGGCGCATCGATAGCAATAGCCTTGGGAGATGGTGGAGAAATATTGTCTTCTTTGAGAAGGTTCTCAATGAGGCGAAGATCTTCATCCTAATCGGTGGGAGAATCGTCATGTTCTAAGTTCACATCTCCCATGGTGGCTTCCAAATCTTTCCAAAGGAAATCACTTTTTCCAAATAGAGATAGTGATGAGTCAATAGAGGAAACGGTCTCAACATTGGGAAGAGATGTAGGAATACTTTTACAAGCATCAATAAAGTGTTCTTCACAAGCCTCATCAAGAACGTCAATACAATTAATACTCTCGTATGAATAAGGCTGTTTAGAAAGCTTTCCCATGTTGAAAACGATTTTATCGTCACCCACTCTTATGATAAGCTCACCCGCTTCAACATCGACGAGAGTGCGACCGGTCCTCAAGAATTGACGACCAATGATCAATGGCACACGATGGTCCATGTCGTAGTCAACGACAACGAAATCGGCAGGAAAAGTGAATTTATCGACTCCTACAAAGACGTCTTCGGCTATCCCCACTGGATAAGCAACCGTACGGTTAGCTAATTCCAAAGTCATTTTGGTGGGGACTAGCTCAGGGAGAGATAATTGGTTCCAAACTCTTAGAGGCATTAAATTAATACTGGCACCTAGATCGGCTAGGGCCATGCAATTCTCTACTCCTGGGAAGTTGCAAGGGATTAAGAAGCGACCCGGATCACCAAGCTTGGTTGGTAATTTCCTTAAGAGCACTGCAGAGCAATTCTCATTAAGTTGGGTGTTAGCAATATCAAGAAGCTTCTCCTTGTCACTAAGAATATCTTTGAACATTTTCGCATATTTAGGCATGTGAGCGAGAGCCTTAGCGAAGGAGATGTTGAAATTCAATTGTTTAAACATTTGGAGAAAGTTTGAAACCTGAATATCATCCTTGCTTTTGAGCTTCTCTTTCCTCAACCTTGAGGGATAAGGTATATCGGAAGAAGAGGAAGGCATTGGGAGAATAAGATCACTCACATCCTTGGGTGGAGGAGGGGTAGAAGTAAGAGGTGGATAAATTGGGGAAGTAGAAGGATGAGGAATAGGAGCAGGTGACTCGTTTTCCTTAGTCACAATCACCGGTGGAGGTATAGGAAGCTCGGGTTCCTTGGTACCTTTGCCACTACGAGTGGTGATTGCTTTCATCTCCCCTCTTGGATTCGCAACGGTGTTACTCGGAAGAGTACCCAAAGAAGAGGGTTGATTACCTTGGAAGAAACCAGCCATCATGTTCCCTAAGTCATTCGTTTGACTAGCCAAAGTGTTTCTCATATCAGCTCTCAGATCGTTTCCTTGTTTTACCATGTCTGCTTTCAAGTTGAGCACTTCCCGCTGGAGATTTTCCACAATCACATCATTGGTCCTCATGTAGGTTTCAACATCTTGGTGTAATGCGGTGGGTTGGTTGGGAGGAGGAGCATGGTAGGCGGGTGGTTGATAAGCAGGTTGTTGGTAAACTTGGTTGTTTCGTTGAGGTGGATATGGTTGTTTGTGAGGTGGTTGGTATGGTGCACGAGGTTGTTGTTGTTTTTGAGGACGGCGACTGAGGTTTTGTTGTTGGTTTGGGTTGTTAGGAGGAAAACCAGGCGGTGAGAGAAAGTTGTTAGAGCGGTAGCTAAGCAAGTTGCGGTCACCTTGAGGACGAGCTTGATAAGCGGCCGGAGGATAGGTACCGTATGCTGCATTAACATTCTCAGAAGGGTAGTCTTGTGTGGTGGTACAAGTGGTGTAAGAGTGAGGACCCCCGCATATTTCACATGGTTGGCTAACAGCATTGACTTGAGCGTTTTTAGCGTTGATGCTATTGGTGTTGCTGGCGGTTTGGGCGGAAAGCGATTCAAGAAGCGTAGTAATTTTGTCAAGTCGCTCGTCGTTGTCACTAGTACTAGCACTAGCGGCATTGGTCCGAACACTCTTGGTTTGCACACAAGACTTATTCTCAATGATATCCCAAACGGCATTAGAGGTCTTAACCAAAATATTACCCCCCGAGGCACTGTTTAGTGAATCTTGGTCATTCATGCTTAAACCATTATAAAAAGTATTAATTTGGTGCACTTTGGTAAAACCATGTTGTGGGCACTTTCTTAAAAGATCTTTATAACGGTCCCAAGATTCACTAAAAGATTCATCGTACTTTGGTTCAAAATTGATAATTTCATTCCGCAAAGCGGTAGTACGAGAGGGTGGGAAAAAGTAGTTTATGAACTTGGTCTCCAAATCCGTCCACGTCAGAATACTTTGTGGCGGTTCCTTTGTAAGCCAATGCTGGGCTTGTCCCTCTAAGGAGAAAGGAAAAAGTTGTAAACGGATTACCTCTTGTGGAACACCATTGAATTTGACCGTATTCGTGAGTTGCAAGAATCTCTTGATGTGGTCATGAGGATCATCAATGGTACGCCCCAAGAATGGTTGAGCAGAGACCATCTGGATAAAGCCGGATTTGAGCTCAAAATTGTTGGCTGCAATCACGGGTATGACAATTGGATCATTGTTGCCCTCCACATGTGCTTGTAACAGTTCAATCATAGGGCGATTGTCCGGTAGAGGTTCATTGTTGTTGTTGTTGTTATTATTGTTGTTGAGAGGTGGATTGTTATTGTTGTTGTTATTATTGTTGTTTTGAGGTGGATTGTTATTGTTGTTGTGTACACCGGCCATGTCTAAGTCTTCGAGAGGCTCGGGCTCTTGATAAGACGTTGATCGTGTACGCATGCACCTGCAAAAGAACTAACAAAACAAACAAGAAATATTTTTGGTTTTTATGGTTTTTTAATTTTATTTTTTTTGGATTTTTGAAAATTTTAATTTTTTTAGGGTTTTTTGAAATTTTTTATGAAAAAGAAACGTTCACGGTGAACGGATCCCAAAATCCAGGTTCTCACAAAAAACTGTTAATCTTAACGAGAAGAGCCGGCAGCGGCGCCATTTGATACACGAGATTTTGGATGGGTTCAGGAATTAATGTCTCTCGGAATCTTCTCGAATTGATCACAGCTCAAGGTGGAATGATTGTTCTTGGTGACAAATAGGGGGTTTGGTTTTCTATTCTACTAAAAAGCTAAATGAATGAAGTAAATAAAGATGTAAACCAAAAACAGTTAATGAAATAAAACTTGAATTAAAATTGAACAATTAAACGATAAAGCAGTAAAATAACCTTACTGAAAACTTGCTTTATTCGGAATAATGTTGTTGATGTGGAATAACTGAAGAAATGCTCTATTCGGAATAAAGGTCATGCGAAATAAAATGCTATGCGGAATAAAGGGTACTATCCGGAATAAATGGTGATCCGGAATAATGGTGCTATCCGGAATAAATGGCCATCCGGAATAAAGCGCTACTCGAAATAATAGCCTATCTGGAATAAGGTGCTATCCGGAATAAAATGCTACTCGGAATAAAAATGCTACTCGGAATAAAAATGCTACCGGGAATAAGCTTGCTACCCGGAATAAAAATGCTACTCGGAATAAAAATGCTACCCGGAATAAACTTGCTGCCCGGAATAAAAATGCTACTCGGAATTAATGGGCTATCCGGAATAATAAATATTCCGGATGGAAAAACTCTATGCGGAATAAAAATAGACAATGTCTGACCGGGAATGTTTGCAGGAAGAACAGTAGAAACAGAGAGATACGATTTTTAACCAAATCGAGCCAAATACACAAAAAGATTTAAATCAAACTAATCACAAATCATTTACTAACCATAAACATCAAATCCCAATCATAAAAACACAAAACCCACTAACTTTTGAAGATCAAATCACCAAAATAAAACTTAGAAAACTTTGAATCAATAAGAACCTTATGAACAAGATGGAATGAAAGATTTGTATTGAAAGCTTAATGTTAAACAAACTAAATGAAAGATTTAAACTTACAAATTTGTGAAAGATTAAAAATCACCAAACACCCTAATGGTGTTGGTGAAAACCTACGAACAAGAGAGAAAAGAAAAAGGAAAACAAAAACTAAAAACTGGCCAAAAAGTGTGAAGGATCCCTCTTTATATAGTCCTAGTGGTTGGTTGGTGAGTGGGCTTTCTTCTCTCTTTTCGTCTTCTCGTCTTTTCAGAAAAGTTGACGTTTTCGATTCTGATTCGGGATTTGTCGATGGTTAAATTCAACTCGTCTTTTAATTTCTTCGTTTATTAGACTTGAGTTTCTTCGACATATGAAAATCTTCCATCTTTGGTCCTTTTCTTCGATAAATCTTCAAATAGGCCCATTGACTTCAAATCTTATGCATCTCTTGGACAATAGACTTCGTCTTGAGTCTTTTTCCTCGATAAAACCCGTGCAATCCCATGTTTTCTTCAATATTCATACGGTGGACTCTGAAAACACAATAAACACAAAAACCACGCATAATTCCAAACAAATGATATTAAACACGCGTTTTGGTCTTGTTTTAGTAAGAAATAAGTGGTAAAAGGATGGGTGTTTTCACACCTATCACATGCTGGCGACTGCTGGAAGTGCCGAAATTGCGGAAAGCTTGGACACAAGGTTGAAAGGTGTAAGAAGGGAACCATTTGCTTCAATTGTAATGAAGAAGGTCATAGGAAATCAGAGTTCCCCAGGTTGAAAGTGATTGTACCTATAAGAAACCCCCAGGGTGGTGTCTATCAACTTGGAACAACTGAGGTGAAGAAAGAGGATCCAAATGTCGTTACCGGTACGTTTTTACTCAACAATCATTATGTTGTTGCTTTATTTGATTCGGGTGCTGATAGGAGCTTTGTATCCACTAAATTTGGTGCCCTTATTGACATTGAACCTGTTGAGATAAATACCAGTTACGAGGTGGAATTGGCTGATGGTAAATTAGTGAAAACTAATAAGCTATTAGAAGGATGCTCTCTAAATCTCTTGAACTATTCCTTTCCAATTGATTTGATGTTGATAGAATTAGGTAGTTTTGATATTATTATTGGTATGGATTGGTTGTCGTTGAATAATGCTACTATTTTATGTGGAGAAAAGAAGGTTAATATTCCTCTTAGGAATAGGACGTAAGTAATTGATGGTAATCGAGGTGAATCTCGTTTGAAAATCGTTTCATGTATTAAAGTCCAAAAGTACATCAGGAACGGTTGCGAGTTATTCTTAGCTCAAGTGACCGGGAATGAGTCTAGGGAGAAACGATTGGAAGATGTACCTATTATTTGTGAATTTCCTGAGGTATTTCCTAAAGATTTACCCGGACTTCCACCGATAAGGCAAGTAGAGTTTGGAATCGATTAAATTCCTGGTGCTGCACCGGTGGCACGTGCGCCTTACCGATTAGCCCCTTCTGAATTAAAGGAGTTATCTGAGCAACTTAAGGAGTTTTCCGATAAAGGTTTTATTCGACCGAGCTCGTCGCCTTGGGGAGCTCCAGTCTTGTTCGTTAAGAAGAAGGATGGATCATTCCGTATGTGCATTGATTATAGGGAACTGAATAAGTTGACAATTAAAAATCGATATCCTTTACCTAGGATTGATGATTTGTTTGATCAACTACAAGGATCTAGTGTGTATTCTAAGATAGATTTGCGGTCAGGATATCACCAACTTCGCGTCCGTGAAGAAGATATTCCTATAACTGCATTTAGAACTCGTTATGGACACTATGAATTTCAAGTAATGCCATTTGGGTTAACTAACGCACCTGCGGTTTTCATGGATTTAATGAATCAAGTGTGCAAGCCCTACTTGGATAAATTTGTGATTGTGTTTATTGACGATATTCTAATCTATTCTAAGAATGAAGATGAACATAGAGAACATTTAAGGATTATTTTGAATTTGTTAAAGGATAAAAGGTTGTATGCTAAGATTTTGAAATGTGATTTTTGGTTAGATTATGTGCAATTTCTTGGTCATGTGATTAACAAAGATGGATTTCATGTTGATCCTGCAAAGGTTGAAGCTATTAAGAATTGGTCTGCACCGACAACGCCAACGGAAGTGCGACAGTTCTTAGGATTGGCTGGCTACTATAGGCGATTCATTAAAGAATTTTCTTTGATAGCTAAACCCTTGACTAAGCTTACCCAGAAGAATAAAACTTTTGTTTGGGGAAGTGATGAGGATGGAGCATTTCAGACATTGAAGCAAAAATTATGTAGTGCGCCAATTTTATCATTACCCGACGAGAGTGAAGATTTTGTAGTGTATTGTGATGCATCTCTTAGCAGTTATGGAGCTGTTTTGATGCAGCGAGAGAAAGTGATAGTTATGCTTCTAGGTAATTAAGGAAGAATGAGGAGAATTATACTACTCATGATCTTGAGTTAGGAGCTGTAGTCTTTGCTCTTAGGTTGTGGAGACATTATCTGTATGGCACCAAGTGTACGGTATTCACCGATCACAAAATCCTACAGTATATTCTCGATCAAAAGGAATTGAACATGCGGCAACGAAGATGGATAGAGTTGTTAAGTGATTATGATTGTGATATAAAATATCACACATGAAAAGCCAATGTTGTTGCCGATGCATTAAGTAGGAAAGATAGAGAGCCTATCAGGGTACGTTCTCTAGTCTTGACCGTGCACAATAATTTTCCTGAGCAAATTAGAAATGCGCAAATAGAAGCCTGTAAGAAAGAAAATTTTGTTAATGAAGGGTTCCGAGGAGAAGGAGATCCTTTAGAGGTTAGAGCTGATGGAGTGAAATGCTTAAGAGGTCGTATGCGGATACCTAAGTTTGGAGGCTTAAGAGATAGGATTATGTTAGAATCCCATAAATCTAAATATTCCATTCATCCGGGATCTGATAAAATGTATCATGATTTGAAGAAGTTGTATTAGTGGCCAAATATGAAAGCTGATATTGCTATGTATGTTCTTCAATGCTTGACTTGTGCTAGAGTCAAAGTTGAACATCAAAAGCCATCAGGACTACTTCAACAGCCAAAGATTCCTGAATAGAAGTGGGAGCGAATTACGATGGACTTTATCATCAAGCTTCCTAGAACATCATCTGGAAATAACTCGATTTGGGTCATTGTCGACAGACTGACCAAATCAGCACACTTCATTCCGGTTAAAGAGCAGTTCTCACTGGAGAAGTTGACTAGTATTTATCTTGAGAATGTTGTATGCAAGCATGGAGTGCCTGTATCGATCATTTCAGATCGAGATCCTAGATTCGCATCGAATTTTTGGAAATCTCTCCAAAGATCTTTGGGAACGAATCTCGACATGAGCACTGCTTATCACCCTCAGACTCATGGGCAGAGTGAAAGAACGATACAAACACTGGAAGATATGTTGAGAGCTTGTGTGATAGATTTTGGTAAGAATTGGGATAAACATTTGCCGTTAGTAGAGTTTTCGTATAACAATAGTTACCATGCTAGTATTAAGGCTGCATCGTTTGAAGCTTTGTATGGTAGGAAGTGTAGATCTCCTGTATGTTGGAGTGAAGTTGGGGATACCCAGCTCACGGGACCGGAATTGATCCGGGAGACTACGGAGATGATAGTTCAGATTAAGAATAGGTTGTTGACTACCCGTAGTAGACAGAAAAGATACGCGGATGTGCGGCCGAAACCGATGGAGTTTGAAGTGGGTGACCGAGTAATGTTAAAAGTATCGCCATGGAAAGGCGTTATAAGATTTGGAAAGCGAGGGAAATTGAATCCCCGCTGTATTGGACCCTTTAAGATTTTATCTAGAGTAGGTCCGGTGGCTTACAAACTAGAGTTACCCCCAGAACTTCATGGTGTTCACAGCACATTCCATGTATCTAATCTGAAGAAATGTTGAGCAGTGAGTGATGAGAAAATTTCATTGGATAAGGTTCGAATAGATGAGAAGTTGCATTTTATCGAAGAACCCGTAGAGGTTATGGATCGTGAGGTAAAGCAACTGAAATAAAGTCGGATACCTATTGTCAAGATCCGATGGAATTCAAAGCATGGACCGGAATTTACATAGGAACGAGAGGATGAAATGTGGAAGAAATATCCGCACCTCTTTGATTTCAATAAGAATCGGACATCAAAATGAAATGGATCACGAGGACGTTGATCCCTTTTAGGAGGAAAAGCTGTGACAATCTAACATTTTCAGGTAGTAAATTATTTTCTCGTATATTAATTTGAAACTTATTTTTGTGTCGGTTGATGAACTCACAGTTCATGGATTTAAATTTGGGCTTACGTGCATAATTTAGCGTCCTTTACGACTAAACCGGAAACCTTAGGATTACGTATTTACTTTTTTGAACTCCGTTTTTGAAGAGACGATTTTTATTAGATTCGTTTTGTGCCGTTGATTCATAATTTATAAAAACATTTTTCATAAAACGACCCGAGGGCACGCAAATCGAGGAAACTAGAATCGAGGAATACCCATAAATTAGCAGGATGGGACAAAACAAGTTTATCCCACCCCACTAAAAGGGACGGACAAAAAGAGGACACCACATCTCTTGATGTGGCACCCTTATAACTTATAAGCTTACACTTATTAAGCTAAGCTTAACAAGTAAGCTACTCCTTTCACCAAAACCACAAAACCACTTCATTTTACCATTTGCACTTAGAAACACATGCATACAACTCACAAAACTCTCGCATCTCCTCCCCATTTCCGTCCCACTCCACCATCCTACACCCCCATTTGATCAATTCTAGCCACAAATCTTGTGTTATCTACTCATATAATGAAGAAACCTTGAAGCCTTGTTGATTGGTGATCATATTAACATCAAAGGAGGTGATTTTCTTGTGTCCTAGGGCTGATTTCTCAACAAATAATCTTGGTGGTTGATGATTTTGAAGATATATTTGGTGTTCATCAAGTTGTTGTCATCCAAAAACAAGATATAATCTTGGTTGGTAAACAAGATCATCCTTTCCATTTTTCTTGTTATTTTTGTAAAGATCAAAAATGTATTTTCTTTCCTATTTTATATGTATATGATGAATATATGATGATAAAAATGTTGTGTGGGGATCAAGTGTTGATAAATATGGTTAAAAATATGAAAAACCATAGGTAACAAAGTTAAAATCTTGCTTAAAATGATGGTTGTATAAAAACAGTAAGTAACCAAATGGTAAACTGATAAAATTGCATGGTGGAATCATTTTACAGTAAGTATTTTATATCATACACATGTGAGAGTTGGCCATGCAATGGAATCATCAAAATGAGTGAGATATGTTCAAAACAAAATTAGTATACCAATCTGAATAGTCTGTTTTGTAGGGACTGTTAAGGATACTTAGACATGGATTGCCCAGTAGCTATAACTAAGTTATTTGTAGCACATATAATGAAGTTTATGTCATCCAAAAATGAGCTTCTATCTCCTTATAGAACTCAAGATATGATAAAAAATGGTGAAAGTGAAACTAAAATTCAGATTTTGTGAAATTAAAGTTTAATACTATTATATAAGCACTCCAATAATATAGTATAAAATGTGAAATTAAAACCCACTAACTTATATATTACATTTATATAAATATGTATAAGGATAAATAAATGGAAATTTTATAAAAATAGTACTTTGGTAAGTTTTATAAGTTATAAAAACTATAAACATGATTTTTACGTCTTTTCGGCAAATACCGTAAAATTAACGTTTTTCGTCTGTTAAAACTTAGACGGTCGGACCCGTCTAATGTAAACTTTTTAGAAGTCATATACTGATATATAAGTACTTAATACAAGTAAAAACCGATAAAACCCGAACTATATAACATATGGACATTAACGGGCTAAGTTAGCTTTATTGGACTATTAATCCAACTAAATTGGCTAAACACTTATAAATTTACTTATTGGGCTTAACCCAATTGGGCCCAACATATAAAGTATAATACTGATAATAAGAGTGTAAAATGGACTATCACAAGTTAATGGACTTATAATAGGCTTATTGGACTTAAAACATGTAAATAAGTAAAACTAGTAAACTAGTATAAAAGTTACCAATACATAACACTAAAATGAGTAAATAAGAATGTATAAACCCATTTGATCATCATCATATGTATAAAATCATCATATGTATACATAGTTGTTATTTTGATAAATTCATTGGACAAAAGTCTAAGACCGATTATTATTTATATAGGTTTTCGTGACCGAAGCACGCCCGTAGTCGATAATCCGCCTTTCATTATCAACGTGAATTCATAGCCTCGCACACTTTTAAATGTTTTATAAAATGATTTGTATACCCGCAAGGGAGATAACATGCTAGTTTTTGATAAAAATAGAACACAAGTAGTCCAGATGGTATGCTTAATGATATGGACCCGAATGATGCGATGACCCAATAAAAGAGATAAAAAGGATTATTAGTAGTTAGGTTATGTCACTCAAAGTCCCATTAGCATGAATTGTGAACTACCGGGATTTGGTAGATGCTTATGCATATGATATTACTATTTGGGGACGATCACCCTAGTTCGCGCCTTGACGGTTGATCCCCGTCGTACCACATTGATTGGTAAGCGAATTTATGCATGAGAAGATTTAGATAGCGTGATTTTTGTGACGACACGCTAACTTAGATGGGCAATTTGTTTGTCGGGTTCGCGGCCCGTTGTTTTGATAGTAAGGTAACAATGTCATGCGTCTAATAATAATCCATAATGTATTCCCAATACGATTTAATATTGATGCTAATAACGATAATAATATTACCGATAATGGTAATATTGAGGCTACGGTCTCATGGACGGTTTAAGATGTATGCTTTGATATATATATTGCCTGACTAGAAATACGAGGACTTACTTCTGATATTATACTTGTGTTCTGATTTCAACGATTGTTTTATATAACGGTTTTATTAAACTCTATGAATTCACTCGGCATTCGCTGATATGATTTTTGCATGTTATTATCTCAGGTGCTTGAAGGTAATCCGGATGGAGATCGACTCTGATGGCCCACATAATATTAAAAATGTTCATTCGATCTATGTTTTGTAAACTTAATGACCTGTATAATTTGGGACCTGTTGTACACTTTAAAACTTTTTATCGAATGAATGTATGTTGAACCTTGTACAACCATTTTTATGTGTTGTCTATGATTGGAGTTATTGTTGTAACACCCCCAAATTTATACAACTCAATACAGCGGAAGACTCGTTGGTGTTACGGGATAGCACATTACTCACATCATAGACAACGCATAAAAATCACGTCGTTTAATAATTAAGCATTTCCATTCATAAATATAAAATTTACATAGGTCCCAATTCATATTATTTCATACAAATTTTACAAAGCATTTGAATGGAAATTGTTATTTAAGTGCGGGCCATGAGTTCTTGTTGTCTTCCTGAGAATTACCTTCAAGTACTTGAGATAAAACATGTTAAAAGAAAAGGTCAGCGATAACGCCGAGTGAATTAATAGATTTTAATAAATTCCATCAATATAACTTTGGTATAAAATTATTACCAAAAATCATTTCGTACAAATCATTGTAATAGGCCATAAAATAGCCGAAGTCATTTGATATAAATCCTTATCAAAATCATAACATAGGCATTTGCCTTAAAAATCATTATACGAACCAGTGTCGTAAAAACATCATACAATACGTTTTACAACGTTGTATAGATCAAATAAAAATCGTTATATGAATATGGTTATGAAAAACCAAAACATAAACATAATATCAATAATATGACCCCGTATTGCTAGTCAGGCAATATATCGTAATTCGGTGCGTATAGCAGTATTTCGTTAATTGGATTATTATAAGCCGCATGACATTGTTACCTTACTACAACAAACAACGGGTAGCTAGCCCGAAACTCATTTGCCCATCTAAATTAGCGTGTCGTCACAAAGGTCACGTTATGTAAATCTTCTCATACATAAATTCGCTTACCAATCAATGTGGCACGACGGGGATCAACCGTCAAGGCGCGAACTGGGGTGATCGTCCCCAAATAGTACAATTATATGCATAAGCGTCTACCAAATCCCGGTAGTTTACAATTCATGCTAATGGGACTTTTAGTGACGTAACCTAACTTTAATAATCCATTTAGTTTCATCTATCAGGTCATATAATCATACATCGGGTCATACCGTCATTCGGGTCCAAATCAATAAACAAACAATCGGGACAAATGATGTCCTATTTTATCAAAACTATCATGTTATCTCCCTCGCGGGTTATTAAAACATTTCATTAAAACATTTAAAAGAGTGCGAGGCTATGAACTCACGTTGATGTGGGAAGGCGATTATCGGCGATTTGGATGTACGGTACGTGCTTCAATCACGGAAACCTAGACAAATAATACTCGTCTTAGACTCATGTCCAATGACTTTATAAAAATAACAATTATGTATATATATGATGATTATATATATATGATGATCAAGTGGGTTTATATATTCTCATTCACTCATTTTTGTGTTTATGTATTGGTAGCCTTTTACTAGTTTACTAGTTTTACCTATTTACATGTTTTAGGCCCAATAAGCCTATTATAAGTTCATTAACTTGTATTAATCCATTTTATACTTGTATTATCAGTATTTATACTTTAAATGTTGGGCCCAAATGGGTTAAGCCCAATAAATAAGTTTATAAGTGTTATAGCCCATTTCGTTGTATTATTAGTCCAATAACGTTAACTTAGTCCGTTAATGTCCGTATGTTATATAGTTCGGGTTTTATCGGTTTTTACTTGTTATGTATGTTTATATATCATTATACGAGTTTATAAAAGTTTACATTAGACGGGTTCAACCGTCTAAGTTTTATTTAACAAAAACGTTAATTTTACGGTAATAGCCGAAAACGTCGTATAATCATGTTTATAGTTTTATAACTTATAAAACTTATTCAACTAAATTTTTTATAAAATGTCCATTTATTCATCCTTATACATATTTATATAAATGTATTATATAAGTTAGTGGGTTTTAATTCACATTTTATACTATTTTTATTTGAGTGCTTATATAATACTATTATACTTTAATTTCCAAAAATCTGATTTTTACTTTCATGTTCACCAAAACAGCCATATCTAGAGTTATATATGGAGATAGAAGCTCAAATTTTTGTGACATAAACTACATGATATTTGATCCATTTAACTCTTCTATAGCTGCTGTTGAATCAGCTTCTAAGTATTTTCTAAAAATCGTCCAAAATAGTGAACTCAGATTTGTACTCTAAACTTGTTTTGATCATATCTCACTCATCCTAATGATTCCATTGCATGACCAACTCTCACATGTGTAAAAGACATATTAATTACTGTATATCCATTAATCTATGTCATTTTATCAGTTCATCACATGGTTCTTTACTATTTTATACAGCCATCATTTTAAGCATGATTTTAACCTTTTGCATAGAGTTTTTCATCTTTTTACCCATGATTATCAACACCAAATCCCCACATAATATTTTTAATCATCATTCATCATCATATACATATACATAAATAAAGAAATTACAAGATTACATAATCAAAATAACAAGAGGATAGGAAGAAACGATCTCTATACCACCAATAGTGATGAAAAGATGAGTTTTTGATGAACAAGACTTGGTTCTTGTTACCAAATCTTCAACTTTAGCAAGGAAACTTATTGGGTCCTTTGAATGGATGAACACCTCCAAGAAATCAGCCCTTGAACCTCATGAAAACTCTTTTTTAGTTGTTAAGATCACCTCAAATCATCATGTGTTCAATGGGTTATCATCATATGCAACTTATACATATGATTTGTGGTTAAGATTTTTGATCAATGGTGGTGTTTTTGATGTATATTGGACGTTCAAAAAAGAGAGTAGAGAGAAAATAAAGTGGTTTGCATGTATGAGAATGAGAGAAATGATTTTGGGATCTTGTTTTGTGGTTTTGGTGAAACTAGATGGACATGTGTCCATTTAGTGCATGTTTGCTTGCCACCAAAGGGTGGTAAAGCTTATGTTGGAAGCCACTTGTATAGGGGTGGGCAAGTGTAAACTTGTCCCATCCCTATTAATTTACGGGTACTCCTCGATTCTAGTTTCCTCGATTTGCTTTCCCTCGGGTCGTTTTACGAAAAACGTTTTTATAAATTATGAATCAACGGCACAAAACGAATCTAATAAAAATTGTCTCATCGAAAACGGAGTTCGAAAACGTAAATACGTAATCCTAAGGTTTCCGGTTTAGTCGTAAAGGACGTTAAATTAAAATCGTAAGTCCTAATCTCTTCTCGTAAATTTGTGAGTTTATGAACCAACACAAATTTAAATCTCAAAATAATATTCACGGATAAATTTATTTTTCTGAAATGTCGGACTGTCACCAAAAACGGTGTATGTAAACGTAAGCACGTAACGTAGAATCCTCCGGTTTAGACGTAGTCGGTGCTACATCAAGACGTAAATCCAAATTTCTTCCCAAAAATAAGTGAGTTCATAATGTAACATTAAATAATGTTTTTAAATAATATTTGAGAATAAAATATCAACCATAAATTGACGGATTGTCACAACATTTACCCCTAAACATGATCTTTGTCCTCAAAGATCATCTTACTACTCGCTTCTTATAGAGTAAAAGCCATGTGGGTATTTCCTCCATATTCGGTCTTTTCTCACAAGTGTAATCCATTACAATACGCGAGTTTCATCAAACATAACTACGGGAATAAGATCAGGCTTAATGTTGACTTACTTTCTCTATCCATGATGTTCACGGGTTTTTGATGAATGCAACTTTTCGCCTATCTAAACTTCATTAAGGAATAGTCAGATTTTCACTTGATATGAATTTTATCAAGTTCGATATACGAAACATAATTCACGCAGCTCTTGAAGTCCTAGGGTAGATCCAGCTTATATGCCTTTTAAACCAATCTTTTACATCATCTCAATGGTCCCATACAACGGGGACTTATATCCCATGATCTTTCATATCATCAATTCATTTTTCCATGGTTAAAATTTTTGGCAAAACTTCGCTACCCATCTGGCACTTCAAGATCTACATTTCATCTTCACATAACCTCCTGCCCACTACCGGCAGTCAATAATCAGATCCTAATTTCAACAATCATTTCAGGTCTCGTGGGTCGAGTATTTTGTAAGGTTAGGTTCGCCATCATAGGAAACCTTAAACCTAAAAGACATGTCCAACTCACAATGGGTGTATGTCGGGTGTCTTCATCCCAACTCCTGCTTACAGATGCTCTAATATTTAGATCCTAACAAGATTTAATCTCGATCCTAATACGATGATTATCAATGATAATCTCTACAAAGGAAAGCGATTATATGGTTCATTACCAAATGTCAATCATTCAAACCTAAAACAACACTTATAGTATTTTGTATCGTTACTTTACCTCGTCCCTTCGATTGGGGTGGTACACAACACTCTCATCAAGATTCGTTCTCAATGACTTCTGAGCAAATCTCTAGAAATTCAATGCGAAGCGAGGGTCTTGATAGAGATGATCGATACAGGCACATCATGTTTACACAACTCCTTTAAATACAAAAGAGTCAATTTTCATCAAGAATCTATCATTAACAGGAATGATATTAGCAGATTTGGTCAGTTTGTCGACGATGACCCAAATCGAATCAAATTCAGATGATGACCTTTGCGATAGCTAGACGTTTACTAATGTATGAGGCAATGTCTGCCTTCATAATTTTTCATTAGTACAACTTCTTCAGACAAAGATACATTTAGTCAGAAATGACAGGAATAGAATACTTATACTTACAAGATTCCAAAATGACTACATCTCAAAATCTCCATATTTAGGCAACCACAAGTGGCCTTTTATACATTTAACGCCATCGGCTTCTCAATTCTAATGGTTCACATTAGCCGCGAACCCCTTTTTCTTATTTATATTATCCCTCTTACAAACATTAGTTATTTTTAAATTGTTCGGCAATTTATTTTGCACATTCATTATTAAGAAACATATCCTAATTGATTATTTATCCTTTCTACATAATGTGTTAGTATCTACATTCACCTTTCCTGATGAAAAATTATCATGTCCACAATTTACTCATAAATTCTTTCTTCATATTTTCTATGTTTTAGTTTCGTCTCAACTAACATTTCTATTAGTTTTACTCAATCCGACGTTTAAAGCGTCGATAATTACTACAAGTAATTAAATAATAAATATTTAATTTTTATGAAACGTAAACGCAAAAAGTTTTTAAATTTTCTCAGTTTGTCCAATTATATAAAAATGTTCAAAATAAATTTGAATTTAATTAACAAAATTTTTGTTGATTTATCGGAAATAATTAGTAAGATCCGTAAATGTTCGAAAATCTTCGTTTATTCTTTGGTAAAAATTTTCTTAGTTGAAAAGCAAAAATTGTCGTTTCAAATTTTAAGTCATGGTTTAACGGTTTCCTCAATCCCTCTTAGGTTGTCTTGAGGTGTACACAAACATTTACCCCTAAACAGGAGTTTAGTTAAATGATTTGTGTATAAGGGAATAATCCCTTAAAAATCCTTTGTTAAAACATTTGTCAAAACATATTTGCACTTTCTTTTTGGTAAAACCCAAAGTCTTAAAAGGGCTCTTAATTTTTGAAGAGTCAATATAGATTCCATTATTTTTAATCACACGGCCAAATAATGTAAAGGATTTAGTCTTTAATCACATGTTAAATATTTAAGGTACAGGTTTTTATTGTTCGGCCAATTCAGGGCAATCTATAATTAATTATTAACTCATTATTATTCTTATAAACAAACAAATTGTCCTGAATGATCACACGCATGAATTTATCAAATTACAGCCTACACACGTGATTCACCAAATTTATGGATGCTACATGTGCATTAGTCAATCCAAACGACATAACATGAAACTCATAATATTCATTACAAGTTCTGGATGTAGTGATTGGAATAGATAATCTTTTTCGCGGATGCGAAGTTGATGATAACCATGCCATGGATCAAATCTTTAAAACATACGCTAGAACCTTGTAAATGATTGAACAAATCTTCCATTTCGAGTCATGGATATCGTCTTCAATTGTCAATTTACTCAGTTCTCAGTAATCTATAAATATAAGGAATGATAACACCATAGCTCTTCATAATGACGAGCTTGGTAGAATAAAATCTTTCTCCGACAACTCTCTCTGTTGTATGGTAATTCCTTTAATTCAGATGGTGCTGACGTACAGTGCACACGCCACAGGTGCAGCGCCGAGAATATAATCAATACCAAATTCAACTTGCCTTAATGGCGAAAGTCTAGGTAATTCATCGATAAATACCTCCTAAAGTTTCAGATAACGGAAACATCTTTTAATACATTCATTTTTAAGTTCTTTCTAGATTGCAAGATTTATGACTAGTTCATAACTATTCATGGTATAATTTTAAGTCTAAATGCAGGATTGGTCATCCTTCAGGAATTATTTAGATCACTTTTGATAATCAACATCTTATCTTTTAGGGGAATTCTACTCGAGTTCCCATCAATTAAGACAATGTCGTCATGTCATAATCAATCAATTCATTCTACTGGCACTATCAACTTTTCAGTTTTATTGCCATTGATAAGATGTGAACTTCTCAAAAGACTAATAATAACTCATAATCCTTCACAAGTTCAAGGATATATGGAGACACAACTACCATTAAAAGAGTAAGGTCAACGCATAATCTACGCGAGAGAATTTCAAATCAGATACAGACGAAAACATTTGCGAATATGAATATATCCCATGTTTTCATAATTTGAGTACGCATTCGAAAGCTCCTCGGATCGTTACCCAGGTCATTCAAATGAAATCAATTCAAAAGAAATGATAGGAACGTCGATACATCCAGTCGGGTATCAACATTCGGTAATCAAATACTTTTTCAAAGAATCTCACTACGAGAGAATTGGACAAGAAAGAATTGTCAATTGTCAAATAGGACAATTTCCACAGATGAGTAAATTCGACTCAGAAGAATAGATGCTACAGGAACATATGTAGGTGTCCCCATCAATATGTCCCTAATTTGCACTTCTTGCAGATCTCATAAAATTTAATCTTTCACAATCTTCAAAGAAAATGTAGTGTTTATTAATCAATTTTATAGTGACTACTAATCAGTCTTGCATGGTCCCTTCCAAATTGTATGTAAGCGCGCAACTATATACAATTTCAAGACTAACGATGCAATACTCAGTTCGTCAAAATTTTATCATCATGTTTATAATAAAAACATTTCATGCTTAATTCTTAAATAAGGATCAAAAATAAATTTACAAAGATTTTCTTTGTTATGAAAACAATTAAGTTTTTCCAAGGTGTTTTATAAACAACTTCATTTCGATAACGATCACTTATAAATCTCACTTTGAATAATCCTTATAGTGATGAAAATTCAATTTTCTCAAAGGATATTGTTTTATCTTATAAAAACAATGAGTGATCCGCGAAAGAGTTATGAAAGCTTGTTTACCAAGAACTAACTACAATATGATAGGAAATGAGCTTTAGCCAAATAATCATGAGGTTCATGATCTCGATGGCACTCAAAAGAATAATCCACAACGTAACTCAATTCAAGATGAGTACTTGTTCAATGGTTGCATCACTAATGCGAACATTCGGATGAAGCAAGAAAAGATAGATAACATCGATACATGTAGAATTTAGCAATCAAAGGTAGTCTTTTCATTAATCGCAAACAAGTCAAATTGCACCGTAACACATTACGTGTCACTATGTCATACAATTCTCAGAACTCATCCTACCAACTGATGTCTCAGTTAAGTTGGGAATTTTTAAAAGATACCACAATGAATACTAACCTACAAGAGTCATTAGGTGTTCCACCTGTCCCGAAAACGGAGTTCGAAAACGTAAATACGTAATCCTAAGGTTTCCGGTTTAGTCGTAAAGGACGTTAAATTAAAATCGTAAGTCCTAATCTCTTCTCGTAAATTTGTGAGTTTATGAACCAACACAAATTTAAATCTCAAAAATAATATTCACGGATAAATTTATTTTTCTGAAATGTCGGACTGTCACCAAAAACGGTGTATGTAAATGTAAGCACGTAACGTAGAATCCTCCGGTTTAGACGTAGTCGATGCTACTTCAAGACGTGAATCCAAATTTCTTCCCAAAAATAAGTGAGTTCATAATATAACATTAAATAATGTTTTTAAATAATATTTGAGAATAAAATATCAACCATAAATTGACGGATTGTCATAATTGTGCTATCCCGTAACACTCTAAAAGACCCTTTCGTTGTACCGATACGAAAATTGAGAGTGTTACAAGTTTTCTTTCCTTCAATCATCTACTCATCACACGAAACAGTCACAATCAGTAATGGATTCTGATTTCTGGTGCTCAGTTTGATCAACCTCACATCCATCATCTTATTCACAAAACATCCAGCTTCTTTACTTACTCACATTATCACTTCTCTGATGACTTACCCTTCCAGTCAAATCAGATTATCCTTATTGTCTCATCTGCCAATCCTTACAATCAATCATATTACCATCCTCAATTTCCTGATAATGCCATATAACAAAATATACAATCAGATTGCATAACTTCTATCACCAAGCTAACACAAAGCTTCCTTTTTCCAAGACGATAGTGAACTCTTACGATTCCACAGAACAATCACATAATACCCTCAAGTACTAGCTCATCTTCTCATTCTTTTCCGACTACTACTAGTAAAGTGCACAGAAAATTCGATCTATTATAGTTTCCTCCTACATACCTTCTCCTCATTGACCAGTAAAATCTTTAAATAGAATTTCCATTGATTACTCCCTGAATTTAGTACTCAATGCTCAACAACATTCCAATTTAATTCTTTCCACCTTTATTTATCATATCCTATGATATTCATCCTTATCCTGGTTAACTTTCTCACAACTCTAGTACAGTTAATCGCGCTATACTTCTTAATTCCATAAGCCCAGAAAATATTTCCTTAATATATATATAATGATTCTTTCGTCGGTGAATTTCTCATTTCAACCAATCGCAAATTCTCGTTGATTTCTCGTCCTCGGATCAATTAAAATGTAACATCTTCAAATCTCAATATATCCTTAATAACACCTTCAGAATTTAAATACACTATCAATAACACTTTTAGAATTTCAATAAAATTCTAACTCGATGATTACTAGATAAGAATATACAAATTACTTCATCTAAATCTCAAATCTTATCAGCACTTCCAAAATATAAGCTGTAATAGCATCAACATTCCCTTCATATTGATTTTCCATTATCTGAATAATTCCTTTATTCAATCTCCTTTGCCGAAATGAAAACATTTCATTATCACAGAAATACTAATTCTTATACCACATTCCTTGCTATTCCTTTAGCAGCTCGACCTCCAGTTAGTCCATACTTACTTCAAGTAAATAGATAATTACTTAAGTGGTATAAAATATATGTGATCTACACACCATACTTCCTCCTGCTTACCCGATTCATAGTAACTGCTTAAATACCATCTCTTCTTATCTTAGACTATTAAATTCCAAGTTTACCTTCTATTAGAGGAAATAAATTCCTATTCCTTATTGTCATTCGCAACAATACCGTTCCTTTACCCTTTTCTGCCACACTTAACTTTCTTTTTTCGTCTAGTTGAACATTCCCAAATGACTATTGATATATCAGACATCCATCAGTTACTCGAACTTGTCCAAAATGTTGCACATTTCCAATTACCATCAATATCCGTACGACACTCTTCACCGCATCTCTTCTCATTCCTAAGAATCTAACACATAGACATCCTTTTAAAATCTTGCGGAATAGCAGCAGCATCTCCAACTGGAACAACAACATCTTCATTCTCAACAGTATCTTCAACTAAAACAACAGCATCTCGTCTCCTCTTAGAACTATCAGCTTCAAACAATCTAACAATTATTCCCACAATCATATAATCTACCCTAATGGTTGGCAACCTTTGGAGACATATTTCAAGATACCCAGTCACACATGAATCCCCGCTAATGACAGAAACATATCTCACTGAACTCTTTCTATGTGATACCAGTAGAAATAAACTTAATAAGTATACACATCGAGATAGAAAGAATAAGATCTTTTCATCAAGATATATCATGATTACTACATGCGCCAACAACACATTACTACCTAAATTCCACAATCATCTCACAAAAGAGAAAATAACAAAGACACATCAAAATACTAAAGGGTAATAGTAGATTTCATCCATAAATCCAAGAAAATCACAACAAAATCTTGTCACTAATGTGACTTACCCTTACCATCCTAAACAACAACAATAATAATCCATCACAATACTACCTCACAACATCTAGATAATTCAAATACAACACAATAATACATAAACTGAAATACAACAAAGATCCATCACTACATCACTCCATAGGATGTGGTCCATCACTTTCTCCAACTTGGCTCATCCCTTCTTCATCTTCATCTGGTCCTAACTTGCAGCATCTCCTTTTTGGATCTAAACACGGTAGATTCTTAAATCCATACCTCAAATGCCCTCTTTGACACGGCGGATCTATCATATAATGAGAATCATCATACACCTCACTATCCTGAAACTTCCAATGTAGTTCAAGATACGGCCCAAGATGAGCTACATATTCACTTAACCTACGAAGCCTATCTATCTCTTTCTAATACTTCTCAAAATCAGTCCCATAACTTCTAACTTCAGCTCTAACCTCAGTTCTTCCAACTTCACTCTCAGTCATATAATTATCACTGTCAGATTCTACAACATTTTCCTTATCATCCATATCACCCTCATAATCTAACCATCCTCCTGAATTCTTATGATCACCTACTCGCTGATACTGCAAACTCCGTTGACCTACAACAAATCCCCTTTTCTTGACGTATATATGGTATGTCAGACATTTTCTTAATTCACAGAAAATTCAAAAGTAAATAAGGTCATTATTCAAAAATATATATGCAATGCATAACTATACAAATGCAAATGATTTACGTATGCCAAATATATATGTATGCGATGCAATGCAATGCAATGCAAATGATAATTATACAATACTCATAAAAATGAAATTATGATGAAAGCACTCCACGTCCTTTCATTAATACCAATACCTCATTGTAGTATTTACTTAATAAATACTCAAGAATTCACAACAGTTTTAAGGGATACATCTATAATAACAAAGAATAACAAAATAAATAATCTTACCAGAGCCTTGCAGAGAAGTTGCGTTGCTTTTATAAAATACTTTTGACACCAAAGTTATAGTTTAGGACATTTTCCAAAATCGACCCAATTCGCTATAACTAAAAAGTTCTGGTTACCAATCTTTAACACCCCCAATTTACATTGGGCAGCGGAAATACACAATTGGGTGTTATTTACAAACTTCATTTCACAAACTCTTTAAACGACCCAAAAAACACTATATTTAGGAGTAAATATGGAAATAATTTAAATCAATGTCTAAAACCTTCAATATCAAGAAAAATCAGTTTAAAAATATATCAGAATAGCGTACAGGTTCCCCTAGGATCTTAATCAAAACAACAAACCTTTTACCAAAACATTTGGCCATTTACTGTATGTTTATGACAATAGGGAAAGAAATTTGTTTTGACCAAATTACTACAAAAGCAATCCGCAATCCTTCTCCAGCAAGCTCCAGCAGCAATCCACTTCAATTACCTGAAATACATGCTTAAAATCATCAACAAAAAGGTTGAGCAAGTCTATAGGTTTTCCAAATCAACATTTGAACACAAAAGAAAAATGAATCAAGATCATTTAATAGAATTGTTGATCATACAATCTATGATTATGGGAATCTGGCATATAGCAATAGCTATTGAATTGTATTAAGCTCATGACACCGACCCCTTAACTTAGTCACCCACGCCTTATGCCGACATGACTAAATGAATTCCAGTGCCCCTACTAGGGTATCAATTGCAAGAATACCAATTCTCATTCTCGTAAACTTATCCTTCCCAGCGGGTTACTCAGCGTAAAGCCCTGGTCTTAGATAGGGTCGTCAGCCCAATAGTACTATTATTAGAATAAGCAGCTATTCCCAACTCACAACATCAAGTCAGAAGATAGTTAACGGCTCATGAATTTAGGGACTTTTGCAATTTACGTACTTATACAATTCAAAACAAGAAAGGCAACAAAGGCAACAAAGGCAACATTCGGGTCCAAACAATCAATCATGACTTGTGTTCATTTTACTTTCAAATAGCATGTATCCCCCTCGCGGGTTTTAAAATCATTCAAAACAATTACAAAAGCGAGGCTATAGACTCACCTGGAGTAATAGCAGTAGCAAGACGATCTTCGACGATAGTTGATGCCCGATAAACACAAAAACCGCAACCTATCAAATAAGGCGCGTTCATCAATAATAAACTCGAGTAAAATCCATACTTAGTAATATCAAACTCAAAATCATAAAATCACAACCAACACAAAATGAAAACAATACAAGTGACCTTTTACTCCATTCTATATGTTTATTCTATTAGTTAATTCTTTCGATAAAAATATGCCGGTACACACCAAATGTATAAGCTCATTTACCCCACTTAAACACGTCAAATTTTTATGATACTAATCAGAAATATCACTTACTATATATAGAAAGACCTGTTAAAAGCTTATCAAAAGATTTTACATTTAAAGTTCCCTGCCCGACACATCTTTGAACTACAAAAACCGGACAGTTTTACGTCAACAACTCATATAGTCTTTTAACTCATTTATTTTTCTCCGTTTATAAAACCGACACTCAACTTTGAAAATAAACTCAACATCATCATACTTATCATTCAAATCAGTACTTGACACATTTCAAAATCATTTTTATAGTCCCCGAGATTCGATCCAAATATCGACAACAATTATGTATTGTGACGATACTCGTCTCCCGGTACACGAATAATCGAACTAACGTAACTTTTCGCTCGTTTGGAGCTAGAAGCCCTACCTTATATCAAAACAAAGCTTAAAACATCCTCTTCAACAAAATCTAATTAGTTCATCTCAAACTCAAACTCATATTTTCAGAAAATTAAGTTTAATAATCTGTTTAAAAATATATATTTAAAAATCATTCAAAATTAATTTTTCACCACTTTTTAACCCTAAGTTTACCACTATAATCATCCTACTATCACTACTTTCAATCATAACACTCAAAATCACCCTAGATGATCAAATCATAAAAACCCAACTAAAAATCTTCAACATGCAATCATCAAATTTAATGTATAAACACATAAACACCTACATACAACAAGAATTTAAGATCAAATCATAAGATTTTCATCAAGAAATGGGTTTTCAAAAATGTGCTTGCATGTAAGAAATTTTTATACCAATGTGTAGAGAATCAAGAATTAGGAATGGGTCTTTGATTAGATTTTGTTGAATCAAACTCAAAATCAAAATTTTTGGGGTGTTGGTGTTGCTTGGGGTGGACGGGAAAGAAAGAAAGAGAGGAGGGGAGAGTGATTTTGTGGTGAGTGGAATTTTTGTTATGTGTTTTTGTGTTATTTTTCCAATTTATATTGAAAAAGTTTAGGGTAGTTTTTGCCAATTGTGATTCTTGTGGACCAAAATGCAAATACTTTGTTAAAAAGCGGGAAATGACTATTAATCACTTTTGAAAATATTTACGGGTCTCGGGTTTCATAAAAATGCTTCTCAAAACATAAAACGCACACAAAATATGATATTATATAGTCCCGGCACGACTTAATATGACATTAAAATAAAATGTCAAAATATTAAACATCGACATGTTTAAAACAAAACGTAAAATTTTTCGGGCATCCGTCGATATCGTCGTCACTAATAATCCTCGCAACTCGTCAAAACTTAAAAATAAAATTTTCAACATCATCCAAATCAAATCACCAATCGTCATGACAATCAACCTCGTCAAAAATTTCAAAAATATACGTAAAAATATAATTAAACAATGACAACGGTTTTGGGTTGTTACACTAATAGTACCGGTTCCCATCTCATGAAGTGCGGGTTCAGAGTTGCGTTGCTCAGAAGCCATCGTTGTCAGCTCATCAAAATCGACATCAATAGTTTCTATTATCTTTCCAAGACGACGGTTATAAATACGGTAAGCTTTCTTTGCAGGTGAGTAACCAATGAAAATCCCTATATCAGCCTTCGGTTGAAGTTTGCCCAAATTCTCACTATTTGTATTTGGATAACAAAGTGCACCAACACATGAAGAAAAGATATATCGGGTTTACGTCCATGAAGAAGCTCATATGGTGTTTTTCCATGGTGCTTACGAATGATAGAGCGGTTTTGGTATAAAATGTGGTTGCCACTGCTTCAGCCCATAAGAATAAAGGAGCATTCGCATAAATCAACATAGTTCTAGCAGCTTCCATAAGTGTACGATTATGTCTTTCTACGATACTCTTTTGTTGTGGAGTGCGAGTAACTGATTTTTCGTGTGAAATGCCAACCTCTTCATAGTAGTCTCGTAGAGTTTGATTAATGAACTCAGTTCTATTATCAGTTCGAATGCGGCGAACAGTAGCATTAAGACACACTTGGATCATCTTAAGAAATTTGATAATAAATGCTGGTGCTTGATCCTTTGTCGCTAAGAACTTGACCTATGTAAACCTTGAAAAATCATCAACCATGACGAGGATGTATTTTCTACCACTCACACTAGCCGTACGCATTTGCCCGTAAAGATCCATGTGCAAAAGATGTAGAATTTCCTGGTTGGTGTCTTCAGCTTTAGGTTTGTAAGACTTATTGGTGCTTTTCCCCAATGAACACGCGGAACATAAATGGTCCTTGTTCAACTTGAGATTTGGAAGACCACGAACAAGTTTGTTTTTAGCCAAATGGTTAATTGCCTCAAAGTTAAGATGAGATAACCGTCGATGCCACAACCATGACTTGGTCGTAGATGCTTTGGAGAGAAGGCATACAGGAGAAGCGGCCATCATATTTTGAATAGAAAGTGTGTAGAGATTATCCCATCGAGAACCTTTTAACAAATCATTTCCTGCAAGATCACGAATGAAGCAAGTATGTTGTCAAAAAGCAAACTCAGGGTTTGAATCACAAAATTATCCCACTGAGAAGAAGTTATGATCGAGTCCTTCCACATAATACACCCTTGAAATCATAACATTCCCAATCTGATATTCACCATATCCCATGATCTTTGCAATGTGGTCGTTACCAAATTTAACCGTTCCTAGAAACTTGCTGAAGAAATTTTTGAGCATCCAGCGAGCTCTGGTCATGTGCTTTGAGCACCTAGAGTCCAAGTACTAGAGGATGATTTGGACCATCTGAAAATATCACCAGACAAAGACTATGTATCAAAATCTAATTGTTCCTCTGTGTTAGCAGGTACATATATAATTATCTTAGATTTTCTATCAGAAGAGTTCTTAGGTTTCCAAATATTCTTCCTAGATGTCGACTTAGGTTCTAGTTGTCTATGATCCTGACGTACTTCTTTACTGGTAGGCACAATAGTGGACGCAGACCTATTTAAAGGGCGCTTTTTCCATTTCTTAATGCTAGAGTTCCTATTTAAAGAACGCTGAGACCTAACTTCAGTGGATGTGATCCTAGTTAAAGGGCACTTAGTTCCATTTACAGTGAAGGTCCTACCAGTGGGTTGCCATTTCCATCTAACTTGGGTAAATTTCTTCCCCTTTGGTTTCCATTCAAGGTTGTTCCTAATGGCATACATTTCATTAACATGGTCAACAAGGCATACATCATGACACTAAGAAAACATGCATTCATTACAATTCCAACATCTCAAATTAGAATTCACATTTTTCTTTGGCTTCTGCATAGCAACAGAGTCTTTTGTCCTAGCTACATGATTCTTTTTATTCAAATCTGAAATAACGTTCCTAGAGTGAACTTCTACTTTCTTCTTCATAGTGCCACTATTGGAAGGCTTGATCCTATCTTTCTTAACTCGTGATCCTTTAGCCTTAGTAACGCAATTACCCCTTTAGAAGGCAATGGAACATTAGTGGCAAATTTTTATTTAGCCTTGATGGGTGTGTTTAAAACAGGCTTAGCTCTTGGGGTCTTATTGAATGGAGTCATGGCAATGGTGGGGGGTTGTGGTTTACGTGGTGAAGAACCCGGTTGTCCTATGAAATTAGGATGTGCTAAACAACACTGAACCCTCTCAATATATAAGTGGGCAGCATTAAAATCATTGTTCATGGGATCAGATTCATATAAATCATCTAATATGTACCTTGTAAGAAGCACATGCCTAATCGCATTTTTCATATAATCCATATATGATAGTGAAATGTTCTTATTGTACGGGTTTGATAGGTGTGAAAACACCCATCCTTTTACCACTTATTTCTTACTAAAACAAGACCAAAACGCGTGTTTAATATCATTTGTTTGGAATTATGCGTGGTTTTTGTGTTTATTGTGTTTTCAGAGTCAACCGGATGATTATTGAAGAAAACATGGGATTGCACGGGTTTTATCAAGGAAAAAGACTAAAGACGAAGTCTATTGTCCAAGAGATGCAAAAGATTTGAAGTCAATGGGCCTATTTGAAGATTTATCGAAGAAAAGGACCAAAGATGGAAGATTTACATATGTCGAAGAAACTCAAGTCTATTTAACGAAGAAATTAAAAGACGTGTCGAATTTAATCGTCGACAAATCCCGAATCAGAATCAAAAACGTCGACTTTTCTGAAAAGACGAGAAGACAAGAAGAGAGGAAGAAAGCCCACTCACCAACCAACCACTTAGCCTATAAAAGGAGATCACCCTCACAAAATTTAGAACTAGTTTTTATTTTTCCCAGTTCCTCTTTTCTTTCGTAGCAAGCCAACACCACTAAGGTGTTGGCGATTCTTCATTTTTGTTCAATCCTTCATTTTGTAAGCTTTTAATCTTTTACCTTTGATTGTTTAACCTTAATCATCAATATAATCTTTCCATTTCATCTTGTTAATCTTCTCTTTTTATTCTAAGTTTTAAAGTTCTTGTTTGATTGATTTTGATCTTTAAAAGTTAATGGTTTTGTGTTTTTATGATTGGGATTTGATGTTTATGGTTAGTAGATGATTAGCTATTAGTTTTGTTTATGATTTGGTTAAAAACTTGGTCGAATTTGGATTAAATTCGTTCCCCTGTTCTAGTTTCTGTCTTCTGATCTTCGAATCCCAGACATTCCGAATAGTCCATTTGTTTTTCCCTTATTCGGAATATTCATTTATTCCGAATAGTCTTCTTAAATTTTCTTCTATTCGGAATAATGGTATATTCTGCATAGCATGCTTATTCCGAGTAGTCTAAACATTCCGCATAAGCTTCCTTTTTCCGCATAGGTCGTATATTCCGCATAGTCAATTTATTTAGTATAACCGTTTATTCCGCATGGTATTTGTTAGGACCATTGTAATAGTTATATGTAATAGGTAGACTAGGAGGTATGGAGTTCCTCCTGGTCCTAGTAGTAGTAGGAGCAAGTCCTGCTCCTGGTCCTAGTCGAAGTCAAACTTTATTATTTACTTAATATTCTGTTAGGATATGCATGAGATATGTTAGGAAAGGATATGCATATCAGTTTTACACGTTTTCTTTAATGATGTATTAGGCTATCCTTGTAGTATAAAAGGAACCTTAGGCAGAAGGGTTAGACACACCTTCACCAAACACAGTTCTAGTAATTATTAATATTAGAAATCCTTAGAAAGGATCAAGTCTTTATAGTTATTTTGTTCTTCTTAATTATATTCATATTCTACATTCATATTGTGTATAGAGTCTCTTTGTGATTTGACTTGTGATTACAGAAGTCATTCACCGGTCCTGACAGGCTGCAAGATCTACATCTAGTAGACCCAACAAGTGGTATCAAAGCCTGGAAGGGTCTCTATACAAGAAGAATCAAGTTTTCTTATTTCTGACAATTTGTTTATCATGTCTGCCTCAACTTCTACTCAAACAGGAGAAGACAGCACTCCTAAAATTGTGCAACCTCAGTAGATCCTGGCTACGGTCTCCAACACGAATGGAAAATTCCCTCTTCTGAAGAAGGGTGAATATGATAACTGGGCAATGAAGATGGAATGGTGGATCACCAACACTGATCAAGATCTTTGGAAGATCATTCTGAATGGGAACAGCAGGAAGCTTACTGGACGAGACAAGAACGGCAATATTACTCTTCTTGACCCTAAATCTCATGAGGAAATCATAGCTATTCATAAGGAGGTAAAAGCAAAAACGATTTTGCTTCAATCTCTTCCTGAAGATCACATGGGTGACTTCTACCATTTGGATGATGCCAGAGAGATCTGGAATGGCATAAAAGCAAGGTTCGGCGGGAATGAGGAGTCAAAGAAAATGCGAAGGTCCATGCTGAGAGATGAATTTACCGAATTCAAAATCTCAGAAACTGAAGGTCTAAATCAAGGGTATGATAGGTTCCAGAAGATATTGAGCCAGTTGAATCAACTTCGGTCAAAGCCTGATGATGGTGACATTAATGCAAGGTTTCTTAAAGCCTTACCCTACTCATGGAATCAGGTGGTGATCTCTCTCAAAGCCAAAGGTGGGCTTGACTATCTCACCTTTGATGATCTGTTTCATAGGCCTAGAACATTCGAACCTCATGTGAGAGGATTTCCTAGTGACTCTTTTCCCACCCCTGCTAATTCAGCCTTTGTGAGTTCTATGGCATCTAGTCCCATGTCATATGCAAGTAGCCCAAGCAATACTGTCTCCTCTCAGCATACTGTTCAGCATACTTCTGCTCCTGATCCTACTGCCAAGTCTGGTAGTATGGTAGAAGCTGTTCTTCATTCTTTTGTGGCTGATGTTAATGCTGAACAACAACTTGCTTTTGATGACTTCAAACAGGTCGATAAACTTGACCTGGATGAGATGGATCTTAAATGGCAGATGGCCATGCTTACCCTTAGGGTTCACAAGTTTGAGAAGAAAGCAGGAAGGAAATTTAATTACAACCCTCGGGAGCCAGCAAGATTCGATAGAAGCAAGGTACGATGCTATAACTGCCAGCAACAGGGTCACTTTGCAAGGGAGTGCCCTAGCAAGAATGATCAGGAGAAGAGCAGGTACTCCGCTTTCAAGGTTCAGGAGGTAAAAGATGACAGGAAGACATTGGTATCTGTTGACTCTATGGTCAACTGGAATGATCATCAGGCTTCTACTCTGGAATCAGCTGAATCCTCGACTGACGTGTTTGCAATGATTGCTGGGAATCTCTCTGATGCAGAAGAAGCAGACGAGTTTGCTCTTATGGGCATCTCACCTCAGGTACAACATTGTCCTCTTGGTTGTCATGATAAATACTCAGAATTGTTGTCCCAATTTAATGAAGTAAATGATCAAAATGATAAGTATTTTTTAGAGGTTCAAGCCTATAAGGCTTCATTAAACACATTGGAACAACAAAAGAGGTGGTTACAAGATACACAACGTGCGTATGAGGATAAAATCAGGATACTAAGCATTGATTTAGAAAACACTACAAATATGCTTAAATATACAGAAACTGAAAAAGATGCTAGTATCAAAGAAAAAGAGGAGATGCAAGCTAAATTAGATGCTACAATGCTAAGATTTGACAAATGGCAAAAGGCACCTAAAAATCTTTCAAAATTAATTGATAGTAGCATGTCTGGCAGAACTAAAAGAGGCTTAGGATTTGAAAAATATATTGATGCAGAAGATGTATTTGATTTATCTTTTTCAAGTGTCTTTGATGCCGACAAAGAGGATGAGGGCAAACCTAGTTACAATAGGTTTAAACCAGCAACAGAAATGCATGCTGTCCCTCCTTCTCTTACTGGAACTTTTATGCCCACCTCATGGCATAATGACTCGGATGGATCACAGATGCTTGAGTCCCCAACAAGTTCTACTAATACTAATGACTTTGTCTCATGTACTTTCAGTGACAAAGCCGGTGACTCTGCATCTAATGGTTCAAGTGAAGAGTCAAGACCTACAAGTTCCAAGTTGAATGAACATGCTGCTACTGGTGCTAGGAAGTGTGAAGAAAAAGTTTCTGTCAAGTCAAGTGTGTCTGGTCCTTGTTTATTGAGTCCTAGGAAGAATGTTTTTCCTAGAAATGTGTGTAATAAAGTAGGCAGTATGAAACAATCTCATTCTAATAAAAGGTCTTTCAAAACTTGTTTTGTTTGTGGCAGTTCCTTTCATTTAATTAAAGATTGTGATTATTATGACACACATGCATCTGTTAATC
Source organism: Glebionis coronaria (assembly GCA_025667525.1). Taxonomy (NCBI): domain Eukaryota; kingdom Viridiplantae; phylum Streptophyta; class Magnoliopsida; order Asterales; family Asteraceae; genus Glebionis; species Glebionis coronaria. The sequence goes on from CM046877.1 coordinate 426,806,378, forward strand.
ATGCTTTTCCTGCTCCTGGTTTACCAGGAGCTGCTTCATATGCCTCTAGAAGACTTAATCCTAGTGCTCCAATGTTTAATACTTCTAGAGTATCCTCTCCTTTCGCGTCTGATTATTGGAGAGATAGTGGATTCCAAACAACCAGTAATTATTTTCAAAATTTTAATCCAATCTATCCGCATAATTTAGACCACACGTATTTTGGTTTGGGAAATTTGGGAACTGCTGTTAAGCCCTCAGCAGGTTGTTCTTGGTCAAATAATAATACCCATATGATGCATAGGCAACCAAGGAACAATGGTGGATCTCATCAATCTTCTTGGCATTCTTCTAATGATCCACAAGGCAGGCTCAAACCTGAAAAGGTTTGGGTCCCCTTAAGACACTAACTTTTGCATTTTTATTATCTTGTTGTTGTAGGTTACTCCATACCAGGATCCTAGTCTAGGCATTGTTGATAGTGGTTGCTCCAGGAGCATGACTGGCAATAAAAGTCTTCTCTCTAACTTTGTACCATTTCATGGAGGCAAGGTCTATTTTGGTGGAGGTGAAGGCAGAATCACTGGCAAAGGAACGATAAAGACTCCAAATCTAAATTTTGAGCAGGTCTACTATGTGGAAGCACTTCAACACTTCAACTTGATATTGGTCTCTCAGATTTGTGACAAGAAGCAGTTTGTACTCTTCACCGATACTGATGCACTTGTGCTTTCCAAAGATTTTCAGCTTCCGGATGACTCACAAGTTTTACTCAGAATCCCTAGAAGACACAATCTATATAGCATCAAGTTGAATGAAGTCAACCCTACTGGTCAACTAGCATGTCTGGTTGCAAAAGCCTCAGAAGATGAAGCCACTAAATGGCACCGAAGGATGGGGCATGTGAACTTCAAGACCATTCACAAACTTGCAAATCTGAATCTGGTCTCTGGTTTACCTCCCAAGACGTTTCGAAATGATATAAATTGTATTGCCTGCAGCAAAGGCAAACAGCACAAAGCATCCTTCAAGGCCATTACTGCTATAAGTCTAATTACTGAACCATTGCAGCTTCTACACATGGACTTATTTGGTCCTACTTCCATCAGGAGTCTTGACCACAAGCAATTCTGTTTGGTGGTAACTGATGGTTATAGCAGGTTTACGTGGGTGTTCTTCATGGCTGCCAAAAGTGAGACCTACTCAATTCTTAGAGATTTTCTTACCTTGATAGAGAATCAACTGTCCAAGAAAGTTAAAGGTATTCGTTGCGACAATGGAACAGAGTTTAAAAATAAAGACCTCATCGCACTTTGCAATGCTAAGGGCATCAAAAGAGATTATAGTGCTGCTAGGACTCCTCAACAGAATGGTGTGACAGAAAGAAAAAATAGGACACTAATAGAAGCAGCAAGAACTATGCTTGCCGATTCCAAGCTTCCAACCATGTTCTGGACAGAAGCTGTTAATACTGCAAGTTATGTTTTGAATAGGGTTTCTATTACCAATCCTCACAAGAAGACTCCTTATGAGCTTCTCACGGGCAAAGTTCCAAATATTGCTCATTTGAAGCCTTTTGGGTGTCCAGTCACCATTCTGAATACTAGTGACTATTTGGGGAAGTTTGATGGCAAGACAGATGAAGGATACATTGTGGGATATTCAGCTCATTCTCGGGCGTATCGTGTCTACAATCTTCAAGCCAAACGGATCATTGAAACTATTAATCTCAGGTATTTTGAAGAGAAGTCAAACATCCAAGGCAAAGGTCCAGAATGGTATTTTGATCTTGATTATCTTAGTGATTCGTTAGGATATTTTCGTTTCAAAACTAACCATGATGCAGGACCACAAGTGTTTGCAACTTCTAGTACTGGTGTTCCTTCTAGTCTTTCTGATTCAGATGATGAGGATGACATTTTTGTGGTTCCATCCTACTCCACCACGGTTTCTCCTACTCCTCCTAGTGATGCAACTCCATTGGATGTACAGGATTCCCAAGCAGCTCTTGACACTCTTCTCAAACAACAACACGAAGCTACTAAAGCAGCTGCTCACGGTAGTTTTGAGTTTCCCTTGGTTGAGCCTACTGACAAAGTTGCTTCTGGTACTCCAGCTTCTGCTCCTAGTGCTAGCTTATCACCTACTGGTACTCCGGCTAGTGAGTCTACTTCCAATACACGTTTCTCCAGTCCTTCTGATTTGGGGAACCATGAAAAGAAGTCTTCTACCAAGCTGGATGATATTCATAAACAACCGGTAGATGGGATTTTCCAAAATGCTTCATATGATGCTGACTTTGTTGGTGATCTCAATAACTTGGCACCAGAAGTGGAGGTTTCTTCCAATCCAGTCTTGCAATCACATAAAGATCATCCTACCACTCAAATCATTGGAGATCCTGGTTCTACTGTCAAGACACGCAGAATGCAGCAGAAGGCCTCGTCTGATCATCATGCTCTTGTGGGCTATATTGAGGATCAAAAGCGTAATAATCATACGGACTTTCAGCACTGTTTGTTTGCTTATTTTCTTTCACAGGTGGAACCTAGGTCTGTTTCTCATGCACTTGAGGATCAAAGTTGGGTGGAGGCTATGCAGGAGGAAATGCATCAATTCTTGTTTCAGAATGTTTGGGTTCTGGTTGACTTACCAGATGGAAAGACAGCTATCAATACCAAATGGATTCTTAAGAACAAGAAGGATGCACGGGGAATTGTCGTAAGGAATAAAGCTAGGCTTGTCGCACAAGGACACACTCAAATTGAGGGAATTGACTATACTGAAGTCTTTGCACCGGTTGCACGGATCGAGGCCATTCGTCTATTCTTGGCCTTTGCTTCTTATGTTGGCTTTACGGTGTTCTAGATGGATGTCAAGAGTGCATTTCTCTATGACAAAATTGACGAGGAAGTGTATGTTACTCAACCTAAGGGGTTTGTAGATCCACTTCATCCCAAGAAAGTCTACAAGGTGGTCAAGGCTCTTTATGGGTTACATCAGGCTCCTAGAGCTTGGTATGAGTGTCTTTCAACTTTCTTGTTAAAGAATGGCTATAGAAGAGGTACTATTGACAAAACACTATTTCTTCGGCGGAATTCCAAGGATATTATCCTTGTTCAGGTTTATGTGGACGACATTATCTTTGGTTCTACAAGGAAGGAGTGGTGTGATGAGTTTGAACACTTGATGAAAGGCGAATTTCAGATGAGTGCAATGGGAGAACTGTCATTCTTCCTTGGTCTTCAGGTCAAGCAACAATCGGATGGGATTTTCATCAGTCAAGATAAATATGTCCATGAGATTCTTCAAAAGTTTGACATGGATCCTCTTAGACCAGCAGCAACTCCTTATGAAGTTGTTAAAATCAAACTTAAGAATGAGCCAGACCCCCCGGTAAATGTTCACATGTACAGGTCTATGATTTGCTCTCTCATGTATTTGACTGCATCACGTCCAGACATTATGTTTGCAGTAAGTGCTTCTTCTAGACACCAGGTGACTCCAACGTTTTCGAACTTAAATGCCGTGAAGAAGATTTTCAAGTATATCAAGGCTCAACCTAAATTGGGTCTATGGTATCCTAGAGAATCTCCTTTTGTTCTAGAAGCCTATAGTGATAGTGACTATGCTGGTGCTAATAATGATAGGAAGTCTACTACTGGTGGTTGTCAATTTTTGGGTCGTCGACTTATTTCATGGCAATGCAAGAAACAGACAATCGTAGCTACTTCTTCAACAGAAGCTGAATACATTGCGGCTGCTAGTTGTTGTGGACAAGTTTTGTGGATCCAAAATCAGATGTTGGATTATGGTTTCAATTTTATGAATACCAAAATTTTTATTGACAATCAAAGCACTATTTGCATTGTGAAGAATCCTGTTTTTCATCAGCGGACGAAGCATATTGAGATTCGGCATCATTTTATACGGGATGCCAATGAGAAGAAGCTGATACAGGTTCTTAAAGTTCATACGGATGACAATGTTGCTGATTTGCTGACTAAAGCTTTTGATGGTCCTCGGTTTAACCACTTGGTGGTTCATATTGGGATGGTCAATCCTTGAGGTCTAGGATTGAGGGGAGGCAAAGCCTAAGGGGAGGCTTTGTGTACATATTAGGTCAGACTAACGTATTAATAGTATTTAACAGCATAGTTTCTTGGTTATGATGGTGTGTGGTGCTTATGATGGAGGATTTTTGCTCTCTTCTGGTGGATATGGCCTTACATGACTGGCTTCTGGTCCTCTTTGGTCAGCTTCTAGTTATAATTGGTTGGCTTCTGGTGGTTTAAATTCTTCCATGTCAAGTGGTTTTTGGCTCCTGGTACTGGTCTGGCATACTGTTCATTCCTTTTGTCCTTTGTTAATCACGTTTTGCTTCTGGTCTGACCATTGTGTGCTTTGACTTTTGGTCAACGCTCCCATTGAGGAAGAGCTTCGAGAGCGCAGGCGTGCACAAATTCAGCATGATGCCATGCATTGGAGTGATAGTGAATGGATGCAAGTGTTGACTGTTCTCACTCGGGATTATGCTCAGTTTAAAGATCTTTTGGGTGATGATGTTGATTAACACAATTGTATTCTGAGGGCTATGGTAATGATGCGTAAGCACCAGTTGGCTCTTGCTGCAGAACTTAAGAAACAGCGAAGGAATAGACCTTTATCTCGGGCTGAGGAGCGCCAACAGATGCAACGTTATGTGAAATATCAATCTGCTGCTCATTTCAATGCTCCGTGGACTTGGGCTCGGGTGCGGGCTTTGAATTTTGATGAGCTAAAGTCCCTTTATGAAAAGATGGTTAAGCGTCAGAGTCAACCTATTCCGGAAAGATTTATTTACCATCCTCGTGGTATGACTTCTTCTATGCCTGCTGATTCTACTGGTCTTTCGTCTGCTCCCACTCCTGGTTCTGCTGCTAGTCTTTCTGGTTTTGTTGATACTTCCGTTGGTCCTTCTACTACACCTTTGGTTGCTCCTATGGGTTCTACTGCTGGTCCTGCTACTACCATCTTTGCTACTACCACCACCACTCATGCTTCTACCACCACACATGTTCCTGCAAGCACCTTTGTTACCACCACCACCATACCTACTACATCTGATGTGCCATCTCCTCACCACCAGCTCCTGGAACTCAACCTAATCCTACTTCTGATGTAGCTCCTAGTGGTCCATTGGGTGGACACATTCATGAGTCTACTTCTACTGCTTCCCCTGCTGCTGCTGCGGTTAAGGTAAAGGTTGAATCCACACCTACTGATCCCACACCAAGACGTTCCATTCGCCAGAAACAAGCTCGTCGTGTTCGCCGTGGTAAGACAGTTCCTTTTGAGAAGCGTGATCCTGAGAATTTAATTGATGCAGCTTCTGACAGCGATTCTGACTTACCCTTGGGCAATGGAAACATTACTGGTTATATGGTTGAGCGTTCTACCACACTTCCTGGTGGCGTATCCCATCGGATTACTTTGAGTGATGGGTCTGTGCGATTGGCAACGGGTTTGCAGGGTGTGTTATCTTGGGCTGACCGTATGGATCTTATGGCGTTGTTTGGACTTGTTGATTCTAGTATGCCGTTTGACCCCATGGCTGTGTCTTCATGGCCTGGTATGCGAATCTGGGCTGATCTCAAGTTGATGTTGGATCCTCCTCCAAATGCTCCTGTTTCGGGCATATGGAAGGATCAAATGCAATGGGAGATTCTACGCTGGAAGCTATATGCTGGATGTGGAGTTCATATGTTGGAATTAGAATCTGGTCATATGGTGTTTATGCTGATAGATGTGGAGTATCCTTTGACTATTTCTTCCATGGAGGCGATGTTGGCGAGTCACTTGCAAATTTCTACTGCTCCTTCTGGAAATGAGTCAAGTATGGCCACGACATTGGTAGAGGGTATTCAGGCGCGGTTGCTAGCAGATAAAAAGGCTGCTTCTGGTATGTAAGGTGATTGGGTTGTAAGTGTTTATGCTTTGTATTTTTGTTCATTTGTTCTTATTTTTATTCTTTTCACCAATATGTACAGTGATTGGTGAACTTCATTCTTTAGAGTTAAAAAAAAAACAAAAAAAACAAAACACCTTTCATAAAAAAAAAAAAATATATATATATATACTTTTTATATAATATCTGCTTATACTTTAAACACAGTTTAGATTTTATACTTGTACATAATATCCCTTGGCTGCTTCACAATGTGGTTCCTGATTTGAGCTTGTCCTGGTACTTGGTTTCACTTGGTGTTGGACGTGGTCCACACAACAAATGGTTCTCAACTTACCATGTCTAATCGACAAGAAAAAGTTGATTCACCTTGAGGGTACGGCTCTTGGTGCGATTCTCAAATCCGTTGATGGTTGCCAGGTTACCCAAAACTGGATGGTTTTCACTTGCCATAGTCTTGGACTGAAAAGTGACTAATCCACGGGGGTACGACTCTTGGTAAAGATCTTATCAAATCCGTTGATAGCTGTAATAGCTTGCTTAAAGCTATAGGGTGTTCAACTCACCGATGCTTCATTGCTAAGAGTTGGCGAGTCCAGAGGGGTACGGCTTCTGGTAAAGACGCCTCAAATCCGTTGACGGCTGTGATGATTTGCCTAAAATCATCAGGGTACTCCCACTCACCATTGATTCACGTTCTAAGAGTTGGGCTGGGTTCTAGTCTCCCAGGGTGATGCTTATTCCACCAGAATGACTAGCTAGCCCAAGAGCGAGCAGCTACTTGGTAAAGGCTCATCAAATCTGCTCATGTTGCTGAAAAGATTCAACACGATGCTGATTTGTTACAAGCTTTGGAGAAGCTTCTAGTGTTTCATGTTGCGGCTGTTACTCTGATTCTTATCTTGTTGATGCTGCTATTTGTTTTGCTGATACAATCCTCGGGCTTTCTTTGCACGTTTTCCAGGAAACTTGAACTCAACAGGTCAAATTCAAGTTTAGGGGAGGATTGTTAGGACCATTGTAATAGTTATATGTAATTGGTAGACTAGGAGGTATGTAGTTCCTCCTGGTCCTAGTAGTAGTAGGAGCAAGTCCTGCTCCTGGTCCTAGTCGAAGTCAAACTTTATTATTTACTTAATATTCTGTTAGGATATGCATGAGATATGTTAGGAAAGGATATGCATATCAGTTTTACACGTTTTCTTTAATGATGTATTAGGGTTTCCTTGTAGTATAAAAGGAACCTTAGGCAGAAGGGTTAGACACACCTTCACCAAACGCAGTTCTAGTAATTATTAATATTAGAAATCCTTAGAAAGGATCAAGTCTTTATAGTTATTCTGTTCTTCTTAATTATATTTATATTCTACATTCATATTGTGTATAGAGTCTCTTTGTGATTTGACTTGTGATTACAGAAGTCATTCACCGGTCCTGACAGGCTGCAAGATCTACATCTAGTAGACCCAACAGTATTTATTCCGAGTAAGCCTGATATTCCGCATAGTAAAACATTCAGCATAACCTTGATTATTCCGCATAGCAATCTTTATTCCGAATAGCCTACTATTCCGGATGGTCGAATATTCCGCATAGACCTCATTATTCCGAGTAAGCTTGATATTCCGAGTAGCATTGTTATTCCGCATGGCCCACTATTCCGCATAACCATTATTCTGCATGATTATATATTCCGAACAGAGCATATTTTCAGTAAGTTCGTTTTACTGTTTTGTCATTTAACTGTTTAATTTAAATTCAAGTTTTATTTAAGTAATTGTTTTGGTTTAAATCTTTATTTACTTCATGCATTCACCTTTTTAGTAGAATAGAAAACCAAACCCACTATTTGTCACCAAGAACAAATCACTCCACTTTTAGCTGTGATCAATTCGGGGAGATACCGAGAACTAAATCTGAAACCCCATTGCAAATCCCTTGTATCAAATGGCGCCGCTGCCGGCTCTTCTCGTTAAGATCAACAGTTTTTTGTGAGAAGTTGGATTTTGGGATCCGTTCACCGTGAACGTTACTTTTTCATAAAAAATTTCAAAAACACAAAAAATATAAAATTTTCAAAAATCCTAAAAATTAGAAAAAAACATAAAAACCCAAAATATTTTTGCTTTGTTTTTGCCTTGTTAGTTCTTTTGCAGGTGCATGCGTACACGATCAACGTCTTATCAAGAGCCCGAGCCTCTCGAAGACTTAGACATGGCCGGTGTACAAAACAACAACAATAACCCACCTCAAAACAATAATAATAACAATAACAACCCACCTCTCAACAACAATAATAACAACAACAATGAGCCTCTACCAGACAATCGCCCGATGATTGAACTGTTACAAGCACATGTGGAGGGCAACAATGATCCAATTGTCATACCCGCGATTGCAGCCAACAACTTTGAGCTCAAATCCGGCTTTATCCAGATGGTCTCTGCTCAACCATTCTTGGGGCGTACCATTGATGACCCACATGACCACATCAAGAGATTCCTACAACTCACGAATACGGTCAAATTCAATGGTGTTCCACAAGAGGTAATCCGTTTACAACTTCTTCCTTTCTCCTTAGAGGGACAAGCCCGGCATTGGCTTGCAAAGGAACCGCCACAAAGTATTCTGACGTGGACGGATTTGGAGACCAAGTTCATAAACTACTTTTTCCCACCCTCTCGTACTACCGCTTTGCGGAATGAAATTATCAATTTTGAACAAAAGTACGATGAGTCTTTTAGTGAATCTTGGGACCGTTTCAAAGATCTTTTGAGAAAATGCCCACAACATGGTTTTACCAAAGTGCACCAAATTAACACTTTTTATAATGGTTTAAGCATGAATGACCAAGATTCACTAAACAGTGCCTCGGGGGGTAATATTTTGGTTAAGACCTCTAATGCCGCTTGGGATATCATTGAGAATAAGTCTCGTGTGCAAACCAAGAGTGTGCGGACCAATGTCGCTAGTGCTAGTACTAGTGACCACGACAAGCGACTTGACAAAATTACTACGCTTCTTGAATCGCTTGCTACCCAAACCGCCAGCAACACCAACAGCATCAATGCTAAAAACGCTCAAGTCAATGCTGTCAGCCAACCATGTGAAATCTGCGGGGGTCCTCACTCTTACACCACTTGTACCGCCACCCAAGACTACCCTTCTGAGAATGTGAATGCAGCATACGGCACCTATCCTCCGGCTGCTTATCAAGCCCGTCCTCAACGTGACCGCAACTTGCTTAGCTACCGCTCTAACAACTATCTCTCACCACCCGGTTTTCCTCCTAATAACCCAAACCAACAACAAAACCTCAATCACCCTACTCAACAACAACAACCTCGTACACCATACATACCACCTCACAAACAACCATATCCACCTCAACGAAACAACCAAGTTAACCAACAACCTTCTTATCAACCACCCGCATACAATGCTCCTCCCAACCAACCCACCGCATTACACCAAGACACTGGAACCTACATGAGGACTAATGATGTGATCGTGGACAATCTCCAACGGGAAGTGCTCAACTTGAAAGCAGACCTGGTGAAAAAAGGGAACGATTTGAGAGCTGATATGAGAAACACTTTGGATAGTCAAACGAATGACTTAAAGAACATGATGGCTAGTTTCTTCCAAGGTAATCAACCCTCTTCTTTGGGTACTCTTCCGAGTAACACCGTTGCAAATCCAAGAGGTGAGATGAAAGCAATCACCACTCGCAGTGGCAAAGGTACCAAGGAACCCGAGCTTCCTATACCTCCACCGGTGATTGTGACTAAAGAAACCGAGTCACCTGCTCCTATTCCTCATCCTTCTACTTTCCCAATTTCTCCGCCTCTTACTTCTACCCATCCTCCACCCAAGGATGTGAGTGATCCTTCGATCCCAAAGCCTTCCTCTTCTTCCGATATACCTTATCCCTCAAGGTTGAGGAAAGAGAAGCTCAAAAGCAAGGATGATATTCAAGTTTCGAACTTTCTAAAAATGTTTAAACAATTGAATTTCAACATCTCCTTCGCTGAGGCTCTCGCTCACATGCCCAAGTATGCAAAAATGTTCAAAGATCTTCTTAGTGACAAGGAGAAGCTTCTTGATATTGCTAACACCCAACTTAATGAGAATTGCTCTGCAATGCTCTTAAGGAAATTGCCAACCAAGCTTGGTGATCCAGGTCGTTTCTTAATCCCTTGCAACTTCCCGGGAGTAGAGAATTGCATGGCCCTAGCCGATCTAGGTGCCAGTATTAACTTAATGCCCTTAAGCGTTTGGAAGCAATTATCTCTCCCTGAGCTAGTCCCCACCAAAATGACTTTGGAATTAGCCAACCGTACGGTTGCTTATCCAGTGGGGATAGCCGAAGACGTCTTTGTAGGAGTCGAAAAATTCACATTTCCTGCCGATTTCGTCGTCGTCGACTATGACATGGACCCTCGTGTGCCATTGATCGTTGGTCGTCCATTCTTGAGGACCGGTCGCACTCTCATCGATCTTGAAGCCGGTGAGCTTATCATGAGAGTGGGTGACGATAAAATCGTTTTCGACATGGGAAAATTGTCTAAACAACCTTATTCTAACGAGAATGTTAATTGTATTGACGTTCTTGATGAGGCTTGTGAAGAACACTTCAAAGATGCTTGTAAAATTATTCCAACCTCTCTTCCCAATGTTGAGACCGTTTCCTCTATCGATTCATCACTATCTCTATTTGGAGAAAGTGATTTCCTTTGGAAAGATTTGGAAGCCACCATGGGAGATGTGAACTTAGCTAATGACGATTCTACCACCAATTGGGATGAAGATCTCCGCCTCATTGAGAACCTTCTTATAGAAGACAATCTTTCTCCACCATCTCCCACGGTTATTGCTATCGATGCTCTGACTTTGAAAACGCCTCCCATCGACAATCCTCCAGATTTAGAACTTAAGGAGTTACCGCCCCATCTCGAGTACGTGTTCCTTGAAGAAGAGAAGAAGTCACCCGTCATTATCGCGAAGGACTTGAAAGAAGACGAAAAATCTCGCCTCATCGCCGTGCTTAAAGATCATAAGAAGGCAATTGCTTGGAAAATTTCCGACATCCGCGGAATTGATCCGAACTTTTGTACTCACAAGATTCTCATGGAAGATGACTTTAAACCCGCAATCCAGAGCCAAAGAAGGGTTAATCCTCGTATTCATGACGTCATCAAACAAGAGGTTATCAAACTTCTAGATGCCGGCTTGATTTACCCTATTTCGGATTCGCCGTAGGTAAGTCCCGTCCATTGTGTGCCCAAGAAGGGCGGAATAACCATTGTTTCCAATGAACACAACGAGTTGATTCCCACTCGTCTCGTTACTGGGTGGAGAGTTTGTATTGATTATCGCAAGCTCAATGATGCCACGAGAAAAGACCACTTTCCTCTTCCTTTCATGGATCAAATGCTCGAGCGTCTAGCTGGTAATGACTATTACTGCTTCTTAGACGGTTTCTCCGGGTATTTTCAAATTCCCATCGATCCCAAGGACCAAGAAAAGACCACATTCACTTGTCCCTATGGAACATTTGCTTACAAACGCATGCCTTTTGGTTTATGCAATGCTACTGGGACGTTCCAAAGGTGTATGATGGCTATCTTCCACGACATGGTGGAAGACACTATGGAAGTATTCATGGATGATTTCTCGGTTTATGGCGATTCATTCTCTGCTTGCCTTGCCAATTTAGAACGTATGCTGAAGCGGTGTGAAGACACTCGCCTTGTTCTTAATTGGGAAAAATGCCATTTCATGGTAAAAGAGGGCATCCTGCTAGGACACAAGATCTCCAAAGCCGGTCTTGAAGTAGACCGTGCTAAATCGATGTTATCGCTAAGTTGCCTCCACCTTCAACCGTGAAGGGTGTGAGAAGTTTCCTTGGTCATGCGGGCTTCTACCGTCGATTCATCAAAGATGTTTCTCAAATCGCTTGCCCGATGACCCACCTCTTGGAAAAAGACACTCCTTTTATCTTTTCCAACGAGTGTATTGAAGCCTTCAACTTGCTTAAGGATAAGCTTACTAAGGCACCCGTCTTGGTTACCCCTAATTGGGAGCTGCCTTTCGAGTTGATGTGCGATGCTAGTGACTTTGCTATTGGTGCGGTTTTGGGCCAAAGAGTGAATAAACACTTCCAACCAATCCATTACGCTAGCAAGACAATGACGGGGGCTCAATTGCATTACACGACAACTGAAAAAGAACTTTTAGCTGTTGTCTATGCCTTTGAAAAGTTCTGCCCCTATCTTGTCCTTTCTACCACCATTGTGTATACCGATCATTCCGCGTTGAAGTACTTCTTGACTAAACAAGATTCCAAACCAAGACTTCTTCGCTGGGTTTTGCTACTCCAAGAATTTAAAATCGAAATTCGCGATAAAAAAGGAGCTGAAAACCTAGCCGCGGATCATCTCAGTAGACTTGAGGATCCTTACCAAGGGAATCATCCGACCAAGGAAATCAATGATTCTTTTCCCTTGGAGACCTTAATGTCTATCAACTCGACTGCTGATGAAACCCCGTGGTTTGCGGACATTGCAAACTACTTGGCGGGTGGAATTCTCGTTGACGAGTTAACATCCCAACAAAAGAAGAAGTTCTTCAAAGAAATTAAGACTTACTTTTGGGATGACCCGTATCTATTAAAACAATGTGCTGATTTGATTATTCGCCGATGTGTTGATGGACCAGCAGCTTTAGACATCCTAGACGCTTGCCACAAAGGACCCACCGGTGGTCACTTTGGTCCCAACTACACCGCCAAAAAAGTGTTTGATTCGGGATTTTATTCGCCCACCATTTATCGTGATGCTCACGAGATGGTTAAACGATGTGATGCTTGCCAAAAACAAGGCAAGATCACACATAAAGATGAGATGCCTCAAAATTTCATTCAGGAATGTGAAATCTTTGACGTTTGGGGTATCGACTTTATGGGGATATTCCCTTCATCTAAAGGAAACAAATACATCCTTGTAGCCGTTGACTACGTTTCAAAATGGGTTGAAGCCAAAGCTTTACCTACTAATGACACAAGGGTGGTTTGTAACTTTTTGAAATCGTTGTTCGCCAGATTCGGTGTGCCTCGTGCCATTATTAGTGATCGTGGGACTCATTTTTGCAAGGACCAATTTGCTAGAGTCATGGCTAAGTACGGTGTAAATCATCGTCTTTCCACCGCCTACCACCCACAAACTAATGGCCAGGATGAAATCTCTAACCGAGGATTAAAGCGAATTCTTGAAAGAACTGTGGGAGAGCATCGTGCCTCATGGGCTGATAAACTTGATGATGCTTTGTGGGCTTTTCGTACCGCATACAAGACTCCTATTGGTTGTACACCATATCGTCTCGTGTACGGGAAAGCGTGCCACCTCCCCATTGAGTTGGAGCACAAGGCTTACTGGGCCTTGAAGTGGGCTAATTTTGATATCAACAAAGTCGGTGACCAACGCAAGCTCCCAACTCAATGAGCTGAATGAACTCCGTAATGAGGCTTACGAAAATTCTTTGATCTATAAGGAGAAGACTAAGCTCATTCACGACTCTAAGATTAAGAACCGAGAGTTCCAAGTTGGAGACAAAGTTTTACTCTTTAACTCTCGGTTGAAAATCTTTTCGGGCAAGCTGAAATCTCGTTGGTCCGGCCCATTCACCATTGCCCAAATTTTTCCATATGGAACTCTCGAGCTCGCTCAACCTAATGGACCTAATTTTAAGGTGAATGGCCAACGAGTGAAGTTGTACTTTGGTGAGGACATCTATCACGAGATGATTCCATCCCTTACCACGTTTCCCATGAACTAATTTCAGGTCGGGTCAGGCTCGTGACTCGGTATCAAAAACAAGCGCTCCTCGGGAGGCAACCCAAGTATCTATCCCCCTTTCCCGTTTTTCATCCTAAGTGTAGGGGGGCTATATAGGTTGCTTGTATTTGGATGGTGATGTGATTACAGGGATGAATGCACTCTTGGAACCTTTGAAGAACCGTGCTCCCGTGTTATCCGAAATCCGGTTCTATCTCTCAACTATCGTGATTCAATTTTCTTCATACTCATATTTGAAAATGATCACTTTAGTCGTCTCTTCCTTAACTTGAGTTAATCAACGTCCACAATGTCATAAGTGTAGGGGAGTTTACTCCCACATGCTTAAACATTGAGGACAATGTTTATATTAAGTGTAGGTGGACTTCTATCGAAGTTTTAAGTGGACTTTTCCATTAAAATGCCTTCATTTGACCGGAAAATCATCTTTTTCAACATTTTTCAAATTTTTAATTAACTTTGGCCATTTAGTCGTGATTTTTAAATTTTTATCGTTGCTTTCATATGTATATATCCCGCAATAAAGTCAAAAATATTAATAAAGTGGTGTAGGTAGTTTTGAAATCTTTGACATATTAGGCCCGTTGCGATTATTTTGACTCAACCCGAATAGACTTATCCGAGTTTATTCTAGCTAGTATCCTTAACCATATAGACCTTAATTGGTTTATTAGGCTAAGCATCCACGAGTCTCATTACTTGAGATTTTATATTATGGAGAACGAGAAATGATAGAGTCTATTATAAGTCGGCATTCTTGCACAAGCTCACTTGGTGTAATTATTTACCTATTCTCCCATCACTTGCTAATAATTTATCTGCAATAAGTAAGGTCGTACGATTTGAAAAGTTACTTAGCTTCTAGCCCAAGATCGTTTAAAAGTTGCTCGGTAATGATAAGAGTTCATAGCCAAGGCATAACTTATTTAGCGGGGCGCGAAGATTGGCGAGTCCGGAAAGGCCCTAACAAGGCATGTGGAATCCATTTTATTGCTAAAGATCCAAAGTGATGTGAAAAGCATTATTCCCAAAATCAATATGAAGGATCAAGATTCACGACGAAAAGCAATCAACTCCCATAAAGATCATGGAGAAGTCTATCCGAAAAGACCCTAACAAGGTATGAGGGTAAATAGATCCAAGTCCGAAAAGGAGGCGGATCATTGTATCTCAAAATCCCAATTAGAGATTGAAGAAATAATCATGAAGTCGTGGTCAACAAAGTTGGAGTACCCCTCAAAAGTCTCCAAGTGAAGAAACTCTATTACGATGAGAAGACCATTATCTCAAGCACGTCTCTCAAGATATGAAGTATGAAGTACATGCCAAATATCGGCCCGAGAAAGGTCTCAAATCGTGAACCGAGTTATGCCAATATATGAACTTTTAGATATCCCGAGAAGCAGTTTTAAGAGATTTTGTCCTTTAGCTAACTATTGATCAAATCGTCCTACTTTGCTTTCAGCCTAAATAAACTATCGAAATAAGTCCAAAAATGCATCTTCATGATCATTCTAAGACAAAAATAAAATATAAGAGATACACCTAGGAATAAGTGAGTTTAAGCATTTAATTAAGCCATGTGTGTAAGTGTTTGATTTGCTAACTTATAATAACAATGATCTCTTTTTTTAAGCTTAGTTTGGGGAACGTGAAACTTGAGGATGATAAATCTTCGCAGCACCAAAGCCCTAATGTAAGTCCTTGATTTCTTTGCAAGTTATTTCCATATAGCTATTTTCAAGTGAAAATGGTTTTCTATCCTTTTGTTTGCTTTAAAGTTTTAATTTCTCTTAGTACTTTAATTTTTGTTTAGTAGTATTTTAATAAGGCCAAGGTTGATTGATTATGATAAAAATGTAAATTTGTTTTATCACTAAGCATTGCATGAGGGCATGGCAATGGTTAAGTGTAGGGGATTTGATAGGTGTGAAAACACCCATCCTTTTACCACTTATTTCTTACTAAAACAAGACCATAACGCGTGTTTAATATCATTTGTTTGGAATTATGCGTGGTTTTTATGTTTATTGTGTTTTCAGAGTCAACCGGATGATTATTGAAGAAAACATGGGATTGCACGGGTTTTATCAAGGAAAAAGACTAAAGACGAAGTCTATTGTCCAAGAGATGCAAAAGATTTGAAGTCAATGGGCCTATTTGAAGATTTATCGAAGAAAAGGACCAAAGATGGAAGATTTACATATGTCGAAGAAACTCAAGTCTATTTAACGAAGAAATTAAAAGACGAGTCGAATTTAATCGTCGACAAATCCCGAATCAGAATCGAAAACGTCGACTTTTCTGAAAAGACGAGAAGACAAGAAGAGAGGAAGAAAGCCCACTCACCAACCAACCACTTAGCCTATAAAAGGAGATCACCTTCACAAAATTTAGAACTAGTTTTTATTTTTCCCAGTTCCTCTTTTCTTTCGTAGCAAGCCAACACCACTAAGGTGTTGGTGATTCTTCATTTTTGTTCAATCCTTCATTTTGTAAGCTTTTAATCTTTTACCTTTGATTGTTTAACCTTAATCATCAATATAATCTTTCCATTTCATCTTGTTAATCTTCTCTTTTTATTCTAAGTTTTAAAGTTCTTGTTTCATTGATTTTGATCTTTAAAAGTTAATGGTTTTGTGTTTTTATGATTGGGATTTGATGTTTATGGTTAGTAGATGATTAGCTATTAGTTTTGTTTATGATTTGGTTAAAAACTTGGTCGAATTTGGATTAAGTTCGTTCCCCTGTTCTAGTTTATGTCTTCTGATCTTCGAATCCCAGACATTCCGAATAGTCCATTTGTTTTTCCCTTATTCGGAATATTCATTTATTCCGAATAGTCTTCTTAAATTTTCTTCTATTCGGAATAATGGTATATTCCGCATAGCATGCTTATTCCGAGTAGTCTAAACATTCCGCATAAGCTTCCTTTTTCCGCATAGGTCGTATATTCCGCATAGTCAATTTATTCAGTATAACCGTTTATTCCGCATGGTATTTATTCCGAGTAAGCCTGATATTCCGCATAGTAAAACATTCCGCATAACCTTGATTATTCCGCATAGCAATCTTTATTCCGAATAGCCTACTATTCCGGATGGTCGAATATTCCGCATAGACCTCATTATTCCGAGTAAGATTGATATTCCGAGTAAGCATAGACCTCATTATTCCGCATGGCCCACTATTCCGCATAACCATTATTCTGCATAATTATATATTCCGTTTTCAGTAAGTTCGTTTTACTGTTTTGTCATTTAACTGTTTAATTTAAATTCAAGTTTTATTTAAGTAATTGTTTTGGTTTAAATCTTTATTTACTTCATGCATTCACCTTTTTAGTAGAATAGAAAACCAAACCCACTATTTGTCACCAAGAACAAATCATTCCACTTTTAGTTGTGATCAATTCGGGGAGATACTGAGAACTAAATCTGAAAACCCATTGCAAATCCCTTGTATCAGGGTTCTTATAAATGACCACTTCTTTAGTTTTTGGAGCACTAGAGGGCGAGGCAGAGACTATGGCTGCATTATCAACAACTTCTTGTCCTTTGAGTTGAAGTGTCTCCTTTAACTCAACCAAAACCATGTTTTTGTCTATGAGATAAATATTTAAGTCAGAGATTCCCTCACACTTTTGGTTCAGTTGGTCAACAAGTGACTTGTGCTCTGCCGCATTAAAAGCAAAGCGTTCTTCTAGTGAACCATAAATTTTTGAGAAACCCTGCTTTACTCTTTCAAACTCCCCTATCATAGAAGTAATTCTATTTTCTAAGGCATGGTTTTTATTCTCTGCAGCCTCTAGTTCTACTTTCTCTTCTAACGACTATCTTAAGTCTCATGATTTCTTCCTCTAAAGCCTGAACCACCTGAATCATCTTTTCACTTGTCTCAATGTTATTTTCACAATCAGTTGTTTTTAAAAGAGTTTCATTGTTCGATTGTTGTTCAATTTCAAGAGATATACGATGTTTTTGAAGCTCATCAAAACGTTTTGAAAGTGAGTTGTAAGAATCTTGAAGTGATGAGACTGCAATTATACATAGTCTCATCGCCCAAATCGGGCTTAAAACGTTTAAAATATCATGAAAATACCTCTATATATGCTTGTATTTGTGTCTTGTGTATTTTAGGTACGGATATCGTGTAATCAACAAATGATCACAAGAATGAAGCAAAAACGAACACGGGAAACGAAGCCGCACAAAGAACCGGACACGAGCAATGAATTTTTCAAAAAGACCTTGAAGTTTTGAAGATTGGCAAGATTGGTCCCTCAAGAATTGAAGACTTGTCATTTTATACCCTTGTAAATCCTCAAAATTACTTGTGGGTCCCTAAAATATCAAGTATGTACATGAATAGTCCTTGGAAATGTTCAACATTGCATAATTAGTCCTTGTGAAAAGTTTGCAAACCACTTGTGCCAAAATTGACAACATGGTCAAACTATTAACAAAGGAAATGGAGAATTGAGCTGTGTAACTTGCTATAATAGTTTTATTAAAGTAAGAGGGTCATTACTGCCTTTTCCCAAACCCAAACCCGGTTTCTACCCACTACTAGCCCACCTTTACTCCCCTAAGCCCAAACAAACATCACCCAACCCGAAACCCAACTACTAAAACCTTTAACCCCGTTTTATTTAAAAAGTCAAATCATGGTCAAACCATTTTATACGTGGGAAACACTTATATCTATCCTAAACATAATCTAACACCCCCTTATCATCTTCACTTTCACCTAAACCCTAAACCACCTCCAGATTCAATTAACTCCCTCCCTAATCTCTACTCTAATTAACCTTGGGGAAAAGACTTTTTTCCTATCACCCAACAAAGCCTTACACCCAGAAAGTGACCCCTCATGAATATGTCCCCCACAACTCTCTCTCTTCACATGGGATTGAACAACCATAGACCAATTCAACGGTTTTGATCTCTAGACGTGCTCCCCACAACTAATTGGACAACCCAGATCATTTCACTGCTGGCAAATGCACATGGTTTTGGCAGAAGACCACGAGATGATGAATTTGACCAAAGACCAGATTTTCAAAATCTGTACTTCAAGGGCATTATTGGCAGATGACATTGCTAGGGTTTTAGATATCACATCATTGTTCTAGATAGTTCTTGTAATAGTATAAATAGAAATGGATAGTTTAGCATTTTTTCTGTTCCAAATTTTTGTACTGTAACTTTTTCTTTGTAATGAAAAGTTGATCAATGCAATATATTTGAGTTCCATTACTTTTAAATTGTTCTTTAAATTTCAGTCCCTTTATTTAAAATGCAAATGTTCTTTTTATGTTTATCAAAATTTTTATCAAGAAACTGTTGAAATTTCGAGAACCTTTCTTTAATAAATTGATTTTGATTTACTTGACACCTAAATCTAAATGTAAAGAATTGAAGAAAGTTATTTTCCAGTCAATTACCTTCAAGTTTAATGTTTTTTTTTTATATATATTTTCAAAGTTTTTCCAAAATCATAGTTTCCTGTTTTGATTTATAACTTACTGTGCAATAAGCTAGCAATAAGCTTGCTTGACAAATAAGCTTAGTGCTCAGCTTATTTCACTTGAAGTTTCTTTCAGTTGTCTTATTTCAGGTTTGAACCTATTCCAAGAAAGTGGTTGATTTTTGGCGATTACTGTAGATGTTTCTTGTTGATGTTGCTGATTTTTAAGGAAGTTTGAGCTGATTATTGGGAAGGATAAGCTAAAAAGGAAGTCGAAAGTGTCCCTTGTAGTAAGATTAGGCTGAGGACCCCCTTAGACTCAATACAAGTACCTCCTCTTTCCTTTTTATTTTTGTCCAAAATATCAGCCTAAGTGATATGTTCTTTGTTGCTTAGTTGTTGGCTGCTAGTTGCATGCTCTCATTGCTTTTATGCTTTTGTTTAAGTACCTACTTTTATGGTTCTGATGTTAGCTTTATCTTTTTTTTATCTAGCTGCGTTAAATTTCAAAATGTTCATCAGAAGGGGTGTTTGGCAATAGGGTTTGTGTGGTTGTGTGTGACAAACAACTGGCAACTTTTGATCTAAACATGTCCTTTTAAGGTAGTTATATTGTTTTAGGAGTATTTGTTTGGAGATTTGGGTAAACAAAAGAGAGATTGCAAGTTTTTGGTTAAAATTGTTGTCATTCATTCAGGAGGCCAGATTTAGGTGTGATATTTTGTGTTTTGGTATCTAAAACTAGATTACAACTAGGTCTTGTTCTATTCTAGGGTTGAGTGTTGGATTGAGATGAGTTGGAAATTACTTGACTGAGTTTGGATGGTTTAAAATTCATCATTTGGGAAAAAAGATCAGCAAACACCCCAATTGCCATAGTGTCTGTTACAGTAACCCAATTTGGGGATTTTTGGTGTGATTTTGTGTTGTAACCTGCTTATTTTATTGCATTTAAAACTCCCCACACTTCCATGAGTGTGGGGGTGCCCCATTGTCCAAGCAAAATTGATCCAATCACAAGTTATAGTTCTAAAACCATACAGACCCACGTTTTCTGCATAAGCAGTGGGAACTCATTCCCACTGCTAGAGTAAAAGTTCCCCTGCTTGGCTAGAGGACAAAAGTCCTTCACTTGTCACTATCAGCTTTTGATTTTTTTTGTCTTTTGTGGTGAAAAATAGGTTTTAAGCTTTGATTCTTTTTTCATTATTTTTCTTATTTTAATTCTGATTTTTCTGTTTAATTATTTTTTAAGTTACTGTTCATTTGATAATTTTTAGGTTAAATAGCATTTTTAATTAACTTTTTCAAATCTGTTTTTTGTCTTTTATTGTGAAAAGTCCATATTTTTCAGTTTAAAATTTTTCATAGATTAAGAAAAATGCTTTAAGATTTTTTGTATAAAAAGTTTTCACTGTTCATCTTTTATTTATTTTTATAATTAATTTAGTTTAATTAGGGTTTTATTTAAAACTGTTTTTGTCTTTTAGTGAAAAATTTATTATTTTTCAAACTTTTTCATTTTTCTTCTGTTTATTAGAGTAAAATAGGATTTTTAAAATTGGTAAATTATTTTTAGCATTATTTAATTATTTTTTATATTTATTTTAGTTTTAAAATAGTTTTTAGTGTTTTAAAAATAGGAAAATAGTAATTAAAATTTGGGAAAAATACTTTTTAGTTTATAAATAATATAAGTGAGTTAGATGTCCAATAAAATAATATTTTGGGCTTTTTCTTAATTATATTTAATTTTTGGGCTTTAATTAGCATTAAAAATTGAATATTTAATTAATAAAAGGTTTTAAAATATTTTTATTGGATTTTTATCCTTATTTATATTATTTTGAACAACTTTTTCATTTTTTATTTGTTTTTAGCTTAAAATTTTTAAATTTTCACGTTTTACGTACTTACGTTCGCGTTTTACGTCATTCGTCGTAGTTAATTGTAATCGTAGTTCGTCTCTAGTTTTCTTTCTTTTCTTATCCAAAAACGACACTACCCTAAACCTTTGATTATATATTTTGGCACATTAATCCACACACCTCCTCGAGAACGAACCCGCATTTGTTCGGTTTCGCGTTTTTCCTAAAACGTGCAACTTAATACTTGCCCATTATACGCTCTTTTTTTCCTAAAAGACGTATTTTTACGACTATCAAAATGACGCCGCTGCCGGGGAGGTGTTTTTAGTGTGCCATTATTAGTATCGTGTTTTTGTGAGTGGTGCGTTTTTGCTTTTCACATTTTGAAAAGCGTGAATATCGTACATACTCATTTTTGTTATTTTTCCTTATTATATTATAGTATCCAAATAAATTGTGTTTAGTTTTCCTAAATTAAACACACAACATCATTTTACTATATTGTAGATATATTGGTTTTCGTTTTTATTGTGAATATTATTAATATATTGTATTTACGTAGAACAATAAAAATACAAGTACTCCAAATACGTGAGAAATCACAACCTTGATTCGGGATTTCATCACTCGATCATTGTATTCGAATCCAAAGCAAAAGTAAAAGGCAAAATAGATAAATACTTTCGTGAGGCTTAATTTCAATTAACACAAACTATAAGGTGGGTATAAGGCGGTTGTATTTCCCGACCTAAAGGAAAAAGGCTCTTAAGTGCTTAGCGCCGCCTCGTTTCCTCCGCTTGCTTGTGCGTGTTTTGAGAAAAAAGGGCTAATCGAGGGTTTTCCAACCAAAGTATTATCTACGTATATATATATTTGCTTGTTTTCAAGATTAAACCCTCTTGAACGTTTTGGTGTTCCACCAACGTTCTAAAGTCATCGAAGGCGTTCACTCCACGTGATCGTTTTCATTCCTTGAGGCTCTTTTAATCGAGAAAATCGATTTGAGGAGAGATTTGTAGATTTTTGTCTACGTAATACATTCAAAATACCAAAAAAAAAATTAAAAAAACAATCAAAAGCACAAAAATAATCTTCTACATTCCCTCTAAATTCATAATTCTACTTCTAACCCTCTAGTGTTTAATTCTTGTAACACCGTTCTCGTTGCATCATGTCGAATCATGGTGGTTATTACTCGTGTCCATATTGTGGAGGCCCGCCCGATGGTGCCAATTGTTTTAATTGTAAGGTTATTGGAGGTCGAGAGGGTTATATCTATAACTCCGCTCCACGTGGTCTTGGTGACAATTTTCAATCTTACGACCAAGATCACCCATCGTCTTCGTTCTACTCGTCATATGATTCGTCTTTTAATTGTGATCAAAATCAAAATGGTGTAATGAATCAAAACGCCTTTTGTGACTATGTGAGACGCAATAATGCAAACTTAATGATGATTCAAGAACTAGTTAGGAACCTTAAGGAACATCACGAAAAACAATTGGAAAAACAAAAGGAATTTTACTTAAAGGAAATGGCCTCCATGAGAACCGAGTTGGAAAACGAATATGATGCCGCTTTTAAAGAACAAGAACGTTTATCTGACCTACTTGACGAGAGATGGGATAAAATTGTTGATAAAGTTGTGGAGGCTTACACTAATAAGCAAAATGAACTTCTTTCAACGATTGAGACCTTAGAGAAAAAAGTAGCTTCATACGAGTCGAGTTCTTCATCGAACGTCACCAATCCTAATCTCGAGGGAGAGGTTCAATTTATTTCGACTCCTAAGACTCGTACGTCTCGTATTTATCCCAATCTTTGGAATTTTAGAGTCGTGCAACCTTCGTCGTCTTGCAAAAACGTTGAGGAAACAAAAACGTCATCCAACGAAGTTTTGAAAAATGTTTTTGAAAATAAACCAAAGGAAAAACTCGTAGGATACTTGGGATATTTAAATCTTGTACCTTCTAAACCTAATTTTTCTAATGAGGATGAAATTATTGATGATTTTCTAAATCAATACACACCAATTTTGAATGAAGAAATTCCATTAAATTATTTTAAAAAAAGAAAAATGTGAAAAGGTTTTAAAGGAAATCGTTAAACCCTCGTTTTTACAAGATGAACGAAAATTAATTCCGAAGGGACGTGTTAGTAGTTTTGCTAAAATGTTTGAAAACCCACGTTCGATCCCTTCGAAGGACAAAGTTGAAACCGTCAAGGCAAAATCGTCACGAGACGAGCCTTTTACTCCTAATCCCACACCGAGTGAGATTTTGGATTTATCATGTGAGAGGTCCGCCGATGGCCTTGCTCACATCGATACGTTTTTCGATATCGAGGTCGAAACGACAAAGGCAAAATCTTTAATCGAAGAGCCTTCTTTTCCTAGTTTCACGACGGTTGAAGCTAGCGACTCGATTATCGACGACTTTATTGCTCGACCTCTTCCACGAGGAAGAGAAGACGTTTTTGTTCCCGACGGTGATTTTTCCGAGATTAAACGTATACTTGATGATCCGCCTTCAATTTTCGAGTTTGATGAGGACCGTTGCGTTAGCCCGGAGGGGGATGTTTTATTAATCGATTCAAGTGTTAAAAATTCAAATTCTCCTCCCGCCTTCAAGATAAATGTGGAAATTTTAAGTGTGCCTAGAATTGTTTTAGAAACACCAAATATTTTCAATTTAATCAACTTGGGTTTTCGTAACAATGAGTTTAAAAATGAAAAAGGAAAAGATTTTACAATCAATTTGAAATTTTTTCCAAAGATAACTCCGTCATCACCTCGCTTAATTGAACTTGCTACAAACGCGTCTACTTCTTTTGACGACGTTTTGTGTGGATCTAGTATGGGGGAAGCCCCATTTGTTCCCTCACACTTCTCCACCGAGGACGAGATTTTTGACCCCGGTATCACATTTAAGATAAAATCTCGGTCTTTTACCGAAGTAGTCACTAGAAAATCTTTCTACACTTACGATGAGAGTTTACCTCGAGTAACTCGATTTTTATGCCCAACCAATGTCCCACCCTTCTCTTCTTATACTATTTTCTTGTGTCCCTTTGGGACATTGTTACTTGAAGTCGTGTTGTTTCGTTTATCATCCGAAAACGAAGACACGATCTTTGATCCCGGTATAAAGGCTTTGCCTTTATTCACGGTTGCTTTTGGGCCTTGATTACATGTAAGTCCCACCAAAAATGACCGAACCATGATTATACCTAAATGATCACATTTATGGGGATCCGAGTCAAGCTTTTGACTCGGTTATCAAAAACAAGGTGCCTCGTGGGGGATTCTCATGCTTATCCTTGTAAATATTATCGCTTTCTTAGTTTAATGTAACGAGGGGACTTGTGCTCTTCCAACCTTTGTTCCGTGGTTGTTTGTGATTGTGATTCATTAGGTTCATCGTCATCATTGAAGCCTCTCGTGTTCGTTTTACGTAGCACTCGAGCTTCGATCGTTGCCTTTGGAGATTCCGATATCCGATGATATCCTTTCATGTTCTAACGTTTATCTTATTAGCATAATTCATAAACGGCTTTTAGGTTATTCGTTTTACCCATTCCATGCTCGAGATTAAGCATTCGACTTCGTCTCTAGTATGGGGGTGTTTCACCCCTAGACTCGAAACATTGAGGACAATGTTTAGTTTTAGTATGGGGGGGTGAGTAGATACTTCACCTTGCTTACGTCAACACGCAATCCAAAGTTTATCTTTTTGTTATCGTTTTGTTGCAAAATAAGGCTAAAAATGGCCAAATTTTAAAATTTTTCTAGTTTTTCATAAGGGTTTAAGACACGAATGTAGGTTTTCCGATGGTGAGAATAAGAGTAATTTTTGACTCGACCGTGCGTGTTGAGCACTTAGCTTCGATTCCTTAACTTTTTAGGCTAAGTCTCTTAGATGAGGACGAGAAATGATAGAGTTATTTATAAATCTCGTAATCGTCACGATCTCATGTGTAGTAATTATTAGCTTATTCTCCCAACGCTTTTGTATAATAAATTGTTAATATATATTGATTTAGCGGTTTAGTCACTATTGTTGGTTTCTAATTTGTTTTAATAGCTTCCATGTAATTAAATTGGGAAAACATTAAGGTATCGCCAACGTCACGGTTTTGAAGTATTGGCACCCGAATAATCGAAAGCTTCACCTAATAATAAGATTTCAAGTGCTCACCTAAATCTAGCAAACAATTTGAAGCCCCACAAGGCCGAAAAATCTATGCAAAATTGAAATTGAATCAAGCCTTAATCTTCGAAGCTTTAAAGATCCAAAATTCGCTTTAGCGTGAGGATATACGTCTTTGGCTAATAAAACCACCGACGAGGCGGATAATAAAAGGCAAGGCAAGACCGAAGTCATAATAAAAGCTTCATGGCGAAGTTGAATAAAAGATGGAGGTAAACCAAAGATAATAAGGCCCTTCCGTTAGGGGGCGTATAAAAGTCTTGGTAATAAGTCTCATGTTCAAAACCGTTATAAAATCATGTTTATCGATCCTTCTTGTTGACTTAATTTTTTGACATCGTTGTCTATTAAGGTGAATTATTAATTTAATGATTTTGGTTACACCGTTAAGACTCTATTTTTAGACTTAATCTCTATTCACGCATAAGTCAATGATGTATCCTCGTGATCATTAAGACAAAATAAAATATAAGAGATACCAAGTAGGAATAAGGGAGTTTAGGTTCGTAATTAACACTCATGAGATGTGATCGTGTTGCTAACTTATAATAGCAATGATCTCGTTACACGCTTAGCATGGAATTGGGTGAAAATCGAGGACGACGAAATTATTTCTAACGAAGCATTCACGTGTTCTTGTTCTATGATCCTAAAAGTCACTTAATCGTGATGAAAACAATACATTATGTCTAAAAGCACATATAGTAGTTTATTTAAGTTTATGTCTTCAATAAATGTCATCCTAAAATGAATCTTGGAAGTGCTATGATACTTAATTCTAGCATTGCGTGGGGACACGGCAATGGTTTAGTATGGGGGAGTGATGAGACTGCAATTATACATAGTCTCATCGCCCAAATCAGGCTTAAAACGTTTAAAATATCATGAAAATACCTCTATATATGCTTATATTTGTGTCTTGTGTATTTTAGGTACGGATATCGTGTAATCAACAAATGATCACAAGAATGAAGCAAAATCGAACACGGGAAACGAAGCCGCACAAAGAACCGGACCCGAGCAATGAATTTTTCAAAAAGACCTTGAAGTTTTGAAGATTGGCAAGATTGGTCCCTCAAGAATTGAATACTTGTCATTTTATACCCCTGTAAATCCTCAAAATTACTTGTGGGTCCTTAAAATATCAAGTATGTACATGAATAGTCCTTGGAAATGTTCAACATTGCATAATTAGTCCTTGTGAAAAGTTTGCAAACCACTTGTGCCAAAATTGACAACATGGTCAAACTATTAACAAAGGAAATGGAGAATTGAGCTGTGTAACTTGCTATAACAGTTTTATTAAAGTAAGAGGGTCATTACTGCCTTTTCCCAAACCGAAACCCGGTTTCTACCCACTACTAGCCCACCTTTACTCCCCTAAGCCCAAACAAACATCACCCAACCCGAAACCCAGCTACTAAAACCTTTAACCCCGTTTTATTTAAAAAGTCAAATCATGGTCAAACCATTTTATACGTGGGAAACACTTATATCTATCCTAAACATAATCTAACACCCCCTTATCATCTTCACTTTCACCTAAACCCTAAACCACCTCCAGATTCAATTAACTCCCTCCCTAATCTCTACTCTAATTAACCTTGGTGAAAAGACTTTTTTCCTATCACCCAACAAAGCCTTACACCCAGAAAGTGACCCCTCATGAATATGTCCCCCACAACTCTCTCTCTTCACATGGGATTGAACAACCATAGACCAATTCAACGGTTTTGATCTCTAGACGTGCTCCCCACAACTAATTGGACAACCCAGATCATTTCACTGCTGGCAAATGCACATGGTTTTGGCAGAAGACCACGAGATGATGAATTTGACCAAAGACCAGATTTTCAAAATCTGTACTTCAAGGGCATTATTGGCAGATGACATTGCTAGGGTTTCAGATATCACATCATTGTTCTAGATAGTTCTTGTAATAGTATAAATAGAACTGGATAGTTTAGCATTTTTTCTGTTCCAAATTTTTGTACTGTAACTTTTTCTTTGTAATGAAAAGTTGATCAATGCAATATATTTGAGTTCCATTACTTTTAAATTGTTCTTTAAATTTCAGTCGCTTTATTTAAAATGCAAATGTTCTTTTTATGTTTATCAAAATTTTTATCAAGAAACTGTTGAAATTTTGAGAACCTTTCTTTAGTAATTTGATTTTGATTTACTTGACACCTAAATCTAAATGTAAAGAATTGAAGAAAGTTATTTTCCAGTCAATTACCTTCAAGTTTAAAGGTTTTTTTTATATATATTTTCAAAGTTTTTCCAAAATCATAGTTTCCTGTTTTGATTTATAACTTACTGTGCAATAAGCTAGCAATAAGCTTGCTTGACAAATAAGCTTAGTGCTCAGCTTATTTCACTTGAAGTTTCTTTCAGTTGTCTTATTTCAGGTTTGAACCTATTCCAAGAAAGTGGTTGATTTTTGGCGATTACTGTAGATGTTTCTTGTTGATGTTGCTGATTTTTAAGGAAGTTTGAGCTGATTATTGGGAAGGATAAGCTAAAAAGGAAGTCGAAAGTGTCCCTTGTAGTAAGATTAGGCTGAGGACCCCCTTAGACTCAATACAAGTACCTCCTCTTTCCTTTTTATTTTTGTCCAAAATATCAGCCTAAGTGATATGTTCTTTGTGGCTTAGTTGTTGGCTGCTAGTTGCATGCTCTCATTGCTTTTATGCTTTTGTTTAAGTACCTGCTTTTATGGTTCTGATGTTAGCTTTATCTTTTTTTTTATCTAGCTGCGTTAAATTACAAAATGTTCATCAGAAGGGGTGTTTGGCAATAGGGTTTGTGTGGTTGTGTGTGACAAACAACTGGCAACTTTTGATCTAAACATGTCCTTTTAAGGTAGTTATATTGTTTTAGGAGTATTTGTTTGGAGATTTGGGTAAATAAAAGAGAGATTGCAAGTTTTTGGTTAAAATTGTTGTCATTCATTCAGGAGGCTAGATTTAGGTGTGATGTTTTGTGTTTTGGTATCTAAAACTTGATTACAACTAGGTCTTGTTCTATTCTAGGGTTGAGTGTTGGATTGAGATGAGTTGGAAATCACTTGACTGAGTTTGGATGGTTTAAAATTCATCATTTGGGCAAAAAGATCAGCAAACACCCCAATTGCCATAGTGTCTGTTACAGTAACCCAATTTGGGGATTTTTGGTGTGATTTTGTGTTGTAACCTGCTTATTTTATTGCATATAAAGACTCCCCACACTTCCATGAGTGTGGGGGTGCCCCATTGTCCAAGCAAAATTGATCCAATCACAAGTTATAGTTCTAAAACCATACAGACCCACGTTTTCTGCATAAGCAGTGGGAACTCATTCCCACTGCTAGAGTAAAAGTTCCCCCTGCTTGGCTAGAGGACAAAAGTCCTTCACTTGTCACTATCAGCTTTTGATTTTTTTTGTCTTTTGTGGTGAAAAATAGGTTTTAAGCTTTGATTCTTTTTTCATTATTTTTCTTATTTTAATTCTGATTTTTCTATTTAATTATTTTTTAAGTTACTGTTCATTTGATAATTTTTAGGTTAAATAGCATTTTTAATTAACTTTTTCAAATCTGTTTTTTGTCTTTTAGTGTCAAAAGTCCATATTTTTTAGTTTAAAAAGTTTTCACTGTTCATCTTTTATTTATTTTTTATAATTAATTTAGTTTAATTAGGGTTTTATTTAAAACTGTTTTTGTCTTTTAGTGAAAAATTTATTATTTTTCAAACTTTTTCATTTTTCTTCTGTTTATTAGAGTAAAATAGGATTTTTAAAATTGGTAAATTATTTTTAGCATTCTTTAATTATTTTTTATAATTATTTTAGTTTTAAAATAGTTTTTAGTGTTTTAAAAATAGGAAAATAGTAATTAAAATTTGGGAAAAATACTTTTTAGTTTATAAATAATATAAGTGAGTTATCTGTCCAATAAAATAATATTTTGGGCTTTTTCTTAATTATATTTAATTTTTGGGCTTTAATTAGCATTAAAAATTGAATATTTAATTAATAAAAGGTTTTAAAATATTTTTATTGTATTTTTATCCTTATTTATATTATTTTGAACTACTTTTTCATTTTTTATTTGTTTTTAGCTTAAAATTTTTAAATTTTCACATTTTACGTACTTACGTTCGCGTTTTACGTCATTCGTCGTAGTTAATTGTAATCGTAGTTCGTCTCTAGTTTTCTTTCTTTTCTTATCCAAAAATGACACTACCCTAAACCTTTGATTATATATTTTGGCACATTAATCCACACACCTCCTCGAGAACGAACCCGCATTTGTTCGGTTTCGCGTTTTTCCTAAAACGTGCAACTTAATACTTGCCCATTATACGCTCTTTTTTCCTAAAAGACGTATTTTTACGACTATCATGAAGCTTTAAAAATTTAGCGTTAGAATCGTGACAAGAATGATTATCTACATTATTTACAGGCTCAACAATATTCACAGAGAGATCATGCACATCATCACATTTATTCACAACATATGTAATCTCATTGGCACAATTAATAGTCACAATTTGCATCACATCGAGAGACACCACTTGTTCCAAGAATCGGACAAAATATTTTCTTTCTCATGGAAAACTTTTTTAACTTAAGCCATTTTGAAATTTAGATTATCTCCGAGATCTAGAAAGCCCTCATTAAGATTTTCTACAAACGGAACGATCTCTTTTTCAAACACCGATTTCATGTGTTCGAAAGCCCATTCTCCGTTGGTGTGAGCCGTCAGAGTCGTACATTCCTCAATGACCTTGTCAAAACCGGTAAAGTATCGTCTAATCTCTTTCAAGCTTAACAATACTGTACTTATCGGTGGAAGACCCTTTGGAATTTCCTTGGGTTCATTCGGGTTGAAAAGTGTAGGAAATGTACTAGGGTTTTCTCTAGTGGACATGTAAGTTGGTGTATGGATAAATTCCCTTTGTATATTAAAGCGAGTTCTAAAATCCGTTTTTGCATACTCTTGATTAAGTTTATCATAATCAAACTTAGGATATTCCAAAAGCATTTGTGACCGGTTCTATTCAACTAGTGATATATCCTCGGGATCATCCGAATTACCAATCGGATCTAAGACCAAACCTAATTTTGTTGCATCATAAAGTCTTGTGTTGTGGTTGAGAGCTTGCTTTGCATAACCTGGGTTAGGTGGCAGGTCTGTTAGACGCGATAGAGTAAATTCATTAAAAGATGAATGAAACAAATGTAATAAATGTGAAGCGGAGTATTGTTTTAAAAGAAACATTTCAGTCTTTTTAATTTTATTAGACGCATTAATTTCCGTTTCAACCCTTTTAGAATCGAGTTCGAAATCCGTTTGCAGTTTTTGAAAATTAGTAACGACTAACTCTTTCTCTTTAAGTTCTTTTAAAAGATTTGCTATTAAATGTTCAATTTCTAGTAAATGATCCATTTGGACTTTCCTAAAGTCATCAAACTCTGGATTAGTTAAGATATTGGTCGACGCAGTTAATTCCAAGGTGTGAACATTTTCGTTGACAAAGCAAGCTCGACAGATAAGGTCTCATTAACACTTAGGGTTTCGAGGACCGCACTATTCATTTGGCTAAGCATAGATGCCGTAACCATTACCAGACCTTGTTGAGCAGGAGAATTCATATTCGTAATAGCTCCCGGTTGTATTTCATTCAAAGTCTGGGGACTTGCATTGATATTTCTATCATTGTTTGTCTCCTCGTTTGAATTACTAACCACCGGAGGTTCGTCTGGATACTAAGATGCTTGCTCAACTTGATAAGGTATAATACTACTATCATTAGTAGTACCTGGTACCTCAGCGATTTGGTTAGACCCATAGAGCTAGAGATTTGCAATAAGAGATGCCTTGGCGGTGTTGTAGTCATCACAGGCTGAATCATATGCATCAAGATCATCACATTGATATGCTGCATTGTGCGTAAAATCTGCTATGAGTCCTTCATTGTCCGCAACTACTGGATCTGCTAGAAACGATAACTCCTCTTCATCTAACTCACGGCCATTTGCTTGAGCTTTGACCAACATGACCTTCTCATCAAACCACGAAGCATCCCTTCTCCTTTTTGGTTGGTTACACTCCCTAGCCATATGTCCTTCCCCTTTGCATTTGTAGCAGATAATCATCTTCACTTTTCCAGTATTGGTTCCTCTTGGAGTAGTGTTAAATGGGCATGTACCGGTATTAGATGAACTTGGTCTCCCCTGAAGTGGTTGCACCATGACCCTACCGTCTTGAATTGTAGCTTGTTGACGAGAGTTAGAAGAAGTTCTCAACTGATTATTTGTTGGAGATGGTTGATGAGACTGTATTTATACATAGTCTCATCGTCCAAATTGGGCTTAAAACGCTTAAAATATCGTCAAAATACTCATATATGTGCCTATGTTTGTTCATTGTGTGTTTTAGGTATGGATATCGTGAATTCACCAAAAGATCAAAGGAATCAAGCAAAAACGAACACGGGAAACGAAGCCGCACAAAGAACCAGACCCGAATCATGATTTTCCTATCAAGACCTTGAAGTTTGAAGATTTGGCAAGAATGGTCCCTCAACTATTGAAGACTTGTCACAAATGACCCTCCACTATTCATTTGTACAAGTTACATCCTTAAAGTTTGAAGACTATTCATGATAAGTCCTTGAAGATAACTTAAATTGCAAAAATGGTCCTTATCCAAAGTTTGGTAACACTATGTGCCATATTTGACAAGTGGTATAAAGTTTTTACAAAGGAAAGTGAGATTTGTGCTATTTATTACAAACTGAAGGAGTTCAGAACCTTGGGGGGGGGGGTCTTTTGCCAATTACCAAACCCAAACCCACTTATTACCCAACCAAACCCGTCTTAACCCTACCCAAACCCACCATTTTACCCGACCAGCCCAAACCCAAGCCCAAGTCAACACACCCAGTCAAACTTGTTTAATTTTTAAACCCGTTTTTTAATTGTAAATAAGGGAGGGAAAAAATTACTGTGCATCTTTTTCCCTAATCCTTCCCCTAATCAGTTTCATAAACCCTAATTGAGATATCATTATTCACTTAATCCCCAAACCCGAATCACTCCAGATTGCTAATTAACTTAGCATAAACCAAAACCCAGCTTTCAAAACACTCACCCGTGACCTCCAGTAGGCCCCCCCATCCTCCCCTGTTTGTTCAAAAATGGCAAGAATGGAATATTACAGCAATCAAACGACTCACAGCCATTCCTTGGTCCCTAAGGGTTGTAAAAGAACGATCAAGATCATTGTACCAGCTGTCAATCACATGGGAGCTCTTGACCCAAATTTCTTGAAGACTTCAAAGGGCATATTCGGGAATCATAGCAACTAGGGTTTTTCATGTTCTAGTATCTTCTTAGCTAGCTATAAAAGGAGCACCAACATGTGGTTTGCCCTTTTGTTCCAGATTTTTTGTAAAACTGATTTTATGAATAGTCAAAGTATATTTTCAGCTTTCCAATTCTTCTGAGTTCCAGTAGTTTAATTTTGTTCTTAAATCTGTCTCTTTTATGTTTAAGCAATTGTTAATTGAGTATACCAAAAATCTTTTCAAAAAAGGTTTGTTTAAGAGATTTGGGACCCAACCCATAAAAGCAGTCCTGAATCTTATTTGACAATCAAAATTCAGGGTTTGTTGTTTATGGTTTGTTAAGTTTTGTTGGTTATCATAATCCAAAGAGGTTTTCAAAAAGTTTGTGTTGCAAGATTTCTGAAAAATCTGTTTCATTTTTTTTAGCAATAAGCTACAACAGCTTACTCAATAAGCTTGTGTGTAGCTTATTGGCTCTTTTTTATCAGTCACTTTCTCTGTTTCATTTGTTTTCTTGGCAGGTTACAAAGTCCATTTCCATCTTCATTTTTGCCCAAGTTGAAGATATATTGGGTGTTGACTGGACAGTCAACACCATCACTTCTCTACATCAAAAGCTTATCAAAAGCTCTCCATAAGCCCTTGAAAGCCAAAAAGTTTCACCAGGGAAGGCATCAGCTCTATGGTAAAAGGCTTGAACCCCCTTGTGCAATATTTTTACTTTTCAAGTGATTTATGTGATTTTTGAGTGCAACCTGTTTTTGTGGTAGAGTAATAGTTTGTTCATGCTTATTTATGACTTATATGCATGTTAGGATAGGAATCAATCAGTTTAAATTGATTTGGTAGTAATTTGGTATGTTAATTTCTACTTTCTGAATTTTAAAGGGTGTTTGGGTCTGCTTATTTAGTCAAGAAGGTGACAGATTTTTGGCTTATTACCTGCCTGAATACACTTCAATAGGGTAGAAGTTAGAGTTTAAGTGCCTTGTTTTCAGTTTGGTAGGATAGTAAAGTAGATTGCATGTTCTTATATTTGTAAACATTGGCTAAAATCTGTTAAGTGCCTTAAACTGCTTGTTTTAGCTTAATTTGCCCTTCATTTTTTGCAGTCTGTTAGAATATAGGTCACCATAGGGTTAGGGTTTGTTTGTGAGTTGTTTGGAAGTGTTGTGTGCTAGTTTACAAGCTTTAAAATTCATCCTTGTGACCAATTGCATCAGCAAACACCCACAGCCCCCTAGTGCTTATACAGTAACTGAACATTGCCATTTTTTGTGAGTTATTTGTATTGAGCTTTGGTATTTTTGTGTTTATACTGACTCCCCACACTTCCATGAGTGTGGGGGTGCCTTTGTTCCCAAAAGAATCCAAGTAACAAGCTTGAAATCAAGCTTTTAATACCACCAGATCCGTTTATTAACACAAGCAGTGGGAACTCCTTTCCCACTGCCTTTGTATTTGTTGCCACTGCTTGCACAAAAAGACAGAAACATAAGAAAGGTCACTATCAGATTCTAAGACTTTTGTCTTTAGTGCCCTTAAATAGGAGTTAGAATTCCATTCTTTTTTCTATATTTTTCTTTTTTAATTCTTAATTTTTTAGTATAATTTATTTTTATTCTACTGTTCATTTTATATTTTTTAGGTTATTTAGCATTTTTAATTACTTTTTAATCAATCTGTTTTTGTCTTTTAGTGGTAAAAATTATTATTTTTCACTTTTAAAAATTTTCTTAGACTTAGATAATTAATTTAAGATTTTTGGTTTAAAAATTAGTTACTGTTCACCTTTTTAATTATTTTTTATAATTAATTTAAGTTAAATAGGGTTTAATTAATAAATAGTTTTGTCTTTTAGTGAAAAATTTTACATTTTTCAAACTTTTTCAATTTTCTACTGTTCATTAGGGTAATTTAGGATTTTTAAAATTGTTAGATTAATTTTGTCATTATTTTATTATTTTTTATGATTATTTTAATTTAAAAATAGTTTTTAGTGATTAAAAAATAGAAAAATAGTTTTTAAAATTTAGGAAAAATAGTTTTTAGTCTTTAAATAATATAAGTTAGTTATTAGTTCAATAAATTAATATTTTGGGCGTTTTGTTAATTATATTTAATTTTAGGGCTTTAATTAGCATTTAAAATTGAATATTTAATTAATAAAAGGTTTAAAAATATATTTGTTGGATTTTTATTCTTATTTATATTATTTAAGACTTAGTTTAATCATTTAATTAATTTTTAGGTTTAATTTTTAATTTCGTCACGTTTTACGTTCACGTTTTACGTTAATTCGTCGTAGTTTAAACGTAGTCGTAACTCGTCTTTAATTTTTCTCTCCTAAACCAAAAACGTCACTAATCCAAACATTGTTATTTTATATATTGGCACATAATCCACACACCTCCTTCGAGAACGAACTTGGAATTTATTCGATTCTTCGGTTTTCCTAAATCGTCGAGTTTAATACTTACCGCATTAATACGTTCTTTTTCCTAAAAGACGTATTTACACAACTATCATTTGGCGCCGCTGCCGGGGAGGTGTGTTGCCATTATTATTATCGTGTTTGTGTGAGTAGTGCGTTTTTGCTTTTCAATTCTTGGAAAGCGTAAATATCGTACATACTCATTTTTGTTATTTTTCTCTATTATAGTATAATATCCAAATAAAACGTGTTTAATTTCGTCCAAATTGGGCTTAAAACGCTTAAAATATCGTCAAAATACCCATATATGTACCTATGTTTGTTCATTGTGTGTTTTAGGTATGGATATCGTGAATTCACCAAAAGATCAAAGGAATCAAGCAAAAACGAACACGGGAAACGAAGCCGCACAAAGAACCGGACCCGAATCATGATTTTCCTATCAAGACCTTGAAGTTTGAAGATTTGGCAAGAATGGTCCCTCAACTATTGAAGACTTGTCACAAATAACCCTCCACTATTCATTTGTACAAGTTACATCCTTAAAGTTTGAAGACTATTCATGATAAGTCCTTGAAGATAACTTAAATTGCAAAAATGGTCCTTATCCAAAGTTTGGTAACACTATGTGCCATATTTGACAAGTGGTATAAAGTTTTTACAAAGGAAAGTGAGATTTGTGCTATTTATTACAAACTGAAGGAGTTCAGAACCTTGGGGGGGGGGTCTTTTGCCAATTACCAAACCCAAACCCACTTATTACCCAACCAAACCCGTCTTAACCCTACCCAAACCCACCATTTTACCCGACCAGCCCAAACCCAAGCCCAAGTCAACACACCCAGTCAAACTTGTTTAATTTTTAAACCCGTTTTTTAATTGTAAATAAGGGAGGGAAACAATTACTGTGCATCTTTTTCCCTAATCCTTCCCCTAATCAGTTTCATAAACCCTAATTGAGATATCATTATTCACTTAATCCCCAAACCCGAATCACTCCAGATTGCTAATTAACTTAGCATAAACCAAAACCCAGCTTTCAAAACACTCACCCGTGACCTCCAGTAGGCCCCCCATCCTCCCCTGTTTGTTTAAAAATGGCAAGAATGGAATATTACAGCAATCAAACGACTCACAGCCATTCCTTGGTCCCTAAGGGTTGTAAAAGAACGATCAAGATCATTGTACCAGCTGTCAATCACATGGGAGCTCTTGACCCAAATTTCTTGAAGACTTCAAAGGGCATATTCGGGAATCATAGCAACTAGGGTTTTTCATGTTCTAGTATCTTCTTAGCTAGCTATAAAAGGAGCACCAACATGTGGTTTGCCCTTTTGTTCCAGATTTTTTGTAAAACTGATTTTATGAATAGTCAAAGTATATTTTCAGCTTTCCAATTCTTCTGAGTTCCAGTAGTTTAATTTTGTTCTTAAATCTGTCTCTTTTATGTTTAAGCAATTGTTAATTTAGTATACCAAAAATCTTTTCAAAAAAG
This sequence comes from Glebionis coronaria, assembly GCA_025667525.1. NCBI lineage: Eukaryota > Viridiplantae > Streptophyta > Magnoliopsida > Asterales > Asteraceae > Glebionis > Glebionis coronaria. The sequence goes on from CM046877.1 coordinate 426,842,968, forward strand.
GTTTGTTTAAGAGATTTGGGACCCAACCCATAAAAGCAGTCCTGAATCTTGTTTGACAATCAAAATTCAGGGTTTGTTGTTTATGGTTTGTTAAGTTTTGTTGGTTATCATAATCCAAAGAGGTTTTCAAAAAGTTTGTGTTGCAAGATTTCTAAAAAATCTGTTTCATTTTTTTTAGCAATAAGCTACAACAGCTTACTCAATAAGCTTGTGTGTAGCTTATTGGCTCTTTTTTATCAGTCACTTTCTCTGTTTCATTTGTTTTCTTGGCAGGTTACAAAGTCCATTTCCATCTTCATTTTTGCCCAAGTTGAAGATATATTGTGTGTTGACTGGACAGTCAACACCATCACTTCTCTACATCAAAAGCTTATCAAAAGCTCTCCATAAGCCCTTGAAAGCCAAAAAGTTTCACCAGGGAAGGCATCAGCTCTATGGTAAAAGGCTTGAACCCCCTTGTGCAATATTTTTACTTTTCAAGTGATTTATGTGATTTTTGAGTGCAACCTGTTTTTGTGGTAGAGTAATAGTTTGTTCATGCTTATTTATGACTTATATGCATGTTAGGATAGGAATCAATCAGTTTAAATTGATTTGGTAGTAATTTGGTATGTTAATTTCTACTTTCTGAATTTTAAAGGGTGTTTGGGTCTGCTTATTTAGTCAAGAAGGTGACAGATTTTTGGCTTATTACCTGCCTGAATACACTTCAATAGGGTAGAAGTTAGAGTTTAAGTGCCTTGTTTTCAGTTTGGTAGGATAGTAAAGTAGATTGCATGTTCTTATATTTGTAAACATTGGCTAAAATCTGTTAAGTGCCTTAAACTGCTTGTTTTAGCTTAATTTGCCCTTCATTTTTTGCAATCTGTTAGAATATAGGTCACCATAGGGTTAGGGTTTGTTTGTGAGTTGTTTGGAAGTGTTGTGTGCTAGTTTACAAGCTTTAAAATTCATCCTTGTGCCAATTGCATCAGCAAACACCCACAGCCACCTAGTGCTTATACAGTAACTGAACATTGCCATTTTTTGTGAGTTATTTGTATTGAGCTTTGGTATTTTTGTGTTTATACTGACTTCCCACACTTCCATGAGTGTGGGGGTGCCTTTGTTCCCAAAAGAATCCAAGTAACAAGCTTGAAATCAAGCTTTTAATACCACCAGATCCGTTTATTAACACAAGCAGTGGGAACTCCTTTCCCACTGCCTTTGTATTTGTTGCCACTGCTTGCACAAAAAGACAGAAACATAAGAAAGGTCACTATCAGATTCTAAGACTTTTGTCTTTAGTGCCCTTAAATAGGAGTTAGAATTCCATTCTTTTTTCTATATTTTTCTTTTTTAATTCTTAGTTTTTTAGTATAATTTATTTTTATTCTACTGTTCATTTTATATTTTTTAGATTATTTAGCATTTTTAATTACTTTTTAATCAATCTGTTTTTGTCTTTTAGTGGTAAAAATTATTATTTTTCACTTTTAAAAATTTTCTTAGACTTAGATAATTAATTTAAGATTTTTGGTTTAAAAATTAGTTACTGTTCACCTTTTTAATTATTTTTTATAATTAATTTAAGTTAAATAGGGTTTAATTAATAAATAGTTTTGTCTTTTAGTGAAAAATTTTACATTTTTCAAACTTTTTCAATTTTCTACTGTTCATTAGGGTAATTTAGGATTTTTAAAATTGTTAGATTAATTTTGTCATTATTTTATTATTTTTTATGATTATTTTAATTTAAAAATAGTTTTTAGTGATTAAAAAATAGAAAAATAGTTTTTAAAATTTAGGAAAAATAGTTTTTAGTCTTTAAATAATATAAGTTAGTTACTAGTTCAATAAATTAATATTTTGGGCGTTTTGTTAATTATATTTAATTTTAGGGCTTTAATTAGCATTTAAAATTGAATATTTAATTAATAAAAGGTTTAAAAATATATTTGTTGGATTTTTATTCTTATTTATATTATTTAAGACTTAGTTTAATCATTTAATTAATTTTTAGGTTTAATTTTTAATTTCGTCACGTTTTACGTTCACGTTTTACGTTAATTCGTCGTAGTTTAAACGTAGTCGTAACTCGTCTTTAATTTTTCTCTCCTAAACCAAAAACGTCACTAATCCAAACATTGTTATTTTATATATTGGCACATAATCCACACACCTCCTTCGAGAACGAACTTGGAATTTATTCGATTCTTCGGTTTTCCTAAATCGTCGAGTTTAATACTTACCGCATTAATACGTTCTTTTTCCTAAAAGACGTATTTACACAACTATCATTTGGCGCCGCTGCCGGGGAGGTGTGTTGCCATTATTATTATCGTGTTTGTGTGAGTAGTGCGTTTTTGCTTTTCAATTCTTGGAAAGCGTAAATATCGTACATACTCATTTTTGTTATTTTTCTCTATTATAGTATAATATCCAAATAAAACGTGTTTAATTTTCCTAAATTAAACACAAAACAATCTTTACTATATTGTAGATATATTGGTTTTCGTTTTTCTTGTGAATATTATTACTATATTGTATTTACGTAAGAACAATAAATATACAAGTACTCCAAATACGTGAGAAATCACAACCTTGATTCGGGATTTCATCACTCAATCATTGTATTCGAATCCAAAGCAAAAGTTTAAAGGCAAAATAGATAAATACTTTCGTGAGGCTTAATTTCAATTAACACAAACTATAAGGTGGGTATAAGGCGGTTGTATTTCACGACCTAAAGGAAAAAGGCTCTTAAGTGCTTCGCGCCGCCTCGTTTCCTCCGCTTGCTTGTGCGTGTTTTGAGAAAGAAGGCTAATCGAGGGTTTGCCGCCCAAGTATTATCTACGTATACTATATTTGCTTGTGTTTTCAAGATTAAACCCTCTTGAACGTTTTGGTGTTCCACCAACGTTCTAAAGTCATCGAGAACGTTCACTCCACGTGATCGTTTTCATTCTTTGAGGCTCCTTTAATCGAGAAAGTCGATTCGAGGGGAGATTTGTAGATTTGTGTCTACGTAATACATACAAAAAATCCAAAAAATTAAAAAACCAATAAAAAAAAACCAAAAAAATTGAAAAATCGAAAAGCCGCAAAAAGAATCTTCTTTGCTACCACCCATTCTACGCTTAGTGCATGCGCACTCGATCGAAGGATTATTCCAATTCTAGTGAAGCTTCGAATCGACGCAATCGTAATCGAAGGAATCGACGACGTAGACGAGAATTAGAAACCGACGTTCCTAATATCGTTGTTGAAGAGACCGTAGAGGAGATGGCCGACAATCGTTCTATGATGGAATTGCTCCAAGCGCCCACCGAGGGTTATGGAGACGCGATCGTAATTCCCGCTATCGAGGCGGAGAATTTTGAGATCAAGAGCGGAATGCTTTCGTTGATCCAAGCTACGAAGTTTCGAGGTCGTGAAGCCGATAATCCTCACGACCATATTTGGAATTTTGATCGTCTTTTAGCCACGAGCAAGTTTAAGAACGTCGACACCGATGTCGTCAAGCTTATGCTTTTTCCGTACTCGCTCGATGGTGCCGCCAAGGATTGGTACGAGAAAGAGCCACCTAATTCCATAGTTACGTGGAAGGATCTCGTCTCCAAGTTCGTTAATTATTTTTTCCCACCGTCTAAGACAACGTTTTTCAAAAACGAGATTACGAAATTTGAGCAAAAACCGAATGAATCTTTTAGAGACGCGTGGGATCGTTTTAAGGAATTGCTTAGGCAATGTACTCACCATGGTTTTTCCGAGTTGCACCAAATTGATACGTTTTACAACGGTCTTAATTTTCACGAACAAGACTCGTTGAATTCCGCCGCCGGTGGCAACTTTTTGTGTAAAACTACGAGAGAAGCTTTGATAATTATCGAGAACCGATCCAAGGTTTACCAACTCCGCAACGCACCGAGTGTTGCCAATGTCGCCAATGTTAGTAGTTCTAATCGCGACATTGAGAGAGTTGATGCAAAAGTCGACAAGCTTACGAATGTGTTCACGTCTTATCTCATTGAGATGCAAAAGAAAGACGCTCCCGCTACGGTGAAAGCGGTTGAGGTTTCGTGTACGTTTTGTGGTGGCTCATAATTATTACGAGTGTGCGGCTACGGATGGCCAAACGTCGAATGTGAGTGCGTTAAATGGAAACAACAATTTTTCAAATCAAAATAACGCGGGTCCATCACAACAAGGCAATTATAACCAAGGCAACAATTTTCAAAATCGAAACAATTTTCAAGGAAACAATCAACAAGGAAATTTTTCGAATCAAAATCAAGGAGGTTATAATCAAGGTCGTAATATAACTTGGCAAAATCGAGATAACAATCAAGAAAACAATTTTTCAAGTGGTAATCAAGGAAATTTTCAAAGAAGTAATCAAAACCAAGGGAACTTTAATTCAAATCAAAATAGTTCGTCAAACGATTTTCAAAATTACATGAAAACGAATGAGGCTAATATGAGACGATTAGAGGGAGAAATTGGTACTTTGAAAAACGACTTTACAAATACTTTGAAATTGCAAAACACGAAGATTGAGCAAGGGCAAATTGATATTAAAAAGATGTTTTCGGCTATAATGAACAAGGCCTCGGGTTCGTCATCGAGTTCGTTACCTAGTGACACCGTTGCTAATCCGAAAGAACAATGTAAAGCCGCCTCGTCTCGTGAGAAAGGTCGTGTGATTACCCCTAACCTTGAAGGATTTCGTGTTGTTTATCCCTCTCAACCCTCGACTTCTAAGACGTCCTCTTGTTCTAAAGTCGATGGGGTGAACGTGGCGACCAAGGAAAGGAGTGCACACCCTCGTGTACCTCAATTTCCATCCACGGTTCAAAAAGAGAGCTTTGTCGACCTTACCAAAGTAACCCTTGAAGAAACTTGTGCATCGATCCTTCTTAAAAAACCCAAAAGGCGTATGCCGAGAAAGGAAAAGGATCCGGGCCAATTTCTACTACCTTGTGATTTTTCCGAGATTGAGGGATGTTTAGCCCTTGCCGATTTAGGTGCTAGCATCAATCTTATGCCTCATTCTCTTTGGAAATTGATGAGATTGCCTTCGCTTACCCCCACGAACATGACAATCGAGCTTGCAAATTGTACTCCACTTATACCAATTGGAATAGCCGAGGATGTCTATGCTAGGATTGGAAAGTTTGTTTTTCCCGCGGATTTCGTTATATCCGATTACGAGTGTGACCCTAAATGTCCCATTATTTTAGGCCGACCATTCTTATCGACGGCTCGAACCGTAATCGACGTTCATGAGGATGACGAGTATGTTGACCCCGAGGGGGCGGTGTTCTTTATTGACAAACATTTTGAGAACTTATATAATCCGCCACCCCCTCCCGCCAAAGACTTAAATGTGAGGATTTTTAGCGCGACTAATTTTGAATTTGACACGCCAAATATTTTCGACATTATCAAATCGGGTTTTCATAAAGAGTTTTTAAACGATGAAAAAGGAAAGGATTTTAAAAATGTTTTAAATGATTTTTCTACATGTTTAACTCCGTCATCACATCGTTATATGAGTGCTACCACCTCGTCTACTCCTTTTGACGATGGTGTGTGTGGTTTTAGTGTGGGGGAAGCCCCAAATGTTCCCTCACACTTTACCACCGAGGACGAGATTTACGATCCCGGAATTGCTTATAAAGGGAAATCTCGGTCTTCCACCGATGCAATAAATGGAAAATCTTTTCGTTTGCTTGGTGTGAGTCTACCTCGAGTAGCTCATAAGTTTGCCTTACCCATTGCCCCACCTTTCTACTTCTTATCTCTTTTCTTCTACCCCATTGGGGTTTGTGTTGGAGTGGCGTTGTTTCGTCTTTCATCCGAAAACGAAGACGCTATCTTTGACCCCGGTATACGTTTATCGGGTTTTTAAAGTACTCCATGTACTTTTGGGCCTTGTTTATCATGTAAGCCCCACTAAAAATGACATACCAAGATTATCCCTAAATGATCACATTTATGGGGATTCGAGTCGAGCTTTTGACTCGGTTATCAAAAACAAGGTGCCTCGTGGGGGATTCTCATGCTTATCCTTGTAAATATTATTGCTTTCTTAGTTAACGTAACGAAGGGACTTGTGCTCTTCCTACCTTTGTTTCGTGGTTGTTTGTGATTGTGATTCATTAGGTTCATCGTCATCATTGAAGCCTCTCGTGTTCGTTTTATGGATCACTCGAGCTTCGATCGTTGCCTTTGGAGATTCCGATATCCGATGATATCCTTTTATGTTCTAACGTTTATCTTATTAGCATAATTCATAAACGGCTTTTAGGTTATTCGTTTTACCCTTTCCATGCTCGAGATTAAGCATTCGACTTCGTCTCTAGTATGGGGGTGTTTTCACCCCTAGACTCGAAACATTGAGGACAATGTTTAGTTTTAGTATGGGGGGGTGAGTAGATACTTCACCCTGCTTACGTCAACACGCAATCCAATATTCATCTTTTTGCTATCGTTTTGTTGCAAATAAGGCTAAAAATGGCCAAATTTTAAATTTTTTTCTAGTTTTTCATAAGTGTTTAAGACACGAATGTAGGTTTTCCGATGGTGAGAACGAGAGTAATTTTTGACTCGACCGTGCGTGTTGAGCACTTAGCTTCGATTCCTTAACTTTTTAGGCTAAGTCTCTTAAATGAGGACGAGAAATGATAGAGTTATTTATAAGTCTCGTAATCGTCACGATCTCATGTGTAGTAATTATTAGCTTATTCTCCCCACGCTTTTGCATAATAAATTGTTAATAAATATTGATTTAGCGGTTTAGTCACTATTGTTGGGTTTCTAATTTGTTTTGGTAGCTTCCATGTAATTAAATTGGGAAAACATTAAGGTATCGCCAGCGTCACGGTTTTGAAGTATTGGCACCCGAATAATCGAAAGCTTCACCTAATAATAAGATTTCAAGTGCTCACCTAAATTAAGCAAAAATTTGAAGCTCACAAGGCCGAAAAATCTATGCCCAAATTGAAAGTGAATCAAGCCTTAATCTTCGAAGCTTTAAAGATCCAAAATTCGCTTTAGCGTGAGGATATACGTCTTTGGCTAATAAAACCACCGATGAGGCGGATAATAAAAGGCAAGGCAAGACCGAAGTCATAATAAAAGCTTCATGGCGAAGTTGAATAAAAGATGGAGGTAAACCAAAGATAATAAGGCCCTTCCGTTAGGGGGCGTATAAAAGTCTTGGTAATAAGTCTCATGTTCAAAACCGTTATAAAACCGTGTTTATCGATCCTTCTTGTTGACTTAATTTTTTTGACATCGTTGTCTATTGGGGTGAATTATTGATTTGATGATTTTGGTTACACCGTTAAGTTTCTATTTTTAGACTTAATCTCTATTCACACATAAGTCAATGATGTATCCTCGTGATCATTAAGACAAAAATAAAATATAAGAGATACCAAGTAGGAATAAGGGAGTTTAGGTTCGTAATTAACACTCATAAGATGTGATCGTGTTGCTAACTTATAATAACAATGATCTCGTTACACGCTTAGCATGGAATTGGGTGAAAATCGAGGACGACGAAATTATTTCTAACGAAGCATTCACGTGTTCTTGTTCTATGATCCCAAAAGTCACATTCTCGTGATGAAAACAATACATTATGTCTAAAACGCATGTAGTAGTTTACTTAAGTATATGTCTTCAATAAATGTCATCATAAAATGAATTTTGGAAGTGCTATGATACTTAATTCTAGCATTGCGTGGGGACACGGCAATGGTTTAGTATGGGGGAGTGATGAGACTGTATTTATACATAGTCTCATCGTCCAAATTGGGCTTAAAACGCTTAAAATATCGTCAAAATACCCATATATGTGCCTATGTTTGTTCATTGTGTGTTTTAGGTATGGATATCGTGAATTCACCAAAAGATCAAAGGAATCAAGCAAAAACGAACACGGGAAACGAAGCCGCACAAAGAACCGGACCCGAATCATGATTTTCCTATCAAGACCTTGAAGTTTGAAGATTTGGCAAGAATGGTCCCTCAACTATTGAAGACTTGTCACAAATGACCCTCCACTATTCATTTGTACAAGTTACATCCTTAAAGTTTGAAGACTATTCATGATAAGTCCTTGAAGATAACTTAAATTGCAAAAATGGTCCTTATCCAAAGTTTGGTAACACTATGTGCCATATTTGACAAGTGGTATAAAGTTTTTACAAAGGAAAGTGAGATTTGTGCTATTTATTACAAACTGAAGGAGTTCAGAACCTTGGGGGGGGGGGTCTTTTGCCAATTACCAAACCCAAACCCACTTATTACCCAACCAAACCCGTCTTAACCCTACCCAAACCCACCATTTTACCCGACCAGCCCAAACCCAAGACCAAGTCAACACACCCAGTCAAACTTGTTTAATTTTTAAACCCGTTTTTTAATTGTAAATAAGGGAGGGAAACAATTACTGTGCATCTTTTTCCCTAATCCTTCCCCTAATCAGTTTCATAAACCCTAATTGAGATATCATTATTCACTTAATCCCCAAACCCGAATCACTCCAGATTGCTAATTAACTTAGCATAAACCAAAACCCAGCTTTCAAAACACTCACCCGTGACCTCCAGTAGGCCCCCCCATCCTCCCCTGTTTGTTCAAAAATGGCAAGAATGGAATATTACAGCAATCAAACGGCTCACAGCCATTCCTTGGTCCCTAAGGGTTGTAAAAGAACGATCAAGATCATTGTACCAGCTGTCAATCACATGGGAGCTCTTGACCCAAATTTCTTGAAGACTTCAAAGGGCATATTCGGGAATCATAGCAACTAGGGTTTTTCATGTTCTAGTATCTTCTTAGCTAGCTATAAAAGGAGCACCAACATGTGGTTTGCCCTTTTGTTCCAGATTTTTTGTAAAACTGATTTTATGAATAGTCAAAGTATATTTTCAGCTTTCCAATTCTTCTGAGTTCCAGTAGTTTAATTTTGTTCTTAAATCTGTCTCTTTTATGTTTAAGCAATTGTTAATTTAGTATACCAAAAATCTTTTCAAAAAAGGTTTGTTTAAGAGATTTGGGACCCAACCCATAAAAGCAGTCCTGAATCTTGTTTGACAATCAAAATTCAGGGTTTGTTGTTTATGGTTTGTTAAGTTTTGTTGGTTATCATAATCCAAAGAGGTTTTCAAAAAGTTTGTGTTGCAAGATTTCTGAAAAATCTGTTTCATTTTTTTAGCAATAAGCTACAACAGCTTACTCAATAAGCTTGTGTGTAGCTTATTGGCTCTTTTTTATCAGTCACTTTCTCTGTTTCATTTGTTTTCTTGGCAGGTTACAAAGTCCATTTCCATCTTCATTTTTGCCCAAGTTGAAGATATATTGGGTGTTGACTGGACAGTCAACACCATCACTTCTCTACATCAAAAGCTTATCAAAAGCTCTCCATAAGCCCTTGAAAGCCAAAAAGTTTCACCAGGGAAGGCATCAGCTCTATGGTAAAAGGCTTGAACCCCCTTGTGCAATATTTTTACTTTTCAAGTGATTTATGTGATTTTTGAGTGCAACCTGTTTTTGTGGTAGAGTAATAGTTTGTTCATGCTTATTTATGACTTATATGCATGTTAGGATAGGAATCAATCAGTTTAAATTGATTTGGTAGTAATTTGGTATGTTAATTTCTACTTTCTGAATTTTAAAGGGTGTTTGGGTCTGCTTATTTAGTCAAGAAGGTGACAGATTTTTGGCTTATTACCTGCCTGAATACACTTCAATAGGGTAGAAGTTAGAGTTTAAGTGCCTTGTTTTCAGTTTGGTAGGATAGTAAAGTAGATTGCATGTTCTTATATTTGTAAACATTGGCTAAAATCTGTTAAGTGCCTTAAACTGCTTGTTTTAGCTTAATTTGCCCTTCATTTTTTGCAATCTGTTAGAATATAGGTCACCATAGGGTTAGGGTTTGTTTGTGAGTTGTTTGGAAGTGTTGTGTGCTAGTTTACAAGCTTTAAAATTCATCCTTGTGACCAATTGCATCAGCAAACACCCACAGCCCCCTAGTGCTTATACAGTAACTGAACATTGCCATTTTTTGTGAGTTATTTGTATTGAGCTTTGGTATTTTTGTGTTTATACTGACTCCCCACACTTCCATGAGTGTGGGGGTGCCTTTGTTCCCAAAAGAATCCAAGTAACAAGCTTGAAATCAAGCTTTTAATACCACCAGATCCGTTTATTAACACAAGCAGTGGGAACTCCTTTCCCACTGCCTTTGTATTTGTTGCCACTGCTTGCACAAAAAGACAGAAACATAAGAAAGGTCACTATCAGATTCTAAGACTTTTGTCTTTAGTGCCCTTAAATAGGAGTTAGAATTCCATTCTTTTTTCTATATTTTTCTTTTTTAATTCTTAATTTTTTAGTATAATTTATTTTTATTCTACTGTTCATTTTATATTTTTTAGATTATTTAGCATTTTTAATTACTTTTTAATCAATCTGTTTTTGTCTTTTAGTGGTAAAAATTATTATTTTTCACTTTTAAAAATTTTCTTAGACTTAGATAATTAATTTAAGATTTTTGGTTTAAAAATTAGTTACTGTTCACCTTTTTAATTATTTTTTATAATTAATTTAAGTTAAATAGGGTTTAATTAATAAATAGTTTTGTCTTTTAGTGAAAAATTTTACATTTTTCAAACTTTTTCAATTTTCTACTGTTCATTAGGGTAATTTAGGATTTTTAAAATTGTTAGATTAATTTTGTCATTATTTTATTATTTTTTATGATTATTTTAATTTAAAAATAGTTTTTAGTGATTAAAAAATAGAAAAATAGTTTTTAAAATTTAGGAAAAATAGTTTTTAGTCTTTAAATAATATAAGTTAGTTATTAGTTCAATAAATTAATATTTTGGGCGTTTTGTTAATTATATTTAATTTTAGGGCTTTAATTAGCATTTAAAATTGAATATTTAATTAATAAAAGGTTTAAAAATATATTTGTTGGATTTTTATTCTTATTTATATTATTTAAGACTTAGTTTAATCATTTAATTAATTTTTAGGTTTAATTTTTAATTTCGTCACGTTTTACGTTCACGTTTTACGTTAATTCGTCGTAGTTTAAACGTAGTCGTAACTCGTCTTTAATTTTTCTCTCCTAAACCAAAAACGTCACTAATCCAAACATTGTTATTTTATATATTGGCACATAATCCACACACCTCCTTCGAGAACGAACTTGGAATTTATTCGATTCTTCGGTTTTCCTAAATCGTCGAGTTTAATACTTACCGCATTAATACGTTCTTTTTCCTAAAAGACGTATTTACACAACTATCAATGGTCCTCTCTAACCTCGTTTGTTCAACGTTTATGTAATATAGGTAGACATTTGTGCTAGCACATCAGTAGGATTATCCCCTCGTTTGAACTCAGGAATTAGAACCTCAACATCGCAGTACAAAACTGGTGCTGGTGGAGCTGCATAAACACTTGATGGAGTACTGACATGTGGAGAGTAATTGGGTTGAAGAACTTCCAGTTGTTGGTATGTGATAGAAGGATTTGTAGGTGGTTGATAAGGAGAGTATTGTTGATGAGCATAAGTTAATAGATGTGAGTCACATTGTGATGATGGTGCTGGTAGCTGATATTGTTGTTGATATGATGCAGGTGATTGTGGTAATATCGAATACTGTATAAAGCTTGGAGTCTGATACACGAGCTTGTGATAAGATTGGTGTACCATAGCATAAGGAGTGTTGTTATATGACAATGTTGGATGATTTACCATTAACGCCAATGGTTCAGGATAAGATCCTTGAGACATACGTTTCATGAGCACATGCTTCTCGTGTTGCTGCAAGAAAGCATATAGTTGATCTAAATTTGATTTGTACAAATACCGAATCAATTTAACATCAGTAACGTATTGGCTCCAATCTGGGGGTAACGTGTTCAAAAACTTGGTGTTGAACTGAAATAGAGCAATCGTTAGATTATACACATTCAAATCATTCATCAACGTAGTGAAACGCCAATAGTAGTCATGAAGAGTTTCCCCTGGAATGTATGATGTAAAACCCGCATGCTTTTACCATGCATATTACCTTAAGTTCGTACGTACTAGTTAAAAACTTTCCTAATATAGCATGATTACGATTACGTATTAGGAGTTTATGTATTACGTACGTGTTAGAACACGATAAGTAGTTTATTTGCACGATCACGTAATAATTATTTAGCAATAATTAATCACGAACATACGATCACGAGATAACGAGCGTAATTAAAACACGAGATATTATTAATTACGTATATATATTTAATACGAGCGTAATTAAATATATAAGTGTAGGATATTTACGTAACGAGAACTTTTAAAACACGAACATAATTAAACGTAAACGTGTACGAAATTAAAAACACGAAACGAGTTACGGGACCCCCACAAGGGAGTCCCTACCCACGGCCAACATAAGGACAATGGGCCAAGCCCATTGTCAATTTTACTAAAAGGAAGGGATTAGTAATTTCACTACTCAAATTATTTTTACAGAAGAATTTCAAGAAAACCTAAAATCCCTTTCCTCCTGCTCCTTGTGTGCCGCCACCTACAAACCACCATAAGGGGGTGATTTTGATCTTGGATCTTGTTGATTTAGTAATTGTTCATGTTTGTTCTTCACCCTTTTGATCCACGAATACGGTAAAACCTTTTTACTTGTTTTCTTTTTAATTAATCTTTTATTAATTAAGAACACGTGATGTTTTTCATAAAAACATATTAATTAAACCTAGATCTAACATGTAATGGTCATTAATTAATCAATGGGATCGATCTAAGGGGTGTTTGTTTTGGGCCGCAGGAACAACCGACCCCAAGGGGGTTCGGTTTGGTTTTAGCCGACCACCACCAAGACCTTTTTGGTCTTGGTTGGTGCGTGTGGGTCCCACGGCAGCAAGGGGGTACCCCGATTTGGTTCGGGGTACGGTGTTTGTTCAGATCCGGTGCATGTTTTTAAGCCTAGATCTGGATCATGATTATGTTAGTTGTTTATGTTATAAACTTATGTTAAGAATTAAATTAATAAGATGTAATTAATTTAATAACATGACTTAGGTTAACTAATTATTAATAAACATGAATTATTTTAAACTAAGTATTTTTATTATTAAGACTTATAATTAATTAATTATTTTATAAACCATGGATATAATTAATTAATTAAACATGACTTAGGTTATATTATTAGTATTTGATAATACATATTTTAACCTAAGTATTTAATATATTTAATTAAAACATGTCATACTTTAATTAAATATTATAACCTATAGTTTAATTAAATTACATGGAATAATTATTAAACTATATAATATATCATATGACATAGGAAATAATCATGAAAACACTTAGGCTTATTTACTTAGCTTATTTAACTAGCTTATTTCTAATTATGGAAACTTTCTATTTTTAGAAACTTAATTAAATAAGGCAGCTATTTTATTTATGGAAACCAGCTATTTTTAGAAACTTATTTATTTAAGGCAGCTAATCTATTTATAGAAACTTATTTAATTAAGGCAGCTAATCTATTTATGGAAACTTTCTATTTTTAGAAACTCATCTATTTTAAGCAGTAAATCTATTTTTGGAAACTTTCTATTTTTGGAAACTTTCTATTTTTGGAAACTTTCTATTTTTGGTAACTTTCTATTTTTGGAAACTTGAAACTTTCTTTTTAAGGAAACCTACTGTTTTTGGAAAGTTACTTATTATTACACAGTAAGTATAATAATACATGAAATGTCAGAAATACTTAATCAGGATGAACAGAATATAGGATTTAACACAGTTTAAGGCTTTAAACAGTGTAAGTAGTAAGAACACATAAAATAAGCTAAGACATGATATAAAACCAGCTATGTATGTAGTAGCAGATACTTATTCCATGTACGTATTTATGTAGCACTAGTGTTTCGGAAGTAGGATTCTCGCAGTTCATCGTTCTCGTTCACTGGACATAAGGTACGGATTCCCGTCCTTTCAGTATGGACATTCTTTCCTTATTAGGATTTCCCCGTATGCAGCCAACTGTTTTCCCGTATTATAAGTATGAGTTTGATTGCTTATGTTTAAATATGATTACCTATAGCCATATACATGCATGACCAGTTTCACCTAGTTATGGAGGTACCATAACCATAACATTAGAGGCACTAATGTTATGACTTCACCATGGCGGAGTGATTGCTCGTGGCGTCCCTTCAGCTTTTGGCCATCTATTTATATTTATCATGTGGGGCGTATGGGTGCATCCTAGTTACACGTTTTTATTCAGGATTACATGGTGAATGTGGTGTGTGCCTTGCATCCTTCACAAGGAGCTGATCCCTCCTACCCATAAAACCAATATATTAAATTAGAGGCAGCCCCTCTAATTTGCATGATGAGGTCACCCCTCCAATTATTCATGCATGGTGGATATTCATGACCTATATTGGCTAAATGGTAGAATATGACAAACATTTTTATAAGATAAACATAAGACTTTCAAACTATAAAACCAGTTTTATTAAGACTTAACCAGGTTACTCGGGACTTAGTTTCTTCCGCTGTTATTATGTTATATGCTTATCCTATTCATGCTTTATTGTACATCCGTGCACTGAGCGTATTGCTCAGCCGTTTTCCTTTTCTATGTTCCCAAAACGGCAGGTACTCAGGGACGCTCGTAGACAATAAGAGTACGTGCATATGGACTGGAAGCTGTCTAGCCTTCTTTACATTATGCATTTCTTTTCTTTATGATACTTATGCTTTGGACATTGTTTCGTCCTTTTCCTTTACTATACTATGTTTGTGTGTGATGAGCTTTACTTTTGGACTACCGATGTTTGATTCCGGTATTTTCCTTTATATGGTCAAGTAATGTTTAGACATTTTACCTTGTATGCTTTGATGACACGCCATTATTACTGTGATATTTCCATTTCCAAAATGGGGTGTTAGAATTATGGTATCAGAGCCAAGGCTTCGACCTGTAGGCTCTCAAATATGACCTGTGATTAGTGGGTAGTCACTACGGTCTTCCTAGAACTGACAGTTGTTTTCATGCATTCATCATTTTTAAGCATACATATATATGTCATTGTTACAGGGTTTTTGACTAAGTAATGGTTGGTACAGGACTGGCCCTATTTAGTCGCATGTGTTTTATCGAAACTTTTAGATTTGGGACCGACCCATAGGCGTCCCCTCGATATGTCTTTTGTTTTGGATGAACTGACCAGAGGCGTTCACTCTCGAGCATCAAAAGTTTTCATAAAACTGCATCATGCATTCATACAAAATTTTTCTTGCATAAAATTTTTCTCGTGAAATTTTGAGTATAAATTTTTTTTCATGTATATATGTTATATTTTATGTTTCGAACTGTTAATCATATGTTTTATGTCATACTGTCAGATGGCAAACGCAAACGATATCTGGGCAATATTTGCAGCTGCTGATGCAGAGATGCAACATGCTCTTCTTCATAACGACAGTTATCCTCCTCCGCCTAACATCTTCCCCATGGAAGGAAGGAATCGGCTCATGAGGGAATACTATAGCATCAGACAGCGACCTGACGAAGACAACAATGACTTCATGCAGCGTTTCCTTCGCTATACTGGTGTCCTGAGAGCAGCTGCGGGCACCACTGAAGAACAAGCAATACATTTTCGTTGGGCTCTAAATCCAAGGATTGCAAATGACTTGTCAGGTGCTCCGTTGGATACGGTAGCACAAGTAGCAGATGCAACACGTAGACTGGAGATGCTGCAGGAGAAGGATGAGTTCGGGGAAGCTTAAAGACCCGACAAGAGGTAAAACCTTCATATTCAAGCGATAATCAATCCGTATATCTTTCATATGTCAATTATTCATCTCTTTAAATGTATCTTCCAGGCAGAAAACTGGGGACCGGTCTCAGCCGGCTACTCAGCAGTAGCCTCATCAGCCCAAGGGAAATGGTCAGACTAATGACCGATCTACTACGGATAGGCGTGGCGGTAATGACAATTACCGTAACAACGCCGGGCAATCCAGCAACAGCAGGTCCTAATACTTATGAAATTTCTTATGTGTTATGTTATAACTCATATTCTGATACTCTAACAAACGTCTACCAGGAACCATGGAAACGGTAGGGACCAGAACCAGAGAGGTTCGCAGCCTAGCCGTCCAGCTATCACTAGTATTCAATCTTACGATTATCCGCTTTGTCCTTTGTACCCAACTATTATGTCTCATGTAAAATGTTTTATCAGGTCCTCAGCCAGCCAGAGCACCTGCTGGAGGATACACTCATCCTCTTTGCTCTACTTGCCACCGTAGGCACCCAGGACCATGTCTCCGTAATACTGATGCGTGCTTCAAGTGTGGTCTTACTGGCCATATTATGAAGGATTGCCGTAAGGGCGAGATGGAGGGTACATCGGGACATGCTGATACCAAGCCGCCTCCTACTGCCGGGCGTGTCTACATGACATCTCGAGACCAGGCCAACAAGTCTACAGGTACCATCACTGGAATCTTGTATATGTATGGTCACGCTGCATGTGTTCTTTTCGATACGGGTGCTACTCACTCGATTATTTCTACTGCTTATGGTAAGAACATTAGGATGCCTCCCTTGCCACTAGAAAATAGGCTTACTATTTCCACACCTTTGAGGGACTCTGTATTAATCACCCATGTATACAAGAGTCTTCCCCTAGAATTTGATGATAAGGTTCGACCTGGCGACGTACTTCCGCTGGACATGAATGACTTCGACATGATTTTGGGCCTGGATTGGCTATCCAAGTATCATGCTACCATAGACTGCCATTCATATCGAGTTATCTTCGGTGATGTCAATGCACCAGAGTACATTCATAACGGGTTCATACCCGGACGGTCTGTACAAGTCATATCCACCCTACAAGCGCGTGCACTCCTGTCACATGGCTGCGAGGGTTACCTAGCTACGGTTCACGACCTGGATGCTGAGTCTCCATCGATTCAGGATCAACCTATAGTGTCGGAATTCCAAGACGTGTTTCCAGCAGAACTTCCGGGCATACCACCTGCACGAGAAGTGGAATTCAGTATCGAGCTGGGTTCCAGGAGCTGAACCAATCTCCAAAGCTCCTTATCGCATGGCTCCCATAGAGCTGAAGGAGCTGAAGGATCAACTACAAGAACTTCTTGAACGAGGTTTCATTCGATCGAGCGCATCTCCATGGGGCGCACCGGTTTTATTTGTTAAGAAGAAGGACGACAGTATGCGTCTCTGCATAGACTATCGCGAGCTCAACAAGATTACCATTCGGAATAGATATCCACTGCCACGCATTTACGATCTGTTTGACCAACTCCAAGGGGCCAAACACTTCTCCCAGATCGATCTTAGGTCAGGCTATCATCAATTACGAGTCAAGGAGCAGGATATTGCTAAGACTGCCTTTCATACTCGTTATGGCCACTACGAGTTTGTAGTTATGCCATTTGGCCTGACAAATGCTCCAGCAGTGTTCATGGATCTGATGAACAGAATATTCCATGAATTTCTGGACAAATTCGTCATTGTTTTCATCGATGACATCCTGATTTTCTCTAAGTCCAAGGAGGAACACGAAGACCATCTTCGTACAATACTACAGATTCTTCGCCAGAAGCAGCTGTATGCTAAATTCTCCAAGTGTGAGTTCTGGTTAGACAAGGTGGCATTCTTAGGTCACATTGTATCAGCAGAAGGAATCACTATGGATCCAGCGAAGGTGGAGGCCATCACCAAGTGGCCAAGGCTGACATCCACGACGGAAGTCCGTAGTTTCTTAGGCTTAGCTGGCTATTACCGTAGGTTCGTGGAGAACTTTTGCTGCTTAGCACTACCATTAACCAAACTGATGCGGAAAGGGGAGAAATTCGTCTGGACTGAAGATCGAGAGAAGAGCTTTGAAGACCTAAAGCAGAAGCTAGTATCTGCACCTATTCTTACTCTACCATCTGGTACGGGTGGATTTCAAATCTACAGCGATGCATCGGGGAAGGGACTTTTCTCATGTAACATGGGAAAGTGATCGCGTACGCTTCACGACAGCTTAAGCCTTATGAAGAGAATTACCCCACGCACGATCTGGAACTTGCTGTAGTCGTGTTTGCATTGAAGATATGGAGACACTACTTATATGGAGAATCATGTGACATTTTCACGGACCACAAGAGCTTGAAGTATATCTTCACTCAACGTGAATTGAACATGAGGCAGAGGAGATGGTTAGAGCTGTTGAAGGATTATGACATTAATCTTCAGTATCATCCCGGAAAGGCAAATGTAGTAGCAGATGCCCTTAGCAGGAAGTCCGGAATGATCAACAGCATTAGAATCGAAGAGGAAATCATAAGAGACTTGGAGCGACTAGACATCGAGATCATGGTACGTGGACAGCACGGTTACTGGGCTAATCTTAGAGTAGAACCCGAGTTACTATCTAAGATCAAGGAAGCTCAGAAGGATGACGGAGAAATATGGGCGATAATACAGAATTTGGAGAAGCAGACAGAATTCAGAGTAGATGCAGATGGTATCGTATGGCAGGGCACTAGACTTTGTGTTCCTGATGACCAAGAACTCCGGGAAGCTTTGCTAGCAGAAGCTCATAGCTCCCCATTCTCGATACATCCTGGTTCAACCAAAATGTACCATGACATCAAGCAGTACTTTTGGTGGAGTGGTATGAAGCAGGATGTGGCAACTTACGTCTCCAAATGTCTTACCTGGCAGCAGGTTAAGATTGAGCATCAGCGATCTGGCGGTCTCCTTCAACCGTTAGACATTCCAGAGTGGAAGTGGGACAAAATCACCATGGATTTTGTTACCGGTCTTCCGCCTACCAAAAGGAAGCACGATGCAATTTGGGTTATCGTTGATCGACTTACCAAATCAGCTCATTTCTTACCAATCCGCAAGGAAGATCCGGTAAGTAAACTCACAGATACGTATAGACGAGAGATCATGAGACTACACGGTGCACCATCCAGCATCGTCTCAGACAGAGATCCTCGATTCACTTCGCGCTTTTGGAAAAGTCTGCAGAAAGCTTGGGGTACACAACTTAAGCTTAGCACGGCCTTTCATCCTCAAACGGATGGACAGTCGGAGCGAACCATTCGGACATTGGAAGATATGTTGAGGTCATGTGCGTTGGAATGGACGGGTGATTGGGACGAATACATCTGTTTGGTGGAGTTTGCGTACAACAACAGCTGGCACGCGAGCATCAAGTATGCTCCATTTGAGATGTTGTATGGCAAAAAGTATCGCGCCCCAATCTGCTGGGATCAGGTTGGCGAGCGAACACTGGAAGGACTAGAAATCATAGAAATGACAAACGAGAAGATCGCAGTAGCTAGACAGAAGATTCAGGAGGCACGGTCACGTCAAAAGAGTTACGCCGACAAGCATCGTAGGGATTTACACTTTAACGTAGGAGATCACGTCTTCCTTAAGGTTTCGCCGGCACGTGGTGTTAGACGCTTCGGGATTAAAGGGAAGCTCAGTCCTCGTTTCATCGGACTGTTTGATATCATTGAACGAGTCGGTGAAGTATCTTACCGATTGGCATTACCTCCGCAGCTTTCGCATGTGCACAATGTGTTTCATGTGTCCTTACTCAGAGGGTACCAATATCATCCCCTTCACATGGTTCAGTATCCACTGGAACAGATTCGTGAAGATCTCACTTTTATAGAAGAACCCGAACGAGTTCTTGACAGGCAAGAACGAGTCATGAGAAAGAAGACGATTCCATTCGTCAAAATTCTATGGAGGGATCATACCGAGCGGGAAGCCACTTGGGAAACATAGGAGTCCATCCGGACTTCTTACCCTCATTTCATATTTTGAATTCGGGTATGTTCTTCTTTTCCAGTTTACTTTATCTATAATTCGGGGACGAATTATTCTTTTTAGGGGGGAAGAGTTGTAAAACCCGCATGCTTTTACCATGAATATTACCTTAAGTTCGTACGTACTAGTTAAAAACTTTCCTAATATAGCATGATTACGATTACGTATTAGGAGTTTATGTATTACGTACGTGTTAGAACACGATAAGTATTTTATTTGCACGATCACGTAATAATTATTTAGCAATAATTAATCACGAACATACGATCACGAGATCACGAGCGTAATTAAAACACGAGATATTATTAATTACGTATATATATTTAATACGAGCGTAATTAAATATATAAGTTTAGGATATTTACGTAACGAGAACATTTAAAACACGAACATAATTAAACGTAAACGTGTACGAAATTACAAAACACGAAACGAGGTACGGGACCCCCACAAGGGAGTCCCTACCCGCGGCCAACATAAGGACAATGGGCCAAGCCCATTGTCAATTTTACTAAAAGGAAGGGATTAGTAATTTCACTACTCAAATTATTTTTACAGAAGAATTTCAAGAAAACCTAAAATCCCTTTCCTCCTTCTCCTTGTGTGCCGCCACCTACAAACCACCATAAGGGGGTGATTTTGATCTTGGATCTTGTTGATTTAGTAATTGTTCGTGTTTGTTCTTCACCCTTTTGATCCACGAAAACGGTAAAACCTTTTTACTTGTTTTCTTTTTAATTAATCTTTTATTAATTAAGAACACGTGATGTTTTTCATAAAAACATATTAATTAAACCTAGATCTAACATGTAATGGTCATTAATTAATCAATGGGATCGATCTAAGGGGTGTTTGTTTTGGGCCGCAGGAACAACCGATCCCAAGGGGGTTCGGTTTGGTTTTAGCCGACCACCACCAAGACCTTTTTGGTCTTGGTTGGTGCTTGTGGGTCCCATGGCAGCAAGGGGGTACCCCGATTTGGTTCGGGGTACGGTGTTTGT
Source organism: Glebionis coronaria (assembly GCA_025667525.1). Classification (NCBI taxonomy): domain Eukaryota; kingdom Viridiplantae; phylum Streptophyta; class Magnoliopsida; order Asterales; family Asteraceae; genus Glebionis; species Glebionis coronaria. The sequence continues at coordinate 426,863,885 of CM046877.1, forward strand.
TCAGATTCGGTGCATGTTTTTAAGCCTAGATCCGGATCATGATTATGTTAGTTGTTTATGTTATAAACTTATGTTAAGAATAAAATTAATAAGATGTAATTAATTTAATAACATGACTTAGGTTAACTAATTATTAATAAACATGAATTATTTTAACCTAAGTATTTTTATTATTAAGACTTATAATTAATTAATTATTTTATAAACCATGGATATAATTAATTAATTAAACATGATTTAGGTTATATTATTAGTATTTAATAATACATATTTTAACCTAAGTATTTAATATATTTAATTAAAACATGTCATACTTTAATTAAATATTATAACCTATAGTTTAATTAAATTACATGGAATAATTATTAAACTATATAATATATCATATGACATAGGAAATAATCATGAAAACACTTAGGCTTATTTACTTAGCTTATTTAACCAGCTTATTTCTAATTATGGAAACTTTCTATTTTTAGAAACTTAATTAAATAAGGCAGCTATTTTATTTATGGAAACCAGCTATTTTTAGAAACTTATTTATTTAAGGCAGCTAATCTATTTATGGAAACTTATTTAATTAAGGCAGCTAATCTATTTATGGAAACTTTCTATTTTTAGAAACTCATCTATTTTAAGCAGTAAATCTATTTTTGGAAACTTTCTATTTTTGGAAACTTTCTATTTTTGGAAACTTTCTATTTTTGGAAACTTTCTATTTTTGGAAACTTTCTATTTTTGGAAACTTTCTATTTTTGGTAACTTTCTATTTTTGGAAACTTTCTATTTTTGGAAACATTCTTTTTAAGGAAACCTGCTATTTTTGGAAAGTTACTTATTATTACACAGTAAGTATAATAATACATGAAATGTCAGAAATACTTAATCAGGATGAACAGAATATAGGATTTAACACAGTTTAAGGCTTTAAACAGTGTAAGTAGTAAGAACACATAAAATAAGCTAAGACATGATATAAAACCAGCTATGTATGTAGTAGCAGATACTTATTCCATGTACGTATTTATGTAGCACTAGTGTTTCGGAAGTAGGATTCTCGCAGTTCATCGTTCTCGTTCACTGGACATAAGGTACGGATTCCCGTCCTTTCAATATGGACATTCTTTCCTTATTAGGATTTCCCCGTATGCAGCCAACTGTTTTCCCGTAGTATAAGTATGAGTTTGATTGCTTATGTTTAAATATGATTACCTATAGCCATATACATGCATGACCAGTTTCACCTAGTTATGGAGGTACCATAACCATAACATTAGAGGCACTAATGTTATGACTTCACCACGGTGGAGTGATTGCTCGTGGCGTCCCTTCAGCTTTTGGCCATCTATTTATATTTATCATGTGGGGCGTATGGGTGCATCCTAGTTACACGTTTTTATTCAGGATTACATGGTGAATGTGGTGTGTGCCTTTCATCCTTCACAAGGAGCTGATCCCTCCTACCCATAAAACCAGTATATTAAATTAGAGGCAGCCCCTCTAATTTGCATGATGAGGTCACCCCTCCAATTATTCATGCACGGTGGATATTCATGACCTATATTGGCTAAATGGTAAAATATGACAAACAGTTTTTATAAGATAAACATAAGACTTTCAAACTATAAAACCAGTTTTATTAAGACTTAACCAGGTTACTCGGGACTTAGTTTCTTCCGCTGTTATTATGTTATATGCTTATCCTATTCATGCTTTATTGTACATCCGTGCACTGAGCGTATTGCTCAGCCGTTTTCCTTTTCTGTGTTCCCAAAACGGCAGGTACTCAGGGACGCTCGTAGACAATAAGAGTACGTGCATATGGACTGGAAGCTGTCTAGCCTTCTTTACATTATGCATTTCTTTTATTTATGATACTTATGCTTTAGACATTGTTTTGTCCTTTTCCTTTACTATACTATGATTGTGTGTGATGAGCTTTACTTTTGGACTACCGATGTTTGATTCCGGTATTTTCCTTTATATGGTCAAGTAATGTTTAGACATTTTACCTTGTATGCTTTGATGACACGCCATAATTACTATGATATTTCCATTTCCAAAATGGGGTGTTACATATGAGAACCTATCGAACAAGTCATAAAGTTGACATTCTCGTTCTTGCTTAGAAAGTGATGTCCCTTATAACAAAACCGTTAATCGATCCCATAGCTCCTTTGCTACCTTGTGTTTACTTACCATACGATAAATATCGGGTGGAAGAGCTTGAAGAATAGTCTGAACAGCCTTCTCATCCGCATAGGCAATTAGTTGGTTGGTAGGCGTTAAATCAGAAAATTCTCTTGGTCGAATCACATTATCTATAGTAACTTCGCCCCAAACAAGTGGGCCTTTCTCAATGGAATTGATCATGAGCCTTCCACTAGGTCGACCCATAATGTATGATTTCATGCGACCCTGCCATGCTTCAAATAGCTATTTGATAAGCAACGGTGGACGGGTATCGGTACCCGAGATGATAGAAAGGTCAGTAAGTGATGTCATTGTAGGCATGCATTAATGAGGATTCGTTTTTAGTCACTTGAAGAAAGATTACCAAATGATCGAGCAATGAAATAAGGTAAAATGTTTTAGTGTTGGTGAAACAATATTTGATTATCTTTTGGTTGTGTGTTGTTGTGAAAGTCTTCAAAGAAATGCAAAGTCTAAAATCCTCTAAGTTGTACAAAAATTAGACAAGATTTCGCAATACCCTTAAAGATATCGTAAAAACCTAAAAACTGCTAATCTTCGCAATGTTCAAAAATAAACTTCGCAATGTTTGAAAATGCCATGTCTTCGAAATACCCAACCTTCGCAATACTCAAAATTAATCTTCACACTGTTTCAAACCAGTTTTCGCAATATTTTAAAGCTTTCTTTGCAATACTATCAAAATGCACTCTTCGCAATACCAAATTTGGAAGTTTCGGAATGTGCCAGTCTTATATCTTCGTAATGTGCAAAAGCACAATCTTCACAATACCTAAGTACTACTGCTTCGCAATACATAAACCCTGGAGTATTGCGAAATGTGATCTGTCGCAATATTTAAAACCCTTAAATATTTCGATGGGAAGATTTTGCAATATGGCGACTGATCCGAAAAAAGAAGTAAAAAATGATATTTTTGCTTAGAAATCCGTGATTTTAACTAATACAAAGTACCCAAAACCCTACCACAACTATGTAGGAGATTGGTGGATCACTTGGAACAACAAATAAACTAAAAACTTTTGAATTTTGGTTATAAATCAATCAAAAAACACACGAACACAATAAAATAAGCATGAACAACACAAAACCCACCTCTATTTCATCCCATGGCTCTTGATACCAATTGTAGAATCTTGGTAATCTATGCTCTAACAAGAGGGTTGATGTTTCTAGAGAGAGAAAGTAGAGAGAGAGAAAGATGAGAGAAAATGTGTGTAATATATCAAAATAATGAAACAACCAACACCCCTTTCCATGTAGGAAAGGGGTTTATATACCCAAGTCCATTAGTGGACTTGGGCCTCCGGCCCATGAACATGCTCATGGGTCGGGCTTGCATAATATGTAACTTAACTATACTACGAACTCTTAACTATATTGTTGGAGTGAACGAGACTTTATAAATACGAAAACATATTTCCAACACCAAAATTTCCCAGTTCGTTTTCTGTGAGCAAGCAGTGGGAACAAAGTTCCCACTGACAAGTATCCAGTTCCCAATGCGAAGCTAGGTGACAAAATGTCACTTTCATAGTTTTCAGTGTTTGTCCTATTAGGGTTTAAATCAGTTTTTTCTTGTTCTTTCAAATGTCCCCTATTCTTTTATTTATTTTTAGAATTTTCCAGAAAGAAATGTTATTTTGCTCAATATTTTATTATTTTTATCATTATTTTAACATAAAATTAGTTTTTAGTGGTTTAAAAATAGAAAAATAGTTTTAAAAATTTAGGAAATATACTTTTTAGACTTTAATTAATATAAGTAAGGTATTTATTTGATAAAATATAATTTTGGACTTTTTGTTGATTTTATTTAATTTTAGGGCTTTTATTAACATTAAAAATTAAATATTAAATCAATAATAAGTTTTATAATTTATTTATTGACTTTTTATTCTTATTTATTTTATTTTAGACTTAATTTTGATTTTTAAATAATTTTTAGTTTAAATTTTTAATTTCGTCATGTTTTACGTATTTTTACGTATGTTTATCGTCGTAGTTTAAATTAGTGTAACTCGTCATTTACTTTTCTTCCCTTTCACAACCAAAAAAGGATCACTAATAGATACATTGTTTTATAAATATTGGCAAACAACACACACCTCCTTCGAGAACGAACTCACATTTATCGAGCATTCGCGTTTTCGTAAACGTGAACGTTTAATACTTGCCACATATACGCGTTTTTCCAAAAACGTGTGTGGTTTTACTACATCAATTTTTGGCGCCGCTTCCGGGGAGGTGTGTTTTAGCCTTATATATATCGTGTTTGTGTGATTAGTGCGTTTTTGCTTTTCATTTTTTGGAAAAGCGTAAATATCGTATATATTCGTTTTTATTTTTTTACTATATTGTAGATTATCCAAATAAACCGTGTTAAACTGTTCCTCAATTAACACACAAATCTTTTTTATTTTATCATTTTCGTTTTCTTTTTTTGAATGCTATAATATATTACATAGAAAAATCAATACATAATAGTATCCAAATACGAGAGAAATCGCACCTCAATAGTTGAGCGTTCGGGTCACTATTGTTGTATCGAATTCAAACAAAAATCAAAGGCAAAATAGATAAATACTCTAAGTTAATTTAATCTCGATTGATACAAACTATTAGGTGGGTATAAGGCGGCTGTTATAAAATAGGCCCTAAAGAAAAAGGCTCTTAAGTGCTTCGTGCCGCCTCGTTTCTCCGTGCTTGTGCGTATCGATTTAGTGACGATTGATTAAGGGTTTGCCATTCAAGTATTAATATATCTATTTTGTGAGTTTTTATTATTGAACCTCGAAATGTCGTGGCGTTCCGCCAACGTTTCAAAGTCGACGAGGGTTTTTAGTTGACGTGAATTCCTCCATTCTTCTTTGATTCATTAATCAAGACCTTGATTATTTGATAAGTTTTTGTGGATTTAATTATCTACGTAATACACCAAAAATCCAAAAAATTAAAAAACAATCAAAACGTTAAAAAAAACCCCCAAAAGAATCTTCTTTGCTACCCCCATTCTACATTTAGTTCATGCGCACTCGATCGAAGGTTTATTCTAATTCTAGCGACGTTTCGAATCGATGCAATCGAAATCGAAGGAATCGACGACGAAGACGAAATTTAGAAACGAACGTTCCTAATATCGTTGTCGAAACTAATGATGAGATGGCCGACAATCGTATGATGATGGAATTGCTCCAAGCACCCACCGAGGGTTATGGAGACGCGATCGTTATTCCCACAATCGAAGCGGAGAATTTTGAGATAAAAATCAAAATGCTATCGTTGATTCAAGCAACGAACTTTTTAGGTCGTGAGGCGGATAATCCTCACGATCACATTCGGAATTTTAATCGTCTTTTGGCTACGAGCAAGTACAAGAACGTCGACACCGATGTCGTCAAGCTTATGCTTTTTCCATACTCGCTCGATAGCTCCGCCAAGGATTGGTACGAGAAAGAACCACCTAACTCCATAGCTACGTGGGACGATCTCGTATCAAAATGCGTTAATCATTTTTTCCCACCGTCTAAAACGACGTTTTTCAAGAACGAGATTACGAGATTTAGCTAAAAACCGAATGAATCGTTTAGTGACGCGTGGGATCGTTTTAAGGAATTGCTTAGGCAATGTCCTCACCATGGATTTTCGGAGTTACACCAAACCGATACGTTTTATAACGGTCTTAATCTTCACGAATAAGATTCTTAAATTCCGCCGCCGGTGGAAATTTTTTGTGTAAAACTCCGAGAGACGCTTTAATTATTATCAAAAATCGATCCAAGGTTTTCCAACTCCGTAGCACACCGAGTGTTGCCAGTGTCGCTAATGTTAGTAATTCTAATCGCGATATTGAGAGAGTTGAAGCAAAAGTCGATAAGTTGACGAATGTGTTTACGTCGTTTCTCATTGAGATGAAAAAGAAAGACACTCCCGCTACGGTTAAAGCAGTTAAGGCTTTGTGTACGTTGTGTGGTGGACCTCATAATTATTACGAGTGTGCGGCTACGGATGGCCAAACGTCGAGTGTTAACGCGTTAAATGGAAACAACAATTTTCAAAATCAAAACAACGCGGGTCCATCACAAGGCAATTATAACCAAGGCAACAATTTTAATCGTGGAAATGATTTTTCAATTCAAAACCTAAATAAATTTCAAGGAAATAATCATGGTAATCAAGGTTATAATCAAGGTGGTAATTTGAGTTGGAAAATCGAGATAAAAACAACTATCAAAACTCGAATTTTTCAAACAACGCTAATCAAGGAAACAATTTTTTAAGTTGTAATCAAAGGAATTTTCAAAGAAATAATCAAAACCAAGGGAACTTTAATCAAAATAGTTCGTCAAACGAGTTTCAAGAGTATATGAAAACGAATGAGGCTAATATGAGACGATTAGAGGGACAAATTGGTACTTTGAAAAATGAATTTTCCAACACTTTAAAAGGTCAAAAAAATAAAATTGAACAAGGTCAAAGTGAGATTAAAAAGATGTATTCGGAAATTATGAGCAATCAAGTGAGTTCATCTTCGAGTGCGTTACCAAGCAACACCGTGGTTAATCCGAAGGAACACGTTAACCTTGATAATTTTAGAGTTGTGCCTTCATCTCGAACCTCGAGTTCTAAACGCCTTCATGTTCTAGAGTCGAGGGAATGAAGGTGGTGATCAAGGAAAAGAGAGCACACCCTTATGTACCTCAAATTCCATCCACGGTTCAAAAAGAGAGCTTCATCGACCTTACGAAAGTAACCCTTGAGGAAACTTTTTCTTCGATTATTCTACGAAAACCTAAACGGCATATACCGATAAAGGAAGAAGATCCGGGCCAATTTCTCCTACCTTGTGATTTTCCCGAGATTGAGGGATGTGTAGCACTTGTAGATTTAGTTGTTAGCATCAATCTCATGCCTCATAATATTTGGATATTGATGAGATTGCCTAATCTTATCCCCAGAAACATGACTATCGAGCTAACAAATTGTACACCTTTAAAACCAATTGGAATAGCCGAGGATGTCTATGTTAAAATTGGAAAGTTTATTTTTCCCACGGACTTATTCATTTCCGATTACGAGTGTGACCCTAAATGTCCCATTGTTTTAGGTCAACCCTTTTTATCGACGGCTCGAGCCGTAATCGACGTTCACGGTGGGAAATTAACTATGACTTATGGGGAGGATAAATGGAATATTTCGCGAACAGATCTCAAATTTCAAATGATCAACCTAAAACCGATGTCTCAAAATTTGATAATTTCAAAGTACATACTTTAGCGGAAAAATGAGGTTAGATTCATGTTTTGAAAGAATTAAAAGTAACAGTTTTAGAGATGAAGATATTAATGATAAAGAATACGTGTACTTAACTGAAAAGGGTATTCGTAAATTTATGGATGAAAAATCGTTTTTGGATATATTCAGAGAAAAAACGAACAAAAAATTCCGAAGGAATACGTTAGCTCCATCATGACAATGACAAATATGGGCTCGTTAGCACCACCTTCGAATGACCATGTCTTTGAGGCCCATACTTCTAGGCCCATTGAAGTGCCTCCCACTCCGAGCACAAAACCCATTAATACTAAGGAAGTGGCCCAACCAAATGCAATCTCACCCATCATAGAAATATCACCTAAGCATAGCCCAAGGGCTTGTAAAACCATGGTTGTGACTCTCGAGAAATCCTCTCGATAACTTGCTCACATCGACACTTTCTTTGATGACGATGGTGATTTTGCCGAGATCGAACATATACTTGCTAATCTATCATCCATATTAGAGGATTTACCCTTTGAAAAATCTTCAAATGAAGATGACTATCTCATGTCGGAAATTCCTTATGATGAGGAGAATGATGACACTTTCACAACGTACTCGAATTCCGTATACGAACCATCATAATCCCATTCTTGATGAAGGATTCGAGAACGTTGACGACCATATCATCGATCCTCCTTCGTTTCATAATTTTGATGATGAAGAATTCTTTAAGGAGGTCGATGATTTTTTTAATATAGACACGAGTCTCATTCTCGAAGAGTTACCTCATAAACACTCCTCATTTGAGAATGACGACTACCACATTTTTGAGGATTTCATTCAACAATCCCTTCCTAGAAATTATGGTTTCGTGCTTGATCGTGATCTATTCGAGAGTTTCTAAAATCATTCACGAAGGGAACAAAAAACCTTGGTTTGACGAACCCATCTATGACAAAGAAATTGATGAGATCGACGTTCATGAGGATGAGGAATATGTTGACCCCGAAGGGGTGGTGTTCTTTATTGATCATCGTTTCGAGATATTATATAGTCCACCACCCCCCACCCGCGACTTAAATGTGAGAATTTTTAGTGTGCCTAACATCGTCTTAGAAACGCCAAATATTTTCAACATAATCAAATTGGGTTTTCATAGAGTTAAAAAATGATGAAAAAGGTAAAGATTTTAAAATTGATTTAAATGATTTTTCCGTAAGTGTAAATCTGTCATCACCGCGTTTTATGAGTGCTACCACCTCGTCTACTCCTTTTGACGAGCGTGAGTGTGGTTTTTGTGTGGGGGAAGCCCCATATGTTTCTTCACACTTTACCACCGAGGAAGAGATATTCGATCCCGGAATCACATTTTTAGGGAAATCTTGATCTTCTATCGATGTAATAAATGGAAAACCTTTTCGTTTGCTTGGTGTGAGTCTAACTTGAGTAGCTCATTATGTTGACCCACCCACTGTCCCACCCTTCTATCTCTCATCTATTTTCTTCTACCCCATTGGGGTTTGCGTTGGAGTAGCGTTGTTTCATCTTTCATCCGAAAACGAACACGCTATCTTTGACCCCGGTACTTTAATATCGAATGTTAAAGTACTCCATATACTTTTGGGCATTATTTATCATATAAGCCCCACCAAAAATGACCAAACCATGATAATCCCTAAATGATCACATTTATGGGGATTTGAGTCAAGCTTTTGACTCGGTTATAAAAAACAAGGTGCCTCGTGAGGGATTCTCATGCTTATCCTTGTACATATTATTGCTTTCTTAGATTAATGTAATGTGAGGGGACTTGTACTCTTCCAACTTTTGTTCCGTGGTTGTTTGTGATTTTGATTTAGTAGGTTCATCGTCATCATTAAATACTCTCGTGTTCGTTTTACGTATCACTCGAACTTCGATCGTTGCCTTTGAAGATTCCGAAATCTGATGATATCCTTTTATGTTCTAACGATTATCTTATGAGCATAATTCATAAAAGGATTTTAGATTATTCATTTTACCCTTTCCATGCTAGAGATTAAGCATTCGACTTTTCGTCTCTAGTATGGGGGTGTTTCACCCTTAGACTCGAAACATTGAGGACAATGTTTAGTTTTAGTATAGGGGGTGAATAGATACTTCACCTTGCTTACGTCATTACACAATCCAATTTCATCTTTTTGTTATGTTTTGTTGCAAAATAAGGCTAAAAATGGCCAAATTTTAAATTTTTTCTAGTTTTTCATAAGTGTTTAAGACACGAATGTAGGTTTTCTGATGGTGAGGATAAGAGTAATTTTTTACTCGACCGTGCGTGTTGAGCACTTAGCTTCGATTCCTTAACTTTTTAGGCTAAGTATCTTAATTGAGGACAAGAAATGATAGAGTTAATTATAAGTTACTATGCTAAACGTAGAGTACTCGTATTCTTTCAAAAACTCATGTGTTTTAATTATTGCTTTCTCTCCCATCGCTTTATTATTAAATTGTTAATAAATAGGTTTTTTGCGGTTTAGTCTTAATTGTTGGTTTCTAATTGATTTTAGTAGCTTCCATGTAATTAAATTAAGAAAACATTATGTTGGAAATACGTTTTTACGTATAAAGAAAGTCTCGGTCACTCTAACAATATAGTTATAGGCTCGTAGTAGTGTTTAAGTTACACTTATGTTAAGCCCGACCCATGAGCATGTTCATGGGCCGGAGACCCAAGTGCATTAAGGACTTGGGTATATAAACCTCTTTCCACTATGGAAAGAGGTGTTGGTTGTTTCATTTCTCATTTTAATACACATAGTTTCTTTCATTTCTCTCTCTAAGTTTCTCTCTAGAAATACATCAACCCTCTTGAAATACAAAGATTATCATTGTTCTACAATTGGTATCAAGAGCATGGGATGAAATATAGGTTGGTCTTTGTATTGTTTATGCTTTCTTAAGCATAACGTGTGTTTTTTTCTTGTTTATTGCCAAAGCATCAAAAAAATTTTCGTGTTTGTTAGTGATCTTAAGTCGTATACCTTCTTTATTCGTGTCGTAGTGATTTGGGTATCTTGGTTTTGGTTAAAACACAAATCTTTTGGATCAAAAGTTGAGAACTTTCTTGTTTTTCATCTTTCCGAAATTCTAGCAAGTCATACCATCAGAAAGTACAAAGTGAGTGAGGCTCGATCACAATAACCCAAAGGTTTTACTTTGCGATCACCCGGCTTCCGATACCTTATTCCGACGAGTTATTCCGATCGTACATTGCGATCGCGGATTCCGATGGTTTTAAGGGATATTGAGTCGTTACTTTGTCCAAATACTTTTAGCCATATTGCAATCGGTATATTCCGACAGGTCAACATTCCGACGGATCAACATTCCGACAAATCCAATATTCAGATAGAAGGACATTCCGACAGATTGATATTCCGACAGGACAACATTCCGATAGAACCAACATTCCGATAGAACCAACATTCCGATACTTGCAATCATTCCGATAGAAAGGGTATTCCGACAAAATCAACATTCCGACACTTGACACATTCCGATATAACTTTTTTTGGATAAAAGTTAACTTAGAGGATTTTTCTATCTTGCATTAATTTGGTAATTTGGTAAATTTCAAAAACAAACACAACAAAAAGATAACAACATCTTTCATTCAACAATACAAAAACACATAACCTTATTTCATTGTTCGATCATTTTTGATAATCTTTATTCAAGGGATCATAAAATGAATTCAAATTCATATATGCCAACAATGACTTCGCTTACCGATATCTCAATTATCTCGGGTACCGACACTCGCCCACCTTTGATCATCAAAGATTTATTTGAAGCATGGCAAGGTCGCATGAAAACTTACATCATGGGAAAACCTAATGGTCGACTTATGCTTCAATCAATTGAAAAAGGTCCATTAGATTGGGGAGAAGTTACCGTCAATAATGTGACGAGGGAAAGGATGTATCATGAGTTAACCGATGCTAACAAAATCATTGCCGATGCAGATGAAAGGACCGTTCAGACAATACTTCAAGCCCTTCCACCCGATATCTATAGAATGGTAAGTGAACACACAGTGGCAAACAATCTTTGGGATCGATTAGCTGTTTTGTTACAAGGGACCTCTCTAACAAAGCAAGAACGAGAGTGTCAATTGTATGACTTGTTTGATAGGTTTACATACATTCCAGGGGAGACTCTTCACGATTACTACTGGCGTTTCACTACTTTGATGAATGACATGAACGTGTATAATCTAAGGATTGAACAGTTTAAATTAAACACAGAGTTCTTGAACACGTTACCCCAAGAATGGAGTCAATATATAAAAATAACAAAGTTCTTGAACACGTTACCCCAAGAATTGAACACAAAGTTCTTGAACACGTTACCCCAACAATATAGTTAAAGGTATCATCAGCGTCACGGTTTTGAAGTATTGGCACCCGAATAATCAAAGGCTTCCTCAATAATAATTTTTAGATCCTCTTCACCTAAATCAAGCAAAAATTTGAAGCTCACAAGGCCGAAAAATCTATGCAAAATTGAAGTGAATGTCTTAAATCTTGAAGCCTTAAAGATCCAAAATTCGCCTTAGCGTGAGGATATACGTAAAGTCATAATAAACACCTCATGGCGAGGTTAAGTAAAAGAAAAGGGCAAGACCAAAGTCATAATAAAAGCTCAATGGCAGAGTTGAATAAAAGATGGAGGTAAACCATGATAATCAAAGCTACTGATGATGAGGTAGGTAATAAAATTCATGGTAATAAGTCAAATGTTCAAAACTTTTCTAAAACTGTGTTTATCGATCCTTTTTGTTGACTTAATTTTTTGACATCGTTGTCTATTAGGAGAAATTATTGATTCGATGATTTTGATTACACCGTTAAGGCTCTATTTTTGGACCTAATCTCTTTTCACGCATAAGTCAATAATGTATCCTCGTGACCATTAAGACAAAAATAAAATATAAGAGATACACCTTAGGAATAAGGGAGTTTAAGTACGTGATTAGAGCATATGAGTAGTGTTAGAATTACTAACTTATAATGACAATGATATTGTTTCACACTTAGCGTGGAATTGGGTGAAAATAGAGGATGACGAACTTATCTCTATGAGGCATTCATGTGTTCTTATTCTTTGACACTAAAAGTCACATTCTCGTGATGAAAACAATACATTATGTATAAAACGCATGTCGTAGTTAATTTAAATTTAGGTTCAATAAATGTCATATAAAAAAATGAATGAAATGAATTTTGGAGGTCCTATGATACTTTATTCTAACATTGTGTGGGGGAACGTAAATGGTTTAGTATGGGGGAGTGATGAGACAGCATTTATACGTAGTCTCTTCGTCCATATCAGGCTTAAAATGCTTAAAGTTATCATAAAATACCCTAAAATATGCTTGTGTTTGTTCGTTGTGTATTTTAGGTACGAATATCGTGAATTCAACAAAAGAGAACAAGAAACAAGCAAAAACGAACAGGGGAAACGAAGCCGCACAAAGAACCGGACCCGAATCATGAATTTCCCAATAAGTCCTTGAAGTTTGAAGATTTGTCAAGATTAGTCGCTCAACTATTGGAGACTTGTCACTTTTGACCCTTGTAAATCTCAAAAGTTACAAGATTGGTCCTTAAGTTTCAAGATATTACATGTTTGGCCCTTGAAGATTGCTCTAATTACACAACTGGTCTTTATCCAAACTCTGAAACATAAGTGTGCCAAAATGACAAAGGTACCAAAGTTATATACAAAGGAATGGGAGTTACTGACTGTTAAAACCTTATGTGAACATTCTTTGTGGGTTGGGGGACTATATGTCTACAAGCTGAAACCCATAACCCATCTAACCCGGTTTTAGCCCATATTAAACCCAATATACCAAAATCCCAAGCCCACCCTACTTAACTTTACCCGAAACCTAAAGCCCAACTATCCCACTAACCAGTTAAGTAAATAAACACATTTTAATTAATTTAAACAATATTTATTTATTTTACTTAGCCGGGAAACATTCCTTATTCACATATAACACCAAAATCCCCCATTGAAGAACAATTAGAACCCTAAGAGAATCAAAGGGGTTTGTTACAAGCTTTTCCAGAACCTAAATTAACCACCTCTTGAACATAACCCCACCCAAGATTCCCTCACCAGACCACTTCATGTGACTCCCCAGCCCTCCCCTACTGTGTCACTATCACCCAAAACCCCAAAAGGAGACCAATCCAATGGTCTGATACTTTTGCTTGCTCCCAAAGTATAAACTAACGTCTATGATCAAGTTTCACAGCTGGAAACAACTCACAAAACTACTAGCAGATCACATTATTAGTTTTGACCTATTTTTCAAATTTAGAAATGAAGGGTAGTATTGGACTTTCAATTAGGTTTTAGTACTTCTGTTTGTTTCTAGAACGTGTAAGCTCAACTATATAAGAGCTTAGGATTTTCTTTTATCATTTGTTCCAGTATTCGTTCTTGTAACTTTTATAATTTTAATGAAAAATTAATATTTGAATTTTATAAAACTTTGTTGAGTTCCATTACTAGTTTTCGTTGTGTAAACAACTTCTATATTCTTACAAAGATTAGAGTAAGATTTTTATCAAATCATATTTCTTGTTCAAAGAATTTTGACATAAAGATATATTTGAGACCCACGGACTTTAAGCATAAGAGCATAGTATTGTGACAACTGACCATTGTTCTTGGACCTTGAGTTTGTGTTATTTTTTATTGTTGGTTTGAGTATTCTTTTAAAATTATTGATTTCTAAGTTTTAAGTCACAAAAGTCTGGTTTTATTCCTAAAATCTCATTTTTTTGTCTGGTTGTTTAAGTTTACAGTTCACTAAATACTCCCACACTAGCTTTCTTACAACAAGCTCATGTGAGAGCTTTTGGGTACTTTGTTCTTGTTATGTGTGTGATGTGATTGTAGGGTACTCAAAGCATGAAAAGATATATCATCCTTCTAACTCTTGTTGAGGGGACTGTAGTAGTCCATCAAGACCAGTCATCTCATTTCCCCATAAGCAAAGAATCCTGGTGGCATCAGTCTCCCTCACTTGGCCTGAACAAGGTTGAGAATGGTATGACTTGAACTCCCTTTTTGTTCTTTTTCTGTTGTGGAATGGTTTTATGTGGATTTGTAATTGACTGCTCACTTGTATTACTTTATGTTCTAATCCATGTTAGTCTAAGCTTTTGATTGGTGTATTTTGCATACACCTAATTGCATGTTAATTTAGCATAATTATATATTTATTTTTCGTTATACATGTACTTTTAATGTGTTTTGTGATTATGTAGGTTACGAGTGAAATGGAATAAAATGGCCGCTTAATTAATTTTTTTGGAGAAAAGACATTGTGAGCGACGATAAATGAAGAATAAATATTGAAGAAAAAAATTTGAGCGCGTCGCAATACTTTCGGTCATCTTTTATTTGTCCGGGCTTCGCTCGAGCAATTATTTGTGTTGGGTTATTTTTTATTGGGTCAAAGTTATTATATGCCAAAAGAATAAAAGAAAAAAAAAAAACTTTTGCGCCCAATACCCAATAACCTACCGACGGAAGTATATATATATATAAAAGGGGCAACCATTAAATGCAAGGAGAGCATAGGAAGAAAAAAAACATTGAGTGGTCCCATCACTTTGATAGAGCCGAAGATTCCCATAGTGAAAAGAAAAAGAACAACAATCATTTTTTTTGGAATTTGTCCCACTAGGAGACTTGTGACATCATTCAACAAGGAACAAGAGAACAAGAATTACAGTAGTTTTCTTTTTGGTGTTGGCACGTTCGCCGAGGTGGCTATTAAAAGGGTAATATAACAAATCGTTATTGTGATAGTATTATTTTTTGTTAACAGTTAGGAAATAAAAGATTTATTTACTTAAGAAGACAATGAGGTTTAATATCGAGCGGCTCGAGTGCACCGCGATGTCCGGGTAATTTTGTTGTAATTCCTTCCTATAACTTTATTTATTGTTTGATCATTACTATTAGATTATCATATTTTTATTACATTAATTTATATATAAATTATTTTTATTGATTTAATATTATGTTTAATTATTTGTGCGAGACAATTTACTGTTAGTTAACGATTCATACTTATTTTATTTAGTAAAAAAAAGATGGTTGTATAATCAACATAAGTTGTACATAACTAAATTATTAAAACATAATTATTGGTTAGATTATATATATGATTTATTATCGCGAGTCATTAATAAACATAATAAATGCCGACATTAATTCATTCATATTAAGTCGAAATAATTTTTGTAAACGAACTAAAAAGTTCCGTTAATCCATAAGTTTGATCAACCATAAATATTAGGAGCTGGAAAGGATTACATTTTTTCTTTTAATTGTTTACATCTTTATTATATTTTTCTAGCTTTATTATTAGTTTAATAGTTATTTTAATTTTTAATCATCATTTTTATTCTCAAGAGTATTTTAGTCGTTAGATTTCAAAACCAAAACTTTTATTGACCAGTGATCACCCCAAAACTTAAACTAAAACCACATATTCCTCGTCGATCGATACCCACTTACCCTATCTAGTATAAGGTAATTAGGTTATTTTTGACCGGCACTTCGACGTCGATCAAAAAATTTAGCGCCGCTGTTGGGGACTAGTGAGCTTTTCGTTTAAGTTTTTGTTAATATTTTTCTTAAATAAAATAAAAAAAGACAAAAAGATTTTATTTTTCTTGTTTTGTTTGTTTGTTTTGTTTTGTTTCTTGTGAGTGTGCAGGTTAGTGCATGCGCACATGTAGATCGGGACGTACATCACCGTTAGCTTACGATCCTGAGGTTGAGAAAAGTGCTAGGTTGAGAAGGAAAACGTTTCGACATTTTTCTACTAATCTTGATTTTACAGATTTAGCAGAGCTTTTCGCTGAAATGCCAGGTGACGAAGATGTTGGCGGAGATGCTAGCGGAAGTTGTAGCGGAGAAGAATCTCCACCACGGGATGTCGATTCTTATTACAGGTCGGAGATCTTCGAGGATCCCTCGCCTATCGTTTATCCGGATCCGGTTAAAGGGGTTACAAGTAACTTCAAGATCCAGTCGAACCTCATAGCAATCTTGCCAGTGTTTAGAGGTCGTGAGGAGCCATACACACATCTGCGAGAATTCTTCTCAATTGCTGACACACATCAGGTTAATAACATTACCAAGGATGAGGTAAGACTTCGCCTTTTTCCCTTTTCACTTAAAGATCAAGCTAAGGACTGGTTCTCATCTCTTGAGCTAGTTAGTATTAACTCATGGTCTGAAATGCAATCTGCTTTTCTTGAGGAATTTTATTCTATAAGTAAAACTGTTGCCATTAGAAATAAGATTATATCCTTTCGTCAAATCCCAGGCGATGTTCCAAAATGGGAGCTTGTTAAAGTCTTCTATGATGGGTTGGATTATAACAACCAACAATTTGTGATGGCCACTAGTGGGGTATGTTTTTTTCGCGACCTATAGAGGAAGAATGGGAGTTTTTTGAAAAACTAAGCAAAGGTTCCAAGACCCAAGCTTTAGTGGATCGAAACAACCACCCATCTTTCGCCAATTCTGTGTCTAACCAACGTGGCAAAAATTCTGAAATTAGCGAGTTAAGTAAGAAAGTTGATCTTTTGTTGAAAAATATAGGAAAAGGTGTGCCAAATGTGTCTAATGTGTCGCATAGTGGGTGTTCAATGTGTGGTAATCCGAGTCACTCAATCAATAATTGTCAAAGTTGGGGGGCGCCACCAAATGAGGAGGTGAATGGAGTCTATGGAGGTCGTCAACAAAATGACCCATTCTCCGAAAGTTACAATATTGGATGGCGCAATCACCCAAATTTCCGTTGGAAAGATGAAGAGAATCGTTCTAATAATACCCAACAACAACACTATGGTTACAAACCAAGGTATGAGGGTGGTGATTCATCTAACTTCCAACAAAATTCTTACAATCATAGGCCACAACAACAATATCCAAATCATGGCCAAGGGCAAGATGATAACCGTCTCTTGAACCTTGACCAAAAGTTTGATAGGCTTATAGATTCATTGTCTACCAACAATCAAGAGATCAATAGAAAACTTGAGGTCACCAATCAAAGACAGGAGACAACTACCAAATCTATTGCAGCTCTTGAGAGACAAGTTGGTCAATTGGCGGATCAATTAAACAAAAGAGATGAGGGAAAGCTACCGAGCTACCCCACCATGAATCCCGCACACAATAAAAATGGAAATGAGCACGTGAATATGGTGACATCTCTTTGAAATGGAAAAATCAACAGCAATGATAAGGGAATTCCAAATTCTCCGGATGTCGAGGATTTCATTACTGATGACGAAATTATTGTTGAAGGTAAAATTTTGATAATGTTAAGTCCGGTTTTGAGTTGGTCAATGATTTGTTAAATGATTTTCCTAAACCAACAACTTAGAACCATAAAACTATTGAATCTTTCGAACTTGGGGAGGGTGGTGTGTCCAGCACACCATACCCTACAGCTTTAGAAAAATCGACATCTGCAAGGTTAGCTAAAAAGGGTCCTCATGCTGAGGATATGTGGGAGACTTTAAAGCAAGTTAAGATTAATCTCCCCCTTATTGATGCTATCAAACAGATTCCTACATATACCAAGTTTTTAAAGGACTTATGTACTCAGAAGAGGAAGCTGAAGGCGTACTTGCCTAAAAAGATTGACCTAACTGAGCATGTTAGTGCAGTCTTATCTAGCTCTCTTCCTCCTAAATTTAAAGATACTGGAGCACCATTAATTTCAGTGGTGGTCAGAAATATTTCCATTAAGAAGGCGCTTCTTGATCTTGGTGTCAATATCAACATCCTTCCTGCTAGTTTGGTCGATAACTATGACTTAGGAACTCTTCGTAAGACAGACACCATTATTTCCTTAGCCGATCGATCTACCAAAATTCCTAGAGGTATCTTAGAGGATGTTATTGTGAAAGTTGACGACTTCTATTACCCCGTTGACTTCTTTGTTATGGACACCGAGTCACAATAAAGGATGTTCAACCAACTATTATTCTTGGCCGCCCATTCTCAGCCACAATAGATGGTAGGATTAATTGTCGAACTGGTGCCACGAATATCGCATTCGGTAATAAGAAGATAAGATTGAATGTGTTTAATTCTATAAATTCTCCTACGATGAATGAATGTTACCAAGTTGATGTGATCGATGAGAAAGTCCAAAAGCATGCATCCCGTATGCTTAAGGATGATCCTTTGGAATTTATATTTAACTGGTGAAAATGAGAAGATTCTTGATTTTGCTGAAGTTCAAGAGATTCAAGAGTGTTTGGTCAGTTCTTTGGACCATAAAAAACCACCTTGGTCTTATAAAGTGGAGCCCTTACCTTCTACTTTTGATACAGCCACGAAACCGTCTTTAGAGGTGCCTCCAACTCTTGAACTAAAACCTTTGCCATCCAATCTCAAATATGCTTTTCTAGGTCGTAACAATACGTTACCTGTTATTGTTGCTTCTGTTCTTTCTGGATCACAAGAGGAAGCACTTCTAAAAGTTTTTTCCAAGTACAAAGCAGCAGCGGGATGGACAATTGCATACTTGAAAGGGATCAGCCCTTCATTATGTGTGCATCGAATTGTTACGGACCCAGATATGAAGCCAGCAAGAGATGCACAAAGGCGTATGAATCCTAATATGAAAGAGGTAGTAAAGACGGAAGTTCTTAAATGGTTAGACGCTGGTATCATCTATCCCATCTCGGATAGTAAATTGGTAAGTCCCAATCAAACGGTGCCTAAAAAGGCCTGAATCACTGTTGTGGAAACCGAGAATGGGGAGAAACTCACAACCCGACCAGTTACTGGGTGGAGAGTTTGTATAGATTACCGTAAGTTGAATAATGCCACATCGAAGGATCACATCCCACTACCCTTCATCGATCAAATATTTGAGAAGCTTTCTGGTAAGAAGTTCTATTGCTTCTTAGATGGGTACTCCAGTTATAATCAAATACCCATCCATCCTGATGACCAGGCCAAAACTACGTTTACGTGTCCATATGGGACGTTTGTATTTTGAAGAATGCCTTTTGGCCTGTGTAATGCACCCACTACCTTTCAGCGGTGCATGATGAGTATCTTTTCTGACATGGTTGGAGAATCTGTAGAGATACTTATCGATTATTTCTCCATCTGGTCAATCCTTTGAAAGATGCCTTGATCAGCTTGAAAGCGTGTTAAAAAGATGCACCGAAACTAATCTGGTGCTTAGTTGGGAGAAGAGCCATTTCATGGTTCGAGAGGGTATTGTTTTAGGGCTTGTTGTGTTTGAAAAAGGATTTGAGGTTGACCGTGCCAAAGTTCAAGTAATGTCGACCCTTCCTCCTCCCATTACCATCAAAGGTGTGCGATCTTTTCTTGGTCATGTCGGGTTCTATAGGCGATTTATTAAAGATTTTAATGCAATATCAAAGCCTCTTTGTAATCTACTCTTAAAAGATTCACGCTTTGACTTTAATGAATCATGTCTTAAAGCATTCAACATGCTTAAGCAAAAGCTTGTAGAACCTCCTATTCTGCAATCACCTGATTGGTCGAAGCCTTTCGAGATCATGTGTGATGCGAGTGATTATGCTGCTGGGGCGTTTTTGGGACAGCGGGTCGATAAGAAACCCGTTGTAATTTTTTATGCAGTAAGACTTTTTCAGAAGCTCAAATGAATTACACCACTACTAAAAAAGAGTTGTTAGCCGTTGCTTTTGCTCTTGATAAGTTTAGGTCATATATTTGGGGGCATTATAAGGTGATAGTATTTTTCAGATCATAGTGCCTTAAGACATTTGTTGACTAAGAAAGAGAAAAAACCGAGCTTGCTTAGGTGGATTTTACTTTTACATGAATTTAATCTCGAAACTCGGGATAAAAAGGGGTTAGAAAATGTAGTTACAGACCACTTGTCTAGAATTATCCCTCCGCTGTTCAACCCTTCTGATGTGATTAAGGAAATCTTTCTGGATGAAAGTTTATTTGAGGTTTCTAAGGTTCCTTGGTACGCAAATATAGTTAATTACCCAGCTGTTAAAAAGCTTCCGGATTTTTGGTCCAAGCAACAAAGAAAATTCTTCTTCTCCCAGTTCAAGCATTATTTTTGGGAGGATCCGGAGCTCTATATGGTGTGTGCTAACCAATTTGTTAGGAGATGTGTCCCCGACCATGAGCATATGGACATATTAGCTAATTGCCATTCTTATGCGTGTGGTGAACACTTTGGTGCTACGAAAACTGGGCATAAAGTCCTACAAAGCGGTTTCTTTTGGCCGACTATATTCAATTTGTGGAAGCATGTATTCGTTGCTAACAAGTTGGTGGGATTTCAAGGCGTGATCAAATGCCTATGAATCTCATACTTGTTGTTGAGATCTTTGACGTGTGGGGTATTGATTTTATGGGACCATTCCCCACTTCCCATGGCAATGTGTACATTTTAGTGGCAGTTGATTATGTGTCTAAGTGGGTAGAGGCTGAGGCTACTAGAACAAATTACCATAGTGTAGTTCTTAAGTTTGTTAAGAAGAATATCATTGCTAGGCATGGAATTCCTAAGGCTATCATTAGTGATGGGGGTTCCTACTTTAAGAACTTTAGATTTGGAAAATTATTGAAACACTATGGAGTTAATCATAGGATAGCTACCCCTTATCACCCACAGACTAGTGGACAGGTGGAAGTATCTAATAGGGAGATTAAGCGAATTTTGGAAAAGACCGTTCATAATGATAGGAAAGAATGGTCCTTGAGGTTAGATGATGCTTTATGGGCATATAGGACGACTTTTAAGACTCCTATTGGTATGTCACCATATAGTTTGGTATATGGCAAGGCGTGTTATTTACCGATTGAGATAGAGCATAGGGCTGGATAGGCGATTAAGACCGTTAATCTGGATTTAGAGAAAGCAAGTAGTTCTAGGAAACTTCAATTATCTGAATTGGGTGAGATTAGACGTGATGCTTATGAAAGTTCTTGGATTTATAAGGAGAAAACCAAAGCTTTTCATGATCGACACATCACCAAGAAATCGTTCTTGGTTGGTAAAAAAGTTTGGTTATTCAATGCTAGACTTAAGCTTTTTCCTAGGGAGTTGAGAAGTAAATGGACGGGTCCATACATTGTCACTCAAGTCTCTCCATACGGAGCTATTGAAATAAATAATATGGTGGGTGGAGAGCCTTTTAAAGTTAATGGACACTTGTTGAAGCCGTATGTTAAGTTGGAGAGTGAACAGTTGGAAATGGTAGATGTGGTTTACTTGGAACCATTCCAACCGTCTCAATAGCTCATATGAGTTATGTCTTGCTGAAGACGGTAAACATAGCGCTTCGCGGGAGGCAACCCGTGGTTTGTGGTTTGTAGTGTGTGTATTTCTTTTTTCAATTTATTATCTTATTTTTGTGTGTGTTTAAAACTTTATGGGTGTGTTCACTACCAACCCTCACGAGACAAAACTCGTCCAGTCGGGCTACCGAGTGGTTTAAAGGCTTGTTTCATACGCTAAATACAACCGTGATTCCTACGAAAGTGAGTTAGGTTTTTGTTTTTGTGTAAGTTTGTCTTTTTAACCAAAATTTCAGTTTAAAGTTTTTGCATTAGGGGCAATGCAATGCTTTAAGTTAAGGGGGTGGCACATGTGTTGTAACACCCCCACAATTGTTATGCGCAGCGGAACTACAACAATGGGTGCTACACAGTATTCATTGCACACAAGATATATCAAACGACGCTGAAAAGACGTCGACTTAAAATTTCAACATTTAAAATTGTTAGATAATACATGTCCACAGTTTTTCCAACCCCAAATAGTGCACAGAGTTTAGCGTTTTGGTCCCCATGAATCTCAACCCCAAAAACTTCAGTTTTACAACCACATGGCATTAAACATAAAAATTGTTTAAGTAGAAAAAGGAGGGAAAAACAAGCGGACACC
Organism: Glebionis coronaria; assembly: GCA_025667525.1. Taxonomy (NCBI): domain Eukaryota; kingdom Viridiplantae; phylum Streptophyta; class Magnoliopsida; order Asterales; family Asteraceae; genus Glebionis; species Glebionis coronaria. The sequence goes on from CM046877.1 coordinate 426,886,371, forward strand.
AAGCCGATCACACAACATCCATCCCATGCATGCTCCATCCTACTGCTCAGCGGTTACCTGAAATACATGCCAAAAATTTGGTCAACGAAAACGTTGAGTGGAATTTATAGGTTTTTCCAATCCATTTGAACGTATATATAATAAAAACCATTCGTGATCATTTATAGTCTTGTCGATCAAACAAACTATAATCAGGATACTGACAATTGTGTTTAAGCTCATGACACTAATCCGTTAACTCAATCACCCGCGTAAATATACCGGCATGATTCAGATGAAACCAGTGCCCCTTCTAAAGGCATCAGTTGCAATTATACCTTATTTCTCATACAAAATAATCTACCGCAGAACTTACTATAAGTACAGCTTCTCGGCTAGCATTGGGTCGTTAACCCCGTAGTACTACAAATTGCATAAGCGGCTATTTCCCCCTTCGCAAGGGCAAGACAATAGTTAATAGTTCATGAATTTAGGGACTTTTGCAACTTTGGTACTCAACACAATTTCTAAGGCAACTTTCGGGTCTAAACAATCATTCATGATATACGTTCCTTTTTAAAAACTAGCATGCATTTCCCTCGCGGGTAAAACAATTTGAAATAATATAAGCGAGGCTATAAATTCACACCTTAGATATTAAGTAGTCGGTAGTTCGAGGAGTGATCACTGACGATGTTACGGATGCCCGGGTAAATCAACACCTATCACAAATAACGCGTAATGAGTAATCTCATTTAAATACTTACGGTACTGTATAAAGTACATATATACAAGTCACTTAAGACAAATATAACTCACGCCAAAAACAAAAACAACAAGTATCATTCATTTTATACCATTCATGCTTATAACCTACGTTATCCATTTTTACACGTTCTCGCCGGTACTTGACTAAAGTACGGGCTGTTTTACCTTATTAAACCATGCTTATAAAATTTGACAAAATTTCCAAAAATCCTATATGACCTGTAGATAACATGTTTTTAAATCCAACAAAAGTTTTCACTTTTACGACCCGTCACGCAACTCATTTCCACGACTACATTTTACGGGCTGAAATTGCGCTTCGACCAATTTTGACCACTTTGACCTATATGAAAAATACCTTTGACTTCCTTGACTCATAAGTCAACATATAGACTCATTTGTACAGGTTAGGGACCAAGTTTTGACCCTTGATCATTCACCAAATTATACTTGTGACCCTCGGGATTTGACTAAAACTTTGCACGAATCCGGATTGTGAAAGTCCTCGTCTCCCGGTACCCGATCTTTAAAATGTCATAACTTTTAGCTCGTTTTGAGTCACGGGCTCTACCTTATACCAAATTAAAGCTAGAAAAACCCTCTATCACTATATTTAGTTTTCAAGACCTGGAACAAAAATCATTTTTCCAAAATAGACCAAATGTTTCTGCCTAAAAATGACCATACCAAAATCATGCTTAGACTCGATTCCAAGACTTCTAACCAACACTAAACATCATCCTAAGCCTTCCCAAACATATCCTAACATCAAACTTCCATCCTACCCCTATTGATCAACCAATCTCAATATCAAGAATCAAAGAAAATAGACATGCAAGTAATAAAACCTATGTGAATCTTTCTAAAACAATAAACCAAACACAAATATAACATGCAAATTCAACAACCACCATGGCTCCCCAAACACCCCCTTTGCCGTGGGGTTTGGGTGACCAAATCACCACAACCAAATTAATTTTGGTGGGTTTTCATGGTGTTTATACTTCCATAACACTAAATATCAACATGCATTAGCTCAATTAGCCACAAAAACGAATTTGGATCATATGAAAAATCTTGAAAAATTTTTATCAATGCATGTTGGATTTGATTACATGAATAGGTGGGTAATGACCAAACTAAGCGTGGTCTAACCTTAGATTTTTGAAAAATCAAGTAGAAAAGATTTTAGGTGGATTTTTGTGTGTTCTTGGGGTGACCGTGGGTTTGAGAGAGACAAGGAGGGAGTGTGTTTGATTTTTCTTTGTAAATTTTGTATGTGTTTAAGTGTTTGTTCACTTTGGCCCTTTTTGATAGTTAGGAGGGACCTTTGTGCAATTTTGGGCTTCTTTTGTCCTTAAATAGAAAACGACCTCAAAACTTTGCGGGTTTGACTCATTTGTCAATTTTGAAAATTTTACGGGAGTCGGAAATCTTCCCGAACGCTCCAAAATATTTTTGGGATACTTTAAATGTACTTGGAAGGCTATAAAACTCACACGACTCAACTTAACACGAATCGTAAATAAAATTCTCGAAAAATTACATTATTGATAAATCGTCAAAAATTATATAAAGTTGGGCATCTCTCGGGATCGTAATCGTCATCGTCCTTCTCAAAACGTCAACCGTAAAAATTATAACCTCGAACATCGGCTCTAACCAAAATACTTATAAATTATAGAAATTAAATCTTATTAAAAATTTCAAAAATTAGCGTAATTTAGGGTATCGTTAATGACCTCGATTCTAGGGTGTCACATCCACCCCTCCTTAAAGAGAGCGACGTCCCGGCGCTCGCCTCTTCTTGTACTCACATTTCGTGCTACTGGAACAAATGAGGATACCTTTCCTTGAAAAAGTCCTCACGTTCCCAGGTGTATTCCGGTCCACGCTTAGAATTCCATCGGACCTTCACAATGGGAATCCTACTATGCTTCAATCGCTTGACCTCCCGGTCCATGATTTCCACAGGTTCTTCCACAAAGTGCATTTTGTCGTCTAGTCGAATCTCGTCCAAAGGAATCACCAATTCCTTGTCCGCCAAACTCTTCTTCAGGTTCGATACGTGAAACGTGTCATGAATAGCACTAAGCTCGGTCGGCAATTCTAACTTGTACGCTACTGGTCCAATTCGTTCAACGATCTTAAACGGTCCAATATACCTCGGACTCAACTTTCCTTTCTTTCCAAAACGAATTACACCCTTCCATGGCGATACCTTGAGCATAACCATATCTCCAACTTCAAACTCCAACGGTTTCCTTCGGTTATCGGCATAACTTTTCTGTCGGCTTCTCGCAGCAAGTAGTCGGTTCTTGATCTGCACGATCTTCTCTGTCGTTTCTAAAACCATTTCGGGTCCAGTCAATTGACTTTCCCCTACTTCACTCCAACACACGGGCGATCTACACTTCCTTCCATACAATGCTTCGAACGGTGCCGCTTTGATACTCGCGTGATAACTATTATTGTACGAAAATTCCACTAGAGGCAAGTGGCGTTCCCAACTTCCTCCAAAATCAATCACGCACGCTCGGAGCATGTCCTCCATCGTTTGAATCGTTCGTTCACTCTGGCCGTCAGTTTCCGGGTGATAAGCCGTGCTTAAACTCAGTTCAGTGCCCATCGCACGTTGAAGCGATTTCCAAAATTCCGACGTAAATCTACTGTCACGATCCGAAATGATCGATAACGGCACTCCATGTCTACAGACGATCTCTCTCACGTACACGCTGGCGAGTTTTTCCATGCTGTCCGTCTTCTTCATAGGTAAGAAATGAGCAGATTTCGTCAACCTGTCCACAATTACCCATATCATATCGCATCCACTAGGAGTCCTAGGTAAACCCGTCACAAAATCCATTGCGATTTTCTCCCATTTCCATTCTGGGATTTCCGGTTGTACCAACAATCCAGATGGTTTCTTATGTTCTGCCTGAACCTTCGCGCAAGTCAAACACTTACTGACGTAACGAGCAATATCTGCCTTCATATTCGGCCACCAATAAACTTTCTTCAGGTCGTGGTACATCTTATCCGATCCAGGATGTATCGAATACTTCGACTTATGCGACTCATTCATAACCAATTCTCGAACTCCAGGCTTTCCTTCCTCAGATGGACACAATGGTAACCAAATCCGATTCTCAAAATATCTTAGTCCGTCAGATCTAATCACAAAAAGAGGTTTCAACATTCGTCCCAAGTTTTCGGCTTCAACATTCCCTTTCATCAATCCTCTCTCCTGAGCCTTCAGTATGGTTTCGGTTAAGTCAACGCCCTCACTCATCACTAAAGCTCTAACCCTCAAAGGTTTCTCCCGTTCCTTCCTACTCAATGCATCCGCTACAACATTCGCCTTCCCAGGGTGATAGCGAATTTCACAGTCGTAATCACTCAATAGTTCAACCCATCGTCTTTGTCGCATATTCAACTCCTTTTGATCTAAAATGTGCTGCAAACTCTTGTGATCAGTGAATACAACACACTTTGTACCATACAGATAGTGTCTCCACAGCTTCAACGCAAAAACTACCGCTCCTAATTCCAAATCGTGCGTCGTGTAGTTCTCCTCGTTCTTCCTTAATTGCCTCGACGCGTAAGCTATCACCTTTTCACGTTGCATTAATACTGCTCCATAACCTTTACGAGACGCATCACAATACACTACGAAATCTTCGGTTCCTTCAGGCAATGATAAAATCGGCGCGGAACATAACTTATCCTTGAGCGTTTCGAAAGCAAACTCTTCCTCATTTCCCCATTCATACACCCTATTCTTCTCGGTAAGCCTCGTCAATGGTTTCGCAATCAACGAAAATCCTTCAATAAACCTTCTATAATACCCAGCTAAACCCAAAAATTGTCGAACTTCAGTCGGCGTCGTCGGTGCTGACCATTCCCTGATCGCTTCGATCTTAGCAGGATCTACACGAACTCCTTCCTTATCAATCACATGACCTAGAAACTGCACTGATTCCAACCAAAACTCACACTTAGAGAATTTTGCATACAGCTTCTCCTTCCTTAACAACTCCAAAATCTTTCTCAGGTGCTTCTCGTGCTCCTCCTTACTCTTAGAGTAAATAAGTATGTCGTCGATGAAAACAATAACAAACTTATCTAGATACGGCTTGCACACGCGATTCATAAGATCCATGAATACAGCAGGCGCGTTTGTCAACCCAAACGGCATCACTCGAAATTCAAAGTGTCCATACCGCGTACGAAAGGCAGTTACAGGAATATCCTCCTCTCTTACACGCAGTTGATGATACCCTGATCTTAAATCGATCTTTGAGTATACACTGGAACCTTGTAATTGATCGAACAAATCATCAATCCTCGGCAATGGGTACCGATTCTTAACCGTCAGCTTATTGAGTTCTCTATAGTCGATACACATTCTAAACGAACCATCCTTCTTCTTTACGAACAACACTGGCGCTCCCCAAGGTGATGAGCTCGGCCTAATAAATCCTTTGTCCATCAACTCCTTCAATTGATCCGCTAACTCCTTTAACTCAGATGGTGCTAAACGATAAGGTGCACGTGCAACCGGTGCAGCTCCTGGCACTAAATCAATTCGAAACTCGACCTCACGATTAGGCGGTAAACCTGGCAACTCATCTGGAAAAACGTCCGGATACTCGCGAATAATTGGTACCTCTTCAATCCTCGCCTCTACATCACCATTGCTCGAAACCTGTGCCAAAAACACATCGCATCCGCTCTCTACGTACTTCATCATCTTCAAACACGAAATCACCTTCAAACGAGAAGTGCATTCGTCTCCCTTAACCGTCAAAACCCTATTCCTCAGCGGAATCTGCACCAATCTCTCACCACAGACGATTGTAGCACTATGCGCCATTAACCAATCCATTCCCACAATCACGTCAAACGATCCTAGCTCTATAGGCATCAAGTCGATTTTAAAAGCGTAGTTTCCTAACTTCAAGGTACACCCTTTCAGTATAGAATTCGTACTAACAATTTTTCCATCGGCTAATTCAACATTATAACTAGTCGTTAACAATACCGGTTCTCTATCGATATGACGACTAAATCTAACGTCTACAAAACTCTTGTCGGAGCCAGAATCAAATAAAATACTAGCATAACAAGCGTCTAGCAAAAACGTACCGGTAACCACATTGGGACCTTGTGGTTTATCAGCAGTTCCCACTTGATACACAGCTGCCGCATTATTTCCTCCCCGTCTGTTTCCTGCCTTCGGGCAATTTGCTTGCACATGCCCCCTTTCTCCACAGCTATAGCATCCTCTCATCCTGATAGCATTAGCCCCAGTGGCTACTCCTCCCGTTCGACAACTAGCAGTCCTATGACCCGCCTTTCCACATTTGCCGCATGCCTGCGGGCAGTTTCCAACATGATACAAGTTGCACTTTCCACAATGGGGGTTCACTTTCACACCTCTAGGGTTCGTCACGGCCCTCATCCCTTCGTTCCTTCTCTGATTAAACTGCTGATTACGGTTCGGCCCTTGGTTGTTTCGGTTTCCTCCTCGGTTCTGGCCTTGGGATTGATTGCCTTGTGCTGCCTCCCATTTTCTTTTGTTGCCCTCAGCAATGTAGTTCTGCTTGTCCTGAAGCTTAACGTCCATCAAAGCGTGTGCCATTTGAACCGCTTCATCAAACGTTCCAGGTTTCGACGAAGTTGTTTCACCTTTGATGTTGCTAGATAAACTCTTAATATACTGCTTCATTTTCTTGGCGTCATTGGCAAATATGTCCGGACACAAAAGACTTAACTCATTGAATCTCCTGGTGTAAGCAGCTATATCGTTGTTTCTTAAGGTCAAGTGTCTCAGTTCGTCCTCCAATTGCCCCAATTCCTCCTCTGGGCAAAACTTCTTGGTCAATAAAGCTTTGGTCGCATTCCACGTTCTCGCATTTGCCACAGCCAATCCCACCGTAGCTACCTGGGTGTTCCACCAGCTTAACGCATCATCCAGAAATGTAGCTGCTGCAAACTTTACTTTATCCGCCTCTGCACAACCACTGATTTCAAACGTACTCTCAACTTTTTCCAACCATCGCCTAAGTTCTAGGGCTCCGCCCGATCCACGGAACTGCGTAGGACCGCACTTCATAAAGCTTGAATAGGTACACACTCTCGGGGCTGGTTGTCTCCCCGCGTTCCTTCCTGGATCCTGATTTCTCCCAGCTCGGTCCGCTTGCAACGCATTAGCTATCGCTTCCTGAATCATGTTGTTAACACGATCGGCAGTCAACTTTGGAGGCATTGTTTTATCGAATATCTCTTTCTGCAAGACAAGGAAAATAGAAAAACAATGTAAGTATTCATATCAAGTTTCCCAGACATAAAATACATACAACGACACATCACTACGGAGTTACTAATATTCATCAATTCACACCACAAAAGATCAAATTTAAGACATATCACAGATCATGAAAGGTAACATAGATTGTATTGATAGTTAACCAAAATCGTGACAAGTAATGCCACTACAATCATTCACCACAAAACATCAAGTACTTGAGTTTCTCGTCATAATACCATCATACAAAGGTCTAAAATAGTTCTATTACAATGATCAAAGAAAAATACAAAACAAGTAACTAGGCATGTGGTGATCCACACGGCTTCTTGGATGGCGGCTCGTCGTCGTCTTCCTCGGTTTCCTCATCACTCACGTCCTCGTCCACATCATCCACTTTTCCCTTTCCTTTCTCATCTGGCCCACATTCTGTTTCCTTTCTCGTCCCTGATGTGGATCCATGCTCAATCGCTACTTGATTTCCCACCGAAATACAAGCATCTCCAGTAGGCGGCTGAACCATGAAGTCATTCGCCTCCATCTCCACATCGTCCACGAATCTCCAATCCGGGGGCAATGAATCCCTCACACGATGCTCCCAACTCTGCATCCTCGACAACCTCATCTGATCTTCCCTCACACGGTCAAGACTAGCACTTAAATTTGCAACCATTGATTTCAAACTATTGATGGCACTTGTGTTCATCATCCCATCATACGCAATCCTTGAAGTCCTTTCCAACAATCTTTCGTCCGCCTTGTCATTCTCGTCGAATCTACTGACCACCCTTGATTCCACTACATACCTCATGCACATTGATCCTTCCAAACCTCTCACAGTCTGTCGCACGTCATGATAATTCCTCGGTCCGGGACAGCAAATTCTTGGGATGCCTTGATGAAGAGAATTTGCGCTCATTGCACCTTCGGCTCTTCTGGGAATATCTGGTACACCAACCAGATGGGAAGTACGCATAGGCGTGGGACAAGTAGTTCTCCTTGAGTCGGGGTCCTGGGCTCGTACATCGTTACCGTTATCGTTGGGCGGTACCTCGGCCATTCCTGCAGTAACAGCGAATTTCGGAGGGTACATAAGTAATTATACAATAATTATAAATATATGCATGCAAATGCAATGCAAAGGTGGTACATATGCCCGAAATGTAATAATATGATGCTCATGCATGATAAATATGAAAATTACGATGTCGGATATTTCACGTAAAATTTAACGTCTACATATAGTAATTCCATACTTATATAATAATTACCCACTTATATACTTTACTCAAAAGTATACGTCAAATGCCATAAATACAACAATAAATCTTACCGGAGCCATGCAGGATAGTTGTGTGTGCTTGGACCCTTTCTTACGACACCAAAAGTTATAGTTTAGGATTTTTAAAAACGACCTAGTTCTCTATAACTCGTGGCTCTGATTACCAATCTGTAACACCCCCACAATTGTTATGCGCAGCGGAACTACAACAATGGGTGCTACACAGTATTCATTGCACACAAGATATATCAAACGACGCTGAAAAGACGTCGACTTAAAATTTCAACATTTAAAATTGTTAGATAATACATGTCCACAGTTTTTCCAACCCCAAATAGTGCACAGAGTTTAGCGTTTTGGTCCCCATGAATCTCAACCCCAAAAACTTCAGTTTTACAACCACATGGCATTAAACATAAAAATTGTTTAAGTAGAAAAAGGAGGGAAAAACAAGCGGACACCAAGCCGATCACACAACATCCATCCCATGCATGCTCCATCCTACTGCTCAGCGGTTACCTGAAATACATGCCAAAAATTTGGTCAACGAAAACGTTGAGTGGAATTTATAGGTTTTTCCAATCCATTTGAACGTATATATAATAAAAACCATTCGTGATCATTTATAGTCTTGTCGATCAAACAAACTATAATCAGGATACTGACAATTGTGTTTAAGCTCATGACACTAATCCGTTAACTCAATCACCCGCATAAATATACCGGCATGATTCAGATGAAACCAGTGCCCCTTCTAAAGGCATCAGTTGCAATTATACCTTATTTCTCATACAAAATAATCTACCGCAGAACTTACTATAAGTACAGCTTCTCGGCTAGCATTGGGTCGTTAACCCCGTAGTACTACAAATTGCATAAGCGGCTATTTCCCCCTTCGCAAGGGCAAGACAATAGTTAATAGTTCATGAATTTAGGGACTTTTGCAACTTTGGTACTCAACACAATTTCTAAGGCAACTTTCGGGTCTAAACAATCATTCATGATATACGTTCCTTTTTAAAAACTAGCATGCATTTCCCTCGCGGGTAAAACAATTTGAAATAATATAAGCGAGGCTATAAATTCACACCTTAGATATTAAGTAGTCGGTAGTTCGAGGAGTGATCACTGACGATGTTACGGATGCCCGGGTAAATCAACACCTATCACAAATAACGCGTAATGAGTAATCTCATTTAAATACTTACGGTACTGTATAAAGTACATATATACAAGTCACTTAAGACAAATATAACTCACGCCAAAAACAAAAACAACAAGTATCATTCATTTTATACCATTCATGCTTATAACCTACGTTATCCATTTTTACACGTTCTCGCCGGTACTTGACTAAAGTACGGGCTGTTTTACCTTATTAAACCATGCTTATAAAATTTGACAAAATTTCCAAAAATCCTATATGACCTGTAGATAACATGTTTTTAAATCCAACAAAAGTTTTCACTTTTACGACCCGTCACGCAACTCATTTCCACGACTATATTTTACGGGCTGAAATTGCGCTTCGACCAATTTTGACCACTTTGACCTATATGAAAAATACCTTTGACTTCCTTGACTCATAAGTCAACATATAGACTCATTTGTACAGGTTAGGGACCAAGTTTTGACCCTTGATCATTCACCAAATTATACTTGTGACCCTCGGGATTTGACTAAAACTTTGCACAAATCCGGATTGTGAAAGTCCTCGTCTCCCGGTACCCGATCTTTAAAATGTCATAACTTTTAGCTCGTTTTGAGTCACGGGCTCTACCTTATACCAAATTAAAGCTAGAAAAACCCTCTATCACTATATTTAGTTTTCAAGACCTGGAACAAAAATCATTTTTCCAAAATAGACCAAATGTTTCTGCCTAAAAATGACCATACCAAAATCATGCTTAGACTCGATTCCAAGACTTCTAACCAACACTAAACATCATCCTAAGCCTTCCCAAACATATCCTAACATCAAACTTCCATCCTACCCCTATTGATCAACCAATCTCAATATCAAGAATCAAAGAAAATAGACATGCAAGTAATAAAACCTATGTGAATCTTTCTAAAACAACAAACCAAACACAAATATAACATGCAAATTCAACAACCACCATGGCTCCCCAAACACCCCCTTTGCCGTGGGGTTTGGGTGACCAAATCACCACAACCAAATTAATTTTGGTGGGTTTTCATGGTGTTTATACTTCCATAACACTAAATATCAACATGCATTAGCTCAATTAGCCACAAAAACGAATTTGGATCATATGAAAAATCTTGAAAAATTTTTATCAATGCATGTTGGATTTGATTACATGAATAGGTGGGTAATGACCAAACTAAGCGTGGTCTAACCTTAGATTTTTGAAAAATCAAGTAGAAAAGATTTTAGGTGGATTTTTGTGTGTTCTTGGGGTGACCGTGGGTTTGAGAGAGACAAGGAGGGAGTGTGTTTGATTTTTCTTTGTAAATTTTGTATGTGTTTAAGTGTTTGTTCACTTTGGCCCTTTTTGATAGTTAGGAGGGACCTTTGTGCAATTTTGGGCTTCTTTTGTCCTTAAATAGAAAACGACCTCAAAACTTTGCGGGTTTGACTCATTTGTCAATTTTGAAAATTTTACGGGAGTCGGAAATCTTCCCGAACGCTCCAAAATATTTTTGGGATACTTTAAATGTACTTGGAAGGCTATAAAACTCACACGACTCAACTTAACACGAATCGTAAATAAAATTCTCGAAAAATTACATTATTGATAAATCGTCAAAAATTATATAAAGTTGGGCATCTCTCGGGATCGTAATCGTCATCGTCCTTCTCAAAACGTCAACCGTAAAAATTATAACCTCGAACATCGGCTCTAACCAAAATACTTATAAATTATAGAAATTAAATCTTATTAAAAATTTCAAAAATTAGCGTAATTTAGGGTATCGTTAATGACCTCGATTCTAGGGTGTCACATGTGTTACATGTTTTTGTGTGAAATTTTGGTCAAAATGGGTTAAAATGTGATTTTTGGGAAAAATTGAAAATTTTAAAAAAAATTTGAATCACATTATAAGAGTCTTGTGCTAATTAGATGTGAAAGTTTCTTCTACATATATGTTTGTTGAGTGTTTGCAGATTATGAAGATTAGCTTGTGGATGTTTTGTTGGAGCAAGCTAGAGGATTTGGCCATAATTATCAGGTGCACCCGATTCCATTGTATAATTTGGTTATTAAATTGATTTGATTGTTTGCATTTAGTTAGGCATATGTACAATTTAGCTGATCAAACCACACCGGTTGAATTACCTCTACTTACCTTTGCTTAGATCGAGTAGAAAGTTTGAATAAAAAAATATGAAATATAGTAATGTAATCGTTGGGTTAGGACATTTGAAATTGATCTTATTCGGCTCGCCGCCCGCGCACGGTGGCCTTAGAAAAGAGTTGGAGAACTGTCATAATTATTGGTGGTAGTCATATGCTGGGCTTGCCTATCTGATTCGTCACCCGCGCACGGTGATACTTTAGTTGTTAGCATCGATCATACACCAATTTTTATGATGGATAGCATTGCACTTAGCTGAGACAATCTTATGTGAAATACCCCAATCCTTGTATTGTTGCAATGAAATTAGGAAGATTAGTTTAACTTAGTGCATTGTATAATTAAACTATGTGGTAGATAATTCCATCATATGATGTACCAGTAGGAACGAAGTATAGTTGTTCCCATTTAATTAAACATACTTAATTAACCGGTTCCCATGTGCCAATGTGTCTTAGTACGCACCTATAGGATAAATATTTATTTTCTGAATAATTGGTCTTTAAATCAACCTTAAAAGGAGTGTATATAGCGTTCGGGATGACTTGTATGAGAAACGGTCCCGAATGGCTAAAAAAAAGAGCTTATGTGCGATGTGAACAAAAAAGGTGAAAAATGAAAGAAAAAAAATGTGAAATAAAAGAAAAAATGACAAGAAAAAAAAAGTGGAAGTATGTAAGCTAAAGTATGATGGCTTATGATGTGCTATTATGGTATAAAAACTCCAATGTTATAAAAGATGTAAGATATTCTCACCTCTTGTTTTAGATTAATGTTTAAATTGATTATAGGTGTGCATTAGGTACGTTGGACACATGGTTAATTATATGAAATATAAAGTAAATGGAATCAATGGGAATTGTTATGCTAAGTGTTTAAGAAGGACAAAAATATTGGTAATCATTTTGGATTATTTGTCTCGTAGGATGGTTATTAGTGTATTAGGTTGAATGTAATCTTTTTGATGATATTTCAATAGTATGATTAAATATTATGAAATTAACATGTTTGTATATTTTTATTTTATTTTTACTCGAGACGGTAAAAGTTAAGTGTGAGGGGGTCTGATTGGTGTATTTTGCATACACCTAATAGCATGTTAATTAAGAATAATTATATATTTATTTTTCGTTATACATGTACTTTTAATGTGTTTTTGTGATTATGTAGGTTACGAGCGAAATGGAATAAAATGGCAGCTTAATTAATTCTTTGGAGAAAAGACATTGTGAGCGCCGATAAATGAAGACGAAATTTTGAAGAAAAATATTTGAGCGCGTCGCAATATTTTCGGTCATCTTTTATTTGTCCGGGCTTCGTTCGAGCAATTATTTGTGTTGTGTTATTTTTTATTGGGCCAAAATTATTATATGCCAAAAGAATAAAAGAAAAAAAATAACTTTTGGGCCCAATACCCAATAACCCACCGACGGAAGTATATATATATATATATATATATATATATATATATATATATATATATATATATATATATATATATATATATATATATATATATATATATATATATATATATATATATATATATATATATATATATATATATATATATATATATATATATATATATATATATATATATATATATATATATATATATATATATATATATATATATATATATATATATATATATATATATATATATATATATATATATAAAGGGGCAGCCATTAAAGGCAAGGAGAGCATAGGAAGAAAAAAAACATTGAGTGCTCCCATCACTTTGATAGAGCCGAAGATTCCTACAGTGAAAAGAATAAAAACAACAATTGTTTTTTTTGGAATTTGTCCCACTAGGAGACTTGTGACATCATTCAACAAAGAACAAGAGAAAAAGAATTACAGTAGTTTTCTTTTTGGTGTTGGCACGTTCGCCGAGGTGGCTATTAAAAGGGTAATATAACAAATCGTTATTGTGATAGTATTATTTTTTGTTAACTGTTAGAAAATAAAAGATTTATTTACTTAAGATGATAATGAGGTTTAATATCGAGCGGCTCGAGTGCACCGTGATGTCCGACTAATTTTGTTGTAATTCCTTCCGGTAACTTTATTTATAGTTTGATCATTACTTTTGGATTATCATATTTTTATTACATTAATTTATAATTTATTTATAAATTATTTTTATTGATTTAGTATTATGTTTAATTATTTGTGCGAGACAATTTATTGTTAGTTAACAATTCATACTTATTTTATTTAGTTAAAAAAAATGGTCGTATAATCAACATAAGTTGTACCTAACTAAATTATTAAAACATAATTATTGGTTGGATTATATATAAGATTTATTACCGCGATTCATTGATAAACATAATAAATGACGATATTAATTCATTCATATTAAGTCGAAACAATCTTTGTAAACGAACTAAAAATTTCGATAATACATAAGTTTGATCAACCATAAATATTAGGAGCTGGAAGGGATTACATTTTTCTTTTAATGGTTTACATCTTTATTATATTTTTCTAGCTTTATTATTAGTTTAATAATTATTTTAATTTTTAATCAACATTTTTATTCTCAAGAGTATTTTAGTCGTTAGATTTCAAAACCAAAACTTTTATTGATCAGTGATCACCCCAAAACTTAAACTAAAACCACATATTCCTCGTGGATCGATACCCACTTACCCTATCTAGTATAAGGTAATTAGGTTATTTTTGACCGGCACTTCGACGTCGATCAACTTTGTGGTATGTTAATGTGATTTGCATAATCTGTAGTAGGCCAAGTTTTTAATTCTCTTTGATATTTTATCCACTTCAAATTAAGGGGTGTTTGACTTTGGTTAATCTAGGATGTAAGTGCCTACATATTAGTTAAGTATCAGTCCAAGCATAGTCCATTGAGGTCATTAAGTTAGTTCCAAATGTGTTTTGAAGTTTAGCTGTAGAAACAGAACTTTGGGTTTTCTTGATTCTCATTTATATATATATATATATATATATATATATATATATATATATATATATATATATATATATATATATATATATATATATATATATATATATATATGTATATATATACATAAGAGGCTACCAATTATCACAACAGGTTGATATTGAAAATCAAGACTTGGTGATTAGTTAGGAGATATGTGGATATAAGGGTGTGTGCAAGTAAGATTGGAATTGGTTAGTTAATCTCAAAGCATTGGCACCAGCAAATCACCAGGCCTCAATTTTGTGTTTAAGCATTTGATTTCTTAGTTTATAGAAGGTTCCTAAGGTGTCTTAGCTTTATATTATCTGGTAATAGGGTTTAGCTAGGTTTTGGTGATTCTAAGTAAGCCTTTAACTCACTGTTGCCCAACAGAAACCACCAGGCCCCCTATCTTTTGCATTTTTCTTGATTGTGTGCTTGATTGATTGTTTAGTTTTGGTTGTGTGATTGTTTTAAGTGTTTACAGTGACTCCCCACAACCCACTGGTTGTGGGGGTGCCTCTTATGCCAATTACAAGCAAAAACAAAGCTTAAATCAAGCCAAAACTGCCTAGTTCGTTTTCTGTTAGCAAGCAAGTTCCCACTACCAAGCTAAGTGACAAAATGTCACTTTCATAGTTTTTAGTTTTTGTCATATTAGGGTTTAAATCAGTTTTTTCTTGTTTTTTCAATTTTTTCCTATTCTTTTATTTATGTTACAATTTTCCAAAAAGAAATTTTATTTTTCTCTATATTTTATTATTTTTATCATTATTTTAACATAAAATTAGTTTTTAGTGGTTTAAAAATAGAAAAACTTTTAGGAAAAGTACTTTTTAGACTTTAATTAATATAAGTAAGGTATTTATTTGATAAAATATAACTTTGGACTTTTTGTTGATTTTAATTAGTTTTGGGGCTTTAATTGGCATTAAAAATTAAATATTAAATCAATCATAAGTTTTAAATTTTATTTATTGAATTTTTATTCTTATTTATATTTTTTTAGACTTAATTTTGGTTTTTAATTAATTTTTAGTTTAGATTTTTAATTTCGTCACGTTTTACGTATTTTTACGTATACGTTTTACGTTTATCGTCGTAGTTTAAATTAGCGTAACTCGTTATTTACATTTCTTCCCTTTTCACAACCAAAAAACGATCAGTAATCCAAAAATTGTTTTATAAATATTGGCACACAACACACACCTCCTTCGAGAATGAACTCGCATTTATCGAGCATTCGCGTTTTCTTAAACGTGAAAGTTTTAATACTTGCCACATATATGCATTTTTCCTAAAACGTGTGCGATTTTACTCCATCAATATGCAAAGTATTCCATTGTTCAAAAGAAAGCTTCCTCAATTTTGCATAAGTCTACCCTGTTTGGTGGCATCTAAGAAGTATATAGTAAAGCTCCCTTCTGACTGTCTTTTTCTAAAAAAGCACTCTGTTAGCCCTGTGGTTTAAAATAACCTTGAAATCACTCTGAACTCTTAACAGAATCTCGAAACGCCAAATTTGCCCTATAAATGTCATGTCTGGATTTTCTGTGTAGACTTCTTCCCATTTGAAATACATAGCAAAAACATGAGGTATGTCAAAATCAACCTGCATTTTCAACTCCTTGAGCTTTTCCCTTGCAAGCTCATCTTCTCCATACTCAATTTTTTCCATGTCCACCAAATCATCCATATCAGCAGTAGAGCTATGTGAACTTCTATTATCACCACCAATCACATCACTATCAGATTTAGATGAAAGAATCCGAGCTTCGATACTTCCTTTCCCTAGCCCTTTCTTATCCTGCTCATGAATCTGTTGAGCAACCATAGCATCAAACTGAATCTCGGTTGTATCTTTGGGAACCTGTTCTTCTATCATAACTATTTTACCCTTATCCAATGGATCAAGTGAGGGCAATGTGGTTGTTACCTGAGTGGAGGGCTCCTTGATCATGAAAGGTGGTTGGGATACACCAATCATAGGAGAAGATCTGTCAGCGGCTGAAATAGATGTGTCAGCGTGTGGAGTACCTTTGTCAGTGATGTTTGTTTGCAAGTCTTAAGTTTATATTACAAGGTTTAGACAAAACAAGGGACTAGAAGACAAACACGGGCAAGTATACCCTTTCGTTGGTAATATAGCTTGGTAGTGGTAAGCCCGGATCGTTCACTGAGACTTAGTTTAGTTTTGGTAATCAAGATAACAATTGAAGAAATAAATAGTTGAAATAATATCAATAGTAACATGTATGACTAATATGGGATAGCTCATATAATTTCGTGATGATGATAATAATGACCGAGATATGATTATGTAGGTAAAGAGTGATAATCCTTTTTTGTCAAAACGGCGTTTACACAATTTACTTGGGTTGATTCAAGACTTATGTTTAATTAAGCGACTAAGCTCAAAACAAGTTGCCAACAAGTTCAATATTTTATCAAGTTTCTAAGCGGATCTCTCCAACCAAAGATTCATGACCATAGACAAGTTCTAGAAAAGTCATTATAACAATTTCCGTTTCTCAACGCCAAATTATCGTAACAAATCAACTTAGATAAAATATGGTTTATAGAACTAGGTGGTAAAATGGTTCTACAACATTAGCTTGAAATCATTTATAAAGGATCATATCATAGCATCATCACTAATTATAGTCACATACCCATATAGTCACAAATAGCTTAGCCTAACATAGTAATCAAAGTAACAATTGGAAAAGAGTAAGAGAATATCATACTTAGATTTGATTGAATAAACGATTACACAAATGTCACGATTGTATCGTTCCTCCAAGAATAGAAGAGTGAAGTACTCTCGTTACAAGTATCTCCCAAAAGTGGATAATACTAAAAATTTACTAACAAAGCTAAAATACTCGAGCTATGGAGTATTGAGAGAGAGAGGTGTGTGTAAAATGGGTGGAAATGGCCTCTATTTATAGTGTTGTCTGGGGTCAAATGTGCGCCGCACTTCTCTAAAAGTACGCCACACTTTGGAGACGTGAATGTGCGCCGCACTTCTGAGTTTGTCCGTCGCACTTCTGGGCGATCCAGAATCTTCTTTCAACAACTCTGGCTTATTTGCATATTAAGGCCCCTTCTTTGTATATCTTCACTTTGCTCCTTCAAACTTTATATCTGCATATAAAACACAACATATTAAGTATCAGAAGCTCTTATTTATACTAAAAGTGGCATTATAATGATAGATTGAATATGTATATTTAGGTCGTTATCAAATTCCTCCACACTTAGATATTGCTTGCCCTCAAGCAATCAAAGCGAGAAAACAAATTCAATTTTAAAAATGCTTTTAAGTGTGGTGAAATATAATAAAAAATGATTTAATTTTTATGAAATAGCAAAAGCAAATGACAAAATAATTTCAGTACCTCACGTGGATAGTGTTTGGATTTTAAGTTCACACAAATGTCACTCATAAAGGGTAAATGTAAGATAACACTCAATTAGCTCGGACATAAAATATATAGCTACCATAGGTTTGTACATGACACATAAACATAACCGTTGCGGGGTGAGCACCAGATAAATGATATGGGTGTAGGATCAAAAAGAGTATGCATTTGTCAAAGTCATAGAACAAACTATACTAGAATACTTAATTTTTTTTTTCTTTTTCATACATCATATTTTTTTAAGAGAACATCATAAACTTATGACTTGACAAGTGGTTAGGCATAACATATAAGGATATTGGCACAATGGATAATATAACACATGCGTATGAGTGCCACATATTTTAGTAAGCCAGTGTAGCTTAACTAAAATGATATAAGGGTCATTTTATTTTGCTTCCTTGCGAAAATATCTATAAATTAACCTCACCGCGGTTTAGTAAATGATGATCAAGCACAAATTCTGAAGCATACTAGATTATCGGCTTTCATACAAATCAGAGGAATATAAGGCTAAGTTTTTCTCACATATTTGGGTGATGGATTTTGTGCTTAATTATAATGTCAATCAATAAGATTTTTGCTTTGCCAAAAACTTATTTATATACAAAACATATATATTTTTATTATTTTTCAAAAAGATTTTCATGTGGAGATATTTATTTTATTTTTTATTTTTTCTATTTTTCACTTCCTCCACACTTAATTTGAACATCGTCCTAGAGGTGATAACTGATAAAACATTAAATATAGGAAAAATGCAAAGGGAAACGAAAACTTCCCAGGGCTTAGTAGAAAATTGCGGGACTTCGAGATATGAATCCAGCTTAGAGATCCAATTTGCTATTTTTCTGCATGCTATAAAATAAAACAAAACACATGCAATATATACAAGGACAGTTTTATATATTTACAGGTCCTCCTTCACACTTAAGTTAAAAGGTGGGGATGAAATACGGATTTCCTTCCGAATAGCGCTAAGTTTAGATTCTTCAGCCAAACTCGGCTACTCAGATCTATTTTAAGAAGAAAGGAATTTTTTCTCCTTCGATTTCATTACAGTGTTCTTCTTCATGGTAGAGCTTAAGTCTATGTCCATTGACTATAAAGGTGCTATGGTCTCTACCATATAATTCAATATATCCAGATGGATATTGGTGTTTTACTAGATAGGGTCCAGTCCATCTCAAAGTAAGATTAGGTTGCTTGAATTTATATTTCGAGATAAAGAGAAGTACTTTTTCTCCTTTTTTGAATTCTTTTCTATGTCGTAATTTGCGATCATGCCAAACTTTAGTTCGTTCTTTATATAATCGTGAACTTTCATAAGCTTGATGTCAAAATTCATCTAACTCGTGAAGTTGAAAGTTACGTTTTTCTCCGGCTGCAATAAGATCTGGGTTGCAGTTCTTAAGTGCCCAATATGCACGGTGTTCAATTTCTATTGGCAGATGGCATGTTTTTCCATACAACAGTTTGTACGGTGTGGTTCCAGTTGGTGTTTTGAATGCGGTACGAAAGGCCCATAGAGCATCTTCTAATTTTTAGACCAACAAGCAGGGTTGTTTTGAACGATCTTTTCAAATATACGTTTAAGAGCTCTATTAGTGTTTTCAACTTGACCACTCGTTTGAGGGTGGTAGGATGTGGAAAATCGGTGGTTCACTACATATCTTTTCATAATATTTTCCATGATTTTGTTACAGAAATGAGTTTCTCTGTCGCTTATTAATGCTTTTGGAATTCCAAAACGAAAGAATAATTTCTTTAAGAATGCGATAACAACTCTCGCATCGTTTGTTTGTAAAGCTTGAGCTTCGGCCCATTTCGATACATAGTCGACGGCGACTAAAATGTATTCACATTTGTAAGATTTAGGAAATGGTACCATGAAGTCAATACCCCACACGTCAAAGATTTCGTAGACTTGGATGTTGTTTAGAGGCATTTCGTCTCTTTTAGAAATATTTCCAGTCCTTTGACATGCTTCACATAGTCGTACTAAGGTATGAGTTTCACGAATAATTGTTGGCCAATAAAAGCCAGCGTCGAACACTTTTTAGCAGTGGTGTTCGCGGCATAATGTCCTCAGGTCGGTCCGAAGTGACATTCGTCAAGAATTTTCTAGATTCGAATCCGGAAGTACAACGTCGGATTATTCCATCGGAACAGATTCTAAATAAGTAAGGATCGTCCCAAAAGTATTTTTTAGTTCAGAGAAAAATCTTGTCTTTTGTTGGTGTGTCATTCCCTTTCGTAAAATACCTATAGCTAAATAGTTTGCAAAGTCTGCGAACCATGGTGTATTGTTAGTAATTACTTGCATTATATGCTCATCGGGAAAATCATCGATTTCATCATCACTAGAATCATCATTCACTATGCGAGATAAATGATCGGCAACAACATTTTTAGCTCCTTTTTTATCTTTAATTTCCAAATCAAATTCTTGTAAAAGCAATATCCATCGTATTAGACGAGGTTTGGCGTCTTGCTTTTTGAACAAGTATTTTAAAGCTGAGTGATCGGTGTAAAATATCGTTCTTGACAATACGAGGTATGATCGAAATTTGTCAAACGCGTAAACTACAACCATGAGTTCTTTTTCCGTAATGGTATAATTTTGTTGGCATGCGTTAAGAGTTCTACTTCCAAAGTAGATGGGATGAAATTGTTTACCATCTTTTTGTCCAAGGACGGCTCCAAGGGCATGTTCACTTGCATCGCACATAAGCACAAATGGAAGATTCCAATTGGGGATTGCAATATTTGGTGTGCATGAAAGTTTTTCTTTAAGTATTTCGAATGCTGAAAGACATTCGTTGTTAAAATGGAACGTTCTTTCATTCTCTAAAAGTTGAGTTAAAGGTCTTGCTATTTTCACAAAGTCTTTGATAAATCGTCGGTAAAAACCGGCATGACCTAAGAAACTTCTAATTCCTTTAACATTAGTAGTTGGTGGGAGTTTTGAGATCACGTCTATTTTTGCTTTGTCAACTTCAAGGTCGGCTCTAGACACTTTGTGTCCTAGCACAATTCCTTCTTTTACCATAAAATGACATTTTTCCGAGTTTAGCACAAGATTTGCTTCTTTACATCGTGCTAACATTTTATCAAGATTGTTTAGACATGTGTCGAAAGAATTCAATCGTCCATGAAGACTTCGATTGATTCTTCAATCATATCATGAAAGATTGCAATCATACACCTCTGAAAAGTAGCAGGTGCATTGCATAGACCAAAAGGCATGCGCCTATAAGCGTAAGTTCCAAATGGACAAGTAAAAGTGGTTTTCTCTTGATCCATAGGGTCGATTGGGATTTGAAAGTATCCAGAAAAACCATCGAGGAAACAAAAGTATTCATTTCCTACGAGTCTTTCTAACATTTGATCCATAAAGGGTAAAGGAAAATGATCTTTCGCGGTTACATCATTTAGTTTTCGATAATCAATACAAACTCTCCATTCGGTGATGGTTCGTTTTGGTAGTAATTCGTTGTTTTTGTTAGTTACTATAGTGATACCTCCCTTTTAGGTACACAATGAATAGGACTAACCCATGGGATATCGGCGATTGGGTAGATTATTCTAGAATCGATGAGTTTAAGGATTTCTTTTTTAACAACGTCCTTCATGTTAGGATTTAGTCTTCGTTGTTTTTCAACAATTGGTTTCTTGTTATCCAAAAGTTGGATTTTGTGTTTGTAGAACGATGGACATATGCCAGGAATGTCAGAAGTTTTCCAAGGAAAAGCTTGTTTATGCTTCTTGAGAACTTCAATTAGATAGTCTTTGTGTTCTTCATAAAGTTGGGATGAAATAATTACAGGGAGTAATTTTTCTTCGTGAAGAAACGCATATTCCAGATGTTCAGGAAGAAGTTTAAGTTCTAAATATGTAGGAGGTTCTTCGACAGATTTCTTAACTTTGAAATCTGTTTCGAAAGTTATGGTTTCAAATGGTGTTTCGATTCCCTCTTCGATTGTTTCGATTGGTTCATCAGTGTGGTTGGCTATGAAGGCATCAAATTCAGCAAAAAGTTCTTCTTTGAGGATGGTTCCTTCGATAGAATACAAGATTTCGCTTCCTTCATCAAGAAGAGCGTTGAAATCGGCTTCAACGATTTCTTCAATGACATCGATACTAAAACAAGTATCATCATTAGAGTACGAGTGTTTCATTTCTTCGTCGATAGAAAAAGAAATTCTATCTTCTCCAACTCCAAGGTTGAGTTGTTTTTGCTTTACTCTAATTATAGCGTCACCTGTGTGTAAGAAAGGTCTACCAAGGATAAGTGGTACCTTGCTATCTTCTTCCATTTCTAAGATTACAAAGTCAACAGGAAAAAAAAAATTTCCGACTTCTATGAGCATGTTTTCAGCTATCCACATTGGGTATTGGAAAGAACGGTCCGCGAGGCGAATGCTCATTTCTGTGGGTTTCAAAATGCTTTTTGAGAGTTTAGCATACAAAGAGTATGGCATGAGGTTGATACTTGCACCAAGATCGGCCAAGGCGTTGCAATAATATGAGTGATGGAAAGTACATGGGATTAGGAAACTTCCAAGATCTCCCAGTTTTGGTGGTACTTTGTTTTGGACAATGGCAGAACATTCATCATTTAGAAAAGTTGAAGAAACTTCTTCAAACTTATGCTTGCTCTTGATAAGTTCTTTGATAAATTTGCCATAATTTGGCATTCCAGCCAGAACATCGACTAAAGGCATGTAAACTCGAACTTCTTGTATTAAGTCGAGGAATTTACCATACTTAGCTTGCATATTTTACTTGCGTAAGAGTTGTGGATATGGTTCTTTTGGTTTATATGGTTTGGGTGTTGGATTTTTAGTTGGTTTGGTATGGGTTGGTTGGGCTTCATCCTCATTTCACTATCGAATGGAATTTCGATTGGTGCAATTTGAGTAGGTTTGGTAGGTGATTCGTAAGATAAGACCGCTCCGCGTGAATACGGTATTCACATGCTCGTTTCGAGCTTGTGGGGGTTGATATTTGTTTTTGTTCTTGGGATTTGGGTTGGTGTTGCTTGGTAAAGAACCAGAAGCGCGATTCGATTGTTTATCTGCCAAACGATCAAATTTAGCTTCAAGGTTTTGAATGGAAGCTTGGTGGTTTTTGGTCGTAGTTTCGAACTTGGTTTTGAAGTCAGTGAATGTCTCTCGAACAAAAATGTTGGTTTTTGTTTGAGATTCTATAAAGTTGTCGATTTTGGTTTCAAGGTTGTTTTATCTCTTCAATTTTAAGAGACATGGCATCCATTCGAGCCATAATTTTCTCGGTATTGGTTGGGTTGTTGCTTCCTTCGGAAAAAGTTACGGTTTTTCGTGGGTTTTTGTTTTTGTGATTTTTGGACCAATCAAGCTTAAGCAGGACTTTGTCATCCAATAATTGGTAAGCTTGGTTAGGGGTTTTGTAAAGGAAAATTCCGCCCGCTGTGGCATTCAATGCATATTGGGTAGCATCGTCAAGACCATGATAGAAAATCTTGATTATTCCTTCTTTTTTAAGTCCATGACCATGGCATTTTCTGAGTAGTTCTTTCATTCTTAACCATGCGTCAGTGAGAGTTTCTCGATCTTGTTGAGAAAAGCTTCAGATTTCTCCGAGGAGTTTTTCAAATAGGGCAGGAGGAAAGATTCGTCTAATGAAAGCAGCTCTAAGACCTTCCCATGTTCGCATGGTTCCTTCGCTAAGTTCTTCGAGCCATGACTTAGCTTCTCCAGTCAGGGATGATGGAAACATCATGAGTTGGACGACTTCGGCTTGTCCTTCTCCATAGTTAAACATTTTACAAATTCCGCTGAATTCATGGATGTGTTTGTGAGGACTGGTTTTAATTCGACCATCAATTTGGTTATTTTTGACAAGGGTTAAGTGGTTTCCTTTGATTGCAAAATCGTTTGTAATTTTAGGTAAAACGATTGCAGAGCCAGAAGTTGGTGCTACAACTCTATCGGCTGACCACATTGGTTCATCATCAATGTCCGACATTCGATCATAACGGTTGATGAGTTTGGTGAGAAATAGGATTTGTGAAAGATTGTCAAAAGGTTGGTAGATTATGTGAGGTTGAGTTTTCTCGTGTCTCCTAGCTAAAGGTACACGATGATGAAGTCTACGTAGTCTTTGGTTAAGGGTACGTTCAGGTTCTGGTAACGGTGATATTGGTGGTGGTTCGGATGAACGGGTGTGCATCCAACAAGGTTTTTGTTGTTTTTAGTGGAAATGTGCGACGCACTTTTGGGTTTGTGCGGCGCACTTTGGTTCGCTACAGGAAGTGCAGCGTACTTTCTGTACTGCAGAAAATTTTTTGGTTTAAAATGAGTAGCAATGGTTCAAATTTTTTTTAAGGATTATACGAATTTGGTTACAAAACAGGATTATAAGTCCCCGGTAGCGGCGCCAAAAACTTGATGTTCGTTTGCAAGTCTTAAATTTATATTACAAGGTTTAGACAAAACAAGGGACTAGAAGACAAACACGGGCAAGTATATCCTTTCGTTCGTAATATAGCTTTGTAGTGGTAAGCCAGGATCGTTCGCTGAGACTTAGTTTTGTTTTGGTAATCAAGATAATAATTGAAGAAATAAATAGTTGAAATAATATCAATAGTAACAAGTATGACTAATATGGGATAGCTCATATAAGTTCGTGATGATGATAATAATGACCGAGATATGTTTATGTAGGTAAAGAGTGATAATCCTTTTTCGTAAAAACGGCGTTTATACAATTTACTTGGGTTGATTCAAGACTTATGTTTAATTAAGCGACTCAGCTCAAAACAAGTTGCCAACAAGTTCAATATTTTATCAAGTTTCTAAGCGGATCTCTCCAACCAAAGATTCATGACCATAGACAAGTTCTAGAAAACTCATTATAACAATTTGCGTTTCTCAGTACCAAACTATCGTAACAAATCAACTTAGAAAAAATATGGTTTATAGAACTAGGTGGTAAAATGGTTCTACAACATTAGCTTGAAATCATTTATAATCTATCATCATCACTAATTATAGTCACATACCTATATAGTCACAAATAGCTTAGCCTAACGTAGTAATCAACGTAACAATTGGAAAAGAGTAAGAGATCATCATACTTAGATTGGATTGAATAAACGTGTACACAAGTGTCATGATTGTATCGTTCCTCCAAGAATCGAAGAGTGAAATACTCTCGTTACAAGTATCTCCCAAAATTGGATAATACTGAAAATTTACTAAGAAAGCTAAAATACTCGAGCTATGGAGTATTGAGAGAGAGAGAGGTGTGTGTAAAATTAGTGGAAATGGCCTCTATTTATAGTGTTGTCTGGGGTCAAATGTGCGTCGCACTTCTCTGAAAGTGAGCCGCACTTTGGAGACGTGAATGTGCGCCGCACTTCTGAGTTTGTGCGCCGCACTTCTGGGCGATCCATAATCTTCTTTCAACAACTTTGGCTTATTTGCATATTGAGGCCCCTTCTTTATATATCTTCACTTTGGTCCTTCAAACTTTATATATGTATATAAAACACACCATATTAAGTATCAGAAGCTCTTATTTATACTACAAAGTGGCATTATAATGATAGATTGAATATGTATATTTAAGCCGTTATCAGTTAGCGGCTGAAATTCCACTCATTTGCATCATCATCTCTATGAAACAGTGCTTTATAGGAGTAACCTCAAAAGGATTAAAAGGAGTTTGTTCCTTCAAACCTGTAAGTGCCTCATCTACCTCCTTTGTCCTATACGAACCTTCTTGGGACCCCTCATCACTCAAATTAACCGGTTCAGTAGGTGCATCCTCCCCTTTGTAAGAATCATCTCTTGAGGACATCACCATAATCTTCCTTTTCCTTGAACCAGCAGTCTCCAAAGTCACCAACCTCTCCCTCAAATTAATGAGTTCAATGCCTTGTTCATTGACCTTTTATATAAGTTCTACATTAGACTTTTGCAAGCTAATTCACATGGATGTCAATTCTAAATTAGTAAGTGGTTGCAGAATGCCCTCCTCCATAATTTGGATTTGACTCCTCAATATAGATTCATCTAGCAATGTTGTCTCTGCTGCATGGCTAGCACCACTAGAGGAGAACACTCCAGTAGTCCTTTGACGTTTCTCACATTGAAAATCAAAGGGTTCAGAAGATGAGGTGGAATGTGGGATTTATGAAGTGTGAGGGGGAGAGTTGTCAGCGGGTGGAATGGCTGTGTCAATGGCTAAAACTGGAGTGTCAGCGGCTGACGGCTGTGGGTCAAGGTTCATGTGTTCATCATGGTGAGGGGAAGGTGGAGTTTGTTCAATGGGTGGTTCTGGTTGTGGGTGAGGGTGTAAGGTTGCTTCAATAACAACCAACATGGGAGGGGTCAAAGGTAAGTCCCTAAAAGGTTCAGTGTTCATGGACAAGAAAATTTTTGATTTTTGAGTAGGGATCTTGTAAAAGTTGTCATTATCCCTACGACAATACCTTTGTTGATCAAAAACCATTTGTAAAAACCTAGCTTAAGCAAGTGTCATCTTGCTACCCTTATTGTGCAACATGCCGTCAAAAATCATACTAGAAAAGTAATATTTTTGGCCATTTGCCATACAAACAAGAGCACTCCCGAATGATCGGTTGATTTTTGAATGATGTGCATTTGGGACTAAGACATTGAAGGAGGACATGTATCAAGAACTTCCAGGCTGAGGGAAATTGTTGTTTTGTATATTTGTTTATACGCCTAACAGGGGAAAAATCATATTCCAAGCCTCGAAGTCCTTCTTCTAGTTATTCAATGGGAAGGGTAATCACATCGTTAGCATCATCAAGCTGTAAAGCTTGACGCATAAGTGCTTCAGTGACCACCGATTGAGTCCCATGAACAGTCCCAACAAGTGTAACTACTCCATCAACTGTTTCAGAACTGGCAGTGTTCCAAAACTGCTTGATATGTGTTATAGGAATGAGAGGATCATAAGTCAAAGCATACCTTAAGTTGGACGTCGAGAGATACTTAATCCTTCGTGTGTATTGGTGATGATGATCATTATCTGTCTCAAGTTACGCAATCATGTTGTGTTGATCTTTGAATCCCAATGTAGCAGCAACAGGTTTAAACGATGGTGCCATGAAAACTTTTGGTGAAAGCTTTGGGATGAAAGAAAATGGAGAATTTTGGTTATGGAGAAAAGTAGACAAATATGAAAGTTACCTTGTTTTGAAAGTACTGAGATATATAAATAGGAGGTAAACTAGGCTCCTATTGGTTGAAAAAGAGGCAAGTTATTCAAAAAGTAATGATGATAATCTTTGAAAAACAATAACTTATCTCTTTGCTTTAAAAGAAATTTACCAAACCCATAAAATTACGGCCCAAAATATCGAAAAAGTAACAATAGGTGGGACCTAGTGTTCTTTAACGGTCAAAGAATTTGTCAGTGGGTAACGGCTATGTTTGTCAGCGTGTAAATTTTGCCATGTCAGCGTCTAAAAACGTGCTTGTCAACGGATAAACCACTTATGTGTCAACGGCTAAAAATAAAAAGTAATAAAATAAAAAGACCTTAACAAAGAAGTTTACCCTAATGAAGATAACTCTTCCTCTGACACAGACTGAAATTAGCATTCTCTGTCCAATTATACACACTTGTATAATCAAGATAGACATAATTGTCCTCAAGTGAACCTTGATAAAGTAAGTCCTTTATAGTGAAGTTATCTCATATAAACACTTTGTAACTCCCAGGTAAGCCCATTTTTAATTTACACCAAGTCTCCCAACCTACCAATCCCAAATATAGGCCAAACGGTCTTGGCAACATGTACAGTTATATCAACTCTGCATGCTACAGTGCCTTAAGGTTTAGAGATTTCAACAATTCTTAAAAAGAAAAGTCTTTATTATTCCTAACCCTTACTCACCAGTGGACACAATATAGAATTGTGATAAGAGCACTCTAAAATTACCCAAAGACCTAAAGGGTTCCTAAACCTCCCCTTAAATTAAGCTTACATAGTTTGCAAGATAATCATATGACAAATTTTTATTTCAAGATAGGAATGTAAACATTCCAACCATCATAAATAACCACTTGTCATATCCTTGAAGTCCATAAGCAACTCTGTATCCAACTGCTCAATGCTTACCGTGTCTGCATGATTAGATGAAAAACCACAAAAACTAACATATGTTGTCAGCGGCTTCTTTCCACTTGTCAGCGGATAGAATGCCTTTGTTAGTGGTTAGAAAAGAATGTTGAAAATCTATCATTTTTACAAGAAATAATAGTAGTGCACATCGTGTACATACTATACATCAAATTCAAAAACACATATTTTATAGATTGATCATTCCAATACTTGATACCAAGTACTGGAACCTCCCAACCTCAAAAGGTTTAGTTAAAAGGTCAGCCACATTATCCTCTATGTCTATTCTATCTGGATGTATTAAACCTTTTTCAAAACAATCCCTAGATACCATCTTCTTTCTGTTGAACTTGTACACATAGAAAGAAGTTCATCTCTCCCATGGCACTCATCTGATGTTTCTGAGTCACAAGCTTGGAGAATTCTTCACTCATCATTGGATTAGATGATCCAAAAATGACATCATCAACATAAACCTCGACAAGCAGAAAATCTTTCCCATTATGTCTGGTAAAGAGAGTTTGGTCTATGGTGCCCCTCTTGATACCATCTTCCATAAGATAAGTGGATAAAGTACCATACCATGCTCTAGGGGCTTGATGAAGGCCATACATTGCCTTTTTTACTCTATATACCTTGTCTGGATGCTCTAAATCTTCAAAACCATGAGGTTGCATAACATACACCTCCTCTTGAATTGTTCCATACAAGAAAGCACTCTTGACATCCATCTGGTAGACTGTGAAACCCATGCAGGAAGCATAGGCTAGGAAATTCCTTATTGCTTCAATCCTAGCAACAGGTGCAAAAACCTCTACATAGTCAATGCCTTCTTCATGTGTATAACCTTGAGCAACCAGTCTTGCCTTGTTTATGATCACAATACCTCTCTCATATTTCTTGTTCCTTAAAACCCAAAACATTAATCCAAAACATTACAAGTTTTTCACACACAATCAACCTCCTTGAGAAATGAACTTTTTACCTTTAAGGGTAATTAGTGTATTGATTTTCCTAAATCATTCATTTAATACTTACCGCTTTTACGCTTTGTTTTCCTAAACAAGTGTGATTTTACCTACAATCATTTTGGCACCGCTGTCGGGGAGTTGTGTTGTGATCAATTTGGAACATTTTGTTTTTAATATTTAGCCATAAATAGTAATTGTGTTAAATAGAACTTTATTAACACGTATTGTCGGTTTTTCGTTTTCTTTGTGAATATTATTACTATGTTGTATACGTATCACAATAAAATCATAATATCTTCAAAAGTGTGAAAACACAACCTTAATTGGGATTTCATCACTCAAGTATTGTATTCGAATCTCAAACCAAAAGAAAAAGGCAAAAATAGATAAATACTTTCTTTTAGCTCGATTTTGAAAAATACGAACTATACGGTGAATAGATAGGCAACGTCCTATAAAAGGCTGTTAAAGGGAAGCTAGGTATTTAGGTGCTTCGCGCCACCTCATTCCCCAGTTCACTTGTGAGTATTTGATTTTAAAAGCTAATCGGGGGTTTTTCTGCCCAAAGTATTATCTACGTACTATATATATTTTCTTGGTTTCAAAAGATTAAAACCTCTTCAACGTTTTGGTGTTCCACCAACGTTCTAAAGTCATTGAAGGCGTTCACTCCACGTGATCGTTTTCATTCCTTGAGGCTCCTTTAAACAAGAGACTGGTTCAAGGAGAGATTTGTAGATTTGAGTCTACGTAATACATAAAAAATCCAAAAAAATTAAAAACATAAAAAAACATAAAAAAATTGAAAATTCACAAAAACCCCAAAAGAATCTTCTATGCTCACCCCCACGTTCTACGATACGTTTATGCAAACCCGCCCTAAATAAAAACGTGCTCGTAAACGTCTTCAAAAGGAAGGGAACCCGTTGTAGAACCAATAGTCGCCATGGCTAATCGTACTATGATGGAGTTGCTTCAAGCACCCACCGAGTGTTTTGGAGAAGCTGTTGTGATTCCCACCATCCTGTTAATCCCAAACTTAGATCTAGTTATCTTGTGTAAACGAGATTAAATCAAGTTAAACACGTAGAGAAACTTTGTTGTATATGAAACAATTCAAGTATTATGCGGAATTAATACTTAAACAAGAACACACAAACAAGATAAACCAAACTTTCACTTTGATTGATAAATCGAACTCGCGTACAATGAAAGTGTAAAACATATATCAAACTAAAACCTAAAGGCATCCTTTTATAGATTAAGGAACCTTGTACAAGAGTCTACGTATCAGCTATTCTTGGTAAAGATAAACATAAGAAATACATTGTCGAACATATATTTACTAGAAACATACTAGAAACATAGAACGTGTAGACTAAGTCTTCTATCAGTGCTTGACTTCTTCTTATCAACGCTTGACTTCTTCCTATCAACGTCCAAGTTGCTCTTGTCAGCGTCCAAGTGTCTTGACTACATTTTATTCCCAACAATCCTCCCCTAAACTTGATATCTACTCTAGTAATCAAGTTTTTGAATAAAAACTAAGAACTAGGAGGATTCTTACAAATTGCATTATATTGGAAATAAATATATCTAATCAAATCTTTGGCCACGTCATTTGAGTAGTCAATTTCCAGCTGTGTTGTCATCATTTTCTCCAAAACTTCTTTGGACATAGGATACTCAGCATCCACAAGAAGATACTCAGAAAACTTTGTAGTACTCAAATGATACACACCAGCTGCTGAATATAGACGCCATTGAAGTCCACTGATATCATCATCAAGATCCTTCCAAATAGGATCTTCTTCATCTGGTGCACACATTTTCTTGAATGTTGAATAGATCTTCATTCCATTGATTGAAGTAGGTGCTTCAGTCTCATACTTGGCCTGCAGTAACCTCCAAAGGTCTGCCAAGTCTTCCCTATCCAGGCTTGCAAAAAAAGACATAAGAGTAGTAAAAGTATGTACCTCTTTCCCATATCTGCCAATCATCCAAAACCCACTTGCATCTTCTTCATAGCTAACTATAGGGTTTCTGGAATCAGAGGTAATACTTCCACCATATGTGAAACTTCCAAGGATGAGAGCTTAATGCTCCTTCTAATAATAGCTTCACTATGATTCACATATCCATATTTCCTGGGAACTTAAGTGGAACTCCCTTCTTCAAAGGTCTTGGTGCAATTAAAGCCTGTTGAATCTACATCTCTTCTGCAAGCTCTTCCTTTCTTTCATCTGAAAGAAGTCTGATAGTGTTCATCTCTTTCACTCTTGCGCAAATAGGATAAGCCTTATACTCCAATTCATCAAAGGATAATCCCTGCAACTTCTGAAAAGTCCAACCCCCTTGTTGACATCTAAGCAACATATAATAAAGCTCCCTTCTATCCCTCTTAGATTGTGAGAAAATTTGCTAGCCTTATACTTAAGGATTACCTGACAATCCCTTTGAATCCTGAGTAGAATCTCCAAACCCCAAATCTGATCCGATAAAGGCATCTCTGGATTCTCCATGATCTTATTCTCCTATGCAAAGTACATTTGGGCAACTTCAGGCATATCATAATCCACCTGATTCTTCAACTCTGCAAGTTTTTCCCTTGCCAACACATCACCATATTCAAGTCTTTCTGGTTCTTTAATAATCATAACACTTGAATCTGTACTCTCATCATCACTGTTTTTCTTACTCTCAATAGTAGTTTCCTTCATCCTATCTTCTTTCTCAAGTTGTGCAGCCAACATGGAATCAAACTTTACTTGGGCTGCATCCTTGGGAACCACTGTTTCTACCATAATTCCTTTACCCTTATCTAATATATCAATGATGGGTAAAGATGATGATGGTACCTGTGTAGACACATCTTTGATAATAACTGATGACTGGGATACATCAACCATACCTGCAGGTTTATCAACGTCCAAAACCTGTGTGTCAACACCTAACTTACTCCTATCAGCGCTTGGCTTGTCAGCGTAAAAATTCAGCTTGTCAACGCTCAATCTACTCTTGTCAGCGCTTCTTATGAACTGCTCCATCATCTCAGTAAAAGATAGATTCAAATTTGTAGGGGTAACCAATGAAACATCAAAACCTGGTTGCAACTTCAAATCTGTTAGAGCTTCAGCTATACCCAAAGATTCTCCTTCATGTGAGCCTTTGTCACTTAAATTAATTGGCTCAGTAGCAGCTTCCTCCCCTTTGTAAGAATCCTCCCCTTATGAAAGGACTCTTGTCTACCTTCTCCTAGTCTCAGCAGCTTCCAAAACAACAATCCTTTCCCTCAATTGCTTGAGTTTAAGGCCTTGGGTAGAGACAGTATGTACAAGGTCTGCATTTTTCTTTTGCAAGCTAATGCAGACAGCCGTCAATTCCAACAATGTATAGGGTTCCAATCTGCCCTCCTCTAGAATGGGAATTTTACCTCCCAAAGTAGAGTCATGGGACATGGATAGGGTCTTAATGATGTTAGGACTGGCTTGGCCTGCATCTAAGCTAGTACCAATAGTCCTAGCCCCACCCATATCACCAACCACACTTTTGGTGGTGGTTCTCTCTACAACATGGCTAGGACCACCAGAGGAGAATACTCCAATAGTCCTTTGGCGTTTTTCCATCCTAAAGTCTGGTGGTGAAGAATATGATGTAGAGTGGGTTTCAGTTTGGAGGTTAAAGGGTGTTTTGGTTTGTTGTAAAAGGGTGTCAGCGTTTGGATTTTGAGTGTCAATGCCAACATTTAACGTGTCAGCGTTGAAGGTATCTTGGTCAAGTTCCATATGCTCGGGTGATGGTGATGGTTCAGGTAATGGGTCTGGTTGTGGTTGTGGGTCAGGTTGAGGTTGTGCTACTACAATAAGAACAAGCATGGCGTGGGTAAGGGGTAAGTCTCTGTGTGGGGGTGAATTCATCTTTCCAAAAATTGCTTTCTTTTACACAGGAATCGTATAAAAGTCATCATGATCCCTGGTGCAATACCTTTGTTCATCAAAAGCCATTTGCAAAAATCTTGGGTAAGCAAGAGTCATCTTGCTACCCTTGTTTTTACACATGCCATCAAAAATCATTTTAGAAAAGTTATATTTTTTACCAGTAGCAATACACACAATGGCACTCCCAATTGACCTTTCATTGTGTGTAGTACATTTGGGACTCAAACATTGAAGTATGACATGTATTAAGTACTTCCAAGCTGGGGGAAATTCCTGTTTTGAATATTTATTTAAAGATCCCTCTTTAGGGAAAGGATAACCCAAAGCTTGATGTCCTTGTTCTAGCTCACCAATAGGTAGGGTGGTTATACCATTGGCATCAGTAAGATGCAAAGCCTGGCGAACCAAGGCTTCAGTAACCACCCATGAACGCCCATGGACTATAGCAGTCAATGTAGTCACATTATTAATCGTTGAGGAAGTGACAGTATTCCAAAACTACTTAATATGAGTAACAGGGATAAGAGGAGCATGAGAAAGTGCATACCTTATGGGGGATGCATTTAAATACTCCACCATCTGGGTATATTGAGGAAACAGAGTGTGGTCAGCCTCCAAATAGGCAATCATATTATGCTGACTTCTGAACCCCAATACCAAATCACTCGTTTTAAACTTAGGCGCCATTGATGTAGAAAGCTGTGTGAAAGGTTATAAAAGATGAATATGTGTGAAATTTAAGTTAGAAAAGAATAAGCAGTTACCTTGTTTCAATATAATGAGCCAAATATATAGGAGAGGTAGGCACATGTGATTGGTCAAAAATTAGGCAGTTATTTTCAAAACATAATGATGAAAATCTTGAAAAGAAAATAACTTATCTTGTGCATTAATAAAAAGTTACCAACTCCCAAAATTACGGCCCAAATTTTCGTCAAAAAATAACAACTGGGTAGGACCCAATGTTTGTCAACGGTCAAAAATAACCTATCAACGCCCAATGGCTATATTCTTGTCAACGTTGAAAATGCCATGTCAACGTCAAAATTGGTCCTAACAACGTTTGGAAATAAATCTGTCAACGTCCAAAAATAAAAATAATAAAAATGAAAAAGGACCTAAACAAAGTGATTTATCCTAGTGAAGATAACCTATAAACTGAAAATTACCATAGGGTCGCAAGCACTGTCCAATCATGCACACTTGCTTAAGCAAGATAGACATAACAGTCCTCAAGTGTCCCTTGCTAACCAAAGTTCTTAACAGTGAAGTTATCTCATAAAATCCTTTGTAATTTCCCAGGTAAGCCTAATAAAAATCTTACCCAAGTTTCCCAACGTACCACATCCAATTCTAGGCCAAAAAGTCTTGGCAGCGTGCATAGTATATCAACTTTGCATGCTATAGTGCCTCATGAGTTAGTAAACTAATTCATACACACCAGTGGACACAATCTAGAATTATGATAAGAGTTTTATATGAATACCCAAAAATTCCTAAAGGGTTCTTAAACCTCCC
The DNA here is from genome assembly GCA_025667525.1 of Glebionis coronaria. Classification (NCBI taxonomy): domain Eukaryota; kingdom Viridiplantae; phylum Streptophyta; class Magnoliopsida; order Asterales; family Asteraceae; genus Glebionis; species Glebionis coronaria. The sequence goes on from CM046877.1 coordinate 426,920,989, forward strand.
CTTAAACTATGATACATAAGTTGCCAAATAAAATGCATATAATAAATTTTTTTGTCATGATAGGAATATAAATATTCCAACCATCATCCATAAACTTGAATATGCTCCAATAACTCTCCAAGAATCCATAAGCAACTCTGTATCCATTTGTACAACGCTAACAACGCCTGCATAATTAGATCAAAAACCACAAAAACAACATGTTGCTGACAACGTCAATTTAACACTTGTCAGCGTAAAATAACCTTTGACAGCGTTAGACAAAATAAAGTGGAAAATCTAATTTTGTAAAAAGACCAATAACAATGAATATCCTATACATACTTATACAATAAGTCCACAAAACACATATTAAGTAAGATTGATCATTCCAATACTTGTTACCAAGTATTGAAATCTCCCAGTTTCAAAAGGTTTAGTTAGTAAATCAGCCACATTTTCCTCTGTGTCAACCCTATCTGGTTGTATTAAACCTTTTTCAAAACAATCTCTTATAAAGTGATGTCTAATTTCTATGTGTTTTGTTTTAGAGTGATGTACATGATTTTTAATGATGCATAGAGTACTGTTATTGTCTACAAAAATCTTGGTATGTATAAAATTATACCCATAATCCAATACCTGGTTCTGAATCCATAAGACTTGTCCACAACAAGCAGCTGCAGCTTCATATTCGGCTTCAGTTGTAGAATTTTCCACCATTGTTTGTTTCGTGCATTGCCAAGATATCAACCTACTCCCAAGAAATTGGCATCCACCAGTTGTGGATTTTCTATTAAACTTGTCACTCCCATAATCACTGTCTGAATATACAATAAGCTCCAATGGAGAATCTTTTGGATACCATAATCCCAAGGTGGGGTAGCACCTAAGATACCTAAAAATCCTCTTGACAGCATGAAGATGACACTCTTTGGGAGTCACTTGATGGCGTGCACATGCACACACAACAAACATAATGTCAGGTCTTGAAGCTGTGAGATACATCAATGAACCAATCATTGACCTATAATGCCTGACATCCACCTCTTTTCCATCTCCATCCTTTCCCCAAGGGTGTTCCCTATCCATGGGTGTGCTAGCTAGTTTCTCATGTAGAGAAAAGCTAAACTTCTTCAAGATTTCTTCTACATATTTGTCTTGAGAGATGAAGATACCATCTTCTTTCTGCAGAACTTGTAACCCTAGAAAGAAGTTCATCTCCCCCATTGCACTCATCTTGAATTTGTCTGTCATGAGTTTGGAAAAGTCTTCACTCATCTTTGGACTAGAAGAGCCAAAGATGATATCATCCACATAGACCTGTACATGTAAGAAATCATTAAAAGTCTTCTTTGTAAACAAGGTCTGGTTTATGGTGCCCCTTTTGAATCCATTTTCCACCAGATAGGTGGACAATGTGCCATACCATGCTCTTGGGGCTTGATGAAGTCCATACATAGCTTTCTTCACTCTATAAACCTTGTCTGGATGTTCTGAATCTTCAAAACCAGGAGGCTGCATTACATAAACCTCCTCTGCAATTGTGCCATAAAGAAAAGCACTCTTCACATCCATTTGATAGACTGTAAATCCCATGTAGGAAGCATAGGCTAGAAAAATTCTTATTGCCTTAATCCTTGCAACAGGTGCAAAGACCTCCTCATAGTCTATCCCTTCCTCTTGTGTATATCCTTGAGCAACTAAACGTGCCTTGTTTCTGACCACAATTCCTCTCCCATCCTTTTTGTTTCTAAGAACCCATCTTGTCCCAATATGTCTGACATGTCTGGGACAATCAATTAACTCCCAAACATCCTGAATAGCAAATTGGTGAAGCTCATCTTGCATTGCTTCCACCCGACTTGGTTCTTTGAGAGCATCAAAAATCTTCTTGGGTTCCTGTTGTGACAGAAAACAGGCAAAAAAACATGCTTGAACAAGAGGGGTATCAACCTTCTTGTGAATATTGGCAATAAATCCTCCATGATTCTGATGAGACCTTCTAGTTTGTACATGAGTCATCACATCACGTGTAATAAGAGAAGAAGGATGATTCTTCATAGTATATGTAATTACTCCTCCTTCAATTATGGTATTATCATCAATCTCAGTCTCCAAGTTGCCAATATCTTCTTCAAATGCTCTTCCATCATCATCTGAATGAACCTCTCCATTTCTGTTTGAAGGTTCACCTTGTTCAAAAACATTGGAAGAGAATAAATGATCAAAAGAGTTGTCAACGCCTGAATTAGGGTTGTAAATGTTTGAGCCATCAACGCTTGAATTTGTCTTGTCAGCGTTAGATTTTCATTTGTCAGCGTCTGAAGAATCATGCATGTTTTCAATTGGTGATACTTGTAGACCACCTTTTTCCTTTCCAGCAACAGCCGCAGTAGCAAATGCATTTGTCCATATAGGAATTGTAACATACTCAAGTATGGGTGCTGATTTGTTTGCTTGTGATCCAACCTCTTTATCAACCTGTTTACCTAAAATTTCAACAACTAGTTCTTCCACAACATTTGAAGTCACCTTCACAATGTCTGGATTAGTAACAGGCATATAATTCAATTTCCTAGATAGAGGTTCCAAGTCAAATAACCAGTTTGGACCACTCTCAGGATCACTAGGTTTACTCTCTAAAAACCTAACATGTACCTTTTCAAGTATGCGTTTTTCTTTCTTTATGTAAACTCTATATCCTCTACTCTACACTGAATAACCCATAAAGTAGCCTTCATCACCTTAAGCACTAAACTTACCTAATGCATCACTACTGTCCAAAACAACTACATGACATCCAAAAGGTCTAAGAAAACCAATATTAGGTTTCCTGCCCCAAAATAGCTCATAAGGTGTCTTGTTATGGATCTTGTTGATTAATGCCCTATTCTGAACATAGCAAGCTGTATTCACAGCCTCAGCCCAAAAAGCAATGGGAAAGTGAGCATCAACCAACATCGTCCTAGCTGCTTCTATGAGTGTTCTATTCTTTCTCTCAGCTACCCTATTTTGTTGTGGGGTTCTTGATAGATATGTAAATCTTGCTTATGTTTTAGAGATAGAAAGGGATAGAGAGATGGTGGATTTCACACAATTCTAGAGAGAGAAAATGAAGATAACTATGTGTAAAATAATGAAGAACCACTAACCTCTTCATCAAAGGAGAGGGTTTATATACCCAAGCCCTTGTCATGGGATTGGGCTTACATTTGGGCCGGCCTACACATGTTGTAGGCTAGGCTTGGTCTTGTTTGTTAAATAAAGTTAAAGAACTAAACTACGAGCTATTACATGGACTATTGTTGGAGTGACCGATCCTTCTTAATACGTAAAACGTATTTCCAACAATCTCCCCCTAAGCGAGGTCACTCCAAACAAGGGCATTACCCAAGTTACAATAATAAGATAAACCTATCATACTATGCTTGTCTTGAGCTCGTTGTCTTCGTCTTTCTTTTTCTTTTTCTTTTCTGGTGAACTTGTTGATGTGATCTTTGATATCAATCTTGAGAATTAATCTCTTGCCTTGATCTCGTGCATCCATCACTTGTGATCTTCGCCTCTTCGTGACACCATGTCCCACATACTTATACCTTCGTAATTCTTGAAAGCTTCAGAGTTCGATACAGCGGAAGACTTGACTTTTAGGCTTTCTTGAATTAGATGAGGTATTAAGTACATAATGTATAAGCATGCGGGGACGAGTTCTTCTCGTATTCCGCAACGCCACCGTCTTCAAATGCCGCAACATAAGTAGACACGAACGAAATGGATTTGAACATTTCATTCTAATTCGGTAGCATTTTACCTCCGGTCGGTGAAGACCGTTGGACGATATAAAATATCGTACTTGTGGCAGGTAGATTTAACTAAAATTCTCCTTGACAAGATTTCGCGGGTAAACCCGTTCTCTTTACTCGACCGTCCAAAGCTTACTGCGAACGTAAAGAGTGAATCATTTGGATAAAATTATCCGCATGATTGAAGCCGTCAATTCTGATTCATGGAACAAGTTTGATTCATTAAAGAATCGCACCATCGTTGCTTTCCAGTTGTCACGAGCTTGATTCAAATTGAATCTTGCAAGTTACCTACCAAGTTCTATTTGAGGTTAACACTAGAAGGATTTCCACTCATCACTGTGAACACTAAGGTATCACTCTGAGTGTTCTGGCAAGATCACTTAGATATTGCGTAGAGGCTTGGAATGTGTTTAAGTTCAGCTAAGAATTAAACCACTATTGCTTTCCAGTTATCACAAGTTTGATTCATAAAGAATCGCACAAGTCACCTACCATGATGTTTTTGATATTCGCTCAAGAAGGATTTCCATCTTCATTGTAAATACTTTCGTATTACTCGGATGTTCAGGCAAGATCAGGAAGATTTTGCGTAGGAATCTTAATATCTTTCTTACTTATGAAAGTGTGTCCTAATGAGATATTTTATGATCTCAAATGGCTCTATACTCGATCGTTCATTTTGGATTTTAGTGATCGGAGGCTGGAGAGGAGTGCCACCTTTTCAATACCAATTTATTCGGAGTGAATAAATCAATAGATAATGTGTTGTCTCCGTGTGATTAAAACAAATATCTTTTGAGAGATATCTGAGTTAGCTGGGATGGGTTGTGCATTGTATCACTGGGTCCATGATGTCTTATCTTCAATATCTAGCATAATTTAAAATGATCTTAATAGCATATGTATTGACCCGGTTTTTGTCTAAGTTGTAAGGAGGGCTTCTTTCTTTACACCCTTTATCTTTACAATTCTTTTTCATTCTTCAACCCCTTCAATTTTTACCAATACATCATGACTAGCACCTTGTTGTGATTGTTCTAGTGCTAACTTAAGTACTTGGTCATCATTCAGCTACGTTCACAATCTTTCTCCAACTTTCCTAAGGACTACTATTTCTAGCTATGGAATGTCCTTGGGAAGATTCCTCTGGTTCTAGAAGAATCATTGGACTTTAACCTATCCTACCATCCTTATGTCACCACAATCTTCACCGTCGTGAATAGAGATGTTTTGGGTAAGTGTATGTCACCATGAAACCCATTTTTGATATGCAAATCCATTTTGCTCCCCCTTATCATATGCCACGATATTCGAAAACATTTCGCACATGTCGGGATGAGCCAGCACATTAAGTCAAACCATTTGTGATAATATCCCATAATAAATCACATTTTGTCCCTCATATTAAAAATATTAACCCAATCGATGTTTTTAATATCAATTGATTTAATGAAGTTTTAACAAAGGTTTTGGGAAGAAAAATGCAAGTATGTTTAATCTTCATGATTCCAAATGTATGAAATATGATACCGATTTGTAACATGATCACATATTCACCATATTAAAAAAAATTGACAAGGTTGGACCTGATTGATGAGAACATCATATGATAAGATCAAATGGTTCTTGTCAGCATATGTTGGTCTCCTCGTCACGTCTGAAGTCCTCTCTTGACACCACATGTACGATTGGTATTGTAGTCTTGACACCAGTTAGTGAGCTTGTCACTTTCGGCATCGAAGATTCTGAATGCTTGACAATTGCTCCCCCTCAATTGTTGACCCGTGTTCTATCGAAAGAGTTGTAGTCGCCGTTTGAGTAGTTGCATCGTCGAGTATGTGGATACCAATTGTAGATTGCTATGGTTGTGGAGACGATAGCTTCATAAAAAAACAAGACTTCTCTTGTTTTAACAAATAAATGCACTGAGGCGTACATATATTTGTGTTAGACCAAGTTATTAAGTAAACTTGATCTCTTACAAGGTTTTAAAGTAAACCTTGCCCGAGAAAAGTAATTCCCGTTGTGAGCCAAAGCTTTCATAAGAGATACATGACTTTAATGTCAAAAACGGGTTGCAGTCTTAAATAACTACAAGCCATTTAGGCATGTTTTATGAAATATTTACAACTTTTGTATGAACTCTATTTATGGCGTCGTATCAATATTAATAAACATTTCTAAGGCCATAAATATTATCGTACCAAAAGACATGCCTTTGAAAAATAAAGTAAAAATATTTTTGGATTTTTCTGAATTTTTCAATTTTTATGGTTTTTATATGGTTTTATAATTTTGTATTTTGGTTTTGTGGATAAAAATATAAACAGTATATACAGATGATCACCAAGGATACGGAGAATAGTTTACCATTACTATTCTTTCGCTTCATCTACCAATTCCTTTAGAGTCTCAGGCGAGAAAGTTCTCATTCCTAGCTTGTCGGCCAAAAATTCAATTCGAGCGCGATCTAAAGCCTTCGTGAAAATATCCGGCAATTGATACTCAGATCGGACAAAGTAAAGCTCGATTACTAGATTTTCCACTTGCTCCTTGATGAAGTGGTAGCGAATGTCAATATGCTTCGACCGGGAGAATTGAACATTGTTGCAGCATAAGGCAATTGCACTCTTGTTGTCGCAGTACATCGGAATTTTGTTGAAACCTAGACCATAGTCGGTTAATTGCGATCTCATCCAAAGAATTTGACCACAGCAACCGGACATAGCTATGTATTCTGCTTCCGTACTTGAAATTGCAGCGCTTTTCTGCCATTTCGATGCCCAACTGATTAGTCGATCTCCTAGTAGTTGCAAAGTTCCACTCGTGCTACGCCTTGTATCTTGACAACCCGCGTGATCCGCATCTGCATATGCCATAAGTGCAATAGAAGAGTCCTTCGAATACCAAAGTCCCCGATTAATGGTTCCTTTAAGTTATCGAAAGATGCGTTTCACAGTAGCCATGTGTAACTCAGTAGGCCTAGTTTGATACCGAGCACACATACATATAGCAAATTGAAGATCAGGACGACTAGCTGTGATATACAGAAGAGTACCGATCATTCTACGATAAAGTTTCGGATCAACGGCAACTCCATGTGGATCTGGATCAAGTTTAGTTTGTTCCACCATTGGAGTATCCACGGGGTCGCAAGATTCCATCTTATACTTCTTAAGCGATTCAAGGGCATACTTGCATTGATTGATAAAGATGCCTCTGGGACTCTGAGATATCTGAAGACCTAAGAAGAATGATACCTTGCCCATCATTGACATCTTTAACTTGGAAGACATGAGTTTTCCAAACTCGTCGGATAAGGTTTGGGTCGAGGCTGCAAATATAATATCATCAACATATATTTGTACCATAATCATATCTTTTTACCTCGTTTCTGAATGAACAGCATGGGATCCACCTTGCCTTTAGCGAAGCCTTGCGTAATGAGAAATTGTGACAAAAGATCATACCATGCGCGTGGAGCTTTCTTCAACCCATAGAGAGCCTTCTTAAGCTTGTACACATGATTAGGATAATTAGGATTCACAAAACCATCCGGCTGTTGAACATAGACCTCTTCCTTTATTTCACCATTAAGAAATGCCGTCTTCACATCCATCTGATAGACGATCATATTCATGTGGGCTGCATAAGCGAGGAATAGTCTAATAGCTTCCAAACGGGCAACAGGTGCAAAGGATTCCATAAAGTCGATGCCCAATAATTGCTTGTATCCACGAGCTACTAGTCGAGCTTTGTTCTTCAATATTCCGCTTAACTCATCGAGTTTCACCTTGTAAACCCATTTCAAAGTGAGTAACTGCACTTGATCCGGGCATGGGACAAGTTCCCATACTTCAAGACGTATAAATTCATTAAGTTCTTCTTGCATAGCTTCTATCCAACAGGATTGAGTAAAAGCTTCTTGCCATGTCTTAGGTTCAACTTCAGTGAGGAAAGCATCAAAATGACAAAACATTGCATTTTCTTGTAGCTGACTTCGTGTGGATACCGGACGATTAGGGTCACCAATAATAGAATATATAGGATGATCCTTTGTCCACTTGCTGTCATGTTCACGAATCCGTGGATTAGAGTAAATCTTAGTAGGAGATTCCTCTAAGGTGGACGACCCGGCTTGATTAGGGTCGAGAATTGGTACACCAAAGAACGGAAGTTCACGCATTTGAGCGAATTCCAAATCGTGAAAATCATCATCATCTTCTTCATCATCAATAGGTATGACATGGGTAGTTGAAACAGGTGTTGGTTGAGAATTACTTGTTGATGGTATATCTTGACCAATTGTAGGTGCAGATGTGTATGATTGTGCTTCGGTTGCTGGAGCGGCAACTTCGGTGACCGGAGCTATTATCTCAGGTTCTGGAGCAACAATACTTGGAGGAGTAAAGAATTCATCAAAGAACGGTTGAAACAACGTATCCCATTCATTCCTAGTAGGTGGTATAAATGATGATGAAGTAGGGTTATTTGGGACAAGACCAGAGCTAATGTTACCGGGTCCTATTTCATGTAGTGCGGGTTCAGAGCTGCTTTGCTCAGAAGCCATTGTTGTCAGCTCATCAAAATCAACATTCATAGTTTCGAGGATCTTGCGAGAGTTACGGTTGTAGATTCTTTATGCCTTCTTTGCGGGTGCGTAACCAATGAAAATACCAATATCAGCCTTTGGTTGAAGTTTTCCCAAATTGTCACCATCATTATTTGGATAGAAAAGAGAACCAAATACATGAAGATATGATAAATCTGGTACTTTTCCATGGAGAAGCTCATAAGGTGTTTTACCATGGCGTTTACAAATTAGTGACCGGTTTTGGGTGTACACTGCTGTAGATACTGCTTCTGCCAATAAAAACAATAGAGCCTTTGCGTAAATTAACATCGTCCGAGCAGCTTCCATAAGTGTGCGATTTCGCCTTTCAACGAGACCGTTTTGTTGTGGAGTGCGTGCAACGGATGTTTCATGAGATATGCCAACTTCTTCATAATAATCACGCAAGATTTGATTCACAAATTCGGTTCCATTATTTGTACGAATGCGTCAGACAGTAGTGTTGAGACGCACTTGAATCATCTTGAGAAATCCGATGATGAATTTAGGTGCCTCATTTTTTGTTGTAAGAAATTTCACCCATGTAAACCGAGAGTAATCATCGACAATTACGAGGATGTACTTTTTGCCACTAAGACTTTCAACACGCATTGGCCCACAAAGATCCATATGCAACAAATAAAGTTTCTCTCGGTTGGTGTCTTCAGTCTTGGGTTTGTATGATTTCTTAGTGCTTTTCCCCATTGTACACGCGAAACACAAATGATCCTTGTGGAATGAAAGTTTAGGAAGACCACGAACAAGTTCATTTTTTCGCCAAATGATTAATAGCATCAAAGTTAAGATGAGATAATCGTCGATGCCATAACCATGACTTAGTCTTCGATGCTTTGGAGAGAAGACATATGGGAGAAGCGTCCATCATGTCTTGTAGAGACAAAGTGTACAAATTATTCCCTCGAGTACCTTTCAATAAATCAACACCTTCCCCCAAATTACGAATGAAGCAGATATGCTCTCGAAAAGCACCTTCTAGGTTTGCATCACAAAATTGTCCCACATAAAATAAGTTGTGACCGAGACCTTCCACGTAAGACACTCTTGAAATAATAACATTCCCAATATGATATTCACCGTAACCCATTATCTTTGCAATATGATCATTTCCAAATCTAACCGTACCAAGAAACTTGCTGACGAAATTTCTGAGCTGAGAGCGATCTCCGTTCATATACTTGGAGCAACCAGAGTCCAAATACCAGAGAACAATTTGGACCACCTGTTTTCAATAACAACGGTAGACAATGTATTAGAAAATATTGGTTCCTGAGTGTTAGCAGATACAGATATAAGATTATAAAAAGTGCTAACATTTTTGTGACCCTTAGATTTCGTGCGTTTTCTAATGTGAGTTTTAGCACTAACAGGTTTTACTGTTCCAACTTTCTTAGGTTTTGGATTATTCGCGGGCACTACAGTGGGAGTGGACCTATTTAAAGGGCACTTGGTTCCTAAAGTAGTGTCGGTGTTCCTAGTTAAAGGACACGCTTGTGTTTTGGTAGCATTGGTACTCCTAGTTAAAGGGCACGCTTTCTTCGCTGTAGTGGGAGTGATCCTAGTCAAAGGGCACATATTTCCTACTATAGTGAATGTTCTACCAGTGGGGCGCCACATCCAACCAACTTGGGTTAACACTTTCCCAGTCGGTTTCCATTCTAATCCATTTTTCTGGGAATACATCTCATTCACATGGTCAATAAGGCAAGAATCATGACGACTAGAAAACATACATTCATTGCAATTCCAACATTTCAAATTAGAATTCACAGTAGGCTTAGAACGCTGCACAACCGCAGAGCCTTTAGGTTTAGCTACATGATTCTTTTTATTCAAAACAGAAATAACATTCCTAGGATGGGCTTCTACTTTCTTCTTCACTTGACTACTAGATGGGGGCAAGATCCTATCATTCTTCTTGTTTCTTTTAAGCTTAGATCTTTGAGCCTTAGTAGTGGTGCTTACTCCTATAGAATGCAACACGGGAATATTAGAAGCTGGTTTTGATTCCGCCTTATCTTTAGTGACCAAAGTTTGAGATGGTTTAGTCCTAGGGCCCTTATTAAATGGTGTGACGGCTATAAGGTTCCTTTTGATTGCACTAGAGGACGATGCTGAGACAGTGGCTGCGTTATCCACAACATTCTTACCTTTTATAGTACGAAGTGTTTCCTTTAACTCAGCCAAGACCAAATTTTTATCACAAATTTTTTCCCTCAAATCAGATATTTCCATCGACTTTCGATTCAATTGTTCAATCAATGATTGATTCTGTGCAGTGGTATTAACACATGCGTGCTTTACTGAATCGAAGAGTCGTGTATCTTTCTGTTTTAAGTTATCAACTTTGGACAAAATCTTGGAAACTCGATTATCTAGATCAAGTTTAAAATTCTCATCGGCCTCAAGTACGTTCACACAGTTAAGCTCCTTAGATTTCTCTATGTCTATCGACAAAGATTTAGCAACTTTGTCACTTGGCTGACGCTGTTTTGATTGTAAATTCAATCGAAAATTCTTTTCAAAGTTTGCATCATCGATATTAACACCTTCGAATGACGTTTCGAAGATTTCTTGAATAAATTGTTGCTTGCATTCAAGCGAAATACAATGTGTTTGAATCTCATCAAAAAGTTTTGAAAGAGAATGTGAATCTTGAAGCTTTAAAAATTCAGCGTCAGATTCGTGACAAGTACTATCTACCACATCATCCACATATTCAACATTATGCACAATCGAATCATTATCAACACTTTTATTCACACAGTCGGAAACAATATCATGAGACATCACTTGCTTCAGAAGCTGATCATTTTGGCGAGAACCCCGTTCTATTTCAAGTAAGCTGTTTTCATAAGCATCATCCATTTCATTGAAAACACGTTTAACTTCTTCGATTTCCAAATGAAAATCTTGATCAAGATTACTAAGACAAGCTTTAACATTCTTTAGAAATGGAACTATTTCATCTCGGAACGCAGCTCTAGTGTGCTCAAAGTTCCATTCACCTTCCGTTATGGTCGTCTCCGTCGTACGTTCCAAAATGACCTTGTCAAAATCGGCTAAGTGTTGGTGTACCGCTTTTAAATTAACGGACGCCTTACTTACCGGTGGAAGTAACTTCGTTAAATCCGTTTTGACGAGTGTAGGAGACGTACTAGGAGGGTTTTCATTTGACAAACTCGGGGCACAAGAACTGTTAGTTCAGCTAACTCCTTTTGTAAGCGAATTCGTGTCTTTTTAGAAAGTTGATCTTTATTATGCTTATCATAATCAATCGTATGGAATTTTGAAAGAATTTTAGAATGAGTTTCTTCCGCAAGTGACTGTGTCTCCTCAGTACTACGAATAAAAGGTGCTTCTTTCGATTTGCCAATTATGGTCATATCATAAAGACCGGGAATATATTCCTGAGCTTTTTTTGCATAACCGGGATTAGGTGGTAAATCTTGAAGACGCTTAAGTTCGAGTTCTTTAAATGATTTAGTTAAAATATGAACCTTTTCTGTGGAAGCGTATTGTTTTAAAAGTTGTTGTTCTTTGAATTTAAGGAGTTTGGTAGCATTAATTTCCGATTCAAACTTTTTAGACTCGAGAGTTTCGAAATCCATTTTAAGTTTCTGAAAATCATTGACAACCGACTCTTTTGCTTTTAATTCATTGGAAAGATTATCTTTTAATGATTCTATTTCTTTCAAGTGTTCAATCTTTTCAAAACGAAATTGGTCAAATTCAGAATAAGTTATTTTTCAGCTTGAGGGACCATTTCAATAGCTTTGACCTTTTCTTTATGCAACGCAAGCTCAGCGGTTAGGGTGGAATTCGTATCTATGGATTGTCTGAGAGCCATATGCATTTGATCAATAATATGTTTAGGCACCATGACCAAATCATATTGAGCATAAGATTCCATACCCGTCGTAGCATTTGGTTGAGGTTCACTCAAATGTGTAGGATTGGGTACCACATCGTTTGAGTTACTAGTTCCCGAATGCTGTTCGAAGTTGTCATTTTCAGGCCCAACTTGATGTTGGTTATCATCATTACCAAGATTGGTTGTGGTGGGTACCTCACTGACGACATCAGAACCGTAGTGAGAGAGATTAGCAACGAGAGCAGCTTGGGCAGAGTGAATGTCATCACAATTCGAGTCATATGCGTCAAGATCATCTGCTTGATAAGCTGCATTAGAAGTAGAAACGACTGCAATGCCTTCAGTATCTGCTGCCCCTGGGTCTGTAAGAAATGCTAACTCCTCTGAATCCAAAATCTTCCCCTTAGACTGAGCATCGACCAAATACATCTTTTCACGAAACCACGCGTCATCCCTTCTCCTTTTCGGCTGAGTGCATTGCCTAGACATGTGACCTTGTCCTCGGCAATTGTAGCAAGTCACAACCTTTTGAGGACCAATGGGGCTTCCATTTCCAGTAGCTTGAGAATTCACAGCTTGAGCATTCACAGTCCTTGTAGGAGGTCCATATGAATTTTGCCTTCCCTGAATAGGTTGCACTGTTACTTGACCATCTTTAACAGTAGCTTGTTGTCGAGGATTTGAAGAGATGCGGAGCTGATTGTTTGTTGGTGGAAATCCTCTAGTTGCAACAAGTTTTGACAAATAGTAAGTAAGATGGTTTAGTACATCAGCTGGCGTATCATTTGGAGTAAAGACCGGTGCTTGGATTGGTGAAAGTTCATTAGAGTAGAAAGCTTGTGCTGGTTGTGCTTCTATTGGAAAATATCCTTGCTGAGGAGTATAGCCCATTGGAGAAGTGTTGGCTTGTGATGGTGATGTCTGATATGGTGGTTGCTGTGGAAAATATTGTTGATGAACACTTTGTTGATATGCTTGCTGTGGCATCATTGATGGTTGATAAGATGGTTGCTGTGGTTGCTGATAGGTGTGTGGTGGTGGCTGCTGCAAGTATGATGGTTGTTGATAAGTATAAGCCATGTTTTGATGAGAAGCATACATGGCAAGTGGATCATGAACTTGAGGTGTAGACAACCAAGTCTCAATCACATGGCATTCGTGTTGTTGAAGAAAAGCTTGAAGTTGATCCACATTGGTGTTATGCAAGTCCTTAGCCAATTTGACATCCGTCACGTACTTTTTCCATTCTGAAGGAAGAGTGTTCAAATACTTGGTGTTCAATTGAAAGGTAGGAATTGCCATGCCATAGATATTGAGCTCATTTAACAATAGGGTAAATCTCAGATAGTAGTCATTGAGAGTCTCCCCTGGCACATATGCAAACTTATCAAAAGTATCATAAAGCTTACACTCTCGTTCTTGTTTAGTTAATGAGGTGCCTTGCATTAGAACACGAATTCTATCCCATAACTCTTTGGCAACTTTATGTTTGCTGACGAGTTTGTAGACATCTGGAGGAAGGGCTTGGAGAATGATGTTTGTAGCTTGTTTATCACACTTGTCTTGTATTTTAGCATCTCCATTTATTTCACCCGTTGTGCGAGGACGAGTAACGACACCTTCCGTCACAGTACCATATAGATGTCCATTCTCCTTATTCAACATATAAAGTTCCATGCGGGAAGCCCATTCCTCATACATAGTCTTCACCAACATTGGTGGACGATTATTCGTACCCGAGAGGATGGACTTATCCGTAAGAGATGTGTACTCCATTTCAATAAGTTAAGATTTACAAACGTTGATCGAACAATGAAATAAGGTTAAGTGTTTTTGTGTTGTGAAAGATGTTGTTATCCTTTTTGTTGTGTTTTTTTTTGAAATTTACCAAATTACCAAATTAAAGCAAGATAGAAAAAATCCTCTAAGTATCCAAAAACAAATTCTATCAGAATGTGCAGTTGTCGGAATGTTGCTTTCCTGTCGGAATACTCTTTTCTGTCGGAATGTTGCTGGTATCGGAATGTCCAGATCGGAATGTCACTATCGGAATGTCCAGATCGGAATGTCACTATCGGAATGTCAGATCGGAATGTCACTATCAGAATGTCCCGATCGGAATACCATTATCGGAATGTCCAGATCGGAACATAGCTAAAATAAATTGGACAGAGTAACGAGTCAAGATTCCTTAAAACCGTCGGAATCCTAGATCGCAATGTTCGGTCGGAATCACGTCGGAATAAGGTGTCGAAATCCAGTGATCGCAAAGTGGAACCAATAGGTTATTGCGATCAAATCACACAGTCTTGTACTCTTCGATGGAAACACTTGCTAGAATTTCGGAATGTTTGAAAAACAAGAAATTTCCCAACTTTTGATCCAAAAGACTTGTGTTTAAATCAATACCAATATACCAAAAACACTACGACATGATTAGAGAATGTATTCGACTTTAGAACACAAACAAACACGAAATTTTTTTTTATGATTCGGTAAAAAAACAACCTAAACCACACGTTACGCATAAGAAAGCATAAACAACACAAGTACCAACCTATATTTCATCCCAAGCTCTTGATACCATTTGATAGATATGTAAATCTTGCTTATGTTTTAGAGAGAGAAAGAGATAGAGAGATGGTGGATTTCTCACAATTCTAGAGAGAGAAAATGAAGATAACTATGTGTAAAATTATGAAGAACCACTACCCTCTCCATCAAAGGAGAGGGTTTATATACCCAAGCCCTTGTCATGGGCTTGGGCTTACATTTGGGCCGGCCTACACATGTTGTAGGCTAGGCTTGGTCTTGTTTGTTAAATAAAGATAAATAACTAAACTACAAGCTATTACATGGACTATTGTTGGAGTGACCGATCCTTCTTAATACGTAAAACGTATTTCCAACAGTTCTAGCTACACTAAAATGTCTAGTAATCCCTTTCTTGGCACAAAAGTCATCTAACAACTTATTTCTAAACTCACCACCATTATCACTTCTAAGTATCGTAACCTCATTCCCATTCTTTTTCTCCAATTGGGTAATAAAGTTAATCAAAGTATCAGCAGTTTCACTTTTCAAAGCTAAAAAGAAAGTCCAAGTAAATCTAGAAAAATCATTAGTGATGACAAATCAGTAGGATTTACCATTTAAGCTTTCTATATTAGTTGGACCAAACAAGTCCATATGGAGTAAGTGAAGTGGTTTAGAACTAGAATGCACAGGTTTAGACTTAAAGGAGACTTTGTGTTGTTTGCCTTTAAGGCATGAAACACAAGAGTGGTCATTGTAGAAAGCCTTTTCAGGCAAACCATCAACTAAACCATGTCTCACAAGTCTATTTATGTTCTTAAAATTAATGTGACCTAACCTTTTGTGCCAAAGATTACTCTCATCAACTGAAGCCTTAGCATATAGACATGACAAATTATTGTTCATCCTAATTCCATTAAGATTCACATTATAAAGTCCTTATGCCTAGGTGTTCTATAATCAATGAATTTCTCATCTGTTATTTTAAAATATTTGCTCAACACCATGCATTCAGTATCAGTGAAAAGAACCTTATTTTTGTTATCACACACCTGTGATACACTAAACAGATTATAGTCAAGTTCTTTTACCAAAAACACGTTCTCAAAACACAAATTGTTGGTGATAAGAGTGCCTTTTCCAGTGATAGTTCCATATCCGCCCCCAAAGTACAATTTGTCACCATCTTTAATGGGAGTGAAGTTTGTCAAGTAGTCTTCCTTCCCTGTCATACGCCTAGAGCATCCAATATCCCAATAGCCATCATCATTAACCTGCTTTTGAATGCCTTGCACATAAAGAAAACAAATTAGTTTTCTTTGGGAACCCAAGCTTGAGTAGACTTGGATTCATTTGGTTGTTCGACAAGAACATACTTAGTCCTCATCACAACCCCTTGTTCATCCGTTTTTGGATTAAACACCTAATTAACCCCAATTGGTTTAGTTATGACCTTTGAAATATACTGAAATCTGTTACAGGTCATAGAAATCCCATCTGAATTAGGGTTTTGAACTTGTTTAGGTCTCCATGTCAAGCTAGAAGAAGCTTTAGACCCCTTTCCCTTTGGTTGCAAGTATTTAGCATTACTTGGTCTAGCAACGTTGGAAACATTCCTGTCAGCATTTAATTTATTCTTGTCAACGCTGAAATTACCCTTATCAGCGTTGAACCTAGGGTTTGCTACAGGAACCCATTGTCTGTTAGACCATGTATTGGTCTTCTAAAAAGGCCTTTGTCCATAAGTATTAGACCCTTTTGTAAAGAATGGTGCTGGTCTAATGACTTGTGGACTTTGCTGGACAAAAGGTTTGGATTTGACCGTGGTTGACTTTCTATCACCGTTGACCTTTGAAGCTTGACAAACTTATAAGCTAAATGTGAAAATCTTCCACAAGTATGACAGGCTTTTCTAGACATGACTCTAGGTCTATATGAAAAGAAACCTGTCCCATTATCACTAACTTGACTTTTTGGTGATCTAGGTTTTCTATACATTTCTGCATATCTAGTACTAGGTTTTCTAACAACGTTTGAGCCAAGGTCAACAGTCTTTCTAGTGGTGGGGTTGGTCACTTTTATGGGTGTAGACTCATTTGGGTTGTCACTAAGCATGCCACCCTTGAGAAACAAAGTAAGGTTGGCTTTCTTCTATTGGTCTAAATCTGTTAATTTCTTCTTGTATTCTTCTACAGGGGTAAGAACTCTTGGTGGAGAATAAATTCCTCTTCTTAGAGTTCTGGTATACCAGTCCAAGACAAATCCTTTCTAAGGACACCATAGAAGTTCCCAGCAGGTGGTGGAACATCAGCATACTCTTTCATCCCAATCCCACTCCTATCCCTAGAATCCCTTTGTTCACTAACACATTTTTCTAGGGTTTGTGAAGCTTTATCAAATTTTTGAATTTTAAGATCTACATTATCTTTGTTTTTGATAGCCTCATCTAACTTAGCTTGTAAAACACCAATGGATCTTTCCAAAATGTTTTTAACCTCAACACTAGCATTTAAATCATGAGTTAAAATATTTATTTGATCTTTTAGGTCAAACTCCATTTTCTTATATTCAGCCACAGTCTTTTCAGTTTGAGTAAGAGCAAGTTGATAATTAGATAACTTGTATATTTCATTAACAACATCTGTTGTTAATTTTAAAACTTCTTTGTTAAGTTTTTCAGTATTTAGACGACAACCCTTACTATAAAATGCATCATCATATACCTCATTGTCTGATGAAGATGAAGAATGTGCAATGAGAGCATAGTGAACATGCTCCTCATCTTCCTTTTCTGCAAACAAAGCCTTGTTCTCTTCCTCATCTTTGGCCAAAGAGCTCCAATCCCAGCCAACACCATCTATGTCTTGCATGGCAACCATAGCTTTTGTATCATCAACCTTGACGATTTGGTTTGAAGGCTTTCCAGCATCAGACCTTCTAGGAGATCTACACTCTCTCAAAAAGTGACCCATTCTATGGAAATTGTAACACACAACCTTGGGATTTATCAAACCCAGCAGTGTCTTTAGCAGTAAAAGTCATCTTCTTCCTGAATCTTCTATTCCATCTATTGTCCCTTATGCTAGCAAGTGCCATATTCCACTTTATGTCCATCTCTTCCAAATGCTCATCACTAATTTGCTCAAGGTCCTCATATGTAATCACTGAACCATTGGGCAATGAAGCAATGTATGCACACACTGTGTCTAGATCAATACCAGCAGGCTTAACTCTTGGTGAGTCAACATTGTATGTGTCAGCGTCTGAATGTGAGGCGCTGACAAAGCTTGATCCAACGTTGACACAAGGTGATCTAGTAACGGGGTGCATGTATGACTCCCTTTGATCAAATTGACCTTCACTATGTGAGGGGAAGGCCATATTGCCATTGGTAGACTTGCTTCCTTGATCCAAAAGGATCTCACTCTCTACAAGCCTCAGTTTATTGTAAACATCATCAAAGGTGGAACTTTTGTGAGTATTATTAGCAATCATATACCTTGCTTCAATCTTCCATTAATCACCAAGACATTTAAGGAAAGTGGTGATGATATAAGCATCATCATGCACTGTTCCCATGAATGAAAACTTGCTTGTAATGTCAAGAAGTCTACTTCTCACTCCACTTAGCTTTCATTGGGAAGGGCTTTAAATATAGCATACTCATGCAAGAGTTGCTTCTTTTTCTCTGAGGCAGTATCATCATTACCACCATAAGCAACTTGAAGGGCTGCCCAAAGATCTTTTGCAGAATCATAGCCTCTATACTTGTGCTGATTGGCTTGTCCCAAATAGAGTTTGAGGATGCTTAGGGTTTTCATGTCGTTCCTTCTCTTTGCAACGTCCTCAGCTGAGACAGCTCTTCCATCTTCAGTTTTTTCTTTTCGATCCTCTTCAGTAGAGCCTGGAGTTGATCTTACAGCAATAGCAGCTGCAATCTTGGCAGCCTTATTGAATGTGTTTCCATATTCAATAATTTCCCATAGGGTGTGGTCATGGATTTGAAGATACTACTCAAATTTAAACTTCCACAGCTCAGAGTTGTCTGGGTCTAGCATGGGAATCTTGATGTTAGGGCTTGAGGAGGAGGAGGATAACTCTGGAGTAGACATGTTGTTTGAATTTTAGGGTTTCTTGAAAATTAGGGTTTTTGGCGATTTAGGGTTTTTGTGTTCTTTAGATCAAAGTTTCTCAACAAGCTCTGATACCACTTGTTGATCCCAAACTTAGATTGAGTTAGCTTGTGTAAACGAGATTAAATCAAGTTAAACATGTAGAGAAACTTTGTTGTATATGAAACAATTCAAGTATTATGCGGAATTAATACTTAAACAAGAACACGTAAACAAGATAAACCAAACTTTCACTTTGATTGATAAATCGAACTTCCGTACAATGAAAGTGTAAAACGTATATCAAACTAAAACCTAAAGGCATCCTTTTATAGATTAAGGAACCTTGTACAAGATTCTACGTATCAGCTATTCTTGGTAAAGATAAACATAAGAAATACATTGTCGAACATATCTTTACTAGAAACATACTAGAAACATAAAACGTGTAGACTATGTATTCTATCAGTGCTTGACTTATTCTTATCAACGCTTGACTTCTTCCTATCAACGTCCAAGTTGCTCTAGTCAGCGTCCAAGTTTCTTGACTACATTTTATTCCCAACACATCCTTGCGGAGAATTTTGAGATCAAAACGTGTTTAATGTCGATGCTACTAGCTAAAAAATTTCACGGACATGAAAAGAATTACCCACATTGTCACATACGGAGTTTCAATCGTCTCACCGCTACACGCAAGTTTAAGGATGTTCCACACGACGCCATTAAGATGATGCTTTTTTCATACTCTTTAGATGGACCCGCCAAAATTTGGCTAGAGAAAGAACCTTCAAATTCGATATTGACATGGGTTGATCTCGTGTCTAAATTTGTTAACCAATTTTTCCCACCATCTAAGACGACACATTTGAAAAATGAGATTTCAAGGTTTACGCAAAGACCTAACGAAAGTTTTTCTATGGCATGGGAACGATTTAAGGAAATGTTACATGAATGTCCACACCATGATTTTTCCGAATTGCATCAAATTGATACATTTTATAAAGGGCGTAACGATCATGAACAAGATTATTTGAATGCCGCCGTGGGTGGTAATTTATTGTGCAAAATGACCGATGGAGCTTTAAAGATTATCGATAATAGATCTAAGGTTTATAACCCTCGTAACACACCGAGTGTTGTCACTATGGGTTCGTCGTCGTCTCGTAACATGAATACCTTACAAGATGAAGCAAATGATGAGAATCATTTTTCGATAGATTTTCGTCTCTTATGACTCATTGGAAAGCACAAGATGCTTTGAGTTCCGCATCGATTAAAGCAATTGAAAAGAGTTGTATATCTTGTGGTGGAGCTCCATATTTTTCCGAGTACATTGCCGCCAGTGGTAACACTTCGAGTGCTTATGTAGCCACCGGAACTTACAACCAAAGCGCCCAAGGTTCCCGCCCAAATCAAGCTCCACAAAATCAAAATGCTAATAACTATCAAAACAACAATCAAGGTGGTGGTTATCAAGGAAATCAACGTAACAATAAAAAGGGTAATTATCAAAGTGGGAACAATTGGCAATTGCAAAATCAAAGTCAAAAGTATGATTTTCAAAATACTACTCAAGGTTTTCAAAATGCTCACACTAAAAATCTTCAAGGTGAATTTTTGGATTACGCTAAGGCAAATGATGCTAAGTTTGATAACATGCAAAGGGAAATGATTAGCTTAAGATCCGAGTTGAAAAACGAGATAAAAAATGAACTTGCTAAAGAATTGAAAACTCATGCTAATAAAATGGAAGGAAACGTTCAACGTCTTCAACAAAATCAACAAAAGATGGAACAAGGACAACATGAGATTAAGCAAGAGTTGTTGAAAGCGGATAAAAGGCAATCAAAATTTGAAGATATAATGGCAAGTATGTTTGAACCATAATGTGTAAACCCTTTTCCTCGGGTGGTCTTCCTAATGATACCATTGCAAACCCAAAGGGAGAAATGAAGGTTATTACTACTCGTAGTGGTAAAACTTTGAAAGAGACAATCTCTCGTCCAATTACTTCTATGGAGAAGGAAATCGAGAAAGAACCCGAGGTGATGGTAGAAAAGGAGCATATTACAAGCTCACGAAGTACCGCTCAATCCACACCTACGGTTGAACCAATACCAATTATGGAACCCGAGATTCCAAGGCCGTTGCCTACGCCCCAACCCACACCACCCTTACCTTACCCATCGAGATGAAACAAGAAAAAATTTGTGACAATCCGTCTATTTATGGTTGATATTTTATTCTTGAATATTATTTAAAAACATTATTTTAATGTTACAATATGAACTCACATATTTTTGGGAAGAAATTTGGATTTACGTCTTGGAGTAGCATCGACTACGTCTAAACCGGAGGATTCAACGTTACGTGCTTACGTTTACATACACCGTCTTTGGTGACAGTCCGACATTTCAGAAAATAAATTTATCCGTAAATATCATTTTAGAGTTTTAAATTTATGTTAGTTCATAAACTCACAAATTTACGAGAAGAGATTAGGACATACGATTTTATTTTTAACGTCCTTTACAACTAAACCGGAAACCTTAGGATTACGTATTTACGTTTTCGAACTCCGTTTTTTATGAGACAATTTTTATTGGATTCGTTTTGTGACGTTGGTTCATAATTTATAAAAACGTTTTTCGTAAAACGACCCGAGGGCACGCAAATCGAGAAAACTAGAATCGAGAAATACCCGTAAACTAGTGAGATGGGACAAAATACATTGTCCCACCCCACTAGCAATGTTGGACGACACACTTGACACCACACCATGAAGGTGGCATCAAGTTAGCTAGTTTGTTCCAAGTGTAAGCTTAGCTTACCCTATAAGCTTTCAAATTCCCACTTGTTTACACAAAACCACTAGCAACTTCACTTCCACCATTTCATACATGCAATTCAACACCAAACTCTCTCAAACACTCCTCCCCTTTCCGTCCAAAATAAAGCAACAAACACCCCTTTTGATCTCTTCTAGCCATGAAACACATGTTTACTAGCTCTATTAAGGAGTTCTCTTGAAGCCTTGATCATTTGGTGGCCATATTAACATCATTGGAGGTGATTTGCTTGTGTCCTAGGGCTGAATTTCCAACATATGTTCTTGGTGTTTGATGGTCTTGGAGTTACTTGTTGTATTCATCAAGTCCTTATCTTCCAAAAACAAGGAATACACTTGGTTGGTAAAGAAGATCATCCTCTCCATTTTTCTCTTGTTATTTTGTAAAGAACAAATGTATTTTATTTCATTTTGTATATGTATATGATGTATATATGATGATAAAAAATGTTGTGTGGGGATCAAGTGTTGATAGATATGCTTAAAAATGTTAATAACTATAAGAAATGAGGTTAAAATCTTGATTATTTAGTTGGCTGTATAAAAACAGTATATAACTAAAACAAGAACTGATAAAATTGCATGGTATGACCCATTTACAGTAAGTAAAAGATGTTATACACATGTGAGAGTTGGCCATGCAATGGAATCAAAATAATGAGTGAGATATGATCAAAACAAGTTAGGTGGTCTAATCTGAAAAAGCAGTTTTGTAGGGACTGTTAAGGCATGATAAACTCAAAAAGGGCAGTAGCTATAACTAAGTTAAATGTAGCACATAATATGAAGAACATGTCACCCAAAAATGAGCTTCTAATTCATTATAGAACTCTAGATATGGTAAAAATGGTGAACATGAAGATAAAAATCAGATTTTTGGAATTAATATTTATTATTATTATATAAGCACTCACATTTTAATGTATAAAATGTAAAAATAAAAACCCACTAACTTATAAAACTTATTTATATAAATATATAAAAGGTTAATTAGATGGATAAATTATATAAATGGTAATGAAATAATATTTATAAGTAATAAAAACTATAAACTTGATTTTTACGACTTTTTCGGCTATTGCCGTAAAATTAACGTTTTTCGCCAAATAAAACTTAGACGACCAAACCCGTCTAATGTAAAGTTTATAAAAGTCATATACTGATGTATAAGTAACTAATACAAGTAAAAACCGATAAAACCCGAACTATAAGAAATACGGACATTTACGAGCTAATTAAGCATATTGGACTAATAATTGGACTAAATAAGATAAAAACTTGTAAAAAGAACTTATTGGGCTTAACCCATTTGGGCCCAACATGGAAAGTATACATACTGATAAAATAAGTATAAATGGATTAATACAAGTTAAAGAACTTATAATAAGTTTATTGGACTTAAAACGTGTAAATAAGTAAAACTAGTAAACTAGTATAAAAGTTATCGACATATAACACTAAAATGAGTAAACGAGAATATGTAAACCCACTTGATCATATATATATATAATCATCATATGTATACATAATTGTTATTTTTATAAAGTCATTGGACAAGAGTCTAAGACAAGTATTATTTGTCTAGGTTTCCGTGATTGAAGCACGTACCGTACGTCCGAATTGCCGATAACCCGCCTTCCCACATCAACGTGAGTTCATACCCTCGCACTCTTTTAAATTTTTTTATGAAATGTTTTATAAACCCGCAAGGTAGATAACATGTTAGTTTTTATAAAATAGGACACCATTTGTCCCGATTGTTTGTTTATTGATTTTGGACCCGAATGATTGAATGACCCGATTGTATGACCCAATAAATGATTAAAGGACCCGATAGATGAAATTAAATGGATTATTAAAGTTAGGTTATGTCACTAAAAGTCCCATTAGCATGAATTGTGAACTACCGGGAGTTGGTAGACGCTTATGCATTTAAAAGTACTATTTGGGGACGATCACCCCAGTTCGCGCCTTGACGGTTGATCCCCTTCGTGCCACATTGATTGGTAAGCGAATTTATGTATGAGAAGATTTCCATAGCGTGACCTTTGTGACAACACGCTACTTTAGATGGGCAAATTGTGGATCGGGTTAGCTACCCGTTGTTGGTTTAGTAAGGTAACAATGTCATGCGGCTTATAATAATCCAAACTAACGAAATACTACTAGACGCTCCGAATTACGATGTATTGCCTGACTAGCAATACAGGGTCATACTATTGATATTATGTTTGTGTTTTGGTTTTCATAACCATATTCATATAACGGTTTTAATTTTCATACAACGTCATAAGACGTATTGTATGGTGTTTTTATGACATTGGCTCGTATAATGATTTTTAAGGCAAATGCCTATATTATGATTTTCGATAAGGATTTGTATAAAATGATTTTGGCTATTTCATGGCCTATCAAAACGATTTGTACAAAATGATTTTCAGTAATACTTTTATACTGATATTATATTGATGGAATTTATTAAACTCTATGAATTCACTCGGCGTTATCGCTGACCCTTTTTTTTAACATGTTTTATCTCAGGTACTTGAAGGCAATTCTCGGGAAGACAACAACAATTCATGGCCCGCACTTAAACAATATTTTCCATTCAAATACTTTGAAAAACTTTGTATGAAATGTAATGACTTGGGACCGATGTAACTTTGATATTTATGAATGGAAATGATTTATTAATAAACGACGCGATTTTTATGCGTTGTATATGATGTGAGTAATGTGCTATCCCGTAACACCAACTAGTCTTCCGCTGTATTGTGTTGTATAAATTTGGGGGTGTTACAGTTTGGTAGCAGAGCTCTCGTTATAGAGAACGAAAGATTTTTAAAACCACGGTTTGGAATAAAACATTTCAAAATCTTTTTACTAAAAACATTTTTCTAAAAATGTCTAAAAATCTTTTGACTATAACGGTGCCGAAGAATTCCCGAGTTACCGACAAGGCCAAGACTGAGAAGTGTTATTTTAATATATATATATAACTTGGATTATATATATATGATGTAATTTTATTACATGATTGTTTGATGATTAATTTGATATTTATACGAGGTATTTATACGACGTAGATTGTCACAAGTAACCCTAAATCCCCTAGTAAATTAATCGAAGTTATTCTCGTAGGAATTCTAGCTATCCTAGATCTAAACCAAGTTGTTGATATTTATGATCCCAACAAAATGGTTGATATTCGTAGAAATGTAGATATTAGTTGATTGTGATATTGAAGAAGAATTAGCGAGATTAAATCTGATATCGATGTCATGACGATCTTTCCTTATAGAGTGGAGTTTGAAAAAAAAATGTTACCACCTAGAAAGATGTCATCTGATTCGTTGTCATCCAATTCTTAAATTGAAATCGAAAGGGGGAATGTTGCACTTGAGGCTGTCATTGGAACCATTACCCAAAAGCCTCATGCCACTAATACCTTTCCGAGAAGTCTAATTGAATGTGTGAGTCATCTCATACTAGTGACTCATTTGATAATTGTTGTTGTAAGAGCTAATAGGATTGGAAATTAAGCATTGATCATATCGAGCTTATATTGCTCTATTAAGGTTTATAAATAAGGTTGAAGTATTTGAAAATAAGGTAGGATATCGAATTGAGTATAAAATTTGTTAAAACTCGAATAAAGTAAAATTTAACTCGTATGGAATATGAGATTATTAATAAAGTCGTTAAGTTTTGTGATTGAATTATAAGGTTTTAATTGATTGTTGATTCGTGTTAAGGGTTGTTCCTAGGCCATTATCCACTAACGAGGATGCCCAGTGTCCAAGAAATAAATTGAAGAAATCTTCTTCTGAATTAAGACCGATGGATCTTCTAGGACATGTGGAACACCTAATGACTCTTGTAGATTAGTATTCATTGTGGTATCTTTTAAAAATAATCCCTAACATAACTGTGACATCAGTTGGTAGGATGAGTTCTGAGAATTGTATAACATAGTGACACGTAATGTGTTACGGTACAATTTGACTTGTTTGTGATTAATGAGAAAGACTACCTTTGATTGCTAAATCCTACATGTATCGTATCTATCCTTTATTGCTCTATCCTAATGTTCGCATTAGTGATGCAACCATTGAACAAGTACTCATCTTGATTTGAGTTACGTTGTGAATTAATCCTTTTGAGTGCCATCAAGATCATGAACCTCATGATTATTTGGCTAAAGCTCATTTCCTATCATATTGTAGTTAAGTTCTTGGTAAACAACTCTTCATCACTCTTTTGCAGATCACTCATTGTTTTTATAAGATAAAACAGTATCCATTGAGAAAAGTTGAATTTTCATCACTAAAGGATTATTTAAAGTGAAATTTGTAAGTGATCGTTATCGAAATGAAGTTGTTTATAAAACACTTTGGAAAACTTAATTGTTTTCATAATAAAGAAAATCTTTGTAAATTTATTCTTGATTCTTATCTAAGAATTAAGCATGAAAATGATTTTACTATAAACATGGATGATCAAATTTTGACGAACTGAGTGTTGCATCGTTAATCTTGAAATTGTATATAGTTGCGCGCCTACATACAATTTGGAATGGACCATGCAAGGCTGATTAGTAGTCACCATAAAATTATTAACAAACACTAAATTTTCATTGAAGATTGTGAAAGATTAAATTTTATGAGATCTGCAAGAAGTGAAAAATAGGGACATAGTGTTAGGGACACCTACATATGTGCCCGTAGCATCTATTCTTCTGAGTTGAATTTAATCATCTATGGAAATTGTTTTATTTGACAATTGACAATTCTTTCTGGACAAATTCTCCCGTAGTGAGATTCTTAGGAAAAGTATTTGATTACCGAGTGTTGATACCCGACTGGATGTATTGACGTTCTTATCATTTCTTATGATTTTATTTCATTTGAATGACCTGGGTAACGATCTGAGGAGCTTTCGAATGCGTACTCAAATTATGAAAACATGGGATATATTCATATTCATTAAATGTTTTCGTCTGTATCTGATTTGAAATTCTCTCGCATAGGTTATGCATTGACCTTACTCTTTTAATAGTAGATTGTGTATCCAGATATCCCTGAATTTGTGAAGGACTATGAATTATTATTAGTCTTTTGAGAAGTTCACATCTTATCGACGGCAATGAAACTGAAAGGTTGATAATGCCGGTAGAATGGATTGATTGATTATGACATGACGACATTGTCTTAATTGATGGGAACTCGAGTAGAATTCCCTAAATGATAAGATGTTGATTATCAAAAATGATCTAAATAATTCTTGGTGGATGACCGTATCCTGCATTTAGACTTGAGATTATACCGTGAATGGTTATAAACTGATCATAGATATTATAATCTAGAAAGAACATAATATGAATTTATTAAAAGATGTTTATGTTATCTGAAACTTTAGTAGGTATTTGTTGATAAATTACCTAGACTTTTGCCACTAAGGCAAGTTGAAATTGATATTGATTATATTTCCGGTGCTGCACTTGTGGCTTGTGCACTGTACATCAGCACCATCTGAATTTAAGGAATTACCGTACAACTGAGAGAGTTGTCGGAGAAAGATTTTATTCTACCAAGCCTGTTATCATGAAGAGCTATGGTGTTATCATTCCTTATATTTATAGATTACTGTGACTGAGTAAATTGACAATCGAAAACGATATCCATAACTCGAAATGGAAGATTTGTTCGATCATTTACAAGGTTCTAGCGTATGTTTTAAAGATTTGATCCACGGCATGGTTATCATCAACTTCGCATCTGCGAAAAAGATTATCTATTCCAATCACTACATCCGGTACTTGTAATGAACATTATGAGTTTCACGTGATGTCGTTTGGATTGACTAATACACATGTAGCATTCATAAAATTGGTGAATCACGTGTGTAGGCTGTAATTTGATAAATTCATGCTTGTGATCATTAAGGATCATTTGTTTGTTTATAAGAATAAGAATGAGTTAATAATTATTTATAGATTGCCCTGAATTGGCCGAACAATGAAAACATGTACCTTAAATATTTAACATAAGACTTAAGACTTAATTCTTTACATGATTTAACCGTGTGATTAATAGATAATGGAAGCTATATTGACTTTTCAAAGATTAGAACCATTAACGCTTAGGGATTAAAAACTTAATCCTTTACATAAAATGACCGTTGGATTAATAATGGTAAGATGTATGCATATAGACTCTTCAAAAATTAAGAGCCCTTTTGACAAATGTTTTAACAAAGGATTTTTAAAGGGATTATTCCCTTATACACAAACCATTTAACTAAACTTCTGTTTAGGGGTAAATGTTTGTGTATACCTCAAGATAACTTAAGAAGAACTGAGTAAAACCATTTATACCATAACCAGAAAACTTAAAACGGCAATTTTTGCTTTTCAAACAAAGAAAACTTTGACCAAAGTATAAACAAAGTTTTTTCGAACATTTACGAATCTTATTAAATATTTTCGATAAATCAACAAAAATCTTGTTAATTAAATTCAAATTTATTTTTGAACATTTATATAATTGGTCGAACTAAGAAATTTAAAACATTTACGTTCACGCTTCATAAAAATTAACTAATAATTATTTAATTAATTGTAATGAGTATCGACGCTTTAAACGCCGAATTGAGAAAAACTGATAAAAAAAATAAAATAATAGATGGAACGAAACTAAAACATAGAAGATATGAAGAAAGAATTTTGAATAAATACGATTATGATATTTATTTTATCAGGAGAAAGTGAACGTAATTACTGACGCATAATATAGAAAGAATATCTGAGTGAATTGTGGACATGATAATTATATCATCATGAGAAGCGATATAGATACCGACGCATTATGTAGAAAAGATAAAGAACCAGTTAGGACATGTTCCTTAATAATGAAGGTGCAAAATAAATTGCCGAAGGATATAAAAATAAATGATGTTTGTAAAAAGGATAATATAGATAATAAAAGTGGTTAGCGGCTAATGTGAACCATTAGAATTGAGAAGCTGATAGCGTTAAATATTATAAAAGGCCACTTGTGATTGTCTAAATATGGAGGATTGTGAGATATAGTTGTGTTGGAATTTGTAAGTATAAGTATTATATGTATGTCATTTTTGACTAAAAGTATCTTTGTCTGAAGGAATTGTACTAATGGCAAATTATGATGGCAGAGATCGCCTCATACATTAGTAAACGTCCAGCTATTGCAAAGGTCATCATCTGAATTTGATTCGATTTGGGTCATCGTCGACAGACTGACCAAATCTGCTAATATCATTCCCGTTAATGATAAATGCAAAAGAGTTATGTAAACATAGTGTGCCTGTATCGAACATCTTTATCAAGATCCTCGCTTCGCATCGTTTTTCTAGAGATTTGCTCAGGAATCATTGAGAACGAACCTTGATGAGAGTACTATGTACCACCCCAAATCGAAGGGACGAGGTAAAGTAACGATACAAAGTAATATACGTGTTGTTTTATGTTTGAATGATTGACCTTTGGTAATAGACCGTATAATCGTTTTCCTTTGGAAAAATTATCATTGATAATCATCGTATCAGGATTGAGATCGAATCTTGTTAGAATCTAAATATTAGAGCATTTGTAAGCAGGAGTTGAGATAAAGACACCCGACATACACCCACTGTGAGTTGGACATGTCTTTTAGGTTTAAGGTTTCCTATGATGGCGAGCCTAACCTTGCAAAATACCCGACCCGCGAGATCTGAAATGATTGTTGAAATTAGGATTTGATTATTAACTGCCGATAGTGGGCAAGAGGTTATGTGAATATGAAATGTAGATCTTGAAGTGCCAAATGGGTAGCGAAGTTATGCTACAATTTTTAACCTTGGAAAAATGAATTTATGATCTGACAAATCATGGGATATAAGTCCCCGTTGTATGGGACCATTGAAATGATGTAAAAGTTGGGATTGAAAGGCATATAAGCTGGATCTACCCTAGGAATTCAAGAACTGCGTGAATTGTGTTTCGTAAATCGAACTTGATGGAATATCTATCAAGTGAAAATCTGAATTCTTCTTAATAAAGCTTAGATCGGCGAAAAGTTGCATTCATCAAAAACCCGTGAATATCATGGATAGAGAAAGTAAGTCAACATTAAGCCTAATCTTATTCCCGAAGTTATGTGTGGTGAAACTCGCGTATAGTAATGAAATACACTTGTGAGAAAAGACCGAATGTGGGGGAAATACCCACATGGCTTTAACTCTATAAGAAGCGAGTAGTAAGATGATCTTTGAGGACAAAGATCCTGTTTAGGGGTAAATGCTGTGACAATCCGTCTATTTATGATTGATATTTTATTCTTGAATATTATTTAAAAACATTATTTTAATGTTACAATATGAACTCACATATTTTTGGGAAGAAATTTGGATTTACGTCTTGGAGTAGCATCGACTACGTCTAAACCGGAGGATTCAACGTTACGTGCTTACGTTTACATACACCGTCTTTGGTGACAGTCCGACATTTCAGAAAATAAATTTATCCGTAAATATTATTTTGGAGTTTTAAATTTGTGTTAGTTCATAAACTCACAAATTTACGAGAAGAGATTAGGACTTACGATTTTATTTTTAACGTCCTTTACGACTAAACCGGAAACCTTATGATTACGTATTTACGTTTTCGAACTCCGTTTTTGATGAGACAATTTTTATTGGATTCGTTTTGTGACGTTGGTTCATAATTTATAAAAACGTTTTTCGTAAAACGACTCGAGGGCACGCAAATCGAGAAAACTAGAATCGAGAAATACCCGTAAACTAGTGAGATGGGACAAAATACAATGTCCCACCCCACAAGCAATGTTGGACGGCACACTTGACACCAGACCATGAAGGTGGCATCAAGTTAGCTAGTTTGTTCCAAGTGTAAGCTTAGCTTACCCTTTAAGCTTTCAACTTCCCACTTGTTTACACAAAACCACTAGCAACTTCACTTCCACCATTTCATACATGCAATTAAACACCAAACTCTCTTAAACACTCCTCCCCTTGCCGTCCAAAATAAAGCAACAAACACCCCTTTTGATCTCTTCTAGCCATGAAACACATATTTACTAGCTCTATTAAGGAGTTCTCTTGAAGCCTTGATCATTTGGTGGCCAAATTAACATCATTGGAGGTGATTTGCTTGTGTCCTAGGGCTGATTTTCCAACATATGTTCTTGGTGTTTGATGGTCTTGGAGTTACTTGTTGTATTCATCAAGTCCTTGTCTTCCAAAAACAAGGAATACACTTGGTTGGTAAAGAAGATCATCCTCTCCATTTTTCTCTTGTTATTTTGTAAAGAATAAATGTATTTTCTTTCATTTTGTATATGTATATGATGTATATATGATGATAAAAAATGTTGTGTGGGGATCAAGTGTTGATAGATATGCTTAAAAATGTTAATAACTATAAGAAATGAGGCTAAAATCTTGATTATTTAGTTGGCTGTATAAAAACAGTATATAACTAAAACAAGAACTGATAAAATTGCATGGTATGATCCATTTACAGTAAGTACAAGATGTTATACACATGTGAGAGTTGGCCATGCAATGGAATCAAAATAATGAGTGAGATATGATCAAAACAAGTTAGGTGGTCTAATCTGAATAAGCAGTTTTGTAGGGACTGTTAAGGCATGATAAACTCAAAATGGGCAGTAGCTATAACTAAGTTAAATGTATCACATAATATGAAGAACATGTCACCCAAAAATGAGCTTCTAATTCATTATAGAACTCTAGATATGGTAAAAATGGTGAACATGAAGATAAAAATCAGATTTTTGGAATTAATGTTTATTATTATTATATAAGCACTCACATTTTAATGTATAAAATGTAAAAATAAAAACCCACTAACTTATAAAACTTATTTATATAAATATATAAAAGGTTAATTAGATGGATAAATTATATAAATGGTAATGAAATAATATTTGTAAGTAATAAAAACTATAAACGTGATTTTTACGACTTTTTCGGCTATTGCCGTAAAATTAACGTTTTTCGCCAAATAAAACTTAGACGACCAAACCCGTCTAATGTAAAGTTTATAAAAGTCATATACTGATGTATAAGTAACTAATACAAGTAAAAACCGATAAAATCCTAACTATAAGAAATACGGACATTTACGAGCTAATTAAGCATATTGGACTAATAATTGGACTAAATAAGATAAAAACTTGTAAAAAGAACTTATTGGGCTTAACCCATTTGGGCCCAACATGGAAAGTATACATACTGATATAATAAGTATAAATGGATTAATACAAGTTAAAGAACTTATAATAAGTTTATTGGACTTAAAACGTGTAAATAAGTAAAACTAGTAAACTAGTATAAAAGTTATCGACATATAACACTAAAATGAGTAAACGAGAATATGTAAACCCACTTGATCATCATATATATATAATCATCATATGTATACATAATTGTTATTTTTATAAAGTCATTGGACAAGAGTCTAAGACAAGTATTATTTGTCTAGGTTTCCGTGATTGAAGCACGTACCGTACGTCCGAATCGCCGATAACCCGCCTTCCCGCATCAATGTGAGTTCATAGCCTCGCACTCTTTTAAATGTTTTTATGAAATGTTTTATAAACCCGCGAGGGATATAACATGTTAGTTTTTATAAAATAGGACACCATTTGTCCCGATTGTTTGTTTATTGATTTTGGACCCGAATGATTGAATGACCCGATTGTATGACCCGATAAATGATTAAAGGACCCGATAGATGAAATTAACTGGATTATTAAAGTTAGGTTATGTCACTAAAAGTCCCATTAGCATGAATTGTGAACTACCGGGAGTTGGTAGACGCTTATGCATTTAATAGTACTATTTGGGGACGATCACCCCAGTTCGCGCCTTGACGGTTGATCCCCGTCGTGCCACATTGATTGGTAAGCGAATTTATGTATGAGAAGATTTCCATAGCGTGACCTTTGTGACGACACGCTACTTTAGATGGGCAAATTGTGGACCGGGTTAGCTACCCGTTGTTGGTTTAGTAAGGTAACAATGTCATGCGGCTTATAATAATCCAAACTAACGAAATACTATTAGACGCTCCGAATTACGATGTATTGCCTGACTAGCAATACAGGGTCATACTATTGATATTATGTTTGTGTTTTGGTTTTCATAACCATATTCATATAACGGTTTTCATTTTCATACAACGTCATAAGACGTATTGTATGGTGTTTTTATGACATTGGCTCGTATAATGATTTTAAGGCAAATGCCTATATTATGATTTTCGATAAGGATTTGTATAAAATGATTTTGGCTATTTCATGGCCTATCAAAACGATTTGTACAAAATGATTTTCAGTAATACTTTTATACTGATATTATATTGATGGAATTTATTAAACTCTATGAATTCACTCGGCGTTATCGCTGACCCTTTTCTTTTAACATGTTTTATCTCAGGTACTTGAAGGTAGTTCTCGGGAAGACAACAAGAATTCTTGGCCCGCACAATATTTTCCATTCAAATACTTTGAAAAACTTTGTATGAAATGTAATGACTTGGGACCGATGTAACTTTGATATTTATGAATGGAAACGATTTATTAATAAACGACGCGATTTTTATGCGTTGTCTATGATGTGAGTAATGTGCTATCCTGTAACACCAACTAGTCTTCCGCTGTACTGTGTTGTATAAATTTGGGGGTGTTACAAAATTGCACGAACAAAATAATCAACAAATCGAGCTTTTTATTAAAATGTTTCAACAAGTGCACTTTAATTTAAGTTTAGCCGACGCGTTGTTGTATATGTCTCGTTTTGCCTCCACTTTTAAAAGTATGATGAACGATAAGGAAAAGCTTTCAAAGCTATCTAATTGTTCTTTAGTTTATCTTAACCGAATACCGGAAAAATTTGGTGATCCCGGCAAATTCCTCATTCCATGTGATATTCAATAAATGGAAGGATGCCTCGCCTTGGCTGATCTTGACGCGAGCATTAATTTGATGTCTTTTTCCATGTGGAAATCGCTATCACTTCCGTTTCTTACTATTTCGAAAATGTCCATCGAAATGGCCGATCATTCTACGATTCTCGCATGTGGAGTGGCCGAAGACGTTTTTGTTAAGGTTGGGAAATTCTACTTTCCGGTCGATTTAATCGTCGTAGATATTCCCGCGGATCCTCAAGTTCCTCTAATTTTAGGCCGTCCATTTTTAGATACCTCGAAATCGATTATCGATGTTCACGCTAGAAAGATTACTTTAAGATTCAACGAGGAGGAACTGATTATAAACGCTACCAAAAATTCGATACCTTCTCATGTTTACGCTATTGCTACTATAAATAACATTGATTTAATTGACGTAGTAGTCGATGAATTTTCACAAGAAGTGTTAGGATATTCCAAAGGTTCTATTAGTGGAAATCCTAGTATTTTAGATCCTATTGTTGCAACAAATTCACATTCTCTCGCTCCATTCGAAGTAGGTGATTTTATCGATAATGAAGAAAATGTGAATTTTAGTAACGAAAAAATTCCACCTAATTTTCCGCCGATGGAAATTATGAGTGTTGAACCAAAACCATCAATTGAGGATCCACCAATCCTTGAATTGAAAGACCTTCCACCTCATCTAGAATACATATTTTTAGAAGGTGAAGATAAGTTGCCAGTAACTATCGCGAAAGATCTTTCCGATATCGATAAACCGCACTTATAAAAATCATGAAAACTCACAAAGGGGCAATTGCGTGGAAAATTTCCGACATTAAAGGAATCGATTCTAAATTTTGTACTCACAAAATTTTAATGGAGGAGGACTACAAACCCGAAATTCAATGTCAAAGAAGGGTAAATCCCAAAATTCAAGATGTCATTAAAAAAGAGGTCTTAAAACTTCTTGACGCTGGAATGATTTATCCTATCTCCGATAGCCCATGGGTGAGACCAATCCATTGTGTCCCTAAAAAGGGAGGAATGATCGTTGTACCCAATGAAAACAACGAGTTAATTCCAACTCATGTTGTGACCGGTTGGAGGGTGTGTATTGACTACTGAAAGTTAAATGACGCCACTCGTAAAGACCACTTTCCCTTGCCCTTAATGGATCAAATGTTGGAGCGACTCGCGGGAAATGACTTCTATTTCTTTTTAGATGGTTTTTCGGTTATTTTCAAATCCCTATCGACCCTCGTGATCAAGAGAAAACTATGCTTACATTTCCATATGGAACGTTTGCTTATCGTAGAATGCCATCGGACTTTGTAATGCACTGGGAACTTTTCAACGGTGTATGATGGCTATTTTTCATGATATGATCGAGAAGTCGATGGAAGTCTTCATGGATGATTTCTCGGTATTTGGTGATTCGTTCACGTCATGTTTAAATAACTTGAAAAAAATGTTAAAACGTTGTGAAGAAACCAATCTTGTGGTTAATTGGGAAAAATGTCACTTTATGTGCAAACAAGGAATCGTCTTAGGACATAAAATATCGAAAGCGGGTATTGAGGTCGACAAAGCCAAAATTGACGTCATCGCTAAATTACCTCACCCAAAACTGTCACACCCCACCATGGCGGAATATGGGACGTGATGCATAGATATCATCAAAACAATAGCGTGTCCATAGAGAGAACTATATGAATTAGAAATGTCATAAAAGGTGACACAAATGTCATGACAATATCTCATCAATGAAGGAGTCTAGGTAAGTAGGTAACAGTCCTACCTCTTACCCAAGACAAACAAAACATAAACAAATCAACATATAGGTTCGTAGTATCACTTATTGAAACAAACAGAAAAATAAACTAAGAAGGAACGGGGATCTCCTTCTAAATGCATTCCTACACGACTCCAATCCTAGCCACATATGTTCTCACGCTTAACCACTTTATCACCTGAAAGAGACACTAAAACACGTCAACATAATGTTGGTGAGAGTCAGAGGTTTAGAATCCAACCGAAAATAGATTATAATAAGCTGTGAACAACCATAAACCACTAAATATATGGACAATGTGCTACAAGTATGCATTAAAAACTAACATTCAAGATCAATCATTCCAAGCCAAATCCAAGGTTCCCAGCCTTACCAAACACCATGGTACCATAGGCGCCCATACACATATGTACCAATCCCAAGGCCCCGCCTTGTCATTAGCCATTGGTCCCATAGATGCTCACACATCTATGTACCTCCCCAAGGCCCCGCCTTGTCAACATCGCCATGGTACCAAGTCAAACCATAATAACTGAGACGGTACGTGTCCCCCGATCCAAATCATAAACACAATCAAGAATCACATAGCAGTTAATCACATAAGTGCACACACAAGTCCATCACAAACCATAGAAACATTCACACCATTAGTTAAAAAACCATACAGTGTCTCTTCCATCCCATCTGGAAGTGAAAATCATTAAAAGATATGGGACTATGAAACTCACATGATTGAGCTTCTCCAAAAATCCGCGCACTAGCAAAAAGCTAACAAACAAAAGCACACAATCAAAACATGAACCAAACACTAAGATGGCTCATCAACCCATGATGGACATCTAACCTTATCCCATATATATATACCTCATTTATATGCTCTAAGCATCTCATTACGCCCCTCTATAAAGCCCTTAACTTACTTTACTTCATAACCCGTCACGTTAACATTTTACCCAAAACAATCCCGGTTTTTAGGTCTCCAAACTATAAGTCAAACTCCCACCTAACCATACCCATGATCTCTGTAAAGGAAACCGTATGCCCATACATATGTCAGCTAACTCCTCCCTTTTGCCCCAACCTTAAATCTACTGTTAAAGCCCCGATGTATATATATATACTTCTGCCTATCCGAATATTACCGATTTTGAACATACAAAAAGTTTGTTATGATTAGGGGGTCTTACCCTAACCCATTTGCTTAGCCACCCTTCAGGTCTCTTATTTAATATATAAACCAACTACCATTCTCATTAGAGGGCTCAAGTGTACTCCTAAGTACCCCAATCACCTTAAAACATTAAATTAAACCCGACTGATTTTAAAACTGTTTTGACCTCCGACTGTTTAACCTGTATTTGACCTACCTCCCACCTCTAATTTAGTTCTCGTTTCTTGCATTTGATAGCCACTTCAAATACCTATTCAGGGATGCTTGGATCGCAAAATAAGGGTTTGTAGACCTCTAGAAATGATCAAAACAAGTGACATAAAATTTTGCCCAGTTTTTAAAAACGAATTTAACACAATTAGCTTAATTAATTACCATCACCATGTATAATTATTATCTCTAATTAATTTGATCATGTTTATAACATTATAATACAGAATTCATAATTAACTTAACCCTAGATCCATCATGTATTGATTGTAAGAGAATTAAAAACAATTTAATTAAAAAGTGTATTGAAGATTTTACCTTAGAATTTTTTAAAGAAGAAAAATTAATGAAGAACCCTAAATAGACTCCATTGATTTCGACTTAATCTTGATCTCCAGGGGATTATGATGTTTTTTTAGTTAATAAAAAGTCTTTATATAATTTCATAACAAGTCCTTGGCCCATTACAAAAGCCCGGTTCCCTTTTTTCTTTTTTTCCCTTTTCTTTCTTTTTAATCGGCCTAAGCCGACTTTAACATATATTTTTTTTATTTTATTTTTCTTTTTATTACATATTATTATGTTATTAATAATACCTTAATTTACCTTAATTTATTTCAGCTCCTAAAGCCTCCGAAACCTTAAAACCGTAAAACTAGTCAATTTTACGTGTATACCGAAAAACGTAAAATATACAGTTTTAAAAAAAATCTTAAATTTTGAAATAAACTTTATAACTAAGTCTTAATTGACTTAAAACCATCCCAAAAAACACTCACATGACTAAACACCTTACCCGAGACGTCTAAATGCTAAACCCCAAATCGTAAAAAAAATACGATGTACTATAATACTTATATGTATACGTAAAACACCAAAATAACACCATTTCATTTCATAGTCACTAATTTGTGAGGTCATGAACATGAAATAACCGTTCCTCGATTTACTTATGAGTACTTTATGCCCATAAATGATATCCACACCAACCTCGTTCACGCAAAATAACATGTAAACACGCAAATCACATAGTCACACATAAATTAACCTTAAAATAAGACCAAGTGACGAACCTCAAAACCATTGTTGTCACATCACTCCCTCCTAATAGAAATCTCGTCCCGAGATTTACTCCTTTGCATCGTCATTATCAATTAGCTGAGGATACTTGCTCCTCATAAATCCTTCCCGTTCCCACGTGAACTCTAGTCCACGTTCCAAATTCCATCTATCCATAACTACGGTATATTACCCTTTTTATCCAACGTCCTAGCTTCACGACCCAAAATCTCTATCGGCTCTTCGATAAAACGAAGACTCGTATCCATACTAATATCATCTAACGGTACTTGCAAGTCAGTTCTTGCTAAGCATTTCCTCAAGTTTGATACATGAAATACGTCATGCACACTACTCAATTCCTCCGGTAATCTAAACCTATACGCCACTAGCCCAATCCTTTCAAGGATTTCAAATGGACCCACAAATCTAGGTGCTAACTTCCCTTTTCTTTCCAAACCGCATCACCCCTTTCCATGGTGAAACCTTTAGCATAACTTTATCTCAAATCTCAACGGCTTACGCCTCTTGTCCGCATAGTTCTCTTGTCGGTTCTTTGCTATTTTCAACCTCTACTTAGTCACTGCCACCACCTCCATAGTTTTCCGATCCACCTCCGGTCCAATACATTGGCCGCTTCTAACTTCATCCCACTGTAACGGTGATCCACCTCATCTCCTATGAATTAACTCCAGCAGTTTCTACTAGAATTCCTATCACCATACCTAACGGCTTCTATCCTCTAAGGATTTTCCATCATTCGGAAATTCTCCCAACCTTAAACACATCCAATGGTATAAGCAGGATTGCATAACCAAAAGCATCCCATAATATTCACAAGAAACATGTCATAACCACCACCTCATCCTTGCTTTCCCATGCTCGGCACCAAGTAACTAACGATCCTTCATACTAACATGTGTTACATGTTTTCTCTAGGTGGACGTTCCATTGTTCGTGAATACTAACCTCTTGCTCTAACGGTTTCTCTTCAATATCACCCCACTATCTTCACAACCTCTTGCTCCCTCTAATCATTCTTCCTCCATACTACTTTTCGCTTGTCTCTCCATAATCTTAATTTCCATTCCATCTTATATCCGATCTTCAGCCTATAATTTAGGTGTTTCCTCCTTTATTCCTTACATCCTCATCAATGGGTAATATGCCCCTCTCACCGGTGACTCTCTCTTTGTAGGAGAATTCTTCCTAATATAATGCGTTCTCCAACTATCTCTAAATCTCACGCCAATTCTCTAGGCGTTTTTCTCAATTACCCCTATATATGCTCATACCAAACATTAGTCTATCAACGGTATACTACGCATGCTTCCCATCGTTTCTTCCCTTGCCATAATCCTTCATAAGGCATTCCATACATATTAGGCTAACTTTTACGCAAACCCCTTCCATCACATCCGTACGTAATCCTTCCAACTTTTCAACTACGTGACTTCTCATTCCTCTTGAAATATGAGATGAATTAGTCAGTCTATCGACTATCACCAAACTCTCGTCGTACTTATTCCTCCACCCCATTATGTATCGCTTTCAATAACTTCGTCCTTATATCGCCCTTTCTAAGCTACTCCTATCTATGTAGGAAGTATAGTCTACGTCCCTTTTCTCCATATGATTGTCCAAGCCACGCAACATACATGTGTACGCGTTCTCTGCTTTAGACAACTCAACTCGTGCAACCTACATCCTTCATCCAAACCACCCTAATACGTCATCCATATAGTTCAAGTTCGTCTCAGGTTTACTTCATTCTTCTTATTCCATGTCTCATCAACCATGCTTGCCTTTCCCAGATGGTACTTGGCCTTGCAATTTTCTTGCATCACTTAACTCCACCCATCACCTTTTCCAAATGTTCAATCAAGATGATTACATATGTGTTGGAGACGTTCATGATCTGTATAGATCATTCTCTACGTCTCGTACCCCGAATGCCTCTAGCATTCTAGGCAGATATAACAATCTAGCTCCACTAACTAAGTCTATCTAGTTCTTCCAAATCTTTAGTTCCCACAACGTATAAACAACCGCCTTTCTTTGTCGTTCTCGTATACATCCAAATCCTTGCTTCACGTATCGTCATGCTTCGCGAATTCATCCAGTCCTTCCAATAATTCCAAGATCTGCTCATTATCCAATCCACCTCTTCAGCCTCCAAAACGCTT
Source organism: Glebionis coronaria (assembly GCA_025667525.1). NCBI lineage: Eukaryota > Viridiplantae > Streptophyta > Magnoliopsida > Asterales > Asteraceae > Glebionis > Glebionis coronaria. Next base: position 426,961,174 of record CM046877.1, read on the forward strand.
CCTCGGCCTTCTTCACTTTGCCCCTTGCTGGTTCCACGATATGCCATCATCTCTGACTACTCGTCCTGGCCAACTTAATTCTAAAACTCACACTTGAAAATCTCACGTACAATTCCCTTTCCTAACAACTCCAAAACCAACTCATCATTCGCCTCACTATCCTTCTTAGATTTGAGTAGATCAAGATGTCTTCGATGCTCCCGATGACAACTCGTTTATATATTGTCATGCACCCCTAGTTCATTGACTCCATGAAAATTGCTAGCGCCTCGGCGAAGCCAAAATCATAACCGTAAACCCAAAGCGTTCATACAACATCCTTAGCAGTTTCAACTACGTCCTCCTTGCACCCTCTCTTAGAAGCAATACGAATAAATTTATACCTTGTTCTACTCGCGAAAATCTACACGTATTCTAGAAGACCAATACTTCCTCTTATCAGACCACTCAACCGCTTTTCACAACCAATCTACTACTAAGCAACTCAAATTTTACCTTGCATCTGTTGCAATTTCTAACAACTCTTGCTCTTAAATCATTCCATCAACAATTTCCTTGGAAAGGCACTAACTACAACTCCTCTCACTTCTCCTACTTGCTATATTTATGGTTCTACCTCATAGTAATAGGCAAACCTACTAAATCTCAGGAAATTTTCGGAAAACTTACATGCCTTACGAACAATCATAAATACCTTTGAGGTATTATATCCCCTTCCAACACTCTCTATGGCGCGTTACTTGTGCCAATATCCATACATTATACAAATCTCTATTCATCTCCTTTGGTACTCCTAAGATACCTCATGACCACATTAGTTCGTCTACGAACTTTTAACTCTTTCATCCCCACTAAGGGCATTCCGACCATTCTCTCAGGGCCACCTACTTAATCTGTAGGCGCGACCAAGTCTTTCATATGTCTACCTCAACGCTCCCAATCAATACGAACCCAAAACTACATCCTGAATCCACTAGATACGATCATCGAATCAAACCCACGGATAACTAACGACATTTCACGTGCACAAGTTTAAACAGACCAAAACCACGAAAACTCAAAAGGAAAACTCAAACATGTACCAATTCAAATGACTCATGACAATGAAAAATGATCCAGGAAACACTTAATGGCAACCAAAACATCTTATGCCCCGCGACATATTATTTAAACCGTGCACAAGATCGACTTTTCCAAAAAAATAATTTTTTTCTTTCCTCACCACATCTATGTGACTCAAACAATCTACAAACAACCTTCTAGACGATCTCAAAACTCAACTCAATGACTAGGTATCCCGTGCATCCCAAATCATAAAAAAAAAACTACTATTCAAAACTCAACCTTGAACCCGTCACTTGTACCAGAATTTTGATCAAGCTACTGACACCCATGACTATACATACCAAATATTTGAAAAGTACATTCCGAGTAAATAATTTTAGGCTTTTGAATCACCAAAAAAGCTTTAAAAACGAACAAGTTATTACCAAAACAGTTTTATACTAGTTGTTTTTAAAAAAAAACTAAAGAATCCTCTTAGTAATTAACGTAATCCTTTTTAAATGAAAAGAAATAAATGTATGTGAAATTTTCATGAACTTTTTTTAGTCTTGCATAAATAATTATAAATGACGTATATTGATTAAGCTCACTTATATAAACTATTTAAGTAGAAAGAAATTTTATTTCGCTTTATTTTAAAGAAAGTCTTTTAGAATTTGAAATAAATAAGTGTTGATTAAAAAAAATCTTATGTTACATCTTGTTTCAAACACGACTCCAACTCCTTACCCTTATTTTACCGAATACAACCAACTATCTAACTCTATAGTAGATTTCCAAGTCCCTTTTTTTTCAATATATACCGACCAAAAGAAATGTAAGACCCAACACAAAAGATTTCATTATCTCAAAAGAAATCCCAAGTTATTTCATTAGACTTAAAACCAAGAACACCATTTTAAAACGTACACGTGAAATACGAAACTCAAAGAATACGCTACAACGGAGGTTTAATATAAAAAAAAGCGAGCTAGCCAACCTCCTAAGGATACAATCGATAATTGTAGGGGATCATACATTTATAGGCATATCGGGATACATATACTTAAATCCGTCTAACATCTACTATACAGGCATGTACTAACCCTTCTTCATGCAATCATACTTAGGAATCCATTGAAGTTGTGGTACTTGTATAACTATGTTGGCCACCATACTTATACAATTACCCTTCCCCAATGCACTCCTTCCTATGATCATACTTATAAGAATGAATACAACACATAACACATATATCCATCTACTCACATAAGCTCATAACCACATAACCAAAAAAAGTCCAAAATTTCATCCATTAAAATAACATAGTCAAACTCTTGAAATACATAAATCCATAGTCTAGCTAAAACAGCATAGACTAAATCCAAAACGAAAACATAATCAGTTATAAGTCATGTCGCCCATAAGAGTGGAAACAACTTAAAATCCTTCATATCCACCTACTTCTAATAACTCGAACAACCACATGATTCTTACGGAACATGACTTAAACATCCAAAGAAAAATACTATACCTCAGGTACATAAAAAATCCAACAAAAGATAGAAACTACCATGTACCAAATTATGTACTATAATGTACGATTTAAGCAAAATACGACAATGACTAGCGTGGATGATTATGGTTCAACCAGCACTAGTCACACCCCGAAAAGAAAATAACATGTGGCTAAGTATGACCTACTATGGTTCAACCCATACTAGTCAAAACATAACAAACATCGCAAGTAAAAACCAATAACATCCAGAAAACTTTAATTAATATAAAATGCACACATACTCCTATGACGCCTGTATGTAGGGACCCTTAAGCTATAGACTAAGTTACTAGACTAGGCAACCTAATTCTCTATAACCATTGGCTCTCTGATACCATTATGTCACACCCCACCATGGCGGAATATGGGACGCGACGCATGGATATCATCACAACAATAACGTGTCCATATAGAGAACTATATGAATTAGAAATGTCATAAAAGGTGACACAACTGTCATGACAATATCTCATTAATGCAGGAGTCTAGGTAAGTAGGTAACAGTCCTACCTCTTACCCAAGACAAACAAATAACACAAACAAATCAACATATAGGTTCATATTATCACTTATTGAAACAAACAGAAAAATAAACTAAGAAAGAACGGGGATCTCCTTCTAAATGCATTCCTATGCGACTCCAATCCTAGCCACATATGTTCTCACGCTTAACCACTTTTTCACCTAAAAGAGACACTAAAACACGTCAACATAATGTTGGTGAGAGTCATAGGTTTAGACTCCAACCGAAAATAGATTATAATAAGATGTGAACAACCATAATCCACTAAACATATGGACAATGTGCTACAAGTATGCATTAACAACTAACATTCAAGATCAATCATTCCTAACCAAATCCAAGGCTCCCATCCTTACCAAACACCATGGTACCATAGGCGCCCATACAACTATGTATCAATCCCAAGGCCCCGCCTTGTCATTAGCCATTGGTCCCATAGATGCTTATACATCTATGTACCTCCCCAAGTCCCCGCCTTGTCAAAATCCCCTTGGTACCAAGTCAAACCACAATAACTGAGACGGTACGTGTCCCCCGATCCAAATCATAAACACAATCAAGAATCACATAGCAGTTAATCACATAAGTGCACACACAAGTCCATCACAAACCATAAAACATTCACATCATTAGTTACAAAACCATACAGTGTCTCTTCCATCCCATCTGGAAGTGAAAATCATTAAAAGATATGGGACTATGAAACTCACCTGATTGAGCTTCTCCAAAAATCCGCGCACTAGCAAAAAGCTAACAAACAAAAGCACACAATCAAAACATGAACAAAACACTAAGATGGCTCATCAACCCATGATGGACATCTAACCTTCTCCCATATATATACCTCATTTATATGCTCTAAGCATCTCATTACACCTCTCTATAAAGCCCTTAACTTAGTTTACTTCATAACCCGTCTCGTTAACATTTTATCCAAAACAGTCCCGGGTTTTAGGTCTCCAAACTATAAGCCAAACGCCCACCTAACCATACCTATGATCTCTGTAAAGGAAACCCTATTCCCTTACATATGTCAGCTAACTCTCTCCTTTTTCTCCTACCAAAAAGCTACTGTTAAGGCCCCGATATATATATATATATATATATATATATATATATATATATATATATATATATATATATATATATATATATATATATATATATATATATATATATATATATATATATATATATATATATATATATATATATATATATATATATATATACTTTTGCCTATCCGCATATTACCGATTTTGAACATACAAAAAGTTTGTTATGATTAGGGGGTCTTACCCTAACCCATTTGCTTAGCCACCCTCAAGGTCTCTTATTTAATATATAAAACAACTACCATGCTCATTAGAGGGCTCAAGTGTACTCCTAAGTACCCCAATCACCTTAAAACATTAAATTAAACTCGATTGATTTCAAAACTGTTTTGACCTCCGACTGTTTAACCTGTATTTTACCCACCTCCCGACCTCCGATTTAGTTCTCGTTTCTTTCATTTGAAAGCCACTTCAAATACCTATTCAGGGATGCTTGGATCGCAAAATAAGGGTTTTTAGAACTCTAGATATGATCAAAACAAGTGACATAAAATTTTGCCCAGTTTTTAAAAACGAATTTAACACAATTAGCTTAATTAATTACCATCACCATGTATAATTATTATCTCTAATTAATCTAATCATGTTTATACCATTATAATACATAACTCATAATTAACTTAACCCTAAATCCATCATGTATTGATTGTAAGAGAATTAAAAACAATTTAATTAAAAAGTGTATTGAAGATTTTACCTTAGAATTTTTTAAAGAAGAAAAATTAATGAAGAACCCTAAATAGACTCCATTGATTTCGACTTAAGCTTGATCTCCAGGGGATTATGATGTGTTTTTAGTTAATAAAAAGTCTTTATATATTTTCTAACAAGTCCTTGGCCCATTACAAAAGCCCGGTTCCCTTTTTCCTTTTTTTCCCTTTTCTTTCTTTTTAATCGGCCTAAACCGACTTTAACATTTATTTTTTTATTTTTTTTCTTTTTATTACTTATTATTATGTTATTAATAATACCTTAATTTACCTTAATTTATTTCAGCTCCTAAAGCCTCCGAAACCTTAAAGCCGTAAAACTAGTCAATTTTACGCGTATACCGAAAAATGTAAAATATACAGTTTTAAAAAAAAATCTTAAGTTTTGAAATAAACTTTATAACTAAGTCCTAAATGACTTAAAACCATCCCGAAAAATACTCACATGACTAAACACCTTACCCGAGACCTCTAAATGCTAAACCCCAAATCGTAAAAAAATACGATTTACTATAATACTTATACGTATACGTAAAACACCAAAATAACACCATTTCATTTCATAGTCACTAATTTGTGAGCTCATGAACATGAAATAACCGTTCTCCGATTTACTTATGAGTACTTTATACCCATAAACGATATCCACATCAACCTCGTTCACGTAAAATAACATGTAAACACGCAAATCACATAGTCACACATAAATTAACCTTAAAATAAGACCAAGTGACGAACCTCAAAAACACGGTTGTCACAAAAACCGTCAAAGGAGTTCGGAGTTTCCTAGGCCACGCGGGTTTTTATCGTCGTTTCATCAAATATTTTTCAAAAATATCTCGACCTATGACACATCTCCTCGAAAAATATGCTCCTTACATCTTCAATGAGGAATGTGTGCAAGCTTTTGAGACTTTGAATAGGAAACTAATCTAAGCTCCCATTCTTGTTGCTCCAAATTGGAACCTCCCCTTCGAACTCATGTGCGATGCTAGTGATTATGCTATTGGGGCCGTTTTGGGGCAACGTCATGGAAAACACTTCTTGCCTATTCGTTATGCTAGTAAGACGATGACCGAGGCTCAAATGAAATATACCACAACGGAAAAAGAATTACTTGCCATGGTATATGATTTTGAGAAATTCCAATCTTATCTCGTCTTAACAAAAAGCATAGTGTATGCGGATCATTCGGCTATCAAGTGCCTCTTCTCTAAACTTGATGCAAAGCCGAGATTGCTTCGTTGGATTCTCCTCCTACAAGAATTTGATGTCATAATACTTGACAAAAAAGGAGCCGAGAATCTAGCGGCCGGTCATCTCTCTCGTTTAGAAGATCCTCACAAAGATATATTCGAGAAAAAGGAAATTACCGAAACATTTCATCTCGATACTCTTGGTGTTGTGAATTCTAAAGACGACACCCTATGGTTTGCCGACATTGCAAATTACCATGCGGGCAATTTCATAATCAAGGGTATGACGACACAACAAAATCGAAAATTCTTTCGTGACGTGAAGTTCTATTTTTGGGATGACCCTTATCTCTTTCAGATTTGTGCGGATCAACTCGTTCGACATTGTGTCTATGGTACCGAAGATACTAATATCCTTAGAGCTTGTCACGAGGGACCCACAGGTGGTCACCACGGTGCTAACTTCACGGCTAAGAAAGTGTTCGATTCCGGATTCTTTTGGCCTACGATCTATCATAATGCACATGCACTTGTTAAGTCGTGTGATTCTTGCCAACATCAAGGAAAATCCTCTCAAAAGTATGAAATGCCGCAAAACATAATGCAAGTATGTGAGATTTTCGACGTTTGGGGCATTGACTATATGGGGTCGTTCACATCGTCTCACGGAAACAAGTATATCCTCGTCGCCGTCGACTACCTATCTAAGTGGGTGGAAGCTAAGGCTTTACCTACGAACGATGCTCGTGTCGTAGTTAAGTTTTTGAAGCAACTATTCTCTCGGTTTGGAACCCCTCGTGCTATTATAAGCGATCGTGGAACCCATTTTTGTAATGACCAATTTGAAAAGGTTTTAAAGAAATATGGGGTTACACATCGTCTGTATACGGCTTATCACCCGCAAACGAGTGGGAAAGTCGAGGTTTCAAACCGAGCTTTGAAGAGGATTTTGGAAAGGTCGATTGGAACACCGTGCTTCATGGTCTGACAAACTCGATGACGCTTTATGGGCCTTTCGTGCCGCTTATAAGACACATATCGATTGTACTCCTTATAAGTTAGTGTATGGGAAGAATTCCCACTTGCCTATCGAATTAGAACATAAGGCATATTGGGCCCTAAAGCATGCAAACTTTGACTTAAAGAACGCGGGAGATCACTGGAAAATACAACTTAATGAATTAGATGAATTACGAGATAATGCTTATGAAAATTCATTGATTTTTAAGGATAAAACTAAAAAGTTTCATCATTCAAAGATTAAAAACCATGTTTTTAACGTTGGTGATCAAGTGTTACTTTTTAACTCTCGTTTAAAGATACTTTCTGAGAAATTGAAATCTCGTTATCGGGTCCTTTAACCATAAAACAAGTCTTTCTGTATGGGACCATCGAGATAGCTCAAAATGATGGTCCTAATTTCAAGGTGAATGGACATAGGCTCAAGAACTACTTCGGTGGGGAAGTCCCTTCTTTGGACAACCTCGACCAAGTCACCTTCCCCAATGATAATTAGAGTTGAGGGGATCGAGTCGAACTCATGACTCGGTAATAAAAAAACAAGGTGCTTCGTGGGAGAGTTCCCATGCTTATCCATGTACATATTATCAGTTTCTAATGTAGTTAATGTGAGGGGATTTGTGTCCTTCTAACTCGTTGTCTCGTGGTTGTTTGTAAATATGTTATCTAGATCATCATCATCACCACGGTTGAAGACTCTCGTGTTCATTTACGTAAGCCTCGATCGTTTGTGATAGTCCTTTAATATGACAATTGTTGAAACGATAACTCTTATAACCATGAAAACACAATGAAATACTTTTCAAACGCGTAATGCTTAATTAACTTTTATAAACAAAGTATTACAAAGTGCTATGAATACACTCGTTGAATGACAACAAGAAATGAACCCTAGAACAAGTAAACTAGATTCGAGACTCAAGTTTACAAGGGAACCAATGAGATGCTGGTAGACAGCTGAGGGCTCAGCGGTTCCAAGGTGAGAAATAACTAAGATAAATTATCCAAGCACAAGGGTTGGTTTAATTCTCCTTTCTCACTCCTATTTATAGTGGTACGAGGTTACTTCCTTAGTGGGAGTAGTTGATACGTGTCAGCTTCTGAATGGAAGAGTACAACGTATTAAATGCATGTCCAAATCGAGACATACATTTAAACAACTTTAGGTTAACAGTTCTACCAACTGTTCACCTTTTGTCCCACTAGGTCGTACTAGGCTTTATCTTGAATCTCTTGTTTTGTACCGCTAAAAACACTTAGTAGATTCTCCCGCCTAAACTATAAAAGGAATGGACAAGCTTTGCTTGTAATAAACTTCTAGGGTTCTTAAGTGATCTCTGAGTATTGTCAACTCAGAGATCCTTGAACACCAACACATTCCTTCTACATCCCAGCTATCCATAATCACTGGTGAGTATGACTTCAGATTGTCTTCGACTTCTCTGACGTTGTCTTTGACTTGAAAGTTCCTGGTGTGCCAGTTGAGGCTTTGCCTTCCACTGGTCTAATTAAACAAATCTAGACTGGGCCATAGTTAAAACTTTCATTGGCCCAACAATCTCCCCATTTTTATTTATAAATTATACTAAGTCTAAAATTATTGTAAGTGAGTACACAGCTTCTTCTTACACATAATTTAACAAACATACCTTAGAGTTTTATTAAACATAAAGAACCTAGTCTATTACAAGAACACCTAGTGGTGTAAACATAAACAAAAAGTAAAATGTTCTTCAGCGATCGAGGCCTTGATCATAGATTCTCTAGGCTTCAACTTTGTCACTCCTAGAGTTGATGACCAGCTCAAATTCAAACTCAAAATCATCTGCTAATTTGCAATTCCTTAGGATGCCGTGTTTGAGTCTGATGAGTTGGATGGTTGACGCCAGATTCAGTTCATTCATCCGCTGAAGGCAATACTCACAATTACCATTCATGAAGACCATACCAGTCTCTGGTTCTGAGTATACTTGGCCCCCTACTGGTTTAGTGATCTCTTTGGGCAGTACCAGGTTTCTGTGCATCCCATCTACAACAATATTCTCAGTGACCAATTTTTCCACCAGAGGCCCCATTTGGGTTTTTCTTTTCCTTTGTCCTTGAGAAGGTTGTTGTTGTGAAAGTTGAGGAGGCAGAGGTACCTTCAGTTTCTTCGCAGTGTCTCTTACCCAATTTAGCTTAGCTTGAATGTTTTTCATCATTTGGGTAGCAACAGGCCCAGTCTTCTTTTGGGCAAGAGACAGCATTTCTAACCATTCAGAGAGGCCCAGATCTCTGAGTTTAAAGCAACTAAAGACTTTGTAGTTGGTTAGTTGGTTTTCTCTATAAAGGGTCATCACCACTCTTTTCTCTTTGTCAGTGTAGCATGCATATTTGGTGATTTGGCCTGGCTTAGCTCTTTGGTCTACAATTCTTTCATATTCCTTTTAAAGGTTGCTCCTTTTAACTTCCAGTTCTTTGAGCTTAACCATCTGAGCTTCCTTTACAGCAGGAGAGAGTTTGTTCAGAGATTCTTTGCTCTTGAGTTCAGTTGTTCTAATGTTTGCTAGCCTTTGGTGTTCCAAGATTTGAGCTTTTGCCTACTCTGGGGTAAGTGGTGGTTCATCAGCGCTCTTAAATTTGTTCAGGTCAGAGTGCTTGGAGTGCTTGGCTGTGGATCCACCTTCTTCTTGGAGGGAGTGCAGGGTTATTTCGGGTACCTCAATGGAAATTCCTTAACCCTTGTCCTTTGCTACCTCAGTGATAGGGTGGAAGGATCTGATGGATTTTGGTGTTGGGATCTGTAAAACCCGCATGCTTTTACCATGAATAGTACCCTTAAGATCGTACGTACTAGATTAAAACTTTCTTATTATAGCATGATTACGATTACGTGTTAGGATTTTACGTATTACGTACATGTTAGAACACGATAAGTATTTACTACGCACGAACACGCAATAATTATTTGACAATAATTAATCACGAACATGCGATCATGAAATCATGAACGTAATTAAATCACGAACTATTATTAATTACGTATATATATTTATTACGAACCCAAATAAATATATTAAGTCACGATCGATAACTAATTAAAACATGTAAATTACGAACAAGAGAACACACGAGAACACACTATAATATTTAGACTCGGAAAATGTATGGGTTACCCCATGTGGGCCCCATACCACGAAATAAGGGAGGGAAGATGGGCTTAGCCCATCAATTTTTACTAAAACAAGGAATAAGGAAAAGATCACTACTCATATTTTTTACAAAAGATTTTAGAAAAACCTAAAAGTTCTCCTCCTCCTATTCCTTGTCTTTTGGCCGCCACCCATACAACACACCAAGAGGGTGTTGATTGATCTTTGATCTTTGAATTGTTGCTAGTGTTCGTGTTTGTTCATCATTGTTTAGATCCACGCATTCGGTAATTCGTTTAAACCCTTTCTTTTGATTTAATCTTTTTAATAATTATGAACATGATATGTTTTTATTAAAAACCTAATTAAATCATAGATCTAACATGAAATTGGTTTTGGTATAAATCAAAAAGGGATGTTTAAGGGGTGTTTGTTCTTGGCCGCGCCTAAACCGAACCTGAGAGGGTCTCGGTTTGGCCATTTGACCACCACCGAGACCATATGGTCCCGGTTGGTTGGTGTGGTTCCCACGGCAGCATCAAGACAAGGGTGACCCCGATTTGGTTCGGGGTATGGTGTCGATTTCATGTCCAGTTCATGGTTTTTAGTCAAGATCCGGTTCATGGTGTATGTTTAGTTTTTTTATTTTTATGATCTTATGTTAAAATTAAATTAATAACATGACATGATTAATTTAATAACATGACTTAGGTTATTTTAATTATTAATAATCATGAAATTAATAACCTAAGTATTTTCATATTTTAGACTTATAAATTAATTAATTATTTAAATACCATGGTTATAATTAATTAATTAACATGACTTAGGTTATATTATTAATAAATAATAATACATGTTTTTACCTAAGTATTTAACTTTATTTAATTAAAAACATGTTATACTTTAATTAAATATTTTAACCTATAGTTTATTTTAATTACATGAAATAATTAATAAACTATACATTATATCATATGACTTAGAAAGTAATCATTAAAACACTTAGGCTTATATACTTAGCTTATTTAACCAGCTTATTTCTAATTATGGAAACTTCTATTTTTAGAAACTTATTTAATTAAGGCAGCTAATCTATTTATGGAAACGTTCTATTTTTAGAAACTTATTTATTTCAGGCAGCTAATATATTTATGGAAACTTATTTAAATAAGGCAGCTAATCTATTTATGGAAACTTTCCATTTTTAGAAACTTATATATTTTAAGCAGTAATTCTATTTTTGGAAATTTCTATTTTTGGAAACTTTCTATTTTGGAAACTTTCTATTTTTGGAAACTTTCTATTTTTAGAAACTTTCTATTTTTGGAAACTTTCTATTTTTGGTAACTTTCTATTTTTGGAAACTTTTTATTTTTGAAAACTTTCTATTTTACGAAACCTGCTATTTTTGGAAAGTTACTTATTATTACACAGTAAGTATAATAATACATGAAATACCATAAATACTTAATCAGATTAAACAGAATATAAGATAAACACAGTTTAAGGCTTTAAACAAGTAAAACATGGTAAGAACATATAAAATATGCTAATACATGACATAAAACCAGCTACGTATTTAGTAAGCAGATACTTATTCATGTATGTATTTATGTAGCACTAGTGATACGGAAGAAGGATTCCTCTCAGTTAATCTTCTTCGTTCACTGGACATAAGGTACGGATTCCCGTCCTTTCAGTATGGACATTCTTTCCTTATTAGGATTCCCCGTATGCAGCCAACTGTTTTCCCAGTATTTGTTTTATATGTTTTGGAATTGCTTATGTTTAAATAGAATACCTAAAGCCATATACATGCATGACCAGTTTCACCTAGTTATGGAGGTACCATAACCATAACATTAGAGGCACTGATTTTATGACTTCACCACGGCGGAGTGATTGCTCGTGGCGTCCCTTCAGCTTTTGGCCATTTATATTATATTTATCATGTGGGGCGTATGGGTGCATCCTAGTTACATGTTTTCAGTCAGGATTTCATGGTGAATGTGGTGTGTGCCTTGCATCCTTCACAAGGAGCTGATCCCTCATACCCAGAACCAGTATATTAAATTAGAGGCAGCCCCTCTAATTTGCATGATGAGGTCACCCATCCAAGTATTCATGCACGGTGGATTTTCATGACCTATATTGGCTAATGGTAAAATATGTTAAACAGTTTTCATAAGATAAACATAAGGCCTTTCAAACTATAAAACCAGTTTTATGAACATGTTCCAAGTTTTCCAGGACTTATACATTTCCGCTGCTATTAAGTCTTTATCATGTTTTAGTCATTTATACTATGTCTATATCCGTGCATTGAGCGTTATGCTCAGCCGTTACTTTCCTTTCCATGTCCCAAAACAGCAGGTACCCTAGGAAAGACCCGAGCGTTTGGAGGACGTGCGTAGGATGGAAGCTGCTAGAGACTTCTTTTCCTTTTGGCCTTCATATACTTATGCTTGTTTAGTCTTTCATTCATTTCTTTTGCTTTATTATGTTTTGGGCTTATGTTTAGGAACCGATGTTTGATTCTGGTTATCCCTATGGTCATGTAATGTTTTAGACATTTATCCTTGTATGTTTTGATGACACGTCATAATTACGCGTGACATTCCATTTATCAAAATGGGGTGTTACAATTATGGTATCAGAGCCCAAGGCTTCGACCTGTAGGCTCTAAAACTCAACCTGTGACTAGTGGGTAGTTACCAGGAGCTTCCTAAGCCAACGTTTGTTATTACATGTATTGATGTTTTCAGCGCATTGTTGTTTTAACCATGATGTTTTCAGCACCTTGAGGTTTTAACCTTGATGTTATCATCGATATTGTTTGACTAATATGGATGCACAACCGTCATTCATATTGAGTTATGTGTCATTGTTTCATGCATAATGTTCCCCGTGAACTGTGGCTATATGGACTGAACCCCAGTAGTTCATAATTAGTCACATAAATTTTTTTTTGATAAGTTTTGACAGATGAGTTTCATTTATTTATGTTTCATGTATCATTGTTGCAGGGATTATGACTAAGTAATGGTTGGTACAGGACTGGTCCTATTTAGTCGCATGTGCTTTTATCGAAACTTTTAACTTTGGGACCGACCCATAGGCGTCCCCTCGCCATGTCTTTTGTTTTGGGACCGACCCATAGGAGTCCCCTCGCACATATAAAGGTTTTTATAAACTACATTACGCATTCATGCATTGTTTTTCATGCATAAAATTTTTCTTATGATTTATTGGCATAAATTTTTTTTTATGTCCCCTCATAAGTTACTATGTTTTTATGTCAAGTATGTTATCATACTGTCATGGTTAAACTCAGTTTCATGTTGATTATGTTATATACTCCTCCATGTTGAATCGTTTCGTGTTTCTTCATGATAATTCCGTCTTCATGTTGATTACGTCTTACGCCTCTTTTGTTATTTATGCCTTCATGCAAGACATTGTTGGATTTCATTGAATCCTGCTTTCATTATAGTCATAGTTGGTTTTCATTGATCATGCTGTCAGGCCAATCATCGTTGAATTTTTTGTAACCACACTTTACCGTCTTTCGATACAACCAGAATGATGTCTATGCTAATACTGCCAGGTTATCATGATGGTTTTCATAACCATTTAACCGATATACTTTCCTTAAATCATGATAAATGATCGACCCCATACCGATCATTTCATGTGCATTCCACGTGTACTCCACGTACCGTATTTCATGTGTATTACATGTACCTTAATCCATGTGTATTCCACTTGCAATACTTCACGAGTATTCGCTAGTCAATTCTGATTCATCTCAGGCGTATTTTCAATTGCTGATATTCTACAAGATTGCTGATGCCGCTCATAACTTGGAGATGTTACTAAAGGTTGATGCTGCTGACGTTCGGAGACGCTACGAGATGCAGATGCTGTTCACAACCCGGAGATCCTACAAGACGAAGACAAAGGCGTCGGAGAAAAGCAATTGGACGAGAAGATGCTTCACCATCAGACGAGTTCCATCAATCATTGTCCCTAATTCTTAGTTACATGTCATACGTCATTCGACTGTCATTTCAGCCATATGAGTGCAAACCGGTACCAGCCGGCCACTCAGCTGAATAGTTACATGAATCACGGTCATGAGAATGACCGTCATGGAACTGACAGACAGGACGATAGTATCCACTACTATGACAGAACTATCCCAGAAATCTCAACCGAGGCTCCGGCCGCGGACGTGATCAGACATACAAAGGATCGTTTGTCCAACCGATCCGCCAAGTCTGGCATAATAACCTAATATTGTAGTTCTATTATTTTATGTCTCGAGACACATGTCAAGACATCAGTCAAGACACATGTCTCACATATACTTTCTGAAGACACATGTAAAGACATCAGTCAAGACACATGTCTCACGTATACCTCCTGAAGGCACATGTCAAGACACCAGTCAAGACATATGTCATGCTTATAGTTCCAAGAAACGAGTCAAGACACATGACTCACGTCCAACTATGGAACATTTCTAAGAAATTCAGGGTACCCTCCAAGGGTATACCTATTTTGTTGTGCCATGTATTAATCAGGCCACAAGAATTTCGATACCATTATCGACGCATCAGTGAGAACTGTCACGTTGCCGATGCCACTTTCAATTCTTTCACCATAGTTCATATATTCATGACCATGAAGGACGCCTTTCGTATTCCCACGCATACGAAGGTTTTCCTTTAGCTTAATGATGAGATCCAAGCAGCTAACGCATTTCCTCGGACAGATACGAGATGAATTTTATCCTAATTATGGACTATGAACAGCACACCATGCTACGATTCATAATTATGTACAGTAATGTTCAGGCTCCTGAATACATTCAGCTTGATTTTCTATCAGGAAAATCTGTACAAATTATCTATGCTTTCTAAGCACGTGCTTTGTTAGCCATGATTGCTAAAACATTCTAGTTGTCAGTAAGACACGACTACTAAAGTCCTTTTACGCATAACCAACGGATTATTCCAAAATTATCCCTTACACTCTAGAAGAACCTTCAAGGAGAAGGACGGTAACATAAGATTATGTGTCGACTACCGTCGATTTTTAAACAAATCACCATTCATGACTGTTATTCTCCTCCACGTATTGACAACATGTCCAATTGACCTTATAGTGTTAATCACTTTTCCAAGATTGAACTCATGATCATGCTGCCAACAGTGACGAGGGAAAGAGCAGGACATGTCCATGACTGCTATTCGTACACGACTCGGTCATGCTAGATTTATGATTTTGAATTAGTCTCATCAATGCTCCAACGGCATTATAAGAATGAGTTTCATGAGCTCATAGCAAATTCATCAGTGTTTTCATTGAGGATAACCTGATTACCTCTAAGCCTAGAGAAGAACAGGAAGACCATATATGCACTATGTTGCAAATTCTATGACAAGAGAAATTTTACCCTGGAAATTTTTCCAATATCAATTCTGTTTGATTACAGTGACACGCTGAATCACATGGGTTTCAACGGTTAATCTTACCATGACTCAGCTTATGCGTAAAGGAGAGAACCGTACACTACATTAGGTGTTCTATAAAATCCTACGCTAGGAGAAGTCTAGATTCAGAGACTCAGAGTTTCGCAAACTCCTAGGTATCAAGTTCTACGAAGCAAGATACAGTTACGTTCATATCTAGGTACCTGACATACCAACGGGTCAAGATAGGACACCAACAAACTGGGATGTTTTCATCATCTAAAATTGTGAATTGAAATGAGACAAGATCTCCATGGATTTTGGTTACCAGATTAACGCAAACTCAGAAAAAAACATGATGCTATCTGGGTCATCGCAAACAGTTTGATCAAGTCTGCAGAATTCTTACATCCGTAAGGATTTCAGAACCAACAGATTGATCAGACATGTTCCAGCCAATGCTCATCCGATCACTTGGCAATCCCTCAGTTATCGGGTCAGACAAATATTCATAATTGTGCTCCTTAATTACTTCACGTCCTTGTTCAAATTTTACGACTTGCTTTCGCGCTCGCGTTCAGGACACTATTCACGTTCATGATCGTATATGGGCTTACGATTTTTACGTTCATTTCGTTCTGGGAAGTTTTGCAAGAACTTGAGAGACCAGACCCAAGTTTAGTATAACTCTCCATCATCAGATAGACGTTTCACGTCATATTCCACGACTCACCTTGTAGCGTTTGGCGTTACCGCCATTATATTCTATGTTCACGATATGTTCCACATGTCATGTTCATTCCACGTTCCTCATATCATGATCAAGATATGTTACACGTATCATGGATCACGATATGTTTACTCATACTACACTCGCCATATCTCCACGTAGCACGTTCAAAAATTTTCAAGTATCACGTTCAAAATTTTTCACGTACTACATTTCTTTATGTCTCGCGCATCGTTTCTAATTATCAGTTAAGTCAGATTGTCTTGCATCGTAACGTTTCAGTTACCCTAGCACGTTAAGTCTTATTTTTCTCGATCGAATTTAGGGGATCTACCTTCCGTTGATAACTAAGAATTTCTTCGTATTCCAAGTCAAGGTCAGGAGGACCAAGATTTATCATTAGTGTCAAGATCTTCTGAAGGAACCGTTCCAAGAGGGAGGCCACTTGGAAACGGACAAGTTCATCCGGACTTTTATCCGTTTTCTCTCATCAATTAAATATGTCCTTTCAGTCACGTCATGTTCCATGTCCTTTCAAGACATGTCACGTTCCACGTTCCTTCTACCATGTCACCTGTATGTTCATTAATCTTACATACCATCTCAGTTTGATTCGAGTATGTTTCTCTTTTAATTACGTTATCTATAATTCGGGGACGAATTATTCTTTTTAGGGGGGAAGAGTTGTAAAACCCACATGCTTTTACCATGAATAGTACCCTTAAGATCGTACGTACTAGATTAAAACTTTCCTATTATAGCATGATTACGATTACGTGTTGGATTTTACGTATTACGTACGTGTTAGAACACGATAAGTATTTACTACGCACGAACACGCAATAATTATTTGACAATAAATAATCACGAACATGCGATCATGAAAACATGAACGTAATTAAATCACGAACTATTATTAATTACGTATATATATTTATTACGAACACGAATAAATATATTAAGTCACGATCGATAACTAATTATAACACGTAAATTACGAACACGAGAACACACGAGAACACACTATAATATTTAGACTCGGAAAATGTATGGGTTACCCCATGTGGGCCCCATACCACGAAATTAGGGAGGGAAGATGGGCTTAGCCCATCAATTTTTACTAAAACAAGGAATAAGGAAAAAGATCACTACTCATATTTTTTACAAAAGATTTTAGAAAAACCTAAAAGTTCTCCTCCTCCTCTTCCTTGTCTTTTGGCCGCCACCCATACAACACACCAAGAGGGTGTTGATTGATCTTTGATCTTGGAATTGTTGATAGTGTTCGTGTTTGTTCATCATTGTTTAGATCCACGCATTCGGTAATTCGTTTAAACCCTTTCTTTTGATTTAATCTTTTTAATAATTATGAACATGATATGTTTTTATTAAAAACCTAATTAAATCATAGATCTAACATGAAATTGGTTTTGGTATAAATCAAAAAGGGATGTTTAAGGGGTGTTTGTTCTTGGCCGCGCCTAACCCGAACCCGAGAGGGTCTCGGTTTGGCCATTTGACCACCACCGAGACCATATGGTCCCGGTTGGTTGGTGTGGGTCCCACGGCAGCATCAAGACAAGGGTGACCCCGATTTGGTTCGGGGTATGGTGTCGATTTCATGTCCGGTTCATGGTTTTTAGTCAAGATCCGGTTCATGGTGTATGTTTAGTTTTTTTATTTTTATGATCTTATGTTAAAATTAAATTAATAACATGACATGATTAATTTAATAACATGACTTAGGTTATTTTAATTATTAATAATCATGAAATTATTAACCTAAGTATTTTCATATTTTAGACTTATAAATTAATTCATTATTTAAAAACCATGGTTATAATTAATTAATTAACATGACTTAGGTTATATTATTAATAAATAATAATACATGTTTTTACCTAAGTATTTAACTTTATTTAATTAAAAACATGTTATACATTAATTAAATATTTTAACCTATAGTTTATTTTAATTACATGAAATAATTAATAAACTATACATTATATCATATGACTTAGAAAATAATAATTAAAACACTTAGGCTTATATACTTAGCTTATTTAACCAGCTTATTTCTAATTATGGAAACTTCTATTTTTAGAAACTTATTTAAATAAGGCAGCTAATCTATTTATGGAAACGTTCTATTTTTAGAAACTTATTTATTTCAGGTAGCTAATATATTTATGGAAACTTATTTAAATAAGGCAGCTAATCTATTTATGGAAACTTTCTATTTTTACAAACTTATCTATTTTAAGCAGTAATTCTATTTTTGGAAATTTCTTTTTTTGGAAACTTTCTATTTTTGGAAACTTTCTATTTTTAGAAACTTTCTTTTTTTGGAAACTTTCTATTTTTGGTAACTTTCTATTTTTGGAAACTTTCTATTTTTGGAAACTTTCTATTTTAGGAAACCTGCTATTTTTGGAAAGTTACTTATTATTACACAGTAAGTATAATAATACATGAAATACCAGAAATACTTAATCAGATTAAACAGAATATAAGATAAACACAGTTTAAGGCTTTAAACAAGTAAAACATGGTAAGAACATATAAAATAAGCTAATACATGACATAAAACATACTACGTATTTAGTAAGCAGATACTTATTCATGTATGTATTTATGTAGCACTAGTGATACGGTAGTAGGATTCCTCTCAGTTAATCTTCTTCGTTCACTGGACATAAGGTACGGATTCCCGTCCTTTCAGTATGGACATTCTTTCCTTATTAGGATTCCCCGTATGCAGCCAACTGTTTTCCCAGTATTTGTTTTATATGTTTTTGAATTGCTTATGTTTAAATAGAATACCTAAATCCATATACATGCATGACCAGTTTCACCTAGTTATGGAGTTACCATAACCATAACATTAGAGGCACTGATGTTATGACTTCACCACGGCGGAGTGATTGCTCGTGGTGTCCCTTCAGCTTTTGGCCATTTATATTATATTTATCATGTGGGGCGTATGGGTGCATCCTAGTTACATGTTTTCAGTCAGGATTTCATGGTGAATGTGGTGTGTGCCTTGCATCCTTCACAAGGAGCTGATCCCTCCTACCCAGAACCAGTATATTAAATTAGAGGCAGCCCCTCTAATTTGCATGATGAGGTCACCCCTCCAAGTATTCATGCACGGTGGATTTTCATGACCTATATTGGCTAATGGTAAAATATGTTAAACAGTTATCATAAGATAAACATAAGGCCTTTCAAACTATAAAACCAGTTTTATGAACATGTTCCAGGTTTTCCAGGACTTATACATTTCCGCTGCTATTAAGTCTTTATCATGTTTCAGTCATTTATATTATGTCTATATCCATGCACTGAGCGTTATGCTCAGCCGTTACTTTCCTTTCCATGTCCCAAAACGGCAGGTACCCTAGGAAAGACCCGAGCGTTTGGAGGACGTGCGTAGGATGGAAGCTGCTAGAGACTTCTTTTCCTTTTTGCCTTCATAAACTTATGCTTGTTTAGTCTTTCATTCATTTCTTTTGCTTTATTATGTTTTGGGCTTCTGTTTGGGAACCGATGTTCGATTCTGGTTACCCCTATGGTCATGTAATGTTTTAGACATTTATCCTTGTATGCTTTGATGACACGCCATAACTACGCGTGACATTCCATTTATCAAAATGGGGTGTTACAGGATCACTGTTGAAGGTGCTGGTTGTTTAATAGATTCTCCTCCTTAGGCTGAGCAGTGTCTGCTTCTTCTTCAGAGGTGGAGGTTGTTGAATTCTCCCCCTCAGGCATAGCGCCGGCAGTAGTTGTGCCTGATCCAGGTTTGAGGAGCTTAACAAATTCTTGATGGACAAGTAAGTAGATTTCTTTAAGTTCCTCTTGTAAGAGCTCCTAAAGAAGTTTTCTTGAAGGCTCAGACGCCTTGGCAATAGCTGCAACATTTGCTTTGACAGCTGTTGTAAGGACTGGTGGCATGTATTGTTGAAGACTCTGGTCTAGAACAGTTGGGAGGTGAGTTTACAAGGCATTTCCCAGCAGTTACGGAAGCAGTGCAGTCATAGAGGACTCCATAGATGAAGTTAGTGAAGTCTCTAGTGTGGTGGTGAGTTCCTCAACAGCATGGGTGAGTGTTTTCAATTCAGAGAGGATTACATCATTTGTGACTTTAGGCTTGGTTTTACTAATGTCACCCCTCTTGACCCAGAGATCCTCAGCGGCTAGTTCCTGAACATCTTTCATTCGAGGAACATGGACAGGCTTGAGGTTTTGTAAATGTTCTAAGTGTTGCATCGCCCCTAGTTCCATGACATTTGGCAAAGTGGGAAAGGGAACTTGGGTTGGTGCACAGAGCCTCTGGTCCAATAGCTGCTTGGCAGCTAGTTCTTGAACATTTGTCATTGATGGTAAGGAGATGGGTTTTAATTATGATGTAACTTGGTCATCATCAGCTTCCATATCAGCATAGTCTGAAATGGTCAAGTCATCTTCAATAATGAAGACCTCATCCTCTGGTATGGAATCAATGTCTGACATGGCATCCAGATCAATGTGGGGGGCTTCAGCATTTTCATCACCAGCAATGGAATAGGCATCATCATTTTGCTGTTCTTCATGAAGATTATGAGCCTGTTATGATATTTGTTAGTAACCAATGTGAAAAAAATATGAATTTATAGATCGCCATTCGCTGCCCCTAGGAAAGCTGGGTGTGATTATCCAGCCCCCCCCCCCCCCCCCCCCCTAAGTATTTCTCCTTAGGACTCTTTTAAGTGTGAAACAAATATGTTGAAGGGTCGCCATTAGCTGCCCCTAGGATAGCTGGGTGTGATTATCCAGCTCCCCCATAAATATTACTCCTTGGGACTCTTTTGATTTGTGAAAATTATGTGGTGAATGGTCGCCGTTCGCTGCCCCTAGGATAGCTGGGAGTGATTATCCAGCTCCCCCTGAAGGATTGCTCCTTGGGACTCTTTTAATTGTGAATTCATGGAAGTTAAAGGTCGCCATTTATCGCTGCCTATAGGAAGACTGAGGGTGATTATTCAGTCCCCAAAAAAGAATAAATTATTTGGGACTCTTTTAGTTGTGACATATTTGAAGGTGATGGTCGCCTTTTATCGCTGCCCCTAGGAAGACTGAGGGTGATTATTCAGTGCCCCCAAAAGAATAAATTCTTTGGGACTCTTTTCATATGAGGGGACCCAGAGACCACGTGAGGTGTAGAGACTCTGGGTCGGGACCTATAGCATGCTCAAGTTGCTATGGATAATAGCACAGTCCAGAGGGTTAAGGATCATCGGGGTGCGTTATGAGCACAAATGAATCATTTCCTTGTGTTAAGACAGAGTGTACAGATAATCCTAAGAGTTCTAGGTGCTGACACAAACACTCTATGGGTTGAGGCAAACCCTAAGACTTCATCACTCTTTCTTACAGAATGCTGAGAGTGATTGTATGTGAACCTCCAAGAGAATAAAATGGCAAACTAATACCTGAGAGATATCAGCGTTGAGAAGGTTCTTAGTCATCTCTGCTGACTGGGAGACGCTAGAATCAGGTTGTTTGTCAGCGGCAAGCTCTTCAACCACATCCTCCAGAGAAGGGGATGAGTTCTTCTTAGTCTTCTTTGTCTTGAAAGGATTAACAGAAGGGGTTTTAGAGGAAAGGAGGATGTATTTCCTCTTCTTCTTCTTGTCCTTGGGTGCCTTGGGCTGAGAAGAGGACTGTACAAAGGTCTTGGACAGATACTTGTCAGTTGGTCTTTCAGCATTCACCTTATTGTGAGGGATCAAGGGCTCTCCATCAGCAACGAGTAGCCCAGCAACCTGCATCATGTGCCTGCTGAGAGGCACTTCATCCTCCAAGGGAGTCTTCAGTGAGGCTGCAGTGATGTGATAAGGAGAGAAGGAGAGAAGTTCATCATTTGTGTAGCCTTCACCCAGCATATCTTCTAAGAGAAGAGAGATATCTTGTGTAACAGATGGTGGCCAGTCGATTCTTCTTCCCTTTGTTTTCCAGCTTAGCAATGAGGTCAGAGTAAAGTATGTGAGTGATCCCTATATCTTGCCCCCAGATTAAGCTGTAAGCAATTGCTTGTTGGGCACCATTAAGTTGATCATGTGACCCCTGGTTTCCACCCAGACATTTCACAATGTACAACATCAGCGTTCTCCAGATGGGTGAAAAGTAATTTACTTTGATCAGTGATTTGTTATAGAAACCTTGGGTGGTGAAAGGTTTATCATTGTCGTCATGAGGACGAAGGGTGGCCAGAGCCTTCTTCACCGTGACGCTGGCAGGCACAGCGGACATGCCTTCATTGACTGGAAGTCCAATGACTTTGGCAAAGGTGTGAAGATCAAAAGTAAGAGGTTGGGGATGTGTGGAAAGATTGAAGGTGATGTGTGAAGAGGTTTGATCAACTTCGACGCTGTACCAGAACTCCTTCAAGTATTGGTGGTAGCATGTGGAAGGTACTCTAGTAATGGCTTCAAAAATGGTGGAGTTCTTGAGGAAGGAGAACAATGGATGGTAGAGGGAATTGTGGTGTTCCAAAGGAGCTACACAGTTGTTCAAGGCGATCTTACCATCGTGTATCACAAAATCTACGTTTGAGGCGGCCAAGACGGTGAAAGATGTGTTTGTTGATGAAGACGTCATTGTTGATGTATGGAAGAAATGGAGGTTGTGAAGAAGATGAAAAGTATGTGTGTGTGAAAGTAATGAGTAATGTGAAGTTTAAAAAATGAGTCAAGGGTTTTGATAAAAGGTTCACCTATTTTTCAATTAAAGTATTTAATGCGAAAGTTTACCTTTTAAGAAAAGTGGGAACCCTTGACTCTTCATGTGATTTTTCTGTCCCTTGGAAAGTGGGAAAGTTGTTGACAGTAAAGAATAATTATTTGAATTAAATATGGGAATATATTAACTCCCATTGGAATGTAACTACCTCGTTACATTAAATTCCCTTTAATGCCTAGAGACAGAGATCATTTATCAGATTTGTTTACCAATATTGAGCATACCCATCTCAGCAACCAACCTAGTTAAACTTGGCTTAGCCAGAGGCTTGGTGAATATATCAGCGAGCTGGTATTCAGTGGTTATAAAATAAAGCTCAATATCACCTTTTAAAATATGGTCTCTGATAAAGTGATACCTGATGTCAATATGCTTAGTTCTGGAATGAAGTACCGGATTATTGGAGATGTATATAGCACTTGTGTTGTCACATAATATGGGAATCTTTTCATAAGTGATCCCATAATCAGCCAGCTGACTTTTCATCCAGAGAACTTGAGCACAGCAACCAGCGGCCGCTACGTATTCAGCTTCAGCTGATGACATGGCCACAGAGTTTTGTTTCTTGGCACTCCAGCATACTAACTTTCCTCGAAGGATTTGACAACTCCCAGAGGTGCTCTTTCTATCAAGACAGCACCCAGCATAGTCAGAGTCTGAGTAGGCTTTGAGGTCGAAGCCTGATCCATTTGGATACCAGAGACCCAATGTGGGAGATCCTTTTAAGTACCTGAAAATTCTTTTGACAGCTACAAGGTGGGATTCCTTGGGGTTAGCTTGGTACCTAGCATAGAGAAATGTGGCAAACTGTATGTCTGGTCTGCTTGCTGTGAGGTACATCAGTGACCCACTAATGCCTCTATATAAGGTCTCATTAATAGAGACCCCTGAGTCATCAGCTCCCAAGTTGTTGGGAGGAAGCATGGGGCATTTCACTGATGCACAATCAGACAGATCATACTTCTTGAGCAAATCCTTAACATATTTTTTTGACAAATGGAAATTCCTTTTGAATTTTGTTTAAATTGAAAACACAAGAAAAAAGTTAATTCCCTCATCATGCTCATTTCATACTTTTTGGTCATTAGTTTGGCAAATTGTTTGCTCAATGTAATATTGGTTGAACCAAAAATAATATCATCCGCAGAGATCTGTACTAAAATGACATCACCCTTGGACCTATAAGTGAATAGGGTTTGATCAATGGTACCTCTGACAAATTTATTTTCAAGTAAGAATTTTGATAGGGTTTCATACTAGGCTCTAGGCGCTTGTTTCAGCCCATAGAGTGCTTTGTGAAGTCTGTAGACGTGGTCTGGATACTCACTGCTTTCAAACACTGGGGGTTGATAGACATATACTTCCTCTGCAAGCTTACCATTTAGGAAAGCACTCTTCACATCCATCTGGTATACAGTAAACCCTATATAAGCTGCAAAGGCTAGGAAGATTCTAATAGCTTCCAATCTGGCTACTGGTGCAAACATTTCATCATAGTCAATCCCCTCAAATTGATTATACCCCAGCACCACAAGCCTAGCCTTGTTTTTAACAATCATGCCAGCTTTATCCCTCTTGTTTTTGTAGACCCATTTAGTTCCAACCACTTGTTTCCCAGCTGGAGCTTTTACCAGAGTCCATACCTTGTTCCCCGTGATCTGATTCAACTCATCTTGCATGGCAACAACCCACCCTTCATCTAGAAGCGTAGCAGCCA
Organism: Glebionis coronaria; assembly: GCA_025667525.1. Lineage (NCBI taxonomy): Eukaryota > Viridiplantae > Streptophyta > Magnoliopsida > Asterales > Asteraceae > Glebionis > Glebionis coronaria. The sequence goes on from CM046877.1 coordinate 426,986,181, forward strand.
CATTCTTAGGTTCATTCTCAGAGAGAAAATCAGCGAAAAGGCATTCATTCGCTGAGGCGGATTCTAGAGATCTCAATTTTCCTCTGGTGGTGACTCCCTCAGAGGGTTCACCAAGAATATTCACCAGAAGAATATCTTGGTTCCTACTCCATTTGGATTGAGGAGCAGGGGTCTCTACGGGTTCAGGAGTCACAGCAGGTTCAATGAATGTTGGGGGATATTCACATATTATTTCTTCATCCATAATCTCTTCATCAAGAGGAGAGATTGGTTCGATGAGATCAGCATTCACTGTAGTGGGTGGAGTGATTGGTTCAACATTTTCAACCTCTAGAGTGATGTCAGAGATTGAATGAGGATCAAATGCATGAACATAAGGAAAGTTCTTGTGACAGACCTTAGATGATTCCTTGGGATTTGAGAAATCATCCTCTGGATATGATTTAACTTCATTGAAGTCAATGTCACATTCTTCTGTGTTGGTGTGATTAATGACAACATCTGCTTCATTAAAGGTGACATGGATGGATTCTTCTAGTTCTTGTCTGCGGATGTTGAATACCCTATAGGCTCTGGAGGTGGGAGAGTAGCCAACGAAGAATCCATCATCAGACTTTTCATCAAATTTTCCTAGGTAATCTCTGTAGTTGTGAATGAAAACAGGGCAACCAAAGACATGGAAGTAGCTTACATCAGGGGCTCTCTTCCTATACACTTCATAAGAGGTCTTACCGTGTCTCTTCACTATAATGGATCTGTTTTGTGTATAATAGGCTGTGTTCACAGCTTCACCCCAAAATTGTTTTGGAAGTCTTGATTCGCTGAGCATGGTTCTAGCAGCCTCTATGAGGGTTCTGTTTCTTCTTTCAACGACACCATTTTTTTCAAGGGTGCCTGGGTTAGAAAAGTTATGTGATATTCCCTTTTCATCACAAAAGGTTTCCATGGCATGATTCTTGAATTTAGTGCCATTGTCACTTCTGATAGCCTTAAATCTGCAGCCATTGAATTTCTCTATTTCTCTGATGAAGGACATTATTCTTTCAGCAGCATCACTCTTTCTTTTGAGAAAGAATACCCATGTTAATCTAGAGAATTCATCTACAATGACTAGTGTATACTTGTTGTGATTAAGGGATTGAGGTTTTACTGGTCCAAATAAGTCCATGTGAAGAAGATGGAGGCACTTATTTATGGAGAATGATTGTTTTGTCTTAAATGAGGCTCTGTGGTGCTTCCCTTTCTCGCAGGCTGAGCAGGGTCCGTCTTTGGTGAAAGTCAGAGAGGGAAGCCCAACTACTAAATCATTCTTGGCCAGTTTGTTGATGTTTTTGAAGTTGAGATGGGAGAGTCTCTTATGCCATAGCCAATTTTCACTATCAGATGCTTTGGCATAGAGACAGGTGTTTGTCCCTTCTGGACATGATGTCATGTCGATGACATACACATCCCTTCTTCTGGGTGCAATTAGAACAACATCATCATTTTGATTGAAGATTGTTCCTTGGGTCTTAGTTAACAGAAGTTTGAAGCCAGCATCGCAGAGTTGACTAATGCTGATTAAGTTGTGCTTCAGTCCATTGACATAAGTAATATCGGGATTTTTAGTCCTTTAAAATTATGTTCGTTTTTCCTCGACTCGACTCGAATTGAAATCGGACTTAACGTTACGACTTAACTTTGTTTTTGGTAAAAAAGTATTTTTGTATCTTTATCTATTTAAATTTAAAAACTAATGAAACAAATAAAACTAATCTAATTTAAAATTAATCTAATAAAAACTTTTAAATGAAATCTATTTTTAAAACAAATCTAATCTTAAACTAATGACTTTTTAAATAAAAACAATTTTAAACTAAATTTTAAACTAATTAATTTTAAACTAAACTATTTTAGACTAATAAATTGACGCAAAAGAATATAATTTTTAAATAAAACTTAATTAAAAACTAATTTTAAAAACTTTTATAAAAACGAAAATAAAGACTTTTAAATAAACTAAACAAAATGAAAGAAAGTAAATAGAGTATATTTTTTTTGTCTTTTTATATTTTATAAAAACTGATTTAAAAGAAAATAATAAATAATAAACAAACTTTAAATTGATTTAAACTAAGTTATTAAAACTGGCAACTATTTAAAACTCACTATATTAATCAAACCGGACATAACTAAACTCAAAAGTAGTCCTGGTACAATGGTTGGGACGCAGGACATGTGAACGGGAGGTCTGGGGTTCGAACCCCAGCCAGACCCAATATTTTTGCTATTATTATTTTTAACTTGGAATTTTTACCAACAGATCAGATGTATCTGTTAAGTTCAGCAAATTCAGCAACTACCAAAACCAAATAAGCTCTAATAACCGAATTAAATAAGCAGTAAGCTAATAACTTAAAACTATAAGAAATTTGAATTGAAATAAGGAAAATAAGCATATAAACTAAATAATAAGCTATAACAAGGCAAATAAACTAAATAAGCTAGACGAAAAAGCTACCTTATCTAAACCAACTAAGCAAACCGAGATAAGCTAAATCAAATAAACTAATAAGCAGTATCTAAGATCGAATTACCTAAAAGCCTGAAACAAATAAACTACTAGATGAAAAAGCAAATAAGCCTAATAACTGAGAAAGATAAAAAAATCTGATAAGCCGAATCTAAATAAGCTAAGATCCCTATTATGCTAAATTCAACAGAACAGAATATAACCAAATCTAAAAAAAATCTGAAATAAATCCTATCAATAAACAAAACCAGTAAGCTATAAAATAAAAAAACAAGCAGATTCAGACAAACATAAATAAAAAATATGAACTTAAATAAATCTAAAAACTTAACACAAAAGCAGATCCAATAAACTAACTACCAAAACAAAACTAGCAGATCAATCATAGATTAAAACTTAAACATAAAATTAAAAAGAAAATCAAACCCGATGTCGAAAACCGTTGAGAAGAAGACTGAGGCGCTGAGCCGTCTTATCGAAAACCGAACAAACACCACCTTCGAACAACCTTCTTCTTCGAACCAAATAGTAACCGAAGCAACAAATAACATTCGAACCCGATTACTTTGAATTTATCCGAACAGTAACCTTAATATTTCCCAGTGGGGGAAATATTTATAACACTTTCCTTTTTATTTATTTAGTTATTATTTTTTTATTTTTTTTTTCTTAATAATAATAATGATAAACAAGAACAGTGGTATTAAAAAAAAGAAGCAGAAGATTAAATCAATATTCGACGGTAAATTAAAGAGACAAATTAAAATAAATTTTTTTTTTTCATTAATAAAAAGAGAGTACATAACTGGGAATTAAAAAAAACATAATAAACCTAATCTAATTTTTCAGAAAATTAAATCTAATCTACTCCTAATTAAAAAAAAACTGAAAATAAAATAATGAAAAGCTTGATCCTCTATTACATGATGTGGGGGTTTTTATAGGCAAAAACCACCAAAACTTTCTTCAATCTCCTTGGAGGCCAAGGCTTCCAATCTCGACCGTTTGATCAAGCTTGAAAAGAAAGCTAAAGATGAGCCGTTGGATCTTCTGTTTCTCTTTCTTCACGCGGATTGCCACGGTGGATTGAGGACCACCTTGTGGTGAGTGCTTCCGATTTGTGGGGGAATTAATTTCCCCTTGGTGAATTAAACAATTAAGGGAAAACCCCCAATTTTACTGCTTAATTTTTGTGAGGTAAAAATTAGGGTTTGTGGGTTTTGACTGTAAAAAATGGGGGTTCGTTTGTTAAAGAGAGAAGGAGTGAAATGGTTGGTCTTTGTTTGTATCGGATAATGGGGTGGGTAGGTAAACTTTTTATTTAAAGAAAGGGTGTGGGATTGGGTAAAACAAAATGTGAGGGTAAGGTTGGGTGTGGTAGGGTACACGGTAAAATTGGGGTGGGACGGTTTTGCTTGGAGCACGTGTGTGGTAAGGGAAAAGTTGTAATATGTGTGTGAGTTAAATAATGGGGTTTGTGAGTATGTTGACCGAAGTGTTGACTAACAAAATAAAAGCAATTTCGTCCAAACCTTGTAAATGTCCCAAAAAAAATGGGCTTGAGCCCAAAATGCAATCTTCCAAATTCCAATCCGTGTGAATTTTAAGATTAAGGGCCTTAATGGGCTTCTTGCTTATTTGTAGATAAATATTTCCTCAAATGGGCTTTTGGGCCCATTTACCTAAATGTGGGACCCACTAAGCTCGAATATCTTCAAAAAGTTAAAATTCATTTGAGCGAACTTGATTTCGGCTTCCTTGATCGTTTCTTCAAAATCGTGTCGATTTTGCCGGGTTTCGTGATCTTTGGCACACTTTTGATCTTTTGACTTTGTCTTCGTCTCTTTTTGGACTTTTCTTCAACATTTGACCGTGAAATCCCGTGTTTTCTCTTCTTTTGATCATTTGTACCTATTTTAACACAAAGACACAAAACAACGCGTAATTCCGACATTTATGATATAAAACATATGATTAGGTCTTGTTTTTCCTTGATTTTAGTGGCAAAAGGATAAGTGTTTACACACTTATTAAATCCCCTACACTTGACCATTGCAATGACCCCATGCAATGCATTATTTCAAAGCAAAAAGTTACATTTTCCTCATAATTAATCCATCTCGGCCTTTATTAAGATATACTACTATTACTACGACGGAAAGATAAAACTTAAAATGAGACAAAAGTTTTAACAATTTATTTAACTTGGAAATTTTTAGATGGAAGAAACTCGTAAAGAAATCTAAGACTTAGATTAGGGCTTTGGTGTCATGAATATAAATCACCCTCAAGTTTCACGTTCCCCATACCAAGCATAAAAACGAGATCATAGTTATTACAAGTTAGCACAACTAACACTTACTCATGTGGTTTAGTTAATCACTTAGACTCCCTTATTCCTACGGTGTATCTCTTGTATTTTATTTTTTTGTCTTGAATGATCACGAGGATGCATTTTTGACTTATTTCGATAATTTATTAAGGCCAAAAATAAAGTGGGACGATTTAATCAATAGTTAGCTAAAGGACAAAATCTTTTAAAACGGCTTCTCGAAACCTCAAAAAGTTCATATCTTGGCATAACTCGTTTCACGATTTGAGACCTTTCTCGGACCGATATTTGGCTTGTTCTTCAAACTTCAAATCTTGAGAGACGATCTTGAAATTATGGTCTTCTCTTCATTTTGGTATACATCTTCATAAGGAGTGAAAGATGCTTCAAACGTTGACCACGACTTCTTCATTTATCCTCTTCTTTATTTAGGACTTTGATATACAACGATCCGCCTCCTTTTCGGACTTGGATCTATTTATCCTCATACCTTGTTAGGGTCTTTTTGGATAGACTTCTCCATGATCTTTAGGGGAGTAATTGCTTCTCGTCGTGTGTCTTGATCCATCATATTGATTTGGATTAATGATCTTCACGTCATCTTTGGATCTTTAGCAAAAAAAAGTGAATCCTCATGCCTTGTGAGGGCCTTTTTGGACTCGGGTATCCTCATGCCTTGTTAGGGCCTTTTTGGATAAGCCAATCTTCGCGTCCCGTTTCAATAAGTTATGCCTTGGCTATGAACTCTAATTAATACCGAGCAACTTTTAAACGATCTTGTGCTAGAAGCTAAGTAACCTTTTAAATCGTACAACCTTATTTATTGCAATTATATTTATTAACAAGTGATGGGAGAAAAAGCTCATAACTAACTCGCATAAGTTAATGAAAGAATACCGAACTTATAATTAACTCTATCATCTCTCGTTCTCCACAATTTAAAATCTCAAGGAATGAGACTCGTGAATGCTTAGCCTAATAAACCAATTAAGGTCTACATGGTTAAGGATACTAGCTAGAGTAAACTCGGATAAGTAAACTCGGGTTGAGTCAAAATATTCACGACGGGCCTAATATATCAAAGACGTCTAAACTCGTTAAAACCATTTATTTATTTTTTATCTTTATTCTTGAAATGAAATATATACATACGATGCGAAAACTAAAGGAAAGAAAATAAATGAAAAATACTACTAGACCAAAATAGATCAAAAATTTGAAAAACGTTGAAAAGTTTTAAAAATTTTCCGGAAAAATGAGGTCAAATTCATGGAAAAGCCCACTAAAATTCGATAGAAGGCCCCCTACACTTAATATAAACATTGTCCTCAATGTTTAAGCATGTGGGCGAATAAACTCCCCTACACTTAGGACATTGAGTGCGTTGTTTAAATCGAGCTAAGGAAAGGACAACTAAAGTGATTACATTTATTCGTTTTATACAAGTGTGAATCACAATAGCAAAAACTTATCGAAGGAACCGGGTACTTGGGAAACACGGGAACACGGGTCTCGTCAAAAGTACCAAAAGTGGATCATCAAAGCACATGTACCTACACAATCACAACACACAAAACAAACAACCTACACGGCTCCCCCTACACTTATTGTAGAAAATAAATAAAAGATAGATAATCTGGTTGCCTCCCGAGAAGCGCTTGTTTTTGTTAACCGAGTCACGAGCCTGACTCGACCCCGAATTAAATGGTCCATGGGGAAGCCTCGAATGTGATACCGGGATCAAAGATCTTGTCCTCGGTCCCGGATGAACATAATAAATGAGAGGCAGGAGGATAAGTCATGAAAGGTAAAAAGGTCCTCTCAACATACGAAAAGTATGTGAGGTCGTGATCCACGGGAGGTGGGGTGGGTAAAGTAGAAAAATTGTCATCCCCCAAAGACAAAGGATGGTCACTATTCGGCAAAGCCGTAAAGGTATCAATCAAAGAATGGTCAATGTCACCTCCCGGGTCAAAGCAATCATCCTCATGAACGTGAATCTCTTCGATTTCTTCATCGTAGATAGGCTCGTCAAACAAAGGTTTGTCGTTCCCCTCATTGAGGATGTTAGAAATTCTCTCGAAAAGATCACGATCAAGTACGAAACCATCATTCATTTGTGGGATTTGTTGATAAGTTAAATCCTCACGAATGTGGTAAACGTAATTCTCATTAGAGGAGTGTTTATTAGGTAACTCCTCGAGAATAGGATGCGTGGTTATGTGAGTTGGTTCGTCATTAAAAATAAGACGTTCCAACTCATCAAGTTCGGCCTCGATATTGGAAAAATCGACCTCACTTGTAGGTGGAAGTGGAGGTAAAAGAGCTAGCTCTCGGTCGATAATTTCCTTAATCTCGGGCTCGAAGATGAAATCATCATACTCACCACATATAGAACTCTTATTGGAAGAATCAATTATCGCATTTGGATTTGTGAGTATGTGATCATGGACTAGCGGAACGACCGTGTCCGTAAGCTCAGCAAAAGTCGGCACATCACAAACTTCATCAAAGAATTTGTCGAGCCCAAAATCGCTAATCTCACTCGATGTATCAAGATCCTTAGATGCATTCGGGATATTGAGAGAAGGAATTACAATTGCACTAGGACATTGAGCACAAAGATCACTCCAAGAAATAGTAGTCTCATCGTCATCATCATAAAAGTAAGAACGCACAAGAGGAGGAGTAGAAACACTAAGAGTAGAAACTTGCTCTTGTTGTCTTTCGTCATGCAAACTAATTTTGATTTGTTTTAAGCTTTCGAGAATTTCCTTAATAGAAGGTTGATGAACGATGGAGTTTTGTGGGGGTTCAAAATTTTGAAAACCGGAATTATAGCACGGATGTGGCTCATAATTCATCGGTCGACAATAAGAAGTATCGTGAGGGCCCCCACAATGATTGCAACACGGGTATTGAGAAAAACCCGGTGCATGATGAGGATAGGGATTGTCATAGACGGGAGGAGGGGAGAAATTTGTGTAAGAGGAGAAGTACGAATTTCTAGAATTGCACAATGGACAAAATCCAAATTGTGTATCGTCGATATCGGAACCACACTTCGCACAAGTACACCATGGACAAATTGGAAAACCGAGCCATGGTCTCCCACACCGAACGCAAGACAAATCCATGAAGAATTATCAATAAGAGGTGTTGAGAAAAAGAATTAAACACAATAGAGGATAAAGAAGAATATTTTTGTATTTTTTAGAAAATATATATTCACAAAAAACAAAAGAAATCGAATAAGAAAAATAACAATAATACGTAATATTTTTGGTGTAATACGTTTAGGAAAACGTATTACTTTTGGATTTTTTTAATTTTTTTGGTGCAATTCTTAGGAAAGAAATTGTTTTTGTGATTTTTTAATTTTTTTGTATTTTTAAGTTTTTGATTTTTTTTTTGTATTTTTGATTTTTTTGTGCAAGAAATGTAACGTTCAAAGAATGAACGGATCCCAAAATCCAAACGTCTTCACGAAAAATCGTCAATCGTACGAGCGAAGCGGCAGCGGCGCCATTTTAATATCGGGATTTTTAGTCCTTTAAAATTATGTTCGTTTTTCCTCGACTCGACTCGAATTGAAATCGGACTTAACGTTACGACTTAACTTTGTTTTTGGTAAAAAAGTATTTTTGTATCTTTATCTATTTAAATTTAAAAACTAATGAAACAAATAAAACTAATCTAATTTAAAATTAATCTAATAAAAACTTTTAAATGAAATCTATTTTTAAAACAAATCTAATCTTAAACTAATGACTTTTTAAATAAAAACAATTTTAAACTAAATTTTAAACTAATTAATTTTAAACTAAACTATTTTAGACTAATAAATTGACGCAAAAGAATATAATTTTTAAATAAAACTTAATTAAAAACTAATTTTAAAAACTTTTATAAAAACGAAAATAAAGACTTTTAAATAAACTAAACAAAATGAAAGAAAGTAAATAGAGTATATTTTTTTTGTCTTTTTATATTTTATAAAAACTGATTTAAAAGAAAATAATAAATAATAAACAAACTTTAAATTGATTTAAACTAAGTTATTAAAACTGGCAACTATTTAAAACTCACTATATTAATCAAACCGGACATAACTAAACTCAAAAGTAGTCCTGGTACAATGGTTGGGACGCAGGACATGTGAACGGGAGGTCTGGGGTTCGAACCCCAGCCAGACCCAATATTTTTGCTATTATTATTTTTGACTTGGAATTTTTACCAACAGATCAGATGTATCTGTTAAGTTCAGCAAATTCAGCAACTACCAAAACCAAATAAGCTCTAATAACCGAATTAAATAAGCAGTAAGCTAATAACTTAAAACTATAAGAAATTTGAATTGAAATAAGGAAAATAAGCATATAAACTAAATAATAAGCTATAACAAGGCAAATAAACTAAATAAGCTAGACGAAAAAGCTACCTTATCTAAACCAACTAAGCAAACTGAGATAAGCTAAATCAAATAAACTAATAAGCAGTATCTAAGATCGAATTACCTGAAAGCCTGAAACAAATAAACTACTAGATGAAAAAGCAAATAAGCCTAATAACTGAGAAAGATAAAAAAATCTGATAAGCCGAATCTAAATAAGCTAAGATCCCTATTATGCTAAATTCAACAGAACAGAATATAACCAAATCTAAAAAAAATCTGAAATAAATCCTATCAATAAACAAAACCAATAAGCTATAAAATAAAAAAACAAGCAGATTCAGACAAACATAAATAAAAAATATGAACTTAAATAAATCTAAAAACTTAACACAAAAGCAGATCCAATAAACTAACTACCAAAACAAAACTAGCAGATCAATCATAGATTAAAACTTAAACATAAAATTAAAAAGAAAATCAAACCCGATGTCGAAAACCGTTGAGAAGAAGACTGAGGCGCTGAGCCGTCTTATCGAAAACCGAAAAAACACCACCTTCGAACAACCTTCTTCTTCGAACCAAATAGTAACCGAAGCAACAAATAACATTCGAACCCGATTACTTTGAATTTATCCGAACAGTAACCTTAATATTTCCCAGTGGGGGAAATATTTATAACACTTTCCTTTTTATTTATTTAGTTATTATTTTTTTATTTTTTTTTTCTTAATAATAATAATGATAAACAAGAATAGTGGTATTAAAAAAAAAGAAGCAGAAGATTAAATCAATATTCGACGGTAAATTAAAGAGACAAATTAAAATAAAAACAATTTTTCATTAATAAAAAGAGAGTACATAACTGGGAATTAAAAAAAACATAATAAACCTAATCTAACTTTTCAGAAAATTAAATCTAATCTACTCCTAATTAAAAAAAACTGAAAATAAAATAATGAAAAGCTTGATCCTCTATTACATGATGTGGGGGTTTTTATAGGCAAAACCCACCAAAACTTTCTTCAATCTCCTTGGAGGCCAAGGCTTCCAATCTCGACCGTTTGATCAAGCTTGAAAAGAAAGCTAAAGATGAGCCGTTGGATCTTCTGTTTCTCTTTCTTCACGCGGATTGCCACGGTGGATTGAGGACCACCTTGTGGTGAGTGCTTCCGATTTGTGGGGGAATTAATTTCCCCTTGGTGAATTAAACAATTAAGGGAAAACCCCCAATTTTACTGCTTAATTTTTGTGAGGTAAAAATTAGGGTTTGTGGGTTTTGACTGTAAAAAATGGGGGTTCGTTTGTTAAAGAGAGAAGGAGTGAAATGGTTGGTCTTTGTTTGTATCGGATAATGGGGTGGGTAGGTAAACTTTTTATTTAAAGAAAGGGTGTGGGATTGGGTAAAACAAAATGTGAGGGTAAGGTTGGGTGTGGTAGGGTACACGGTAAAATTGGGGTGGGACGGTTTTGCTTGGAGCACGTGTGTGGTAAGGGAAAAGTTGTAATATGTGTGTGAGTTAAATAATGGGGTTTGTGAGTATGTTGACCGAAGTGTTGACTAACAAAATAAAAGCAATTTCGTCCAAACCTTGTAAATGTCCCAAAAAAAATGGGCTTGAGCCCAAAATGCAATCTTCCAAATTCCAATCCGTGTGAATTTTAAGATTAAGGGCCTTAATGGGCTTCTTGCTTATTTGTAGATAAATATTTCCTCAAATGGGCTTTTGGGCCCATTTACCTAAATGTGGGACCCACTAAGCTCGAATATCTTCAAAAAGTTAAAATTCATTTGAGCGAACTTGATTTCGGCTTCCTTGATCGTTTCTTCAAAATCGTGTCGATTTTGCCGGGTTTCGTGATCTTTGGCACACTTTTGATCTTTTGACTTTGTCTTCGTCTCTTTTTGGACTTTTCTTCAACATTTGACCGTGAAATCCCGTGTTTTCTCTTCTTTTGATCATTTGTACCTATTTTAACACAAAGACACAAAACAACGCGTAATTCCGACATTTATGATATAAAACATATGATTAGGTCTTGTTTTTCCTTGATTTTAGTGGCAAAAGGATAAGTGTTTACACACTTATTAATAAGCGACCCTTGTGAAGGTTATTCCATTACAATCCACTAAGCCATAACCCTCAGTAGCCCCTGAGGAGTCATCTCTAAAGACTACTTTTGGACCAGACTCCTTTTTATATCTATGTAGATATGGTTTAACCCTTGTCATATGTCTGAAGCACCCACTATCCAGATACCAAACAGATTTCTTCAGATATTCCTGCATAGATATAATAAAGCCAGATTAGTTTCTATGATGAACCCACTTTCCAGTGGGTCCATGCTGTCGCTGACCAGCGACATTGGTCCTTCTCTGGTTTCCTCCCCCTCTTTGGTTGCAGTATCTGGGTTCATGACGCATACTTCCATAGATGTCACATCCGGGATAATGCTCGCACTCATCAGAGTGATGGTCGAAGAAGCCGCAGTACTTGCATGGGGGATTTGGTCTGTAACCCTAAGAATTGTCTCTGGGTTTGGGCTCAACTCTTCTTGAGTGCCTGTGAGGAGTTTTTTTATCTCAATTGAGTTCTGGTTCTTTGAACCGCAATGATTTTCTCATTCTCTCTAGAGGTGTGTTCAGTAGACTCGCATGAGATACATTTTGGTTTCTTTGAGCAATCCTTAGAGGAATGATTTTTGAAACCGCAATGCTTGCAAGGCCTAAATAAAGTTGTCCCCTTAGTGCTACTAGATCCTTCACCAAGAGAGTTAACAGATGTGCTATTAACTCTGGGGTTGATTTGTTCTTTCAACCCCTTTACTTCTTCCATCAAGGTGAGGAGAAGTTGTTTGGTGGGTGAAAGCTCTTCAGGGGGAGGAGTGGGTTTGTTGGAGTCCTTGGGCACAAAAACCTTTTTGTTCGCTTTATCAGCGACTTTCAGAATTGAATTCCTAGGGGTTTTGGCTGGAGGTTTGGGCCAAGCAAGGAATCAGATGGGTTAGCACCAGCGAGTCTTGGTGGATCTGGTACCTCTGATTGTGTGTCAGAGTTTATCTCATCCACAAAGGTGGAAGATGGAGAAGAAACATCTGAAGGGACAAATTTAACACTGGGAACAGGTATATGATTTTTGTATCTACCCTTTCCCCCAGTAGCCTGAACCACATCACCTGGTATGGCTTCAACAACTATTTCTTCCACTGTGGATTGAGCCAAATTCCATTTTCCAATGGTTTTTCTGAGTTCAGAGTTTTCATTAGATAAAGATTCATTTTCAATGGACAATTTGCTTACTTCATGTTGAAGTTGATTGGCAAGATTCAGAAATGGTTTAAGATTTGTTAATTCAGATTGGCAAAGATTTAACTCTGTTTTAAGACTATGAAATTTGTTTAACAGGTTTTTGCTTTGCTCTTCCACAAAGTGGAGGTCAACCAAGGTATAGTCACTGACTTGGTCTCTATCAGGACCTTCAGGCATAAATAGAAGTCTTTGTACCTTTTTCATGGTGATGTCCACCCATTGACCAGATCTTGCTTCACTTTTACCCACAACAGGTTCTTCATCAGCAACAACCATAAAGGCTCTGACGGTAGTGGTTCCTTCATCATCAGATGTGAGGGGTTCATCATCCCAGTCGAATGAGGCAGCAATCAGACCTTTTTCATTCTTCTTAACATCCTTTTTCTTAGTTGCATCATCAGCTTTCTGGTTGAGCTTTAACAGCTCAGCTTTCAAGGCTTTGTACTTAACTTTATAGTCCTTCTTGCCCTCTGAGTCAGAGTGAGAAGTTTGCTTGAAGGGTGAGGTGGAAAACTTTTTCTTGCTGCTGTTGTTGCTGGATGAAGGAAAGCTTGGAGAAGAGGTTTTATTTGAGCAACAATCCTTCTGAAAGTGACCAGTCTTTCCACAAGTGTAGCATGACACCTTCGATTTATCAACCTTTGCAGCTCCAACTCTACCAGATCTCTTGTAGTACCTCTTTTGGTCAGCTAGAAGGGCTCCGTCATGGAACTCAGCATGTAATTCATCAAGAAATTCTTGACTGCTTCTGGTGTCCTCTTCTATGTCAGAGTCGCTGTCCTAAAAAGAACGGTTAGCAAAAAGAGCTTTTTAACTAGTGATATTGGTGGTAAACCTATCAGTTTCTGATTTGTAAATGGATTCAATTAGCCCTTCTTTATAGTTATACTACCAAACAGTTGGGCTAAAGTATCATTTTTGATAGCATTATTTGCTCTTACGGTCTAATTTAGGCTAAGCCATTTTCTAGGTAAACTATTGACAAATGTAGCATTAACCTCAGCCTTAGGTAGAACAACTCCATTATTTCCCAAATCATTCAACAAAATCTTAAGCCTAGTATAAGTTTATGCAACAGTTTCTGTTTCCAAAGCTTAAAAGCATTAAACTTAAGTCTAAGGGATTGGATTTTGGTTTCATTTGTTTCCTCTGGACCTTCATACCCTAGAACTAACTCAGTCCACATCTCCTTAACAGAGTTGCATTTAATGATGGACTTCATAATGTTCTTGGGTAGGCAAGAGACTATGATACTTTTGAGTCTCTTGTCCTGGTTAGCCAGACGTCTATCCGTTGGAGACCATTGCTTAACAGGCTTCTTAATGGGTCTCTCAGGGGTAGAGGAAACGGCCAGTGGTACATAGGGACCATTTTCTAAGATTTCTATCAAGAAGGGTTCTAAGCCATCTGAATATATAAGAAATTCACTTTTCCAAGTTGAAAATCTTCTTCATCAAACGCTGGAACATTGGACACATGTGACCCCCCTCGAACATCAAGTAGTTGGGGAAGGTCATCATCATTATTACCAGTGCTCACAACTGGTGTAGGCATGGTAGTAGATGTGGTGGCTGATGCGGTGGTCGAAGTGGTACCTTAACCAAAGGGTCGAGGAGGTACAGTATCAGTCATATTAAAATCTTGATTTTAAAAACAAGAACGGTTTTTATAAAATGTTTTATAAATATAACAGCTCTGATACCAACTGATAGTCCCTTAATATGACAATTGTTGAAACTATAACTCTTATAACCACGAAAACACAATGAAATACTTTTCAAACACGTAATGCTTTATTAACTGTTATAAACAAAGTATTACAAAGTGCTATGAATACACTCGTTGAATGACAACAAGAAATGAACCCTAGAACAAGTAAACTAGATTTGAGACTCAAGTTTACAAGGGAACCAATGAGACGCTGGTAGACAGTTGAGGCTCAGCGGTTCCAAGGTGAGAAATAACTTAGATAAATTATCCAAGCACAAGGGTTGGTTTAATTCTCCTTTCTCACTCCTATTTATAGTGGTACGAGGTTGCTTCCTTAGTGGGAGTAGTTGATACGTGTCACCTTCTGAATGGAAGAGTACAACGTATTAAATGCATGTCCAAATCGAGACATACCTTTAAGAACATTAGGTGAACAGTTCTGCCAACTGTTCACCTTTTGTCCCACTAGGTCGTACTAGGATTTATCTTGAATCTCTTGTTTTGTCCCGCTCAAAACACTTAGTAGATTCTCCCGCCTAAACTATAAAAGGATTGGACAAGCTTTGCTTGTATCAAACTTCGAGGGTTCTTAAGTGATCTCTGAGTATTGTCAACTCAGAGATCCTTGAACACCAGCACATTCCTTCTACATCCCAGCTATCCATAATCGCTAGTGAGTATGACTTCAGATTGTCATCGAATTCTCTGACGTTGTCTTTGACTTGAATGTTCCTGGTGTGCCAGCTGAGGCTTTGCCTTCCACTTTTCTGGTCTCTGTCGCTGGTCCTCTCAGCGATCATTAACACTTAGTCTAATTAAACAAATCTAGACTGGGCCATGGTTAAAACATTCATTTGCCCAACAATTTGCTTTAAGAAGTTTTTCACGAATCCACAACATATCCTTTATTGTTCTAACGATAATCTATTAGCGTAGTTCATAAACGGCTTTAGATATATTGTTGAACACCCTTTCCATGCTAGATCCTAAGCAGTCGACTCTTCGTATCTAGTATAGGGGTGCTCCACCTTTAGACTCGAAACATTGATGAAAATGTTTACTTTTAGTATGGGGGGTGAATAGATATTTTCCTTGCTACGCCCTCACGTTTTCCAATTTTCATCGTTTTGTTTTGTTTTGTTGCAAATAAGGGTAAAAAGGGCCAAATTTTAAATTTTTTTAGTTTTCATAAGTGTTTTTAAGACACAAATGTATATTTTCCGTTGGGCAGAATAAGAGCTAATTTTTGACTTGATGGGCATTTGGAGCCCTTTACATTCCTTAACCCGCTTAAATCAAGTTTGGCTAGACTTTTATATAGGGAACTATAAAACGTGAAAGTCTCAACTCATACGGGTTAAGAACAAGAACTTTTCGCAAGTTCCTAAAATTGATCCTAGGAAGTCACTTATCAAGGGAACTTTAAAACGCACTCTCTAAAACTTTCTAACTCAACGAACTTGCAAGCTCCAATAGGTGACTTGAAAACCCAAAACTTCGATTTAATATAGTCTTAATGAAGCTAATCCAAATTTGACTTAATTTTGACTTGCATGGCTAAGTATTCACGATTCTCTTTAATTAGAGGTCTTTATATAGTGAAGAACGAGAAGTGATAGAGTTAGACAAATGATCATGCTAAATGTAGAACATGAAAATGTTCTTTCAAAAACTCATATGTTTTTAATTGTGGTTTTTTCTCCCATAAGATCAATGTAGGATAAATAAATTGCAATAAGTAAGGTCGTACGATTTAAAGGGTTACTTAGCTTCTAGCCCTAAATCGTTTAAAAGTTGCTCGTGGTTGAATAGAGTTCATAGCCAAGGCATAACTTATTAAAGTGGGATGCAAAGATTGGCGAAGTCAAAAAAAGCCCTAACAAGGCATGAGGACTCCATTTTGTTGCTAAAGATCCAAGATGATGTGAAGTATCATTATTCCAAAATCAATATGAAGGATCAAGACACACGACGAAAAGCAAATTACTCCCATAAAGATCATGGAGAAATCTATCCAAAAAGACCCTAACAAGGTATGAGGATAAATAGATCCAAGTCCTAAAAGGAGGCGGATCGTTGTATATCAAAATTCCAAATAAAGATTGAAGAAAAATGATGAAGTCGTGGTCCAATTTTGAAGAATATCTGAAAAACGTCAAGTGAAGAAATTCCATATATGAAGAGAAGACAATTATTTCAAGAACGTCTCTCAAGATTCAAAGTATGAAGTAATGCCAAATATCGGTCAGAGAAATGTCTCAAATCGTGAAACGAGTTATGCCAAGATATGAATCACTTGCGATCCATGACAAATAGTTAAAAAATTCTAGATACATTTCCTTTCTTAATAATTAGGATTACGGGAGAAAAAGTATTACACAACTTAAATGTATGAGTAGTGTTAGCATTGTGACTTGTACCAACAATGATCTCGTTTTTGCACTTAGCATAGAATGTATGACAATCAAGGATGACGAACTTTACTCATTAAAACATTTACTTGTTTTTATTCTTTGACCCTAAAAGTCACATTCGTGATGAAAATCGTACATAATGTCTTTTAACACATCGTAGTAGTATAGCAAGTTTACTTTTCAATAAAGGTTCATAAAAGTGAATTTTGGAGATGCTTAGATACTTTATTCTAGCATTGCGTGAGGGCACGGTAATGGCTTAGTATGGGGGAGTGATGAGACTGTAATTATACATGGTCTCATCATTCTTTTAGGGCTTTAAATGCTAAAAATATCATAAAATACCATATATTATGCTTGTGTTTGTTACTTGTGTATTTTAGGTATGGATATCGTGAAAAAAACAAAAGATCACAATAAACAAGGAAAAACGAACACGAAAAATGAAGACGCACAATGAACCAGGCTCTAGTTGTGATTTTCCAAGAATAAGACCTTGAAGAATTGAAGTGGTACAAGAAAAGCCCTTCATCATTGAAGAACTGACACTTTATACCCTTGTATATTCATAATTACAAGTTTGGTCCCTAAAATTTGTTAAAATTTTAAAAAGGTCACTTAACTTTGAAGAATTGGCAAGATTAGTCCCTAAAAAATATGGATTTGTCAATATTGGTCCTCCTCAAAGTCAAACATACAAAGAAGACCTTCAAGAATCAATATTGTACAAGAAAAGCCCTTGAAGATTCAACAAATGTGCAAAAGAAGTCCTTAAAACCCTTTTGAGAAAGTTTTATGGCCAAAGTGTGAAAAACAAAACTTAACATGCAAAGGGAAATGGGTTTATATGCTGAAAATACTTGATTTGCTACTTTTCCCAAAAGACAAGGACCAAAACTGCCAAAGCCAAACATTCAAACCAAAAGAAAACGAGGCAAACACTTACTTTAGCACTATAAACGGATTAAACACTTTTACTATTCACCCTCCCTCCCCAGGTTTTACCTTCAACTTAAAAATGGGTAAAAACAAACTGGCACTTCCCACATGTGATTCACCCTCACACAAACCCACCCTATGCCTCACATCACATATTCCATCACCCATGGTCCCCACCCATTCACCAAACAGCCAATTAGAGGACGACTTAGCCTCCAAGTAAAGCCACGTGGCTCAATCAACAGCCCACACCTAGTGCTTGTTGCCTACGCACAAAATGAATAATTTGGATTGATTTGAAGCCTCAACAAACTCAAACACATTCTAGAACCCAAGGACATTTCTGGAAATTCAGTAGCTAGGGTTTTCTATTTTCTAGCATTTGTAACCTTAGTATTTGTCTATAAAAGGACTCCTCAACCTGTGAGGGAGCTTTTGTTCCATTTTCTAGGCATTCTAGTGTAATTCCTTTCAAATCAATATAAGTTGTGTATTTTGAAAAGTTTCAATTGTAATTCATTTTATATTGAATGAAGTTGGTGTTAGATGCTTGAATCTGAGTTCCACAATCATAATACAAGTGTTTTGGTCGTTTGTGTTGGCCACGTTTGAGTTTTGTTAAGTTTTCAAGTTTTTCAAGTTTTTGAAAAAGTTTTTTATAAGTAGTTTTGATCTAGGTGTTTAGATCTATTATTTTGCCTCTCAAATCCTTAGTGTTTGAGTGGTGAAGCTAGATCTTCATTGGAAAAGTTTTTACAAGCTTTGGAAAAATGGATTTTGTTCATAACTTTCTGATATTGCTTGAATCTGTTACTAACCCCTTCCAAGTCTTTAAGCTTGTTGAAAGCTTGTTACTAGAAAGCTTTTGAGAAGGTTTGTGGCTTTGGTGAGGCTGTTTGTTGTCTTGTGTTCATAATCACATAACAAAGGCCTTGGTTCAGCTGTTGAACCATCAACAAGGCCTCTTGTTGATTCACGGACCTTGGCTACTATCTAGTTGTTGATAATAGTCCAAGGAGCATTGTTGAATCCTCCTAGGAAGTTGTGGAGGATAGTTTCGTTCTCTACTCTCTTTTACTCTTTGGAAATTTTGCTAAAAATCTGTCATAGTTTAATGAACATGTGATTTTGTGTGTTAGTGTTTTTGTGGTTTAGTTTTTTCTTTACATCTGCTTAGCGTCATCTAGTAGACCTCTAGGATCAATAAAATCAGTAGGTTGTGTGATTGAAAAAGGATTTGGAACAAAAAGTACAAAAAGGGGGCAAAAGGGGGCAGGGTGCATTTTGGGTGCACAAGGCCTTAAGGCCCTTTGCCCTTGGATTTTTGGGTGGAAATCAGTCATTCAAGTGTTTTTAAGTGTAATTGAACCTCTGGTTTAGTCTCAAGTCTTGTGGAAAGTTTTGAACAAGTTTTGGAATATCTACAAAAGTTTGGTTTGGTTATGGTCAAACACATTAGAAGGCATAACTTTTTCATAAGTTGGAATTAGAGGCTATAATTTGGTTTGGGAATAGTCCTAGTTGGTATGCATCTCTGAGATATTTGTTTGTGTGAATTGGTAGCTTATTCAGGGACTTATAGCTTATCAAAAGACCCTACAAGTGTCAACTGCATCAACAAAAGTGACACTTGCATTTTGACCAACACTTGCATGAACCTTGTATGCCTATGGTTTTTGTTGCTTAATATCTATCATTTGGCTGTGTGTGAGTGTATCTTGCTATTTGGATTGCTTATTTGATAGCTTATAGGCCAACTAGCTTATTGGCTTATATCTACCAAAAACAAGGCTTTGTTAATCAACTGATTAGCCAAGTTCACTGGTCTTGACCTCAAGACTTCCTCCAAAAAGGCTCAAAACAAGCTTATAACCATATCATAAGCATAGTTTGAAAGTTTGGTAAAATTTGCTATCCGTTGACTTTTGTTGACTGATAGGTGTGTAAACACCCATCCTTTTTACCACTTAACTACAATAATAACCGAGCCAAAACGTGTATTTTATGTCGTAAATGTCGGAATTATGCGTGGTTTGTGTTTTTGTTGTGATATAGGACGAAAATGTGAGAAGGGGAGAAAACACGGTCATTCGCGGGCTTTTATCGAAGAAAAAGACGAAAGACGAAGTCAAGAAATCAGGAGTGCAAAAAGAACGGAAGTCCAAGACCAATTCTGAAGATTTATCGAAGAAAAAGTCAAAAGACGGAAGTTTACTAAAAGCCGAAGAACTCAAGTGTTATTTATGAAGAAATTTCAAGACGAGTTTAAAGAAATCCCGAGACAAAGTCATTAATGTCAAAGAACTAAGAAGATTAAGGACTTAATGATGCAATTATAGAAAGAAGAAAGAGTGGAGGAAGCTTCCTAAGCACCTCCCTAATCCTCCTATAAATAGATCATTAGGATTTACATTTCATTTTGTTGGCTAAGTGTGACAATTAGTGTTCCACCATTTTAATTACTTGTCATTTAAATACATGTCATTTACTTAATTGTCTTGCACCTTAAATTCATTTAATTTCAAGTAAGTTTCCTTTTAATTATTGTCAATCTTTACTTTTATTTGTTCATCTCCTATCTACCTTTCTTGGTTTATGTTTAATCTTTGTGCTTTATTGTTCATGTTTATGTTTTTGATGATTTATTGATTTGATTAAAGTGGGTTTTGATTGTTTTGATTAGTATTGTTAGTTTGATTGTTTTGGATTGTTTGTTTATGATTAGTAGATGTTTATTGATTAGTCTTGTTTAATCTTTTGTCTTAATTTGATTATTTTTGGTTAGATTCGTGTTATTTTGTTCTTCCTTGTTCTTCGCTTTCTGTTACTGTTCTTCCCCTGGTATTCCGAATCTAAGCTTGTGTTCCAATCAAGGTAGTTGCTGAATTCCGAATAAAGGGCTTTCTTTCGGAATAAGTGACATATTCCGGATCAGTTTGATATTCCGGATCAACAACAATATTCCGAGTGAAGAAAACATTCCGAATCAAGGAAAGTATTCCGGATCAGTGTTTGTTCATTCGGAACATTCTGAACAAAGAAGACATTCCGAATCAAGGCTGCTCATTCGGAACATCATATATTATGAACCAAGAAGATATTCCGGATCAAGTGGCTGTTAATTCGGAATACAAAATATTCCGGATCAGTAGCTGTTTCATTCGGAATATTCCGAACGAAAGATTTGGGGATTGTGCATTCGGAACATCTATTGTTTCGGATCAAGGTATTCATTCGGAATATATTCCGAATCAAGGCAATATTCCGAATTAAGACTTTATTCCAGATGAGTGACATATTCCGGATAAAGGATTTATTCCGGATGAAGGTTTTGTTCAAATATTCCGAATGAGTGTTTTGTTTTTTCTATTCCGAACGAAGAAGAATTATTCCGGGTGAAGGTGACATTCCGAACGAGTAATATTTCTAAGTGAGGTATTTTCAGGTTATTTTAAGTTACTGTTTTTAAGTTTTAATTTTTAATTTTTAAGCTTTACTTTTCCCGCCTTTTTCCTTAGTTGCACTTTAAGTTTACTTGCCTTAGGTTAAGTTTTAGTTGCGTTTTAAGTTTGCCTTAGGATAGTTTTAAGTTTGCGTTATTTACTTTAAGTGCCTTTTAAATTCTCGTCACGCTTTAATTTCTCGCCTTTTATTTTCAATTAGAGTTAGATTTGTATTAACGTCATTTTCATTTACATCTTGCATATTTATTTTAAAACAACCAAAAATATTCTTTTTCACCAAAAACAATTGAGTCACGTTTTGAACCGGAAATCAATTCGAGAAGATACCGAGAAACGAACTTTCAACCTAGTAAAATCTTTACATTAAAATGGCGCCGCTGCCGGCTCTTTTCGTAAAGATTAACGGTTTTCTGTGAGAGACGCGCTGCTTTTTGGGATCCGTTCATTCGTGAGCGTTATTTTTCTTGCTTAAAAAATTTCAAAAATCCATAAAAATTAAAAATTTTCAAAAATCCCAAAGATTTTATTTTCTTTATAATGTATATATATTCTCTTTGTGTTTGGTATTGTTTTCTTTTGCCTTTGTAGGTGTATGCGTACTAGATCTTCAAATTATCAAGAGCCCGAGACTCCTGAAGATTTAGCTATGACAGATGTTAACAACAACAATAATCCACCGCACCTCAATAATAACAACAACAATGTTCTTCCACAGCCCGATCTTCGGACAATGGAGGAGCTTTGTCAACCTACCATGTTTGGACGAGGAGGACCGATTGCGCCGATGCAAATCACGGCTCCAGAGTTTTCGTTGAAGCATCATATGATCCAGCAAGTGAAAACTAATCCTTTTCGAGGAATGCCTGATGATGATGCCAACAAACACCTTGACAAATTCATTACAATCACTCAAAGCATGAAGTTGCCCGGTGCCACAACGGATGTCCTTCGCCTTCAACTCTTTCCACATACTTTACCACACCACGCCGAGAAATGGTTTGATCGTCTCCCGAAAAATTCCATTCATACTTGGGATGACATGACTCAACGCTTTTTGTCGCGCTACTTTCCACCATCCATGGTCAAGAGCCTTCGCAATCAAATCAGCGGTTTCATGCAAGAACCCGATGAATCTCTCTTTGATGCTTGGGAAAGATATAACGTTTTGATCGATCGTTGCCCAAACCACAACATGCTTCCAGTCACATTGATTGATACTTTCTACAACGGTTTTACTTTTCGAGATCGTGATACGATTAATGCAGCCGCCGGTGGCACATTTATGAAAAGGAGACCCGAGGAGTGTAGAGAGCTTATTGAAAACATGACTACTCATCACAGAAACTGGGATTCCTCCGCTTCTTCAAGGAAAAACTCGATAGTCAATGTTTCTTCGAATTTAGCAAACCCCGATATGACCGAATTCACCCGCATGATGGCCGAAATGAACAAAAATATCTTGCTCCTCGCTACAAATCAACAACAAGTTAAAGCGGTAGCCAATCCTTGTGAGACATGCGGCGGTCCTCACTCATACACTGATTATCCTTCTACTCAAGGAAATCCGGAAACCGTGTATGCGGCTTATGGTAATTATTCACCGGAAAATTACCAAGCCCGACCTCAAGGGGATAGAAATTTGCTGAGTTACCGGTCCAACAACTACCTTTCACCCGGTTTTTCTCCTCAAAACCAAAACCCCAACAACAACTACAATAGAAGCAACCAAATCCCATCTATAGCTTCTAATCCTTATAACCCACCCCCTCAACAAGCCCCACCCATGAATCAAGTTGTTGAAACCTTAATGAGAACCTAAGGAGAGCAAATCAAGAATCTGCAGAGCCAAATTATTAATTTGAAAGGGGATATCACCAAGCAAGGGAATGACATTAGATCCGAGCTTCGAGATAATATACAATCCTCCTTTAGCAATCAAACGAATGATTTGAAGAATATGCTGGCTAGTTTCTTGCCCACCACTCAACCCTCTACTTCGAGTTCTCTACCTTCAAACACCGTCACCAATCCGCGAGCGAATGTGAGTGCTATTACTACCCGTAGTGGAGTTACTTTAGTAGGACCACCTATCCCGCCCCCATCATCTACACCTTCTCCGCCACCATTTATCCCTACTCCTCCCACACCTAGTATTAGTAGACCATTACCGTCTCCGCCTGTTCATGACGATGTACCCAAGAAGAACCCTTCAACATCTCAACCTTCACCAACCCCACCTTCACCTTCTACACCTCCACCACCCAACCCCAGCATTCCTTACCCTTCTCGACTCAACAAGGCTAGAATTTTGACTAAGAATGACCTTCAAGTCGCTAACTTTTTGGAAAAGGTTGCCGGCATGAAGATCACCTTTACCCTTGTTGAAGCTCTTGCTCAAATGCCACAATTTGTCAAGATGTTTATGGAATTGCTTAGTAAGAAGGAGAAGATGGCCGAGTTTGTTAATACTCGATTGAATGAAAATTGTTCTGCCGTCCTTCTTAAAGAACTTCCGGAGAAACTTGGAGATCTCGGTCGTTTTGTGCTTCCTTGTACTTTTAACCAAACCGACAAATTTACTGCCTTAGCTGATCTCGGGGCAATTATTAATTTGATTCCGTTAAGTGTTTGGAAAGAGTTATCATTGCCCGACCTTACACCCACCAAAATGACTCTTGAGCTAGCCAATCACACTCTCGCTTACCACGTTGGTATTGCCAAAGACGTGTTCATTAAAGTTGGCACATTCACTTTTCCGGTCGACTTTGTCGTTGTTGTTTATGAAATGGACCCTCGTATTCTGTTAATACTTGGACACCCATTTCTGAGAACCGGTAGAGCTTTAATTGATGTGGATAAATGTGAGCTCATCTTAAGAGTCGGGGATGATGCACAAGTTTTTGAAATGGGGAAGCTTACAAGCAAATCCTTTGGAAGAGAATCAGCGAATATGATTAATGTGCTTGATGATTTTGTCGTCTACAACAATCCTCTATTCGATTCATGCATTGATAATCCACTTTTTCAAGATGATGTGGATGATTCTCTATCCAATTTGGAACCTTCACCCATATATGATTCTCCACGGATCTTTGATGCCTATGATGATGATTCTAGCTTAGATTCGGATGATTATGATGATTTTACTTCCGAGTATCCCGACCAGCCCACTTATGATGATTTTGATGAGGCCGATACTCTTTCGAGTGATTCTTCTCATGATGAAGATCCTCCGCCAACCATGCTTAATCCTACTTTGGATGACTACTCATTTGAGGAAGACTTCTCTACTTTTCTCAATACTTACTTCCCTCATGAGAGTGATGCTCCTCCTTTAGACTTTGATGATTATGGTCTTGATCCTACTTTAGATTTGAATAAAATTCTTTCAAAGGAGAAGCAACCGGACGACACCAACATCCGCAGCACATATGATTTGACACCTCTTTGTCCACCTTATGAGGACGAGGTTGTGCATTTTCTTCGCGGATCATCTTCAAATTCTGCTGAGCCTGAGTGCTATTTTCCCCTAAAGGAAAAGGTGTTCGACCCCGGTATCGATATTCTTCAGCCATCTCAGTATCCATCTGATGAAATAAAAGGAAAGATTTTTGGAACTACTGAAGATATGCTTGCAGCTCACCATACTTTCTTCCACCGTGATCTATCTTCGCTTATGGGAACCTTGCCTACTCTTCTTTGGCTTGCCTTGTTCGCCTTAAGCTTGTGCTATTTGATGGACGAAAACTATGTCTTTGATCCCGGTGGATGTGTTTCATGCTTCTTCCGTTGCTAATCAAGGTCGAGTTAGGCTCACGACTCGGTGGACAAAAATCAAGCGCTTCTTCGGAGGCAACCCATGTATCTAGGATAAATGTGGATAAAATGGACCCTCGTATTCCGTTAATACTTGGACGCCCATTTCTGAGAACCGGTAGAGCTTTAATTGATGTGGATAAATGTGAGCTCATCTTAAGAGTCGAGGATGATGCACAAGTTTTTGAAATGGGGAAGCTTACAAGCAAATCCCTTGGAAGAGAATCAACGAATATGATTAATCTTCTTGATGATTTTGTCGTCTACAACAATCCTCTATTCGATTCGTGCATTGATAATCCACTTTTTCAAGATGATGTGGATGATTCTCTATCAAATTTGGAACCTTCACCCATATATGATTCTCCACGGATCTTTGATGCTTATGATGATGATTCTAGCTCAGATTCGGATGATTATGATGATTTTACTTTCGAGAATCCCGACCTGCCCACTTATGATGATTTTGATGAGGTCGATACTCTTTCGAGTGATTCTTCTCATGATGAAGAACCTCCGCCAACCATGCTTAATCCTACTTTGGATGACTACTCATTTGAGGAAGACTTCTCTACTTTTCTCAATACTTACTTCCCTCATGAGAGTGATGCTCCTCCTTTAGACTTTGATGATTATGGTCTTGATCCTACTTTGGATTTGAAGAAAATTCTTTCAAAGGAGAAGCAACCGGACGACACCAACATCCGCAGCACATATGATTTGACACCTCTTTGTCCACCTTCTGAGGACGAGGTTGTGCATTTTCTTCGCGGATCATCTTCAAATTCTGCTGAGCCTGAGTGCTATTTTCCCCTAAAGGAAAAGGTGTTCGACCCCGGCATCGATATTCTTCAGCCATTGCATTATCCATCTGATGAAATAAAAGGAAAGATTTTTGGAACTACTGAAGATATGCTTGCAGCTCACCATACTTGCTTCCACTGTGCTCCATCTTCGCTTAAGGGAACCTTGCCTACTCTTCTTTGGCTTGCCTTGTTCGCCTTAAGCTTGTGCTATTTGATGGACGAAAACTATGTCTTTGATTCCGGTGGATGTGTTTCATGCTTCTTCCGTTGCTAATCAAGGTCGAGTCAGGCTCACGACCCGGTGAACAATCTAGCGCTTCTTGGGAGGCAACCCATGTATCTATCTTTTAGCTTTCTTTATCAAAAGTGTAGGGGAGACCCGTTGGTGTTTGCTATTTCCTCTCTTCTACTAATCAGGGATTCGAGCGTTCAATGATCCACTCTTGATGATTTTTGACGATCGTGATTCCGTGTTCCCGTTTTCCCGGTTCTATCCTAAACTCTTTTCGATTCACTATTTTATATTTTCCAATATTACAATAGGAATCTCGTTAGTTGTCTTTTCCTTAGGAAGATTTAAACAAAGTGCACAATTTCCTAAGTGTAGGGGAGTTTACTCCCACATGCTTAGACATTGAGGACAATGTTTATATTAAGTGTAGGGGGACTTCTATCGAAGTTAAGTGGCCTTTTCCTTGTATTTGTCCTCATTTTAACCAGAAAATCAATTTTTTGACATTTTTCAAAATGTTTGATCTATTTTGGCCTATTAGTTTTCCTTTGTATAGTTATTTCCTTCCTTTACTAGAATAAATTTTCAATAAAGTGGTTTTAATTTTCAAACGTTGTGAATCTTTTGACTCAACCCGATTTTACTTATCTAAGTTTACTCTAGCTAGTATCCTTAACGTGTTTAAGTCAAGTTTTGCTAGGCTTTTATATAAGGAGCTATAAAACGCGAAAGTCTTAACTCTCACGGGTTAAGAACAAGAACTTTTCGCAAGTTCCTATAATTGATCCTAGAGAGTCGTTTATCAAGGGAACTTTAAAATGCGATTTCTAAAACTTGAAAAAGTCTAAGAGTTTGCAAGATCCTATAGATGACTCGAAAACCCAAAACTTTGATTTAATAGGCTAAGCATCCACGAGTCTCATTCCTTGAGATTTTAAACCTGTGGAGAACGAGAGATGATAGAGTCAATTATAAGTTTGGTATTCTTTCGTGAATTTATGTATAAGCCTATTCTCCCATCGCTTGCTAATAAATTTATCTGCAATAAATAAGGTTGTACGATTTGAAAAGTTACTTAGCTTCTAGCCCAAGATAGTTTAAAAGTTGCTCGGTATGGATTAGAGTTCATAGCCAAGGCATAACTTATTGAAGCGGGATGCGAAGATTGGCGAGTCCGAAAAGGCCCTAACAAGGCATGAGGGCTACATTTGTTGCTAAAGATCCAAAAGTGATGTGAAGAATCATTTACAAAAATTCAATATGAAGGATTGAGACACACGACGAAAAGCAAATACTACCGAAAGATCATGGAGAAGTCTATCCAAAAAGGCCCTAACAAGGTATGAGGATAAATAGATCAAAGTCCAAAAAGGTATGAGGATAAGTATATCAAAGTCCAAAATAAAGATTGGAGAAAAATGAAGAAGTCGTGGTCCAAATATGAAGAATCTCTCAAAACTTCAAGTGAAGAAATTCCTATTATGAAGAGAAGACCATTATTTCATGAACGTCTCCCAAGATTCGAAGTATGAAGTCGCTGCCAAATATCGGTCCGAGAAAGGTCTCAAATCGCGAAGCGAGTTATGCCAAGATATGAACTTTTTGAGGTCCCGAGAAGCAGTTTTAAAAGATTTTGTCCTTTAGCTAACTATTGATTAAATCGTCCCACTTTATTTTCAGCCTAAATAATTATCGAAATAAGTCAACAATGCATCCTCGTGATCATTCAAGACAACAATAAAATATAAGAGATACACCTAGGAATAAGGGAGTCTAAGTGAATAATTGGCCCACATGAGTTCGTGTTAGTTTGCTAACTTATAATAACAATGATCTTGTTTTTAAGCTTGGTTTGGAGAAAGTGAAAACTTGAGGATGATGATCATTCATGACATTTCCAAAACCCTAAGGTATGTTTTTGATTTCTTTACTTGTTTCGTTATTTTCTATCTCTTTAATAAAGGCCAATGTGGGTTGATTATGATGGAAAATGTAATCGTGCTTTGTAACTAATGCATTGCATGAGGACATTACAATGGTCAAGTGTAGGGGATTTGATAGGTATGTAAACACCCATCCTTTTTTCCACTTAACTACAATAATAACCGAGACAAAACGTGTATTTTATGTCGTAAATGTCGGAATTATGCGTGGTTTGTGTTTTTGTTGTGATTTAGGACGAAAATGTGAAAAGGGGAGAAAACACGGGCATTCACGGGCTTTTATCGAAGAAAAAGACGAAAGACGAAGTCAAGAAATCAGGAGTGCAAAAAGAACGGAAGTCCAAGACCAATTCTGAAGATTTATCGAAGAAAAAGTCAAAAGACGGAAGTTTACTAAAAGCTGAAGAACTCAAGTCTTATTTATGAAGAAATTTCAAGACGAGTTTAAAGAAATCCCGAGACAAAGTCATTAAAGTCAAAGAACTAAGAAGATTAAGGACTTAATGATGCAATTAAAGAAAGAAGAAAGAGGGGAGGAAGCTTCCTAAGCACCTCCATAATCCTCTTATAAATAGATCATTAGGATTTATATTTAATTTTGTTGGCTAAGTGTGACAATTAGTCTTCCACCATTTTAATTACTTGTCATTTAAATACATGTCATTTACTTAATTGTATTTCACCTTAAATTCATTTAATTTCAAGTAAGTTTCCTTTTAATTATTGTCAATCTTTACTTTTATTTGTTCATCTCCTATCTACCTTTCTTGGTTTATGTTTAATCTTTGTGATTTATTGTTCATGTTTATGTTTTTGATGATTTATTGATTTGATTAAAGTGGGTTTTGATTATTTTGATTAGTATTGTTACTTTGATTATTTTGGATTGTTTGTTTATGATTAGTAGATGTTTATTGATTAGTCTTGTTTAATCTTTTGGCTTAATTTGATTATTTTTGGTTAGATTCGTGTTATTTTGTTCTTCCTTGTTCTTCGCTTTCTGTTACTGTTCTTCCACAGGTATTCAGAATCAAAGCTTGTGTTCCGAATAAAGGTAGTTGCTGAATATTCCGAATAAAGGGCTTTCATTTGGAATAAGTGACATATTCCGGATCAGTTTGATATTCCGGATCAGCAACAATATTCTGAGTGAAGAAAACATTCTGAATCAAGGAAAGTATTCTGGATCAGTGTTTGTTCATTCGGAACATTCTGAACCAAGAAGACATTCCGAATCAAGGCTGCTCATCGGAACATCATATATTCCGAACCAAGAAGATATTCCGGATCAAGTGGTTGTTCATTCGGAATACAAAATATTCCGGATCAGTGGCTGTTTCATTCGGAATATTCCGAACGAAGGATTTGGGGATTGTTCATTCGGAACATCTATTGTTCTGGATCAAGGTATTCATTCGGAAAATATTCCGAATCAAGGAAATATTCCGAATCAAGACTTTATTCCGGATGAGTGACATATTCCGGATAAAGGATTTATTCCGGATGAAGGTTTTGTTCAAATATTCCGAATGAGTGTTTTGTTTTGATTATTCCGAACGAAGAAGAATTATTCCGGGTGAAGGTGACATTCTGAACGAGTAATTATTCTAAGTGAGGTATTTTCAGGTTATTTTAAGTTACTGTTTTTAAGTTTTAACTTTTAATTTTTAAGCTTTACTTTTCCCGCATTTTTCCTTAGTTTCACTTTAAGTTTACTTGCCTTAGGTTAAGTTTTAGTTGCGTTTTAAGTTTGCCTTAGGATAGTTTTATGTTTGCGTTATTTACTTTAAGTGCCTTTTAAATTCTCGTCACGCTTTAATTTCTCGCCTTTTATTTTCAATTAGAGTTAGATTTATATTAACGTCATTTTCATTTACATCTTGCACATTTATTTTAAAACAACCAAAAATATTCTTTTTCACCAAAAATAATTGAGTCGCATTTTGAACCGGAAATCAATTCGAGAAGATACCGAGAAACGAACTTTCAACCTAGTAAAATATTTACATTAAAATGGCGCCGCTGCCGGCTCTTTTCGTAAAGATTAACGGTTTTCTGTGAGAGACGCGCTGCTTTTTGGGATCCGTTCATTCGTGAGCGTTATTTTTCTTGCTTAAAAAATTTCAAAAATCCATAAAAATTAAAATTTTTCAAAAATCCCAAAGATTTTATTTTCTTTATAGTGTATATATATTCTCTTTGTGTTTGGTATTGTTTTCTTTTGCCTTTGTAGGTGTATGCGTACTAGATCTTCAAATTATCAAGAGCCCGAGACTCCTGAAGATTTAGCTACAGCAGATGTTAACAACAACAATAATCCACCGCACCTCAATAATAACAACAACAATGTTCTTCCACAGCCCGATCTTCGGACAATGGAGGAGCTTTGTCAACCTACCATGTTTGGACGAGGAGGACCGATTGCGCCGATGCAAATCACGGCTCCAGAGTTTTCGTGGAAGCATCATATGATCCAGCAAGTGCAAACTAATCCTTTTCGAGGAATGCCTGATGATGATGCCAACAAACACCTCGACAAATTCATTACAATCACTCAAAGCATGAAGTTGCCCGGTGCCACAATGGATGTCCTTCGCCTTCAACTCTTTCCACATACTTTATCACACCACGCCGAGAAATGGTTTGATCGTCTCCCGAAGAATTCCATTCATACTTGAGATGACATGACTCAACGCTTTTTGTCGCTCTACTTTCCACCATCCATGGTCACGAGCCTTCGCAATCAAGTCAGCGGTTTCATGCAAGAACCCGATGAATCTCTCTTTGATGCTTGGGAAAGATATAATGTTTTGATCGATCGTTGCCCAAACCACAACATGCTTCCAGTCACATTGATTGATACTCTCTACAACGGTTTGACTTTTCGAGATCGTGATATGATTAATGCAGCCGCCGGTGGCACATTTATGAAAAGGAGACCCGAGGAGTGTAGAGAGCTTATTGAAAACATGACTACTCATCACAAAAACTGGGATTCCTCCGCTTCTTCAAGGAACAACCCGATAGTCAATGTTTCTTCGACTTCAGCAAACCCCGATATGACCGAATTCACCCGCATGATGGCCGAAATGAACAAAAATATCTTGCTCCTCGCTACAAATCAACAACAAGTTAAAGCGGTAGCTAATCCTTGTGAGACATGCGGCGGTCCTCACTCATACACTGATTGTCCTTCTACTCAAGGAAATCCGGAAAACGTGTATGCGGCTTATGGAAATTATTCACCGGAAAATTACCAAGCCCGACCTCAAGGGTATAGAAATTTGCTGAGTTACCGGTCCAACAACTACCTTTCACCCGGTTTTTCTCCTCAAAACCAAAACCCCAACAACAACTACAATAGAAGCAACCAAATCCCATCTAGAGCTTCTAATCCTTATAACCCACCCCCTCAACAAGCCCCACCCATGAATCAAGTTGTTGAAGCCTTAATGAGAACCCAAGGAGAGAAAATCAAGAATCTGCAGAGCCAAATTATCAATTTGAAAGGGGATATCACCAACCAAGGGAATGACATTAGATCCGAGCTTCGAGATAATATACAATCCTCCTTTAGCAATCAAACGAATGATTTGAAGAATATGCTGGCTAGTTTCTTGCCCACCACTCAACCCTCTACTTCGAGTTCTCTACCTTCAAACACCGTCACCAATCCGCGAGCGAATGTGAGTGCTATTACTACCCGTAGTGGAGTTACTTTAGTAGGACCACCTATCCGCCCCCATCATCTACACCTCCTCCACCACCATTTATCCCTACTCCTCCCACACCTAATATTAGTACACCATTACCGTCTCCGCCTCGTCATGACGATGTACCCAAGAAGAACCCTTCAACATCTCAACCTTCACCAACCCTACCTTCACCTTCTACACCTCCACCACCCAACCCCAACATTCCTTACCCTTCTCGACTCAACAAGGCTAGCATTTTGACTAAGAATGACATTCAAGTCGCTAGCTTTTTGGAAAAGATTGCCGGCATGAATATCACCTTTACCCTTGTTGAAGCTCTTGCTCAAATGCCACAATTTGTCAAGATGTTTATGGAATTGCTTAGTAAGAAAGAGATGATGGCCGAGTTTGTTAATACTCGATTGAATGAAAATTGTTCTGCCGTCCTTCTTAAAGAACTTCCGGAGAAACTTGGAGATCCCGGTCGTTTTGTGCTTCCTTGTACTTTTAACCAAACCGACAAATTTACTGCCTTATCCGATCTCGGGGCAAGTATTAATTTGATGACGTTAAGTGTTTGGAAAGAGTTATCATTGCCCGACCTTACACCCACCAAAATGACTCTTGAGCTAGCCAATCGCACTCTCGCTTACCCCGTTGGTATTACCGAAGACGTGTTCATTAAAGTTGTCACATTCACTTTTCCGATTGACTTTGTCGTTGTTGTTTATGAAATGGACCCTCGTATTCCATTAATACTTGGACGTCCATTTCTGAGAACCGGTAGAGCTTTAATTGATGTGGATAAATGTGAGCTCATCTTAAGAGTCGGGGATGATGCACAAGTTTTTAATATGGGGAAGCTTACAAGCAAATCCTTTGGAAGAGAATCAGCGAATATGATTAATGTGCTTGATGATTTTGTCGTCTACAACAATCCTCTATTCGATTCGTGCATTGATAATCCACTTTTTCAAGATGATGTGGATGATTCTCTATCCAATTTGGAACCTTCACCCATATATGATTCTCCACGGATATTTGATGCTTATGATGATGATTCTAGCTCAGATTCGGATGATTATGATGATTTTACTTCCGAGTATCCCGACCTGCCCACTTATGATGATTTTGATGAGGCCGATACTCTTTCGAGTGATTCTTCTCATGATGAAGATCCTCCTCCAACCATGCTTAATCCTACTTTTGATGACTACTCATTTGAGGAAGACTTCTCTACTTTTCTCAATACTTACTTCCCTCATGAGAGTGATGCTCCTCCTTTAGACTTTGATGATTATGGTCTTGATCCTACTTTGGATTTGAAGAAATTTCTTTCAAAGGAGAAGCAACCGGACGACACCAACATCTGCAGCACATATGATTTGACACCTCTTTGTCCACCTTCTGAGGACGAGGTTGTGCATTTTCTTCGCGGATCATCTTCAAATTCTGCTGAGCCTGAGTGCTATTTTCCCCTAAAGGAAAAGGTGTTCGACCCCGGTATCGATATTCTTCAGCCATCTCAGTATCCATCTGATGAAATAAAAGGAAAGATTTTTGGAACTACTGAAGATATGCTTGCAGCTCACCATAGTTGCTTCAACCGTGCTCCATCTTCGCTTAAGGGAACCTTGCCTACTCTTCTTTGGCTTGCTTTGTTCGCCTTAAGCTTGTGCTATTTGATGGACGAAAACTATGTCTTTGATCCCGGTGGATGTGTTTCATGCTTCTTCCGTTGCTAATCAAGGTCGAGTCAAGCTCACGACTCGGTGAACAAAAATCAAGCGCTTCTTGGGAGGCAACCCATGTATCTATCTTTTAGCTTTCTTTATCCTAAGTGTAGGGGAGACCCGTTGGTGTTTGCTATTTCCTATCTTCAACTAATCAGGTATTCGAGCGCTCAATGATCCACTCTTGATGATTTTTGACGATCGTGATTCCGTGTTCCCATTTTCCCGGTTCTATCCTAAACTCTTTTCGATTCACTATTTTATATTTTCCAATATTACAATAGGAATCTCGTTAGTTGCTTTTCCTTAGCAAGATTTAAACAAAGTGCAGAATGTCCTAAGTGTAGGGGAGTTTACTCCCACATGCTTAAACATTGAGGACAATGTTTATATTAAGTGTAGGGGGGGACTTCTATCGAAGTTAAGTGGCCATTTCCTTGTATTTGTCCTCATTTTAACCGGAAAATCAATTTTTCGACATTTTTCAAAATTTTTGATCTATTTTGACCAATTAGTTTTCCTTTGTATAGTTATTTCCTTCCTTACTAGAATAAATTTTCAATAAAGTAGTTTTTATTTTCAAACGTTGTGAATCTTTTGACTCAACCCGAGTTTACTTATCTAAGTTTACTCTAGCTAGTATGCTTAACGTGTTTAAGTCAAGTTTTGCTAGGCTTTTATATAGGGAGCTATAAAACGCGAAAGTCTTAACTCTCACGGGTTAAGAACAAGAACTTTTCACAAGTTCCTATAACTGATCCTAGAGAGTCGTTTATCAAGGAAACTTTAAAATGCGATTTCTAAAACTTGAAAAAGTCTAAGAGTTTGCAAGATCCTATAGATGACTCGAAAACCCAAAACATTGATTTAATAGGCTAAGCATCCACGAGTCTCATTCCTTGATATTTTAAACTGTGGAGAACGAGAGATGATAGAGTCAATTATAAGTTTGGTATTCTTTCGTGAATTTATGTGAGTTAATTAATGCCTATTCTCCCATCGCTTGCTAATAAATTTATCTGCAATAAATAAGGTTGTACGATTTGAAAAGTTACTTAGCTTCTAGCCCAAGATCGTTTAAAAGTTGCTCGGTATGGATTAGAGTTCATAGCCAAGGCATAACTTATTGAAGCGGGATGCGAAGATTGGCGAGTCCGAAAAGGCCCTAACAAGGCATGAGGGCTATATTTTGTTGCTAAAGATCCAAAAGTGATGTGAAGAATCATTTATCAAAAATCAATATGAAGGATTGAGACACACGACGAAAAGCAAATACTCTCGAAAGATCATGGAGAAGTCTATCCAAAAAGGCCCTAACAAGGTATGAGGATAAATAGATCGAAGTCCAAAAAGGAGGCGGATCGTTGTATATCAAAGTCCAAAATAAAGATTGGAGAAAAATGAAGAAGTCGTGGTCCAAATATGAAGAATCTCTCAAAACTTCAAGTGAAGAAATTCCTATTATGAAGAGAAGACCATTATTTCATGAACGTCTCTCAAGATTCGAAGTATGAAGTCGCTGCCAAATATCGGTCCGAGAAAGGTCTCAAATCGCGAAGTGAGTTATGCCAAGATATGAACTTTTTGAGGTCCCGAGAAGCAGTTTTAAAAGATTTTGTCCTTTAGCTAACTATTGATTAAATCGTCCCACTTTATTTTCAGCCTAAATAATTATCGAAATAAGTCAACAATGCATCCTCGTGATCATTCAAGACAACAATAAAATATAAGAGATACACCTAGTAATAAGGGAGTCTAAGTGAATAATTGGCCCACATGAGTTCGTGTTAGTTTGCTACCTTATAATAACAATGATCTCGTTTTTAAGCTTGGTTTGGAGAAAGTGAAAACTTGAGGATGATGATCATTCATGACATTTCCAAAACCCTAAGGTATGTTTTTGATTTCTTTACTTGTTTTGTTATTTTCTATCTCGTTAATAAAGGCCAATGTGGATTGATTATGATGGAAAATGTAATCGTGCTTTGTAACTAATGCATTGCATGAGGACATTGCAATGGTCAAGTGTAGGGGATTTGATAGGTATGTAAACACCCATCCTTTTTACCACTTAACTACAATAATAACCGAGCCAAAACGTGTATTTTATGTCGTAAATGTCGGAATTATGCGTGGTTTGTGTTTTTGTTGTGATTTCGGACGAAAATGTGAAAAGGGGAGAAAACACGGGCATTCACGGGCTTTTATCGAAGAAAAAGACGAAAGACGAAGTCAAGAAATCAGGAGTGCAAAAAGAACGGGAGTTCAAGACCAATTCTGAAGATTTATCGAAGAAAAAGTCAAAAGACGGAAGTTTACTAAAAGCCGAAGAACTCAAGTCTTATTTATGAAGAAATTTCAAGACGAGTTTAAAGAAATCCCGAGACAAAGTCATTAAAGTCAAATAACTAAGAAGATTAAGGACCTAATGATGCAATTAAAGAAAGAAGAAAGAGGGGAGGAAGCTTCCTAAGAACCTCCCTAATCCTCATATAAATAGATCGTTAGGATTTACATTTCATTTTGTTGGCTAAGTGTGACAATTAGTCTTCCACCATTTTAATTACTTGTCATTTAAATACATGTCATTTACTTAATTGTCTTGCACCTTAAATTCATTTAATTTCAAGTAAGTTTCCTTTAAATTATTGTCAATCTTTACTTTTATTTGTTCATCTCATATCTACCTTTCTTGGTTTATGTTTAATCTTTGTGCTTTATTGTTCATGTTTATGTTTTTGATGATTTATTGATTTGATTAAAGTGGGTTTTGATTATTTTGATTAGTATTGTTAGTTTGATTGTTTTGGATTGTTTGTTTATGATTAGTAGATTTATATTGATTAGTCTTGTTTAATCTTTTGGCTTAATTTGATTATTTTTGGTTCGATTCGTGTTATTTTGTTCTTCCTTGTTCTTCGCTTTCTGTTACTGTTCTTCCCCAGGTATTCCGAATCAAAGCTTGTGTTCCGAATAAAGGTAGGTGTTGAATATTCCGAATAAAGGGCTTTCATTTGGAATAAGTGACATATTCCGGATCAGTTTGATATTCCGGATCAGCAACAATATTCCGAGTGAAGAAAACATTCCGAATCAAGGAAAGTATTCCGGATCAGTGTTTGTTCATTCGGAACATTCCGAACCAAGAAGACATTCCGAATCAAGGCTGCTCATTCGGAACATCATATATTCCGAACCAAGAAGCTATTCTGGATCAAGTGGTTGTTCATTCGGAATAAAAAATATTCCGGATCAGTGGCTATTTCATTCGGAATATTCCGAACGAAGGATTTGGGGATTGTTCATTCGGAACATCTATTGTTCCGGATCAAGGTATTCATTCGGAATATATTCCGAATCAAGGCAATATTCCGAATCAAGACTATTCCGGATGAGTGACATATTCCGGATAAAGGATTTATTCCGGATGAAGGTTTTGTTCAAATATTCTGAATGAGTGTTTTGTTTTGATTATTACGAACGAAGAAGAATTATTTCGGGTGAAGGTGACATTCCGAACGAGTAATTATTCCAAGTGAGGTATTTTCAAGTTATTTTAAGTTACTATTTTTAAGTTTTAATTTTTAATTTTTAAGCTTCGCTTTTCCCGCTTTTTCCTTAGTTGCACTTTAAGTTTACTTGCCTTAGGTTAAGTTTTAGTTGCGTTTTAAGTTTGCCTTAGGATAGTTTTAAGTTTGCGTTATTTACTTTAAGTGCCTTTTAAATTCTCGTCACGCTTTAATTTCTCGCATTTTATTTTCAATTAGAGTTAGATTTCTATTAACTTCATTTTCATTTACATCTTGCACATTTATTTTAAAACAACCAAAAATATTCTTTTTCACCAAAAACAATTGAGTCGCATTTTGAACCGGAAATAAATTCGAGAAGATACCGAGAAACGAACTTTCAACCTAGTAAAATCTTTACATTATTGAATAAGCCCATAAGTGCTTATTGGATTGAACCGGCTTATTCGTACATGCAACAACTTAGTTTTTGGAATAGGTGTCACTTTTCTCAGCTTAAAATCAATTCTAGAAGGTTTCAGCTTATTTGGTTTAGGTTTTGCTAGAAAACCAACTTATTTGGCTTTTTCAGAGTGCTTATTGGCTTCTACAGCTTATTTCACTGGAATTTTTGGGATTTTTCTTGTTGATTATTCTTAATTAAGCTATTTGTGAGCTTTTGCAAAAAGAATCAGCTTTTGAAACCCCCTAGAACTCAAACCCGACTATTTTGTCTCTTAGTGAAAAAGTTAATTTCAAGTTTATGGCTTATTACTTGGTCTTTTTAAGAATTTCTTTTTGCAAAAAGGTTTAAAATCTCATAATATGTTTGTGTGTTTAAGCAGAGCTTATGACATCAGCTTATTGCTTAATGGGCTTATTGGCCCAATAAGGATATGCTTATTGACTTTTAAGCTGTGATAAGCACATTTTCAGCTTTTAGGCCTTTAGACTTTTATGTTTAAAATCTAATTTTGAGTTGGACTGGGCTTTTTCAGAGCCTTTTGAGCACTTTGGATTATTGGGCTGAAAAGCCCATTGGATTTGGACTGTTTTACTTTAAGCCCATTTGGGTGCCCAATAGGGGTATTTTGGTAATTTCAACTTCATTTTCTGATTATTTAGGTTCAAATTAAACTAGTTTGTAAGTTTTTAGAGTTTTTTATAAATTTTTTATTTTTAATATAATTTTAATATTTAATTCTAGTTTTTAATTATTTTTAAGTGATTAATAGGTTTAAAATTTTGGAAAAATACTATTTAGTTTTATTTAGTTATTTTGGGGTTTACGAGTAGAAAAATCTTTAATTGGGATTTTTATTAATTTATTTGATTGTTTGGGCTTTAATTAGCATTATAAAATTAAATATTAATTAATTAAAAGGTTTAAAAAAGTTTTGATCATTTTTAAACCTTAGTTTGATTTTTAGAAATTTTTGGTAATTTTTTGGAATTTTTAGAGCATATTTTTATTTTGTCTATTTTTCTGATTTTACTTTTTTTACGTCTTAGCTTAATTTTAACGTATCCGTCATTTTCTTTTCTTCCCCTTTTCTTTCTAACAAATATTCATCCAAAACATTACAAGTTTTTCACACACAATCAACCTCCTTGTGAAACGAAATTTTTACTTTCGGTCATTAGTGTATAATTTTTGGCATTTAATACTTACCGCTTATACGTTCTTTTTCCTAAAAGACATATTTATACCACAATCAGACAGCAGCATATTCTTTTGCATGCATCCCAATCCCATACATGTCTTTAGGGTTTCTTTGCTCACTTATAACCTTTTTTAGGGTTTGACTAGCTTTTTCAAACTTTGCAATTTTAAGCCCTATATTCTCTCTAGATTTAATGGCCTCATCTAGCTTAAGTTTCCATTCAGTGTTAGCTTCTATATAAGAAGCTTTTGCCTCATAACTAAGTGCTAGATCTCTTTTCAGAACAGTTATTTGATCCTTTAGATTAAATTCCATGTCCTTATATTATTGCACCATCCCATCTTATTGTGGAAGTCCCATTTTGTAGTTTGAAATGTTGATATTTAAGCCAAGAATATCAGATTGTAACTTTAAGACTTCTTTGTTAAGCTTATCAGTGTTAAGTCTACAACCTTTACTACAAAAAGAATCATCATATACCTCATTATCTAATGAAGAAGATGATCTGGCCATGAGAGCATATTGAACATGCTCTTCATCATTTTCTGCAACCAAAGCTTGGTTCTCTATCTCATTCTTGTCTAGAAAGCTCCAATCAAATCCAACGCCATCAATACCTTGCATAGCTACCATAGATTTAGGTTCATCATCTTCTATCTTGATGGACTGTCTAGCATTCTGTCCTCCATCATTCCTCTTAGGAGATCTACATTCTCTAGCAAAGTTTCCCATTCTATGACAATTTAAACACTCAACTTTGGATTTATCAAATCCAACAGTTTCTTTGCTATTGATAGTCATCTTCTTTCCAAATCTCTTGTTCCACCTACTGGCTCTTATACTTCTAAGAGCCATATTCCACTTGATATCCATCTCCTTAAGATCAATATCACTAATTTTCTGATGATCTCCAAAAGAAATTGAAGATCCATTGACAAAGAAGTAATATAAGCACATACAGTATCCAAATCAATTCATGTTGGTTTAAGACTTGGTGAAGCATAGTTATATGTGTCAATGTCTGTTGAGCCGCTGTCATGAGAAGTTTATCTGCTGACAAAGCAAGAGTTGTCAGCATTTGAGGAATCATTGTGAGAGATAAAGGCCATGCTTCCAAAAGGTGTTTTACTCCTTTGTTTGAGCAGAACTTCAGATTCCATGACCTTGAATTGATTATAGATGTCATTAAAAGTCATGTTCTTGTAAGCTTGAGTGGAAATCATTGACTTGGCATGAATTTCCCACCCATCACCAAGAGATCCAAGGAAATCAGCATTTATATCATCATCTTCAAATTTAGTCTCCATGAATTCTAGCTTGCTAGTGATGTCTTGAAGACGGCTTCTTATCTCACTTAGATTTTCATTAGGACGAGCTTTAGAGACAGTATACTCCATTACCAACTGCTTCTTCCTTTGTTTGAGAGTGCCCTTATTACCACCTTAGGTGCTCTCAAGGGCTTCCCAGAGCTCTTTAGCAGATTCATGCTTTCTGAATTTGTGTTGGGTTTTGCTTCCAATGGCTAGTTTTAGAATGCTCAATGCCTTCATATCAAGCCTTCTGTCAGCTACCTCTGCAGCTGAGGTGGCTCTTCCATCTTTAGGTCTAGGAAGCAAGTCTTCAGGCTTAGCATTGGTTGTTCTCCGTTTTTCAATGGAGTCCAAGATCTTCTGTGTCTGGTTGAACTTGTTTCCAAGTTCAACAACCTCCCAAAGAAAATAGTTATCCACTTGGGATATCGCTCAGAATTAACTTCCATAGTTCAAAGTTATCAGGGTCAAGCATGGAGATTTTGAGGTTATGATTAGAGGATCCTGAACTTTGGTTTTCTGAGTATGAGGTTGAGATGATGATTTTAGGGTTTTGAAAGATTTAGGGTTTTGTGTGATTAGGGTTTTGGTGTTCTTTTGACCAAAGTTCCTCAACAAGCTCTGATACCACTTGTTGATCCCAAACTTAGATCGATTTAGGTTTGTGTTAACGAGATTGAATCAAGTATAACACGTGGAGAAACTTTGTGTTTATGAAAATTTAAGTGTTATGCGAAATTAACACTTAGAACAAAGAACAAAGCAAAACACAATGTATACCAAACTTTTAGTTTTATTGATAATCGATTGCGTACAATGAAAGTGTGTAAAAACGTATATCAACCATTTACCCTAAGACCTCCTTTTATAACACAAGGAGTCTTGAAAAATAATAAACTAATCAACTATTCTAGGAAAAGATAAATATAGAATATACAATGTTGATCATATCTTTCCTAAACATACAAAACGTGTTGACTAAGTAGGTGTCTTGTGACTGGGATTTCCTTGTCAGCGCCTTGATAAGTCTTTTCAATGCTCAATCTGTCAACGCCTCATTTGCTCTTGTCAGCGTCTAAAATCCCTTTGTCAGCGACTGAGTGACTTAGCTATTTTTATTCCAAACATAATGATTAGGTTCATTTCTAATGAATTAACAATGACAAATAGTTGTTGTATGTGATGTAATAATGAAAGTAAATAAATAGTAAGGAAAGAAACAACCTAATAGGAAGACACCAAGATTTATAGTGGTTCAGCAACGAAGCTCTATCTTCGTTCCTACTCCACTCCTCGAGTACACCTTACTCGAGATTTCCACTATATCCACAAGCTCCCTTCTTGGCGGAGAAAACCATACAACGTCGCTTACATTATTTTCCGACACTAAGCTAAATGTCGAGACCTAATCTTAGCTAGGAACAATCTACACAACGTCGCCTACTTCACCATTTTACGACACAAGGCTGTTGATCCCAAACTTAGATCGATTTAGTTTGTGTAAACGAGATTAGATCAAGTTATACACGTAGAGAAGCTTTGTTTTGTATAAGACAATTCAAGTATTATGCGGAATTAATACTTAAACAAGAACACACAAACAGTTGTAAAACAAACTTTCACTTGATTGATTGAATCGAACTTGCTTACAATGAAAGTGTTTAAACGTATTAAAAACTTATATGAAACATAACCTAAAGGTCTTCTTTTATAGACATAAGAAGCCTTGTACAAGAGTCTACGTATCAGCTATTCTAGGTAAAGATAATTATAGAAAATACATTGTTGATCCTATCTTTACTAGAAACAAACTAGAAACAAAATACGCGTAGACCATATCTTTCTATCAGTGCTTGTCTTCAACCTATCAATGCTTGACTTCTTCCTGTCAACGCTTGATCTATTAGCGCTTGTTCTCTTCTTATCAACGCTTGTTTTCTTCTTGTCAACGTTCAAGTGTACTGGCTACATTTTATTCCCAACAATCCTCCCCTAAACTTGATATCTACTCTAGTAATCAAGTTTCTGAATAAAATAAAACATACAGAGAGGATTCTTATAAATATACTTATCCCTAAATTTGAGTAATAATAAATCTCTAAAAGTCAATCACTCAAATCACTTGTATAGTCAGCCTTCACTTGGTCTTAATCATCTTCAGCACCTGTAGAGTATTTGGAGCTTTCTTTATTACCTTTGTCACTCAAATTCGATTGCTCCTCCCCTTTTTAAGACTCCTCTCCAAGATCAATACACAAGGACAGAACTAAGAACATCCTCCTTGCATCAGCTTCCAAAACAACAAGTCTATCAGGTTAAAACAGTGATCCTTGACAATTTGTACCATTTATGTATTATGCTTTTACAAGCTAATACAGGTTTTCGTCAATTCCATTAATGTCAAAGGTTTCATACTGTCCTCATCCACATTCGGGAAATGAATCCTCGATGTTGATTCATAGGACATGGGGATGGACTTACTGATGATA
This sequence comes from Glebionis coronaria, assembly GCA_025667525.1. Lineage (NCBI taxonomy): Eukaryota > Viridiplantae > Streptophyta > Magnoliopsida > Asterales > Asteraceae > Glebionis > Glebionis coronaria. The sequence goes on from CM046877.1 coordinate 427,028,452, forward strand.
AGACTGACTTGACCTGCATTAAAGCTAGTGCCAATAGTCTCAGCCATCTCCATAACACTATATACCCTTGTGAAAGTGATCTATGCTGCTACTAGATGCCAATCACTAGGAAAAACATCTCAATGATCATTAGGCTTCCAGATATCCAAAAATTTGAAAAATGAAAGGGTGATGAAACATTTTGGGACTATAAAGAAGTTTATCAATGACACCAGCTAAGATGTCATAGCATAAAATGGACTTACGAATGGAAAACTTTAGTTAGAACATAAACAAAGGTAATAATCCTAAGGAAATTAACTAGTCTCTAATAAGCAAGAGTGACAAACACTGTTCATGCATACACTCATGCAAAAGCATGATAGACACACATGAACTCTAGAGTCCATTGTTCACAAATGCCCCAAAGAGAAAGTTAACTCATATAAAACCTTTGCAACTCCCCAAGTAACCCAAACATATACCCAAAGTCTCCCATACGACCACACCCAATTCTATGTCAAAAGTCTTGGCAGCATGCATAGTATATCAACTTTGCATGCTATAGTGCCTCACGAATTAGAAAACTAAATCGTACTCACCAGTGGACACAATCTAGAATTGTGCAAGAGTGATCTAAGAGTACCCAAAAAAAACCCTAGAGGTTTACCTCCCCTTAACAAAAGCATACAAATCATTATATGTGAAGAAGCAAAATTTTATCTCAAGATAGGAATGTAAACACTCCAACCATCATAAATAAAAGTTTGCAATTCTGTATCCATCCAAATGTAGCTCCACATACCTGCATAGTTAGACAAAAACCACAAAAACACACCAATAGAAGCTACCTTTTCCCACAGTAATAGGTAGAGATAACATGTCAGTGGATAAAAATAATAACAGTGGAAAGACCAACAATGCATGTTCCTTGTGCATCCACTATCCCAATATCCTTGACCATTAACCTGCTTTTGGATAGGCTGCTCAAAAAGAAAACAAATTAGTTTTCTTTGGATATCCAAGCCTTGTCAGACTTGGATCTGTCTAGTTGTTCAACTATAGTGGACTTATTCTTTAACACAAATCCTGTTCATCCCTTTGGGACCTAATCACCCAATTTGTTCTAATAAGTCTAGTAATGACCTTCTCAAGATATTTAAATCCATTGCAACTCATTGAAATACCATTAAAATTAGTATTTTGTTCTTATTTAGGTTTCCATGTTAAGTGGGATGATGCTTTAGACCCTTGACCCTTATTAACCAAGTATCTTTGTTTATATGGTCTAAAATAAGGTCTCATACCAAACTTGGAGCTGTCAGCGTTGCATTTGTTCCTGTCAGCATTGAACTTGTTCCTGTCAACGCTGAATTTTTTCTTGTCAGCGCTGAATTTGTTCTTGTCAGCGCCCAAATTAGGGTTTGCTACAGGAACATACTGTCTGTTTGACCAAGTGTTGGTCTTTTGAAAGGGCCTTTGTCCATGGGTATTAGCTGCCTTAGAGAAGAAAGGAGCTGGTCTAGTAGCCTGTGGTCTAGTGTGGACAAAAGGTCTATGGTTGACATTGGATGACCTATTGTCAACGAATGAATTGTATTCACTCACACAATTATTTGCCAAATGTGAGAAGCTCCCACATGAGTAACAAGCCTTTTTAGACACAAACTTAGGCTTAGACTGATAAAACCCTCCCCATTAACACTTGCTTGGCTTTTAAGTGACGTAGGTTTCCTATACATTTTAGCATATTTAACACTAGGTTGTTTCTTAATTGGGGAGCCAAGATTAACAGGTTTTGTAGTGATGGGATTGGTCACAATGATAGGGGTAGATACTACTGGACTCTCACTAAGCATCCCACCCTTAACAAACAAAGTGGGGTTGGCCTTCTTCCACGCTTCTAGGTCAATAACCTTTTTTTGATATTCCTCAACTAGAGAAAGAACTCTAGGTGGAGGAATAAATTCCTCTTCTTGGAGTTCTGGAATACCAGTCCAAGAGAGATCCTTTCTATGGACACCATAGAAGTTCCCAGCAGGTGGTGGAACAGCAACATATTCTTTCAACCCAATCCCAGTCATGTCCCTAGAATCCCTTTGTTTACTGACACATTCTCCTAGGGTTTGTGAGGCCTTATCAAATCTTTGAATTTTAAGGTCTACATTATCCTTATTCTTGATAGCCTCATCTAACTTAGCCTGTAATTCAACATTGACTCTTTCCATGATGTTTCTAATATCAGTACTAGCATTTTAATCATGTTTTAAGATATTTATTTTATCTTTTAGGTCAAACACCATTTTCTTATACTCAGCTATAGTCTTTTCAGTTTGAGTAAGAGAAAGTTGATAGTTAGACAACTTGCATCTCTCAGTACTCACATCTCCTAACAATCTTAAAACCTCTTTGTTAAGTCTTTCAGTATTTAAACGACAAGAAGAGTCATCACATACCTCATTATCAGAACTTGAAGAAGAATTGGAACTTGAAGTAGACGTGGCCTTAACTGAAAACATCATCAGATTCTTCTTCACCTTCTTCCTTAGCCCGATTCACCTCACGATATTGGATTTCGTTCTTCAAATCAATGTTTCTCAACAAGCTCTGATACCACTTGTTGATCCCAAACTTAGATCGATTTAGCTTGTGTAAACGAGATTAGATAAAGTTATACACGTAGAGAAACTTTGTTGTGTATAAGACAATTCAAGTATTATGTGGAATTAATACTTAAACAAGAACACACAAACAGTTGTAAAACAAACTTTCACTTGATTGATTGAATCGAACTTGCTTACAATGAAAGTGTTTAAACGTATGAAAAACTTATATGAAACATAACCTAAAGGTCTTCTTTTATAGACATAAGAAGCCTTGTACAAGAGTCTACGTATCAGCTATTCTAGGTAAAGATAATTATAGAAAATACATTGTTGATCCTATCTTTACTAGAAACAAACTACGCGTAGACCATATCTTTCTATCAGTGCTTGTCTTCAACCTATCAACGCTTGACTTCTTCCTGTCAACGCTTGATCTGTCAGCGCTTGTTCTCTTCTTATCAACACTTGTTTTCTTCTTGTCAGCGTTCAAGTGTACTAGCTACATTTTATTCCCAACAAAGGCTAGATGTCGAGTTCTAATTAAAAGCTAGAACCAATCTTCACAACGTTGCCTACTTCACCATTTTCCGACACAAGGCTATGTGTCGAGTTCTAATCGGAAGATAGAACCAATCTTCTGGAATCTTCACTTTGAAGCTAAGTGAGAACTCACAAGACACAACTACACATCACTTTATCGTTTACTGAGAACTTACAAGACACAACCACAAGTCACTTTATAGTTTAGTGAGCACTAACAAGAGACAACTCTTACAACTCAATAACACATATCCAAGTATACACATGTAACTTGGATCTACACAACAAAAATCCAAGTATACACATATACAATAGATTTACACAATACTAATCCAAGTATTCACTAATACAATGGATTAACGCAACTAATCTAAGTATTCACAAATACATTAGATCTACACAAGACCCAAATAAAACAAATGATGAACATGACTAGATCTTTAGGAGAGAATGATCTTCATCAAGGATTCATCTTTTATTACATCACAAGTGTGTGAGTGATCTTCTCTTTGGACAAGGTAAATAAGGAGATCAAGGGGATAATCATGAGTAAACATACTTAACACATTAAGTGATCATTTACAAATGATTAGGAATTAGAAAAGAGAAAAATGACAGAAAGAGTGTCCAAAAAGGGTTGTTGAAAATGCAGATTTGATCCACTATTTATTGCAGACAAAATCCAACGTGTAGTAATTCTTAGTTTTCGGGTCAATATTTATAACTCGGCTTTTATTTAACATGTTTGTTTTTAATAGATAATAATAATATATTAAAATTATCGGTTAACCGACAAGGTTATGGCTTTAATGTATCGATTAAATCTCAATTATTATTTAGCGGCAAGGTCTACATCCATCATCAACCGTAAATATCTTTATTATGACATAGAAATATTTTTCTTGTCATTATTTTAATTGTTCTTTTTACAAACATTCTTTGAAAATGCATGATAAACCTTTAAGTGTCATTTGTTTATATGACGCGTTAACGTTTATTAATTAATAAGCCCTCATTTATATATCGAAATATAAATGTTCTCCGAATGTCGTTGTTTTCATTTTATATTGAGCGTTTATTTTTCATGTTTTACGTGTACCTTTCAAATCGCGTAACTTTTAAAATATCGTGTTTCGATAATACACGCTTTACTAAAATATATATACAAAATAAAAATTATTAATACCACCTCATGCTAAATTGGCGTCAAACTTACAAAGAAATACAATGACTTTAGCTTAGTAAAGAATCCATAGTTAGTCTATCACTTTAAACAGGTAAGTCTAACAAACCTAAGCCACGTATCCTCGTATGACACTAGCTAAAAGTGTAAGATAAACATGACGTTCATATTCATGGTCAAACATCAACCTTTGGTCAACAATGTCATTCTACATTCTATTCTATTTACAAATTAGTTTGAAACATCATATACTTTATATATACGTCATGCTAACCATTCTCTTAAACTCTCACAATTGAAGTGATAGAACTATATTCCGATCATACTTCTACATGAAAAGAGTAATACATGATGAGTGTTTTAATTGTTGGTAACCGTCATGTATCTTCATTGTAAGTTGGATTTCATCCTCTCGGTTTGGTGTTCATGTTTGAGCTTCACTTGGCACATGATCATGAGATGTTCATGTTTGTAGTCCTTAGTCGATGGGGCTGAATAATACGGCAAGTTGATATTTGGTTGAGACGTTATGGTGTCGTTTGCTAGAGTTTGGTAGTCGAACTCTAGTCTTATTCCTTGAAGGTACGTCTCGAGTTTGGTTTTTACACTATATAAGAAATAAGTTTACTGAGATATACTTATGTTAAATCAATGAAAATGAAACCAAGTTCATACTTGTGCTAAACGAACAATAATCATGGCTCGAAGTTTTTAAATGAAACAGCGAGAGTCGTAGTTTTTTAACTTATAATGATTCTTCACGTCACATTCATGCAAAGAATTGCATATTTACACCTTTGGTCCTTAAATTATTAAGCAAGTACAATTAAATTTATAGATTTCTAAAGTAACACTATTAACCTTTTGTTTATTTTCTTCTTTTCAAAACTAGTCCAAAATATATTTTTAGAAAACCTTTATAAAAATCGTTTATTCTCTTACGTTGTCATATTTATCTCTAAGACGCGCCATTTTAATTTAGGTCGTCGTTAGAAGCTAGTAGTTTCTCGGCTTATCTTATTTCATCGTTTCACTCTTGTCACTATATTTTGATCGTTCTCCGCGTTTGATATCGATATCACTAAGGTGAGTTCATAGCCTCGTTTTTACTACTTTAATTGTTTTATTAAACCCGCGAGGGGGATACATGTTGTTGGAAATTCACTTTATGTGACGACATTTAAGAATTTTCATTAGTTATCATAGTAACACACACATAGACTATATTAGGAAACTATGTATAATTTATGTGGTGTGTAACTATAAATACTCCTCCAAGGCTTCCAAGGAGGGGTTGTTGTTGTGTTTTCTCTTTTCTTTTTATCAAATTTATCTTTCTCTCTCTTGAACACCTTCAACCTCTCTCTCTATCTCTCTACCATGGTTGCCATCTATTACCACCCTACTTGACCACCGGATCTAGTAATATAGAAAACCCACAATTGGCATCACAATCGACGGTTCAATCCTTGAATCGTTCGTGTTTTTTTGTCTATTGATTTGGTGGTGAAATTTTTTGGTCTCTATCTGCTAAATTATTTTTTTGTCACGGTGGTTATTTTTTTGTCACAGCTTTCTTTCATCTGTCTCTTCAGTCACGTTTCTATTTGGTATCATCAGTCCATGTCCCGTTTTCCAAGCTTATTTTATTGGTCTACACATTTTCTGGTCAAAAGATTGCAAATTTATCAGATCTGGTGTATACTACAGTATTTGGTTTTATTTTGTTAGATCTGGTCAAAAGTCAAGTCTGATTACCATTGTTTCTGGGTTTTTTATTTTTATGAACATGAAACTCAGATGCAAAAAGTAGATCCAAAAAAAAAATCCAAAAAGTACGCATTTGGATAAGGTTTTTCCTATTGCGAAATCCTGAAGCATCAATGTTCCGAAGATTTCATATTCTGAAATCTTGAAGATTTTATATTCTAGAAACCGTGAGTATTGAATATTCCGAAAAGTTACACAAGAAAATATTTCGAAATGTTTACTTTGAAAACAATCCGAAATCTTGAACAATCAAGATTCCGAAGTCATGAACTATAAACATTCCGAAATTATTTCATTCAAACATTCCGAAAATGTTTATTTATTAAACATTCCAAATTGTTGTTTTTTGATTTTTTTCCAAATGGGGTTTTTATAAAGATACCGAACACAAAGCCCAATACAGCAGCAACATCAACACCTTATATCTCCACAACAAAACCAATCATATCTAACCTAAGCCCATCGTCTCCTAATCCCATCTATGATCAAGATCCAAAACAAAAATAAGTAAAATCTCAGATTCGTTTTCATGATTAAAAATTTAAGATCTTTTTAGATCTATACACACGAAAATACTAATCATCACAAATCAGTGCAATGGTTTAAACCACCTTTAATATACGAAATCAAACAAGGATTTATAACAACAATCTGTTATAATCCATATCTTGGTTTCGAATTAACCAGACAAAAACCAACATGCAACCTGTCAAGACTAGACCTACCGTAGACCTTATCTTACAAGATCTTGAAGTCGTTCTTCATGTCGTGTTTTTGTTGTTTCTCGACCTACAACATCAGATGGATTGAAAACATTATCGAATTAGGTAGGTTTGGTTGGAAATTAATGGAACAAAAGGGATACGTGGATCCTATTTCTTCGTAGGTTTGTGTTTGCTAATTGTTGGGATTTAGATTTCATTTTGACGAGATTGAGAAACAGTGAGATTGAGATGAAAGCAGATTTTGGTTGGATAAGTTTATGAGAGGGTGGAAAAAATTTAGAGGTGGAGGATAATGAGTTTTGGGTTAAAAGATAAGGAGTGTGGCTGTGATGTTGTGGGATTAGGTTAAGTGTGACCTAATTTTAAGGGTAATCTCATTTTATATATTCTGGATGTGGGGATCGGGTATTATCAAAATGATAGGCCGGATGTGTGTTTATGGTGGACCGGGTTATGACTCCCCTCATGGGCCGACTAACAAAACTGTCAGACGGGTCAAGTGATACCATTTTGTTTTATATGGGCTGATTTAAAAATTATGTTTCATATACAATTTTGAATTTGTCATATTAAGCTATAATTAGGTAATTATCGGGGTTTATAAATAACAATGTGTCGAGACAAAAAGTGACGAGACAACGTAACGAGACAATGTAACGAAATTACTTGACGAGACCAAGAAAAATGGCTATATTTGAATTTTAGTGGCTACGGATTCGATCGGTTATTCTTATTTGAAATTGAAGACGAATTTTTCGTAGGCGCGTTCTTATTCTATCTTTGAAATCGGGGTTGGTTGGATTCATGATTTCAATGATAACTTGCTCGTTCTTAATCTTTAGGATGAAGAATTAATTATCTAGTTTCTGGGCTCGGGGTGGTTGGTTGATGACTTGGATAACTATCACTTAAAGGAGCTATATTGTTGTACTCAGTGTCACACGCATAGTCGATGTGGATAATATCAACAGGTGTTGTGCATATATACTTCTTCAGTAATGTAGTGAGTACTTAATAATTTCCAAAGGATATTTCTACACCGTTCCTCATTCATCAATAGTTTTGCAAGCTTAATTCACAAGATTGAGGGATTTTTATTCAGTTTGACGTTTGGTATATCTGGTTCATTCCATCAGTGGTCACATCAAACTACCTACAAGGGGGTTGGTAAAGATAGCCATGGAGAGTTTATGAGTAGAGAATTTCGATCAACAAATGATTCTCGACGAATATAATTAAGCTTATTCATTATTCTCACGAGACTTTCAGGTACATGTGCGTACGATTTATTTCTGGTTCCGAGGTTTCGAAACCATCAAGGGGGAAGAAGAAGACATATTGAGCGCACAACAAGTACACGTGATGAACTTTACACCTTCTTTTTATTTGAAGGCATTCCGGGAAGACAAATGTCATAACCGCAGAGAAAATCAGTGTTTTAACTCGTGGCGTTTAGTGCATCTTTCAACTTACATGGAGGAGGAGATGAAGGAAACAGTCTCTAATGGTTAAAAGAGGTACACTATTGCTCGATGATTAATTGTTTGGTTTTGGAAATTATACATCATCATTATCCTATATGGAGAGATATGCATTTCCAGGACTTTATTGACTCTGGTGCATCTCCGGAAGAAGATATGTGCATTTTTGGGACATAATTGACTCTGGTGTTACGATGTCAACTTCATGAATAGGATAATGTGTCTACTTCAGTATTTGGGCTTCATACATGGGATGGGTTTCCTTTCTTCATCTACGTAGGGGAAGAAATGTCTTGATTCTTTCTAGTATGCATAACTTGAACTTTCAGGGGGAAGAAAAATTTAGAAGAATTATTCAAGTGTGAGAAGAGAGTTGTTGATCTACTTGGTGTGCCCCATACTTTCAATATCTCATAGCAACATATTCATTTCATATGATGGGGTTTGCTTGTTGAATTCCGTTGTGTGCTTAATCATTCTAAGCTTTATTGAAAGCTTTGAAATTGCTCATGAGGACTGTCGGTTTAAGGGGAAGCTATTAAATCTTCTACATCAAGATTATGTGGCATGAATTAGGGGGAAGTTAATTCAAAAGCTTCTCCTTAACCAGAAGTATATGAGTTACTTAGCTCGTGTCGTTACAATATTTCTACTACAAGTTACTACAAAGATGAGTCATTATGGAGTGAAGACTTGAAGTCAAAGGCCTCAAAAGACTTTATCAGCATTGGACGCTTCATGGAAGTTTGTAAAACCCGCATGCTTTTATCATGCATAATACCCTTACGATCGTACGTATAGGATTAGAACTTTCCTTTTATAACATGTTTACTGTTCACGTATAAGAATTACGAGTATTACGTACGTGTTATTATACGATAATAATAAACGATGATGAATAAATCATGAACATGTAGTCACGAACATTTAACATGAGCTTGGCGTATATAAATAGACGCGACAAGTAGTTACGTATATTATATTTACGTTTAAACACGTATAACGATAACTATAAAAAAATACACGACATAACAAAAGACATGATTACGCGTAACATTTTAGCTTGTCGCGAATTAATTTAATAAAAGAGTAATAAAGGGGTTTCGGGCTATTTGGATAAGAGGGAAGGCAAATGGGCCGGGGCCCAAGAAAAAAAACCCAAACCGACCTATACATTAATAAAAACGGGAGGGGGTGCTTTGTTTTTTTTGTTTTTCTTTCTTTCTGCCGACACAAACACAACATCACAGAATCCCTAAATAATGTTACAAGCCGCCATTTTTTTGTGCTCCCTTGGTGTTCTCTCTGCCGTCGTCCCACAACACGAAACCAGGAGGGGTGTGATGGTCACGAATCCAAGAAGAAACAGGTTTGAATCTTGTCTAAACTTTTCTTAAAAGAGAAAACCCTAAAAACACGAATCCATGATTAAAGATCCAGAACGCGTTATAATGCGTTAATATTAACGATAGATTAATAAGTGGGTGTCGTGGGGTGACTGCTGCGTTTGTATGACCATGAACCGAGACCATCTATGGTCTCGGTGATGTGAAAATGACACCAGCCGCAACCCTAGAGGGTGTTGGGCTTGGTTGTTCTAGCAGTGGCAACCCAACAGGGGGGCGTTTGTTTAAGACAGTGGGAACCGAGAGCTTATGCTCTCGGTGGGATAATTATAACAAGCAGGGGAAATTCGCCACTACCGGGGGGAATATGTGCAGGGACATGGGGTGTTTGGCAGCCCATTTTAGGATCTGTTGGGGGCTGTTTGGCTACGGGTTTAAGGGCAAAAAAAGGGTTGTTTGGTTCGGGTTATATTTAAAACTACAAGGGTTTTCACGGTTTTGTTTCGACACGTCTCATAAAATAATACACGGGTTCAGGGTATTATTTTTACGAGTTATACTTAACATGTACATTAATTACGAGACAATTGGACTAAAATCATGACTTATTATTACGAGAGTAATTAAATTAATTAAACATGTATATAATTAATTTAATTTAAACCATGACTTAGGTTAATTATTTTACTAATAATGCATAGTTAAACCTAAGAATATTAATCATGAAAAATAGACTAAGTAATTTATTAATTTTTAAAACCATGACCTATAATTAATTAATTCTCATGACTTAGGTTTATTATTATAAATTGATAATACATGATTTAACCTAAGTATATTTTGTTTTCTTAATTTAATTTAGACTATAGTAATTAATTATATATTAAACCATGACTTATAATTAATTAATTTACATGACTTAGGTTAAATTATTAATAGTTAATAATACATGTTTTAACCTAAGTATTTATACCTTTATTTAATTAAAATCATAATATATTTAATTAAATACTTTAACATCTAGTTTATTTAATTCACATGAATAATTAATAAACTATAATTTATAATCTCATGACTTAGAATATTAATCAGAGAACACTTAGCTTATATTATTAGCTTAATTAACCGACTTATATCTAATTATGGAAACTTTCTATTTTTAGAAACTTATTCAATTAAGGCAGCTAATCTATTTATGGAAACTTTCTATTTTTAGGAAGTTATCTATTTTAAGCAGTATTTCTATTTTTTTTGGTAACTTTCTATTTTTGGAAACTTTCTATTTTAGGAAACCTGCTATTTTTGGAAAGTTACTTATTGTTGCACACGAGTATAATAATACATGAAATACAAGAAATACTTAATCAGAATAGACAGAATATATGATAACCACAGTATTAAGCTTAAAATAGTAAAACATGACATGAACTTATCAAATAAGCTAAGACATAATATTAAACCAGTTACGTATTCAGTAAACAGATACTTATACACGTATGTATTTATTTAGCATTAGTGATACCGAAGTAGGACTCTCTTCCGTTCGTCTTCTTCGTTCATTGGACATAAGGTACGGATTCCCGTCCTTTCAGTATGGACATTCTTCCTTATTAGGGGCTAATGTTAAAATATGTTAAACAGTTTTCATAAGATAAACATAAGGCTTTTCAAACTATAAAACCAGTTTTATGAACATGTTCCAGGTTTTCCAGGACTTATACATTTCCGCTGCTATTAAGTCTTTATTATGTTTTAGTCATTTATACTATGTCTATATCCGTGCACTGAGCTTTTTGCTCAGCCGTTACTTTCCTTTCCATGTCCCAAAACGGCAGGTACTCAAGGACTGACTGGAGCATTTGGAGGACACGCATAGGATGGGAGCTACCTTAGATTCCTTATCCTTTTGCCTTCATATTTATGCTTGTCTAGTCTTCCTTTTTGTTCATTTACTTTATTTATGTTTTGGGCTTATGTTTGGGAACCGATGTTTGATTCCGATTTTCCCTATGGTCATGTAATGTTTAGGCATTTATCCTTGTATGCTTTGATGACACGCCATAATTACGCGTGACATTCAATTTATCAAAATGGGGTGTTATAATTTTGGTATCAGAGCCAAGGCTTAGACCTGTAGGCTCTAAAACTCGACCTGTGACTAGTGGGTAGTCACCAGGAGCTTCCTAAGCCAACGTTTGTTATTCTACGTATTGATGTTTTCAGCGCATTGTTGTTTTAACCATGATGTTTTCAGCACCTTGAGGTTTTAACCTTGATGTTTTCATCGATATTGTTTTACTAATATGGATGGACAACCGTCATTCATATTTAGTTATGTGTCATTGTTTCATGCATAATGTTCCTCGTGAACTGTGGCTATGTGGACTGAACCCCATTAGTTCATAATTAGTCACATAAATTTTTTTTCTGATAAGTTTTGACAGATGAGTTTCATTTATTTATGTTTCATGTATCATTGTTGCAGGGATTATGACTAAGTAATGGTTGGTACAGGACTGGCCCTATTTAGTCGCATGTGCTTTTATCCAAACTTTTAACTTTGGGACCGACCCATAGGCGTCCCCTCGCCATGTATTTTGTTTTGGAACTGACCCATAGGCGTTCCCTCGCACATATAAAGGTTTTATAAACTACATTACGCATTCATGCACTGTTTTTCATGCATAAAATTTTTCTCATGATTTAAATTGGCATAAATTTTTTTCATGTCCCCTCATAAGTTATTATGTTTTTATGTCAAGTATGTTTTCATACTGTTATGGTTAACTTCAGTTTCATGCTGATTATGTTATACACTTCTTCGTGATAGATGGTTTCATGTTTCTTCATGATAATTCCGTCTTCATGTTGATTATGTTTTACGCCTCTTTTGTTATTTACGTTGTCCTGCAAGACATTGTTAGATTTCATTGAATCATGCTTTCATGATAGTCATGGTTGGTTTTCATTGATCATGATGTCAGGCAAATCATCGTTGAATTTTGTGTAACCACACTTTAACGTTTCCGTTATAACCAAAATGATGTCTATGCTAATACTGCCAGGTTATCATGATGGTTTTTCTAACCGTTTAACCGGTATACTTTCCTTAAATCATGACAAATGATCGATCCCATACTGATCATTTCATGTGCATTCAACGTGTACTCCATGTACCGTGTTCCATGTGTATTACACGTACCTAAATCCATGTGTATTTCACTTGCAATACTGCATGAGTATTCGCTAGTCGATTCAGAATCATCTCAGGCATATGTCCACTTGCTAATACTCTACAAATTGCTGATGCCGCTCATAACTTGGAAATGTTACTAAAGGTTGATGTTGCTGACGTTCGGAGACGCTACGAGATGCGGATGCTGTTCACAACCTGGATATCCTACAAGACGAAGACAAAGGCGTCGGAGCAAAGCAATTGGACGAGAAGATGCTTCACCATCAGACGATTCCCATCAATCATTGTCCCTAATTCTTAGTTACATGCCACACGTCATTCGGCTGTCATTTCAGCCATATGAGTGCAAACCGGTATCAGCCGGCCACTCAGCTGAATAGTTACATGAATCAAGGTCATGAGAATGACCATCATGGAACTGAAAGACAGGACGATAGTAACTACTACTTTGACATCAACTATCCTTGAAATCGCAATCGAAACTCTGGCCACGGACGTGATCAGAAATACAAGGATTAGTAGTCCAACCGATCCGCCAATTCTGGCATAATAACCTTATATTGTGGTTATATTTGTTTCACATCTCGAGACACATGTCAAGACATCAGTCAAGACACATGTCTCACGTATACTTTCTGAAGACACCTGTTAAGACATCAGTAAAGACACATGTCTCATGTATATATTCTGAAAACACATGTCAAGACATTAGTCAAGACATATGTCTCACGTATACCTCCTGAAGACACATGTCAAGACACCAGTCAAGACATATGTCATGCTTATAGTTCTAAGAAACGAGTCAAGACACATGACTCACGTCCAACTTTGGAACATTTCTAAGAAATTTAGGGTACCCTCCAAGGGTATATCTATTTTGTTGTGCCATGTATTAATCAGGCCACAAGAATTTCAATACCATTATCAGTGCATCAGCAAGAACTGTCACGTTGCCGATGTCACTTTCATTTCTTTCACCATAGTTCATATATTCATGACCATGAAGGACGCCTTTCGTATTCCCACGCATACGAAGCTTTTCCTTCAGTTTAATGATGAGATCCAAGCTGCTAGCGCATTTCCGCGGACAGACACGAGATGAATTTTATCCTAATTATGGACTACGAACAGCACACCACACTACGATTCATAATTATGTAGAGTAGTGTTCAGGCACCTGAATACATTCAGCTTGATTCTCCATCAGGAAAATCCGTACAAATTATCTATGCTTCCCAAGCATGTGCTTTGTTAGCCATGATTGCTAAAATTTTCTAGTGGTCAGTAAGACATGACTACTAAAGTCCTTTTACGCATAACCAACAGATATTAACCTTCAAGGAGAAGGACGGTAACATATGATTATGTGTCGACTACCGTCGATTTTTAAACAAATCACCATTTACGACCGTTACTCTCCTCCATGTATTGACAAGATCGGATTCATGATCATGCTGCCAATAGTGACGGGTGAAAGAGCAGGACATGTCCATGACTGCTATTCGTGTACGACTTGGTCGTGCTAGATTTATGATTTTGAATTAGTCTCATCAATGCTCCAACAGCATTATGGACTTAATAAATTGAGTTCCCATGAACTCATAAGCAAATTCATCAGCATTTTCATTAAGGATAACCTAATTTCCTCTAAGCCTAGAGAAGAACAGGAAGACCATATCTGCACTATATTGCAAATTCTATGACAAGAGAAATTTTACCCTGGAAATTGTTTTTCTCCAATATCAATTCTGTTTGATTTCAGTGACACGCTGAATCACATGGCTTTCTACGGATAATCTTACCATGACTCAGCTTATGCGTAAAGGAGAGAACCCTACACTACATTAGGTGTTCTAGAAAATCCTACGCTAAGAGAAGTTTCGACTCATAGACTCAGATCGCAAACTCCTACGTATCAAGTTCGATGAAGCAAGATACAGTTACGTTCATATCTTCATACCTGTCATACAAACAGGTTAAGATAGGACACCAACAGACTCGGATGTTTTCATCATATGAAATTGTGAATCGAAAAGGGACAAGATCTCCATGGATTTTAGTTACCAGATTCCAGAAAACTCAGAAGAAGCATGATGCCATCTGGGTTATTGTCAACAGTTTGCTCAAGTCTGCAGAATCCTTACATCCGTACGGATTTCATAACCAACAGATTGATCGGACATGTTCCAAACAAGGCTCATCCGATCACTTGGCAATCCCTCAGTTATCGGGTCAGAAAAATATTCATAATTATGCTCCTAATTTACTTCACATCCTTGTTCAAATTTCACGACTTACTTTCACGCTCGTGTTCATGAAACACACGTTCATGATCGTATCTTGGCTTACGATTTTACGTTCATTTTCTCATTTGGGAAGTTTTGCAAGAACTTGATAGACCAGACCCAAGTTTAGTATAACTCTCCATCATCAGATAGACGTTTCACGTCATATTCCACGTCTCACCTTGTAGCGTTTGGCGTTACCGCCATTATATTCTATGATCACGATATGTTTCACATGTCATGTTCATTCCACGTTCCTCATATCATGATCAAGATATGTTACACGTATCATGGATCATGATATGTTTACTCATACTACACTTGCCATATCTCCACGTAGCACGTTCAAAAATTTTCACGTATCACGTTCAAAATTTTTCATGTACTACGTTTCTTTATGTCTCGCGCATCGTTTCTAATTATCAGTTAAGTCAGATTGTCTTTGATGAGACTGCTTTTATACATAGTCTCATCGTCCAAATAGGGCTTAAAATGCATTAACTATCATCAAAATACCCAAATATATGCTTGTGTTTGTTGCTTGTGTATTTTAGGTACGAATATTGAGAAAATGACAAAAGATCACAAGAATCAGTCAAAAACGAACACGGGAAACGAAGCCGCACGATGAACCAAGCCCTAATGAAGAATTTTCCAAAGAAAGTCCTTGAAGATTTGAAGAATTATGAAGAAGGGTCCTCCAATATGGAAGAATTGACACTTTATACCCTTGTATCTTCATAATTACAAGTTTGGTCCCTAAAGTTTGTCAAAATTACAAAAAGGACCCTTAACTTTGAAGAATTGGCAAATTTAGTCCCTCAACAAAACTAAATTCTCAATATTGGTCCTCCAAGAAGTCAACAAACAAGTGAACACCTTGAAGTATGAAGACATGTCACTGAAAGCCCTTGAAGATTGCCAAAATTGCACTTTTAATCCTTATTTAAAGTTTGTAAAACCCTTGTGCCAAAAATGACAAACTGCCAAAGCTTATTTACAAAGGAAAAGTGGTTTAGGCTGTTTAAATACAAGATGAACAAAGAAAGAAACGTGAGGGACTATTTCTGCCAGACAATCAATCATACCCCCACCAATCAGACTGCCACCTCACACCCATTAACCAATCACAAACCTCCCCCACTACACGTCAGATTCCACCCATCAGATTATTTAATTATCTCTTAATTTTGGTGGCAAACACTTAATTTAAAAACTTTTTACCCCAAAACGGATTAAACTCCTTCTCTAATCCTCCCAAGAACACATGAACCCTAATCCTAATTACCCTTCAAACCAAAGGGTTATTAGCTGTTAATTTCCAGAATGATGATTAATCACACCCTAATCCTAACCCAATCCCCAGAAAGGTGTCACTCTCACTCACATGATCAATCCAGCCTTCCCCTGACCCACAAAAGAGCTTGAAGACAAACTGAGCTAGTCCATGAGCGTCCAAGATGCTCTTACTTGTCCTCCACACCAAATGAAGGGTTTAGATCACTTCAAAACAGCTGTACACCTCACATGATTCCAGCAGGCTCACAAGATACCAAATTTTGACCAAGATTCAAAATCGTCCAAGGGCATTTCAGGGTTTTTCTACATTAGGGTTTTATGATTTCTAGATTGTTCTGTAGCCATTATATAAGGCACCCCTAGCTTAGCATTTTGTTCTTGTTCTTGTTTTTCTCCTTGATCACAACTTTGTAAAGTCCAGTTTTTTTTATGAATGAAAAATGGTTAAAGTTTGTTGATGAGAAGAAAAGAGCCATCTTTACTTTTATTGTCTGAAGTTTGGTTAAGTTTTATTGTTGATTCACTTGTTTTAAAAGCTTTTCAGTTTTCTTAAGTTTTCAAAATTTTTAGTTAAGAAAAATCAGGTTTCTTATTTCACTGCTTTCTTTTTAAAAGCTTTAAGCTATAGGTTAACTTGTCAATAAGTTAACCCTATAGCTTAAGCTCTTGCACCAGTTCTCTTTTGCTCTTGGTTGTCTGTTTTGGCAGGTTCAATTCAAGTCCAAAATATCATCATCATTTTCATTTCAACCACAAAGACAAGTCTGCACAGACCCGAGTCTGTATGGAGGTGACTTTCATTCACTGTTGGGCCTGGATGTAGGCCCAACAAGGTAGCTCACTTGTTCCCTTTTTCAGTTTTTAAAGAATATTCAGTTATTTGTGATTTTGAATGAAAATTGTGAAATCTGCTTGTTTGTTGGTTAAAGCTGTTTGTTCTGGCTTCTTGGATAGTTTTATGTGTGTTTAGATAGCTTAGGTTTGATTTGGTTGAGATTTGTTAGGATTTGTTTTGAAATATTGATTTTCAGATTTTTAAAGGAGTGTTTGGATTAGCTGTTTGATTGAAATTTATGACCAAGTTTTTGAGTTAAAACCTGTTTTACATACTCAACAAGTAAGTAGTAAGTGATAGTAGTACTTAACATTCAGTTTGGTAGAGTTTTAATCAAGTTTGTATGTTAAAATTTGGTCATATATCATAAAATCAGAAAAGTGCTTGGTTTGACTGATTTTGGTAAAATTTGTGCATCAAAACTTGTAATCTGTTAGAGTTTAGGGTTAAGTAGGGTTTGAGGTTGATTACATGTCATTTGATTAGTTTGTATGCATGATTCAAGCATTTGAAATTCACTTTTGTGCCTATTGATTCAGTAATCAGTCACTTTGCCAACTTGTTTGCTTTATTAGTAACTTTTGTGCAATTTTTGTACTTGATTCTTGCTAGATCTTGCTTGATTTGTGTTTGTATTGACTCCCTACACTCCAACTGAGTGTAGGGGTGCCATTTGTCCATCAAAAAACCAACACAATCTTACAAAACAAGGCCTCTTGTTAAATTCTTCATATGTGAAGATACGTTTTCATACACCTTGTGTTCATCAGAAACACATTTCAATCTGGGCACTTGTTTTGATCTCATAAGCTTGAATCTAGTTAAGTGTTGATTAAAAAGTTTGTTTAGAGTATATTTAAGTAACTGGTATTAAGTTTTAAAGTAAAAAAAAAAAAGTTTTAGCAAAAAGCTCCTTGGCCTGGGCTCGAACACGGGACCCCTCGTTGGAGGACTATACGTGTTAACCAGTGATCCAAGTGCTTTTCTATGCACAAGTTCCATTTCAATATCTATTTAAGTGGTGTTTGTTTTGTAGCTTTACTTAATCAACAGCTTATTTAAAAGCTTATTCTAGCTTATTTACTTAGGGTTTTCACAAGTTATCATTTTTTCTCTTGTTTTTATTCTGTTTAGGGACTTTTCAGTTCAAAAAGTTTATTTTTCCCTTATTTAATTAATTTTCTAGGATTATTTTTAGTTTTAATTTTGAAAAGTAATTTAAAAATTGGAAAAGGTATTTTAAAGATCTGAAAAAATAGTTTTTAGGTTTTTAATTATATTTTTGAGGTTTACAGCCATTTAAGTTTTCAAAAAGTCTAATTTTTGATTTTATTGGATTTTAGGGTTTTTAGCTAACTTTAAAATTTAATATAAAATTATTAAATAGGTTTCAAAAAATTTTGATTGCATTTTTGTCTTAGTTACATTATTCTAGATTTTTGGTAATTTTTTAGAATTTTTTATGAACTTTGAATTTTTTTTGAATATTTTAATATTATTTTATTATTAAAAATTGAAAGTTGGATTTTTTAAGTTTTTACATTTTTCCTAGATTGTAGACACTTAAATAGGAGTTTTGTCACTTTCCAAATATTTTTAGGACTTTTCAATTATTTTCTAGAATTAATTTAAGTTTTAATTGATTTTAATAGTTTTTAAGTGTTTAAAAATAGTTTAATTTGGTTTTAAAATTTTAAAAAATACTTTTTAGCCTAACTAGGTTATTTTTGAGGTTTACAAACTTCAAAATCTTGTTTAGGACTTTTTAATAATTAATTGTGATTTTTAGGGCTTTAATTAGCATTAAAAAGTCATTATCTAATTAATTAAAAGGTTTTAACAAGTTTGGATTTTTGGTAAACTCTTAGAATATTATTGGGGTTTTTTAGTAATTTTTAGGAATTTTTAGGATCAAAATTTTAATATTTGCACTAATTACGGTTTTGCGTGATCGCCTTTTTCATCTTAGTTTAATTCGTTTTCGTAACCGTCTTTCTCTTCTAATCTCATTTCTTTTCTTCTCAATCATATAATCACAAATCAATATCATCTCTTAACACAACGCACTAGCCTCCTCGAGAACGAACTCACTTTTAGGGTCATTCACACACGGTTTTCCTAAATCGTCGTACTCACTTGCCCTATTTACCTTCCTTTTCCTAAAGGGGTAATTTTACTACAATCAGTCTTGCACCATAACGTTTCAGTTACTCTTACACGTTAATTCTTATTCCCTCGATCGAATTTAGGGGATCTACCTGACGTTGATAACCAAGAACTTCTTCGTACTCCAAGTCAAGGTCAGGAGGACCAAGATTTATCATTAGTGTCAAGATCTTCTTAAGGAACCGTTCCAAGAGGGAGACCACTTGGAAACGGACAAGTCCATCCGGACTTCTTATCCATTTTTCTCTTATCAATTAGATATGTCCTTTCAGTAGAGTCACGTTCCATGTCCTTTCAAGACATGTCACGTTCCACGTTCCTTCTACCATGTCACCTGTACGTTCATTAATCTTACATACCCTCTCAGTTTGATTCGGGTATGTTTCTCTTTCAGTTTACGTTACCTATAATTCAGGGACGAATTATTCTTGTAGGGGGGAAGAGTTGTAAAACCCGCATGCTTTTACCATGCATAATATCCTTACGATCGTACGTATAGGATTAGAACTTTCCTTTTATAACATGTTTACTGTTCACGTATAAGAACTACGAGTATTACGTACGTGTTATTATACGATAATAATAAACGATAACGAATAAATCATGAACATGTAGTCACGAACATTTAACATGAGCTTGGCGTATATAAATAGACGCGACAAGTAGTTACGTATATTATATTTACGTTTAAACACGTATAACGATAACTATAAAAAAAATACACGACATAACAAAAGACATGATTACGCGTAACATTTTAGCTTGTCGCGAATTAATTTAATAAAAGAGTAATAAAGGGGTTTCGGGCTATTTGGACAAGAGGGAAGGCAAATGGGCCGGGGCCCAAGAAAAAACCCAAACCGACCTATACATTAATAAAAACGGGAGGGGGTGCTTTGTTTTTTTTGTTTTTCTTTCTTTCTGCCGACACAAACACAACATCACAGAAACCCTAAATAATGTTACAAGACGCCATTTTTTTGTGCTCCCTTGGTGCTCTCTCTGCCGTCGTCCCACAACACGAAACCAGGAGGGGTGTGATGGTCACGAATGCAAGAAGAAACAGGTTTGAATCTTGTCTAAACTTTTCTTAAAAGAGAAAACTATAAAAACACGAATCCATGATTAAGGATCCAGAACGCGTTATAATGCGTTAGTATTAACGATAGATTAATAAGGGGGTGTCGTGGGGTGACTGCTGCATTTGTATGACCATGAACCGAGACCATCTATGGTCTCGGTGATGTAAAAATGACACCAGCCGCAACCCTAGAGGGTGCTGGGCTTGGTTGTTCTAGCAGTGGCAACCCAACAGGGGGGCGTTTGTTTAAGACAGTGGGAACCGAGAGCTTATGCTCTCGGTGGGATAATTATAACAAGCAGGGGAAATTCCCCACTGTCGGGGGGAATATGTGCAGGGACAGGGGCGTGTTTGGCAACCCATTTTAGGATCTGTTGGGGGCTGTTTGGCTACGGGTTTAAGGGCAAAAAAAAGGGTTGTTGGGTTCGGGTTATATTTAAAACTACAAGGGTTTTCACGGTTTGGTTTCGACACGTCTCATAAATAATACACGGGTTCGGGGTATTATTTTTACGAGTTAATTAACTTAACATGTACATTAATTACGAGACAATTGGACTAAAATCATGACTTATTATTACGAGAGTAATTAAATTAATTAAACATGTATATAATTAATTTAATTTAAACCATGACTTAGGTTAATTATTTTACTAATAATGCATAGTTAAACCTAAGTATATTAATCATGAAAATTAGACTAAGTAATTAATTAATTTATAAAACCATGACCTATAATTAATTAATTCTCATGACTTAGGTTTATTATTATAAATTGATGATACATGATTTAACCCAAGTATATTTTGTTTTTTTATTTAATTTAGACTATAGTAATTAATTAATTATTAAACCATGACTTATAATTAATTAATTTACATGACTTAGGTTAAATTATTAATAGTTAATAATACATGTTTTAACCTAAGTATTTATACCTTTATTTAATTAAAATCATACTATATTTAATTAAATACTTTAACATCTAGTTTATTTAATTCACATGAATAATTAATAAACTATACTTTATAATCTCATGACTTAGAATATTAATCAGAAAACACTTAGCTTATATTATTAGCTTAATTAACCGGCTTATATCTAATTATGGAAACTTTCTATTTTTAGAAACTTATTTAATTATGGCAGCTAATCTATTTATGGAAACTTTCTATTTTTAGGAACTTATCTATTTTAAGCAGTAATTCTATTTTTTTGGTAACTTTCTATTTTTGAAAACTTTCTATTTTAGGAAACCTGCTATTTTTGGAAAGTTACTTATTGTTACACACGAGTATAATAATACATGAAATACAAGAAATACTTAATCAGAATAGATAGAATATATGATAACCACAGTATTAAGCTTAAAACAGTAAAACATGACATGAACTTATAAAATAAGCTAAGACATAATATTAAACCAGTTACGTATTCAGTAAACAGATACTTATACACGTATGTATTTATGTAGCATTAGTGATACCGAAGTAGGACTCTCTTCCGTTCGTCTTCTTCGTTCATTGGACATAAGGTACGGATTCTCGTCCTTTCAGTATGGACATTCTTTCTTATTAGGATTCCCCGTATGCAGCCAACTGTTTTCCCAGTATTTGTTTTATATGTTTTTGGATTGCTTATGTTTAATTAGAATACCTAAAGCCATATACATGCATGACCAGTTTCACCTAGTTATGGAGGTACCATAACCATAACATTGGAGGCACCAATGTTATGACTTCACCACGGCGGAGTGATTGCTCGTGGCGTTCCTTCAGTTTTTGGCCATTTATATTATATTTATCATGTGGGGCGTATGGGTGCATCCTAGTTGCATGTTTTCAGTCAGGATTTCATGGTGAATGTGATGTGTGCCTTGCATCCTTCACAAGGAGCTGATCCCTCCTACCCAAAACTAGTATATTAAATTAGAGGCAGCCCCTCTAATTTGCATGATGAGGTCACCCCTCCAAGTATTCATGCACGGTGGATTTTCATGACCTATATTGGCTAATGGTAAAATATGTTAAACAGTTTTCATAAGATAAACATAAGGCTTTTCAAACTATAAAACCAGTTTTATGAACATGTTCCAGGTTTTCCAGGACTTATACATTTCCGCTGCTATTAAGTCTTTATTATGTTTTAGTCATTTATACTATGTCTATATCCGTGTACTAAGCGTTTTTCTCAGCCGTTACTTTCCTTCCATGTCCCAAAACGGCAGGTACTCAAGGACTGACTGGAGCATTTGGAGGACACGCATAGGATGGGAGCTACCTTAGATTCCTTCTCCTTTTGCCTTCATATTTATGCTTGTCTAGTCTTCCTTTTTGTTCATTTACTTTATTTATGTTTTGGGCTTATGTTTGGGAACCGATGTTTGATTCCGGTTTTCCCTATGGTCATGTAATGTTTAGACATTTATCCTTGTATGTTTTGATGACACGCCATAATTACGCGTGACATTCCATTTATCAAAATGGGGTGTTACAAAGTTTTTGTTCTTAATTATTATGTACTTGTTAGAAAAAATATTGTAAGGAATTCTACACGTCGTCCCATGGGGGAAGATTGTTGGAAATTCACTTTATGTGACGACATTTAAGAATTCCTATTAGTTATCATAGTCACACATGCATAGTCTAGATTAGAAAATTATGTATAGTTTAGGTGGTGTGTGACTATAAATACCCCTCCAAGGCTTCCAAGGAGGGGTTGTTCTTGTGTTTTCACTTTTCTTTTTATCAAATTTTTCTTTCTCTCTCTTGAACACCTTCAACCTCTCTCTCTATCTTCATACAATGGCTGCCATCTATTACTACCCTACTAGACCACCAGATCTAGTGAAATAACAAACCCACACATGCTACTTTTTACGAATGGACCCAAGTGCTTGACCTACATGCTTATTTTGTCCCTCTTAGTCATGAACCGTTAATTACTTGGACCGACTGTACTGATCGAGTAAACACGAATGCTGTGAGTAGATCTATTGGGATTAACCTCCCCGTCTTGGTTTAACGGAAAACCGACTGGACGTATTGTATTTGAAACTTGAACGGAATAACGAATGTTAATGTTCGATTTCATGAGTTAAATGCGATAACTGATGCTATCTGACTTTGGAAACTGAATACTTGAAATCTTGTGGTTCACTACATTTATTTGCAAACCTATGAATTCACTTAACCTTTGTGTTGATGTTTTTAGCATGTATTTCTCAGGTTCAGGTTTTAAAGCAGCTGGCGCATGGAGTCGCACTGGATATTTTAAAGGCAATAAATACTGATTACCATTCGATAAACTTTATGAAACTATTTTATATTATATTATTGTTGGGACCTGTTTCTGTTTATAAACTCTGATTTTAATTAATCGAATGGATTAAACTTTTCAAATGCCTCTTTTTCAGTCGTTCTCTTTGTACATGTTCTTGTGATTATAAAGTAGCGCCACAAAGTGGTATTCCAATGCGTTGTGAATTTGAGGGTGCTATAGATTGGTATTAGAGCACTTTCTATAGATAATTGGGTCGCTTTTAAAACCTAGACTATAACAACTCTTTCATGAAAACGATTTTATTGCCTTGAACATCATCCGTGCCCTCGTGCTACCCGAAAGATTATGACATGTGTATATTGTTATATATATTTGTTTCTTGTTAATATGTTTATATGAAGGGATTATTTATATAAATATTGAGCTCTATTACGACATTGTGATGAAGCAATGGTCTTGGTAAAGTTTTTCATAACTTCTACGATAACTATTTTATATAACTGTGAACTCACCACCAACTGCCGGTTCTGCTGGTTATTTACCTTCCGATTTCAAGTTTGAATACTCTTCTTGTGCTTTGGAATCATAAATGTTGTTTTATAGACCGTCTTCGTAAAGTCTTCCAGTTGATAGGAGTACGACTTTGACTTGCCTCCTTCTGATATGCCATTTTTGGGAACCTATTTCTTTGAAACACGGTTTAATTGTGCTCCTTGAATTTCTTATTACTTTAAATGATTATGAAGAATCAGGCTATGAAAGAGATTTTTTTCCTTCTATGGAACATTTTATTTTGCCTCGATCTCGTGACTTGTGCAAACGATGCTTAGGTAGGCTAATTTATAATTATCTTGCTGAAACAAATTTGTCACTGGTTTGAACAAGCAAATTATATATTACCGAGCCATTAGTTTCTAAATCTTAATTAGATGGACATGACGAACCCATGTAATTAATGATTTCTAAATGAGTAGGCTTAAGCATGTGGCATTCACACATTGTTTCTTTTAGACTCATCGTTCAATTGAATGGCTCATCCGTTGTCTATCGCTATTCTAACTCATATCGTTATTATCTTGTACGAATGACTCTTTAAATTTTTTTATATTTTTCACACATTTATATGGATTATTCCTAGCGTGTATCGACTCTTGTGAACTTAAAAGTACTCTCACATTTTGTCGAACGTATCATGAACATGTAAAACAACCGAACTCTAGGAAAAAGTGCTTTTGTGAGATCTCGTATTTTCCTGGTCTCGTGTGATCGTGTATCAGCGGTTGACGTTTTTTTCCTATTGACGTTTGTGACGATTATATCAAGTGAGTTCATAGCCCCTTTTACTATTTATAAAATGTTTCTAAAACTCGGGGTGAGATTTTCATGTTGGAACACAATCTTTTAAATTGTATGCTATCCTGAACTGTGTGCTATCCTAAACTGTATGCTACCAGATGAATACAATATATTATTGCTTTTAGTTTCCATAGCCACTAAGTTTCCCCTCATTATCATGAACCGTTAATAATTCACAGTTTGTAAGCGCAAATGTTGTGGATGGATCCATTGGGACTAACAATCCCCGTCCCATGTTGCGTTTGTTTAACCATTGACGCATTACATTTGTTTATAGTTGAGTATTTAGGCTGAATACTCACTAGGGGAATTTACCTTTTGTTAAGCTTCGGTGTCATGAGCTAAATAGCAATAATATACATCACGACTATGGATAATGCACCTAGTCATCCCCCCATTACTTGTTTTACAACTTATACTTGTGTTCTGTTACTTAGTTTACTAAACCTATAAATATCACTCAACTTTTTGTTGATGGATTTACATGTTTTAATCTCAGTTAATAACACTTAATATGCTAGGATGGGATCCCAAAGGATGTTGGCAGCTTGGGAGTTCTGTGTTGTGCTTATGCTTTTGGTACTATAAAAGTTGTTAAAATCTTCCACTTATCTTTAGTATCTATAAAACTTTATAACCATGATGTAATGGTACTTTGTTATGTTTTAAAACTTGTGGGACCTATGCGTTAAACTCTGATATATCTAGGTGTTATAAATATGTCTTTTATTTCGTCATTTTCGAGTAATTTATAATTCATTGTTACTTGTACCATGACGTGTTACCCCGTTATTTCCTAGTTGTTCCATGTCTGATTCTGGGGGTCTCACAGATTGGTATCAGAGCGAAGGTTATAGGGAACTGAGTCGTTTTCAAAACTTGGTCTATAACTAAATTTTCAAAAATATTTCATGCTTTACTATTGTCAAATACAGAATCTGCCAATTTTGTTCAATATCTACGTGGGTAACTCTCTATTCCTTACTATTTACTTAAT
This sequence comes from Glebionis coronaria, assembly GCA_025667525.1. Taxonomy (NCBI): domain Eukaryota; kingdom Viridiplantae; phylum Streptophyta; class Magnoliopsida; order Asterales; family Asteraceae; genus Glebionis; species Glebionis coronaria. The sequence goes on from CM046877.1 coordinate 427,054,579, forward strand.
TATTCATATGATATTTCATAGCTTAATTTCATTCTTGACATATTATATTGATTTCATTACGACACATATTTTTTTCAGCCAAATCCTTCGTGCTTATTATGTATATATTTCCCTTTTCTTATGTAGTTGAACTCTCCCCCTCGATCGCAAGATAGTGTTTTCAAGTTTCCTCAAGAGGATTCTGAGGAGGATTCTGAGGAGGAGCCTGAGGAGGATCTTGAGGAGGATCCTGATGAGGAGCCTAAGGAGGAGCCTGAGGAGGATTCTGAGGAGGAGCCTGAGGAGGATTCTGAGGAGGAGCCTGAGGAGGATCCTAAGGAGGATCTCGAGGAGGAGCCTGAGGAGGATTCTGAGGAGGATCCTGAGGAGGATCCCGAGGAGGAGCCGGAGGAGGAGGAGCAGGAAGAGATTCAGCCTCAAACCACTCCTATCAAAGACTATCCTACTTTATCCTACCTACCTTCGGGGCATTCTTCAGACTCAGACAGTGATACTTCTGAGCAGCCTATTCAGACCAGCACATATGAAGTGGGAGGCCCTTCTAATGTTACTCCTGCTTCCCCTGAATATATAACTGAGACTCTTTTCTCTCCAGCAGATCCTGAAATTGAAAAGATGCACAACAATGTAAGATGTTTATTTAGAATGTAAAATAAAAGAAAAGCTGAAAGTGGTGACCTCGGATTAGAAGTGAAGATGTTAAGAAAGAATATGAAATCTTATGACAAGGATTTTCAGGAGGAATGGAATTTTACTACCTACCTAAAATGATTAATTGGGGAATTAATTGCCAAAGATAAAGAAAAGGATTAGATCAACTTGAAGTCAAGCCTGAAGGGGTGGCTTCTCTACATCATCGTCATCTACGGGGTCACCTAGTGGCTCCGAGTAGATCTTCTCAGTATTTCCGTTTATGTACTTTCTATTATGTATCTTTTGTACATTCTACTAGGTTGCTATAAAAGTTAGTGCTACTAGTATTTGGGTGTAAATTTTGCTTCTTTCGTATACACCCTTATAACCGAACCTTATTCCTTTGGTATGTTATGGAAAAATGTGTACTTAATAGATCATCATTTTGATATTATTGTGATTACATCTACTTTTACTTCATATACATGAATCTTGTTACAATATAAATTCCTTAGTAATGCATTTCATGTTGACAATCATTTATGCATATCTAAAATCTTTTCTAATCCTATTTCTCCAATTTCCATGAATCTCGAAATAGCATACTTATACAAGTTCTCACTAAATTTTGTACTATGTTGTTGACAGAATCATGCCGCCTACCAGAATTCGTAGGAATGATAAACCCAGGAGATCCCGTAGGGCCACTATGGAAAGAATTATTGCTAGAAGGGTGGAAAAAGTTGTTGCTGAATATGAAAAGAGTCGAGAGACTCAAACTAAAGCTGAAAGTTCTTCGAGTGCAAAAGGATGTTCGCACAAAACTTTCATGTCTGGAAAACTACACTCTTTCAAGGGGACTGAAGGTGTTGTTGGTTTGACATGTTGGTTAGAAAAGATGGAGCAAGTATTTGGGACTTACAAATGTGCTGAAGAGGAAAAGGTGATATTTCCTGCTAGTACTTTGGAAGGCGTGGCACTTACATGGTGGAACGTGAATATTTGAACATTAGGCCTTGAAAATGCAAACAAAGTCCCTTGGAGCGAGTTTAAAGTAATGATGACCACTTAATATTGCCCTGAAACTGAGATAACTCGAATGGAGCAAGAGCTATGGAATCTATAATTGAAAAATGATGATATTGAGGCCTACTATAATAGGTTTCATGAATTGGTCTTGATGTGTCCTGAAATGGTTCCAAATGAGAAAAAGAAGATTAAAAGGTATGTCAAGGATATTCCAGAACGAATTAAAGGGCACATTACTTCATCAAAACCTTCTTCCTTACATTAAGCAGTGAATATGGCTCGTGAGTTGGTCGAGCAGTCTGTGGAAGGTAAAGCAGCTAGGTCAAATGATGGTAACAAGAGGAAATGGGAGGATACTAAAAGAAATAATCAGGTAAATAACCGCAATAACAACTAGGGCAACAAAAGAAACTTTAATAGGAACAGAAATCAACAAGCAAATAAAAGACACAAGACGACAGCAATGTATGCAGCTGCTCATGCCGTTCCTGCTACTCCTACTGCTCCTGCTGACAGACAAGGTTATGCTGGAAATCTGCCCAAGTGTGATCGATGCAATTTTCATCATCTTGTTAGAGTGTGTCCTCCTAGGTGTGCACTTTGTAGAAGGATTGGTCATGAGGAAAGAAATTGCCCTGTGGTGTGTTTTGGATGTGGTGAAAAAGGTCATGTCAGGACCAGGTGTCCAAAGGCCAAGAACCCGCAGAACAATGGAGCTCCGGGCATTGTGTATCAAGTGGCTAATAATGCTCAGCAGAATCCTAAGGTGGTCATGGGTACGTTTCTTCTTAACGATCACTATGTTAGTGTTTTATTTGATTCTGGTGCTGAGAAAAGTCTCGTGCCTTCTGCCTTTACGTCTTTTATTGATATTACATCCTCTGCCTTAGACACTAGTTATGAAATAGAATTAGCAGACGGTAAGATTGTTAGCAGCAATACAGTCTTACGTGGTTGTACCCTCGATTTGCTTAGCCATTTGTTTTTAATCGACCTTTTACCGATGCGTCTCGGAAATTTTGATGTTATTATTGGTAGGGATTGGTTAGCATCTCATCATGCTGTCATTGTCTGCTTTAAACGAATCGTGTGTATTCCTCTTTCTTTGGGTAAAACCTTTGAACTTCAAGGCGAGAAGCCGGATGACAATCCGAATTCTCTTCTTTGTATCAAGGCTGATGAGAAAAAGCTTAATGACATTCGTATCGTTTGTAAATTTCTTGGAGTATTCCCAGATGACTTGACGGGATTACCTCATGTGCGTGAAGTTCAATTCCGTATCGAACTTATTTTGGGTGCACTGCCTGTTGCCAAGTCACCTTATCGCTTAGCACCATCCGAAATGAATGAATTATCAAATCAGCTTAAGGATTTACAAGAGAAAGGTTTCATTAGACCGAGTCATTCGCCTTGGGGAGCTCCTGTGCTCTTTGTTAAGAAAAAGGATGGTGCAATGAGAATGTGTATTGACTATCGGGAACTTAATAAACTGACAATCAAGAACCGTTACCCTCTCCCTCGTATAGATGATTTATTCGATCAATTACAAGGTTCTCGCTATTTTTCCAAGATAGACCTTCGTTTAGGATATCATCAGTTAAGAGTTCATGAAAGTGACATCTCCAAAACCGTATTCAGAACCCGTTATGGTCACTTTAAATTTACCGTTATGCCATTTGGTCTTACCAATGCTCCTGCCATTTTTATTGATCTAATGAACCATGTTTGCAAACTTTACCTTGATAAGTTCCTCATAGTCTTTATTGACGACATCCTCATTTACTCGAAATCTGAAAAAGATCATGAACATCATCTGAGAACAATTTTGAGCCTTTTGGAGAAAGAAAAGTTGTATGCCAAATTCTCTAAATGTGAATTTTGGTTGAAAGAGGTCCAATTCTTAGGACACGTGGTCAACCAGGATGGTATACAAGTGGATCCTAGTAAAGTTGAAGCAGTTAAGAATTGGAAACCCCCCGAATTGCCTACGGAGGAACGTTCATTTCTTGGGTTAGCCAGATACTATCGCAGATTTATCGAAAATTTCTCCAAGATTGCTAAGCCTTTAACCTTGCTTACACAAAAGAACAAGGAGTACATTTGGGGTGAAGATCAAGAGCAAGCCTTTTGCTTATTGAAGGAGAAATTGTGTAATGCCCCAGTGTTAACACTTCCAGATGGACCGAATGACTTTGTAATTTATTGTGACGCATCCCATCAAGGTTTCGGGTGTTTCCTAATGCAACAAGGTAAAGTGATTGCTTATTCCTCAAGACACCTTAAAATCCACGAACAGAACTATACCACTCATGATTTGGAGCTAGGTGTAGTGGTATTCGCCTTAAAAATATGGAGATACTATCTTTATGGTACGAAAAGTGTGATATACACCGACCATAAGAGTCTTCAATATATCTTTGACCAAAAAGACTTGAATATGCGTCAAAGGCGGTGGTTAGAAATCCTTAGTGACTACGAAGGTGAAATTAAGTATCACCCGGGAAAGGCTAATGTTGTGGCGGATGCTTTAAGTCGAAAGGAAAGACTTAAACCAAGGAGAGTGTGTGCTATGAGTATAACCATTCAATGTATCCTCAAGGCTAAAATTTTAGAAGCACAGAAAGAAGCTGCAAAGGACTTTAAGGTTCTAGTGGAATGGGTGCGAGGATTGGACGCCCAATTTGAAAAGAAAGATGACAGAACAATTTACTTTGTTGGTCGATTGTGGATTCCATTCGTTGGAGGAATAAGGAAGATAATAATGGATGAAGCTCATGCCTCAAGATATCAGTACACCACGGTGCATATAAGATGTATTACAATTTGAGAGATGTTTGTTGGTGGCCTGGTATGAAGAAGGACATAGCAGAGTACGTTAACAAGTGTCTGACTTGTTCAAAGCTTAAGGAAGTACACCAGAAACCTTTACGTATTTTACAACAGCCTGAAATCCCTGAATGGAAATGGGAAAAGATTACAATGGACTTAGTCACAAAGCTGCCCAGAGGCAGTGGTGGTTATGATGCAGTTTAGGTTATTGTTGATAGATTAACCAAATCTGCTCACATTCTTCCAATTCGTGAGGATTACAAAACTGAAAAATTGGCTCGAATTTACATTAATGAAATTGTTGCAAAACACGGAGTACCACTGTCGATTATTTCTGATAGGGATGGTCGTTTTGCTTCTCATTTATGGCAGGCACTCCAAAAGGCGTTGGGTACGCAGGTACTAACGAGTACGGATTATCACCCACAGACGGATGGACAGAGTGAACGCACTATTCAGACATTAGAAGACATGTTGCGGGCATGTGTTATGGATTTTGGAGGTAGTTGGGACACTCATCTACCGTTGGTTGAATTTTCCTATAATAACAGTTATCATAAGAGTGTCAAGTGTTCATCATTTGAAGCATTATATGGGAGTAAGTGTAGATCACCAGTGATATGGAATGAAGTGGGTGAAAGTCAACTGATAGGGCCTGAATTAGTTTAGGAAACTACATAAAAGATTGTAAAGATTAGGGAAAGACTGAAAACTGCTAAAAGTCGTCAAAAGAGTTACGTAGACAAAAGACACAGACCTCTTGAGTTTCAAGTTGGAGACCGTGTGCTGCTACGAGTATCTCCATGGAAGTGTATTGTGAGGTTCGGCAAGAGAGGAAAGCTTGCACCACGTTTTGTAGGACCATTCGAGATTGTTGAGCGTGTTGGTCCTATAGCTTATCGACTGAAGTTACCTCAGGAGTTAAATTGTGTTCACGATGTATTCCACATTTCCAAACTTAAGAAATGTTTAGTTGAATCGGATGTTCAAATACCGCTGGAAGAAATAATGGTGGATGAGAAAATGTACTTCATTGAAGAACCGACTGAGATTGTGCATCGTCAGGTCAAGAAGTTGAAACGTAGTTGGATTCCTATCGTTAAGGTTCGTTGGGATTCACGTCGGGGTGCTGAGCTTACATGGGAAAGCGAAGACCAGTTCAAGGCTAAGTATCCTCGTTTGTTCGTGTCTTCTTCCATCTCCAGTAAACTCCGGGGACCAGAGTTCCTTTAGGAGGGCTGACTGTGAGATCTCGTATTTTCCTAGTCTCGTGTATCGTGTATCAATGGTTGACGTTTGTTTCCGATTGACGTTTGTGACGATTATATCAAGTGAGTTCATAGCCCCTTTTACTATTTATAAAATGTTTCTAAAACGCGCGGTGAGATTTTCATGTTGGAACACAATCTTTTAAACTATATGCTATCCTGAACTGTATGCTATCCTGAACTTGTAGAACTAATTCACATGACTAATAAAAAATAAATAACATGATGATGATTAAACTAAAAAAGGAAGATTATATTAAGGTGAAGAGAAGAAAAGAAATACAAAGTTGGTGTTTTCCTAGTGAGAGAAACAAAACACCTTTCTCTCTCTAAAACTATTAAATGGGAAAGCACACACACAAATGAGGATTAGGAGACCTTTTATACTAACTAGGAATGTTTAGGAGGCCTTCCTCATTTGTGTGTTCGGGACTAAATCCCGTTACATAAACAATAATAACTAAAAACTCTCGACATCATTAAATAACATATTTCACGAGCTTCGCAACGATATATTATATGACCATCACTTTAATTACTTCTAACAATCTCCCCCTAAGGGGTGGTCATCTAATATGTGACTTCACTTCTTTGTTGTTGCAGACTTTGAAGCTCGATGTCTTGAGAGTTTCTTCATAGTTCCTTTCATGACTTGTGATATTGGATCTTTGATCTTTGCCTTTACTTGATCTTGAAACTTTTCCAGCTTGTGTTCTTGTGTCTTTCTCCACATACTCATGTTTTGTGTTGACTTGAAAGCTTGTTAACAATCTCCCTTGATCATCAGAGTAGCGGAAGTCTTTGTCTTTAGATGTTCTTGAGCTTTCTTCATTTATATGAGCATGTGGTCTTGAATTACGAATTCTTGAAGTTACGCCACCATGTGCATTCCTCCGGTTTCCCGTTATACAGTAATAATACTGTACATGTGATTAGGTATGTTCAAAGAACTTCCTTGACAGGATTTCCAGCTATGGTAGCCGTACTCAATACTTGAATTTATCGAAAGATAATTCATAGTAAGGAGTGAATCATACAGTTCCATTCTGCTGATTAAGTCGTCAATTCAATTTCCTGGAACAAGTTTGAATCAATTAAGAATCAAACCATCGTTGCTTTCCAGTTGACACAAGTTTGATTCATATAGAATCACACAAGTTACCTACCGCAGTGCTGTTTGATGATGACACTGGAAGGATTTCCATTCGTCACTGTAAATACTGAAAGGTATTACTCTGAATGTTTTGGCAAGATCATAAAGATATTGCATAGAGACTTGGAACGAGTTTGAATCAATTAAGAATCAAACCATTGTTGATTTCCAGTTAGCATATGTTTAATTCAAACTGAATCGTACATATGACCTACCGCAGTGCTGTTTGATGTTAACACTGGAAGGATTTCGATTCATCACTGTGAATACTAGAGAGTATCACTCTGAATGTTCTAGCAATACCACAAGGATAGAGCGTAGGACTCTAAATTATAGCTTGTGTTCTAATGATGAACATCAATTGATATAAGGAATAAGTGTCCTAATGAGATTTCTTATGAATCTCGTTGGCTCTAGACTCTATAAGTGCACGTTTATTTGGTGATCGGAGGCTGGAGCAGACTGCCACCTTTTCAATATCTACTATCTCGGAGTGAGAAAGTCGATAGAAATAAGTTGAACTCCGTGACAAGAAACAAACTTCTTTTGAGAGAAGCTTGAGTAGGCTGGGAAGGGTTGTGCATTGCATCACTGGGTCCATGATGCTTTGTCTTCAATACCAGAAATCATCAACATGATTCTGATAGTAGATGTATTGACTCGGTTTCTGCCTAAGTTGTATGGAGGGCTATTTCTTTTCACCCCTTATCCTTACATTTCTTTTTCATTCTTCAACCCCTTCAATGCTTACCAATACGTCATAACTAGCACCTTGTTGTGATTATTCTAGTGCTAGCTTTAGTACTTGGTCGGCATTTTTCCCGTACGCTCAACTACTCCATCTTTCCTAAGGACTTCTAAGTTCGAATGGATTGTCCCTGGGAAGATCCCTCCGGTTCTAGTTGGATCATAGGACGAGTACCTAACCACCTTTTGACACCAATATCGTCATGAATAATTGTGTTGAAGGTATAGATATCGTAACCAGAAAAAACTTTCTTAATCACCAAAAACGCTCCCCCTATACATGTGCTTCAAAATGCGAAAGAATTTAAGTAAACATTTTGCACATGTTAGGACGAGAAAGCACTTATCTCAAAGATCTTATCCATTTTGATCACATTTTTTTTCACTATTCTCCCCCTCAAAAATTGCATGAAATTGAAATTTTTGTGAAACTAGTGATAAAACATGGAGAGAATAATGTGTCATGAAACTTTGGAACACATGTTTATGAAATCATTATACTCCCCTTCGAAAAGAGATTTTATTTAAATAGGGGAGTATATGAGCACATTGTATTGAAATATATTGAAAAATTGTGCTCAAAAGTCCGAGAAAAATTGTGTTCATGAGCTTAAAACTTTGAATGTTTTGATATAAGCTCATGACCGAGAAAAATGAATTTCTCGTTGTTGAGGACAAGTTAAAGACTTCCCGTTATTTAGGGACCGGGTTATAGTCTGACATGTAACTATAAGCCATTATGAGAAGAAAAATAGAAAAGACATGTTTTGAAACATTTGAACTCTCATTCGAACTTTATGTACGTACCCGTGTCGTTATTGAACAACATTTCTAAGTACGTCCATATTATCGGTGCTGAGAGACATGTCGAAGAAGAATATTTTTGGTATTTTGAAAGATTTTCTCATTTTTTATTTTGTTTTTATAGGTTTTATAATTCTGTATTTTGATTTTCTGATAAATATATACAAGGTTACTGCGAATGTGCAAGACGTTCAAGTTCATCAGGAGTGAAACTACGCATACCAAGTCGACGAACCAAGAATTCAAATCTGTCTTGAGAAAGAGCTTTGGTGAAGATGTCGGCTAGTTGGTAGTCCGTCTTGGCAAAATACAGTTCGATCGTTCCTCTTTCCACATGCTCTTTTATGAAATGGAATCGGACAGCAATGTGCTTGGTCTTGGAGTGTTGGACCGGGTTGCAGGATATGGCTATGGCTGATTGTGAGTCACAATAGATAGGAACTTTGTTAAAGTGAAAGCCATAATCCGTGAGTTGTGTTCTCATCCAAAGGACTTGAGCACTACACATGGATAGAGACACATATTCTACTTCCGCGGTGGACAACGCCGTACAGTCTTGTTTTCTTGATGACCAGCTCACTAGCTTCTCACCTAAGAATTGTGCTCCACTGGAAGTGCTCTTGAATGAATCATGACACCCTGCATGGTCGGCATCTGAAAAACCAGTTACATTAAAACCATAATCCTTCGTATACGAGAGACCCATGTGAATGGTTCCTTGGAGATAACGAAAGATCCTTTTAACCTCCTTGAGGTGCTTCTCGGTTGGCTTAGACTGGTACCGAGCACATAAACAAGTAGCATGCACAATGTCCGGTCTACTTGAGGTTAAGTACATAAGGGACCCAATCATACTTTGGTATTTTGTAGCATCTACAAATGTCCCTTTCTTATCCAAATCAAGCTTGAGTTTAGTGTCCATTGGAGTACCAATAGGATCACAGTTTTCCATTCCAAATTTCTTTAGAAATTCAAGCACATATTTGGCCTGATATATGAAAATGCCACGGGGGGATTGGTGAACTTGGAGACCAAGAAAAAACGTCATTTCCCCCATCATGGACATTTTAATCGACTTTTCATAAGGTCTGCAAATAATATGGAATATTTTGGGTTAGTAGAACCAAATATAATATCATTTACATAGACCTGAGCCACCAATATGTCGTTGCCGTAGTGCTTTATAAACAATGTTGGATCAATGGTTCTTTTTCTGAAGTGATTTTGTAGAAGAAATGATGCTAATTCGTCGTATCATGCCCTCGGTGCTTGTTTCAAACCATAAATTGCCTTTTTCAACTTGTAGACATGGCTTGGATGTTCGGTGTTGATGAAACCTTCAGGTTGACATACATACACATCTTCTTTTAACGGTCCATGCAAGAAAGCCGTCTTCACGTCCATTTGATACACAGTGAACGATTTGTGTGCAGCGTATGCCAAGAAAATCCTAATAGCTTCCATTCGAGCAACTAGGGCGAAGGATCAGCGAAATCAATTCCCTCCTGTTGTTTATAACCTCTCACAACTAACCGAGTCTTGTTCCTAATGAACGTTTGCTCCTCATCCATCTTGTTTTTGAATAACCATTTCAATGTAAGGGGATCGATATTGTCTGGTCGAGGTACTAACTCCCATACATCAAGCCGGATGAACTGATTGAGTTCTTCTTGCATAGACTCAATCCATGATGCATCGGTCATTGCTTCTTTCACACTAGCTGGTTACATTGTGCTGACTGATAGTGCATAGATACACATATAACCGTCAGTACGCAGCTGATTTCGTCTTGAGACTGGTCTTGAGAGATTACCAATCACTTGAACCAAAGGATGATTCTTAGTCCATTTTTGTTCATATGGAAGTGTATGAGAAACTTGATGCGAGCTCGACGGATCCACATATGGTGTTGAAGGCTAAGTAGTACTTGTGGAAGCTGCAAATGGATTAACAAACTCGTGTTCGTTGAGCATCGCATTGTTTGCATTTTCAGCAACTATTTCATTCTGAAGATGAACATGATTTAGAATTTGCTGAGAATGTTGTTGAGTTGCGTCAGCAGTCGGAGACGTGGTTGGAATGTTTGGAGTCAATATGGTTGAGGTTGACGTAGATGGTTCAAAAACGGATGTCGTTGGTGAAGATGCAGTTGGGGGTTCTGGAACTACCGCAGCAAGTGCAGCCAGGGCATTTTGAGGAACACCAAATGACGAAGGACCCTCCATATATTCATCATAGATTGGCCCAAATAAAACTTCCAAGTCACATTCTGAAGGTTGTAATGATGAGATTACTGACGGTGCAAATTGAAGCGCGAGTCCTGAACTTACGTGTCCAGAAGTCTGACTTTGAAGCTCGGGGTGTGAACTTCTATGTTGAGAGGTCATACCCCGAGACTTCATCAAAGGTAACATTCATTGTCTCCATTACCTTTCTTGTCCTTTGATTATAAACCCTGTAAGCACAAGCAGTTGAAGAATAACCAATGAAAAAGCCAATATCACCTTTAGGTTCAAGTTTACCGATATCTTCACGATCATTCTTCGGAAAACATAAAGAACCAAAGACATGTAAAAATGAAATATCCGGTTTTCTTCCATTAATGATCTCATAAGGTGTTTTGTTGAAGCGGGTGTGAATAATTGAGCGGTTTTGAGTACAACATGCAGTTGCTATAGCATCAGCCCAAAGGAATTACGGTGCACTAGAGGAGAGAAGCATCGTCCGAGCAGCTTCAACTAACGTACGATTCCTCTGTTCCACAACTCCATTCTGCTCTGGAGTTCTTACAGCTGAAGTTTGATGAGAAATCCCAACTTCGTCTAAATAAGCTTTTAGTTTCTGATTGGTGAATTATGTACCGTTATCCGTTCTTACAATGATAATAGGGCTTGAAGTGGCACTGATGTTTTCTTTATGAAATTGATAATTACATCCAGGGCTTCATCTTTCGAAGAAAGAAAATGAACACATGTGTAACGGGAATAATCATCCACAATCACAAGGACATACCTCTTTCCATTAATGCTTTTGATTCTCATTGGGCCACACAAATCCATATGAAGGAGATGCAACCTATTCGTAGAATTTGGAACAGGTTTGGGTTTGTGAGGCTTCTTCTTGCTTTTACCTTTCTCGAATGATGGACAAAGATGATCTTTAGTATATTTGAACTTTGGAAGACCGGTAACGAGATCATCTTTTACAAGTTGGGTGATGGCATCGAAATTGAGATGAGATAACCTTTGATGCCATAACCATGACTTTGTTGAAGTGGCCCGGGCCATGAGACAAATTGGATATGCAACAGACATTTGAAAAAGATCAATGGTGTAAAGGTTTGTTGTGCGATTTCCTTTCAACAGATCAATTCCTTCAATATCCCTAACAAAGCAAGTATGACTTCTGAAGGCAACCTCCAAATCTGAATCACAAAATTGCCCAACCGAGAACAAATTGTGTCCCAAGCCATCAACAAAAGAAACTCTGGTGATGATAACATTTCCCCAATGAAGATCACCATAGCCTAGAATTACCGCAACATGATCATTTCCAAATTGAACAGTTCCCATAAAACGCCATACAAAGTTCTTGAGAAGACTTCGATTCCCAGTCATATGTTTGTGTTAATGCATGTGATGCCTAAAAACATTATTAGTGTTAACTAATCTTTCTTAGTTTTGATCACAACAAACTATACAACACATTTAGTGTAAAACATAAAACGTATTATTTAACTAACACTATCATCAAGGTAATAATCATATCACTAACCTTTCTTAATCATATTTAGTGATCATCAAAATGATTATCCTTAAAACTCACTTTTGTTAATATGACAAAAGACTTTTAATAAACTTTCTTTTTTAGAAAATGTTTTATTAAAATGGAAATTGTAAATTTGAAAATAGCATATTCTATATGCTATTAGAATATCCTTTGAAGGCTTCAAATACCTCAGATATTCCTACCCCACTAAAAGACAAAAAATGGAGCGTACTCTAGGGGTGGAACCTTAAGTAACTAGGCGGTTCCCTAGCGATAAGGAACCGCCGGGCTAGATAAGGTACCGCGCCCAGATAGCCGTTATATAGCCATTATACTTTGTCTCCTTCAAATAGTGGATCAAATCTCATTTTCCAACAAGCCTCTTGGACGTTTTTCTCAGCCCCCTTTCTCTTTTCTATAGCATAATCATTAGTAAATGATCACTTAAAGTGTTAAGGATGTATACATATGATTATCCTCTTGATCCCCTCCTTTACCTTGTCCAATGAGAAGATCACTCACTCACTAGTGTTGTGATAAAGATGAATCCATGAGCTAGTCACATTCATCATGATACCCCTTTTTGTTTTATGTTAATCCATTGTATTTATGAATACTTGGACTAGTTGTATTCATCCAAGTTATTTGTGAATACTGGATTTATTGTGTACATCCATTGCATATGTGTTTGCTTGGATTTGTGTTGTGTAGATCCAAGCTACATGTGTGTACTTGGATATGTCTAGTTGAGTTGTAATAGATTTGTGTAGTAGTTCTCACTAAACTATAAAGTGATGTGGTTGTGTCTTGTGAGTTCTCACTAAACTTGAAAGTGATTAGTAGCTATGTTGTGTGAAGTTCTCACTTAGCTTCAAAGTGAAGAGTCGTGAAGATTGGTTCTAGCTTTGGATTAGAACTCGACATCTAGCCTTGTGTCGTAAAATGGTGAAGTAGGCAACGTCGTGAAGATTGGTTCTACCTTGAGATTAGAACTCGACATCTAGCCTTGTGTCGTTTAATTGGGAAGTAGGCAACGTTGTGTAGATTGGTCCTAGCTAAAGATTAGGTCTCGACATTTAGCTTAGTGTCGAAAAATAATGTAAGCGACGATGTAAGGTTTTCTCCGCCAAGAAGGGAGCTTGTGGATATAGTGGAAATCTCGAGTAGGTGTCCTCGAGGAGTGGAATAGAAACGAGGATAGAGCCTCGTTGCCGAACCACTATAAATCTTGGTGTCTCTCCACTAGGTTTTCTCCTTCCTTACTCTTTACCTATTTCATTATCATTACACTTACCTATTATCTTTACTAGTGCATTTGAATTGAACCTAATCACTATGCAACTTAGCTTCAAGTAAAAGATAGTTTTGATACAAACCAAATTGAAAGTAATTTTAATTTGGTTGCCAATCAAAGAGAAACTATTCAACCCCCCCCCCCCCCCCTCCCCTTCTAGTTTCTACAATTGGTATCAGAGAGATGGTCACTCAAGATCTTTGAAGTATATTGTACTTTGAAACTTGGATCGATCCATTGTCTCCTCAAATTAGAAGGTCTAGTTGTACTAAAGTTTCTCTTTGGTTAAAACTATTTTGTTTTTGAAAAATAGGTCTTTTAATTGGTAATATTGAATCCCTCTTAAGATTAGTAGTCGTTATGCAGTTTAGATCTACTCTTGAAATGTATCTACTAGTTTGCATCTTGCTTTGTGTAGGTACTCATGAAGATCAATCACTTAATTGGTTGTGGATTGAGTTACTTGCACTTGTAGAAGACTCATCTTCATTGATCTTTAATGTAACACCCCATTTTGATAAATGGAATGTCACGCGTAATTATGGCGTGTCATCAAAGCATACAAGGATAAATGTCTAAAACATTACATGACCATATGGATAACCGGAATCAAACATCGGTTCCCAAACATAAGCCCAAAACATAAATAAAGTAAATGAACAAAAAGGAAGACTAGACAAGCATAAATATGAAGGCAAGAGGAGAAGGAATCTAAGGTAGCTCCCATCCTATGCGTGTCCTCCAAATGCTCCAGTCAGTCCTTGAGTACCTGCCGTTTTGGGGACATGGAAAGGAAAGTAACGGCTGAGCAAAACGCTCAGTGCATGGATATAGACATAGTATAAATGACTAAAACATAATAAAGACTTAATAGCAGCGGAATTGTATAAGTCCTGGAAAACCTGGGACATGTTCATAAAACTGGTTTTATAGTTTGAAAAGCCTTATGTTTATCTTATGAAAACTGTTTAACATATTTTACCATTAGCCAATATAGGTCATGAAAATCCACCGTGCATGAATACTTGGAGGGGTGACCTCATCATGAAAATTAGAGGGGCTGCCTCTAATTTAATATACTGGTTTTGGGTAGGAGGGATCAGCTCCTTGTGAAGGATGCAAGGCACACACCACATTCACCATGAAATCCTGAATAAAAACATGTAACTAGGATGCACCCATACGCCCCACATGATAAATATAAATAAATGGCCAAAAGCTGAAGGGACGCTACGAGCAATCACTCCGCCGTGGTGAAGTCATAACATCAGTGCCTCTAATGTTATGGTTATGGTACCTCCATAACTAGGTTAAACTGGTCATGCATGTATATGGCTATAGGTAATCTTAATTAAACATAAGTAATCAAACACGTAACTTATACTACGGGAAAACAGTTGGCTGCATACGGGGAATCCTAATAAGGAAAGAATGTCCATACTGAAAGGACGGGAATCCGTACCTTATGTCCAGTGAACGAGAAAGAAGAACTGCGAGAATCCTACTTCCGAATCACTAGTGCTACATAAATACGTACATGAATATGTATCTGCTTACTAAATACATAGCGGGTTTTATGTCATGTCTTAGCTTATTTTATGTGTTCCTACCATGTTTTACTGTTTTAAAGCCTTAAACTGTGTTAAATCTTATGTTCTGCTTAATCTGATTAAGTATTTATGGTATTTCATGTGTTATTATACTCACTGTGTAATAATAAGTAACTTTCCAAAAATAGCAGATTTCCTAAAATAGAAAGTTTCCAAAAATAGAAAGTTTCCAAAAACAGAAAGTTTCCAAAAATAGAAAGTTTCCTAAAATAGAAAGTTACCAAAAATAGAAAGTTTCCAAAAATAGAAAGTTTCCAAAAATAGATTTACTGCTTAAAATAGATAAGTTTCTAAAAATAGAAAGTTTCCATAAATAGATTAGTTGCCTTAAATAAATAAGTTTCCATAAATAGATTAGCTGCCTGAAATAAATAAGTTTTTAAAAATAGCTGGTTTCCATAAATAGATTAGTTGCCTTATTTAATTAAGTTTCTAAAAATAGAAAGTTTCCATAATTAGAAATAAGCTGGTTAAATAAGCTAAGTATATAAGCCTAAGTGTTTTTCATGATTATTTCATATATGATTATTTCTAAGTCATATGATATAATGTATAGTTTAATAATTATTTCATGTAATTTAATTAAACTATAGGTTATAATATTTAATTAAAGTATAACATGTTTTTAATTAAATAAGTTAAATACTTAGGTTAAAATATGTATTATTATATATTAATAATATAACCTAAGTCATGTTAATTAATTAATTATATCCATGGTTTTAAAATAATTAATTAATTATAAGTCTTAAATATATAAATACTTATGTTAAAATAATTTCATGATCATTAATAATTAAATAACCTAAGTCATGTTATTAAATTAATCACATCATTTTATTAATTTAATTTTAACATAAGTTCATAAACATAAAAAAAACTAACATACACCATGAACCGGATCTAGACTAAAAAGCATGAACCGGACATGAAATCGACACCGTACCCCGAACCAACTCGGGGTACCCATGTTTTTCTGCTGCCGTGGGACCCACACGCACCAACCAAGACCATACGGTCTTGGTGGTGGTCGGCTTGGCAAACCAAAACCCATTCGGGTTCGGTGCAGCCTGCGGCCAAAACAAAACACCCCTTAAAACACCCTTTTGATTTTATTTAACACCAAAACATGTTAGATCTATGTTTAATTATTAGGTTTTTGTAAAAACATAACATGTTCTTGATTTATAAAAAGATCAAATCAAAAGAAAAGGTTTAAAAAGGATTTACCGAATTCGTGGATCAAAAGGATGAAGAACAAACACGATCACCAATTTAATTTCCAAGATCCAAGATCACAAACCACCTCCTTGTGGTGTTCTTAAGGTGGCGGCACAAAGAGGAGAAGGAGGAGGGTTTTAGGGTTTTTTTCTAAATCTTCTGTAAAACTAAAAATGAGTAGTAATACTTGGTTTTTTACACCTAGTATCAAAATTCGTAGTCCCAAGTCTTTTCGAATTGAAAATCGGTCTTAAGTGCGACTCAATCGTCTTTCGGTGAATCAAGAGAATGGTTTGGTTTTGATTATCTATTTTAAACTAATAGCAAGTAATTAAAGTGTCGTTGAGTAAAAATGGAAGAATAAAGATTAATACTAAAATGACGAGTAAAAATAAAAGCTTGTAAACTTAAAGGTGACAATGGAAAACTACTAGCACACTAAATAAAACTAACACTTGGAAAAACTTTCTAAAAAATAAGAACTTAGTGGAAAAGTACTAAAAGAAAGTAAGATTGGAGTACACCAAAACAAGCCAAAAGAAGCCCAGATCCGAATGTATTCCGATCTGGTGGTCGGAATATGGGAAGTTGTGCAATCGGAATGTCCACGACAAAGGTCCCAATCGGAATAAAAGAAAAACAGTGCAATCGGAATGATCAATAAAGGGTCAATCGGGATGTGTGTGAACAAACACAATCGGAATATAGCTGATTCCCTAGATCGGAATCACTGAAACTTGGGCACAATCGGAATGTGCAAAATCTGCCAAATCAGAATATGGGGAAAAATCCACCAATCGGAATACTAAAAAAGGAATAGATCGGAATCCAAAACCCTTATCCGATCGATTGATCGGAATATGAAGATTGGGGCTGCTCGGAATGTGTAGCAATCGGAAAAGGGAGTTGTACCCTTTCCGAAAATTGTGGAATTCGGTTAAAAAAGCTAGAAAATAAGCTATTAGATTGAGCTTATTCCCAAAACTAAAACGAATCAACTAAACGGATTAAATAAGCAACTATCACAACTTATTCAACCTCAAAATAAGCAACTTTTTGGATCAAACAATAAAAACATAAACTTTTTAAGAAAACTTTTTATAAAGTAAATAAGCTAATCATAAAACAAAGCCAATAAGCACGAAAGTCTTAAAGCTTAATCAAATGAAAACTTATGAAATGATCAAAAGATTAACTTTTTAAGCACGAAATCATTAAGAACAACACGGATCTATTGATAATCGTACCAAAATCAATCTTAAATCAAAGAAAAGTAGAATGAGATTAAGGAATAAAAGCTAAAAATGGAACTTGATTAATGAAAAATAAGCAATACAAAGTGTTTAATCTTGAAAGATTAAAAGAAAAAGATGAAATTTAGTGAGAGAAAGTTTAAGACTTTCTCTCTCTAAAACTAGAGAAAATGAAAAAGTGAAAACTAGCTAAAAAACTAACTCCCTTCCTAATGACTATTAGGAGGGTATTTATAGGGAAGGTGGAATGAGTGCATGTGTTGCATCTTCTTTCTTGCTTTCTTCACGTTTTCTCGACTAGACCTTAATTCTTTGTTTTTGTCGTCTCGGGATTTGAACTTGTCTTTTAATTTTCTTCTTCTATTAGACTTAAGTTCTTCGACTTCGTTAAACTTCCGTCTTTAGACTTTTTCTTCGATAAATCTTCAGAATAGGCCTTGGACTTCCGTTCTTCTTGCACTCTTGATCTTTTGACTTCGTCTTTTCCCGTTTTCTTTGATAAAAGCCCGTGAAAACACGTGTGTTCTTCCTTTTTCATCTTTTGGTCCTAAACACAATAAAAACACAAACCACGCATAATTCTGACTTTTACGACATAAATCACACGTTTTGGTCTTGTAATTATTAGAAATAGGTGGTAAAAGGATAAGTGTTTTCACACTTATTAAGTAGTGTAAAAATATTTAACCCCTTTTAGTAAAAATTGATGGGCTAAGCCCATCCTCCCTCCTAAATTTCGTGGGAATGGGGCCCACAAGGGGTAACCCGAATGTTTTCCGTGTCTAATTAATAATTGTGTTCTCGTGTTCGTGTTTTACGTGTTTGTTCGTGTTTATTTGTGTTCGCGTTTTATGTGTTCTCGTTAAATAATTGCCGTGACCTAATATATTTATTTACGCTCGTAATAAATATATATACGTGATTAATAATAGTTCGTGTTTTAATTAAGTTCATGATTTCATGATCTCATGTTCGTTATTAATTATTGTCAAATAATTATTACGTGCTCGTGCATAGTAAATACTTATCGTGTTCTAACACGTACGTAATACGTAAAATCCTAACACGTAATCGTAATTATACTATAAAAGGAAAGTTTTAATCTAGTACGTACGATCTTAAGGGTACTATTCATGGTAAAAGCATGCGGGTTTTACAACTCTTCCCCCCTAAGAAGAATAATTCGTCCCCGAATTATAGATAACGTAACTAAAAGAGAAACATACCCGAATCAAACTGAGAGGGTATGTAAGATTAATGAACGTACAAGTGACATGGTAGAAGGAACGTGGAACGTTACATGTCTTGAAAAGACATGGAACGTGACGTGACTGAAAGGACATATCTAATCGATAAGAGAAAAACGGATAAGAAGTTTGGATGAGCTTGTCCGTTTCCAAGTGGCTTCCCTCTTGGAACGGTTCCTTTATAAGATCTTGACACGAATGATAAGTCTTGGTCCTCCTGACCTTGAATTGGAATACGAAGAAGTTCTTGGTTATCAACGTAAGGTAGTCCCCTAAATTCGATCGAGGGAATAAGAATTAACGTGTAAGAGTAACTGAAACATTATGGTGCAAAACAATCCAACTTAACCGATAACTAGCAACGATGCGCGAGACATATAGAAACGTAGTACGTGAAAAATTTTGAACGTGATACGTGAAAAATTTTGAACGTGCTACGTGGAGATATGGCGAGTGTAGTATGAGTAAACATATCGTGATCCCTGATACGTGTAACATATCTTGATCATGATATGAGGAACGTGGAATGAACATGACATGTGAAACATATCGTGATCATAGAATATAATGGCGGTAACGACAAACGCTAGAAGGTGAGACGTGGAATATGACGTGAAACGTATATCTGATGATGGAGAGTTATACTAAACTTGGGTCTGGTCTCTCAAGTTCTTGCAAAACTCCCAAATTGAGAAAAATGAACATAAAATCATAAGCCAAGATACGATCATGAACATAACTAGTGTCATGAACGCGAGCGCGAAAGCAGGTCGTGGAATCAGAATGAAGACGTGGAGTAATTTAGGAGTACAATTGCAAATCTTTGTCTGACCTGATAGCTGAGGGATTACCAAGTGGTCGGATGAGCCTTGGCTGGAACATGTATGATCAATCTGTTGGTTCTGCAATCCTTGCGGATGTAAGGATTCTGCAGACTTGATCAAACTGTTTGCAATAACCCAGATAGCATCATGCTTCTTCTGAGTTTGCATTAATCTGGTAACCAAAATCCATGGAGATCTTGTCCCATTTTAGTTCAAAAATTCGGATGATGAAAACATCCCAGTCTGTTGGTGTCCTATCTTAACCTGTTTGTATGACAGGTATGAAGATATGAACGTAACTGTATCTTGCTTCATCGAACTTGATACATAGGAGTTTGTGAAACTCTGAGTCTATGAAACGAAACCTCTCTTAGCGTAGGATTTTCTAGAACACCTAATGTAATGTAGGGTTCTCTCCTTTACGCATAAGCTGAATCATGGTAAGATTAACCATGCAAATCCATGTGATCCAGCGTGTCACTGTAATCAAACAGAATTGATATTGGAAAAATTTCTAGGGTGAAATTTCTCTTGTCATAGAATTTGCAACATAGTGCAGATATGGTCTTCCTGTTCTTCTTCTAGGCTTGAAGGAAATCAGGTTATCCTCAATGAAAACACTGATGAATTTGCTTATGAGTTCATGGAAACTCAATTTATTAAGTCCATAATGTTGTTGGAGCATTGATGAGACTAATTCAAAATCATAAATCTAGCATGACCGAGTCGTGCACGAATAGCAGTCATGGACATGTCCTGCTCTTTCACTCGTCACTGTTGGCAGCTTGATCATGCGTTCGATCTTGGAAAAGTGATTAACAATATAAGGTCGATTGGACATGTTGTCCGTACGTGGAGGAGAATAATGGTCATGAATGGTGATTTGTTTAAAAATCGACGGTAGTCGACACATAATCTTATGTTACCGTTCTTCTCCTTGAAGGTTTTTCTGGAGTGTAAGGGACAATTTTGGAATAATCCGTGGGTTATGCGTAAAAGGACTTCAGTAGTCGTGTCCTACTGACAGCTAGAAAGTTTAGCAATCATGGCTAACAAAGCACGTGCTTGGAAAGCATAGATAATTTGTACCGATTTTCCTGATGGAAAAATCAAGCTGAATGTATTCAGGGGCCTGAATATTTTTGTACATAATTATGAATCGTAGCATGGTGTGCTGTTATAGTCCATAATTAGGATAAAATTCATCTCGTGTGTGTCCGAGGAAATGCGTTAGCAGCTTAGATCTTATCATTAACTTGAAGGAAAACCTTCGTATGCGTGGGAATACGAAAGGCGTCCTTCATGGTCATGAATATATGGTGAAAGAGTTGAAAGTGACATCAGCAACATGACAGTTCTCACTGATGCGCCGATAATGGTATTGAAATTCTTGTGGCCTGATTAATACATGGCACATCAAAATGGATATACCCTTGGAGGGTACCCTGAATTTCTTAGAAATGTTCCATAGTTGGACGTGAGTCATGTGTCTTGACTCGTTTCTTGGAACTATAAGCATGACCATATGTCTTGACTGGTGCCTTGACATGTGTCTTCACGAGGTATACGTGAGACATGTGTCTTGACTGATGTCTTGACATGTGTCTTCAGAAAGTATACGTGAGACATGTGTCTTGACTGATGTCTTGACATGTGTCTCAAGATGTGAAACAAACATAACTACAATATAAGGTTATTATGCCAGAATTGGCGGATCGTTTGGACTACTAATCCTTGTATTTCTGACCACGTCCGTGGCCAGAGTTTCGGTTGCGATTTCTAGGATAGTAGTTGTCATAGTAGTTAATGTATGAGATTTTGCTAGGTTCAATTGTTGTTCTCGGTATCTTAACAAATTGATCAAGGTTACCTATGTGACTCAGTCGTTCTTTGGTGAAACAAATATTTGTAATTGTTTTTAAATAAAGGTGCAAAACAATTAAAGTAAAAGTGCGTTAATGTAAATCTAAGTCTAATTAAAATAATGGTGCAAGTATTTAAAACGTGACTGAAATTAAAAGGCGCTAAAGTAAATGACGCAAACTTAAATCTATCAAAGGCAAACTCAAAACGCAACTAAAACTTAAACTAAGGCAAGTCTAAAATAAATCTAAGACAAATAATTTTAAAGTGCAGTTAAATAAAAAGGCGGGAAAAATAAAGATTGAGAATGAAAGACAGAAAATTAAAAAGGAACACTAAGAAGAACCTGACAAAAATCCTTGATTCAGAAGTTTTAAGTTCCGAATGAACCTAGCTCTTGAGTCGGAACTCCTTGATACGGAAGTCTTGATCCGGAACTTTCGTTCGGAAGACTTCCGGATGAATAAGCTTGAGTCGGAACTTGGTTCGGAAGTTTCGTCTAATTCAGAACTTAACCTTCGTTCGGAACTTCGTTCGGAAGTTTCGTTCGGAAGTTTCGTTCGGAACTTCGTTCGGAAGTTCGTCCGGAACTTTCGTTCGGAAGTTTTAGCTTGACTCGGAACTTTTAAAGTTCCGAGTGAACCTTCTTGATCCGGAACTTCTGAGACTTCCGAATGAGCAATTGCTGATCCGGAACTTCCCCTTCGTTCGGAAGTTTTCGTTCGGAAGTTTTCGTTCGGAAGTTTGAGACTTCCGAATGAGTATGCTTGAGTCGGAAGTTGTCCTTCGTTCGGAACTTTGAATGTTCCGGATGAAGCCCTTGATCCTGAAGTTTGAAGTTCCGAATGAAAAAACTCTTGTCTCGGAACTTTCACCTGGAAAGATAAGAAACACAAACAAACTCCCCCGAAGAACAAGGGATCACAGAAACAAGGAAGATACCACAGATTAACCAAAATCAAACAAACGTTTCAACCAAACTAATAACGAATCAACTAATAATCATAAACAAGCAATTTAAATCAACAAAACTAACAAATTTAACCACAATAATCAAAAACCCACTTGATCAAAATAAAAATAAGAACATGAACACAAACATAAACATGAAAATCAAAGATTAAGAAAGGTAGATAAGAGATTAACAAGATAAAGTAAAGATTGACAATAATTAAATGAAAACTTACTTGAAATTAAATGAATTTAAGGTGCAAGACAAGGTAATTAAATTGACAAGTATTAAAAATGACAAGGTAATTAAAAGTGGAAGACTAATTGTCACACTTAGCCAACAAAGAAAAATTGATTAACAACTAAACTATATATAGGGGAGGATTAGGAAGCTTCCTCCCCTCTTTCCTTTTCTCTTAATTACAAGCTTAAGTCCCTCCTTCTTTTAATCTTCATTAATTACATCATTAGTCCTTTTCTTCTAATCTTCTTTAAACTTGGACTTAAAGGACTTTTGGCTTCGGGATTTCTTTGAACCCGTCTTTAAATTCTTCAATAAAATAGACTTGAATTCTTCAGTTTTTGATAAACTTCCGTCTTTTGACTTTTTCTTCGATAAATCTTCAGAATTGGTCTTGGACTTCCGTTCTTTTTGCACTCTTGACTTCTTGACTTCGTCTTTCATCTTTTTCTTCAATAAATGTCCGTAAATGCCCGTGAATGTCCGTGTTTTCTCCACTTTTCACCTTTTCGTCCTAAATCACAACAAAAACACAAACCACGCATAATTCCGACATAAAAGACATAAAATACACTTTTTGGTCCGGTTATTATTGTAATTAAGTGGTAGAAAAGATGGGTGTTTACACACCTATCAAATCCCCTACACTTGACCATTGCAATGTCCTCATGCAATGCATTAGTTACAAAGCAAGATTACACTTTTCATCATAATCAATCCATAGTGGCCTTTATTAAAGAGATAGAAAATAAAAAATATACAAAATAAAGAAATCAAAAGCATACCTTGGGTTTTGGAATTTTCATGAATAATCATCATCCTCAAGTTTTCACTTTCTCCAAACCAAGCTTAAAAACGATATCATTGTTATTATAAGTTAGTAGACTAACACGAACTCAAGTGGGCCAATTATTCACTTAGACTCCCTTATTCCTAGGTGTATCTCTTATATTTTATTGTTGTCTTGAATGATCACGAGGATGCATTGTTGACTTATTTCGATAGTTATTAAGTCTGAAAATAAAGTGAACGATTTAATCAATAGTTAGCTAAAGGACAAAATCTTTTAAAACTGCTTCTCGGGACTTCATAAAGTTCATATCTTGGCATAACTCGTTTCGCGATTTGAGACCTTTCTCGGACCGATATTTGGCAGCGACTTCATACTTCAAATCTTGAGAGACGTTCATGAAATTATGGTCTTCTCTTCATAATGGAATTTCTTCACTTGAAGTTTTGAGAGATTCATACTTGGACCACGACTTCTTCATTTTTCTCCAATCTTTATTTTGGACTTTGATATACAACGATCCGCCTCCTTTTATAACTTGGATCTATTTATCCTCATACCCTGTTAGGGTCTTTTCGGATACACTTCTCCATGACTTTTGGGGAGTATTTGCTTTTCGTCGTGTGTCTCGATCCTTCATATTGATTTTCGATAAATGATTCTTTACATCACTTTGGATCTTTAGCAACAAAATATAGCCCTCATGCCTTGTTAGGGCCTTTTTGGACTCGCCAATCTTCGCATCCCGCTTCAATAAGTTATGCCTTGGCTATGAACTCTAATCCATACCGAGCAACTTTTAAACGATCTTGGGCTAGAAGCTAAGTAACTTTTCAAATCGTACAACCTTATTTATTAGCAGATTAATTATTAGCAAGCAATGGGAGAATAAGCTTATAATTAACTCACATAAATTCACGAAAGAATACCGAACTTATAATTGGCTCTATCATCTCTCGTTCTCCACAGTTTAAAATCTCAAGTAATGAGACTCGTGGATACTTAGCCTATTAAATCAAAGTTTTGGGTTTTCGAGTCGCCTATAGGATCTTGCAAATTCTTAGACTTTTTCAAGTTTAGAAATCGCATTTTAAAGTTCCCTTGATAAACGACTCTCTAGGATCAATTATAGGAACTTGCGAAAAGTTCTTGTTCTTAACCCGTGAGAGTTAAGACTTTTGCGTTTTATAGCTCCCTATATAATAGCCTAGCAAAACTTGACTTAAACACGTTAAGGATACTAGCTAGAGTAACTTAGATAAGTAAACTCGGGTTGAGTCAAAAGATTCACAACGTTTGAAAATTAAAACCACTTATTAAACATTTATTCTAGCAAAAAAAAAGAAAATAACTATACAAAGGGAAAAACAAATAGGCCAAAATAGATCAAAAATTTTGAAAAATGTCGAAAAATTGAATTTCCGGATAAAATGAGGACAAATACAAGGAAAAGACCACTTAACTTCGATAGAAGTCCCCCCTACACTTAAGATAAACATTGTCCTCATGTTTAAGCATGTGGGAGTAAACTCCCCTACACTTAGGACATTGTGCACGTTGTTTAAATCTCGCTAAGGAAAAGACAACTAAAGAGATTCCTATTTTAATATTGAGAAAATATATAAAATAGTGAATCGAAAAGAGTTTAGGATGGAACCGGGAAGAAGTAGAACACGGAATCACGGGTCGTCAATAATCATCAAGAGTGGATCTTTGAAGCTCGAATCCCTGATTAAGAAGTGAGGAGAGTAAAGCAAACCAACGGGTCTCCCCTACACTTATGATAAAGAAAGCAAAAGATAGATGCATGGGTTGCCTCCCAAGAAGCGCTTGATTTTTGTTAACCGAGTCGTGAGCCTGACTCGACCTTGATCATCAACGGAAGAAGCATGAAACATATCCACCAGGATCAAAGACATAGTTTTCGTCCATCAAATAGCACAAGCTTAAGGCGAACAAGGCAAGCCAAAGAAGAGTAGGCAAGGTTCCCTTAAGCAGTGATGGAGCACGGTGGAAGCAAGGGTGAAGTGGTGCAAGCATGTCTTCAATATTTCCAAAGATTTTTCCTTTTATTTCATCAGGTGGATACTGAGATGGCTTAAAGACTTCAATACCGGGGTCGAACACCTTTTCCTTTAAGGGAAAATAGCACTCAGGCTCAGCCGAGTGTGAAGAAGATCCGCAAAGAAGCACAACCTCGTCCTCAGAAGGGGGACAAAGAGGTGTCAAATCATATGTGCAACGGATATTGGTGTCAACCGGTTTCTTCTCCTTTGACAGAATGTTCTTCAAATCCAAAGTAGGATCAAGACGATAATCTTCAAAGTCATAAGGAGGAGCATCACTCTCATGAGGGAAGTAAGTGTTGAGAAATTCAGAGAAATCTTCCTCAAATGAGTAATCGTCAAAAGTAGGATCGAGTGATGGCGGAGGATCTTCATCATGTGAAGAATCGCTCGAGAGAGTATCAGCCTCACCAAAATCATCGAAAGTGGGAAGCTCGGGATACTCAGAAGTACAATCAAAATCATCCGAATCTGAGCTATTATCATCATCATAAGCATCGAAGATCGATGGCGAATCATAAATGGGAGAAGGTTCCAAAGTGGAGCGAGAATCATCCACATCATCTTCAAAGAGTGGATTATCGATGGAAGAATCGAATAGAGGATTGTCATAGACGGTAAAGTCATCGAGCACATTAATCATATTCACTGATTCTCGTCTATAGTATTTGCCTGTAAGCTTCCCCATTTTGAAAATTTGTGAGTCATTCCCGACTCTTAAGATTAACTCACCTTCGGCAACATCCACTAAAGCACGTCCGGTTCTCAAGAATGGCCAACCAAGTATTAAAGGAATACGAGGGTCCATTTCATAATCAACTACAACAAAATCGACCGGGAAAGTAAATGCGCCAACTTTGATGAACACATCTTCGGCTATACCAACGGGGTAAGCGAGAGTGCGATTTGCAAGTTCGAGAGTCATCTTCGTTGGAGTGAGGTCGGGTAATGATAGTGTTTTCCAAACACTCAGTGGCATCAAATTAATACTAGACCCGAGATCAGCAAGGGCAGTAAATTCTTCAGTTTTGTTGAACACGCAAGGCAACACAAAACGACCGGGATCTCCTAGCTTTTCTGGAAGTTATTTAAGAATAACTGCAGAGCAGTTTTCATTTAAGCGTGTGTTGGCGAGTTCAATCAGCTTC